>OX336390.1:898397643-900960401 GCA_946902985.2 Meconema thalassinum
GTTTCTAGACAAACCATTTGACACGTCATAGGACCATATCCGACCATGCATTCGTGAGATATCGGAAAAAGTCTAAAAACATGGTTTTACCCCTAAAAAGCCTGTTTTCCTCATTCTGAAAACTTTAACCTATTAATAACATATAGGACTTCGAGACAAGTGATTTGACACGTCACACGTCCAAATCCGACCTTGCGTTCGAGAGATATCGGCAAACTTCGTTGGAAAGTAGGCGACTGTCTGGCTCTCTCCTCACCACCAAAACTCCTTCTTATAAATCTTTTTTTGTTTTCAAAGAGCTCGCCCTCTTACAAAAATCCCAAGTGCGCATGCGTAAAAAACAAAAACAAAAATGTTGATTCATAGCGGCATCCAGCAAAACGCATGCGCTATATGAGCAACAACGTTTAAGTTCATTTTAGCAGCGCACCTTATACGTGTCGCATTTGAAAAGAGACTTTCACTAAAAAATTACAATTTCACCCCCTAGTAGGGGTAGGTTTTATTTAGGGGTTGAAATGAGTGGTCCATTGGAAAGAGGGCGTCAACCCGAGTCCAAAGACACCTCATTTGTCAAAATAGGACCATGCGTTCGAGAGATATAAATAAGCAAAAAAAGTGTGCACTAACTTTTTGAGCACCTTGTGGGTTAGATCCCCTACTACTCCACTACTTCCACTTCTCATCCCTAATGTGTTGCACGTTGATGCGTAGACTTCCTCGTGTCTATAATATAATATCTGATTCCCGTGAACAGTGTGTACAGACATGGACTCGCGTACTGCATATAGCGATTCGAATATGATAGACTAGTATAGTCATACACATAACTAGGTATAGAAATCTCGTTAAAGAATACTATGTGTCCAGGCTTTCCAGCCCGAGTCCGATACGATGTTGTATCATATGTATATACTTAAATCTCTAATTACCATCCCAACACCATTGAGTTCCAAGGATGAACTTAACTTCCCTAAGTTTCAAAATACAACCAACTCCGCAGAGTTCACAAAATCTAACCAACTCCTAAGAGTCCACCAAATCGAATGCCTCACCGAATGTCAGCCGGAGTGATCATATCGTCACCCCCAACTTTCGACCCATGACTACCGTAGGATAGAATACACCATAACTTGGTTATCAACCAATTACAAATAAGTGCAGTCTCCAATCGTCACCTCCTTCCTTACAACGCTGCCAGCTTGCTTGCCTATGACTCACCAGGTCAAACCCTGGGCGCTGGGAATAGAAATATTTGCAGGAAGTTGTTGGCACATTTGAAGTAGCTTGACAAAATTGATCACTTCCACTATACTAAATAATTACTATCGTATATTTTCAAAACCTGACTTGGATCCTGCTATAAAATCATTATCTTAAATCTAATTAATTAACATAATAATAAATGACACACGAATAAACACTTCAATAAATAATTACAATTTAGATGCAAGCATCACATAAAAATATCTACACGATTACTCGGAATCGCATGTCCTGAAATTCAGGGTCCGATCCCTTGTCACATTTGCACCGTGACAGCGTAAAGGATCAAAAATGTGCTATATAAACTTGGAACTGGATATGAAAATTTATTGAGATATAAAACAAGGAAGTAGATGATGCCCCTGCTCATTTTATTCGTATTATCAGTGTACACCTCAATGCGTAATATCCTAATCGCTGGGTAGTTAGAGGTGGATCAATTCTTTGGCCTCCACACTCACTTAACTTCAACCCATCGTTTTTATTTTGTGGGGGCCATGAAAGTCGATGATATACACAACTGCTGTGGAGGATGAAGCGACACCTCATGCTTGAATAGTGCAGGGTTGTCAAATAATACGTACAGCTCCAGAAATTGTTGAGCTTGTTCATGACCTTTTCTACGTATGGGTAAAATGACGTATTAATGAAACACCCTGTATAGTAACGAGTGAACGAATGAAAGAACGAGTTTTTTGTTCTCCTAGTTCTAAACATGAATTACTGGGGCTATGTTGTACAAAGCTGTATATCAAACGGATTTATTGTGAGCTGAATACCAGAGTGAAGTATCGGTCATGTTTAGCACCAATTATGTGGAACCGGTGCCATCTGTACAGCAAATAAACCAACAAGTGGTGACAGCTCAATATAGTCTCCACCCCATGTCTTGTCATATTTTCCATCCGTGCAATTCATCACCGCCCACACAGACACACACACACCACACAGACTCCGAGACTAGCAACTGAACAGGTCAGACGTTGCTGCACTGAGCTCCGAGAAATCTGATGTCAATCGATGTTCCACCTTCCTTCAAGACTCATCATCACTGACACCGAGCCTACTCCCAGCCAATAACCCTCTCCTGATCCCAAATTCAAATCAACAATCCCCCATCTAACCATTGACCCATTGTTAAAGCCACTTCCCTTACCAAGCTATTCTTGCCTACCCACCTACCATACAGGGGCGTATATAGAAAAAAAATCGGGGGAGGGCTGATTATCCTGGAAAATTGTGAGTATTCTCAGGGGATTGTCACCGCAAAATACCCAGAAATATCAACCAATATCTTAGAGCATATAACTTTGTGTAATTATTTTAGAAAAGATTCAACGTTTATATAGTCTACAATTATTACTGGCAATACAAAAAATGTTGTAAAATACTACACAAGACACAAATAAAATGTTATACTTAATGAACTTTCTATTATGATCTATGGAGTATGAATGGCATATATCTAAATATTTGTCAATTTACTAAGCAGAAAGGCAAACAGTTTCTTTTGCATGTATTTCTCAAAAAACATACTGTGGAATTCACAGCTTTACCTCACAAGGCTGAGTGCACCCCGTTCCAGCCCTCAGACTAGAATTAAAATTTATTGGCATAGCCGGGAATCGAATTCGGATCTCCGGAGCAGCAGCGAAGAATGCTACCCACTACACCACGAGTTAGTATAATTTCAATTTTAATATTGTTTATAACTTAGCCGATAAGTTAAGATTAGGGTACAACCAAATTTACAATTATTTTATGCTCTCACCAAAGCAGCACTTTCTTAATTTTTATGGGCGGTATTTTCGGGGGGGGGGGCTGGAGCCCCCTCAGCACCCCCCTTATATACGCCCCTGCTACCATACCATCTACGTCAAGCAAATCCCATCACCCTCGAGTCACAGCCAAGCTAAACTCATCCCTCCATACCCTGCAAGCAGCCAAAAATTAATTAACTTTAATGAATTCTTTATTTTATCAAGCCAGTTCGCACATTGTCCGGCTCCAGCCGATCAACTGGTAACCTTGTCCGACTGGTATCACTTCTTGGACGAGGCCAATTTCATTTTGGTCTACCACGGTATTTGACCCCACACTACTCAAACATACTGTACCCGATACCTAGTTTAGGCTATCGGCTACGCCAGCAGACATTATGCCGTAGTTGAGGTTTTGGATCAAGGAGGCACTGACATCTGTAAGAAGATGGAATTATGGATAGAGATGTGAAGCTTTATTGAAATATGTATGGAATATGGTAATTAAACATCTTAGAAGAGGATATATAACATGCATTATATGTGGAAATAATTATAAGGAAGTTAGATAACCCTTAAGTTATTTTATAACGGAACAGCCGAGATGATGTGGGTTCGAGACTATGATCGTGACGCGAGAGCACAGTGGTGGGGGACTACACCACGTGTCTGCGCCAGGCAGATAAGAGTGAAGACAGTGCCAGCACATTCAGTGGAGCTCTGTCAGTCGAGCAAGTAGGGTCGAGCTCTATAGCGCAAGCGAGACGCACGGTGAAGGTCGCGTAGCGTACCGAAACTGTCACGGCAGAGTGTAGGCGACAGTTTCAGCATCGCCGAGCAGCGAACGCCAAGCAGGTCATTGATCCAGGGGGACTTGCCGAGCAAGCAATCACAGACGGCCGGGATATGTTAGAACAGCACTGCAAGTAGTTGGAGACTTTATTACAAGCTACATTTCAACGCAGTTTGAACACAGTTCTTCTGAAGAATAACTTTATGACTATGCTTTTCTATAACGCATTCAAAGTTACTTTAACAATTTCAAGCAAGCGGAATGTTGTTAGCATAGGCACTGATGAACATTAGATCGTGCATTAATGAAATTTATTTCTTATGCAGTTTCATGAATTACCAAATACAGACAACTACAGGGTGTTTCGTAAACTTGAACACTCTTATGTGAAATTTTATTTTACGAAAGTGAGACTTAGCAGTTGTTGGAGATTGATCTTTCAATACTCAAACTGAACATTTAATGGAACAGTGGCGTAACTTAGAAGAGGAGTAGGGGGTCCGCTGTTTCCATGAACTTTTTCGAGAGGAGTTGGACAATATCCGCTATGGGTAATCCGAAGTTCAACATGTCAGAGTAGACGCAGATAGAGACAAGATGGCACCGCAGAGCGATGGATTCGATTCCTGACGAGAGGAGTCCACCAGCTGATTCACTTGGGATTTCGAAGGCAATCGTCATTTCATGGATGGAATGATATTCACGCCGATCTTTCGAGAAATTCATTATGTAGGGAAAATCGACGATCTTGGAAATTTAATTACAGCTGATTTATAAAAGGTACTGTAAGAGTCATAACTACCTGATACGATTATTTTCATGAATACTGGGCACACATGTATATTTTTCTAATAGGAGTGATACAATTATTAAGACATGGTTTGACTTTATGTACTTCGAATTTGCTAGAATATGGAGTGACCATATGATATGGCAGGCGTCATTATACGAAATTCTCACCATTGGTTGGCTTTATTAAGCAGATGTTTGGTCTTTTAGACATTTTTCCAGCTAGGATATTTTTCATAAATAGTTTTTTTTGTGTAACGAGTATTTCGAACTCGTGATCTGCAATTGATTATCTAAAATTACTTCGTCAGTTCATTGCATACTAGCGAGTGTGTATTATTCATCAGTAGGGATTTTTTCCATTGGATTGTTTGGGGATATTAAGAAGTTATTCACTTTAGTGAATAAACATCGCTTTTATATGACAACTAGAAACTTGTTGATTCCTATCTGGTACATTCACTCATATAGTCTACGAGATGGGGTCTTTCGTATTTATACGATTGTATGGTGGTACTCATCTTACCCATCGTTCAGGGAACTATCATCCAAGTCGACGGGGCGAGGTCTTTCGTATTTATACGACTGTACGGTGGTTACACATCTTACTCGCCATTGAGGGACTCATTTTTATCATCCGAATGTACACGAGATTGTAAGTGAATCAAACAAGGAACTACTAGTTACATATCAGTCGAGATTTTGTTAAATAAAGTAACGATAAATGTCAACAGGATTGCATTTAGTAATTCTTGTTTGCCAATCCAATATTTTGTTGCTATACTCTTTTGAGAGTAATGTCAGTTTAACAGCTGTTACAGCTGATGCTTTTGATGAGTTTATAATTGTGTTTGATACCTTTGAGAAGGATTTAAAGTAATTGAATCTTGTAAGATGAATCATTAATGGTCAAAATTATTTTAAGGCAGATCAGTATTGCAGATTTTGATATGAGAGATTATAGCACATTGGTGTTTTTCTGTGATGTGAGTTATGAAAATTGTAAGAGAATTTATGATATTTGAAAGCAGATCTTAAATTACTGAGGTAATATTTTTCCAATTGTTTAAGAAGTTGTCTAGATGTGATCAGATTAATTACAGTTATTGGAGATTGTGTGCGTTGATAATTTGAAGCCAGTTACATATTTTTTGTAGATCATGCAACATGGTTAAGTGGAGTTTGTGATAGGCATTTTGTGGAAGTTGCCAAGTGATAGTAGCAATGTTGCTAATGTATTTTGAAGCAGACATGAGGTCGTCGTACCCAGTCTAGCGTATTTGTTGAGATTCATGCTGTATATGCTGAATATTTATAGAGTTTTGTGGAATAATTAATGTATTCAAATGTGATATTTGAAGTATTGAGGAAATGTAATGTCGTTGTGGATAGTTAGATCCAACGTGATGTCGTGGAGGCAATAATATTTTTTGGCATGAAAATTAAATACGAGATATAACTTGGAAGTAATAAAACTGTAAGACAACGTTCTATAAACCATATTAAACAATTTGTTAGGAAATTAAACAAATAACTAAAGTTGATAATATAAGATTTTCTGAAAATAATAATTAATGAAATAATAATCTGAGATTTAAGCATATTAACGATCTGACCTAATGAAATAAAAATCAGAATGACTAGATGAAATAATGAAAATCTAAATAACCAGATGAATGAGATTTAAATAATTTGATAAATTAAATTTTGGAATAAATCAATGAATTAAATAAATGGATGAATTAAAGATTGGATAAATAAACTGATTTAAATAAATTAATAGACGATTGTAATGATGATGAATAACTGAATTAGAAGGTGATAATTAACTAAAGAAGCTGATGATTAATGAATTTATATGGAATTAAATAAATTTAATTGAGAAATAATATAAGGAATTGCAACTTGAATTGAAGATTTAAATGATGTAATGGTGATGAATTAACGATTCTGACAGGAATATGTAGAATTTTGAAGTGAGAATTAATGTGAGAAATATTTAATTTTGATGATGACGATAACGATGACCAATGAGCCATGAATTTTCTGTAATTCACAGATAAGTGATTATGAATGACAATGTAAATAGTGTAAATTAATTATTCAATGTTTAGGAGCATTTGACTAACATGTTCAACATTCAAATTATGCCATGCAAGCCATAAATTACTTGATATTTAATATGTGTGATTATAATATGTGTATGTTTAGACAGATTAATAATTTTTTAAATCCACATTGATGATGTTAAATTAAAGAGAAATTAGGTCTCAGGTTTCACAAATGTCAGTGACGAAAGACATAGTGCTACAGTGATCCTGAGAACCCAAGAGAACTTTAGAGATTTTTCTGTTCTATGTGGATAAAATAATTTTGGATTAGAAAAGAGATGGTTCGATTTTGGACAATGACAATTTAACTTTGGCATTCGACCATACTCTCAGGTAGGAGTTATATTTAAAATGTCTGTCTGACTATCAAAGTAAAATAAATTTGTTTTTATCTTAGTTGTGATCTGATGATGGTGTGATGTTCCCTTTTCTTTCCTTGTCTTGAGTAAGGCTTATCCGGAAAGGAAGTGGTTTGCTAGGAATTCAGTTGATGGCGCCCATTTATATTTGCATTATTTCTATTAAACTTAAGCCCGTAACGACCCTAGAGATACTTTGTCTCGTGATACCCACTGCTTTTTCGATAACTCGGCTGAATTTCCGACACATTCCTTATTTGACTAGAGGTTCATTTAACTCCGCTCTGTCCTGGAACTCCAGGAATGCGATGTTATAGCAGATGGGTCATCGCATCCCCAGGACGAACGGGTACAGAGAGAGAGGGAGAATTGGCTTTATCCAACGTGGGGCTTCGATTTTGTTTATTCTATGGAATCACATCAGATTTAGATTACTGAGAGATTGATCTCAAGTTCATATAATTGTGTTACAAAATTTATTAAACTTAGTCAGACAATGTACTTGTGTGCCCATTCCAGTGTTCATGTTAATCGTATTAGTAATATCATGTTAGTTATAAGACATTTTTTTCCCTATACCCAAGTGAATGCAGGAATTGAGACATTGTGATGTGTTTTTGTCTAACGTCTCTTTATAAAACGTATATTGAAAATATAATTATGTTGCCGGAAGATTTAGCGAAGGTGTTAGGAGAGTTACAGACGGGTATGTCTGGTATTGCAGAAACTATTTCTAAAATGGAAACGGAAGTTAAAGAACAAATTAATAATTCAGAAGCTAGATTAGAAGCTAAATGTAAAGAGAATATACAAGCATTACAGGCTAGTAACGAAGGCAATTTGAACGACAGTTTAAAGTCATTAGAGACTAGACTACAGTCAACTAGTGAGGATAATTTAAAGTCATTAGAGACTAGGCTACAGTCAACTAGTGAGGATAATTTAAAGTCATTAGAGACTAGGCTACAGTCAACTAGTGAGGATAATTTAAAGTCATTAGAGACTAGGCTACAGTCAACTAGTGAAGACAATTTTAAGTCCTTAGAAGAAAGGTTACAGTCAAATAGCAAAGATGAGTTGAAGTCATTAGAAACTAGATTACAGACTAGTACTGAAAGTCATTTAAAAGCTAGTGAAGTTAACTTGAAGGATAACTTTAAATCATTGGAAGAGAAATTACAAGCTCGTAGTGAAGAAACTAACACTGAATTAGAAAACAAGTTAACTAGATTAGAGAATAGTTTAACTTTAAAGAATAATGAAATGCTGAAGACTTTACAATTAGACATAATTGCAGTAAATATGAAAGGAGAGGAAAATGTTCAAATATTAAGAAAAAATATTATTGAATTAGAAAGTAGAGGAGAAGAAAATATTTTTACTTTAAGAACAGACGTTATGTCCATACAGAAAGACATTAAATCAGATGTATCGAAGTTGAGATTCGACATCGATGGTTTAGTGGCAGATGTAGGCAAAATTCAAGAGTGGTCTACCGAAGTATCTTTCGAGACTAAAATCAAAGGTCTAGAAACGAATCTAGGTAATGAGATTAAAGATTTAAAGACAGTAATTGGGACCATTAAAGAGGAAGTCTTAGGAGAGGTTAATTCTAATTTAAAATCATTAGAAAATCAATTGCAGAAAGATATTAGGAAGATAGACGACGATATAGAGCAAAAGGTTAATGAAAACTTAGCTTTATTCAAAAATAGAGTCGGTGCAATTGTGGAAGAACGATATAGTGAGGTCGATGCCGAAGCAAAAGAGAAACGTGAAGGGTTAGATGAAAAATTAATCGCAGGTATGGCAAACTTAGAAGCGAGGTTTACGGAGAACAAGGAAGCGATGAAGATAGATTCAACTCTATTTAGAACAGATGTTGATCTGTTAAAGGAACAAGTCGCGTTAGTAAAGAATACGTGCGAAGGCAAAATTGACAAGTTAAAAAACGACTTAGACGAGAGTAACAAAACGCAGGATGTTACATCGTTAGATGAGTTGAAGACTCAGGTCAAGAAATTAGCAGAAGACAGGATAACTAAACTAGAATCCATGATTAACAGTTTCACCAGTCAGAATATAACATCAGGGGAAACATTGATAAATCAGACAGCGATAGACCGCAGTATGACTAATCAAGAAGCTAGCATGGGAGAAGACCGTCAAATGCAACCGAATGTGACATTCGAAAGGGCCAGTTCAACCCCTCAGGATAATCCAAGTTCGAATAGGAGTACGTTGGGTCCAAGCGAACGATACTCAGGTCCAGTCACCATTATTAGAAATCTGGATGACAAGCCGAGAAAGTTTTCGGGAAATACAGGAGTCACACCAGCCGAATTTCTGCGAGATATTCGAGACTACATGGCGGAATATAGGGTAGCCAAAGAAAGAGAGCTAAGGATAGTCGAACGCGCCTTAGATTGGTCTGCGCTTACTTGGTTTAGAGCGTTCAGAAGCAATTTTGCGAACATGGAGCAATTTGCCATAGCTTTCTTGAGGAGATTTTGGAGTGCCGAGGATCAACTTAACGTAAGAGCGGAAATGTACTCAAAGCGCTATTCTACGTCACATCCGACGCATTATGCCAACTATTTCACGTCACAGCTGGCTAAATTACAGTTTATGATTCCTCCATTGCCAGAAGAAGAGCTTTTGCAAGCTATAGCGAGACAGTTACCGATTGAGGTACAGCGATCACTAATAGCGTCGGGAGCCAATACACTTGAGCATTATGACGACATTTTACGGCGATTGGACTATTCAAGCGCTAAGTTACGCCTAGAAATACCAGAAACGACAATAGAAACACGCAAGAAGTGAATGCGGTAGTCGTAGACACTGCAGCTCAAACGGACAGAAGGGATTCCTGGGAAAACCGACGGAACGAAGGGAATCGAGGAAACATCCGTAACGCCCGAGGAAATGATCGATATAGAGGACCATATGAGAGGCCATACGATCAAGAAGCAAGAGATAGCCGATATAGAAATTATAACCAGAATTCCAGATATCAAGACAGGAATCGATATAACAATAGATATCGGGGCAGAAATAACTGGAGCCAAGGTCAACAGTATAATGGGAACGACAGGCAGGATGGCCGAAGAAACGATCCTAACGACAGACGAGATAATCGTGGACATGAGAGGTCGAGGCAAGATGATAGACAGCCTAGTGCACCACCCGAAGAGACAGTGAGAGATGTCAATCGAGCAAGTACGAGTGGCGAAGGAAGAAACAAACGTCAGAATAACACGGAATCAAGATGCTAATCATTGGAAGTCAATCATCATTATTGAGAGTCAGAAAGAACCATCATGCTGAGTAAGAGAATTGTAGAGCTATCGTGTACATGTATTATATATAGAATGCCTGAGAGTGTATTTTTTTCTCAATCCTGATAAAAAAAAATCCTCTCGGCACGCCGGAAGGCGGAGGTAGATTTCACCGGGCAAACTAGGGGATTGGCTATAATAGGCAAAATATGCAGGTTTTCGTAGGAGGATCAGACTTCATTGATTGCAAGAAAGTATTTTATATTTGGAGGTTAAAAATCAACTTTTTTTTCGTTTTTGTATGCATATTTTTATCATTTTATTGTCTATGGGGATGGTAACCTTCTTGTCATTCAGGGTTCATTTTTATACTTCTGATCACACTGTCCTTATGCAAGGTTTGGAACTGATGTGTAACTATCTGACAGTCTGTTACTTCTTCTCGCAAAATTTTATCTCCCGCAGAGATTTTTGTTGGTTCCTCAGTTTAGGGGCTGCGACAACGTGGTCATGTAACCCCGGGTGTGTAGAATCTGATAAACGGTGTTAATTTTGATGACTGATTTAGTGTGTAATTCAGGTAAGGTCTGCAGACGGTCAATTTTAAGTAGTAGTTCCTAATTTTGTACCATATCCTAACGTGAACGACACCTAGCTGTGAACTTGGCTACTAGATGCCACCGCAACCAGCAACTTGCAACGAACGTTGGAACTTCTCCTCCAAAGGAAAGAATGCTGAGGGTTTTTTAGCGCTCTTAGAAAATCCGACGACTTTGGCCGGCTTTGAACCAGCGACCTTGGGCATATAAGTTCAGCATGCTACCAGTTAGCCACTTCCGACAGTCAGATGGAAAAATGAATGTGATCTCGTGCAATGGCGTTCTCTTGGCAACCTCTGATAGCTCATCCCTCATCAATTTAGAAGCGTTGTCACGGTAACCTCTGATGGCACTTGGCATGTTCTTTAATTCCGAAATCATTTTTCTCATCCCTTGGCGTAATGGTAGGTCAGATCAAAAATTCTTTCAGACAAAGTTTTAGGTAATTATTAGGGGAATATTTTCCATTATGTACGGGTTTGATATTGTGCCTATTAAGAGAGATATGATTAATGTTTCCCGAAAAAAACACTTTTTTCCACCCCTTTGGTCAATGGTTGGTGCTATCAAAAAACCTATTTGACATAAATTTTTGGCACTTATCCGACAAATATTATGAACTTTGAATTGATTCGATATTTCACGTATTAAGAGAGTTATAGCACATTTCACTTTTTCGAAAAAAAAAGCCCCCCCCATTTTCACCCCCTTTAACCGATTTTGCCCATTAACGAACTCGACCGATTTTTTAAGGGGTTACATATTATGTAAAACATTAAAGTGATTGGTGCAAAATTACGGCAGTTATCGTGTCCACAACAAACTGATATATATGCATATATATATACACACATATATATAAACTTTTGAACTGACGGTGGTTTGAGGGATGTGAAACACGAAGATATGTCGAAATTTTCCGGAAGTCGAAACATGGCACCCATTGCAATAGTTAGCTTTCTGATGAAATCTACCTAAAATAGGCTACATAATTTAAAATACTACCATCAACGACACCTAGCTGTGAACTTGGCTACTACATGCCACCGGAACCATCAACTCGCAACGAACGTTGGAACTTCCGACCGAAGGAAAGCATACTCAGGGTATTTTGGCGCTCTTAGTAAATCCGACGACTTCAGCCGGGTTTGAACCCGCGACCTTGGGCATAGAAGTTCAGCATGCTACCAGTTCCGATACCGAAGTCGCTTCCCACAGACATATGAAAACAGAATGTGATATCGTGCAGTGGCGTTGTCATAGCAACTGCTGATGGCTCAACCCGTATCAATTAAAATTAAAGTTGTCATGGCAACCACTCTTGGCACTTGGAATTTTCTTATAAATTAAATCATTTTGCTCACTCCGTGGCGTAATGGTGGGTCATATCGAAAATTCTTTCAGACAAAAGTTTTAGGTAATTATTGGAGGAATATTGTCCATTTTGTACGGTTTTGATATTGTGCCTATTAAGAGAGATATGATTAATGTTTCCCGAAAAACCCACTTTTTTCCACCCCTTTGGTCAATGGTTGGTGCTATCAAAAAACTTATTTGACATAAATTTTTGGCACTTATACGACACATATTATGAACTTTGAATGGATTCGATATTTGACGTATTAGGAAGTTATAGCGAAATTTCACTTTTTCGAAAAAAAAAACCCATTTTCACCCCCTTCGACCGATTTTGCCCATTAACGAACTCGACCGAGATTTTATAGGGATACATGTTATGTAAAAAATTCAAAGTGATTGGTGCACAATTACGGCAGTTATCGTGTCCACAAGAAACTGATATATATATACATAAATTATATATAAACTTTTGAACTGACGGTGGTTTTGGGGTCTGGGGGATGTGAAACGCGAAGATATGTCGAAATTTTCCGGAAGTCGAAACATGGTACCCATTGCAATAGTTAGCTTTCTAATGAAATCTACCTAAAAAGGAGATGTACGGGAGAGATGTACCCGATACCTAGTTTAGGCTATCGGCTACGCCAGCAGACATTATGCCGTAGTTGAGGTTTTGGGAAGAGTTAGGAAAAGATAGCGCACCGATCGAGTCAAGAAGAAGGTCAAGATGACGTAGGAGGTCTAGGATCAAGGAGGCACTGACATCTGTAAGAAGATGGAATTATGGATAGAGATGTGAAGCTTTATTGAAATATGTATGGAATATGGTAATTAAACATCTTAGAAGAGGATATATAACATGCATTATATGTGGAAATAATTATAAGGAAGTTAGATAACCCTTAAGTTATTTTATAACGGAACAGCCGAGATGATGTGGGTTCGAGACTATGATCGTGACGCGAGAGCACAGTGGTGGGGGACTACACCACGTGTCTGCGCCAGGCAGATAAGAGTGAAGACAGTGCCAGCACATTCAGTGGAGCTCTGTCAGTCGAGCAAGTAGGGTCGAGCTCTATAGCGCAAGCGAGACGCACGGTGAAGGTCGCGTAGCGTACCGAAACTGT
Source organism: Meconema thalassinum (assembly GCA_946902985.2). Classification (NCBI taxonomy): domain Eukaryota; kingdom Metazoa; phylum Arthropoda; class Insecta; order Orthoptera; family Tettigoniidae; genus Meconema; species Meconema thalassinum. Next base: position 898,411,088 of record OX336390.1, read on the forward strand.
CACGGCAGAGTGTAGGCGACAGTTTCAGCATCGCCGAGCAGCGAACGCCAAGCAGGTCATTGATCCAGGGGGACTTGCCGAGCAAGCAATCACAGACGGCCGGGATATGTTAGAACAGCACTGCAAGTAGTTGGAGACTTTATTACAAGCTACATTTCAACGCAGTTTGAACACAGTTCTTCTGAAGAATAACTTTATGACTATGCTTTTCTATAACGCATTCAAAGTTACTTTAACAATTTCAAGCAAGCGGAATGTTGTTAGCATAGGCACTGATGAACATTAGATCGTGCATTAATGAAATTTATTTCTTATGCAGTTTCATGAATTACCAAATACAGACAACTACAGGGTGTTTCGTAAACTTGAACACTCTTATGTGAAATTTTATTTTACGAAAGTGAGACTTAGCAGTTGTTGGAGATTGATCTTTCAATACTCAAACTGAACATTTAATGGAACAGTGGCGTAACTTAGAAGAGGAGTAGGGGGTCCGCTGTTTCCATGAACTTTTTCGAGAGGAGTTGGACAATATCCGCTATGGGTAATCCGAAGTTCAACATGTCAGAGTAGACGCAGATAGAGACAAGATGGCACCGCAGAGCGATGGATTCGATTCCTGACGAGAGGAGTCCACCAGCTGATTCACTTGGGATTTCGAAGGCAATCGTCATTTCATGGATGGAATGATATTCACGCCGATCTTTCGAGAAATTCATTATGTAGGGAAAATCGACGATCTTGGAAATTTAATTACAGCTGATTTATAAAAGGTACTGTAAGAGTCATAACTACCTGATACGATTATTTTCATGAATACTGGGCACACATGTATATTTTTCTAATAGGAGTGATACGATTATTAAGACATGGTTTGACTTTATATACTTCGAATTTGCTAGAATATGGAGTGACCATATGATATGGCAGGCGTCATTATACGAAATTCTCACCATTGGTTGGCTTTATTAAGCAGATGTTTGGTCTTTTAGACATTTTTCCAGCTAGGATATTTTTCATAAATAGTTTTTTTTTTGTGTAACGAGTATTTCGAACTCGTGATCTGCAATTGATTATCTAAAATTACTTCGTCAGTTCATTGCATACTAGCGAGTGTGTATTATTCATCAGTAGGGATTTTTTCCATTGGATTGTTTGGGGATATTAAGAAGTTATTCACTTTAGTGAATGAACATCGCTTTTATATGACAACTAGAAACTTGTTGATTCCTATCTGGTACATTCACTCATATAGTCTACGAGATGGGGTCTTTCGTATTTATACGATTGTATGGTGGTACTCATCTTACCCATCGTTCAGGGAACTATCATCCAAGTCGACGGGGCGAGGTCTTTCGTATTGATACGATTGTACGGTGGTTGCACATCTTACTCGCCATTGAGGGACTCATTTTTATCATCCGAATGTACACGAGATTGTAAGTGAATCAAACAAGGAACTACTAGTCACATATCAGTCGAGATTTTGTTAAATAAAGTAACGATAAATGTCAACAGGATTGCATTTAGTAATTCTTGTTTGCCAATCCAATATTTTGTTGCTATACTCTTTTGAGAGTAATGTCAGTTTAACAGCTGTTACAGCTGATGCTTTTGATGAGTTTATAATTGGGTTTGATACCTTTGAGAAGGATTTAAAGTAATTGAATCTTGAAAGATGAATCATTGAAAATCCACAGCCTGCTTCCAGTCTCCGACCGGGTCAGGAATGGAATGAATGAAGCCCCCATCTAGCGGCGAGGATATGAACTGTGCCGGCTGCCGAGGCCTGACGCACTCCTCTGGGGCAATGATTAAATGAATGACAGATGAAATGTAATGATAGTGGAGCGTGTTGCTGGAATGAAATTTTGACAGGGAAAACCGGAGTACCCGGAGAAAACCTGTCTGCCTCCGTTCTGTCCAGCACAGATCTCACATGGAGTGACCGGGATTTGAACCACGGACCCAGCGGTGAGAGGCCGGCGTGCTGCCGCCTAAGCCACGGAGGCCTTAAGATGAATCATTAATGGTCAAAATTATTTTAAGGCAGATCAGTATTGCAGATTTTGATATGAGAGATTATAGCACATTGGTGTTTTTCTGTGATGTGAGTTATGAAAATTGTAAGAGAATTTATGCTATTTGAAAGCAGATCTTAAATTACTGAGGTAATATTTTTCCAATTGTTTAAGAAGTTGTCTAGATGTGATCAGATTAATTACAGTTATTGGAGATTGTGTGCGTTGATAATTTGAAGCCAGTTACATATTTTTTGTAGATCATGCAACATGGTTAAGTGGAGTTTGTGATAGGCATTTTGTGGAAGTTGCCAAGTGATAGTAGCAATGTTGCTAATGTATTTTGAAGCAGACATGAGGTCGTCGTACCCAGTCTAGCGTATTTGTTGAGATTCATGCTGTATATGCTGAATATTTATAGAGTTTTGTGGAATAACTAATGTATTCAAATGTGATATTTGAAGTATTGAGGAAATGTAATGTCGTTGTGGATAGTTAGATCCAACGTGATGTCGTGGAGGCAATAATATTTTTTGGCATGAAAATTAAATACGAGATATAACTTGGAAGTAATAAAACTGTAAGACAACGTTCTATAAACCATATTAAACAATTTGTTAGGAAATTAAACAAATAACTAAAGTTGATAATACAAGATTTTCTGAAAATAATAATTAATGAAATAATAATCTGAGATTTAAGCCTATTAACGATCTGACCTAATGAAATAAAAATCAGAATGACTAGATGAAATAATGAAAATCTAAATAACCAGATGAATGAGATTTAAATAATTTGATAAATTAAATTTTGGAATAAATCAATGAATTAAATAAATGGATGAATTAAAGATTGGATAAATAAACTGATTTAAATAAAATAATAGACGATTGTAATGATGATGAATAACTGAATTAGAAGGTGATAATTAACTAAAGAAGCTGATGATTAATGAATTTATATGGAATTAAATAAATTTAATTGAGAAATAATATAAGGAATTGCAACTTGAATTGAAGATTTAAATGATGTAATGGTGATGAATTAACGATTCTGACAGGAATATGTAGAATTTTGAAGTGAGAATTAATGTGAGAAATATTTAATTTTGATGATGACGATAACGATGACCAATGAGCCATGAATTTTCTGTAATTCACAGATAAGCGATTATGAATGACAATGTAAATAGTGTAAATTAATTATTCAATGTTTAGGAGCATTTGACTAACATGTTCAACATTCAAATTATGCCATGCAAGCCATAAATTACTTGATATTTAATATGTGTGATTATAATATGTGTATGTTTAGACAGATTAATAATTTTTTAAATCCACATTGATGATGTTAAATTAAAGAGAAATTTGGTCTCAGGTTTCACAAATGTCAGTGACGAAAGACATAGTGCTACAGTGATCCTGAGAACCCAAGAGAACTTTAGAGATTTTTCTGTTCTATGTGGATAAAATAATTTTGGATTAGAAAAGAGATGGTTCGATTTTGGACAATGACAATTTAACTTTGGCATTCGACCATACTCTCAGGTAGGAGTTATATTTAAAATGTCTGTCTGACTATCAAAGTAAAATAAATTTGTTTTTATCTTAGTTGTGATCTGATGATGGTGTGATGTTCTCTTTTCTTTCCTTGTCTTGAGTAAGGCTTATCCGGAAAGGAAGTGGTTTGCTAGGAATTCAGTTGATGGCGCCCATTTATATTTGCATTATTTCTATTAAACTTAAGCCCGTAACGACCCTAGAGATACTTTGTCTCGTGATACCCACTGCTTTTTCGATAACTCAGCTGAATTTCCGACACATTCCTTATTTGACTAGAGGTTCATTTAACTCCGCTCTGTCCTGGAACTCCAGGAATGCGATGTTATAGCAGATGGGTCATCGCATCCCCAGGACGAACGGGTACAATACATATATACATTCATACTCCAAATACACTAACATGGCTTGGGGAGCCCTCACCGCACCGAGAGTACCTCAGAGGCTCATCACCACCACCAACACCGGCCCATGGAACCTTCCCGGAGTTTGATTTCGGGGAGCGTCTATGGTACGGGTCTCCTACACGCCGCGTACCTAAAAGCACGCTGATTGTCGTACGCCCACCGGGCTACAGACAATTGCCCGCCACTCACGATGCAATAATCAGCTTGCTCACACCAATAGTCCATTTCATCACAAACATTGAGGAACTGAAACAAATCGCAATAACACCTACCAGGGACTACCGCCTAAACATGGTCATAATGGCCCTTCATAACCATTCCTACATTCCCCCACACATACTAATCCCCACAAACCCATTGAAACACTCTCCTGACACTCATAAACAGACCAGACTGCACCCCCTACCGAAAACACAGTCGAAACATTCCCAAAATTCACCCAGACCATTCCAATTCCCCCCTCCCATGCCAATATTCACTAGTAAAAAACACGCGCAAACAACTACTACCGAGATTCAGCATGAACAAACCCAAACACACACAGAAACAGGAGAAAGATGGACACGAGTTTGGCCACTAACGGGCAAAAGAAAAAACAAGAAAACCAAAACAACAGACACCAATTCAGATCCTCAAAGCCCCGTTGCATCACAACACGCTACTGAGACACAAACAGACTCCCCTCAACCTGACATCAACACGCATGCCCTCCCCCTCCCGCTAACACAGTCAATTCATTCCCTCAAACAAAATCACGGGTGACGAGTCGCCCAGCCTCCAAACCACACACTACTCGTATCTACCAGTGTTTCAACTGCCAAAGGCTGCACCATAACGCTGCAAATTGCCCCCACGATACCCGCTGCAACAGGTGTGGTGATTCACATCGCCACAAGGATTGTAGGGTTCCCTGCGACAGCTCTAAGTGTGTCAATTGTGGTGGAGCACATGCAGCGTCTTTACATGGCTGCAGCTACATTAAAACAGCAATAAAACAAGATGTTCAGTAAAGAACATATAGCCTACTTTCTCCTAAATGCATGGGTATTGTTATAACTATTTGTCCTATTGAAGGAGTAAAACTGAATGTTGGTTGTAGTAGCTTGTTGAAATACAACGTGCTATACGGATATTAAACATGAATATGAGGTGCCCTTTGCTAGTGCTACCTCTGTAAAAAAATAATTCAATTCGATTTCACCATGTTTGAATTGATATGGGGAATCGATTTGCACACATACATGGCCGCTATCTGCAAACTATTGGGCTGATGACCTTGTAGTTCAGTCAAAAGATGCTTCCCACAAAAAGGTATGTTGTTGCAAAATTTAGTAAAGATCAAATGATTAGATTGGTCGTAATTTGATTTAAGCTTTTAACATTTGGGTGGCCGCCATTCCATTTCCTTCAAGATGGCGACGATATAAAACATAACACTGAGGTTCCCTTTGCTAGTGTTACTTCTGTATTAAATGTCGTTCAATTCGGTTTTACCGTGTTTGAATTGGTAGGGGAATCGATTTGCACACATAAATGGCCGCCGTCCGCAAATTATTGGGCTGATGACCTTGTAGTTTGGTCAATATATTTTTATACACAACGGTATAATGTTGCAAAATTTGGTAGATATCAGATGATTAGGTTGGTCGTAATTTGATTCAAGACTTAAACATTTGTGTAGCCGCCATTACGTTTTTGTCAAGATGGCGGCGATATAAAACATGACACTGCGGTGCTCTTTGCTCGTGCTACCTCTGTACCAAATTTCCTTCAATTCGGTTTCACCGTGTTTGAATTGATAGGGGGAATCAATGTGCACACATACAGTACATGACCGCCATCTGCAAACTATTGGGCTGATGATCTTGTAGTGTGGTCAAAATAAGCTTCCTATATAATGGTATGTTGATGCAAAATTTGGTAGAGATCAGATTATTGGGTTGGTCGTAATTTGATTTAAGCTTTTAACATTTGGGTGGCCGCCATTCCGTTTCCGTCAAGATGGCGGCGATATAAAACATGACACTGAGGTTCCCTTTGCTAGTGCTACTTCTGTACCAAATGTCGTTCAATTCGGTTTTACCGTGTTTGAATTGGTAGGGGAAATTGATTTGCACTCATAAATGGCCGCCATCCGCAAATTATTGGGCTGATGACCTTGTAGTTTGGTCAATAGATTTTTTTTTTATACACAACGGTATAATGTTGCAAAATTTGTTAGAGATCAGATGATTAGGTAGGTCGTAATTTGATTCAAGACTTTAACATTTGGTTGGCCGCCATTACGTTTTGTCAAGATGGCGGCGATATAAAACAATACACTGGAGTTCACATTCCTAGTGCTACCTCTGTACCAAATTTCGTTCAAATCGGTTTCACCGTGTTTGAATTGATAGGGGGAACCGATTTGCACACATACATGGCCGCTATCTGCAACCTATTAGTCTCATGACCTTGTAATTTAGTCAAAAGACACTCGCCATATAAATATATGTTGTAGCAAAATTTGGTCGAGATCGGATGGTTAAGTTTGTCGTAATTTGATCTAAGCATTGAAGATTTGGGTGGCCGCCATTACGTTCCGTCAAGATGGCGGCGATATAAAACATGACACTGCGGTGCTCTTTGCTCGTGCTACCTCTGTACCGAATTTCCTTCAATTCGGTTTCACCGTGTTTGAATAGATAGGGGGAATCAATTTGCACACATACAGTACATGGCCGCCATCTGCAAACTATTGGGTTGATGATCTTGTAGTGTGGTCAAAATATGCTTCCTATATAATGGTATGTTGTTGCTAAATTTGGTAGAGATCAGATTATTGGGTTGGTCATAATTTGATTTAAGCTTTTAACATTTGGGTGGCCACCATTACGTTTCCGTCAAGATGGCGGCAATATAAAACAAGACACTGAGGTGTCCGTTGCTAGTGCTACCTCTGTACCAAATTTTGTTCAATTCGGTTTCACCGTGTCTTAATTGATAAGGGGAATCGATATGCACACATACATGGCCGCCATCCGCAATGTATAGGGCTGATGACCTTGCAGTTTGGTCAAAAGATATTTCATACATAAACGTGTAATGTTGCAAAAAAAATGAGATCAGATGGTAAGGTTGGTCGTAATTTGATTTAAGCTTTTAACATTTGGGTGGCCGCCATTACGTTTTTGTCAAGATGGCGGCGATATAAAACATGACACTGAGGTGCCCTTTTCTTGGTCGACCTCTGTACCAAATGTCGTTCAATTCGGTTTCACCGTGTTCGAATTGATAGGGTGGGATAGACATCCAGAGGACACACGCTCTCACACATACACACACACACACACACACAGACTCGCACACAGCCAAACACACATTTTTTGGCCCCGTGTAGATCTCATAAGTCTACTTTTATTTTTTGCAAAAATCGAAAGTACGCTAGCGCAGGCAGTTGAAATTCAGACAACATGCTACTACCAACATCCCATCCCTCATGTCTCTCACAGTCTCACCACCTACACTTAACAAGAACTCAGCCCTCACTCAAATACTACAGTTAATACAGCACTTGGCCGCAACAACAATATAAACATACACAACTCTTCCCAATAAAATCTAATTAAACAAACCAAAATCCCTGGCCCCGTGGTTTAATCTTCCTGGGGGGTAAAGGCCATGCCAGCCCACCCGGGGTGACGAACCACGGACCAGGGAACCCTAAACACACCCAACTACACTGGAACCATAGCAAACTCGAACCCAGTACTCAACAGGAAGCCCAGTTGAGCGTGGCCAGCCTCTGATGACTGACCTGCGTTCGGCTGGCTAAAAACCAATAAATACACTCCTCTAGCACTAAAAACCTGCACAATATAACAAAACTAGACCCAATAAACAATAATTAGTCATAAAACAGCAACATTTCCACCTGCAAATACATTCAAACTGCATACAACCATTGGCCAATCACAGCACACCTCCAGCCAATCAGAGACAAGCACATACAAATTCCAACTCCCCGCTCCAGAGTCATACTTGAAACATCAATTACACTGTCCCCTAACACATTACATACATTTAAAACATAAAAGGCGGGAGCTGAAGCCTTATAAATGCAATATATAATTTCCAATCAATGCCAAACCTACTTTAGGTCTTTATTTGTCCTCTCTATTAAAGCACGGCTAAATTCCAACCCACTAGAGGTCTTCTATTCCTCGCGTTAAAATTGAAGCTGCTGCAAAACTTAAAACCAATACACACACTGAAAATCTCGCACACAACTAATCCATGGCGAGCGTAGCGATAATAATAATACTGTAACATCTACAGCATCGGCAGGAGTGTGACTGGTCACATTGGTCAACGTTCACCCCCTGACCCAAACATAAGCTGAGACGAGCTGCTACTCTCATTTTTATCTTGCACTGGGCTACTTAATTAATTAATTAATTAATTAAACAATTTATATTATTCCTTTGCACAACAATTAAACTTCGCACAACAAATACTCTGGCTGTAAGTTATTTGATTTACTACAGCCAGAGGTAATTCCCAATCATTATTATTATTATTATTATTATTATTATTATTATTATTATTATTATTATTATTATTATTATTATTATTATTATTATTATAAGACCTGGACTGCGATGTGATGCCACAGTTTTGCCTTTTGATGGTGTTTTGTGCCTTTCTTTAGGGATCATCGCATGTTTTCAAGGATTGTTGGTGTTTGTTCCGGTGACAGTGCATATTGTCTCGCGGATTGGTGTTTTCTTGTTGGAGTGGTTAAATCAATTTGTGATTTGTGTTTCGATGTCCAAATAGCAGCCATGTTATTTTTGTTTGACATTGATTGGACAGTTTATAGTTCCTAGCTTCAATGATCATGAACTTCCACAGCCACCTTGATACCTGAAACTCCTGACGTCTAATACCCACACGCATTTATATTGTTGGTCGATCTTTCCAGGAGTCAATCAATGGACAAATATAGAAGGTTATGTTCGCAATATCCACATCAATCCAGCAGTTACAATTATAGCCTTAAGCTATTGCCATTACCGGATCCATCGCATGCATACTAAGCGATTAAATACGTACGCTTCTATGCGTCCACCGTGAAGTAGCTGTCGATCCCTAACTTTTATATATTACTTACAATTTTTATATGTAGGCTATGGTTTTTTAATACTTGTTTTATTATAGATAGCTTTATTCTCTGTTATCCCAGAAATTAGTAAAGGGTTAGCGTCAGGAAGGGCATCCGGCTATAAAACAAACTGCCAAAACCGTACAAATATGACAAGTTCTGTAAATTTAGCCTCGGAAACTGCTAGGGCGTTCCTCGGAAGCGACGCGCAAGGGTCCCGCCTGCCCCTTGTGAGAAATGAGCAAAGGCTACCGAGTCATGGGCGGGCTCGGCTGAAGAAGCAAGTCCAGATTAGAATTGGAACCCTGAATGTTGGATCGATGACAGGGAAAGGAAGAGAGGTTGTGGACCTAATGATGAGAAGAAAAATTGGAATTCTGTGTGTCCAAGAAACTAGGTGGAAGGTTTTTTTTTTTTTTTTTTTTTTTTTTTTTTTTCGTGTAGCCTCCTGAGAGGCCGAGTGCAGGTCTTTCTAGTCGACGCCCGTGGGCGACCTGCGCGTCTGGATGAGAGATGAGATGAATGGATGAAAGTGGGCGTACTGTCCCAGCATTTTCCTGGTGTTGAAAATGGGAAACCACGGAAAACCATTTCAAGGACAGCCGACGGTGGGGCTCGAACCCACGCGTCTACCGAGTCAGCAGAGAGCTTGGCCCCATGACCTAACGCCGCGCTTTAGCCAGCGTAGCCACTACTGTCGGTGGTGGAAGGGTAATAAAGCAAGAGAGCTTGGAAGTGGCTTTAAATTGTTGTACAGTGGAGCAAACAGAGCGGGAAGAAATGGTGTTGGAATTATCCTGGCTAACGATTTGATCCCTTCTCTAGTCAGTGTAAACAGAAGAAGTGATCGCTTGATGAGTGTGAAGCTGTGCCTTGGGGAAGGGTTTACCATTGTAAGTGCCTATGCTCCCCAAGTTGGCTGTGAGGAGGAAGAAAAGGATGGTTTTTGGAGGGACCTGGAGCAGGAACTTTCTAGTATATCAGCAGATGAAAGGGTATTTCTGGGTGGAGATCTAAATGGACATGTTGGCACCAGTGTGGAAGGGGAAGTAGTGAGGAGAGTGCATGGAGGCTGGGGATTTGGTACGAGAAATGAGGAGGGTGAGAGAGTGCTAAGTTTTGCCTTGGCATTAGATCTAGCAATATGTAACACCTTCTTCAAGAAAAACGAAAGGCAACTGGTGACCTACAAACGTGGAGGAAGAGAGAGCCAAATAGATTTCCTTTTGTGCAGAAGAATGCATTTGAAGGAGGTTAAGAATTGTAAAGTTATTGTGGGGGAACATGTTACACCACAACACAGAGTGCTAGTTATTGATTATGAATTCACGGGCATTAAGAAAAAACAGCAAGGAAAATTACTCCAAGAATTAAATGGTGGAAATTGAAAGATCCTATTTTGAGAAGTGAATTCAAGGAAAAGGTGTTGCAAGGAACACGGCCAGTGGAAGGAGTTCAGAGATGGTGGACAGTAAATGCAGAAGCAATCAGGAAAGCAGGTGTAGAAGTTTTGGGGAAGACGTCTCGGAAAGGTGCTCCCCTGGATAAAGAAACATGGTGGTGGAATGATGTGGTTCAGGATGCCATCAAGGCAAAACGACAGGCAAAAAAGAAATGGGATGAGTCTGGAAATGACGAAGATAGAGAACACTACAGAAAGGCAAATAAAGTTGTGAAAAGAGCTGTAGGGAAAGCAAAGACAGCTGCATGGAAGGAAGTCTATGAAGAACTAGAGGCCACAGAAGGGGAGGCCAAGCTTTTCAGAATCGCTAAGGCACGAGACAGGGCTTCAAAAGATCTCACACACATCAGGCAGATGAAAAGTGAACAAGGAATTGTAATTCAAGATGAAGAGCATATTAAGAAGAGATGGGAGGAATATTTTGAAAAGTTGCTAAATGAGGAAAATGCCCGTCTTGTGTTTGAGGATGGTATCCCAAATCACAACGTAACAACTGGCATATGCAGGGAAGAGGTTGTAACTGCTATTAGGAAAATGAAATGTGGAAAAGCAACCGGCCCCGATGAAATTCCAGTGGAGGCTTGGAAATGTCTGGATGAAGAGGGCATAGATATGTTGTGGAATCTATTCCAACAGGTACTTCAAGAGGAAGTAATGCCCAAGGAATGGCGGGAGAGTACCATAATTCCCATTTATAAGGAGAAATGTGACATTCAGGATTGTGCAAATTACAGAGGAATAAAACTCATGTCACACACAATGAAGGTCTGGGAGAAAGTTATTGAAAGTAGGCTTCGGGTGGAGACGACAATAGGAGATGAACAGTTTGGATTTATGCCGGGAAAGGGAACAACAGATGCTATTTTTGCACTTAGGCAGGTCATGGAAAAGCACAGGGAGAAGAGAAAAGAACTACATATGGTGTTCATAGACCTAGAGAAAGCGTATGATCGAGCGCCCCGTCAAGAGGTATGGAGATGCATGAGATGCAAGGGAGTACCGGAGAAATATGTGCGCATTGTTCGGGATATGTACCGTGGAGCAAGGACACGAATTAGAAGCAGTGTAGGATTGTCAGATACTTTACCGGTTCAAGTAGGTCTTCACCAAGGATCTGCACTAAGCCCCTATATTTTTGATCTAATAATGGATGTCTTCTCTGAAAACTTAAGAGAACCAGCTCCTTGCTGTATGCTATTTGCAGATGATATTGTCTTATGTAGCACACACAGGGAAGAGCTTGAATATAAACTGGAATGCTGGAGAAGAGCCATAGAGGACAAAGGCCTTAAAATCAGTAGGAATAAGACCGAATACCTGTGCCTTGGAGGAACTGGAAATGAAACTATTCAGATGGATGGTAGCCAGCTACAGGCAAGGGACAGTTTCAAGTATCTGGGATCCACTGTATCTAACGATGGCAAACTAGATCTGGAAATTACCCACCGAATTCAGGCTGCCTGGTTAAACTGGAAAAGGTTATCTGGTATTCTCTGTGACAGGAGACTGAATATCCAAGTAAAGGGTAAAGCCTATAAATGTGCAGTGAGACCTGCAATGCTATACGGAGCAGAAACTGGGCCAACAGTGCAGTCACAGTGCAAGCGACTGGAAGTACGGTAGCTGAAATGAAGATGCTAAGATGGATGTGTGGTGTTACAAGGAACGATCACATCAAAAACACCTTCATACGAGGCAGCGTAAAAGTGACTGAAATATCAAAAAAAGTGCAAGAAAGACGCTTGCTCTGGTATGGCCACATTAAGCGCAGGGATGAGAGTTATGTAGGAAGGCGAGTGCTTGGTCTGGAGGTGGAAGGCAAAAGGGAAAGAGGCAGGCCTAGAAGAAGATGGATGGACTGCGTGCATGATGATCTCCGGGAGAAGCAGTTAACAGAAAACACTATTTGGGACCGAGGAAAATGGAAACGACTTGTCAGAAACGTCGACCCCGCATGAAAGGGAAAAGACGAAGAATTATTATTATTATTATTATTATTTCCGATTATTCCCCTTCAGGAGAGCGTGAGAACTTGAGCCAATCACAGCTTCACTTCCTTTTCCTCTCTTATTTTCTTCCCAAAACCTCTGGGTAGTTTATTGGCTGAGGAATAACCCACCCACCAAGGGAAGATGATTAAGAGAAGGAAGTAGATTTTGGATTGGAGAAAAAGGATAGAAAAATAGGAGGAGAGTCCCACAAAATAAATAAGTTTAACTTTAAACACACTTAAAGGTGGTTGCCACCGAAAATTCGTTCTCGGATACCTAAAGTGGGTACGAACTTGGTCGAAGCTGACGGGAACCGCAGCTAAGACTTGGGCGGTTTGCCAAAGAAAGGCTTTAGTATATTTCCTCCCAAGCATGCATAAAAGTACTATGGGGAAGGGTGATGGTCTGGCCAGACAGATAGTAAAAGCTTTATTCTGTATTAAAGATGGTATGAACTGAAGAAGAGTTAGGAAAGCCAGGATCTTGCCTAACTGTAGTATCAGAGAAATGATGAATCCAAAAACAAATATTTAATTTATTAAACAATTCAAAGAAGGTTAATGAATTTAATAAGTATGTAATATATTTTTGACAAACATAGTTCATTTGAACTTTTTAACAAATGGGGTCGCAGACCTCCCAACATTAAACTTTTGCTCCAGGCAATTGACAATTTACAAGGTTTAAAACCTGGTACTAAAATCTTTATAAGATTTAAACAAATAACCAATGAAGTAATTAAAGTTGGAATGTTAATTGTAGTACAAAGAGTGTACCTTAAGAAATTCCTGAGAGAATATTCTAGAAAGAGTGAAAACTTTTAAATTAACAATAAGAAAAACATGAAGAATAAGATAGAAGTTCCTACAACTTCTTATATTTATACAGAATTAACGATGGTTATTATGCAAATAAGGGCAGGTCACTTACTGTGAAACCTGAAGAAAGTTAAAAGGAAGGTTCTAGACTTCCCAAGTTTGAGTAGGAATCACTAGCCAAATGGGACAGTTTCCATTTCGTGAAACCTAAAAAATAACTCACACAAGAGTTGAAAGAATTGTTTTCCCTGATTTGAAGGGAGAAACAATGTAAGTTTGAAACGTGTATAAAACACGTAATTATACAGCAATTACTTAATGATAAACAAGCAAAATGGAAGGGCACTTCACAGAGTGACACCTTATTGAAACAGACCTGAATTTAAAAGTTTATTACAGATTGTTAGTAAGAGGTTTAGGAAAGAGAAATAGGGATGGAGGAAAATGTTCATGGCCGTATTTAATATAAACGGACGATCGCGACGCGGTAGAAAAGTGGAGCAAGCACTGATTATCACTATAGTCTGTAAAGATTGATGAAAAGTTCACTGTAGAAACTCGAGAGTTCATGAAAAAGAAAGTTTTTACAATGCTGAAAAGAACTGGTTGCACTAGGTAGGCGAGAGTCTATTGCTGGAGAAAATGGTGGATTACAGTTAAATGCGCCATAGAACATCCCAACGGTGGACGAAAGTTAGCTATTGCAGTAATTTGTAAGGAAGATTCCTCATTTTAACTAGTATTTTCACAAGTGAGTGAAAAATACCTGACGGCAAGCCTCGCAGATAGAGTACCAGATCTGGAAAGTTCCAGAACGATCTTTATAGAAGAATAGAGTCAAAGTTAATCCAGCGGAGGAACTAGCTTTATAATTTATAGACAGCGGGTATTAGATAATATCCCACGTAGTGAGAAGATTTCTCATTTAGCAAGCATAAGAAATGCTGCCTTTCACCAAGATTGGCTTGATTAGACAAAAGCTCAACATGGAAAATCCCACGAAGGAGGATTTTTGCCCCAAAATAAATAATCTCACACTGTCTATAAAAGTATCGTTAAAAGCACGTGAAAGTTAAAACCATGAAGATGAGGTTAAAACTTTAAGATGGTACTTATCTTGATTTCATGTTGAAGGCGAAGTTCCGTATGACGATAACTACTTTGCCAACATGGCGTAGAAGAGAGTATGCCTCTTGGTTTGAGGAAGCTGGCTCGAGAGGTGCCTTAACTGATCGAGTCAACTGCTGACTGAGAAGTGATACCTGCTCAACGGAGCACGGAGGGTCCAAGGAAGGGGAAAAGAGTGGGGGGTAGGAGACAAAAGGAGAACATATAAACATTGCCAATGTTACAACAAAAAATGATCTTCTCTTGCTGAGCTGGTCTTCAAAGAGTTGATAACAGGCGATACTAGCGCAGCATGGTGAGTAAAAAAGTAGACGTAGTTCTCTTGCTCATGGAGATAATAGCTGGCGATGGCAGCAAAATCTGGTGGCCAGATGGAGAAGGAATTCCTCTTGCGCGAGGAAGAGTTGAAGAGCTTCAGAGATTCGCTGCTATATGACGCTAGGTGGGTCATAGAATATATATCTGGAACAGACTCATAAAATATATAAGCGACCTGAACCCCTAAGAGAAAACAGAAGATCACTGTTGGTGTTTGACAAAGAGGAAGGAAAGAACATGCAAAAGCATTGAAAATTATAATCTCTGGTACCGTGTATTCCAAGAATACACCATACTGGGAGGGGAAACACCAACAGGGAACAAATAAGCAATTAAACATTTAAGAGTAATAAAGTAATTAAAGAGAAGTGGTCTTATGATCAGACCATTAGTGGTCAAAACTCTGACCACCCTGACTCTCCCATCTCTTCCAGGATAACACTCGGTCACTCTACCCGAGATCCAGACTAAGGGGGGAGAAACTTCCCTAACTAAGACCAAGTCTCCCACTTTAATGTCGGGACTGGAAAGAAACCACTTCTGTCTCCGTTGCAAGGAAGTTAAATATTCCTAGTTCCACCTCTTCCAAAAGGAATTGCGGAGGGCTTCAAGTTTACGCCAAGCTATAGGTAGATTAGAATCCCTGTAAGAATTGGGAAGAGGAGGAGGGGCAGAAAGAGAAGTGCGTGTAAGGAAGCGACCAGGTGTAAGTGGAAGCAGGTCATCAGGGTCATTAGAAAGCGGAGTTAAAAAACGAGATTTAACAACACCTTCAATCACGAAATAGCTGGAAGCTGAGAGAAATAAAGCACTAGTAAAGATTGCGATACGATGAGAAAGAAGAATTGACAAGTTTAAACAAAGCATATAGAAACAAGTACATCTATTCAGGATAAGAATATACCAAATAAACAAAGAAACTATGCGAGTAGAAAGCAAGAACGCCATAGGTAACAAACGACTAGCCATAAACAATGACCTCAAGTTATAATGAGTATCAAAGGGGTTACTCAGAAAAATACTTAAGTCAGCGAGGAACGTGACGTGACAAGTATAAATGCAAAAACACATGGAATGTAACGACGAGAAAAAGTAAGTTTGTTCCTCAATGAACAATAAGATTTCAAAATATGTAAACAAAGTGCAATACATAAGCGCGTAAAGGATATGCGACGATGTTATGAGACAAGAATCGAAGCAATTGTAGAATACGAGCGTAAGTAAGTGAGATACACAGGCAAGCACGGCCTTGACACACATAGTACAACGAGATAAGGCATATAAATAGCTGAAAGAGTCCTTGAGCGGAACAAGTTTATTTTGGTGATGAGTTGAACGGCTTCTGTACTTGCAGGAGCGACTCACTAGACAATGGTTGGCAATCAGCCAGAGTTGAGATAAGAGAAACTTGCTTTGAACTTTGTCAAGCGTACAGGAAATAAACAACAACTTGGCGTTATCCAGGCTTGTATACAAACAAGTTTGAAAAACAAGCAGTTCAAAGTACACAAACAACACTAGTTGAATCAGCTGTAACTTAAAGCAGATATTCAGGTTGGACGGCATACAGTCAATCGTAACTTGGACGTAAACAAACAATTTAAAGACGTATGAAACAGCGTAGGAAATCAATTTCGCATGATTGAGAGGATCACGGAATCCGACAATTTTCGACAGGAAAAAGCTTGATTCTTCCGAAATAGGAAGTGAAGCCGGGACATTGAGAAGAAGGTTATGCATAAGAATAGTTATTCTTGATGTTAGAGAATTCAGATTGTCAAGCGGTTTCAAAAGCGGCTTCCAATTGTGAGGAAGGAGGGAGGAGCCGACCGTGGCCATCCTTCTAAATAACGAAAGAAGTGAAACATGGCTTACAGCAAAGTGATGGTGACTGATAGCCATGGTTTTACACAAGGGGAAGATAGTTTTCGAGAAAGAGTTTAAGCAATTAACTACTATAAAAAATGACATAAGAAGGTAGACGAAGTAACACAAAGCAAGGCGAACTTGAATTGCTATCTTGTGCGGGAAGAAGGAAAAACCATTTAAACAACTTACAGAGGTAGTGTAGTTGTTCACGAGAAGACATCGTTTCGGCAAGTGTTTTTCACAAATATTGAGATCTGAAACATGAGCATTCTCTTTTTCAGAAATGGGATTTATGTCAGCTGTAACGAAATGACATTGCGCTTTGGTTTGAACACTGGGATATTGAATTTCACCAGTTATAACCCAACCAAAATCGGTGTCTCTGGCGACCACGGTTGAAGATAACTTGCGTGTTTGTTTGCGAATGCACTTCCAAAAAACATTGGCACTGAAAAGTACATCAATGGGACCTTGAGCATTAAACTGAGGATCGGCTAACCTTAAGTGCGAGGGAATGTTTAATCCGGAGGTATTAATACAGCTGCTAGGAGTGTCCTTGCCAATACTGGTAAGAATGAGACAGTTTAAATTAAGATTGGTGTTTCTTTGGCAAACGTCTCTGATTTTCAATTTTGAAGACTGCAAGACTTGAGTTTTCAAATTGTCAATGCCGGTCACATTGATAGAAGTAGGCGATGACGAAAGACCTAGTTTTTTAATCAACGATTGCGAAACAAAGTTATGAATTGAAGCGGAATCGAGAAGACCACGGGTTCTAAACCAATTTCCAAATTTATCTTGGATTTCGAATTGTACAGTGGTCAAAAGGGTTTGCGCACTGTGAGAAGTTTCGGCGTTAGAAATGCAGGAAGAAGCATTAGTTTGTTCGGAGCTGCTCTGCATGGAGCTTGAAGAAGCAGGTACTGATGACCTCGATTTATCATGAACGTGCAATAAAGAATGATGCGGTTTTTTGCAATGAAAACAGAGATTGGATGACGTGCAGTTTGAAGAAGAATGCTTAGGTGATAAGCAGTTGAAACAATGTTTGCTATTGAAGACAAACTTCCTTCGATCTTCGACAGACAATTCTTTAAAGGATTTGCACGAATACAATGTGTGAAGCTTTTTACAGAGCGTGCATTTTAAAGATTTGTTAAGCGGCCTGATATGTTCTCTTGCATGATTGAAAGAGGCAGAACGGGTTTGCTTGTTCTCGACAGATGGGGGCTGATGTCCCTTTGAAAAAGCAAGGTTTTTCTCAAAAATGTGAGACTGATGATTCGTTTCGACCTTTTCGCACTGAAATGCGAGTGCTGTAAGAACTTGGCATCGGCTGTTAAGAAACGAGATTAAGTGTTCGAAGGAAAATTCCTCCTTGCGAGCGAGTTCAATTTCCCAAGCCTTTAAAGTTGAAAAATCGAATCTTGATGTAGCCAGATGAATGAGTATGGTGTCCCATGTTTGGACAGGCTGCTTAAGTTGGTATAATGCTCTGACATTCAACTGTATAGAGTCTAAGAGGTCTCTTAAAGAGGTGACGTCATTAGGTTTGACGGCTGGTAGGTTGAAGAGACAGCGTATGTGGCGAGCTACACTCAAACGTAAATTGCCATATCTCCCTTTAAGGAGATTAAAGGCGATGTGGTAGTTGTCTGCGCTTAAAGGCAGTGACTCCACCAAGGCTAAGGCCTCAGATTCCAAAGACGTACGGAGGAAATAAAATTTATGAATATCAGAAATCTCAGTATTTTCATGAATTAGGGAGCAGTAAAATTCGTAAAAAGAATACCATTCACCTTCCTTGCCTGAGAAGTGCGGTAGACTTATCTTAGGAAGTAACGGTTTCGGTTTGTTCTTGTGAACTGAAGCGGGTGCGAACTGGGCCGGATTGATGACCTTAGTGTCCGGTTCTGAGATATTGCGGATCAGTTGGTGGGCCTTTGCAATCCCTTCAAAGTACAAGGGTTCGACCTCGTCCCGATCCGATTGCAGTTCTGGGCAAGCGGATTCAATCTCGGTTTGAATTTGATCATAATAATCATAAGACCGTTCGTACAACTTAAGGCGATGTGTCAAGATGTCTAAATCACACTCGGCGGGATTTAACTTGTTGATAAAATTTCTGAATCTAGTGAGTTGCCCTTTATAGGAAGAACGTCTAGCAATGAGAGATTCATCTTTTTCAATAGGAGCCATGATAAAGAGAATAAATTGAAATACAACTCACGAAACTGTTGAACTTTGGAGATGCTGTCAAGCTGGCAGCAGCAAATGGGTAGAAAGAACAGGACACACCAAAGGAGACAGGAGCGGCCTCTTTCCCGTTCACAGGCTTTGCATGATGTAGTTATAGCTGAAAAATCCAAAGCAGATATTAATAATTTGCCAAGTATTGTCAAATGACACTTTTTTTAAAGGAAAAATGGAAAATGGACTCTCCCGGGTTTCTGGGACCAAATTTTGGGTAGTTTATTGGCTGAGGAATAACCCACCCACCAAGGGAAGATGATTAAGAGAAGGAAGTAGATTTTGGATTGGAGAAAAAGGATAGAAAAATAGGAGGAGAGTCCCACAAAATAAATAAGTTTAACTTTAAACACACTTAAAGGTGGTTGCCACCGAAAATTCGTTCTCGGATACCTAAAGTGGGTACGAACTTGGTCGAAGCTGACGGGAACCGCAGCTAAGACTTGGGCGGTTTGCCAAAGAAAGGCTTTAGTATATTTCCTCCCAAGCATGCATAAAAGTACTATGGGGAAGGGTGATGGTCTGGCCAGACAGATAGTAAAAGCTTTATTCTGTATTAAAGATGGTATGAACTGAAGAAGAGTTAGGAAAGCCAGGATCTTGCCTAACTGTAGTATCAGAGAAATGATGAATCCAAAAACAAATATTTAATTTATTAAACAATTCAAAGAAGGTTAATGAATTTAATAAGTATGTAATATATTTTTGACAAACATAGTTCATTTGAACTTTTTAACAAATGGGGTCGCAGACCTCCCAACATTAAACTTTTGCTCCAGGCAATTGACAATTTACAAGGTTTAAAACCTGGTACTAAAATCTTTATAAGATTTAAACAAATAACCAATGAAGTAATTAAAGTTGGAACGTTAATTGGAGTACAAAGAGTGTACCTTAAGAAATTCCTGAGAGAATATTCTAGAAAGAGTGAAAACTTTTAAATTAACAATAAGAAAAACATGAAGAATAAGATAGAAGTTCCTACAACTTCTTATATTTATACAGAATTAACGTTGGTTATTATGCAAATAAGGGCAGGTCACTTACTGTGAAACCTGAAGAAAGTTAAAAGGAAGGTTCTAGACTTCCCAAGTTTGAGTAGGAATCACTAGCCAAATGGGACAGTTTCCATTTCGTGAAACCTAAAAAATAACTCACACAAGAGTTGAAAGAATTGTTTTCCCTGATTTGAAGGGAGAAACAATGTAAGTTTGAAACGTGTATAAAACACGTAATTATACAGCAATTACTTAATGATAAACAAGCAAAATGGAAGGGCACTTCACAGAGTGACACCTTATTGAAACAGACCTGAATTTAAAAGTTTATTACAGATTGTTAGTAAGAGGTTTAGGAAAGAGAAATAGGGATGGAGGAAAATGTTCATGGCCGTATTTAATATAAACGGACGATCGCGACGCGGTAGAAAAGTGGAGCAAGCACTGATTATCACTATAGTCTGTAAAGATTGATGAAACGTTCACTGTAGAAACTCGAAAGTTCATGAAAAAGAAAGTTTTTACAATGCTGAAAGGAACTGGTTGCACTGGGTAGGCGAGAGTCTATTGCTGGAGAAAATGGTGGATTACAGTTAAATGCGCCATAGAACATCCCAACGGTGGACGAAAGTTAGCTATTGCAGTAATTTGTAAGGAAGATTCCTCATTTTAACTAGTATTTTCACAAGTGAGTGAAAAATACCTGACGGCAAGCCTCGCAGATAGAGTACCAGATCTGGAAAGTTCCAGAACGATCTTTATAGAAGAATAGAGTCAAAGTTAATCCAGCGGAGGAACTAGCTTTATAATTTATAGACAGCGGGTATTAGATAATATCCCACGTAGTGAGAAGATTTCTCATTTAGCAAGCATAAGAAATGCTGCCTTTCACCAAGATTGGCTTGATTAGACAAAAGCTCAACATGGAAAATCCCACGAAGGAGGATTTTTGCCCCAAAATAAATAATCTCACACTGTCTATAAAAGTATCGTTAAAAGCACGTGAAAGTTAAAACCATGAAGATGAGGTTAAAACTTTAAGATGGTACTTATCTTGATTTCATGTTGAAGGCGAAGTTCCGTATGACGATAACTACTTTGCCAACATGGCGTAGAAGAGAGTATGCCTCTTGGTTTGAGGAAGCTGGCTCGAGAGGAGCCTTAACTGATCGAGTCAACTGCTGACTGAGAAGTGAGACCTGCTCAACGGAGCACGGAGGGTCCAAGGAAGGGGAAAAGAGTGGGGGGTAGGAGACAAAAGGAGAACATATAAACATTGCCAATGTTACAACAAAAAATGATCTTCTCTTGCTGAGCTGGTCTTCAAAGAGTTGATAACAGGCGATACTAGCGCAGCATGGTGAGTAAAAAAGTAGACGTAGTTCTCTTGCTCATGGAGATAATAGCTGGCGATGGCAGCAAAATCTGGTGGCCAGATGGAGAAGGAATTCCTCTTGCGCGAGGAAGAGTTGAAGAGCTTCAGAGATTCGCTGCTATATGACGCTAGGTGGGTCATAGAATATATATCTGGAACAGACTCATAAAAGATATAAGCGACCTGAACCCCTAAGAGAAAACAGAAGATCACTGTTGGTGTTTGACAAAGAGGAAGGAAAGAACATGCAAAAGCATTGAAAATTATAATCTCTGGTACCGTGTATTCCAAGAATACACCAACCTCTTCATTAGTTCACTGTGCTTTTTTCTTCCTTTCCTCTGTCCATTTTTTCCCTGATGTGTTTTTCCTTGAAACTTGTACTATTTTCGTGTTTCTGATTTTATTTCTAAATTGTTCTCTGTCCTTAATGTCGTCTTCAGAGATTTTAAGTAATTCCATGTCTTCGTGTACTTCTTTTATCCAACTGGTCTTTAATTTACTTGCATTCACGATATTGAAAATCTTCTTAGTGAGTCTGTTCTCATCCATCCTATATATGTGTCCATAGAACTGCAGACGTCTCTTCCTAAATTTATCTATAATGGTGTCAGTATTTTCATAAAGTTCCTTTGTTGGTCTCCTGACCCAAATTCCATTACGGAAAACAGCGCCATGGATTTTCCTAAGAATTTTTCGTTCCTGTTTCTCAATATCATGAATTCTTGTCATTCCTCTAATGACTGTGATTTCTGCCGCGTACAAGGCTTCAGGCACGACAACTGTGTTATAATGGCGCAGTTTTGCATTACGAGATGGTGCTCTTTTGTTATAATGATTCCATGTCAGCTTGTACGCCTTCTGCAATTTTACTATTCTATCTGCATTGGAAATTGTGTTCAATCCTGTGGGTTGGATGGCTTCTCCTAAACACCTGCGAGATTTTTCCATATTGCGTTCGCAAGGTGATGTTTCCTGTTGATTTGTTATCCATATACTGTGTTTCTTCATAGGAAATATCAAGTCCCGTTTTAATGGAGATTTCATGTAGTTTCTCTAACGCTAATATTGCTTCTTCCTTGTTGTTTGTTAAGATGGCCAGATCATCTGCAAAGGCCAAGCATTTCACAGTGACTCTTTTCCCTTTCTCTTTTCCAATTTGGATACCTTTCACATGCTTTTCCCATTCTGTGATGATTTTGTCCAGTACGATGTTGAACAAGAGTTGTCGAACTCCAGTATGAATTGCAAAAGAGTTAGAGATTTCTCCCATGAATTTCACTTTGAGGTAGTTCCCAATAATGTTTCCTGGATGATGGCCCTGGTCTTCCTGTCAACTCCTAATTCTTCTAGTCTGTTAAACAAGGTTTGTCTGTCAACCGAATCGTAAGCCTTTTTGAAATCCACAAATGTGACTGTAGTGTTCCTGCATCGTCGGATGTGCAGTATGGTCTTGAGGTTCCAGATCTGCTCAATACAGGACCTTCCCTTCCTGAAACCTGCCTGATATTCTCCAATGTGGTGGTCCACCTGTGGCTCGAGTCGATTCAGCAAAGCTTTAGAGAGAATTTTATAAGCGACTGGAAGAAGCGAAATTCCTCTATAATTATTCGGATCAGTTTTGCTTCCCTTCTTATGGAGTGGGTGTATCAAAGCACTCTTCCATTCTTTTGGAATTTTCTCTGTTTTCCAGACATCTGATATTATTCTGTGAATTTTTGGTGTTATGTGTTCATGATCCAATTTCCAAACTTCTGCAATAAGTCCATCTTCACCAGGGGCTCTATTGTTTTTAATGACTTGATTATGTCCACTATTTCTTCATGTGATGGTGGAAGTGAATCAAGGTTGAAGTTGTTCAGAAGGTGCTTCGCAATTATTATTATTATTATTATTATTATTATTATTATTATTATTATTATTATTATTATTATTACTATCCCCAAGTTATCCCTGCAAAACAGAGGAAAAGGAGCCCAGTTTACGGGCACCAGTCTCTGATTTTTCCCGCATTCACCTTTTCTAAGGTGCTATGCTGTCACAGCATGAGAGTAGTTCTCACCACCGTCGAAAAAGAGTCCCTCAACTGTTGTTTCAAAAAGAGATAGGGCATCGTGCTCATCGATCCCATGTAATTGGATAGTTGTGGAATACGTGTTATAACCTGGATTAATGCAGTGGCTATAGTAATGTGTGTGTTTGTAATTAGAGCTAGGATCGGCAAAGCGTAAGCCATGAATTTAAGTTAGAAATCAATCTGGCATTTATCTGGAGTTGAAGTGGTAAACCACTTCTAGGATGTCTTGATCATCAGTGCGATCGTGAATAAATTCAGTCCTTGTGATGTTTCTGTTACACATGTTATGTCTATATTCGTCATGTTATGTTGTACGATTAGGACAGAGTTTTGGTAAGCAGCACGTTTCTGGTCACATAAACTTGGTAGTCCTAGATATTTCTTAAGTAGAAACTATAAGAACTACAAGATGCTAAGGTCTCAAAACTTCTGAAGGTTCACATCTTCTGGTTTTATTCTTGGCCATATCTTTTCTCGGGGAGATGCGCATATCACGCAGACATTTAAGGTGAGGTTTTCTCCAAATGGCGCTCAAGTAGTATACGTTTAAAATGACAGGCACTATCGATATTACTTGTCGATATATAGGAGACATATGCCGGAAACTGCCAAACGCAGCGCCAGCCTGTCAGAGGCGAGAGGACATGCCAATAGCAGGTAATGGTAAGAATCTCTGTCATCGCCCACCGTGGAGTGGATGAATGTTATTGTGACATAAATCTCCCCAGTGCCATTGAATGTGTGAATGAAAAGGTTACAGTTATCGGGTATTGAGTTAACATCGTTTTCGGGCTGGGACGTCAATCAAATGAGACCTAAAAGTGTGACGGTTATCTAGGCCTCTTATATAGTTACTAAGGCAACAAATATTCATCATCTAGATCTGAAAACCACATATCCATGATGTGATGTCCCTCAGTGTTGGTTGGTGGTTAGTTCCTCAGTTTAGGGGCTGCGACAACGTGGGCATATAGCCCCGTGTATTTTGGGTGTGTGTAGAATCTGTCTGATAACCGGTGTTAATTGTGATGGCTGTATTAGTGTGTGTTATCTGTAATTCAGGTAAGGACTGCAGACATTCAATTTTCAAGTAGTTCCTATGTTTGCTACCAAATGCTACCGTCAACGACAACTAAGTTCAGTTGTGAACTTGGTTACTAGATGCCACCGCAGTCGGCTGCTGGCGACGAACGTTGAAACTTAAAAGTGTTAGTCAAATCTAACTTATGATTGAGCGTCACACAAGTGTAATTAGTGGAAGGTCCTTTTACATCCCATAAATCTTAAAGATGGCGGCAAGTGACAGACCTCGTGTTTCAGTAGCTCTGGCATATTACTGTATTTTAGCGGTATTTTGCCTGTTCAAGTGTACTATATGGTGTGCAACTGTGTCTGAAAACATTTCCGACCGCATGATTGTCATGTGATCAAGAAATTATGTGGTACTGTGCAGAGAGACATTTTACTTTCTCGACCGCGGCAGCTTGTAACCTCCCAGTGCTCCGCCATGTTTCCACCACACATCGTGGACCAGTACAAAGTTGCCGTGCTTCCTCCAGTGCTGTTTACTTGATACTACTGCTACTATCAGGTGACATTCATTTAAACCCAGGACCCCTTAAGCTCTACTATCAGAACGCACAGAGCGTCAAAATAAACTAATCGACTGTTTAGCAAATATAACAGAAATCAATCAATTTGATATCCTCTGCCTCTCAGAAACATGGTTGTCAGACTTCGTATCTTGTGGGGAACTTCCGTTTTCATCTGAGTTCAATGTGTTTCGGCGCGACAGATCCTCAAGGGGTGGTGGTGTGGCAATCGCAGTTCATAACAAACTGAAGGCAAAACATCGGCCTGACTTAGAAACTTCCTGCGAAATAATATGGGTTGAGATTAGTATCCCAAAAAGGAAGAATTTACTCGTAGGTTGCTTCTACCGCCCACCTTCCAGAAAAATTGACACCTTAGAAGAATGTTTAACTCTACTGCCCTCAATCAAGAAAATGAAATAGTGTTGCTAGACGATTTTAACTCCCATATCTCCTGGACATCAATAGACAATGGTACCATACACTCTCCCCAAATAGATACTTTCATCTTATCAAATTTTATAAACGGACTACATCTGAAACATTTCAATCTACACCCGACAAGGAAATCCGAAACACTGGACCTCATATTTTCAACCCTGCGTAATGTCACTGTGACCGTTGGAAGAAATATCCTGAACACTGACCATAGCTCAATAGAAGCCACTCTCCCCGTCCCAGCCAGCAGACATAAAAATAGCCCCACCACCGATAAGAAAGCTTTCCCTCTTTGGAGAAAGGTCGACTGGCAAGCTGTCAATCAGGATTTATCATCTCTACCCTGGTGCCTGCTAACAGCTGATAAAGACGTAAGCAGCGCAGTGGCCTTGTTTGAGGATTTACTTTACTCGGCCATTAAACAACACGTTCCTTTCTCCGTACCCAAATCCAACAAATACCCGCACTGGCTAAGTCAAAACACCAAACTCCTTCTCCAAAACAAAACTCGAGCGTGGTCACTGTGGAAATCAGTTCCTAATCCTCATACACGCAATGTATTTATTCACCTACGGAAAATTTCAAGAGTTCATATGACAGAAGATTACAACCGCTACATCTCTTCCATAACAGGAAATCTCAAAAATAACCCGAAGAAGTTCTGGACACTTATATCATCCCGTAGAAAGACTCCCAGAATTCCACTTAACCTAAACCTTCATAATGAAGAAATCCCATTTGAATTGAGGTCCACACATTTCAATGAATATTTTAACTCAACCTTTTCAGTTCCCGTACCGATCCCCAAGCGTCTGTTCTGATTCACTGTCTCAAATTTCAACGACCCCCGATGAAATCCAAAATATTTTAAAAACTCTGTCCGCAAACAGATCTACCGGACCATCAGACATTAGCCCTGTATTCCTGAAAAATACCTCTGCATCTCTCAGCATCCCCTTATCCATGATACTCAACTGGAGCATGACTTCCGGCACTTTTCCTGACTCATGGAAAAGAGCTGATGTCACACCTGTCTTTAAATCAGGCAGCAAGCATGAAATTTCCTCATACAGACCTAAATCTATCGTCCCTATACTCTCTTCAGTCTTCGAAAGAATAATACATTGCCGTCTCCTCACTTCCACCAAACCACACCTCTCAGAAGAACAACATGGCTTCGTCCCTGGAAAATCATGTTTAACAAATCTGACTGTTCTGAACCATCACATAATTTCTGCAATAGATCAAAAATCTCAGCTAGATATAATCTACGTTGACCTGACCAAAGCATTTGATTCCGTGAACCATTTCCTTCTCCTCCACAAGCTTGCTTCACGATACAGCGTACATGGATCCTTCCTATCCCTAATACAAATCTTCCTGTCCAATAGGCAACAACGGGTAGTGCTTCCAGGGTCTGTATCGTCCTGGCTCCCAGTCTTATCAGGAGTAACTCAGGGCAGTATCCTGGGACCCCTTCTCTTCGTGCTGTATATGGACGATATAAACACATGTGTGCAAAATTCTCCGTGTTTCCCTTCTTCTGTACGCTGATGACCTCAAGATATTCAGAAAAAAGTTCTACCTACCCTTAGCAACTCCTTTCCAAATATTGACATATTCTCTCCCTATCGAACATTCAAACATAACATTAGAAGATCCCTTTCATCCTCAATTCCTAACCCCTCACCCTCCTAATCACTCACTACCCCAATCACTCCCTGCGTCCTTCCCGAGATGTATCCCTTGCTGCCATCACTGCCAATTGTTACATGTTATTGTTGTTTTTGATAATATTATTTGAAATTTTAAATTATTAGTGTAAAATGACGTTTTCATGGTTGTATCTAATAATTATTAAATAAATAAATAAATAAATAAATAAATAAATATGGACCCGCCGGCTTAACTTCCCCCCCCCCTCCACCCCCCACCCCCTCTTCCCCTCCCGAAGGAAGGCATACTGAGGAATGTTAACTCTCTTAAAAAATCCGACGACTTCGGTCGGGTTTCAACCCGCGACCTTCCTCAGTATAGCGGAGGAGCTTTAATGAAATGTTTTAAGACAGCTTTTCAGTTACAACAAGTAGTTCCGTGAAGAACTAAACAGCCTATTTTCATATATCCTATTTATGTTAATTGCATCTATCAACATACAACATTTCAGATTGATCGCTGTAATAGATTCGTAGATATTGAGAAAGGTCTAAATATTTCGATTGGTCGCCATGTTGGATTTTAAATATGTAGGTCATAGAGTTATGTACTATTACGGTACATGAAGATTATTGCGTAGGTGTATTATTCAAACTCCAATCGCATGATAAGGACACAAGAAATAAAAACGAGATTTTGAAATTTCACACAGCCGCCATCTTGTGGTTTTGAAAACCATTGAAATAAATTAGATATCAGTGGAATAAAATGTGTATACGCATTTACCGTACTAAGTTTCACTGCGCTCAGATCGTTAAATCGCGAGAAACGTCCATTTAAATATTTAAATTTTGCGTCACCGCCATGTTGGATTTGTGCTTACTAGGTTATTGAAAGTCTCATAGGTGAACTTATGTTAAGAGCCTTTATCAACTTGCAAAATTTCAGTTTGATTGTTGTCATAGATTAGACGATATTGAGAACCGTCTAAATATTTCGAACTGTTGACATGTCGGATTGTTATATATGTAGGCCATAGAGTTATGTACTATTAGATGACGATTATTGTGTAGAATCATTATTCAACGGATGACTTCGATCGCATAATTAGGACACAAGAAATAAAAACTTAATTTAAAAATTTTGCTCAGCCGCCATCTTGAGGTTGCGTAAACAATTGAACTAAATTAGATGTCAGTGCATTACAATGTGTATGAACATTTGCTGTACCAAGTTTCACTGCGCTCGGATGGTTAAATCGCGAGAAACCTCTATTGCAATGTTTCAATTTTGCTTGGCCGCCATGATCGTGTTGTACTTAACAGGTTTTTTAAAGTCACATAGGTGAACTTCTAGTAGTACCCTTTATCAGCGTACAAAACTCCATGGTGATATCAGTAATAGTTTCGGAGATGCCGGTGAAATATTTCGCACAACCGTCATGTTGGAATGGTGAGACGTAATAAAATTTGAAGGGCACGGTCGGAGTCAGACAAAATAGTACTATAATGTTACTGAGTTTCATTGAAATCGCTCCAGACGTTTAGATTTTATTAGGGACACACACACACACGGACAAAAGGTGATCTCATAAGCCCTTTTTTTTTTTTTTTCATAAATTAAAATAAGCTAAAAATGACCTGAGTGAAAATTAGTCTTAGTCTTAGGTCATCCCGTGCGGTTATGCACATCGGGCGACGAAATGTATCCACCATTGACTGTTCTTTACATGCACTTCAGCATCTCTGCAGGAAGAACCCTACAACGGGCTGTTCCAAATTCATGAGTTTGAGTATGCGTACACGCGAGTACTCAGCAGCAATGCTCGGAGCACAGTTGGAGAGGGACTGGGGGAGAGAGCCAATACGTCACTGGGCGAAGGTCATAGCACAAGTCCATGTGCTTCCTGCCAGTCTTGATGTATCCACTGCGAAGTGACGGCAGCCCCCCACAGCAGAGCTGTATTGCATGTTGCAGGCGCAAGGCGGCGAGTACTCCCCTGCTCACGGGCGAGTTGCTCGGCTGGAACAGCCTGCCCTACAAGGTTGAGATCGTTGATAAGAATTCGCCACCAGATATTTTGGGAGCGACCTATGGGCCGTCTGGTTTATGGGTAGACCCAGTACATGGCCAGCCCCAATTTTTATACATAAAAACATGTTATTTGTGTTAAATATATTAGGCCTATGTAGTCTAATATTTTTCATGTGCTGTAAGAGCATATAAATAGACTACTTGTTTCCCGCCTAATGTAATTGTGCACAATTCGCATTGACCGACTGGAAAGCTCTCTTTAATAATGGCCATTCTTGGTATGTGGTGTTGCGACATGCGTACGGTTTAGTCCATCGATTTCTGTCGGTGTCTTTGTCAGCTTGCTCATTGAAGCGAGTCTAGGAGACTACAGTATAACCAAACGCCAGGCCTAGTCCTGAGGAAAATATCCCTCCGCTTATCTCCTTCCTCTGTCCCTTCCTGTGTTTCTGGCATGGAAACTCTAGATCAGGGCCATTCACACAGCGTTCCCCGAGCGCTAGCGCTCCGGTCGCTCTCTAAGCCAGTGCTCCGAGCTCTTTGGTGGAAGGTAGTTTCGTTAGGGGTGGGAGGAGCTTGGCTGGCTGAGCGCGTCTAGTCGCTAGTCTAGTCCAATGCGCTTAGTTGACAGCGTGAAAATAATTCAGTTTCGCAGTGGCCATCACTGAACATCACATTTAAAACAAGATGTTCAGTAAAGAACAAATAGCCTACTTTCTCCTAAGTGCATGGGTATTGTTATAACTCTTTGTCCTTTTCGAGTATAATTGAATGTTGGTTGTAGTAGCTTGTTGAAATACAACGTGATATAGGGATATTAAACATGAATATGAGGTGCCCTTTGCTAGTGCTACCTCTGTAAAAAAATTCATTCAATTCGGATTCACCGTGTTTGAATTGATCCGGGGAATGGATTTGCACACATACATGGCTGCTATTTGCAAACTATTGGGCTGATGACCTTGTAGTCAGTCATAAGATGCTTTCCACAAAAAGGCATGTTGTTGCAAAATCCGGTAGAGATCAAATTATTAGGATGGTCGAAACTTGATTAAAGCTTTTAACATTTGGGTGGCTGTCATTCCGTTTGCGTCAAGATGGCGGCGATATAAAACATGACATTGAGGTGCCTTTTGCTAGTGCTACCTCCGTACCAAATTTCGTTCAATTCGGTTTCACCGTGTTTGAATTGATAGGGGGAATCGATTTGCACACATACTTCGCCACCATCTGCAAACTATTGGGCTGATGATCTAGCAGTTTGGTCAGAATATGCTTCCCACATAAAGATTTATTGTTGCAAAATTTGGTAGAGACTAGATTATTAGGTTGGTCGTAATTACATTTTAGGCTTTAACATTTGGGTGGCCGCGATTACGTTTCCGTCAAGATGGCGGTGATATAAAACATGACACTGAGGTGGCCTTTTCGAGTGCTACCTCTGTACCAAATTTCGTTCCATTCGGTTTCACCGTGTTCGAATTAATAGGGGGAATCGATTTTCACACAAAGATGGCCGCCATCCGCAAAATATTAGGCTAATGACCTATTAGTTTGGTCAAAGGATGCTGCCCCTATAAAGGTATGTTGTTGCAAAATTTGGTAGAGATCGGATGATTAGGTTAGTCGTAATTTGATTTAAGCTTTGAACATTTGGGTGGCCGCCATAATCGATAGCACCGGCACAGCTACATCAATGAAAATGGCACTGACAGATACTACCGAGATTAGAGCACGGTAGTTAACATGAAATTATTGTGGAACACACCAAAATATACGGGTGTTCATACTTACCTTTTACTTACCTATTCAATTTAATCTCGGGTCTGGGTTTTCAACTGGATCACTTAATAGTATGCCCTCACAATAACCTCCACCACGATATTTAAAATGAACCAAGTCGGAGACCAGAAAATTTAAACTGCACAATAATTTATTTCACATAAAGAAAAAAAATATTTTAACAAAATTTAACAACAAAATAGCTATGGCTGTCTGAAGCCATTGTCAATGCAACCATGTCCTCCTGTAGGACTGTAGACTTCACATACAAAAATTCAGCTTTCTCTAGCTCAAAAGAACGTAATAATAACAACAATGCACATTGGAATGGATAAGGGAGCTGGGACGAGACATATAGCATTTGTTTCCTTGTTCATGAACTTCATAATTTAGTTCATTGACACACATTTATTAATAACCGCAAGGCCGCTAAGTAGTTGACCTTGACCTCCACCATTCAGTTATCTGGCCACCTGCAATACACACTAAGCAGTGTTGCATGCTTGCTTCGTCAAATGGACGCAGCTGCCTAACCAGTGTCACCATATGCTGGCCAACGCAGAGTCTAGCTCTCATTCAAAACAATTTAAATGCTCACATCTCAACTCAAATATTATCACGCAAAATTTATACAAGTTCCGTTCACATCGCAATGGATTACTCTGTTAATCTCAAATCTTATTTAAATGTTTATTCCAATTATCGCACTAGCGTTGTTTAAATGTTAATAGCAAAACGCATAATGTTATATCATAGTGTTCAATAATTATTTATAACATTTAGATTGTTCATAACTTAGTCAAACGACAATTGAAAAATGTTTACACGCCTCTATTAATCCCGTTTGTTTCAAATTATTATTATAGATATTTACATAGTTATTTACATTATTTATATTTTATTTATATTTGAAATACATTAACCACACGTTTATTCGGTTGATATTTTCTTAAATCGTGGTAATATAATCGACCGATGAAGGTTACTTATATTTAAATTTTAGATTCAGGTTTAATAAGATTTAATAATTAATATTTGTGACTGTAACCTCCATTCAAAATCTATAATTCAATCAATTTATCACTCTTGTTAATTTTAACAGTAACTTCACATGAATAATTTTCAATGGACCTGAACAATACAACTCAGCGGAAACATACCTCGCACAAACGCAAAAAATTGGCCCATAATTCATCATATATCTCATTATATATGGCATCAAAATCTTCCACAATACACACAAAAAACCTCCACTTATAAATTCATCATCATCATCAATATTACTGTGGGAACCTCCTTCACTTATTAAAGGGCATTATTCATCAGCACCTTTTACACGTCCACTGAACTAACGATTATAAATCCATAGTTCCTCTTTAAAAATTCTTATATTCATCAATTGTATCGAAAACTGTTATTATATTTAACCTTCGTGGGTTTCATTCATGAAGCGATATGAAGTAAAAATTTGCCAGTCACAAATAAATTTAATAGCAAATACGATTAGACATGCCTCCCTGGTCTATCAAAATGAATTAATCTCATCATAATTATCGCAGTATAAAAATACTATATTCAAGCAAAATTCATTTAACTGCAGAAATAGTCGAATAGAATGCAAATAGACCAGAAAATGCAAACATTATTGTTTCAATCTAGAATTGAGAAAATCTCCTATCAAATGTTCATTACTATAGTGTACTGAATAAATCGTATTCAAAGTTCATATTTCATAAAATTGTCTATAATGCAATGGTATTTCAGAATTGACTAAAAATGTCTGTGTTTCAATCATGTTCATAAAAAGGACTAGTATTTCCAAGATCGTCGATAAAGTAGTAGATTTTAACGCTCTAAAATCTTTTAATCATTCTTCTTTCTTGAGGATGACAGAAAATTGGTCAAAGTAATTTACTGGAAAGAATTACTTTAATAAAACGACACGCTGTCTGAATTCAAACTTGCCATAGAAAATCGTTAACTTTACAGTCAAATCGTAACTACAAGAAAAATTCAAATTCTCGAAAGAATATTTAACTTCAGTATAAACTGATCCAAAATGTTTAAATATGCAAATGACATAATAATGTCTCAATAAATCGAAGAAAATTGCATAAAGCTGCAAAGTGTACAGAGTACAGAAACATCTAGCAAAAGAATATGGGGCAATCAAATATATGACAGAAAATATGGGAAAGATAGTTGCTCAGATCTCACTAAAAAGGCTCAAATAAATCAAGAAACGTTCACGGCTACCTTATCTGTTGGATTGAAGTTCTAGAAGAAAATTTCAAAGAAGACTGTTGCTGGTTCCATTTCACCACAGGATAGATGTGCACCGACCTCGAACCTGGAACCTGCGCCCTCGGAGAATAGAACAGCTTCCTCCTCCGGAAATCGCACTGCTCCGTGTAGACGATAGACATCCTTCTGGCAAAACTCTTCTTTGTGTGCTGGGAAAAACCCTTGCCCCTCTTGAAAGTTCCCTGAAGTTCTTGTAGAAATCAGCCATGAAGTTCATTGCAAATATTCCCGCAGAAATGTTCATAATTGTGGAGTATGAATTTATTTCCACTGCCATTTGATGTAATTCAGCGATGGATTACGATGCATGAGTGTAGCTGAATGTTCACTACATGCTCGTCTTTGTAAAATGACGATTATCGAAGCTCCATGTTGCTACTTCACACTACTGATGTATGTCCCAATTGCATTAAAGTTTTAGTCTTCCATCTCCACTTCCGTTATAATGTTAGTCGAAAGTACTGCCAGATTGTATAGTTCCATTGTAGAATGTAGCGTTGTATCACCAAATGTAATCTTCAGTATCACGGTTGCAATACACGTGTCTGCCGTAGCGTAGAATGTGGTAGTAAAAGTGCTTCTCAGGATTCGAGAAAAACACTTTTCTCTGCAGTCTTTAAATGCGAATATCTTCTGAAGTATTATAATGAAAAAGTTCAACTTTCGCACACGCCTCAATATTGTAATGCACTATTGAATTAGTATAAATGCAGTAGCTAATTCTTGATAGATAAACTTGTAGAATCGTTTATGTGTGCGCTCCAACTTCGCCTAGTTTTAGTAACAGTAAAATTGCACTGCTGGATACCCAATACTGTTCGATGCGGTGGGCTCTGCCACGCTTGCTTATGACGATATGCTTGTTCTATCAGAATACGAAGTCAGACTATCAAGTCAGAATAAAACCACGAAGTGAGAAGCTCCTCTCTGCTGTGCAAGGCCTTTTATCAACTTTGAAGGGGCGTATCCATCCCTACCATAGCTTCTTCTTCCATCATTACTCGAAGTTCCAACTTTGGCTATTCTTGACGGATTTTCAGATTTCAAAAACATATAATTAATTTCTTCAAAATTCCAAATCAATGCCATAACTGAAAATAGTTTTCCACAATTCTGCATGCCAAAAGTTATTAAATATGGTAGTTTCAGTAATCTCCGTCTCCCTTCAAGCTATCATTCATTGGTTCGAGCCTCTCCTCCAATAGCGTAACTTCTTCCTCAGCACGTTTACTTGCTTCCCTGCGACTGCGTCGTAAATCTAAGATCCTTCTCGAACAAAATCGTGACGTCAGCAAGAATCTAAGCTCAGCCAGCCTACTTGCTCGAGCGTTGCGTCATCCACGCCTACGTCATGAATATACACGTCACAACTATGACGGCCATAACTTTATTCACATATGCCAATACAGCCACCGTGGTCTCAGTATAATTCAATTTACGGGGGCATTCTCCCTTCACCACGTTTTAAAAACAGTTGCAAATTGTTTTTAAACTCTGTTACAAATATCTGAATTCACTTGAACACGAAATTGAATTATTATTGGCTTACTCTTGGATAATATTTCTTCAAGTTTCCAGCATTGAACTTGCCATATACGACATCATTCTCATCATCATAGAGTTCATAACAGTTGTTTCCATAAGCATTCGTAATTCTGAACGGACCCATAAATACTATTCCAAACTTGGGATAGATTTTCTTACTCACGTCAGCCTTGACAGGTCTGCGTAGTAATACCAGATTTCCAATTTCTAAGGGAGTACCAAAACGTTTTCCAGCTACTCTTTTCAGTCGTTTTTGTGCTGCTCTCTGGAGTTGTTCTTTCGCTCTGTCAATTCTCTGCTGCCTTCCTAGGTCGGGATCTCTAGGAACGTGGTTGAAAAGATTGTCCCACAGCCTTTCTGGGTTTCTTCCTAGATGAAGTATCATTGGCACCTCTCCTGTGCTCTCCTGCACTGTAGAATTTAGACACTCCTCAATAAGGGGTACAAATCTCACCCAACTAGTATGATCATTTGGACAGAAAATTCGACAAAATTTCGAAAATTCAGCCATGTATCTTTCTGAAGAATTCGATTCCGGATAGCGCACGCTTGAAAATATGTGCTTAATACCAAGCCTTTCCATATCTGCAGCAAATTCTAAGGATGTAAACTGAGCTCCATGATCCGATAGTAGATACTCTGGTTTACCAGCTTTTGGAAATACAGCATGTTCCAGTCTGCTTACAACGTTCCTCGTGTTAGCTTTTTGCATGGGACTCATTGTTACAAATTTCGAGAAGACATCCACGGTAACCAACAGGTACTGATTACCCTGGTATCCCTTCGGACAGGGGCCAAATATGTCCGTCGCCATGAGTTCATTCGGTTTAGAGGGAATCATAGCCTTAGGTTTTCCTTTTAATAGAGCGGAAGCATACTTTGCTCCTTGACATTTATCACATGAACGAATGACATTAGCAATGCTGGAACGCATGTTAGTCCAAATAAACCTCTCTCTTCTAATAAATCCTCATCAGTTACTTCGTAAATTTCATTGATAGTAATTATGTGTGGTGTGGCAATGTATTCATTGTTTCTCACTTTCGTTGAGAAATCGGCGTTTTTTTTTTTTTTGTGTTACCATTTTCAAAGTTCCCCTGCTGGCTTGTAGAAGGACCAGGATCGATCACTAAATCCTGTCTTTTCTTCTGGTTTTCAGCTTCCTTCTCTCGTAATTCCTTCAAATACTGCTGACTTTCTTTCTCTCTCTCTTGATACTTGTCCGGTGTCATAACCTGACCTTGAGAATTTTGATTCCGATTCTGGTACTGGTTACTTCTGTTGTAGTTCCTATTGTACCCATTGTTATTATAATATCTACCTCTTCCGTTATTATAGTTCCCTCTATTGTTATTCCAGCCTCGTCTTTGCTGATATGGACGGTAACCTTGTGATCTGTTGTTGCGAAAATAATTGTTCCTGTGAGGACCTACATTTTCAGTTTTCTCTTCAGCAGGCGTATCAGTTTGCTGAACTTGATCCATGTAGACTGTATTAATGTCTTTGAATTCGTGCCTCTGACCTTTTTGAACCAAATTTGGCACCGGACTCGTGTAATCAAGCCTTCTCAATAGTTCGTCCATACTGGTCAAATCCCTTATATTTGACGATATAATAAGCCTTCTTACCTCAACAGGTAGCATACGTGAAATGGCATCTATTAACTGCTCTGTAGACAATGGGGGTTGTAAAAATCTTAAGCGCGATAACTGGCTCGTGAAGAAATCAGCGTACCGTGTTGGAAGAGTACCCGAGTACTTCCTCGAGAATACCTCAGCTCTTAATGAATTTTGTGCTTCTATTGACCAGAATCGTTTTATCAGTGCCTCTACAAATTCATCGAAATTACTAAAAGTGTACCGAAATGCTCTGAACCATTCAAGAGGTCATCCAGCTAGAAATCTTTCTACGATTCTCATTTCTCTTTCTCTAGGAATATGGGCTTCAATAAAATAGTCTTTCAGGTTTCTGATATACTCTATCGGTGTTAGACTATCTGTATTACTAAATTTCTGAGGCTTGTCCTCAAAGTTTCGGATGACTGTCACATTTCTTGGATATGAATCCATGTAATTCTTCCCACTATGACGATATTTCCATTCAGGTTCAATATTCCTATCCTCTTATTCTTCCCGGAATCTGAATATACGTTCCTCAGGACTAATATCTCTCTCTTCAGTAGCGAGGTTACATCTTCTCACGTAATTCCTATTATCTTCAAAAGTCAACCCTTCTGGATCCTTATCTGTGATTTCCGTGATGACTTTCCTAATCAACTCTTCTTTATACGTTTCCAACATGCTAGCTTCTCCTAGGTTAAAATTCTGAAGTTTGCTCGTAGTTTCATTGACATCAGAGACAACCTTATGAATTTGTTCCTCTAACGCGGTTTTTAATGCTTGCACGTCCTGGCCTATTTGAGTTCTATCCTCTACCTGCTTTTCGGATAGCGAATCCATCCTTATACTCAAATCCTTTCTAATTTGAACTACCTCATTATTTATATCTACTTGTGTACTGGCTAGTTTTCGTTCAATTCGCTCCTGAATCTGATTGACATGTTCCCCACTTGACTTGTTCCATTCATCTTTCCAAACCGTTACATTTGCAGTTAACATTTCAGCAATATCTACTTCAATGTCTTCCTTAAGTAAACGATTATGATCTAAGACTTGGGTCCTCATGACCTCTACATCATGTTTTAATCCAGCTAGTGAAGCTGTTGTCCTAACAGACTCGTCAACCAATCTAGTTGTTAAAGCACTAATGTTACGAGTACAAAGCGTTTTTGAAGTTTCAATTTCTTCTCTAACCTTATTAACATCAGTTTGAACTTTGGCAATGTCTACAAAAACTGTATTAACTTCTATTTGCACCTTATTGATATCGCTTTGCATATCATTAACATCAGACTAAATATTATTTATGTCTACTTGAACGTTTGACACATCGGTTCGAACATTTCTAATCTCTCTTTGAACTTCTTCTACCTTGTCTTGTACAGTAGCAACATCATTCCTAACAACGATTACTTCTGCTCTAGCACATGAAATATCACCCCGGACATTAGCAACATCAAGATTTAACAAAGTAAGGTCTTTCTGGACTGAATCAACTTTTCCCTGTACATTGGAAACATCAATGTTTACATCTGAAACATCTTTATGGACATTGGATAAATCTACTTTAACATCTGAGACATCCTTGTGAATGTCAGTCACGGCATTCTGGACCTCCTGTGTACTGGTCTGTAAACGCGACATGTTATTTTCCAAATTTGCAGAACTGGTCTGGAGATCCTTCAAATTCTCCTTCATCATCTCCTGCATTCGACTAGCATTCCTAGCTTCCATCTCCCTCACACTTTCATTCATGCTAGCTTTCAAACTGTTGGACATCTCCTCCAACATCTTTCTCATACTCTCATCTGCCATCTCAATAATATTTCAATAATAGACTGCGTTAGGGACATACATCAAATAGAGCAAGATAAGAACATCTGAGCAACGCCTTTCACCATATATAAAGTTTGAGCAATTTTCTGTCTTAAATCTAACTTATAATTAGCTTATCACTAACTTCATAAACACCCTATGTTGAAATAAACTCAAGCGCATGTTCAAATTTCCCTGGTTCATTTTAAATATCCTAACATAAATAATTTACATTTACAATCCAAATAGTTTAATTTCATCTTTAATATGACTAAACATGTCATAAGCCGGTCAAATAAAATAAGACTCCAGATCATAGGCGATTTTTCTAAGTTTCCAGCCTATTTAACCTCTCTCAGGTTGTATAAGATCTGATCTTTTCTGAGTGTAATTTTCCTAATACAACACAACATTTAATCCCTATATAATCACACTCTCAAATTCTACAATTGGCCAAGACATCTAACAAAGAATCAACCTCTTTATTTGAGTCTTCACAATCCCATTGACATCGATAACTTGGTAATCCAATGTTATTCGAGCCCCACACGTTGATTGCGCCAATCCTACTGTCCCCGATAATCCGGATAGTAGGCTGTCAGAAATCCGCCCCCTCAATCGGATTGCCAATAATCGATTGCACCGGCACAGCTACATCAATGAAAATGGCACTGACAGATACTACCGAGATTAAAGCACAGTAGTTAACATGAAATTATTGTGAAACACACCAAAATATACGGGGGTTCATACTTACCTTTTACTTACCTATTCAATTTAATCTCGGGTCTGGGTTTTCAACTGGATCACTTAATAGTATGCCCTCACAATAACCTCCACCACGATATTTAAAATGAACCAAGTCGGAGACCAGAAAATTTAAACTGCACAATAATTTATTTCACATAAAGAAAAAAATATTTAACAAAATTTAACAACAAAATAGTTATGGGTGTCTGAAGCCATTGTCAATGCAACCATGTCCTCCTGTAGGACTGTAGACTTCACATACAAAAATTCAGCTTTCTCTAGCTCAAAAGAACGTAATAATAACAACAATGCACATTGGAATGGATAAGGGAGCTGGGACGAGACATATAGCATTTGTTTCCTTGTTCATGAACTTCATAATTTAGTTCATTGACACACATTTATTAATAACCGCAAGGCCGCTAAGTAGTTGACCTTGACCTCCACCATTCAGTTATCTGGCCACCTGCAATACACACTAAGCAGTGTTGCATGCTTGCTTCGTCAAATGGACGCAGCTGCCTAACCAGTGTCACCATGTGCTGGCCAACGCAGAGTCTAGCTCTCATTCAAAACAATTTAAATGCTCACATCTCAACTCAAATATTATCACGCAAAATGTATACAAGTTCCGTTCACATTGCAATGGATTACTCTGTTAATCTCAAATCTTATTTAAATGTTTATTCCAATTATCGCACTAGCGTTGTTTAAATGTTAATAGCAAAACGCATAATGTTATATCATAGTGTTCAATAATTATTTATAACATTTAGATTGTTCATAACTTAGTCAAACGACAATTGAAAAATGTTTACACGCCTCTATTAATCCCGTTTGTTTCAAATTATTATTATAGATATTTACATAGTTATTTACATTATTTATATTTTATTTATATTTGAAATACATTAACCACACGTTTATCCGGTTGATATTTTCTTAAATCGTGGTAATATAATCGACCGATGAAGGTTACTTATATTTAAATTTTAGATTCAGGTTTAATAAGATTTAATAATTATTATTTGTGACGGTAACCTCCATTCAAAATCTATAATTCAATCAATTTATCACTCTTGTTAATTTTAACAGTAACTTCACATGAATAATTTTCAATGGACCTGAACAATACAACTCAGCGGAAACATACCTCGCACAAACGCACAAAATTGGCCCATAATTCATCATATATCTCATTATATATGGCATCAAAATCTTCCACAATACACACAAAAAACCTCCACTTATAAATTCATCATCATCATCAATATTACTGTGGGAACCTCCTTCACTTATTAAAGGGCATTATTCATCAGCACCTTTTACACGTCCACTGAACTAACGATTATACATCCATAGTTCCTCTTTAAAAATTCTTATATTCATCAATTGTATCGAAAACTGTTATTATATTTAACCTTCGTGGGTTTCATTCATGAAGCGATATGAAGTAAAAATTTGCCAGCCACAAATAAATTTAATAGCAAATACGATTAGACATGCCTCCCTGGTCTATCAAAATGAATTAATCTCATCATAATTATCGCAGTATAAAAATACTATATTCAAGCAAAATTCATTTAACTGCAGAAATAGTCGAATAGAATGCAAATAGACCAGAAAATGCAAACATTATTGTTTCAATCTAGAATTGAGAAAATCTCCTATCAAATGTTCATTACTATAGTGTACTGAATAAATCTTATTCAAAGTTCATATTTCATAAAATTGTCTATAATGCAATGGTATTTCAGAATTGACTAAAAATGTCTGTGTTTCAATCATGTTCATAAAAAGGACTAGTATTTCCAAGATCGTCGATAAAGTAGTAGATTTTAACGCTCTAAAATCTTTTAATCATTCTTCTTTCTTGAGGATGACAGAAAATTGGTCAAAGTAATTTACTGGAAAGAATTACTTTAATAAAACGACACGCTGTCTGAATTCAAACTTGCCATAGAAAATCGTTAACTTTACAGTCAAATCGTGACTACAAGAAAAATTCAAATTCTCGAAAGAATATTTAACTTCAGTATAAACTGATCCAAAATGTTTAAATATGCAAATGACATAATAATGTCTCAATAAATCGAAGAAAATGGCATAAAGCTGCAAAGTGTACAGAGTACAGAAACATCTAGCAAAAGAATATGGGGCAATCAAATATATGACAGAAAATATGGGAAAGATAGTTGCTCAGATCTCACTAAAAAGGCTCAAATAAATCAAGAAACGTTCACGGCTACCTTATCTGTTGGATTGAAGTTCTAGAAGAAAATTTCAAAGAAGACTGCTGCTGGTTCCATTTCACCACAGGATAGATGTGCACCGACCTCGAACCTGGAACCTGCGCCCTCGGAGAATAGAACAGCTTCTTCCTCCGGAAATCGCACTGCTCCGTGTAGACGATAGACATCCTTCTGGCAAAACTCTTCTTTGTGTGCTGGGAAAAACCCTTGCCCCTCTTGAAAGTTCCCTGAAGTTCTTGTAGAAATCAGCCATGAAGTTCATTGCAAATATTCCCGCAGAAATGTTCATAATTGTGGAGTATGAATTTATTTCCACTGCCATTTGATGTAATTCAGCGATGGATTACGATGCATGAGTGTAGCTGAATGTTCACTACATGCTCGTCTTTGTAAAATGACGATTATCGAAGCTCCATGTTGCTAC
Source organism: Meconema thalassinum (assembly GCA_946902985.2). Taxonomy (NCBI): domain Eukaryota; kingdom Metazoa; phylum Arthropoda; class Insecta; order Orthoptera; family Tettigoniidae; genus Meconema; species Meconema thalassinum. Next base: position 898,452,715 of record OX336390.1, read on the forward strand.
TTCACACTACTGATGTATGTCCCAATTGCATTAAAGTTTTAGTCTTCCATCTCCACTTCCATTATAATGTTAGTCGAAAGTACTGCCAGATTGTATAGTTCCATTGTAGAATGTAGCGTTGTATCACCAAATGTAATCTTCAGTATCACGGTTGCAATACACGTGTCTGCCGTAGCGTAGAATGTGGTAGTAAAAGTGCTTCTCAGGATTCGAGAAAAACACTTTTCTCTGCAGTCTTTAAATGCGAATATCTTCTGAAGTATTATAATGAAAAAGTTCAACTTTCGCACACGCCTCAATATTGTAATGCACTATTGAATTAGTATAAATGCAGTAGCTAATTCTTGATAGATAAACTTGTAGAATCGTTTATGTGTGCGCTCCAACTTCGCCTAGTTTTAGTAACAGTAAAATTGCACTGCTGGATACCCAATACTGTTCGATGCGGTGGGCTCTGCCACGCTTGCTTATGACGATATGCTTGTTCTATCAGAATACGAAGTCAGACTATCAAGTCAGAATAAAACCACGAAGTGAGAAGCTCCTCTCTGCTGTGCAAGGCCTTTTATCAACTTTGAAGGGGCGTATCCATCCCTACCATAGCTTCTTCTTCCATCATTACTCGAAGTTCCAACTTTGGCTATTCTTGACGGATTTTCAGATTTCAAAAACATATAATTAATTTCTTCAAAATTCCAAATCAATGCCATAACTGAAAATAGTTTTCCACAATTCTGCATGCCAAAAGTTATTAAATATGGTAGTTTCAGTAATCTCCGTCTCCCTTCAAGCTATCATTCATTGGTTCGAGCCTCTCCTCCAATAGCGTAACTTCTTCCTCAGCACGTTTACTTGCTTCCCTGCGACTGCGTCGTAAATCTAAGATCCTTCTCGAACAAAATCGTGACGTCAGCAAGAATCTAAGCTCAGCCAGCCTACTTGCTCGAGCGTTGCGTCATCCACGCCTACGTCATGAATATACACGTCACAACTATGACGGCCATAACTTTATTCACATATGCCAATACAGCCACCGTGGTCTCAGTATAATTCAATTTACGGGGGCAGTACCATCCCGGCATTTGCCCTAAGACGAAGTGGGAAACCACGGAAAACCACTTCGAGGATGGCTGAGGTGGGAATCGAACCCCCTCTACTCATTTGGACCACCCGAGGCTGAGGAGACCCCGTTCCAGTCCTCATACCACTTTTCAAATTCGTGGCAGAGCCGGGAATCGAACCCAGGACCTCCGGGGTGGCAGCTACCCATGCTGACCGCTACGCTACGGAGGCGACATGGGTATACCATTCATTGTAAATCCCGGTAGGAGTCTGAAGTTGTCGGTGGATCGCGATTATAGCAATCCAGAATATGGCTCTGATGAGGCTCCCTTCACTCTGCTTTTCGGCTAGTGTGCTTAATTTTTAAATATTTATTTATCAATGTCTTATTATTTCTGCTAGTAACTATTAGTTCCAGCAGAGTTTTGTTGTGAAGTCATTTATTTTTGTCGTGTCCTTTGTTTGATTGCTTTGAAGTTGTGTTGTGTTGGTTTACAGGGCGGTGGTTTGTTCCCGTCAGTTAGCGACGATAGGTCAAGCTGAAGTGGCTGTAGATCGCCACCTCTCTGACGGTGGTTGGCGATGCACTTATTTTTTTATTTATGCCAGTTGGTAGTCATCAGCAATTGCATCAGTCTTATGTTATTGATATTGATTAGTGTCCATATTGCATTAACGTCCGATTACAAATTCACTCACCATCCACACCGGCATGTGAAGAACTGCTATGGGAACATCGAAGGAAGAGAGATTCCATTACAGAAACCTTCTATATCACAGATGCTATATTAAATAATGAATGGATGCGAGCAGAGTACCAGCTAAGACACCTAGTAAAGAGATTTGCGATTCATGGGTTTTGACATCGCATCTGCACCAGTAAGTCCAACTGGCGCTTAGAGACAGCCCAGCGGGGCTAACGAAGTGACCCGAATGCTCACGAATATAACCGATCGGCCAACCTGTTCCAGGTACTATATAAGACAGACCAAGTGGAGCATGATCCTTGGGCAGCCATTTTTCTTTCGTTTATCGCCGGGCTATTTGTTCTGTGAATAATAACTTAATTTGTTGTTCTGTGCGTTAATTCTTAGAGTCCAGGCACTCACTGGACAACTGAAATAAACTAAAGTCCAGTCGCTGAGTCTCCGGCAGGGTGTCCATCCCCTTATCTCCACTAATATCTTCCCTGATCCTTGCTCAACAGCTTATGAATTGCTTGGAAAACCCGTATCATGTACCTGAGTTTTTAGTGAACAAATATATTTCACTTGGGAAAAAATACTTTTCTTTTACAATAGGAGACAGAATATGTAATTTTAAATAAATCAAGTAAAGTTATGTTAAAATATGTAATTTTGATCAAATATGTAAAATAAAAACACAAAATATTAATTTTAAAGTAAAAATATCTAAAACAAATGTCATTATTATCAAATATGTAAAATATGTAACAATAAGACGTAATTAGATGATAGCTAAGGCTCTAATTCAAGGACATTTGTCATTTCTAGTTATGTATAAGCAAAGGGAAGGAACATGTATTTATATAAAAATCCTAGCCCTAATGATCGGTTGCGGTCGTAAGTATTCGGGTCGCTTCGTTAGCCCCGCTGGGCTGTCTCTAAGCGCTAGTTAAGTCCATCCATCAGGCCTGCCACGAGTGTATATGCGTAACTTACTATGCAATAATCAGTGGTAACAAACCACGCTATGGAGTGCGAAAAGAGACTAGTATATCTGACTTAATTTTGTATTGATGTGAACTGTATTGATTAGGTATTGAACAAAGTACAGAGAATAATAATGCGTAATGAATACTCGTAGTGCGGCACTCAGTCTGGCCTGGAAGGACAGTTTCTCCGGACTCACCTTCTCAGATTTAACCATTGTATCCCCATTATGTGTGTGATTTTATTATATGGCCATTGGGTGCATTAAATAGGCCTACTTTATGTATTAACATCACATAGTACCGTACAGTTCGAGACAGGAATATGAATTCTGTGGCCTGTAGGTCTACAGTAGTCAAGGGGACTCGCCTAGTCCCCATACTTTTTTAGTTAAACTATTTTCAGTTAAATTGTCTACGTGATAACAGAACCCCTACCCAAATGTCAACCTCACCTGCACGTGGTGCACCCTACTTTCGACTGACGAGGCTCTGGCGACCGAATGACTTCCGGTATAAGAGGTCCCGCCTCTACCAACGGCCTCTTGGAGGGCGGAGGAGCGGGTAGAGGATTTGGGCACTCTGTTGTCCCTGGGATGAGAAATCGTCCCCAAAGGCGGATGAACCACGATTGGTCAACGGCATCAAAATGTGGAAGGCATCGGGTAACCACCACATTAAAGATCTCCATGATATCCCAGGAATGAATGCATGATGATGTCTTCAAACTTAAAATATTCCGAAATAGCCCCCTATTCGGATCTCCGGAGGGCGATGCATGAGAAAAAGCGTGTAGTTTAACGTGACCGTTAATCTAGAGATCATGAGCCACGGGACCTCCTTTTTACGTGGAATCCGAACCACAGGACATGGCATTTCACCTCGAAAATCTCACATGCATTGACCGGGAAACAGGATGCATGGGAAGACGAAGTTCAAAATAGGTACATGGAATGTGAGATCCTTGAAGAAAGTTGGAAAATGTGAAGAATGAAATGAAACGACTAGAAATAGATGTGTTAGGACTGAGTGAGGTAAGATGGCCAGATAATGGAGATTTATGGAGCGGAGAATTCAGAGTCTTATACTCTGGATGCTCAGACGGAACAGGAGGCGTAGCATTTATATTGTCAAAGAAAATAGGACAGAGAGTGACAGGTATATGGGGATATAATGAAAGAATGCTTCTCATCAAGTTAAAGACAGAACCTAGAGATACAGTTATAATTCAACTGAACATGCCCACCTCTGCGTACACAGATGATGAAGTGGACGAAGTGTATGAGCAACTGGAAGAAATGCTGCTGAAGGTCAAGGATGAGGAAAATCTCGTTATCATGGGAGATATGAATGCAGTGGTTGGAGAAGGCAGAGAAGATACCACGGTAGGGAACTTTGGTTTGGGATCCAGAAACGAAAGAGGAGATAGACTCATTGAATTCTGTCGAAGTCACTCACTTGTAATCACAAATACGTTATTTAGTCAACCAAAGAGAAAAAGATACACATGGACAATGCTATAGTGTATACTAGTTAGAGAACGATATCGAAATCAAGTAAAAACTAAGCAAAAGCTACCTTGGAGCTGATGTCGACTCTGATCATAACCTTGTGCTGATTACGAGCCAACTAAAACTCAAAAAGAAAAGATAGAAATACCCACACCAAAATGGAACTTGAGTAAAGCAATGAAAAACACCGAATCAATTAAAAAGTTCAAGGAAGTAACTGATGACAAGATTAATCCTGAGGGACTGAGCGGACATAATATCCAAGAAAAGTGGGAAGAAATCAAGGGGCAAATAGTTGATGCAACAGAAAAGTGTTTTGGAAAAGAAGAAAGAAGAATTTCCAAGCCTTTGATTACACCACACATTTTGGAACTAATGACCGAGCGCCAAATGGCCAAAAGGAGAGGTCACCATGTCGACTACAAGAAGATAAGAAATAAAACTAACCGAGAAACCAAAAAGGCTAGAGAACAATGGATTGAAGCGAAATGCAAAGAGATAGATGAAAACATGGCTAAAGGAAATGCCGAGCAAGCTTTCTCGGAAGTTCGTAGACAATTCCAAAGGAAAACAAAGCCCTTGAGTACAATAAAACACAACAATGGAGATGTGATAATAGAAGAGGATAAGATAGCTACAGGATGGAAAGAATATGTAGAAGACTTATATGAAGGTCAACTAGATGACGATGTATTAGAGAAAGACACTGATATTGAACAAGATGGTCAGGGACCCTATATACTTAGGGAGGAATTTGATAAAGCTTTGAAAGGTTTAAATCAAAGGAAAGCACCCGGAATAGACTCAATCCCAGGCGAAATCCTACAAACACTGGGTGATAAGGCAAAAACGTATCTGTATCAACTTGTAAATGACAAATGTATACTACAGGAGAAATACCCGGAGATTTTGAGAAAACTGTACTGATACCTATTGCAAAAAGTAACCATGCACAGAAATGTCAAGATTACAGAACTATAAGCCTGACAACTCATGCCTCCAAAATACTCACAAGAATTGTTTACCACCGCATGGAGAAGAGAATTGAAGAAAATCTCTCAGAAGATCAATTCGGGTTCAGAAGAAATAGAGGAACGAGGGAGGCAATCCTGAGTCTGAGAACAATTATTGAAAAAGCCATAAGAATCAATAAAAAAACATCCTCATTGCTTTCATTGACATAGAGAAAGCTTTTATAATGTAAATTGGAACATTATGTTCAAAGCCCTTAAAAACTTGAACGTGGACTAAAGAGATCGGAAAATCATTTACCAGTTGTACAAGAACCAGACAGCACTTATTGGAAAGGAACAAATGGCCGCGAAAATAGAAAAAGGAGGAAGACAAGGGTGCAGCCTTTCACCTCTGCTCTTCAATGTGTACCGTATGTAGAAGAAGCAATAAAAGAATTTTCAGCAACATGCACACATGGAATAAAAATAAACGGTGAATTGTACCAAACAATACGTTTCGCAGATGACATTGCCATCATAGCAGATGATGAGAAAAAACTAGAAATTGCATTACATGAATTAAATGATCATCTAAGGGTAAAATGTAAAATGAAGATTAACAAAACAAAAACCAAGATAATGAAATGTAGTCGAGATGGTAGACAGAACAGTAATGTATGGTTGGAAGGAGAAAGATTGGCTCAAGTAAATCGTTTCAAGTACTTGTGAAGCATTATTACTTCTGATGGGAGATGTGAAAAGGATATTCGCTCTCGAGTAGCCCAGGCTAAAGAAGCTTTCAACAAGAAGAGAAGTCTCCTGACATCCAAAGCCATATCCCTACTAGTGGGGAGGTTAAGACCAAAATCAATGGGGCACCGTTCATTTTTTTATAGAAGCATGAGACTTGGCACACTTATAGCTTGGACCATAAACTTTCGATCTGAGATGGTAGCCACTTCCGGAAGTCGCGCCGAGTGCCTGTTTTGCAAGGTTGCCTACCCACCCGGTGTGAACTACGAAATCTACGCTTAAGTCGATTACAAATGCCATTTCTTATTTTCAAAAACTCGCCAATGTATTTCTTATGGGCCCTCGCCTCTGTTGAGGACCGAGAATCAGACGACGCGGCTGATAAAGCGAGATGCAGAAGTGCGCGTGACGTCACACGCTCCTAGTCTCTATGCAGCCTGACGCGGGTAAGCGACGCGACGCTACCGCCGTGTATCGTTGCGGTCAGTAACAGAAGCTTGGTGCTGGTACTGTGTTGTTTTGCTGTGTTTGGGGAACTGATTTCTTGGAAATAATTGTGCGTCATTCATCCTGTGCATGGGAATATATTGATAAGTACATACACGGTAAATATTTTCTTTGCTTTTTAAGTTGTTGTCCCTCTTTTATTTCGACTATTCGATACATCCATGTGTTATAGGTTATGCATACTTACAGTTAAAATTGTTTTTAGGTACTTCTAACAACGATAAGGTTTACATTTATTTACATTTTATGTGTTTCGTGTTGTTTGTTTAGGATGTGGTGGCTTGGTGATTGGTCCATGCACCTTCAAAATGTTTCGAGACGCTAATCCTGACCAAGTCCCTGACGATGTCCCATGTCTGCCCATTGATTGGCAAAAATGTGCTCTTTGTCAAGAAGAATCGTTCATTGAAAAATGGACGAAACCAGCAGAAAATACTCGAGCAGGCAACTACAGTGAAGAAGGTTATGCAACCCTCGCGAAAAATTAACACGTTTTTTACGAAGTAGGGGCTTTGCCGGCTGACTTAAATTATGAAAACTTAAATGACGGAAGTGGAATAAAAAAACTTTGATTAAAAATACAGCGGTGTGGAACAAGAGCTGTTATTTAAAATACAATTCGACAAAGTTGCTCAGAGCTCAGAAAAGAACAGCTTCATGGGGCGCGTCCACGTTAGCCCATATCTCACCCGTAGAGACACGTCGTGTCAGTGACACCACTTTCAAAAAAGAAGTTTGCTTTCTTTGTGAGTTATCTGGAAGCAAAATCGATCAGCTTTGTCAAGTTACAACCAAGCACTGTAGTAATTACATTGTAGATGGCGCAAAATTTCTTACTGATAAGAAGCTGATAGCAAAATCATCACAAGTGTCAGATCTAGTTGCATTGGAGGCGAAATACCACGTTCGATGCTATGCAAATTTTAGGAACAGAGTTCGAGACAAAGAAGGCAATAGTATAACGCAGCAACAAGTTGATAACGCACAAATCTACAGTTTGGCATTTTCAAGCTTGGTGTAATTTACCTATATAATAGAATCTAGGACGGTTCAAAATGCATCATCAGTCTTCAAACTGTCCGAGCTTGCCAAGATGTATGGAGAAGGAATGAGCGATTTAGGTCTAAATTGCGGTGTCAACAAAAGAAGATTTAAAGAGAAATTGCTTGAAGAATGTCCGTAGCTTCAAGCATGTGACAAACCTGGTACTTCAACACTGATTGCTTTCCGGTCAGACGTGGACCACGCGGTGCGAGAACTTTGTGACCGGAATTACGACGGCGAAGCGCAAGCATTCTCCAAAGCAGCATCAGCTGTAAGAGCAGACATTTTCCGTGCCCGTGAATATGCTGGTAGGGAGAACGAACTAATTCCTTCTAAGCCTGTCCCCCTTTCTTTGATGACCCTGGTAAAAATGATCATAAACGGCCCAAGCTTACACAAGAAAGAAGAGCATGCGCAGTCAAAAGAAGCCGACAAAGTAGCTGAATCTATTGCACAACTTCTGGCATACAACACCGTAAAGTCGCACAAAGATGGAGCAGTCCGGCGGCACAACAGAAACCAAGAAACAGGTGTCCCAGTGTACACAGCAATGTAGCTCTATGGGGATACTAGAATGAGGAAAATCATTGATATTAACTTCAGACTGGGGCTCAGCGTATCATACGACCGCATAATGTCCATGCTTACCAAAAAAGCAAATGAAGTTTGCCGAAGGAGTTGTTTGCCCACCATCTCTTAAGAAAAATGTCTTCACCACGGCTTGCGTTGATAACATAGACCACAACCCCTCTGCAACATTTGCTACAAGCTCCTTTCATTGTACGGCATTGACTTGGATGCAGCACTTTAAACCAGGCGAAACAGGTAAATGAAATGTATGCCTCTGTAAAAAGAGTTTACCCGATACTTTTTTCCTACAAAAATTAATTTCATTTCATTTCAGGTACAGAGTGGTTGTTTTCTGGTTCGCATGAGGACCGCAGACTGAAAAGATCACTTTTGGAACTTCCTGAGAGCTACGCAGTTGTGCCACCCTGTTTTGTGAATGTGACGATTTTGACATACGGATTTGGAAGAAAAAGCGTGGCTTGACTGCACTGCGTCTGATGATAGTACTAGATGGGCACCTTACCACTCCAACACAGACCAAAGCACGATGAAGCATACCACCAAGATATCTATTCTTCCGCTTTTCACGGAGGAGGCCCATTCGGCTGCTATGATCATCCACTCAGCCAACGTGGTCTCAAAGGCCATTGAACATCTTAATCCCGGACAAACGCCTGTTCTTGTAGCTGACCATCCGTTATACGCTCTTCCTAAGCATATTCAATTCCGATCTCCTCACCTCTATGGAGAAGAAAAGCTTTTTGCATTCATGGGTGGTCTGCATGTGGAAATGGCTAGCCTCAGAGTGCTTGGATACTGGTTGAATGGTAGTGGATGGATGAAAGTCCTAGTTCAGTCGTCAGTCACCACACGGGGAATTTCGGCTTCTCACGTAACTCGAACACGATATGCTTATTTTCTACTTCTGTCTTTATTTTCTGGTGATGGCTGTCCACTTAATAGCTAAGAGATTATTTTAATACAGTTTTTCCCTTTTTTAGGAAGTTTGTTGAGCCTCCAAGATTAGTTTTGGTGAGCCTGATGCATAGGGCCACACGTATTACAAAACATGGACTTCTGCCCTCTTATTCTTTGTTTTCACATGCCTTGTTATTCTTCCTTTTTTGCTTTTTCGTAAGTTATCAAAATGATTTTTGTCATTTTTATTAAACAAATTAAAGCTTGAAGAATGTGGTGGCTTGTTTTTGCAGCTTTAGGAAAGATTCGCCTAGTAGGTAGGCAACCACACCACAAATTTAAATCCTTCCATTCCAAATAGGTGATTCTGAGTGCAAAAAGTATTCATCGCCAAGCAAAACAGGCATTTGTAATCGACTTAAGCGTTTATTTCGTATTTCACTCCGGGTGGGTAGGCAACCATGCAAAACAGGCACTCGGCTCGACTTCCGGAAGTGGCTACCATCTCAGATCACAAGTTTAGGGTCCAAACTATAAGTGTGCCAAGTCTCATGCTTCTATCAAAAAAATAACGGTGGTTTCACCTAACCTCCCCACTATACTAGTCAGAAAGCACGTCATTAAAGGCTACATTTGGAGCATTGCGACCTTTGGTTGCGAAACCTGGACACTATTGAAGGCCGACAAGAAACGATTATGTGCATTTGAAATGTGGTGCTGGCGACGAATGCTACGGATACCTTGGACCCTAAGGCTAACTAATGAAGAGGTTCTAAGAAGAGCAGAAGAAACCATCAATCTGACAGAAACAATCAAAAAAGAAGAAATAATTGGATAGGCCACCTACTCCGGCATTCACGAAGGTGCATCACACTGCTTGAAGGGAAAATGGAAGGCAAGGCAGGAAGAGGACGACCAAGAGCAGAGTTCTTCGATGACATCGGAGGAAGATGTTCGTACCACCTGATCAAACAGCGGGCTCAGGATAGAAGACCTTTGGACGAAGACATTCATGCTACCCACCAACCGCCAGGTTGAGGAGAGAAAGAAGAAGATCTCCCACGTTATGAGTCTCAATTCCCTATAAAATACTGAACACTTTCCCCACGTTCCACCGCTGACACCATCGACTGCTTTGGAACTACTGTCGCCCCCTCTGGCAGGAATCGCACGCGATCCATTGAGTTTTAATTAGTTCAAATGTTTTGTTCTTGGAGTTGTTTGGACTTTGGATACACTAATGTAGAGCCTATCATCTGACGCGTTAAGCTTCGATTCTTGGTTCTAGAAGTAGGTTATCATTTGACGCGCTCCACTTTAAAAGCGATGCGCCAGACAAGAGCTCGCATCTCGCAGACGATCAGCAAATACACGAAATTGCTCGCGGCGTGATGAAGTGAGACACACTTATCAAAGAGCTGAGTTATGACGCCAGTATCATCACTTGGGTCTCGTCAACTGGCTCCCTCATGGCTGAGAAAGATACTTTACGTTTGATATTCTGCTGCATCGTTGTAGCAACTATGGTACACTGCTGTTTGTGAAAATTGCAACACCGTGAAGGATAGGTGGTAGTCACATGAAACGCATTGGAAATACAAAGAAGAGTTTGGCTTATAGGCCTAAAATTACAATAGCAGAGTAATTGAGAAGCTTATTTCCAAAAGGTACCAAATCCAAAAAGTAATATTTTACAGGAGAGAGGAAAAACGATCAGAGTGTAAAATTTCAACTGAAAATCCATTTGAGCACTTTTATTATGTTCAGATGAAATAAATGCATTGTTATACTTAGTGTTTCTGTTTAGGCTTTTGCAGTTTAGGAAATATTCAAAGAAAATTATGGATTTGGTACTTTTTGGCACTGAAACTCTAAATATTTGCAACGGAAATACATAAATTTCACTGCAGTCATCAGAATCTTCGAGAAAAGTGATTGTATTTAGTTGTGCAATAATTAGATTTAAGGTATTTACAATGAAGGCATAGATTATTTGAATAATATTAAATAAAATTGAACAAAACAATGAAAATTATGCAAAGTAACTTAGCAGTGCTGAACTTATGGAACTATGATTGTAGTTTGTGTCTAAAGAACATGAATATGGTAAATAACTTGTGAACTAGACAATGGAAAATATTATCCAGTACTAAAAGAAATGGCTCTCATTGGCTGCATGGATACGGTACGTATTGGCACATTCAGGCCACAGGATTTGGCACTTACTGGCATCAAACGAGATTTTCGATGCCCTGTCTGTTATGGATTCAGGTCGTGTTGGCAATTTATTTTTCTTTCATATGATGGACCTTCATACCAACGTACGTTTTCCATCAAAATCTCAATTTCGATTTTTCTGGATTTGGTATCTTTTGGAAATAAGCTTCTCAATTGTGGACAATCCTGAGCCAGGGCATAAGCCCGTATCCATGAATTCGGGGTGCTGAAGGGGTGTTGAAGTTGTTGTATGGGATGTTATTTATGCTGTTGTTATTGTTGCTTTATTTAGAGATTAAGATGTCCTGGTCATCATCCCCGTGTAGTGTCGCGAATCTGTATGATCTTGTGCTACTGTGTGTCGGTGGCGCAATAGTGCAAGTGAAACTGTTTAGGTCTTGGATGTCGATAGGTGGCCTGGAACTTTAAATTAGGTAGGCCTACTATGCCAATAATTGCCTACAATGGATAAGTAAAACTCCTGGGAGGAACCATACCCGCATTGTTACTTCTAACACTCAAATGATGCAGTTCCCAGTCTGGGGGTGAAGCCAACTCAACTATGGTACTGAGTTACGTAATACGTTTTCTTTTAAATGAAAATTTATTTATTTATTTATTTGTTGGTTTTATTCAATTGCCTCAGTTATCGGGCGTAGATATTTTGATATGGTGCTATCCAAGTGGTGCATGTCACGTATCAATTTTGGCGTTCCATTTTCACTGTCCTCGAGCAAAGAAACTGTGTCGGAGGTTTATTGCTGTCATTTAGGTACCAAATGAGATACATTGTAAGCTGTAATAAACTATTAGACCTACACGTACTAGCGGACTGCAGCGAAAGTTACACAATTAATTGTAAATAATATTTTGCTTGCCAACTTCTAGACAACATTTATATTTATTTTTTATTTTTATTTTGTATTTGGTCTAGAAAAGTTAAACAAATTCTGATGAAAAAAAGGTTTTACCCTAGTTTCTAGTTCCTTCAATAAATACTTGTTCTATTCCTAGAATGTAAATTTGTGCTTAATTTTGTAAGGCCCTCATGTTAGTACAATTGTGTGAAATTAATGTTTTAATATCTTGTTTAGTTTCCAAAATATCTGAGACCGCAAAGTTGTGTTTTAAGAGCTGTCAATGGCTTTAAGTTAGTACAGCAGAGATATTCTTACCGGTACCTATAATATATCGGCCCAGAAATCTCTACAAAAATAGTATAATTCTGATCTTGGATATCGTGAAGATTTCTTTTACTAGGAACTTCGAGTCTAAAACTCGACGGTTTGTAGCGTTATTTTCACAAACATTAGCCATTGTAACTTATTCCAAACGATCTAGAGCAATCTATTCCTGATCTGTATACTAACATATTTATATCGACCACTCACACTAATGTCAGAACGGCCCGCATTCGTGAGCCTCATGTTCTGGAGAAAAATCATTGGAACCACTGATCTAGGGTCATATTTATTGCTATGAGCAATCCCATTCAGGCTAGTTATCTCTATCTGTGTGTGTGCGTGTGTGTTTATGATTCTGAAGTTCAGTTTACCTGTGTGTTGCAGATGTCGCGAGAAGAGGCCATCAACTTCTTGCAGGAGATCAAGTTCAACTTGGACTATCTTCAGAACCACTACACCCAGCAGCGACTTCACAAGCAGGAGGAGCAACAGGCCAAGGTAAGAAGATCGTTAAAATACTATAAAATGACAATAGAGGACACTCTTTGATAAAACCGTGTCGCTTCAAAACTCGCGAGTCTTAAAACTCACGAGTCTCAAAATTCACGAATTTCAAGATGATGATTAGTGAAAGTAGGTTCTAGCCGGTTTCTGTACCTGGGCCAGTCTCAAAACTCACGAGCTAAGCCAGTTCTTCTTTGAATGGGAATAGGTCCATTGTTAGCGCCAGCTGGAACTGCGACAAATTTTCCGGCACACCGGCGTCCCTAAAAGCCGCAACAGTTAAAACAGGACGTAAAACCCATAACATTATTATTATTACAATTAGGCCTATTGTCGAATAAGCCGCTAGTCATTTGTTTCTGTACAGGACCAACACAATAGACACCTAATTAGACACTTAATAGGGTTGGCAGATATGAGCATTCCACGTGCTTACTAGGCGTCTTTCAATTGTTTTGCTAATGACCATTGGATGTCGCTTTGTATCCAAACACAGAATAACGACCTCTATGATTCCAATTAAGTTTTAAGGCCTGCTTGATGATACCAAGCAGAATGACAGAGTAAAAATCAGTGTTATACTTGGAGAATTTTGGTAGGTTGATAATGTTAAAACAATACAACCGAAATCCCATTCTAAAACTGGATGGACAAAGATGAGTTGAAGGGCAGTGTGAGTCACCGTACAGCTCATTCTTCCTGCGATCATAGCAAGCACGTGCTCTCCGGAGTCGTGAGTTTTGAGACTATTTGTTACTATTTTTAGCTCGTGAGTTTTGAGACGTTAACCTGATAAAACAGGCGACATACAGAACATATGGTGGCGTTCCTAGTGGCTGATCCTTACAGTTACAGCTTAGTGGCACTTAGTGGCAATGCACTCTCTCCTGCTCACAAGGGAACGTAGTGGGATTGCTAAGTTCCCATCCTTACAAACATGGTGATGTATAGCAATTATTTTGTGGTTGTTGAGTTGAATCAGGGATAATGGTTACTCATCGACCTAAGATGTTTTAAATCTCGCACACATTTATGTTCGCAGAGTCTCTCGATCACCCAAGTGAATTAGTGGACAAAATGCCATCTTTTGTGCGATCTGACCAACATTCCTGCTAAGTTTAAGTGAGATTAGGAAATTCACGGCGAATTCGCACATTCTCTTCGACCAATTACTCTGCTACAACTGCAATTATAAAAGTTATGATGAAAGAGAAGATAATTTAGAGGGTCTTAATTTATATCAACACTTAACTTATGACTAGGGCCCGGATGTTGATGACAAGTTTCGATCGTCAAGCGATCATCATCACCCTAAGTGTAATGGATCTGATGATCGCTTGACGATCGAAACTGGTCATCCTAGTGTATTTATTAATCTCATGTAATTTATTTCAGGATTAGGGCACAACCCAGATCTTTTGGGTACAATCGTGTTGACCGACTGAAAAGCACTAAACTCTTGTCATTGATTGTCTGCTTGGATTTGTTTTTGTGCATTTCGAAACATGTCGCTGTTACGTTTCAAAGCTATATTCGAGTTTGCTAACTGCACCATAGACTCCAGAAACTTTACTGAATGGGTGGAAGTGTTATTTGCAAATATGTCTTGTGAAAGAGTACGGTAAACAATGATGAAACTTTTTGTTCAATTTACGCTCTTGAGGTTCAGACGTCGCTGCTCCGCCCCACATGGTTGCTCAAGATCACGGGTTCAAATCCGGCCGAAGTCGTCGGATTTTTAAGAGCGTTAAAAATCCCTCAGTATGCCTTCCTTCGGAGGGGAAGTAAAGCCGGCGGGTCCATGTCATAGTTTTATGGCATGTTAAAAAACCTTCCACTAATTACACCTGTGTGAAGCTAAATTGTATAGGTTAGGAATGTAAACAACGCTCTTAGGTTCCTACGTTCGTTGCCAAGAGCCGACTGTGGTAGCTAAGTTCTGAACTAGTAGTCGTTGACGGTGGCGTTTGGCGGCAAAAGTAGGAACTACTTGAAAATTGATCGTCTGCAGTCCTTACTTGAATTAAAACAGATACACTCACTAATACAGTCATCACAATTAACACCGGTTATCAGACAGATTCTGCACACACCCAAAGTACACGGGGCTACATGACAGCGTTGTCGCAGCCCCTAAACTTAAGAACCAACCAACCGAAAGGAGAAAGCTAACAATTAAGCAGTTTCAATGTTCTTGTAAGGCAGGTACATCAGAATGTTGCAAAAACGTTTTATCACTGATTCTTTTCTGTCACAGGTAATTAGGGCCTATTAGTCCATTATCAGACTATTATTATTATTATTACCTTAAGTGGCTAGACTGTTTCCCAACGTCACACCAACTGCATTCTAACTCGTTCCTGTTCTCCGTTCTCGTTCCTTTCGGCCGTTGCTATCTGCATCTTTTGGAATATAATAAAAATGTATATCCGTAGCCCTCTTTGTAGCCGTAAACTGAGCAATATACTTTGATTTTACTCATTTTGTATTCTAACAATTCATTATAGTGTACCGTATAAAAGCAACACAATTTAACACGCTGTTTATCCATATAAGAAACAATGCAAACTGTCACCACGTGGTAGATTTTATCCTACTTGGTGAGATTCTTATTTTCACCGCCAGATGGCATAGCTGGAGTTGCCAATATCAATGTCCATCTAATACTAATTAGGAATATTTTCGAGTGAGCCTAGTACAACTTGAATGCCAATTTCAAAATGGCATCGACTAATAGTCAGAATAAAGTGATACCGGTACGCTAAAATATCCATTGGTAAGAGGCGAACAAATAACTTATGTTTAGAGTGAAGGAATAGAATCAAGACCTTTGTATAAGAGAAAGTGCAGTAGCTCTTCACTCTAACTGCAACAAGTTTCAGTCGACGCCGTGGTTATAGATTTTGCGAAGGCATTTGATGTCGTTCCGCATGACATGCTACTCCACAAATTAGCTTCGACGAAGATGGATAGAAGAGTAATTTTATGGATCCAAGAGTTTTTGACGGGTCGTTCCCAGAAAGTGAAAGTCGAAGGCATATTCTCGGATGAAATTACCGTAACGTCGGGTATCCCCCAGGGCAGCGTAATCGGAACTTTGTTATTTTTGGCGTTTATAAATGACTTACCAAATGGGAGTCGCAGTGACTGTCGATTGTTTGCGGATGATTGTGTAATATATCGAAAGATACATGACTCACAAGACAATGCAGTGCTTCAAGAGGACCTGAACCTGGTCTATAAGTGGGCGATTGTAAATAAAATGAAAATAAACACAAGAAAATGTAGTCTCTTAAAAATAGGGAAAGTGCGAAGGCAGGATTTTCAATATAACATTGGCTCGGAAATACTTGTAGAAGAAGATTCTTGCAAATATTTGGGCGTTCACGTAAGGAATGATATGAAATGGAGTAGTCATGTAGGATGTATAGTTTCAAAAGCTTACAAATCCCTGCACTTTGTAATGAGGGTATTAAAAGGAAGTAGTACCTCTGCTAAAGAATTAGGCTATTTGTCACTTGTAAGACCTATTCTGGAATATGCCTCGGCGGTTTGGGATCCATATCAAGTAGGGCTCATCAATGAATTGGAAATGGTACAAAGAAAGGCCGCTAGATTTGTGCTCAGTGACTTTAATCCCAGGAGCAGTGTGAGCCGTATGTTAAAGAAACTTGGGTGGGAATCACTGGAGGCTAGGAGGATGAAATCTAGACTCTGCGCTATGTACAACACGTATACAAATCAACCAGCATGGGGTGAGCTTAGCAAACGATTGGGAAAGCCCACTTACATGGGTAGGAGCGATCATCCTTTCAAAGTTAAGGGCCGACCACAGCGAACAAATTATGGTAAATATTCTTTTGTAAACCGTGCCATTGATAACTGGAACTCTCTACCTGCCGCAGTCTTAGAGCCTTTTCCCAAACATATAGGTGTGTTTAAGAAAAGACTGACTATTTGTGTAAATACTCCAGTTTAATTGTTGTATAATTGTTATTGAATTGTTATGTATAATTATTTATTTATGTATATACAATTTGCCACCGGGGGACACACCCCCCATTGCAAATAAATGAATGAATATGAATATGAATAAGCACTGACACCACAATACGGCTTATCATACAGAATCTACTTATTTACGAGATTAATGAATATAATGCCCCAGCCCCTCCATAAGACAACAGCGGGTGATACCGAGCTCCGCTAATGAGTTCTCTCCACGGGGGTCAATTCGGAAAATCCTAATGAGAAGTTGCCTGAGGCGTGTTTCACTGCCCCCCCACTACAAAGTGGACGTGGCTGTAAATACTGTCGGAATGTGTCAACCTGCGCTGATTTTCACTATCTACTCTTGTTATCTCAAACACTTAATTCGTACAACTCATTAGAAATTGTAGGCGTTATTCCAGATTTGCTTTTAATACTCAAATGCAATAATTTTCTTTGTGTTGCAGAGTTACTATACAGATCAATATGCACACTTTAATTTGTATGTTGTAGCTTCGTAAAAATGTAATTGTATGAAATTTATAACGTGCACTATGAGTATTAAAATGATATCTTGGGAACCAAATGCTTATATGTATTCTGCTGCCGACAAAATATTTACTTCCACTGACAGTTCGTGTAGTTAACGTTAAAACTTTGTAAAACCATTTGTAAATAAATGGGCAGAAGATACCTTGTTTGAACACCTCCACTTTTGCCCCGTTTTGACAACTCACACTTATGAAATGTATAGTTTCGAATAATTCTCAATTCTCCACCTCTTTGTCTGTACATGGATAACATGTTAGCTGCACTGATTATATCTACGAAAACTCCATGGGGTCCAGTTGTCAGTCGATTCATGGCTTAACCAACATTTCAGGGGAGGTTGCCTACCCCAACTCTCTTCCCAAACGCATTAGCGTGAGCTGACAGGACTGTTTGGGTTTAACCTACTGTAATTAGTAGAGTTCGACCATCCCGACAACAGCAACGTTTATTCAAATCATTCACACATGTATAGCTAGCGACCGAGTAGCACAGTGCTTTAACGCGTAGGGCCATCAGACCAGACTATTTCCAAACTATGGATGCGAGTGGGTTTGAAATCCGCCGTCGATATTATTGATAATCTATACACCTCTTTCGTCTGGTATAAATACAAACTGTTAGCCAAATAATTAAATTGAACAGACTATCAATTTTATATCAAGAGTGTCCCAAGAGTTGCAGTGATTTAAGTTTTATTGTTTGTCAAGTTGTCAGAATCTACCCTAGAGCCTCAAAATAATGCCATACGCTGATGGGTCTAATTGTTTTTGTTATTTAAAGGTTAGATTACCTTATCTTATGCACTCTTTTCATCATATTCCCACCACCTCGTGATGTAGCGGTTATCGTTCTTAGCTATCGCCCTGGAGGTCCGGGTTCGATTACCGGCTCTGCCAAGAAGTTTAAGGGGGCTCATACACCGCGAGAGGGAGTTTACGCACACAGTTAGCCATTAAATCAAACCTTCACTAATATGTAACATAGAATTATGAAAACTTAAAAAGTTACAGTCAATACGAAGGGATATTATTTTATATATAAAAGCGAACAGTTTGTATTGCGTGATTTATTGATAGGGCGATATTTGTGATTTTTTAAACGTCATGAATCACAAAAAACACGATTTAACAAGAAATAGCAGTCTCAATGGAATGATTTTTCTTTCACATAAAGGAAACACATGAATACCGAGGATAAACCACCAGATATAGTCAATAGTATGTTTTTAAGAAACTATTTCATTTGTCTTTCAAAACTAGTTTTTTGTTATTTTTTCAAGTAGACCATATCTTAATTATTTTTTAATATAATTTCATGAATGAGGTTCGTCCTCATTCTTCTTGCTGTTGTTAATGATTCTTTGCGACATCGTGGTACATGGGTGTATGTAGAAGTTGTCTGATAACCTGTGCCACTGTGATGTCTGTACTAGTGTGTGAATTTGTAATAGAGGTAGGATTTTCGGCCGTGGCCTTACGTGAGGTACCATCCTAGCATTTTCCTGTAGTAAAAGTGGAGGGAAACCACGGAAAACTACCTCCAGGTTGGCTGAGGTAGGATTCGAACCTGCCTCTTCTCAGTTTTGCATTACGAGGCTGATTGTACCCCGTTCCAGTCCTCATGCCAAAATCAAATTTCATGGCAGAATCGAACCCGGGCCTACGCCCAGAATTCTAGCCACTACACAACGAGGACAACAGTAACAAGGCACCCGCTATCTAAGCGGATTCCATTCAAATGCACACCCAACTGATCAGCTGTACTCAAATTCTTCCGTCAAGTTTCCCACTATATTCTCTGTAGATTTTGGACTATAAACAGTTATAGCCTATTGTAACCTATGAAATACTACGGAGTCCTAACGAGCAACACTCAACACCAGCAATAATGTGCTATTATCGCCACATAAAAGCCTTCGATAAAATCTGCGCTTGCCACATAAAACACGCAAGATTTTTATGCCATATAAAACTATTTTCTCGCTTGTTTGAATTACACTCGTGCTCCTCCCAATGTGTTGTGGGCAAACTCTCAGAAAAAATGCCTTATTTTATATACTTACCCATTGTCGACGGATTTTTACTTGATGGATTTTTATTTATTTATTTCTATAGCATAAAGGATACATTTAGTTACAAATCATGTTAATTAATTGCTAGTCTATACAAAATTTACATAAGTTCTGGCAGGGAAAAAGATACAAGCATTACAAATGGATGTCCAACGAGTTTAACCAATTCACTGCTTCATCTGTAGCCTCATGTAATTCTTGTAGCGTCCCACTGAACCTCCTTAATGGGCATTCCATGGCAATATGATAAATCGTCTGAGGCACTTCACTGCAGTCGCAGGCTGGATTGTCGATCATCTTCCATGTATGCTTCCAATACTGGCATCTACCATGTCGGGTTCTTAGTCGATTTAGTGACGTCCAAGTTTTCCGGGATATGTTGAAACTAGGAGAGCGTTTTGTTGGATCCAGAGATATGTGATATTTGTCTGGATTCGAGGAAACCCAATTGTTGCGCCATGCTTGATAGACATTAAATTGCTCTTGAACCAATTCCTCACCTAATAACCAGGACCTCCATGCGCGCGAGACTGGCATTGTGGCTTTACTAAGACTAGGCTATCGGATCTTGTCTAGCCAGCACCTAACCCTGTACTTTATTCTGCTTAGAATTAGGCACTGATCAAGGAAAGGAGTAAGGGTGATAACATCAAATATTAAACAGTTGCAAAGATGTTGTTGTTGTTGTTGTTGTTGTTGTTGTTGTTGTTGTTGTTGTTGTTGTTGTTGTTGTTGTTGTTGTTGCTGTTATTGTTGGGGCTTTACGACATGGTGGCCATGTGTGTGTGCATGGCCACCGAGAGTATTTAAGGGCCCCTATGCATTTTTTTTCTCGGACCCCCCCCCCCCCTTGAAATATTTTTAGCCTACTTTGCACATTTTGCAAAAATGAGGAAAAAGTAGACTTATGAGATCGATCCGGGAAAATGTGTGTCTGTCTATCTGTCTGTCTATCCTTCTGTCTGTCTGGCTGTCTGTCTGGCTGGCTGGCTGGCTGTCCTTCTGTATGTCTGTCTGGCTGTGTGTGTGTCTCCCCCTATCAACTCCTGAACGACTGCAGCAATCAAAACAAAATTTGGTAGGAGTAAAGATCTATACTTGAATATTTCAATGCCGTATTTCAAGATGATGTCAGTGCTACTAACTGCTGAAAAATTGCAATTGAAATTTGAACTCCATGTTGGATATCTTGGAAGGTATGAATGGGAGCTATTTCAAAATTGGCAAACGTATAGATTTATGTATTTATCGTATGGCTTTTAGTGCCGGGAGTGTCCGAGGACATGTTCGGCTCGCCTGAGTCTGTAGCTGCTTCCAGCGGATACCCTAAAGGGTGAGCTACAAGTTCCGTTCAATTTCAAGTAGTTCCAACTTTCGCCACCAGATATCAATGATACCTAGTTGTGAACGTTGGAACTTTGATAGAGCGTTATGACGAAATATAACCTAACAAATTTTGCTTTACACAAGTTTAGTCGGTGAAAGGATCTTTTACATGCCATAAATCTATGACATGGGACCGCCGGCTTTACTTCCCCTCCGAAGGAACGCATACTGAAGGATTTTTAACGCTCTTAAAAAATCCGACGACTTCGGCCGGGTTTGAACCCGCTATCTTGTGCATAGCAGTTCAGCATGCTATCGACTACGCCACCGAAGCCGGTAACGTATAGATAATAATATTTCAGTTTAATTTCTAGGAGGCCATACATGGCAGTGTTGCCAAAATAATTATAAGCCTGCTGATAGGTCCAATTTTTAAATGCATATAACTTCTACACTATCAATTGGAATTCAACCAAATTTCGTATGTGCTATGTGTACATAAACAGATATGACTGAGCATATTCTTAAGAGCCACCAGGGCTGTTAACTGTTAATAAATGCTCTCAATTTCTTTTATCAAAATACCAATATATCAGAAAGTATGCAAGCCAACAGCTTTAAACTATGCACACATTCTATATTAATATGGAGTAACTTATATACGTCAGTGCTACCAACATGATTCTAAGCCTGCTGATAGGTCCAACTTTAAATACATGTAACTTCTATACTATCATTTGGATTTCAACCAAATTTCGTATGTGCTATGTGTACTATAACAGATATGACTATGCGTATTCTCAAGAGCAATCAGGGATGCCAACTGTTATGAAATGCTGTCTCTATTTTTGTTACCCTAATATCAATATATCAGAAAGTATGCAAGCCAATAGCTCTAAACTTTGCACACGTATAGTACCTGGCATTCTAGATTAATTTGGAGTAACTAATATACGTCAGTGCTGCCAACATGACTAAGCCTGCTGATAGGTCCAATTTTAAAATGCATGTAACTTCTATACTAACTAATGGATTTCATTAAAAATTGGCACAACAATAGATCATATTATTACAGATTATTACTGACCATTACATGCATGACATTGCTGCCAACATGATTTTACGTGTGCTGTTAGATCCAATGTTTAACTGCATGTAACGTCCATGCTAGCCATTGGACTTCAACCAAATTTTGTATTCTGTACCTTAAGAGATGGGACTAAGAATATATTCAGTCACCAGGCTGCCAAATGTAGTGCTCTATTAGGCTACATTATGCCATGTATATTGTATTTCGAACTAATTACAAATTTCGATATTACCAACTTAATTTCGTTATTATTCTAGATAGATCCATATAGATTAATCATTGGCATGAATCTTAAATTTTACGAAAAGTAGGCTCTTTAGTTCGTCACTGAACTTCTTGTTAATTGTTACTATCCACTACCAGCTATTCCGGATAGACAATGTCATTTTGAGAAAAGCATCTGATTCACAATCATAATTTTAAAATACATACAAATCTTATTTCATAAAAAGCATTTTGGCATTTATTTTATGAAATATATTTTGCAAAGTAGCCTCCGTGGCTTAGCCGGCCTCTCACCGCTGGGTCCGTGGTTCAAATCCCGGTCACTCCATGTGAGATCTGTGCTGGACAAAACGGAGGCAGACAGGTTTTTCTCCGGGTACTCCGGTTTTCCCTGTCGACATTTCATTCCAGCAACACTCTCCACTGTCATTTCATTTCATCTGTCATTCATTTAATCACTGCCCCAGAGGAGTGCGTCAGGCCTCGGCAGCCGGCACAGTCCATATCCTCGCCGCTAGATAGGGGCTTCATTCATTCCATTCCTGACCCGGTCGGAGACTGGAAGCAGGCTGTGGATTTTCATTTCATTTTGCAAAGTGCACAACACGATTTTATAGTTTTGAATAATTGTAATACAGTTAACATGCATAGGGAAATACATTTGCAATTCTGTAAGTCTTCGCTATAATTACCAGTACATAATGAAAAATAAGGTGTTCAATAAAGAACATACAGCCTACTTTCTCCTAAATGCATGGGTATTGTTATAACTCCTTGGCCTTTTCAAGGAGTATAATTGAATGTTGGTTATAGTAGCTTGTTGCAATACAACGTGCTATACGGATATTAAACATGAATATGAGGTGCCCTTTGCTAGTGCTACCTCTGTACAAATTTCATTCAATTCGGTTTCACCGTGTTTGAATTGATATGGGAAATCGATTTGCACACATACATGGCCGCTATCTGCAAATTATTGGGCTGATGACCTTGTAGTTCAGTCAAAATATGCTTCCCACAAAAAGGTATGTTGTTGCAAAATTTGGTACAGATCAAATGATTAGGTTGGTCGTAATTTGATTTAAGCTTTTTACATTTGGATGGCCGCCATTCCGTTTCCTTCAAGATGGTAGCGATATAAAACATGACACTGAGGTGCCCTTTGCTAGTGCTATCTCTGTACCGAATTTCGTTCAATTCTGTTTTACCGTGCTTGAATTGATAGGC
Source organism: Meconema thalassinum (assembly GCA_946902985.2). Taxonomy (NCBI): domain Eukaryota; kingdom Metazoa; phylum Arthropoda; class Insecta; order Orthoptera; family Tettigoniidae; genus Meconema; species Meconema thalassinum. Next base: position 898,476,091 of record OX336390.1, read on the forward strand.
CCTATGTAGATCTCATAAGTCTACTTTCATTTTTTGCAAAAATCGAAAGTAGGCTAATAAGTAACATTTTAATACTCCGCATTACTTTGAAAGCAGATTCAACAGTAAATTTTAGCACATTATTCCTAAACAGTTATAACTCCTAACTCAAGAGTCATATATACAATTTAATACTCTTCTGTGGTAGAATAAGGTACACTAGTGGGCTCGTGTGAGCTTTCGCAACGTGAATGTACTGCCCTGCCCTTTAGCGGCAGGCTCGCCTAGCAGTACGCCGCGCTCCCGCCAGATGGTTGCCGCCGCCACGCTGCCCTGCGCTGTAGCGGCAGGCTCGCCAGGTTACGGTGATCCCATTGTAAATGTACATTTTTAAGGTATTTATTTAATTGTGAGGCATTTAAAGAGGAAGTGAGTGTGTTTTGGGCACACATGGGGTTATGCGGAACCTGTAGTTACCCCATATGTGTAGGTTGGTGTTAACAGGACCTTATTTTCGATACATAACCGGAATGGGACCTTAGCAGAATAATATAGGGAGGATTAGGCCTACAGCGTGTTTTTATTAATTTTCAGAATCGAGGAACTTATTTTGCCAAATGAATAGTTTCTGCCAATACTGTCATAATGCATCTCAAACGTTTTTCTGCCTCATTTCTCTTGACAGTTAAAAGTTTGGTTACATGAGATATCTTCTGCAGAGCTGTAGACAAATCGACATCCTTACTCTGCAAGGCCTCGGGCAGGTTGTAAGTTATAGACAACATTTTATGTAATACAAAAGTAGTTACAATAAACTTAAACTAGCGTGCACCACTAACGGGCCCTCGTTGCTTATGGGGCCCTATGCATTTGCCCCCTCCCCGCCCCCTCCCTCCTCACAGTGGTCTTGAGTGTGCGTGTTACCACAATGTTCAAGCCCCTCAAATGAAGTAATAACAACAAACATAACTTTTATTCCTTACATTTTCTAAATTAAAGCAATCTATTTGAAGAAAAGAGAGGGAATCATAGCTCCCTCACCGCACAGTATACTACAAACAATGTCTAGCCTAGTTTTCTTCCTGGGATGCAGGGTACCAATTATTAAGCCGTTCACTCCACTAGTTTTGACAGACAAACAAACAAATATTAAATTGAGTGTATATTTGTATATTTATACACGTCTTTCATCTCGGATAAATACAAACAATTAGCCAAATAATATAATTGAGCAGACAGAAAGTCAATTTTATATCGAGAGATGGTTGGTTCCTCAGTTTAGGGGCTGTGACAACGCGGTCATGTAGCCCCGTGTACTTTGGGTGTGTAATATTTCGTTTTATATCGCGATCTGAAACACACTTGTGTTGATTGGTGCGCCCGAGACATCCACCTCGCTGTAGAGCAAGGTCTCAATTCCACCATTCTATGCTATGACTATTAATCAAACCTTCGTGGATGATTTAAATAAATAAATCGTGTACTCGGGCGGTCGACACATATTGCATCCAGGGCACTTTGATTTATCAGCTTAGGGCTGGGTGATTCGAAGATACATCACCTGTAGCGGGTAGTTACGTGCTGCTTCGGGTTCGACACCTGTCACAGATGCCATATTGTGTTGTAGTTTGAGTCTTCAATCTTTTGACTGGTTTGATGCAGCTCTCCATACCTCCCTGTCCTGAGCTAAACGTTTCATCTCTACATAGCTACCACACCCTACATCCGAGGCAATCTGTTTAACATATTCTAACCTTGGTCTACCCCTCCAGTTCTTGTCCTCGACTCTTCCTTCCATAACTAAGCTTGCTATTCCTGGGTGTCTTAGGTTGTGACCTACCAACCTATCTCTTCTCTTCATTAGCAGTCGCCAGAAACATCTCTCCTCTCCCACTCGTCTTAATACCTCTTCGTTTGTAACCCTATCTACCCATCTGATCTTCATCAATCTCCTGTAACACCACATTTCAAACGCTTCAATTCTCCTCTTTTCTGCTGCACCAATAGTCCAAGTTTCACTTCCATAGAGTGCCACGCTCCAGAAAAAGGCTTTCAAAAATGACTTCCTAATACCTAAATCTATATTCGATGTCAACAGATTCCTTTTTCTTTTTTTGTAGAAATGCTTTCTTTGCCTAAGTCAACCTACTTTTTATATCCTCTTTGCTTCGTCCATCACTGGTTATTTTGCTTCCTAAGTAACAGAAGTCTCCTACTTCCTTCAGCTTTTCACCTGCCAATTTGATGTCCATAGAGGTTTCTGATTTTTTTCGGCTGCATTCCAATATTTTTGTTTTACATTTATCAACTTTCGTCATGAATTCTTTCCTCATGACGGAGTCCATACCATTCAAAAACCCATCTAAATTCTAGGGCACTCGTTTTCAAACGGGCCTAACAAGTTTCCCATAGTATTGTTGCTTTTTAACTGACCCATTGTTTATTTACTTGATCTGTAGATTTACAGTAAGTAGACCTGCAGTAGAGTAACATCACGGCCATCAGCTCCTATTCTATTTACCAGCATTTAAACCCACCTTAGCACAGGAAACAAAGGAGATTCAAGCAGGGGCGGCTCCAGGATTATATTTTTGGGTAGACACAGTTTGTGGTTACCGAGGGGCCTGGGGGTATTCCATCCCCCCCCAGCCGAAGGGGGATGCAAATTGGTGATTTTTAAGGCTTTTTGATTGTACATTTTACTCTTGCTTTTATTGGGCTATACATGTGGTATAGCCAAATAAAAGTAGTTTCGGTGTCACAAATAAGGTTTTAGAGCATGCAGAGCCTATATGTTTTTAGTCATAGAAGTAAGCCTACAATGTTTCGTCACTGGCTTAGAATTTAGACCTTTAATTGTTTTCCAGATTGTGATAAAATAATATATGAACTGACGTTCTTGAAATTGACTGTACACACTCTCTAATTGTCAGGAAAGAAAATTTTGATAAGACTTAGAATCACTAATCACAATTCCAGTAAGTTGCTCCGATTACAGTAAGTTGTAATCACAATTACAGTAAGTTGGTGCATAAGATATGGTCTACTTGTAATAATAGTTTATTTGCAAGAGCCTACTATGCCTATTAGCTTTTATTGATTCAAAACACAAAATGACTTATTCTAACTATCTAAGGGGGATATTATTCGAAATAATGGATTAACCTTCAAAATAAAAACTCATAACACTTTTTGAATTTCAACAAAATACACTTTATTACCTATAAATTTCACAAAGCTAATTTTAACTTTAAGTAGAAAACTCAAAATACAACTCAAACCAATCCAATAATATGCACACAAGCACATCTCAAATGCACAGTTCATTTAATGGAAAACTGCAACCCTTCTGAGAAGCAAATTCATCAACGACGGGATGAGGGTGGTTTAGAAGTTCGCAGCTTGCTTCTCTTTCGATGGATATTATTCCCAAACTGTTGAGTCTCTTCCCAGTCATTGTGGCCCGCAAATTTGATGTGATTCTTCTCATTGTAGAAAAAGTCCTTTCAGCAGACGCCGTGGAGACGGGCATCGTCAATATAATGGTCATAATGTGTTGTAATTCTTCAAACGATGGGAAATCGGTTAAGTCCTTCAACACATCAATGCTACTATTGGAGTTGCCAAACATTAATTTACCTAAACCACACTGTACTTTTAGGGTAGAGGTAAAGTCACTATCCTTGCCGTGAAGTTCTGCAAAATTACACAAAACTTCAGGATTCAAAAACTCTTCTGATTTTGGATCACATGCCAAGATACAAGCCATTTGAACATCATTGTCAATAAACCTTTTTTTTTTTTTTTTTTTTTTCATTTCACATAGTTTATTGTCAAGTACATCAAAATACACCCCTCTTAGTTTTGCCTTATGCTCACTTTCATCACTCTCTACACACTTTGACCTTCCCTTTCCAGAGGTTTCTAGAACAAAATAGTCATCAAGACTTGTTGTTGTCTTTTGTTTACGGCAGCCTCGCCCAGTGTCGGTTGAACAATAAATGTCATTGATTTCGCAAATCTGTTTTGTTTCTCCCAAAAAATTCTTCAAACTTTTCCTCTGATCGAAACTGGCCTAAGCTATCCATTGTTGCTTTTACGAGCTTAAGACACTTTCCTATATCCAGGGTTGGAGACTGTAGTTGCTTTGATAGGATATTTACAACTTGTAAAATACCCTCAAGACTAACTAGAATGAAGACATTCTCAAAAGATCTAAATTGCATCAGATGACCTTTTGCCTCAGCTGCTTCTCTTGGTTTTGAACTTTCAGTGCACTTCTGCAAAGCATTTATTACAGTGCCAAACTGGTTCTTAAAGAAATTTACCCCCTTATACTTTGCCATCCATCTAGTGTCACTATGTTGAGGCACTGTGATGACTTTCCTCCCAGTTTTAGTATCTTGAGTAAATATGAACATTTCATGGCGAAGCGTAGAACACGATTGAAAAGCATATATTGCTTCCAAAAGGCCCATAGTTTCCCTAACTATTTGTACATTTTTAGCGACGTCAACCAAGACTAAATTTAACCGATGTGCATGGCAATGTACGTAAGGGCAAGGATTTTCAGTTATCTGTCTAATAAGGGACTGCAGCCCGTTAAACCTTCCCGACATAACGGAAGCACCGTCATATGACTGACTTACACAGTTCCTTATTTCAAGTCCAATTGGTTCCAAAAACTGTTTTATTTTGCTAGCTAAAGATTCAGCGGTTAGCTCTTTCAATTGAACAAATCCCAAAAATCTTTCTTTTATCTTACACAAGCTGTACCCGGCATGCGTTGCAATGCCAACCAAAGAAAGTGTTGGCGTTGAAATTCTGTTTCTTGAAGTGCTTTTGGATACACAACATGTTAACTGCCTCTAAGCTATCGTAAAATGGATTTTCTAATTTAGAACCATTCGTGGAAGCGTGCACAACAACTTTCAAAAGTTTCATCGCTGTCACTCATTTGTTGAATCTACTCGTGCGCTACCTGTTGTGAAATGGATTTACTAAGTCGAAACCCTTCCCTGGCGTGTACACAATAACTCATCAATGATTCATCGCAATCGGATGAATTGTATATGCACTTATACGGTGTTTTGTTTAAACGATTCGTGCGCTGTCACTCATTTGTTGAATCTACTCGTGCGCTACCTATTGAGAAATGTATTACTAAGTCGAAGCCCTTCCCTGGCGTGTACACAATAACTCATCAAGGTTTCATCGCAATCGAAGAATGTTATATGAACGCAATATGGGATTTTGTTGAAACGCTTCGCGCGTCGTCACCCATTTGTTGCATCTACTTTTGCGCTACTTATTGTGAAATGGATTTACTAAGTCCCCTTCCCTGGTGGGTACACAATAACTGATCAATGTTTCATCGCAATCGGATGAATAGTATATGAACGCATACCTGATTTTGTTTAAACGATTCGCGCTCCGTCACTCATTTGTTGAATCTACTCGTGCGCTACCTACTGTAAAATGTATTTACTAAGTTAGAAACCGTCACGTAAGTGTCCACAACATCTCACCCAAGTTTCATCGCTATCGGACTAATGGGATATGATGACATAGGGGACTGTATTGAAACGCTCCGCATGTCGTCGTTCATTTGTCGAATCTACTCGTGTGCTACCTACAGTGAAATGTATTTACTAAGCCAGAAACCTTCCTTGGAGTGTCCACCATATTTCACCCAAGTTTCACCGCTAACGGCAGAATGGTATATGACCTTATACGGGACGTTGTTGAAACGCTTCGCGTGTCGTCCCTCATTTGTTGAAACAACTTGTGCGCTGCATATTGTATAGTGGATTTACTAAGCCAGAAATTTTCCATGACGTGTACACAACATCTCACCCAAGTTTCATAGCTACGGACGAATGGTACATGAATGCATACGGGACTTGGTTGAAACGCTTCGCGTGTCGTCGCTCATTTGTTGATTCTACTCTGCGCTACATATTGTAATATGGATGTACTCAGCCAGAAACCTTCCCTGGAGTGTACACAACATCTCACCCAAGTTTCATCGCAATCGGATGAATGGTATGTGAACGTATACGGGACGTTGTCGAAACGCTTCGCGCGTAGTCACTCATTTGTTGAATATAAACGTGCGCTTCGTATTGTAAAATGGATTTACTTAGCCAGAAACCTTTCCTGGAGTGTACACAACAATTCACCAAACATTTATCACTATCAGACGACTGGTATATGACTTTATACGGGACTTTGTTGAAACGCTTCGCGTGTCATCGCTCATTTGTTGAATCTACTGGTGCGATACCTATTGTAAAATGTATGTACTAAGCCAGAAACCTTCCTTGGAGTGTACACAACATCTCACCCAAGTTTAATCGCTATCGGATGAATGGTATATGAAATTATATGGGACTTTGTTGAAACGCTTCGCGCGTCGTTGCACATTTGTTGATTCTACTCGTACTCTACCTATTTTTAAAGGGATTTACTAAGCTAGAAACCTTCCCTGGAGTGCACACAAAATCTCAGCCTAGTTTCATCGCTATCGGACGAATGGTATATGAACGCAAACGTGACTTTGTTGAAATGCTTCGCGCATCGTTGCTCATTTGTTGAATCTACTCGTGCGCTGCCTATTGTAAAGTGGATGTACTAAGCCAGAAAATTTCCCTGCAGTGTACACAACATTTTACGCAAGTTTCATAGCTATCGGACGAATGGTATATGAATGCATACGGGACTTTGTTGAAACGCATTGCGTGTCGTCGCTCATTTGTTGAATCTACTTGTGCGCTATCTACTGTGAAATGTATTCACTAATTTTGAAACCTTCACGTAAGTGTACACAACATCTCACCCAAGTTTCATCGCTATCGGACGAATGGTATATGAACACATACGGGACTTTGTTGAAATACTTCGCACATCGTCGCTCATTTGTTGAATCTACGCGTGCGCTACCAATTGTAAAATGGATTTACTAAGTCAGAAACCTTCCTTGGAGTGTACTCAACATCTCACCCAAGTTTCATCGCAAACGGACGAATGGTATATGAACGCATAGGAGACATACAGACATACCCACAGACAAACTATCACGTTACATTGATTTTTATATATATAGATTGATGAACGTAACGACAGCAGATACTCATTTGTTTTGTGTGTCCTTCATCTCGAGCTTCATCCAATATAATGCTGTATACGTTACTAGATTTTATTTCCTCATCTATACTGCGAGTAATCAAATTCGCAGCGGTGTCTAAAATGTCATTTTGTACATCTTTAGATGTATACTTTGCGTTTCCAGGCATGGTTTTTAGATTCAAATTAAACCGGTCATTTTCTAAACACAATAAGTTTATTAATTCTTGAAAGTTCCCACGATTTACATCCGAAAACTTCTCAGCCCCCTCCTTTGCTTCATCTGGTTCATTACTGTCACTGCAATTTCCGTTTTCACCCTCCCTGTGTCCTCTCAGAGCAATGTCTTGGCGTGCACAAAATATCACACTTCTCACGAGGGTCTTTAATGTATCTCTATTCTTTTCTATTGTTTGCGCCATATGCTCGTTAATGTTGATAGTAACGGTACCAGTTTTTTGTGTATCCAGCCATCCTTCGTACTTTGTTAGGCAAAGTTTGTGATAGCTAGATTTCTCGTGTTTGTCTGACATTTTACTGAAATTTTTCCAGTCATTATATCCCGAAGTAGTAAGTACTTCTCTGCCTGTGACAGAGAAGTGTCGGCAAAAGAAACAAAATACAGCGTCATTTCCTACTGATTGTGAGTATTCTAACCAAGAATACTTACTATACCAGTTGGTATGGAAGGACCGCTGTTTTCCTCCTATATTCCGTCTAGGAAAATTTAGCTACGGTTGCTTCGACCCATCACTGGCACTTGCGCTAAGATCAAGTGGTTGTTTAGGCTGAACATTCGTAGAAGGATCGTCAGTTTTTAGTTTTTTAACTGCTTGAACTTCTTCTTCATCGGAACTTCTACTAGAAGACTCACCGTCAACACATTCTTCTGAAGGTTCATTAGGTTTCTTCAAAGTCTGCTTCAACTTCACCAAAAACTTTTCCATAGCAACACTAAAAACCACCGAACAAACAGAACTAAACCAAGTGGCGTAATGGCGTTAGACGATCGTCTGCCACTGCCAGTTCGATCCGCATAAACGTAAACAAAGAAAAACTCCCGCCAAGCCTCTAGCGCTAGCGTACAGCTGACTGTCCGTACAACAGGCAGTGTCGCCACTCTACTCCGCGCACAATCACTTGCAACTAAAAACTATAACAAATATTCCTAAGTAAATACACTATATTCTTTAAGGGTAGGTACAATTTCTTGAATTATATCTTTAACTTTGTAGTTTACAGTATCTAACTACTGTTTACTTGTTTTATATTAAATTTGAAATAAACCAAAGTAATTATTATGTAGTAGGCTATTTATAAATTTTTTACAATTAATACCCGGATTTTTTTGTTTGTTTGGAAAATGTGGGTAGGCCTGCCCGGCCTACCCGCTGGAGCCGCCACTGGATTCAAGATACCCCCATTAAATTAGAACACAAATCGATGCAATTATAATGTTATCGGTTTAACGTCGCTGTTAGCTGCTGTGGCTTCAGAGACGCCAGGATGTCGGAATGTCACCAAGAAAGTGATCTATACAATGCCTCTATTAACACGAAGTTGTCGTATGTAAACACTCAAAGATGCCATCGGACTGAGCCGGGATCGAACCCTCAATCCTCGATTTTGAAGGCAAACGCTAAACCAACTGCTGAACTTGACGCGATAAAAAAAACGATGTTACTTTTTCGCGAACTCTGTACTGAATGACTTTCAGAAACATTTTCCGAACGACAATGTATCACGAAAAATATGTATTATAATATTACCTTCGCATCTCTAACTAAATGCTAGAATGGCACATCTTATATATAAAAGTGAAAGTCTGTATGTGGGTGGGTCTGTTCCGTATACAAATCTACACCGTTCCACCAATCTCAACCAAATTTTGCATACACATAGTTTAGGACCCAGAAGGAACCGCTGGCTACATGAATTTTCGATAGTCTTTCTCATTCTTCTGATTACGGCCCTTTTTCACTCAAGCACAGGCTAATCAAATCATAAAATATACTCATGAAGGAATGGCAAGGCAGATAGTTTCCATGGCAGCATAGCTCAAGTCGAGACACGGCCGACTGGATGCCAGTTGCGCTCTGCACTACCGGTATAGAAAATGAGGATCTTTACTTGAAATCCCGATAGTTACTCAACTGCTCACACAGCACTGTCAACCGAGTTTAGCATAACAAAGACTTGACACTATCTACTATATATTTGTCAAATACCACTCACTCACTCACTCACTCATTCATTCATCACGAAATCTCAGAAACCACCGAACGGATTCGAATGAAATTTGGTATGCAGCTTCCTCAAGGGCCGTAAATGCCCACTATGAGAGGATTTTTGGATATTCAGGTTCTAAAGGGGTGTTAAGGGGGTAGACCTGCATTTCATTGAATAGCAATATCTCCCGATTGGTTTCATCGGGGGATGTGATACTCGGCATATAAGCTCATCATTAAAAATAAGAAGAAACATGTCTGAGGGTTTTTCGATGTGGTGTATATTATAAGGTGAAAGGGGTGAAAAGTTTGGATTGAAAGATTCCTAACGGAGCGTGTATCTCTTAAACGACATAGGCGAGGAGTTTGAAACTCAGCGGAAAAAAATCAACAGAAAAAAGAAGTAAATATGCGTTTGACCGGGTTTTTTTTTTTCATAAATCCAATTTAAGGGGCTCATGGGGAAGGGTGAAATTCTGGGGGGCGGGGGGGAGGAACAGGAAAGAAAGTGTCCTAACTGATTGACTGACTGACTTACTCATCAAACTCAGGGGGAAAAAACTGCTTTAAAGTAAGTAAATAGCTGTTCGACAGTTTTTTTTTTCATAAATCAAATTTAAGGGGTTCATGGGGAGGGGTGAAATTCTGAAAAAAGAAAATTGAAAGAAAATGTCCTGACTCACTCACTCACTCATCATCGCCCAGCCAAAATTATTGAAGTTAGAAACATGACAGTTTGGGGATATGTTCATTGTATGTCAAAACCGTCTACTAAGGGAGGATTTTCGGATATTCAGGTTCTAAAGGGGTCTTAAGGGGGTTAAACCTGCATTTCATTCAATAACAATATCTCCCGATTGGTTTCATTGGGGGATGTGATACACGGCATATAAACTCATCATTAAAAAGTAAGAAGACACGTGTCTGAGGGTTTTTCGATGTGATGTATATTATGAGGTGAAAGGGGTGAAAGTTGGGGGTTTAAGGATTCCTAACGGAGCGTGTATCTCTTTAACGACATAGGCGAGGAGTTTGAAACTCAGCGGGAAAAAATCAGCATAAAAATTAAGTAAATATGTGTATGACCGTTTTTTCAAATCCAATTTAAGGGGCCCATTGGGAGGGGTGACATTCTGGGGGGGGGGGGGACAGGAAAGAAAGTGTCCTAACTGATTGACTGACTCACTCAGGGGGAAAACTGCTTTAAAGTAAGTAAATAGCTTTTCGACAGTGTTTTTGATCAATCAAATTGAAGGGGTTCATTGGGAGGGGTGAAATTCAGAAGAAAAAAAATTGAAAGAAATTTCCTGACTCATTCACTCACTCATCATCGCCCAGCCAAAAATATTGTAGTTGGAAACATGGCATTTCGGGGATATGTTCGTTGTATGTCAAAACCGTACACTAAGGGAGGATTTTTGGTTATTCAGGTTCTAAAAGGGTCTTAAGGGGGTTAAACCTGCATTTCATTGAATAACAATATCTCACGAGTGGTTTCATTTGTGGATGTGATACTCGGCATATAAACTAATCATTAAAAATAAGCAGACATGTGTCTAAGAGTTTTTCGATGTGGTGTATTATTATGAGGTGAAAGGGGTGAAAAGTGGGGGTTGAAGGATTCCTAACGGAGCGTGTAGGCCAATCTCTTAAATGACATAGGCGAGAAATTTGAAACTCAGCTAAAAAAAACAGCTTAAAAAATATGTAAATCGGTGTTCAACCATTTTTTCTTAAATTAATTTAAGGGGCCAATGGGGTGGGGTGAAATTCTAGGGGGGGGGGGAAGGAGAGAAAGTGTCCTAACTGACTGACTAACTCACTCACTCATCAAACTCATGTGAAAAAGACAGCTTAAAAATAAGTTAATAGGTGTTCAAGCGTTTTTTCATCAATCTAATTTAAGGGGCCCATGGGGAGGGGTGAAATTCTGGTAAAAATAATTGAAAGAAAATGTCCTGTCTGACTCACTCACTCATCACGCCCAGCGAAAACTATTAAAGTTGGAAACATGAAATTTTGGGAATATGTTCGCTGTATGTCGAAAACGTCAACTAAGGAAAGATTTTTGTTTATTCGGGTATGAAAGAGGTGTTAAGGGGGTAAACGTGCATTTCATTGAATAACGATATCTCATGAGTTGTTTCTTTGGGGATGTGATATTCGGTATATAAACTAATCATTAAAAATAATCAGACATATGTCTAAGGGTTTATCGATGTGGTGTATATCATGAGGTGAAAGGGGTGAAAATTGGGGGTTGAGAGATTCTTAACGGAGCGTGTATCTCTGAAACGACATAGGCGAGAAGTTTGAAATTCGGCGGGAAAAAATAGATTAAAATACAAGTAAATAGGTGTTCGACCGTTTTTTTTTTCATAAATCCAATTTAAGGGGTTCATGGGGAGGGGTGAAATTATCAAAAATAAATGAAAGAAAATGTCCTGACTGACTCACTCACTCATCATCGCCCAACCAAAATTATTGAAGTTAGAAACATGAAATTTTGGGGATATGTTCGTTGTATATCAAAACGTCCTCTAAGGAAAGAGTTTTGGATATTCAGGTTCTAAAGAGGTGTTAAGGGGGTAAACGTGCATTTCATTGAATAACAATATCTCACGAGTGGTTTCATTTTGGACGTGATACTTGGCATATATACTAATCATTAAAAATAAGCTGACACATGTCTAATGGTTTTTCGATGCAGTGTATATTATGAGGTGAAAGGGATGAAAAGTGGAGGTTGAAAGATTCCTAACGGAGCGTGTATCTCTTAAACGACATAGGTGAGGAGTTTGAAACTCGCAGGAAATCAATCAGCTTAAAAATAAATAAATAAATAAATAAATAAATAAATAAAATAAATAGATGTTCGACCGTTTTGTTTTTTTTTTCATAAATGTAATTTAAGGGGCCTATGGGGAGGGGTGAAATTCTGGAAGAAAAACGTCCACTAAGGAAGGATTTTTGGTTGTTCACTATCATCGACCAACCAAAACTATTAAAGTTAGAAGAATGATATTTTGGGGATATGTTTGTTGTGTGTCGAAAACGTCTACTAAGGAGGGATTTTTGGATATTCAGGTTCTAAAGGGGTGTTAACGGGGTTAATCCTGTATTTCATTGAATAACAATATGACACGACTACGACGCGAGAGAAGCGAGGCTAAAAATGAGATGGTGTGTGTCCGTGTATTACTCAATCACGCAAGTACCACTGGTCCGATTTACCTGAATTTTGCATGGAAGTAGCTGATTTACCTGGTTAACATCTAGGTTGTCGCCTCCGTAGCATAGCGGTCAGCATGGTTAGCTACCGCCCCGGAGGTCCTGGCTTCGATTCCCGGCTCTGCCAAGAAATTTGAAAAGTGGTATGAGGACTGGAACGGGGTCTACTCAACCTCGGGTGTTCCAAGTGAGTAGAGGGGGTTCGATTCCCACCTCAGCCATCCTCAAAGTGGTTTTCCGTGGTTTCCCACTTCGTCTTCGGGCAAATGCCGGGATGGTACTGTCCCCGTTATCAGGATAGTAGGCTGTCAGATATCCGCCCCCTCAATCGGATTGCCAATAATCAAACGCACCGGCATAGCTACATCAATGAAAATGGCACTGACAGATACTATCGAGATTAGAGCACAATAGTTAACAAGAAAATTATTGTGGAACACACCAAAATATACGGGGGTTCATACTTACCTTTACTTACCTCTTAAATTTATCTCGGGGACTGGGTTGTCAACTGGATCACTTAAAGTATGCCCTCACAATAACCTCCACCATGATATTTAAAATGAACCACAACGAAGACGAGAAACTTTAAACTGCACAATAATTTATTTCACATAAAGAATGAATTTAACAAAAATAAAACAACAAAATCCACGTGGCAATCAGAAGCCATCGACCACATAACTATGTCCTCCTGTCGGACTTGTATACTCTACATACAATGTTTCAGCTTTCTCAAGCTCAAAATAACGTAATTATAATAATGCACTTGGAATGGAAACGGGATTTGGGACGAGACACATATATCAATTGGTTTGCGTGTTTATACACATCACATTTTATTTATAGCCACAAGGCTATTATGGAGACGTCCTTGGCCTCTATCATACAGTTGTCCGGGCCAGCTGCAATGCACCTGCATCGTCAAAGTGGACTCACCCCTCCGTTCAACCCTAGCATATGCGAGTTACCTCAGAGCTTAGCTCTCCTTTCAAAACACGTTAAATGTCCACATCTCAACTGAAATATTATCACGCAAATCTTTTAAATGCTCCATTCAAACACCAGTGGAATACTCCAATAATCCTAAATCATGTTTAATTGTTCAATCCACTTGTTTAATTAGCGTTGTTTAGAGTATAATAACAAAACTCTAAATGTTAATAACAAAAGTTCATTAATTATTTATAACAATAATAAATTGTTTATAACAATGTCAAACGACAATTGAAAATTTTATACACGCCTCTATTAATCCCTTTCATTTCATATTATTTAACAAAGATATTTACAAAATTATTTACAATATTAATATTGTTTATATTATTTATAGAAGAAATACATTAAACCACACGTTTATCCGGTTGATAATTACTCAAATTGTGTTGATATAATCGACCAATGAAAGTTAGTTATATTTAAATGTGAAATTCAGGTTTAATAAGGTTTAATAATTATTACTAATATTTGTGACGGTAACCTCCATTCAAAATCTTCATCTCAAATGATTTAACACTCTTGTTAACTTTAACAGTATCTTCACATGAATAACTTTCAAAGAACCAGGACAATACATTCAGCGGAAAAATACTTCGCTCAAAACGCACAAAATTGCTCAACAATAGGCCCATAATTCATCATATATCTTCATATATATGGCATCAAAATCTTCCAAACTACATACAAAAACCTCCACTCATAAATTCAACAACTTCATTTATTACTGTGGGAACCTCCTTCATTATTCAAGGGCATTACTCATCAGCGACTTTTACATGTCCACTGAACTAACGATTATACATCCATTGTTCCTCTTCAAAAATTCTTATATTCATCAATTGTATTAATGTCTGTTATTATTTAACCTTCGTGGGTTTTATTCATGAATCGATATGAAGTAAAAATTTGCCAATCACAAATAAATTTAATAGCAAATACGATTAGACACTCCTCCCTGGTCTATCAAAATTGAGATTAATATCTTCAAAGTAACGCAGTATAAAAATACTATCTTCAATCAAAGTTCATCTAAACTGCATAAATAGTCGAATAGAATACAATTAGATTGTGGAATGCAAACATTATTGTTCCAATCTATAATTGAGAAAAACTCCTATCAAATGTTCATTACTATAATGTATTCAATAAATCGTAATCAAAGTTCATATTTCATAAAATTGTCTATAATGCAATGATAAATGTCTATGTTGCAATCATATTCATAAGACGACTAGTATTTCAAAGATCGTCGATAACGTATTAGATTTTAACGCTCTAAAATCATTTAATTATTCTTCTTTCTTGAGGATGACAGAAAATTGGTCAAAGTAATTAACTGAATAGAATTACTTTAATAAAATGACACGCTGTCTGAATTCAAATCTGCCATAGAAAATCGTTAACTTTACAGTCGAATCGTGACTACAAAAATATGCAAATTACTGAAAGAATCTAAATTATCAGTCTCAACTGATCCAAAATTATTTAACTATGCCAATGACATAACAATGTCTCAACAAATCGTAGAAAAAGGCATAAATCATCGAAGTGTACTGAGTACAGAAATGTTAATCAAGAAAATGGGGCAAAAGATAGGACAAAAATATGGGAAAATGGTTGCTCAGATATCGCTACATGACTCAGATAATACAAGAAACGTTCACGACTACCTTATCTGTTGATTGAAGTTCTAGAGGAAAGTTTTCAAAGAAAACTGCTGTTGGTTCCATTTCACCAGCGTGAAGATGTGCTCCGACCTCGAACCTGGAATCAGCGTCCTCGGAGAATCGAACTGCTTCCTCCTCCGGAAATTGCACTGCTCCGCGTATACGAAAGACATCCTTCTGGCAAAATTCTTCTTTGTGAGCCGGGTCCTCCCTGGCCTCTCTTGAAAGTTCCCTGAAGTTCCAGTCGTAATTCGCCATGAAGTTTATTGCAGTTATTTCCGCAGAAATATTCATAATGGTGGAGTATGAAAATATTTCCACTGTCATCTGATATAATTCAGCGATGGATTCACGATGCATGAGTGTAGTTGGATGTTCACTACATGCTCGCTTTTGTAGAATGACGATTAACGAAGTTCCATGCTGTTACTTCACTCCATCGATATATGTCCCAATTGCATTAAAGCCTTAGCCTTCCATCTCAACTTCTGTTATAATCATTGAAAGCACTGCAAGATTATAATGTTCCATAATAGAATGTATCGTTGTAACACCAAACGTATGCTCCAATATCACGGTTGTAACACGTGTCAGCCGTAGTGTATACTGTGGAAATTTAAAAGTGCTTCTCAGGTGGCGAGAAAATCACTTTTGTCTGCAGCCTTAAAGTGTCAATATCTTTCAAAGTATAACTGTGAAATTGTTCAAATGTTCTGCACACCTCAATGTTGTACTGTCTAATTGAATTATAATAAAGGCAGAAGTTAACTCTTTATATCTTATCTGGTAGAAACGTTAATGTGAGCGTTACAACTTCACCTAGTTTCGAACAGCGTAAAATGGAACTGCTCCGTGTTCGTTCGATGCGCCGGGCTTTAACCACACGCTAAAGACAACTTGCTTCACTTATTCACTCGAAAATGACTATATAACATCTGAAATATATATGCGGTATCAGCGATATGAGATATGAGAGCTCCTCTATCCTGTGCACGACCTTTTATCAACTTCTTAAGGGGCGTATCCATCCCTTCCATAGCCTGTTGCTCCGTCATTGCTAGAAGTTTTAACTTTGGCTATACTTGACGGATTTTCAAATTTCAAAAACTCAAAATTAATTTCTTCAAAATTCCAAATCAATGCCATAACTGAAAATAGATTTCCACAAATCTGCATGCCTAAAGCAATTAAATATCGTAGTTTCAGCAATCTCCGTCTTCCTTCCAAACTATCGTTCATTGGTTCGAGTCTCTCCTCCAATAGCGTAACTTCTTCCTTAGCACAATACCTTGTTTCCTGCGACTGCGTCGTAAATCTCAGATCTTTCTCGAACAAAATCATGACGTCACCAAGAATCTCAGCTCCACCAGCCTACTTGCATGAAATCTGCGTCATCCGTGCCTACGTCATGAATATACACGTCACAACTATGACATTCATAACTTTATTCATATTTGCCAATACAGCCATCGTGGTCTCAATAAAATTCAATTTACGGGGGCATTCTCCCTTCACCACGTTTTAAAAACAGTTGCAAATTGTTTTTAAACTCTGTGTTATAAATATCTCAATTCACTTGAACACGAAATTGAATTATATTCTACTCTTGTATAATATTTCTACTATGTTCCTTAATCATAAGTCTCTTCTTCTCTGGGTTATGTGTGGCTAATGCATTCTCTCCTTTCTACTTTCTCTTCTGTCCTGAATTCCTATTTTCCAAGTTCTGCTGACTTGTAGAAGGACCAGGATCGATCACTACATCCTGTCTTTTCTTTTGATTTTCAGCTTCCTTCTCTCGTAATTCCTTCAGATACTGCTGACTTTCTTTCTCTCTCTCTTGATACTTGTCGGGTGTCATAACCTGACCTTGAGAATTCTGATTCTGATTCTGATACTGGTTATTTCGATTGTAGTTTCTATTATAACCATTGTTATAGTATCTACCTCTTCCGTTGTTGTAATTCCCTCTATTATTATTCCAGCCTCGTCTTTGCTGATATGGACGGTAACCTTGGGATCTGTTGTTGCGGAAATAATTATTCCTGTGAGGACCTATATTTTCAGTTTTTTTTATCAGGCTTATCAGTTTGCTGCACTTGATCCATGTAACCGTATTAACGTCTTTGAATTCGTGCCTCTGACCTTTTTGTACCAAATTTGGCATTGGACTCGTGTAGTCAAGCCTTCTCAATAATTCGTCCATACTTGTCAAATCTCTGATATTTGACGATATGATCAGTCTTCTTACCTCCACAGGCAGCATACGTGAAATCGCATCTATCAACTGCTCTGTTGACAATGGGGGTTGCAAAAATCTCAAGCGTGATAACTGACTCGTGAAGAAATCAGCGTACCGTGTTGGAAGAGTACCTGAATACTTCCTCGAGTATACCTCAGCTCTTAATGAATTCTGAGCTTCTATTGACCAGAATCGTTTTATCAGTGCCTCTGCAAATTCGTCAAAATTGCTGAAAGTGTACCGAAATGCTCTAAACCATTCAAGGGGTCCTCCAGCTAGAAATCTTTCTACGATTCTCATCTCTCTCTCTAGGAATGTGGGCTTCTATGAAATAGTCTTTAAGATTCCTGATATATTCGATCGGTGTGAGACTATCAGTATTGCTAAATTTTTGAGGTTTGTCTTCAAAATTCCGGATGACTGTCACATTTCTCGGATATGAATCCATATAATGTTTCCCACTATCACGATACTTCCATTCAGGTTCAATATTCCGATCCTCTTCTTCTTCCCTGAATCTGGATATACGTTCCTCAGGACTAATATCTCTCTCTTCTGTAGCGAGGTTACATCTTCTTACGTAATTTCTATCCTCTTCACCAGTCAATCCTTCAGTATCCTTGTCTGTGATTTCCGTGATGACTTTCCTAATCAACTCTTCCTTATAGGTTTCCATCATGCTAGCTTCTCCTAGTTTCAAATTCTGCAGTTTGCTCGTAGTTTCATTAACATCAGAGACAACCTTATGAATCTGTTCCTCTAACGCAGTTTTTAATGCTTGCACGTCCTGACCCATCTGAGTTCTATCCTCTACCTGCTTTTCGGATAGCGAATCCATCCTTACATTCAAGTCTTTCCTGATCTGAACTACTTCATTATGTATGTCTACTTGTGTACTGGCAAGTTTTCTTTCAATTCGCTCCTGAATCTGATCTACATGTTCCCCACTTGACCTGTTCCATTCATCTTTCCACACCGTTACATTTGCAGTTAACATTTCCGCGATATCTACTTCAATGTCTTCCTTAAGTAAACGATTGTGATCTAATACTTGGGTTCTCATGACCTCTACATCGTATTTTAAACCAGCTAAAGAAGCTGTTGTCGTAACAGACTCGTCAACTAATCGAGTTGTTAATGCACTAATGTTACGAGTACAAAGGGTTTTTGAAGTTTCAATTTCCTCCCTAACTTTGTTAACATCAGTCTGAACTTTAGCAATGTCTACAAAAACAGTATTGACTTCTACTTGTATTTTATTGATATCGCTTTGCATATCATTAACATCTGAATGAATATTATTGATGTCAACTTGGACATTTGACACATCAGTTCGAGCATTTCTAACCTCTCTTTGAACTTCCTCTACTTTGTCTTGTACAGTAGCAACATCATTCCTAACAACAATTACTTCAGCTCTAGCACATGAAATATCACCCCGGACATTGGCAACATCAAGATTCAACATAGTAAGATCTTTCTGTACCTTAGAAACATCAATTTTAACATCAGACACATCTTTATGCACATTGGATAAATCTTTATGGACATTGGACACGTCTGTGCGCATGTCAGTTACAGCATTCTCGATTCCCTGGGTATTGATCTGTAAACGCGACACATTATTTTCTAGGTTTGCAGAACTGGTCTGAAGAACTTTCAGATTTTCATCCAGCCTAATAGACAAATTACTAGCATTCCTAGCTTCCATCTCCTCCATTCGACTGGTATTTCTAGCTTCCATCTCCCTCACACTTTCATCCAGCCTAATAGACAAATTAGCCGACAAACTACTAGAATTCTCCTCCATTCTAGCAGACATATTACTAGCATTCTCCTCCATCATCTGCTTCATTCTGTTGGACATCTCCTCCAACATCATTCTCAGACTCTCATCTGCCATTTCAATAATATTTCAATAATAAACTGCTTTAGGGACATACATCAAACAGAGCAAAATAACAACATCTGAGCAACATTTTTCACCATATGTAAATTTGAGCAATTTTCTGTCTTAAATCTAACTTATAATTACCTTATAATTAACCTTCGTAGACACTTCATGTTGAAATAAACTCAAGCACATGTTCAAGTTTCTTTGGTTCATTTTAAAATATCCTAACACAAATGATTTACATTTACAATCCAAATAGTTTTAATTTTATCTTTAATATGACTACACATGTCATAAGCCGGTCAAATAAAATAAGACTACAGATCATAGGCGATTTTTCTAAGTTTCCAGCCTATTTAACCTCTCTCAAGTTGTATAAGATCTGGTCTTTTCTGAGTGTAATTTTCCTAATACAACACAACATTTAATCCCTATATAATCACACTCTCAAATTCTACAATTGGCCAAGACATCTAACAAAGAATCAACCTCTTTATTTGAGTCTTCACAATCCCTTTGACATCGATAACTTGGTAATCCAATGTTATTCGAGCACTCCACAAAAATTGCGGTGTCAATTCTAATGCAATAACTTGGTAATCCAATGTTATTCAAGCACTCCGAACTTCGATTGTGCCAATTCTACTGGCGTTCAACCTGGTAATCCAGTGTTGTCAATCGAGCCCCACCGAATTGCGGCGCCAATCCTACTGTCCCCGTTATCAGGATAGTAGGCTGTCAGATATCCGCCCCCTCAATCGGATTGCCAATAATCAAACGCACCGGCACAGCTACATCAATGAAAATGGCACTGACAGACACTATCGAGATTAGAGCACAATAGTTAACAAGAAAATTATTGTGGAACACACCAAAATATACGGGGGTTCATACTTACCTTTACTTACCTCTTAAATTTATCTCGGGGACTGGGTTGTCAACTGGATCACTTAAAGTATGCCCTCACAATAACCTCCACCATGATATTTAAAATGAACCACAACGAAGACGAGAAACTTTAAACTGCACAATAATTTATTTCACATAAAGAATGAATTTAACAAAAATAAAACAACAAAATCCACGTGGCAATCAGAAGCCATCGACCACATAACTATGTCCTCCTGTCGGACTTGTATACTCTACATACAATGTTTCAGCTTTCTCAAGCTCAAAATAACGTAATTATAATAATGCACTTGGAATGGAAACGGGATTTGGGACGAGACACATATATCAATTGGTTTGCGTGTTTATACACATCACATTTTATTTATAGCCACAAGGCTATTATGGAGACGTCCTTGGCCTCTATCATACAGTTGTCCGGGCCAGCTACAATGCACCTGCATCGTCAAAGTGGACTCACCCCTCCGTTCAACCCTAGCATATGCGAGTTACCTCAGAGCTTAGCTCTCCTTTCAAAACACGTTAAATGTCCACATCTCAACTGAAATATTATCACGCAAATCTTTTAAATGCTCCATTCAAACACCAGTGGAATACTCCAATAATCCTAAATCATGTTTAATTGTTCAATCCACTTGTTTAATTAGCGTTGTTTAGAGTATAATAACAAAACTCTAAATGTTAATAACAAAAGTTCATTAATTATTTATAACAATAATGAATTGTTTATAACAATGTCAAACGACAATTGAAAATTTTATACACGCCTCTATTAATCCCTTTCATTTCATATTATTTAACAAAGATATTTACAAAATTATTTACAATATTAATATTGTTTATATTACTTATACAAGAAATACATTAAACCACACGTTTATCCGGTTGATAATTACTCAAATTGTGTTGATATAATCGACCAATGAAGGTTAGTTATATTTAAATGTCAAATTCAGGTTTAATAAGGTTTAATAATTATTACTAATATTTGTGACGGTAACCTCCATTCAAAATCTTCATCTCAAATTATTTAACACTCTTGTTAACTTTAACAGTATCTTCACATGAATAACTTTCAAAGAACCAGGACAATACATTCAGCGGAAAAATACTTCGCTCAAAACGCACAAAATTGCTCAACAATAGGCCCATAATTCATCATATATCTTCATATATATGGCATCAAAATCTTCCAAACTACATACAAAAACCTCCACTCATAAATTCAACAACTTCATTTATTACTGTGGGAACCTCCTTCATTATTCAAAGGCATTACTCATCAGCGACTTTTACATGTCCACTGAACTAACGATTATACATCCATTGTTCCTCTTCAAAAATTCTTATATTCATCAATTGTATTAATGTCTGTTATTATTTAACCTTCGTGGGTTTCATTCATGAATCGATATGAAGTGAAAATTTGCCAATCACAAATAAATTTAATAGCAAATACGATTAGACACTCCTCCCTGGTCTATCAAAATTGAGATTAATATCTTCAAAGTAACGCAGTATAAAAATACTATCTTCAATCAAAGTTCATCTAAACTGCATAAATAGTCGAATAGAATACAATTAGATTGTGGAATGCAAACATTATTGTTCCAATCTATAATTGAGAAAAACTCCTATCAAATGTCCATTACTATAATGTATTCAATAAATCGTAATCAAAGTTCATATTTCATAAAATTGTCTATAATGCAATGATAAATGTCTATGTTGCAATCATATTCATAAGACGACTAGTATTTCAAAGATCGTCGATAACGCATTAGATTTTAACGCTCTAAAATCATTTAATTATTCTTCTTTCTTGAGGATGACAGAAAATTGGTCAAAATAATTAACTGAATAGAATTACTTTAATAAAATGACACGCTGTCTGAATTCAAATCTGCCATAGAAAATCGTTAACTTTACAGTCGAATCGTGACTACAAAAATATGCAAATTACTGAAAGAATCTAAATTATCAGTCTCAACTGATCCAAAATTATTTAACTATGCCAATGACATAACACTGTCTCAACAAATCGTAGAAAAAGGCATAAATCATCGAAGTGTACTGAGTACAGAAATGTTAATCAAGAAAATGGGGCAAAAGATAGGACAAAAATATGGGAAAATGGTTGCTCAGATATCGCTACATGACTCAGATAATACAAGAAACGTTCACGACTACCTTATCTGTTGATTGAAGTTCTAGAGGAAAGTTTTCAAAGAAAACTGCTGTTGGTTCCATTTCACCAGCGTGAAGATGTGCTCCGACCTCGAACCTGGAATCAGCGTCCTCGGAGAATCGAACTGCTTCCTCCTCCGGAAATTGCACTGCTCCGCGTATACGAAAGACATCCTTCTGGCAAAATTCTTCTTTGTGAGCCGGGTCCTCCCTGGCCTCTCTTGAAAGTTCCCTGAAGTTCCAGTCGTAATTCGCCATGAAGTTTATTGCAGTTATTTCCGCAGAAATATTCATAATGGTGGAGTATGAAAATATTTCCACTGTCATCTGATATAATTCAGCGATGGATTCACGATGCATGAGTGTAGTTGGATGTTCACTACATGCTCGCTTTTGTAGAATGACGATTAACGAAGTTCCATGCTGTTACTTCACTCCATCGATATATGTCCCAATTGCATTAAAGCCTTAGCCTTCCATCTCAACTTCTGTTATAATCATTGAAAGCACTGCAAGATTATAATGTTCCATAATAGAATGTATCGTTGTAACACCAAACGTATGCTCCAATATCACGGTTGTAACACGTGTCAGCCGTAGTGTATACTGTGGAAATTTAAAAGTGCTTCTCAGGTGGCGAGAAAATCACTTTTGTCTGCAGCCTTAAAGTGTCAATATCTTTCAAAGTATAACTGTGAAATTGTTCAAATGTTCTACACACCTCAATGTTGTACTGTCTAATTGAATTATAATAAAGGCAGAAGTTAACTCTTTATATCTTATCTGGTAGAAACGTTAATGTGAGCGTTACAACTTCACCTAGTTTCGAACAGCGTAAAATGGAACTGCTCCGTGTTCGTTCGATGCGCCGGGCTTTAACCACACGCTAAAGACAACTTGCTTCACTTATTCACTCGAAAATGACTATATAACATCTGAAATATATATGCGGTATCAGCGATATGAGATATGAGAGCTCCTCTATCCTGTGCACGACCTTTTATCAACTTCTTAAGGGGCGTATCCATCCCTTCCATAGCCTGTTGCTCCGTTATTGCTAGAAGTTTTAACTTTGGCTATACTTGACGGATTTTCAAATTTCAAAAACTCAAAATTAATTTCTTCAAAATTCCAAATCAATGCCATAACTGAAAATAGATTTCCACAAATCTGCATGCCTAAAGCAATTAAATATCGTAGTTTCAGCAATCTCCGTCTTCCTTCCAAACTATCGTTCATTGGTTCGAGTCTCTCCTCCAATAGCGTAACTTCTTCCTTAGCACAATACCTTGTTTCCTGCGACTGCGTCGTAAATCTCAGATCTTTCTCGAACAAAATCATGACGTCACCAAGAATCTCAGCTCCACCAGCCTGCTTGCATGAAATCTGCGTCATCCGTGCCTACGTCATGAATATACACGTCACAACTATGACATTCATAACTTTATTCATATTTGCCAATACAGCCATCGTGGTCTCAATAAAATTCAATTTACGGGGGCAGTACCTTCTTCAAGGCCACGGCCGCCTCCTTCCCTCTTCCTTGTCTATCCATCCTGACCATCCATTACCTTCCCTGATGAGGCCCCTGTTCGTTTTGCAGGTGAGGCCGCCTGGGCGAGGTGCCAATCACACCTCAGCAGTTGTATCCACTCCGATTAGATGTTCCCAGCTCTAGGACACTGCCCGTAGAGGCGGAAGTGGTGAGTTCCCTCGTTGAGTCCGTGGGTTCCACCAACCTGGAGGGTAAACGACTAAGAAAAAAAGAAGAAAAAAAACATCTAGGTTACTTTTGATTTCAATACTTTGCACTTTTTAAATATGGCGACCATTTTAGTGACGTCACTACACCCTTTGGTTTCAAACTTTCATATTTCCATTTCAAATAAAAAGAGAACGCTAAGAATTAGCAAACTTTTGATGGCATATACGAGGTTTAAAATTACACTTTCTATCCGAAGGGTATCCTCAACGGTTAGCGAGTAAAACCTATGTTTGTGCTATAAAACACGGTCCACGCCGAGCGGTGTAGTTGGACAAAATGTTCCATCCTTAATCTCCCTCTGCGCAGCACCTCGCCTATCCCCTGTTTTAACTGTCACCTTCACATTTTAATTTATTTATGACGCGTAGCGAAGCACGGGTACTTCAGCTAGTTATCTATAACTACTGGTAGCCTACATCCCACCTAGTCCTTGTCTCCGCAGTTAAAAGGGACATCAACCCCATATAACATCATTATTAGATTGTACCCTCCTGGAACGAGCAACTTGCAAGACGTGCGTAGTGATCACAGGGCCGCAGCAAACGTTCTCGCCTGCTGTTCCCAAGGTTGCAGGATCGAATCCTGGCGCAGTCTGCTGGCATTTGAGGGTGCGCAAATGCGAGGGACCCGTGCCAGTATGTTTACGGGTACGTTAAAGATACCCTTCGGAGTGAAATTCCGGCACCCCGAGTGAAATTCGGGCACCCCGGCGTCTCTAAAAGTCACAGTAGTTAAAATGGACGTAAAACCAATAAAATTATTATTATTATTATTAATATCCTTAAGGGGCAGATGACCTCGTAGTTCCACCCCTTAAAACAACAACAACAACAACTAATATTCTTTCATGTAACGGGCTTTACTTAGCTTCGTGTTAATAAAATAAGGAGAGGCAGGTTCGATTCCTACCTCAGGCATCCCAGAAGCGGCTTTCCGTGGCTTTACTATACATTTCTACTCCAGGTAGGCCTAAAATCGATGGTGGCCATGCCTGAATGTGAGAGTAGGATTCAAACCCACAGTAGCTAATTTACCGCCACTGATCGCTTCCTTCCCATTCCCAACCCAATTACAAACACACACAGGGGTTCAGAAACCACAATTACATAGGTTATCAAACATATTGCTCTCACAGACACACTCAGTAGACTACACGGGGGCTGATGAACATGATTCCACAAGCCGCTTAACGAAACATTTCCTAATGTCCTCATTATTCGAATCGTTGAATGGTGGCCATGCCTGAATGCGAGATTAGGATTCAAACCCACCTCTCTCCACAGTAGGCTTGCCAACTCTTCTGGAATGGCCGGGAGTCTCCCGGGATCGACTGCAATATCCCGTCTCTCGGAAAGATTACACATTTTCCCGAAATTACGGTATGTTACCATTTATTTTTAGACTATTTTACCAATATGCTGCCATATCCGTGCTTCGCTACTATTGAGAAATGGTTAAACATGAATTTTGTAATTGTAGGCCTAATTCACATGACATCCCACAATTTCTTGTTTCTATCACATGTAAATTCCTGTTATCCGATAAGATAATCGCAAATTTACGAAAACCCCTAATTTATTGGAAATCTTTGAGTGTTTCGGAGAAAATGCATTTGACTATTCTTGTAGGACCTCATTTCGTGTTAGGATTAATCGTTTACCCATTGTAACGTAATCTTGATTACGGTACAAATTATTATTAATATTATTATTTTTAATATCATTGTGTAATTATTATTATTATTATTATTATTATTATTGAAATATCAAAGTTATATCGTTTTATTCACCCATTAATATCAAGGGAGGGGCCATACCATATTCACGTCATTACCATAATCATATATAATATTGTCAAGTGCTTAGATTAAGAAACAGGGTTTTTATAGAGGTCTAGGGCTGTTTTATTAGTTAAATTGTAAAGACAGGACGGGCATGGTTGGAAGAAGTTACGGACGGTGAAGCAACATATTGCAAGAAAATGTATTTCTGGAACGAAGCCACGCTGACTGGAGACAAGGACTTGGAGAAAGATTTCGGCGGAATATATAAATGCGCAACGAGAGGAATAGCGGGTTCTGAGTGGAATATTTGAAGTACGCGGGCCTGTATTCCCGCTCGGAGAAGTTTTAGCGTCGCTTGAGGACTGAGAAATGCTTTGCTATAATTGGTCTGATGGGTCGCGGGCAAATTTATGCCGCGAAACATCGGGACCATTCAGAGTGTATAAAAGCCCAGCGCGACTTCAGCACTGGCTATTCTATAGATTCTATTCTGTCATTCACATATTCGATCACGCACTCACTCACTGACTTTGTGAGTCGTAGACTCTGCCAGTCCCTCAGTAAGATGGGACTTAGTGAATTCAATTAGCCTGGTTTGTTCAAATTTGCTTACCATGGTGATCAAACTCAGAAACAAGCAGCAGCAGCAACAACAACAACAACAACGAGAAGAACGTGTGTTGGCGTAAGATCTCAAATTAGACTACAAGCAGACCAACGAGATGGACTTTGAACCACAAGGCACCAGGTATGTGGACCGAGTTATTATCAACACAGAAGATCAGCGCTAGCGAGAAGACAGTCAATATTGCCCCGCAATTAGGGAATATTAATGCACATATTGTACACAGCTCGAAACCTCAGATCAAATGTTAATAATTTTGTTGTAAATAAACCAGTATTAGTTAAAATGTCTTGTTCATTGGGAGTTGAATATATAGGATAGTTGGAATGCAAAGAGTATCTCATAGAGCAAGTTTATTGCCCTACGCTCCGATGATAGATCTTGGCTCAAGGAAGGGAGCGGCCGTGGCTAAATAAAATTTTAATGTGTTATCTCTACGATAACTGGCGCCCAGTAAATCTAAATTAATAAAGTGTATGTCGTCTGTCTAGACAGGCCAATGCTAAATAAGAACGATGAGGTGGTTTTAAGGAGTCTTGAGTGTAATATCTGTAGAAACGTTATAAATGATCGCCCAACTTGTAGAGCGATATCCAACGACGAAGGTAGCCGTTACAAATGGCACAACCAATGTGGGGCTACGAAATATCGTACTGAAGTGAATGGATATTATGTATAAATCCAGTTTATTTCAAGTATGTTAAAGTTTAAAGTTGTTTTCATGTACGATATAAACGAGTACTCTTTGCATTCATTCCGAGTTTTTCAATAAAGAGGCATATATCAAGTTAGGGAACTACGGTTATAAATTAGGAGTGTTCTTTTGGTGAGTTGTTTTTTGGGTAATGAGTAACAGGGATAATTTGGCGAACATAAATTTGAGAAACCGTAGTATTATAAGATCAGTTAAAATGTCGAAATTAGATGTGCAGGGTACCAATGATGAGATGTCAAAAGTAAGCGAAAATCAGGAAATTGAGGAAAATAAACAAGACGGGGCTACAAACATCCAGAGTAATGAGGGGGAGAATCCTTCCTGGCTTCGAAACCTGACGATGCTGATAACAGAACAGAGTAAGAAGCAGGAGGAACAGAACAGAAACATAGATATTAAGTTAGGCGAGCAAAGTGCAAAGTTAGCTGAACAGAGTATGAAGTTAGAGGAACAAAGTAAGAAATTTGACGTGCGTAGTGATCAATTAGAGAAATCAATAGATCTTAAGTTCACTGAGCATAGTAAGAAGCTAGATGAACAACGTAAGAAGTTTGATGAAGCTACAGAGAACTTCAATAAACAAATTAATGAAGTAGGCCGAGAATTTCACAATAAGTTAGAAAGCAGGATTACTGAGGTGGAGGAATCATGGTCACTTAAGGTTGACGCCAGAATGCAACAAGTGTCGGAGCGAGTTGATAAAATTGACGAGGAAGTGAAAATTAAATGTAGTAAGGTTAGGGTTGACTTAGAAGGAGAAGTCAACAGTATGAAGGTCAAGTGTGATAATAATATTGCTAAAATAGGTAATTTAGAAAATAAACTAGAGAGCGATAATCAAGAAATTAGGGAAGAGGTTAACAGTAAATTTAACAGTATCAGTGAACAAGTAGCGAGTAAAACAGATAAAATGGAGGAGAAATTGCAGAGATGTCAGAAGCAAATAGCAACAAATAGCGGTAATGTACAATTAGGAAATTTAAGTAGATTTCTAACTAAAGAGGCAGATTTGCCAGTATTCACAGGCAAGGCATATAACCCAATGGAATTCTTAAAAACAGTAGAAAAGAAGTTCGCTAAAGATTTAGAAGAGGGGATCGTTCAATGGGAACAAGTACTTGAGATGCTAGATAAATCTTTTGTTGGGGATTCAAGGTCATGGTTCAGTGTGTATAAATACCAGATGACTAGTTTTAGAAAATTTAAAGAGAAGTTCATAGCCAAGTACTGGAATGAAAATGTGCAAGAAAGAGAAAGATGTAACATTATTTTTGGAAAGTACCAAAGGAGAGATGGTGTTTCGTACACAGAGTATTTCTTAGCGCATGTACTTATATGCCAGAATTTAGAAGGTTTAGAGACTGAATCACAGGTAATTAAAACATTATTAAGGCATTTTCCTGATATAATTAAAGAAGCATTCTTCATGCAGAATATTACTACTATTAACGGGTTCGAGAAGCTATTGGAAAACTTTGACTCTCTTGAAAATAGTAGGACCGAACGCAAGCCAATAAGTCGAGGAGATAATTTCGGGCAGGGTGAGAGAGAGAGGGGAAGAGAACAAGGCAGGAATGCAAATTACGAAAGACGACTTGACAATGGGGGACGCACAGCAAATACGAGGAACGAGAATTTGAACAGAGTAGGGGAAGGTACTAGGCCAGACAGACGTACAGGTCAACAACAACAACAACAATCTACACCAGGGGCAGGTAGGCCTAATTTAAACGAATAACGGGTTGCAGTGAGGTCAACAGACAGCCCGAAGTGATTGCAGTTCAATGTCCTAGGAATATTGAGTATTTAGGAGATTTTAATATAGATGTTAGAGAAGAACTGCTTTATGACCTAAATGGTGGAAATTTAGACAATATTGAGAATGAGATTATGTCACCAGTAATTAAACTTAATGTGTGGGGTAAAGAAGTTGATGTTTTATTGGACAGTGGAAGCGAAAACTCTTGTATAAATTTAAGATTTTTGGAAGATGTAATGAGAGAAGGTATTCATGTTGATATAATTCCAGTTAAGTCCACTTTCATTGTCACAGCTGTAGGTAGTAGGTCTCAGAAAATATGTAAGCAAGTCGCAGTTCCTATTAACATTACGGTAGTGAGTTAGTTAAATTTCAGCCCTGTTTGGCAGTTCCAAATTTATTATATCCGGTGATTCTTGGTGCGGAATGGTTATCATTATATCAAGTTAAATTAGATTTTCATTTTGGCAGGATATGTTTATTTTGGCAGGATAAAGAAGTTCAGGTTACGTATAAGGTGTCTAAGACTGACAAACAGATGAAAGTGTGTATGTTTGAGGAAGAAAGCAACGTGGTTGTGAGTGATGAGTTTCCTGAAGTAAATGAGGTAGACCGCGGAGATGCTAGTGAGAGCAAAGTTTTTAAGGTGTGTCAGGTTGCAATGGAGTCTGAACTTGAGAGTAGGATCCATGATGCATTGTCACAGTGTAAGCTGGATGATGAGCAAGGTCATCAGTTACATGAGGTATTAATAAAATATAAGGAAATTTTCAGCTCAAAACCCGGAGCAACACACTTATATGAGCATAGTTTTGTCGTTAAAGACACAAGTAGTTTCGTAGGGCCTAGGTATCCTGTCGCAACTAAATATATGAAAGCCGTCGAAGAACAGATAGAATTAATGTTGGAAAACGACATAATTGAGCCTTCAGCTAGCCATTGTTTAAATCCATTAGTTGTAGTAGCCAAGAAAGACAATTCAGTGAGACTGTGCATAGACGCCAGAATGTTAAATACCAGAATCGAAAGCGACCAGCTGAGAACTGAAGCAGTGGAGGATTTAGTTCAACGTTTTCAGGGGCGGAAGTGGTTCTCAACAGTAGATTTTAGTAGTAGTTGCTCAACGTTAGTGAGGAAATTAGGTAGGACACTAGGTAGTTATTTCAGGTATGTATTGTTGACTCATGTGATGTTATCGAGACTAGTCAGTGTTTTGTTGAGAGGTAGGAAGTACATGGAAGTCTGTAGCAACAATTGTTACGTAAGCCGTTGCTATCTTGTGCATTGGAAGGGAAAATGTCAAAGTTGTTTTTATTGTTTACTGGACCTTATGTCGTTTCCAAGAGGATAGGAAAGAATGCCTACTTATTGAAAGATCAGGAAAATTGTGTCATTGGTACATATAACATTTTCAATCTGAGGAAATATCATAAAAAAGAGCAAGTGCAGCAAGAAGTGCAGACTGCCGTGTGTTTATAATTAGAGTCGTGTCGTGGCTCTAAGGAATTGGTGGAAGTGAGATAAATCACTTGTGTTGCGTGAAACAAGAAGCAATATATATTGTGTTCTGTTATTGTAAGGGACTACAAGAACAAATGTAGCATGTAAATCCTGTATGACTGCACAGGACAATCAGAATGTTTATGTAACATTGCAAGAAGAGTGCAGATCAATCAAGGAAAATGAAAAGGGTATAATCATTATGTATGTAATTTGAAGGGTCATATATGTATATTCAGTGTATTTCCTGTTAAGTTTTAAAGGGAAGATTTGTGATTTCATCATTCATTACATTCTTTATGAAACCATGGGGACGTTTTGTAACGTAATCTTGATTACGGTACAAATTATTATTAATATTATTATTTTTAATATCATTGTGTAATTATTATTATTATTATTATTATTGAAATATCAAAGTTATATCGTTTTATTCACCCATTAATATCAAGGGAGGGGCCATACCATATTCACGTCATTACCATAATCATATATAATATTGTCAAGTGCTTAGATTAAGAAACAGGGTTTTTATAGAGGTCTAGGGCTGTTTTATTAGTTAAATTGTAAAGACAGGACGGGCATGGTTGGAAGAAGTTACGGACGGTGAAGCAACATATTGCAAGAAAATGTATTTCTGGAACGAAGCCACGCTGACTGGAGACAAGGACTTGGAGAAAGATTTCGGCGGAATATATAAATGCGCAACGAGAGGAATAGCGGGTTCTGAGTGGAATATTTGAAGTACGCGGGCCTGTATTCCCGCTCGGAGAAGTTTTAGCGTCGCTTGAGGACTGAGAAATGCTTTGCTATAATTGGTCTGATGGGTCGCGGGCAAATTTATGTCGCGAAACATCGGGACCATTCAGAGTGTATAAAAGCCCAGCGCGACTTCAGCACTGGCTATTCTATAGATTCTATTCTGTCATTCACATATTCGATCACGCACTCACTCACTGACTTTGTGAGTCGTAGACTCTGCCAGTCCCTCAGTAAGATGGGACTTAGTGAATTCAATTAGCCTGGTTTGTTCAAATTTGCTTACCATGGTGATCAAACTCAGAAACAAGCAGCAGCAGCAACAACAACAACAACAACGAGAAGAACGTGTGTTGGCGTAAGATCTCAAATTAGACTACAAGCAGACCAACGAGATGGACTTTGAACCACAAGGCACCAGGTATGTGGACCGAGTTATTATCAACACAGAAGATCAGCGCTAGCGAGAAGACAGTCAATATTGCCCCGCAATTAGGGAATATTAATGCACATATTGTACACAGCTCGAAACCTCAGATCAAATGTTAATAATTTTGTTGTAAATAAACCAGTATTAGTTAAAATGTCTTGTTCATTGGGAGTTGAATATATAGGATAGTTGGAATGCAAAGAGTATCTCATAGAGCAAGTTTATTGCCCTACGCTCCGATGATAGATCTTGGCTCAAGGAAGGGAGCGGCCGTGGCTAAATAAAATTTTAATGTGTTATCTCTACGATAACTGGCGCCCAGTAAATCTAAATTAATAAAGTGTATGTCGTCTGTCTAGACAGGCCAATGCTAAATAAGAACGATGAGGTGGTTTTAAGGAGTCTTGAGTGTAATATCTGTAGAAACGTTATAAATGATCGCCCAACTTGTAGAGCGATATCCAACGACGAAGGTAGCCGTTACACCATTATTTTGTTTCTCATTAGTATATAAGACATGACCAGATTTAGTAAAAGGTAATAGGCCTGCTTATAAATGGCCGCTATTTTTAAATTAATTTCTCGCGGCTAATTTGTAAAATGTGGTTGAAGACGGTTGTATCTCGACAATGAACAACCGTCAGAGTTCAGCGCGACCGGAGCTTATCTCAAATTGTCGTCACTGTCTCATCCTCCACATTCGTTCTGCTGTCGTAACGGGCTATTTGGATTCCTCATGAATTTCTTCTGTCACTTCGTAAGCGTTTATGAAGGGCATTTTCCATCTTGTTTTGAAGATATCTCGACATTTCATAAATATGTAAGGAAATTTTGTCCAAGTTCAGCCCTTTGTAATTGTAGGCTATCCTATAGGCCACCATTATAGCAAATTATTTTAATATTGTCACTATTAGTGTTATATTTTACAATACTCATCAAGGTATGTTAAGAAATGCCTCACTCAACGTCCTATTGGGCGGCTTCGGTGGCGTAGTTGAGCTCCTATGCCCTAGATCGCGGGTTCAAACCCGGCCGAAGTCGTCGGATTTTTTAAGAGCGTTAAAAATCCCTCAGTATGCCTTCCTTCGGAGGCGGTCCCATGTCATAGATTTATGGCATGTTAAAGAACCTTCCACTAATTACACCTGTGCGAAGCTAAATTAGGTTGACAAACGCTTTTAGGTTCCGACGTTCGTCGCCGAGAGCCGACTGCAGTGGCGTCTGGTAACCAGATTCTAAACTAGTAGTCGCTAACGGTGGCGTTCGGCGGCAAAAGTAGGAATTTTTTTTTTTATTTTATTTTATTTAGTCAATTTACCCTCTAGGTTGGTGGTTCCCACGGACTCAGCGAGGGAACTCACCACTACCGCCTCTATGGGCAGTGTCCTGGAGTTTGGAACATCTGGTCGGGATGGATACAACTGGAGAGGTGTGATCAGCACTTCGCCCAGGCGGCCTCACCTGCAAAGCGAACAGGGGCCTCATTAGGGAGGGGAAGGGATGGAAGATAGTGATGGATAGGCTAGGAAGAGGGAAGGAGGCGGCCGTGGCCTTACAATAGGTACCATCCCGGCATTTGCCCGAAGACGAAGTGGGAAATCACGGAAAACCACTTCGAGGATGGCTGAGGTGGGAATCGAACCCCCTCTACTCATTTGGACCACCCGAGGCTGAGTAGACACCGTTCCAGTCCTCATACCACTTCTCAAATTTCGTGGCAGAGCCGGGAATCGAACCCAGGTCCTCCGGGGCGGCAGTTAACCATGCTGACCGCTACGCTACGGAGGCGACCCCAGAAAATAATTTAAAAAATTAAATGTCTGCAGTCCTTACTTGAATTGAAAACAGATACACACACTAATACAATCATCAAAATTAACACCGATTATCAGACAGATTCTCCACACACACCCAAAGTACACGGGGCTACATGACCGCGTTGTCGCAGCCCCTAAACTGAGGAACCAAACAACGCCCTATGCGTACGCGTTTCTGAGCTGTAGCTAAAGTCCTGCGCGGATGCGGATATCCGCAAAAATTTTCATCGTGCGGATATAGTTTGCATGGCTGTGTGGATAGCGGATAAGCTGCGGATATTTGGAGTAAATTTGCGGATAGTTTATAGAATACATCCCGTACTTGTTGAATATCATTAATAGGACCCAGATGTTTATGACATAGCCTATCATATTTTTAGCCTATTTACAATTATGAAAAAATAGGATTCTGAGATCACCTTTTTCAGTGTGTGTGTCCCCCCTAATAAAATCTAAACGGCTGGAGCGATTTCAATGAAACTCGGTAAGGTCATAGTACTATTTTGGTTGACCCCTACCGTGCCCTTCAAATTTAAAATACGTCTCACTAATCCAAAATGGCTGCTGTGCGAAATATATCAACGGCATTCTATATCTCCGAAACTATTACTGATATCACCCTGAAATTTTGTACGTTGATAAAGGGCACTACTAAACGTTCACCTGTGTGTCTTTCAAGAACCTGTTAACTACAAAACGAACATGGCGGCCAAGCGAATTTGTTACATTTAAATAGACTCTTCTCACAATTTAACCATCCGAACGCAGTGAAACTTGGTACAGTAAATGTCCATACACATTGCAATTCACTGACATCTAATTTAGTTCAATTGTTCACATAACCTCAAGATGGCGCCTATGCAAAATTTAAAAATTAAGTTTTTATTCCTTGTGGCCTAATCATGCGATCGAAGTCAACGCTTAAATAATGAACCTACGCAATAATCGTAATCTAATAGTACATAACTCTATGGCCTTCATATATAAAAATCCAACATGGCGACTATCCGAAATATTTAGACGGTTCTCAATATCTATTAATCTATTGCAGCAATCCAACTGAAATTTTGTATGCTGATAGAGGCAATTAACACAAGTATGATATATGAAAATAGGTTGTATAGTTCTTCACGGAACTACTTGTTATGGTTCTTTTTTTTTTTCATGACAAATGTTAGATGATGACTTAAGCTAATCTCAAATGATGTCATTAAGCATAACACTCCAAAATGAAAAGGGTCACAATTCTGGCTTCATAACAATCATTTTAAACATAGCTCATGACGTTCACAGCCTAGAAGAACGACTTTCTCCTCAAATGTCTAAATGTTTTGATTTAATACGTTACTTTATGCTTTAGCTTGCCTCGGTGGGTGAGTGGATAGCGTGTCGGTCTACTAACCCCAAGATTGCAGATTCGCTCCTGGCCGTGGTAAGTGACTTTTGAAAGGCGGCAAAAATACGGCACGCATGTCATACGATGTTGGCATGTCAAAGAACCCATTTGAATTCAGTAGGACGTGTTCATAATGGCAAAATTAATCTTGGGAGTTTCCGCCAACACAAAGTTCCTCATTTCTCTACTAGAAAGCGCTATAGTGTTCGAGGAGCTAAGATATCTAACCTCCTTGATTTTCATAGTGATTCAAGGAACAACGAAATTTGGCATGCAAGCTACCCTCTGGGTGTCAAATTACAATGCTTGCACCTGGCCCCCGAGGCCATACGATATTATTATTATTATTATTATTATTATTATTATTATTATTATCTAGTAAGTTAAAAATATTATTGCAATGCCAGCGGATTCGGATAACAAACGTGCGGATGCTGGGCGGGTGCGGATAACGTTTTGTTTATTCGCTCAGGGCTCTCTCTACCTATAGGCTTACTAATTTCGCGAAGTGGCGAAACGGTATTTTTTAACTCCATATCGTCATCTTGTGGCAGCGTGTTACGTCACGCACTCAGGGTTACTGCTGCGCAATACTATTTCATCCTCGCTTTTTAAAACAGTGAATTGTTTATTTGGATATGCGTTATAATTTAAAAGTTATTAAGATATATCTAATAAAAGAAACTGGCACTACAGCCCGTGAAGGGCCTAGGCCTACCAAGCGACCGCAGCCATTTGGCCTGCAGATATTGGGGTGACACGTGATCAGCGCATCGGGTCCCCTCGGCCGTTAATCTTGGATTTCGTGACCGGGGCGCTGCCACACTGTCAGGCAGCTACTCAATTGTCCTCACGAGGCTGAGTGCACCCCGTTCCAGCCCTCACGTCAGTTTCTAAAATCCCTGACGGAGTCGGGAATCGAACCCGGGGCCTCTGGGTGAGAAGCAGGCGCGCTACCCCAACACCTACTAAACACAAAATCGTAACATCGTCTTTCGCATAGACCCCCACCAATACTGAACTCGGGGTCATACATTTCCCGTCAAAATAAATTAACAGTGATGATGGTTGCTTGGTTTAAATAGAACGAAAAGAAAAATAATATTAATAAAACTCATTCTTATCAATAGCAAGGTGAAGGATATGTCGGTTATGGAACAGAGATACAGTATTTTACAGCCCTTGTGTCATTAGTACTCTGTTGTATCTGGAACGTGTGGGTGTTGTTGCCTCACCGATGGTTCATCCAATAAACCTCAATTTACTTGAGCGTGGGTTTCATCTCCCTCTCTATCAGAAATGAAGCCCGCATCAGTACTCCCTCGCCGTAAGATATAGGCCTACATCCTCCGGAACAGTGTTTTCCCCTTAGAACGATGATATCCTTTTACATCACCTAGAGACGACCACTTCCCAGCAGACAACTATTCATTATCTGATGAGGGACTCACACCCACTTGATTACCCTGATCATGTTCTACGGAACGGATGGGAATTTCACCGGGCCAGTTCATTCAACGCCTTCCCCTAGTAAATATGTCCCCTCACATAAAAACTCCCACCAGTGCTCAGTCCGGAACAAGAAACTAGGATTAGTTACTATTGTTTTAATTGTGTTGTATTGTATTGTGACCTAGGCCTATGTGTCAGATATAATACGGTACCGGTGATACTAGAGTCATTTGATACAGGAATAATACACAAACAGTGAAATAATAAAGACAAAATTGAAGTTGCAACAAACGAGAATAATATGTACTAGTAGGATATACTGTAATGTATGTACAAATATAATAAAGTACTTGCAGAGTGACCCGCTCTTTGAACGGTTTATTGAATTAACTGGCCCAGCACAAGTTAATAATCACGTATTCACAGTATAGGCGAGTTCACTTTAATTTAGCGAGGGAATAATATCCACTGAAAATATTCGTGAAAACTCTTCCATACCTTTCAAACTAGGTGATGTGTTAATTTAGTATTCAAAATAATTAAAATCCCCTACACACGTTGTGTTTGCTGCTATAGGAAGCTGCAGCAATCCGGAACTCCATGGTTCGAATCCAGCCGCTGACAACGCTCACCTTGAATGTGACTTTTCCCCAGGTTCTTCTACACTATCTCCAATCAAATGACGGGATAGTACCTTATTTCAAATCCTATGTCACATACCCAAAGAAGTTTCAGAGTCATAACAAAAATTTAAAAATGTGCCTTCCTAGCCTTGAGAGATGCAAACTTATTTATAATAGAGTTGAAGTCTATAGAAGCAGCCACATCACGTTCAATTGATAAAATTGCTAAATTACTTAGTCCTTCTTGCGTCATTGTGGATCTTAAATGATTTTTAATAAGCTAAAGCTTCAGCTTATTAAAAGATCGTTCTCAAAATGCCACAGACACTGGAATCGTTAACAGTAGTTTGAAAGCGATGATCAAGTAACTGTATACTTCTAACCCCAAACAAGATAAATATAACAAAATATCTTTGAGTTTCTTCAAGTCGATCTTTTCATTATTTTTCTTTGATCTTCGTAATAAAACTATGACATCTTTAATATCTTCAAGGAGATATTCTCCGTTCAAATATTCAGGGTACTTCTCTGCAAGTTCAAAACATTTCCTCTTTAGAGTGTTCAAAACGTTTCCATTTGGGGTTTCATTATGAAAGTATTCATCAAAACTACAGAGGAAGCCAAAACGTTCATCCAGTTCCTTGATATTGGCGAATAAGTTTATCTGAGATCTCTATTGGGCTCCGCTTTACTTCATCTTTCCAGGAAAGTCCAACATCATCAGTGGCTTCCCCTGGCATTTTCCGCTTCACTCTTTGTCTTCGTTCTGTGGGTTCTCCCCATTCCTCACACTTCTTAGTAGCTTTTGATATACAGTAAAATCAACTGGAAGGGTTTCTCTCCACATATTAAGCTGATCTTGGAGAGCTTGTAGACAAGTTATTACATAAGTGAACGAAATGCCTTCGATTTGCAAAGTTTTCTGCGTTCGGTTAATTTTTGGAAGTACCTCAGCCCAGAAAAATAGCAGAGTTACAAAGTCAAATCTTTCTATTGCATTAATTAACCCTCGGGACATCGCGCGAGGCAGTGTAACGTCAGTCCCCGCGCGCGGTGGAAAAGACCGTAAGCATTCAATATCATTTGATTATTTCCATTTGCTATATATTATTGGGCGGCTTCGGTGGCGTAGTTGGTAGCATGCTGAGCTTCTATGCCCAAGATAGCGGGTTCAAACCCGGCCGAAGCCGTCGGATTTTTTAAGAGCGTTAAAAATCCCTCAGTATGCCTTCCTTCGGAGGGGAAGTAAAGCCGGCGGTCCCATGTCATAGATTTATGGCATGTTAAAGATCTTTCCACTAATTACACCTGTGTGAAACTAAATTGGATAGGTTAAGAATATAAACAACGCTCTTAGGTTGCTACGTTCGTTGCCAAGAGCCGACTGCGGTGGCGTCTAGTAGCTAGTTCTGAACTAGGCCTAGTAGTCGTTGACGGTGGCGTTTTGGCGGCAAAAGTAGGAACTATTTGAAAATTCAAAGTTGCAGTCCCTACTTGAATTAAAAAACAGATACACACACTAATACAGTCATCACAATTAACACCGGTTATCAGACATATTCTACACACACCCAAAGTACACGGGGCTACATGACCGTGTTGTCGCAGCCCCTAAACTAAGGAACCAACCAACTATATATTATTGTTAGGTTGCTTTCCTTATGTGCTCTCTATTGTCATCGTTCAAAGTATACATTTTATTTATTTACATACAAATAGTGCTTTAAAAGAATACAATTACTAAGTTACTTTCTACTTTAAATCACACATAAAATACAGTGCAAAGGGAAGAACATTCACAAAAGCAAACTGATAAAAAAAGTACGGTACAACGTACGAGTAATTTACAACTATCAGTAAAAAATATATAAAACAATGTTACAGCGGCTTCGGTGGCGTAGCTGGTAGCATGCTGAACTTCTGCGCCCAAGATAGCGGGTTCAAACCCGGCCGAAGCCGTCGGAATTTTTGAGAGCGTTAAAAATCCTTTAGTATGCCTTCCTTCGGAGGGGAAGTAAAGTCGGCGGTCCCATGTCATAGATTTATGGCATGTAAAAGATCCTTCCACAGATTAAACATGTGTGAAGCTAAATTGTTAGGTTAGATTCGTCGAAACACTCTATCAAAGTTCCAACGTTCACCACTAGGTATCATTGATATCTGGTAGCGAAAGTTGGAACTACTTGAAATTGAACGGAACTTGTAGCTCACCCTAAGGGTGTCCACTGGAAGAAGCTACAGACTCAGGTGAGCCGAACATGTCCTCGGACACTCCCGGCACTAAAAGCCATACGATAAATAAATAAATAAATAAATAAATAAATAAATAAACAGCTTAATAATGTAATTTTTTATTACTGGGAATGGTTGTGCACGGAGCACCGAATTAACATACAACTGGCTGATTACAGCAACTGAGGAGCTCTACCGTAGAGGAGGGGTGCGGGGTAGATATGGTGGAGGGAGGGGCCTGTCCTGCAACAGGGCTATAAGAGCGTCCAGGGTTAAGAAAAAACTACAGGCCTTATGGGCTTTTATTTCTGTTGGTTTCACCCATATTGCTCCAAACTGTAAGTTTGTATTATAATGAAGTCCTATGAAAATGCGTTCGTCTCCTTATGAAACATGTATTGTTTGTGCATTACGACACTGAAGAAGACGTATACTCATTTTGATATATTTCAGTTTATCATTTAAAGTGTTAGAATAGTGGGCTTATTTAAAGGAACAGCCGAGCGGGAATGTCAGTTCGCGCCAGTACTCAGAGAGGAGAAACGAGTGAGCGTACAGCAGTGGG
This sequence comes from Meconema thalassinum, assembly GCA_946902985.2. Classification (NCBI taxonomy): domain Eukaryota; kingdom Metazoa; phylum Arthropoda; class Insecta; order Orthoptera; family Tettigoniidae; genus Meconema; species Meconema thalassinum. The sequence goes on from OX336390.1 coordinate 898,515,973, forward strand.
CATAAAAGAACGTGAAAATTATTATTTGTCAGGTGCAAGTGCTTTGGAGAGTGCATAGTGTTATAAATACCTTGTATTGTGCTTCATAGTGTACATTTTACTTTTCGTTGTGTGTATAGTTACATTGTTTGTTTTTGTCTGCTTCGTTTTCACATATCATACTTTAAAGTAGCGAGTGATAACTGTAGTTATGGCTGAACATGTGAAAAGGAGAAGTGGGGAAATTCTCAGGAGAAAGGAACGACAGATGGTACTTAATGTATTTTCATACTTGAAACCGGAACATCCAGGACAGAGTGTTAGCTGGTTAGTGGACGAAACCGCTAAGTCTTTAGGAATTTCAAGGTCTTCCGTCTTCAAAATAAGGAAGAAAGCCAGTGCAGGACCACTTCAGAGTCCCAGCAAGAAACGGGAAAGGAAAAAGTTAATTCGCAGTAACTCTAGGCTCATTAAATATGATGATTTTGTCAGAAGTGGAATACGGAGGATTATTCATGAATTCTATTTTAGAAATCAACCCCCAACTCTGAAGACAGTCCTGACTTCTATCAACACTAACCCAGAACTGCCCGACTTTAAGAAATCTACGTTGCATGTTGTTCTCAGGGAAATGAACTTTACTTATGAAAGAAGGGGAAATAGGGCAATGTTAATAGAAAGGGATGATATCGTGTCTTGGCGTCATAAGTATCTCGTACAAATTAAAAGGTATAGAGAAGAAGGTCGGAACATAGTTTATACAGACGAAAGTTGGGCTAACACTGGAATAACCGTGGCTAAAGAGTGGAAAGACAAAACGGTTACCACACCAAGGCAAGCTTTTCTTGCAGGGTTATCGATCGGATTGAAAACCCCTACCACTCGTGGGCCACGATTTGCTATTGTTCACGCAGGTAACGAAAATGGGTTCGTGCCTAACGCTGAATATGTTTTTTTTTTGTGTAAGAAAAATACTGCCGATGCGCATGATGAAATGGACGGGGTGTGTTATGAAACATACTTTTCAGAAAAGCTTCTTCCAAATTTGTCTCCCAATTCCGTAATTGTTATTGATAATGCTTCTTACCACAGCAGGAAGAAGGAGCCAATACTGACAAAAGGCTGGAAGAAATGCGATATGCAAGGATGGATGACGGAGCATCATATTCAGTACGAAGATCACATGTTGAAGAAAGATTTAATGGACATTATTGCTTTGGAAAAGGGCAAATACGATAAGTACAAGATAGACGAAATTGCGTTAGAAAGAGGACACACGGTACTTCGACTGCCCCCCTACCACTGCGAATTAAACCCCATTGAACTCGTATGGGCCCAGGCAAAACATCACGTGAGCTTACACAATACGGACTTCAAAGTGAAAGAAATGAAAAAGTTAATTCAGGAAGGTTTAGCTTGTGTTACACCTGATAACTGGAGGAACTACGTAAACCATGTAAAGAAAATTGAAGGCGATATGTGGAAGGCTGATGAAATTCAAGATGACATCGAACCAATCATCGTCCGTCTCGGTGACTCTTCAGATGAAGATTCTTCAAGCAGTGTTGAAATGGAATAGATGAACATGGCACCTCTGATAATGTAAGTAGATAATTTATTTTAAAATTACTTTCAAAATGCATTTACTGTAATTTATACTCGTATTTGTCGGTAATGTGCTTCTCTTGCAAATAGGACTTTCGACTTTCTTTTCGTTCTTCTTTAAGTTACGTTGGGTAGAAAGAATATCTATTGACTGTTGCGATCAAAATTTCGCATCTGTCATCATTTATGAGTAAATTAACATAACTGGAGGTACGATATTTATAGCCAGCTGGTGAGAGCAGGTCCAGCTGTCACTCACGCATCAATCTGTTAACGGTACTTTTGTGTTATAGCCGTCTTCGTTGTGAAATGTCTCCGGAAAGTAATTACCTCAGCGCTGTGACCCCTGCTGATAAGGAACAATGCGATGCAAGCTGGGGATTCACTTCAGGTTCTGGACACATATGTGATAATTTGCTCTTGTATTATTTGTTGTCTCATTCGAGGGGCTGATTAAACCAGGTGTTCAATTTGCCTGATAACCTATGTTACTGTGGTGTATGTAGTGGTGTGTATTTGTAATTCAGATGAGTACTGGGAATGGGGGGGGGCTATGGCCTTCAGATCGGAACCATCCCGGCATTCGCCTGGAGTAGAAGTGGGGAAACCACTTCCAGGATGGCTGAAATGCCCGTATCACGAGTCTGTGTACTCCGTTCCAGAGCTCTACGCGGTTAAACAAAACGTTATCCGCATCCACCCCGCATCTGCACAGTTGTTATCCGCATCCGCACAGTTGTTATCCGCATTCGCCCCGCATCCGCACAATTGTTATCCGTATCCGCCCCGCATCCGCACAGTTGTTATCTGCATCCGCCCCGCATCCGCACAGTTGTTAACTGCATCCGCCCCGCATCCGCACAGTTGTTATTCGCATCTGTCCCGCATCCGCATGACTCTTTCCCCATCCCCATGTTTGTTATCCGAACCTACTGGCATTACATTAATATTTTCAATTAGATAAAGCATAAATTACTAAAGCAACATATTGAGACATGTGAGGAAACGTCGTTCCCTTAGGCTATGTATATCATGTGCTATGTTTACAATCAATGTTACACAGCCGGAATTGCAAGTCTTTCCTGTTCGGAGTGGTAATTCTGCTTAATGACATAATTTGAATGTGCTTAGCTTACTTAAATCATCATTTTACATTTGTCATGAGAAAAACATAACGCCAATATATGATACCGGTATGTCATAAACATCCGGATCTTAATAATGATATTAAATAAATTCGGATTGTATTTTAAAAACTATCCGCAAATTTTCTCCAAACATTATCCGCAGCTTATCCGCTCTCCGCACAGCCACGCTAACTATATCCGCATGGCAAGAACAGATGCGGATATACGCGTCCGCGCAGGGCTTTGACTATAATTACAGTTCTTGGCTGAGTTGGGAATCGAACTCGGACCTCCGGAGTGGCAGCCAAGAATGATAGCCGCTACACTACGAGTTGATCATATTTCATTATTATTATTATTATTAATAATAATAATAGTAGTAGTAGTAGCAGTAGAAGTAGTATTATTATCTAACTTATTTCAGTCACTAAAACAGCTGCACTAGGCGAAGTATAATTTTATGTCGTAACTGTACTTCACAACGAGTGTCCGGGCGGCGATGTGCGAGGAGATATGGCAAATGCGGAGTGCGGCTAGCCCATAAGACCTGTAGTCTTTTCTTAACCCTGGATAGAGTAACAAAAGAAGTATGCGTGCGGTCGAAAAGACCGCGGCGCGACGTCCCGAGGCAGCGCTGCAGTCTGTCTGGTATCGACGGTTTCAGTTGCAGTGTCTCTCAATTTTTCTAGAGCATGAAGCACTTCATATAACTGAGATGATAAGGCTTTCACGGATTCCGCTTTAGAACTCCATCTTGTATCTGAGTGGCCCTTGACCAATAAGCTGACATGGTCCTTGAGGACACTCCACCTGTAAGTCGAACTAGAGAAAAATGCATCCACTTGTTGAACTGTTCCATAAAACGTCACTGCACAAACGTTGACATGAGCAGCATGAACGCCAACCAAATTGAGTGATTGGTTGTCACAGGGAACAAACACGGCTTGATGGTTCAATTATTTTAAACGTTGTTGGACACCATTGTAAATTCCAGCCATTGTCGCCTGATTGTCGTAGGACTGACCTCTACAGTCTGCAATGTTCAAACCATCTTCCTCCAGTTTCTTTTTTATTACCTCAGCAATTCTATTGGCAGTTTTGTCTTTGAATGAAATAAAATCTATAAAACATTCCTTGATTTCAACTGAACTTTGCTTTACTTCCACAAATGTTATTACCTGTGACATTTGTTCGCCATGTGACGTGTCAGGAGTGCTATCAAATATAATACTGAAGTACCGTACTTAGCACGCTTGGAGGAAGTAATAATATTGCTACGAACGTGGTCCCCTAAAAGGTTTAAAATTTCATTCTGTATTTTAGGTGTAAGATATGATAAATGACGAGGGTCATTGGACACTGATTGAAAATGGGCCTTCATAGCCAAATATTGCAATAGAGCAAACAATCCCTGCACTGCATGTAGTTTCTTCTCCGTGGCCTCTTAGGACTACGTTCTGTTGAGCCAATGTATGTATGGTAGCAATTAGGGCCCCTTCAGACGAGGCCACTTAGCAACGCTGTTTCCTGGCGCGTTGGTAGCGCCACCGATGAATTCTTCCTAGCGTTAGTGGCGCTTCTACTAAGCGTTAGCGTCGCGCTACGTATATTATGCGCCACTATAAATTAGTGTCGTGGCTGCAGCCTCGTCTGAAACTAACAATATACTTCCAGTGGTTTCGCGAAGAGAAGCGCTACTTTTTGCGGCCGCCACCAGTGGCGTAGTCAACTACCGTCTGCTGCGCCACTGTTCTGTGGTGGTGGCTGTGTGTGAACGGAAGCGCTTCTGAGTCAAGGTTACTTAAATACTAAGGTTGGGCCAAGTCGGGGAGCGCGCGGCAATTGGCTGGCGGCTGTGACGTAGCTACTATGCCAAGCAGTGCTTGGGAGATAGCGGGTGAAGGGAACAGTAAATGAAATGAGAGATTTTATGAGGTTATTTTAATTATTTATATATCACATGACAATCATACAGCACAAGGAAATTCATACACAATATAATACAATTTCACTAGTACATAGGGTTGCCAGACGTTCCGTTATAACCGGAACAATTCCGTTTTTTCTTGTTTTGTTCCGCGTTCCGTTTTCATCATTAACAGAACGCCAAATATTCCGGTTTCTTTTTGTTAATTTGATAATACAGTATATTCAATTTCGCACCAATTCTCAAATGTCCCGCTTCAGAATTGATTGTAATATCTAGCTTGATTTCTGGTGGTACAGGCGCAAGTTTGAAAGAGAAAGTGATTTCTATGTCTATGTCAGATAGATGGGTACATGTTATAGATTTATTAGGGACAACAAAATTAAGTTAAGGGATATGTTAGTTCTTGTGAAGTTAATACTCAGCATTTTCCCCTCCATTGTTTATACGGGGAGAGTTTTTCTGTCATGAATATCAAATGGAGAGATGATAGAAACAGAAGCTCCATTAGTTTGATAAAACAAGAATTGTTCACATATTACAATTATGACGAATATTGTAGTGAATTTTATCAGAAGGTACTTACAAATAAAAATCCTTGCAAAGGGTCGTTCAAATGAAAAGTATTTGTAAGTTGCTGGTGTCAGAGGCCTATATGATACGTCAGCAATATCTAGTTTCAATTTTGTGTATTTGATTCTGTAATGTTTATTTTATAGGTGTGTGTATTATTTGCCGGCCCCGTGGTGTTGGGGTAGCGCGCCTGCCTCTTACCCGGAGGCCCCGGGTTCGATCCCCGGCTCCGTCACGGATTTTAAAACTGACGTGAGGGTTGGAACGGGGTGCACTCAGCCTCGTGAGGACAATTGAGTAGCTTTCTGACAGTAAGACAGCGCCCCGATCACGAATACCAAGATTAACGGCCGAGGGGACCCGACGCGCTGATCACGCGTCACCCCAATATCTGCAGGCCAAATGGCTAGGCAGCGGTCGCTTGGTCGGCCTTAGCCCGTCATGGGCTGTATAGTGCCAGAGGTTGGGTTGTTTGTGTGTATTATTTATTACAACATTTAATAACCTCGATTAAAAAAAGAAAACATGTTTTGGGACGTTTGTTCCGTTTTTCCATTCTTGAAATCTGGCAATCCTAGTAACTTACATGGCAACACCAAAACAGGGATTCTACAAGGCTGATTTCGCCCATTTCAGGCGTTTGCTTGCAGCCCTTCTTTCAGCCTCTCTGAGAGACTTAAGGGCGTTGAGGAAGCGCATTCTAATCAATGTTCTCGTTCTTACATACAGTCGAATAGCGTTCTCATTCGTGTGCGGGAACTTCTGTTGCAATACTAATACAAGCGCATGCATTATTCGTCGACCCCTTTTCAATTCATTTCCGTGAAAATTTTGAAAAATTGTTTCAAATTTTTTCACCTCATCAAACCACTCTTCACTTGGTTCAATTAAACCGCCTTTTGAAAGAACCTGTATCCAGTTCATTGTCGACAGTACATTTTGACATATTGAGAGCGGCTTAGATTGAAAGCCTAATTGGCAATGCTTCTTACACTTGAAAGCCACGTATCCAGCTACATACCTAAGGCCTTCAAAAGGCAAGTCCACATGTGACGAATAGTCTTGGATTTCCTCTCGAAAGGTGAGATTTTCAATGCATAAACCTCGAATTGATTCATCTTCTTCTAGAACTGAGTTACGTTCCATTTCCTCGGACATTCCTTCTAGAAGCTGGTGTGTAAGGAAGCACTCATCATTATCGTCTAGTTTCTTAACAGAACTTGCACTTGAAACAGGAATATTTCCCGCATTCGCACTTATTAATAACAGACGAATTCTGTTCTTAACCTCTACTGGTAATGGGTGGTCATAGAAATGTCCAAGCCCACGTAATTGAGAAAATAAATTTTCCACACAGTCCTGATTCAGCTTCGCTGTCAAGATGAAGCGAAATCCCTGTTTAAGCAAATAATTATAAAGTCCTTTCAGAGATCTTACACTCATGAGAAAGCCTTTCTGAAATGGCAGCATTGTCTTTTTACCCACCACCCGCATATTTTCACAGAGGATCTCAAATATATCCAAAACCCGAAGCTGTTGCTCCAAACAAACTCCAAAAGCTTCTTTTACTCCAGGATTATCAGGTACGCGAGAGTTAAAAATGTCCAGAGAATCGTTCACTATTTCGAGGAAATCATGGGCCTCATTCATGTCTTGAGAAACAAAACTCAGTGCCCTAGCAGTAGTCCTTGAGAAAAGTTCTGCAGCTAAGCTTACTCGCTGCCTATCACGACCTCGACAAGTTACATGCAGTTGCGTTAACTTAGGTGCAATTTTGAGTTCATTTGAATCTGCCTGAATTATTTGTTCAATGATATTCTTCTGAATTACTTTACCACTCGGCAAGATAATTCCACTGTCCAGGAAGTGATTGCGCAATAATTTCAGAAGATGTGGGAAATCCGCAAATACCCATATGTGTCTATCACAATCCAAAGGATGACTGAAATAAGTCTTGGTGTGAGAAATACCTAACTCCGACCAAAGAGCGATATTTTTACCACCCATGTCAGACACAATAGCTACAACCTTAACACCTATATTCTCTAGATTGACGATGATATCTTTAATAAGAACTGCTGACATGGACACATCAAAGTCATAATATACAGGTTGCTTCCATTTAGCACATAAAGATCTTACCATTAGAACCTGTACATTTTTATGTGGGCCTAAAATTTCATCCGTTCCTTGGTCATAACATATGCGGCTATCCACATTCATTTCATCAAATGAAATCACGCAGTATTTCTGCATGTAGGTGACATTTTCAATCTGTGGTTCCATTAATTTCAACACATCATGTAAAATCCCCCTGTCGCATTTAAAATTACTAGTCCATCTCCTCAAAGTGGACAGTCCCGGCAGAGGAAAATGTAATTTATTTCGCAAATAACTGTAGCCCTTACGAGAAACTGCTCTAAGTGCAATTGCCTTACAAATTGTGTCTGAATCCCAGTTGACAGGTCTACTTAATTTGAGTGATTTTATTTGTGCAGGAGTGAAAAGTTTACCGAGAACTTCCTGCAGACGCGAGTCTACTTCTCCATGAAGTGATTTTTGTCTTAAACATGACTTCCTCTGTAAGGCTGTAAATTTCTTCCTTAAATTTTGTGCACATTTTCTCTTCGAATTCTGAAGAAAGATTACTTGATTCCTTAAACGCACATTCTGTGCTTATAGTTCATGAATTTCTTTCTTTAGGAGTACTTTTTCTTCACAGCACTGGAGCCCTTCTGTAGTCGTACTGGCATCTTCAGTAAGCTTCCTGCGCTTTTTAGGAGAAACGCTTTCTATGTGCTCTATTGCCCTTTTCCGTGCGATCCGTGATTTGTTCCTCTCGTCTCTGGGAGATGTGAGCACCTGTCAAAAAACCATTGTATTAGTGTAATATTAGTCTATTGTTTGATAAAGCGAATACACTCTTAAATATTTCTTAGTGAATCATAAGCTGTTTAAATAAGTTTATTCAGGTGGAATCGAATTCCAGTCTTCCTAATTAGGTGAAAAAGAAAAGCATGTGCAACTAAATGATGGCCGCTGTTTTCCACATTGTATTGCAAGCCTACAACTAGATGACATAATTGCATTGCACAAAAGAAAAAACCATCACTGGCAATGTCAATATATAGGATGTTACTGACCCAACGAATTCCGTCATCCTTATTTCGGAATATTCCAGACAGTGGCATAGTTGTGTGTGTGGGGTGGAGGTCAGTTACTAGGTGCAAAGAAGATACCCCTCATTACTTTCTTTTCAAAAAATTATCTTTGTCGCAAAAATCCCGAAATAGTTAACATATCTTAGGCAATTATAGGAGATTCTCTAGGAACGCACACTCTCTGAACGTTTCACGGGTATAAGCCTATCACATTTGGTATTTAAAAATTTCCGACGCAAGTAGGCTAGCCAACTTTTAAAAATTAATAACCAGAAAAAGGAGATACGTTTTACCCTTGTATAACCTACTTAAAACACAATCATTGTTTCTAAACTAAAGAATACATCGAACATTTGCTAAGAAGCCTACTAACGAAAAAATTGGTCCTCATTTATGTTTTGTTGTTGGTCGTGGTGATTGTTTTAAGAAGTGGAACATCGAAGTCATCTCCCCCTATATTTTCTTGCTATTGCCGAATTGGTCTATAAAACCAAAAGTCTAGTTAAATAGAGAATTGTGGGTTCATATGACTGCTTATAGCCTAATGCACTTTGTTGTTGTTGTTGTTGTTGGAAAGCAGGTATTAATTTATATGATTTCAACCTACAATCTGGGGCACCTATTATTTTGAACCGCCAAGTTACGTAGTGGCTAGCACTCTTGGCTGTCACCGCGGAGGTCCGGGTTCGATTCCTGGTTCTGCCAAGAAATGTAATTCTGGTCCGAGGACTGGAACGGGGTATATTCAGCCTCGTGAGGCAAAACTGAGAAGGGGGCGGGTTCGATTCTTACCTCAACCCTCCTAGAAGTGGTTTTACATGGTTTCCCACTTCTACTCCAGGCGAATGCTGGGATTGTTCCTAAATTAAGGCCAAGGCCGTCTCTTTCCGATACCTTATCTGAATTACAAATACACACAGTAATTCAATCACAATAACACAGGTTATCAGTCAAATTCCCCCCACACACACACACACACACCCCCACCCAAATACATGGAACCCCATGACCACGATGTCACAAAGCCCCTAAATGAATCAACAACAACAACAACAAACAACCTATTATTTTGCTACGCCACTGATTTCAGAACTCATAGACTAATATGTTTTTACTGGCTTGAGAAATAACGACCTACACTAGACGCTCAGGAGTTAAAGAGATTTGATTGCTCATATGCATGGTTATTCTTACCTGTAAAAGTGGTCGACATCCATCATTCAAATTATCAGGGCTGTTCTGAATGTCCGAGTGGGGCTCTTGAACACTGGTGAAGGGAAGATGAAGGGAAGGCACAGCATCCGTCTTGAGACGTCTTTTTTTCCTCAGTGGCAGGCCCAATAATTCATGCTCTAAATCACGATAGTAATCATCGCTCGTAAAATGGACGGAGCAGACTTTTGCATTGACTATATTCAATTTATCCCCTCGTTTACATTTTGCCAGCCAAGCTTTCACAAGAGTTGTATCTTTGGGGAAACTATGGTACACAATATCAATGTTGTCTTTTGTTTTCCTCCAATAGTTCCGGCATGTAGCAATAGCACATTCCATTGTAAGGGAACGTACATGAGTTTATTCCGCTTCAACTAGTGCACATACGATTGCACACATTGAAGTGAAGTACATTTAATACACAATATACCACCTATAAAACACGCAAATGAAACTAAGAATAAGACAAAGATCACACACAAGAAATAAAGCACTTGTTTTGCTACGGCTACTGACATTCACTGTGGCTAGCTTGTATCTCCCAGCCCACTTGCCATACTACCTACGTCACGGCTTCACGAGACCCAAGAGCGGCTAAGCAGAGGACCACCCACATTGGCACCCCCCTGCTTCTGAGTGGCCTCGTCTGATGGGGTCCCTACTCCCTATGCGTTCCAGAACTTCTCTCCAAATTCTACGTTGTTCTAATATTTGTTGTTGACGAGTGTTGTCGATTACTGAGCCTTGTTTTAACCTTCGTTCTAAGCTTTTCCACTCCATAAAGGCTATCCTATGAATGCGCGGATTTAATTTTCTCCACACTGCAAATCCTCACTCATTGTTAAAGCTAGATTTCATTTTTCTGTGAGGAAATAACACACAACAAAAACAAATCACAGCTTTTATGGACGAAGAAAAACACATCCATGATCTGTTAACCTTTTCACCGTTCTTCAAAGTTTTTTTCAAACCAGTTTTTATGCAGAGAACGCCCTGATTTATCCGCAGGAAAAGTAGAATCTTCATTTTGTAACTGATAAGAGCCTTGCATTACAACATACTATATCACGAAATTTTTGTGAAATCTCCAATGTCACTTAACCGCCTTTTATCAAAATTGTCATTGTTATGTTGAATCGAAGTTTCCTTTGACTCATTTTCGTTATTTGAACTCGATGAAGGTCCAGCGCCAATTGCACTTGATTCCAAGAGTCGGATTGAGAGATTTGATGTCTGCTTTAGCCAATTTATTAACCACAGTACCGTACTGTAATATTTGATTCATTAATCTCAAGGCTTAAGCTGAAACTGTGCTTGCCACTGTGGGCGAGTGGTTATCGTGTCGGATTACTAACCCCAAGCTTACAGGTTCGCTCCTGGCCATGGTAAGTGATTTTTTTGAAAGGCGGCAAAAATCACGACACGCATGTCATATGATGTTGGCATGTTAAAGAACCCATTTGAATTCAGTAGGCCGTGTTCATAATGGCAAAATTAATCTCGGGATTTTCCGCCAACACAAAGTTCCTCATTTCTCTACTAGAAAGCGCTATAGTGCCAAGGAGCTTAGATATCTTACCTCCTTGATATTCATAGTGCTTCAAGGAACAACAAAATTCGACATGCAAGCTGCCCTCTGGGTGTCAAATAACAAAGCTTGCACCCGGCACCAAGGCCTTACGATATTATTATTATTATTATTATTATTATTATTATAGTTGATACTGTCAAATTCACATTCTTTCTGAGTTTCATTGTTTTCAGAGTTCAGTGATCCTTTGTCATAAACGATTTCAAACTCTCAAGTGCTTTAGTGCATTGCTGATTCAGTTGTCATTTTGAGCCCCACTTGCCTTGTGTCATTTCATAATGGAAACTGAAATCAAATTACAAAATGAAACAAATTACCTTTTACTGTTAACAATAATGATCCTAGGTTAAAATTGCTTCAGCCAATAGCTAACGAAATAGAGAGGAAACACTGTAATTTTTTTCATTTTTAAATTGTTTTAGAGAATTCTTTTGCTACCGGTAGTGCTAATTTCACTTACCTGTCTTGTGCATGAACAGGTATTACTCGTACTTTTCAACTAAACGTGTAAACACACTGTATTTTCACAATTCATTGATACAAAACGACTGGGAAATGAACGCAACTCAACTCCACAAAAGAATAAAGTAAACTAAGGATTAAGGTTTAAGAATACACTTCATGACTAGCAAACTGGCAATCGTCAATTCTGTTGTAACTTGATGCCCCCCCCCACCCAGCGCTGGCCGGCAGTGTCTTCATCCTCTCCATCACTGCTGTGATTCCGGCTCAGGCGCTCTGTTCGCCCGTACATCTTATAATCATTTCCTGTGAGCTCGGCGTCCATGAACTACATATTTCGTATTGTCTATAAATAGTTCAAAACGAAACGTTTATTTTGTTTCTAAATAATATTAATGCAGTATTTAACAAAGTAATAAAGAAAATTTGACCAATAAAACCGTATATTTTTCCTGAAAAAAAAAAAAAAGCTTTTCGATTTTGGATTTTGGCATACACCCCCCCCCCTCCCCCCCCCCCCCTCTTTGGTGTGCCACTGCCTTCCCTAACAGTAACGTATACTACTGCAGTCTCCATAGAAACATTGGTTATCAGACAAATATAACACACACCCATGTAGGCTTTTTTTTCTCTCCTTTTATTGTATCGAACAGCTCTCATAATGAAGAGAGCTACAAAATGAAGCTTTGTCGCCTCACTGACCTGTACAAGAGCAACAATAAATTCAAATTTAGTGCCATTTGCATAAAACAATTTATCAAAATAAAATTCCTTCAGCATTATTAGCCTCTTCATGGTAGGCACCGGTATACTGATTCACTACCTGGTTGATTGATTGATTGATTGATTGATTGATCATATTTTTCTCTATTTAAAGGATGAAGTATGGTATATTCGTGTACCGTACCGATTTCTCTGCTATCATCATGTATTTGTCTACTAGAGAACTTTTAATGTAGGCACATATGTCAAAATTTAAAAGCATTTAAATCTGCAGTCTACTTTTAAAAAACGTAAGTTTTGTTAGAGAAACCTTAATCCGTTCATTTTTTTTTTTTTTTTTTTTTTTTTTTTTTTTTTAGGAAAGAGCAGCTCTCATCCAGAAAGCCCTGGGCCTTGACAAACCTCGAGCAATGTCGGAAGCTAAAAACAGTGACCTGGCAAGAGAAGGCCTGTTGGAGAAGAAGAGTTCAGTGGAAGTTCCTGTAGCTACCAAAGGTATAGGTCAAACAACATCATCCTTCTAGATATTATTATCTTTAATACCTGCCATTTTCGATCAAATGGCTAGACCTAAACAAACTTGAAGTTAGAGAAATGTGTGTATTATTGTTGAATAATATTTATTTTCGTAGTCGCCTCCGTAGCGATCAGCATGGTTAGCTGCCGCCCCGGAGGTCCTGGGTTCGATTCCCGGCTCTGCCACGAAATTTGAAAAGTGGTATGAGGACTGGAACAGGGTCTACTCAGCCTCGGGTGGCCCAAATGAGTAGAGGGGGTTCGATTCCCACCTCAGCCATCCTCGAAGTGGTTTTCCGTGGTTTCCCACTTCGTCTTCGGGCAAATGCCGGGATGGTCCCTACTGTAGGGCCACGGCCGCCTCCTTCCCACTTCCTTGCCTAACCGTCCCACTCTTCCCATCCCTTCATCAGGCCCCCTGTTCGCATCGCAGGTGAGGCCGCCTGGGCGTAGTGCTTATCCCTGACTCAGAGTCTCAAGCTCCAGGACACTGCCCTCAGTGGCGGTAGAGGTGTGATCCCTCGCTTAGTCCATGGGAAAAGCCAAACATGGAGAGTAAAACGATAGCGAAAAAAATATTTTTTTTTTCCTCAGATAGACTAGTTTCATCCATATGTAAAGAAACTCCAGTGATAAAATGGTTGATATTGTTAACCTAATGTGTACATACAATAGGTTATTAAAAACACATACCGTAGGCTATTTCCTTGTTGGTGCATATTTCTAATAATGCCTAGAATCAAAAAAGAAAGTGAAAGGGTTACCATGAAAATGATCAGTGAATGGGGATAATTTTTAGTTCTCGGCTGTATCAGTATTTAGCTATCTTCCTAATTTTATTTACATTAGAGTACAATATTATGTATTTATTTATTTATTTATTATTCCCAACGGCAAAGCCAATATATACATGAAAAATACAACAAGAATGATAACATTAAATAATTAATACATCAAGCAAAGATAGATAAACTAATTAACAACTGATTTAACAATAATAACAAGAAGAAGAAGAAAAAGCTATTATAGGTAACGAAAAACAAGAGCAAACTTAAAATAACAACAAATAAGGGTAACAATAATAAGAGTAAATGAAAAACAGAGATAGCTAATAAAAAGAATTGAATTTAACAATAAAATAGTGGTAGTAATGGAAGCAAAGTTTAAAGTCGGCGAAAAGTGACAAGATGAGCCCATGCTTTATCTATGACAAATCTTTGGCTGAACTTACAGGGCAAATGCTGAGAAGGAAAAGTGAGATCAATATCAAGGGCAGGGTGGTGGTTATCCTCCTTAACAATAGGATCCAAAGCACGAGTGACTACACAAGGCAAATCACTGGAAACCAAATTCAACTGAGAGCCCCGCATATTGACTATCCCACTCTGTTGGCGCATTCCAAGAGTGTTGGACATGTCATAAAGCAGGTCAGATGAAGACGTAGGGCAAGCAGCACTATTTAAATTAAAATCACCAGCTAGAAGGAGACTGGGCTCATTACCCAATTGAGCACGAAGTTGTTCAATTGAGTCACATAGTAATTGATATTTTCTAACAGGCTGATTTGGAGGCATATAGGCAGCAACAATAATGAGTTGAAAGTGACCAATCTTAACAATCACACCTATAGCTTCAGATTCATCACTCGCAAAATTAACTAAAGAAGCAATTATTTTGAAGTGAGTAGCAATCATAACACCGCCACCACCTAATTTAGAACTGGTTTTAGTAGATCTATCACATCTATAAATATTGAACTCCTTGAGACCCAGCTCAGCATCAGTAATATCAGGGTTAAGTTTAGTTTCAGTAAACACAATCGCATCAAAATCATTACGGTAAGGTTAACATTATTAACTAAGTCAGTAATCTTAGATCTAACACAATTTACGTTCTGATAATATAACTTGAAACATGAATTGCCGTTGGGTGAAACTAGTTTTTTTGAGCCTTATCAGATTTAACAATCATAGGGATACCGCTCTTATATTTAATGGTAAGATTATTCTCACCATCCGATGATGTACGAGAAGCAAGTTCAAGACGTAGTTTTTTTTTAAAGAATCTAATTCATTGGGAGTGCGGTCTCTGGAGAGCTTGACATCCTGAAGGGAAGGAAGGATCAGTAGAACGAAGACCATCAAGCGAAAAATTACTGAGCATCAGGTTCCTATCATGTTCCGTAGGAAAAACAAGTTTGAGAGGTCTAATCTTCGAGGGTTGTTTATTACCAACCCGAAAGAACTTAATACTGTTACGGCTGTGAGTTTGTGTCATCACTCGCCGCATGAGTCACAACTGCCCCAGGGCTGGGCTGGGCTGTGGCCGCCTCCCGTATTGCGCGCGCCTTATGCAACAGGGCTACTACAGACAAAGGGATAGTCCAGAAGATTCGTGACTGGACCAGCGGTGGAAACCTCGAGAAGCCGTGGACTCTGGATGGATCTAGAACCATTTATTGAGTCACCGGCCTGCTATATAAGAGTGACCCGTGAAGCAGTTGTTGTTGTGTTTTACGAGCTAGTGCGAGCGATTATCTTGTGCGACAGAAGTGTGGTGACGAAGTGCTGTGCGAGTTACGAAATCCTGTGACATTGTTTCTCCCAGCTTGTGAACAGCGTACATCAAGTGCTCGTAAGTAACTGTATTTTTTGTACCTGGAAGAGGGGCAGGTAGCTTCTGCCAAGGCCACCGGACTCATTAGGACGGATTAACTTCTGTGGTCTGTTGCAAGTGAAAGGGGCCAAGAGCGCATAAGGAAGAGACTTGAGGAAACTGGAGAAGGCTCTTAATTGCTTGTATTTGCTGATTAGTGTAATTTTCTGGCCACAATAAAGTTAATTATTTCTTTAAGCAGTAATTGGTGTTGTGCTTTGTACCCCTACCGTAATCCAGTTAACAAAAGTGCCACTAGGGGGTGGCACGTAACAACTGGTGTCAGAAGCCGGATTACGAACTCAAGCACAACACCTGACGGTCCTGGTTTCAAAACCCGAGCAGGTCATTTTCTCTAATTTTTCTGTGAGTGCATGCCCTTTACAAGACAAACAACTAAAATGGAGGAGAAATTGGCAGCACTGCTAGAAAAGTTAAATGGCATGGAAACCAAGATGGAGGACGGCCAGAAGAATTTAACCAAGGACCTAACTGCCAAAATGGAAGACGGCCAGAAGAAGATGGAGGATGGCCAGAAGAAGTTAGCAGAGGACCTGAAGGACAGCCAAAATAAGTTAGCGGAGGACCTGAAGAAGATGGAGGACGGCCAGAAGAAGATGGAGGACGGCCAGAAGAAATTAGCCGAGGACCTAACTGCCAAACTAGAAGACGGCCAGAAGAAGCTAGCGGAGGACCTGAAGAGGATAGAGGACGGCCAGAAGAAGATGGAAGACGGTCAGAATAAGTTGACACAGGACCTGAAGAAATTAGAACTGGGTCTGCGTGAGGAAGTCACGGCAGTGGAAGAGAAATTCAACGCCTTACAAAAGGAAGTTGCCGAGCTGCGCCAACGCCCACTGACGGGGGTGAAAGAGGAATTCAACGCTCTACGAGAGGAAGTTGCCGAGCTGCGCCAACGCCCGCCCACCGTTACACCGGGAATATCAGGAACGGGACATAGCAGAGTGACGCCCCCAACCTTCGACGGAAAGGTCCCGTGGAGCACCTACTTACGTCAGTTCGAGGCAGCCTGTTCCATAAATAACTGGAACAACACAGAAAAGGCTACAGCTCTCATTGTAGCGCTGAGAGGCGACGCCCTTAACGTCCTTCAGGCCATCCCGACTGGATCCCAGGACTACGCTGCACTGATCGCCCATATGGAGTCCCGATATGGAGATAGCCATCTTCAGCAGGCCTACCAGATGCAGCTCCGGACCCGGGTACAGAAGAACGCGGAAACCCTGCAGGAGTTCGAGATGGACATCGCACGCCTCGTAAGGCTCACCTACCCAACAGCGCCGGCCGACTTTCTGGAGCAGATAGCGACGCAGACTTTCACCGACGGGCTACGGGACTCGGACACTCAACAGGCGCTGCGACTCGCGCGCAATAAGACCCTGGCAGATGCGCTGAGCCACGCACTTGAATTCGAGACGGCAAAACATGCATCCAGAATGCACGCGCGGGTGCGTCAAGTGGACGTCGACGAACCAGCAAAAACCAACGAGACCAAGCCCCTGGCCGACGAATTGATGGAGGCGCTAAGCCGTTTCTTCGATAGTCGCGGCACCACCAGCAACGACACAGCCGGAAGACAACCGGAGAGGCGGCCTGGAAGAGGACTACCGACCTGCTGGGCCTGCGGTAAGAAAGGCCACCTGAGCAAGGACTGCGGTGATCGCCGCCGCCGAGGGTATCCGACGGGAAATCAGTCGTCTGAAAACCGCGCGGCCCAGGGAAACGAGTATTAGCCAGCCTTGGGGGGCAAAGGTTGGCTTGTGACAGTCGTCAAGCCCCGGCAGTCCAAGTGCGTGTGACGATGTTACGGAGGGACAATAGCAGCCTGATGGTCGACGGAGTCATCAACGGAGTGAGCTGGCCCATGCTGATCGACACGGGAGCATCGAGGACCATCGTCAATCCCACTGTGATCCCGAAGTGGAGAGTGCAACCCACACAAAGGAACCTCCAGCTAATAACCGCGACCGGAGAGACCGCACCGGTACATGGCGAAGCATCACTGGAGTTCGTCATAGGTCGACGGGTGATAAAGCATCCAGTGCTTGTGGCTGACGTATCAAACGAAGTGATCATCGGACTGGACTTCCTGGACCAGAACAACATCATCTTGGACCTGAGTACCAACACTCTGCACTTCGGAGGTGAGGAACTTGCTTTGCAACCTGCGCACGAGTCCATCACCGCACGACGAGTAAGGCTGAGAGAAGACGTCATCGTTCCCGCCAGGACGGAAGTCAGCGCTGCCGTAATTGTCGACGGAACTGCTGAGGGAGTGGCGGCTGTCATCGAGCCAAAATATGAGGACGTCCAGACAAAAGGGTTGCTAGTTGCCAAGACCCTCATCAACACGACGTCTCGGCCGTACGTCCGCCTGTCCAACCTGAACGACTACGACATTACGGTTCACCGGGACACCAACCTAGGAGTCTGGATTGATTGCCCGCATCACCGACACGACGGACGGACACCTGCAGACGGACAACCGAAGAAGACGCACACTGCCAGAAGAACTACAGAAGCTGTACCAAGGATCCCAGGACCATTTAGACGAAGAACAATCACGCCAACTTCAGGACCTGCTACGCGAATTCCAGGATGTCTTCTCCGTGGGGAGCAAAGACTTCGGCAGGACAAGCTTGGTCCAGCACAGAATCGACGTTGGGGACAGCGCACCGATTAGGGCCCCATTCCGACGTGTCCCGCTCGCCAAGCAAGCCGAAGTCGACCGGATGGTAGAAGAGATGAAGGAGCAAGGGGTGATCGAGCCATCACATAGTCCTTGGAGTTCTCCGGTCGTGCTTGTGAAGAAGAAGGACGGTTCCACCAGGTTCTGCGTGGACTACAGGCGGGTGAACGACGTCACGAAGAAGGACAGCTACCTTCTACCCTGGATCGACGACACGCTGGACACCATATCAGGGTCAAGATGGTTCTCCACCTTGGATTTGAAGAGTGGCTACTGGCAGGTGGAGGTTCACCCTAAGGACCGCGAGAAAACGGCGTTCTCTGTGGGCAGCGGGCTCTGGCAGTTCACCGTCATGCCATTCGGTCTGTGCAACGCCCCTGCGACCTTCGAAAGGCTAATGGAGTCCATTCTGAGGGGACTACACTGGAAGACCTGCCTGGTCTACCTAGACGACGTCATCGTTCTGGGGAGAAGCTTCGAGGAGCACTACAGCAACCTGAAGGAGATCTTGTTGAAGCTACGGGCTGCCCAGCTGAAGTTGAGCCCCAAGAAGTGTCAGCTCTTCCAGAAGCGGGTCCAGTACCTTGGGCATATCGTCTCCGAGGAAGGGGTGCGCACCGACCCAGAGAAGACCGCAGCTGTGAGGGGGTGGCCAGTTCCGAAGGACAAGTCCCAACTACGAAGCTTCCTGGGACTCTGCACTTATTACCGTCGCTTCGTGAGGGGATTCGCCGACATCGCCAAACCTTTACATCGCCTGACTGAGAAGGACCAACTCTTCACGTGGACAGCAGAATGCCACAGTGCCTTCGAACAACTCAAGCAGGCTCTGTGCACCGCGCCTATTCTGGCCTACCCCAGACCTGGAACAAGGTTCATCGTCGATACCGATGCCAGCGACTTTGGCATAGGGGGAATCCTGTCGCAGGTAGTGGACGGCGAGGAGAGAGTAGTGGCCTACTTCAGCAAGGCCTTGTCAAAGCCAGAAAGGAACTACTGCGTCACCAGGAAGGAGCTGCTCGCCATCGTGAAGACCATTGAACACTTCAGTACCTGTACGGGCAAGAATTTCTCATCAGGACCGACCATGCATCCCTGCGGTGGCTCCTGAACTTCAAGCAGCCCGAGGGTCAACTCGCGCGGTGGTTAGAGAGGCTTCAACAGTACAACTTTGAGATTCAGCACAGGAAAGGCCAACTGCATTCTAACGCCGACGCCCTGTCACGAAGACCGTGCCCCGAAGACTGCACCTTCTGTACTAGGAGGGAGGAGAACACCGGGATACAGTGCCGAAGGACTACCGTGGAAATTCAAGGGAGCTGGAGCCGCGAATCTTTCACGCGGGCACAAGCAGAAGATGATGACCTGGGACTGATAGCCGAATGGAAGAGGGCCTGTGTCCCCAGACCCGGGTGGAACATTGTGAGTGACTGCAGCCCAAAGTTTAAGTCCTACTGGGCGCAGTGGGACTCGCTGATTGTAAGGGATGGCCTCATCTGCCGTACCTGGGAGAGCACCGATGGGAAGACATCTCGGGAACAAGTCGTCGTTCCAAAGGTTATGACGGAGGAAGTCCTGAAGGAAGTTCATGGAGGATCATCTGGTGGACACCTAGGGTTAAAGAAGACCCTGGAGAAGCTGAGAGAGCGGTTCTACTGGATCGGATGCCGAACAGACGTGGAGAACCACTGTGCGAGGTGCCACGATTGCGCAGCCAGCAAGGGCCCAGGACGAAGACGACGGGGTCCACTGAAGACCTACAACGTGGGCGGCCCCATGGAGAGAGTGGCCATCGATGTTGCTGGGCCATTCCCGTTAAGCGAGGCAGGGAACCGCTACATATTAGTCGTCAGCGACTACTTTACCAAATGGCCGGAGGCGTATGCGCTCCCTAACCAAGAAGCCGCGACGATTGCAGAGACCCTGGTGAAAGAATTCGTCAGCCGGTACGGAGTACCCCTGGAGCTGCACTCCGACCAAGGGAGGAACTTCGAGTCGCAGGTGTTCCAGAACCTATGCCAGCTGCTGGGAATCCGGAAGACAAGGACGACGCCGCTACACCCTCAGTCCGACGGGATGGTAGAGCGATTCAATCGCACCATCGAGAACCATCTCCGAATAGTCGTCAGCGAGCACCAGAGGGATTGGGACAAACATCTTCCACTATTTCTCCTGGCCTACCGCGCCGCCGTGCATGAAGCCACCGGGTGCACACCAGCCCGGGCCATGTTTGGGAGGGAGCTCCGTCTACCTGTCGATCTTGCCTTCGGCCGACCTGGGAATGATCCGATCCCGGTAAGCCAGTATTGTCAAGAACTGGTCGACCAACTGGAGGACGTGCACGCGTTCCCGAGGAGGAAACTGCGGATCGAGACCGACCGAATGAAGACCCGATACGACCAGCAGACGGATGCCGGCGGATTCCACGAGGACGACCTGGTCTGGCTCTTCAACCCATTACGGAAGAAAGGTCTGTCACCCAAACTTCAGAAGTCCTGGGAGGGCCCGTACCGAGTCGTGAAACGGATCAACGATGTCGTCTACAGGATCCAGCGGAACCCGAGGGCGAAGATGAAGATCGTGCATCGAGATCGCCTGGCAGCCTACGGCGGGACACAGACGGACCAATGATTGATCGGGACGATCAGCCTTTTTAGGAAGGGGGTGGTGTTACGGCTGTGGGTTTGTGTCATCACTCGCCGCATGAGTCACAACTGCCCCAGGGCTGGGCTGGGCTGTGGCCGCCTCCCGTATTGCGCGCGTCTTATGCAACAGGGCTACTACAGACAAAGGGATAGTCCAGAAGATTCGTGACTGGACCAGCGGTGGAAACCTCGAGAAGCCGTGGACTCTGGATGGATCTTGAACCATTTATTGAGTCACCGGCCTGCTATATAAGAGTGACCCGTGAAGCAGTTGTTGTTGTGTTTTACGAGCTAGTGCGAGCGATTATCTTGTGCGACAGAAGTGTGGTGACGAAGTGCTGTGCGAGTTACGAAATCCTGTGACATTGTTTCTCCCAGCTTGTGAACAGCGTACATCAAGTGCTCGTAAGTAACTGTATTTTTTGTACCTGGAAGAGGGGCAGGTAGCTTCTGCCAAGGCCACCGGACTCATTAGGACGGATTAACTTCTGTGGTCTGTTGCAAGTGAAAGGGGCCAAGAGCGCATAAGGAAGAGACTTGAGGAAACTGGAGAAGGCTCCTAATTGCTTGTATTTGCTGATTAGTGTAATTTTCTGGCCACAATAAAGTTAATTATTTCTTTAAGCAGTAATTGGTGTTGTGCTTTGTACCCCTACCGTAATCCAGTTAACAAAAGTGCCACTAGGGGGTGGCACGTAACAATACTATCGGTCTCCACTTGCAGAACTGAGCAATTGAGTATTTTAGTAACCATGCCTTTGTCGTGTGCTTTCAAATCAACAGCAACGCTGCTTTGTAACTCAGGGACATTAAAAACGATGATATTTTTCTTCCTGTAGTTACGTTCATTTATCTCAGCCATAATATTATCCATGTTTAAGCCTCCACCATCAGGCTCACGCTGTTCCAGAGAAGTGACTCTCTTATCAATTTCATCAAGCTTAGGTTCAATGGCTGTGAGCTTGTCCTGAATTGCCTTTATTTCAGACTTTATGATGCGAGTATCGTTTGGGACATCTTTTAAAGTATTTACTACTGAAGCAAGATCATCTACTTTAGACACCAAAGTGCTCAAGATCACAGTTATGTTAATAGAAGATGATTTGGGAGTACAGTCAGCCCTGGTGCAGTGCCATTTATTAGCAGAGTTTCCAGCTAGTTTTGAGTATTCAGATTTGGAGACTCCGATACAGGACCGATGAAACCATCTACTACATGAATCGTCACACTGAAGCCCCACTTCATGATCACGGACTTTCTTTACGCAAACAGCACAGACGTTATCACCAAGAGACAGCATAATGAGTGTCAACTTGAATTAATAAGTAGTAGATAACGTTTAGTTGCGTAATAATTGTAATAAAATACTGATTATATAAATAATCTAACCAAAAACAGTGAAGATTATTCGGACAAAGGCATAATTTCAACTCTGGCACTTTGACATGTATAGAGAACGAGAAAGACATAATTATGTAGCCTACGCCTTTACAGACCAAGATGCAATACCACCACATGGATGCCATTCTTGACTGTCGCCCCTGAGGTCCGAGCTCGATTCCCAGCTCTGCCAAAAAATATAATTCTTTTCTGAAGGTTGGAACGGAGTACATTCAGCCTCATGAGGCAAAACTCAGAACATGTGGAATACACACACTTGTACTGACACCACAATATCACAGGTTATCGGACAAATTCTATACATACACAAATATAGCACACAGAGCTGAATTGACCACGATGTCCAAGCCCCTAAATAATAGAACTTAATACCTGTTTTGACATATTCATGTTGTTGTGGTGCTGTGTTATGACATCGTGGTTGTTTGGCCCCATATACTTGGGTGTGTGTGGAGTTTTGTCTGATAACCTGTGTTATTGCGATGGATGGCTGTAAGTGTGTATTTGTAATTAAGGTGACAATTGGGAAGGAGCCTTAAATTAGGAACCATCCCGGCATTTGACTGGAGTAGAAGTGGAAAACCACTTCCAGGATGGCTGAGGTGGAAATCGAACCCACCTCTTCTCAGTTTTGCCTCACGAACCTGTGTGTACCCGTTTGCAGCTCCAAATTTTTTGGCAGAGCCAGAAATCGAACCCAGACCTTAGGGGTGCAAGCCAGTGGCGGATTTAAGGCAAGATTACGGGGTAGGGGCAGGCAGACCGGGGGTCTGGAATACCCCCCAGCCTATAAGGGGTGAAAGGAAACTCCCCCAGAAAATTTTGCAAAATTAAGGCCCAAATTAGTGATCTTTTTGTGATATTTTAAGGTAAAAATTAACGTTAACAATTTAAAATAAAGAAACAATCAAAAATTATATGAAACTGATTTGTGAATTTGGAAATATTTGCGTGATATTGGCCATTTTAAGTGAGATATTTATTGTATTCTAAATTATCTCAGTTTTGTAAGTCCTACTATTTACTGTCATAGCTCTAATACGAATGGTTTAAAACTATTCTTTAGAGAGGTTTTAAAATTTGTAGTATTCTTTCAAACACAATTTTTGAAATATTAGGCTATTGTAAATTTTACATTTTGGTATTATGTGAAAGAAATTGTGTGAAGCTAATGTTTTCCTCAGGAGCTTAAGTATGTTTTAATGTATAACAGCAAGATGAATAAAATTATTTAAAAGTTTATAGCTTGATGTTTTGAAATCTGAGGATTTATAACAACAAAAACACAAATTTTCTTGACATACCATACATCATTTAACCAAAATCATTATATTTATATTTAACATAAATACAGACTGCTCACTTATTTAAATTCATCTTACAATAAGCTTGTGTGTTTTTTTTTTCTCTTTTATCCAGATAATGAATAGGATGATGAATAGGAATGTCTCTATGGATGAACATTAGAGCCAATCTGTTGAGTCTGGTTTCTGTAGTCCTCGATCTCAAATCTGTTTTCAGGAGACGGAGAGTCGAAATTGACCGTTCGGCACTTGCGATTCTTACAGGATGTGTCAGTATTACGCTATTATGCTATGGTATTACTTTGAGCATCGTCTTCACCAATGGAAATAAAACTGGGTGGCAATACTCGAATGCACTAAGCTACAGTTGATGGGATGATGCCCCCATAGTCCATTTCCATATTCCATTTTGTTGACCAATGGAGATATTCAGCTTTTAGTTTCATATACAAAACTTATTCTTGTAATGGAAACAAAGTGGCATATTTCTCAGTCACCGTCTTAAAGACTTCATTTTGGTCTGGAGTATCAAGATTAGCAATACAGTTTTAACAACATTTTGAGGTAGAAACATATTTAACTTGTAGATGTCAAGGACTTCCAGAAAATCTTGTCTTTAGATTGTTGGTCATCCAGTCCAGCAAGGGGTTATACTGTAGATATCCCTCCTAAAATATTCATCAGCAGTAGTGAATGGTGCATTTTGTCGGTTTCTTAGTCTCTCTACAAATCTCGGAAGCTTTATCTCTACAGCCAACACACTTGCAATTATATTAAATCTTACACTTTTCATACTCATTGCTGAAGTCTTCTTCTTTATTATTCCTTTTCCTGGCAAAGATGGATATCACGCTGAATACTGCATCAGATGCTGACTTGACATCTAGGTTTTCAGTTTGAAAAAGTACACGCAAGTAATGAGTTATGACTAGAACTTCGTTACGACAGCACAAAGATACAATAAGTTCCTCATAGGTTATGCTGGACAACAAACATTATGCCTTAGGTGGTAACACATCCCCTTGAACATCTGACCAACTGGAGACAATTTCGAGTGCAGCACTGACTTTTTCAATGTTGGCTGAAAATTTCAAAATAACGTCATGCCGTTCCACCCATCGTGTCTCACAAAGGTCAATCAGTTGGTCATGAAGAATATTTTTCAGAACCATATTATTTTCATTTTGAAGAAGCATTAAAGAATGATATAAATTCTGTCAAAATACCAAATGTATTTCTTACAGACTGGACCTTTGCTGTTTTAGATATAGCCAAGTTTAGTTGGTGGTTGTAGCAAGGACATCTTACTGCATTAAAAACAACTTTCTGAACCTCTTGTACTGCTCCAAGAGTTTCGGAAATATTCACGGAAACTCCATCGGTTCATGTGCCAACACAGTGAAGATTCAAACCAAGAGCCCTTAACGCTCTAATCACAACCTCACCAAGTCTCAAACCTGTCACCGTCGGTTCAGTTTCATTGCTCGAATGGTTTTCATGATTGCCATTTTCTATCTCTGAGCCTGATGATGAAATTTTTCAAGGTCCAAAACAGCTTTCCTAACGTCGAGAAATCCCACAAAATCTCCTTTAACCTTGATATTGCCTGCTTCAGTGCAAACGTATCTCAAAATAAGTGACATTTGAGAAATATGGGACACATCCACTGTTTTATCAAACACTAGCTGTAACCCGCGGCTTCGCCCGCAATAACATTTGGAATCCTGTTATAACATTAGTTAAATAGATAGATAAGCATGGGTCCTAGTGGAAAATAATTCTATCACCTGAAACCAAAAATGCATGGGACGAAAAAAACCATCAAAATATCATGTTGGTTTCGGTCCCAAAAAGACGTGAAAAATACAATAAAAGTATTAAAAAAACAATTTTTTGAAATTTCATTCGAATCAATTTTTATGTCATTCCTGGGACTTAGAAAATTCCGGCCAAAAAGTACAAAAGCATTAATAACTCCGTAAGTATTCGTCGTATGATGAAATAGCAAGAGAAAAAAGATGTAATGTGTTATTGTCTACAACATAGGCCATGTATAATTTTACACACCGACATATTACGTTTCCACCCCCTCCCCCCCCCCCCCCCCCCACCCCCACCCCATAATTTCACCCCTCCCCATGGGCCCCTTAAATTGGATTTATGAAAAATCGGTCAAACACCTGCTTAGTTATATTTTATGCTCATATTTTTCGGCTGAGTTCCAAACTCCTCGCCTATGTCGTTTAAGAGATACACGCTCCGTTAGGAATCCTTCAACCCCCACTTTTCACCCCTTTCACCTCATAATATACACCACATCGAAAAACCCTCAGACACGTGTCTTCTTATTTTTTGTGCTGAGTTTATATGCCGAGTATCACATCCCCCAATGAAAGCAATCGGGAGATATTGCTATTCAATGAAATGCAGGTCTACCCCCTTAACACCCCTTTAGAACGTGAATATCCAAAAATCCTTTCTTAGCGGGCGTTTGCGGCCCTTGAGGAAGGTGGATACCAAATTTCATTCCAATCCGTTCCGTGGTTTCTGTGATTTCGTGATGAATGAATGAGTCAGTGAGTGGTAGTTGAGCTTTATATAGTAGACTAGCTGTTACCCGCGGCTTCGCCCGCAATAACATTCGGAATCCCGTTATAACATTAGTTATATAGATAGATAAGCATGGTCTATCACCTGAAACCAAAAATGCATGGGACGAAAAAAAACATCAAAATATCATGTTGGTTTCGGACCCTAAAAGACGTGAAAAATATAATAAAAGTATTAAAAAAAAAAATTTGAAATTTCATTCGAATCAATTTTTATGTCATTCCTGGGACTTAGAAAATTCCGACAAAAAGTACAAAATCATTAATAACTACGTAAGTATTCGTCGTATGATGAAATAGCAAGAGAAAAAAAAGATGTAATGTGTTATTGTCTACAACATAGGCCATGTATAATTTTACACTCAGACATATTACGTCCCCCCCCCCTCCCATAATTTCACCCCTCCCCATGGGCCCCTTAAATTGGATTTATGAAAAAACGGTCAAACACCTATTTACTTATTTTTTATGCTGATTTTTCCCGCCGAGTTCCAAAATCCCGGCCTATGTCGTTTAAGGGATACACGCTCTGTTAGGAATCCTTCAACCCCCACTTTTCACCCCTTTCACCTCATAATATACACCACATCGAATAACACTCAGACACGTGTCTTCTTATTTTTAATGATGAGTTTATATGCCGAGTATCACATCCCACAATGAAACCAATCGGGAGATATTGCTATTGAATGAAATGCAGGTCTACCCCCTTAACACCCCTTTAGAACCTGAATATCCAAAAATCCATTCTTAGTGGGCGTTTGCGGCCCTTGAGGAAGCTGCATACCAAATTTCATTCCAATCCGTTCCGTGGTTTCTGAGATTTCGTGATGAATGAATCAGTCAGTCAGTCAGAGAGTGAGTGGTATTCGAGCTTTATATCTATCTATATATAAAGCTCAAATACCACTCTCTCACTGACTGACTGACTGACTGATTCATTCATCACGAAATCTCAGAAACCACCGAACGGATTGGAATGAAATTTGGTATGCGGCTTCCTCAAGGACCGCAAACGCCCACTAAGAAAGGATTTTTGGATATTCAGGTTCTAAAGGGGGTGTTAAGGGGGGTAGACCTGTATTTCATTGTATAGCAATATCTCCCGATTGGTCTCATTGGGGGATGTGATACTCGGCATATAAACTCATCATTAAAAATAAGAAGACACGTGTCTGAGGGTTTTTCGATGTGGTGTATATTATGAGGTGAAAGGGGTGAAAAGTGGGGGTTGAATGATTCCTAACGGAGCGTGTATCCCTTAAACGACATAGGCCAGGAGTTTGGAACTCAGCGGGAGAAAATCAGCATAAAAAATAAGTAAATAGGTGTTTGACCGTTTTTTCATAAATCCAATTTAAGGGGCCCATGGGGAGGGGTGAAATTATGGGGGGGGACGTAATATGTCTGAGTGTAAAATTATACATGGCCTATGTTGTAGACAATAACACATTACATCTTTTTTGTCTCTTGCTATTTCATCATACGAAGAATACTTAGGGAGTTATTAATGATTTTGTACTTTTTGGCCGGAATTTTCAAAGTCCCAGGAATGACATAAAAATTGATTCGAATAAAATTTCAAAAAATAGTTTTTTTTTTATACTTTTATTATATTTTTCACGTCTTTTAGGGTCCGAAAACAACATGATATGTTGATGTTTTTTTTTTGTCCCATGCTTTTTTGGTTTCAGGTGATAGAATTATTTTCAACTAGGACCCATGCTTATCTATCTACTATATAAAGCTCAAATACCACTCCCTCACTCACTCACTGACTCATCCATTCATCACGAAATCTCAGAAACCACCGAACGGATTGGATTGAAATTTGGTATCCAGCTTCCTCAAGGGCCGCAAACGCCCACTAAGAAAGGATTTTTGGATATTCAGGTTCTAAAGGGGTATTGAGGGGGTAGACTTATGGGGGAGGGAAACGTAATATGTCTCAGTGTAAAATTATACATGGCCTATGTTGTAGACAATAACACATTACATCTTTTTTGTCTCTTGCTATTTCATCATACGACGAATACTTACGGAGTTATTAATGATTTTGTCTTTTTGGCCGGAATTTTCTAAGTCCCAGGAATGACATAAAATTGATTCGATCGAATGAAATTTCAAAAAATAGTTCTTTTTAATATTTTTATTATATTTTTCACGTCTTTTAGGGTCCGAAACCAACATGATATTTTGATGTTTTTTTTTTTCGTCCCATGCATTTTTGTTTTCAGGTGATAGAATTATTTTCCACTAGAACCCATGCTTATCTATCTATATAACTAATGTTATAACGGGATTCCAAATGTTAATGCGGGCGAAGCCGCGGGTAACAGCTAGTCTACTATATAAAGCTCAAGTACCACTCACTGACTCATTCATTCATCACGAAATCTCAGAAACCACCGAACGGATTGGAATGAAATTTGGTATCCCGCTTCCTCAACGGCCGCAAACGCCCGCTAAGAAAGGATTTTTGGATATTCAGGTTCTAAAGGCGTGTTAAGGGGGTAGACCTGCATTTCATTGAATAGCAATATCTCCCGATTGCTTTCATTGGGGGATGTGATACCCATGGGGAGGGGTGAAATTATGGGGGAGGGGGGAAACGTAATATGTCTGAGTGTAAAATTATACATGACCTATGTTGTCGACAATAACACATTACATCTTTTTTGTCTCTTGCTATTTCATCATACGACGAATACTTAGGGAGTTATTAATGATTTTGTATTTTTTGGCCGGAATTTTTTAAGTCCCAGGAATGACATAAAAATTGATTCGAATGAAATTTCAAAAAATAGTTTTTTTAATACTTTTATTATAATTTTCACGTCTTTTAGGGTCCGAAACCAACATGATATTTTGATGTGTTTTTTTTTTTCGTCCCAAGCATTTTTGGTTTCTGGTGATAGAATTATTTTCCACTAGGACCGATGCTTATCTACTATATAAAGCTCAAATACCACTGACTGACTGATTCATTCATCTCGAAATCTCAGAAACCACGGAACGGATTGGAATGAAATTTGGTATGCAGCTTCCTCAAGGGCCGCAAACGTTCACTAAGGAAGGATTTTTGGATATTCAGGTTCTAAAAGGGTGTTAAGGGGGTAGACCTGCATTTCATTGAATAGCAATATCTCCCGATTGCTTTCATTGGGGGATGTGATACTCGGCATATAAACTCATCATTAAAAATAAGAAGACACATGTCTGAGGGTTTTTCGATGTGGGGTATATTATGAGGTGAAAGGGGTGAAAAGTGGGGGTTGAAGGATTCCTAACGAAGCGTGTATCTCATAAACGACATAGGCGAGGAGTTTGGAACTCAGCCGAAAAAAATCAGCATAAAAATAACTAAACAGGTGTTTGCCATTTTTTCATAAGTCCAATTTAAGGGGCCCATAGGGAGGGGTGAAATTATGGGGGAGGGGGGAAACGTAATATGTCTGAGTGTAAAATTATACATGGCATATGTTGTCGACAATAACACATTACATCTTTTTTGTCTCTTGCTATTTCATCATACGACGAATACTTAGGGAGTTATTAATGATTTTGTATTTTTTGGCCGGAATTTTTTAAGTCCCAGGAATGACATAAAAATTGATTCGAATGAAATTTCAAAAAATAGTTTTTTTAATACTTTTATTATAATTTTCACGTCTTTTAGGGTCCGAAACCAACATGATATTTTGATGGGTTTTTTTTTTCGTCCCAAGCATTTTTGGTTTCTGGTGATAGAATTATTTTCCACTAGGACCGATGCTAATCTACTATATAAAGCTCAAATACCACTGACTGACTGATTCATTCATCTCGAAATCTCAGAAACCACGGAACGGATTGGAATGAAATTTGGTATGCAGCTTCCTCAAGGGCCACAAACGCCCACTAAGGAAGGATTTTTGGATATTCAGGTTCTAAAGGGGTGTTAAGGGGTAGACCTGCATTTCATTGAATTGCAATATCTCCCGATTGGTTTCATTGTGGGATGTGATACTCGGCATATAAACTCATCATTAAAAATAAGAAGACACGTGTCTGAGGGTTTTTCGATGTGGTGTATATATTGAGGTGAAAGGGGTGAAAAGTGGGGGTTGAAGGATTCCTAACGGAGCGTGTATACCTTAAACGACATAGGCCAGGAGTTTGGAACTCAGCGGGAAAAATCAGCATAAAAAATAAGTAAATAGGTGTTTGACCGTTTTTTCATAAATCCAATTTAAGGGGCCCATTGGGAGGGGTGAAAATATGGGGGGGGGGCGTAATATGTCTGAGTGTAAAATTATACATGGCCTATGTTGTAGACAATAACACAATACATCTTTTTTGTCTCTTGCTATTTCATCATACGACGAATACTTAGGAGTTATTAATGATTTTGTACTTTTTGGTCGGAATTTTCTAAGTCCCAGGAATGACATAAAAATTGATTCGAATGAAATTTCAAAAAAGATTTTTTTTAATACTTTTATTATATTTTTCACGTCTTTTAGGGTCCGAAACCAACATGATATTTTGATGTTTTTTTTTCGTCCCATGCATTTTTGGTTTCAGGTGATAGAATTTATTTTCCACTAGGACCCATGCTTATCTACTACTAGCAGTAGTACCCGGCTTCGCCCGGTGGAATGATGATAATGTTTTAAGGTCTCCTTAGAAATATAATGGACTTAAAATCTAAGTCATTTGCCCCCAAAGACAATGAGGGAGTAATATCTAGGTCATTTGCCCTTTTGATAAGGATGATAATATATATATTTCCTGAAGGACATCCGCCCGGCATTCCGGGAGACCATAAAGATCCAGAATACAGTGTAGGTACACTGTTGGCTCTACAGTACATAAGTCATTACGATATACCATATAAATGGTTATGTAGCATGTTGAGTGATGCTCTCAATACGCCCAAGCAGATCTTCTCAAGATCATTCTCGATGATGCCAAGCTTATTGAGGATATCCACGACGAACTTATAAGATGTTCCACGAGCTCCGAATAGAAGGCCATTCACTTTCCATGCATTTTTAGGTAAGTTATATCTCTCACTCAAGTGAGGTATGCATGGTCGGTAAATAGCCTCTTTCTCCTCGTTGACTCGTACGGCTTGCGGAATGTCCACTTCCATTCGTACCGTGGGGTCCAGGACCAAACCCCTTCCATTCTTCCTGTCAATGGCAACGATATCTGCTCTACGGTGACTACCATTTTCCGAAATGCAGTGCACTTCCTCATAAACTTCCCATTTCAATTTCCTCAGGAAAGTGGCAATTGATGATCGAACTCGGTGATGGCGGTAATTTCGTAACAGTTCTCCTTTAGAACATTGGCCCAGGACATGTCCTAGCGTCTCTGGTTGGTCTCATCCTGGTTGTCGGCATAGGGTTGTGTGCTGACTTCTCCCCGGCACAGCTCTCACCGCTGAGATGTTGCAAGACATTTTGATGCCATTCGTCCATTCAGAGCACGATAAGCCTTTTCTGTTGAATTGACACGTCAAACTTACAAACTACCGTAATAGAAATACATATTTCAAAATTCACAGGCGAGGAAGACTTATTGTGTGTGGTGATTAATGGTGTAATGGGCGTAACATCTACTGTAGGTCATTTGCTCGTATGATGAGGATGATAAGGGAAACTACTACCGGTATTGAATTGACACTTCAACGTATAATGTACACAATGTACTGTAATAAAAATAACTATATGGCGGCTTCGGTGGCGTATTTGGTAGCATGCTGAGCTTCTATGCCCAAGATAGCGGGTTCAAACCCGGCCGAAGCCGTCGGATATTTTAAGAGCGTTAAAAATCCGTCAGTATGCCTTTCTTCGGAGGGGAAGTAAAGCCGGCGGTCCCATGTCAGATTTATGGCATGTTATTGAACCTTCCACTAATTACACCTGTGTGAAGCTAAATTGGATAGGTAAACAACGCTCATAGATGTCTACGTCCGTTGCCAAGAGCCGACTGCAGTGGCTTCTAGTAGCTAAGTTCCGAACTTGGAATAGTAGTCGTTGACGGTGGCGCTTGGCGGCAAAAGTACGAACTATTCGAAGAATACTAAGTTGCAGTTTGTACTTAAATTAAAAAACAGATAACACACACTAATACAGTCATCAGAATTAACCCCGGTTATCAGACAGATTCTACACACACCCAAAGTACACGGGGCTACATGACCGCGTTGTCGCAGCCCCTAAACTTAAGAACCAACCAACCAAAAATAAATATTTTAAAAATCACAGTCAAGAAAGACTTTATGCGGCGGTGATTATTGGTATGATGCGCGTAACATCTAGGTCATTTGCACTTATGATGATAATAATATGGTAATGAAAAAATGACTACTAAACGAACATGGTGTTATTTTAAAACTGATATAGGTAATTCAGGTGTCTAGCTTCGATGTCTTCCAAAGTCTCAACCTTATTTTCTGGCTTAGGCCTGTACTGGATGCGTCTAGTGAAAGAGCGTACTGCTCGGCAAAGACAAAGAATATAGGTCAAAGCTGCACGAACCTGAGATGATCGCAGATGATGACGAAATATGATGACACACGTTCGGGGTTCCCCGTCCTATACAGATTGACCGGGAATCACTCACTGTTTCGCAACGGCCCTGTGCTGGCATCAGCATAGACAGCAGGAGATAACACGGCGGGCTCTGGAAAGTACTCTCAAGTCACCTCAAAATGAATCAGCAAGATATTCTCACAACTGACCCCCCCAGGGTCTCACAACGTGTGGGACGTGGGTTGGCGACCACGGAACCCCAGCTGAGTCTGGCATCGCTTCTACTTCCTGGTGCCGGGCTCATTTCAGTACTCTTTCCTGTCGGCCTCCCTTGGTCAACTCTTCTTCTCTTCCGACCCAGACTGTATTAGGGTATCCGAGGGCTATGGAGTCTTTCAATTTCCCGCCTTAATTGGCTTTGTCTCATCTTTCCTGATACCCTCATTCTTCGAGGTGAAACGGTGTAGATTTGTGCCAAACAGCCTAAATGCAAGGGATGGAGTGGTCTCGCCGCAAGCAGACAGTGTTAGTCGCAGTGTTCCAAAGGGTAAATATACAAATTTTGGTTGAGATCGGTGAAACGGTGTAGATTTGGGACAAAGGGCCTAAATGCAGGGAATGGAGTGGTCTGTCCGCAATTTGAAGCAGACAGTGTTACTCGCTGGGTACCAAAGGGAAAGTTTAGGAATATTGGTTCTGATCGGTGAAACGGTGTAGATTTGTGCCAAAGTGCCTAAATGCAGGGAATGGGGTGGTCTGTCCGAAATTTTAAGTGGACAGTGTTACTCGCAGGGTTCCAAAGGGTAAGTATACAAATTTTGGTTCAGATAGGTGAAACGGTGTAGATTTGTGCCAAAGGGCCTAAATGCATGGGATGGAGTAGCCTCTCCGCAATTTCAAGCAGACAGTGTTAGTCGCAGTGTTCCAAAGGGTAAATATACAAATTTTGGTTGAGATCGGTGGAACGGTGTAGATTTGGGCCAAAGGGCCTAAATGCAGGGAATGGAGTGGTCTGTCCGCAATTTCAAGCAGACAGTGTTACTCGCAGGGTTCCAAAGGGTAAGTATACACATTTTGGTTCAGATCGGTGAAACGGTGTAGATTTGTGCAAAAAGGGCCTAAATGCAGGGAATGGCGTGGTCTGTCCGAAATTTCAAGCAGACAGTGTTAGTCGCAGTGTTCCATAGGGTAAATATACAAATTTTGGTTGAGATCGGTGAAACGGTATAGATTTGGGCCAAAGGGCCTAAATGCAGGGAATGGAGTGGTCTGTCCGCAATTTCAAGCAGACAGTGTTACTCGCAGGGCACCAAAGGGTAAGAATACGAATTTTGGTTCTGATCGGTGAAACGGTGTAGATTTGGACCAAAGGGCCTAAATGCAGGGAATGGGGTGGTCTGTCCGAAATTTTAAGTGGTCAGTGGTACTCGCAGGGTTCCAAAGGGTAAATATACAAATTTTGGTTGAGATCGGTGAAACGGTGTGGATTTGGAACAAAGGGCCTAAATGCAGGGAATGGGGTGGTCTGTCCGAAATTTCAAGTGGACAGTGTTACTCGCAGGGTTCCAAAGGGTAAATATACTAATTTTGGTTGAGATCGGTGAAACGGTGTAGATTTGGACCAAAGGGCCTAAATGCAGGGAATGGGGTGGTCTGTCCGAAATGTTAAGTGGTCAGTGGTACTCGCAGGGTTCCAAAGGTTAAATATACAACTTTTGGTTCAGATCGGTGAAACGGTGTAGATTTGTGCAAAAGGGCCTAAATGCAGGGCATGGGGTGGTCTGTCCGAAATTTAATGTTGACGGGGTTACCCGCAGGGTTCCAAAGGGTAAGTATACAAATTTTGGTTCAGATCGGTGAAACGGTGTAGATTTGGATACATAACAGACAGACAGACAGACAGACGAACTTTGTGCTTTATGTATAGTAGATAAGCATGGTCTATCACCTGAAACCAAAAATGCAAGGTACGAAAAAATACATCAAAATATCATGTTGGTTTCGGACCCTAAAAGACGTAAAAAATATAATAAAAGTATTAAAAATAAATATTTTTGAAATTTCATTCGAATCAATTTTTATGTCACTCCTGGGACTTAGAAAATTCCGGCCAAAAAGTACAAGATCATTAATAACTCCCTAAGTATTCTTCGTATGATGGAATAGCAAGAGACAAAAAAGATGTAATGTGTTATTGTCTACAACATAGGCCATGTATAATTTTACACTCAGACATATTACGTCCCCCCCAAAATTTCACCCCTCCCCATGGGCCCCTTAAATTGGATTTATGAAAAAACGGTCAAACACCTATTTACTTATTTTTATGCTGATTTTTTCCCGCTGAGTTCCAAACTCCTGGCCTATGTCGTTTAAGGGATACACGCTCCGTTAGGAATCCTTCAACCCCCACTTTTCACCCCTTTCACCTCATGATATACACCACATCGAAAAACCCTCAGACACGTGTCTTCTTATTTTTAATGATGAGTTTATATGCCGAGTATCACATCCCCCTATGAAAGCAATCGGGAGATATTGCTATTCAATGAAATGCAGGTCTACCCCCTTAACATCCCTTTAGAACCTGAATTTCCAAAAATCCTTTCTTAGCGGGCGTTTGCGGCCCTTGGGGAAGCTGGATACCGAATTTCATTCCAATCCGTTCGGTGGTTTCTGAGATTTCGTGATGAATGAATGAGTCAGTGAGTGGTATTTGAGCTTTATATAGTAGATAAGCATCGGTCCTAGTGGAAAATAATTCTATCACCTGAAACCAAAAATGGATGGGACGAAAAAAAACATCAAAATATCATGTTGGTTTCGGACCCTAGAACACGTGAAAAATATAATAAAAGTATTTAAAAAAACTATTTTTTGAAATTTCATTCGAATCAATTTTATGTCATTCCTGGGACTTAGAAAATTCCGGCCAAAAAATACATAATCATTAATAACTCCCTAAGTATTCGTCGTATGATGAAATAGCAAGAGACAAAAAAGATGTAATGTGTTATTGTCTACAACATAGGTCATGTATAATTTTACACTCAGACATATTACGTTTCCCCCCTCCCCCATAATTTCACCCCTCCCCATGGGCCCCTTAAATTGGATTTATGAAAAAACGTCAAACACCTGTTTAGTTATTTTTATGCTGATTTTTTTCGGCTGAGTTCCAAACTCCTCGCCTATGTCGTTTAAGAGATACACGCTCCGTTAGGAATCCTTCAACCCCCACTTTTCACCCCTTTCACCTCATAATATACACCACATCGAAAAACCCTCAGACACAAGTCTTCTTATTTTTAATGATGAGTTTATATGCCGAGTATCACATCCCCCAATGAAAGCAATCGGGAGATATTGCTATTCAATGAAATGCAGGTCTACCCCCTTAACACCCCTTTAGAACCTGAATATCCAAAAATCCTTTCTTAGCGGGCGTTTGCGGCCGTTGAGGAAGCGGGATACCAAATTTCATTCCAATCCGTTCGGTGGTTTCTGAGATTTCGTGATGAATGAATGAGTCAGTGAGTGGTACTTGAGCTTTATATAGTAGACTAGCTGTTACCCGCGGCTTCGCCCGCATTAACATTTGGAATCCCGTTATAACATTAGTTATATAGATAGATAAGCATGGGTCCTAGTGGAAAATAATTCTATCACCTGAAACCAAAAATGCATGGGACGAAAAAAAACAACATCAAAATATCATGTTGGTTTCGGACCCTAAAAGACAATAAAAATATTAAAAAGAACTATTTTTTGAAATTTCATTCGATCGAATCAATTTTATGTCATTCCTGGGACTTAGAAAATTCCGGCCAAAAAGACAAATTCATTAATAACTCCGTAAGTATTCGTCGTATGATGAAATAGCAAGAGACAAAAAAGATGTAATGTGTTATTGTCTACAAATAGGCCATGTATAATTTTACACTGAGACATATTACGTTTCCCTCCCCCCTAAGTCTACCCCCTTAACACCCCTTTAGAACCTGAATATCCAAAAATCCTTCCTTAGTGGGCGTTTGCGGCCCTTGAGGAAGCTGGATACCAAATTTCATTCCAATCCGTTCGGTGGTTTCTGAGATTTCGTGATGAATGAATGAGTCAGTGAGTGAGTGAGGGAGTGGTATTTGAGCTTTATATAGTAGATAGATAAGCATGGGTCCTAGTGGAAAATAATTCTATCACCTGAAACCAAAAATGCATGGGACAAAAAAAACATCAACATATCATGTTGTTTTCGGACCCTAAAAGACGTGAAAAATATAATAAAAGTATTAAAAAAAACTATTTTTTGAAATTTTATTCGAATCAATTTTTATGTCATTCCTGGGACTTTGAAAATTCCGGCCAAAAAAAACAAAATCATTAATAACTCCCTAAGTATTCTTCGTAAGATGAAATAGCAGGAGACAAAAAAGATGTAATGTGTTATTGTCTACAACATAGGCCATGTATAATTTTACACTCAGACATATTACGACCCCCCCCCCCATAATTTCACCCCTCCCCATGGGCCCCTTAAATTGGATTTATGAAAAATCGGTCAAACACCTATTTACTTATTTTTTATGCTGATTTTATCCCGCTGAGTTCCAAACTCCTGGCCTATGTCGTTTAAGGGATACACGCTCCGTTAGGAATCCTTCAATCCCAACTTTTCACCCCTTTCACCTCATAATATACACCACATCGAAAAACCCTCAGACAAGTGTCTTCTTTTTTTTAATGCTGAGTTTATATGCCGAGTATCACATCCCCCAATGAAACCAATAGGGAGATATTGCTATTCAATGAAATGCAGGTCTACCCCCTTAACACCCCTTTAGAACCTGAATATCCAAAAATCCTTTCTTTGTGGGCGTTTGCGGCCCTTGAGGAAGCTGGATACCAAATTTCATTCCAATCCGTTCGGTGGTTTCTGAGATTTCGTGATGAATGAATGAGTCAGTGAGTGAGTGAGGGAGTGGTATTTGAGCTTTATATAGTAGATAGATAAGCATGGGTCCTAGTGGAAAATAATTCTATCACCTGAAACCAAAAATGCATGGGACAAAAAAAACATCAACATATCATGTTGTTTTCGGACCCTAAAAGACGTGAAAAATATAATAAAAGAATAAAAAAAACTATTTTTTGAAATTGTATTCGAATCAATTTTTATGTCATTCCTGGGACTTTGAAAATTCCGGCCAAAAAAAAACAAAATCATTAATAACTCCCTAAGTATTCTTCGTAAGATGAAATAGCAAGAGACAAAAAAGATGTAATGTGTTATTGTCTACAACATAGGCCATGTATAATTTTACACTGAGACATATTACGTTTCCCTCCCCCATAAGTCTACCCCCTTAACACACCTTTAGAACCTGAATATCCAAAAATCCTTTCTTAGTGGGCGTTTGCGGCCCTTGAGGAAGCTGCATACCAAATTTCATTCCAATCCGTTCGGGGGTTTCTGAGATTTCGTGATGAATGAATCAGTCAGTGAGTGAGTGGTATTTGAGCTTTATATAGTAGATAAGCATGGGTCCTAGTGAAAAATAATTCTATCACCTGGAACCAAAAATGCATGGGACGAAAAAAAACATCATAATATCATGTTGGTTTAGGACCCTAAAAGACGTGAAAAATATAATAAAAGTATTAAAAATAAATATTTTTGAAATTTCATTCGAATCAATTTTTATGTCATTCCTGGGACTTAGAAAATTCCGGCCAAAAAGTACAAAATCATTAATAACTCCCTAAGTATTATTCGTATGATGAAATAGCAAGAGACAAAAAAGATGTAATGTGTTATTGTCTACAACATAGGCCATGTATAATTTTACACTCAGACATATTACGTCCCCCCCATAATTTCACCCCTCCCCATGGGCCCCTTAAATTGGATTTATGAATAAACGGTCAAACACCTATTTACTTATTTTTTATGCTGATTTTCTCCCGCTGAGTTCCAAACTCCTGGCCTATGTCGTTTAAGGGATACACGCTCCGTTAGGAATCCTTCAACCCCCACTTTTCACCCCTTTCACCTCATAATATACTCCACATCGAAAACGCTCAGACACGTGTCTTCTTATTTTTAATGGTGAGTTTATATGCCGAGTATCACATCCCCATACCTGCCAACTTTTGAAAAGGGCTATCAGTAAAACTCACGCGCGACAAAAAATCTAACGATTTTCGACATACCCCGGCTTGACGAAAATAATAATACTTCTGGGCTACAAAATACAATAACTCATGCTTTAAACAGGATACTTCAATGAAATCATATCTACTTACATAATTTGTAGATGAACATAACAATCAAGAAGAAATCCATGTTAATCAGCAGCAGGCGTGGTGAATATTGGTTTGGAGCAGACATAACAGGACTTCCTTGATAGATTACGCTGATATACGATAGTTGAAAAAGGCTTTAAACAATAAAACTTGTTTAACGTAACACAGGCAAGAAATAATATAATACACACTGCAAATCACATGCTAGTTCGACTTTTAAGTCATGGTTGTGGCCTTTTTAGCTTCCTGCAAACAGTCTTGAGAAAATGTTTTGTCATAACAGGGACCAGAACTCCTGGTCTTCAAAATAGAAATAGACTCCAGAGATTCATTGGACATGGATGACCTGAACTGTGTTCTATTTTTCTTCACAAGGCTAAAAAAAACGTTCACATTCTGCATTGCTATGGGGTATGGTGAGAATAGAGAGCAATACTCTAGAAATTCGGTTATACTTAAGAAGTCCATCGGCTCCACGAATTCTTGATATTTGTGTCCAACTGGAATCACTTGCAGCATCTTGATGTGCAGCCAAAGTGTCATCTACCTGAAGAGCTGTGAACTGCCTCTGAAGCTCATTCACCACCTCATCTGTAGTTTCATTCTCTTCCTTGCATAACATGATAGGAAACTTTTCCAAGAAAAAACGAATGGAAGATAACTGTGCATCTTCAATTTTGTCTAACCTAGCAACTTGAGCATTCTTTAACACGTCATCCTTGAGTGGAAACTTGTTGATGATGTAGTCACAGGCAGTATAAAAGTAGTGTCTCACTGATGAAAAGAAAAGGGATTTATCTGTATCCGGTCCGTTCTGAAGGCACTTAACAACTTCAGATGATGCATTTTTTGCCATTTTATTTACAATACATGTCGTTTTCGGGCGACCACAACTATATTTCTTTGCAACTTCTGATGTGGGAAACATCTTAAATAAAGCACCAGCATGATCAGCCGCACTTAAGGGCACATTGTGTTCCACCAAAAAGGAAGTAAACAGACACTCGGCCCTAATTACGTCATTGTCAACGTTTCCAGACTTAGCAAAAAAGGTGTTGATTTTCTTGCTATCTTCCTTCGATTTAACATAACTAATGTGTTTACCGCACTTCACATGATTACTTAAATCGTTTTTTCCACCATGTGCAATATTAATATCACACCCACATACCGTGCAAAAGGCAAATTTTTCTCCCTTTTTTGATTTTAGTATGCACGGAAAATCAACCGAGTATGATTCTTTAAATGTCTGGAAGTACTGTTTCTTGTTGGATTTGTTCATTCTCGATATCTACTAAAACATCGAAAGGAACCTGGATCACTGAACGTCACATAAAATTATAACATAAAACACTTCAGACAGCCAACACTTCATTAAAACATGTCAAAACACACAAAGTCTTAAACCCCGATGCCAACCTCGTGAAGAAAGAATATGCACATGGTAGAAAGAAAAAAACACACACGTGGAACGAATGTAATTAGTCCAAGGAATACAGGAAACTGCGAAGCACGAAGTTATAGCACAAAAACTCGACCGCTTCATTAAAATATGCCATAACCTTAAAAGACGAAAACATTCAAGGAACGCCAACTTCGTGAACAATGAACAACTAACGTGGTCAAAGAATATGGTTTAAATCGCAACGAGCGAACGGAGCGGAACAAAGAATATGCGAAGCAGAGCCTGTCGACACCTAAGATTCACATGGAAGAACGGTTATCCCGGCTTCAAATTCAATCACAAATGACGACACAACTATCACACGGTTATAAGTACGAATCATATCAAAGAACGAGTTATCGACTATCGTGGACTTGCCTTCGACCCACGCAAACAATCGATTGTACGGAAGTGGGCGGTATTATCGAATGTAAATTATCGTTTCAAATTTTTTCCGCGAAATCGTAAAATGACACCGTTCATCCGTAAAACCGTAAAATGCTGCAATTTCCGTAAATTTTACGGATAAACCGTAAAAGTTGGCAGGTATGCATCCCCCAATGAAACCAATCGGGAGATATTGCTATACAATGAAATGCAGGTCTACCCCCTTAACACCCCTTTAGAACCTGAATATCCAAAAATCCTTTCTTAGCGGGCGTTTGCGGCCCTTGAGGAAGCTGGATACCAAATTTCATTCCAATCCGTTCGGTGGTTTCTGAGATTTCGTGATGAATGAATGAGTCAGTGAGTGGTATTTGAGCTTTATACTGTATAGTAGACTAGCTGTTACCCGCGGCTTCGCCCGCATTAACATTTGGAATCCCGTTATAACATTAGTTTTATAGATAGATAAGCATGGGTCCTAGTGGAAAATAATTCTATCACCTGAAACCAAAAATGCATGGGACGAAAAAAAAACATTAAAATATCATGTTGGTTTCGGACCCTAAAAGACGTGAAAAATATAATAAAAGTATTAAAAAGAACTATTTTTTGAAATTTCATTCGATCGAATCAATTTTATGTCATTCCTGGGACTTAGAAAATTCCGGCCAATAAGACAAAATCATTAATAACTCCGTAAGTATTCGTCGTATGATGAAATAGCAAGAGACAAAAAAGATGTAATGTGTTATTGTCTACAAATAGGCCATGTATCATTTTACACTGAGACATATTACGTTTCCCTCCCCCATAAGTCTACCCCCTTAACACCCCTTTAGAACCTGAATATCCAAAAATCCTTTCTTAGTGGGCGTTTGCGGCCCTTGAGGAAGCTGGATACCAAATTTCATTCCAATCCGTTCGGTGGTTTCTGAGATTTCGTGATGAATGAATGAGTCAGTGAGTGAGTGAGGGAATGGTATTTGAGCTTTATATAGTAGATAGATAAGCATGGGTCCTAGTGGAAAATAATTCTATCACCTGAAACCAAAAATGCATGGGACAAAAAAAACATCAACATATCATGTTGTTTTCGGAACCTAAAAGACGTGAAAAATATAATAAAAGTAAAAAAAAAAAACTATTTTTTGAAATTTTATTCGAATCAATTTTTATGTCATTCCTGGGACTTTGAAAATTCCGGCCAAAAAGTACAAAATCATTAATAACTCCCTAAGTATTCTTCGTAAGATGAAATAGCAAGAGACAAAAGGGATGTAATGTGTTATTGTCTACAACATAGGCCATGTATAATTTTACACTCAGACATATTACGTCCCCCCCCCCCCCGCATAATTTCACCCCTCCCCATGGGCCCCTTAAATTGGATTTATGAAAAATCGGTCAAACACCTATTTACTTATTTTTTATGCTGATTTTTTCCCGCTGAGTTCCAAACTCCTGGCCTATGTCGTTTAAGGGATACACGCTCCGTTAGGAATCCTTCAATCCCCACTTTTCACCCCTTTCACCTCATAATATACACCACATCGAAAAACCCTCAGACACGTGTCTTCTTTTTTTTAATGATGAGTTTATATGCCGAGTATCACATCCCCCAATGAAACCAATAGGGAGATATTGCTATTCAATGAAATGCAGGTCTACCCCCTTAACACCCCTTTAGAACCTGAATATCCAAAAATCCTTTCTTAGTGGGCGTTTGCGGCCCTTGAGGAAGCTGCATACCAAATTTCATTCCAATCCGTTCGGGGGTTTCTGAGATTTCGTGATGAATGAATCAGTCAGTGAGTGAGTGGTATTTGAGCTTTATATAGTAGATACAGCTGAATTCCTTGGCACCTCACCACAGAATTCTATGAGAGAATTTTGAATTGTTTTCTGGTAAAGAGGCTTCTTGGACCAGCCGTTCTTAGATGTTCTTCAAGAGCATAGAAGTAAATTTATATCCAAATGGATCCTACTTGTCATTAAAAGGTAGTTACACTTTAAAGCAATGGCAAACTACCTCACTCCTCTTCTTGCCTAGTACGCCTCAATATAGTGCTGCCTTGGGTTTTTGTGGGTATCTACCCACATAACCTAACGGTGGTGCTTTTTGAGGATCCAACCAGCCTTCGGGCTGACTACCTTGACAGACAGACACTTTAAAGGTCTGTAAACATAGATATTTCACGAGCTTCGAGTTGCATGTTTAGTGAATAACTAAGAAATTGCATGATTTGTTTCCAAGCTTTAAATACAAGTAACCAAAAAATGTTTAAATAACATTCAAAAATATTAGTTAACTGCAGGGCCGGATTTAAGAGTATGCCGCCTATAGGCAAAAAGTCCATTTGCCGCCCCCTCTATAGTTCATATTTGCTTAATACATTTGTTTCATACAACAAAAGGATAGAGTTCATTTGCGTTTTCATCTTTTTTAAACATAAAGTTCATTTAGTATAGATAAAACTACAAATTTAAAGGCTTACATAATAAATGTTATAATGAATTTAGTTATCTAGGTCTACTTGTTTTTCTTTTTTTTTACTTCTTTCAAGATTCGTTAAAAAAATGAAATGGGTTTCGAACTTAATTAATTAATTAATTTGTTCTTGGAGATCAGTGATCACTATTTTACACATATTTTTATATTTTAATGCTAATGACTATCTTTTACGCAATTGAAGAACTGTGTTCAATTTGAATTAAGTTGTCCTACACGGTGAAATGAAATTACACAAAATGTAGTTAATTACTGGTTTATTTGTTGAAAAATATACAAACTTCTCGAAAACAACTCACCCCACATAATCTTCGTGTTCAAATTTACATAGCTTTCTTACGAGAGTTCTTAATGGCCAACTCGTTAATAATGTCCTCAAATGAAAGTGTTTTTGTTGTATTTGCCGCAATACAAAATAATGAAAGTGAGTTTAACCGTATTTCAGAAATACTAGTTCGCAGATAGTTCTTAACTCTTCTAAGGCAGGAAGAACTGTATAAGGACTAAAACATATTTTTAAGTAACATTGTATACTTAAATTCGTAGAGAAAATATTATTAACGTCTGTAATACTTCATGTTAGCTTTTGAATGAACTTCCAAACTGCCGCCCCTGAAAATTTGCCGCTCTAGGCTGCAGCCTACTTAGCCTATTTAGAAATACGGCCCTGGTTAAGTGGCATATTTCTGTCACCGTCTGGAGTATCAAGATTAGTGATACAGTTTTTAACAACATTTTGAGGAAGAAACATA
The DNA here is from genome assembly GCA_946902985.2 of Meconema thalassinum. NCBI lineage: Eukaryota > Metazoa > Arthropoda > Insecta > Orthoptera > Tettigoniidae > Meconema > Meconema thalassinum. Next base: position 898,560,095 of record OX336390.1, read on the forward strand.
TTTTAACTGGTAGATGTCAAGGACTTCATCCACCCCTGGTGAGAGCCAAGAGGCAGGTTTGTATTTTTATATATGAGAATGCATAGATTGACTGGATAAAACGTTATAATCTGAAGAGTGGAAATACTGTATAGGCTACCGGAACTGTATAATGGTCAAGCACCAAAACCGAAACATGTTCCAGGAGCCCACTATAACTGAATGTGAGGATCGTGCCGCATCTTTCTAGGAAAAATTAAAATACTTGGAAACAATTTTTCACATGGCTCGTTTTATCAGCAGTGTTTCATAGCACACATTGCAACAAAAATTTGAATTTTATAGAATGTTTCCTTGCTCATTATATGTATATTCACTCTTCAGAAGTACTTTCTGCCTAGTATTGCCACCCAAACTGCTCCAGTTTTCTCTCGATAAAGGTGTGCTAACACTGATTTCTTGCTATAGAATCCAAAGTAAGTTAGAAAGACAGAAAGACTTTAGGACATAGCTCCTCTAAGAGTGAGAGAGATTTTAGAATGTGACTGCAGTGGTGTAAAGGGCTTTATGTTCGACGATGTCGAAATGTGAATATTATACGTCAGAAAACTGTATCATAATGATGGTCATTATAGTACTGTTTTCCATTAAGATACAGTTTCTCCAGCCAATCAGAGCTCATTCATTGACCAATTAGGTAAAGATACCTTCGCGCATGCGCTCAAAATCCAACATGTCGGACATGACACAGCATCCTTCTATATAAATTACTGACATGGAAAGTGCACCGTCCATACGTTCGCGTAAATAAACTAGTGAATACGAGACAAGAAATAGCACTGTACCTTAATATCCCCAACACAAATTTCTACACAGCACAGCTTTCAAACGACTTCAGTGTCTATATTAATGAATGCTATAGAGCTGAACGGCAGGCTGTAAACAATAGGTGTTCTGTGTTGGCAAGCAAAGTGAATGGTCTCTGCTTTCGGAGTGCCTTGACCCACGCATGTGCTCTGTTCAGTCAGCAAAGCCAGCGCACCCTGTTCACTAACTGAAGTAACTGAATCCCACAGATATTATTATGAATATTTATGTTAAAACATATAATAAAGTTATAATTATCGTCGAACATAAACAGTCGTATGCAACTCGCCTCTAATGGAAATTATAAAACTCGCTTACGCTCGTTTTATAAACATACTCGTGTCTTAATTATTGCCATTATAGGCTCGTTGCATAATGTACTATAACGCACCTGTCTGGACAGCAGGAGATTCAAGTTCACGCCCCAACTATGCTCACATTTTTAAGTCTTACTCAATAGATAAAATTTAGGCTACTTATTGAAATCATGAAGTTTGGTCATCAGAAATTAAACCTTTTGTGTCTGATTTTGGACAGTGCTATGCTTGTCTGTTTACTTGTCCTTCTCTGTTCAGAAGTGGCTATGCTGAGTTCCAATCGACCTCAGCAACAGAACCTGGGACTCTCTGATGAAGACTACGAGGAGCTATTGGAACGTCTGCGAGTAGCAGATTTCCTCTACACTGAATACTCTCTGGAAGAAGTCATCTACCAGTTAGCCAAGGTCATGTTCTCTCAGTCATTGACTCGAGGTAAGACCAGCAACCTCTCACAGTATTATTCTCCAGATACTGTAGCACATGAGACTTCTCTCACCACCGTGTGGATGATTTCAGGGAGCGCTGAGGCTCAAGAAGCTCTTCAGAAGTTTACCAACTTCCTGGAAGCTGAGGCAGAGCAGGGACATATCTCTCGCAGCTTGGAGAAGAAAGTGTTGGGTAAGCTAACAATCTGGATCAGTGGTCAGCAGAATCCATGTCATTTGCAGGAAGAGTATTATTACTCTGTTCTTGGAGAGCACGTAGTTAGTGGGTAGATCCACAGATACATTATCAGAACAACCACATCTAGTGAATGCCGCTTGTGAAGGTCTAGCAGATTCCTCTTGCAATATTGATCTACCTTCTGTTTGTAAACATAAATGTACTGTATGTAAATGGTCAGATTACAACAAGATCTGATATCCAAAGCTACTTTTTTCTTCCTCAACTGTGATTTGCTAGTAACACTACAGAGAGTTTAAACAGTAACACAGGGAAGCCCTTATTCAGTCAGTGGCTGACAGAACAGCTTCAAGAAACAGAACACATTAACATAACACAACATTTCTAGACAAATACTGCTTATTCGTGTGTATAGTTCTAGATTTGAGGGTATATCACTAAAGTATATCACAGCAGTAGTAGCCCCCACCTTGGTGGAGGGCAGCTATTTGTGGGTGGCATTTTGGTACCTTTACAATCTTGTAAATATTAAAATAAATACAGGTAGTTCTGTTTCGGGGGCTTATGAGTACGTATTTCACAACAGAACTAGCCACACTTTATTAAGATTTTGATACACCTTGGCATATAGTGTTGGAGGGTCACGACTGTTTGTGGTTAGTATCGTGGGTTTCAATAGTGTTTGTTAAACAATTTTGTCTTGTACATACTGTATGTTTGATTTGATTGGCCTGGATCTGATCATGTTTGCTTGACGAAGGAAACATGTCATCGTTGTAATCTGTGCAAATTATTAATCACATGTAGTTTTTTTTTCCAGTAGAATCTCATATTTCCTTTCTTAATTAGTAGTCGTCCTTTGTACTTTAGAAGGCAGTTTTTAGTGTTGCCTAGTAATCTATTATAATAGAATGCTTTTCAATCACTTGTATCTTTAAAGTGTCAACGTTTTCCGAAAGGAGCGCCAAGCCTTCCTGTCACTTGTATGCTGCTTGGCTTGATTCCACAATTAACATTTTGATAAGGCCGGTTTTCTCCTTTTGTTGTCTTTTAACTATGAGCTATCAGGCTAGTGGGTTGTTGACCCACTGCACCTCATAGTTCCTAATATAATTTAGCATATTTATTTATTTATTTAGCATATGGCTTTTAGTGTCCAAGGACATGTTCGGCTCGCCAGAGGCTGTAGCTGCTTCAATGCGGACACCCATGGGGTGAGCTACAAGTTCTGTTTAAATTCTAATAGTTCCAACTTTCGCTACCAGATGTCACTGACAACTAGCGGTGAACGTTGGAACTTTGATAGAGCGTTTCAAGGAAATCTAACCTAGAAATTTAGTTTCACACAAGTTTAGTTAGTGGAAAGATCTTTCACATGCCATAAATCTATGACATGGTCCCGCCGGCTTTACTTCCCCTCCGAAGGAAGGCATACTGAAGGATTTTAACGCTCTTAAAAAATCCGACGACTTTGGCCGGGTTTGAACCCGCGATCTTGGGCACAGCACCGAAGCATAATCATGTTGACTGACTGAAAGTTGATACTTAAACTTTTTAGTCGATCAACACAATATGATCCCAAAACAAAACAAAATATTATATATTTTGAATCACATGTAATTTAATCCGGTTACGTTTCGCATGTCCCAAAAATTGGGATTATATTGTGTTAACCAAATGAAAGTCACAATATCGATTATCAAATAAGGCACACTGAAAATGGCTACAAAGCTGTTGTTGATTCATTTAGGAGCTTTATGACATTGTGGTCATGTAGCCCCCTGTATTTGTGTGTGTGTAGATTTTGTCTGATAACCTGTGTTATTGTGATGACTGTATTAGGAGCAGTTTTAATCAGATGAGGATTGGGAAGGAGGCTGCTCTGGCCTTAATTTAGGAACCATCCCAGTATTCGCCTGGAGTAGAAGTGGGAAACCACAGAAAACCACTTCCAGGATGGCCGAGGTAGGAATAGAACCGCTCCTTCTCAGATTTGCCTCACAAGGCTGAGTGTACCAGAATTAAATTTCTTGACAGAGCCAGGAATCGAACCCGGGCCTCCACGGTGTAACCGAATTTATTCAGTTACAGTAGCTCACCCTCGGGTTTTCTGCTTAGCGCAGTTAGTTTGGGGTATTTTATTCGTATCTTATTATATTGGGTTAACGTGGGGTTGCAGAGGTGATTTTTATTGTGCCTGTGTGTGTTTTTGTGGACGGATTCATCTTTGGATGGTCCGCACCAACTAGGATCACTGTTTATTAATTATCGGTTTTTTGGATATTTGATATTATAAAATACGGGGTTTTGCGATTTATTACGTTTTGGGAATAAGGATATAAGACTGTATTAAGTAGAAGCATTATTTCACATTGGTTTGGGGTTAATGGCTTCATTTTGAACTAGTAATGTTAAATGTTAGAATTGTGGCTGTACTATAAAGGTACAATGAATTGGTATTTTCGAGTGCTGGATATGTGACATACCCGGAAAAGACAGGCAGTAATTCGGCTTGTGTGGAAATACCTAGGCTATTTATGGCATGAACTCCCATGAACTTCGTGTGGAATACTACTGTGTGACGTCAGTGTGAATTTCGACTGCCTGATGTTCATGTGTTGACACGGATGTTCCGCTAGGAGCGGGCCACGCACAAATTAGTTCCGGCAGAAACTTTGGTGTTATGTAGCCTTACGCCAGTGCATATAATGGCGTGTCTGGCGTTCAGAGCTCGTCTTATTGCTTTATCGGCAGAACACTGATCTACTAACGCCCAGGGTCGTTTTACGTGACATGGTTTCCGTAACGAACAGTTAGAGATCGTCTTCTTGCTTTTACAGCGAAAGTCCGTTGTCTACTTGCAATTTAGTGTCGTTATTACTCGATCATGGTATCGTAATACGAACGAGCAGTGACTAATTTTTAGCTATCCACTGAGCTCTTACGGGCTATTGGAGGCTACGTGCATTTCATGGGTCCATCCATACCATGGGCTGTCGGTAATAACTTACCACGCCTAAAAGGATAATTCAGTCGTAAACATTTCATCGAAGTCATGCGAGAATGGAGACGTGAACGTGCAGTTCGAGAAGAAAGAAAGTAGAGTGAACCAGTCAAACGTGTGTAGATATTTTGTGTACGGACGGTACAGTGTATATACGTAGGGGGCTGTTATGCCTGGGTCTGATATGGCCATAAGTGTTTTCCTGCTCTCAGAGCCTAAATTCAGTGGCAAGGTACTGTATTAATCACGAGTGTATGAAGGGTATTTTGTGTTGTATATTATGTATATATGTGTACCTACAGCCAATAGATTATCTCTTTAAAATTCATGTGTGTTTATATTCCTGTCTTGCATGAACCTGGTTCATCAGCAAACGCATGCCAAATGCCCTACACCTGGGATATGGTGTTTCATAGTCGGGGCAACAGTTATGTACCGTATTTTATCCTATTTTATTCAGGAAGACCCATATGGTCAACCTTGGCGCCCATTCAAAGTCGGGAGTAATGTTAAAATCACTTGTGGCCTGTATTTAAAGGCAGTAAATTCTGTAGGTTTGTGGTAATGAGGGTAGTTAATTGTAAATCAACTCCAGCGAGGAGGTGAGAGTGTTTCAACGGTGATAGCCAAGAATGTTCGCCACTACGCAACAAGGCGGACAATGGCTTCAAAGCTTTCTGTCACCTATTTGATCAATGTGTACTCATACATTCCAACAGTCATGAACATTTATTTTTTACGAAATCAAATAAAGGGTCATTTGTTGATCATCCTTTTCTGAATCTGTTTTTCTTCCATAATTTAGTTCCGTTTCAAAATGAACCAAATCTGTTTCAGATGTGCTGATTGCAGCTTTAACCGATACTCTATCAGAGCAACCACATCTAGTGAATGCAGCTCGTGAAGGTCTGGCAGGCTCTTCCAGCAACCAGCTGCTACATCAACTGCTGCTGCTGAACCCTGGTGGCGCTGCAGGAGAGAGCGTTAGTGCTGGCAGTGTGGCCGAGGCTGCAACATCCGACAGTCACCAGTCCACCCTAGCCAAGGGGAGAGACAACACCAAGACCAACAAGACAATTTAATGTTCTTAATGTACGTCTGGGTGATGAGAACTTGTATATATTCAGAGTAAATATAAATTATATTCAAGGATATCACTTTTCATGGTATAATGACATACAAAACAATTATATCCTGCCAAAAAACACTACCCCTACTTTCTATTCCCATTATTTAGTTCAAATGAAAGACTAAAATCTTTCACTCATGAAAATATATCCATATGTGATATCCCTGAAAAGCATAATTTATTATCAGAAGAAACCACTGCAGATATTTTGAATTGATGTACACTAACCCTAAATATAGGAATATATTAAATGTCTCCATTTGAATCAATCAATATATATTTTACACATAACCAACTTCCCAAAAGTATGATTACAAACTTTTATCAGGATTATGCTAAGAAAAACAAATCTTATGCAAACGAGATTTAATCTCACCTTACTATCCTTTCAATTTGTTCATAAAATTAATATATTATCAAATATGGTAACAGCTTGACTATGATAAAATGGTGAAGGGAGAAGAGGGAGATCAGAGGACTCATGAGCAGATGAAATTTCGGTTTATCCTTCATCAGTGCTTAGTTTGTAGAAGTAAGGGACCACATTTCACAAAAAAGTATATACTGTATGAAGAATTACACTGAATGACAAAAACAAAAACCTGCACCAAAAAGAAATTGTAGGAATTGCATGAAACCTGATGTGATGATTATAATATTAGAGCAAAATCATTTTATTGAGGAACTTTGATCCTCTTAATCGACACTCTAGTACCCCGTTGATCCACATTTACCTTGGATACAGGCTGTTTTATGGGCACGCATGGAGGCATACAGGTTCTGTATCCTGCAGCATATTTGCTGTAATTGGTTCTCTAGATCTTGTCAAACTTCTTGGCATCCCTGTGGTCCCAGACATGTTCTATTGCTGACAAATTTGGGGATTGGCCAGGCCACGGCAAAACAACAACGTTCTGGAAGCATAGACCTACCTGTGATACCCTTGCTGTGTGCAGCCAAGCATTATCCTGCTTGGAGTGGCAACACATGTAGCCAAAGGATGTCTTGAACATATTGTTGCATCATTATTGACCCTCGTATCACTACTAAGGATGGCCATCTGTCATACGTGATCATCACACCACAGCAAATTCAGGATTCAGTCACACACCACACGACTATAATCAGAGCACAAAGAGAACCTGGAATGTCACTAACGACAACCCAATTCCAGTCTGTAGCAGTCCAAGTTTCTCGTTCCCGATACCACTCAAATGGAGGCAATGATGGACAGGGTACCAATGGCAGGACTTGTAAGGGGTGGGTGCCATGAAACCACACCTGGAAATGATCTGGCTGACACAGGGGCCTGTAACACTCCGTGCTTGGATGGTCAGCAGCGAAACGCTTTGATCTGCACTTGTTTCTCAGGAGATTAAACAATCATCTGTCCTGGTGGTCAGCCGGGATGTCGAGAGCCTGATTGCCACATGTGTGTGCCTTCATGGATCCATTGGTACCAACACATCTGGTGATTCACTACTACAACTATCCAGCCATGCACATTCCAATAATGCATCGCTGTTCAAACTATGTTAACTGGGTAAATTCTATTCGATTATGTCGTAGAGGCATGTCGAATGGTCAAAGAAGTTTACACAACCAGGATTAACAGTTCAATTCATTAAAGTAGCTTGTACTTCCATATATCCAGTCAAGATTAAACTCTCTTTTCAGGAAATTTCTTAGTAGCTATTACTCTACTTGGGTTTTGTGGAAAAACCTAAAAATTCATATCCAAAGATTTAATTACCTTACCTGCATAAGGGATCATAAGTCCTTTGAGTGTTAAGCCATACATAAACACAAAATTGACATCAGTTACAACATGTTTAAGGGATACATGACTGCAATATTCCATCATCACTCCTACCAGAGACAATGAAAGGTATGAGTGTCAATGAAAAATTTCTTATGAAAGATAAGGTAGCCTACCGTACTTCAATGAATTTAAAACAATGTTCAGTAGGTACCGGTAACTTTAAAGCAAATTAAAACTCAGTTTAAGTCAGGCCATCCAAACTTTAAAGGCCCTGTCACACATGGCCACTGAGAAGCAGCAGCACCATAGAGTGGCCAATGTGAAGCACTTCCATCAATTCCTAACCTTGCAGAGACGGAAGAGTGGGGTTGCCAATTTCTGATTTCACTAGTTTAGTTGTTGGTATTGCTGAAATTGAAGTGAATTTAATGGCTGTGATCAAGACTGAATTAATTTTGTCTTGTAGTCAACATGCCAATGCCACACAACTTGGAATGCCATGGATTTTCTAGGTCTTCAAAAATCAGTGAAATACACTACACAGGGCAAGCATATCATTAACTAAGAAAAATACTTTAATAAACGACAGGAGTTGACAAAGGGAGGTCGAGAGAGGCAGTGGCGGATCCAGGCCTTGCGGGGCCCTGGGCGATATAAGGTGCCCCACACAACAATAGGAGACTGGCTGCGTGGCTCAGCGGTAACGTTCTCGCTTGCTGTGCCCTAGGTTGCAGGTTCGTATCCTGGCGCAGTCAGCTGGCATTTGAGGGTGCACAAATGTGAGGGAGCCGTGTCAGTAGATTTACCGGCACGTTAAAGATCCCCTTCGGGGCAAAATTCCGGCGTCTATAGTTAAAAGGGACGTAAAACCAATAACATATTTTTAACAACAATAGGAAATAAAAAAATATCAAATCAAATGGAAAATAGTTTGGTAATAATAATAATATTAAGAATAGTTACAATATTTTGAGTACACTACAGTACATTTTTTAATAATATGAAAGAAACCTTTAAGTCCCCTTGAAGAAGATTATGTAAACTATGAAATATTAAAATATTACTTTGCGACTTTTTTCCCGGCTGAAGTCTTCTATTATTTCACTGAATCTAAACTTGCTAAACGGTCATGGGAGGTCATAGCTGCACTGAAAAAAGGAAATATGAATTATAAATTAGTTTGAAAAGTATATTTAATTCATTAATTAAATTTTAAAAAATCCACGGCGCGGGGCCCTCTGGACCGCGGGGCCCTGGGCGGTCGCCCTCCCCTAGATCCGCCCCTGAAGAGAGGAGGCCAGCATAACTAAAAGGAAGTAATGTCAACCTCATTTGGGATCTCATGGTCACCAACCCATGTACCGATAGCTGTGAGTCCTTGGGCATCTACTGTAGACAACCAGCTTCCTACTACCTGAGATGAATCATGTAAGTTGGACTATACTCTACTCATTCTGCCCTACTCGGAAGCAGCAGTGGAGCAGCTTCTCAGCTGCCTATGGCAAGAGTGTACCACTAACTGCCGCACATGTGAATACTTCCATTTATTCAAATGCTTTGCCAGTAAATAGCTCTTCTCAGTGGCTTAGTGTGAAGAGACCTTAAAAGTATAAGATTCTTAATTGGTGTAGATTTGTGAATACAGTGTAAAAATTTTTTGAGATAAGAGATGAGCATATTTTGAGCCCTGGTCATGGTTCAATTCTTGTGCTATTGACCCCAGATTTTCCCCCAACTGATGAAGGCTAGGCTGCTGTCTATTTCTGGGACTTTAATCCTCTTCATCTCCCATTTTATCGTATAGTGGCATAGTGCATAGTTATAGCTTAGAGACATAAAGTAATCAGTGTAAAAGTTCCAATGGTTTTGAGACTCATAGCAAAGAATCCAACTAGTTCTGGGTAAATAATATGAAACACTACTCTCATTTGATTTAAAATCTTTTATTTTCTGCAATAACACTATGGGGTGCAAGTAAGCTTCAACAATGAAAAAACAATGGGGGAAAAAAACAAGATTGGAAAATTATAATAATCATTGCTTTGTCAAATAATGTTAATATTGATTCTCAAATTGGTGTTGGTGCCAATAGAAAACTAATATCACCTAATTATAACCATTCAGATACCCAAGTAGAAGACTATTACAGCAAGCTTGAAATGTGTAGCTCCAAATAGAAACAGCTCTTACTAACTAGCTATTAATTTGAGTAGTTGATCTGCATATTTGGGTTCATTGAAGTAAAAACCCCTAATATCTGAGTACATAATGTGAAAAAAGAAAGAACTTTTCAAATAAACAACTGGTACAGAACATGCTGCATATAATCTGATAAATCAACACAACTAGGCTATAGACTCAGTCATGGTTCCGTATTGATTAACAATCAAGTATAATAAAATCGGGATATCCGCCTGATCAATACACAAAATTTATATATGGGTCTATAATAAAACCATTTGGTACATGTTTCGGGGCCTATTATGATGGCCCCTTCATCAGCCAATAATATACAGGTTATCAGTAAAATCATAATAGGCCCCGAAGCATGTACCAAATGGTTTTAATATAGAGCCATATATAAATTTTGTGTATTGATCAGGCGGATATCCCGATTTTATTATACAACTGGTCTATGTAAGGAATGTGAAAACTTGCTCTCCTTTCCTGAGCATCAATGAAATCTTTCTAAGAAGCAAGAAGAAATATATTACAAGCAATATAACACCAGACAGCACGTGTTTCAGAAAGATTATATATCAAACAGATCATAATCTTCAAATCTTAATAGTTGCAGTATCTGGTTATAAATGGCAGTAAAAGATTAACTTGATTTTATTTAGCTCGAGTACTCCTCCTTAAGCTACATTTACACAAGCAAGTTATTGCAGTAATGTACTTGTACAAGGGAACTTGCTGGACAAAATTGCAAGTCTAAATATCTTGGCAATTTGGCTTGCATCAATGAGCAATTTCTTGCACAAGAGACTTGCAACAAGTCTTGTGTGTCAATGTGAATAACAGGGATAATGCTTCTAAAAGAAAACAATAAGTGGAGCATATCAAATTGAAATAGTTCTGCATGAATACATTTAAGATATTATTGTGCAATCACCAAAACACGTGAATGTGATAAGCAATCATTCAGATTCACAAAAGCAGATCCTATGAAAGCAGTTTCTGGTAAGTATAACTTCTGCTATAGCTTCTAATGTTCACCATGTACTCCACTAGCATTAGAAGTACACATTCATAAAAGATGCTGGATACATCAAATACAAAATGTTATAACTAGGGTTCGGAAGTTTAAGACCTGAAGAAGTACAAAATATGCAAGCTAATATGCCCTAAAAACTAGCTAAATATGACTTAAAAACTATAAAATATGACCTAAAAAATTGCGTTTCTACACCGAATTCTTTCACATACTTTCTGAATTTTACAGCTTCACTACACTTCACTTTTGGCATAATGGGGTTCACTGTAGTACTACAAGTGTGACCAATCTGTTGAAATCCGTTGGTAGTGAAAGAGCAAGGGAGCTTTCACTCGACCCTGCAAGGAAGAACTGAGCGAGACATAACATGGCATTTCCTTGTTTGCTAATTGCTTCTGAGCTAAATATACCTACTGGAGTAACATCCTATTTAAAGACGGAAGCACACTATCGTCATGATCCGTGACCTCATGCGTACAGTGTCGCAATCTAACTTGTACAGAATGATATGCTAAAAGATATCCATAGAGGAGCGCCTTCTTGGAATCAGGTCTTCTAAACCTGCTATCTGCCTGTTCCGGGAAAAGAAAGAAAAATATATCTACTCCAATATTCGGAAATCCTGTGTTTGAAACTCGATACAGATAACACGTACCTTGTTAACGACGCCTCAATTTAAACAAAAATGCTGAAATTATAACCAAATATGACCTTGTATCACTAAAATATGACCAAATATGACCAAAACAATAAAAATGGCCGAAATATGCATTTATAGGCAACATCAAATTGCTTTAAACGTGGTCAGGGACCCGTCATTCTAACTTATTTTTCAGATTTCGAGTAAAATGAGCTCAGGAAAAAATATGACTTTTCCTTAACATCCGAACCTTAGTTATATCAGTATATACTAGCATGGACTATACTTCGTATCTTTTTATGATAGCATGCAAAAACAACACAGAATACTATAATCAATATTGGTTTTTATAATCCCTGTTACCTTTACTATAAGGTATATAATCAATGTCATAACTTATCTTCTGACACATGGGATATGACTACTCAATGCTCTCATATCCAACAGCATTATGTTAACTACAAAAATTTATGAAGGGTTCGACCAAACCAGAACAGAATTCTCAAATTAGCAAATTCGCATATGAACATAATAATTTGTATATTTGAAATAAATATCAAAATTCATCATATTTGTATTCATACATAGAAGTGCTGGTAACTACAGATGAAGTAGGAAACGTGATACAGTGGAACGTGGCTAATTCGAAATCTTCTTTAATTCGAATTTTTCTCTTGGTCCCTAGAATTTTATATACAATCAATGCTTAAAAAAATCATGGTTAATTCGAATTATATTTTGGATAATTCGATGTTTTTAGTGTAAAAAGCCGATCGGAAGCCAAACAGTTAGGACAGTTGGGTCAATTCCCGAAAAAACTTTTCCGAGTGCATCCCGAGCAACAAACCACATCACAGAACTTACCCTCTTTTTTTTTTAGTAGAAATGATGTAAGTAGTTATGTTTTCCGTTCCTTAAATTTGTTAGATTCTTTTGTGATGGCTGAGAGACTTAATTGTAGGAAAGAGGTAAAAATCTCTAACTATTTTGAAAACAGTAGATTTCTCTAAAACTTAACTAGATTGCTGGATTACTACTGTCGTTAAATAGGTGAATAGTACATTTTGGTTTTATTTTTCATTTGAAACTTTTGAGGTTATTCACGATACAGTCTTTATAAATTACCGTTGTCTGTTTATCTGCTTTGTTGAACGTAAATCATTATGTAAATGTAATACAATATATTTTCTCTACCCTTTTCAAAGAACTTTCTTAATTCGATTTTTTTACTGGTCCTTTGAGGTTCGAATTATCCAAGTTCCACTGTATTACACCTTCAAGCAGAGCGTTTACCGACTTACCCTGGTTAGTTATAAAGCTCACGAGGGAAACAAAAAGATAAATGAACACAGATGATCCGTTCTACTGCCATTTAACAACACAACACATTTTAAAATATATTACGGTAATAACAAGGACCATGTTCTGAATGCACGCCTCTCCATTTATCCCTGTGTAATACTGGATTCCTGTTAGACAATTTTCAAAGTTACAGTTCATTCAAACATCTGCATCTCCAAGCAAGTTTTGCTGTTACAATTATTAATATTTACTTAAAAAAAAAAAATTATTATTGTTCAATTCACCCAGACTAGTCCTTATCTATAGATCATTATCAGTCCAATCAGGCTTCATGTGCAAATCTCTAATAGTGTTTATAATTTGACTGTGAAAAAGAAAATCATGACAATGACATAACACATAAATAAAATAGATTTATTTTTAATAACAAAAGAACTGAGTATGAAGTACAATTTTCCTGGCTTCTGACTCATTATTCTGTCCAATATTTATATTTACTATCATTCTATGAACACTAATCATGTTACCACAATTTGAAAATAAGAAAATTTAAATTTTTTGCACTATTGTTAACACACAGTAGCATATATAACCCATAGTTTAAGTTCCAAACAATTACATATCTCTCTGTATATCACATCTATGACATTGAACTAAATGGGAATAAATTTGTTCTGAGCTTTAGTGATGTATGTATTTACTCCTCAATATTAATGTACTTTTGAAATGCAAAACAATAAAATTATTTCGTCCCTTGTCCTTCAAAAATAAGAAAGAATTGATGACTTATTTACTTCCCATGATAACAACTCTCATCTCGGCTACAGTGGCATAGTTGGTAGTATGCTGAACTGCTGTGCCCAGGAACGCGGGTTCAAACCCGGCTGAAGTCATCGGATTTTTTAAGAGCGTTAAAATCCTTCAGTATGCCTTCCTTCAGAGGGGAAGTAAAGCCGGCAGTCCCATGTCATAGATTTATGGCATGTAAAAGATCCTTCCACTAACTATACTTGTGTGAAGCTAAATTTCTAGGTTAGATTTCGTTGAAACACTCTATCAAAGTTCCAACGTTCACCACTACCGTAGGTATCAGTGACATCTGGTAGCAAAAGTTGGAACTACTTGAAATTGAACAGAACTTGTAGCTCACCCCATGGGTGTCCCCTTGAAGCAGCTACAGCCTCTGGCGAGCCAAAAGTGTCCTCGGACACTCCCGGCACTACAGGGGTGGCCAAATTGTTATGGTAAAGCTGGATAAAATAGAAATTTTTATTGCAAATTGAGAAAATGTATTACAATAGAGCATATTATTTGAGGCAGAAGTCTCTCTCTGACTCGCAGGACCTTAACGAACTCTCCTTGGTTATCATAGAACCTTCAATAATATACAGATTTCCTTAAGACATGAAAATAATGCAGTTTTTTTGTTTTGCTTTTTTTACATCATAGCCATGTCAGTCTTTGTCAGCAATTGAGCTAACGCGGCTAGAAATTAATTAAATTAGTGAAAAGTTCTTAAAAAAACTGTTTTACATACCTAAAATTATTTTAAAAGAGGTGCACGCGAAAAACGGGCGAACGACAGTAACCCTTCCAAATTCTTTCAAGGTTTAGTTAGCTCAATTGACTGCAAAACATGCAGATCTTATTATGTTGCCACGAAAACCAATTTCAGTAATCTGCACACGAAAAGCCCCATTGTAATGCATTATCTTACATAATGGTGTTGGATGAAATCTACAGCATTGCTTTAGCAATTTCGATGCATTATCTTACTTTACGATAAATAAATTGGTTTTATTCAGCTTTGCCATAATAATTTGGCCACCTCTGTAAAAGACATATGCTAAATAAATAAATAATCCTACAAAAAGATTTGACCAATTCTCAACATCAAATGAATTATTTATATCCAAAGAAAAATGGAATACATTAATCAAATTATACAATTCAGTTATAAGCCTGTTGTAATCAATCGACTAAAATATTTAGCTGAATACTATAGCCATGGTAAACCAGAAAAGGCAGAGTTGGAACTTAACAAATTACAAGGAATGGAATCACCCATAATGTTTACTTTATGATCATTAATTACTAATTGGTTCATTTTCAAGGAGTAATACAGTATTGACTGACTTTCAATCTAACACAAGGTTCTTTGAGTAATATAGTCTATATTTCACGTGACATCTGTTCACAAAAGGATCCTGAATTTTACAATTTAAATTGAAAAGAAAGGAAACACTAAGCAATTATCACATAGAAGCAGTCAAGGTGATTATTTAAAATAATTACTGACTCATCATTCTAAATCTCCACAACAATTAGCCTCCTTTCCTCATAAAAATGAGTTGGAAGTAGAATTATTATTAAAGAAACACGCACAAGTTGTGCATTAAGCATACAAATACACTTACACTGCATTCATTATTTTATATTTCACTTTGTTTCAGTCTTAAGCAGGTCTCGATTATTGACTTGGATAGTTGTAATGTGGTATCGATCACACGGGCGTTCACAAAGATCACATACACATGTTCCGTTCGGCTCGTGATGGTTCTTCACTTCGCACACTCTGTGGTGGTAGCCGTGCGTTGCCAAAGAGTTCACGATCTATTCACCATGGCCTCCGTTGCATAGAATTCAGCCCATATCTCTTTTGACTTTTGTTTCCTTATTTCCACTTGTTTTTCCCAGTTTTTAATAAAAGGTAGATTATATTTGGTCCTGAGATCTTCCTTCAGAAAGGTTTATCTTGCTAGGACATAGACGAGTCGTGAGCGGGTGTTTTGCTAGGTTGGACTTCAGGAACCGAACTTTGACGGCTTCCATGGCTGATAGGTCTTTCATTCCTAGTTTTTCCCAGGTTATTTCTATTCCATACGTTAGGATGGGTACGATTTTTGCATCGAATAGTTTCTTAGCAATTTTTAGGGATAGTCTAGGTAGTGATGGTATGTCAAATATTGCCTTCGTAGCTGCTGATGTTCTTGTTTTAGTGTGAATCCTAAAGGATCTTACGGTTGTCTGGAGGGTCATGCCCAGGTATTTGTAGGCATTAGCCGATTGAAGTGGTTCGTTTCTGTAAGTAATTACAGAGAGTTTAGTTTGTATGTAACGGAGACCCTCGCTTGCCCACTCGCCCGCATTGCGCGCCTGTCTCCCGCCAGGCACTTTGCCGTTATGCGGCAGTTGCGCGGCACTGAGTCATTGAGTATAGGAATTTGTACTTAAATTTGTACTTCAATGTGATCCTTGACCAATTTTTTGACGAACTGACTTACGGAGAGCGATTGTCAAATTACTTTCAACAAGATTCTGCCACTGCTCACACTGCCGAAGCATCCATGACAGAATTGCGTCGCATATTTGGTACTAGGATTATAAGTCGGAACGTGTGGCCCCCGCGAAGCCCAGACTTATCACCATGTGACTTTTATTTGTGGGCGACGCTTAAAAATAGAGTGTATGCGAGAAACCCTCACACTACAAATGAGCTTAAAGACTATATTACAGCTGAAATACAGTCAATCGGTGCTGAGGAACTTCAGAGAGTAAATGCCAGTTTCATAAAAAGGTGCCAGCGATGTGTAGCAGTGAATGGCGAACATTTTCAGCACCAGCTGTGAACTAGGTAAGTACAAATTCCTATACTCAATGACTCAGTGCCGGGCGGGCACCGCATAACGGCAAAGTGCGTGGCGGGAGACAGGCTCGTGCCACGGGCGAGCGGGCAAGCGAGGGTCTCCGTTACATACAAACTAAACTCTCTGTATAATGTCAGCCTCTGTACCCCCCTCCCCCTATTGACTTCTGAACACTGTGAAATACAGGGCGCCAGGGAATGTTCTTCGCAGTGCCTACAAGCTGCTGCGAGAGATTACGTCACCAGTTACGTTGGCAGCATGGCTGTCGCTTGTATCATAACAAACAAACAGTAAACGTTGTACTCACCACAGCCATTCACCACATACTGTTGCACTCTTCCAATAATCTAACTATACGCACTGACGATTTCGACAGCCCAGAGCTACACATGTGGTCTTCACCCTATCAAGGACACTGTGCTGCCAACTAAACTGATGACGGCAACCTCTTGCAGCTGCACGTAGCCACTGTGGAGAACATTTCCTGGCGCCCTGTATTATTTTATGGTGGTAATATTGCCTCCAGAAACCCATTTTTTTGCCATTTTCATTAACATTACTGTTGCAAACTGTTCAAGCCATACCGTACTGTAAGTGGTATCAACTTAACAGCTGTTTAAGAAAAACAACACATTTTCCTTGTATAAATAATAAATTATTATTGAAAATCCTTGAAAGACTCGCACATGATTAATCCTACAGAGGTGTACAAATTATTAGAATCAAATAAAGAATTTAAACCAGTCAAAATTTTTTATTCAAAATCATTTTATTGAACAACTCTTGTTACCCTACTTACTGTCGACCAAAATATTATGTGTACTCGAGTTTGAAGGTTGTTTGTGAAGTAACCAATAGACCTACATAAAATCCAATACCATCATCATTTCCGTTGTTCTATTTTACTTTAGTTCATGTAGGTTTGCTATTTTTAATTTATATTTTAATATTTTTTATCGCAGTTGGAACACAAAAAGTGCCTGTTTTTAAGCGTGTTTCAACCATGCGTCACATTTAAGAATTATTATCTCACAAACCCGTCATCAGATCGAATCCAAATTTTAACATAATATACATTGGTATGTTGTATAACTGGTTTATTAATTTTAAAATTGTGTGTGTCCAAGAAACAAAGTTGTTATCATTTTTGTAAGGTAACTTTTTCTCGGCTCGGGATGGTATGAAAATGTACTTCTTGGCCGCGTTGTATCCTTATACATCAAAAAGGTATGCTGTATGATTGTGAAATATGTAAAATAATTCACTTATTTTATATCTGTTTGTATTTGTACGGGGAATTAAGACATGGTTCACCAGTTAGCCGCTCCGGTGAAAGCTGTACAACGTTGCCAAGATGGGCTCCCGCACACGTCATGGCGCACCTCGCTCGGAAGTGATGGGCTCCATATCAACAACGCTGTACAGCATTTCCCGGAGCGGCTAGCTGGTGAACCATGTCTTAATTCCTCTTACAAATACAAACCGATATAAAATAAGTGAACTAATTTACGTATTTCATAGTCAAACAGCATAACTTTTTGATGTATAAGGATTACAACGCAACCAAGAACTACATTTTCCAGCGACCCCGAGCCGAGAAAAAGTTACCTTACAAAAATGATAACAACTTTCGTTGTTGAACACACAAAATTTTGAAATTAATAAACTAGTTACACAACATTCCAATGTATATTGTGTTAAAATTTAGACTCGTTCTGATGACGGGTTTGTGAGATAATAATTCTTAAATGTGACGCATGGTTGAAACACGCTTATAAATGGGCACTTTTTGTGTTTCAACTGCGATAAAAAATATTAAAATATAAATTAAAAATTCCAAACCTACGTGAACTAACGTAAAATAGAACGACCAAAATGATGATGTTATTGGATTTTATGTAGGTCTATTGGTTACTTCACATACAACCTTCAAACTCGAGTGCACATAATATTTTGGTCGACAGTAGTAATGTTTTCTCCCCCGTGGACTTACACCTTTCCCTACAAAGAATTGCTTCTGAAAACGTTTAAACAAAAGTTTGGTGCTTTTCAGTCGGTCAACAAGAATGTACCCAAATGAATTGGGTTATACCCTAATCCTGAAAAAATTATATGATTAATAAATACACTTGGATGACCAGTTTCGATCATCAAGCGATCATCATCAGATCCATTACAC
This sequence comes from Meconema thalassinum, assembly GCA_946902985.2. Lineage (NCBI taxonomy): Eukaryota > Metazoa > Arthropoda > Insecta > Orthoptera > Tettigoniidae > Meconema > Meconema thalassinum. Next base: position 898,578,765 of record OX336390.1, read on the forward strand.
TTAGGCTATAAAATCTATGTCTGAAAATACGGGTGAAAATATTTACAATATGTACAGTTGTTTAGTTGCAGTATTGTACCCTCTAAGTCAGGTGATTTCAATCTATGGTTCATGAATCTTTGAATAGTTCAAGAATGGATCATCAGTAAAAAAACTACCACAATTTCTCTGCTCTAAATTTACACGAAAAGTAGAGCAGAGAAATCAAAACAAAACGTGTGGCATTTAACAGTAGCAGAGCTCATCTGTTAGTGGAAATTCTAAAAAAATATTTTACTTTGAGTTTCTTAAAAGAAAATATAACTAAGACTCTTGGTTAAACATTTGAAATAAATTCAAGGCCTTGCAAACATATTTTAGTGCATTAAGCTGTGTAAAGTATAAAAGGAATTTTGTAAAACTGCCGTCAAGTCTAATAATTTGCACACCTGTATACCTTGACCAAAATTTGTATGGGGACGGTACGTACTACCAAGACACAATTTATAATATTTCAGTTCATTCCAGGGTTGCCAACCATTAATTAAAGATGGAGCCAACCCTACAGTTACCCTTCAAGAACTTACAAGTCACCGCACTCTATTTTCACAAAACAGATTGTACCAACATGTGTGCCACCAAGATGTAATTTATGAAATTTAAGTCAACTACAGGATTGCCAACTCTAACTAACTTTCCAGTTATCCTTCAAGAACTCGCCAATGACTGCCCCTATTTTCACCAAAATTTGTAAAATTTAAGTCTACTGCAAGATTGCCAACTATTAGTGTAAGACGGTGCCAACCTTACAGTTACCCTTCAAGAACTCACGAACAAAATTTGTACCAATAATAGTACTCTCCATCAATGCACAATTTATTAAGTTTCAGGCTGCTCCAATACTACCAACCATTAATAATAGGTAGTACCTACCTTAGAGTTACACTTGAAAAACTCTCAAACAATTCACCTTATTCTGACGGAACTTTACACAGACACAGTACGAACAGTGTTGCCAAATCTTAAAATGGGAAAGAACTAAACTTTATGCTTTAAAACACCAGAAAAGCACCAGCTGGACTCTATGATTTAAAACACTAGAAGAACACCAAAAATTATAAATATAAACGGCTTTTTACTTACATTTCTTTCATTAAAAATCGTCTTCTTCACTTGCGGAGTCTGCTACCGCTATTACATATTTAGATCAGAAAGGTGTAGTACTGCTGTAGCTCTGCATACTTCCAATTTTGGCCACTATTATATCCTTCGGATGTTCGTAGTCGTGATAGCATTTTCCCTCTGTTTTTAGTCCAAATCGCACACACATAATGGAATGCAATTTTTGAACTTTCATTCGATTTCTTTGCTTTGTTTTCACCAATTAAACTTGGCTAAACACTCTTCCTACATCTGCATTAGAGTGAGGGAGCGAAAGTACATAAACTGCCTTCGCATGAAGCTGGGAAGAAAATAGATGATAGGTCGATTCTTTGTACAAGTACACTTGCACTGAACCCTACATGTTGTGCTTACTTAGAACACTTATGCACGCGAATGAAAATTTCAGGGACTTCCCCTGTTGGAGTGTTGATCTTGACACGTGTAAGGCTGAACATTGCCTATCTTAATTGATTAACTTTATTAAAACTATTACATGGCTTCCAGGATTTACTTATTTGTCATAAGAGACAATTTCATGGAAAAATCCGTTAAGCACCAGATTTTGCACTGGTTTTATTGAAATAACACCAGTATTTGGTTTGTACGTTGGATAGGAACATTTCTAAATTCAAGGGTTCAGAGAGTCAGAGTAGGGAATTACGTATCACAGGAAGAGAAAGTTAAGAAGGGAATTCCACAGGATAGTAAAATTGGTCCATTGCTTTTCCTAATATATGCAAATGATTTAGGGAACAATATAGCATCAAAAATAAGATTGTATGCAGATGACATTATCGTCTATAGGGAAATAAATAATATAGAGGATTGTAAAATATTACAAAGGGACCTCGACAGTATCCAACATTGGGTTGAAGAGAACCACATGAAGGTTAACGGAGGTAAATCAACTGTCACAATATTCACAAACAAGAGATTAAAAACTGAATTTCAATATACATTGGATGGGGTAATCGTACCAAAAGATGACAAGTGCAAATACTTAGGTGTGAGATTTGATAGTAAATTGCACTGGAAGGGTCATGTTGGAGACATTGTTGGGAAAGCATACAGATCGTTGCATGTCATTATGCGACTACTTAGAGGATGCAACAAAAAAATAAGAGAGAAAAGTTACCTAAGTTTGGTTCGTCCAATATTGGAATATGCAAGCAGTGTATGGGATCCACACCAGGAATACCTAATAAAAGAAATTGAGAGTGTTCAAAGGAAAGCAGCAAGATTTGTGATAGGGGATTTTAGGAGAAGAAGCAGTGTATCAGATATGTTAGAGAAGCTTGGGTGGGAAACATTAAGTAAGAGAAGGGAGAAATACAGACTTGTAGGGTTATATAGAGCATATACAGGAGAGGAAGCATGGGGGGAAATCCATGAGAGGCTTCAATTGGAAAGTAATTATATTGGCAGGGCAGACCACAAATTCAAAATTGGACGGCACTTTAGCAGAAGCGATTGGGGTAAATTTTCATTCATTGGGAAGGGTGTGAAGGAATGGAACAGTTTACCAAGGGCGGTGTTTGATCCCTTTCCAAAATCAGTCCAGTTATTCAAGAGCAGAATAGACAAAACCAGGGAAAAGAAAGAAGTGGTATAACTTAGTGCTGTATTCCTAGAAACATTATATGTGCTATGTAATTCCTACAGCAGTTGTGAGAGGGGAGTTCAATCAATGTGTGAATAGTACATTAAGTTACTGTATTCTTTTAATATTGTGTAGTGTTTGTTACTGTATTCCTTTGGGTGTTTGTTACTTTATTCTTTTAATATTGTGTAGTGTTTGTAAATTATGTACCTCATTTGCCACCGAGGTTGACACCTATTAGAACATTTCTGACACCAGATGAACTTCAGAAACACCAGATCTGGTGCTAAAAACACCAAATTGGCAACACTGAGTACGAACTACCAAGATATAATTTATAAACTTTGAACCTGTTCCAGAGTTGCCAAATGTTAGCAAAAGATGGTAGAATCCTTGAACTCGTTAACGACTAATCATATTTTGACCATAATTTGTATAGCCATAGTATGCAATTTATCAACTATTATTCAAACGATCAACATCCACACTCCTTACTCTGTTATAGACTCACACTCGATGCTCACTCTGTTCACACTCAGTTATGTACATTAGATATTTGAAACACTTCTGCATTATCTCTCCATTGGCGCAGCGCATGAAGTACGATTCTTCAATTGTTGTGGGCATGCATGACTAATTCATGTTTACATTCATTGCGATCTAATTATCACAAATAAGAAATGGAATATTGACTCAGGCCACTTAAGTACCGTATGAGAAAAAAGTAAGCAGATGTTAAGCTGTCAGATACAAAGACTTGCATGTTCTTTATAAAATGATAATTACTGTGTACTAACACTTTTAACCTCGTTCTTACGCTGCCATGTTATTTCAGAATTAATACTGCACTCCTGAAGTATTTTTTGCCATTTAGTCTAATGAGTGAGCGATTATTGCTTGTTAGTGATGCAAATGTTGGCGTAAGTCCACTTTATTTTTCAGTTATCTGATAATGGTGCCCCTTTGCGAGTTGCTGGGAGTGAGTACCAAGCTGATAGAAAGTACACTAAGATTATCAAACTTGAATCAAAATTATCTGCCTGGAGAACTAGAGATAGGAAAAAATTATATTTACATTTTTACATACTGTAGGCAAAATACGATTTAGTTTTCAGCACGGAGCCATGGGGGAAGATTGTAATTCTCCTCCTGAAAATACATTGCCTTTAATTGGAGAAAGGTTTTGCTAGGTGGGCAGACAGCAGTGTATTCCTGAGCCAAGCAGGGGCTGTAATGGTTGTTTAAAAGGTGCCCACCAATTTCTTACTAATACAAGATCATTGAAGAATATTTCTAAGTGTCATAACTGGCCAAGCTTTGTTCATTATCTGATGGGTGTGCAATATCCATATAACAGCCATCTGGCTGATGTCTGCATCCAACCTAGTCCCTGGGAAGGACACAACCTCTCCGAGATCATTCCATGCTGTCTCCACACAATGAAGAGGTTGTGTTGGACACTATTTAGCATAATCCTCACACTAATCCACTGGCCATTGCACTGGAGACGAACATCAGCCAGACGTCTGCTATGCAGATATTGCACAACCATCAGTTTCATCTGTACCATCTGTGCTTACACTAGGAGCTCCATGGTCATAATTTTGAAGCCCAGGTGGCATTCAGTCAACGGACCCTACAGCATGTGGACACTGATCCTGCCTTTATACAGACTACCTCATTTATGGACAAATTACCATTCCACAACTCTTGCTACCAACCCTGTCGTTTTTATGGTCTCAATTAGTTAGAAATTTACCAAGCCCGTAGTTTCTACGGGGTCGTGCATTGAAACAAACATTAATTCCCTCCCCGGCATTTCTACAGGCCTGTTTTTTACTTATTGAATAATTTTGGCATGTATAGTATTGTAAATCCCTACATCCCTATATTCCTATATCTAATATAATTGTGAAAGTTTGTGTGTGTGTTAGTTTGTTACCTCTTCACACTAAAACGGCTGGACGGATTTGAACGAAATTTGAAATGGAGATAGCTTATATCCTGGATTAACACATAGGCTGCCTTTCATCTAGAAATTAATCATTGTTCCCGTGGAACGGGCAACGTGACTAAAAAGTCACCAAAAATACTCAACTGGGACAAAATATCGAAGTTGTCGCCTTAAGACCGGACATAGCTCATTTTACGCTCCTCAATGCGAGAAACAATAATCGGTAGGTCCCTATGGGACACTGAAAACCACATTTTAAGACCCTAAAAAAAACTGTTTCAAAGATATTCCCAGAAAACTATATTCGCTCTGATAAACTGATGATCTAATTGCAAGTCCGTATCCATGGCAACAGTACACTCTGATAAACTGATGAACTAATCGCAAGTCCGTATCCATGGCAACAGTAGCTCAAGACATGACATCGAATTTTCCATCTATCCATGAAAGAGGCAATGCCAATCCATTTATTATCAAAATCACGATAGACTAGCTGCGTGGCTCAGCAGTAACGTTCTCGCTTGCTGGGCCCAAGGTTGCAGGTTTGTATCCTGGCGCAGTCAGCTGGCATTTGAGGGTGCGCAAATGCAAGGGAGCCGTGTCAGTAGATTTACTGGCACGTTAAAGATCCCCTTCGAAGCAAAATTCTAGTACCCCAGCGTTTCCAAAAGCCCTAGTACTGGTAGTTAAAAGGAACATAAATCCAATAACAATATTATGAAAATACGATAATAACATTAGAAATCTAAATGTTCATTCCATTTTCAAGATATATCTTAACACGATAAGAACATTAGAAATCTAAACGGTCATCCCTCTTTCAAGATATATCTCTATCATGATTTAAAAATAAATAACTTTCTGTGTTTTAGAACTGCAATAACGAAAATTAGTGTGAGATAGCGCCTTCTAATACCACATTTAATTTTGTAACACTACAGTAGCGACTACTATAATCTGATTTACAAAAGATGCTCGGTGAAAGCTGTCATCCGCTTGAAGGGTGAGGTGAGGAGTGGAGACTAGAGGGGTAACGGTCTCCATAGCAACAGCAAGCAATGTTGCAATGTATGCCGACACAGCAGTAAGCACCTGGTTTGACTCAGTGTGTCTTCACTCGTCACGGTCATTAGAGCACCAGACAGGGGGGCTAACTTCCCCAGTATTTGTGTCTTCCTGAAAGCCTCTTGGAATGTTATGAGTAGGGGATTTTTTGGTAATAGCGATACGCGCGAAATTTTTTCATACCTCCTTTCTTGCCTATATATGACCTTATACGTACTTAAAGTAGCGTATTTTAGAAATATCACGAAATCTGATTTATTGCACAAATTGCACAAATAATCACGAAATATACTCCATTTGGTACGAAAATGCTAAATATTATCGAAAAAGCTCTCCAATACACGTTTAAATGCTCTGAGGCTTTGGTTTCCTTCTCATTTGATTGATAGTGCTGCATATTTTCTATTTCTCTACACAAAAGCCCACAACCCCAGAAGTATGTGTATTCAGTTCCACGATCTCTATGGCTATCGATGAAAATCGATATCCGCTATCAATTACGTCAAATGGCGTTGTGGTCGTAGATACATCAGAGCAAGTTTGCGACTGATAAAACTATCTGCAAACATCCAGCATTTAAATATAAAAATGCCGAAAATTAAAGTCACAACAGTTTTCTCGAGAGCCGACGAATACAACAGTTAGGGGTTCTATGTATTTGACGCTGCAGGAAAGATTCTAATGTGTAAATACTCCAATGTTCGTATTCAGTGGGAGCGAAAAGACACGTGCAATAAACACTGCAGAGATTCAGCAACGCATAAAAAGAGGAAGAAAGAAGGAAATGAACATAATTCTAAGCGGCAATAACATTCGGCTATACTCTACACATTGCAAAGAAGCTTAAAAACCCCCTTATCACATAATCTGTTAGATTTATCCCATACTAAAATGAAGATTTCAGAAGAAACATTGATCAATATGACAATTTATTTCGCGAAATACCAGCCGAAAAAGCGTCAGTTTTAACACCAAAATCAACGGTTTTATTTCACCAAAAAATAAGGCCCTTAGTTATGAGTCATTATCTACCTCAGTGGCAGCGCAGCATTTCCCCACGTGCTAGCTTTGACAGCAGTCAGCGATCATTATTGGTAATTCAGAGTATAAATAGAGGTAGCGATCAAGTTACGTTCAATTTCATAAACACAGGGCTCACAAATCCTGTATAGTTAGGTACAAACATATCAGTCTGGTCGTTATGTCAGTAGCAACGAAGCTCTGTGGCGGCTATTGCCGTTTCCGTAACACTAAAGGCATCCCGACGTCACATACCACAATGTGCTCGTACAGAATTGTGAACCAGTCTATTTTACTGAAAATAATTTCTACGAGCTCCGCCAAAAACCACATTCACTACCTTTTCCAAAATTTACACAAGATGTGATTTTGAAAGCACTCTTCTGTATGTCGAGGTACAGAGATATTACACATGGAAAGATACAATAAAATGTTGACAAATCTGAGTTCAAGGAACTGATGTTCAGAATAGGCCTGGCGTTAAATCTGCAGAAGCTTTCGGTACAGGTTGCACGGCCCGTGTTCGTAACATGGAATGTTTCCCTTTGACAATGCATCTACACCATGTGCAAGGGCAACGTATTTCAAAGATCTCTCACAACACAATAATCAGGAATTTTAATTATTTAGAGAGGCATGTGAGGCAAAAGGGTTGTTGGAGAATTACGGTACAATCCCTGGGATGAAACACTGGAAGAAGCAGCACAATGTACACCAGCGGCCAAGGTGAGAGACATTTTAGCTATTGGCCCATTAATAGCGACATGTCGATGTTCAAATCATCAATAATTGTGGAAAAAGTAGACCCTGAATAGCTTAAGGAAAAATACTTTTAATTCCCCATATTCCAATAGATTTGCCATTCCCGTGTGCAAGAGTGCAGTTCCCTCTTCAAGCAATATTCGCAATTATTATTAACCAAGCGTAATGACAGGCACTTACAGCAACAGGTGTACATTTAGACAAAACCAGTTTTTCCCATGGGTAACTGTATGTGGCGTGCTCACGAGTATCTGGCCAACAAAATCGTTGTCTCAGCAGAAGATGGCAAAACCAAAAACTTAATTTTCAATGTGTTCACATAAGGTAACATCGTACCCTGCAAACTTTCTCAACTCTATGAAATTCCCACTATGCTGCTCATATCAATATACTGTAACAGAATTTTCAGAATTAAAATGGACCCACCTGTAACCAAGATTGATGTAATACAATAATGCATCGTCCCCATTGTCTTCATCGCGAGCGAAGCCGCAGGTACCTACTAGTCTTATATATATATTAAAAAAATGTTTGTTTGTCTTTTATGCTGTCATACACCATTCATCCGATTGCGATCAACTTTTGGTGAGTTGTTGTGCACTTCCGGGCTGGTTACAGACATAGTAAATCCAATTTAAAATAGATGGCACGCGAGTAGATTTAACAAATGAGTGTTGGAGCGCGAATCGTTTCAACAATGTCCCACATGCATTCATATACCATTCATCCGATTGCAATGAAACTTGGGTAAGATGTTGTGTACACTCCAGGGAAGGTTTATGGCTTTGTAAATCCATTTTACAATAGATAGCGCCCGGGTAGATTCAACAAATGAGCGACGATGCACGAGTAGATTCAACAAATGAGCGACAATGTACGAAGTGATTCAACGAAGTCCCGTGAGCATTCATATACCATTCGTTCGATAGCAATGAAACTTGGGTGAGATGTCGTGTACACTCCAGGAAAGGTTTCTTGCTTAGTACATGCATTTTACAATAGGTAGCGCACAAGCAGATTCAACAAATGAGCGACGGCACACGAATCGTTTAAACAAACTCTCGTATGCGTTCATATTCTTCAGATTGCGATGAAACTTGGATGAGTTGTTGTGTACACGCCAGGGAAGGTTTTCGACTTAGTAAATCCATTTTTCAATAGGGAGCGCATATGCGCTAAACAATAGTTTAGAGGCACTTAACGGAAATTGAAAAAAATATTGTATATCCAAAAGCACTTCAAGAAACAAAATTAAAACGCCAACAGTTCCTTTACAGCTTGTAGATGAAATGAAATGAAAATCCACAGCCTGCTTCCAGTCTCCGACCGGGTCAGGAATGGAATGAATGAAGCCCCCATCTAGCGGCGAGGATATGAACTGTGCCGGCTGCCGAGGCCTGACGCACTCCTCTGGGACAATGATTAAATGAATGACAGATGAAATGAAATCATAGTGGAGAGTGTTGCTGGAATGAAATTGTGACAGGGAAAACCGGAGTACCCGGAGAAAAACCTGTCTGCCTCCGTTTTGTCCAGCACAGATCTCACATGGAGTGACCAGAATTTGAACCACGGACCCAGCGGTGAGAGGCCGGCGTGCTGCCGCCTAAGCCACGGAGGCTTCAGCTTGTAGATCTATATATTAAAACTATGTTCTTTGGTTGTAGTGGGGGTTTTCAGCATTAGGTACAAAATAATGGCCTGGTGCTGTGTTAATCACCACAATATATGCACTACTAGAGTGTAGACAATTCCCATTTGGTATGACAGGTAGCTTTTCAGGTACGTCTCATGTGGAACTATGGGTGTTTACCTTATCAGTTCCCCATTTCTTTAAGAGGCATCTGACGGGAGCATGCTATATGCTATTTCTCCACACAATGAACTCCCTCAATTGTTGGAACATGTGCCACACCTTGACCACCACAAGATTTTGTTTCAATATGACTGGGCTCCACTGTAAGTGGCGGTGACCGTCTGGAACCATCTTCATGCGACGTATCCTGATAAAAGTATAGGAAGGGGAGGATGTGTATGCTGGCCTGCCAGATCGACCAATTTTATGCTCCTGGATTTTTTCCAGTAGGGCTACGTAAAACAACTGGTGTATGCACAGGAGCCGGTCAATCCCTGATAACTCCGACAGCTCATCACAGTGGCATGCCGATCCGTTACGCTCGAGATGTTGTAACGTGCCAGACAGTCCTTGAAACATCATGCACAGCCGTATATCCACAACAGACATCAGTTTGAGCAGGAGCTGCATTAAACAACGTAGGTAACTAAACTCTTGTCACAAGTTTCCTAGCCATAGGCCATATCATCCTTATCTTCTCCAACTCCATACCTTATGGTTTTTTTTTCTGGGCCACATAAACAAAACTATTAGGGCTCTTTCAGACGAGGCCACTTAGCAGCGCTGCTTCGTGGTGCGTTGGTAGTGCCACCGATGAATTCTTACAAGCATTAGTGGCGCTTCTACTAAGCGTTAGCGTCGTGTTGGTGGTGCTTCTCCCAAGTTTAGGTGGTCCTGCTATTGTTTGATACCCAGGTGGAGAACTCATCAGTTTTCCAGTCAACATGGACGCAGAAGGTGATATAATTCTTGCCATGCTCCTCAAACGGAGGAGAAAGAAACTTCAACGGAAAACAAGAAGATTCTGGGTCCATCCATTGGTTTTGGAAAGACAGAGCCAAGGACTGTTCTATACCTTATTCGATGATCTACAACAGGATGACGAGAAGTTCTTTGTGCACTTTCGCATGTCCAAAAATTCATTTCAAGGGCTTTTAGATGGTATCAGCAAAATATATTCGGGAAGAGAACAGAAAACAAGGCAAGAAATACAGGCCCGAGACAACAGCAAAAATGAAATAATAGGAACCTGGGAATAGCAAAATGCACGACCATGTGGCGAGCCATTAGTTGCGCTACATATGTGCCACTAAATTAGTGGCGTGGCTGCAGCCTCGTCTGAAACCACCAATATAATTCCTGGTTTCCCGAAGAGAAGCGCTACTTTTTGTAGCTACAACCAGCGGCGAAGTCAACTACACTGAGCGTCTGCTGTGCCACAGTTCTGTAGTGGAGGCTGTGTGTGAATGCTCTCATTTATATACAGTATTTATGAAAGGAAGCGGCCTCGTCTGAAGGAGCCCTTACATATGCAACCTTGCCTTATCCCAGGCAATTGGCGGTAAAAAAAAAATTACTTGAGTGAGATTTCAACCTCCATACCCTGTCAAACATCTCCAACCATGTCCCTATCAAGTGTGCTATTGTGAGGCTTGGCATGAAGCGAGCAATTCTTATTCTAGTCCAAAACCACACATCTCTTTATATTACCCTGCATTAGGGAGAGATCTGATGTTTTTTTCAGAATTTGAATAAACATACTGGGTTGCATAGAACTAGATTAGATGGGGTGGTTATGCCAACTGATATAGATACACTGGCGGAAAAAAATATCCAAACACCAAGAAGGGGTTGTGCTAGAATAATGAACCTCGGTAAGCGTGTTCATACATCTGAAAGATGACGATTTAAATTTCCTGCAAATCGCATTACCGTGGCGCTAGTCGTGTCCCCATGACATTGTACATCAGATTTGCTTTACACACGGGCTGTACTGTGTGAGAGCGTTAGTTACCTGTGAGATTAGACAGAGTGACTGTGAGTGGGTCAAGAATGCCTTTACGACAACAAAGAGGCCAGTATCAACAGCTCACTGCATTTCAATGAAATAAGGCTATGTGAAGGTGGATTTTCCTTCTGCGCTATTGCAGAACCACTTGGCAGGAATGTCTCCACTGTGCATGCGTGCTGGCAGCAGTGGTCACGAGAAGGTACGGTCACAAGGAGACCGGGCTCCGGAGTTGCCCGTGGCACCACCGAGAGAGAGGACCGTATGCGGCGTATAGCTTTGGCGCTTCGGATAGTGTCTGCAGCTGCAATTCAAGCGGCAGTTGGCACCACAGTGACGCAATAAACTGTCCGAATCGGTTACTTGATGGACAGCTCCAAGCCAGACGCCCTGCGGCGTGCATTCCACTTACCCCAAACCACCTCCGTCTGAGACTTCAAAGGTGTCAAGCGAGAGCTCATTGGAGGAAGGAATGGAGGACCGTTGTGTTTTCCGATTCTGCCTTGGTGCCAGTGATGGCCGTGCGTTGGTTAGAAGAAGGCCAGGTGAGCGCCTGTATTCCACCTGTCTGCGGCGTCGACACACTGGACCTACACCAGGCGTTCTGGTCTGGAGAGCAATTTTCTATGACAGCAGGAGCAGTCTTGTGGTTATCCCACGCACCCTGACTGCAGATGTGTTCGTTTGTCTGGTAATTGGACCTGTTGTGCTGCCATTCATGTACAGCATTCCCGGGGAGGTGTTTTCCAACAGAATAACACACGCCCCCATGCCGCTGTTGTAACCCAACGTGCTCTACAGTGTCGACATGCTGCACTGGCCTGCTCGATCCCCCGATCTGTCCCCAATCGAGTACGTATGGGACATCATTGGACGACAACTCCAGCGTCATCCACAACCGGCATTAACTGTCCCTGTATTCACCAACCAAGTGCAACAGGCATGGAACTCCATCCCACACCTGACATCCGGCACCTGTACGACACAATGCCTGCATTCAACAGTCTGGCGATTAAACCGGTTATTAATGGACCAGCATGACACATTTGCAATGACTTTAACCTGTTGTCTTGTACCTTTAATCAATTAAATATGTTACCTCACCAAATATATTGACAAAATTTATAAGTTATGATTTAAACTATGAATTGTTTTCCAAGCAAACAAAGCTGATAGACAGCTCTGAAGCCAAACCCTTGGTCTTGAAAAGGTGGATTGAATAAAACAAATTAAATAAAGACACATTTAATTCAAAAAATCATATGTTACAAAATGTTTACGTATTCATTCGTATTTACAGACCACAAAAATACAGAAGATATTCAGAGGAAAAATTCAAAGGAAACCTATGAGGCTTTCAATACCTACTATGTGCCAAGTTTTCTTTTCCTACCTCTCTTCCACTGGAAACCCCTTTTCTTTTTTTCTTTTTTTTTTTTTACATATTGAACAACAATATTATTGATATACAATTCAGATAATCCCTCTGACTGAACTCAGCAAACAACTGTCAAAACCTAAAGGCAAAAGGCAAAACCTTAATCATTATTTGTCCTTTTTGTGTGTTTCTATCCTCTTTCTGCTCAATGGTTGTTAGCAATTGTTTTATCCCTACATATAAAGCAAGTTTCCTGTTTGTACATTTTGAATTTTGATCTCAAAACTTTGCATTTATCCCAGTTGAAGTGCATAATGACCTGATATACACTCCGTTTAATTTTTGTCTGTGTAGTAGTGGATTAAACCAAATGCTTTCAAAAATGGAACGAGCCTCGGACAGGGTTGGCATCATTGGCACAAAGATTCATAATTATCAGTTAAGTTAAAGGCATAATAAAACTAGGCCACAAATTATTTATGTAATACAAAGGCGTTAAGAGGAAGCCTCAAATCATTTATCATTCATCCATCCAGGAAGGAAGACAACTCAAGATTGGAAATGGGAAGTGCTGATATTGCCAAACTCTAATATTTCAGGAAACAGAAAAAAAAAATATAACAAATTCGTATTTTCTTAATGAAATAGAAATTCTGACAGTGTGACATCATTGGTAACATTTCACAAAAGCAATGCTTCAAAAGTATTTTAATTTTAGAATACAGTACATAACCATATAAAAATAGACATTTTTTTCACTTCCAAGGAAACACTGAAGGTGCACAGTATCAACTCACTTACTTCTAAAACAGTAAAATTACCAGAATATTTTGTTTTACTTCATTGTATTGCACAAAAAATAGATAAATACTTAAGGGTTTCAACTCACATCACTCCCTACTACAGCTCCCTTTGTTACAAATGGCTTTCTATGAATTTAGCTCAGATTTATTTTTTAGGTTTCCCTTCTTGCTTTCCCTGAAAATAACAGGAACAAATCTAAAATAAGCATATCAACATTAATGTACTACTGCATGTGGAAATGCATGCAAGAAACTGGTTACAACAAGGTCTTCAACTACACTAGATTTGCTCAGCACACCCATTGTTCTCCATGCCATTGCGGAAGATATATATCCATTTTGAACTACAAGGAAACATTGTGCTTGAGTGTGAGTACAGACATGGACCCGTACCCATGATTAAGGCTGCTGAAATGTCGGGAAACAATCACCGATACAAGACGCCACTCCATCCTGTAAGCCTAGATTATAAACTAGATACCGGCCGCAAAAGCCTACGATCTAAATATTGTGCTACTTCCAAACTTTCCCAAGTTATTCGCCTTGGCACATTCTGTGGTTTCCATAAAAAATCCAAAAATAATTAATTTTGGCACTTTCAGCATTTTCCATTTCTAGTCTACAATTGCATAACATATACTGTAAGTACAACTGTTTCCTTTCCCCAGACATGACACAGCTTCCTGACATACTGTTGGTTGGTTCCTCAGTTTAGGGGCTGTGAGAACGTGGTCATGTAGCACCGTGTACTTTGGGGGTGTGTAGAATCTGTCTGATAACCGGTGCTAATTGTGATGACTGTATTAGTGTGTGTTATCTGTTTTCAATTCAAGTAAGGACTGCAGACATTCAATTTTTTCAAGTAGTTCCTACTTTTGCCGCCAAACGCCACCGTCAACGACTACTAGTTCAGAACTTGGTTATCAGATGCCATTGCAGTCGGCTCCTAGCGACGAACGTCGGAACCTAAGAGCGTTTCTCAAATGTTTAACCTAATTTAGCTTCACACAGGTGTAATTAGTGGAAGGTTCTTTAACATGCCATTGATCTATGACATGGGACCGCCGGCTTTACTTCCCCTCCGAAGGAAGGCATACTGTATATGTCACAAACAAGCAAGTCTGACAGACTAATAAAGGTTTCTTTCCTAACAACTTTGGTATCGTTGAGGTTGGATAGGATAACAATTTTATTTTTCGTTATCCTATGCTACGACATGTAGGCTAATCAAAACTGGTATACATATAGGGTGTTTGTGTGATAATGATACACTTTCAAGGATGCTGGTGACAAGTACATGGATCAATTTGAGATAGGGAATGTCTCTGTCCCCTTGGTACATGCCCAAATGGGTGTGAGAACATGGGACACAACACATTTTGAACCTTTGCGTGTTAATACAGGGTGATTCTTTTGCTGGTGCGGGACGGACAATCGGCTGCCGGGCGCGCGCACCTTCCGCCAGCCAACCGAGCTCACACCGCGGATTGTGCGCAAGTGGAAACCGTAACAAAGTACATTAATTAATGGTAAATTCACCAGCAAATCATGACTGAAGGCCTTACCTTTTCACAGAAGATGCTGAAAATGTTCTCCTTCAACTGACAGACAGGTGTTGTACCGTGTAAATAAATTAGCGTTTACACATTGTAATTCCCTTCTGTTGTGAGGGATATCTGCTGCAGTATATTGTTCTCCAGATCCACTAGATACGGGTAATTGATCTGTACACTTTAAATGTTAAATTAACCCACAATTGAACAACAAACAGGCTTAGGTCCGTGCTTCGATTAATTACAGTAAACATGCAGGGGGGGGGGTTGCAAGAGTAGCGATATAATGTAACGATGTCTGTCTGTCAGCTGAAGGAGAACATTTTTAGTATCTTCTGTGAAAAGATAAGTTCTAACCTTTAACTGGTGACGTGAGGTCATCCAGATTCCCAATAAATAAAAGAACATCTGTGCTTCTTTAATTAAATGTTGCAGCTGTTGTTTATGCTACCTTCTTATCTGTGCGCTGACACTACACACCCTCGATGAAAGTTTAGTCATTTAATGGACTTTAATGACCCGGGTTAGCTCGCCTCCACCTCGCGCAACCCCGTGGCCCAAGCTCGGTTGGCTGGCGGAAGGCGTGCGCGCGCGCCCAGCAGCCGGTCCCGCTCCAGCAAAAGAATCTCACTGTATAAAACGAGTATTTCCAAGACTGCATTTCCACACATTTGAAACAGCTGTTCACACTGATGTCCCCCAGCCTCAATGCAGGCAAGACAACAACAGCAGTAAGTTCTGTCAGATCCTATTGAACATCTATGAGGTCATTCACATGTCACAGACAGCAAGGATTCAAGCTGGGAGTTCCTTACAAAACGGTTCTTACGAGTTTGTATACCACTCTCATTCGGGCATATAAGCTTACTAGTCCATGGAGGGATTTTCTGGCCAGTGTTTCCTATCTCAAATTGATCCATATAACAATCACCAGCCCCTGAAAGTCGTATCGTTATCATGGAATCATGGAAACATCCAGGGGTGGAATGTTGAGGCCATCTGCTCCAAAGAGTGACATGTTCAGGCATGATATCAGTAGTTGAAAAACAAAAAACACTGAGCCAATTGCACGCATCTATGCAGATTAGGTGAATTCCGGATATGACTACAGGAAATTGACACAGTACATAATGCACCTTAATAAGATCCATCAGCATTAACAATAACTGGAGCTTCATCATCCTCTTCCCTCTCCAAATGAGCAAAATCCCACTGAAAGTGTTCAGTAAGTCGTTCCTTAAAATGGGCAGCTTTGCTCTTTAGTCGTCCATCCACAGCCTCATGAAGTTGCACTGTAAGAAATAACTTGCGCAAATGACAGTACACAAAGTTGTTACTTGCCACAATATCCACCAAGAAGTCTTCAGGAATTTCAATGAGTTGAGCTTCCAATGCTGTGAGAAAGTCAGAGTACATTTCTCGGTATTTTGGAACAGCCTTTTCACAAGAACATAAAAGTTCAACTAAACGTTTCCAGTGTTCAAACGCTTCAAGGCTGTGTCCAACCAGGAAACAGACGAATGCAAATTGGACCTCACCAATTAGATCGCTGGCACTGAAAATAGCACATTCACAAAATTAATAATCTTCACATTTAGCTCTTATGTTACTAACTACCCTCAGATAATATACCACAGACATTACCCCCAACATTAATTCAATACAACATATTAACAAAGTGATATGGTCACTGAAAAGTGAAAAGAAATAGATCACACTATATATCCTCAACTACAATGACTTTATATATTACAAGTTTGTACAAATCAAGTAGCAAGACAATATGGGCTTAAAAGAGAAAAGTGAGTTTTTCAGCTCAATTTACTGCAGCTCCACGGTTAGTCAGTAATATTGCTTTCAATATTGCACATAATGTTTTAAATAAATTAAACTTTTTAAATTAACATCTGGCATCACCAAGTATCTGCTCAGACTGTTAATTGGTCATGCGGGAAGCATGCGAGCTTTAACCTTTTAAGCTCGTATGTCGGGAATGTTCCGACATCTGAATTTCTTGTTGTGCTCGTGTGTCGGAAGATTTTAATAGCAGCTAACGATTATCAGACAATATCTACATGAACTCAAGAAAATCCATGGCCTTTGGAACATAATTCTTAGGGTGCATTGGGCAGGCAATCCACAGAAAATATATCAAGCATTGTGTTTACAGCGGAAAGGCACAAGAATGGCTGCACGCAAATGAAGTAAGAGAGCTGTACCGGTATTAGCCCAATTGTAAATGATTTGAATTCAAGTGAAGATGATTGTCTTGAGCTTAATTCGGGAAGTGAATATCAAGTGCTTCAGAAATATCCAGTGAAAGGCTGTGGCTCATCAGACGATGACAGCTCTGAGTGGTGTGACTGTTCCGGTCACAATGTTCCCAAACCCTTATTTGGTTGACTGCAAGAGAAGTCAGGTTAGGGTAATTTGTTCATACCATTTCTTTTCTTGTTCATCATCATCATTTAGGTTGTAGAATTTCATTTTATTTAGTGTATATATATCTTGTGTATCTCGGGGACTCAGTCAGGAATATTTCATTTAATTTGTATGGGAGATGTCAGTATACAAGACAGCGGATTGTGTAGGTAAGCTACAAGATGTTGCAACAGCAGGAAACTCTAGGCCAAATTTAGATTGGGCCGAGAATAACTTCCCTTGTCTTGAAGAAAGCTTTGTGTAAATTGTGTAAGGTTCTGACGTCAGAGAAGAGTTTCGCGCCACGAGTTGTAAGAAATATACATGGGTTCGAGATTATTGGTGTATTTTGTATGGGTTGGAGGGTATCATGACCCTGGCGGAGAAAGACGAAAACATGTGTTTACAAGATGAGAGGTGGGATTTTCGTGTATAGCGGGGCTTCACTTCTATTGTAGCGTCTGATTGGAAAGGTCGCGTTCTCGTAATTTGGCGTAGGCCTATTTGGAGAAACAGTTTTGTTGAAAGCATGGCTTGTGAATGTACTCGAAACGGCTACATATCACAACGATGTTATCTCTGTTAGCACAATTCAAGTTGGGTACGGAAGCACATTCATTTCTCTCGCAGAGATGTGGCTATGTAAACCAGTAAACATCTCTAACCTCAAACCACGTGTGGAAAATCTTAGAAATGCTGGGGAGAACTGATCTATCGAGCATGTCTCGTAGATTATCTGCTAGATCGTCGATGAGTGAGTAACAAACATCTTTATATTCCAACATTCATTTTGGGTCACATGTTTTCGTCATTGCCGAGGAGAGAAGATAGTAAACCATAGTCTGTTCGACGAGAGTCCCCGCCATATGTTTAAAGTTGATATTAATACACATATTTTGAAGGTTATAATTAGTTTTCTTTATAGGGAATTACACCTAATAGTTGAACGCCCAAATGATACCAGTTAGGTTGACCAAATGTGTGTCCAACACTCCACGACCCTGCCATTTCAATTGTGTGGTATATGATGAAGTACTTCCGATCAAAAATAGGAGGATGATTTTGGGAAGTTTTAAATCAGTCGCCCAAGAAGGGCTGGTAAAAAGTTACAACATAGCACCTCAACGTGGGGCAAGAGTAGGGAAACCTAGCAGGTATCATTAGGGCACATATGCACACAGCCGATAGACACCTTAGGAGTATTAGGGTTCACAGTAATTTGTTTTGTTTTAAGGGGTATGTCCACATCAGACAATTTAGAATTAAGGTCAAGGGTTGTGTGTAAATCAAACAGTAAAATGTCAGGTAATCAGGAAACTGGGGGAAGTGGCAGTGAGGAAGATGTGGAAAAGACAGTGGGAACATATGTTACCATTGTTACTACTGAGTCGCAGCTGATCGCTGAAGGTAGTAACTTAAATGTAAATGGGGGGGTTATGAACGATAGTTTGATCCAAATGCTACTGAGTGAAATAAAAGAGATTAAGAAGCAAGGAGAATCTATGAGTAAGGAAATTAAGGAGCAGGTAGGCTCTGTAAATGAGAAGGTAGAGTCAGTGACCAAACAGATAGTAGAAGTGAAGGAATTTGTAAGTAAGGAAATTCAGGAGAGCAACAGGGCCACGAACACAAGGATAGAGAGTCTCAGCAAAGAAATACGGGACCATAAGTCTGTCCTTAATAGTAGAATGGAGAGTATGAACCTGGAATTAAGTGGGAAAATTAGCAAACAGGGAGAGGAAATCAGGGCAGAAATGCAGGGGAATCAGGCTGGGATCACAAGTAGGCTAGAAGGAATGGAAGGCCATCAGAACCAGCAAGATGTGGAAATAACGAAAATTAAGTCAGAGATAGCTAGTTCAAGGGCAGAAGTACAGAATGTAACGGGAAAGTGTGATGAGATATGCAACACTGTAAGTGGGAATAAGAGGGAATATTTAGATAGAGTAGGTGCCGTTGAAAATAAGTTGGGAGAGATTGAGGGTCTGAGAGGGAAGCAGGTGGCATTGACCGAGAAAAACGAAAAGCTGCAGGAAGAGCTGATAAAGGTCAGGAGAGAGTTGAAAGAGCGACCGATGAGTCAAAGGGTTGTGATGCCATCTAGTTTGCTACTCAGGGACCCTGGTCTGCCACAATTTAACTCAAGGCAGTTCAACCCTATGGAGTTTTTAAAAACCATTGAGAAGAAATTCAGCAAGGATCTAGAAGACGGGGTTGTCGAATGGGAAACAGTGTTGGAGATCTTGTCTAACTCATTTCAAGGGGATGTGAAAGCATGGTTCCAAATATACAGGCCTAACATGAATAGTTTAAGGGAATTCAGGGATAAATTCAAAGCTAAGTTCTGGGGGGAGGGGGTACAGTCCAGGGAAAGGGAAAAATTAACTTTTGGGAAATATAAGGAGAGAGAAGGGGTATCCCTGACAGAATATTTTTTGGCACATGTACTTATTTGGAAGAATTTGGATGGGCTGACCTCTGACAGTGATGTGGTTAGGGTCATGTTGAAGCACTTCCCACCTAGAATTCAGGAGGCAGCTTGTATGCAGAAGGTAAGGACGGTAGAAGAGTTGGAAGAGCTTCTTACGAGCTTTGACGTTTTAGGCAAGCAGCACATGGAGAGGCCAGAGGTCAAACAGGAATTTAGGGGCAATAGGGGGAATAATCAGGAGTTTAATAGGGGTAGATTTAATCAGGAGCAAAGAGATTATCAGCAGAGGCAGGAAAACTATCAGAGAGGTGGGGGGCGTCAGGATAATTCACAGCGACAGGAAGGTAACTATCAGAGAGGTGGGGGGCGTCAGGAAGGTGGTAACGAAAGAGTACAGGTGAACCAGAGGAGACAAGAACAAGGTGGTCAAGGAGCTTTAAACTCCGAACGGGCTGTGCAGGGAGGTCAGTCAGGCAGTCCGTAAGAAATGAAGTCAAGCAGTGTGTTATTGTGGGTGAGGAGGATTTTATGCCTATGAGTCGGGAGGATCTGCTAGCTGACCAGCAGGAGTTCTCATGTATCGGGGAGAAGGAGGCTTTTATGTCAACTGTTGAGTTGAGCATACTAGGTAAGAGAGTGCAGGCATTGGTGGATTCGGGGAGTGAGAGAAGTGTCATCAGTAAGGGATTTTATGATACTTTAATCAAGGACGGTGGTAAGTTGGAAGAAATTCCAGTTAAGTCGACATATGTGGTAACTGCTGTTGGTAATAAATCCCAAAGAGTGGGAAAGCAGGTATTGTTGCCCATGAGGTTTGGTAATGAAGTTGACCACAAGACTTGCTTGGTAATTCCTAACCTAATTTATGAAATGATTTTGGGGATAGACTGGCTTAACGAGCATAGTGCTGTTATTGATTTTGACCGGGGTGTCATCAACTTTGTGAGGGGGAATATAAGCCAGGAGATGAGAATGAAATGCAAGAGTGTAGATAAGACAGTAAAGGCATGTGTTACTGAGGTCACTGTAGGGGATATGGCAGAAGGTAAGGCTGACGATGAGGAGGAAGTTGTGGATTTATGTCACATTGCTGTGGAGGGTGATAAGTGTGATCAACTCCAGCAGGCTGTGGATAAGAGTGGTTTAAGTGTTGAGGAGAGGGATAAGTTGTTAGAGGTTTTAGAGCTAAACCAAGAAGTTTTCAGTGACAAGCCAGGGCTAACACATGTCTATACGCATCAGTTCGAAATTGTAGATCATTCTCCATTTTCAGGACCCAAGTACCCGATACCTCACAAATTTGCTGATGCTGTGGAGAAAGAAATAGGCATTATGCTGAATCAGGGTATTATTGAGCCTTCAACTAGTGCATATCTGAATCCCTTAGTTGTGGTTGGGAAGAGTGATGGCTCGGTCAGGTTGTGTATTGATGCCAGGCAGCTCAATTGTAGGATATCTGGGGACCAACAGAGGCCAGAATGTGTTGAGGAACTGGTTCAGAAATTCAATGGTAAGCAATGGTTTTCCACTATGGATCTGAGTGCATCATTTTGGCAGGTACCGTTGAGAGAACAGGACAGGAAGTTGACTGCGTTTAGCTTTAAGAGTGGTTTGTACCAATTCAGGGTCGTTCCTTTCGGAACAAAGACCAGCAGTTCAGCGTTGATTAGGGCCTTAAATCTAGTGTTAGGGAGGGACACACACGAGTTTGTGACAATGTACATAGATGATTTAATTGTTGCATCTTACACATTAAAGGAACACCTGGATCACTTAGACATTGTTTTGGGGAAATTAAGGGACGGGGGATTTACAATTAAACTTAAGAAGTCTCTGTTTTGCACAACATCAATCACATTTTTAGGGCATACTATCACAACACAAGGGGTGTCTC
This sequence comes from Meconema thalassinum, assembly GCA_946902985.2. Lineage (NCBI taxonomy): Eukaryota > Metazoa > Arthropoda > Insecta > Orthoptera > Tettigoniidae > Meconema > Meconema thalassinum. The sequence continues at coordinate 898,600,433 of OX336390.1, forward strand.
CCGAACAGTCACGATTAGACAAGATTCACAACACTGCTACACCACGTAACGCCAAACAATTGAGGTCAATATTAGGGGTTTTCAATTATTTTCGTAGATTCGTAGTTAAATATTCCTGTCTTGTAGAACAGTTTAGGGAATTGCTGAAGCAGGGTACTAAGTGGGTATGGACCCAGGTGCACGATGAGGCTTTTAAGGAGTTGAAGAGAGGCTTTGTAGAGACTGTCATGCTTAGGTATCCTCGTCTGGATTGTCCCTACATTTTGATGACTGATGCGAGCATGCAAGGCATCTCAGGCATTTTGTGTCAGGAGGATAGTGAGGGCAATCTAGGGATTGTCTCATTAGCAAGCAGAGGCCTAAGCATGGCGGAGAAGAGATATACAATTACTGAAATAGAGATGTTAGCAATCGTATACTCTCTAGGGAAGTTTAGGAGTTATGTGTTGGGCAGTAAGTTGCAGATACTGACTGACCATCATGCATTACTTTTTATTGGATCCTGCAAGCTCACTTCGAACAGGATGTCAAGGTGGATATTGGCTATAAGTGAATATAACTTTGAGGTAAGGCATATTAAGGGTACTGAGAACATTGTGGCTGACTTCATGAGTAGAAACATTGGGGGTGATGAGGGTCATCAGGTACTGGAGGTACAGGAAGGTGTTGTTATCTGCGTAACCAAGGTAAGCGAGTGTGATTATGAGATACGCTGCTTAAGGAATCTGCTTGTAGAGCAGGAGAAGGATGAGGTCTTAGGTGATATCTTGACTCAGTTGAGAGGTATGGATGTGGATGGTAGAATTAAGGTTGGAAAGTATTGGTACAAGTTGGAGTGTGGTTTCTTGGCTAGGCTGTGCCATGAAGGTGCCTGGAGAGTGTGTGTGCCAAGCTCATTGCAGGTAACGATGATTTGGTATCATCACAAGGCTTTAGGGCATTTTGGATCAAGCAAGGTTCTTTATGCTGTTCAGCAGCATTTCATTTGGAAGAACATGGGAAGGCAGATTAGGAAAGTTCTGGCAAGTTGTGACTCGTGTCAACGGTGTAAATGCCCAACGAGGTTTCTTGAGGGACCTCGGCAAATGGTGATCACAGAAAAACCAAGGGATTTACTCTGTGTCGATCTGTATGGTCCATTGGTTAAAGCTCAGTTTGGATATCAGTATATCTTCGTGGTTGTTGACGCATTCAGTAAACTCGTCAAACTGTATTCCCTGAGAAAAGCGACCGGGAAGGGTTGTGTCCTACAGATCACTGATAAGTATGTACCTGAGTTTGGGGTGCCTCTCAGGATACTATCAGACCACGGTAGTCAATTCACCTCAAAGATCTGGAAAACCAAGTTGAGTGAATTGGGTATCAAGCACATATTCTCATCTATTCGATATCCTCAAGGGAATTTGTCCGAACGAGTTATGAGAGAATTAGGGAGAGTATTTCGCACCTATGTGAGCAATCGCCACAATGCGTGGTTCTCCAAGTTAGGAGATATTGAACGATGGTTCAATAGTACGTTCCATGAGAGTGTAAAATGCACTCCCTATGAAATTCAGTATGGTAGGAAGCCTACCAATGAGCTTGCTAGAATGCTAGGTTTGGTCACGGGAGAGGAGATTGGGAAGGATGTTTGTATCCAGCTGGCTAGGGACAACTTAATCAAGGCAGGGAATAAGCGTAGGCGCCAGCAGAAGCGGGTAAAGTTTGATTCTTTTGAAGTAGGCGATCAGGTGCTTCTGAGGGTTCCATATCCGTCTTCAGCTGTAGATAAGGAGATAGGGAAGTTTTTTTCATCTATTTCAGGGGCCTTTTAAGGTGGTTAAACGTATTGGTGAGTGTGCCTATAGTTTAACGGACCAGGATGGTAAGTCTGTCAGTACACATAATATTAGGAATCTCCGTAGATATCACTCTGTAAAATAATATGGCATGGACTCTTAGAGAATCAGTCAACATAACGTGATGGCATGACAAAACTCAAGAGATGTGACGAAGAATGCTAACCAGCAAAGTGGCATCGAGTGTTAGATGGATAGATGGTATGATAAGGCCTGTGCAGGCAAATACCATGGCTTGTGAAGCGATAGGGTCTCATGATGAGACGAAGAAAATGAAGTGGTAGACCTAAGACACTTGAGAGAAATCAGTGAGGCTAGGAAATGGACACAATAAGACATTCGAGAGAGTGAGAATGTGTGAAAATTTGACAAGTGTGTATGTATATATGTCTTCCAGGGTTTATTTATGTAATAGTGTAATTCTTTGTGTTTTCAGTGCGTTGCTTGTTTGAGTGTTTGTGATCCACACTTGTTTCACCCGTGTGAATCACATGGGGGCGTATTGTGACTGTTCCGGTCACAATGTTCCCAAACCCTTATTTGGTTGACTGCAAGAGAAGTCAGGTTAGGGTAATTTGTTCATACCATTTCTTTTCTTGTTCATCATCATCATTTAGGTTGTAGAATTTCATTTTATTTAGTGTATATATATCTTGTGTATCTCGGGGACTCAGTCAGGAATATTTCATTTAATTTGTATGGGAGATGTCAGTATACAAGACAGCGGATTGTGTAGGTAAGCTACAAGATGTTGCAACAGCAGGAAACTCTAGGCCAAATTTAGATTGGGCCGAGAATAACTTCCCTTGTCTTGAAGAAAGCTTTGTGTAAATTGTGTAAGGTTCTGACGTCAGAGAAGAGTTTCGCGCCACGAGTTGTAAGAAATATACATGGGTTCGAGATTATTGGTGTATTTTGTATGGGTTGGAGGGTATCATGACCCTGGCGGAGAAAGACGAAAACATGTGTTTACAAGATGAGAGGTGGGATTTTCGTGTATAGCGGGGCTTCACTTCTATTGTAGCGTCTGATTGGAAAGGTCGCGTTCTCGTAATTTGGCGTAGGCCTATTTGGAGAAACAGTTTTGTTGAAAGCATGGCTTGTGAATGTACTCGAAACGGCTACATATCACAACGATGTTATCTCTGTTAGCACAATTCAAGTTGGGTACGGAAGCACATTCATTTCTCTCGCAGAGATGTGGCTATGTAAACCAGTAAACATCTCTAATCTCAAACCACGTGTGGAAAATCTTAGAAATGCTGGGGAGAACTGATCTATCGAGCATGTCTCGTAGATTATCTGCTAGATCGTCGATGAGTGAGTAACAAACATCTTTATATTCCAACATTCATTTTGGGTCACATGTTTTCGTCATTGCCGAGGAGAGAAGATAGTAAACCATAGTCTGTTCGACGAGAGTCCCCGCCATATGTTTAAAGTTGATATTAATACACATATTTTGAAGGTTATAATTAGTTTTCTTTATAGGGAATTACACCTAATAGTTGAACGCCCAAATGATACCAGTTAGGTTGACCAAATGTGTGTCCAACACTCCACGACCCTGCCATTTCAATTGTGTGGTATATGATGAAGTACTTCCGATCAAAAATAGGAGGATGATTTTGGGAAGTTTTAAATCAGTCGCCCAAGAAGGGCTGGTAAAAAGTTACAGTGGGTAGCCTACAAGCCTACTTACTCATGCTGTTTTTATGAAATTCCTGCATGCTTTGACTTCAGCTTTGCAACCAATATCTGGTTAGTCCCTTTCAACATCGAAAGACATTTCCATGCTATTTTTCACGAACGAAACATTGAAAGACATATTCGACTGGACACAAAAGGTATGCTAAGGACATCCTAGTAATAGAGCCATACATTTCCAGGAAAATAAATAAGAGTTGAGGTATGTGACCAGCTACACAAATTCGAATGCTAAGGGTTAAGGATCCAGAAGGAAATCATGCAGTGCGGAAATCTCCTGTGCATAGGGAAGTGCATGGTTTCGTAACAGAAAAGAGATGGTGTTGTTGCACATTACATATACCGTACCAATAGTGTGCTGTAGGCAAACACTGGTAGGATGTACATGGTGATAAGGTGCATACTAATGAAGTCAAGAATTGCGATGTATTTACCATTCATAACAATGTGTGCGCACCAAGAAATTGTTGTCAATGTTGATCTGCTCACTGCATATGAACAAAAAAAACAACAAGCAAAGATTCACTCTCAGGACAGCAGAGGGCAGCAGACCGGATGGAAAGAGTCTCCAGTAATCAGATAAATAGTTCACTTCAATATTAAAAGTATTATCAAATGTTAGAATGGAAAAATATTAATAATAATTTAAATACACAATAATAAAAGATAAAAGTTTGGGATTTTGATAAACCAGATAAGAGGTCTGAATACCAGATGAAGATTAGAGACCAACTGCCTAAATATGAGACTGGATCAGCTGAAGAAGAATGGCTTAAGAAAATCCTGGTAGATACTGCAGTAAATATTGTTGGCAAAACAAGCAGCAGAATAAGAGAGAGAGAAACCCCATGGTGGAATGAAACTGTCCGAAGAGCAATAAAAGAGAGAAATGATGTGAGGAAACTAAGGGACAGAGAAAGTCAGAAAGGAGAGAAATTTCAAGAACTCAGTCAGCTGTACAGGGACCTCAAACTTAAGGTGAAAAGAATCATTTCTGCAGAAAAAGAGAAATACTGGACAGAATTCACACAGAAACTAGAAGACTGCAGGAACAACAGGAAGCTATTATTTCAAGTGGTGAGGAGTAAGAAAAACAGCTATGAACCAATAAAGGCTGTGGAGAAGGAAGATGGAAACATCACATGGAATGAGAAGGAGATTCGAGATGAGATGGGACAGTATTTCGAAAAATTATATAATGATCAAAATTCAAATACCAAACAAGAGGAGACTAAAAGAGAATAAAACATCCCAGATATGGAGTACCCTCTAACATGGATGGAAGTGGAAAATGCCCTAAAGAACATGAAAAAAGCTAGGGCAATAGGCATTGATGATGTACGTGCAGACATGATCAAGGCAGCTGGAGTACAAGGATTGCAGTGGTTGTTTAGAGTCCTAAACACTATTTGGAAAGAAGAAAAAATACCAACAGACTGGAATAAAGGTGTTATCGTCCCTCTATTTAAGAAAGGAAACGGATGGAAACCTAGCAACTACAGGGGAATTACTCTTCTATCTCATGGCCAGAAGATAATGGAACGAATCATAGAACACAAATTAAGAATTACCATTGAACCACAGCTTGAAGAAGAGCAGTACGGTTTCAGACGGAACAGGGCAACAACAGATCTGATATTTTCTGTCAGGATGATTATGGAGAGGCACTGGGAAAAAGGAAAAGACATCATCTTCATTTTTCTAGATATTGAGAAGGCTTAAGACAGTGTACGGAGAAATACAATCTGGGAATGCCTTCAAAATAGATCAAAACAATGCGCTTTAATAAATAAATCAAGATGCTATACGAACACTGCCAGAGTTGTGTCCAAATAGGTGATGGCTAAGGCCCGGATAGTTATGAGTCTAAATATTTTTTATTTAACTAAATATTTTCTATTTATTTACATATTTTTAACGTTTTTATAAATAAATACATATTCTGGTGGATTTATTCATAAGTGCATATTTCCTGTGTTTGGTGGTATGGTGTACTCCTTAGATGACTGCTGCCCACATTTTCGACCCTTTGAAATTCCAGTAATTGGCTTCTCTATTTCATCAGTGCTCCATTGTCTCCATACTGTAGTAGTATTTCAAGACAGGGATTTCCCGGTCATTAAGTAGGGCAGGGGTCTGGAGTTAACAGGCTCATTAAGCCTACACTAGTCCTTACCTAGATGGGAAATTTTACTTGAAATCACAGTGGTCTGCGAAACTTGTGAGTATACTGACAGTGGCTTTCTCTTTTCAACGAATACGATGCGTCCCTAAAGTGCGAAATGTGTTACTTTGAATCGTTTAGTGCGGGAGTTCGGAGACGTTTTTAGAACTGATGGAACTGTTTTATTTTGCAACATTTGTGAGAAACCCATAGCGGCAGACATGCGTTCACAAGTTACGCAACATGTTGCGACAGTGAAACAGGTGAAATGTGCGTTAACATACGATCCATCACAGTCATTTTTACTGACAGCTGTTCATCTTGAGAAAACCAACAGTTACAGAATAGCTAAAGCTTTCAATGATGCTATGGTGCTTCTGTGGCCTGATGGCATCCGATATGCTAAAGTGCTACTATTAATTACAGACGCTGCACCTTACATGGTTAAAGCATCCCAGAAGTTGAAAATTCTGTACAGCAAGATGATTCATTTAACTTGTTTACCGCACGGCATGCACCGTGTTGCTGAAACAGTAAGGAGTATTTTTCCAAATGTGAACAGAGTAATAGCATCCGTGAAGAAAGTGTTTATTAAAGCACCCAGTCGAGTGAGTTTATTCAAACAATGTGCCCCTGATTTGCCGCTACCTCCACAACCAGTTTGCACCAGGTGGGGTACTTGGCTGGAAGCGGCGTGCTATTATGCGGACAATTTTGAGGTTACAAAATCAGTCCTCGAAAAACTAAACAAGGATGATGCTGCATGCATCAGTGAGTCTTTAGAAGCTATGTGTGTCAAGGGAGTTCAAGGTGACTTGGTGTACATTAAATCTAACTTTGCTTTTTTAAGTTCCACAATCTTGAAACTTGAGAAGAAAGACGTACCACTTTCGTCAGCTCTCCAGGACATTCTTCAAGTCTGTGAAAAGCTTGAGAATTTTCCCGGGGAGCCCGGAAAGCAAGTTACGGGCAAATTAAGAAACGTCTTATCAAAGAATCCGGGGTACAATAAACTTGTGCAAATAAGCCGTGTCCTTAGTGGCAACGGAGATCTGGAGCCCAAGGAAGAAGATTTTTCAGTGTCAGACATTGCATATTTTAAACATGCACCATTAACCTCATGCGATGTGGAAAGAAGCTTTTCGTGATACAAGAGTGTATTAGCTACAAATAGGCAGAGCTTCCTTTTTGAAAACTTGAAAATGCTGCTTGTTGTGCATTGCAACGTTAAAGCCTAGAACGAAGCTTCGACTCGTGTAGTGTTTTCTTCTATTGTACTTAGAAATTCGTAAAATCAAAACAATTTGTTCTTTCTGTGTGTTGTGTATGTTACGTTCCAATAAAGTAGTTTCGTGTAGCCCATGGCATCGAGTGCCATAAGTAGAGTGATTTTCTTCAATGTTATTTTGTTCTAGACATTGACAGTCAGCCGGTGGAATAACTGGAAAGTTCTTTGCGTACCGGTATAGGTTACAACTTGGAAATTATAAAATTCTGTTTATTTTTGTGAGTATATGTTTAAGTGTCTTGCACATTAAAATACTGTTGTAGTTGCTGATGGAAACCAAATAGTGAATTTTAGTTAATCTGAGGGCTATTGTTAATGGTGTTGCTGTGTTTAACTGTGCGTTTGCATAGCTGTGCCGGGGGCGACATTTAATTTACTTTTCACGTCAATCGAGCAGATTTACGCACTCAAGTATCAGTATAAGACAATACAATCAGTGCTAAGAAAGTTACTTAAGTGAATTTTTCTTCCGTTCTTTAGAATGAAATTCGAAAACAGCACATATATGATTTCGTATCACGCATCTGCAGGAAGTATTGTAGGATTCGGAAACTGAGGCAAGCCCCGGTCTGTTGAGTGGGAATATTAATTTGGACTGGGTTATTGAAGCAGCTGGACGTTTCTACTATTTTAGAGTAACTGGGGGACATACATATGGTACAAATTTACAAACATATTTTGGAAACCTAATCACATATTTTCCCACTTTTAAGCACATAAATAAATACATATTTCTGAAAAGTTAAGAACATAACTATCCGGGCCCTGGTGATCGCTAATCAGAGTGGCTCGACACTAAGCAGGGTGTACAGCAAGACAGCGCTCTATCACTACTTTTATTCATTACTGTAATGGATGAAATAATGAAGAGAGTTAAGAGACTCAATAAGACCTCTGAATTTAAAGCTTTAGCGTTTGCAGATAATGTTGTAATATGGGGTGAAAATGAGGCTGAAGTACAACAGAAGCTGAATGATTGGAATGCTGTATTCAAGCAATTTGGTCTGAATATAAGCAAGTCCAAAACGGTAGTGATGCCCGTTAGTAGACAAAACATCTCTACTAACATCACTCTCAATGGTGCAAAATTAGAACAAGTACATCAGTTCTGTTACCTTGGCAGTGTAGTGTCCACAGATAACCAACCATCTGCAGAAATCACTAGTAGAGTTCAACAAGGAGCAAAATGTTATCATCTCGTGAGAGGGCTTCTTTGGGATAAGCAAGTTCCTTTAAGATCAAAACTAATACTCTAAAAGAGCTTCTTTGTACCTGTTACTACATATAGCTTAGAAACCTGTACCCAATCCAAGAGAAATACCAGTAAACTACAGGCGGTGGAGATGAAGTTTTTAAGAACTATGATTCAGAAGACAAGGAGGGACAAAATAAAAAATGATGAGATATGCCATCTTGTTCAAGTAGAACAATCTCTTAATGAGATCTGTGTTGAAGCCAGGCTAAAATGGTTCGGTCATCTCAAAAGAATGGACACACAAAGAACAGCTAGAGTGTGGTTTGAGAAAGAACTAAAAGGCAAGAGACCAAGAGATCGACCAGGTTAGAAATGATCTTGTAGGGAGAGGTCTGGATGTGCAGTGGATCATGGAGGAGGAAACATTCTTGGAAAGAACTAAATGGAGAGCCCTCATTCACCGCACCCAGGAAACTGGAGCCGGTTCATGATGATGATGAATAATAAAAGAAGGCCGGCCCCGTGGTGTTGGGGTAGCGTGCCTGCCTCTCACCCAGAGACCCCGGGTTCGATTCCCGGCTCCGTCAGGGATTTTAGAAACTAACATGAGGGCTGGAACAGGGCGCACTCAGCCTCATGAGGACAATCGAGTAGCTGTCTGACAGTGAGGCAGCACCCCGATCACGAAAACCAAGATTAACGGCCGAGGGGACCCGATGCGCTGATCACGCGTCACTCCAATATCTGCAGGCCAAATGGCAGGGCAGCGGTCGCTTGGTAGGCCTAGGCCCTTCAAGGGCTGTAGTGCCAGGGGTTATTTTATTATTATTAATAAAAGAAGTGCCATAAATGAGCACGTAAAAAAAAATTATATAGGCCTATTGTTGTATGTAAGTGTTATATACTAGGGAGAGTCAAATGAAAATTTATTGAACAAAAGTGAATCATTTTCCGACATAGTCTTCCTGAGGTTAAACACACGTCCTCCAACACATAGGAAGTGCACGGATTCCTCTGGGGGAAAAAATCTTATCGTCGAGTGTGCAGCCACTCCACCGGCTGCTGCACGTCTTCATCGGAACAAAATGTATTTCCTCCCATCGCCTCTTTGAGAGGTCCAATCAACTGGGGCGAGGGCTGGTGAGTATGGCGGCTGTGAAAGAATTTCAAAGTGAAGGTCAGTGATGGTTGCAACTGTTGCACAGGCAGTATGAGGCCAAGCATTGTTACGGTATATTACAAAATGACACCTGTCATCAGAAGTCCACGTCATTTGATCTGATTGCAGGGCGAAGAGGATTTTTCAACATATCGGAATATGACTAACTGATGATAGAGCTTCCCCTATGCGTGTCGTGTTCAAATATAATGCCCCATTCATCCCAAAAGAGTCAGCATAACCTTCCCTGCAAATGGGTGCATCTGGAAGTTCTTGGGTTTTGGTGACGAGGAATGGCTCTCTTGGTTTCAGGTTGGTGGTAGTGTACCCAGGTTTTGTTTCCTGTAACGATTCTCACAAGCAAGCCATCACTTCCTGCTACAAAGCGCCACAAAATGTATTCACAGGTGTCAATGCGTATGAGAGAACGTTGGTGCTTGTCGCAGGAAGGGCAACTATTTTAAACTGGTATTGTGACAGAGTTTCTCTTGTCTGCAGTATACTGCCACCTGTTGGGCATTCTTTAAAGCATTGGTAACAATACTGCTAACTTACATTTTTATTGTTTGAAAATTTTCATTTGACTCACCCTCGTACATAAAAAAGTTTTAAAAGCCTTTAGTGAACAGGTTAGTAAGTGTGATCAATAATTGTACTCCTTGCCCAATTTAATTGGGGGCATTAATGAGTTGACTGACTGAAAAGCAATTCTTTTATTAGACTGACATTAATTAGTGATTGAAAATAATGAAATCTATTTAGTGCAAATTCCCATTTCAGGTAAAAGGATTTAGTGCCTTGAAAAACATTAGGTAAATTACTCTATATTACATAAAACCAAAGAAACTTGAGCGCTTTAACCAATGAAAGATGAGATACATCTTGAATAGCAAGTGGGAGTACTACGTGGCCAACACTGCAGTTCTCGAGAAAGTGGATCTCAATAGCATTGAGGCAACCATCATAACTCATCAACTGAGATGGTTGGTTCTTAAGTTTAGGGGCTGCGACAACGAGGTCATGTAGCCCCGTGTACTTTGGGTGTGTATAGAATCTGTCTGATAACCGGTGATAATTGTGATGACTGTATTAGTGTGTGTTATCTGTTTTTTTTTATTTAAGTACTGCAACTTAGAATTTATCAAATAGTCCGTACTTTTGCTGCCAAGCGCTACCGTCAATGACTACTAGGCCAAGTTCAGAACTTAGCTACTAGACGCCACCGCAGTCGGCTCTTGGCAACGAATGTAGAAACCTAAGAGCGTTGTTTACATTCTTAACCTAACCAATTTAGCTTCACACAGGTGCAATTAGTGGAAGGTTCTCTAACATGCCATAAATCTATGACATGGGACTGCCGGCTTTACTTCCCCTCCGAAGGAAGGCATACTGAGGGATTTTTAACACTCTTATAAAATCCGACAGCTCCGGCCGGGTTTGAACCCGCTATCTTGGGCATAGAAGCTCAGCATGCTACCGACTACGCCACCGAAGCCGCCCAACTGAGATGGTTAGGCCATGTTCACTGTATGAGTGATACGAGGCTTCCACGTCAATTCCTTTATGGTGAACTTTGCTCTGGCACTAGACCACTCTGAAGCGTTTTAAAGACCAGCTGAAACACATCATGACAACGACTTGTATACATATCCAATCATGGGAAACACCTGCTGCGGACCGTTTACTGTGGCGGAACACTACATCGACTGCTGTTGAAGAACAACATCGCAGACACGAAGAGGCCAAGTGACAAACAAGAAAGCTTCATCAATTACAAGCCCGCCCACCCACCTCCAACCATTCAGTGCAATTTATGTGGGCGCATGTTTTATGCCAGGATTGGCCTGTTCCTTTAATATCAAAACTAATACTCTACAAGAACTTCTTTGTACCTCATCATCATCATCAAGTTTCCACTCCAGTTTCCCGGGTGTGGTTTATGAGCGCTCTCCATTTTAGACGATTCATGTACCACTGCTCCTTCAAGACTTCATCCCAGTTGATTCCCTTGGATGTGATATCTTCCTTCACTTGGTCCAGCCATCTCCTCCTAGGTCTTCCAACAGATCTCTTTCCAGTAATCTCAGTATGTAACCATTGTTTGGCAATTCTTCCTTCTGTCATACGTTTGACGTGACCAAACCATCGCAAACGTGCCCTAGTTATGGTCTCCTTCAGGGACTGATTTATTCCAGCTTGTTCTCTTATCCTCTCATTTCTTACTTTGTCTTTCCTAGATTTTTGAAGCATGCTTCTTAGAAACTTCATTTCTGAAGCCTCAAGTCTGCTGTCATCCTTTTCGGTAGTTGTGCATGTTTTCAACCCATGAGTCAATATAGGGACAAAGTATGTTCGAAACAGAGTTTTTTTTATCTTAGTGGCACTTGCTTATTCCGGAGTAAATATCGAACTTGCTGATAATTGACTTGATTTCTGAATATGGTTATTTAATTCAAGCTGTATTCTGTTGTCACTTGATATTAAGCATCCAAGGTACTGATACTGGTTTACTGTTTCCAATTGTACACCCTCCAGCATTATATTATCTTTACTTCTCTGTCTGTTAACAGACATTGCAGCAGTTTTTGTAGCACTTACTTTCAGTCCATATTTTTTCAAATGATCATTCCAGATGTTCAGCCTTTCAAATGCTTGAAGATCCATATTGGTGTTCTGCTTCACTTCCTTTAAGATTTCATCCATGATGGTAATAAATAGTAATGGTGAAAGGGCACTGCCCTGTTGCACTCCTCTAGATGTCTGGAACCAATCTGAATATCCTGTTACTATATATAGCTTAGAAACCGGACCCAATCCAAGAGAAATACCAGCAAACTACATGCAGTGGAGATGAAGTTTTTAAGAACTATGATTCAGAAGACAAGGAGGGACAAAATAAAAAATGATAAGATATGCCATCTTGTCCAAGTAGAACAATCTCTCAATGAGATCCATGTTGAAGCCAGGCTGAAATGGTTCGGTCATCTCAAAAGAATGGACACACAAAGAACAGCTAGAATGTGGTTTGAGAAAGAACTGAAAGGCAAGAGACCGAGAGGTTTACCAAGGAAGAGATGGATCGACCAGGTTAGAAATGATCTTGCAGGGAGAGGTCTGGATTTACAGCAAATTATGGAGGAGGAAACATCGTTGGAGAGAAATAAATCGAGCACGTTCATTCACCGCACACAGGAAACTGGAACCAGTTCAAGATGATGATGATGATTGGCCTGTTTAGTCATCGGAAACACATCCACAAGCTGGTTTGAAAAGCTCTATGCAGGAAGAAGTATGAGTACTCGGAATAGAGTTACAGCCGACGATGATAAAACCAAAAGGCTTATAATTCCTCGAAACCTAAATCAAGTAAAATATAAACAGGTAGTATTGTACATTAAACTCAAAACCTATATCAAAAATCAAAAACAGAAATCTTTCTCCAAACCACCACATTCCTGATTCTTCCACAGTGACACTCCTCACAAAACATGCACATTCTAACACAATATAGATGATGATGATAATTGTTGTTTTAAGGGGCCTAACATCTAGGTTATTGGCCCCTAATGGTTTGGGTGATGGTGAAAGATGAGATGAGAATGAAAACTACCCTATACCGTAACTAAATCTAACTACAAACTTACATACTAGACGAAGAAATGGTAAACAAAGAAAGGATAAGGCAAATTAAGGACAGGAAGAAAAGAAATGCCCTCAACCCTCAAAAAATGAGGATTGAGGGACTTGGAAGGAAGGAGAGCCATGAAAGGCAGATAGGAAAGGGAAAGAGGAGAGGGCCTGCCCCAAGGTCAAAGGAAAAAGGAGACAAAACGGACCTAGCTAAGGAATCCTTCGGAGCCGCTAACTCCCAAACTCACCAGCCGTGAGTCCTTGAGGGTGTAGCACTATCCACGGTGCACCAGAAGTGGCGGGGCTACATACACCCTGCCTCTGTATATTACACGCACGGAAATGCTAAACTATGCATTTGACTGCACAAAGAAAAGAAATATTCCTATTTGGTATGAAAGTTTCAATTGAGACAATATGATCATGTTACCTGTTACATTTTGCAATCATAGCTTCCAATGTATAAGTTGAGTCGATGGAGTGAAGTGTGATCTCCTTGGGAGAAGCACCGTCCGGATATGTCTTGTCTGGGAAAGCAGTAAATCTCAATTCTGTTCCAGGACAAGGTTTCAATTGAGGCAATAGGTCTTCTTCCTTTTCTTCTACAGTTCGACTCCTCCTTCGTTTGGTTGCGGGTGATGTGCTGGATTTCTCGCACGATACCAACTCCAATGCAGAACGTATTTGGCCACACTCCGGTACAAGCCTTGAAACTAACTCGACTGTAAACATACGAAGGAAATGTGAAGATTTTATGGAAGCACCTATAGAAAACAAAAACAGATTATACAGTAGTGCTTAAAATAAAGAAAGCAAGTTTGCAGGATCCTGAAAATTACAGCCACACAAACTGGCGAACAAGGCATCACTCAGACGTAATGTCTACTGAACTTGCATAATACTACACTTTGGTGATTATATTAGTGTTAAGCATGCAAAGCTCCAAGATAGATGGCATAATCTATGCTTACAGAAACTGATTTCCACTGTTTTGACTGTTTTACAAAAACACCACGGCCCTCCTGAAAACAGCGAACCTCAATAAATGGTTCCCTACTGACAACATATGGCAGTGAGTCTTAACTCTTGTCAAGGGGATTACATTTTGCTTGTGAGCGGAATTACCGTATTTCTTCCAAAAAAATAGTTTTACAGTGAAAACATATATTCATGTATAAAAGCAATGTACTTTGTCACAAATAAGTAATTCATACCCGATTTCAGTAGCCGAGTGTACACAGATTGATGTCATCATCATCATCTTCCTTCCAAGTATTGGGCCAAATGTCCCATTACGGTCTTGCACTTTCCCTCCATCTCTTCATCGGACGTCCTATCGATCTATTTCCCCGTGGCTGGTAGCGAAGGATCTCCTTTGGTAATCTTCCAGGTTCCATCCTTTGGATATGACGCTTCCAGTTCTCTTGGTAGTCACAAATGTATGTAGTTATTGGTTTCACTTTTAGTTCCTTCAGCACATCCTCGTTTCTCTTATGATCCCATTTAGTATAGCCCGCTGTTCGGCGCATAAAGGTCATTTCTCATGCTGTGAGTCTGGAGATATCCTGAGATCTTATTGTCCATGCTTCGCTGCCATAGCATAGGGTTGGTCCGGCTAATGTGTTGTACAAACGCAAGCGTGTATGCCTTTGGACAAGAGATGGCTTCATGACGTGTTTGATGATTCCTGTTGTTCTGGCATAATTAGTTATTTTTGCAGTTATGTCTCGTTCTTCTTGAAAAGATAAATGACATCCTAAATACTTGAAGTCGTTAACTCTTTCTAAAATTTTAACATCCAGACAAATTTTACTGGGGACAGATTGATGTAATATTGCAAAATACAGTATGAACTCCCTTTGGTGGAAAAATAGCTCAAGGGCCACCACAGGGTTTTCTTGTTTGTAGCACTAAACACAGTATTTATTTACACAAAGCATACCACCACAAGGGTTTCCTTACTCTATAATGAACTACCACTAATATTATAGTTATCTACAATTACACATTCACTATAGAGCATCCAGCGTTTAGAAAAGACTGTGGGTCTTATGGGCTTTTACTTTTAATGGAAACCCCCTCTACACTGGTTTTGTTAACTCACCTTTTATCATGAAGGAACTCTGAACATATATATTTTTCGTCATAATTGCTTCCTAGAATTATCTGCCAATTGATTACCTTTGTTATTGCATACACGTATCGTTTATATTACGTCTTAGTAATTTAAAAATTTTCAAGGTTAGCACGCTGGAAAGAACAGCCTCGTCCTGTGCTGCATGCTCGCGCGGAGTGGAGCACGTGCTCAGTTCCGCCGGAAACAAAAGGTCTGAAGCACTATCCCTGATTGGTGTTATTGTTGCGTGTTTTATTTTCTGTTCGATCTAATCAGGGCTGCCGACAGTCGGGTTCGAACCCACTATCTCCCGAATGCAAGCTCACAGCTGTTCGCCCTCAACCCCATGGCTAACTCACTACAATATTACAAATATTAATCTAAGCAAAACAAGAATAAAATTGAAAGAAACTAAATTATAGCCAAACTAATAACAGCATTGCTGACGTAAAAATTGTTAACATCGTCGGCATACAGTACATCCGAGAAGGAAGGAA
Source organism: Meconema thalassinum (assembly GCA_946902985.2). Taxonomy (NCBI): domain Eukaryota; kingdom Metazoa; phylum Arthropoda; class Insecta; order Orthoptera; family Tettigoniidae; genus Meconema; species Meconema thalassinum. The sequence continues at coordinate 898,616,027 of OX336390.1, forward strand.
GGGTTGTCTGTCAATCATTAGGCGTCATATCACAACGAAATGAATGTCGTTATTGGTTCTCTTCGCGTACGGTATCCTTAATACTGTTCCAATCCGTTAACACCTGCAAAACTGCTCCTTCCTGGGCATGTTCTATTTCAGGTAGCTGCTGGGGTTGTGTTGTCTCGCTAACTTAGGCAATCATAAATGTACTATAAATATAGGTATTTTAACCAAAAATGCTAAAAATAATCTAATATAAAATAACATTCTTGATAATCTAATATTATTTAAAAGACCAATATATAATCTACCATAAAATCCATAAATATTATGAAAGCGCAGTACTCGAAGCTGGTGAACATAACGTATGACGTCAGCGCTACCTCTGTCTAGAGTTAGCAACACTGTCGCCATAAAGCTCCACAGTCTTTTCTAAACGCTGGATGCTCTATAGATATCTAGGCCTAAATGTCGTGTCTCAGTTTCTATTTGAATGCATCCCTAGCCTGTATTCTTGTATGCTTGTATTCTTATTATAAATATGTAAAAAATATACCTGAGACTTGACAGCCTCAGAATTTATGGTGGTGATTGTTGATTTTAGGGGTGCGACAGACATCAAGGTCATCTGCTCCAAATTAGAATTTCTTCATTATCTGACTTTCCCCACTGCTTATGCCATTCTTGCACTCACTAGCATCATTACTTTTTTCACTTTCCCACATATTGTCACTCAATTTTGAGCATTTGAAGATTCCACGGAAAAAACGGGGTAAGTCACATTCTGTATATTTTTCAGGAGAGCGAATTTAAACTTTCAACACTAAAAAGAAATACTTAAAACACCCCAATTGATGGTAAACAATATAGTTTTTTTGACCAAATGCATTTCTTACAAAGAAAGTAGGCTACATGAAAAACAAATAAAAACAAAAGTTAAATTATGAAAAAGTGAGAGGATATGGGACGTTCTTTCCGTTTTCACTAAAAATAAATACCTCTGTATCTCGGTGACATTCCGCATTATTTGAAATTAATTTCAACTGATTTGTAGTGACAATGGCTGGCCACCGGAATGCACCATAAACTCATTTCCGACAAAAATCTACTTAGCCCGTTCTTTCCGTGGGGTCTTCATTTGTTGTCACTGTTTAGTCATTCTGATTCTATTCCAAACTTGTTTTAAAAATATTTTGGACACATTCACTACAAAGGCTAAAGTCCTGAACATTCACAACATAATACTGTACAAACAGGTCAAAAGCAGCATTTGTGGGAAAATGGTGCTCCGCAGCATAATCTTCAGTTTTTTCTTTCAAATCCCTGTGTTAAAGATAACCAACGATCCTGACTACATGCTACTGACACCTATTGGCCAATACAAGAAACACTTAATGAAATACACAGATGCTAAGGTGGCTAATTTAAAATTCAGGATAAACACGCCAACCGTTTGTCAGCGAGCAGACGAGGTTCATGTAAACACGTATAACACTTGGCGGAGGTTAATACAAGTATTATAAGGACTGCCATCATCAAGACCACCAAGGGCACAAGACCACAAGTATTCTGGTTTATTAAAGCAGGGAAATTAACTAAAGATAATTCATTAGTGTGTAGTGTAGTGTTTTTTAGCCTACTTTCGATTTTTGCAAAAAATTAAAGTAGACTTATGAGATCTACACAGGGCCAAAAATTGTGTGTTTGTGTGTGAGTGTGTGTACACTGCATGAATGCGCCCCCCCCGCCATCAATTCAAACACGGTGAATCCGAATTGAACGAAATTTGGTACAGAGGTAGCACTAGCAAAGGCCACCTCAGTGACATGTTTCATATTACCACCATCTTTACCACAACGTAATGGCGGACCCTCAAATGGTCAAAACTTAAAATTAAATTACGACCAAACAAATCATCAGATCTTGACCAAATTTGGTAAAACATACCTTCATATGGGATGCATCTTGTGCCCAAACGACAAGGTCATCAGCCGTACCATTTCAGGATGGCGGCCGTGCGAATTATGCAAACTTGATACGTTTAGACCAACAAAGTTTCAATTATTGTTAGTAGTTGGTGTTAATATACTTAATTCCTACGTTGTGTGGAGTGTTTGCTGATGAAATAGCAAAATACTGGGGTAACTTATAAACTATGGTTTGAACGCCGCTGCTCAAATCCAGTGTGCTAATTTGCATTTCGAATAGGAAGACAATAGGAGCTAATAAGGACAAACAGTTATAACTATACCCATATATTTAGGAGAAAGTAGGCTATATGTTCTTTCCTGAACAACTTGTTTTAAAAATATTTTATCACTTTTAAAAATTGAGAGCAATTGCCTCAATCACATGACTGCTATAAAGAGCAGAGGCGAAGGGCACTCCCCTGTTGTACTCCCTGAGTTATCTCGAACCATTCTGAATGGCCATCAGTAATTCTAACACAACTGTAGCACTTATTCTATAACATTTTGATCCTGCTAATAAGGTATCCTGGTACACCTAGTTTTTCTAGGCTTCTCCACATAACATCTCCTGGAACACTGTCAGAAGCCTTTTCCAAATCTAAGAAGACCACAAATAGGTCTTTCCCCCTTTTCCAGTACCTTTCCATAAGCATCCCCAAGGCAAAGATCAGATCTACAGTACTCCTGTGAGGTCTAAACCCATGTTGTTCTTCCTCTAAGATAGGTTCTAATAAGGTTCGGAGTCTAGCTATGGTAATCTTTTCCATAATTTTTAAGCCGTGGGACAGAAATATAATACCTCTGTAGTTCTCACATTATCGAAGGCTTCCTATCTTAAACATTGGAATAATTACTCCTTTGATCCATTCTCAAGCACCTGATTTTCATGCCACACTACACTCAGGATTCAGCACATCCACTGGATACCACATGGTCCTTCTGCTTAGATTATATCCCCTAATTCATCCATCCTAGCTGATTTACCACTCTCCATCTGATGCAGTGCTCGTTCTACCTCATCCCAGAAAATCAGTACATCATCTCCAGTTATTCCTGACCATTCTCCAGCTTCTGAATTTGCAGACCCATTTAAGAGATTATCAAAATAGGCTTTCATGGGATTCCTAATATCTTGCACAACTCTGGCTATCTGCCCATCAGCAGTCTCTACAGAAACATTTCAATCAACATATTTAATTTCATGTAAATCTATTGAAAATGATCTCCATAAAATATAGTGTGGTAATGGAAAAGAGTCAATTTACATAAAGGTTGATTATCCTCGTTCATGCTCCCTCTACATTTCAGACACATTCTTACTACGTTTACATGGCGAACTCAAATCGATTTGAATACGATCCTGTTTACATGAGCGGTTTCAGTTCATATTGAAATAGATTTCAATATGGTATGTAATTTATGGTGGCCAACCTGCAGTTATGTTGGCTAACTCGTATTAAACAGCAAAACATGAAAGACTCGCAATTATCATCCGACTTTTATTTGACGGGTTGTTTGTAAACAGGAAAAATGGATGTGCGGAAGATTTTGATGATGTTTGTTCTTAATAACTTTATGTGCAGTTTAATAATGATAAAATGTTATTGGTTTTATGTCCCTTTTAACTACTGAAGCTTTTAGAGACGACGGGCTGCCGGAATGTTGCCCCGAATGGGATATGTAACGTGCCAGTAAATCTACTGACACGGCTCCCTCACATTTAGGCCTAAGCACCCAGACTGCACCAGGATACAATACAGCTACTTTGGGCAAAGCAGATGAGAAAGTTACGGCGCAGCCAGTCTATGTTCAATTTATTCAATCTAGTGGACACATGGGAAAAGGAACGGATTAAGCGGCACATTTTACGAACAGATACACCAGACATTAAGGCAAAACAGACAAAAATACATTAACGCTAAAAAAACGTGCAAACAAACTACGCTTATCAACCACGACAGGAACACAGACAGAAACGAAGAATATGGTCAGAAAGTAAACAAGCAATTCGAGTCGGGCGAGAGAGAGAGTAGGCCTAGATTAGTTCAAAAATGTAACTCAAGAACGCACACAATCGCTTTCAATACGGTACGGGTTTATATGTTCCTGAACACCAGTTTGGATACGATCCCACAATTTTACCGTATCGACCTTGAAACTCAATATGGTCTGAGTCCCGTTTACATGACGGTATTCAATACGCTAAGTGTACCCAAATCGATTTGAGTTCGCCATGTAAACATACTGTCTGTTGATGTCTAGCTGTCAAAGTGAGAAGTAAATTGCAGTGGTGAGTTCTCCCCCATTGAAGGCGTTTTACCAAATGTAATGTAAAACTCACCTATTGCTACATTTTGGTTCATGCTTCCTCTATATTTCCAACACCTTCTGCTGCTATCCAGCAGTCAAAGAGAAGTCAATTACAGTGGGGAGTTCTACATCATTCAAAGTGTTTTACAAAATGTAAAACTTCCATATTACTGCATTCCGGTGGTTATATTAGCGTCAAGCATGTATAGTTTAAGGGTAGATGGCATACACACTCGAGAAAGTTAACCAAAAATGTTAACCAATTTAAGTTAACTCCTGAAAATATTAACTGAAATTGAAAGTTGAACTTTTCAATAATTAATGGTTTAAAGTTAATGTTAAACAAAACACACTTATTCCTAAAGTAAAAAGTTAAAACATGGCAGTTGGTTCCCAGAAAATAAAATCAGAAAACATTCCATGTCAATATTTTATGCTTGTATAAATAACAAAATGTGCAAAACAGAAAGACGATCTTTAAAAAAACGCAGTTATAGTAACACTACAGTACAATTAAATCTGGTCACCGAGTGTCACAAATTTTCTCCGCCATTAAACTCTAAAGCCAACACTTGCTCACACTCGACTTCCAGATAATCGCAAAATTAACCAACATTTAAAAGTTGTTTTGAAAGTACGGTAACTAATAGGTTGAAAGTTACCTATGTTTTTAAAGATTAATTTTAATTGTTAATCCCAAGACTCATCATGGTATAACAGAAGAGCCCAAGTTGTGAAGGCATATAATCAGACCAAAGGTGAGATTTATGATCAAAATAAAAATAATGTTTTGAACTACTACCTCTAAAGAAAACTGCAAACAAGTGAGCATATAAATATCTTGGTGGGAACATCACTTGGAATGCCAATGAAAGAGCATCAATCGATAGTAGAACACTAAAATTGTGATGAGCACAACAGATTACCTGGCCAACATATAAGAAATAGTCTCTTTCGATTAATGCTAAACTTCGACATTATTTCTCCGTCGTTAAGCCAGAAGCAACATATGCAAGTGAAACTTTATTTAAACTAAACACCCGATCAACAACTGACAAACTACAGAAGGTTGATAGACGGATTCTTCGGACAATACTCAATAAAAAACACCAGGTTGAGGGCCAGTGGAGACTTTTGCCCAATTCAATACTTTACAAGGAAAATGAATCTATCATTGACACGATGCGAAAACAAAGGATTGCGTTTTTTGGACATATATCCCGCTTGCCAAATACTAGACTCCTGAAACAACTTTTTGACTTCTTTTGGAACAGTAAAACAAAAATCACATGCTTTAAAGGAATACGAATGGATTTAGACGAATTGAAAATTACTAAGCATCAAATTGAACATAGAGAGGAGAAACGGCTTCTGAATAACAAATACACTCGACTAACATTCAAAATTTCACAGAGTAAGCAATATGTTATATATGCAGAAGAACGGGCTGCAAGATCTTCCAGAATGAAGAAGTATTGGGAAAGAAAAAAGAAAATATCAAGAATTAAGAACTGGACTTAGTATTTGATGACTTTGTATATAAGGTTTGATTTTTGGTGTTCCAATGTGAGCGTAAACAGTGTAAATAAATAAACAAGTGGGCATATATTCTTTATTAATTTTAAAAATTTCAACTGATCTCTTGTGTCATCCTCCCCAGGAAGTCATAGCTTTTGGGACCTAGTTTAGGAACCATGCAATCCCCACTGAGTCTGGCATTGTGAATCAGATTCCTCCCTTAACCACCTTAGTGCCACATGCCGATCAGATCGGCTCTTGCTCCTTGCGCTAAAATTACCAGAATCAATTGAATCGATGCGGTGATTAACATATAGTTGAAGATTTCTGCCAACATAATGTCTTGTGATTATTTCATATTGCTGGAAAGCCTATGTGGGGTCTAGTGTTTTTCCTTCAAAGTCCATTAAGCAATGGGAGGGGGTTCATATTCTGTGTTATTTTGAAAAGAACAGTCGACTGAATCGCGGCGTAATTGTTTCTTTCTGATTGAAAATTTCTGCCAATAGATATGTCTAAGTACTTCAGACTGCTGGAAAGTTGATGAAGCTTCTTTTTCTTAGGTCGTCCTTGACACAAAGGGTGGGGGTTTATATTCTGTGCTGATTACACTCTCTGGGCCGTAGCTGTCAAACATGGCGACCTGCAGTAAAGGTTGTTTTTCTAGCCAGCGTAGACGACAATAAATTGGCATCTTATTTAGAGTCGGATGATATTTTAGCGGATGAACTAGATTCTGAGAGTGAAAGTTAAATAATAGCAGGAACACCACCTGTACTGAAAAGAAAAGCTGGCTGTGTGGCTCAGAGGTAACGTTCTCACCCGCAGTGTCCAAGGTTGCAGGATCGAATCCTTGCACAGTCAGCTGGCATTTGAGGGTGCACAAATGCAGAGCCGTGACAGTAGATTTATTGGCATGTTACTTCGGGACAAAATTCCAGCACCCGAAGTTTCCAAAAGCTGCAGTAGTTAAAAAAGGGACGTAAAACAAATACTGTAACATTATTACAGTATATTGTACTGAATAGAAAGTGTTATTCTGGTCCCAGTATATCAGGTATTCTGGTTAGCAAGCCTACAGTTTCTCAGACCGTGAAACTGACAAGAAAATCACTGCAAGGTCAACAAGATTTAGAAAGTGACAGTTATGATGATGAAGCTGTTGATGATGTGAGTAATATCAATAGTGAAGATTTAGATGAAAGCATGTGGATGATAATATTGGTTTCCGAGAATATTTTGTAAAGTGTTAAATATGTTGGTATATTGGCTTTCACGGCCAGTGAATTAAAACTCGGCAATTCTTCTAGGACAAACCTAGAAGAATTGCTGAGTTAAATATTTTGTTTTATCAGCTGTGTACATTGCTGTAAGTGTGTATTGGTGTAACATACTCATTGTTGCAGCTTTCATTAATAATTACGACTGTAGTACGGAAATGATGTGCAGTAAAATCATCAACATCTTGAACAGTTTCCAGCCACTGGCCGGGTCTGTTTGGAACATAAGCCTCTCCATCGTCTTCTGTCTTCCCACCATCTCTCTGTCACCATCTTGGTCCAGTCTTCTCCTTTCTTTTGCATGCAGTCCTCCACACCCTTCAGCCACTTATCCCTTGGCCTTCCTCTTGGTCGTTCTCCCTCTATTTTCATCTCGTGTATCTTCCTGGGTGTCCTCCTCCCATCCATTCGCTTAACATGCCCATACCATTTAAGCCTTGATCCCTCTATCCTATCCTGTAATGCTCCCTCCTGTCCACCTTTGTCACTCCAATACTGCTTCTCAAGAATTTCATCTCACTAGCCTGTATTCTGCTCCGCTCCCTTCCTTTCATAACCCAGGACTCTGAGGCATACGTCAGGATTGGAACGTAGTGCATCCTATATATAACCCTTTTGCTGTTTTGAGGGACATCCTTACTCCATACCAGGCTCCTAACACTTTTCCTGAATAATTCTGCTTGCCTCCCCCTCACATTTATTTCTCTGTCGTTTCTTCCATTTTCTTGTATCATGCTTCCCAGATACTTGAAACTCTCTACTTTCCTCAATTCTTCCCCACCAATTGTTATTCCCGTTGTGACTCGCTCCTTCTTCCTGGTAGTGATCATCCACTCACTTTTGCTTATTCTAAACTTCATCCCATATCCATGTACTATTTCTTCCCATACATCCAACTGCTCCTGTACTTCCTCCTCCTTGTTTCCCCAGATCATCAAATCTTCTGCAAACACCATTACTTTCATCCTTCTTTCTCCAATCACTTCCGCCACTCTGGTCATTATATCGTCCATCACTACAATGCAGTAAAATATGTTTTTAAAACAGTAATGATAGCCAGCAGAACATGAAATTCTGCCAGGATTATGGTAAATGCAAATTGTATTCTCAACTTTTTGGCATGGTTTTAATAAACTTAATCAAATTTAATATAATTTCTGTTATACAAGATATGAATGTAGATTTCAATCATGTTCTTGGTTTCTTGGGATATGGCTTATTCAGTACTTTTCTTTAATTTAGACTTAAAATTAAAAACCAAAGAGGATTTCTTTTTTTAAGAGGGATTATCAAAATAACACCAAATAAAATACAATTACAGTCGAACTTCCATAAGTCGAATATTTCGATAACTCGAGGAATATTTCATTCCCCAGGCGTAAAATATTTTTCTATATCTCGAAGTTGGGGTGAAAATACAATTGCCTTGAAGACTGGAGTTGTGACTTGGGGCTTGGAATATGAGATTTTTATTCCTCTTGGGTAAGGTACGGTACTTGGAGAAGTTATTTCTGTCAATATTGTGTGGACTGCTACATTCCAGAGCAGCCTGAGGGCAAGGAGATGGATTCGGGTCAATGTGCACCTCAAACAATAACAGTACGAAGGAAACTCTGGCTATTTATGGCATGCCCGCACCCTTCGTGTCCTTGGCTGATAAGCCTGGTGAGAGAACACTGTCCTGTAGTTTCTGACCTACTGTGTAAATCAGTAATGCAAACACCATGGAGAAGAAACGTGTTCTGAAATGTTTAAGTGCAAGTGAAAAATTAAAGTTAATTCACGAAGTGGAAAAGGGTTTGAGAAGGGAGAAAAATATTGCGGCGGAATTCGGCATTCCAGCAAACACACTGTCAATAATTATGAAAAATAAAGACAAGTTGGCTAGTGCTATTCAGGAGTCACGTTTTACATCTGAGAGGAAACGTTTTAAGAGCTCAAGTTACCCTCAGTTGGAGGAAACTATGTTTAAGTGGGTAAAATGTATGAGTGTATGGAGAACAGGCTCTAGAAATTCTGGCCGCTTTTCGTCGCTACGTACAGGGACAACCTTCAGTTGAAGAGGATGTTTTTCAAGCTGTTAACCTGTTAGAAAACTTCGTGGAGAACCGGGTGTTGCAGAAAAGGAAGCAAATGAAACTGACGGACATATTTTCAAAGATTTGAATTTGTAAGTACCGTAAAATGAACATGTACTAGCAATACTGTATAACTCTGTAATAGTTTAACAAAATAGTCACAATGTAGTAGAATGGATTGAAACTTGTAAATAATTAATATGATAGGATTAAACCCTAGCTGGTAGGCCCATAGGAGAAGTTCTAGTAACAATAATATTACAAGTAGCAACAGTTGTCTATTCGTATGTTTATAATACTGTAATGGTATCCCTCCTTCCTTTTTTCTTTCTTTTAAAAAAAAAATTCGATAGCTCGAATTTTCGATATCTCGATGTAATTGTTATCTCCGAAGGCACTTCGAGATATCGAAGTTCGACTGTAGATGTATTTTTTCTTTGATGAACATACAAAAGAATGAAGTATTGTTTATAAGCAAACCACAAATAAGATAAATGCACCAATGGTCGTCATGTTAAGAGAGATTTAGACAAGAAATCATATACACCGTACACATTTTGGTAAATTAAATCAACAAAAGCACTGTACCTAACCTCAAACTCTACTCAAACACTAGGAAAGACCAAATATCAAAGATATTCGTTTTAGGAAAAATGACGTATTTTTTAAAAAAGTGTGTTTTTGCGCCAGTGTTCGTCACGATGTATTTGGATTTTTCCTATATTCATCACCCGATTGCACCAATTGCCATCACATTGTTAATTTTCCTTGTCTGCTGTTTATAATGCATTTCTGTCAATTGTTGCGTAATACACCGATTTATCGACTTGGAGGCTAACATTTACGAATAAAACAGTACCAGTAATTATGTTTTTTAATAAAAATGGAATATAAAAAAAGACGGCAACGGGAAGGGGGATTGGTGGGTAGAAGACATACGAGCAGGAAAATATCGTAATTCTGCTCTAAACAAGTGAGACCACAACATAACCATTCGCCGAGGCCTAACACCGATTGTTGCCATAGAAACCCTCATGTACATTTTTCTTCCAGGCAGTCTTTAGTAGCTTAAAAACCCCTACATCCGTGGGTTGAAGTACGTGTGTGACATTAGGTAGTAAAGCGACCAAAACAATTCCGTGATCCTCACAAAATTTACTAGTATGTATGGTCAAGTGTGAGAAGTGCCCATCTATGAATAATGTCAGGGAGAGGAATCTCCTTCTCAACCAACCCAGGATGAAATATGTTACTGAGAAATTCGTAAAACACTTCCCCCCGTCATTCACCCGTTTGGCGATTTGCCAATGCCCCAGTGTGCTGGCATTGAGGCAATAATGATGTCTTGCGGCAGACGTTCATACTTGAACACTACAAGGGAAGGAGAAATATCGCCGTGGGCATTGCCTGTTAGAAGTACCGTCAAGCATTCTTTCTCATCCGAATTCACTTGCTAATATATTGTCTTGTAACCCCTGTTCGCCAGCACTTTGTTACCTTTCGGATTGAGAAAGAAAACCGTCTCGTCAGCGTTGAACAGTCGCCGAGGGTCTGACAAAATACACTGGAAGTCGTTTTCCACTGAATAGCTGTAGACTTCTGAAACCCAGGTTTTATTTTGATGTTCTGTAATTGCAGCACGGCTTACTGTCAAATTTTGAGGGGTTCGTAAAAGATAGACCTGGATTTCTTTTTATGAAAGATTCACGCCATTTCCTTCCTGGCGGCCATCTTTGAAAGGAAAGTCCCTCTTCAATTCTTGTGTAAGGCACTGGACGCATTTATAAATCGTCCTTTGTTACCGGGACCCCGCTTTTCGTAGTGAGATTACCCATTGAACTAGCATAGCCTCAGCTTCCTTTGTTAAAATGGAACTTAGCCCTATTTTCCTCTCTCTAGGAGATTTTCCTTTAATTTTGTCCGAGAGGGTGTTTCTCGGAACACCATTCCTCTCCGCGGCCTTTGTAATACTCATGCCGTCCTCCACAACGGCCTTAATAACAGCTTCCATTTGCTCGATATCATAATTCAGAACTGTGCGCTTCGACATATTGCCTGGGGCAGATGACCTCGTAGTTCCGCCCCTTAAAACAACAATAACTATCTAACATATTGCCTGAAAGCAAAGATTTAGTCTTAGAATAATATATTATTTATCATCTCAATAAAAATAAAATAAATCCACTGTAGCACGCCTAGCCAAAAAAAACTAGGCCTACTGAGGTGCGGCTGTCAAGAAGAGAGACCTACGTAATAATAGCAATACCCTGTAAATGTTTATTGGTTGCGAAACGTTAACACAAACATTAACATTATCGTGCACTAGTGTTCGTCACGAATGTGCTCTAAAGTTCGTCAGCTATGACGACTACTGGACACGATGATCAAATGATAATTTAATTAATACAGGGTACTTTAGAGCTACATTATAAGTATATTGCCGCTGTTAGTTAGGTCTTGCAAGGAGAAATGACAATGTGCCAGTTTTCGTCACAAATGACGAGCATTGGTAAAGTGCATTTTTTTAAATCCAGTGTTCGTCACTGGCATTTCTAACAAAACTGGGCACGTGAGCACGAAATAACAAATCACATATGTTACAGAAACAATTACCAACTATATCATGCACTTGTAACATTTTAAAATGTCGGAACATAACACGCATGCACATAATTAACTCGCGCGCGTGCTTAGCACATGCAAGAAGCAAATGGCGCGTCAAGACAGCTCAGCTCACAGGAGATGTTTGACGCAGGGAATCGCCTATTACATCGCACGCATGATTTCGCAAAGTTGCTCAGGTATGACGCATCTCGTAAGACTTCGTGCGTTGAGAAAGACCCGTTGACATGCTTATTTTTTGTACTTATATACGAGAGTGACGAAGACTGGATCAGTGACGAAAACCGGTACAGTTACCTTAATGATTCTATCTTTGGAAATGTGCTATTTATGATCTTTTTTTTCAAATCGTCTGCATGGCTACTGAGAATGACCTAGCATTCTTGACAAGTATTTCAGGAAACGACTTGGCACCAAGAGGGTTAAGAAATTGGTCTATTAATATTAGCAAATCACCTGTGATCTTGCTTGTTAGAGTCCTCCATTTCTTCCACACATCAAATGGATATGGTCCCAGATATTTGTCCAGATTAAGAAGATTTGATTTCAGTCTTGCCTTCTCCTCATCCAAAATTTCTGAAATAGTTTTTTAAAAAATTCAACATTAATACAGTTTGGGGAACTGGAGTAATTAGAACATTTTCCAATAAATTTTGAGTCATAACTAAAAACGTTACTTGATATACATACTGTACAAGTAAATACCAAAAATACCTGCTGAACAAACTGAGCAAATCTCCAACTGCCAATGCAGAAGTACCTTTAATTACGTTTTGATGAAAATCAGCAGAATATGTAGGGCCTATGCAAAATACAAATAACTATGAATTCTGCAACATTGAATACTAACCAATGAAATGTGAAATACAGATTCAGAACAACACTAAAGATAGCTTTGAAGACATTTTTCAACCATAAGATATAATTCCGTATCAATTTTGTTTCTCATTTCCCTACTTATGGTATTTAATAGGTAATGTTCTGATTACCCCAGTTTTTCTACTTTATGCCAAAATCAACCATTTTTAACAAAGTCAAAATGAACAATTTTTAGTCAAAATTTCCCTATTCCATGAATACATCTAGAGACATAAATTCTGACCTGCAGTGCTGATATCTTCTGTAAGAGAATCCCATTTCCTCACAAGAAATTCAGATTTCTGGAAATTATGGATGAAACCTACACGAGGTGCAGCATCGCCTTCATCATTGACAGCACTGAAACAATCAATATCAAAATTATAATCACTAGTATAAAAGTCTGAGACTAATTGAATCAGAAACATAACATGGTATATTTTGAGGATTGTACATCAACAAACTTTAAGATTTCCCAGATAAAAATTAAAATATCATTATTTAACTTTTAGAGTTGCATCTTGTTTTAAAATATGTATACACTATGAAACAAAAGCTAGAGAACTTGGTATAAAAGAGGCCATAAATATCTACTTAGCTAAGGTAAACAACTCATCCAACTTACACAAACACATATTTTTGGAGAGCTCATCCCTTTTCACACTACAGTATTAGACAGCATTCCCAACAACAAACAGGATGCAACATAAAGAATGATGGCAGGCTTAGAAAAAAAAGGGGAAACCAATGATAAAGGGAAACCAATGATAAAGGGAAAAATGTCAAGCGGGAAAGATGTATTATAATAATATATTTTCAATATATCAAGGCCTAATTTAGGCAGTAATATAGAGTCCAAAATCACGTTCAAAAGTCTGGTGCGCAATATATGGATAATCCCTTTTACGTGCAACGAAGAGATTGAGTAGTTGAGAAGATCCAGAACCATTGCCATACACTACTATAAGTAGACTCACAGCCTGTTCGACACACATAAGTTAAAAAAAATTGCACAACGCTACAACAGATACTGTTAGTATTGCTCCCAAATGACAACAACAAAATAGTTCAAGGAACAGAAATAGATAGCATCATCAATTACAAAAGCTCATCATGTAAATTTGTAAGTACTGTAATTGTTCAGGAGTGGTAAACACTTGGATAGTATTGTTGTTTTAAGGGGCGGAACTACGAGGTCTTCTGCCCCTCCAGAACATGAAACAAGGTATGAAAATTACATATACTATCCTAGTATAGGAATTTGTACTTACCTAGTTCACAGCTGGCGGGAGACAGGCTTGCAACGTGGGCGAGCAAAAATCCCCATCGCATATAAAACAAAGTCCCTGTATTTCCAGTGCAGTAAGGATAATGGACAGTAATTTCAATTGGTAATGACTCCCAAAATATGTTGGTTAGTTAGTTATTGTTGTTTTAAGGGGTGGAACTACAAGGTCATCTGCCCCTCCAGAATATGAAACAAGATATGAAAATTACATATACTATCCAAGTATAGGAATTTGTACTTACCTAGTTCACAGCTAGTGCTGAAAATGTGCCAGCGATGTGTAGCAGGGAATGGCGAACATTTTCAGCACCAGCTGAGAACTAGGTAAGTACAAATTCCTATACTCAATGACTCAGTGGCGGGTGAGCGCCGCATTACGGCAAAGTGCTTGGCGGGAGACAGGCTTGCAACGTGGGCGAGCTAAAATCCCCGTCGCATATAAAACAAAGTCCCTGTATGTTGTTTTAAGGGGCGGAACTACGAGGTCAATGTGCTCAATTATGTAAATATGTGGTTTTGTTTCTAGCTCATTCAATGACAATTGCCATGTTTGTCTGGATAAAGGTTATTGATGCGTGAATATCCCCACTGTGAGTGACAAAAACGAGGGGTGAATATAATAGCTAAAACCTAAAAAATATTGGTCCAGGCAAAAACAATTGGTCTGGATAAAGGTTATTCAGGGGTTGGCAATGCTGTATTTGTCCATAATTCACACGTATAATGGTGGATTCAGCTGAAATTTTACTATATAAATTGTGATCTAAAAAGGTGATGGTGGATAGGTTATAGACAGCAGAGGAGAAAACTTCTATTGCCACAGCATTTCCACAATAATTATTCATCATTACAAAAGGCATTTCGGCTCAGTCTGTCTGTCTGGCAGTGTGTGCGTGTGTGTGTGTCCCCCTATCAACTCCTAAACGGCTGCACTTTTTTTTTTTCAAACGTCATTGAAGATCTAAACTCCCCACCCATGCAAGTTAGAGGATGTAAGTAGTTTTGTAGAAGGTTCACCACTCCTGAACTATTAACTTACTAATATAAATAGTAACAATTAATAACAAAATAACTTAGAACGCAATCACTCAAAAGCTCACTATGGTAGAAGTTAACGATTAGAAGGGTTTTCATACTTAAGCACATAAAAAATACTAACAGAAAAAACAATAGACTAACGGGGAAGAAGAAATTGCTTGAAATAAACTGACTCATTACAGTACATGTTTAACCCTTTGTTTGACCCTTTGTCCGATTAATCGGACGTTCGGAGTTCAGCTGAAAAATGCCAACGTCCGATTGATCGGACGTTCTGAAAAAATGTATTTTCCAAGTTACTTATTCGTTTTAATAGTTCACAATATATGTTTTGGTCTAGTAGTGGATTAAATAAGACTATATAAGTTACAACAAGTTTTAAATTTGTCACACTGAGGAACTTGCTGCTGAGTAACTAAGCGCAAATTCAGCTATCGCGGGCGGGCAACGAACCATTTCACCTTTTATCAGAAAAAGAAAATGAACGCAATTGTTCCGTATACAGCAAGATTAGTAGTCTACAATTCAAGGTGGTAGAAGGAAAAAGACCAGATACATTTATAAAGAATGTAATAAGAGTGTACATCCGTTGTACCTCTCCAATCACAATTGCTAGGGCATGTATTAAACATGTGTAAATATTAGGTAATTAGTTTCTTTTCTTCCAAAAAGTGAATTCTGGAATGTTTAGTTTGTGTGAAGTACCAGGTAGTGAAATAACTTAGACATTAATAAACATTTTTACTTAAAATTAGCCTGGAACTGCAGCCATTTGCATATAATGTAAGAATTAGAAAATTTCATGTTACAGTAATAAAAATAATAATTATTATTATTGTAGCTGTAATATTCTATAGAAAGCTCAAATTTTTATATGTGATATTGGAAACATCACCTCTCTAAAATAAAGCAGTTTACGATACTAAAAATATTTTTTATTCTTAACGATTTTTGATCATGAATTTTCTTTTAAAATTTTGAAAGTAAATATTTATTTCAATTATCACTCCATTGAATATAAATTATAGAATAAGAGTACATTAAGTTACATTAATAAAACGCCCAGAGCATTACCTTGAAAACAAAAAAAAGATCATCCAATATACATAAATAGTTCAGAAGTTATTACGTATAATTTACCGCAGGATAAAAGTGCAGATTAGGCCTTGGCAGTATAGGGTATGGACACCGCGTATATGGCTGGCGGTCAAACCCTTAATCTTTTTTTGTTTTCAAGGTAATTTGAAGAAAATTTGGTAGGCCTACATCTCCATATATTATATGAATGTAAATGGGTTACTTTTTTCATGTAGCCTATAAGCTATATTTCTTTACACCTGGTGGTCATGTTTTGTTTGAGGTGGATAAATGATGCTCAAGTATTTTGTAATACCACATGAAACATGCAATGCAAATGTGAACCATAAAGGTAACATCTGATCAGTAGGATATAGCAGCTGCTAAAGACAAGCGCCACCCACACTCCACAGGCAATCATAAAAAGTACATTTATCGGCTTATAATTCTGCACGCCGTGAGAACATGCCTTTTCGTAACTTTTAACGAGGTATATTATTGAAAATATAGGATTTATGATTTACATATCTTTCTTGGAGTTGTTGGGAGTCGTTTCACAATCTCAACTACAACTGCCGCACCTCAATAATGTTTTTTTTACGAAAATAAAGAATTTTTATCGTGTTCGTTTCACTACGGACGCCATCTTGGACACTCGACAGACGGAAATGTGACTACGTTACCAACATGTCGCATACAAAATTCACCATTCCACACGTAAAGACGTAAAGTACTGCCTGGCCGAAAATTACTGCCAGTACCACAAGCAAGGGGGTCTGGGGCGTAAGCCCCAGGTTAGGTTTGTTTTTGTATGTAAAACATTAATAAGATAGAATTTATGTCTGCTACTAGGTTAGGTACTGCCTGGCCGAAAATTACTGCTAGTACCACAAGCAAGGGGGCCTGGGGCGTAAGCCCCAGGTTAGGTTTGTTTTTGTATGTAAAACATTAATAAGATAGAATTTATGAAGTAATTTCACATGCCACACAATCCATGGTTAAAGTACGACTGACGAGTTGGATTTGGCGCAATAGTATATTACATTATTGACGCTCTTTTGTTTCTTTGTATACCCGGTGTGAGATAGTATCAAATGCGTGGGGTTGGCATTCCTGACTTCGTGAGAAAGATGTCTTCTAGAGACTTCATTTCAACTATATAAGTAGTGTTGCTATTTGGGATGGCTGGGTGGGTCTATGATAGCGGACGAGTCAACATCTATTAATTTATCATCTCCAGATACCATTACTACAGGTACTTTGGCTAATTTCATTACTCAATTTTTTTTATACACATGTTCTCACGGTGTGCAGCGCTACCATAGAAGTTAGGGGACCCATACAAGATATCTCGTATTTCAACATCATTGTCCTTGTGCATTACCCTTGCACAACAGTAAGGGTCGACGCAACACAGTTCAGGCAGGGGCTGGGTGTGTCCGGCTTTCTTGTTATGCGGGCTCGACGCGACACAGTTCTAGCAGAGGCTATCATCGTGTTTATTTGTTTACACGTGTTTATAAACAATTTGTTGATATTTATGAGTATGCAATTCGTCATTGCTCCGAGTAATTATCTTTTTCTTTAATGTTACGATCAGTTACTTGTGGGCCCCAAAGGGATATACAGTATAGTACTGAAATGTAATATGATAATCATTGGCTTATAACCATACTATATGCCACTCTATTCTGAACCTGTTCCCATAATGCTACCAACCTATAATGTACATAGTGCAGTCCAGGAGGAATCATTTTTACGCCTCTAAATTTCTCCCCTGTGTTCCATGACTTCATGTCAACTCCAAATTCCGTACCAGGAGGCACATCCAGAAAGATAAATGTGGCACCTTCAACCAGTAACCGGCGAGCCAGTTCTTGATCCATTTCAATCGTTGGTTCACTCATTGTTTTCTTTTTCTTTGTTTGTTTTGTTTTTATATCCTTCACAAATATGTATAATTAATATCAAAGAGCATGATTTTAAATAACCTCACTTGAGTACGTCAACCTTTCAACCCGTACTAGAAAGGAATGGCATAATCTGGGAATTACATTTCCAGTTCAAAAATAATAATTAGTAAAAGAAGATCTTAATTCTTCAGTTATCCAATGTATTCATTCCTATTTACTTCCTATGTATTTGTATCAAACCCACTGCAGTGATCTTCTTCTCCTTGGTACGGTAGTGGGCATAGTAAACTCTTTACCCAATTGCTACTGTGCAGTGGTATGTATCATTGGATAACCGTTGACTACCGATTGAAAGCGTATTAGACCAGTGAGTAGCGGGGAATCGTAAACAAGACTATGACGCAACGCGGAGGGATACGTATGAGGAAAACATAGGAATTAGAGACGAGGACACAAATGGTATTAACTCTTCACACCGAAGCGACCCACCCTGGTGACTCGCTACACATACACACACATGACCGGGCCACAAATATGGATATGGGAAAGGATTACCCTTTCAAATCTTGAAATTAATATTGTCGAAAAAAGCCACTATGCTACTGACCAGTGGAATTGTAGGCTTATGTACCAATGTGGCCACATTTAAAGGAAGTGCATACCCTAAATCGTATAAAGCTCTCAACATTAAAGCTCGTTGATGGTCGTATAGTGGACATTGAAATAGAATATGATTTAAGGAACCCTCCATTTGTAAACACGAACATAGAGGATTATCACGTCGTTTTATGCGGAATAAATACACCGGCGTTAATGCATGGTTGAAACGTAGACGAATGATTGTAATGATATGTCGTCGTGTGTATTTCCCTCCATGAAACCATGGTTTGTTTAAAATAGTCGGTTGTAACCCAAAATAATGTTTGGCCTTAATTTTGGCGTAGCTAGTCCACGTGCCTTGCCATTCCTCCCGTATTGTCGAACTAATTATAGTACGCAGATCTGACATTGGTATGGCGATGTTGTAAGTTTTCCCGTGTCCTTTTGCTGCATCTTTGGCAAGGTTATCCGCTATTTCGTTTCCTTCAATGTGACAATGGCCGGGTACCCACATGATACTGACGTCGAAACCCTCCGTGTGTAAAGTGTACAATTGTTGCACTAATTGACATAAAAACCAGTTGTCAGCCTCTCTAACATTTTGAAGTGCTTGCACTACACTCATTGAATCGGTACATATTAAAGCACGACGAACGGCATGTTTTTTTTATATAAAAACACGTCTGACGTATGGCAAAAATTTCGGCTGTAAATATCGAGACGTCAGGGGGTAAAGTATACTGAAAGGAGATTTGTAAGTCCGGAGCACAGAAGGCTGCTCCCACACGCGCAGGGTTAACCATTTTAGAACCATCTGTGTAAAAAAAGATACAGGAGATCAAAGGACTCGTTATTTCCCGAAAAATACGGGGAATAATTACAGGATGATGTTGAAACGTCTGGTAGACGTGGGGTAAGGAGTTCGGAAGAATAGGAGGTTGAAAGTACGTTGCAGCATACGGAATAGTATATATCGGTAACCGCATGACTTTTAATATATTATGGCGGTGCGGTTGAAGCATGGAATATGCGGTTAGTAACGCAGGACGAGAAACGGTGGGCAACAGTCGACGCGTATAATATTTCTCTAATAGTTGTAATTTAGGGACGATAGGTGATGTTGTTATCATCATTTTTCGTAGCAGGTACATACATGCAAGATATCTACGCCGATGCTGAAGTGACATTTCTCCGGTTTCAACTAGCAGGGCTCCTGTGGGGGTTGATTGAAGCGCACCTATGATTATACGCAAAGCAGAAAACTGGATTCTATCTAACCGAAGGAGCCTAATGCTGGGCATGGAATCAAAAAAAAAGGAATTGTAATCCAGTACAGAACGGATTATGTTACGGTAAACCGTTAATAATGATTCTGGATCCGCCCCCCAATTACGTCTAGTGAGAGATTTTAGAACATTAATTTTACTGGCAAGATGACTCTGTAGGTATTGCGTATGTCTCTCCCATTGCAATTTCCTGTCAATATGAATCCCTAAATATTTGACACTTGTCACCACCGGAATGCGACCTTGACGGTATAAAATAGGAGAACTGTCGTAAATTCGTTTGTGTGTAAAAATCATCGCAGCGTTTTTCCCTACGGATGTTTCAAATCCGTATTGATGTAACCAATCATGAGCATGAGATAAGGCGTGGTATATATCTCTTCGACATGAGGAAAACTCTTCTCGAGTGCAATATATTAGAATGTCATCCGCATATTGTAGAATGCGAGCGTGCGGTAATATGACTGTTTCTAAAGTACGGGTGTAAAGTAAGTATAAAAGCCCGCTTAGAACGTCGCCCTGGGGAACACCATAAGAAGTATGTCGAGAATCAAAGACACCGACGGGGGAGTTTAACGTAATATGACGATAGCATAGCATATTGTGTATTAAGCACCTGAAGGGCAGGGGAAAATTTAGATCCCTTAGAAGTTGAATAAGAAGATATGGATCAACAGAATCATATGCATTTTTGAGGTCAAGGAACACAGCTACTGTGTGCATTTTCTTTCCTTTTGCTAGGAGTAAATCAGTCAGGAATATATTTAAGGGGTCGGATGTACCAAGATTTTTCCTGAATGCAAATTGGGTTTTTGGAAACAGGTTATAATATTCTAGGCACCATTGAAGCCGTCGGAGAAGTATATGTTGGAAAATTTTTCGGAAACAAGATCCAAGTTGAATACCACGATAACTACTCGGTAATCGAGCATCTTTCATGGGTTTAAGAATCGGTACAGTATGAAACACATTCCAATCCTCCGGGAAGGTCCCTGTGCATAAGATTGAATTATATAATTGAATAATGATACTTAGAGCGTTTACTGGAAATCGAGCGATCATTTGATAAGTCACTCCATCAATCCCTGGGCTGGATGATTGTTTGTGCCGAAATGCGTGTCTGAATTCGTTACTTGTAATAGGCTGCATTAAACTGGAAAAACGTTCCATGGAACCAGATGTACACGATGTAGGCAAGCGAACAACTATTTCTGGTGTCCAAGTATGATACAGGTCATGGTATCCCTGCACCGAAAGTTGAGAGGGAGATGAGATAGTACGATTATTAGAGAAATGTTTAATCGCCGTCCAAATACTGCTGAGGGACGTAGAACTGCATAATTGGGTAGTATATATTTTCCACGGTTCCCGTCTTTTATCATTAAATACACGTTGTATTTGCGCGGTGAGACTTTTGTATCGTAAATAAGATGTTGGAGAGCCATACTGTCGAAAAGCTTTTAAACTCGCCTTGCGCCGTCTAACCAGCTTTCCGCATTCTTGATCCCACCATGAGGGTAAGGCGCCCCGATTATTTGGAGGACCTGTCGTTGGAATTAAAGGGTGATATATATTAAGATAGGCGCGGATATTCTCTAATAAAAAGGCATAACTGTTACTGAGCCCCTGTGTATTCTGTGAAAGTCTATCCTCTAAAAATCGGGAGAACAACTCATAATCAAAAATTCGTAAATTTCGCTTAACCTTGAAGACGTTTTTTGGGATATGTCGGGTACGCGAGACATCATAGTCGATTATAATTGGATAATGATCGCTTTGATGCGTATCCTGCACGGTCTTCCATGTCATCTTATGAGATAAGTCTAGGGTAGTGACACTTAAATCCACCGCACTTTTGGGACTATTTGGTGGGGTAATGCGCGTGGGTGATCCATCATTTAAGAGATGTAGGTGTAAATCCTGAATAACTGCAGCGATGTGACGTCCTTTTGGATTAATGCGACCACTGCCCCACAAGGCGTGATGTGCATTAAAATCCCCCACGGTAATATGTTTAGGAAATTGTTTTATGAACCGGAAATATGCCTGTCATTGCCGACGGGAACCTTGTATACCCGGGGGACAATAAATATGACTTACATGTAGATCTTGTACAAGGAATGTGTGATGATGAGTATGAGGAATATAGAACTGAGTAGGGATTGAAGTGTATCGTAAGGTCGTTTTGAATAGCGTCATTATGCCACGATATCCTGGACCATCCTGACGTTCGACCAGGTAGTTGGGAATCGAGAATCTATACGAGGCACGAAGCCATGTTTCCTGTAGGAATATGATATCTGGGTCATACTCCTGTATTAACAGTAATAATTCATGCTTCTTATTTAAAATACTCCGGCAATTCCACTGGAGTAGTAACATGTAGCACTTATCGAAATTAGGCCACTGTAGGGCTACTACTTACTAGGGTAATATTTTTTGTGTTAGGAGGATTGGGAAGTAACGGAACTATTTTGTCTAATAATTGTTTCACATAAAAGCTCCATTGAGCATTGTGTCCTAATAATTCTTGTAATTTCAGGAAATCTTCAATGATGTCATGGGACGGGTCTCGTGAAGTGCCGGGTGTTTGAGAACACGGTTTCTTCGAAATTTCCTCACCCATTGTGGCGGGTTGCATAGCCACCCCTACACCACTTCCAGATGGTTGCTTCAGAATCTCGAGATAGGCCCGGCGGTCGTAACCTATGGGATTCACCACTTTCGGCTTTGGGGACACTAGTTCTGTATATTTTCGTTTTCTCGGCGGATCCTCTCGACGCGTATTATGAGACTGTTCTAAGGTTGGAAATTGCTGTGGGAGGGTAAGAGGATTAAACGGTACATTGTAGTTAGCCGTAATAACTTCGTGGTACGATTTATTTTCGGTACACATTTGACGTTTTATGGACTTTTGTTTCTCCAATTCGGGGCAGCGTGCGGCGCCTGCCGGATGATTATCACCACAATTAGCACATTTAAACAGGGTCTCCTTACAGGTTTCCGTAGAGTGTCCTTGCGCACAGTTACCGCAAATTGGGGCGCGAGCCCGGCAGTGTAGTTTTACATGCCCGAATCGTTGACAGTTCAAACATCTAATGGGGGAAAATATGAATAATGTTACCTCTAAGAGCACATTAAAAATAGATACATAATCAGGTAGTCTTTGTGTTTTAAAGAAAATTTTCACTGTTCCTGTAGGAAGGGATTCTAACTTGTCGTTGATCATCTTTTTCCGGAAAAAACGCTGGACTCTCACAATTGGTACAGGCGAATCAATATATTTTAGGATTTCATCGTGCGTTAAGGATGTGTCCACGCCTCTAATTAGCCCAACACGTTGGACGTTAGCGGACGGGACAAATGCAACCAGGTGCTTTGCTGGCAATAAGGGATTTTGTAAGAAGGAGTTAGCTTCTACGGCCTTGTTAAATTGTACCTGAACACGATTACGGCCTTTGCGTTGAATATTCTTTATACCTACGATCTTATTTTCGAAAAAAAAGCTTTCCTAATGCCATCGGATGTAAATTGCCAATATGTTGATCACCTTCACCTTGCACAAACACCGTGTACGGTCCTGTGTGATGTTCATAATATCGATTGTCATTTGACACTGGCTGTCGCTTAGCAAGAATTGGAGATGTTTCGGCGTTGGCAGTTGATGGAGTTGATGCTACCTCAACCTCCGACACTACAAGCATACTTTCGACAGACGCTACGCCCTCGTATTCCACGTGTTCAAATTCGTCCGGTGGTCGCCCCATCTGACTACCGTCACTTTCGGACGACATGTCGAATAGTTATCCCCTATTAAGGCGGAGGTACTAACCTGATTAAACACTAACGGGACCTAACACACTAAACAAATAACAGGTCACAAACCCGAAGTCCACACGACACTCAAAGCACGTACCCTACACCCGATACCACTCACTGCACAGATGCACACCGTATGGAGGTTGGGATACGAATGAGCAGTGATCAAACCACACGGATGGACAGTAAGTTCTGTTTACAAATACCACAAACACCAAAGAACACAAACGTCAGAGCCAAGGAGCATATAATAACAGAGTAATCTTTTTTTTTCTTCAGATCGTTTGAGTTTAGTATTGGCAACTCAAACTAACACTTGGGGCGCTGCGGTCGGTCTGGATAAGTAGGGTAAAAATACTCAATAACAGGCGTTTGATATGGAACACTTTTATATTTTTCGGTTATAATCAGTAAATGTGGTCCCTAAATTAATGGCAGTATTATTTTTGATTGTATATATGTATAACGGTGCGATACACGTGATCTAATTTGTGTGTTCCACTGGATTTTATGTGTCAATTGCTGTCAAGCATCGGTTGTCTGCTGGTATTTGTTTTTGAGCAGTTCGAGTCATGGCGCTGTTACGTTAGCTCGGGGGACACAGGAATTGCTTGATTTGGATGGTTAGCTGGTGGGTTTGGTGTTGAATATCGGACTGGTAGCAGGGTCTCGCAGAGTAGATATTTACCCTGCGAAGTCAAATTAGGCCTATATGACTCGTAGTGCAATGGCTCGGATATTGCAGAGCGAGGTGATGGCGGTTGGTAGGGTAATTGGAAATGAACTAGGGAGGGGGAAGGATACCTGACTGATGAAGCTTGGCTGTACTTGGCTGTCTTGATGCGGCTTGGCTCGGCGTAACAGTGAACAACCCTTCCTGTCGTCAGTGA
The DNA here is from genome assembly GCA_946902985.2 of Meconema thalassinum. Classification (NCBI taxonomy): domain Eukaryota; kingdom Metazoa; phylum Arthropoda; class Insecta; order Orthoptera; family Tettigoniidae; genus Meconema; species Meconema thalassinum. The sequence goes on from OX336390.1 coordinate 898,640,556, forward strand.
GTGTAGTGGTGAGTGGTCCAACCCGCTCCTGTTGCCCGTATTTATTTGGTATCGTCACATTTCGGCTATTGCTATTTACATCTTTTGGAAAGTGATGAAAACTTATATCCGCAGCCCTCTTATGCATCGACTTACAGCCGTAAACTGAGCAATATACTTTGCTTTCACTAATTTTACACTCCATCAACGAGTAAAACTTATTACTTATGTATAAAGACACGAAGAATTTACCTCGATCTGCTTACGAATACAAGAAACCATATATAAACAATCAGCACGTGACAAATGTACCCTACTTGGTAAGTTTCTCATTTTTACCGCTAGATATCATATCAGATAGCTGGAGTTGCCAATAGAACTTGCAATAACTTCAGGGAGTCTTTGAACGTGAATACGAAACCCGAAGAGAAAATGACTAGAAAAGAAAACACAGATCTTAACGGAGAAAGTAGAAAACCTAATGGAGTTTTATAATTTTAATAAATGATCTTGTCGAGTTCGTCGTTACGCTGGGGTCTGGCGTTACGTTACGGTGACGGACGGACAGATGCACTGAGGTGTGTGACGTCATTGTACCGCTCGGTGCATGTGTACCCCGACAATCTCTACTTCGTTAGAATAAGACAAAAATCCCCGATTCTTGGATGTCACGGGTAATCTCGAGAACCACTGGATCGATTTTGATGTGGTTTTCACCATTCTGTAAAGGATATCTCGAGGAAAGATTCTGTAGAAAATAATTTATGTATGATCAAAGGAAGCCAAGCAGTAACGATTTCAGTGAAAAAAGTCAAAAACAAACTTGGCGTCCGTGCGCTTCTTAAGCTTACGCTGGGCAAACCGTTAAAAATATCAATATACTATGAGCGTAAGAATTGGTCAGCATGAAAAGTTCTACAAAAAAAAGTCCGTGAGAGCATATCTCTATCTTCAATACATCGCCCACTATAAGTGTTTTTAGACTGGATGGAAGGGGGAAGTCCCCGCGCGCTCTGGTGAGCGTGCGGCATCCCCCGCGCTGTACCTTGCTTTGCCCATGGTTTGCATTTGCCGTTCGCGAGTAATTTGAAACAAGATAAGCAAGATAAGTATTATGCAGATAATTTTCTAACATGTCAAGAGTCTTTGGCTTCGAGCGAAACGAGAAGCCTCCAGTCATTCTAGCATTTTTCAGCATTTTTAGCATTTAAAATGGTACAAAGTCTAGTCTTTCAGACTGACTGTCACTTTTTAACCAACAAACTAAGCGTATTAATAGACGAGAAAATAACCAAAAGCTTACAAAATAGCAAAACTACAGACAACAATACGACAGTAAATAGTAGAGAATCACCTCAACACTGACCAAGGAGAGGGAACAGAAGAGAACCCAACCAACGATGATACATGGGCAAAGGTAACACGTAACGACTCTTAACGATTGATCAGCTGGTCGGTAGGGGGTAGAGATGGTGACCATTTTGCTTTGTGCTGTGTTGTTTAAATCTTTTATGAAAGAGTATCCGCGTGAAAAGTGATACTTGAGAACGCTTCTACTTACGTCATCTAGAATGAGGATTATTTATTTTCTGAAACAAATGTTCATTTTGTAGGTAGGTTACTGTATTATTATTTTTATTATTAATTCATTTTATTAATCCCTTAACGAGTCAAGGACTCATATACAAAGGAATCATACAGTTTTATCTTGTTGGCGACAAATTACAATTCAATGTTTAGTTTACAAAGTTTTCAGTATGAAAATATATACAACATTTTGTAGTTTTCATAAGTTTTTTCTACGCAAATTTTGCGTTGCATGTTTGTCATCACACAGAAGGTTATGTTTTATTTAGGACCTCTATATCACTTATTATTTCGACTCATACAAGGTTTTTTGGATGGTAATAAAATATTGTTAGTTCAGGAAACCTCCTTCCCAGGTCACAGGTACGGTATGTCAAAAGTTTGTTTATAGCAACTACCGGTATTGTGAATGAAATGATAATGTGGCTTGCTTCTCCTTCCCCACCACGACAATTTAAGAAAGCAATGCATACACAACATTCCTAGAAATTATTTGTACATTACGGGGAATGCAAGAGTGTGTGTTAACATTTCCCTGAAAGTAAGATACCATTCTTCGCTAGAGACGAGCTAATCGCCTTGATGGTAGGTTGTTACTTAATACGGTTTCAATTATTGTAAGAAGTTCCCAAACTTCAGCCTATGCTAGGACTGGAAACATTTCTAATATGATAATGCTGAGGTTAAGTTACTTACCGTATGTAAATCAGAGAAGCGATATCGAGTATTCAGTATCTACCGAAGTCAGTCCAAGTTACATTATTTGTGAGAATGGTCTCTCGATCAAGCTCAAGTGAATATGGTAATGTTTTCGTGGCAGCATTTGTGTAGGCTAATGTATTTACATTAATGGGATTGTTAGCACCTGGTGTATGTACTGTAGGTTATTGATACCTGATTTCAAAATTACAACCCATTGTAAATTCCTGATGCAAGAAACAAGTTAGATTGAGTCATTGAAAATAAGTGCTGTTAGGATAGGCCCTGTTTAAGTCACCTTGAGGGTGGCCTGTGCATTGATTACAGTTAGAGATAAGTTACATTGTACTTTGTCATCCACGAGCAGTTTAGGACGTGATCTGTCGAATAGCCAAGAGTGATGTGGGGTTTTCTCAGGCATCTATCATAAATCTTTTCAAAGCGGTGAACAACGAGAAAATGGCCAAGAATAGATCTTATTCTCGACGTCAAAATACTGCAATTTAGCCCTGTTTGTGTGTTTCAACGTCCTAGTAAACATACCGGCAATGTACCATTTTGTTCACTCTCAAAATACCAGCTACATCGGACGGATTCGAATAAGCGGAGCGATAATTAGGCGTATGTAGTGGTAACGGTTGGAAGTGCCAATCGGCCCTAAATTGCAATGCTATTTTTCTACGTCTTGAAGCGGGAGCATAATTCATATTAGGTTTGAAGAGACAAGTGCGAATGGAGCTATATAAAATAATATAATATAAAATAAAATAATATAAAATAAATATATGCAGTGATTCTTTATTTATAAATCATGTCACAAGTGAAGAGGTAAGAATAGTTATAAAAGAGCTAAAAAATAAATTCTGTGCTGGCATTGATGGCATACCTGATGCAATTTTAAAGAAATGTGCAGAAAATATAATAAATCCACTTACGCACTTAATAAACAGTTCAATTCTCTCAGGAACTTACCCGGATATTTTGAAGTAATCAAAAGTAATTCCAGTGCACAAAAACGGTTCAAAAGATGAATTAGATAACTATCGTCCTATTACCTTACCAACTGGTATTGCAAAAATTGTGGAAAAAATTATGTATAAGAGACTGATAAGTTTCATAGAAAAAAATAAAATATTATCAAACTCACAACATGGATTCAGAACGGAAAAATCTACACAGACAGCAATTTACGAATGTAGTAATTGTATACTGAAATTAATTGACAATAAGGAACAAGTAACTGGCCTATTCTTGGATTTATCGAAAGCATTTGATGTTGTTGACCATAAAATCCTCCTTACTAAACTAAATCAATATTGTATTAGAAGTCTAGCTAATAAATGGATAGAGTCTTACTTAACAAGGCGTAAACAAATAGTAAGCTTCATACACAAGGATGATGGAACCAAATTACTTAATGAAACATTGTCCAATGAGGGAATTATTGAATTTGGAGTACCCCAGGGATCGGTTTTGGGCCCACTACTCTTTCTTCTATATATCAATGATATAACACAGAACGTCCATTCACATAAGGAAATTTTGTTTGCGAACGATACAACACTCGTAATAAGAGGTGAAACTAAACAGGTCATACAGCAGTCTGCTGACTCCGTTACAGGAGAGTTAACTAAATGGTCACAAGATAATCGCCTCATAATAAACTATAAAAAACCAGTATGTCTAAATTTCCACACTATACAGAATAGGAATCCTGCGGAGCCCAATATAACATTAAATGGTCATCAAATAGAAAATAAATCAGAAACAAAGTTTTTAGGACTATGGATACAACATGACTTGAAATGGAATAAACATATAGCCTACAATATCTGAAACTCGATGTGCTTTGCGTTACGTATTTTGAAAACCTGCACTAGCATGCACACATTAAGAAATACTTATTTTGCTTATTTCCATTCATATTTAAGATATGGGATCATATTTTGGGGTATGTCGCCAGATGTACTAAGCACGTTTAGGATACAAAAGAGGGCGATTAGAATTATGGCAAATGTAAACTCTAGAGAATCATGTAGACCTCTGTTTAAAGATTTAAACATTCTCCCACTGCCCTGCATATATATCTTTGAAAGTATTATGTTTTTAAAAGAATTTAATGAATAAAGATGTTTTTCTTAAAACAAACAATGATGTTCATAGGCATAACACAAGACAAAATCAAAACATTCATATTTCTCACACACACACACACACACACACAAGCATATATCAAAAAGGAACTTTTCACACTGGAGTTAAATTATACAATAAACTGCCCCAGTATATAAAACTGGCCCCAAAAATAAAAACCATTGATAGAATGTTGAAAGCTTATCTGCAGTGCCATTGTTTTTACTCAGTAGTTGAATATATTAGCGTATAGGAGCGATGAAATCTATAATTATATTTTACTTTTTTAATTTAATTGTAATGAAAATGAAAATCCACAGCCTGCTTCCAGTCTCCGACCGGGTCAGGAAAGGAATGAATGAAGCCCCCATCTAGCGGCGAGGATATGAACTGTGCCGGCTGCCGAGACCTGACGCACTCCTCTGGGGCAATGATTAAATGAATGACAGATGAAATGAAATGATAGTGGAGAGTGTTGCTGGAATGAAATGTTGACAGGGAAAACCGGAGTACCCGGAGAAAAACCTGTCTGCCTCCGTTTTTTCCAGCACAGATCTCACATGGAGTGACCGGGATTTGAACCACGGACCCAGCGGTGAGAGGCCGGCGTGCTGCCGCCTAAGCCATGGAGGCTTACAATTTAATTGTAATACCTAGCTGTATGTTGTTGTATTTATAGAATTAAGTTTTCATATTATGATAATAGAGTGAGGTGTAAATAGTTGTGCAATAAAATTGTATCTATTAAGATTTGCTATTATAATAAGTTAAATAGTTATAATATTAGTAATATATACCTGTTAGATCTTTTATTTTATAGATGTAAATTCTGACGTGTCCTATATCAAAAATGTATTGAATGCATGTATTTGATCAAATGGAATTAATAAAAATCTATCTATCTATCTGACTTGCTGCTGCGACTATAACGACCCTAGGCGTGACGTCACAGTAGGAGCCTTACGGCGAAGAGGCCGTGCTCAGGGACGGAGACGAACTACAAGCCGCAGAGAAAAGAGCCTGGCTTTATGTAGGGAGGGTAAAGGCAGGCACGACAACAGAAACAGTGAAGTAATTTCTTCACAAACATTGAATCCAAGGACAAACAGAGTGCGAGTAACTCCCAACGAGAGGGCAAAGAAAGGCATTCATAATAGGAATCCCTTACGAATACCTCACGATTACAGCGGACCCAGAATTCTTGCCCAAAGACGTCCTAGTGAGAAGATTTCGCTTCTCACAAAGCAGACACGAAGGAGCATCTCTCGAGTAAAACCAGCTCGATTAAGATACTGTTATGGAACACAGAAGCAGTGGCGGCGCGTTCTATATGTTCAGTGGTTCAGTGAACCCCCTTGAAATATATAACTCTTAGTAAAATGGATAATCAAGTGCGTATTTCTGTAATTACAAATGTAAATTTGCGTTCGGAGGGATAATTTTGACATCAACACTCGGTTGCTCTCCGGAACCAGCGAAAAGGTTCAATTTCTGGATCGCTGGCGCGCGAAAGGTTCAATTTCTGGATCTCTGGCACGCGGCGGTGGGACGTAAGGAGGGAGCGATGGGCGCGGGGTCGTGTGAGGCAATGGGGGTAAGCCAAGAACAAATCTAAACTATCGCTGGTGAAAGGACCAGCTCAAGCCAGCGCCAGACACGATCTACCTCGAACCACCCCGAAGTTAGCCGATGCAGCCCTGGCCGATGTATTGTCTCTAAGCGTGCGTTTTAAAATTTGCCTGTTATGGTACGTTTTGAAGGGATTTTAATTTCATGATTTTCCGGTTTAGATATAATTAACCGCAATGAACCAGAATATTTTGGTAACTACGATTTGAATAACATCAATAGGCGTACGTAGCCTATGTTTGTGTAATTAATGTAAACTTTTAATTATTAAGAAGTGCTCATAAAGGCAAAATACGTCAAGATAAGAACATAAATAACAGTCTGCCTAACACGTTCTTGAAGCAGTGTTTTTTTTCTGACCCGTCAGTTCAACCACCTCCGGAACAGTACCTTAGCGAATATCGTCTCAAGTCTCTGTTTATCGAAGTGCTCTATTGTATCTGACGTTCGTTATCACGGTGTGTGGCGGTGTCTTGATGCGTGTGTCGTGTATTCATCAGTGTGAAAATGAATACCGTTCGGTTTCTTCTAGAGAATACGTTTCCAACACTTAGTATAGAAGAAAAGTGCAAAATAAAGCAGCTTGGCAGGCCTCTTCCCTCCCTGAACATTATTCAGACGCAAACTAGTAGAGGTAAGGATTATTGTAGAACATTTAAGCCACAGATTTACGAGAGGAATACTTGGCTATGTGGTTGCGATACCATTAATAGACTTTCCTGTTTCCCGTGCTTGCTTTTTGCTAAGGACACGAATTGGACAAAAACAGGGGTATCAGATCTCTGCCATTTAACACAAAAGATCAATAAGCACGAAGCATCTACACTGACCGGCAAAAAAAAGTGGAACAGTAATTTAAAAAGTATAAAATTAGCCATGAAAAAAATGTAATCACATTTTAAAAGCTTTTCACGCATTAGGACACACATCTGAAACATCCGTGAATAGAAATTGACATTTCTTAGGGTGGTTTATTACCACCAATTACCCCCAATCTTCGATGAGCCTAACAAGCTGTCATGGACGCTAAGGGTGGGAATACTCGTTTTAGTGACCAGTGTTCCCGTGCAGTGCAGTGCAAACATTAACACTGTTTTGTTTGGCAAAAAAAAAACAGCCCAAAAGAACATTAGTAAAAAATAGAAAATTGTTATATTTGTTAAATGTAACGAAATTTGTGAGTTAAAGCGTGTTGTAAAACATGTTTCAGTATTTTCTGTAGCCAACCATCTAACATTTACATGAATAATGCAAATATTGGAAAACCGATACATTTTAGTGGAATAAATTAAGAAATTACATAAAAATTGAAGTGTTCCACTTTTTTGCCGGTCAGTATATTACGCATAAGAGTGCATGTTTAGATCTTTCAGTTCTGGGGAAAACAGATATTAGGCAGCAGCTAAATAGCGCTTTCAGAAGGAATATTGAGAGGCATAATGTTAATGTCAGAAAAAATAGGTAGCCTACGTGCTCTCGAAGATCATTGACTGCGTCAAATTCTGTGGTGAATTTGAACTTGCTTTGAGAGTTCATGACGAAACACTCAATTCGAACCATCCAGGCGTATTCAGAGGACTCATTGCCGTCGTTATGGGTCATTTCAACAGTGCTACAGTCTTCAAGGGTACGTCGAAGGACATTCAAAATGACATTCTGGAATGTATGTTGAATGTGTGTCACGAGAATATTTTAGCTGAAGTAGCTACTGCAGACTTCGTCTCCCTGATAGCAGATGAAACATCAGATGTGTCTTCAAAATGTCAGTTAGTCATTGTACTTCGATGTGTATTAGCTAATGGGAAGCCTGTTGAAAGGTTCTGACTTTCTTAAACCCAGCAGGAAACGACGCCTACTCATTAGCCGATTGTATAAAAGGGGTCCTCACTCGCGTAGTTGGAGAGCACAAAGAAAAAGTAGTCTCCCAAAGTTACGATGGTGCCAATGTTATGAGTGGCCGACACTCCGGAGTACAAACATTGTAAGACAATACAACCCATTTGCTTACTTTGTGCATTGTTACGCCCATCAATTGAATTTAATTCTGGCTCTGGCTGCTAGCCACAACAAAGAAGTGCGATTGTTCTTTGCCACCATTGGAGAGATTCCAGTATTATTTTCTCATTCACCTCAGAGAGTGGGCATTCTTGATGAGGTTGTGGGCAGAAGAGTTCCGCATGGATCAGCTACGAGATGGAACTTTAAATCAAGATGTGTTCTTACATTGCATGAGCAAAAGGATGCAATTTGGAATGCTTGGAGAAAATCGAAGACACGAGCTGACAAACAGCTACTATGAACCAAGCACATGGACTGCGTCTGAAAATACAACAGCCAACGTTGACTTTTGGGTTAGAGTTCTTTTACAGTGTTATGCCTCACGTGGACATTGTATACAACCAATTACAAAAGCGTTCTGCTAACCATCAGTGCGAAGTGCAGTAAGCTCCTTCGAAACTGCAATTTTGAAAGTAAGGGACAACGTTGACAGCATCGTTGTGGAGGAAAATGTAGAAGACAACAGAGGGAAAAGAAGATGCTAAAATAGTTATTACTCGAGGGACATTGCGGCGAAGGAGGTGTGTGACGTGATTATAAATCACAGCAAAGAGAGATTCAACTTCTCCAACCACTTACTGGCCTCCACCTTCTTTGACCACCAATTCTTCCCATCCTTCCAAAATAATTTTCCAGAGGAGAATCTTACGTATGTTAGAGAATCATATCCTTTCCTTGATAAAAATAAACTGAAAACCGAACTGCAGGTGATTTATTCAAGAAGTGATTTTAAAGAAATGAAAGATGCAACTGACTTCCTTGCTTTTTTATAGAGAACAATCTCAAGGAACCTTTCGGAGAAGTGATGAAACTTTTAAAATTAATTATTACTGTCCCCAGTCTACTTCTGAAGCAGAAAGTTGTTTTTTCCACTTTAAAGCGGATTAAGACATTCCTGAGGTGTACAATGCATGAAGATAGACTGTCTGCTCTCGTTATGTTGTCCATCGAGAAGGAGCTGACTCATAAATTAGTCAATTTTAATGAGAAGGTAATTGACTTATTCGCCGCCAGGAAGGAAAGGAGGATGGGTTTCCCGTACACACAGACGACAGCTGTTATACCAACGCCAGCAACGTCTTCAACATCAAACGAAACTGGATCAGCTTAAGGTAATTACACCTTATATTCTCTGTCTTTCATTTCTCATAGTTTTGGTAACTTCTTCGAGCTGCAATCGTGTGTCTTTCTAGTCATGCAATGTCACAATTTTACGTCTATGTAAACATCAAGTAACATTAAATTTGACCTCGTTATTTTTCAAAGTAGTGAACCCCCCAGTTGTTTTATCCACGCGCCGCCACTGCACAGAAGGAATGAAAAATTCACTTCCTCACATTCCTCAAACGATCATGAAAGAGACAGGTATATTGATAGCAACATGAACTGTTATACTTGAAGACTTCGATCTACGCAACACCCACAGCGGGACGACCGGAGGGAGGAGTTTCATGCTTCCTGAAAGCAACAGCAGGCAAGTTGAAAGTAACATACAAAGAGAAAAATATGGTAATTAATAGCTACTACGTCATTAATAACGCTAATCTGCCTATATAGCAAACCAGACAATTCGATAGAAGACGTGATAGAGTTGTTATTTAAAGACATCGAGAAAGTAAGCAATGATGCAAATGTCATTATTGCAGGAGACATCAATTGCAGAATTGACAAACCTAACCAAAAGTCAAAATTGATCCTAGAGATGCTAGCAGAAGAGGGCTTCGCCCTAGTAAATAAAAAGAAGACAAAACGTACTTTGCAGGCAACGGATCTAGTATTGTAGATCTAATCTTCTATTAATGAACAGCAATTACCATACAGAAGCAGGAACTCTGGAACTCAGGTGCAGCTCCAATAAGGAAACACATACCGGTGGCGACCGACTTCACAGTTATGACAGCCATATTAAATGTCAAGCATACATACGGAGAGAAGAAAATATCAAGAAGATTGGACACTGGAAAATTACAGAAAAAAGAAATGATCACCTTAAGAGAACAACTAATACAAGAAGGACAATTAACCGAAGCAACTCAAATCGCTACTGATCTAATTAGGGAGGCGATCATGCCATCAGGTCAAAGGACACTAAAAGGGAGCTACAAGAATACGCCAAGCACAGGAAAGACTATAAAAAACTCTTGATACTGAAAAAATCCAACTATATGGAAACGGAGGCACAAAAATTACCGGAGGTGGCGAAATCAGACCCCTTCCTGCCACTCAGAAGGAAAATCGCAACCAGACTGAAAGAAATTCCAATGGGCAGATGGGAGACACGCTTCAAAAATCTACTGAACCAGGAGAACAAAACATGCGCCTTCAAAGGGGACGCAATATCCTCAAAAGAGCAAGAAAAACAAGACATCCAGGAACAAACGAAGCAAACCACGCAAATATGAACCGTTTTCACCCTTCTTAATTTAGCCTTTTCTTTCTCTTGCGCCAATTATTTGAATTGCTCTCTCTTCTTCTCGGTTATTACTGACCAGAATAACTGAGCAGATCAGTGGACAGTTCTGTAATTACCGATCAGGTTCGTTAAAGTAACTCGGTACTATACCGAATCGTGATTAGTGGCCCCTCTCTTTACTGTATCTATGCTTCTCCGTTACCAGGGACAACTCCTTGTTTGTCTCTGGGCTGCTCTTCTGTTTTTTCAATGTAGGGTTAACGTGTTTCTTTGATCTATCGCTCCCATTTTCGGGATGCTTTGCTCCCTCTTTTCTTTTTATTAATATTTATCATTTCTCTTTGAGAAATGCTCGTACCTGACGTGATTTAATTAAATCTTTGTTCCTGTTATCTTTATTATGTGAGATTTGCTTCACATCGATCTCATCAAGGTAAGCTCTCGATATTCTTCTTTGTTTTGTATGTGTGTTTCTTTCATGTGGAATACTATGGTGCATTACCTAGTACTGTCTGTCCACCGTGTGTATGTTTGTTTCATTTGAGTGCAGTCCTTCTTTACCTTTACCTTCCCCCGTTTTTATCTACCGTTTGTATTATTGTGTGTGTTACGGCTTTATGGCTTACTGTGCGGTTTTCTTCTTCCCGGGGTCAATTGGTCCCGTGTTCGAGCAACGCGCTTGTTCGCAAGTCTGTTCACTCGGGGACGCAATTATGACCCGTGACTTCAACGATCTCTATCAATCTATCTATGGACTTGTGGGCATAGGGTTCGGTTGCGACCTCCCTATTGCACCCTGGTCCACCTGTGATATCTGTATCTGGTGGTCACAACTTCGATCTTCGTGGATTTATTTGCCCCAAGTAAGGCCTATGTCGTACACCACATTATATACATTCATTTACCTTCGTACCTTGCACCTATGATTACGTTTTACTCACGTAAGTCATTGTGTTTATCTAATTGTCCCTTTTGTCGAACGCATCTCCTTCACTGCACTCGCCTTTATTTCTACTTCCTTACCGTAACTTACCTTGAAGGATTTTACATAATTATACTGTGCGTTACCCTTCAGTTAATCATGTTATTGTCGATTGTTCTGTCGTCACATATTTCGTTCAGTCACGTCAGTCCTACGAGTATTTACTCTATTAATTTTTGTCCCTCCTAAATCTCCCACTTTCTCTGTATCCTCTAGGCTATTCGGAATACCGTACACTTCTTTGTCGGTATATAGCTTTTCCTGACTCCATTTTCTAGCCTTTTAATCGTTATTTTCGAACTTAATTTTGCACTGCGTGTGCATATCATTTCACCGACGTAACTCTCTCTCTCTCTCTCTCTTATGTCTATGACATAAACTTCACGCACATTCATAGGCCTACATGTATTATTGTTTTCACATAACCTAACTATTTAGAATTTATCGCTTCCTCGTCAATACTTATTTATCTTTCTTGATCAATACACTACCGTGATCTCTATTTCATCTACATGGTCTCTGAGTTCATTCATTCGTTAGATCGTTTGGATCGTTATTTTTCTTATATTACTTTGGTTCTAGGCTAGGTCCATGGTCCATTGTATGTACGATATCGTATTGAACTTACATCCACTGCCATGTGAATGTACGTTCAGTCCACGCCTCTGATAGATTTCTCTCCCTTTCGATCTCTCGTTATTCTGGTCTTATATATATTCATCTCCCGCTAGTCCTGTTACATGGGCCCAGCACAGGATTAAGGCACTCTCTTCAACTGCTGATACAACATCAAGCAAGGTAAGACCGTTTCAAATAACACCAGCAGAAGTAGCACAGTCGATACATCAAACGAAAAACAAAAAGGCCTCAGGCCCGGATCAAATACACATGGAACACCTAAAACAATCACGAGAGACCTTGGTACCAAGTTGGACAAATTTATTCAATGAATGCCTAAAGTCTGGCACGATCCTGGACTGTTGGAGAATAGCATCCATCAGGACTCTGTACAAAGGGAAAGGAGATACGAACGACCCTAATTCATACAGGGGAATCGCACTGGAAAATAATATCTTTAAGATCTTTACAAAAATCCTAGCGTCAAAACTGGAATCATTAGCAATATTCCTGAATGCCAGTTTGGTTTCATACGAGGTAGAAACACAACACAAGCAGTCAGATACCTTCTGGAAGAAATAGAAAAAGCTTTGAGACATCCGAACGGAAAATACTACGCTGTCTTTATTGACTACACGAAGGCGTTCGACCTCCTAAACAAGGAAATACTGATGACAAAGTTGAAATACATGATTGGGACAACGCATTCTCTTGTTAGAGCAATTGAAAACATTTTAAAAGTCAATTTTGTACAGATTGAGGATACAGTCGACGTATCAGACACGTTCGAACAAACAAATGGAGTCCTGCAGGGAGATCCAATGAGCCCCTTGTTGTTCAACATCACCACATCAGACATTACAGACATCCTTCAGCGCACATCGAATACGAAACTTATCGTATACGCGCATGAAATGGTGTTGTGATCACCTAATAGGAATGACCTGCAACGAGCCATAATAGAGCTGGAGAAATGGGTACTGGAAAACCGCCTCACCATTAATTAGGAGAAGACAGTCCAAATGACATATCGGAAAGGAGGAAAAACTGCAGGTAAGTGACTCCCTTACTCTTAATAGAGAACATCTGAAAATTGTCAATCAATTTATGTATCTTGGAATTACCTTTGTTATATCGTGGGAGATACAAGATAAATAACATACACTTGTTAATATAACACAACGGTTTATTAAACACTAGTCGATACACAACGATACACAATGTGAACTAACTTGAGCGGAACTGACGTCTACAGTCCGCGGGTGCATATATACATAGTAGCTGGAAAGTTCCAGAATCGAATGTTCCAGATTGGAATGTTCTGGGCATAGTGACTAGAATGTTCGTGTTAACTCAAGTAGCCTAAATACACAACACAGACTAGAATGTTCATGTTAAATAGCACTTTCTAGAATGTTCATGTAAATACGCAACATTTCCTCCCTCTTTTAAGTGGATGATTTAGGAATCAGGAGAGAATCTCAACGGTGGTCACTGCTGGCGAGTACTCCTGCGCGGAATAAAAGAGGTCTGGGAAATAGGTGATGTCCTGTTTACAGGTGTAGCTGGTGTGGCTGGTGGAGTTTAGACTGTTGCTGGTGTCTCGGTGAAGCGAACTCGTCTCAGGCTCGGTGGCTTGGTCGGTTGTGCGGTCGCTTTGTCGGTTGCACGGTGACTTGGTCGGTTGCGCGGTGACTTGGTCGGTAGCGCGGTGACTTGGTCGGTTGCGCGGTGACCTCGTTGGTTGTGCGGTAACCTCGTTGGTTGCGCGGTGACCTGGTCAAGTTGAGTCTCTTGCGGAGATGAGGGTACCTTTGCTCCGTTGCTGTTATCGTTCGACTGGGGTAAGCGATTGGACGTTCTTGCCCGTTGCTGAGCCGGTGTGACAATACTGCGCCCAGGCCGGTCTTGCTGGCGTCCGTGGCCAACAGGAGTGGTAACGCTGGGTCATACTGCATGAGTACCTGGGGCGAGGTTAGAGCGTTCTTGATGTCTTCGTATGCCCTGTCGCCTTCTGGTGTCCAGGTGAGAGGGTCCTTGAGCAGCATGTCTGTCTCTGGTGGACAAATCGGGGATGAACGAACTGTAGTAGGTTGCTTTACCAAGAAACAGTTGGAGTTCTTCTGGTGTAGTTGATTTCGGTGCATCACTTACAGCTCGGATGTGTGCATCCGACTTGTGGATGCCAGACGCATCGATTTTGTGGCCAAGGGCTTCCAGAGAAGTTTGAGCGAAAACGCATTTGGCTCGGTTGAGCTTGAGGTTGTGTTGCCGAAACCGTTCCAGCATGGTGCTGAGGGCCTGCATCAGATTTTCAAAGCTATCAGCAAAAACTATACTGTCATCGAAAAAACTTACGACGTTTGGGAGACCATGCAGGACTGTGTCCATTCGCCGCTGCCAGATACCGGGGATGTTAGCTGCTCCATATACTGCTCGCGTTGGGCGGATCAGACCGTGAGTTGGCATGTTAAGCGTGAGAGCATGGCTGAACTCATCGTCGACCTCGAGATGAGTGTACGCGTTGGATATATCCAGATGGCAGAAGAGAGTGGGGCCGCGCATTCGGTTGAACAGATGTTCCACCTTGGTAATCGGATGTTCATCGATGATGATCCGTGGGTTGAGAGTAGGCTTGTAGTTGCCTGTGATCCTCACTTTGCCGTTCTTCTTGGCGACGACGTGCGTTGTCCATGTCCACTCAGAGTAGTCCACACTTTTGTAGAAGCCAGATGCAATTTTCTTGTCGATTTCCTTAGCATAGGCATCGCGGAGGGCAACTGGTACGTCTCGAGCTCTGGTGAAAACAGGTGTGGCTCCAGCCTTCAGGTGCATCTTCGCTGGGGGACCTGAGATCTTCCCGGGGGTGTCGCTGAACACATCCTGGTAGCTAGATAGAATGTTGTCGAGCTGATTCTGTTGTTCCAAGGTCAGAGCCTGCTTGTCTGAGAGCTTGTGGATTGGGTCGGGTTTTGCGAAGAGGTGACCAAAGTCGATCTCCGGTACAAACTCTGAAATCCACTCTCGGCCAAAGAGCGATTCGATTTCATCGTCAACCACGTGGAGATTCAGGTTCCTGGTTGTGGTTCCGATGGTGGTGCACACTGACGTTTTGCCAATGCATTTAATCGGATGGCCAGTGTAACTGACGAAGTTACGATCGTTTCTCTGCAACACAAAACCTGGTTTGATCATACTTAGATTTGATTTTCTCATGGTTGAGCAGGGGGCGCCGGTGTCGAGTTCCATTTTGACGGTGGTTCCCTCTATGTTGACATCAACCAGTGGCTTAGGTGCTGCGTTGACCGATCCGATGACCTCGATTTTGCGGAGGTAGTCCACAACGTCGAGGTTTACTGCTGGAAGCTCTTCTTCGGTCACATGGTTTGTTGTTTGATGTTTCCACGATTTCGATCGGCAAACTTTTCTGATGTGACTTTCCTTGCCACACTTCAGGCACTCGGCGTTCAGGAACCTACACTGACTACGAGGGTGAGCTTCACCGCACCCTGCACATGTTGATTGGTTGTCCTGGGATGCACTCTGGTTTGCCTGGTGTGGCCATTGGTGCTGTCTGGTTAGGTTGTAAGACTCTTGACTTCGATGAGCTGACTTGCTGCGTGGCGGCTGCTGGTTGATGTTCTTCCTGGACAGAGGCTTCTCGTATCCAATCCGATTGGTTGATTCAGACTTAGCGGCAGCTGTTTTGACCTCGTCGGTGGTAATGCGAGTAGCTTCGAGTGCGTGCGCGATTTCATATGCTGCGGTGAAGTTCTCTGGTTGTTTTGCAATAATCTCGTCGCACATTGCTCGTGATTCCAAACCTGCGAGCATTTGTTCAATTAACATGCGATCAAGAAATGTGCCATACTCACAAAACGTTGCAGCCTGCCGCAGTCTTAAGGTGAAGCTAGCGATGGTTTCTCCTTGCTTCTGCATTACACTGCGAAATTTGATGCTCTCAACAAACTTGTTGCGTGTGGCGTCAAAGTGGCCTTTCAGCTTAGATTGAATCTCGTTGTATGACAGAGTTTCCGGATCATTAGGACTCACCAGGATCTTCAGGGCATCATTGAGTTCAGATCCCATGTAAACCCGTGCAAAATGTGCGTGTTGATCCGCGGGTACCTTGCTCAAGTTGAGCGCCCAGGTAAAGCGAGTGAAATAGTCGGCTACAGTCGTCCCGTCGGTTGTACGATACGGTTGCATTGTGAATTGTGGCGGTCGAGGCTGTGATGATGACGTTGTTGAACTTGTCTGTCGGATAGCGTCGGCGATGATTGCCGAGAATTGTTGGAGTTGCTCAGAGGTTAAGTCCGGCATGGTGAAGATGAGTGGAGAACAGTATATCTAACACGCACTTGCGATGAACTTAGTTCGGTGCAAACACTTGCGTTGAGGTTAGAAAGTTTACTCGGTTTAGTTTCCAACACGCACTGCGATGAACGTCGTTCGGTGCAACACTTGCGTTGAGGTTAGAAAGTCACTCTGTTTCACAACGTTATTTATCTTATCCCAATTCTGGCACCACTGTTATTTCGTGGGAGATACAAGATAAATAACATACACTTTTTAATATAACACAACGGTTTATTAAACACCAGTCGATACACAACGATACACAATGTGAACTAACTTGAGCGGAACTGATGTCTACAGTCCGCGGGTGCATGTATACATAGTAGCTGGAAAGTTCCAGAATCGAATGTTCCAGATTGGAATGCTCTGGGCATAGTGACTGGAATGGTCGTGTTAACTCAAGTAGCCTGAATACACAACACTGACTAGAATGTTCATGTTAACATAGCACTTTCTAGAATGTTCATGTAAATACACAACAACCTTGCAAACTATACAAAGTCATTTAGATGCCATATTCAAGAATGATCTGCAGCAGCCACAAGATCAATCTCAGCCATAAAGAACCTTCCAGCTCTGTCCCTAATTACAGCAATGAGACTTTTTAACACCGCCATATCCCTATAGTAACGTACGGATTAGAACTGATCTGGGTACGTCTAAAACTCAGTGACTTTGAAAAAATATAACGAGTCAAAGCCCGCCTCCTCAAAAATGCACTGAGAGTGGGAAAAGCAGCACCAACAAGAATGGTCTATCGACTAACAAAGGAGACCTTCTACGCAGAAGACCTAAGGACCCAACTGCTTCTACCAGCTACAGAACATTACTCTAAACATCTGGAGAGGAGGGAAGCCAAAAGCGAAGATATAGATCCGGACTTCTACGCTACAAGCGCCATGGTGGAGAGGAACTGGATGAAGGAAAACCAGGAACTGAGACATGTCGTGACGAGACACGCCATCCACGGTTTTCATCACAGAGTGTGTGCAACTAAATCGTGCCACAACCAAAGCGAAACTGTGTATGTGAGCTGTGTACCAGAAATGTGACAGGTACCACCTATCAAAGTGCTCCAAAAGAACATTACGGTATCATTGACTGAGTACAGTAAGATGTAATTTCTCTTATAAATTCTTATAGAACTTTACCCAGTCACTAAAAACTGTTGATAAAGAAATGTTGGGAGTATCCAGATAACACCGGAAATTTACTTGGGGAAAACTGAAAAGCACATACAAAAAAGAAAGGGAGCTAATCTTCATGCTTAAGTGACCCATCTTAGCGACTTACTGGTACGTAAACATACAAAGAGACCGAGTCACTCATAATATAATAACAGAGTATGGACTCTTAGGTAAATTTGCGATTCGTTAAAGGCAGGGGGTGATTGCATCATGGTTTGGGCTCGAACTGAAACGCACATGGCGAATTGCAAGGCCACTGAGATGCAATAACTGACTATCATAGAAGCAAAGAATATAATTGACCGAAAGATCTAGGAGGGTTTTGTCAACTGCAAGACCCAACTTTTGCAATGAAAGTGAACGAGAGTTATCACAAACATAGAACATTATTGATTGAAATAAACAACCGATTTGTGTATTACAACGTAGAAATACAGAACCTGTAATGTTAGGAGGGAATTAAGATATATTCACTAGTTTTGTTTCACAACGTTGGTGACATTGCTAATTTAGACGGGTGGAGTCGTAGTTTTATTTGTCTCTTTTTAAATTATAGAGAGTGTGGGAGTACAGGAGAATCGTTTTTTGTAATGTCTGAACTTTGTTTTAAAAATAAAATGCGAACTATGCTGCTATTCGTAATATTATGTTACCATAACCTCCAAATTTCACACCACGCCCCCTCCAACCTTCTTGCCAAGATAATCAGTGGGCAGTGGCGTACTGACGAAGGTGGGGGGGGGTTATGGTTTAAACCCCCCAGAGACATTTGTCTACTTGTATCTTTATATTGTTACATCTATCACCTGTTTTACACTACCGGTACCGCTAGTGAGGTGTCTTAACTCGTGTATATACCGTATTTTAAAATTCGCCACGTTCGTCACTTGGCAAATGTCCCGCACTCTCCTCGCAGCGACACGACTCCTTGAGAGTTGGAGCTAGTCATGCATCAGTTTTGCTGTTGAAGTGTGCGATCGGTAACTTTTTTCACGGCGGTTCGAGTTGCTAGTGAGTGTCAGTTTAGTGAATGATAATTCGGTACATGAGGAGTTTATGCAATTTATTCCTATCAATGATGCAGATACAGCCCCTTAAAACAACAATAACTAACTGAAGGCAGATTTTGAGAGTCAATAGTAGGTCTAATGGCAGTAAGAACACGGAGAGCAAAACATAATTTCTCTCTCACATAATATAAATATTATAAGCATTCACGTGGTGTTACCACTGAATCATTTCAGTTTCAATATTTAGTCACTGTTTTCTATACCGGTATTTAAAAGAAACACTTTTATTGTGCTGAAAAATAATGAGGCCAAAATTGGTTTTTTTCGCCACGAGAATGTTTATTTAATTATTGTTTTTATGAATATTAATCTAAATATAATTTTAATAATGTATGATGATGATCGTAGTTTGAAGGGGTGGAACAGCAAGGTTAATAGTGTACACAATTACCCTATTCTATTAATGACCCCCCCCCCCCCCCCCCAGAAGGAAATCCTGCATAGCCTACGCCACTGTCAGTAGGGATTGTTTTTTGTCTTGCATTGCGTATATTTGGAACAATATCATATTACAAGCCAGTTAAGTTGCTTTCTGAGGTACAATTAACCATGAAGAGGTCACCAGGGCATCAATTTAATACATGGCCAGATTTTGTCATACAAACTGATGAACATCCTGCAATTTATGTAGGGGACTTCAAAAGTCACCATGGATTTTGGAAGTACTCTGACAATGATGAAAATGGAAGCATGCTTGTTGAATGGGCTGAATAAAACAATCTTCATCTAGTGTTCGATGCCAAAGATCAAGGTACTTTCAGGTCAGCTGCTTGGGGCAAGGATTCAAACCCTGACTTATATTTTGTTTCCTTCAATGGAAGAGGCTTCCCCATCAACTCCACAAGAAAAGTAATAGATGCCTTCCCCCACACCCAGCACAGACCTGTAATAATGCAAATTGGTTGTACGCTCCCTGTCATAGGATCAACTCCACAAGTTCGAAGGAACTTCCGGAAGACTGACTGGGCGAAATTTTCAACGGAACTGGATAAGTGCATTCGCTGGATCCCTCCATCTCATAAGAACTACCATCGCTTCATCGGTGCAGTAACTGCTACTGTTAAAATGTGTATGCCAAGAGGATACTGGCAAGAATATATCCCAGGATGGAACGATGAACGTGAAACACTGTATCAACACTTCCAGCAAAGTGGTGACCCAGAAATAGCTACAGAACTATTGACCAGTGTTACAAATCAATTCTTCAACTCATGTCTACAATTCAAGAACAATCACTTTTAATTGTACCCAAAGAGCATCACTATCCAGCCATTACATTCTGTTACTCAAGACCTGTTCCATCTTGCTCATCAAACTAGCGCTTAGAGACAGACCAGCGGGGCTAACGAAGTGACCCGAATGCTCACGAATATAACCGATCAGCCAACCTCTTCCACGTACTATGTAAGACAGACCATGAGAGGCATGGTCCTTGGGCAGCCGTTATTGTTTCGTTTATCGACGGGCTATTTGTTCTGTGAATAATCGCTTGATTTGTTGTTCTGTGCGTTAATTCTTAGAGTCTCAGGCACTCACTGGACAACTATAATAAAATAAAGTCCAGCCGCTGAGTCTCTGGCAGGGTGTCCATCCCCTTATCTCCACTAATATCTTCCCTGGCCCTTTATCAGCAGCTTATGAATTGCTTGGAAAATCCGTTTCATGTACCTGAGTTTCTAGTGAACAAATATATTTCACTTGCGAAAAAATATTTTTCTTTTACAGTAAGAGAGGCGGCTTCGGTGGCGTAGTTGGTAGCATGCTGAGCTTCTATGCCCAAGATAGCGGGTTCAAACCCGGCCGAAGCCGTCGGATTTTTTTTAAGAGCGTTAAAAATCCCTCAGTATGCCTTCCTTCGGAGGGGAAGTAAAGCCGGCGGTCCCATGTCATAGATTTATGGCATGTTAAAGATCTTTCCACTAATTACACCTGTGTGAAACTAAATTGGATAGGTTAAGAATGTAAACAACGCTCTTAGGTTGCTACGTTCGTTGCCAAGAGCCGACTGCGGTGGCGTCTAGTAGCTAGTTCTGAACTAGGCCTAGTAGTCGTTGACGGTGGCGCTTGGCGGCAAAAGTAGGAACTATTTGAAAATTCAAAGTTGCAGTCCCTACTTGAATTAAAAAAAACAGATACACACACTAATACAGTCATCACAATTAACACCGGTTATCAGACAGATTCTACACACACCCAAAGTACACGGGGCTACATGACCGCGTTGTCGCAGCCCCTAAACTAAGGAACCAACCAACCAACAGTAAGAGACAATGTAATTTTAAATAAATCAAGTAAAGTTATGTGTAACAAAATGTCGTTTTAATCAAGAATATTAATTTTAAAGTAAAAATGTCTAAAACAAATGGCATTATGATCAAATATGTAAAATATGTAACAATAAAATGTAATTAGATAATAGCTAAGGTTCTAATTCATGGACATTTATCAATTTAGTTATGTATAAGCAAAGGGAAGGAATATGTATTTATATAAGAATCCTAGCCCTAATGATCGGTCTAGGTTGTGAAGTTCCGGGTACGTTCGGTTTGCCCCGCTGCGCTGGTCCGTCTCGGTGCGTGTCAAAAGTGCGTGAAGGGGGTGGATGACCGGTTGCGGTCGCGAGTATTCGGGTTACTTCGTTAGCCCCGCTGGGCTGTCTCTAAGCGCTGGTCTCACCAACGCCCCAAGGTTGTCAACTTACAAAAATAAAATTTAATTACAGAAATACATTCACAAAATTACAGAAACACATTCACAACATTCTCCCACCTTGAAACGGTAGGTTTCAACGAAAAGCACAAAATAATACAAAACATTGGAATAAACATGGAATTAACAAATATTTACAAATTCAGTTTGGTTGGCCTTTTAACAACTCTGCCCCTTCTTGTCAGAGCAACAGCTTCACTCTCAACTACTTGAGGGGGGTTACTAGAGTCACAGTCAGGCACCAAGTCAACAGCATTGGGACCACGCAAAGAACCATCACTATTTTCATAAGGAGATCCAATCTCCATCAAGCACAAACGTTGGACTGGTCACAACAACTCACTCTTAACTGTTTTTACCTTTGCCACTATAGTTACTCCATCTTTACCAGGGAAGATCTCAAGCCCTCGAGCCAATTCCCAATCAATTCTTTTCTTTTGGTCAGACACAACCCATACAACATCTCCCAACCTGACATTCTTAGAAGACTTAGCAGTGTTTAACATCAGAGACCGTAGGTATTCCTGACGAAAACGTTCTTTTAGATTTATCCTAACCTCAGCTACATATTTCACCCAAGCAGAAAAACCCTTTTCATCCACTTCGCCAAGATCAGGAACCTTTGTCTCAAACTGCTCCTGCAAAAACATAGCAGGCGTTATTGGTCTCAACTCATTAACATCTTCAGACATGTAGGTAATGGGACGCGCATTCATAACAGCCTCAATCTCGATAATCAAGGTCATTAGTTCACAAATATTCAATAACGCACGACCATGGGATATTTTCAACAGTCTTTTCATCACCCCAATAAGCCGCTCAAAAAATCCACCCCACCAAGCACCTGTGGGAACATTAAATAGCCACTGAATTTTCAATTCACGTTCAACTGTAGTCTGCTTAATGAGATTCCAAACTCCTACAAAGTTAGTACCGTTATCACTGTACATAGTTGTGATTCTGCCTCGTCTGGCGATCATTCTTCGAAGAGCATGTAAAAACGATTCTGTAGAGAGCGACTCTACCACTTCAAGATGGACTGCACGGTATACAGAACAGGTGAACAAGGCAATCCAAACTCTAGTACCATCTTTTATGAAAAGAGGTCCAGCCAAATCGACTCCGCATTCTTGGAACACCTTTCCAAGATTTACACAGTTATTAGGTAACCCGACAGGTGGCGTTCTCACTGGTTGGGCTTTGCACCTAAGACAACGAACACATTTACTAACAACACGTCTACCTCTGACTATCCAGTATTCTTCTCTCAGGGCTCCTAACACAGTACTTGCTCCAGCATGGTGCTTTTTCTCATGACATTCTACCACCATGGACTCCACTAATTCACACTGAGGTATAAAGGTACAACAAACAAAAGAACCCTCGGTTACTTCGGTTCGCGCATGTCACATCGGCTCGTCCCGATCTCCCCCAACAATCTCTACTTAGTATAAAACTAAGTCCCCGATTCTAGGATGTCACAGGTAATCTCGAGAACCACTGGATGGATTTTGATGCAGTTTTCACCATTCTGTAAAGGATATCTCGCGGAAAGTTTCTGTAGAAAATAATTTATTTATGGTCAAAGGAAGCCAAGCAGTAACGATTTCAGTGAAAAGGTCGGAAAAAAACTTGGCATCCGTGCGCTTCCTAAGCTTACGCTGGGCAAACCGTTAAAAATATCAATATACTATGAGCGTAATAAATGTTCAGCATGAAAAGTTCTACACAAAAGTCCGCGAGAGCATATCTCTATCTTCAATACTGTACATCGTCCACTATAAGCGTTTTTAGACTGAATGGAAGTGGTCTTCGTGTTTCATGCACCTCACCATTCTTAAATTACGTCTGACAAGAATCCGTTGCTCATGCTATCTCCATGATAATATAATTAATAGCCCAGTCAGTGATTTTAACCCATCAAACCGAGACGTAAAACAGATATACAGTAGGTCGTAGTTCATTGACATCGAAAAACAAAAGCGCTTATCACGTAAAGCATCCGTAACTGTTCCCGGGCGAAGCCGGGGTTGGTGGCCAGTACGGGATAATGGAGTGCACGGCTGGCTGTCAATCGCCGTCACATACCGTATCGTAAGTACCTGCAGCCAGCTGTTCGATTGAGGTTATTCCTTCATTAATGCTGCAAACGCAATGCAATTAAAAGAACGAGAGTAAATGTAAAGTGACCGAAAGTATTAAGAGCGGAGTTAAATGAAAATACAGTATTTATGATTTCCTAGTTGTAAACTATGCTTTAAAGAAATATACTGTTCCAATAAGCGTACACACACAGAGGCCATAATATCAACAACACGAAATAAAGCAGAGAACTGCTGACGACCCTTGGCCATAGACGTTTTCCCTTCCACTATTATACGCTTCACGAATGACTTTGAAACACCCGTTGCTTTACTCGTTGAAGCCACAACACTATAATTGAGTTTATGAACGGTTTTCTGCTTTCGTAGGTGAGCAGTTACGTTATAGACTAATTCTCTACCTTGTCCCCTTAATGGTCGTCCAGATTTGCTACCATACTTCGAAGTAGAAGCCATAACGAAACTCAAATGATACTATTACTAGAATAGCATGGTACACAACACTATATCCATAAATACATTTACAAATAAAGTACACGCTACACGACAAGGGATTATAGGACTACAATAAAGAAAACGTATATAAAACTGAGAAAATAATAAGAGTGCGAAAATGGATTGGCCACGAAGCTCTTGTCAGCGTATCTCCGCAGTGTGCTCAGTAAGGCACTCAGACAGCATGTGACCCCCTCCACCGCTCCTCTGTGACGTCGCACATCAACTCGGAGTGAATGCGCGGGGAAGTGAGCTTTGCGCAGGTTCTTTTGATCGTTGCCACCTTATAGTAAAATGGGTTCCTTGAACATGGGTGTGAACTCGTCAGATAATATTTAAGTACGAACTCGAATCAAGCCATCGTCATCAGTTTTAATGATGAAATTATTTACATCTAGAGGGTAACTACTCTGAATCCACCGTACTGATTTTAACTCAGCATGTCGTACTTCTTTGCCAGTCAACTCCTCTCCACAGTTTGAACTTTTCCCACTATCTTTCTCA
Source organism: Meconema thalassinum (assembly GCA_946902985.2). Classification (NCBI taxonomy): domain Eukaryota; kingdom Metazoa; phylum Arthropoda; class Insecta; order Orthoptera; family Tettigoniidae; genus Meconema; species Meconema thalassinum. The sequence goes on from OX336390.1 coordinate 898,665,080, forward strand.
AGAAAACGGTGGATCCCACCAACAACACGCACATTTTTCGAGAAAGAAGCAAAGTGTGTGAACATGTTTTCTCTTACATCGCCTGTGTTGAACAAATTAACAGCCGTTTTCTTAGATTCATCTTCCGTAGGGGCAATATTCACAGTTAACCACTTGTTCTCATTCTCTAGGAGCCACTGAGGACCCTCCCACCATTTTGATGCAACAAATTCTGACAACAAGCATCCTCGGCTGAGTATATCAGCAGGATTACAATCACCAGGAACAAATCGCCACTGCTCGGGTGACGTCAACTGGTGGATTTCCTTTACCCGGTTTCCGACAAAGGTCTTCCATTCACCTTTCTTGATCCAGTAAAGAACAATCATAGAATCAGACCAGTACACAATGTTAGAAATATTAGTCGATTTACTAATAACAGAACCAAGCCTTGCTGCAAGTGTTGCCGCTACAAGCTCTTTACGAGGGATTGACATGTCTTCCATTGGTGCAACTCTGGACTTAGCTAAAACAAATCGAACATTAAAGCCATCTTTGTTTTCATACCTCATAAAGGCACAAGTGCCCAGTCCAAGGAGACTGGCATCACTGAATACATGTAAACAAGCTGTGTCAGAGACACCTCTTAAACATCTAGGCACCACAATGCTGTCAATCAAATCAACTTCAGTAAGCCACTGCAAGCACTTCATTTGAATTTCTTTTGGAAGGTGTGTGTCCCAGTGTAGTTTGAGCTTAAATGCCATTTGCAATGCAATTTTCAAATGGAGTAAAGGAGCTGATAACAAACCCAATGCATCAAACACCCTACTTATAATCGAAAGCAATTTCTTCTTAGTTAATTCATTGATTTTCTCTTTAGGATTAAGGCGGACCGGGTTCGATTCCCGGTCAATGCATGTGTGATTTTCGATGTGAAATGCCATGTTCTGTGGCTCGGATTCTACGTTAAACGGAGGTCCCGTGGCTTATGATCGCGAGATTAACGGTCACGTTAAACTACAAGCTTCATTTTCTCTTTAGGATCGAAGCTAAAGTTGCATCCCAACAGATCATCTAAAGCATGCCATTTGACACCTAAGACATTTTGTGTCACATCATCTCCTGACAAAACCCACCCACGGAGTTGGAAACTGGCTTGAGACATGTCATTTGTAGCTTCGGACACAAATTCCTTGGCATCACTCAGGGACTGAAATGAACAAAGGAAAAGGAAGTTTTTAGTCTTTCAACTAAGTCACCACTTAGAGTATTCAAATGATGAGTGATGGTGGCATTCAGCAAAAATGGGCTACACACAACTCCAAAAACTACACGACAGTGACGCAGCGTTATAATATGCCCATCACGCCACCACAAGAATTTTAACATTTCTCGATCCTCAGGGTTCAGTCCAATCATTAAGAAAGCCTGTTTTATGTCTCCCACAACACCGACCTCCTGTAACCTGAAACGTAATAGGATAGGTACAATACTAGCAATCAAGTTGGGTCCCGTTGCTAAATAATCATTTAGAGAGACGTTTCCAATTCTTTTCGCCGATGCATCAAAGACTGGGCGGATTTTAGTTGTTTTCCCATAATTTATAACTGGTCTGTGAGGTAGAAAGTGCCCTATATTTTCATCAGATGTTATTTCAATAATCCCATCTGTTTCCCATTGTTTAAAAATAGTATCATACACATCATAGAGTCCATTGTTATCTAAACGGCTTACTGTTGATTTCAGACGACTTTCAGCTATTTCACGATTAGTGGAAAAAGGGGGATGCGCATCAATCCAGGGCAATGTTACTACATACCGACAGTTTTCACCTTCGAAACGAATTGTGTCTTCAAAATTTCGCAAGCATCTATCATCTACGTCCGACCTTTTTGTTTCTGCCTGCTTCTCAATTCCAATGACTTCTAAGTCCCATAAAGGATGGTGTAAATTAAGCAAAGAGGTCAAAAAGTTTGTCATACTGCTTACTTCTTGCCTCTCTGCGCTACCCAGGAGACACCATCCAAGCTTCGTCTAAAATGCTAACAGCTTAGAGTCGATGCATTCCACACCTGTAACAAGTTCGCCCATAACATCCGCTCCTCACAACACATCAATAGGTCGGTTAACTCCATCATCCGTCAATGTAATACCATGTGCAGCCACCTTCCGTAACAAATGCGGATCATTCACAGGTGGTATCAAACCACAAATCTTCTTCTCCCTAAGTGCCTTAAGAACAAAACTGTTATCACCCTGTAAGCTAGTTAGTTCAATTTCATGAATTGGATGTGATATTTCAGATGAAACACTTCCACCAAACAGCATATGACAAATATTTTCACGACCACATTAGATCAAACCCAATTTTTCACATATAGCTTCCGAAATATAACTGCGGTGTGAAGCAGTATCAAGTAATATTCGAACAGTGACACCACGCAATTGTGCTACTAATGTTTTTAAAATGACAGTTCCACTAGGCCCTACATATAACGACGCTGTTCTGCTGGGTTCACCAACACACATGATAGCATAGTGCCTCCCTTTACATTTACCACAATCTATTCTTTTCCTACACTGCTGTCTCGAGTGACCTCCCTGCAAGCATGCAAAACAAGCTAGGTTTTCTTTTACAGTTTTACGACGGTCCTCAACCGACATTTCTTTAGAACACTTGTAAGAGGGGTGGTTCTCATTACAAAGCAAACAGGTTAGGGTTACTTTGTGTGGTCGTCCTGCTTGCTGATAACTTACCCGATTCTGCCTGACAGTAGGAGTGAAAGAAACGAGAGCTGCTGCTGTTGGCTCTGTTCTGGGCCCATTGAATTTATCAACCTCATTCACCTTAGCATGATTAGGCAGTCTTTGTTCACTCTCGGCTTCTTTACCCAGAAAACACAAAAGTTTATCAATTTTATTACCACCATCATCGTCCTCATCTGCTGCTCTTCTTTCCCATATTTTCAAAACGTCAATGGGGAGACATTCTTCAATGAGTGGCACTAAGATTGCTGCCCTATCAGAATTCATGCCTAATGTTTCGAGGGATCTCAACTTAAGTTAGTACTTATATTATCATACAGGTCAGTCACAGATAAATCTGAGCGAACCAATTGCAACAAATCTTTATACATACAATTTATAACCAACTCATATTTACCAAAACGATTCTTTAAATGTTCCAAGACTTTAACATAATTCTCACTTGTGTGTGGATAACTGTCAACTAAGTCCTTAGTCTGTCCCTTCACTGACATTTTCAAGTAACTTAACTTATCAACATTCGTAATGTTAGAATCCTCATGAATCCTTTGAAATTGTGTCCAAAAATGTATCCACTTACCTGGACCCAAGTCGAATACCTCAAGTGTGATTTTCGGTAGCCTTAACCTCTCTGACGACATGAATGACGACGCCGAAACCACGTTGCTCTGTACGCTGAAATTATCTCCCACATCAACACAACTGGCAACACTAGGTTTTAATCCGTCCACTTTATCCTCGGCTTCAAGACGTGCTTGCAGAAGGTCTTCTTAAACGGTAACACAGTGCATTGTTTCTTCGATACAGGCATCCTCGTTTCCGTCAACATTCAACAACTCGTTCAAGATGCTTTCGTCCAATTCTTTTAAGGTATCCGCAATTTTATTGTTCGGAGAGTATTTATTTGCACACGTAATTTTTGGAAATCGCCTTCAACTCCGACCGCTCCAATAGCTTTCGTCACACTTGCCCGATACGCACTTCTCTTCTTTTTCAATGTTTCAATCGTGGCCATTGCAAGGCAACAAATTCAAAACAAAACATGGAAATTGTTTACCAAACCAACTTTTTCAATACAGTCCTGTCACGGTCGCCAAAATGTTACAAATCAATTCTTCAACTCATGTCTACAATTCAAGAACAATCACTTTTATTTGTACCCAAAGAGCATCACTATCCAGCCATTACATTCTGTTACTCAAGACCTGCTCCATCTTGCTCATCAACGCCCCAAGGGTACCAAATCCTGATGGTGTGGCCATGGGTAGTCCTCTCTCTCCTGTTGTGGCTAATTTCTTCATGGAGAACTTTGAAGAGAAAGCTTTGTCGTCGGCTCCTTTCAAACCGAAGATCTGGTGGCGTTATGTGGATGACACGTTCGTTGTTTGGACGGAAGGTGAGGAAAATCTTAGCCATTTCCTGGATCACCTTAATCTCCAGCACCCTTCTATTTGTTTCACCATGGAAAAGGAATCTGACGGCAAAATACCGTTTTTAGATGTTCTCGTCACCATGAAAGAGGATGGATCTTTAGGACACAGCGTTTTTCGTAAGCCAACACACACCAATAGATATCTCCACGCAAGTTCTCACCATCACCCTGCCCTCTAACTACCCGGGCTAGGAGGATTTGTGAAGTGTCTTCTTTACAAGAAGAAATTAATACCTTGCGAACCACCTTTGAGAGCAACGGTTATAGCAAGGCTTTGATCTCTACGGTTCTGAAACCAACAAATAATAATAGGACGTCAGTTGAGAAAAGAGATGTAAGAGGAACTGCTTACCTACCTTACATACATAACACGACGGATCGTATTGCTAAAATCCTACGTCGGCAGGGCCGGATTTACCCAAAGTTACGCTATAGGCACCTCTCCATTGAGCGCCCCTCCGCACTTGAGCACCATCCCCCACCCCCCGATTTTTATGATAAGGCATAGCCACTCACATGAGGTAAGGTTCGGAAAAAAGGAATGAACAGATATATGGCTGACAGCATAATTTTATGCTTGAATTTTTGCGCAGGGAAAACATAGTCAATTCAAGAAAAAAAAACAGCTTGGAGTAAAACTACATGAAACAGTTTAACTTTTATGCAACAAATACACTTTATGAATACCCTTTCCAAAAATAATGTCTAGCCTTAATTCATACAACAAAAATGAAGAATAGCTTCAAAAATAAAAACATAATTTACTGCTGTAACTGAATGAAGTGCGGTAGCACGAAATATATTTAAAAACATAGTAGATCACACACTAATTTTAAAACGCATGAAGGGCAGTGGTACGAACGACATTTTAAATTGAACAAAGCGCCCCTAAAATACAAATAAGGCCAACTGCATATCTTCCTGCAATATCTTTTAGAGAAATTAAAGTGCAGATTAAAAACATGAATGAAGACATAATGGGGCCTGCCTCAAGCACAACGAGAACTACTTCAAAAGTTTCCTTCTTGCCTTCTTTTCGGCAAATTCATTAATTATGGCACCGCAGTTCAAGTTTATCGTCATATATTTTTCAATCGCTAGGAGTGCAATAGAGTTTAACCTTTCTTCTTTAGTGACTGACCGCAAATAGTTCTTGACGCGATTCAGTACCGAAAATGATATTTCTCCAGAACAATTGGTCACTGGAATGGTGAGAAGTATCCGTAAAGCAATGTTTACGTTCGGGTACATATAGTGTATTTTTTTTTCATGAAGGAAAGGGCTGAGCTCAGAGGCTGCCTTACCTTTAAAATCTGCAATTTTTAAATGTTCCTTTAAATGCAAGCACTTGTCAGCCAGTGCACTTTCTAAGTCATCCACATACATTTCTGAGAGATCGTCAGTGAATTTTTTTTATCATTGGTCCATCTAGGTCTAACAGGTTTTCTTGAAAATAAAATCTCTTATGGAGGACTTTGTAATCCTCACTTCGCCTCTTAAGTTCAGCACTTAGTACATCTAGAATTACATAAAATACATTGACGCGAAAGATTTCTGAGCCCTCTGACGGTACATATTCTCCTTGCTTTGTCTCATCATTCCTAGTCTTTCGTTCCGGTCTTTAGGTCGTAGGAATATTGAGCATTGCCGCTTAATTCTTTGTCTTCTTTCTCATAGACATCGAAATTATCTCTTAAACTTTGCACAAATTCCGCTAACGAAGAGTAACATTCTACCACAGTGCTCAAATTAGTGCTAACTTTTTGGAGTTTCTGGCTGACAGTATTAAGCTAAATCTTTTTAGAATTGTACTCCAACAAACTACTAGGAAAACAGTTTATAATTGTAGGATATTGCTTACGATGCCTTTGGCTTCACTTCGAGTGTTTGCCTTTTGATTTCTGTCTTCGTGAATACTCTTAGGAGCTGCCACGACGCCACACCAGCCTTCCCTCATAGCTTGACAAGCGTCATATCGTGCCGACCACCGAGTCACTGACGGACTTTTTAGTACGCGCGCGATAAAGTTCTTTAAAATTTTCCATCGGTAGGTCGAAGCAGTAAAAAGGTTGTACAGTTCTTGAGCTGTTAAAAATACCTTACAGATTCTGAACAAGATTCAGCGGCATGAGTTCCAGCCAAATTTAGTGAATGGGGTGAGCATGGTGCATAGAGAGCTAAGGGATTCAAGGCCGCTATTCGAGCTTGCAACCCGGAATATTCGCCGGACATATTACTTGCGTTATCGTAAGATTAGACTCGAATATCCTCCACTTTCAAATCCAGATCTTCCAACTTAGCCTTTACTGCATCAAAAAGCTGCTCTGACTTGTGCCCGATGCTCGCCATAAAACCTAGAAACCTTTCTTTTGGTTCACCATTGGCCGTAACATTTTGTTTGTCCGCTGAGGCAAATTTAATTTTTTGTTGCTTTCTCCCCCTAAGATGTCATTTGAATTAAATGTAGGCCTAGAATTTCCATTCTCTTTTTCATCAATTTTGGCTTGTTGGAGCTGAAAAGGAAAATCCCGTATTAATTAGAGCACTTCAAACATAGTAAATTTAAAAAGAACAACGTTTAAATACTCTGCAGGCACGGTACGGTTTCGAGGTCAGCCTGAGTTTTTACGTATGTCACTTTGTGCAACAGTGTATCAAGGAATCGCCAATTGGGAAAGGCCTACTTTGCGTAAAGTAATTCGTGTACGGTAGCTTACCTCAAGTTGCTGAACTCCATCGCAGTCAATGTTGTGAACCGCAAAGCAAGAATTGTTATTGTTATCCGAATTTGCCGTTGGAGGTGTAGGATTCACACGCGCACTAAACATCCAATTTATTTTCCGACATTTTGATAGTGTAACCAGGGCTTTCTTATATCCTCTTCAGCTTTGCGGACACGGTTTTGGTAACCAGAAAACTTTTTGCTGCCCATAGTTGAAAACATTTACTTGCAGATCACATCACAACAAAACAACACAACACAAGCACGAACTCGCACACAGCACAGGCAAGGGGGGTGGGGCGCGGGGCACTTCGATGCTACTACAATGCAAGCAAACCCAGCTCCGCTCGCCCGCATCCCCACCCCTCTCACACTTGTCGGGACGAAAGGGCGTCGAGCGGCATAACGAAGAGCGAAGTGGAAGGGCATGCGACAAATACACGATATTATTTCTAAATATCTCTGCTCATTTCTCAATATTTATTTTAGCATATATACTGCTATAATCCTAACAGCACATTTAAAGCCGTAGCAAAGAGGGCGCTTGACGGCGGTGCCCTTCGGGGCGCCTCCAGTACAGATCATTGCCGGTTGCCTAACCGAAGGGGCGCCTTGTGGCGCCCCTTGGACTGCGGCGCCCCTAGGCACGTGCCTATTTTGCCTTACGGTAAATCCGGCCCTGTACGTCGGTACAACATACGGACTGTATTTGGAACTTCTGTTAAGATTTTAGGCAACTCCTGCGACCAACTAAGGACAGTTTGCCTAAATTGCAACAACCGGGTATCTACAGAGTTCCCTGTACTTGTGGCAAGGTTTACATCGGGCAGACTTCGAGAACAATATGCACTCGCATTAAAGAACATAATAGATGTATCAGGCTCTTTCAACCTGATAAATCAGCTGTTGCCGATCATGCATTAACACCTGGCCATGATGTCATGTTCCAAGAAGTGGATGTTCTTGCCCGTATAAAGCAATATCGTCCCAGAATCATCAGGGAGGCGGTTGAAATACGTAAACACCCAGATAATTTCAACCGTGACACCGGCTACAATCTCAGTGAATCCTGGCTACCTATTATCAGAACCCTGAGAAAGTAATTCACTGCTGCTTTCCGTTGTCCCTTACATGGGGCTATAATGGCGTCCATCTTTGGGCACCTTCTATATGTTCTTTGTTGCTTTCTCTTAGCAATCATTGTCGTATTCCAGATTATTCCTGACGAAGAAAGGCATGGTTTCTTTCGAAACGCGTCGAATTTTAATATAATAAACACGGCATAAGCCCAAAATTCAACATTATGAATAGTAACACGGATCGTGAAAGTCTAAATGACAATACCATATAAGCTGATGGGGAATCCGGTCGAATGCTTTCTCCAGACCTAGAACTCGAAACAACATCCTCCATAAACTATTCGAACTATTGGGGATCTTCAGCAACCACCATGCGATCTTCAGCCTTGGGTTTGGTGTATTCAAGTGCTGAGTATTCTGCACGTTTGGTTGAACAGTCATCACACAAGGCTTGTTGACAGTCAACTTAATACCACAATGCGCACCATATCTGGCACAATCACATCTTCTCCAGTTAATTGGCTACCACTGCTAACCGGCATAATGCCACCTGGTCTACGCCGATCTAATGCCCTTAAGAAGGAATTCCACAAAATCTCCAGGAATCCTAGTCTACCCGTGCCACTTTTGAATCTTAAAAGACTAAAATCACGCCATCCAACTCCGCGTGATGCTGCTGACATGGATGCTAAGGATTTTAAATCTCTTGATGAATGGAAAGGTCGGTGGGTAGCAGCAACAGATATGCGCCTGCATACCTTCTTCTCAGTCCCAGATTTCCAAGTGGATTCCACCTATCACTCAAGACCTGGACTTCCCTGAACAGAATCAGAACAGGACATGGCCGGTGCAGAGACGCTCCTCACAAGTGGAAAAAGCTACCTAATCCAGACTGACTGCGGAGCTCCACACCAGACTATTCATCACATTGTCAGACAATGCAAGATTCGAGCTTATCACGGTGATGAAGTGGATTTCCTGTTGGTGACTTCAGATGCTGTACGCTAGATTGAAAATCTAGATATTCAGTTGTGAATCACAAATTACTTTGTTTCTCTTCTGTAAATATGTACTATATATAATTGAACCCTTGTAAAGAAGCGTGATAAGACTCTTTTTCGGGGAAGTGTTCGGTTCTTGTTCTTAGTTGCTATCGTCGATTGCTTCTCATAATAACAAGGTAACATAAGGGTAAATTAAACTATTAAGAATAAAGTGAACCAAAAATAAATAAAACAAATTTAATAACAGATCAAATAACAAATAAAACACATCATCCTTAAATTTACACCCTCTTAATCAACCAGAATAAATTGCATAAATCCCTACCTGAGATTGCAAATAAAATAAGGACATGAAATTGTCCTGACGTCGCTTCAAAATTATGTGTGTGAGTATGTGAAGATGTTGGCATGCTGAATGGACTAAGTACTCTAATACTCGATTCGCTACCATATGGCACATCCGACAAGTCGTGAATCCGTATTTATGCGAATATAGACTTGGCGTCCGGGAAAACAGTACAAAAATGGCACTACACTAAATAAACAATGCCGACACTCGCTACCCTTCTATATTACAACACAGATCTCCGCAATGAAATCTTGACTGCGTGCCAGAATGCACGAATAAATGCCTCAATTCAGGTCGTAGCAAATACACAAAGCAATACACGTGACTTCACTAACAAGACACACACAAATGACCGAATGTCAATTTAAGAACTACACATCAAAAGCGCAAGCACAAAATCAACAAAAAAAATCAACACAAAGACAAGTATGCCCACCCGCAATATCTACAATAAACAAAATTTTATCTCAGCAAGACACATGAATGTACGGTTCCAGCATGAAGAACGATCCCTTTAAATAACTTGAGTTTAACCAAACAGGCTTATCTATTTTAAACACCGGGTCTCCTCATTAGTAAGTCTTATCTTGAATCTGCTCGTACTCTGTGGACACTCGTCGCAACACAGTGGCGTAGCCAGAGGGGGGGGGGGCCAAAGGGGCCGCCCCCCAAAAAATAATTCCAGATATTTTCTTACGGCTCAAACAAATTTAGAACCTACAACGAAAAGAATAGTAGGTGCCTCAGTACTGGGAATACAACCAGGTGATGATGAAAAATGTCTACCAAGAAATTAGGAGATTGCCAATTAGCAAGAGACCTATCTGGAGGGGGCCAGCTTGTCAGCTTATACTCTCTTGTCAGCTTTTAATTTCCATTTATTGGGAATAGCAGTGTTTAAATGTCCCACTCTGCAATACTGGCGCAGCGTGGTTGATTGTCGCCACTGTCGTGATATACGGTGGTTGTGTGTCTGTGCGAGAGGAGATATACAGTTTGTATTTTGGAAGAGTCGAGAGTTATTTGATAGTTGCTCTTTTCTTTCTTCTTTTTGTCACATTAGCGAGTGTTCAGAAGATCGACCGCTTTGTCGTAAAGAAGGCAAAACTGGATACATGTTCGGTAAGTTATGAAAAGTTTTTATTGTAGGTGTAGAAAACCGAGGCCCCATTTCATTATATAAGCACAGCACGAGAAAGACGCATTGTTCACTGATAAAATGTTAAGTTATTCGATCTTTTTAAAAGGCTCGTATTTATTTATTATTATTATTTAAAGGGCGTTACAGTTTCCTCTGAATAATAATAATAATAATAATAATAATAAACTAGAATGAGGTCCACGGGGATCGTTAGGCTTACCTTTAAACAGCACTGTATAAATTACACTAAAAATAATAGACCTAAATGTTTTGCAACCTACCTTCTTTGCTTGATGCCTTTATGAGTGTCCCTTCTTCCTGTTATCTACTCCTGATGGGTTTGGTTTGGACATATTCATTCAATTGAGAAAAACTATTTCTGGTAAATAAACTATTTAAAAACACCAAGAGATAGTGCGGTATTAATGTAAAGAACATTCTGAACTGAAACGTGTGAATATGCCATAATAGTAGTATTCTGATAACTGATAATTGAAAATCTGAGCACTAGAGACAAATATAGACACTGACACAGCTGTGAGCTGCCTCAAAACAAAGCAACGAAGGGTGGAATTCAGACAGACATGAACAGACCGAAGATTTTTGTCCGAAGATAAAATTGAACCCTAAAGTACTTATAATCAGAACAAGTACTTCCATGAAGAACTATATAGCCTATTTTCATAGATCTTATTGGTCTTCTTTATTTATTTATTTATTTATAGGGTACAGAAAGTCCCAGTGAGCTGATAGCTCAAGGGGGGACCGCCCTTTACAAATATGGCTTAGTAACTAACTTAATACTAGAATATACTAAGGTGGTAGGAACATTTATTCAGTGCTTAAGAGTTCATCTATATTCTTCAACATATTGTTTCAGGAAGTACCTGCGTGCTTCCTTTTTGAATTTGTTTAAGTTTATAATTTGTCTCAGTTTAGGAGGTAAGTTATTATAAGTTGTGCTGGCTGAATAGGAAATACTTTTAATACCATATCTAGTTGTGTTTGTTGACTCCATGTATAACTGGTTTGCTGATCTTGTGTTATGGGTATGAATGTCTTTCCTGCATTGAAGTTCAGTATTAAGACTAATAAGACCATGTTTATATCTGAACATAAATAAAGCTTCAGAGTAGTTGAGCTGGCTTCGTAATGCCAATATGTTTGTCTCCTGAAATACTTGTACAGTCGGTTTCCTAAAATCGTAACCATACATGATTTTAATTGCTCTTTTTTGGAGTGCTTCGAGCTCATTTATTGATTCCTGTGTGCATTTACTCCATATTATGTTCATGTACTTAAGGTGAGAATGAATAAGAGAGGCATATATGCTCCTTAAATGTTGATTGCTTATTCCATAATCCCTTAACCTTTTTAGAACACCAATTACGTTCGTAATTTTCTTTTTCACTTTTGTGACATGATCATTCCAACTTAGGTTATTGTCCAAAGTTAGGCCTAAATATGTGTATTGTTTAACCCGTTCGATGGGCGCATTGCCAATTTTAACTATGTTGGAAGTGTTTGAACTGTAAGCTGGTTTATGAAATAGCATGTATTTTGTTTTTGAGGTGCTTATGATTAAATTATTTCTTGAAAGCCATGTTGTTAGTATATTTAGATCCTTTTGCATATTCTCCATAATCCTTTGTTCACATGCGCTCTCGTAAAGTAGAAATATATCATCTGCAAATAGAAATATTTTACCAGTAAACTCTAAATAACCTGTATCATTAATAAATATCAGGAACAGCAATGGTCCAAGCACTGACCCTTGTGGGACACCGCATTTAACATCAGAGATGGACCCTTTAGTTTTATTAATATTAACATACTGCTTCCTGTTAGACAGGTAGTTTTTAAACCACGCAAAGGCTGTTCCTCTAATTCCTGCATTTGATAATTTACTTAGCAACAAGATATGGTTAACTGTGTCAAATGCCTTAGCAAGATCTATAAATAGTCCTGCTGCTATTTTATTGTTGTCTAATGCTTTATGTATAAGTGACACTACGTCAAATGCTACTGAATCAGTGCTATGTTTGGGAAGGAAGCCATACTGATATTTGAAGAAGAAATTGTTTTTTGTTAGGAAATTCAGAACTTGTTTTTTGATAACTATTTCCAGTACTTTTACAAGTGAGGATAATATACACAACGGTCTATAATTACTGGGATTAGATACATCACCTTTTTTAAATACTGGCACCACTCTTGCTAATTTACATTTATCCGGTATTACTCCTGTTTGCAGTGACAAGTTAATTATATCAGCAAGCAATGGAGCCAGATGATTGGCACATCTCTTAAGGAGTATGTTATTTATTCCATCGTCTGTGTAATTATTTTTGTTCGCAAGGTTTTGAATGATTTGTTTAACGTCCGTCATATTTGTTGGTTTTATGTATAGTGAGTTACAGATCGTCTGGTTCGAAGGCAAAATTGGGTTCTTTGGAGTAAGATCTTTAACCAAGTTTTCTACAACATTTATGAAATACATGTTAAATGCTCTACATATATCTTGGCCAGAGGTGTATCGTACGTTTTCATATTCAATTTCTACAATGTTTCGTGTATTATGAGGTTTGCCAAGTATTTGATTTACTGCCTTCCACATTCCTTTCATCGTATTCCCTTCCCTAATTACATTGTTGTAGTATAACTTTTTCAGTGCTCTTTTCATTCTAGTCACATCCCTACTACATTGTGTGTACTCTTTAATGGTTTCAGTTGAAGGGTTTTTAGTTTTAGTTTTTGCATACAAATTATTTTTTCTTTTTACCGCTTCCAGAAACTCATGTGTTACCCATGGATTATGTGTGCCTTTTACCTGTGGTTTTTGCTTAATATTTATACTAGCTGTCCTAAGTCCATTACAATGAAATCACAAAGCTGATTATATGCTTCGTTGACGTCAGTAGATAGATTTGGCAATTTATTTTTTGAAAAGAAATTGTTCAGTATGGCATAACTTATTTTCGTAAATGTTTGTATATATGACCGATTATTGAATTGCGTACTCACTTCTGGTTGTGATGTAATTTCTAGAATTAAAATATTATGATCACTAAGGTCACTCATAACATTATACAAATAGAAGTTATCATTGGCAAAGTTAGAATGTATATGGTCAATTAAAGTTGAAGAAGTAGGCGTTATTCTTGTTGGCAGTCTTGTATTGCATGGATAAAAACTAAAGCAATTCAGTAAAGACGAATAGGCCATGTGAATAATGCTGTCTTTTAGAAAATCTATATTATCGTCTCCGATGAGTAGTGTGTTTGGATTAGTATTGCAAAGTATGCGTTCAAGGTCAAGCATAAATTCGTTTGCATTAGTCTCCCTTGGGTTATAGTAAGAAATTACACTGTATCTTCTGTGTTTCTGAAATATTTCAATTTGAAGTATACTGTGATAACTATTAATGGTGTTAATAACCTTGGTTGCCCATTTTCTAGATACATAAATTGACAGACCTCCTCCAGTCCCGTCTCGTGTTACATGGTGTGATTCAAAGCTTGGAATGTTATAATAGTGTGTTTCTTTGTCTGACAACCAATTTTCTGTTATGACTATTAAATCTATTTCTAAAATCTCGTCAATAAGGAGCATAATATCCTCGAACTTATTCCGAACACTTCGTGTATTGATGTAGATACATTTAAATTTAGAATTCAAAATCTGATTTTTAGTCTGTAAATTATAGTTTTCTATAGAATCACAATGAATTTCAACAGATCTTAATGTTTCGTTGTGTTTATAATCGTCTACGTCCATTAAAACTATAAAATGCAACTTTGGATGTGTGATACCTGCAGTACTTATTATCCGTATTTTTTCTCGAGGTGGGCGATCTTCGCTTCACTGCAGATGAGTGTGCTTGGGCCATCTCGAGCTTCCCGGACATAAATCTTGCAGTCTCTTGTCCAGGTTCCGAATATCTTCCCATTCTGCTTCAGGATCCGGCATCTTCTTGCAATGTAGTCGTTCCTGGGTGATAGGTGGTCATTTATAAAAATATTGCGTGTAGGGCAATTCAGTCCAATGTTTTGGGTTGTTATAACTCTCTTCTGAATTCTCGCATTCACTATTTCGTCCTTCTTCCACCTGTTAGTGAATTTCACTACGATTCGCCCCACGTCCCCGCCTATCGCCGGCAAACGATGAGCGACATCGATGTCGCGGAGTCCCAACTCAACACCCAATGCCCTGGAAGCTTGGATCACTAGGTCGTACACATTTTCCCTCGGCATTTCTGGCATTCCACTTATTATCAAATTGTTCCTACGCGTATACTGCTTAAGGTCTTCTGACCCATCTAACGCTTGCTTCGTGTCATTGTTTATACTCGCCAACGATTTTTCCATTTCCAGTGTTCTTTTCTTTATCTCATTTGTGAGGTTTTTGAAATCTTCAAACTGCTTTATTAACTTTATTAAAAAATTCTCCCGCCTATGAAAAGGAACGCCATGTTGGATTGTTCTGTATGTAGGCCATAGAGTTATGCACCATTAGATGAAGATTATTGCGTAGGTTTATTCAAACAACCGACAGTGGTAGCTACGCTCACTACGGCGCATCGTTAGGCCATGGGGCCAAACTCTCTGCTGACTCGATAGACGGATTGGTTCAAGCCTCTTGAAATGGTTTCCCATGGTTTCCCATATTCAACATCAGGAATATGCTGGGAAGGTACCTTCTGCTAAGACGCGGCCGCTTCCTTCCACATCCTTGCCCAGTTTCATTCATCTTCATCATTCCATCTCTCATCACGACGCGCAGGTCGCCCACGGAACTCGACTAGAAACACCTGCAATCGGCCTCTCAGAAGGTTTAAAAAAATTCAAACGTTCACTTCGATCGCATGATTAGGATACATGACATAAAAAGTCAATTTTAAAATTTCTCACGACCGCCATCTTGGGGTTATGAAACAATTGAATTTAATTAGATGCCAGTAGCTTTTGTATGAACATTTACCATACCAAGTCTCACTGCGCTCGGATAATTAAATCACGAGTCAATTCCATTTAAATGCGTTAACTTCGCTTGGCCGCCATGTTTGTGTTGTGCTCACCATGTTATTGAAAGACCAATAGGTGAACTTATATTAATAGCCTCTATCAGCATAAAAATGTCAGTTTGATGCTGCAATAGATTCGTAGATATTGAGAACCATCTAAATATTTTGGATGGTTGCCATGTTGGATGAGTATATACGTAGGCCATAAAATTATGTACCATTAGATGAAAATTATTGCGTAGGTTCATTATTCAAACTTCCACTTCGATCGCATGATTAGGGCACACGAAATAAAAACTTAATTTATAATTTCCCACAGCCGCCTTCTTTAAGTTATGTAAACAATTGAACAAAATTAGATGTCAGTAGATTAGAATTTGTATAAACATTTACCGTTTCAAGTTCCACTGCGCTCGGATGTTTAAATCGCCAGAAATATCCATTAAAATGGTTCAACTTCGCTTGGCCGCCATGTTCGGTTTGTACTTAAAAGGTTTTGTAAAGTCACATAGGTAAACTTGTAGTAGTACCCTTTAACACTGTACAAAATTTCAGGGTGATATATGTTACCGTTCAGGAGATAGAGGCCTAGAATGCCAGTGAAATATTTCGCAAGGTCCGCATGTTGAATTGGTGAAACGTATCAAAATTTGAAAGGCACGGTCGAGGTTGGACGAGGTAATAGTACCGAATTTCATTGAAATCACTCCGGTCCTTATGATTTTATTAAGAGTAGGTGGGGGGAAGGGGGGTGGATGGAGGGTGAGGGTGGTGAGGGGGGTGAGGGGGGGGCAGACAAACGTACACACATGAAAATAGGCTAAAGTATATGAACTCCTGCAGTAATGGATGTGGACCTAATGCCCCCCCCCCCCCCCAAACTAAAATCCTGGCTACGCTACTGTCACAACATGTCATTAACCCAGCGTGTTTACCAAATATCCTGAGCCTGCACAACTGCAACCCAAGATCGCAGAATCATCATGTCTACTCCACCTAAAATACGACATGTGTCACCAAACAATACCAATTGTCTCCATAATTCAGCCATGAATTATAAGACTCGTCGAGAATCGATCAGTGCCTCCGCAGAGTACATCCGTCATCCAAAAATCCTGCAGACAGGAATTTGGTCACATTGCCAATTATCACCGCGCAATAAATACCGGTTCCATGATATGACACAAACAACACACTGCTTGGGTATGACTCACCTCCAATCAAAATCCACACATATGACGCAGCAGATTCAATTTAAACAGAAAGATTTCAAGGCTTTCATTAATTAACTTCATAAACTTCTTACTTAGAGAACTTATGGTTCCCCGCAAAGTTGCAACAAGGCAAACTCAAAATAGCCTGTTAAATTAAATAGCAACACAAAATATCTCCTTTCTCCCCAATATCTATCATTATTTTAACTTTAATGCAGCTCCTATTATCACTGAACACGCAATCCATGCTCTAGCGAAATAAAATATCGCACACCACTGTACTCGCATAGTAAATGAAATTTAAGATTACAACAATAAAGTACACAAATTCAAACCAGTAGTCACGATGCATTACTATAAATTGAGTTTCGGAAACACAAAGAAAAATCAAACTTTAAAATTACACAAAAACACACAAGAAAATATATACACACTGTTCCCATAAAGCAAGCTATTTCGCTAATTGAATAAATCAATTTGGTACTTATCCATTCTGCAACATCACTCAGCTCACATCACCCTGCATGGCCCTATGGATCTCGACTCGTTCAAGGACATCTGAGAAGAAAGCACGGTCATCCTTCCAAAAGTCGGCCTGGCACCATTCATCTTGAAGCTTCTTCTGAGTATGAAAATTGTTCAATCATTAAATCGTATAATACACTGTCTATTCCTTACTAAAATTGCGATGAGTTACTAATTTCAGTCACATGTCCTGAGCAATTTATTTTGCCTTAAATAATAGCATAATAGCTTCTAAGTTCACACGCATACTGTATCTTTAACTTGAATAAAAAGTGACAGTCAGTCTGAAAGACTATAGAGCATCCAGCGTTTAGAAAAGACTGTGGGTCTTATGGGCTTTTACTTTTAACGGAAATCTCCCCTCCACTGGTTTTGTTGCCTCACCTTTTATCATGAAGGAACTCTGAACATATATATTTTTCGTCATAATAGCTTCCTACAATTATCTGCCAACTGATTACCTTTGTTATTGCGTACAAGTATCGCTTATATTACGTCTTAGTAATTTAAAAAATTTCGAGGTTAGCACGCTGGAAAGAAGAGCCATGTCCTGTGCTGCATGCTCGCCCGGAGTGGAGCACGTGCTCAGTTCCGCCGACAACATAAATTCTGAAGCACTATCCGTCATTGGTGTTACTGTTGTGTGTCTGTTTTATTTTCTGTTCGATCGAATCATGGCTGCCGACAGTTGGGTTCCAATCCACTATCTCTCGAATGCAAGCTCACAGCTGCGCGCCCCTAACCGCACGGCTAACTCACTACAATATTACAAATATTAATCTAAACAAAACAACAAAAATAAAATTGAAAGAAACTAAATTACAGCCTAACTAATAACTAAAGAGGTGATGATCAACAGTATTGCTGACATGAAAATCGTTAACATCGTCTGCATACATCCGAGAAGGAAGGAAGGGTTGTGCTCTCGACATCTATCAATCAGTAATGCGTCATATCACAACGAAATGAATGTCGTTTTTGGTTCTCTTCGCATACACTATCCTTAATACTGGTCCAATCCGTTAACACCTGCAAAACTGCTCCTTCCTGGGCGTGTTCTATTTCAGGTAGCTGCTGGGGTAGTGGTTGTCTCGCTAACTTATGAAAGCGCAGTACTCGAAGCGGGTGAACTTAACGTATGACGTCAGCGCTACCTCTGCCTAGAGTTAGCAACACTGTCGCCATAAGGCTCCACAGTATTTTCTAAACGCTGGATGCTCTATAGACTTTGTATCATTTTAAATGCTACAAATGCTGAATAATGCTAGCAAGGCTGGAGGCTTCTCGCTTCGCTCGAAGCCAAAGACTCTTGACATGTTAGAAAATTATCTGCATAATACTTATCTTGTTTATCTTGTTTCAAATTACTCGCGAAGGGCAAGTGCAAACCAAGGCCCAGCGCGGGGGATGCCGCACGCTCACCAGAGCGCACGGGGACTTGCCCCTTCCATCCAGTCTAAAAACACTTATAGTGGGCGATGTATTGAAGATAGATATATGCTCTCGCGGACTTTTTTGTAGAACTTTTCATGCTGACCAATTCTTACGCTAATAGTATATTGATATTTTTAACGGTTTGCCCAGCGTAAGCTTAAGAAGCGCACGGACGCCAAGTTTGTTTTTGACTTTTTCACTGAAATCGTTACTGCTTGGCTTCCTTTGATCATACATAAATTATTTCCTCGAGATATCCTTTACAGAATGGTGAAAACCGCATCAAAATCCATTCAGTGGTTCTCGAGATTACCCGTGACATCCAAGAATCGGGGATTTTTGTCTTATACTAACGAAGTAGAGATTGTCGGGGTACACATGCACCGAGCGGTACTATGACGTCACAAACCTCAGTGCATCTGTCCGTCCGTCACCGTAACCAGGGTATCTACTGTAAGGATGAAGTAAAAATTAGTTACTTTTTAGGTACCTCTTAGTTATCTTTGAATTCAAGATACGAATGCGGTCTGCAAGCAAAGGGGTTCATAACGCGGTGAAGAAAAACAACAATGAACTGTGTTTAAAGCAGTAAATAAAATTCACTTAGGGTGTTCTAAAAATAAAAAAATATGTAAATACTAGATGAAAATCCACAGCCTGCTTCCCGTCTCCGACCGGGTCAGGAATGGAATGAATGAATTTATTATCAAATAAGTTGTTTCAGCTAATAACTCGTCTTGTGCACAAGGCGTTTTTATAATTGCCAAGAGGTTGCTCTGCTCTTGACCGTTTGGCGAGATTTCCTTTGTCCCCGCGGTAGATCACGAAGAAATTTATGGGACGTTTCGTGATTGTAACCGAATTCTGTCTTCGCAGTCAAGTACTGAGAAATATCGAGATGCTACACTATCGGCGCTGGTCCACCCGTTTGTCTAGATTTCCGTAGTTTTCATGATAGAACACGGATAAATATCGCGATGTAGATAATCGGTGTCACTTTTAGTCGTTCGACGAGATTTCAATTGTCCTTGAGGTCGGGCACGAGAAAATATAGCATTATTACGCAAACGGGCGCCACTTGCTGTCCGTTTGACAAAAATCTAGTTGTCCTCGTCATTGAATGCGGAGAAATATCGCGATGTATCGCAATCGCTGCCGCTCTCGGCCGTTTTACGAGATTCACGTTGTCCTCACGATATTATGCAATCTGCGCCGCACCCGGCCGTTGAACGATTGTCTATCTGTGCTGACAGAATGGTGGAGGCGAGCTCAAGGTTGGGCATGGTTAAAATTCACGAGTAGTTATGGACATGTTGTATGGCCGGCGCCGTGAATCCCGCTGTCCCTATGCTGTGGTTGGGAGTTCATCAGTTCAGGGTGGATCACGAGGAGAAATTAGTATCGCGATGCTACGTAGGCTGTAATTTCTAAGTGGGTTGATGCACTTTTCGCTCCCCGTACGCTTTTAAGTATACGGTCAATGGAAAAGTAGCGAGTAGGTTTCGGAATGTTTCGTGATTGGTGCCCAATCACCTTTGACGGGATTCCCGCAGTTCTCGTGGTCACAAGTTCACGATAGGGGACGGGTTTTATGATTTTACGCAACTGACGTCGATCTCGGTCCATTTTATGAGTTCCCGCAGGCAAGTCGTACGGTCAGCCGGCCGTCTTGAGGATGAATGTTCGAAGTGGGTATCAACTATTAAGAATTATTCTGAGAGGATTGCATGGATAATACGACAAGAGGACACGTTCTCTTTCGAATGCGAATCACGAATTATACAAGTTATACAAGTTTTCGAAATAACCGGTTAGATTATAATATACCGGTATCCGATGGAACCAAAGTTCGAAGAAAAAATCGACATATACAGGAATTTCGAATTAACCATACTGGATGTCGCTAATTTACGAGACAGATTTTTAAAATAAGTTATAGCCTACGTATTTCTAAGCTTTTTCATAATTCTTTTTCGAAACGGTAACATTTCGCAAGATTGCGACATTAAATTATTTCGCGTTATTACTGGACTTCAATTTGATATAGTCTCCAAATTTAGAGGTCAATAACAGAAATGCGATGTTTCTGATTAGTTTCAGAAGTTTTCGCGAATAAACGTCTCGCGAAAAGTCGGGTTTAGTGTTCACACAAAACTAAAAAGTCTTCTTGATGCCGAAGATATACCTTGAACGATGTATACCACTCAGGGTATCCTCAGTATGCATTTCCTCGAGGTCAGGCACGGGGAAATATAGCTTATGCAATCGACGCCACTTGCGTGAAACTCCATCGCAATCTCTGAGCCTAGAGGGGCGAGTTTTAATGATTCAATCCGCCTTCAGAAAATTTTCGTTACCCGTATATAAAATTCGTTACTTTTTCGTTACTTTTGTTACCCATTTGTAAAATTCGTTACTTTCGTTACCGGTAGACACCCTGGTAACGTAACGCCAGACCCCAGCGTAACGACGAAGTCGACAAGATCATTTATATTAAAATGATAAAACATGGCAGATAAAATTAAAGTGTTGAGAATTGTTATTACTGCCACACAAATTTCTAACTTCAAACAGTTCAACTCACAGATTTTCAAAGTATAATAAGTCTTCTCTGAGACATAAATACTGACGTAGGTCTCCCTCGAGACATCAAATCAAAGGACACTCTAGCTAGCTCAGTGGCCGTATTTATATAAAATTGGAACAAATCTAGTGGTGGGGACACTCAGAATAAAATAAAATCGATGTAATTGGACTACAGACATGAGAGTTATATCAAATGGCTTGTCTTATCACGCAGAATAAGGCATTCGGAATTCAGACCGATCGTAGATTAATCCAGGATCAACTTCCCTCCAAATCCGACCTAAAGCTAAGTTGGCGGGCTCCTCGGCGTCCTTCCGTCTGCTTCGTTGGTTAGTTTCCAATTTTTGCGCTAAAATCGGTTACTCCTCCTAGTGGGTGTAACTGCGATTGCTTCTTCCTCTCAAAACATCTACCCTCTCAGTTCTTCACGGCCGGACAAAGGCACTGCCACATATTACAGAGAACCATGCTAATTCTTGGCACCTAAGACTTCAGCGCTGCCTGATGTATGACTGATGTACTAGTAGACTAGCACGGCTACTCGGCGCCGATAGAGCGCACTCCCATCCCATTGTAGTCGCGATTAATAAACAGCTGTACAGTACGTTTATTAAATGTGTGATCTCAAGAACCACTGGATGGATTTTGATGCGGCTTTCACCATTCTATAAAGGTAATCTCGGGGAAGATTTGTGTAGAAAATAATTTATTTATGACCAAAGGGAGCCAAGTAGTAACGATTTCAGTGAAAAGGTCGAAAAAAGAGCCTGGCGTCCGTGCGCTTTTTAAGCTTACCCTGGGCAAACCGTTAAACATATCAATATACTATGAGTGTAAGAATTGTTCAGCGTGAGAAATTCTACAAAAAGTCCGCGAGAGCATATCTCTATCTTCGATACATCGCCCACTATAAGTGTTTTTATTTTGGACTGAAGGGGAATTTGTGTATCATGCACCTCGCCATTCTTAAATTACGTCTGACAGGAATACCTTGCACATTCATAACTGTTCCCGGGCGAAGCCAGGGCGGGTCGCTTGTGACACTATATAATTATTATCATTATAATTTCCGCATTATCAAAATTAAAATTATATCACAAAATAAAATAGCGTGCTAATAAATCTAAGAGAAATTAGACATACCTTGCACCTTCTTCAGGTACAAGGACACAATTCCAGCACCGTCTCATCAAAAGGAAAGAGAGGATGAAAATTACAGCCGGGAACAAGTATCAGCCAATCGTGGGTTGTGTTTTGTGCTAAGAGATCTTTCGACAAATTATCAGATACCGTGTGCCTTCTTTTTCACGAAGCAGCTGTCAGGACAGGACTTACATAAACTCCTGCTGGACGTTATTCTCGAGGTTGAACAATGCGGTTTCATAATTATAATAATTGTCTATGATAATCACAAAACTAACACTACAATGATGAGGCATTTAGGGGGAGGGAATTTGCAACCAATGGTCAATCACCCATACGAGTCTAGGAATTTATTCCCTAGTTTTGATCATTGTCACATTCTAAAAAAAAAAAACATTAGAACGCAGTTTCTGTAACGAGAGATGACTGATGGTACTGGAATAATTTCAGGGAAATACTTGTCATTACTATACACAATGCAAAAGGATGAGATCGTCAAACCGGTCAGACACCTCGCTAAAAAACACATCGAACCCACTAAATTTGAAAAAATGAATGTTCGGCGTGCCAAGGAAGTGTTCTCGTTAGAAGTTATTGGTGCCATTAGTACACTGAAAGAAAATATAGGCATGCACCCGGAAGCGTACACATTCATGGACGCAGAAGCAACCATATTTTTTTTGAAAAACGTTAATAAATGGTTCGCTATGCATGACGTAAGCATCACATATCATCATATTCAGTCTAGAAATCCAGATAAAGGGCATTTTTTCTCCTTAAATGACAGTCGCCTAAACTGGCTAGAGGAATATTTTCTTTCTTACCTTGAAACTTTGAAAGCTGCTAGTAACGCTGCTAGAAAGGACTTCCCGAGTTCTGAGACTTACGAAGCTACCTATACAATTAATCACGGATTCAACTGTCCAGTGGCGGCTTCGGTGGCGTAGTTGGTAGCATGCTGAGCTTCTATGCCCAAGATAGCGGGTTCAAACCCGGCCGAAGCCGTCGGATTTTTAAGAGCGTTAAAAATCCCTCAGTATGCCTTCCTTCGGAGGGGAAGTAAAGCCGGCGGTCCCATGTCATAGATTTATGGCATGTTAAAGATCTTTCCACTAATTACACCTGTGTGAAACTAAATTGGATAGGTTAAGAATGTAAACAACGCTCTTAGGTTGCTACGTTCGTTGCCAAGAGCCGACTGCGGTGGCGTCTAGTAGCTAGTTCTGAACTAGGCCTAGTAGTCGTTGACGGTGGCGTTTGGCGGCAAAAGTAGGAACTATTTGAAAATTCAACGTTCCAGTCCCTACTTGAATTAAAAAACAGATACACACACTAATACAGTCATCACAATTAACACCGGTTATCAGACAGATTCTACACACACCCAAAGTACACGGGGCTACATGACCGCGTTGTCGCAGCCCCTAAACTAAGGAACCAACCAACCAACTGTCCAGTGCATAAGGTATCTTCTAAAAATGGGTAGAGGAAAGTCGCCAAACATGGGGAGGTTTTTATAGGGCTCACATTAGACCTAAGAAGGAATTGAATAATTTTGGTTTTCTCACCAATGTAAACCTCAGGCGATATACTATGTACATTACAAATATGGGCACGTTTGATGTTGTAATACCCTCTGATATTATTGTTAACTTTAAAAGTGCATTTTCCCCGTATTAGGCAACCGGGTTTCGTAAAACCTCGCGGTTTTTATTTATAAGAGGTACACTGAATAAAATACCCTAGTAATTAAAGCATTAATTCTGACACAATAATGAACACAAATCGTACAAAAATACAAAAATGAATATTTTAAGTTAATAACAGTCCTAGTTTCCTGTTGCCGAACTTCCAAACCGTTCAGCAGGAAAATGCATAAACTTTAATGAAAACCGAGTGATTCTGATCGAATTCAACTGTAACGAGGTGCAAGGTATGTCTAATTTCTCTTAGATTTATTAGCACGCTATTTTATTTTGTGATATAATTTGCATTTTGATATTGCGGGAATTATAATGATAATATATAGTGTCACTAGCAACCCGCCCCGGCTTCGCCCGGGAACAGTTATGAATGTGCAAGGAATTCCTGTCAGACGTAATTTAAGAATGGCGAGGTGCATGCCAAATCCCCCTCCCGTCCAAACTAAAAACACTTATAGTGGGCGATGTATCGAAGATAGAGATATGCTCACGCGAACTTTTTTGTACAATTTTTCCTGCTGAACCATTCTTACACTCATTTTTAACGGTTTGTCCAGCGTACGCTTAAAAAGCGCAGGGACGTCAAGTTCTTTCTTCGACCTATTCACTGAAATCTAAAATCGTTACTGCTTGGCTCCCTTTGATCATAAATAAATTATTTTCCACAGAAATCTTCCTCGATATTACCTTTACAGAATGGTGAAAGCCGCAACAAAATCCATCCAGTGGTTCTCGAGAATACCCGTGATATCCAAGAATCGGGGACTTTGTTTTACACTAAGTAGAGATAAGTCTTGGTCGTGCAATGCTTGGTTAACAGCGCTGAGTGAGCAGTTGAGTAACTAACAAGATTTCATCAGGACCTTCTATACTACCGGACCTGACACTGCAATCCAAGATGGCCGCCGTAGTTGGTGGTCGGACATCAAACGCCTGACGTGTGTCACAGTCCACCACAACACAACATAACATCATGACGTGATTTTGTCTGCTGTTAATTCATTTTATGGGCTTGGGACATCTTGGTCATCAGCCCCGTGCAGTTGTGTGTGGGTTGAATTCCTCCGATTACGTGATGAATGTAGTTGTGTGTGTAGCTGTGTAAGGGGCAGGCATGGGGAGGTGCCATAGGAGTTGAAGTAAGGTACCACCGGAGTTTCATCAGGAAAGGAATAAAATAAAATAATGTTGAGGCCCACAGGAGAGATCTGCAGAATATCTTGGCTGAGTGAACAGGGAAAGTTGTAAATGTTCCTGTAGGAATTTCAATCCCTTTTTAGTAAGTTACATATTATTCGGGGCATGTTTGCCATCTCTTGATGAATGCAGTACATTTGCATTTTTCTGTTGGCACAGGCTAGAGTAAAATGAGGCTTTTCGCCGATGTCTCAGTCTCACTCAAGGCTGTGATTATATGGAAGCTACTGAGGTAAGGGTGGTGCTTAGTAATGACATTCAGGGCACAGTAAGTGCCTGTTGGCACAGGCTAGAGTATCACCGATGTCTCAGTATCACTCATGGCTGTGATTATATGGAAGCTACTGAGGTATGGGTGGTGCTTAGTAATGACATTCAGGGCACAGTAAGTGCCTGTGGATGCTGTGAAAGGTTCTACTCATAGGGTTAGTACTGCTGTACTGACTCAGTGAGGAAAGCAATGACAAACTACCTCACTCCCCTTCTTGCCTAGTACGCCTCAATATAGCGCTGCCATGGGTTTTTGTGGGTATCTACCCACATAACCTAACGGCAGTGCCTTTTGAGGATCCAACCAGCTTTCGGGCTGACTACCTAACAGACATACATATTATTCTTAAAAATAAATGTGACCAACCAGATGGTGTAGTTCTTGGTTGTCACTTCTGGGGTCCAAGTATGATTCCTAACTGTCAAGAAATCTCAATTCTAGTCTGAGGGTAAGAAAGGGCTACACACAGCCTAGTGAGGTAAACCGAGAAATGTTGGGTTCGATTCTCCGCTTAGCCACCCAGCAAGTGGTTTACCATGAGTTCCCACACATACTGAAGATAAATGCCTAGGTAATTCCTATCATAAGGTCATGACTGCCTCCTGTAAATCCGTCAACAAGTAGGCTAGTCATATTCATTCATTCCTATTCATGAGATTAAATGGCACTCTGTCAAACGGGGCGGCTTCGGTGGCGTAGTTGGTAGCATGCTGAGCTTCTATGCCCAAGATAGCGGGTTCAAACCCGGCCAAAGCCGTCGGATTTTTAAGAGCGTTAAAATCCCTCAGTATGCCTTCCTTCGGAGGGGAAGTAAAGCCGGCGGTTCCATGTCATAGATTTATGACATGTTAAAGAACCTTCCACTAATTACACCTGTGTGAAGCTAAATTGGATAGGTTAAGAATGTAAACAACGCTCTTAGGTTTCTACGTTCGTTGCCAAGAGCCGACTGCGGTGGCGTCTAGTAGCTAAGTTCTGAACTAGGCCTAGTAGTCGTTGACGGTGGCGTTTGGCGGCAAAAGTAGGAAATATTTGAAAAATTCTAAGTTGCAGTCTGTACTTAAATTAAAAAACAGATACACACACTAATACAGTCATCACAATTAACACCGGTTATCAGACAGATTCTACACACACCCAAAGTACACGGGGCTACATGACCTCGTTGTCGCAGCCCCTAAACTTAAGAACCAACCAAACTCTGTCAAAGGCATGACGTGTGTCAGAATCCAACCCAACCCTAAATAACATCATGACGTGATTTTGTCTGCTGTTAATTCATTTTATGGACTTGGGACTTCTTGGTCATCAACCCCGTGAAGTTGGGTGTGGGTTGAATTCTCCTGATGGGAAATTAGAAAATAGGCACCAATGGCCTATCTTCATAATAATTGGATTTGGATCCAGTCACACAACAGTTTCAAGGCGTATCACCACAATTTTAGCATAACCTATGTATGAGTAAGCCTACTGGTAGTTTATTACAACGGGATCCACACCAAGTACGTGATAAGATTGATGTCCTTGGACAAGCAGGCGTATAATTGGATAAGAGAACACTGCAGACAATTTAAAAAGTAGGTTATGTTCCTACGTACGATAATAAATTTTCAGATCTACAGTACTTAAACCTTGAATTGGAATACGTTAATTATTGCTATGCTTGCTCATAATGAATTACCATTACTAATAATTTATAAACTCTAAACTGAATAATAAATAGACCAAACTTACCCACTGATTGGCAATAGTATTGATGGTATCACAAGCGTAACAGAAGTCACCGGTATCTCGTATTTAAGAAGCACTATTTCAGACATTTACTTACACGAACGTGTAATACCGACAGTAGTGGCTACACTGGCTAAAGCGCAGCATTAGGTCATGGGGCCAAGCTCTCTGCTGACTCGGTAGACGCGTGGGTTCGAGCCCCACCGTCGGCCGTCCTTGTGGTTTCCCATTTTCAACACCAGGCAAATGCTAGGACGGTACCTTCTGACAGGCCACGGCCGATTCCTTCCACATCCTTACCCAGTTTCATTCACCGTCATTCATTTCATCTCTCATTAACTCCTCTCCTGAGGTTGGCGTCAGGAAGGGCATCCGGCCGTAAAAACCATCGTCACAAAGACTTCCATCGCATCTCATCCCCGACCCCGTTGGGAAAACGGGAATAATAAGGGGTAGACATACTTACACGAACGTGTAATATCATTAAGCAATAATCAATAAGCACAGATAATCAAGGGAGACGATTGCTAACCGAAATTCACATCACTATCACATCGTAAACAAAACGACTCAACTAATAAACAAAGCATGTAACCACCAACAGCGACAGCCATCTTTCATCAGTCCCGCCGACAGTGTCAGGTCCGGTATTATAGAAGGTCCTGATTTCATGTAAAAGGTCTCATTGTCTAGGCCGGTATGAGCGCAGCTCGCATTCAGTCGGCGGCCGTGCGTGTAGCCTACCCCTCTCCTACCCCTCTTTCCGCTAAATTCTCGTCCTAAATGCTCTGTCAACTTCAATGTTCCGAAAATCACAATCTTCCCAACACTTATAGCACGTTTTTAGGTGATCTATAAGAAATAAATCACATTCAAAATACCAATAACTGAAAAATTAATAAAAATAATACCAAAGTGGGAAATTGTGAATTCCAGAACTTAAAATGAACAATCACAGCATTTAGGACATAACCTCATCAATAATATACACGTTTAAATTTATTTCAGTTGCAATTGGAGCATATTGCATTGGTGACAAGAATTAGGCTACTACAAGGCCGGCAGCATGTTATTACTCAGACCACAGTAGGCTCAGTTAGACCTATGACCAATTAGTTATTAGAATAAACTACAAAGAAAAAGTACTGGGAAGGGAGAATATTCATATCTTAAAATGCTTGATGCTGTTAGCAATAACAGTAAAATTTTAAGAGAGAATGCTTAGGAAACAGGTAGTGTAACCAGATCACACTAAAATTGTTAGTGTAATTAGTGCCATAGGGCAGCGATTCCCAACCTGGGGTACGCATACCCCTTGGTGGTACACAACGAACCGGTTAGGGGTACACCAAAAATAAACGGCAATGGCGGGTGCCATGTTCCCATCGTACGTGTCAGTCATAATGTACCAGCGCACAGTGCCGTCTTATTGACGCAAGTCAAGGTCAATGCTCACCCTCAACAACCCACCCTACCCCAATCGCAGTCACTTTCACCGCTGCACTGCTATTGTCTTGATTTGTATAATTCTGCCAAACTAATCGATAGAATTAATTGGTTTTCAATAAAATCAAAATTAAATATCTTATTTACGGTACTGTAATTGTATATTTTCTCAGCTATAAGTTTATACATCTTCATTTGCACAAGTACAGTAAATAAAAGTAAAATAAAAATGATATTTAGCATTTACCGGTATTGAAATGAAATGCATACTAACAGCACACAAATAATAAATTAAAATATTTGTTATACTGTATTAAAAAAATAAGTTATAAATAATTGTGTTATTTTTTATTATTAACTCATAGATACACGCTAAGCGGCACTCGGTGCCGCTTTTTTTGCAAAATTTTGTTTGGTGTGGTAAACACTTATACCCCGTTTAGACGTCCCGGTTGCGATCGCGATCAGGCGCTGATCCAGATTAAGTTGGGACGTCTAAACGCAACAGGATAACATTATCGCGATCAACTTTCCCTCCAACAAGATCAGCCCGATCCCGTTCCCACAACGAGATAATCGCGTTCGCGGCCATTGCGATCGTCGGTATGTTCTATCCTCCTGCTGTGTGAGTGAAGTAGGCAGTGGAAATGATGGCCATTTTGTATTATCTTGTGTTTTGAATGCGAGATGTACGTAATGTTGGCCATGATGGTTTTATTTATGTTGGTTGATATCAGATATATGAAGATTGAGAGAAACGAAATGATGGATGGAGACAAACATACCAGTGTTTAAACGCTGAAAAAAATATTAGCGTTGGGGAAAGTCGATGAAGACGATTAATAAAGACATACATTTATTGTCATAGACATAGAAGGGATTCCGATAGGGGCAAATAACTCTGGACGAACAAGAAGTATTTATACAATAAATAGCCTAGACCTAGTTCTAAAGATTTCAAAATATTTTTATTTCCACACCAAGGGTAGGCCTCGCCTACACGTCTCTTCAGGATTTGTATATATTTAAGAATATGTATTAGCAGGTTGAATTATGTATAAAGAATAACTGAAATACTTCAAAACTGGAGGAAACCAACTACTGTAAATTTCTGCTATAACACTTGGAATTCAAAAGTTGGCAGACCTTAGCGATGCCATGCTGTTTTACTCGATTATCCTGTTGTTTCATGATGGGACGTCTAAACACGTACCAAAGACTAAAATGCCGTTGATCGCGATTGGACATTATCCAGATCAGAGGTAATCGGGATCGCGACCGAGACGTCTAAATGGGGTATTACGAGTTCTGTGAGATCGCTCGCTATATCCTTTGTTCGACATGTGCTGCAGGGGAGGCGGTAGGTTCGGAGCCTGTCTGGTTCACTTATGTCTAGCCGCTGACAAGTGTGGCGCTTTCATTGTTGGAAATCGGCTATATTCGGTCTCACTCGTTACAGGTTCCGCCCCGCCCTTCTACACAAACAACGTGGGTTGTGAAAGGAAGTCAGGTGTGGACATGCGCGAGCAACATGACAATAACACTATTGTACACACTCAAAATACTTATAATGTTGAAGGCTAGCAGATATATTCTCACGATTGAATCCACCGTCATTGTTCCGTCACTTCATTTTCATGGAAGAATTCATTATGAGTCAGTCGCTCAAGAAATGAGAACGGTCTCCTTAATACACTAAATTACACATAATATTACGATAAATCACACAGTTTAGCCACTTCATTCTCGCGGTAGAGTACACCAACTGCCAGTCACTCAACAAATTATAGCCTAACAGTCTCGTAACGCACTAAATTAAACGTGATAGTAAAAAAAAAACAGTTCCACTTCAGAAACAAAACGGTACCGTACTTATAAAAAAGTAATCTTAACACAAGAATTTACATTAACATGTAGGCCTAACTGTAAAGTGTCTCGTGATTAGAGATTTACACCAACATTCGATTGAGTTTCAGGAAGTATCAACAACTGTGCTGCAATATTATCCTGTTCATCGTTTGTAGGTCTTGAAAGACTAAAACATTTCTTCTTTTGAACTTTTTGTAGAAAAAAGTCTCCTTTGAAGTTCAAATCTAGTGATTTTTGCTGCAGTAGTCTCTGGCGTAGATAGAAATGTTACTTTTGATTTTCGGGCCTGTGTGTGTTTGAGTCTTCAGTCTTTTGACTGGTTTGATGCAGCTCTCCATGCCTCCCTGTCCTGAGCTAATCGTTTCATCTCTACATAGCTACCACACCCCACATCCGAGGCAATCTGTTTAACATATTCTAACCTTGGTCTACCCCTACAGTTCTTGTCCTCGACCCTTCCTTCCATAACTAAGCTTGCTATTCCTGGATGTCTTAGTATGTGTCCTACCAACCTATCTCTTCTCTTCATTAGCAGTCGCCAGAAACATCTCTCCTCTCCCACTCGGCTTAATACCTCTTTGTTTGTAACCCTATCTACCCATCTGATCTTCATCATTCTCCTGTAACACCACATTTCAAATGCTTCAATTCTCCTCTTTTCTGCTACACCAATAGTCCAAGTTTCACTTCCATAGAGCGCCACACTCCAGACAAAGGCTTTCAAAAATGACTTCCTAATACCTAAATCTATATTCGATGTCAGCAGATTCCTTTTTTGTAGAAATGCTTTCTTTGCCTGAGCCAACCTACTTTTTATATCCTCTTTGCTTCGTCCATCACTGGTTATTCTGCTTCCTAAGTAACAGAAGTCTCCTGCTTCCTTCAGCTTTTCACCTGCCAATTTGATCTCCATAGAGGTTTCTGATTTATTTCGGCTGCATTCCAGTATTTTTGTTTTACATTTATTAATTTTCATCATGAATTCTTTCCGTAAGACGGAGTCCATACCATTCAAAAACTCATTCAAATCCTCAGGCTTGTCGGCCAAGATGACGATGTCATCAGCAAATCTCAGAGTTGAAATTATTTCTCCTTGAATCTTCACTCCCACTTTACATTTTTCTCTAATTTCCTTCATTGCTTGTTCAATGTAAAGATTGAAAAGTATGGGTGATAAGTTGCAGCCTTGCCTTACACCTTTCTGAATACCAGCTTCTCTCTCCTGTCCTTCAACTCGAATGACTGCTGTCTGGTTTCTGTATAGATTGTATATCACCCTCCTATCCCTGTACTTTATTCCAATCGATTTCGGGCCTGAAGAGTTGGAATAATGGGCTTAATTTGTCTCTGAATTATATCTATGTCTTCTTCGCAGTCGGCTTGATCGAGAATTTCTTTTGAATGCATGTAGAAGTTATGCTTTACTTTGCTCTATATTTGCACATTTTCTTGTGGCATCTTTAGTTTGTAACTGTCTTAGAATAATATCTTGTTCCTCAATGAGTGGCTGTTCTTGAATAATTAGGCTACTTTCTGAAGACTCGTCTCCTCTCTCTCTGTAGTTGCTGGTGTCATTCTGCAGACAAGTTGAATATGTTTACACATTGAATTTGATGGATGAATAAAGACTGCCGCAGATGTATTGATGAACACATGCTTTGCATTCAGTGCATTGTAGACTACAGCTGCAGCTTGGTTTGTCTGTCTTCCTCACTTCGTAAATTTCGTTCCTGTTTCGTGATGAAACCCTCCATATTTCTCCATCACAGACGGCACTTTCCTCAGACAGCAGCAGTGAGCATTGGTGTCGTCGTCAAATCGCCGACAACTTGCTGGTAATTTTACCTTTGTGGAGGTGAATCAGTCTATCATACAGTTTATCTCTCACGAAAGTCATAAGCGTATTAATTGCTACATCCAACCTCTTAGGCTTTTTCCCACCCATGTAAATGTGTTTCAATACACCATGCATTCTTTCAAGATGCATATTTGTGTTCAGTCCTGAATGCAGGCGATGACAGTAGGCCCAATTAGAAACACACGGCTTGTACTAATTTTCGAAATACAAACCAAAAACCCTGGTGCTTGGGTCATCATTCAACATGATTACAACTTGTCCTATCGTTTTAGAAAATGCTACCTCGTCCCTCTCTTCTAGTGAAGTCCGCAGCAGCTTGTAGACTTCAACCTGTTTCTCGCCACCGTTCACTTTTGAAAGATTTTTCCGCCAGGCGTGATCAACATGCCACGTACAAAATAGGCGAAATTCTGTAGGTAACATTACCGTAGATCAAGAATTATAATACATTTCTGCCATATCTGACATAAGTACTCTCTGTTGTAGGGCTTCTGACAGGGCATTTCTTGTAAGAGATAAGAACAGTGTCATAACACATGTGTCACTTCTACTTGAAAACATAAAAGCACATGGAAATCCCTGAGAAAGATCATCTAGAACGAGAAGAGTTGCGAGTTCAAATCCGTAATTGCTGAGGCCATGAGTACCATCAAAACAAACAGAATCGTTGCCATACTGCCGAAGCATTTCCCTCTGTGCTTTATTCATCATAATAAGAATGAAGGCATCAGCTAGCAACTGAGGATGGGTTTCTAGAAGAATGCCCTGAGTTTTGTAAAACATCACGACATCACCAGCAATCTCCATCTCATTAATCTACGATTCGACAGACGTACAGTCATTTGTGTGTCGAACTGCGGGTGATTTTAAACTGTACTCTTGCTCTACATTCGATAGATCCTTTCTAGTGAGTAGGTGGATACGTTCTAGCCTTGAGCTACCCAAGGAATCTCTAACGTCATCTAGTATTTTATTAAATGGAACTTGCATTGCAATCTTGGCTGCAATGTCAGTTTTTTCGGCTTGTGATAGTCTTACACGACCTAACTCTGATTGATGACCTACGTGAGTTTTACAGTACAAAACTGTTACTTCGCCTGACTAATGAAAGCTTGCATCAATTTATGCGGGACAATGTCCATTAATCTTGTTGCTCCCTAACATTTTACAGTGGCGTATATTTTTGCTTTCAGTCTTAAACTCACCATCGCGATGGCATTTAAATGACATTTTTGCACACCCATCATTCTTACTAACATATTTTGACCGCCATACAACAAACTCATATACTTCTTCTTTTTCAGTTTCACGTTTCCAATTATAGAAGTCCTCTCCACTCGAAAATTTGATTGTTTTATTCACGACAGATACCTCGTGCTCTGATGTGTAGTGCTGTATAATATCATGTTTTGTAGCGCGAGTCTCGGTACAAAGTGGACACTTGACCTTGGTGTTGAGTGTTTCCCTTTCAAATGATGTGTCAAAGAAAATTTCGAGTCCGTTCTAAAATCGCATAAATTGCAGATAAACTGTGTACTCGAACCTGAATGCTTCACCAAAGTTTTATTGTGACTAAAAGTCTTAGCGCAAAGACTGCATGTAACGCGATCCAGGTTTTCATTAAATGTTTTGTTTAAACAGGACATCTATCCTACAATATAAGTACAAGCGGCACATTAACATTCACACAATGCTGTAGCACAAGTAGTAGCAGTATTACTCGAATTAAATCTTCACTCACATAATAGAGGCAAAAACTGAGAAAACCAACTAATCAGCTGTAGGCTACACGTAGCAGAAAACGTCTTAACTCACACACGAGAGACCACCGCAGCCGAAACTATCAGCGTCCAGAAGGGCGGGACGGAGCCTGTAACGAGTGAGACCGAATATAGCCGATTTCCAACGAAGAAAGCACCACACTTACAGGCCGGACGTTTGTTTTAGATGAGAGAAAAATCTTAATGGAAGCCTGGAGGCGAGTTACTACAGTACCTGTGTTGTTATCAGCTGCGCCAAGCGATCTGATGATTGACAAAGCTTTTTCACACTACCGCTAGGAGTACAGTCATTGGCAAATATAATGACGTTCTGTTCGTAACTACGTAACGTGTAATTCCGCGTCACACAATACTTCGATGTGGACTGTACTGTCTGCTCAAGTCTGGAATTCCATTACATCAGATCGGTGGTGACAAGTGTGAAGCGATAGGGTGAGAGAGTGAGTGTGTGTAGGCTCACCTGCAGGCTTCAAGGTCAAGGGCAATCGTCCGGCCTGTATCAGCAGCTAGACATAAGTGTCTGGTTCCCAGTCATTCTGAGACAGGTTGTCAAAGTGCGAGGTGCGCGAATGCGGCGTTCCGTACCGCTAGCGTGTAACAACAGCCTGGAGTCAGCGTTGTGAAAGAATTTAAGTATTTAACTTATTTTAACTTTGTTGTTTCTTTCTATGCTTCTATCATTATTATCGATGTCAGCACATAGTCTGCACGCTTGCCTTCTGTTTATAGGTCTCGACATGGCTGTCAACAACAGGAGATTGAGAGGTTGCTCCAAGAACTTGATGAGCAAGAAGGGTCACTGGATGAATAGGATCTATTCAATTTTTAAGTCCTAGTGCCGAGTTATTTTGTGTATTTAGGCACTGTATATTATTTCGTACTCTAAATTAGCAGAAAGTGTCCTTTTCAAAGCCAAAAATCTAAGTGTATAGACCTACACGATTCTGACAAACAGTTTTTCTTTTACTCTAGTGTTGAGCATCAGGTACAATGTCTTGTAATATGAGCCTGAAAAAAGGGCAATCTCAATCCAATAATTCTCAATATCTCTTTTGTGTGTGAAAATTATTATTTTGTCTTCGTTGTCCAATAAATGTTTATAAGAATTTTTAATTACATTAAGTATAAATAGTAAATATGTCCTTATCCCATCCCTCCCAATAATATATTTTATTAATAAGAATGTCATACATACTGATGAGATTTTTTCAATCTATTCTCATAGGTTCTGCATAATTCTCTATACAAATCAATTTTAGCCGTTTAGCAAGTCCCTAAATTACGAAAAAGGATGAAACAATATATTGCGGCATAGAGTGCCGCTAGAGTGTACGAATGTTAGTGAAAGCGATGCGTGTAGCTAAGGGTTAATGTTTTTATTAAGTCAAGTACATATTGCCCGTAAAATATTAAACATTTTAAAATTTTACTTCTTAGGGGGTACTATTTTAGTTAAATATGTATAAAGGGGTACGGGAGCATAAAAAGGTTGGGAACCGCTGCTATAGGGGACTGAAATTTCAGAGAAATAATTGGATATTACAACATTTCTATACAGTAGTTCATTTCATATTCCCTTTAAAATATATCCAGTTCACCAATTTTGAAGGGTGAAATACAGTAAGTACATCCAAAAAAAAATCTTCGCACACTAATACAGTAAATTCTAAGCTTGAAACTGTCATTGAAGGCTGTTGCAATGTCTTGGGGTGTACTGAGGAATGTACGTCCGGTGGCGGCACGAAACTCATTATTCAGCATGGTGGCGTTGCATTCAGGGTTCCTCCGAGCTGAAATTCGTAAGTAGCGGTCATCCACTGTCGTCGTGGCCCTTCGGCGGCTTGAGCGAGGCATGTCGTCGACAGTTCCTGTATCTCTGTACCTCCTCCATGTCCGAACAACATCGCTTTGGTTCATTAGGAGACGTCTGGAAACTTCCCTGGATGAGAGCCCTTCCTGACACAACGTAACAATGTGGATACGATCAACTGGCGGTATTGACCTTGTAGGCATGGCAGAACTACACACAACACATGCACTGTACCTCCTTCGTGGTGGAATGACTGGACCTGATCGGCTGTCGTACACCCTGCTCATGTATGGTTGTGTACAGCTTTGAGCAGCTTTAGTGACATCTAGAAGCATTCAAGGGGTCTGTGTTCGTGATGCTATATCGACATTCAGCGTCAGTGGTCAGGAGATCCTGGAACCGAGGTGATGCAACACTTCTTTTTAATGTGTGCATTATTTGTAATAATCAAAAGATTTCTTTAGTTCCGCCTCGTCAATACTATTTATTCAAATTTTCGTGTTATAATCACATGTCACTTAATTTACATCGGTACATGTTTCGATGCCTATTTGCATTGGCATCATCATCAGCCTTTCAATGTATTGGCAGCACTTAAAAATCACTTTGTACATTGTGATAAAATGTTAACATAAAAACACACTCAAATCACTTTAAAAAGTTTTTTAAAAAAGTTAAATATGGTAGCCTTGAAGGTTTTGCTTTTCATTCTTGAGGTTTTCAAACTTAGTTCCTGAGCATCATCAGATCCAAATTTACAAGACAAAATAGCTCTACAAAAACTATTAAAGAAAGCTCTTCAGTCGGTCAACACAAATTGCCCAATTACACTAGGTGGGAAACAAGTATTTACATACCCTACAAACTAACACTTTTTTATGTGCAAATAACTACTTAAAAACAAAAAGCCCATCAAAACTATAGCAGATAAGTACTAAAGCATTAAGTTTTCGAAACAGAACTACCATATTTATATACCTACTATGTTGCAAGACTGAGAAATGACTATCTCATCAACTAACAGTCTCCCTCTGCCAACTAATCTATGAGGATGTAATTACTACTGTAAATATGTAAACTAATATGCAGAAATAACCTATGAATACTCAAATGCACCTTTTCTTTCCTAAACCAATTCTGAATAACCACCTTTATAAGACCCTCTATATCTGTGGTGTGCAGAGATCGGACAACCACCATAGTTCCAGAGATGCATTGGATTATATGGACTTCAAAATGGGTCTAAAGCAAAAAACTCTTCAAGTGGGCACTCACCTCTTTGCCGCTCAGTATTGTCATTACAGCACTTAATTTGGTTCCTGTTTCTTGACCCAGCACAGATTGTTTAGAAGAAAATTGCATAAGCATGGTTCTGGGTAAAATTTCAGAATTGAAACATCAATATTAACAAGTATTTCCATGTTACATGAATATACCTTGTAATTAGAAAAGTATTACATCTTTCAAAATCAAACAATTGTGTAGTGAATTAAACAAAAATATGATTTCTTATTAAACCAAGATAATGTTTTAGAACATTTTTCAATAAAAGCGAGGGTATTTTTATTGATCATTTTAGTGTCTTCCACATCCATTCCCTAGAAATGCTTTCTGGAGCAGCCAGCACAAGAAGATACTGTAGAAAGAGATGGGATGAACAAATGAGGAATTAGCACAAAACGAACAGAGCTATATATTTGCTCAAGAACAATATTTTGTTTATTTTCATACAAAAAGAATGTGTGACCATCACTGCAGACTGTTTATACATTCTATAACATTAAAAAAAAAACAACTAGTTAGGAGATTCCATACCTATAAAGAAAATTTCTAAATAAGCCTCACTCTGAGGTCGCAGCATTTTTACTTTTAACAAATTCATATATTTATTTTTCATATAAAAAGGATTTCTGACAGCGGACTGTTCATAGATTTTACAAAATAAAATATTCAAGAGATTCCATATTTGTAAAGAGAATGAATGGTAAACACTCTTTTGATACACTAAGGTCTCAACATTTTAGCCCTTTAATACATTTAAATTATTTAAGTAAACTGACAGCCAGTATAACATGTAGGCCTACATACAATATGTCCATTAAGCATCAACAAAATGAAGTACATACAGTAAGTGTAAAGCCTAATATAATGCATAAAACTTCCCACAAATACTTAAATCAATAGTTGAAGGCTCCTCCACAAAAAGTGGTCAAGGTTTGCCTAAGTAACAAAATATACATCAGTCGTGCTCTTTTAAAAACAATAAAGAGGTGCGGATATAATTATGCACTTGCTGTTTAAAGAATTCAATATCACAGATTACAATATGAATGACGACTAGACTTTTTTTGGTTTCTGAATCACAGCATATTCAAGTTCATTATACACTTTATGCTTTGGACCTTCATCAGTTTGGACTTCATTTTCAATAGGGCCTGATTTTTTGCGAATCATTCCATAACCATAATGGGAATCGTCAGCTAATCTGCAACTCTGGATGTTTTCTGTAATCATATCATACTCATTCCAAGCAGGATATGGCTCCATATTGATGCTTACGTCCACACTTGGAGAAAGTGTTGGAGCACTAGTAGTGGTCGGTATATGCCTATAACCAGGGTTGGCATTAATTTTTGATGAGGAACCAAAATGTTGTAAAGTATCATAATTTCCTATAGATTCAGGTTTACTTGCAAGTTGTGTTGGTAATATTTTAGAACACGATAGTTTGCTAGTTTCAGTACAGTCCTGCTGCTGTGATACCTGAGTAGTAGCAGGTCGTTCTTCTTCGCCATCACTATTATGGATTAAGTGTTCAGTATGGTTAATTTCATTTACACCTAGAGTACGCCATGCCTCTTTTCTTACCTCAACTTTATCATAAGGAGTAGGACTGGTAACTTTAGATACTGGTGTATTATTTGGAAGAGGAACAGCATTTTCAGAGGTGGTAACAATGGATGGTGCAATAGAGGAACAGAGAGTGGACGCAGTACTTGAAGTCATAATGGATAGCGTTGATGCCAATAAATCACTACTAGATGATTGTTTGAATCGTCCAAATCCAATGGAATCTGCAGATAACTCTCCTAATTTATCCACATTAGCAGTAGAAAAAATAGCTTTCCTGGGTGGCTTTCGTGGTTTAGGTTTAGGCTTTGTGGATGAAAAGTTGCTGATAAGAAGAGGTTTAGTTTCAACTATTGGTGAAATAAGTGATTTTGTTGATGACTGTGACATGGCACTGAAATCAACATCAATAAGAGGTGTAGTAGCACTGGTGGGTGAGGGTGGTAATGGGCTACGGGAACCTGCCTCCATGCTGAGGGCAGCATGAAACTGATTGTCTCCACAGACAATACCAGCACTAGAAGTAGATTCTCCACTTAATAACTTTCTCATACTTTTCATCTTAGAAGATATACAGCGGAATATTTCTTGCTGATTTGAATGTTCAAGATGAAATGTACCCTCGCCTGTATCACACTTACGACCAGCCTCAAATGTAAATTTACCATCACGATAGCCATACCGACGGATATAACGATAAGGCCACATGAATAACACATGGTGTTCTTGACAGTCCCTCAGTTGTATGGCAGCTGATGCAATCACCAGTGTGTAATTTCCAGGTTCGAGACCACACCGTGTTGAGGCTTCAGAAGGTACCAACCGCACACTGAAGATACCTGTAAATGCATGAAAATCATTACCACAAAATTGCTACAATAGAATAAAGAGGAAATGTTGTTGCTGCTTAATTTATGGGTTTGGAATATCTTAGTCATCATAGCCTATCAGACATGCTTCCACTGATGGTCAACACAGCATGCATATTGTTTATTACCAGAGCCCGGATAATTATGCGCAGAACTTTTCAGAAATATGTATTTATGTGCTTAAAAGTCGAAAATATGTGAGTAAGTATCCAAAATATTTTCTTAAATTTGTGTCATATTTATGTCTCCCAGTTACTCGGCATATAGTTGAAACGTCCAGCTGCTTGAATAATCCATAATCCTGTCTACAGTACAAAATATTCCCGCTTAATAGGCCGGGGCTTGCCCCATTTTCAGAATTCTACAATACTTACTGCAAATGCCCGATACAAAATCATGTATTTAAACACAAATTGTGCTAAATGTTCCGGCATAACTCAACAAAATGACAGTGTTTCGCCCCGGTGTGCAATTGGGCTCTTCAGTTGGTTAAAGCACACCTCACCAAGACACTGTCTAGTACACACTGGGAAGGCCATTGCAAGAGGTGTGCTTTAACCAACTGAAGAGCCCAATTGCACACCGGGGCGAAACACTGTCATTTTGTTGAGTTATGCCGGAACATTTAGCACAATTTGTGTTTAAATATATAATGGCTCAACGGACAATACATATTTTTCTTTTGAAAATGATATACAAAATCATGTGCCGTTTTCGAATTTCATTCTAAAGAGCAGAAGAAAAGGTCACTTCAAGAACTTTCATAGCACACTGTCAATACTCACAAGTTTCGCAGACCACTGTAATTTCAAGTAAAATTTCCTATTAAGGTAAGGACTATTGGAGGCTTAATGAGATTGTTGACTCCAGCCCATTCCCCCCCTGCTATACATAATGACCGGGGAATCTTGATATACTATACAGAGACAAGGGTGCATTCACGAAATAGAGAAGCAAATTACTGGAATTGCCAAGGGTAAAAAATGTGGGCAGGAGTCATCCAAGGAGTACAACATTCCACCAAATATAGGAAATACAGTATGTACGTATGATTAAATTCGCCAGAATATGTATTTATTTATAAAAACGGCAAAAATATGTAAATAAATAGAAAATATTTAGTTAAATAATAAATATTTAAACACATAACTATCCGGGCCTTATTGTTTACATTGAAATAGGCAGTGGAAATTATTTTAATGATGAGATGTAAATAGTTTTAAATACGCAATAATATTTTTTCTAGTTTTCCCATCAAATTCATACTAATACTGATATGGTGGGATGAGTACAGATCAGTAAACCTGGATGAAACCACCACAGACACAGATACCTAGAAGAAATTGCTGTAATTTATTAGCTGGCCATAAAAGCCTAATCATTCCACATTTTTGCACCTCCAAAGGCAGCAAAACTGTGTTAAAGATGAAAGATCTTAGCTCCTTTAGCCAAGAACCACTGCAAGGTGATAAATGGGATGTAGCAAGTAGTTGTTATCCAAGAAGGGGTCCTAACATGGAGTACCAATTGTCTGCCAACTAGCCCAATCGGTACATCATGACAAATCCCTCATAGTATCAAATTTCACTATTTAAAAAGGATTTACTGTAATTTATTACTTGATATGATATGATAAACATGTTAAATTGAGTGTTGGCTTAGACAAGAGCATTTCGATAACCTGATATTATTAAGCACTTGTGTTATTTCATGTAATTTTGTAGACAAGTCTCACCATGCCCTCTGTCCTGAGCTAATCATTTCAATTCTACATAGCTACTACACTTTACATCTGACGCAATCTGTTTAACATATTCTAACTTTGTTCTACCCCTACAGTTCTTGTCCTTGACCCTTCCTTCCATAACTAAGTTTGCTATTCCTGGATATCTTAGTGTGTGTCTTACCACCTTATCTCTTCTCTTCATCACCAGTCACCAGAAACTACTATCCTCGCCCACTTGCAGATCAGTACCGCTCATTAAAGATAATGGTCAGCCAAAACAGTTGACCGACTGAAGGTTGCCTTTATTATTACCGTACTTTCTTTTTAAACAGCCAGGAGATTCTGTTAATTTTACAATCACAACTTATCAATTACATGATGTATGTAGACTATGGTCTCCCACAAGTCCAACCCCTCCTCCACGTGGTGGGAGACGGGCAACAGCATGAAGTAGGGGATTGCCTGTAGGGGTGAAGTACAGTGGGGACTTTGTGTGCCCCGGGACCGCTACGGTAGCTGTGAAGGCTCTATGGGAACCCTGAAAAGTGACGGCTGACGGGGCTCTGGTGAAGCTACGATAGGCCTAGCAAGCCAGTAGTGGATATCATATTTGCTTTCAAACCAGGAACAGGCCTCGGAAAGGACGGATGCAAACGTCGACGACCCAGATATGCTAATGGACTACGAGTTGGGACATTAAACATACAGACACTGACAGGAAAAGTGGAGGAGATTGTAGATGTGATGGAGAGAAGAAAACTGGATGTACTGGGCTTGGCAGAAACAGGATGGAAAGGAGAAGGTCGCAGAGAACTGAGGAAAGGGTACCGGTTGTACTGGAGTGGGAACAGTGAAGGAAGGAGCAGCGGAGTAGGAGTAGTTGTGAGAGATGGAATGAAGGAAGAGGTAAAGGGAATAAGTGACAGGATCATGAAGATCAGAGTAACTGTAAAGGGAAGAAGCCTGGAGATGTTGGATGTACAGCTCAAGAGAAGAAAGACTTTGAGGAGGAGCTACAACAGCAGTTGAATGGTCAGAGCATCATTGTCATGGGAGATTTGAATGCACATGTAGGAAGTGAAAGGCAAGGATATGAAAATGTATTGGGAGCAGAAGGATGGGGTAGCAGGAATGAAGAAGGGAGAAAGTTGCTGGATTTTTGCAAGAGAAACGGTTTAGTGGTAAGCAACTCCTGGTTCCGGAAGAAAGAAAGCCACAAGGTAACGTGGTACAGCAGTGATTTAACAAAGAAATCTTTGGTAGATTACATGCTGTACGACTGGGAAATGAAGGGAAGTGTCAGAGATATAAAGGTAATACCATCAGAAACCTTAGATAGCGACCACAGAATACCTGTAATGAACCTGGGAGTTGTTAAGGATAGCAAGAGGACAGAGTACCAGGAAAGGAGAATCAAAGTATGGAAACTCAAGGAAAAGGAAGTCAAGAAAGAATTCCAGAAGATAATAAGGGAAAGGATGCCAACAGACAATCCTAAAACAGGGGAAGAGGAATGGAAGCAATTCAAAAACACAATGGTGGAAGCTGCAGTGGCAGTATGTGGAAGAACAAGCAACAGAAAGCGGTATAAAAAGACACCATGGTGGAATGAGAGAGTAAAAGAAGCTGTGGGAAGGAAGAACAAGGCTTTCAGAGTGTGGTTCCAGGAAAGAACTGATCTGACAAGGGAAGATTATAAGATAAAGAAGAAAGAAGCAAACAAGATTGTCGCAGAGGAGAGGAAGAAGTGGATGGTAAAGTGGACAGAGATGATGGAGGAAGACAGCAGAGGAAATAAGAAAGTACTTAATGGGATGGTCAAAAGTAAGAGAAGAGGTCTGCGAGAGGATGTGGTAATGATGGACAAAAACGGAAATGAGGTACACAACAAAGAGGCACTCAAGACAGTGTGGAAAGAGTACTTTGAGGATTTGTTGAATCCAAATGGTCATAGGGAGGAAGACAATGTATTGGAAGATGGAGAAGATTACACAGGAATGGAAAAGGACCTGACTTGGAGAGAACTGGAAATGGCTATAGACAAGATGAAAGGAGGAAGGGCACCAGGTGTGGATGAAGTGAGTGTTGAAATGGTGAAGGCAGCAGGGGAGGTTGGGAAACAGTGGCTGTACCGTGTGATGAGGGTGATATGGAAGGAGAAAAAGACCCCAGAAGATTGGAAGAAAGGATTAATTGTCCCAATATTTAAGAAAGGAAGCAGAAAGGAGTGCAGAAATTACAGGGGAGTCACACTCATACCTCACTGTACCAAGATATATGAAAAGATATTAGAAAGTAGAATACGAGCCAAAGTGGAGAGAAAATTGAGAGAGGAGCAGTATGGATTCAGACCTGGGAGATCAACAGTGGATCTCATATTTTCAGTGAGACAGCTCCAGGAACACCACTACGAATTTGGAGAGGATCTGCTGATGGCCTTCCTGGACATCGAAAAGGCCTATGATAGTGTGTGTAGGGAGAAGGTTTGGAAAGCAATGGAAAACATGGGAGTGGAAAAAGAGACTGTAGGCAGAGTGAAGGAGATGTATTGTGGAAGTGTGAGTTGTGTGAAAGTTGGAGGGGAAAGAACAGACTGGTTCAGACAAATGAGTGGCCTGAAACAAGGTAGTGCGCTGTCACCCCTTCTCTTTATTGTGGTTATGGACGAGGTAATGACACGGATAGCAGGAAAGATAGGAGAAGATAAGATGAAAGCAATGGTGTTTGCAGATGATCTCATGGTCTGGGGAAACACGGAGGAGGAAATTCAGGAGCAGCTGAAGGCTTGGGAAGAAACCGTGGGAGAGTACGGATGGAAGTTCAACATCAGTAAATGTGAGATCCTGTTAACGACCAGGAAAAAGGACAGACCAATGAGTGAGATAACACTTGGAGGTGGACAGCTGAAGAAGGTGGAAAGTCTCAAGTACTTGGGAAGTATAGTGGAGGAAAATGGGAGAAATGACAAAGAGATTACGGAACGTGGCAGACAGGCAGAAGCATTTCTGAGAAGCATTAGGAGCTTAGTGTGGAATAAAGATGTCCCACAAAAAAGCAAGGAAGTGTTATACAGAAGCTACTATATCCCGATACTGACCTATGCTTCAGAAACGTGGACAATGAAAAAAAGAGACATAAGCAGAATACAGGCAGGTGAAATTAAGTTCCTGCGAAGTAGGATCGGAGTAACAAGAAGAGACAGGGTGAGGAATGAAAAGGTCAGGGAAATGGTGAAAGAGGAGCCCTTGCAAGGTAGGATTGAGACATCAAGACTGAGGTGGAATGGATGAGAAGAAGATTCCCAAGAGGATACATGAGATGCAGATGCAGA
This sequence comes from Meconema thalassinum, assembly GCA_946902985.2. NCBI lineage: Eukaryota > Metazoa > Arthropoda > Insecta > Orthoptera > Tettigoniidae > Meconema > Meconema thalassinum. Next base: position 898,709,922 of record OX336390.1, read on the forward strand.
AGAAACGACCAAGGGGGAGACCAAGAGATAGATGGCTGAAAGGAGTGGAGGAATGTGTAAAGAAGAGAGGCGAGGACTGGACCAGAGTGACAGCGGAGAGGTGGTGGGAAGAAAGAACTAAGTGGCGAGGCTTATGTTCCAAACAGACCCAGCCTGGGGCTGGAAACTGTACAAGATGATGATGATGATGTAGACTATGCTTTTCCTTACATAATGTAGGGCAGAATTTGGGAAGAATTTACACGAAGAATGGAAACAGATGTAAGTGGCAGTAAAGGGATGCTGTGATGATGATGATGATAATTGTTGTTTTAAGGGGCCTAACATTGAGGTTATCGGCCCCTGATGAAATGAAATTGCGTGAAATGAAAGGATGAAGATAAAAACAGCTCTCTGCTATGGATGAAACGAAAATGGTTTAGATAAAATAGACAGTGAGCCCCAACAACTATGCCTTATGTAGCAGGGAAAATACTTACAAAAAGGAACTCAGATTGAAACTACTCACCAAATGGAGAGTGGTAATACGAACATAAGGGAATTTCGAACGAAAATACTCACAAAAGGAATAGATTGAAAAATATGCACAAAATGTAGGTTAAGTCCAAAATACGTACAAAATGCAACGTACAGTCGAAATACCTACAAAATGCAAGTGAAATCAAAATACTTACAAAATGCAAATGAGATTGAAAATATGCACAAAATGTAATGGAGATACAAAATACCCACAAAATTGCAATTGAGACTTAACTACTTGAACAAAGCGGGGTAGGTTGAAAATACAAAAAGCAATTGAAATTGCTTACAAAATGTATGGTAGATTCAAACTTCTCATTAGGATGGACAATACTTACAAAATGCAATTTAGATTGAAAATAATTACAAAATGTAATTTAGATTCAAAATACCCACAAAATTGCAATTGAGACTTAACTACTTGAACAAAGCGGGGTAGGTTGAAAATACAAAATGCAAATGAAATTCAAAAAACTCACAAAAGCCCTGGCCCGGATATTGAAAGACTTACTAAAAAGCAATTTAGATTGTCAATCCTTACAAAATGCAATTGAGATTGAAAAACACTCACAAAATGCAATCTAGATCGAAAAGACTTACAAAACGCAACGTAGGTGAAAAAAATACCTACAAAAAAAATCCTAAAAGGGAATTTATATACACGGGGAACCAAGTAACAAAAACAGTGCGGGAATCTGAAAGAGAAAAGGAAATATAAGGAAAAGAGGAGAGGATTGGAGAGGAGAGGGGAGGGGAGAATGGAAAGGGTCTGCCCCAAAGGGAAGGGACAAAAGGGGAAAACGGACCCAGCTCAGGAATCCCTCGGGGTCACCAACTCCCGAACTCACCATCCGTGAGCCCCTGAGGGTGTAGCATTATCTAGGGTGCACCAGAAGTGGTGGGGCTACATACGCCCTGCCTCCTTAAGGGCCTTGAGCACAAGGCAGGAGGTAAAAGGAAAAGAAAAAGAAGGCTGACAGAAGGAGGGTGGCAGGAAAGATGAGAAAAGGGCCAATTAAGGCGGGAAAGGAAGAGACTCCCTAGGCCTCGGATACCCTAATACCGTTGGGGATCGGAAGAGAACAAGAGTTGACCAAGTGAGGTCGACAGGAAAGAAGACGGAGAGAAGCCCGGCACAAGTAAGTGGAAGCAATGCCGGACTCAGCTGGGGCCCCGTGGTCGCCAACCCACGCCCACTAGAAGTGAGCCCCTGGGGGGAAAGGGATGCTGTATGGACTTCTAAGAAGTAAGTGGAAAGAAAGAGTTACTCCAAAGCTGGTGAAAAAGGAAGATGGAGAGTTGTTAACACACCCAGAAGAGATAAAGGGAAGATGGAAGGAGTATTTCGAGAAGCTATTGAATGTGAACAATTGTACAAGTGAGATGGAAGAACCACAAGGGGAATAACAATTGGTGGGGAACAGCTGAAGAAAGTGGAGAGTTTCAAGTATCTGGGAAGCCTGATACAAGATAATGGAAGAAACGATAGAGGAATAAATGAGCGGGCGAGACAGGCAGAAGCATTCCGGAGGAGTGTGAGAAGCATGATATGGAGAAAGGATGTCCCTCAGAACAGCAAAAAGATCATTACTGCGTTTACATGGCGAACTCAAATCGATTTGAGTACACTTACCGTATTGAATACGGTCATGTAAACGGGACTCAGATCGTATTGAGTTTCAAGGTCGATACGGTAAAATTGTGGGATCGGATCGTATCCAAACTGGTGTTCAGGAATATGTAAACGCGGATCGTATTGAAAGCGATTCTGCGCGCGCTTGAGTTACATTTTTGAACTAATTTAGGCCTACTTTCGTCTGTCGCCTGACTCTCGGATCACTTGTTTTACTGTCCATATGCTTCGTTTCTGTCTGTGTTCCTGTCGTGGTTGATAAGCGTAGTTTGTTTGCACGCGTTTTTAGCGTTAATGTATTTTTGTCTGTTGTACTTGTAATGTCTGGTGTATCCGTACGTAAAATGCGGTCAACGGAAAAAGTGAAAATACACCGTCTTTCTTTGCCGCATAATGCGTTCCTTTTTCCATTTGTCCACTAGATTGAATACATTGAACACAGACTGGCTGAGTGGCGTATTGGTAATAACTTTCTCGCCTGCTTTTCCCAAGGTAGCAGGATCGAATCTTGGCGCAGTCAGGGTGTTTAGGCCTAAATGCGAGATTTACTGGCACGTTTCAGATCCCATTCGGGGCAACATTCCTGCAGCCCGGCTTCTCTAAAAGCTTCAGTAATTAAAAGGGACGTAAAACCAATAACATTTGGTCATGATTAAACTGAACATAAACTTGTTAAGAACAAACAACAACAAAATCTTACGCGCATCCATTTTTTATGATTACAAACAACCCGTCAAAAAAAACGTTGGATGATAATTACGGGTCTCATATGTTTTGTTGTTTAATACGAGTTAGCCAACATAACTACAGGTTGGCCACCATAAATTATATACCGTATTGAAATCGATTTCCATACGAACTGAAACTGCTCATGTAAACGGGCAGCGTACTGAAAACAGGATCGTATTCAAATCGATTTGAGTTCGCCATATAAACGTAGTACATATATCAGACGTACTATGTCCCTATCCTGACGTATGCCTCGGAGACCTGGGTTATGAAAGGAAGGGAGAAGAGCAAAATACAGGCCAGTGAGATGAGGTTCTTGAGAAGCAGTATTGGAGCTACAAAGATGGACAGAATAAGAAATGAGAGGACCAGAGAATTAATGAAGGAGGAACCATTACAGGATGGTATAGAGAAATCTAGACTTAGATGGTATGGACATGTAAAACGAATGGAGGAGAAGAGGATGCCCAGGAGGATACACGAGACAAAGTGGGAAGGAAAGAGGCCAAGAGGAAGACCGAGAGACAGGTGGCTGAAGGGGGTGGAAGAAAGCGTGAAGAAGAGAGGAGAAGACTGGACAAGAGTGGAGGCTGAGAGATGGTGGGAAGACAGAAGACGTTGGAGAGGCTTGTGTTCCAAACAGACCCGGTCAGTGGCTGGAAACTGTGCAAGATGATGATAATGATGATGATGATGAGATGGAAGTGATACAACCTGACAACTCTACAATAGAGGATGATATAACAATGCTGGAGGTGGAATTAGCAGTACAGAAAATGGAGATGGGAAAAGCAACAGGGGTGGATGAAATCAGTGTGGAAATGATAAAGGCTGCTGGATCCGTTGATAAACAATGGTTGTATCGACTGCTAAAGTGTGTGTGGAAACAGAAACGTGTACCAGAAGACTGGGAGAAAGGGTTAATAATACCAGAGTTTAAGAAAGGGGACAAGAAAGTTTGTGATAACTATAGAGGGAGCACACTCATATCACAAGTAGAAAAAATACTGGAAAGTATATTAGAAAGAAGAATGAGAAGAGAGGTGGAAGGAGAGTTGCAAAAGGAGTGAAAGATCCACAGTGGACCCAATCTTTAGCTTGAGGCAGGTGATGGAAAAGAACTGGGAATATGGAAAGGATTTGGTCATGGCTTTCATAGATCTAGAAAAGGCATATTATAGTGTCCCCAGAGAGAAGCTATGGGAAACCATGGTTAAGAAGAGACTGGAAAGAGAAATGTTGGAAATGGTGCAAGCAATGTACAACAACTTTGTTAGCAGGTTACTGACCCCAGTTAGAAAGACAGAATGGTTTAGGAACAAGACTGGGCAAAGACAGGGGAGTGTCCTGTCACCTCTTTTGTTCATAATGGTAATGGATGAAATTGTACAGGAAAGAAAGGAAGCCTATGGAAATAAAGAAATGAAGTTACTGTTATTTGCAGATGATATTGTAGTCTGGGGAAGAAACACCGAAGAAGTGCAAAAACAACTAGATGCACTGAACGAAAATATTCAGTACGGCATGAAAATCAGTAAGGAGAAAAGAAGACCATGGTGATGACAAGAGGGGAAAGACAAGGAAAGGGAACTGTGAAAATTGGAAGTCAGAGTTTGGAAATTGTGGACATGTTCAAATACCTAGGAAGTGAATTAAGGCAAAATGGTAGGTTGGACATGAAGATTTGCAGGAGGGTCAGCAGAGCAATGCATTCTATCAAAGTGTAAGAAAACTTGTTTGGGATAAGGAAGTACCAAGGAAAAGCAAGGAGGTAATGTATAAAGTGTACTATGTTCCCATATTAACTTATGCAGCTGAGACTTGGACCCTGACAAGCAGGCAAGAGAGTAGAATCCAAGCCAGTGAAATGAAATTCCTAAGAAGTATGATAGGAAAGACAGAGAGAGGAATGAAGATGTTAGGAAGGAAGTTGGGAGGGAAAACTGAGAGAATTGAGAAGAATAAACTAAGGTGGTTTGGATATGTAAAGAGGATGGAGGAAAATAGAATACCAAGACAGATACTGGAGGCAAAGTGCAAGGGTAAGAGAGCAAGAGGAAGACCTAGAACAAGGTGGATTGATTCAGTGAAGAACAGCATAAGAAAAAGAAATCTGGACTGGGAATCGTGGAAGAGGAATGGTGGAAAGAAAGAGGAAGGTGGAGAAGTGCCGTAGATACCCCGGCCCAGCAGGAGCTGGATAAGGGGAAATGATGATGATGCAGTGGTTAAGCTTCTTGTCACTCACGAAGGCGGGACCGAGTTCGATTCCTGTTCAATGCATGTGAGATTTTCAAAGTGAAATATCACGTCCTGTGGTTCGGATTCCACATAAAATGAAGGTCCCGTGACTCATGATCTCAAGATTAATGCTAACGTAAAACTACAAACTTCCTTTTCCTTACGAAATATTCAGGGATGATGACCAAGATGTCCCAAGCCCCAAAATTGAATTAATAACAACAGAACAACTTTACATAATACTTGTGAAGGAAGGGCCTAAGTTGAGCATTGTTCTATTGAATAACATTTAAGATGATTTCAATTTATTAATTTTGTTGCGACCTAACAATTTTTTATTTTTACTTCAATTGCTTATTCCAACCTTACTGTCTGCTTATTCTATTGGTGTGAATAACTAGACAAACTATTGGTTCTTTTAAATTCATCTTTTCTATTGGTGTTTATATTTTTATTACTGTAGGCTGTCGACTTCCTCCCATTACTATCTAGCAGTGAGGTAACTTTCCTTCTCCCTACTCTCTCATTGTACGTCGTGTAAGCTACACGTTTCCCGAGGGGCCTATCGAAATGCGGGAAGGCAATCTCACCTACCTGAGCTCTGTATTGTGAATGTATTGCATACCTGTGGGTGTGTTAGCATTTAACTTGTTTATTGGCATGTGCCTTGTAGTTAATGGAAGTACTACGCTACATGGAGGTGAGTCATTAGAATGAATAGTGTGCGGGCATCTGCGTGCTTTTAGTGCAAGTTCATCTGCCATCTTTTATGCTTCTATTTCTTAATTTTATGTTCAAGTGCTACTTAATATCTTTTCCTTACCTCGTCTCCTTGAGTTTTGCGTCGTGGAATACTTCTGTTCATGCCCGACTGTGGGTACCTTTGGATTGGAGGTCCTGTATATAACTGAGTTGTGTGTTCGCTCACCAACCTATATTTCAGTTATTTACGATGCTTGAGAGTCCATGTGATGTCTGCTTGGCCTTGTTGCTAGTTGCAATATTCCTGCTGGCTATTACGTAAGTGCTGCGGCCTGTAATGCACCCAGGCTTACGAGCGACCACTGTGCTAGCTCTTCACCATTTTCTAAGCTTCTTTTCCCCCAAGCAATGCTGTGTCTTTTGTGCCACTAGTGATGCAATTCTCAAGGATTTTGTGTCCCTTCATTGGACACTTTTCCATCTCTACGTGTGTGACTGAGGTGTTTTTTTTGTAAGTCATTAACACTGTCTCTTACTTGTTTCATCTTCTGTGCACTCTTACGTTGTTCCATGCTTCAGCCTGCATGCTTGTACTTTTATTCTACCAGTGTGTTCCCACACAGTTTGGTTTGATATACCTATGGTATGTGTAATACTTTCTTACTGCTGTCTACTCTCTCTATCATTTTCTTATTTTATATTTTCTGGGCTTTTCTTCTGTTTGGTGGTTACTACTTTTACAAGCGTACTGCTTTCTTATGATGATGATGATCGTCGGCTGTAACTCTATTCCGAGTAAACATACTTCTTCCTGCATAGAGCTCTTCAGACCAGCTTGTGGATGTGCTTCTGATGACTAAACAGGCCAATCCTGGCATAAAACATGCGGCCACATAAATTGCACTCAATGGTCGGGGGAGGGCGGGGTTGCAATTGACGAAACTTTCTTGCTTGTCGCTTGGCCTCTTCATGTCTGCGACGTTCTTCCTCAAAGAAGTTGACAGCCGTCGATGTAGTGTTCCGCCCCAGTAAACGGTCCACAGCAGATGTTTCCCATGAGTGGATGTCTATACCAGTCATCGTCATGATGTGTTTTAACTGGTCTTTAAAACGCTTCAAAGGGGCCCCATGAGGTCTAGTGCCGGAGCAAAGTTCACCATAACGGAATTGACGTGGAAGCCTGGTATCACTCAAACGGTGAACATGGCCTAACCATCTCAGTTGATGAGCGATGATAGTTGTCTCAAGGCTATTGAGATGCGCTCTCTCGAGAACTGATGTATCTCATCTTTTGTTGGTGGAAACGCTCAAGTTTCTTGATATCACGGCGATAGAGTGTCCGAGTTTCACAGCCATACAGTAGCGTTGAGACGATGACAGCTTTGTACACCATGAGTTTGGTATGCATCTTTAGGTCTTTATTCATGAAGACTCTGTGCATTAAACGGCCAAATGCTGCATGGGCAGCCCCAATTCTTTTATGATGATGATGATGATGATAATTGTTGTTTTAAGGGGCCTGTGTCTGTGCCCTATAATCCATTCTTCACAATGTAAATTACGCGAGCCTTTTGATTATGATTCTATCGAGATGACGATTCGTCTTTACTTCACCCTGGTGTTTAGTGTGTGCGCGTTCCATTCGTGCTTGTTTTCTTTCAATACATTCTCTTTCTGATTCACATTCACGTATTTTCTTAGTAGTTTACCTACTATGTTCACCAATTTTCCCTAGTTTTGTGTTTAGTTAGGGAGTAATGTTAAGCTTTTGAGGGTTTAGTAGAACTTATTCTCTTTGTGAGAATAAGTTCATCCTTGCCTCTATGGTTTTATTTGCTCGACTTCTTGGACTTACACACTGGTTAGTTTTCGCTACTCGTTGGGCCCAGCCTGAAACTATCCTACTTTTACATTTTACCATCTTAAAAGAATGCCAAGACATGGTGTCCACAGAATTTTCAATGTCAATTTTCCTGACTTTTCCTGACCATTTTTCAACAAAATTCCTGACTCGCGAAGTCATCGTAACATCGGAAAAATGGTTTATTGAGCAAATATGTATATATCTTTTTTAATTTGCAGAATTTGCTCAACGCTCGCCTCTTTATTCATTTAAAATAGAAAATAAAGTAAATTATAATGCAATAATACATAAATCAAAGTACTTAATGAGGGGCAGATGACTTCATAGTTCTGCCCCTTAAAACAACAATAACTAACATATTATAACTAAAGTACTTAATAACCTAAACTATAGTGATGGGGTCGCCACATCCCTACGCCAACGCCTAAAAAAACGTACAAAAAATAGGTAAAAGAGGATTTTACTATGATGTACTGTAAACATGGAAACTTACCATAATGTCCAGTGAGATATTGCTTTTTATCTTCAGAGATTAGTTGAACTAGTAACATCAAAATATGGCTGTAAAACACAAAATACTGTAAGGTTAATATAAAATTCCTGACTTTCTAATACTTTTCGCCATTTTTTCCTGACTCACGCCATTTTTCACACTTTTCCTGACCAAAAACAAAATTCCTGACTTTTCCTGCCTGTGGACACCATGCAAGATGATCGAAGCCGAGTCCACACTTACAATTGGGTAAGTATCTTGTAATGCAGGGTATATAACAATGTGAGGGGTGCAAATGGTACCTTTCTTCAAGTCATGGGATGCCTACACCAGACTTGGACTCTACTAGTAACCCACACTACTCCATTACAATAACAAAGTTTATCAGACAAATTCCAAATACACATGGCTAATGACCAAAAATGTCCCATTGAAGAAACAATACATTTACCTTTTGGTGGTTGGTTCCTCAGTTTAGGGGTTGCAACAACACGGTCATGTAGCCCCGTGTACTTTGGGTGTGTGTAGAATCTGTCTGATAACCAGTGTTAATTGTGATGGCTGTATTAGAGTGTGTTATCTGTAATTCAGGTAAGGACTGCAGACTATCAATCTCAAGTAGTTCCTACTTTTGCTACCAATGCTATCATCAACGACACCTAGCTGTGAACTTTGCTACTTGATGCAACTGGCACCTGGCGGTGAACGTTGGAACTTAATAGAGCGTTAATCAAATCTAACCTACAAATTTTCATCATCATCTTGTACAGTTTCCAGCCCCAGGCTGGGTCTGTTTGGAACATAAGCCTCGCCACTTAGTTCTTTCTTCCCGCCACCTCTCCGCTGTCACTCTGGTCCAGTCCTCGCCTCTCTTCTTGACACATTCCTCCACTCCTTTCAGCCATCTATCTCTTGGTCTTCCCCTTGGTCGTTTCTTCTGCATCTGCATCTCATGTATCCTCTTGGGAATCTTCTTCTCATCCATTCTCTTTAAGTGTCCATACCACCTCAGTCTTGATGTCTCAATCCTACCTTGCAAGGGCTCCTCTTTCACCATTTCCCTGACCTTTTCATTCCTCACCCTGTCTCTTCTTGTTACTCCGATCCTACTTCGCAGGAACTTCATTTCACCTGCCTGTATTCTGCTTATGTCTCTTTTCTTCATTGTCCACGTTTCTGAAGCATAGGTCAGTATCGGGATGTAGTAGCTTCTGTATAACACTTCCTTGCTTTTTTGTGAGACATCTTTATTCCACACTAAGCTCCTAATGTTTCTCAGAAATGCTTCTGCCCGTCTGCCACGTTCCGTAATCTCTTTGTCATTTCTCCCATTTTCCTCCACTATACTTCCCAAGTACTTGAGACTTTCCACCTTCTTCAGCTGTCCACCTCCAAGTGTTATCCCACTCATTGGTCCGTCCTTTTTCCTGGTCGTTAACAGGATCTCACATTTACTGATGTTGAACTTCCATCCGTACTCTCCCACTGTTTCTTCCCAAGCCTTCAGTTGCTCCTGAATTTCCTCCTCCTTGTTTCCCCAGACCATGAGATCATCTGCAAACACCATTGCTTTCATCTTATCTTCTCCTATCTTTCCTGCTACCCGTGTCATTACCTCGTCCATAACAACAATAAAGAGAAGGGGTGACAGCGCACTACCCTGTTTCAGGCCACTCATTTGTCTGAACCAGTCTGTTCTTTCCCCTCCAACTTTCACACAACTCACACTTCCACAATACATCTCCTTCACTCTGCCTACAGTCTCTTTTTCCACTCCCATGTTTTCCATTGCTTTCCAAACCTTCTCCCTACACACACTATCATAGGCCTTTTCGATGTCCAGGAAGGCCATCAGCAGATCCTCTCCAAATTCGTAGTGGTGTTCCTGGAGCTGTCTCACTGAAAATATGAGATCCACTGTTGATCTCCCAGGTCTGAATCCATACTGCTCCTCTCTCAATTTTCTCTCCACTTTGGCTCGTATTCTACTTTCTAATATCTTTTCATATATCTTGGCACAGTGAGGTATGAGTGTAACTCCCCTGTAATTTCTGCACTCCTTTCTGCTTCCTTTCTTAAATATTGGGACAATTAATCCTTTCTTCCAATCTTCTGGGGTCTTTTTCTCCTTCCATATCACCCTCATCACACGGTACAGCCACTGTTTCCCAACCTCCCCTGCTGCCTTCACCATTTCAACACTCACTTCATCCACACCTGGTGCCCTTCCTCCTTTCATCTTGTCTATAGCCATTTACAGTTCTCTCCAAGTCAGGTCCTTTTCCATTCCTGTGTTGTCTTCTCCATCTTCCAATACATTGTCTTCCTCCCTATGACCATTTGGATTCAGCAAATCCTCAAAGTACTCTTTCCACACTGTCTTGAGTGCCTCTTTGTTGTGTACCTCATTTCCGTTTTTGTCCATCATTACCACATCCTCTCGCAGACCTCTTCTCTTACTTTTGACCATCCCATAAAGTACTTTCTTATTTCCTCTGCTGTCTTCCTCCATCATCTCTGTCCACTTTACCATCCACTTCTTCCTCTCCTCTGCGACAATCTTGTTTGCTTCTTTCTTCTTTATCTTATAATCTCCCCTTGTCAGATCAGTTCTTTCCTGGAACCACACTCTGAAAGCCTTGTTCTTCCTTCCCACAGCTTCTTTTACTCTCTCATTCCACCATGGTGTCTCTTTACACCTCTTTCTGTTGCTTGTTCGTCCACATACTGCCACTGCAGCTTCCACCATTGTGTTTTTGAATTGCTTCCATTCCTCTTCCCCTGTTTTAGGATTGTCTGTTGGCATCCTTTCCCTTATTATCTTCCGGAATTCTTCCTTGACTTCCTTTTCCTTGAGTTTCCATACTTTGATTCTCCTTTCCTGGTACTCTGTCCTCTTGCTATCCTTAACAGCCCCCAGGTTCATTACAAGTATTCTGTGGTCGCTATCTAAGGCCTCAAATTTTGCTTCACACAATTGTAGTTAGTGGAAGGTTATTTTACATGCTATAAATCTATGACATGGGCCTGCCGACTTTACTTCCCCTCCGAAGAAAGGCATACTGAGGGATTTTAAACGCTCTTAAAAAATCCGACAACTTCGGCTGGGTTTGAACCCGTGATTTTGGGCATAGAAGCTCAGCATGCTACCAACTATGGCACCAAAACCGCTCATTTACCTTTTAAGATATGATTATACACAGGGCCGGTCTTAGGGGTGTCCGACATGTGCGGTCGCACAGGGCGCCAACGGTTTGGGGGGCGCCAAAGGCGTCCCCCAAAGATAGGCAAATTTCGATTTATTTCCTATTGAACAAATGACATGATAGGTAAATGCGAGTTCGTCAAACAAATAAGGGAATTCATTTTTTTTTATTCAACCGGTGTTATCACTCACGACTGAAAACCCTACGCGCACCTTGGACCGTGACGGACCGAAGTTAAACTCAGTGAAATAATGACTAGCAAACACTATATCTTTCTCTCCCTTGCCGGCTCGACTCCTGGTCCCGGGACCAACCAAATCGCCCTTCGGCAGCGCTCGGGAATTTCCGTGATATTTCGGTTCGCTGTTGTAGCAGTGCTGTAGCAAGGCGTAGTAGAGAGAAAGAAAGCGAGGAACGCAGGGAGAGAGGGGAGTGAGGTTGGAGAAAGGGGTGTGGGTGTGGAACGAGCTGGAGACAGAGTCAAAGAGAAAGAAATCATAACAAACAGCACGTGTGGCTGGGCGAAGTCGGCGTCGACCCGCTCGTACATGTCAGGACATATTAGCACAATACTCGGGAGTTTTATGGCTCTTGATAGTTGTCGTTCATTCGAGTGCATGGAGCGGATTGTGTAAAGTCGGGACGAAGAACGTGAAGCCCTACAACAATGGCTAGTGGAGCTGCAAACAAGAAACTAAGGTTGCAGCATGCAGAAGAAGACAAGAAGGCAGCAGAAGCTTTTACAAAGTTCGTCCGACCGTCAACATCAATCGACGGGTGATCTTCTCAAACAAATCCTACTGATCAGTCCAATAATGTACCCGTCAAAGTTGCAGAGCAAAATGAATGTATATACCGTATTTGCTCGCGTATATCTCGCACCCCATTTTTTAATTTGAAATTTCAGTTTTTGTCCATCATTACCACATCCTCTCGCAGACCTCTTCTCTTACTTTTGACCATCCCATAAAGTACTTTCTTATTTCCTCTGCTGTCTTCCTCCATCATCTCTGTCCACTTTACCATCCACTTCTTCCTCTCCTCTGCGACAATCTTGTTTGCTTCTTTCTTCTTTATCTTATAATCTCCCCTTGTCAGATCAGTTCTTTCCTGGAACCACACTCTGAAAGCCTTGTTCTTCCTTCCCACAGCTTCTTTTACTCTCTCATTCCACCATGGTGTCTCTTTACACCTCTTTCTGTTGCTTGTTCTTCCACATACTGCCACTGCAGCTTCCACCATTGTGTTTTTGAATTGCTTCCATTCCTCTTCCCCTGTTTTAGGATTGTCTGTTGGCATCCTTTCCCTTATTATCTTCCGGAATTCTTCCTTGACTTCCTTTTCCTTGAGTTTCCATACTTTGATTCTCCTTTCCTGGTACTCTGTCCTCTTGCTATCCTTAACAGCCCCCAGGTTCATTACAAGTATTCTGTGGTCGCTATCTAAGGCCTCAAATTTTGCTTCACACAATTGTAGTTAGTGGAAGGTTATTTTACATGCTATAAATCTATGACATGGGCCTGCCGACTTTACTTCCCCTCCGAAGAAAGGCATACTGAGGGATTTTAAACGCTCTTAAAAAATCCGACAACTTCGGCTGGGTTTGAATCCGTGATTTTGGGCATAGAAGCTCAGCATGCTACCAACTATGGCACCAAAACCGCTCATTTACCTTTTAAGATATGATTATACACAGGGCCGGTCTTAGGGGTGTCCGACATGTGCGGTCGCACAGGGCGCCAACGGTTTGGGGGGCGCCAAAGGCGTCCCCCAAAGATAGGCAAATTTCGATTTATTTCCTATTGAACAAATGACATGATAGGTAAATGCGAGTTCGTCAAACAAATAAGGGAATTCATTTTTTTTTATTCAACCGGTGTTATCACTCACGACTGAAAACCCTACGCGCACCTTGGACCGTGACGGACCGAAGTTAAACTCAGTGAAATAATGACTAGCAAACACTATATCTTTCTCTCCCTTGCCGGCTCGACTCCTGGTCCCGGGACCAACCAAATCGCCCTTCGGCAGCGCTCGGGAATTTCCGTGATATTTCGGTTCGCTGTTGTAGCAGTGCTGTAGCAAGGCGTAGTAGAGAGAAAGAAAGCGAGGAACGCAGGGAGAGAGGGGAGTGAGGTTGGAGAAAGGGGTGTGGGTGTGGAACGAGCTGGAGACAGAGTCAAAGAGAAAGAAATCATAACAAACAGCACGTGTGGCTGGGCGAAGTCGGCGTCGACCCGCTCGTACATGTCAGGACATATTAGCACAATACTCGGGAGTTTTATGGCTCTTGATAGTTGTCGTTCATTCGAGTGCATGGAGCGGATTGTGTAAAGTCGGGACGAAGAACGTGAAGCCCTACAACAATGGCTAGTGGAGCTGCAAACAAGAAACTAAGGTTGCAGCATGCAGAAGAAGACAAGAAGGCAGCAGAAGCTTTTACAAAGTTCGTCCGACCGTCAACATCAATCGACGGGTGATCTTCTCAAACAAATCCTACTGATCAGTCCAATAATGTACCCGTCAAAGTTGCAGAGCAAAATGAATGTATATACCGTATTTGCTCGCGTATATCTCGCACCCCATTTTTTAATTTGAAATTTCGGGGGGAAAAAAAGTACTCGCATCAGGGTGTCGAGCGATGACCTTTTTTAAAATTCCCGTACGAAAATCCACCAAATTCCCGTATATTTTAGAACTCTCTAAGACTTCGAGTTCGCATACCGAATGGCTGAAAAATGAATCTTAAAGCGCGAATCAAGATTTTCTGGCGTAAGTGTAACTGCATTTTTGGAGATACTTCCGCAGCCCACGGGTTATGGCGAGATTTAGGTCTAATCCGTAGCGTGAGCAAAGCGCGCGCGCGCGAGTGAATTCTCTCGCAGATACCGTTTATCTGAGGAGAGCTGATATAAATGAATGTTTTACTGAGGAGGGTTGAGAGAGTAGAGAATAGAAGTGTCACATAATAAATGTTTACGGGAAGTGACTGAATTGTATGTTACCGTAACCGTATAGAGCTTCCACGAGTTCAAATGACACCGAAGCTTATGCATAGGGAACTTCCAGTCCGCGAATCTTCATTTGATTTTCATTGGCAGTGAATCGTTCGTTCGCGATTATCTTCTTTATTATTTCGGATAGTGGTTTTGTTTTTAGGCGTTCAACTTATGAAATAAGAACTGGAGGGTTGGCCTTTCATGAATATTCCAAAGACAAGTGTCTCCTAAAAGAGTAATTAGTAAAACTTCGCATCAGAGACGACCATAACAAACAGCTTGCCTACAAAGTGTGCGATTTGCACATTTCAAACGGCATTTCTTAGACTACAATATTTAAGTTGGTGCAAATTAAATGTTATATGTGAGAATATTATTATAATTTGCTATCCGGTTGTTATATTAGTATATTATGCATTAACGTGACCCGTTTAAATGCTAAATTGTGACGGAAGCTACGAGTTATAGGCTATTCGCCGTACCGGTAGGCCTAATATTTACTAACGCATCGTTTCTTCTTTAATATTTATTTAATCATTATAATTATAATAGCCTATCTTCAACACTCATTTAACCAAAAGTCAGTTTATAATTCTATACATATTCCAGGTATTTCAAGAAAGCGATATTTGATAGCACATGCGGTTCCACCTTAAAATCCAACCGTGCCTAGTTTTCAGTATCTATGGAAAATATTACCGTAAGTTAATAAACCAAACAACTGGCGACAATTTTTTTTAAATGCTCATTTACATCTTCACCCTAGTCTACGTAAAGTACCATACGGTAATCACTGAAAGGGTAAGGGGGTTATGACCTCAATTTCACAAACGAACGAACCTCATTTTGCATGAATTATGGAACCCGAATCCTAATGGAGGTATGGATTGTCTGCATTTAGAAATATGTTAGTCAATAATTTAAAACAAGATGCCAGAAAACTAAATACAAAAATCTGCGTGCCTACTACGGTGTAAAGTTGCTCCGTGAAAAAAATACACCTCGCCAAGATTACACGACGTGCATACAGTTAAATACTATCATCCAATTGGAGAAACACTTTCTCTGTCACGATCTTATAAGCAATTCAAACATAAACTGCTGTAATTTACGGGAAAATGGGCAACATTTAGAGACTACGAGTGTTGTATGTGGCACAACGTTAGCTAACATTTCGCGTCATTAATACATAAGGAATGAACACATGCAGAGCTTTCTCACTGCACACAGCTGAAGATCATATTCTTGGTGCATTTTACGTTCTCTTAATAACAATAATTTGCTTAGTTACATGCAACAAAAATTGTAGTACACAGTTCCCATTGCTTCCAATACCGGACTACTAAACCAGAAAATGGTAATGCATAAACATACGCCAGTGGCGCGTCCTATGGCAAATGAAAGATCGAAAGAAAATGTAAGCTCTATAGGAGCACGGAACAAGACGATACGATTTTCTACTCTACTGAAAATAGTCAAAATTCCCTTTGTAATAATGACTAATAATCCTGGGGTTATGTAGTAATAATAATGATCGTGTGGCCTCCGGAGAGACCTAGTGCAGATCTTTCTAGTTGACGCCCGTCGGCGACCTGCGCGTCGTAATGAGGATGAAATGATGATGAAGACGGCACATACACCCAGTCCCCGAGACACGGTCATTAACCCCAGGAGATTAAAATCCCTGATGGCTCGGCCGGGAATCGAACCCGAGGCACTTTGGGCCAAAGCCTAGCGCGCTAACCATTTAGCCACAGAGCCGGACGGGTCATGTAGTAATAAGATGTAACCCACCCACTATCCCTTTTTAGATCACGACTTTTATAGTAAAAGTGTGTCCGCTATTACACGCGTAAATTATGGGACAAATACAGTATTGCTAACCCCATGAATTCAGTACTGTCACTATGCCCCGCTTTTCCTCTCCGCAAACCACGGTCGCCACATAACAAGACCCTACGTCCAACCGCCACATGGCAAGAATTCTGAGCATGCTTCTCACCTACACCCTGTATTTCGAAGGAAACAACGCGAAGGATATGCCGGTATATTTAATATATTTTAAAAGACGATCCTGAGTCAACGCCGAGGACATTCATACAGAGAAATACGATACTTTTAGATGAATAAATAAATTACACACCGAAGCTTTGATACCTTTATCATCGGTATCGGTACCAATTCAATAAATACGACAAATAGGGCAAACACTCTACAGCTAATGAATATAAAAACACTCACCATGCAATGATTATCCTTTAACATGAAACAAGAGTCTGAGCGGAGGTCGTTCACAGCTTACTACAGTAGTTGACAGATGCACACTCTCTGAATCGCGACTCTCTACGGTTAATATTAGCTTTTGTGATAATACAAAAGTAAAGTTAAGGTAAATACATATTTAGCACTGAGCACTCAAACAAGCCGCTCAGTGGCAATATTATTGCCATGGTTTTATATTGTCGAGTTGTAGGCTATTGAATGGCAGACGGTATTTTGAACACTATGATGGATTGCCAATGTTAATAATCATTTCATCCACCGCGATATCCAGATCGCCTTCAGTATTTCTTTCTGCACATGCTGTACGGGATGTATCCAATCCTCGGGTCGAACTTCGGCGAAGTAAAAGTAAGGAAACAGGCAGTGGTTAATAAGCGACTGAAACAATGCCTGCCCATACGAGAAGAATTCTGTCACGTGTTTTGTGTATTTTGTAGCCACATGTTGGTGACGGGTGTTTGATAGTAAAATGTCGAGAGCTGTGAGATATTGTTTGTAGTTTTTGAAATTTATGCATGTGTGACGCATTTGGATTGAGTGTTTTCACGGACTTGAAAACAATTTGGTAGGCTATGTGCATCTCCCCTGCGAAAGATCATGGAAAGGCTAAAAACAGTAACATTCCACACGCGACACGCCGCGAATACTTTTTAATTCAGATTTATTTTATCAAAGTAGATAATAGAAAATAAAATAATGCTAAACGAAATTAAATAAGTCACTTTGACAAATACAAGATTGTTACTAGGAACTTCAGTTATACACAGCACAAAATTAAGTTCTTTTGACAATACTATTTTTTTTCTCTCCAATTCCTGGAGATCTTTCGTGGCTTTTCTTTCGACTGCCACCTTAGCCGTCGATTTGCACCTGTTTTGCTTCCTTGAACACGGCGTAGGAGTTTCGGGCAGTATGGACTCTTGCTCACGGTATCTTTTCTACTCCACCAGCTGCCATCACAGCGTCCTGAACAGTATACGCATGCCAATCAGACTTGCTTCTTTGTGATTGACGATCATGCACTCCTTGTTCAGGGAGAAACCTCTGTCTAGAGCTGCATTGTTGTGATACAAAAACAGTATCATTTTAACGAAGCTTGAGAGCTCGTTTTTTTGGCAGGAACTGCTGAAGCCACTATTTCAGACCACAGCACGTCGAGCCGTGGCTCTTTTCCGTCGAACTGCTTCAAACGCGCAGTGACGGAGGGCAGTCTCAGAAGTGCGGAGTAGCTGCTCTTGAAGCGGTCAGCCATTGCGCCAGAAAGCAAATTCTTCTGATTACAAAGAATTTCCAGGGCAATGACGATCCTAACTTCTTCCAACTTAAGAGTCTCAGCGACCCCTATACGGTCCAGGCAGGAAATAGTACGGGTCTCTTGTGAGCAAGAGTTGACCTCTCTGATTTTTTCAGCCATAGGATACCAATGTACAATTTTCGGCAGTTGGTGCAAAATTGCAGCACATACGCGTTTGGAATTTTCTGAGATCTTAAGCTGTTAACTTCTTTAAGGGCTGCTCTTGTCGAGAAACCCAGGTCTCCTCTGAATAACAATGCGGACTAACTCCTGCATGTCATTGTCAGCAACCAGCGCGGCGCGCGGAGAGGGTACGGCCGGCGGTCGGCCAGGCAAAGCATGCATTCGACGTTGGCTGGGTTCTCATACCGCTTAGTGCTCTATCGGTGACGCAAATTGCGGGTGGCAGCGCAGTCTGCTGGCGAAATAGAAGACTGAGCGGGAGGACTCTACCGAGCGTTCGGGGGCTAAGAAGTCAGGCATTATGAGACTTTTGAAGATTTCCCGTATCAAGTGCGAATTTCCCGTATAATTCCCGTATTTTTCCCGGGTCACTAAATTTCCCGTATAATTCCCGTATTTCCCGTATCGCTCGACACCCTGCACATATATCTCGCATTCATTACTGACGCCATCATATAAATGACTGTAATAACCTTGAGGTAGAAACACGTTCGATTTAGCGCGCCACAACAGTAGTCATTGTCCAGGAACTTACCCGAAGCGTTACTAACGGGAAGAGGGAGCAACAACGAGTTGATCCGAACTTCGATACGAGCCGATTAGGGATCGAGGCGTCGCGTGAAAGCATACGGCGCAGCGTGAGTGTTAGCACGCTGTACATTGTTAGTCTTCGGCCGCGGTTAGCTAAATTCGCCGCCTTGAGACACGTTCGAATTAGCGATTAGCGCGCCACATAAGTTGCGCAAGTAGACCTACTGTTACATCGCATAGAAACGCAGTTCTGTCTTCTCGAATCTCAATGATTTCGTCTTTACGCATTGCGTCGCATCAGAGCTCGGCCGCGTGCAAGCATACGGCGCAGCGTGAGTGTTAGCACGCTGTACATCGTTCGCCGCGTCTGGCTAAATTCACCGCCTTGAGAAACGTTCGAATTAGCGATTAGCGCTCCACGTCAGTTGCGGAAGTAGGCCTACTGTTACATCGCCGAGAAACGCAGTTCAGTCTCCTCGAATCTCAATGATTTCGTCTTTACGCATTGCGTCGCATCAGAGCTCGGCCGCGTGCAAGCTTACGGCGCAGCATGAGTGTTAGCACGCTGTACATCGTTCGCCGCGTTTTCGGCCGCAGTTGGTTAAATTCGCCGCCTTGAGACACGTTCGAATTAGCGATTAGCGCGCCACAACAGTTGCGCAAGTAGGCCTACTGTTACATCGCAGAGAAACGCAGTTCAGTCTCCTCGAATCACAATGATTTCGTCATTACGCATTGCATCGAATCAGAGCTCGGCCGCGTGCAAGCATACAGCACAGCATGAGTGTTAGCACGCTGCACATCGTTCGCCGCGTCTTCGGCCGCGGTTGGCTAAATTCACCGCCTTGAGATACGTTCGAATTAGCGATTAGTGCGCAACAACAGTTGCGCAAGTAGGCCTACTGTTACATCGCAAATTTTGTTTTTTCGGGAATATAGTCATTCCCCGCGTATATCTCGCACCGAAAATTTTCACACATATTTTCGGTCAAAAAAGTGCGAGATATACGCGAGCAAATACGGTATTTTATTTTCAACAAGAACATTTTCTTACTCTCATAAAAGCGTGTTAAACTGTATATTTTCATTAAAGCACATTCTACATGGGTCGTAGTCTAGGTCATAGTCGTAAGGTCGCAAAGACTGTTTTAAGCACTGCTTGCGCGGATAAAGCTAAATAAACGCAGACCGCTATGTTATTTACCTTTTAAAGTGTGCTATTTTAGATTTATTTGGTAATTCTTGTTTAAGCAATCATAAAAACAAACTAAATTACGTTTTTAGACCGGTCCTTAAAATCGGAAACAGTTCCCTTATTACCACTCAAACCTCCAATGCAGAAAGGGCTTAATAATCCGTGTAGGCAGAAATGCGTTTTGACTTGGTGCCGGCCTGATTGTTGTCATCTTTTCAGGTGCGGTGACGGGTGCCAGCACCGTAATTGCAATTGGCTCTGACTGTGGCACTGCTGGTGATGGGGACGGTGTTGGATCTTGTGACAAGTGTGAAGGGGGGAAGGATTCGAGGAAACCTTTCGACTCGGGTGATTTTGCTGGTGATGGACATACAGTCAAAAGTGGTGAACGTGGTAGTTGCGGTGCTGATTTAACCTGTGACAGTGAAGGTTCTGGTGTCGGTACTGGTGCTGGGAATAGATTATGCATTGTGCCCTTCATTAGTGATAGCAGCCAACTTCAAGACCCAGCCTATTGGCCTCCGGTACGAAGCACGGAATGTACTGATAAAATTATCGTTCAAGGGCCAGTTAAAATAAAAGATCGGAACTTTAAAAACGATGCTGGAGGTGGCCGTCATTTTACTATGTTTCATTGTTATCGCGAGTTGCGGAATGGCGAAAAAGTACTAAGACGTTGGCTCCAATATTCTGACAGCTGTTCTCGTCACTTCGGGATTCTGTGACTGGACACATCTTTCACAAGCCTTAGAGTCTCATGAAAGATCCCCTTCTCATATTAAATGTTCTCAATTATGGGCCGAAACAGAGTTGCGTTTATCCTCGAAAAAGGGCGTTGATGATGTTAATCAACGAATTATGTGTGCTGAGGTAGAACATTGGATGTGCGTACTCGAACGATTGTTATTGCTTCGGGTGAATGTAGCTTTTCAAAATTGAAGTTGATTAAAACCTACCTGCGTGCTACAATGTGACAAGAGAGACTGTCAAAACTTGCTTTAATTTCAATAGAGAACGATGTTGCGCGTTCACTCGATTTAGCCCAGTTAGTAAAACAGTTTGCTTCAGCACGGAAAGCTCCCTTCTCATAAGGTTTTGTGTTTAGTGTGTTTTTTCCTGTGTGTCGTAGTCGTTTGAATTAGTAAAGCTGGATTCCTGTAAGTGCATTTTTCCTGTGATGTTGTTATGTTGACACTTTGCATCACAACTGAAAAAATAGTTATTGTAATCTGTTACGCCT
The DNA here is from genome assembly GCA_946902985.2 of Meconema thalassinum. NCBI lineage: Eukaryota > Metazoa > Arthropoda > Insecta > Orthoptera > Tettigoniidae > Meconema > Meconema thalassinum. The sequence continues at coordinate 898,731,034 of OX336390.1, forward strand.
CACCTATTAGATAATAAAGTCCAGTATTTTTGCATCATGCGAGCATACAGCCGATATTTTGTGTGTTACCTTGGCCATCCCCTTACTACAATGCAAGTATAGGCTGGACGTTTGTTTTAAACGATTGCTCTTGACCTTGAAGCCTGCGGGTGAGCCTACACACACTCACTCTCTCACCCTATCGCTTCACACTTGTCACCACCGACCTGATGTAATGGGATTCCAGACTTGAGCAGACAGTACAGTTCACGTCGAAGTATTGTGTGACTTGGAAGTACACGTTAGGTAGTTACGAACAAAACGTCATTATATTTGCCAATGACTATACTTCAGGAGTAGTGTGAAACAGATTTGTCAATCATCGGATCGCTTGGGGCAGCTGATAACAACACAGGTACGGTAGTAACTCGCCTCCAGGCTTCCATTAAGATTTTTCACTCGTCTAAAACAAACGTCCAGCCTATAAAGCATGTTCAAGTAATATAGTAAATGGGTAAATGTACTTTAGGTTCTTTTTATTTAATTTCATCCGATAACTCGGTCGGTGCCTTGCCTTTGCCTACATTTTCTACTTTATATTTTCATGATTCCTCTTTACGAAATGAAAATCCACAGCCTGCTTCCAGTCTCCGACCGGGTCAGGAATGGAATGAATGAAGCCCCTATCTAGCAGCGAGGATATGAACTGTGCCGGCTGCCGAGGCCTGACGCACTCCTCTGGGGCAATGTTTAAATGAATGGCAGATGAAATGAAATGATAGTGGAGAGTGTTGCTGGAATGAAATTTTGACAGGGAAAACCGGAGTACCCGGAGAAAAACCTGTCTGCCTCCGTTTTGTCCAGCACAGATCTCACATGGAGTGACCGGGATTTGAACCACGGACCCAGTGGTGAGAGGCCGGCGTGCTGCCGCCTAAGCCACGGAGGCTTTGCCATGATTCCTCTTTATGATACCACATAATTTTTGCCCGAGTTAGGCAACCCGCCTCGCACAGAGGGGCGCAAAATCGAATTTCGCACAGAGCGCTGAAACCCCTAAGACCGGCCCTGATTATACATCACTAGATACATACTTGGAGAAGTTCTTACCATCTGCAGAAGAGCAATATAGATCATTATCTTCTTCAATAGTCTGCTTTGAGCAATCATCTTTAAATGCAATGGACTGAAAAGCAGTTATCCATTCAGTCATCTCTTTCTCAGTACTGGTGGCAAAGTGGTATATATTAGTTCTTGTAAGGATCTAGAAATATAAGACAATACAATTCTTATTCTACAAGAAATACAGTACAATAATTTTATAAAGTAATACATCAAGTTTCTACAATACATATTTTCTCCATAAGTGAGAAGCTTCAACAAATTTCTTATAAAATTAAATATGTAATGATTCAGCAAAATGCGAGTTTCTTTTCAAAATTGAGAAGTGTTTTGAAAGATCGCTGAGGGAGCCTATTGGTTGACAATCCGTGGATCCAGTACACTGGTCACAAGGGGGAAAAAATTGTGTTTCTACTCATTATTCTTGTTTATATGGGGTTGGGGATGATGAGAGATGAGTCTCATTGTGACAAAGGGTTTCATGAAATCAGAGTGAATTTTACAGTTAATATGTGTCAGTGAACTTGAGAGGAAAGAAGTACAATGTGGTCCAAGTCTATGCCCCACCCACAAGTAGGAAAAGGTTGAGTTACGTAATGACTTGAAAGCACACACCGACCATGAAAATTTGATTGTAATGGGTGACTTTAATGCACAAGTTGGAATACAGCGAGCTGGATATGAATCCATACTGGGCCCTTATGTAATGGGAAAGAGATATACAGAAGGAAAGAATATGCTACACCTATGCTTGAGAAATAACCTGATGGTGAGCAACACTTTGTTCAGAAAGGGGACTCCCATAAAATCAATAGATACAGCTAGATGATAAAACAGGTACAATAATAGATTACATACTAACTGATCGTAATTTATGGAAAAATGTGAGTGATGTCAAAGTCATTCCAAGTGAAGGCCTTGCTGGAGACCATAGACTACTAGTTGCAGTTATTGGAGAGATGAGACCTCCGAGGGTCTGTAACAAAAAATCACAAAAATTAAAATTTGGCGGCTAACTGAACCATGTATTAAGGATGAATTCAAGGAAGGTGTCCGCAAAATGTCGCCAAAAGAAGAACTGACATCGGTAGATGAAGAATGGAACACTCTAAACAAGGCCGTGGTAGATACAGCAGAAAAAATATGTGGACGACAGAGCAAAATAAGAAAACCTAAAGAAACTAAATGGTGGAATGATATTAAGAAGGCTATTAGTGACAGAAACTCAGCAAGAAGAACACTATATCGAGCAAGAACGCAGGCAGATCCCCGTGTATTAGAAGAGAAGCTTTCAGCTTACAGACAGAAAAAAGTACATGTGAAACAGCTATACTCTGTATTTCAAAAGAAAGAACGTGAAGGAAATGGCAGGAGCTTGGAACAGCTGAGCTGTGTTGCCAAGTTTTTATTGTTGATGTAGATCAGCAGATTCGAATAATACAAAGGGCTACACTTCGGACATTATTTCGGTACTATTATGCGCAATATAATGCAAATGTCGATCCTGAGTCAATGCCGAGGACATTCAAATAGAGAAATATGTTGCATAAATAAATAACAAACGGAAGCTATGCTACCTTTATCACCGTTATTCAATAAATACGAGAAAGAGGCCAAACACTCGACAGCTATACAAATATAATACAAAATACAAGCACAAAGTAATCTGATGATTAATGTATCAACACTCACCATGCAATGATTATCCTTCAAGATAAAACAAGAGTCTGGGTGGGGGTCATTCACAGTTTACAGAAGTTTTTAGCACAGAACACAGAGTTATATTAGTTATTGATGTTTTAAGGGGAAGAACTACGAGGTCATCTGCCCCAAACAGAACACAGAAACAACATAATGATAACACCAAGCACACTCACTCACTCATTGTATCGCGACTCAGTACGGTTAATAAAAAAATAGCTTTTGTGACTCCACAAATGTAATGTTAAGGTAAAGAAGTATTTAGCGTCGAGCACACAAACAAGCCCCTCTGTGGTGACGTTATTGCCGTGTATTTACATTGTCGATTTGTAGGCTATTGAATGACAGGAGGTAATATGAGCACTACGGTATGGTGGGAATCAATAACTTGTGCTGTATTCGTATTATCGACTGAAGCGAACTGACACCAATAATCCTTAGTCACTTGGCAAAGGTTCGACCCCTTCCATCCCGTCACTGTCCATATTATCATCATCATCATCGTCTTCAGAGCTTGATGAATTGCCAAGGTAAATGATCATCTCATCCACCTCGACCAGTGTTAGATCTTTCACGGGGTGAACGAGTCCTGCGCCTACCTTTTCGAGAAATCATATCTCAAACAGAAATAACTACAGTACTTACTTATAACCTACCTATAATTAACAAACTAACTAGCTAATTAAGAACACGATGAAACTAGGAAATAATAATAAAATAAAAGAAATAGCAAAGTAAAAACTGAAACAAAAATATTAAAACTCGATGCTTGAAGTAAACGAAACAATGACAATGAAACTAACTCCGAACACAGACAGCGATTAACAAGCGACTGAATCATGAGCAATGCGATGGCAACGTGTGCCGCTAATTGTCAAAATCCAGCCAATAGGAGCCTGCGGCGGCCATTTTAAGATCGTTCCCGCCAAATATGCCAGGTTTTAAAACCTGGATTTTCCGCCAAATCAATACTTTTACTTATGTAAAAATTTTTATGGGTACATGTTTCGGAGACCCTACTGTCTCCTTCTTCAGCCCTCCTTTGTTACTACAAACATCGTGTCACATTCAAAATTCCATAATAAAACAACAGAATACACAACATAAATTACACAACCACAACATATTAAAAACTACGAGCTTAAAAACACACTTAAAATTCAATAAACAACCAAAGATAAAACATGTGATGCTCCTCGCATTTTTCAGTCAATCAGTTCATGTTAAATTTGTGTCATGGGACACGTTAGAATATACTTAAGCACAGCATTTGTTTTTGTTCACTTTGTTTCCGAAATAAAATTGAATGTGATTAATCTATGGAGAATCTTGCTGAATTGAATGCATCTAAGATTTGCATATTGTCATTTTTACATTTGTTGTTTTAGGTAGAACATCAGGTATTCTTGTGTTCCTATTCTATAATACTTAGCAACATGCTATAGTAGAATGACTGTTGTTATGAATAACAGTCCAATAGAATTGAAGACGGTAAATTCAAGGCTTCTTATGATGGTAAGCTGATGGTCAACGGCTTCTTTAATAATTTCATTAATATTGTACTGGTCCTGAAATGAATGAGTTACGTTTTAGAAAATAAAATCCCAAAAACTAAATATTATCAAAACCGGATCCAAATGAGATATAATAAAGACTTAATAAGAACATTTCAAATTGATACCTCGTCTTATTCATGAAATACTAAATAGTTCCAAACAATCTGAAGAATAAAAACATGAGATAATGCCTTTATTATTACGTGTTTCCATAATTATGGAAAAAATAATTCTTACGGAAATTAAAACATTACAAAGACTTACCGGACATAAGTGGCCTAGTCATTAACACAGCCCTCATAGAGGTCCACTTCAACTGAGCTACACCTTAACAAATGACACAGCTGCTCGCTTGCAGTGAAACGGCTTGACGCGGAGGCGGGGAAAGGGAGGGGATGGGATGGGGGCGGAGGGGAAAGGGAGGGGATGGGATGGGAGGGGGGTAAGAAATTAGATCGAACCGAGAGGGGAGTGAGTGTGTAAGTGGTGTAATTAGAACGAAATGTATGAGAGAATACCTAATGTGGCGGGGGTTGCGGGGGTGGTTTGCGTTGTTTATTGTTTAAGTAATCTGCTATTGTATCAAACAATTCGTTGGTTTCAAAATTAATTACATTTAAATCATTGCATTCATTAGACCTCTGGGATGTATTGATATGGATATTTTCTAAAATATTCATGTAGCTGCCCTTAGACGCGTAATGCAAGATCGTGACGTCATTGTTTATGTCGGTGAACTTGTGTCCCGTTTCTTCCATATGTGTTGCCATGGCTGAGAATTTCCTATGTTTAATGGCCGAAACATGCTCAGCGTAACGAGTGCGTATGCTCCTACCTGTTTGTCCCGTGTAATTTGATCTGCAAGAACTACATCTTAGTTCGTAAACGCCCGATTTCATATACTTATCACAGCTGTTAATTTTGTTCGAGTTGAAAAATTTATTGAAGTTAGAATTATTGGTTTTGAAGGCGATGTTCATTTTATATTTCTTGAGGATATTAGTTACTGTATGTACACTTTGATCTATGTAGATGAAAGTTGCAAACGTTTTCTTTTTTGAGTTCTCTCTAATTAATTTAGTTGTGGGTCTGTTTTTTAATTTATAGATTAACCTATTGACATATTTATGGCTGTAACCGTTTACTTTAGCTATTTGGTGTATTATATCTAGTTCCTGCTTCCGATCCTGTTCAGAGGAGGGGATTTTTAACGCTCTATTAATAAGGCTTATGAACGTTGCGTTATTATGGCCGCCCGGATGATTAGAGTCCTGTCTTATGACTGTGTTCGTTTGCGATGGTTTCCTGTAAACTTTGTAATGCAGACGATTATCTTTTCTGGTCACCGTCAAATCCAAATAATTTATTTTATTGTTGACTTCTGATTCTATGGTAAATTTAATATTATTATCAATGTTGTTCAACTCGGCCATTATTTGTTCTATTGTCTGTGTTTGGTTATCAATAATAATAAAAACGTCGTCAACATATCTCCCCCAGAAAACTATTCCTTTAATTTGGTTGATAATTTTCTCGTGTTCCATGTGGTCAAGATAAATGTTAGCTAATATACCTGACAACGGGGATCCCATTGCGAGGCCTTCAGACTGTTTATAGATTTTCTTGTTAAAAGTAAAAAAGTTATTGTCAGTGACGAAGGTTAAAATCGACGTAAATTCTTCGATTTCAACTTTGGACAGTTCGCTATTGCTACTTAATCTATCGTGAATAATCTCGATCGTTTTACTAACCGGGATGCTCGTATACATATCTTTAATTTCGACTGAATGCAAAGTATTATTTTCATTAAGTTTAAGGTCTATTGTTCTTTCACAAAAATGCATGGTGTTACTGAAAGAGCTGTTGGCCTTGAGCTTATAGTGTTTGTTAAGAAACTGTTGAGCAAATTTCGCTAGTTTGTATGTAGGACTATTCCTGAAGTTAACGATTGGCCTAGTCGGAATATTTGGTTTATGGATTTTCGGGAGAGATCTCAGAGTGGGAATGCCGGGGTTCATACTTACAAGCTTGTCGGCATGTCTCTCGTCTAAAACAAAGATGGTGTTCTTTAAAATTGTTTTCAACCGTTTTTGAATGATATTAGTTGGGTCCTTTTTGATTTCCATGAACCTGCCTGAATTTAGAAAATAGATTGTTTTGTTGACGTAATAGTCTTTGCTCATTAGCACTGTGGTATTGCCTTTATCTGCTTTAGTAATGATTATATTACTATCATTAATTTTGGTAACGAGTTTTTTGAAATTGTTATTTAGGTTACGGTTTACTTTAGCATTACTCTTGTTTGAATTGATTATCTTCTTAATTTTCTTGTTGGTTTCAAACCTAGCGCCATTTTGCTCTTCAGCAGGAAGTCTCCTAATTGCTGCTTCTGTTTCGGCTACCAAAACGGTTAGATTATTCTTACTGTAATTTTGTTCCCAGTTGTGTTTGGGGCCTTTTTGGAGGATTTCCAGGTCACTCTGGTGGAGGGTGATATTAGTCATGTTCTTCACAGGGCTTTGGAAAGTATGGCTGTTTTTTACTTCTGGGGTGTTTTGGTTGAGAGGCGTTTTTTGTGCGTTAAGCAAACTCTGGAATTTGTTATTTAAGGTATTGACCTTTCTGATAACGCATGAGTGTGTTATTTGACCTGCAATGATTTGGTATTTGTCCCATTCTTTCGTGTCTATAGAATTCGCTGCCTCTAGGTGGGCGCGGTACAAGGCATTACTGATGTTATTCTTCCTCATATAAAGGAACCTTATTTCGCGAATAAGAACTTTGTTATTAACCATGAACTGTGTATGTCTTTCATACGGGTTGGAATGCCCTTTTCTTTGATAACCTTTAAGATGTTGTGGAAATATTTTGTGTTTTCTGCATTTCTTGAGAAACTCGATGTCCTTGACGATATTCGCCAGTTTAATTTTGAGATCTTTGTACTTGAATGCTGTACCTAATAAATATGCCAGGTTCTTAATCTCGAAATACAGAAATGTAAGGAAGATCTGGCTACCAAAATAACACAGGAGGGGAGTAAGAAACTATTGTACAGTGTCAGAACAGAAGAACTGCAAATGAATCTATCCAATCAATAGAACTTCCTGATGGTGAGATGACGAGAGATAGTACTAAAATACTAAACGAGTTCAAAAGGCACTTTGAAACTTAACTGAACTGTAATGAAAATGCAAATGTTTCAGATGACAGGCCTTGTGATTTTAACAGCCTGAATGCAGATAGTTTGACATGGTTGGAAGTAGAGACAGCAGTATCTAAGATGAGGAACAACAAGTCACCTGGCAATGATGAATTCAGTGTTGAGATGATCAAAACTTTTGGAGAGTTCTGGACTGGAATCCTCAAGGGACTCTGAGACAAGGAAGGCCAAGGAAGACCTGGAAACGCACCATTGAAGAGGAGGCCAGGAAAGCTGGAAAGACTTGGAGGGAAGTGAAGAACTTGGCAGCAAACAGAGCCCGATGGAAATCATTCTTGGATGCCCTATGCTCCGCACAGAGCGAAAGCAAGTAAGTCAAGTACAGTAAGTCATACAGCTAATTACTTACACAGTACCACAATGAACACTTACAGTGAATACATTTGGGTGATGTCTCTGTGCATCTGGAGTGATTTTAATGCAGTTCTCCAAAGTAATAATTTTGGAGTGTTCATTTGAATTCTTCCAGACTTCTTCTTCATTATCAAACACTTCCAATCTTTCGATTCCATGCTTGCTTGGTTTAAACAATTGGCAGTACCTTTTATGCCAGGATTTCTAAAACAAAAAGGAAACAATTTACTAATAAGACTTATAATAAGATTCTAAAATAAAATGTCCAAGTTTCATTTTGGAGTTTGGACCATACAGTCATTTTAGTCCCATGTAGTTGGGTGTGTGCAGAATTTGTGTGACAAGCAAAACAAGAAATTGCTCACTCTCAACTTTTTACCTGCAGGATAGTGTTCACCATTATTAATTGTAATTTTATTTCACGTTCCCTTTTGAAAAAGGGGATGGGTATTCAGTTGATGAAGGATCCCTTGCGGTTCCTTTAATGAGAAAACTTTATTCATGAATCTGAGAACACAAGGAAATAATCTAGGTTTTCTTTGTACGGTATGTTGCAGGGTTTTGCCCTGGTGTACTAAAAAGATTATATTGCAGTACTCCAAAGGTATAATTTTGGAGTATTCATTTGAATTCTTCCAAACTACATCTTCATTGTCAAATACAGAACTTCCAGTCTTTTGATTCCATGCTTCCTTTAGAGAACATCTATAAGTAGAAACTTTCTAGTCGGTGAACACTTATTGGTCAATAGATTACTTAGGCAACATTCAAAATGGGCTTCTATTATTTCTTTAGAGAATATCTAGGAGTTTGTAAACTGTATTTTAAATGTGAAATTTACATGTATGTTTGAAATACTTGGTGTAATATATACAAGAGGCACTACGATGTGTACAAAAATTGCTATCCCCGTGAGGTCCAGACAGGGTGTACTAAATGTTTGTTAATAAGCCAAATTTGATACAAGGTGAAACCCCACAACATACACGGAGAAACCTAGAAGACTTGCCGGTGTTGCTCACTTGGCCATGACATGATATTCCATCTCTTTAGCCTATTTTCATCATATGAAATACAGTAACTGTATAGGCTTATGATATCATCTTTTGTCCATGTGTGCATGCATATACCCAATGATAGGCTATCACTCGCTGATGAGTATGATTGTCTTCCTCAGATGTTATTTGTGAGTCTATGAGTTCTTATATGACTATGCAGGCCAATCCTCGAGCCACAAATTCTTCCACAGTGCTGACAAACATTGCCAGCGTTGAATAACCCACAACAACTGGATTTCAACGCTGGCAATATATCCGGTATATTAGGTTTGACTCCAGAGATTTCAATGAGAATGGTAAGGAAATACTACTACCCAGTCCAATCCAACAGTGCCTTTCAAATTTTAATAAGTGTCACCAATACAACATGGTGACTGTGTGAAATATTTCATCGGTTCTCAATATCTCCAAAACAATTGCAGCAATCAAACTGGAATCTATTATATGACGATGGAAGACTACTAAGTAAATTCACATAAATGTGACCTTCAGAAACATGATAAACATAAAACCAACATGGCAGATAATCTAAATTCTCAAGTGTGTATTTACTCAAGGAACTTTTCTTTCTTGAACTTCAGATTTTTTGTTTTCTATATATTTTTGTTAATTATTATAATTATTAGATGTATTTAATTTTTGTTTTATTATTCTTAGACTTTTTCATATATAGGCATTCACCTCTAAATTTTAAATTCATCTAAATTTATATAATTTTATCTGTGTTAAGAGGGGCAGATGACCTTGCTGTTCCGACCCTTAAAACAAAAACTAACTAATAACATGGCAACCATACCAAATAGCTTAATACGATAATAGTGGAAACTCCCCCCAGAAACTGGCGACAACGATTCTGCGTGCCATCTAGCAGTTCGTGCAGACAACTACGAACTCGATTTCAATCAGCTGGCAAGTTTATATGCTGTACATGTTAGAAGTGTAACTTTTGGGCTGTGGAACCCCCGGCCTGATGTGGCCCTATGTTCCTATACGACTATTTGGTTGATTTGCATGTTTCAACTTGGGATCGTACAAGTATAACTTTAACCTTCGGGTTTAGATGTCCCTCGGTTAAAAGTGTTGCGAAAGGTAAATAATTGTTGCGAGAGGTAGATACTTGGTGCATGATGTGTGATATTTAGCTCTACTGATCACAGACAAGATGTGCAATGAGGGTTGAGAGTGCGATAGACAGAGACCGCGGACCGCTGTACACCATCCCGGGCGGGCTAGCCGTGGCTAGTCCCCCGAGCAGGTGCACAACGGCATCGCGGGGCAAGAGGGTGAATGAATTTAGCGGGCTGAAGTGACTAGATGCCTGAGGATGTGTAGGATGCTGGTGAGGGCTGTGTCTTGGTGTTGCGTATGGCTTGGAGGGGAGATGGGAAGTGTGAGTCAAGAGGGAATGTGTCTATGGTGTTGTTGTGTCCGCTGCAACTGCCTGTGGTATGTGTGGATGTTTTAATTACAAAATACAAAGTGATCCCAATTCATTTTACAGATTTCCTCAAAACAAACAGCTGTGAGTCTACATACTAATGTTTACGTACCTGTATTTTTTTCTATTAATCTGAGCTTAGCGTACTTTCTCAGGGGCGGCCCTAGAGCGGTGCGAACGATGCGACCGCACCAGGCGTTGTCATATGGGAGGCACAGAAAATGCAAGGGTAGATTGACAGCACAAAAAAATAAAACCCTATCACCTTATTAGCATACTACTTAACCCTACCCGTCAAAATTAATTCTATATATACCGTAAGCGAGCTAGGGTGCGTGCATTTCAAAGGTATAGACATTCGTACTTAACGTTGTATAAAAATTAACGAGTTGAAACCAATATCTACATGTATATTCTGTCCGCCACCTGTTTCCTTGGCGTTCAATCGTGTGCGGATGCATGTGGATTGTGATTTGTGTCTGTGTTGCGAGCTACGAGTGAAATTGAAACTTTACTTACTGTTAGAACGTTACACTATACTAAGGTGTTGCTTTTTAATGTAAGATATTAGTAACATCATATTAGACATATTTCTTTTTGTGTAAATAATAATCATGCCTAGCCTCGTCTAAGCGCGACCATAAGCGAACAATATTGTTTAATATTAAATAATATTTTAGGAGTGTTCTAGGAATATTATTTTTAATATTAAAATAGTAGTTATTAATAATGTAAAAACTGTTTGTTATATTTAGTCGCCACAATGAGATCTCGCACCACCTGAAAATATTGCTAGGGCCGCCTCTGTCTTTCTTAAAAACATTGTTGTAATTAAAACTATCCATTTAATCCTTTTCCAAGTGTGCTCAGTGGGTTGTGAAGAGCAGATAGATCCAACATGCAGTCTCCATATGTGTGTGAGGGATTTGTCTGCCAAAATGTCATGGACATGAAGATAGTTTTTGCCATTTTGTGTCTGAAAGCACCCATGGGATTAGAAGCAGATTAACTGGTTATTTTTTTATCAATGAATATCTTTAATGAAGGTATCTGTAACAGCTGTACGAAATTACAGACCGACAGGTATTTCAAAGCATGCGTTTAATTTTAATTTTTATTGGTTTTACGTCCCTGTTAAGTAGGCCTACTGCGGTTATTAGAGACGCCGGGGTACTGGAATTTTGCCCCGAAGGGGATCTACTGGCACGAGTTACTGGCACGAGTCCCTCGCATTTGCGCACCCTCAAATGCCAACTGGCTCCGCCAGGATTCGATCCTGAAACCTTAGGCACAGCTGGCGAGAACGTTAACGCTGAGCCACGAAGCCAGCCTAAGGCATATCTGAATAGAACGAATGATTCATCCGTGAAAAATCTTCCCACTAAAAATATCAAGCTCTATAAGATATTACACGCGTAATTTGCTTTTGGAATATCTGTAGGCTAGTCAAACTGCTGTCATAAAATGATGATAAAATGTTTTTGAATGACAATATGCATGTATTTCATTCTTATTACTGCCCCTTTCGGATCAACATCCATCTCCTTTCCTTATATTACCGGTATGCTACAAGAAGTACGCAAAGGAGTTAAAATCTGTATTTCTTTGCGTTTTCGAAGTCGAATTGTGTTATGGAATTGTTCGTTCCAGTAGTTGTCTATTCGAGCCACTAGATGGTAGCACTATGCGCTGTCTGCGTGTTAAGTGGCGCGAGTTTCCACTATTATCATATAAGCTATTTGACCATACATAGTTTAAATATTTGAAAGGACTTTTATGGTGACTGAATCACCCAAGTGCAATTAAACTTGGCTCAGTAAATCTTTATTTAGAGCTTAATGCATTGGTGTCTAATGTAATTCAAATATTTTGAAAAATTTAAGATGATGGCTGTGCAAAATGTTTAAATTATTTCTTGTATCCTAATTAAGTGATCAAGTGAAACTTTGTACAATGAATTGCCATAATAATTTTTATCTACTATACCAGTAGACTACATAACTCTATGGCTTATATTTAAACCAATCCAACATGGCTGCACGAAATATTTCACAATTTACAAAACTATTGCAACAATCAAATTTAAATTTTGTGGTGATATATATGTGTGACTTTCGATATTATAAGTTAATTAGCGATTAATTATACTGGCAATCTTAACATCCGAGTGCAGTGAAAGTTGGCACAGTGAATCTGAACTTAAAGAATAATACGAGTATATTGGCATCTAATATGGGTTAATTGTTTTCAAAAATACTGGCGATCTTATCATCTGAGCACAGTGAAACTTGGCACAGCGAATCTTATTTTGGAGTTAAATGTATTGGCTTTAATGTTGTTCAACTGTTTTCACTAATTCGATATGGTGGCAGAGCGAAATCATAAAAACATATTTTTTTTCTTCTTTCCTTATCAAGCGATCGAAGTTAAGCTTCATATTATGATCCACCATAATAATCTTTATCTACTGGCACTCAATTCCGTAGCTTATTTTTTATAAATTATAAGCCATACATATGACTTTCCTTAAAATGATGGTTTATATATTTATTTCGTATGGCAAAATGAGGTTAGATTGTGGCAAAGAATTGAAAATAAACAGATAACAATAAGAAAATGGTGAGGGCATAAGTCGATCTACAATGGTGGCGACAGTTTTAAGGTGTGAAACATTGAAGTCATCTGGCCTAATTTTCTATCGTAGGTATCATAAATAACAGATTATACACATGTTAATTTCTGAAAAGGAACCTCTCTTATTGATGTTCTATTGAACCAGTCTTTGGGAATGTTGATTAACCAGCACATTTGGCAATTATTTGAAAATTTCTAAGCAGATTTTTATAGAAACAGAAAGACGCCCTGAAGAGACTCATTCTAAACATTTCCCTCCACTCAATACTGCCATGTGCTTTGCTTGAAGAGTTTGCAAAGGAAGACAGAAGAATTATAGATTACGTCATCACTTACAGATTGGTTGTATACAGAAGTGCTCTAACTGGCTCGAAAGTGTTGGCACAAACTGGTCCAGTTAGGTTCTGTGAACCAGTCAGGTTGGCACACAGTTCAATTTGGCTGTTTGAATATGCATAGTTGTTGGATTGGTTTTGCAGAGTTCATAGAAATATGTCAATTTTTCAATAGTTTTAAGGGAGCAGAAATATAATGCAAAAAACATTATTTCTAAATACAGTGTAACGTGTTTTTCGAGGGGTTTTTATGCAACTGGCATAAGTCAGTAGGAAGCCATTCTATATTTATTTACGCGGCAAATTGTTCAGCCAAGAGAATTTTTCATGTTAATTTATTATTATTATTATTAATTTATTATAATTATTATTAAGATATTTTCGGAGCATTTTATAAAAATTATAAGCATACAGATAGGTTTTCTATGTCTTAGAAAACGCTATCAAGCAAATTATTACGAACGACAATATCATAGAAAGTTATGTGATTACGGAATTTAACGGAGTTTCGTCAGTTAGGGTATATCGAGAGACGTGACTCACTGGGAATTCAAGTACACGCTTAATCTCGTTGGAAAGCATGACGCAATCCTGGGTCACAGCGTCAAGGAAAGGCGGATATATGGAACGGAAAACGACTTCTCCCTCTCGCGCGCCGTGTGTAATGAGGCAGAGGAGGGGAAGTAGCGGCGTGCTCAGCCAATCAGTGAGGACCACGCAAGCTAGAAGTCGGATGAAGAGTGGGGAAACGGCGGGTGCATATATCGTTTGACGCGCCGTGGAACGAGGAGAATCTATGGAGAACTTGCCGAGTATGTTTGTACGCGGGAGTCGCTCCGATGTTCCGTGGAACGAAGACTATCTGTATAGAACTTAACGAGTACGGTTGTACGCGGGAGTGGCTCCGATGTTCCGTGGAGTGGAGGACTAACTTTTGTAAAACTTAACCAGTGTGGTTGTACGAGTGTTTGGGTCCGATGTACGGACCATAGAATTATCTAATCTACCAGAATATCATCATATATCGACGGAGATGTCGACGTCCAGGAGACTGTGGGAAGCTCACAGCATCATCCAGTACGAGGGAAAGGCTTCGGCTATTTCCAGTGGTAAGCGCGAATGACGCAGAAATACGCTATCTCTCATTTCTCTTTGTTTTATATTTCATATTTCAATAACTTCATAGCTTGGGAATAAGAGTAAAATCAATAATTTATCAGACTCCGTTTTCACGTAATTTTCTATCGGTAATATTCAAATCACAACGCTCCAATTTAAATTTTATACTTATTATTATTATTATTAATTTTGCTATACTTGTTTTATATAATAAATTCATTTCTTTTACAATGCAATCTTTGCTTTCAGTAGGTAGCATTAGATATAGACCAATTCCTTCTCCTGATACAATTGTTTGTTGGGTTAATGATCAAATCATACCACGATCTGAGTGAATAGAGTCTTGAAGGTGTTCTGCCAGAGCTAGACGTTGTTAAATACAAATTTAGATTTCAACATTGCATTGAGGTCTTGGCGCCCATTAAAACAACATAGCTTAGGCGAAGGTAAACAGTTACATTTATCACCCAACAGTTAGGGGCAGCCAAACCGTTACAATTGTCGCTACCGACATAGGGCTAGCAAAACTGCTACAATTGTTGCTACCAACATGGGGCATTAATTAATGCTACACTTGTCGCTCAACGTGGAGCAAGGTGAAAACGTTACAACAGTAGAACCCGCTAGCCCAAACTATAATTGGGAACAGGGCCTGCTTGGATTGGCAAAAATTTGGATTTATAATTTATAAAACTATGTTAAATGGCCTTATAAAAAGATGCTCTTAAGATCCTTAAACAAAAATTCTAAACCCATTGTCGACGTCCTAAAAAAAGTTACTATCAAAGACATGGTTTATTGGTTGACTGAGGCATGGGGAAATGTCACAAAGCAATTGCTTAGAAAGTCATGACCAACTCTATCATACAGTAAAAGCAGAATCATACAGCAATAGCCCAGAATTGTTTTACATCTTATGAAGCATATCTGAGGCTGTGAAGAAGCGGAGGAAATATATGTGAACGAGAGGTTATCAGCTGACAGAAGTACAAGTTATGACTGTTCAGGAAATTGTTACCGTAGTAAGTCAGTCAGATGAAGATGTGGGAGATGAAGCAGATGTGGGAGATGAAGCAGATGAAGCCCGACTATCTGGGATTACTAATTTGGATGCAGCAAAAGCATTGGAGACATCCTGTATGAATGAATTCCTGCAGTATGTCGAGCAACACCCCAACGCTACAGCGGCAGACATGTTTATGAAGCAATGGTGGAGTATTGCATCATTTTCAAAGATTTTAAGTCTTTGCATTACAGAATGAGAATTAATTTTTGTGTAATAATGAGTGATGTAAAATATTGTTTGTTTTTGGATGTGTTGAGATAAATTTATAATCTAAAAAGTTAAGTACAGTTCACGCCACAGTTTTTGGCCGGTGAGCCCCGATTGCGCAGTCATACAGACGACAGGTGGCAAACCTCAAGCATGTGCAATTGATATGAGAGTTCCTTTCCACACAACTGAAAACTTACGTATCAATTGCACATACGTGAGGCTCGCCGACTGTCCTTTGTACGACTCTGAAACCGGGACTGACCGGCCAAAATCCGTGGCGTGAACTGTACTAATATACCTTTCAAACAATAACTTCTCTTTGTTTAAAGAGCATAAATGAATACTTACAGTAACAATGTATCCAGAATTGTCTCCTTACAAACAAAATGTTGCAGCATTTAAAAAAAAACATAAGAAAAATGATCAGTTATTCATCCTTTCACTCACAACACACATAAGAATCAGCACTATAAGTAACAGATAAAGTTTGTGGTTTATAGGTTTTGCAATAGTTGCAAAATTTGTCCAAAACTCAACATGTATCTTCATGTTCTATGGCCACTATGAGTGAATTTTAGTGGTATTCAATAATTAGTAGTAAAATGCAAAATTATTCATTTCTAGCAAATAAAAGCAATATTCTTGATACAGTATTCTACAAAATAAAAGAAAATAATAGTGCATACTTTCGTAAAATCAATAAGAGTTTGAACATTTTTTGTTAATTAGTTGGACTGTGTTTGGAATTTCTTTCATTTTTAGAAGTGAATGTTGTAAATCTGCATATTTTTGATATGTGTGACCAATCCTGCCTTGATCCTTATTCTGTCCTTCCAGTTTACTCCACTCACCCATCACAACATCATCTTTGCTATCTCCATTCTTCTCTTCTGGGCCAGGTTTCAGAACCATGATGCACTATTATCTTATACAGCTTTTCTTTCATCTTACTACAGCTCACCCTGTAGCCACACAGAACTCCACTCATCTTTCTCCAGTTCATCCATATGCAGCTTATCCTATGCTATATTTCTTTGTGCATTCCTCCATTCCCATTGCCAACAAATCCAAGGTACTTGGACTTCTTCACCGATGTTAGCTTTTTGCCCTGGAGTTTCACAAACCTATACTCTGTACTCTCTGTCAAAATATATTCGTCTTCAATTGGCTAATGTTCATGGCACCGTTTTTACTCTTCCAAGAGCTTTGCAATCTTCTCTACTCGAAACACAACAATACCTTTGTCAAACTCCATGTTACTCCATATTACTCTCCCCTTAGCATCTTCCTTCAGTGCATCCATGACCAGTTTAGAGAGATAGGGGCTGATCCTTGATGGAGTCCGACGACAATGGAGAACCCTCCGTCACGCTATCACTTGGCATGACTTGGGTTTCTGCTCCCTTATACATTTCATTCACTAGTCTCGCATACTATACTCTTCTAGTTCAGGAGCTCTTGGCTGGCCACTTTATAGTATGCCTTCTCTATAGAAAGCTTTGGAGCCATTTTTCCATGTTCATGAGGATTTGAGATTCTGTGGAATTAGATCAACAAAGGAAAAGTTTTAGTTGGACTAAGTAAAGTATGTTTTAATGAGATTTATTGATGGTTATAAGATATAATATATAGATAAAGCTTACAGATGTTTTCAAGAAGTATTTAGAAGTGACAAATAATGGAAGAAATATAAAATATCAAGTATTGTGATAAGGTAAATTAACCACACTTCAGACAACCTGATCTCTGCTAGTAGGTAAGTTTTCTGTTATTTTTCTTTTCTTTTGGTTTTCTTAATTACTCAAGTTCCCCCCCTACATTTTTAATCCATATATCTATTAACCTGCGATTAGTTTAATCTTTTATTATAGTTTCCCTATCGTTTTCTCTAATTTTAAACTTTCCTTTTCAGATGAATGGGTTTCTTTTCTGATAAGGTCGGTTTTTGAACCTTCTTACTATTCCACCCTTCGTTTTAATCCGACGTAGTATCGACTGATCAACCAGAGCACAATTTCCACAGCACACATTTACTCTTTTATAGCTTTGATATCATGCCAACAAATATAGGAGTTACTACAAGACAACTTTATTTTGGAGTACTACAGTTATATAAATACAAAACCAAGAGAAATTGAACTGATCCAGTGTATAAGTTTTTACTAGAACTTTTAAGTGTTTCTTCTTCATCTAATACACGTTATTTACTTCTTATGTTTGTTATATACTGTATCTTAAGTTTCTTGGTATCATTCATTTTGTTTTCATTCATCCCCATTTCATTTCATTCATTCATTATTCTTAAGGAAGGAGTTTTTCTTGTGCTACCTAAAATTTCTCCTAGTCTGAGGAAGATACCAATTAAATTAGGTATCGAAACATGTACCATAGTTTAACAAGTTTATAACTTGTTTTAAATAAATGTATTGACTAGGCGGAACAGTTTCTCTTTTGTTATATAATTTGATTAGGTCGAGTAACTAGATTAAAACCTCATAATCTGGGCAGCTGTTTAATAATATGCTTTTAAAGATTTTAAATTAAATTTTGGAAGTTGAGGAACCAGCTGCAGATGAAAAAAGAAGAGGGCAAAAGATGTTATGTTATCAGATCCTTGATTTTCTATTTTGCATCTGCTGTCAATGATATAAAACCATCATCAACTTTGATTGACTCATGGAAGAAACTTTTAATAAATGAAGAGGTTGAACCAGATACGGCTGAATTGGATATAGAGGATTTTCACTACACACTCCCCCAAGGCGGTGAAAATTCAGCAACACTGGAAGACATTGAGTTGTGGCTAGAACAGATGAAGATGATCCAAATTATCACATTTTAACAGAGGAGATCATTGAAAGTGTAATCGCTGCAAAATGCTCTGAAACGGATGAATATAACCATGATGGAGCAGGCGATATTATTAACCCTAATCCAAAAATTAGTGAAATTGAAGTCGGTTGGTTCCTTAGTTTAGGGGCTGCGACAACGCGGTCAAGTAGCCACGTGTACTTTGGGTGTGTGTAGAATCTGTCTGATAACCGGTGTTAATTGTGATGACTGTATTAGTGTGTGTGTTATCTGTTTTTTAATTTAAGTAATGCAACTTAGAATTTTTCAAATAGTTCCTACTTTTGCCGCCAAGCGCCACCGTCAACGAATACTAGGCCAAGTTCAGAACTTAGCTACTAGACGCCACCGCAGTCGGCTCTTGGCAATGAACGTAGAAACCTAAGAGCATTGTTTACATTCTTAACCTATCCAATTTAGCTTCACACAGGTGTAATTAGTGGAAGGTTCTTTAACATGCCATAAATCTGTGACATGGGACCGCCGGCTTTACTTCCCCTCCGAAGGAAGGCATACTGAGGGATTTTTAATGCTCTTAAAAAATACGACTTCGGCCGGGTTTGAACCCGCAATCTTGGGCATAGAAGCTCGGCATGCTACCAACTACGCCACCGAAGCCGCTAAAAATGAAGTCCATCTAAACATTGCTATTAAATACAGTACGTTGAAGATAATGATAAAAACATATCTGCATATTATGAACATTTGAGGCATCTGCATGAGTTAATTATTAAAGAAATTAATGTCAAAGGAAGACAAAAAAAGATTAGCAGCTTCTTCAAACCAATGCTTGTCAGGTGTGGTGAATGAAGTTGTGCCTCGATTACCATGTTCTGGTTCAGTACTGCGCTACTTATTCTGTATTTTGTAGGGCCTAATACTGTATTGTATTATATCTTGCATACTAAATAACCTTAAAATTTAATAAACAATACTGTACTGTAGGCTTACACGTTCCTTTTACCTTAACTCATTTCATAGGTTATTTTGTTTAATCCCGACTTTCATTAATTCGGACAACCTAGAGCCCCAATTAGATCGGTTGAATGAGGTCCTGGTTGGTTGGTTCCTCAGTTTAGGGGCTGCGACTACGCAGTCATGTAGGTGGGTGTGTGTAGAATCTGTCTGATATACGGTGTTAATTGTGATTGCTGTATTAGTGTGTGTGATC
This sequence comes from Meconema thalassinum, assembly GCA_946902985.2. NCBI lineage: Eukaryota > Metazoa > Arthropoda > Insecta > Orthoptera > Tettigoniidae > Meconema > Meconema thalassinum. Next base: position 898,750,847 of record OX336390.1, read on the forward strand.
TGTAATTCAGATAAGGACTGCGGATGATCAATTTCAAGTAGTTTCTAATTTTGCTACCAAATGCTACCATCAACGACACCTAGCTGCAAACTTGGCTACTACACTCGCATAAAAGAAAATAATAAAAAACAGATCACATGAAAATTCAGCATTATTTTTATTTAAATCTTAAATATGAAAGGAATAGTTATTGTTTGTAACATGGAAGTAAGGTTATATATTTTCCTGGATGCACTATTGTGTAAATGAGATCGTATTCTCGTCTCTATGTCCCATTTATGCTTAACAGTTGCGATTCTAGCGACATGATCCGGTGTCCAGCGTAAAGTTGTGCGCGCCCAGGTATTGTCAATTGTTGAATGTTTTGATCTTATTGCCATTTGCCGCTATTTTTGACCACTCACTAAGTTATCCTTGTGAAGTTCAGCGGAACACTAAGTTATCCTTCAGCAGAAATGATGGGTTTGAGACCCGAAGATGTTACGGGGGCAGTGGCTCTGATCAATGATGGTCGCAGCCTCCGTACGCAGCAGCTGCAATAGGTGCACCATACACTAGACTACCATCCAAAATGCTGTCAGAAGATTCACAGAGAGGCAAAGCTATTCTAGAAGACCTGGATCTGGTAGGAAAAAGAAGACTTCGTGTTGAGATGACAGATTTATTGTCAGCATGGTCTTATACGCAGTGTACATTATCTCCTACAAGACCCTTCGATGGAGGTTCGGTCATGGTTTAGAGCGGCATCTCTGTGTAGACTCGAACAGAGTTAATGTTCATTGAGAATGGTGCACCCAACGCTGACCGCTACATAAACAAGATCCTCATCAACCATGTCATGCCGTTTGCTCCATTCGTCGGAGATCAGTTTGTGCTCATGCAGGACAATGCCCGACCACATGTTGCAAACTGTGTGTTGCAGTATTTGGACAGCATAGGAATCACACGACTAGACTGGCCAGCTAGTAGTCCCGACTTGAACCCAATTGAACATGTCTGGGACATATTGGGTAGAAGAATTCAAGGTCACAATCCATTACCGGAGACATTACAAGACTTGCAGAAGGCTCTTCGAGAGGAATGGGACAGTATCGACCAGAAAAAATCGCAGCCATAATCAAAAGGATGCCCAGGAAGATAGCGGCTGTAATTGGGGTTCATGGTGGAAACACGAAGTACTGAAACTTTCATCTCCGTGGCTTTTCTGCTCGTGTGCGTGAACATTTTAGCATAAGTGTCATTCAGTCACAAATAGTGGTCAATTAATGTAAACTTTGTGTAAATGGACTCTGTTTTACGTGTGGAATACTAAGAAAGGTTCAAAATAATTGGAATTTGAAATTAACATTTTAACACGCGAGGCTAGTGATCTTTTCTTTTTTGCTGGCCAGTGTAGATGCCACCACAACCGGCACCTGGTGGCGAACGTTGGAATTAATAGAACGTTAATCAAATCTAACATAATAAATTCAGCTTCACACAATTGTAGTTAGTGGAAAGTTCTTTTACATGCCATAAATGACATGGGCCCGCCGGCTCTTTCCCTCCGAAGAAAGGCATACTGAGGGACTTTTAACGCTCTTAAAAAATCCGATGACTTCGGCCAGGTTTGAGCCCGCGATCTTAGGCATAGTTTAAGCCTTTTTTTGGTTTCAAATATTCCCAAAGGAAATATGATGTTAGTTTCCATTTGAGCGGATGTAATATCAAATAATACTTTGGTGGTCCACCCCTTAAAACAACAATCATCACATCACCTTTCATTAGAGGACCAAGTTCCTCAGAGGTCCAAGGCTTATGAAGATGATGATAACCACACCACAGTGATAGGTGAGCCATTCTTCATAGAAGAACTCCGTGTAAAGCTGCTCTTGCCAGCTACAGGCGCCTACCAGGAACTACTGGAAGAGATTCAAACCGAGCGTGAGGCGATTTGGCTAGATTTCTACTCCACAGAAGCTATGTTGGACCCAGCAGAATGGAAAAGACCAGACAATGAGCTGCGTCACACATGGACAAGATTTGCAGTGCATGGTTTTCATTTTTGAGTCTGTAAGAAGGAAGTTTACCATTCGCCTGCTGCAGAGTGCCTATAATTTGTCAATTTTGTGGGAAACGTTGTGAATGGTATCATGCACTGGAATGCGAACGGAAGCCGTCGCTCAAGGAACTGTGTAGCGACAATGATCCTTCATGTTAGATTAGAAATTTAGTATTGTAATTTAATTTTCTTTGGCCATTGGCTGTAATAAATATTTAAAGTGATAGGCTATACCAGCCACTAGACCAGAAGAGGTATGTTCCTTAGCCTACACCCTTGACCTAAGAAATTCAAAATAATCCTTCTTCTGGCATGACATTTGTTTCATCCCCTTCAATCAAAAGCACATGAGTTTGATATCTATATCAGGCAATCATTCCCTCAACAAGGACTCAAAATTATTTTAACTTTTTAACCCTATTAAGAAACATTTTACTTTTAAAAATACAATTTTCCCAACAAATGTGTTTTACAGTAGAGCACACATGCAAAAGGAGCAAAATAACTACAAACTGTATTTTAAAATAAAGAGCTTATAACGGAAGTATTTAACAGCTGTACCACCTGTGCGCTTTTGAGCCAACACTCGGGCACAGTTCTCTAAAGGCGCACACGCTACTGGACGTGCACTCGACCAACCTGTAGCGAACATTTGAGGTTAACTATATACACGGCACTTGCAATACCAAAGCGGGAGTTTCTGATTGATTCTAGAAGCATACAAACTAGAGAAAATATTTTCGTTCGATTTCATTACATTACCTTCAATTGTCCTAGGACACCTTGGGGAGGAAACAACAAATATCCCTCTTTGAATGGTGTGTCAATTTCCATTATAGAATCTGTCACACTTCACAAACATCGCAGCAGTAAGAAAATTATCATCTGTTACTTGTATTTGTTGTTTTGAACGGTACGAAATGTTTTTCTTATGGCAATCGGGAACAAATAGTATTATTACATTTTAAAAACCGCATTCGGAGTGGGAAGTCACAACAACGATAACATGTAAGTCAACGTTGCCATTTCTTATTTTAATAAACAGTCGAAATAAAAAGCAACAAAACGCAACTTTCACAATATTAACGACGTAGTTTTAGCATCCTTGATGATATGTTAAGTAATATATCAAGAGACAAATTACAGTAAATAGAATAACAATACGATATATTTGGCAACATAGCTTGTGCCAGAACGCCCACCGGATGCAAAGTTAAGGAAAACTACATTCTATCGCATATTATGCATGATGAATCTGATATCACGGATATAGGTCGCGAACACCACAGCAGGGTGAAATGAAATACGTAGATTATGTTTCAGGGCAGATGCAGAATTCTTTAAGGAATGATAGCGACGGAAGAATCGTTCTCGCCACATTTTAGCAGGGTCATTTGGGGTAGTCGAAGATGAGGGGCCATCCGTAGCAGAGGCATTATCCAGAATCCATGAACTATAGATGCTCAGGGGTCATCCATAAAATACGTTCGCAAAAATGCCATAAAATTTACCCCCCCCCCCCCCCTTCTGTTCAATGTATTGCACAACTCAGTGCATGGGGGGAAAAAAGGTCCTTACCATAGCACCAGAGGCAGAAAATATATTTCTGAAATCCTTCCTTAAAAAACGTAGGACGGTGCCAAAAAAAGTTCATTTCGATTTTGCAAAGGCCTATTGGGTACCGGTAACTTAATAATGAATAAAAAACCTGACGATCGTAGCCTACATATTTTTGTAATTTATTGTACACTTTTGTCACTTTCTTGTAACGATCCCTCTCCCGTTCAAGCAAACATATTTCATAGATGACCCCTAAAATTGTTCTCAGCGGTGCAACGGAAGTTGTTGCTGCTGCATTATGTAGGAACTGAAGATATCTTGGTCATCAGCCCCGAGTAGGCCTACTTGTCTGTGAGGAATTTGTCTGACCGCCTGTATTACTGTGGAGTCAGTAAATTAGACTTCCGCCAACATTGCAACTACTGAGTTATCACTAGATGCCCACTTGACTAGGGAGTTGGGTCAGGTTTGTTATCCCTTAGATTGCCAACGTCCGATTGATGGGACATTCTGAAAAAAGAAAATTCCAAGTTACTTATTCGTTTTAATAGTTCATAATACATGTTTTGGACTAGTATTGGATTAAATAAGACTATATACAACAAGTTTTAAAGTCGGTCGAACTGATGACCTTTCATCCGCTGTTGTTGAGTCTTCAGTCTTTCGACTGGTTTGAAGCAGCTCTCCAGGCCTTCAAAAATGACTTCCTTATACCTAAATCTATGTTCAATGTCAACAGATTCCTTTTCTGTACATATGCTTTCCTTGCCTGTGCTAACCTACTTTTTATATCCCCTTCGCTTCGTCCATCACGGGTTATTTTGCTTCCTAAGTAACAGAAGTCACCTACTTCCTTTAGCTTACTGCCAATTCAACATCCATAGGGGTTTCTGATTTCTTTCGACTGCATTCCAATGTTTTTGTTTGTTTTACATTAGCTTATTAATTTTTATCATAAATTCTTTCCTCAAGACAGAATCAATACCATTTAAAAACTCATTCGGCTAAGATGACGATGTCATCAGCAAATCTCGGAGTTGAAGTTATTTCTCCTTGAATTTTACTCCTACTTGGAATTTTTCTCCAATTTCCTTCATTGCTTGTTCAATGTATGGATTGAAAAGTAGGGTTGATAAGTTGCAGAAGAAAAGTCAAAAGCCAAAAAGTGTTGGCAACAGTCAGACTGAAAGAGAAGGACGTGAACAAACGATTCAAGATGAGCATAAAGGAAGGACGAATGAAAAACCCTGAACAAGCTACAATTGCAGATGAATGGGCACTTTTGAAGAATGAAATAACAAAATCCGCAGAATAAACCATTGCTAGGAAAGAAAGAATAGGTAGAAAACCGTGGATCACGCAGGATATACTAGAATTAATGGATGAAAGGCGGAAGCACAAGAATGAAATAGATGAAAATGGAAAAGCATAATACAGACGTCTGAGAAATAAGGTTAACGAGAAGTGCAAGGAAGCAAAAGAAGAATGGTTGAAAGAAAAGAATGAAGATGAATACCGGTACCAGCTTCAATCTTATATGCTCAAGCTAGAATGACTGCTGTCTGGTTTCTGTATAGATTGTAGATCACCCTCCTATCCCTGTACTTTATTCCAATCGTTTTCAAAATGTCAAACAATTTAGCCCAATCAACATTATCAAAAGCCCTTTCTAAGTCTATGAATGCCATGAACGTTCTCTTATCTTTCCTTATTCTAGCTTCCAAAATCAGCCTAAGACTTAGTACAGCTTCCCTTGTTCCTATGTTTCTCCTGAAGCCAAACTGGTCTTCACCCAACTCTCTTGCTATCTGTCTTTCCATCCTCTTGTAAATTATTCTAGTCAGGATCTTTGAAGCATGAGTGATCAAGCTGATTGTACAGTATAATCTTTACAATCTGTCAGCTCCTGTTTTCTTCGGTATAGGGGTGATAACATTCTTCTTGAAATCAGACGGTACCTCACCTGTCCCATAAATCCTACACAAGTGAAATAACCTGATCAGACCTTCATCACCTATGCAGCTTAGCAACTCAATCGGTATATCATTTATGCCTGGTGCTTTGTTCCTGCTTAAGTCCTCCAATGCTCTGTCAAATTCTGATCTAAATATTAAATCTCCTTTCTCATCCTCATCAATTTCCTCTTCCCTTTCCATTTCATGATTCTCAATATCCTTTCCCTTATACAAACACTCTATATAAGCTTTCCATCTCTCACCTTTTCTTCCCTATCTGTTAGAGGTTTTCCATCTGAGTCCTTAATATTACAGCACTTGGTCTTCCTTTCCCCAAAAGTACTCTTAACCCTTCGATAAACTGTATCTAAGTTACCTTTCCTAATTTCAGACAATTTTCTATACCTGCACATTTCTCTTTCAACCATTCTTCTTTTGCTTCCTTGCACTTCTCGTTAACCTTATTTCTCAGATGTCTGTATTCTGCTTTTCCCTTTTCATCTTTGTTCACGTCCTTCTCTTTCAGTCTGACTGTTGCCCACCTTTTTGGCTTTTGACTTTCCTTCAATTTCTTCAACTTAAGTCTGCATTTCATAACAACCAGATTGTGGTCAGAGTTAATATCAGAGTCTGGGATATGTTTCGCAATCCAAAATCTGGTTTCGAAATCTCTGCTTCTACCATAATGAAGTTGATTTGAAAACGCCCTGTATCTCCTGGTCTCATCCATGTGTATCTTCTTCTATTGTGGTCTTTGAATAAGGTGTTAGCTGTGACCAACTTATGCTCGATGCAGAATTCCATTGGCCTGCTTCCTCGATCATTCTTTTCACCTAATCCGAATTCTCCTACTAGTTTCCCTTCTCTTCCCTTTCCTACCACAGCATTCCAATCTCCCATTACTATAACATTTTCATCACACTTGACATACCTCAGAACTTCATCTCTTTCTTCGTAGACCTTTTCAACATCTTCATCATCAGCTTGACTGGTGAGCATATAGACTTGTACCACTATGGTGCACTTTGGTTTTGTATTGATTTTTGCTACAATAACCTGTTCACTATATTGCTCATAATATTCTACCCGCTGTCCAAGTTTCCTAGTCAATATGAGACCAACCCCTGCTTGGCCATTGTTTGATTTACCGTAGTGCTAATGATCTTATAGTCTCCTGACCAAAAGTGTTGATCTTCCTGCCAGCGCATTTCACTAATCCCAACCAAATCCAACCTCAACCTATCCATTTCCCTTTCTAATTTTCCAACCTTCCACTACCAATCAGACTTCTAACATTTCTCGCTCCGATCCGTAGAATATTAGATTTCCTTTCGTCACTTCTGTGATTTTAACTGCTAATTTGTTGGCGGGAGTCTGCTTGCTAGCCCATGAGGAGCTTCACATTTCTGCCTTGCTGTCTTTCTCTCAGTTATTTGTTTATCAGTGCCGTTGTCAGTGGGTTATTACTTTTCTTTGCGTGAATCATAAATACTAACACTAACAAGATGAACTATTCTACAAAAGTATAATAAAAAACACAATTATATTTGTATATAAATTTCATCTTCAACCCCAGTGATCAGAATCTGATGATGACCACGTGACCGTCGAAACACGTAATCCTAAATTCCCCCCTTATTTATCAGTGAATAGTATTAATAGCGTACATAAAGGCTGTAATAAGGGTGTGCATCCTTTGTGCCTCTCTAATCACAATTGTTAGGGTGTGTCCTAAACATGTGTTAATATTAGTACCTTTAGTTTCTTTCCATCCAAAAAGTGAATTCTGGAGTAGTGTGAAGTGTGAAGTAGTGAAATAGACATTAGTAAACTTTTTTACTTAAAAATCGCCTGGAACTGCAGCCATTTGCATATAATGTAAGAATTAGGAAATATCACATTAATGTAATAAAAATAGTAATAAATTATTGTACGAAGCATATTTCTTAAGTACCGTTTTGAAATCGCACCACTGCAACGCTGCAGTCGGTGTCCTGCACAAGTGAACAGTGTATCTACATCTGTTGGCAAGCCACGGACGACATTGCAGCAACAACCGACCGTGTATACATTTGGTTTTGCATATTTAAAATGCCTCCACCGATTGAGAATCCCGCTAACTGTGAAATATGCGCTGTTATCAGATTTCTAACTGCTCAAGGTGTGAAAGCAGTTGAAATTCACCGTCAGATTTGTGAAGTGTACGGACAAAACATAATGAGTGGTGGAATGGTACGCAAAAGGGTAAGAGCTTTCAACGATGGCCGAAAGAATGTTCATGACGAGGAACGGAGTAGGCGACCCTCAGTGATCACTGACGAGTTTGTTCAGCAAGTCAACGACACAGTGAGAGCGAACAGACGCTTCACGATTTCTTCGATATCAAAGAGTTACCTCAAGTTTCAAGAAGTGTTATCTATGACATTGATACGGAACGCTTAAAGTATCGAAAATTATGCTCACAATGGGTACAAAAAATGTTGACTGAGGCACACAAAACTGTACGTTTGGCCAGTGACTTGACTTAACTTGAGCATTGATGATGCTGAAGGTGACAATATTTTAAGCCAAATTGTCACAGGTGATGAAACATAGGTGGCCTGCATTACACCAGAAACAAAACAACAATCCATGGAATGGCCCAAGAAAGTGAAGTTTAAGCAAACAATTTCAACCTGGAAAATCATGTGTACCGTGTTTTGGGACAGGAAGGGGGTGTTGCTTGTGGATTTTTTGCCTCGTGGTGACACAATAAATACCGAAAGATATTGTGAGACCTTACAAAAACTGTGCCGTGCAATTCAGAACAAAAGGTGCGGCATGCTGAGTAAAAGGATTGTTTTGCTGCATGACAATGCGCGCCCACATACGGCCCATCAAGCTTAAGATCTCATAGCATCATTTGGCTGGGAACAATTTCATCATCCTCCATACAGCCCCGATCTAGCACCCAGTGACTACCACGTGTTTCTGCAACTGAAGAAGCATCTCGGAGGTCAGCACCACCGCCACGATGAAGACGATAGCCTCAAAACAGCCGTGTTGCAGTGGCTGTTAAATCAGGCGGCAAACTTCTCTTTTTTATTCTTAACGATTTTTTGATAATGAAGTAATTTATTTTATTTTTAAAGTAAATATTTATTTGAATCATCACTCCATTTAGGGCGGATTCGGTGGCATAGTTGGTAGCATGCTGATTTTCTATGCCCAAGATCGCGGGTTCAAACCCGGCCAAAATCGTCGGATTTTTTAAGAGCGTTAAAAATTCCTCAGTATGCCTTCCTTCAGAGGGGAATTAAAGCCGGCAGTCCCATGTCATAGAACCATGTTAAAGAACCTTCCACTAATTACACCTGTGTGAAGCTAAATTAGGTTAGGTTAAAAATGTAAACAACGCTCTTAGGTTCCGACATTCGTCGCCAGGAGCCGACTTCAATGGCATCTGGTAACCAGGTTCTGAACTAGTAGTCGCTGACGGTGGTGTTTGGCGGCAAAAGTAGGAACTACTTGAAAAATTCAATGTCTGCAGTCCTTACTTGAATTGAAAACAGTTACACACATTAATACAGTCATCACAATTAACACCGGTTATCAGACAGATTCTACACACAACCAAAGAACACGGGGCTACATGACCGCGTTGTCACAGCCCCTAAACTGAGGAACCAACCATCCACCACTCCATTTAATCTCTATATATAAAAATCAATGTTACGTGATAGTTTGTCTGTTTGTCTCCGATGCGTTCATATACCATTCATGCGATTTGGATGAAACTTGGGTGAGTTGTTGTGTGCACTTCAGGGAAGGTTTCTGGCTACAAATTATTTATGTAACACCAGGGCCGTGGAGAGCGGCGATGGGCCCTGAGGCTGGAATCTCCCGGCCCCCCTGTATATGAAACCAAATTCTGTAAAATTAATTTATAATCTTCGTAAATTTGCACAAACTTAGTTTGCACATTTTTTTTTCACAAAATGTTTATCACAAAATCAATTACAAGAACATAAATAACCATCAAACAATAATAATAATTGTAGCATGCTGAACTGCTATGCCCAAGATCGCGGGTTTAAACTCGGCCAAAGTCGTCGGATTTTTAAGAGCGTTAAATTCCATCAGTATTCCTTTATTCGGAGGGGAAGTAAAGTCGGCGGGCCCATGACATAGATTTATGGCATGTAAAAGAACCTACCACTACAATTGAGAGAGTGTAGCTAGAATTTGTAGGTTATTTGGTTAGAAACGCTCTATCAAGTTCCAACGTTCGCCGCTGGGTGTCGGTGACAGTGGCGTCTGGTAGCAAAAGTTTGAACTACTTGAAATTAAATTTGTTGGAGAGGCTACGGGCGTTCAATTCGAATGTGACCATTGGCTGCAATAAATACTGTATTATAATAAAAATAATAATATTTCAATTATATATTCCACTAAATCCAGGCTATAAGCAGAGCGTGAATTACTATCAATATAAATATGGTCTTATGTTTAGTGTAGAAAAAGTGAGCTGCTAGTTATGCAGAGAAACTGCCAACCGGAAGGTTCCATTGAAATTGATGGCAGACAGCTTAGATTTTCTCAAAAATTTAAATATCTGGGAAGTGTGATATCAGCAACAGGTACCATTGATGAGGAAATCACCAACAGGATTTCGGCTGGAGGTACTTTTGATAGAGCTGTTCAAGACCTCATATGGATAAATATATTAAAAGGAAGAGAGACTCCGTCTGATCAATACTTTTTATAATTAAAACACAATGGGTTACATTTTACCCATATGTTTCGGGGTTAATATTAACCTCTTCATCAGCCATACATGGAGAAAAACACTTGTCATTATCATTAAAAATATCCTAAAAAATATGAATGTAACGTGAAATGGATGAAAGCGAGAGCAAAAACAAATGAGGAATGATGTGGTGCAACAGACATATCCAAAAACGGGGGAACATAGAACTAGTACAAACACATAAGATAAAAACACATTAAAAATAAGACATTAAAATTTGATCACTGGAAGTTCATGTTGGTAAATGTGATTTGCCATGTTCACATTGGGTCCTTATGGCCCTGAAAATATTACATACAGTCCAATGTTTTTTATATAAAAACACTCCATTAAGTTTAAAATGGTCTGTTGACAACTGCTGGTATCATTGAGGATCTAGATGTTTGTAATCTCATGCTAGAGGTGCGACAGCTGATTTTTGAGTAAATCAAATACTTCACCAAAAATCCGAAAGAAGAACAGGCCAAGCTAGAAATGTATCTCTTGAATATGGGGCTTTAGGGGGCCCATTAGAAAATAGCATTGGTGCTTCCGAGTTGGTGATCCAAACAAGGGTGTTCTCTCTCGATCGCCAACTCGGAAGCACCAATGCCGGGATAGTACCTTATTTCAAGTCCAGGGACACCTACCCTACTCTTAACCCTAATTATTACAGTAATAGCGGGAGCGTGGTGGTGCAGCGGTCAAGCTGTTGGCCTCTCACCAAGGTGGACCGGGTTCGATTCCCGGTCAATGCATGTGACATTTACGATGTGAAATGCCATGTCCTGTGGTTCGGATTCCACGTTAAAAGGAGGTCCCGTGGCTCATGATCTCAAGATTAACGGTCACGTTAAACTACAAGCTTCCTTTTACAGTAATAGTCGCAACGGCCAATGCATTCCTAGTTGGCAACTAAGAATATGGCATGCGATTGATCATGTCACAGAGACCATAGCACAGCACAGTGTATACTCTGCTTTTCGTCCAGCAGTGGATGGTTTTAAGAGGGTCTAAGTTTCTACTCTCCAAGACAAATAGTTATAACAATGTTGCCAATACACCTCTCTTATCATACAACAACCACTAGCCTCCCCTTCAGTCTTCACAATTCACACATTTTTTGGTTTTCTATTTTATTCACTGTTTGAGAATCGTATAATTTACTTCATTAATATTTGTGAAAACTACTGCTTTACAGTCAACTTCATCCAATAATATCGAGACCTTCAGAAACAAACCGGAAAATTAACGCGTCAGCTAATACTGAATTATATCTACAGTACTAGTTGATGCAAACGATCCCCAACCGAGTGCCAATGGTCCATTGACCACCAGTGATACTAGACCTACTAGCTCAGTCTGGAAGCAAAATCCTGCATTCCTGCCACGGCTTCGTCAGGACCCGGAGTCATTTCTATGCCGTAGATAAAGAGAGCAACTCATTTCATGTTTAATGGTACTGAGACGTTAAAGCGTATCACGAAAGGGCTTGATTTGCAAGGGAAAATATCTCTTCGCGTCCTGAAAAATAAGTGCTTTGCAGATCGATGCTGTTCTTTGGATTAAACGGCGTAGAAATGTCCAATAATAATAAGTCACTGCACCAGCTCAAAAAAAAAAAATGTATTTATATTAATATTTGACAATACTTCATCTTAATTTTCTTCTAAATTAAGCAGAGTTCAAATATTTGGTCTTAGGAAAATCTGCGCGGTTGCCTACATGCACACCACTGACTTTACTTATTGTTGTTTTAAGTGGCAGAGCAGCTAGGTTATCTGCCCCTACCACTGACGTTCCATGAGAGGAATTGGAAAACAAAGTTGAGTGGTTTAGTGCTCTAGCTTAATTGTCATTTTTCTCCTGGTTAATTAAACACTCAGTCCAGAAAAATACTGGAATGTTACCTTAGTTTCAGTCATTGGATACATTTCCCAACTCTAGTACCTACCAATAGTAATATAGATTTTCAATAAATCCCTTAATCAGAAATGATTTGTGCACGAACACAAGTACTTAGGATTGTTGATCGTATTGAATGAACCAGTAATAATAATAATTATTCTGCACCTTAATATGCAGATTAATCAAATGTTAGCATTGTTTTCTCAATACAGTATAAGAGAAGATGAACAATTTCGCATGCATTTCTTCTATCTACGTTTGACAACAGAATCATCCCAACTTTTCACAAGATATTTAGCCAGCAATGATAATTTTTCACATAGTGGCAGATGACCTCGCTGTTCCGCCCCTTAAATCAACAATAATTATGAAGTGAATTACTGTGTGGACGCTACTTTAAAATTTATTTTACTTACCTGCCTGCATGGCATACGATACGTCTAGATAGACAATATATTCATTCCAGACACCAACACCTCTAAATATCTAAGCTCGATGTGATGCACCAAACTTAAAATTCTTGAGCTAGCTGACCAGACACCACAGGGCAGCCCAGGCTCTCATGCCCTTGGTGAAATAAGTTAAGGGATGAGAAAGTTATTTGAAGAATTGGTGCATAAGCCGAATAGGCTAAATTTAGAATAATGGAATGCTCTTTTTGTCTTCAGGTATATTCTGAGAACAATACATAGTGAAACCCCATCACCTAAGTTGACCGCTTTGAGACAGTTGTTCTTCCCACAGGCGCTTTGTAAAGGAAAATATTGACCACTTGACAGAATAAGTTTTTCAATCCTTGTAACATTGTTCACAAACAGTTCATTGCATTCACTAAATTATTGCCAGTAGCAAATTCAAGTCACATAAAGGCAATAATAAATCAATGCCCGATCGGGCCAATCCTCCTAGGACGCCGGGCTCCCCTTAGAGGGTCGGGCCTCGGGGCACCAGCCCCCCCTCCTCTCTCGTCGGGCCTGTGTAACACAAAAGGGGAGGGATTTAACAAGAAGCCTTAAATCCCACAGTAACCCAATTGCACAATCCGTGTACTTATGACACCGCAATGCCCGGTGTGAGAATGGCTTGCTGATTCATTGCGAGGTGACATGTCCCGACATGGATGTCTCAGCACAGCCTAATGCATTAGGACCGGATACCTCACACGTCTGTCATCATAGGCTATATCGTCATCCATGCGATCCACATTCTCACTGAGCTGGGACCCGAGCAGTACGCCAACAGCTCATTCTTTAGATGCAACGAGTATCGGCCTATGCCAGCAAAGACTAGGAAGATATCGAAGGTAGAAATCTGAATTACCGGTACCTATATCAGTTTTAAAATTTCACCATGTTCGTTTAGTAATCGTTCGATGTGTCAATTCAATAGTAGTTTTCATTATCATCCTTATCATAAGGGCAAATGACCTAGATGTTATGCCCATTATACCACTAATCACCACATTAAGAGGGCGCTAAAGTCAGCCGACCGGCCGCTCGTGGCAGGCTCTGCTTAGAGCATTGAGAGAGAGTTAAAATCTATGTTTTAAATAGGTCAATGGCTGAAATTAAACAAAACTTCACTTTCAAATCACGTAAATACCTTCAATAGCTCGTATTAAACTTTTCAAATGAGATTTCATTGATAATAACATTTTGTTTCATTGAAACTGAGAAGCAATTTTCCCATAAGGCAAGGCCTTTTTTTCACCGATTTTACTTCAGAAATTAAAAATCAATGTGAATGTCAAAAGTGATGAAAAGTTACATGGTTGTAAAGGGTATTTGTTTAAGAATGCTTCTATAGAGATGAATCTTGCTTTTCTCCTGCGTGTTTCTATAAAAAGAAGTAGTTTTTAATGCCCTACACTTTCAGTCGTAATGCCTCTGTCGTAGAAGTTTGCTACTTAGCCGCAAGAGCACAGGCGTAATGGGTCGGTAAGGCAGAGTGACGAGTTATTTTTAGCGCTGAGAACAAGACTTACAGCTGATGTATTGTGTTCATTGAATAGGATTCTACTGTGTTTACTTTCGTTTTTTAAACGAACTGTTAGTAGGTTAATCTTCTGTATACAGTGTTATTAATTCAACGAGTTTAAGTATAATTTATTGTGAAACATTTTTATCATACACTTATTAATTAAAAGTACAGGGTCCTTCTTTTTAATCCATCTAGCAAGTTCATTATGGTTGTTTTTTAAGGGGCGGAACTGCATGGTCATCTACCCCTGTCCATCTAGCAACATAGCAACGCTATATCTCTCGCAATGAGTCACCCGGCTACGCATGCATTTTGCAGCTGTGTGGCTATGTCGCTAGACCGAAAAAAGTACCCTGTATAAAAATCATATCTATTGTGATTTCACAGTATTGTCCTACAATAATACTCTCGTAGTTTCTTATATTTTAACTAATTATGAACCTACAGTACAGTATAAGATAAGCGTAGCACTAAAAATATGAGGAAACTCATGACGAGTAAAAGCTACTCATGGAAAGGAGTGACATCATAGCGGCGAGAAATGTATTTTTGAGGGTACCGGTACCGTAATGTACGAGATCGGTGAATCAGGGACATAAGTTACTGCATTCATTACCTTGATGAAGCGTAATGTAAGTCAAAACTATACAAGGTCAATGTGCTGGAAAATGAGCGACGTCAGTAACGCAACGTCAGTAGTCGCGTGGATTACAGTCGTAGGCCAATTCTTAATGGGTATTTCATTTGTTTTTTTTGTTTTAAAATTTTGATTTTCGATTTTATGAGAAGGATGGAGTGTGATGAATATACTAATCATAGACAAATACCATAGAGGAAAGAACCGGAAGGAGATGCCTTCGCTGCGCTGGCTAGTGCAATATAATGTTTTGTTGTTTGAGTCTTCAGTCTTTCGACTGGTTTGATGCAGCTCTCCATGCTTTCCTGTCCTGAGATATAATATAATATTAATAAACTCAACTTGCAACAGAATTGCATGGATACAACTTACAACGGTTCAGCTTCAATTGATATTGTAATTTTCAAGTATGGTAAATAATAGGCCTACTATATTTTTATGCTTCCTGGTATGTTCTGTTTTGTCGATTCATAACACCATAGGCACTACACGCCATTATTAGGAAAAAACTCCGAAACAACCATGTACAATGCTCTGCCGCATACAAGTCACAGAACACTAGGTTACGCCCACTTTGGACTCAGAGATTTGCTTCACTGACACGAGCTCTGCGCAACTCCTCTCTTTCTTTCCTCCCTGACAAATACATGAAATACCAAATATGTTGACACAACATGAAAACTTATCTAATTCTAACTTTTGAAAGAAATTTGGCAGTTTCCCGTATTGAGTAAAAACATGAAATATTTGCGAACAGATGAGTATTTTCCTACAATTAAGTGTTCCTTAATATATTCAGTTTCCCAATTCTATACTTTTTTTTTTTATTTATTTAATAATTATTAGATACAACCATGAAAAGGTCATTTTACACTAATATTTTAACAATTACAAATAATATTAACAAAAACAAACAATAACAACAACAACAATAACAGGTAACAATTGGCAGTGATGGCAGAAGGGATAAATCTCGGGAAGGACGCAGGGAGTGATTGGGGTAGTGAGTGATTAGGAGGGTGAGGGGTTAGGAATTGAGGGTGAAAGGGATCTTCTAATGTTATGTTTGAATGTTCGATAGGGAGAGAATATGTCGATATTTGGAAGGGAGTTGCTAAGGGTAGGTAGACGGCGGAAAATAGAGCGCTTCTGTACTTCAAGACGTGGGCGAGGTATGTGGTGTAAATGGTTCTGGCGTGTTGAACGGGTGGGAACGTGGAGTGGGAAGTAGCTTAAGAGCATGTTACATTTTGTGTAACCATTCATAATTTTATGTAGGAAACACAGGTCAGTAAGTTGTAGACGGCTTCTCAGGTCGAGTAAATTGAGCTGATTTAGAATGTCGGATTTGGCAAAGTGCCTTAGTGAAGGATTGCGAGCTTTGACAATTGATATGAAGAAATTAAAGACACTGTTCAATTTAGAAATATTGGTTATAGCCGAAGTAGACCAAATTGGAGAAGAGAAATCTAGGATAGGGAGAACGTATGTGGTGAAGTATAATTTAAGTGCAGTGAGGTCTTTAATTTCTGTGAATCTGTATAGAATGCCGAGACTGCGCATTGCGCGAGATTTGATATGGTCAATGTGGGGCATGGGCACCCGCAGGATTTCTTTCCGGGGGGAGGGAGGCAAGTTGTATTTTTCATTTCTTTACACCAGTCACTAGCTGATGATGATACGTACCTCCGCCCCGCAATTTAGTTTCATTTCTTACTTGCTTCGTGTTATTCATTATTTGGCTGCTCTAAAACCGTAAGGTACATATCTTCATGGCATGAATGGGAGGAGTTTTTTTCTTTTTTTTGTGAATCATCATCATAATGTTCATTTCTTAAGAACAAGTAAAATAAAAATCAAGTAGTTCATTAAAGTGGTAATGTTAATCCAGTTCGCCGGATATTTTCAAATAATCCCAAATTACTAAGTTAAATAAAACTGTGGAATTATCCCTACATCTAAATCAGTTAACTATCAGTATCCTCAATTTATAAAATAAACTGGTGTGACAATGAACAGTCAAAATATTCTCGGGATTCCAGGCAGGGCCCATGGCCCCTTCTTGCCCCCTCCCCTACGGGCACCCATGAGTAAAGCCCTACGCGGATGCGGATATCCGCAACATTTTTCGCCATGCATATATAGTTTGCATGGCTGTGCTGATAGCTGATAAGCTGCGGATAATGTTTCGAGTAAATTTGCGGATAGCTTTTAGAATACAATCCGAACTTACTAGGACCCGGATGTTTATGAGATGACATATTTTTTTCCGTTAAGTTATTTTCATGAGAAATGTAAGATGATTATTTAAGCTAATCTCATTCAAATTAAGTCATTAAGCATAATTAACACTCTGAACTGAAAGGGTTGCAATTCTGGCTGGATAACATTCATTTTAAACATAGCACTTGACATACAAAGCCTAAAGGAACGACTTTCTTCTCAAATGTGTAAATGTGTTGCTTTAATGCGTTATGCTTTATCTAATTAAAAATATTATAGTAATGCCAGTAGATTCGGATAACAGTCGTGCGGATGCAGATAACAAAGTACGGATGTGGGGTGGATGCGGATAACAGTCGTGCGGATGCGGATAGCGCTTTGTTTACCGCGGAGGGCTCTACCCATGAGTTCAAGCGTAGTTCCGCAAATAGTCGCGTGGAATACAATTGACTATTTGGTACACCACTGGCACGCTATATAGTGGCAATTGATGTAATATTTCACGGTGATTGAAATGGGAAGAGCTTCTTGGAAAGGTACTGAACAGAATGTACCAAAATCTAGTGTATTATGTTCGTAGATATAAAACAAATGAACCTTGATTACAATAGTAATCTACGCGACCAAATCGAACTCTGAGAAATCTGACCATTGCCGTTCAAGAGAGACACGCTCGTTTTAAACAAAGGTTTACTGAATAATTACTGCCAGACCTCCGTCCACATTCAGTTATTATGGACAATGTGAGCATTTTCTCAGTGCAAATTAACAAAGCTCCAACCTCGAATTACAGAAAGGCTTACATTATCGAGTGGTTGTCTTCTAATGACATTCCCCACAACCCATCACAAACCAGAGTGGAATTGTTACTTCACAAATCCGCTCATTGTAAGTACGAAATTGATGAAATAGCAAGACAACGCGGACACAGGTCCAACGTGAAGGAAGGGCAAATAGGGCTACAGCGTACTGAAGGGCCCGAAAGAGAAAACCACGGCTTCTTAATTGCTATATCAGTCTTTTAAATAAGTCCAAGCAAACTCTTGAAAGGTCATCATCATCATCTTGCACAGTTTCCAGCCACTGGCCGGGTCTGTTTGGAACACAAGCCTCTCCAACGTCTTCGGTCTTCCCACCATCTCACAGCCTCCACCCTTGTCCAGTCTTCTCCTCTCTTCTTCACGCTTTCTTCCACCCCCTTCAACCACCTCTCTCTCGGTCTCTTTCCTTCCCACTTCGTCTCGTGTACTCTCCTGGGTATCCTCTTCTCCTCCATTCGTTTTACATGTCCATACCATGTAAGTCTAGATTTCTCTATACCATCCTGTAATGGTTCCTCCTTCATTAATTCTCTGGTCCTCTCATTTCTTATTCTGTCCATCTTTGTAGCTCCAATACTGCTTCTCAAGAACCTCATCTCACTGGCCTGTATTTTGCTCTTCTCCCTTTCTTTCATTACCCAGGTCTCCGAGGCATACGTCAGGATAGGGACATAGTACGTCCGATATATGATCCTTTTGCTGTTCTGAGGGACATCCTTGCTCCATAACATGCTTCTCACACTCCTCCGAAATGCTTCTGCCTGCCTCCCCCGCTCATTTATTTCTCTATCGTTTCTTCCATTATCTTGTATCAGGCTTCCCAGATACTTGAAACTCTCCACTTTCTTCAGCTGTTCCCCACCAATTGTTATTCCCATTGTGGTTCTTTCCTTCTTCCTTGTTGTGATCACCATCTCACTCTTATTTATGCTAAATTTCATCCCATATCCTTGTATTATTCCTTCCCACACGTCCAACTGTTCCTGTACCTCCTCCTCCTTGTTTCCCCAAATCATCAAATCATCTGCAAACACCATTGCTTTCATCTTTCCTTCCCCAATTATTTGTGCCACACGGGTCATTATGTCATCCATCACCACAATGAAAAGTAACGGTGACAGTGCACTTCCTTGTTTCAGGCCGTTTCTCTGTTCCAACCAGTCTGATCTCTCTCCTCCCACTTTCACACAGCTCACGCTTCCCTTGTACATCTCCTTTATCCTCTTTATAGTCCATTTCTCTACTCCTCTATCCTCCAGGGACTTCCATACTTTGTTTCTGCATACACTGTCAAATGCTTTCTCAATGTCCAGAAAGGCCATCAGTAGATCTGTTCCATACTCATAGTGCTGTTCTTGTAACTTTAAAACAATTTCTTGGGCCGTTGTAGAGCGAAAACGTTGGGTCCAATTCAAGTTATTTCTAAAGAACTGTTATTTACCTAGATATATACTGTAGTCTATTGGCAGCAGGTGAAATTTCAAGCGTTACAGTGCTAAAGGCAACTTAGAAAATGTAAGCACGCTACGAAATTTAAAAGTACAAAATTCACGAATGAATATAAAATGAGATTATGTCCCTGCAAAAGGCCTGGTTGGTGAAAAATCAATAAGTTGAATAGCTTCCCTTTCCCATATAATTTCACATAACCAAATATTGAAATTTTAATTTATTTTAAGAAAAAACGTGAATATTAGGATATCACGGAAAGAACTCAAATGTGGGGCGGCAGTCATTACCGTGGGGCCCAAGATCGCTCTCTATCGTTGCGGCCCTGCGTGGACATTGTTTAGTTTTGGTACAACCCAATTGTGGGCGCAAATGAAATCTTATGTTGCAAGAAAAAAACAATACGTTCCGAATAGCAGACGTTGAGAGAATTACGGACGAAGCGACGATTGACAGCTTCACAACATGCGCTTGGGCAGGTTGCGTAAGTCCTGCGGAAAGACTGAGGGAAGAAAACTGAGAAGTCGGCTGAGTGGAGGTTGAATGCTTACTGACTTGCTTCATAGCAATTAGCAACACTGCGGGAAGAGCAGTCTGGCGACATCGCAGTGAGTGTCTCTGTCTCTTTATGTCCAAAACGCTCTCTCTCTCACCTGCCACCGTACGCGCTCTACTCTGTAGCATGGTCGGTAATGCAGATTACGCGACAATAGCGCTCACCTCTCAGGTGGCCATTTCTGGAAATAAAAGGCGATTCATGACCCAAGTTTCGCTCCCTCTTAAGTCTTCCTCGACTGTCTTCTTCTTCCTCCTCGCCTTTTCCCGTTACACGGGGTCGGCTTTCTTAATCCTGAGGCGCCAGTCATTTCGTTGTAAAGCATCATCAGCAGATAGGCCCAATACTCTCATGTCCCTTTGGACATTCGCCATCCATGTTGTTTGAGGTCTGCCGCTCCCTCTCTTTTGTGTAGCCTCGATTGTGATTTTTAAAATATTTCTTTTTATTACAATAGTTTGTAAGTTTGACGTGTCAATTCAATAGGGGTCGATGCCACCAATTGCAGCTCTCTAATAGCAATTTTCAGAAATGTTAACTTCAAAGTCGTTAACATTTGACATTGTTCCGTATTGACGAGATTATGTGAATAGATAAATAATTATCCTTATAATTCAGGTCCGCCTAGTCAATACTTTTATTAAAATGTAATCATAGATCACATATTTTATAATTACAAGTACATGTTTAGAGATCCTACATAAAATGATCTCTTCATTAGCTTACAAAGTGACAGGCCCAACATTCATGGTAATTGCTCCATTGCGCGAAAACATGTCAAAATAGGGACAATGGCATGAAATGAATGGTGCGCGAAAACATATATCATGCCCCTATGTTTTCGCACACCATTCATTTCATTTTCATTTCATGCCATCGTCCCTATTTTAACATGTTTTCGCACATTGGAGCAATTATCATGAATGTTGGGCCTGTCACTTTGTAAGCTGATGAGATCATTAGGATCTCAAAACATGTAGTTGTAATTATAAAATACGTGATCTATGATTACATTTGAATAAAAGTATTGACTAGGCGGACCTGAATTATAAGGTATCATGAACCAAGGACCATAGCCAAACAATAGTTTCACCGGTCGCAAAAGCCTGTATCATATTACTGATCTATGTTTAAAAAATGATCAGATTGAACATTACGTATAACCACCATCTTGAATATACAAAATATTAAATTCAATAACTGATTAACATACATTCACTTAATAGACATGGCTCAAAACTGAAGAAGACGGTCAGGCAGACAAAAAACAAAACACAAATAAGTGCATACTACTTTTCCCAGCTTTATATTCTTGAATATTTTCCACATATAACTACAGACACAATTTTGGTTGATCCTGTGCCTAAAAAACCATATCAGCGAAAGGCACATTGTCTGCAAGATGAAACGAGCAAAACATTTCAAGTAGACATTCTACAAAAGGTGGTGCTTGAGAGACATTCCATAGGTTTGAGTTCAATATGAAATACTTGTACAGAATTCAAAGAAGCTAAGCCTCCATGACGCGTTATGTTTTTTTAAATCCCTCCCTGTGGACAGGGATATTGTTCTGCGATAATATATTTTTTGTGATTATTTTTCTGATATTGTAGAAATTTTTAGTTCTGCTTTTAGGAACCATTTTGAATGGGCCATGCCATCTTCGTTCGGAAGATTTTAACTCTTGAAGATCACTCAAATACGGCCCTCACTCTTAGTATTGATAAACATTCCTGATGTAGATAGCAAATATAGTACCACTATTCTTTCAGGTTAATAGGAATATAGACTACCATTTTGAACACCTTCCAGGATACTAAAATATTCAGTACACTAAGTCATTGCCATTTACTTAGTAAGGAAGCCAACATATAGCAAAGGTTCAGTTGTGCTTTGCCACCTGAGGAAGCAGTCATGCAACTAGGAAACAAGTTGTACAGCTTGCTTAATTGGTATCATAACAATATATCTGGTTAGGCCTGAATTTCTAAATTTAGAAGTACTAGATCTGAATCACCAGGTATTTAGAGGGTACAGCCATTAACCATTTTGAAAAATAAAAGGTATTTGGCTGCGCATGGTCTAAATGACCAGGCATTATTAAGAACAGGGTCGAGTTGCGGAGAGGAAAGTGTACACACTGAATGTATTACTGCGTCGAAACAACAGACTAATTACGCAGATACTGAATGTGATACAAAGTACCGAAGTACTGTAATTAAATGTGAAAGAATAGATATGACATAGTGTCACAGGAAAAGCAGAATGCTAGAAAAGGGTAGGCTAGATGTAACTAGATGTCCCATGCAAAGTACTCCAAAGAACAGGCAAACATGAAGTTACGGTATATTAAGTATCGTTGTGGAGAGAAGGATACATACCACAACGAGGCAAAAATAGCAACAAATACACATTCAATAAAATACTCAAACTAATAGAAGAAAGAGGCTGGAACCATATAGCATGAAATGAATTACAGAAATATGTAAAGACAGCAAAGATACGGGGACGTGAATCAAATCGCAATTAAACACGAGATATACAAATATAATCTTGAGGATACTACTGTGGGGGAACCAAGATCTTAAATCACTTTGCTGGTCCCAAAAGGATAAGGAATGCCGGTTCAATTCTAGCCCAGTGTGAACGTGCAGAGCACAGAACCGACTGAAATGGCCATAAATGGAGCACCCAAAAACACGGCGAAATATCCAAACATCAAAAAAATCATTAGAGCGTCTGGCAATGTAGGATTGAAAGCAGAATTAAATCACGCTCTTCAATCAAGCCCTGACATCATGAGTCATGACATACGAATAAGGAGCCCAGACGAAACGAAAAACCACAAGGCATAGTTACCACTCACGTAACACACTCAAGAAAATGGAGGGAAAGGAAGTTAAAATAAGATAAACAAAAAAACATTTCTGTAACTCGCCAATAATGAGACGTGGATTCTGCAGCATGAAATTTAACGAAGCACAAAATATGATTCACAAACACAAATAAAACGAAGATAAATTTCAACACGGTATATACAGTTTAGTTGGGATGTATCGGAGACCCTCGCTCGCCCGCGGCGCGAGCCTGTCTCCCGCCAGGCACTTTGCCGTTATGCGGCGCCTACTCGGCACTGAGTCATTGAGTATAGGAATTTGTACTTAACTAGTTCACAGCTGGTGCTGAAAATGTTCGCCATTCACTGCTACACATCGCTGGCACCTTTTTATGAAACTGGCATGTACTATCTGAAGTTCCTCAGCACCGATTGACTGTATTTCAGCTGTAATATAGTCTTTAAGCTCATTTATAGTGGAGGGTTTCTCGCATACACTCAATTTTTAAGCGTCCCCCACAAATAAAAGTCACATGGTGATAAGTCTGGGCTTCGCGGGGGCCACACGTTCTGACTTATAATCCTAGTACCAAAAATGCAACGCAATTCTGTCATGGATGCTTCATCAGTGTGAGCAGTGGCAGAATCTTGTTGAAAATAAGTTGACAATCGCTCTCCGTAAGTCAGTTCGTCAAAAAATTGGTCAAGGATCACATTGAAGTACAAATTTCTATACCCAATGACTCAATGCCGCGCAAGCGCCGCATAATGGCAGTGCCTGGCGGGAGACAGGCTCACGCCACGGGCGAGCAGGCTAGCGAGGGTCTCCGATACATCCAAACTAAACTCTCTGTACATCGCTCCACTAAGACCACAGAACAACAGAAGTTAGCACATGTGGATAGACAAAGTGCCTACCACAATAAAAGAGGACTTTACATGATAAAACATCTGATCGGTTAGATGGGAAGGAAGAAACTGCCAAGATGGATGCTAAGTTTGGCAACAGATAGGCAACCGTGAAAGAGATAACCAATCAGAAAACTAATAGGCAAGAGTACCAATAGGAATGAAATAAATGAAGGGTCCACCAAGGAAAGAATTTAATACATGCACCTACCAACAAGGTGGGCGGTAAATTGAAATGTCAGATTGAGAACTTTTAAATACAATTAATATAAATATAATACTCCCTTCGTTCCGAAATATCAGGGGCAAGAAACTTCTCGCAAATGTGGGGGGTCAAATTTATAAACAGCGGTTACCTACCTACCAGGGAATGTATTCTTTTAGTTTAAGGTGTAGACCTAACACTATTAAAAAGAAAAGATGATTTTTATTCATTATTTCTAATTAAAATAAAAAATACAATCGGAAAATGAATACAAAATATAAAACATCGTTTGTCAACCTCTAACAAATACCCGAATACGACTTACCTCAGTTTTAAACCGGCGCTCAGAAATAATAGTTAGAAAATGCACCTTTCCGAATTGTCGTGGTAAGGGGACAAAGCTCAAAGCGTCTCGGCTAAGTTGGTGCCTCGTCGGGAAAACAGACTGTTTGTTCGTTAGAATAAAGAAATTACGACTAAACAAGGCAAGGTGGCTTTTCCGATCTTCTGTCTAAACTAGTATTAAATCATTTATAGAATAGTTTCGGGTTATCTTACAGTACATTTTTTAAGGGTACTTAAAATTTTTGTGTTACACCTAAAACTTGAGGGAGGCAATGCCCCCCCCCCCTAACCCCGTGTTTTACGCCCCTGCAAAATATGGTATAGAAACGTGTCATTTATGAAGTTCCAATATATGGTGTAGAAACATGTCCTTTATGGTGTTCCAATACAATCATGGTATAGATTTGCAAAATATTCCGGATTAAGGAACATGGAGCCATGATTTATTGTAGACATCATCATCAATTTTTATCTACAGTTTCCCAGGTGTGGCAAACAAGCACTCTCCATCTTGCCTGATCTTGGTACATCATTTGTTCTTGGACATCATCCCAGTTAAAATCATTCTTCTCCACCTCTGATCGAACTAATAGGCATCGTCTCCTTGGTTTTCCTCTCTGACATTCAGGTTGAAGTACTTCTTAGCTGTTCTAGAGCTATCCTTCCTCATTACATGGCCATACCACTGAAGTCTGTTTTTCCCCAGAAAGTTGATAACAATACTATAGCCTTACTACATTGACGAACATATTATGTCACATATATATAATGTATATTGTTCCAAAACACGGATGGTAGGGTTGCACCTTCGTCAAATAGAACCATTTCTCATCTATATGTACGTACTCGTACATAGCCTTGAAGTGTCCATTAGGTTCCACCATGGATAAGCAAAACTGCAAACATTCACGTTTGTTTACATCCGTTACCAGGGGCTTTACTGTGGACGTTACTAACTTGATTGTGTTTCCATCTTTCATATACCGAAACAACGTTGTTGGTGGCATCTCAATAGCACACGCCAATGATCGAATAGTCGCACGTTTGTGCAGAGGGGTGTCTCTGATTTTATTCAATTCAACAGTCTAGTCTTTGCACTTACGGCCACAATTTCCTTTTTGCTGCGACCTGACATCAGTATCCAACTTTCACTGCTCATCCTGTAGTTTAGCACGGTGCCATATCCTCGAAATAGATAATGGTGTTACCTGTAACTTGATTGCAGCGGCCTTGATGGCACCCTTCTGTAAGGTGCTACCTCTCTTCATCAATAGTAGAAATTCCAGAATGACATTGCGGCATTCAGCTGACAAATGTTGTGATTTGGACATTCTATGTACATGTGTTTCTGTTGCTGGTCTTTGGACTGCGACTGAAAGCCACGGTTGGTACTATATTTGTTTTCACTCCACAGTACACAAACAACTGTCACGGCCACGTATGAGAGAACGACATTCACTACTGAACACATTGGGACTGCGGCTTCAGTGGCGTAGTTAATAGCAGGCTGGTCTTCTATGCCCAAGATCGTGGGTTCAAACCTGGCAAAAGTCGTCGGATTTTTTTAAGAGCGTTAAAAATACGTCAATATGCCTTCCTTCGGAGGGGAAGTAGAGCCGGTGGGCCCATGTCATCGATTTATGGCATGTAAAAGAACCTTCCACTAACTACACTTGTGTGAAGCTAAAATTTGTAGGTTAGATTTGTAAGTTCCAACGTTTGTCGCTAGGTGCTGGTTGCGGTGGCATCTAGTAGCCAAGTTCACAGCTAGGTGTCATTGACTGTAGCATTTGGTAGCAAAAGTAGTTCTTGAAAATTGATAGTCTGCAGTCCTTACCTGAATTACAGATAACACACACTAATACAGCCATCACAACTAACACCGGTTATCCGACAGATTTTACACACACCCAAGTTCACGGGGCTATATGACCGCATTGTCGCAGTTGTTCAATACTTACATAAATCTATGGACTGTATGACGATATGAACCAGTGAAACACACTCGCAAGCAAGTTTATTTACTTGAGCAATAAACACACATGAACATAAAAAATGATGGGGAGCCAACATAAATGTTGCTCAGAATGATCAACATGACATTCAAACAATACCTATTGTAAACATTCCGCCCACCTTGGCAGAATAATAATCTGTCAATGAAGATCCAAAGTAATGTAATACAATAGTTCAAACAATTATGATGTGACATGGTCTTGTACTGGAAGTGCACAACATTTAGTGACATATCTTTTAAACAGTCCGGTCTCAGTTTTCACTGTCACCACTCTTACCAACTTGTCATTACCAAGATGAAGATTTACCACTCTCCCAAGTTTCCATGATAGTGGTGGTTAGTTGTTTTCTCGCAAGATCACTAAAGTAACTTCCTTAATGTGTGGACCGCAGTGCTTCCACTTAGTCCTTCGTTGATGGTCATTTAGGTATTCTCTGGACCACCTGCTCCAAAAGTGCTGAAGTAACTGTAGAAGATGTTGCCACCAGGAAAGGTGGTTTTCTGGTGTTGACTGCAAGTTTGGTTCTGGAAGACTGTGAGTGAGGTACCAATAAGGAAATGTCCAGGTGTGAGTGGGGAAAGATCATTGGAACTCTGGGTCAAGGGACATGAATTGAGGCATGCTTCAATTTGAGCTGTTCAAGTGTTCAGTTCTTCTAGAGTCAAGACTGTCTTTCCTACTATTCGTCGAAAATGGTATTTAAAAGACTTGACACCAGCCTCCCAAAATCCTCCTATATTCGGAGATCTAGGTGGGATGTAATGCCATTCAATACCTTCGTTGCTGATCGCAGATTGTACTGCTACTCTGTGGCCTTCATTTTCAAACAGAGCCTTTAATTCCTTATTGGCCTTGATGAAGTTGGTAGCGTTTGTCTGAGTACATGTTCAATGGCTTCCCTCTTCTCGCGATAAAACGACGAGGAGCCCAGAGGAATGCATCTGTACTTAGATCACTCACGGTCTCGATGTGAATGGCCTTTGTTGCCTTACGTTATGAATACTGTTATAAATGCCTTGATTGGAGACTAGCCCTTGCGTCGTCCTAGACGAACAAACACTGGACTGCAATAATCCACACCTGTGTGATGGCGTTACTCTATTAGCTGGCCAAGTACCCTTTGGAATGGTTCTTAATTTGGCGCAGGTCACACACTGATGAACAATGGTACGCATTAGTTGCCTACTACGTAGTGGCCAGTATGCTTCACGTACTTACTGAAGTAGATTTGTTGGCCCTGCATGAAGTTGCTTAACATGGTACTTCATTTTAGAACTTAAAGGGTTTATTCTGGTTCCGTATTGATAAACCAATTGAGTAATAAACAGGTTAAAAGTTCTGCCTGATTATATTTTTTATTAAATATAATCACTGTGTGGTCATTGGTGGGATATGTTTCGAGGCCTAATTATTAGTTTTGGCCCCTTCAACAGCCAAAATGAATGGATATTTCCATCATTACTACTGGATTCCAAGAATATATTTCATAGTATGCTCAACTATTGTTACCGTCTTCTTCTTCTTTTGCTTTAGAGTCTGTTCCGCCTCGTGGCAGGGTTCGCTATGTGAATCCGCTGTCTCCACTTTACTCGGTCATGGGCCATGTCCGGATGTAGGTTGACGCTTTTCAGATCCCTGTGCAATGTATTGGCCCAACGCTATCTCGGTCGCCCCTTTGGTCTTTTCCCGGCGACCTCTAGTGTGTAGCCCTGTTTTGCAATGGTGTCCACTCCTGACCATAGCACATGGCCAAACCATTACAGCGACCCTCACGCATTTTGTTGTTGATTGCCGTGATACCAAATCGTTCCCTTGTTCTTTTGTTTCATTAATATCTGTAGACCACAGTGAAGCATATGTTCATTTTCATAAATTGTCTCGTCGATGAACACTTCTGAAGAATTAATCCAACCCTATTGAAAGCGTTCCTAGTTTATAAGATTATTTACATCATTTTGTGTTACTTTAGGTGTTCAATTTTTTTTTTTCAATCTATCTTTATGGTGCACCATATAAGGTACCGACAGTAGTGGCTACGCGGGCTAAAGCGCAGCGTTAGGTCAAGGGGCCAAGCTCTCTGCTGACTCGGTAGACGCGTGGGTTCGAGCCCACCGTCGGCTGTCCTTGAAATGGTTTTCCGTGGTGTCCCATTTTCAACACCAGGCAAATGCTGGGACAGTACCTTCTGACAGGCCACGGCCGCTTCCTTCCACATCCTTGTCCAGTTTCATTCATCTTCCTCCATTCCATCTCTCATCCCGACGCGCAGGTCGCCCACGGGCGTCGACTAGAAAGACCTGCACTCGGCCTCTCAGGAGGCTACACGACAAAAAAAAAAAAAAACAAACATATAAGGTCTAGTGATAAGGGGCTTTTTAATGTCCAAAAATGTGGAAAATCTGGTGATTTTTGCCTTCATTACAGCCTGCTTCTTACTTAACCTAGTCCTTTCTGCTTCGCTTGCCATTTTGACCTAGTCAGAAATAAAGCACAATATTTCAGGGGCCAAGATTGAAGAATGTCTAGAGAGAATGGTATCTCACCCACCTGGAAGTTATTGTATACAGCATCAGTTGACGAATCAGAGAAAGCCTTGCTGAATGGATCCTGCCCACCGTAGTTGCTCTTTGCTCCTGTTTGGATGTTAGCTAATTGCAATGCACAGATAGTTCAAATGTGTTACTGCTCACCGTGAAAGAATCCTCTGTGGATTCACAGATAGTGCCAATGATGTGTGTGTGTCGAATCCCTACGTTGACTGATGGTCTGGCAAAGAGCACTACTGCTGTGTTAGTGCCTTGCTGCCAGTCTCGTAATACTCATTCTGTACGCTAGATGGTGGCTCTCTCTGACAAGGACATTGTTGACTTGCCATGTGTAGCCATTTTGCGGTTATGTTCACTTGCGAGCTCATGCACCGAATATTGTCTTATCCTTACTGTAGTTATCACACATGCTAGTTGAATCCGGCCCAAAGGACCAAATGTTCAATACTTACATATATCTGTGGACTGTATGACGATATGAACCAGTGAAACTCGGAGTAAAATAGACACACTCACAAGCAAGTTTATTTGCTTGAGCAATAAAAACACATGAACATCAAAAATGATGGAGAGCCAACATAAATGTTGCTCTGAGTGATCATCATGACATTCAAACAATACCTATTGTGAACAGCAGCCTCTAAACTAAGGAACCAATCAACACATTGGGACCATCAAACCCAGGCACATACACGTCTGTGCAACAATCCCACACTTGGACGTCATTTCTATACCATATGGTGGAACGGAGGGTCTATATAAATAGAACACGATGGAAGAACCAAGAAAGTGGTTCAATGGTCTGAATTGGATTCTAGAAGCAGTTGCCTGATACGCTTTTCCATCTTGTGTCTATTTTCCATAAAGAACAGTTAACAGATGGAAAGACAAATAAAGCTGCGCATAAACTAGACAATCCTAATTACTGGCGCACATAACTTTAGACCGTAAAGTGAAACATGGTCGTGCACATAACTTTAGACTAGGTGTCGAAGCTTTTACTTGTGGCATCAGAGAACGTGGAGTGCAACTGATAACAGATGTGTGGTGTTCTAGGGGATGGAAAGTCTAGGTCCCAAACAGAATACACTGAGCCAAAATATACAATGGGCCTGGTTTAAAAGATTGTGACGTGACCAATCAGACTGAGAAAAGGATCCAGAGCAGTGCTATGGATCTCTCCTGCTGAAAATAAGTTCAGGATATGGCGTACGGTACCAAAATTAGCGTCCATAAATATCAATAGGTCCAAAAAAAGCTGGAAAGGTTTTCTAACTTTAAATAAAAATTGAACTACTTCCATATAAAATTTAATACAGAAATTCAACTTGAGGTATTACAGTGTCCATTCTCTTATATGTTCACATTTTATGCAGAACGTTCCATACCAACAATATTTTTGAAAATCATTACACAAATATAAAGTGAATCTTTACAATTTTGTGATGTACTGATAATACGGTAAATAACAATATGTTCATTATAATTTTTAGAATATATAATGATTAAGAGAATAAGTTTATAAACATTCATACTGGTACCCATGACAATAAAAATAGTTTAATACAATTTCTTCTTTCTTCTAATAATTTACTGGAAGTAGAAAAATGTATTCAAGATGGATTTTACCGTATATGGAGTTTATAAACATTCATACTGGTACCCATGACAATAAAAATAGTTTAATACAATTTCTTCTTTCTTCTAATAATTTACTGGAAGTAGAAAAATGTATTCAAGATGGATTTTCTTAAAATTTACTTGTTTTTGTAAATTACAATTGGTGGAGGAGTAATGGTGGACTAAAAATTGTCTATTCATAGACATTGTAGCCTGACCACAGCCTGCTTATTTAAACAATCAGCAGTTTGATTAATAAGTGAACCACTACAACACTTCCTCGGTCCTCGACATGCTCATGATCCCACATGCTGAGGCAGCGTTAGCAGCTCAGGGTCATTCAAGTTGCCATGCTGTATGTTATGAGGATTGTGTAATGATAACATGACCATTGGATCTTTTTGGCATAGTTAGGGTGCCTTCTGTTAACTGAAAATTTTCTTTGAAGAAAATCTTGGTCCTTCTCATTTAAACAAGTTGTATGGGTCTATCGAACACAATACTGTAAAATGGCCCTACTGAGAAAACAGATCTGTATAAGACAACACATGGTGGAGCCTTAGTGTGTAGATCCTCCCACCATTACAAAAACTTATGTCAGAACTTTAACAAATAATGAATAACAATATATATTTCTTACACTGTTCAACAGATTTATAGGCCCTAGACACAAATTTCCACATGCCGAATAGTACAGGGTCATTATATATGTCCACGCGAGTAAACACGGCAAGCTAAGCCGGTGGCGCAGAACGCGGCCACGGTTACGCGGTTCAGGTGGTTGGTGCGCTCCGCTGATTCATATCGTTAGTTCACACGTGTTTTGTCATTCATATGGACATGTATCTGCAAACCTTAGACGTTAGTTAGTGTTGCATGTTTAGTGAGTATTGTGATTACTGTGATTGTTGGTCATGTCTAGACACCAATTCACATTGCACGAATGTGTGTATATCCATAATTCGTATATGAAAAGCAGAAAATCTTGTTCTGAAACGAGACGAAAATTTCGAATCAAGTTTCCAGGAAGACCTGTGCCTAATTCCAGTACAATTAGGAGGCTCGCTAAACGATTCAAGGAAACAAGCTCCGTAAATAATAAAAGAGTTGACAGACATTCTTTCATCAGAAGATGTCAGGTGTGTGTTACAAGAGAGGGAGGATATTTTCAGTATCGCCTATGAGCACTGTAAGTACACATTATTGAACATGTTTGGTGAAAGTGTGAAAGTGCGCGCCAACCACTGACTGAACCGGGTTCGCGCGACCGCGATCTGCTCCAGTCTCAGCCGGCTTAGTGTGCCGTGTTTACTCGTGCGCACATAGGTAATGACCCTGTACATTAAAATGATTTATTAATAACATGTACAGAATATTTAGGAATATCTCCAAATATTTTTACCCTCATTAAGGGTGGTTGAAAAATTAAATACTTCACAGTTTTAATATGGATATTATTTCACAGTCTAAATATACAAAAAAGAAATAAAAAATACATTATTATTTTTTAAAATATCTTTTCAAGAAAACTCTCCTAAATTATTTTCAAAATGTCAAAAGATACTTTAGAAGATAAAAACTTTTCATTAAATTTAGTACCACTTCTCTCAAATCATGTTGTTAAACACAGCACAATACTTGAATATATGGAGCTTACATGTTCAGTAATTTTGTAACATTGGTATAATATAAAGTATATTATATATATATAGGGGAGAGTCTTGTACCTTGAACCGGCTTGTACCATGAACCTTAGTATGTTTCTCCTAGAGATGCAGAGTATACTCTTTGGACTTGTCAAGGAATGTTGGCCAGCAAGCTCTCTTCTCCTTGGTCATCATTTGTTTTGTTCGGGAAACCGCATTGTGTTGGTCTGAAGCAAGGAGAGTTTGTTGCCGCGTAGAGTAAGTAATTATCCTTTTATTGTTGTGTAATTTGTGTACATTATTGGCGGTTATTAATTGCAATATAATGCATATATCATCTATGTAATATAACAATTCTTTTAAGATTGTCGTATTCCTAACCTCACTTCACATAATGAATCCTTGCACAGTTTTGATTTGCAACTACGTGTCATGTACCTTGGACCACGAACCGGTCCATGGTACAAGCCGGTCCAAGGTACAAGATCTTTTCCAATATATCACTTACAAACTAAAATTAAGAGATTGTGTTGTTAGGCTGAAGTATGAATTTTGAATTTCAAATGCCAAGAAGTAAATCTGGGGTGAAGAGGCCCAAATTCAGCGAAGAGAAACTCCATAGAATAAAAGATGCAGTGGACCAGGTAACGAAAGGAATGCATTTAAGAACCGCAAGTACAACTTACCAGATAGCGCGTTCAACACTACGAAGAGCTGTAAATAATGCAAATATCTACAAATCGTTTGATAATTGTGCAGTAAAGAAAGTGTTCAGTGAGGATGAAGAATCTGAGCTTGTTGAATACATTCAGATCGCATCTAAAATGAATTATGGACTGTCACGACGGGAATTAATGAAGCTTGCCTATGAGTTTGCAGTTTCAAACAGGAAAAAAATTCCAGAAATCTGGGAACAAACCAAGATGGCTGGCAAACAATGGTACTATGGGTTTATGAGGCGCCACAGTAATTTGAGTTTGCGTATACCTGAAGCAACAAGTCTAGCACGTGCAACAAGCTTCAACAAACACAATGTTTCTCTGTTTTTTGATAGGCTGTATGCAGTCATGGACAAATTTAAATTCAGTGCTGATAAAATTTACAATCTAGATGAATCTGCAAATACACTGTCCATATGCCTGACAAGCTCATTGCATGCAAGGGAATGAAACAAGTGGGCAGTATCACTTCCGGGGAGAGAGGTGCTAACATAACCATCATTGCGTGTATCAGTGCATTAGGAAATAGTATTCCACCTATGTTTATCTTTCCCAGAGTAAACTTTAAATCTCATATGCTAAAGGGTTGTCCAACTAACTCTGTTGGCGCTGCACATCCTAGTGGTTGGTCAAACTCATCAATTTTTTTACAATATTTGAAGCATTTCATTGAATACACCAAACCCTCTACAACCAACCCAGTCTTGGTCATTCTAGACAACCACGAGAGTCATTGCTCTATCGAAGCTGTGAGGCTAGCCAAGGAAAATGGAATTGTATTACTAACTTTACCACCTCACACAAGCCACAAGTTACAGCCACTGGACCGCAGTTGTTTTGGTCCATACAAAACATTTTACAACACAGCCTGTAGAGAGTGGATGCTGGCACATCCCGGAGTTCCAATTTCAATTTATGACGTGGCCGAAATATCTGGCAAAGCTTACCCTAGGGCGTTCAACCCAGTGAACATTCAGTCAGGCTTCAAAGCTACAGGTATCTGGCCATTAAATAAAAACATCTTCACCGATGATGAATTCATACCATCTGCAGTGACAGACAGACCAGCCCCATCTGTGCCACCGAGTTCAGAAGAGGTTACCTCTACTCCTGAAAGCTGCCCGACTACGCCATCGAAATCTATAGGCACCTCCCATATTTCTCCAGACATGATCCGTCCTCATCCTCGTGCTGCACCAAGATCCACTTCAAACAGAGGGCGCAGGCGAGGTAGGTGTCGCATTCTGACTGACACTCCTGAAAAGGCTGAACTAGAGCAGCAAGCAGCTATGAAGGCACGGAACACAAAAGCAAGACCTAGCAAGAGAAGACTCGTTTCCAGAGATTCTTCTTCATCATCTTCATCATCATCATCATCAGACTTTTCAATCCCAGAATCAGATGATGAGCTATCTAATGTTTCCAACGAAACTGTCTCCGATTTTGAAGCAGAAGTAGGAACAAATGTTGGTGATTTTTTGCTAACGTCAATGATGGGAAAGAAAAGCAAGCACTATTATATCGCAGAAGTGACAGGAATTGAAGGAGATGTTGTTGAAGTGAAATATTTGAAAAGAGTGAATAAGACGAACAACTTTCTGAAAAACAAGGATGACGTTTATGAAATCGAGCAAGAAAATATAATCACGAAGCTGCCAAAACCTGTAACCGTTGGGGGATCTGAAAGAAGGCGCCAGTTGTTCTCATTTGGAGTGGACTGGTTTCAAGGTTTCAACGTAGAATTAAAAAAGAACAATGCAAAGCCTAATAAAGAGTGATTTCTGTTTTAGTTTTATGGTTTAATTTAGTAAATTGTTTGTTTATGATTTGTATTTGCCTATTTAAGAATGTAATTTAATGTGTTCCTCCTAATCAATCAATACAATAAAAGAATTTAAACATTATCCTACTCATTCATGGCATACACACTGTTGGGCCATGGTACATTACCACCCAGTCCAAGGTACGAGACATAAATTCCGTCTTGTACCATGAACCGTGAAAGTAATTATAAATATTATAGGTTAAGTTGCAGATGCTGAGTTTTCAAATTCTTTCACAAGGTAGGCAATAGGTAAGCTTGCGTTATGATGAAATAATACTTACAAATAGCTACCACAACCAGAAAATATGGCTATCTGAAAAAATACTGTCCAAGGTACAAGCCTCTCCCCTATACACCGTATATATATAAAAAGGCTTAAAAATTACTTAGCAGCCAATATATAATCACAACTACAGATATGAAAATGGAAAAATAATAATATCTGGTAAATGACAGAACTTCATTTTCTGAAGAGAAATATTAGTTTCTGAGTAAATTTCTTATTAATTACTACTACTCAGAAACACATTTAAATGGTGCAGGGAAAGGGCTGTGTCATAGCTACCTATAAGCAAGGCCCTGCCCACAGCAGAGCGGAAACGTCACACTAGTCCATGTCTGGCGAGCTGCAAGCATGGTGATGAATGGTGCTGAATGTGCGAATGTACAAAATTGCATATACTGTATTCTTTTAACACTCGCAGGTTTTATAATAGTGTTTCAAGTAGACCCAAGAGGGAAGGCTTATAATCTGGTAAACAGCTCCTAACTCAACATCGTTATTCTATAATATTAAATAGAAGTAAGCTCTCGAATCGTATCACACTTGGTTGCTTTTCTGCATTATTCCCAAGCTCTTGCATTATGATTTGTAAACTTCAGACACTTAAATTTAAATTTATTGTAACTTAACCCTGTAACAAGTGGGGTCTGACAATCAGTGGCATAACTATGGGGGGGGGGGGGGGATCAGGGAATCAATTTCTCCCCCAGAGCCAAATAATAAAAATATTAAAAACTGATGAAATTTTAATTTTGAATGAAACCAATTTCCGGATTGATGTCTAATGATGGGAAGATGTAAGTTAATGCTTACTAATTTGAAAGCATTTATTTTCATTTGTTTGAAATATTTAGCGCTACCCTAACTTAACACTTACTGAATGAGCAAAATAGTCAGCTGTTCAGTTAGCCAGAGAAGCAGTGAGGTGGGTGAGCAGTATTTTTCCTCATACCTTGCCAAAAATACGCCACTTGTCAGTTGCCTTCCTGTTAGTATTAGAGTGAGAGTGTCATTTTGGAAAGTGAATACCGGTAGTATTTTGTTAAACTTTAGTTGGAAACATTAGTTTATCAATATTTATACAATGTCGGGAAATAGAAAGGGGCAGATGATTTCTCGAAGAAACCCGGACATTATAATTTAATACCAACAAAACTGTTAATTTTCGATCATTTGTACATTGATAAGTGCAAATACAACATCCAATGCTAATGAAATAAAACATTAAAAAAATGTACTGTAGGTAGGAGGTTTTGAAACTTCAGGATCATATACTTGCTTTCGTTATGTCCGAGTCCTTACCCCTCAATGTAACTTTGACTCAGCTCATCCCCCTTCATAAGCTGACAATCCTCGTCAATATTTAATAATTTCAATTGATCATGACCTACGATAGCTAGTTTTCTCATGTCTACGTTTGCATTTAAGCAGTGTAAGTAAAACGGCTACACACAAATCATTGATATGGGCGTACTAATTAGTCAGATAGCGATTTATTGCATGAGGAAGTTACAATCGCAACCGGAAAGAACAATCTTATTAAATGTGTCACTGGTGCTACTGTGACAGAAGGATGCTTTGCGCTTACTTAGTGAGAAGGTAGCGTTTTCTGACACAGTTATGCATCACGTCGTTGAAGATGTGTATCTGTGGCAATAATTGCAATTGCATCAAACATTCTTTTCAGCAATTACTCTAAAATGATGACAGACCTTTGAATACTTAAAATGAAATAAGAAACATAAATTGTTAACACTTGTACCCGGTATTTATTTGTTTCTTGCCAAGTTCTTGTATTTTATGATTAGTTTACTTTATGTGAGATAATTTTATCAGTTTTATTGTTGTATTTGATTAAATGTTAAATAACTTACATCAAAATCTACTTTTGTCACCTATACACACCTATCCACTTTCATACATATTAGTGAACTTTTTTCCAATAATATAATATCAAATTAGAATATTAAGAGAATGGCTAGGCGCTCATCCGGACGTATGAAGCTGGCGAGGCGGTGTTGCAATTCGGTCTGGCCGAGGCCTGGTTATAGGTAGTCATGGCTATGTCCATTTTATGCGAATGAGAGGTTCTTTTCTGGTCCTAAACAAAACCAAAGGTGGTTTTGGAAACAATGACTTAGGTCCAAGTATACCGGGAAAGAAGGGGTTATAGGTTTAATCTTTCCAACTATATATTTATATATATTTTTTACTCCAGTTATGTTTAAAATGGTTTATAAATTATATACACTAGATAGTAGGAAAGGAAACAAATATAACAATTTATATATATATATATAAAAAAAATTAGATAAACATACAAACTCTTTAAACACTATTTACTGAACATTTTACATTTGTGACTTGGCCCCTTCCTTTCCTGTGCCCTTCATTTGTTCTTACTTAGCCCAGACACATGTCTTAGTTCAATACTTCTTAAAACTAGCATGGCCAACACCTAGTGGAAGTTGATAACAAGTCAAGAAACACATGTCAGGCATGGTTAATTCAAAACAATTTAAATTCAAAATTGTGAATAATTCAAGCTCATTGTGCAGTTCCTTAACTTTTCCATACATAAAAATTTGTCTATATTTGAATTTTTGTTGGTCCTTTTAACTTTGAATTAGCCGTGTTTGACTGCAGTATCAACCTAATGGATATTACCACAACTTGAAATCTTATTGAAGATAAGATGCTAAGTCATCGTCATTCTGACTTTAATGGTCAGTGGATATAAAAAGTCTTGCTTAGGTATTTGGTAGTACAATGTCTATGAATTTCTGGGCACTTTGTTATACAGTTTTGATTACCTATCACATTTCAACCTGCAAACTGGCAGATGTGTTCCCAATAATGGTTATACAATACATTCAGACCACCATATATTGAAAATTTATATAGTTATTCAATAAATAAAATCTGCTTTAAGGACTGCATTCTTCCTAAAAGTTGGGATTCCTGATTGAAAATTCTCAACATTCTATGAATCAGTGAGGACGATGACAGGAATGTCATGAAAGCAAAACGGATTGCAGACAAAATTCACAAACAATTTTTCACAGAGCTTGGGATTAAACCAGTCAGGAGAGGCTAAATCAACACTTCAACATAAGTTTTTCTTTTTAATTGCAATATTCTTTTACAAACAGGCATGTGGAAATAATTACTATTGCACTTGGGCTATGATTCATTGGTTTATAAATGTAAACCTTTCGAACTTGATTATGTTTTTAGAGAGCAGTGACATATACCATTAATAATTCTTGCTTATAAGGCCAATAAATTAGTAAAATACACAAATTTACTATCACACCTAAATATGATGTATTTTACATGAACTCCCCTTTATGGAAAAAACTCTTATCTAAAGAAACAATTAAAATCCCCCTGAGTTTCATTAAAAAGGGGTTCTACTGTATTCTATAAACAAGCTAGTGCATGAAATAGCAACACAATAGCAGTAATTGTATCATGGTACTTGCATGTCTTAACTACAGTAACAGTATTTATAAAAGCCCATCAGCTAGATAGGAACATTGGTGTGTAAGGGCACTAAAAAGTTTTTTTTTCTTCCAGAAATCAGACAAGGGGCTCACTTTACTATCAGATACAGTAACTGTATCAAGGTGTCTGCATGTCTTAACAACATAACTACTACTAACAACAATAAGGTAGCATTTACAGGAGTAGTATCAATTAACAGATTACAAGAAGATATTTGACAAGTTATACAAGTTTTTATAACATAATAATATACTATACTGTTGTACATAAGTGTTATATACATATCCACCAATCCTTAAACAGGTCTAAATTAACAAGATCAGATAAAGTTTGCCTGATGAACAAAACATGGCCAATTAACCCGCCTTTTTCTTTTCCAAAAGATATACCGTAATTAATTCAAGTAACTTTCTTTCAAGTTAGTAGTAGTGGTAGTAAGTATTGTAGTAGATTAGTAGAATTATATCCCACCCAATTTAATTCGGCACATTTTGACCAACTACAAACCAATTCTTTTCTAGATTACTGATATAGGTTTGTCATGACGAGTTGTGATTTTTGCAACCACTGTTCAGGCTTGATCTTGTATTCCGGTCTCTGATAAGTGTTTTCCAAAGCCTAAAGACAGTTGTAAGATGTCATAACTGAAATTCACAGTGAAGCATATCAGTTCAGTAAGGTAGATGATGATGATGATGATGATGATGATGAATCATTTGAAGGGCTGGGGATATCTTGGTCATCAACCCTGTTTAGTTGGGTGTGAATAAACTTGTCTACCCTGTCCTGTGATAACTGTAGTAGTGTGTGTAACTGTATTAGAGACAGGGATGGGGTAGGTGCCCTGGGACTATCCCAGCATTTTCCTGGAGGGAGTGTATAAAATTCACACTATGAATACCTGCTGACAGCGCCGGATTTGAATCTGCATCTCCCGACTTCCTGCAGCTGCCCGTGCGATGTGGTGCACGATTAAACAAGCACGGCAATGCTGTGAGGTCAGTATGGTAGAGCAGCAACAGCACCACCACCACCAGGAAGTTACTATATAGTGCTCTCATCTAAGTCTAGGAAATGAGTGCTGGTTGTGGCGAGGACCCAGTTAAATGTACCTGCCCGGAATGCAGGAGCTACAGGACTGCAATCTCATTAAGTTATTGTGTCATTTAAGTACTTGGACATTCATGATCTATTCAGCCCTGTATAGTTGGGTGTGTATTTGTAATTGAGTCAAGGATTGAGATGCAGACAGCTGTGGCCTTCAAGTTATCAACTATCCTAGCATTTGCCAGGAATAGAAGTAGGAAACCACAGCAAACCACTTCTATGATGGCTGAGGTAGGAATGAAACCCACCTCTTCTCAGTTTTGCCTCATGAGTCAGAGTATACCCTGTTTCAGCCCTCAGACCAGAATTAAATTTCTTGTAGGAGCTCCAGTTGCTCCAGGTCGGATTTTACTGAGGTGATCCACTTATTCTTGGAGGCCTCCCTCAACCTTTATTATTATTATATCCAGTTCATTTGGGGAATGATTAACATAACTTTGTACTGTGAGTGCTGTGTGTGTGTAAAATGGATTGCCTAGAAAGTGAAGAACATATTTTATGAGATTATGAGGTCTGAGCTGGATAAACTAGGTGCATATTAAACTTCCCCTTTTTCTTTTCTGTACTTACTCCCATATTAGCTGCACCATCACGATCATGTCACCAATGATGACATCCGTAGGCGATATGGAGTAGCACCAGTCATTGAGTTTGCCACGGTGGGTGATTGGTTATAGTGTCGGACTACCAACCCCAAGATTGCAGGTTCGCTCCTGGCCATGGTAAGTGATTTTTGAAAGGCGACAAAAATCACGACACTCATGTCATACGTTGTTGGCATGTTAAAGAACCCATTTGAATTCAGTAGGCCGTGTTCAATGGCAAAATTAATCTCGGGATTTTCCGCCAACACAAAGTTCCTTCATTCTCTACTTGAAAGCGTTGTAGTGTCAAGGAGTTTAGATATCTAACCTCCTTGACTTTCATAGCGTTCAAAGGAACGACGAAATTCGACATGCAGGCTACCCTCTGGGTGTCAATTAACAAAGCTTGCACTAGGCACCCGAGGCCATACGATATTATTATTATTATTACCAGTCATTGAGAAGATGAGGGAAAGCAGTCTGCGCTGGTATGGTCATGTGCTTCGAGAGGACAAAACAACAGTTGCAAGCACTGGATTAACTTTGCTTGTAGATGCGAAGCGACCAGTTGGACGTCCTAGGCAGCGATGGCTTGACACACTAAATGAAGACCTTAAAATTGCTGGACTCCATCCCGATATGGCCTACAATCGTATAAAATGGCGACAGAGCCAGAATAGTAGACCCTGCCTGTGTGCGGAACAAATGCTAGGAAGAAATTATTTTTTAACAAATTTTTGATTTGCTTAAGAGTTGCACTTTTAATTTCTTACAATGGACCAAATAATATTTCTATTTTATTCTCCTTAGGTTTTATCAGTTTCATTTCTTGAAGAGTAATCTACTCCTATAGAGCGTCTCTACCTTAAAAGACAGTACGCATTAAATGGAGCGCGCAAATGCCAGATCTGCTGCATATACAAAGTTCTGCAAGGCCGGGCACATGATGTAACATAACTCGTATACAGGCGTGCTTTTACGCAAAACTCGGGAAATTTCCAAAATATTTGTTTGTTGTATATAACTGTACCTCATGCTTTGAAGTGAAAGACGGTACAATATTTAGATAATGATACACCGAAGCTCAGAGCGCGATTTTAATGCACATATTTATAATTTTCAATTTTTCATGAATATGATAAGGCCTTTTCCTCAAATATCATAAGTTATAATAAATTATAATATGACATATAATAATAATTATTATTATAATAATAATTATATATATTGAGGTCCACGTAATTTACCCAATTTTGTGTGGTCAAGTGGGGGTATGCAGCCGAAATTAAATTATTCATTTCTTGTTTCTTGAACAAGACATTCCTTGCTGTGATAGACTACATTGTCTATCACTAGGCTAGATCCTTCGGGAACATCGAGCAACAATATTGCTCGGCGAACCACTTTTCATATACTTCACCTGTCATTTTGTCGTGCGTGTCTACCATGTTCTTTTGGCACAGAAACGTTAACACTGCGCCATTAACGAACCCTTGTTAATTCCTGGGACGAACAAAGGCAAACTACGGAAACCACTTCGAGGATGGCTGAGGTAGGAATCGAACCCGCCTCTTCTCAGTTTTGTCTCATGGAGTTGAGTACATCCCGTTCCAGCTCTCAGACCAGAATTACAATTCTTGGCAGAGCCGGGATTCAAACCCGGACCTCCATGGTGACAGCACAGTGACAGCCAATAACGCAACGAGGCGGACAATTTATAAGGAACACAAGATCCACTTCATTTCATAGTTTTACTTCACATCATCACCTACCCTCCTTCAAACGTCGTCGGGGGATATAGCCTGCGGGCCACATTAGTAAACAAACTTCCGGTGCGTCAGCGCTGAGCAGGAGGACTAAGCGAATTGCTGTAACTTATGAATGCTACCTGATATTGAGCTCTGGTTTGTTTTAAAAACATATTTCAGACATTAATGAACATTTTTTCTCGCTTAGTCACCAACGTAAAGTCAACAGCAAAAAACTTTCTCGCTAACTAACTTTTCTGCGACACCATCCCAGATTTTTCAAGTAACATTTAAGAAAAAAAAATCATAACTTTCTTATTATGAAAATAATTACTGCCCTGAGAAGTAGGGTATCTTCTACCAACATCAGGCAATCTAAAAATAAATTCTTGATCTGTTGCGATCATTAGTTCATTATCTATGGCATGATAAGTTTTATAAATGCAAAAATATAGATTCGCGCTAAAATATCGTAATTGTGAAAATTGGGCCATGTATTAATTATTTATGGATTTTATTTTTACACCATCATAAAGAGCGGGAAATTCTCTATAAGACCATGCAAACATTTTCTTAGATTTATCACTTTCAATTATTGGGAAATGGCAACATCGTCGGGGTAGAAGAGGACGAAGCTAATTCCAGGACATAGGAGTGCGAGTGAGAGACAAATACTACATTTAATTCCATACTGTCTTGTAAGGTAGAGACGCACTATAGTTTTGGATTACCCACTTCAATACTTCTCGCCGTCAATGTTGATACGGTAATTTAAATTTCCATACAAGTGCAAAGTATAAGGCACAAATCACTGGATTTATGAATATAGAGAGATTTGCTTCTATCAACATAAAATAACTTTTTTAAGTTACTAAACCCATACTTAAACAATAGAAATGTTTAAATATATTGCCACTTAAAGGTATTTATAAGTCGCTAGACAACTACTCAATTGTCCTCACGAGAAGTGCACCCCATTCCAGCCCTCACGCCAGTTTCTAAAATCCCTGACGGAGCCGGGAATTGAGCCCGGGATACTTTCTCACGCATCATTGTAAATTAAACAGGCTGACTGATATTTTGCTTCAGATTTGTCTCATTACAGAAGCAAATCTATTTGAGCAAGGAAAAAAGGCAACATTTTTAGCAATTTAGAATGAAATCACGGCCTGTTCTAGCCATGTTATCCCCCAATGTTTTTAATGTGCTAAATTTGAAGGAGCATGAAACGGTGTTTGATCTTTATAATAGTTGGTCGTTAAAAGCCGTAATATTACTATGGTATTTGATATTAATACATCTCGTAAAACAAAAATGTCTAAAAACTGATGTACAAAGTGTGGCCATGCAAGTAAATATAGTATTTTAATTATTGCAGCGTCCGGCCCCGTGGTGTTGGGGTAGCGCACTTACCTCTCACCCAGAGGCTCCGGGTTTGATTCCTGGCTCTGTCAGGGATTTTAGAAACTGACATGAGGGCTGGAATGGGGTGCACTCAGCCTCATGAGGACAATTGAGTAGCTGTCTGAAAGTGAGGCAGTGCCCTGGTCACGAAAACCATGATTAACGGCCGAGGGGACCCGATGCTCTGACCACGCGTCATCCCAATATCTGCAGGCTAAATGGCTGGGCAGCGGTCGCTTGGTAGGCCTAGGCCCTTCATGGGCTATAGTGCCAGGGGGAATAATTATTCCAGCACTTATATTATTTGCAAATAGGCACAGTATTTACGTATTGAGAACAATCCATTTGATTGGCCTCGTGTCTCTTTAATCTGTTATAAGTATAAATATGTAAAATTTGTGTTTCTTTACTGGCATACTCTATAACCTGTTGTACGGTTAGTGTCCTTAAAAGTAGGAGTACATTTCCAAGATTAGGAATACTTCCGGTTTCTTTTTTGTTGTTGTTAAGAAATAAAAGTAGGAGTGTACAGGCCTTTTAGAGAAGACCAAGTGTAAACACCAGTATTATCGTTCCTTCAAATATCACGTGTCTAGCTTCTTTCAAAAGTTAAGCTAAGCTTATAGTTTTTTGTGACCTTTAATCTCGCGATCCAGAGCAATG
Organism: Meconema thalassinum; assembly: GCA_946902985.2. Classification (NCBI taxonomy): domain Eukaryota; kingdom Metazoa; phylum Arthropoda; class Insecta; order Orthoptera; family Tettigoniidae; genus Meconema; species Meconema thalassinum. The sequence continues at coordinate 898,794,710 of OX336390.1, forward strand.
GAACCTCCATTTTTACATGGAATAGCGTCCTGTATGCTATATTTCACTTTGAATATATCACATGCATTGACCGGGAATCGAACCCAGACCGCCTTGGTGAGAGGCAATCAGCTTGAACACAGCATCATCATGCCCCTTTTTCCAAGAGTGAACATTTCAAATCCGTACGGAGGTCAAAATGTATACACTGCCACAGTTTACAGGGTGAAATCACCTACAGATAAAGCTCATGATACAGAATTGAAACACTTTCAGAACACATGGAGCTAATTCAACTGTTAAAAACCAGGAGTGATAATAAAAATGTACGTTAATTACTGTGATAATCTGGCTCTAACAATGTAGAAGAAAACTGCACAAACATCTGTAAGACTTTAAGTATGAATCTAGATGAAAAATTTGAATATATAATCTGCAATTGTAATGTACCTGACAACTGAGGCAGATGATGGTGTTAATCCTTTTTGAAAAACTGTTATATACTGTATGACAAAATACTTGTGGTCTCTTTAAAATAATATTACATTTGGGAGGAAATCTTATAAAATACTGCAAACATACAACATTTAGTGATTAAAATAAATGAACCATAAGGGAAAGTCCACTGACTACAGAAAAATTCTGTACAAGCATAAATTGATTAGTTATTGAGTGGAACTGGAAGTAATTTATGGCTTTATACAAAATAAAATAATTTCTCTTGAACAACACAAATTGCGAAGTCACTGAAGGTAGTTTTAACTTTTTACAAAATAAAATAATTTGTCTTGCTTTGCAGACATATATTGTTTTGGGAAAAGCTCTTATAAAGCTCACACGAAGTATAACTTCAATGTTCACCTCATTATGTACAAGATCACAGTAACACACCGATTTGGCTCAATGAATTACCTGTGATCACTAGGCAGTGAAGAGCACGTTTTACACCATGAAGTCCAGTGATGTGCCTATATACAAGTGGATGGTTTCCATATCTACTGAAAAAAGGTCATTTCCCCTGAGACAAATAACAAACCATAATTAAAAAGCACATCTCTGAGATGTAAATGACAGTCTGTTCTCTTCTGTGGAGTTTGTACACATAAACTTCAAATGTAGAACTCAGGATGAAGTAGCTTAGCCCGTTGTTGTGTCATCCTCTACGAAGTCTGCTGCAACGTCCCGCGTCACACATTCAACGTGACTCACCTGTAGAGAAAAGAGACATACTGGTGCTACAAAATTATAAAAGTAACTATGATGATAGTAGTTTTGATGGTAAAACAACAACAATGCTTTTGTCAGCCAAATTCAAACTCTTATTCAGTTGATATCTTAAGGGGAAATTGCTAGCTTACAGCAAGTACAAAACGGTTGAACAAAACATTTTACTACACCTTAAACACATACCTTGTTGCGAAACTTGACACCATAGAATTTATTGGCATGAACAAGCAGCTCAGGTCTAAAAGTTGTAGTAATAAACTGTGCATCTCTGGATAACTCGTGAATCATTTCAGCAACAGCCATCCTATGCTGAGAATCCAAAGCCTGAAATCAATATTAACATTCAACAATATTGTATACTGTATTCTTTTATTTCTCTAATGGAAATCTGTAAATTTGGTGTACAGCTCATAAGCTGAAAAAAAAAAAACCACAAATTTTTCAGTTAAAAATTAATGGCAGCAGGTATGTGAGTAAATACAGTACTACAGAATAACTATGAAGTTACTTGTTTTAAGGGGCAAAATAGCGAGGTCATCTGCCCTTAACTGTGTAAAGAATCTTCAAGTGTGGCTCTAAACAAATTACCTGATCAATTTCATCAAAGAGATAAAATGGAGCTGGATCACATTTCTGGATAGCAAAGATCAAACCAAGAGCTACTAGAGACTTCTGACCACCAGACAGCTGGTTCATCTCTCTCATTTCTGCATTTCGACCAGTGAAAGAAACTCGAATGCCAACTCCAGTGAATTTATCAGAATCACTCTCCTGTAAATTGAATCAAGATATGCAATTTAAAAATGTAGTCTAGATACTATTGCTACAATTACTTCACAGGTGTCCTCACTTAGCTGAGTATTAAATGGTCCTTTATACTACTTACAGTTGTGCCATCTTCATTCTTTTTCATAACAAGTTGAGCATGCCCTGATGGTACCAGCTTGTGAAAAACTTCACTGAAGTATTTTGATACTTGTTTAAAAGTAAATTCAATAGCTTCATACTTCCTCTGCTCTAAAACAAGCATCAATTCCTTGATCTTCTCATCACTAGGGAACAAAAGTAAAACATGCATTATTCGCGAACATTGCCAAGATTATTATATGCTGTAACTGATAATTCAAAATAATTTTTAAACATCATCACAGACATCTCAACCAGAATAATCCAGGCATAGTTGAAGAAAGTGGTTAGGAAAATCAATTGTTCAATTTTTACACATTTGTAGATACAGTCACACCACGATAGAACAATATTCATGGGATCATGAAAATTATATTGTTATAGCAGGGTTATTGTTACAATGATGTTTTGTTAACAGTGACTACTACAGTACTGCACCTTAAAGGTCAGTATATACAGTAGTACATTTCTGATGAGAAATAATAGAATAACGAAAAAAAAACTGGTAGAGTACTGCACTGTATGTACTCTTCATAACATTACAGCTGAAGGTACTGAAGCTCCTTATAAATTAAAGGAAGGTAAAATAAAATGTATGTACTAGTACCTCGTAAGCTTTTTACATTTTTTAAGCATTGGGGATTTGTTGATTGTCCGATCACATATGGTGTCTACTTATGCGTCCCTGACGCGTTGCTTCAGAGAAGAACCGTTATCACAGATTGCAAAAATCACGGAACTAAACTGCGTATGACCCCAACACAACATTTCAGACTGCAACTCGAGCTCAACAATGTATAGACTAAAACAGTTAACACTGGTTCAAACATAGGAGCTCTATGACCCTTTCTACTTTGCCGCCTAGTACAGTTCGCCCGCTGCTATACCCTATTCGCTACCTGCTTACCGTCAGCACAGTGTGTAGCGAAGCTTCTGAAAATACATTGCTGAAGATCACTAGGTTTAACGAACAATACGTACCATTATGGTCACATTCTTAGAAGCAAAAGATAGTAAGATCCCCGAAACTTTGTCTTCGTTATAACAGGGTGGTGTTAAAATTACTTCATCGTTGTAATGAGAGGTAATTAACATAGTAAATATAGGAAATAAGCCGGGACCATATACAGTTATCGCTGTATCGGTAATTGTAGTATGGAGGTTTGACTGAATTTGCAAAAGGTGAGGTAATTTTCAACATGATGAGCTGTCATATTTATTAAACAAGCTATTTTTTTTAAGAGCAAGGTTTTTTTCTTGGGGCAAAAGTCATGGCAACTATTTTCTTCATGAAGATACCAGTCCGGTTGGAAAATGTGACATACACAGACGAAAAAACAAGGTGTTAACTACAGGTGTGGACAATGAATAGCACTGAAATATCGTAACACACTAATTTAATTTATTACGGTAGTATGTGTGTGTTTGAGTCTTCAGTCTTTTGACTGGTTTGATGCAGCCCTCCATGCCTCCCTGTCTTGAGCTAATCGTTTCATCTCTACATAGCTATCACACCCTACATCCGAAGCAATCTGTTGAACATATTCTAACCTTGGTCTACCCCTACAGTTCTTGTCCTCAACCCTTCCTTCCATAACTAAGCTTGCTATTCCTGGGTGTCTCAGTATGTGTCCTACTAACTTATCTCTTCTCTTCATTAGCAGTCGCCAGAAACATCTCTCCTCTCCCACTCGTCTTAATACCTCTCAGTTTGTCACCCTATCTACCCATCTGATCTTCATCATTCTTCTGTAACACCACATTTCAAATGCTTCAATTCTCCTCTTTTCTGCTGCACCAATAGTCCAAGTTTCACTTCCATAGAGCGCCACGCTCCAGACAAAGGCTTTCAAAAATTACTTCCTAATACTTAAATCTATATTCGGTGTCAACAGATTCCTTTTTTGTAGAAAGGCTTTCCTTGCCTGAGCCAACCTACTTTTTATATCCTCTTTGCTTCGTCCATCACTGGTTATTTTGCTTCCTAAGTAACAGAAGTCTCCTACTTCCTTCAGATTTTCACCTGCCAATTTGATGTCCATAGAGGTTTCTGATTTATTTAGGCTGCATTCCAGTATTTTTGTTTTACATTTATTAATTTTCATCACGTATTCATTCCGTAAGACGGAGTCCATACCATTCAAAAACTCATTCAAATCCTCAGGCGTGTCGGCCAAAATGACGATGTCATCAGCAAATCTCAGAGTTGAAATTATTTCTCCTTGAATCTTCACTCCCACTTAAATTTTTTCTCAAATTTCCTTCATTGCTTGTTCAATGTAAAGATTGAAAAGTACGGTAGTATACAGGGCAATATGTGCTTCACGGTGCAAAAGAATGACAACACAGTACACATACAGTTGACATGACAAACCTGGGCCTAAAGACCCTCAAAGCAGTCCCCTGCTACTGTCACCACACACTGCCAACGATGTGGGAGGCGCTGAATACCATCTGCCTCAGCATTTGCCGCACCATGTGTGAATTGGGTCACCTTGTAACGTGTTTTTCGAGGGGATTTTACGCCACTGGCATAAGTCAGTAGGAAGCCATTCTATATTTATTTACGCGGCAAATTGTTCAGTCAAGAGAAGTTTTCATGTTAATTTATTATTATTATTATTATTGAGGTATTTTTTGGAGCATTTTTATAAAATTAGAAGCATACAGATAGGTTTTCTATGTCATAGAAAACACTACCAAGCAAATTATTACGAACAACATTATCATAGAAAATTATATGATTACGGAATTTTACGGAGTTTTGTCAGTTAGGGTATTATGAGAGAGATGAGTCACGGGGAATTCGGCTACAGGCTTATTCTTGTCAAGAAGCATGACGCAAGCCTGGGTTGCTGCTTCAAGGAAAGGCGAATTAGTCTGGAACGGTAATCGACATCATCCTCGCGCCGAGTGTAATGACCCTGAGGAGAGGGGTAGCGCGTGGTGGCCCAGCCAATCAGAGGAGAGCGGGCGAGAAGAAGCCGGGTCCAGGGAGGGGAAGCGACGAGTGCATATATGGTTTGCACGCCGTGGAGGCAAGGCGACTATCTTGGTAAAACTTAACCAGTGAGGTTGTACGTGTGATTGTCTCCGATGTTCGGACCATAAAGTTATAATATCTACAAGTATCTCATCAACTAACGAAGAAGATGACGACGTCCAGGAGGCTGTGGGAAGCTCACTTCAACATCCAGTACGAGGGAATTGCTTCGGCAATTTCCAGTGGTAAGCGCGAATGACTCAGAACTACGTAATCTCTCGTATCTTTTCAGTATTTCAGTAACTTCATAGCTTGGGAATAAGAGTAAAATCAGTAATTTATCCGACTCCGTTTTCACGTAATTTTCAAGCGGTAACATTCAAATCGCAACGCTCCAATTTAAATTTTAAAATTATTATTATTAATTTTGCAATACTTGTTTTATATAATAAATTCATTTCTTTTAACCATGCAATCTTTGCTTTCAGTAGGTAGCATTAGATATAGACCAATTCCTTCTCCTGATACAATTGTTTGTTGGGTTAATGATCAAATCATACCACGATCTGAGTGAATAGATTCTTGAAGGTGTTCTACCAGAGCTAGGTGTTGTTAATATAAATTTAGATTTCAACATAGCGTTGAGGTCTTGGCGCCCATTAAAACAACATATCTTAGTCAGAGAAAACATTACATAGCCATGTCCTCTCGTGTTGCAAACAGCCTACCATGTAGAGGTTCCTTAATCTTTCGAATGAGATCAAAGTCACAGGGCGAAATGTAGGGAGAGTACGGTGGGTACTCCAATTCTTCCCATCCCCAACGTCACAGTAACTGCCCTACACACCCTGCTTTATGTGGTCTTGTATTGACGTGCAGGATTATTCCACTGCCCACAAGATCCGGACGTTTCTCCCGAATGCCACGTCGTACCTGTCGCACCAGAAGTCCCTGTAGTACTGTGCGGTCACTGTTCTGCCAAGTGGAACAAAGTGACAAACAATGACACCCCTGACGTCATATGCGACGATCACCATCAATTTGATTTGACCGAGGAAGGATTCTAACGGAACTTCTGCCTCCTTGGTGATCCAGCCCAAAATTCATCGATGGCAATTATTCGTGACAAGAATTGATCGCCGTCCTGTTGCCAGTGTGCAAGGTGGTCGGAGCATATTGCATAACGCACCCACCTTTGAACTTCCGTCAGTGCATGCGGTACCTACCGCGATGCGATTCTGCGTAGTTGCAGCTCATTATGCAATATCCTGTGGACGGAGCGTTTCTCGATGCCACTTGCCCTCTCTAACTCCAGTAGCGTCTGTCTTCATCCAGGAGCTGCTCGATGACGGCACGTGCCACATCGGTCCGCACACTGACAGGTCGTCCCAAACGTTGCCCATCACTGGTTGACACAAGTCCTTGCTGACACTGTCCTACCCAGCGTGCTATTGTACGGTATGGTAGGGTATTATTCAAAAGGGCTTCCACTAATTCACTGTGACATTCCATCGCATTTCTCCCTCGGAGAACGGCTATTTTTATGTAAGCGCGCTGCTCAACACGGGTTACTTCGATCTCGCACGACACTCACCAACTGACTGATTTTACAGTCCTCGCTGCGCTACTACCAGCTATCACAGAGCCATCTGTTGTTCTGCATACACACTATGCCTGCAGAACCTCCACACGACACACTACGTTGTCCAGCACAACTTGTTAATCTTCAATCCAAAAATAACCAACTGCCAGACCCTTTTCTAAAAACATCACATAATCTCTCTTCATCTAAACCAATTTCCCAACACCAATCTCCAGATCAGAGAGACCAATTCCCACATCACATTTCATCAAAAGAAACAGACCAGCTCTCCATTCTGCCTTGGCATCTCAACACTAACAATAATTCATTCCCATGGCAACCTTGCCCTAAGATAAAGGCACACCTTGCTATTAGCCAACGCCACCTGGTCCACCCACTTGCTGACCACCCACCAAAGAATCTCAAGGCATGAGACACAAGATTCTCTGCGGTGGCCTACCAATAAGTGGCCATGGTTGGCAACCAGATAAAATATAAAATAAAAAATAAATAAATATAAGCAGGCTCTGTAACCTACTTAAAAGTTCGGTTATAATATTTCTGTTCAGACATGAATTACTACATAGGTAGCAGGTAGGGACCCTCTTCGGAGGTAGCCCTACCCAGGGAGTGGCGCCCCTGCCTATGTGAGTCCCAGAGCGCACTGGCCCGGTGTGTATCATCTGGTAAGGGTCCCAGCTCAGGGTTACGAGTGAAGACCACAACGGCAGTGAAGGCGGAGAAGATGAACTTCGGTACGGCGGATGGGGCACATGTGTTTAGGCCCAACGGCAAAGCGGGCGGAAGAAGAATCCATTACTTTTATGGTTCCCAACGGTCGTGAAGGCGGAAGAGGCCATGCCAGACGAATTGGCTGTGAAGGCGCACCTCAGTAATATTTTGAGTCTGCGGCAGTTCGTTGCAGTCTCTGTGTCTGGTCTTGCATGTCTCATTTCATATGTGCCGCAGGACACGACTCCGAGATCATAGTGAGTGGGTCACTTCCTGGCAAGTTGTGATCCACCCTAAACAAATACACGCCAGTGGCAATTCTTCCATCAGTCACTTATTTTCTAAAGTCCAACGGCGATGGGATATGGATGGTGGGGGCAGGTTATGGGTGTAACTGGAAGCCCCTAGTTCGGACCTGCACGTTGGCAGCAGATGTGTGATGGTCGTCTTCCTGGGACTCTGTGGCTACTCAGGAGTTCGGTCCTGCATCTGTGTTTGAGCAGGCCTGTTTAGGATTACCGCTGCTCACCCCACATGGGGAAGGCCCTAGAAAAGGTGGGCTAAACATCGGAAGTCACATCTACTGTCCGGCTGGGCGGCCGCACCCAGCAGGTCACCCCTCATGCGGTCGAAAAACAAAAACTACCAAGTCAATAAGGACACACAATTTTATCATTGCAACATGGAACGTCAGAACTTTGCTTGACTTAAAAGATAACGACAGGCCTGAAAGAAGAACGGCTCTTATTACTCATGAATTATCCAGACTCAACATTGACATCGCTGCTCTCAGTGAAACCAGGTTGTCCACTGAAGGAAAAATTACTGAGTTTGGATCAGGTTATACCATCTTCTGGAAGGGAAAGGAGGAGGGAGAACATCGTATTCATGGTGTAGGATTCGCTGTAAAGACCAAGCTAGTTAATGATTTCCAAATTACTCCCACTGCAATCAGCGAAAGACTTATGACTCTCCGCATTCCACTCTCTGGAGGTTCATTCATGACTCTCATATCTGCCTATGCTCCAACTTTGAAGGCCGATGATGAAGTTAAGGGCCAGTTCTATGACCAGCTTGGCACAATCATCTCCAAGGTACTATCTACAGATAAGCTCTTACTCCTTGGTGATTTCAATGCAAGAGTTGGGAAAGATAACCGGCTATGGCAAAATGTGATGGGTAAACAAGGTCTTGGATCCTGTAATCCCAATGGACTTCTTCTTCTTGGTCTTTGTGCAGAACATGAACTCTTCATCACCAACACTCAATTCCGATTACCTGACCGCTTCAAGACCACGTGGATGCATCCACGTTCTAAGCATTGGCACATCCTTGATTACGTCATTACCCGACAATGTGATAAGAAGGACATACTTATTACCAAAACAGCAAGGAATATTGACGATTGTTGGACGGATCACAAACTTCTCATCTGTAAACTCAGGATATCCATCAGCCCAAAACCACCAAGGCGTTTCCAAACTCCATCCAGAGGAAAGTTTAACACCTCCAAACTTCAGGATGAATCTATCTCCACAAACTTTGAGAATATGATCAATGCCCAGCTATCAGATCATCCAGTTAAAACAAGTGACATTCGAGAAGAATGGACCAATCTGAGGGAGATAATCACTAAGTCAGCTGAAGAAACCATTGGTTTGGTAAAGCAGAAAAGTCAAGACTGGTTTGATGACAACAATGAAGAAATTTTGCGTCTCATCAACATCAAAAGGGAAGCCTATCTAACTCATCTTCAAGACCCATCCTCAAATACGAAGAAAGCTCTGTATTTAGAACTCAAGAGTAAGTGTCAGACACAAATAAGAGAGATAAAGAATACTTGGTGGCAGCGGAAAGCTGAGGAACTTCAGAGGCTATCTGATACTCGTGATCTGAGGAACTTCTATGCAGGGATTAAAGAGATATATGGCCCACTTCGTTCTTCATCAGGTACACTAAAAAGTGCTGACAACTCTGCCACTCTTACTGACAGCCATGATATCTTAGAGCGTTGGAAGGAACATTTCTCCATCCTTCTAAATCGTCCCTCAACAGCTGCTGAAGACTTCCTCCGTGATGTGCCGAAATATCCTGAACAACCATGGATGGCTGTACCTCCTTCTTACACGGAATTCAGTGTAGCTCACAATCAAATGAAACCAAGAAAGGCACCTGGCCCAGATAACATCCCACTGGAATTAATTCAAGCTGGAGGTCAGTCCCTCAAAACGCGGATTTTCACTCTTATTCTCAAAATTTGGGAATTAGGAGAAGTACCTGGTGACCTAAAGAACGCCACTATCATCACAATCTTCAAGAAAGGTGATCGTAGTGTTTGTGGCAACTATCGCGGTATATCGCTACTATCTACTGTGGGTAAAATTCTCGCCAGAATTTTACTTAACCGCCTTCAGGTTATCTCAGAAAAGATCCTCCCCGAGTCCCAGTGTGGATTTCGATCTTCCAGAAGCACAACTGACTTGATTTTCTGCATAAGACAACTACAAGAAAAATGTAGTGAGCAACAGAATCCACTCTTCTTAGTCTTTTATGATCTGGAAAAGGCCTTTGACTCAGTTCCAAGATCTGCTATGTGGGCGGTGCTACAACGCTTTGGCTGTCCTCGACGCTTTGTTGATCTAATCCAAGCTCTCCATGATGGCATGACCGGTCAGGTTTGTCAGCAAAATAAGATCTCTGACGAATTTCCTATCACTCATGGACTGAAACAAGGCTGCGTACTTGCTCCAACACTGTTTGCATTGTATTTGGCTGCAATGCTCTATAAATCGCCCACAAACATCCCAGGTGTAGATGTCAGGTACCGATTTGATGGAGGGCTCTTCAACCTAGCTTGATTTCGCTCCAAGAAGCTAACTCAGGTTACGAAGATAACCAATATGTTGTATGCAGATGATGCAGCATCACCTACACTCACGCCAGTGGAGTTGCAACAGACTGTTAATTGCTACAAGAATGCATGTGAACGTTTTGGTCTCACCATTAATGTTCAGAAGACCAAGGTTCTGGCACAACCCTCACCAGGCACTTCCCTTCCGCACTTCAACATTTCTATCTCAGATACTCCATTGGAGCAGGTAGACCACTTCTCGTATCTGGGCAGTCTGCTATCTGTACACGGCAATTGTGGGCAGGATGTTGAGAAGAGAATCGGTGCTGCCCATGCGGCATTTGGGCGACTATCGCACCGGGTCTTCTTGAATAAAGATCTGACCGTGAAGACAAAGCTCATGGTGTACCAAGCTGTTGTTATCTCAACATTGTTGTATGGCTGTGAAACCTGGACCCTCTATCGACATGACTTCCGAAAGCTTGAGCGCTTCCATCAACAGAAGCTTCGATCCATCCTTAAGATAAAGTGGGAAGACCACATCACCAATCTTGATGTTCTTGAGAAAGCGCTTGCTAATAGTATAGAATCATCCATCATTGGTCATCAACTTAGATGGATTGGACATGTCCAACGGATGGATGATACGAGACTACCACGCCAGGTTCTGTATGGTGAACTCACCTCCGGCACCAGACCTCATGGAGGCCCTAAGAGACGTTACAAGGACCAATTCAAGCAGAATATGAAGTTGACAGGTCTCAATCCACAAACCTGGGACCAGCTTGCTAAAGACCGTTCAACTTGGCGCCAGACCATCCCGGCTGCTGTCAAAATGTTTGAAGAAGAACGTCGTAGAATTGTTAAGGCCAAGCGACAAGTACGTAAGCTCCGTGCAGCACAGCCACGCCCTCCACCAACAGTTCTGTGTGATCTGTGTGGACGTTTGTTTCATGCACGCATTGGGCTGTTCAGTCACCGCAAACATGCCCACAGACCTCAACCTTAGATTATTTTAGACTGTTTTGGAAGAAGATGTATACTCGGAAACGAGTTAAAGCCGACGACGACGACTACATAGAAAGAAAATCAGTTGTACAAACATGGAATGTATTTGATTAAAGATATGCTTGAGTGAGTTGATCATAAATGGAAGTCACTTTAGATATTATGTTAAAATTTTCACTTCTATTAGAATAAAATGACCTAGTAAATATATTGGAGCTTACCAGATTTACTGTTGTATTATGGGCATAATGATTAATCATAGTGGAAACTTTCTTTAATTCAATATCATTCTTCATCGTCGTAACCTCAAAACGTATCCTCCTTCCTTAGAGAAAATCTTCCTTTAGCTCTTTAATCATACGATTTATCTTCCATCCACATATAGACAGCAATCTGTATTTGACGCTCTTACAATCACTTACCCAAATATATATTTATACATCGAGTTGAGCCTCTATGGACTGCGTGGTAACAACCAACTTCACTTTAGTGTCTAGGTCTTGCTCTTGTTCCGGCTTTGACTTCCTGCCAGTATCTTCTGACCCCAGCGACGAGTGCCTGTTTATGTTCCTCGGACAAAGGTCCTCTCCGTCTTCCGGAAGTTGATGCCATTTTAAAACCTTGGTAGTTGTTCACCAATCTTCTAAATGTGTTCCTGTCACGAATTTCTCGGTCTAGAATACCAATTTGTCTGAGATCTTTTTCGCATTCCTCGAACCATCTCAGCCTTGTTGCCTTAGACTTGATGAAACTCCATATTCTTTTGGTTAATCGATCATCAGTCATTCTCATGAGGTGACCGTAAAATAGTATAGCCTTCTCTTCTCCAAATATATAATATATACATATCAGGACAATTCCGGATCATTTGTATAAATGTGGGTTACTTGTGTCCTGTCACCTTGCAGCCCCGGCAAAAAGATTCTCTGTGCTCATAAGATAATATTGTTTTCAAGACGATTTGGAAACTGGCGCCCGCTCCGGTCAAACACAACAAAATAAATGAACAGAAAAACAAAGATATTCCATTAGTATACCGTAATGTGGGGGGGGGGGGGGCCTTGTTGTAGTTAGTTTCTTATCTAAGAAACATTACACTAGGGATAGGAAAAAATCGCGATTGCAAATTTCGCGAATTATTAAATCAAGTACTGGTAATACACAAGTGGTAATCTGTTTTAATGACCCACAAATTGACAAAAATGAATGGTTTTCAAACTCTCGAAATTTCACGAATTCCGCATGAAAACGCGAATTTCAGCGTTTTTAGTTTTCTTCTTTACAGTGCACTCCCGATAATTCGCGGTAATTAATGCACGAACTTCCGCAGTTATGATTTTTAAGCCTATTAAAAACAAAACTATTGATTAAAATATTGAAATGGAGGCCTACTTTATAAACATGCATAAAAACAATTTTTACACTTAGCTACATTGCATTGCAAGACACACTAGACTACAGTACAGGTGTGTGGATTATCCAAGAAAAATACTGTCATATTTTTTGTTTCTTAGATCGTTTATTTTTTCTAATTTTAGATTGTATATTTCTGAAGAAAACAATATGAGAACAAAAATTCATCTCGATTTTCTATACGAGACAAGTGTGACTATAGACACACTAGCTTGACTGTGGAAACTTTTGGGATTTCCGATGCATCACTCCCGCACTATGGTGTGGATTTTTACAACAATATTTCATGAAAAACTTGAGATTCAAGTGCAGGCCATGTTCATCAAAGAATTTGGCAGACTTCCCTAACTAAACTCATCACTTTATTAGAAGGCCAGTTTTATCCAACTGTTCACCTTCTAGATGGACATCAATGGAGAATTCAGCAAGCCCTTAATCTTGCTGTTTCTGGAAATTACGGTACCAACATTAAGGAGTTGTTGGAGGGCTGTGGAAATGTGTCAAAAAGACTTTCAGTTTTAGCAATTGCTGGGTCCCATGCTCTTACAAAATTAATCAGCTTGAGATCAGTAGACCGTGGGAACAAGTTTTACAAAAGAGTATGTTTGATCCAACAGAAATAGAGCCAATGAAAATCAATGAGGATCTTGCAAAGAAAATTAGAAGTTGCCATTCTGTGGAACACTGGAAGAAAAAGGGTGATATACAACGAACTGCAAACTTTAATCAAGAAGCAGATGCACGACAAGACTAAGACAGGCATTGTTGGAGTTTTGCATGGAATGACATTTGCATTTCCAAAGTTCTCAGGATCTGTGTTGAAGACCATTTGGATACCCTGTTAAACGCTGATTGTGAAGGTTTCTTTCTTCAGCTTACAGTAGCACGTTGAGTGATATGCGTCACCGTTTGTCACAAGAGAATTTGAAGGATACTTTGAAGGATGAACTGTGTGAAATGTGTCGTTAGTGGACAGTATTTTAATATTTAATGCATGTTATCCATGATATATAAAATAACCGCCCAAAAGTTATCATCTCTTAAAGTACCAAAAAGTGTAATTGAAACCACCAAATTTTCCACTTTAAAATACTGCTTTCTTTACTTTGGAATCACCGAAACATTCCTACCCTTATTGATGATGTACATAGCAACATTTCTCCAGTCTGTTCGCGAGAACCCAGATCTTGTCAAAAAGACGGCGAGCTGCATTGATTGCGTAACATCGTGATATTTAGCTGTGCCGGACCGCGAGAACAATGGGAATCTTGTCAAAGAGACGGCGAGCGGTGTGGCTTGCGCAACATCTTAATATTTCCGTCTTGAGGAGGCTATGAGGATAATGGGAATCTCGTCAAATGGCAAAGAGCGGCGTCAACTGCGTAACATTGTGATATTTATCCGTGCCCAACCGCGAGGACAAGGGGAGTCTTGTCAAACGGCGCCGATGCGCAACATCACAATATTTCTCAGTTTCTGACCGCGAGAACAACGGGAATCTCGTCAATCGGACGGCGCCGATTGTGTAACATCGCAATATTTCTCCGTGTCTGACTGAGATAACGGGAATTTCATCAAACGGACCACGAACAGCGCTGATTGTGTAACACTGCAACATTTATCGATATTCGAAAGCGAGGATAAAGTGAAACCTGTCAAACGGCAGAGAGCTGTGTTGATTGTGTACCATTGCAATACAGTACCTTCCCGCATTGTTCCCCAGTACCCAGCCTCGACCTAGAAGCCATAGGAACAGCAAAATTCTTGTTAAAGTATAGGACAACGACGTAGGTGAAAGGCGAGGCAGTCTAGTAGAACGGTTCCTACTTCTGTTGAATATCCTTCCCCATCACATTGAGCTTTGCAAATGTACCCATTGACATAAAGGTATCAGTTCTGCATAAAAATAACTGGTGTCCTCGGTAAACGACAACGCAGTCTAAGTCCTGTCCGTCATTGTCTAGCAACGAGCGTGGCGCGAGTAGCTCCGCGCTGATGGGGTACGGGCAGCGGTTGGCCAGGCATAACAGTCGCAATTGATGCTGCTGCGTCGTGACGCTGGATGGACTCTCACCCTGTTTAGCGCTCTAAGCGGTGGTGGCACAAAATGCGGATGGTGGCGAAATAAAAGGCCGAGCAGCAAGACTCTACCGAGCGTTCGGAGGCTAAGAAGTCGGGCATTATGAGACTTTTCAAGATTTCCCGGATCAAATGCAAAACTCTTGTATATTTCCCGCATTTTTCCCGGGTCACTGAAATTCCCGTATATTTCCCGCATATCCCGTATTTCCAGTATCGCTCAACACCCTGGAGTCTGTCTCTCTGCATGCAAGCATTGACACACGCTATGCGAGCGGCCGACAAACGGCACGCTAGACAATGGTCGGGGTCAGCGGCAGTCCAGGGAAGTGAAACTTGTATGTACCATATATAATTTTCAAAAGAAAATATATGTATTGTCCATTGAGCCATTATATATTTAAACACAAATTGTGCTAAATGTTCCGGCATAACTCAACAAAATGACAGCGTTTCGCCCCGGTGTGCTATTGGGCTCTTCAGTTGGTTAAAGCACACCTCACCAAGAGCCCAATAGCACACCGGGGCGAAACACTGTCATTTTGTTGAGTTATGCCGGAACATTTAGCACAATTTGTGTTTAGATATATAATGGCTCAATGGACAATACATATATTTTCTTTTGAAAATTATATATTCAATGCCAAGGTAAGGTTATAATTGCTTTGGTGGAGTTTCGACTCCCATAGTGCACTGGCTTTGCTCGTGACGCGGATACATATGTATCAAATACGTCTTGCAATGGCCTTCCCAGTGTGTACTAGACAGTGTCTTGGTGAGGTGTGCTTTAACCAACTGAAGAGCCCAATAGCACACCGGGGCGAAACGCTGTAATTTTGTTGAGTTATGCCGGAACATTTAGCACAATTTGTGTTTAAATATTGTATGTACCAATCGCTGAGTTGGCTTCAGAATGACGAGATTCAACAAGCTGTCGTACGAAATGCTGCTAATCTCTGTGAAAACAGGCCCAACTGCTATTGGTGGAACCTTACACAAGGGACACCCTGTGTCAGTCAAGCATCAGCTACTTCAGTGGAAACATCGCAACAGAGACCCATACGTGATGCTACGCACGTGGTGTTCACAATGAGAAAATAAAAGAATTATACGGCGATCTTGATGAAAGTGAAATACACCCGATTACGAATTTAGCAAATAATTACAATATTAAGAAAGTGCACAAGGGTGCAGAAAATAATGATACAGTATATTAAAAAAGAGATCTTGGATTTTCTTCTTTGGGCTTTAATATTCTTCGCATAATCGTCGCATCCTGCTTTTCTTCCACGAATTTTGGCTAAAAATATGGGACGATTATGCGAGGAAATACGGTATTTACTTATTCCTAGAAATGTCTTGCATGCCACAGCTAAGACTCAAAGAGTGGAAGGAGGATATTTCACAGTTATTACCTACTATCAGTCAGCTTACTGTGTATAACCATACATGCACATTATAAGACAACACAATACCATGCAACACCAATACCAGAAACTTGACTTGAAAATCAACGACACATAAAAGTGGTACCATCTAGTGGCATGTACTGGAATTCACAAATCAGCCGATTGACTATGTGGAGATTTTTGGGCTAGCCTACAGTATATACTGTGAAATGAAAATCCACAGCCTGGTTCCAGTGCCCGACCGGGTCAGGGAATGGAATGAATGAAGCCCCCATCTAGCGGCGAGGATATAAACTGTGCCGGCTGCCGAAGCCT
The DNA here is from genome assembly GCA_946902985.2 of Meconema thalassinum. Lineage (NCBI taxonomy): Eukaryota > Metazoa > Arthropoda > Insecta > Orthoptera > Tettigoniidae > Meconema > Meconema thalassinum. The sequence goes on from OX336390.1 coordinate 898,811,194, forward strand.
GTCGCACTCCCCTGGGGCAATGATCAAATGAATGACAGATGGAATGAAATGATAGTGAAGCGTTGCAGTATAATGAATTCTTAAATACGGAAGCATGTTCGTCATGTATTGTCAAAACTTACTAGGAGACTTTCCTTATTTTGGCTTTTAGTCGAGTGTATACAAACCTCATTTTGTTTAATCTAACCTGAAATTTAAGTTTATTTACAAACTAGATATAGGCTAGTGTACAATGTATTGAAGCAGATGTCTGTGATAAATGAAAAATGTTTTAGCAGACTGTCTCTTCGTGTACTTATTCACAATTATTTTATTTTACAGGCATTGTGCCCTACAATGGCTTCAGGAGTGGAAGATCCACAGTGGACCCAATCTTTAGCTTGAGGCAGGTGATGGAAAAGAACTGGGAATACGGAGAGGATTTGGTCATGACTTTCATAGATCTAGAAAAGGCATATGATAGTGTCCCCAGAGAGAAGGTATGGGAAACCATGGTTAAGAAGGGACTGGGAAAAGAAATGTTGGAAATGGTGCAAGCAATGTACAACAACTGTGTTAGCAGGGTACTGACCCCAGTTGGAAAGACAGATTGGTTTACGAACAAGACTGGACTAAGACAGGGGAGTGTGCTGTCACCTCTTTTGTTCATAATGGTAATGGATGAAATTGTAAAGGAAACAAAGGAAGCATATGGACATAAAGAAATGAAGTTACTATTATTTGCAGACGATATTGTGGTCTGGGGAAGGAACACCGAAGAAGTGCAAAAACAACTAGATGCACTGAACGAAAATATTCAGAAGTACGGCCTGAAAATCAGTATAGAGAAAAGCAATAATGATGATGATAATTGTTGTTTTAAGGGGCCTGACATCTAGGTTATCGACCCCTAATGATCTGGGTGACAGCGAATATGAGAATAAAATGGAAACCAGCACGAAAATTATGTGAGACGGAAAATACGTACAAAGAGAAACTTACAATATGGTCTTACCAAAGGGAATTTAGAACGAAAAGATTCACAAAAAGAATAGATTGAAAAAGTCCCACAAAACGTAGGCTAGATTCATACGTACAAAATGCAATGTAGCGTCGAAATACTTACAAAATGCAACTGAAATTCAAAATACATACAAAATGCAAATGAGATCGAAAATACGTACAAAATGCAATTGAGGTTCAAAATACTTACAAAATGCAAGTGAAATTGAAAATGCAGAATGCAATTCAGATTGAAATAGGCCCTATCCCAGTTCCGATCCAAATTATTCACAAAGTGCAATTGAAATTCAAAATACTTATAAAATGCAATTGAAATTGAAAATGCTTACAAAATGTACGGTAGATTCAAACGACTCATGTGGATTGACAATACTTACAAAATGCAATTTAGATTGAAAATACTTGACAAAATGTAATTTAGATTCAAAATACCCACAAAATGCAATTGAGAATCAAAATACAGTAAAACTCGGTTAAGAAGTTCCCGCATAAATCGTTTTTCCGCTTAAGACGTCCGATATTCTCGGTCCCGTGATTCGTCCCATAAGATACATGTATATTTTTCCCGTATAAAGTGTTCGTGCATAAGAGGTTTTCCCGGTTAAATAGTTCAGATTTTGTATTCCCTTAGAGTATAAGACGTTCACTGAGAGACAACTGACTTAGAATCAAAACTCGCCAATCTCCGTGGAAGATACATCCGGTGTTCCGAATGAAAGAATACAAGAGTTCCGAGTGTTCGCGGGTCTCTGACCAGGCCCGGTGTTCCGAATGAAAGAATACAGCCGTTCCGAGTGTTCGTGGGTCACTGACTAGGCGAGCATTTCAAGGCTGAATGACGTCACGCTATGACGACACCCGCTCAAGACCGACTACAATATACAGCATCATGCTTTCATTCGTGGCCTCCTATATTCTTTGTTCGTGGCTTTTATCGCTGTTCTGTGTGATCTAACTTGTTAGCCAAGCATTGCCAGACGTAGCATAACATTATTGAGATTACGAGAATTGCGTCGTCAGTGAAGTAAAGTTTTCAAATCATTGTGAAAATGAGTGGTTCTCAGATGAAAGGCATCAAAAGAAAGGCACTTTCTATTAAAGATAAAGTGGACATTATAAGAAAAGTAGAGTCGTCTACTCTTTCACGTGTTGCTCTTGCGAAGGAGCTCGGAATGCCGCCGTCTACTTTGAACGGCATCACAGCAAAGAAAGAACGTATCTTGGCTTCTGCCGGGAATACTTCGGCAAGCTGCAAGAAGATTAAAAGCGGGAAATACAAAGACGTAGAACAAGCTCTGCTCGTGTGGTTTAAACAGCAGCGAAGTTTAAACATTCCTTTGAGCGGGATTATCGTGAAGGAGAAAGCCGAAGAAATCGCGTGTTGATTACAAGTGCCTTTTACTGCGTCGAATGGGTGGCTGGATCGCTTTAAAAATTGGGCTGGCATAGTTTACAAGACTATTAGTGGCGAAGCTGCGAGTGTAAGTACAGAGGAAACGGAAGCGTGGAAGGAAACACTGCTGCCGGCAAAAATCAGTAATTACAAACATTGTGACGTTTTTAATGTTGATGAATTCGGACTTTTTTATCAGGTTGTTATCTTTGGTTTTGAAGGGAGAATCTTGCCTAGGAGGCAAATTAAGTAAAGTGCGAGCGACGGTGCTAGTTGGTGCGAATATGGATGGGACGGAAAAGCTGCCACTACTGATCATAGGAAAATCAAGAAAGCCCCGGTGTTTTAAAAAGGTCAGAACTTTGCCATGTACTTACAGAAGCAATAAATCAGCATGGATGACAAGCTCCCTATTTGAAGAGTACATTCAAGCACTAGATGCCAAAATGGGGAGCCAAAACAGGAAAATTGTGGTGTTTAAGGACCACTGCCCTGCTCATCCCAAACAGTGGCCTCATTTAAGAAACATTAAAATTGAATTTTTTCCACCAAACACTACATTGGTACTGCAGCCCATGGACCAGGGGGTGATTAAGGTTCTGAAGCAGAGGTACCGAAAAGCAGTAGTGTGTCGTATGCTGTCACGCATGGAAGCAGGTGGACCAATCTAAAGGCCATCTCTTTTGGACTCCATGCATTTAATTGCCTCATCTTGGGATTCGATGGAGTCGACCACCATTGTAAATTGCTTCAAGAAAGCAGGTTTTGATGGTGTTACTAGTAGCAGCATTTGTGCGGAAGTCTGCGATGAAGAGCCAGGGTGGTGGAAAACCGTGCAGGAGAAGATGGAGATAACCAGCAGTTTCAGCGACTTCACTGCTGTTGATGATCTGGTAATAACTTGCGAGGAGCAGACCATTGACGACATATGCAAGGACATTCAGGCAGGAAATGAGGATGAAGAAGAAGATGAAGAAGGAGAAGAAGAGGAGAATTCTCCAAGGCCTTCTTGTAGTGAGGCAAGTGTCCATCTTGGAAAACTACGGAAATTCATAGAAGGTGCTGCTGGAGTGCCTCACAGCACATGGAAAGCCGTGTGGGAAATGGAGAGATTTATAGAACTAGAAAGCAGTAAAAAGCTCAAACAATCTACACTGGACAACTTCTTTTCAAAGTAGAGGCCTATATTTTTGTGGTGAGAAATACAGCATTTTTGATGGTGTACAGGTCAATTGACGTAAGCCACAAAAAGCCAAATTTTTCAGGACGGGCAAAAAAGTGTTTTCAATTCAGTCTTAGTTGTTGTTTATTTACCTTCTAAAATGTGTCTATAATTGTAGTTTGCTGGAATATATGGTGTGTGCTCAAACAGTTATTGAAATTAATTCTATTAATGTGAATTGTGATGGTTATGCCAATTTATTTCTCTTAATCTCTGGTCTGATAGTCAGATTTTAATATTGGGGCTTATCATTTTCTGGCTTTTATACAGGCCTATGTACAGTATATTGTAGGATCCTTCACAAACAACAAAAATGTGTGCGTTTCACATGCATTTCAGGCCACTACGCTTTTAAGAAGTTTTTTTTTGAATGGTCCCTTGAAAAACTTCTTAACAGAGTTTACTGTATGTGCAAAATGCCCACCAAACAAAATGCAATTTAGATTCAAAATTCGTGCGAAATGCGGTTTTGGTTGAAAATGCTTACAAAATGCAATTGAAATTCAAAATACTCACTAAAAGGCCTGTCTACCTGCATTGAAAGACTTCCTATAAAGCAATTTAGATTGTCAATCTTTACAAAATGCAATTGAGGTTGAAAACAATCGCAAGATGTAATTTAGATCGAAAAAACTTACAAAATGCAACGTAGATCAAAAATGCCTTAAAAAATCACTAAAAGGGAATTTAGATACACGGTGAACCAAGGAACAAAAACAGTGCGGGAAGCTTAAAGAGAAAAGGAAATATAAGGAAAAGAGGAGAGGAGAGGGGAGAAAGGAGAGGGTCCGCCCCAAAGGTAAGGGACTAAAGTGGAAACGGACCCAGCTCAGGAATCCCTCTGGGTCGCCAACTCCCGAACTCACCAGCCGTGAGCCCCTGAGGGTGTAGCATTATCTAGGGTGCACCAGAAGTGGTGGGGCTACATACACCCTGCCTCCTTAAGGGCCTTGAGCACAAGGCAGGAGGTAAAAGGAAAAGAAAAAGAAGGCTGACCCCTCACAGAAGGAGGGTATCAGGAAAGATGAGACAAGGGCCAATTAAGGCGGGAAAGTGAAAGACTCCCTAGGCCTCAGATAACCTAATACCGTCGGGGTCGGAAGAGAACAAGAGTTGACCAAGGGAGGTCGACAGGAAAGAAGACGGAGAGGAGCCCGGCACAAGTAAGTGGAAGCAATGCCGGACTCAACTGGGATCCCGTGGTCGCCAACCCACGTCCCACTAGATGTGAGCCCCTGAGGGGAGAAAAAAGCAAGACCATGGTGATGACAAGAGGGGAAAGACAAGGAAAGGGCACTGTGAAAATTGGAAGTCAAGAGTTTGGAAATTCTGGACACGTTAAAATACCTAGGAAGTGAATTGATGCAAACTGGTAGGTTGGACATGGAGATTGGCATGAGGGTACAGCAGAGCAATGCATTCTATCAAAGTGTAAGAAAACTTGTTTGGGATAAGGAAGAACCAAGGAAAAGCAAGGAGGTAATGTATAAAGTGTACTATGTACCCATATTAACTTATGCAGCTGAGACTTGAACCCTGACAAGCAGGCAAGAGAGTAGATTCCAAGCCAGTGAAATGAAATTCCTAATAAGTATGATAGGAAAGACAAGGAAAGACAGAGTGAGGAATGAAGATGTTAGGAAGGAAGTTGGGATGGGAAAACTAAATGAGAGAATTGAGAAGAATAAACTAAGGAGGTCTGGACATGTAAAGAGGATGGAGAAGAATAGAATACCAAGACAGATGCTGGAGGCCAAGTGCAAGGGTAAGAGAGCAAGGGGAAGACCTAGAACAAGATGGATCGATTCAGTGAAGAACAGCGTGAGGAAAAGAAATCTGGACTGGGACAAGATCGTGGAAGAAGAATTGTGGAAGGAAAGAGGAAAGTGGAGAAGTGCCATAAATACCCCGACCCGGCAGGAGCTGGATAAGGGGAAATGATGATGATGTGCCCTACACTTTAGGGATTTATACAACCCCATTATGTACAGTGTTCAATTAATTTCAATTAATGCATGGAATATTTTCTGATTGGAAATATCAAGACTGCGGACAATAGAGTTTCTTGTCCAGTTTATGAGAGCTATGAAGTGAACATGAAAACATCTCCAATGGTAAGAATCTAGCAACCTCCAGTGCATCTCACTAGGTGGTACCACTTACTGTACATATGTCACCAACCATCCCCATGTTTAATCTACCAAGTTACGATTTTGGTACTGAATAGCATTTGGTATAAACATCTTACCCTCGATCTAACTCTTCTTTCCGTTTTACTAATTTTTCCTTCTGGTCAGAAAAGCTCATGAATTGATCCAATGCTTTTTTGTTGACATGGCTATATTTCTTTAGATGACCGTTGGCTTTTTCCAATTCTTTGAATAGCTGTAAAAATTATAAGACGACATATGAATAGTAATTATACTTGATAATCCACACAAATAGAAATATCACAAAGAAAACACATTTGAAACATCTCATTAACTGCACTTTTATGTCTGTTAGGTAGTCAGTCCGGAGGATGGTTGGATCCTCAAAAAGTGCCACCTCTGGTATAAACCCACAGGTAGGTGTAAAAGATCAGGGCAACATGACAATAATAATAATAATAATGTTATTGGTTTTACGTCCCTTTTAACTACACTGGCTTTTAGAGACGCCGGGGTGCCGGAATTTTGCCCCGAAGGAGATCTTTAACGTGCCAGTAAATCTATGGACACGGCTCCCTCGCATTTGCGCACCCTCAAATGCCAGCTGACTGCGCCAGGATACGAACCTGCAACCTTGGACCCAGCAAGCGAGAACGTTACCCCTGAGCCACGCAGCCAGCCAACATGACAAGACACCTTGCTCTAAATACATAATAATGTTATTGGTTTTACGCCCCTTTTAACTACTGCGGCTTATAGACATGCCGGGGTGCCGGAATTTCGCCCCAAAGGAGATCTTTAACATGCCAGTAATTCTGACACGGCTCCCTCGCATTTGCACACCCCCAAATGCCAGCTGACTGCACCAGGATTTGATCCTGCAACCTTGGGAACAGTAGACGAGAACGTTATCGCTGAGCCACTCAGCCAGACGCTCTAAATACAAAATGAGGCATTACCCAAACAGTCACTCCAAAATTACCTCAGTCAGCCCTGTACTCTATATTCCACTATTTTAAGTAGGACTAGTGACCTTGTGTTCGAGCCATCAGAGATTTGCTCAGGCTATTCTCATAGGTACATAACCTGCATGCTTCAGAATTTCAGCATTGGATAATTTGGGACATAAATTTCAGCAGTTAATTGAGACATTTGACTTGTTCAGACCTTACACCAGCAAATAAAATAGACTCTCCATGACATCATGATTGTGAAATCAATTTAAAAGTTCTCCGAGAGCTGTATCATGGGGAGCGAGTAAATAATACCAATTCTGCTTTTTATGCTAGGACATAAAGAAGAGAGCATAAAAGAACCTACCTTACCAAAGAGTCTGTGAATCCATACTATGGATGCTAGGCTCCCTGATAAGCAGCACAATCATGGCATTCTTAAGAAATTCCCTCAACCCAAGCATTTGTGTGGAGTGACCAGGTAGGAGAGGAGGAGGAGCCCATTTGAGTTCATCTCATTTGGATATAAACCTAACACAAGCTTTCCTATATCTTTTGTATACATACATTTTCATTTGAGATGGTTCTGCCTTTCAGCAAATCTAGTCTGCAAGCCTCTGTTTGGGAACAAGTCTCCTACATGATCCCCTATTAGCAGTTAGCACTGTGACCTCCTCTGCTTTTACACCTCTCACTTTGAAATCATTCAACACTGAATCTATTGCCTCCTCTGAGCCTCTACAGCCAAACTCAATAACCTCATAGGTAATCTCTCCTCCCCCATTCTCTTCACAAGACAACATCATCTGAGTTGGCTCATACGAACAGCTTTATCTAACGTTTTCTTTTCTATCTTAGCCTTTATCTCTTCATTGCGAGAACCCTCCTGTCTCTTCTATTTGTCCCAGCAATGATTTGCGCTACCCTTATACCAGTTAGCTCTAGCTTATGTATGAGATATCCTGAATCTACCTAGCTCTCACTTCCATACAGCAAGGTCGGTCTAAATACGGTACTGAGAGATGTCAGGAGAGTTCCACTGCTACAATAACTTCTTTCTTGCAGAATACTGTAGATCGCAACTAAGTACTTAAAATGGTCCACCTGCTCCAATTTAGTTCTATTTTCTTGCGTTTCTTCCCTACCGACATGACCTTAGTTTTTGAAATGCCGATCTTTATATTATATTCCCTACAATTTTGTTCAAGTTCTAACATGTTGGCTTGTAAGCTTTCAGTGGAGTCTGTCATTATAATAAGGTCATCAGCATAAGCCAGACTGTTCATCTGGTTTCCACCTACAGTAATTGAATCCCACTTAGCTAGTTAATGCCCTTCAGCAATATAAAAAATAAACAGTAGTGGTGAGAGATTACAGCCATGCCTCACTCCTGTAACAACTTTAAACTAAGAACTCTCTATGCGGCCTGATTATCAACATAAATACTTTTGATTGCCTGTATCAGCCTTTCCTCGATATCTATAATCCCTCGGGATGCTCAGCCTCTTCTCCCTTGGATAGGGATTGAAGCGTTTAAAGATGCCTGAGGTTCCACAGCAGCTGGCACAGGCTGACTCAGCAAAGAGTTGTGAGCCAGTCAGGTTACAATATGCTCGAATCTGTTTGATGAGGCCTTTTCTGAATGACATTTCAATTGTCTCGTGTGAGATATCTTCCCATTTCTTTATAACAAAGAGTCGATGATTATACATGGTGGAGACAGACTTTGCCTGACAAATTTTCCTGATATTTCCCTGATGTTGCCACAAAATGATTTTAATTTAGTGGATAATGTATTAATAAGAATATTATCTTGCTTATATGGTACCTCCCCTCTTGCCTAACGATTCATTTAGAGATGATTTAGTCAGCGAGGGGAATCGCTCTAAGTTTTTCGCCGCGCCAGGTTACGGCTGCAAAACAATTCTCACTCGCTCGACGCAAGATTTGTTGTATTTTAGAATGATTAAAGTTTCTTTAAATTTTCCTGATTTTTTCCTACACCTTTGCAAAATTCTCTGACATTTCCCTGATATTTCCAGAGAGACAAATTTCCCTGATATTTCCCTGGTTTCCAGGTTCTGTTGCCACTATGCTATAGCCAAACCTTTGGGGACACCATCTCAGTGTCTTAAATGCCTATTTGAACGAGGTTTGAGGCCAAACCCATGCATCAGCCATTCCACAAGACAAATTCCAACTTCATCCACAACTTCAGAGACACCCCAAATGATATGCAGACAAGTTTTGTCATGCGAATGAAGGAATGAATCACTAGACAATGGAGCAAAAGACTCACGATCATTCGGAGTACTTACGGTAGTATGTATGGGTGTAGCACAAGGAAACCAGAGAATTATATCCATCTTTGCCTTTGAATTAAACCCAGACTGCCATACTTAACCTTCATTGAATTTTCGGTACTGTATTGTGCATGGTGAAAATCATTTGCCTGACTTCACCTCATTGAACAGCACTTGCGTCATGGTCAAGATCTATGTCCATCCAACACATTGACATGAGAATGCAACTCAAGCAATGTATGGTACGCTGGGAGGGTTGATGACCTTGTTGCTCATCCCTGATAAACCGAGTTTTTGAGCAATGTATCCATTCCAGGAGTTAGTCACTACGCAGCACAATATCAACTGACTACCCAGGGAAAAATCACTAATCATTTCATAGTGACGTCCTTTCAATTCTGCTCATACAGTGCAACAGTACATGTTCTCCAACAAAGAAATACATATTAATAATTTTCAGAGTGCTTTATCACAAAATGCACAAATAAACCTATTGGGGGACACACATTTTAGGAACTACTTCTCACTTTTTGGGATATTCCTGTTGAACTTAAAGATAACATAAAACCCACATGTTATGGCTTCATTAGCATTTCTACTAATCATTACAAGAACAGTCATTATTTTCAAGTGTTCATTCTTTTCTTCCATTGGCAGATTTTTAGACTATTTCCATTTATGGAAAAATAGGCTTATGAGATGTGTCCCCCTTCTAACTTCTAAACGGCTGGAGCGATTTCAATGAAACTCGGTGAGGTCATAGTAATATTTTGGCCTACCCCGACAGTACACTTCAAATTTTATTACGTCTCACCCATCCAACATGGCGGCTGTGCGAAATATTCCACCGGCATTCTATATCTCCGAAACTATTACAGATATCACCCTGAAATTTTGTACGGTGATAGAGGGCACTACTAGACACCTATGAGACATTCAAAAACCTGTTAACTACAAAACGAACATGGCGGCCAAGCGAAGTTGAAAATTTTAAATAGACTTTTCTCATGATTCAACCATTCAAACGCAATGAAACTTGGTACAGTAAATATTTACACACATTGTAATGCACTGGCATCTAATTTAGTTCAATTGTTTACATAACCTCAAGATGGCGGCTGTACAAAATTTAAAAATTAAGTTTCTATTTCTTGTGTCGTAATCATGTGATCGAAGTGAAAGTTTGAATAATGATCCTACGCAATAATTTTCAGTTAATGGTCCATAACTCTATGGCTTATACATATAACAATCCAACATGGCGACCATCCAAAATATTTAGACGTTCTCAATATCTACGAATCTATTACAGCAATCAAATTGGAATTTTGTATGTTGATAGAGGCTATGAAAATAAGTTCACCTATGGGACTTTCAATAACCTGGTGAGCACAAATTCAACATGGCGGCGATGCGAAATATAAATATTTAAATGGACGTTTCTCGAGATTTAACCATCAGAGTGCAGTAAATGCTTATACAAATTTTAATCCACTGGCATCTAATTTATTTCGATTGTTTTCATAACCACAAGATGGCAGCTGTGTGGAATTTCCAAATCTCGTTTTTATTTCTTGTGCCCTAATCATGCGATTGAAGTTTGAATACCACACTTACACAATAATCTCTAAGTAATAGTACATAACTCCAAGACCTACATATATAAAAATCCAACATGGCGACCATCAGAAATATTTCGACGGTTCTCCATATCTACGAATCTATCACAGCAATCAAACTGAAATTTTGTATGTTGATAGAGACAATTAACATAAGTAGGATATATGAAAATAGGCTGTATAGTTCTTCACGGAACCCTGAAAAGTGACGGCTAACGGGGCTCTGGTGAAGCTACGATAGGCCCAGCAAGCCAGTAGTGGATAAAACCAAATGCTTTCAAAAATGGAACGAGCCTCGGACAGGATGGATTTAATAGACGACGACACGGCTGTACACACGGACTAAGATTTGGAACTTTAAACCTAAGAACGCTGACGGGGAAGGTGGAGGAGATAGTGGATATGATGGAAAGAAGGAAGTTGGATTTATTGGGATTGGCAGAAACAAAGTGGAAAGGGGAAGGAAGGAGAGTACTGAGAAAAGGCTATAGACTGTACTGGAGTGGGAACGAAGAGGGAAAGAGGAATGGAGTGGGAGTAGTAGTACGAGATGGTTTAAAAGAAGAAGTGAGGAGAACAAGTGATAGGATGATGAAAGTGAAAGTAGCACTGAGGGGAGAGACCGTAGAAATAGTGCAAGTGTATGCTCCACAAGTAGGCTGCGCCTCTGAAGAGAAGGAGGAGTTTGAAGAGGAATTGCAGAAGCAGCTGGTAGGAAGAAATATGATTGTTATGGGGGATCTCAATGCCCATGTAGGAAGAGAAAGACAAGGTTATGAGAGTGTTCTAGGACCAGAGGGTTGGGGTGGAAGAAATGAGGAAGGAAAGAGACTGTTGGACTTCTGCCAGAGGAACAGCCTGCTAGTTGGGAACTCCTGGTTTAAGAAAAGAGAGAGCCACACAATCACATGGTACAGTGATGACTTGACCAGGAAGTCGGTGGTCGACTATATACTGTATGAGAAAGAACTAAATAAGAACATCACGGACATCAAGGTTATACCATCAGAGAACCTGGATAGCGACCATCGATTACTGGTAATGAACCTGAGAGGGAGCAAGGAGAAGAAAGGGACTGAGAACCAGGAAAGACGTATAAGGATATGGAAACTGAAAGAAGGGGATAGAAGGGTCGAGTACCTCAAAATGGTAAAGGAAGGAATTCCAACAGATGAAGAAAGAGGGGTGGAAGAGGAATGGGCTAGATTTAAGAAGACACTAGTGGGTGCAGCAGAAGCAGTATGTGGGAGGACAAGTAGTAAGAAGAGGTGGAAGGAAACACCATGGTGGAATGAGAAGACAAAAGATATAGTAAGGGAAAAGAATAGAGCCTTTAGGAGGTGGTATCAGAATAGGACGGTAGAGACAAGGGAAGAGTACCAGGAAAGAAAGAAGGAGGCGAAGAGAGTGGTGGCTGAGGAGAGAAGGAAGTGGATGGAAGAGTGGACAAAGATGATGGAGGAGGATAGTGAAGGTACAAAAAAGGTCCTGTATGGGATGGTAAAAAATAAAGAGGCGGAAGGATCCTACGGATTATGTTAGAATGGTGAACAAAAGGGGACAAGAGATAGAAAATAGGGAAGAACTGAAGAAAATGTGGAAAGAATATTTTGAAGAACTTCTGAACCCAAATGGAAAAGTTGGTGAGGAGGAAGAAATCGGGGAAGAGGAAGATGAACTGCAAACAGAAAAGGACTTAACATGGAAAGAAGTGGAAGATGCAGTGAACAAGATGAAAGGAGGGAAGGCACCGGGTGTGGATGAGTTGAGTGTGGAGATGGTGAGAGCAGCAGGAGAGGTGGGGATACAGTGGCTGTACCGAGTGATGAGGACAGCATGGAAGGAAAGGAAGACCTCAGAGGACTGGAAAAAAAGGAATCATTGTCCCGATCTTCAAGAAAGGTAGTAGAACAGATTGCAGAAACTATCGGGGAATAACACTGATGAGTCATTGTGCAAAGATCTTCGAGAAAGTTTTGGAAAAGAGAATTAGGACAAGGATAGAAGGAGGGATGAGGGAAGAACAACATGGCTTCAGAGCAGGAAGGTCCACAGTGGATTTGATTTTTGCTGTAAGGCAGTTACAAGAACAGCACTATGAGTATGGAACAGATCTACTGATGGCCTTCCTGGACACTGAGAAAGCATATGACAGTGTATGCAGAAACAAAGTATGGAAGTCCCTGGAGGATAGAGGAGTAGAGAAATGGACTATAAAGAGGATAAAGGAGATGTACAAGGGAAGCGTGAGCTGTGTGAAAGTGGGAGGAGAGAGATCTGACTGGTTGGAACAAAGAAACGGCCTGAAACAAGGAAGTGCACTGTCACCGTTACTTTTCATTGTGGTGATGGATGACATAATGACCCGAGTGGCACAAGTAATTGGGGACGGAAAGATGAAAGCAATGGTGTTTGCAGATGATTTGATGATTTGGGGAAACAAGGAGGAGGAGGTACAGGAACAGTTGGACGTGTGGGAAGGAATAATACAAGGATATGGGATGAAATTTAGCATAAATAAGAGTGAGATGGTGATCACAACAAGGAAGAAGGAAAGAACCACAACGGGAATAACAATTGGTGGGGAACAGCTGAAGAAAGTGGAGAGTTTCAAGTATCTGGGAAGCCTGATACAAGATAATGGAAGAAACGATAGAGAAATAAATGAGCGGGGGAGGCAGGCAGAAGCATTTCGGAGGAGTGTGAGAAGCATGTTATGGAGCAAGGATGTCCCGCAGAACAGCAAAAAGATCATATATCGGACGTACTATGTCCCTATCCTGACGTATGCCTCGGAGACTTGGGTTATGAAAGGAAGGGAGAAGAGCAAAATACAGGCCAGTGAGATGAGGTTCTTGAGAAGCAGTATTGGAGCTACAAAGATGGACAGAATAAGAAATGAGAGGACCAGAGAATTAATGAAGGAGGAACCATTACAGGATGGTATAGAGAAATCTAGACTTAGATGGTATGGACATGTAAAACGAATGGAGAAGAGGATACCCAGGAGAGTACATGAGACGAAGTGGGAAGGAAAGAGACCGAGGGGAAGACCGAGAGACAGGTGGCTGAAGGGGGTGGAAGAAAGCGTGAAGAAGAGAGGAGAAGACTGGACAAGGGTGGAGGCTGAGAGATGGTGGGAAGACAGAAGACGTTGGAGAGGCTTGTGTTCCAAACAGACCCGGCCAGTGGCTGGAAACTGTGCAAGATGATGATGATGAGTTCTTCACGGAACTACTTGTTGTATTTTAAAAAGGCACCTAATAGTCATGTACATCCATTAGAATTCATGAGTGTGGATCATCAAGCAGACAGTGGTAATGGTGGAGACTGCTGTTTTTGATTGTTGTGGAACAGCTTTGTCATCGCTCACTCTCCAAAAACTTAACAAACAGGTCTGATGACCATTATGTTCCTAGCTCATTGGACTGTTATCTCTCTAAATAAAGTTGGCTTTCTGCCTCAATATTTTGATGATGATGATAATTGTTGTTTTAATGGGCCTAACATCTAGGTTATCGGCCCCAATCAATATTTTGAATTTTTGGTTAGAACTTCATACTGTATTTGCTCGCGTATATCTCACACTTTTTTGACTGAAAATATGTGCGAAAATTTTTGGTGCGAGATATACGCGGGGAATGACCGTATTCCCGAAAAAACACAAAATTTGCATTATTGAAACAAGGCAACTGGCATACGGTACTCGCCCTATTCATTGTGACTGCCGTCACTGCTGCCAATCTCCGAGGTACTCTCGCGTGCATCATTCTGGTCATCATCCCATACTGCTTCATCCTGACTTCCGTCCAATGCATTTGCGATGCACAACTTCAAGAAGCTCTTCAAAACAATGTCCGTCGACACCATTTATTTCTATTCGTTATGGTTATGCGTCATTAAGAACCTATGAAATGACGTCATACGCTCGTTGAAGATGATTCAAGGCAGAAAAGGAATTTAGAGCACAGACGCTTAGCGATCAATCATCTTCCATATTGATTCCTCGCTACATGAATGAGCGAGCTCGAACTTAGCCGACCGCGGCAAAAGACTAATGATGTACCGCGTGCTATAACACTCACACTGCTTGTACGTGGCCGAGCTCTGATGCGATGAATGCGTCAAGACGGAATCATTTAGATTTGAGAAGACTGAAGTGCGTTTCTCTGCGAAGTAACAGTAGGCCTACTTGTGCAATCTTCGAAACATATGAGCATGTTGGTGCGTGTGGTATAGCACAGATTTCCTTTATCTTCGAAGCCAGAGTACCTGTACTGATGTCTACAAGGCAACTGACGGACAACAATGAAGGAAACCTCTGCCGCCAAAACGAACGATAACATTGCATATTGATGACTGTTGTGGCGCGCTGATCGCGCTAAGGTATCGCTTCGGATAAGTTCCTAGACAATGACGACTGTTGTGACTCGCTAAATCGAACGTGTTTCTACCTCAAGGTTATTACGGTCATTTATATGACGGTGTCAGAAATGAATGCTAGATATATGCGAGTACTTTTTCCCCCCTGAAATTTCAAATAAAAAAAAGGAGTGCGAGATATACGCGAGCAAATACGGTATTTATCCTGGATGAGGTGTATAATGACCAAATATTCCCTCAGTTTAATTTTTGTCAGTTGTTGGTAATAGATGGTGTTGAAAATGCTGGAGTGAAAATTTGTATTTAAGTAGAAGACACCCATACAATAAAACTAAGGACTGTTTTCACCAACTCTTTAATAACGATTAGTTAATTCCTATTTAACTTAAATACGAGAGATAATGAATGGTTATCGTTGCTGCATCTCTCAAGGTCATTCGAGTTCATAATTACTTAAATACGCTTTACGGCTCTCCCGCATGCATAGACTCTGTTTCATCCTGGAGAAACATGGCGGACAAATCAAGAAACGTGTCGCACTGATCGTTGTTTACGATGCTTCCTTGAGATTTTCTGGAACATAATTATGAAGGAAGGGAAATACAGAAGACCTTATTCATGGCAAATGCTTAAAATGATGGATATGCTTTTTTATATTTCCGTTTCTTCTTTCTTGGTATTAGTAACATGTATGATCTTTTATATTTATTTATTTATTTATTTAGCGTATGGCGTTTAGTGCCGGGAGTGTCCGAGGACAGGTTCGGCTCGCCAGAGTTAGTAGCTGCTTCTATGTGGACACCCATGGGATGAGCAACAAGTACCGTTGTGTGAGGATGAGATGAAATGAATGAAGATGAATGAGAAAGTTAACTTTCAAGTAGTTCCAACTTTGGCTATCAGATGCCACTGACACCTAGCAACAAACGTTGGAATTTGATGGAGCGTGTCTAACGAAATATAACCTACAATTTGGCTACACACTACCAATTGTAGTGGTAGGTTCTTTTTCATGCCATAAATCGATGACATCCCCTCTGAAGGAAGGCATAGCGAAGGATTTTAACGGTCTTAAAATATCTGAGGACATCGGCCGGATTTGTACCCGCGATCTTGGGCATAGCAGTTCAGCATGCTACCAACTACGCCACCGAAGCCGCTTTTATATTTTCATTGTCATGATGAACATATTTTATATTCATCATAAGGAATAAAGTTCATGTGAAACTTGGAAACAAACTGAATTTTCTTGCCATTGAAAGATGTGTGAGGTAGAGTTCAGCTGTTTCCCTCCACTTTAACGATGCTTTAGAGAGTTGAGTGGCAGGGGCAGATGACCTCGTAGTTCTGCCCCTTAAAACAACAATAACTACCTAGAGTTGAGTGGTCAGATTTGGCATTTTAACGTAATTGATTATTAGTGGTAAGTTAACAAGCATTTCTATTTGATGAAATGCTCGTGCAAAGTTAAATAACCTTTAATGATGAATTAAGAGATAATTGGTGAAAACAGCCCTAAGCTACAAATTATAATTTGTGTAATACAAAAGGAATGAGGGGTTTAAAGAAAGCTTCAAATCCCAGCAGTAAGGCAATTGTGCCATCTGTGTACATCTCTGACAAGGTCAGGTAGGAGAAAGGCTTGGTGACTTACTTGCTTCAGCTATTCTGATAATATTGCAAATTTAGGATACCTACCTGATGTGGATATGTCCCAATACAGTTCTAATGCAAATCAAGATAATAGTATTAACAGATCAGAGCATGTCTATCATTCACTTCGCATGGACGACAGAGTGAGTCCATATGCATGCTAATTAAACTCCATCTTCAGTCAGGATTAGGGGTGATTGATTCTCTTTAGAACTATTTTATGTTTATTACTGTTTCACCTTTACTCCACTGATTTGTTCTCAACAAAGGATGCACTAATATTGATTTCTTGCAATAGATTCCAATGTTAGTACTTTATGCTTCCTAGACCATAGAGTTAGTATAATTTACTCCACTACTAGCAAATTAGAGGGCAAAGCTCTCCTCCAAAAGGTTGCCCCACATTTTTCTCACATAGGACATTTTTTTCCTTTCTTTGGTGACAGGGATATGACCTAGAAATTATCCTCATAGACTGCCTTCCATTACTCTATGAACTATGGGTGATGAAAGCCCTATAAAACAAGCAAGATAGCTAGAAATTCATCCACTTGGGCATACGTGGCAATCATACCAACAAATATGACCAAGTAAATAAAAAAATGAGTAGCCTGCGTGGTATAGTGGTCAGTGTGCTTAGCTGCCACCCTGGAGGTCCGATTCCCGGCTCTGCAACAAAATTTGAAAAGTGGTATGAGGACTGGAACGGGCTCTACTCAGCCTCAGGTGGTCCAAATGAGTAGAGGAGGTTCGATTCCCACCTCAGCCATCCTCGAAGTGGTTTCCCACTTCGTCTTCAGGCAAAAGCCTAGATAATACCTAACGTAAGGCCACGGCCGCCTCCTTCCCTCTTCCTTGTCCATCCCTCCCATACCGGGTGAGTTAGCCGTGGTCGTTACGGCATGACTGCTGGCAGTCGCTCAAATCTGGGAGGCGAGGAGGTTCGAATCCCCCTGGCGGCAACCTTGAAGATGGTCTTCTGTGGTTTCCATCTTCCTTCCAGGCAAATGCCGGGGTTGGTCCCTAACTATAGGCCACAGCCGCTACCTTCCAACTCCTCGTCCTTACATTCCAACTTCCCTCCGAACGTTACTTGTAGCTCACCCATTGGGTGTCCGTCTCGAAGTAGCTACAAAACTGGCGAGCCGAATGTCCTCGGACACTCCCGGCACTAAAAGCCATACGCTAAAAAAAACTCTTCCCATCCCCCTCATAAGGCCCCTGTTTGCTTTGCAGGTGAGGCCGCCTGGGCGAAGTGCTAGTCACACTCCTCAGTTGTATCCCCCGACTCAGTCTCAAGCTCCAGGACACTGCCCTTAGTGGCGGTAGAGGTAGTATTCCTTGCTTAGTCCGTGAGAAAAGCCAACCCTGGAGGGTAAAACGATAACGAACGAAACAAACGAAATAAAAAAATGAAACTTACAGTTTTAGTGCTCATATTTTGATACTTTGTGTATATGTCAGGTGATGGCAAGGATCCCAAATCTTGAATCTTCTTGGTACACTCTGCTATCTTGGCCTGTAACATATTTTGTTTCGAAGCCATCTTTTCAAGGTCCTTGGCATCTTCTTCTATTTTCTCCTGAATTTCTTTCTCCTTATTCTTCCACTCATCCTGATTTGCTTGCTCCATTTTTTGCTGACAAGATAAAGCAGAAACACATTATTAAATTATTTAAACTAATACTTAATACCATGCCATTGGCACATACAATTTACTTATAGTTATAAGATATCCCTGGCAAAAAAGGTCAAATGCCTCTGCTGTCTTCTTTCACCATTGTTGATGCTTTAGACTTTGAAAGTTAAGGTATTTAAGACAAGTTTTAGATACTTCAACAGCCTTTTGAAACAAGAAAATGACAAGTTTTCACTGCAGTCATATCTAATCTTTGCCTATGGAGCTAATAATAAAATACATAACTTAACACTGTTTGGCAAATTAAAGAAGAACATCTGACACCTTAATTCCATTTCAAGAATCCCGTTTTTTCATTATCTTCTAAACGTTTTGGATAAATATTAGAATTGCCACATATCCACATTGGGCATTTCAACTCAAATTCTTATACGAATTTCTGAATTTCTCCATCCCATACAACAAGGTAGGTGATATTAAATCATATAAAGTATATTTTATCAGTTTCATATGCTGGCTAATTATGTTTCGTTTATTTATATAAAATTTTTCTGACATGTATTATTTTCCTATCTGTTAGGTTAATTCATGTCATCGTAATACTGGTTGGCACCTATTCAAAATTGTTAATAAACTCCATATTGAAGAGGATTCAACTTATTTAATCAAGCACCGAATTGAATTATTTTATTGATTTTAGAACTTGATTTTTCTAAATTATTTTGTTTGTATATTTTGATAAAACATTTTAAAGCTTAACATTTTTACACTCACCGTTAATAGTTCTTATTTTCTAACTACCTTTTCTAAAATTATCGAAAAAAGACCAATCTTATATTTATTTAATTAATACTGCATTTGTAAGGATATCCATTTTATTACTATATTTTATTTATTACAATTATTATCATTAATTTTTCATTTCTAATTTAGTTTTAAGTCATATATGCTATTTTAGTTTACAATTCTTAATTGACTTTCTGTTTAAGCTGAAGATGACCTCATTGAAGGTCGAAACATGTCCAAATATATAAAATGTATAGTTGTTTATGTATCGACTTGGCGTATAATTTTAAACGTTTAATTAAGAATAATACCAGTAAAAATTTTTGTTCATGCACTGGGTTTATTAACATTATGTCTCAACTAACACTGGAGTTTATATCAAATTTCATAGAAAGTTGAAAAATTGATCCAGTCAACCCAAATGTTTTTGCAATAAAAAAGGCCAAGGAAATTTCACCACTTATCATCCTTAAGAGATAAAATCAGAAAATATTTACTTACTGCCCTCAGAGCTTCCTGAACTTTCTTTTCCATGTTCTTGAACTCTTTATTTACTTCAGTAATTCTGTTTTCAATGGCTTGCAACTCAGATTTGCTGTTTTCCAATTGACGTTTACGATCCTCAACAGAAATTTCTTGAAGTGCCTGGAAATCAAAGAATCACTGTTAACAAGCTTTCTTTCAAACCTGTTTTAATTCAATATTTGTAGACAATATGATGGAATCAAGACTTTCATTATGTATCCAATGAGCTGTACAATTTCCATTAATTAAAGATGAAATCTATTATCTGTTACTCTTCAAAGACTGATGCAATTTACCTGCACTAATTCATCATTTCTTCTCATTAGGTTGTTGGTTAATAAGTTCTCTAACTTGTTCTTCTCTGCCTCCAGTCGCATTCGCATACTGAATGCTTCCTTATTCTCCTGTGTTAGCCTTCTGATATCATCATTCAAGTTATCAACTTCATGTTGATCTTGGACAGATAGTTGTGCCATTAATTCCTGTAAACAAAAAAGCAGTAAAGTAAAAGAATTTTAATAATAAAATAACAATATCGTGATATTTTACAATAAAATAACAATATCATGATATTTTACAACAACAAATCACCAGCACGAGTTCAAAAGAATGAAAATCCCACCTGATGCAACTCTGACTCCAACCCTTCTTTTGTTGTCTTCATGGCTTCAAGGCTAGATGAATACTGGTCAAGCGAGCGTTCTTTAGGTATTCGATACCTTTCAATACCAGCAAGCTCTTCTTTCATCAGACGAATGTCTGCCTTTACCTTATCAAAAATGTCTCTAGAAAAAGAGAAGAGAAAACAAAAAAAAATAAAAAATATACAATTATTTTGGCAGTACTACGGTGAGCATGGTGGCGCAGTGCCTTAGCTGCTAGTCTTTCACCCGGACGTCCGGGGTTAGAATCCCGGTGGCAGTGGGGTGGAATTTTCATGTGAAAAATAATGTGGTGCCAGGAAGGGCATCCAGCCTTAAATCTCCGGCCAAAACCAAAATGAGCCTGGTTGGCACGGCGACCCCAATTAATTGGGAAAAGCCGAAGAAAGTTTAAGTTTTTTAATTTTTGCAGTACTTCATTCTTAGGATACAGTTGAAATTAAACGTATGGGGTAGAGTACACTTCACTGTTTACATTCATTTCTTATAGTCATTCATACATCTAAGCATTCAAACTGCAAGTCTCCGTGAGCAAACTAAGCACATCCATGAAAATCTATTTGTAGGGATCCAGGAATTTTATACCGTATTTGCTCGCATATATTTCGCACTTTTTTCCCTGAAATTTCAACTAAAAAAATGGGGTGCGAGATATACGCGGGGGCGAGATATACGCGAGCCGAAAATACGAGTGAAATTTGTCGGTGCGAGATATACGCGGGGAATTTCCGTATTCCTCTTGTATTGTTTGGGCTTTGAAGATAAGGAAATCTGTGCTATACCACTTGCGCCAACATGCTCGTATGTTTCGAAGATTGCGCAAGTAGGTCTACTGTTACATCGCAGAGAAACGCAGTTCAGTCTTCTCGAATCTCAATGATTTCGTCTTTACGTATTGCGTTGCTTCAGAGCTCGGCCGTGTGCAAGCATGTAAAGCGGCGCCGCGTGGGTGTGTTAGCACGCTTCAGCCGCGCTCGGCTAAGTTCGAGCTCGCTCGGGCATGTAGCGAGGAATCGATATGGAAGATATCGATCGTATCTATCGCTACGCGTCTGCGCTCTAAATTCTGCCTTGAATCATCCTTAACGAGCTCATGACGTCTTTTTCATAGGTTCTTAATGTCGCATAACCATAACACACGAACTGATGCAAACTTGCGTAAATTGACGCTATACTGTAGTGCCGCTACGAACGTACAAACTCGAACAGACCTCGCGCAAGCATGCGATGCGGCGCCGGCGTGACTGTTAGCACGCTTTAGGCCTACATTGTGTCTTCAGCCGCGGTCGGGTAAGATCGAGCTCGCTCGTACATGTAGTGAGGAATCGATATGGAAGATGATCGATCGTATCCAATATAAATGCTGGAGTTCCTTTTCTGCCTTGAATCATCCTTAACGAGCTTATAACGTCTTTTTCAATGACGACTTGTGGCGTGCTAAATCGAACGTGTTTATACCTCAAGGTTATTACGGTCATTTATATGACGGCGTCAAAAATAAATGCGAGTACTTTTTTTCCCCCTGAAATTTCAACTAAAAATGGGGTGCGAGATATACGCGAGGGCGAGATATACGCGAGCAAATACGGTAATTGTTCTTTCTACAATCCTTTTTAAAAGGAGAGGATAGTAATTGTTTTGACTTATGAACTATACTTACAGTAATCATAAATACAGTCAGTTTTCAGTTTCAGTTCATGAAATTCACAGAAGTTTGGCAAATAAGATTTCAAGACACTTTACATTTTACAGGTGTTTTGTACAACATTTTATGCGAGAGAAAGAAAGGAAACAAATTAAACTAAACATTTTTAAAGTGACTTATGTAGTGATATACACAATGCTTTCTTGATGTATCACCACCAGGAACCTTAACCCCTCATCATCATCATCATCATTTCCCCTTATCCAGCTCCTGCCGGGTCGGGGTATTTATGGCACTTCTCCACTTTCCTCTTTCCTTCCACCATTCTTCTTCCACGATCTTGTCCCAGTCCAGATTTCTTTTTCTTATGCTGTTCTTCACTGAATCAATTCACCTTGTTCTAGGTCTTCCTCTTGCTCTCTTACCCTTGCACTTTGCCTCCAGCACCTGTCTTGGTATTCTATTTTCCTCCATCCTCTTTACATGTCCAAACCACCTTAGTTTATTCTTCTCAATTCTCTCATTTAGTTTTCCCATCCCAACTTCCTTCCTAACATCTTCATTCCTCACTCTGTCTTTCCTATCATACTTCTTAGGAATTTCATTTCACTGGCTTGGATTCTACTCTCTTGCCTGCTTGTCAGGGTCCAAGTCTCAGCTGCATAAGTTAATATGGGAACATAGTACACTTTATACATTACCTCCTTGCTTTTCCTTGGTACTTCCTTATCCCAAACAAGTTTTCTTACACTTTGATAGAATGCATTGCTCTGCTGTACCCTCCTGCCAATCTCCATGTCCAACCTACCAGTTTGCATCAATTCACTTCCTAGGTATTTGAACGTGTCCACAATTTCCAAACTCTGACTTCCAATTTTCACAGTGCCCTTTCCTTGTCTTTCCCCTCTTGTCATCACCATGGTCTTGCTTTTCTCTATACTGATTTTCAGGCCGTACTTCTGAATATTTTCGTTCAGCGCATCTGGTTGTTTTTGCACTTCTTCGGTGTTCCTTCCCCAGACCACAATATCATATGCAAATAACAGTAACTTCATTTCTTTATGTCCATATGCTTCCTTTGTTTCCTTTACAATTTCATCCATCACCATTATGAACAAGAGAGGTGACAGCACACTCCCCTGTCTTAGTCCAGTCTTGTTCCTAAACCAATCTGTCTTTCCAACTGGGGTCAGTACCCTGCTAACACAGTTGTTGTACATTGCTTGCACCATTCACCACCAGGAACCTTAACCCCTATGCTGCCGAATTAGTTTCAGCGTCATGAGATTTTTACTTGTGGGGGAACCTCAAACAAAAGGTATACAGAAACAATCTGTGTACTCTGTAATCTCTCAATAACTAAATAACTGCACTGATACGAAATATCAGTGAGGATGAATTACAGCGAGTGTACCACTACTTCCTACATCGGCGCAACATGTGTTTAAAAATTGAAGGACAGCATTTCCAACAACTACTCTGGAATTCATATAAGTATAAGTGTAAATTTGTTGAACTGGTTGGGCGCTACGCTGCTGCTAGCGCCAATGCCTTGCCCAACATGCTGCAATACACAGTGCCCCAGCCACCACACGGACTCTGCAAGGCTCCGTTCTATAGGGAGGGGCATCATTATAGACCTGAATAGGAAGCAACACACTGCATAGCAGTACAATTGCAATTTTTCAGCTACTTGACTTAAGTCGAAAGAGGCATCAGTGTTTATAAAATTCTATGGCCATAGACTAAGGCCGAAAATGGCAGTGAACGAAGTGGGATTGCTATTTGACTCGAGTCGAACACAGCAGCATAGGGGATAAAACTTTCCCGTTTTTTCACTGGGCCATGGTACAGAAGTGACGCTCATGTATGTTTATCAATATAAAAGTATTTTATAAAGGCTCGAGTCATCCAAGAACATAAGATTCCCCAGGTCAAGAAGCGCTGGAAGACAGGATAAAAATTTACTAAAAGGTGCACTTTGTTACACTGCGCAATATTGTGTAGACACAAAGCAATAGGGTGGACAATTAGTCAGCTAGTGTTTAAATCATCATCATCATCTTGAGCAGTTTCCAACCGCTGGTCGGGTCTGCTTGGAACATAAGCCTCTCCATCGTTTCCTGTCCATCCACCATCTCTCGTCATTTACTGTGTCCCAGCACACTCCTCTTTCCTCCACATTCTTAACTCCTTTTGTCCATCTGTCCCTTGGTCTTCCCCTTGGCCTCCTTCCCGTCATTTCCATTCCAAACATCTTCTTCGGTATCCTCTCCTCTTGCATCCTCCTCACATGTCCATACCATTGTAGCCTAGATCGCTCTATTCTATTTTGCAATGGTTCCTCTCTTACCATCTCCCTGACTCTCTCATTCCTTACTCTGTCCATTCTTGTCACTCCTACCCTACTCCTCTGGAACTTCATCTCCACTGATCGTATTTTATTCTTGTCCCTTTCCTTCATCACCCATGTTTCTGAACCATATGTCAAAATTGGCACAAAGTAGGTCTTGTAGATGATTCCTTTACATTTTTGTGGTACATCTTTATTCCATATCATCCCCCTAACACTCTTGAAAAATCCATCTGCGCACCTTCCCCTCTCATTTATTTCCATCCTATTGCCTCCCTTTTCTTCAATTATGCTTCCCAAGTACTTGAAGCATTCTACTTTCTGCAACTGCTGTCCTCCAAGTGTTATGCCCATATCCAGTCTGTTCTTCTTCCTCGTTGTGATGACCACTTCACTCTTTTGTGCTGAGAACTTCATCCCATATGATAACACTACCTTCTCCCACTCATCTAATTGCTCTTGTACTTCTTGCTCATCCTCTCCCCATACCAGAAGGTCATCAGCAAACAACATTGCCTTCATTTTCCTTTCCCCAATGCTATTTACCACTTTTCGTATGATTTCATCCATCACCACTATAAATAACAGGGGTGAGAGGGCACTTCCCTGTTTCAGACCACTCTCCAGTTGAAACCATTCCGTTCTCTCTCTTCCCACCTTTACACAGCTTTTGCTTCCCTTGTACATTGCTTTCACTCTTGCCACTGTCTCCTTGTTCACTGCTTTTGCTCTCATTGCTTCCCATACCTTGTTTCTATTAATACTATCATATGCTTTCTCAATATCCAAGAAGGTCATCACCAGATCTTTCCCATATTCATAATGGTGTTCTTGTAGCTGTCTTACTGCAAAAATGAGGTCAACTGTTGATCTTCCTGGCCTGAATCCATACTGTTCTTCCCTCAGCCCATCTTCAACTTCTGTCCGAATTCTTCTCTCCAGTACCTTCTCAAATATTTTGGCGCAGTGGCACATGAGTGTAATTCCCCTGTAGTTCTTGCATTCCTTCCTACTTCCCTTTTTAAATATGGGTATTATTATCCCTCTTTTCCAGTCCTCTGGTATTTTCTTCTCCCTCCATATCACTTTCATTACTCGAAAGAGCCACTGTGTTCCTATCACCCCTGCTGCTCTCACCATCTCCACACTCACTTCGTCTATTCCCGGTGCCTTTCCCCCTTTCATCTTCTTTAATGCTTCCTCCATTTCTTTCCATGTCAATTCCTTCTCTGAAATGTCTTGGTCACTGTCTGCTTCTTCCTCCACAATGTCCACTACGCTGGTTTTAGTTGGATTTAGGAGTTCCTTGAAGTATTCTCTCCAGATAACCTTTACTTCTTCCATATTTTCGACCTCCTTTCCATTCCTGTCCACCATTCTGACATTTTCCCCTGTATCTCTTCTCTTTGCCTTTATCATTCCATACAACACTTTCTTACTGCCATCACAGTCCTCCTCCATCATTTCTGTCCATTTCTCCAGCCATTTCTTTTTCTCTTCCTTCACTACTTCTCCTGCTTCTTTCTTCCGCTCTTGGAATTCTTCTCTTGTTCTGTCTGTCCTCTGTTGGAACCATTTCCTGAATGCTTCATTTTTCTTTTTCACTGCTTCTTTAGTTCTGGGGTTCCACCATGGTGTTTCCTTCCACCTTTTCTTTCCACTAGTTCTGCCACACACGACTTCCGCTGCTTCTACCAACACGTCCTTGAACCTATTCCATTCTTCTTCACCTGTTTTCGGATCATCCTTCGGTAATTTGTTCCTCACTAATATCTGGAACTTCTCCTTATTTCCATCCTCCTTCAGCTTCCATGTCCTTATTCTTCTTTCTTGGTTCTCAGTTCTCCTCTTTTCCTTCAGTCCTCTCACCTTGGCGACCAGCAGACGGTGGTCACTGTCCAGGGCTTCTGAAGGTATTACCCTTATATCCGTGATACTCTTCTTTGTCTCCTTCCCGCATAGAATATAGTCCACCACTGATTTCCTAGTCAAATCCCTGCTGTACCAAGTAATTTTATGGCTCTCTCTCTTCTTGTACCATGTGTTTCCAACCATTAGCCCATTTATCTTGCACAGTTCCAACAATCTCTCTCCTTCCTTATTCCTGTTTCCCCATCCTTCACCACCAATCACTTCCTCAAAACCTCTTCTATCAGTTCCGACATGGGCATTTAGGTCTCCCATGACTATCAGGTCTCTCCCCACTAACTGCTTCTGCAACTCCTCTTCAAACTCGTCCTTCTCGCCTTCTGTGCATCCCACCTGTGGTGCATAGACTTGCAGAATGTCCAGGTTTCTACCTTTCACAGTGATTCTGGCTCTAATTATTCTATCACTTACCCTCTTTACTTCCTCCCTCAGCCCTTCTCTCACCACCATTCCCAAATAATGTAACCAAATTCTTTTTTTCAGCTAAACAACAGCTTACTCTAATTATGGTTATCATGTTTATGGGCGCCTCTTCACCCAGGGAATCATATGTTATCGGCTAACGCTGGTTTTAGTTGGATTTAGGAGTTCCTTGAAGTATTCTCTCCAGATAACCTTTACTTCTTCCATATTTTCGACCTCCTTTCCATTCCTGTCCACCATTCTGACATTTTCCCCTGTATCTCTTCTCTTTGCCTTTATCATTCCATACAACACTTTCTTACTGCCATCACAGTCCTCCTCCATCATTTCTGTCCATTTCTCCAGCCATTTCTTTTTCTCTTCCTTCACTACTTCTCCTGCTTCTTTCTTCCGCTCTTGGAATTCTTCTCTTGTTCTGTCTGTCCTCTGTTGGAACCATTTCCTGAATGCTTCATTTTTCTTTTTCACTGCTTCTTTAGTTCTGGGGTTCCACCATGGTGTTTCCTTCCACCTTTTCTTTCCACTAGTTCTGCCACACACGACTTCCGCTGCTTCTACCAACACGTCCTTGAACCTATTCCATTCTTCTTCACCTGTTTTCGGATCATCCTTCGGTAATTTGTTCCTCACTAATATCTGGAACTTCTCCTTATTTCCATCCTCCTTCAGCTTCCATGTCCTTATTCTTCTTTCTTGGTTCTCAGTTCTCCTCTTTTCCTTCAGTCCTCTCACCTTGGCGACCAGCAGACGGTGGTCACTGTCCAGGGCTTCTGAAGGTATTACCCTTATATCCGTGATACTCTTCTTTGTCTCCTTCCCGCATAGAATATAGTCCACCACTGATTTCCTAGTCAAATCCCTGCTGTACCAAGTAATTTTATGGCTCTCTCTCTTCTTGTACCATGTGTTTCCAACCATTAGCCCATTTATCTTGCACAGTTCCAACAATCTCTCTCCTTCCTTATTCCTGTTTCCCCATCCTTCACCACCAATCACTTCCTCAAAACCTCTTCTATCAGTTCCGACATGGGCATTTAGGTCTCCCATGACTATCAGGTCTCTCCCCACTAACTGCTTCTGCAACTCCTCTTCAAACTCGTCCTTCTCGCCTTCTGTGCATCCCACCTGTGGTGCATAGACTTGCAGAATGTCCAGGTTTCTACCTTTCACAGTGATTCTGGCTCTAATTATTCTATCACTTACCCTCTTTACTTCCTCCCTCAGCCCTTCTCTCACCACCATTCCCAAATAATGTAACCAAATTCTTTTTTTCAGCTAAACAACAGCTTACTCTAATTATGGTTATCATGTTTATGGGCGCCTCTTCACCCAGGGAATCATATGTTATCGGCTAACTGGTTACACCTCACCTACCCTGTATATATCTATCCTGCAAACTGCCTTATTTTGCACAAACACACACAGTGGTTTAAAGAATTGGGTATAAATACAGTTGAACCTGACTTATACGTATATCAAGGGGAAGAAAAAAATGATAGAATTTCAAGTGAGAATTTGTGAAGGTTAGGAAAATTCTCTTTTCCAGAAATTCTCAGAAACAATGTTATTTGGCCTGGAAGAATGAATTGGCCTGCAATTCAAATGAAATAGAAACCACAGAACTATGAAATGTCGCACTGTAATACAAGTCTAATACATTTATCTTTATGAATAGATATACAGTAGCATTAAATTGTATTAAAAACACAAGAGTTCCATGGGCCAGAAAAATCAGCTGGACCATGCTGATTCAGTGATCAGCCAATCCCTGCAGCACACATATCACTCACAGATATACTACATCAGTAGCACCAATGGGGAATTCCATTATATCTTGGAATTAGATATCAGTACTTACTTTGCTTTACTGTTCTTTGTCTCAGTCTTTTGCATTTCGGAAACAATGTGATTAATTTTGCTTTCTATTTCCCTGAGATTTTCACGTAGTTTCGCCAGCTCATGTTCAGCCTCTCGTATTTGTGCAGTCAGTTCACTACGAGTTTTCTGAATTTCCAGCCGTGACCGTGATGTGTTGAAGTAGCCACCTGTCAATGAACCTTTAGAGGATACCTGAAAACAAGGTTGACATAAGACATTCATTCCACAAAATCAACCATTACAAGGAACATCAGCAACAGCTCGAGTTGCCGTGTGGAAGGAGAGGACCAGGAATCTGTCTGAATGGATGGAACCAAAGGAATCTCTGGTCACACAGAGAACTTGCCAAGACTGCGGGTGGAAGTTGCAAGATCCAGGGACAACTTATATAAGTGGCATTTTCCGACCAAGACAGTCCTGTGTGAATGTGGCGCAACCCAGACAACACAACACCTCTTCTCCTGTCCATTGTGCCCGTACAGCTGCACAATGAATGGCTTGACTGAAGCTAATTCAAGTGCTATCAAAGTGGCTAAATTCTGGGCAGAAACGGTTTGAAGTCGTCTGTTCAACACAAACTTTGTACTTCTGACACGAATAAATAAATAAATATTCCACAAAACATTAATATAAGGGGAGGATTGGTGTACATTTAATGGAACATAATCATCAAGGAGGTAGTGATCATTATCTAAAGGCTAAGCCACAGCCCACAATCTTCAGCAGCTCTCTTCATCTTGACGTAGGAAGCAAAACCCAGCTGAGTGATTGGTGTCCCTAAGGTATGAGACGCGGTCTTCCTCTCGATTTCTTCCCTAGGATCTTGCCTTCGAAGACAATTTGGAGAAGTGTGTCATGCCATAAGACTGTCCAAAAAATTTAGTTTTTCTATTCTCTAATTAGCAAAGTTAGGTCAGTTTCTTCTCAACTTCATCCAAGATTTGTTCATTAGTCCTTTTTCCCCCCCCCCTCCAACTTGTCCTCGTCATTCTTCTCAAGAACCACATTTCAGCAGCTTCTAGTCAGTGTGACACGTGTAAACAAAGAATAGTTCCGATCTCGAATACCAGTAATCAAATCTTGAAAGGCTAATATGTTGTGTTGGTTTCTTCTCATCTTCATCAACTCCCCTTCTTGTAAGTTTGTTTTGCAAAAATTTGTAGATTCGATAATTAAGTCTGGTATGATTCATTCTTTCCAAATGACATAAGGCTTGAATTCATCGCATTCTTATTGTATCAGTGTTTAGAATTTAAAAAAATATATTTCAGAGTTGTGTTTGGGCTAGTGTATTCCATTTTTATTCTGGACCCTAGGCTTTTCCTCATACGTTTTCCTTCCCTAACTCTCTCAGTGCCACGCGCCGATCAGATCGGCTCTCGCTGCTCGCGCCAAAAGTGCCAAAGCCGATTGAATCGGCGCACTGTTTATCTTATATTTATAGATTTCTGTAGGCATATGTCCGTGATTCTTTCATACCGTTGGAAAGGTGAGGTTTCAAGCTTGCCTGTCCGGTGTTTACTTTTTTCCTTCAAAGTCCGATACTCGATAGGTTTGAGTTTGTATTCACGCCCTCCGTTTGCGCTCCCCCATTCACGCGCGTTCCCGCCAAAATTGCGGGGCAGTTGTTTTCTTCTAGTTGACTTTTTCTGCCTACAGATGAATCTAAGAACTTTCTACAGCTGGAAACATGGTTTCTTTTTCGAATATGACCCTTAGGTGTCCTTAATTTAGGCTCAAAACTGATTATTTCAAAAAAATTGAATAATTATGAGAATAACCTCAATTAAAAAGGGTTAAATACCGTATTTACCTTTATGAACATAATGTATGAAAGAATGAGGTATTGGTTATAATGCAAAGCCAAAATAATAATTATATCGTTGGAAATGTGGTATTTATGATTTTTTTTTTTTCAAATAGTCTGCATGACCTTTGAAAATGGCTTGGCATTCTTGGCACGTATTTCAGGAAATGGCTTGGCACTAAGAGGGTTAATCTCTAAATTGTTCCATTAATGTCGTATGTTGTAGATGGATTGTTACTGAATCATAAGGAGCTTCAGGATTAATCACTGGTAAGTAATGGCAAATTTTACTGTTCCAGGACAAACATTCTTTGTTACACATGTTCTTTATGTGTTGAAAAGCAATTTTCATTTTCTGAATTCTTGATGACACAGATTTATTTTCAATGCAATTTTCTGTGATCCAATCTCCTACGTATTTACGTTCCTTTACTCTGGCAAATTCATTATGTTAAGCTCAAATGAGTCATTTTTGAGGTTTGTCATAAATTTAGTTCTTTCTTAAGAGTCCTATTTTTACTGCTTGCTCTTCCAGTATAGTAATCTGTTTCTGTGCAACAGAGATGTCTTTGGCAATTAGTGCCATATCCGCAAAGACGCTCTATGTCAACACCCTTAATCTTCGGGCCTAGTCGGATAGATGATGCACCTGCTTTTCTCCTTCCTCTGCCAACCTTTTAAAGAGTGCAATTGAAAAGTAGTGGGGAGGGTCCAACGCGATCTATATTATCATGTGCTTTTTGAAATTAACAAATGTGATGACATAATTTTTGTAAGTTGCATTATGAAAATATTGTATAGTGCTTTTCAAATTCAGAATTTGTTCTGGATATAACTGTCCCTTTCTGAATCCACCAAATTGGTGGTCCAGTTGATGCTCTGCACGGTTTAGTAGAACTTTTGAGAGAATTTTGTATGTGATCTGGAGAAAAGAGACACCTCAATAATAGTTTGGATCAGTTTTACTTCCTTTTAAGTGTATAGGGGGGTGCATTATCACCAGCCTCCAATCTGTGGGGATTTCTTCAATTTGACAAATGTTGGAAGCCCCACATTCGATTCCTGGCTCGGTCAGGGATTTTAGAACTGAGTCAGTGCTGGAAAAGGTGCATTAGCCTCGCAAGTACAATTAACTGATCCGAGAGGCAGCAAAATAGGGGCTTTGCGACATTGTGGTCATGCAGCCCCGTGTACTTGGGTGTGTGTGGAATTTATATAGCCTGTGTTATTGTGATGGTGTTATTAGTGTGTGTATTTGTAATTCAGGCGAGGATTCGAAAGGAGGTGGTTGTGGACTTAAGTTGGGAACCATCCCGGCACTTGCCTGGAGTAGATGTGGGGAAACCACAAAAAACACTTCCAGGATAGCTGAGGTAGGAATCAATCCCCCCCCCCTCTTCTCAGTTTTGCACCACGAGGCTGTGTACCCTGTTCCAGCCCTCATGAATTAAATTTCTTGGCAGAGCCGAATCGAACCGGGGCCTCCGCGGTGACAGCCAAGAAGGGTCAATTATAGGAACTGCTTTTGTTAGTTTGTAATGAAAGCACCTGATTCTTATGACAATCATGTAGTGTTGGTGGTTGCCCACCTGGTCTATCTTAACCTTAACCTATGTAAATTCCAGTAAAAGATTTCTAATGTGGCTTATTGAATGCCGCATAATACCAATGAAATAATATATATATGTCGTAGTCAGATAGTGAAATCCGTCATTTCATGAAGATCCTAGGCACTTCATGAAAAGCCGGCATATGATGTAAAATGGGATAGTTACACAATCTGACGCGTTTCTTCATGAAGTGACGGGCTGCCTTAGGCAGATGGTGTAAGAAATCATTTTACATTATCAGCCGAGGCACTTCATGAAGATCCGGCATATTTTGATTCGGCTCTTCATGAAATGACTGACGCGACGAAGTCGTACATTAATTCCTTTAATTGTTATATTCCAAGAAATAAATTAATGCTTGTTTACTATGGCGTTCGAAATCAATTTCCACGTACAACCTAAAATCTAATCCTGGATCACTGGGTAAGCTTTTATCTTGTTTTTTTCTTCTGTATATGTTTATTTTTTTCTATTTGTAGACCTGCATTAATCCTTTTCTAATCAGAATTAAATGACTGCCGCAGTGGAGTTGTACATTGTTTTTCTGTGTCATACACGAATTATTCGGAGAAATAAATTGATGATCGTTTATTATGATGTTCGTAATTAATTTCCACGTAAGACTGAAAACCAAATCGTGGAATACTAGGTACACGTTCTTCTTTTTGTAGAAGCTTATATTTTTCCCAATTTGTGCAATATACTTTTTCTTAATGTATATTTTCATAATTTATTTTGTGGTCTCTCTTTATTTCCTAAAATGTGTACCCTTTCTTTTTATCTCTTTCTCTCTCTTCATTTTCCTCATTGATGTATTTTGTATTTTTGAACTTAAAATGTCAGGAAGGAACGTAATTGAGCTTATGCCTGTACCTTAGTATTGTTAAATAAAGCATTAAATATATATGAAAACATATTGAAAATATAAATCAATCAAAACGTGACGCTGTCTCCATCTTACTAACAGGAATACCAAGTCACCCTGCCTAATAGCCCGCAGTTCCAGGTGTACTGTAAAATCTTTGTCGAGGGATTTCTGTTGGTTGTGAAGTTGGTAACGGCTTAACTTCTTTGTCTGAAGGTGAGTCATAAGGTCTTTGCTTATCGCCCGCGTTGGTCGAGAGCGATAACGCGCTACTTCGTGTCTCTATGGCATCGGGAGAGCCGTCCTGAAAATGGTTTTCGTGGTTTCCCATTTTCACCACCAGGCAAATGCTGGGAAGGGTTCTTTTCAATAGGTTCACGGCCGATTTCCTTCCAAAATCCCTTTCCTGAACCGTCCTGAAAATAAAATAAATGGCCACTGGCTGCATAAGAAAGGGGTTATTTGCTTAATGCAAAGTTGTGTGAGACCTCTCTACCAGATGATCCATAGCTAGGTCAGCAAGAAATGTTGAACAACTGACTGTGAAAGGAAATTCATGCTGAGTAGGCCTACCTGACGTGTGTCAAATAAAGCTTCGTCGACCATGATGCATTATGTACGGTATCTAGTTAACACAGCAGTATTTTTATACAGTGAAGTCCTTCTCTAATTAACAGAGCCTCGCAGAGGCCACGTGTCGGATGGGCCACTGTGTGTAGTAGCACTTCGAGCAAGGCACTGCCGCTGCCCACAGCGTAACGCCCAACTACAGTAGTTCAACGCATTTGCACTTTTTAACGTATGTAATAATCATCATTACTTACATGAATTTCATAGTTGCTGGAAATGCTGTCATTTTCTAGACATATGTTGCACCCTGTGCACCCTAATGTACTAGGCTGATGACCTTATCAGACAATATAATGTACTTCCTAATGTACTGGGCTGATGACCTTATCAGACAACATACTGTACACCCTAATATACTGGGCTGATGACCTTATCAGACAACATACTGTACACCCTAATGTACTGGGCTGATGACCTTATCAGACAACATACTGTACACCCTAATGTACTGGGCTGATGACCTTATCAGACAACATACTGTACACCCTAATGTACTGGGCTGATGACCTTATCAGACAACATACTGTACACCCTAATGTACTGGGCTGATGACCTTATCATACAACATACTGTACACCCTAATGTACTGGGCTGATGACCTTATCAGACAATATACTGTACACCCTAATGTACTGGGCTGATGACCTTATCAGACAACATACTGTACACCCTAATGTACTGGGCTGATGACCTTATCAGACAACATACTGTACACCCTAATGTACTGGGCTGATGACCTTATCAGACAATATACTGTACACCCTAATGTACTGGGCTGATGACCTTATCAGACAACATACTGTACACCCTAATGTACTGGGCTGATGACCTTATCAGACAACATACTGTACACCCTAATGTACTGGGCTGATGACCTTATCAGACAATATAATGTACTTCCTAATGTACTGGGCTGATGACCTTATCAGACAACATACTGTACACCCTAATATACTGGGCTGATGACCTTATCAGACAACATACTGTACACCCTAATGTACTGGGCTGATGACCTTATCAGACAACATACTGTACACCCATGCTGGGCTGATGACCTTATCAGACAACATACTGTACACCCTAATGTGCTGGGCTGATGACCTTATCAGACAACATATTGTACACCCTAATGTACTGGGCTGATGATCTTATCAGACAACATACTGTACACCCATGCTGGGCTGATGACCTTATCAGACAACATACTGTACACCCTAATGTACTGGGCTGATGACCTTATCAGACAACATATTGTACACCCTAATGTACTGGGCTGATGACCTTATCAGACAACATACTGTACACCCTAATGTACTGGGCTGATGACCTTATCTGACAACATACTGTACACCCATGCTGGGCTGATGACCTTATCAGACAATATACTGTACACCCTAATGTACTGGGCTGATGACCTTATCAGACAATATACTGTACACCCTAATGTACTGGGCTGATGACCTTATCAGACAATATACTGTACACCCTAATGTACTGGGCTTATGAACTTATCAGACAACATACTGTACACCCATGCTGGGCTGATGACCTTATCAGACAACATACTGTACACCCTAATATGCTGGGCTGATGACGTTATCAGACAACATACACCTAGTATACTGGGCTGATGACCAAGATGTACCTAGCCCGTTTTTACAACAATAAAACAACTACAAATATATTAAAATGTGCAGACTGAAAAAAATTAAATACAGAAACCCTCCCAAAATTATTTTCTGGGTACAGCCCTGATTTCTTCATTGCGGTAAGACTACAGAAACACGAAATAAGCTGACTATTGTGTAGGCTATGTCCTAAAATTCTCTAATAATGTCATTAATATAAACATCGCATTGTTCTATTGACATCCCGCCTTTTAACTAACCCCATGTAACAGAAAGTGTAATATTTCGTCTGGACATATGCCGTTCATTCTCGGACTTGTGATGCTACTGGTATTTGCATAAAAACCCATTAATTCTCTGTTAATCAGCCACCAGTATCATGCTCATCCAAATGAGATGAATATAACACTTGTAAATGGTTAAAACAGGCAGGCTACAAGTGACATAACCTAAAATATACCAAACAAGTCTTTCTTACCTTATCCATTTCTTCTTGAGACCAAGGTTTTTTAGAGTGTTTTTTTTTCATAATACATATTAACTTTCTGAAGAAACAACTGCCTCTGTACTTCCACGGTATCTTCCATATCGTATATTGCCACTATTTATTCTTGGAAGACACACTTATCTCACCACGAGGACAACGCTACCGCTTCTTCATGAAGTGACGGGCGGGACTTTCCGTCAGATAGTGTAAAAAAGAATTACACTATGTGACGGCTAAATTTAGTCATTTCATGAAACCACGCGTCAGATAGTGTAACTATCTCATTTTACATAATATGCCGGCTTTTCATGAAGTGCCTAGGATCTTCATGAAATGACTGATTTCACTATCTGCCTACGACATATATATATATACACTGGAATGCACATATTTGTGCATATTAAGTTACTGGTGGTTGGTACTCTTTGCTATAATCAATGAGCGATTGCAATCTTTTTGCACAACTTAGTAGATGGTATCTTTGACATTTCACATCTACATTTTTCGTTAGACATTTGGAATTATTTTGTTACACATATTTTGTGATTTTTAATTTTAATTTTTTATTTTTGTCTTGTGGCCTCCCGAGAGGCCGAGTGCAGGTCGAACCCATGCGTCTACCGAGTCAGCAGAGAGCTTGGCCCCATGACCTAACGCTGCGCTTTAGCCAGCGTAGCCACTGAAAGACCTGCGCGTCGGGATGAGATGGAATGGATGAAGATGAATGAAATTGGGCAAGGATATGGAAGGAAGTGGCCATGGCCTATAAGAAGGTACCGTCCCAGCATTTGCCTGGTGTTGAAAATGGGAAACCACGGAAAACCATTTCAAGGACGGCCAACGGTGGGGCTCGAACCCACGCGTCTACCGAGTCAGCAGAGAGCTTGGCCCCATGACCTAATGCTGCGCTTTAGCCAGCATAGCCACTGCTGTCGGTAGATTTTTTTTGAACTTTTAATCAAACAGTGTAACTCTAACAAACACAATTTACAACCCGTCTTTTGGTCTACTACATAGTAGTGGTGGGGGTTATGGTTACTATATCTCCCAACCGTTAGGTGGTACGCGAGAGATTCTCATCTCTTAAAGTGGTACACCCACAAAAAAGTTTGGGAAACACTGATCTAGAGCTACAAAGCTTAGATGGTAAATTTCAATGTAATTTGGAAGCATTTGATCAAACAATCATCTATGATGGTATTCCTTCTATTGAGAAAGGACCTTGGTTAGAGGAACTTGCTGAGGTGAATATTTCTCTAACAGATGTAGGAGGAGGGGATGGACAGGTAGACTTGCTAATTGGGGCAGATGCAGCTGGTAAGTTATTGACAGGGAAACTGAAATTATTGGATTCCGGCTTAGTAGCTATTGAAACTAAACTAGGATGGACTCTGATGGGAAAGGTTCCATATCAGGCTTCGAGTAACTTGGCAGTGAAGGTTACCTCACTACTTATTAATGATTTTAGTGACCTGTGGAGATTAGATGTCATTGGTATCAGACTCAGCCACTCAGAAGTCCAAAGAAGAAAGGGATCTGGAGGTTCGATTGAATTTTCAGACGTGTATTGTCAGAAATGATGATGGGCGGTACGAGGTGCCCCTATTGTGGAAGGAGGACCACTTACCTCTTCCAAGAAACAGGGATTTGGCACTTAAGAGACTAGAGTCCACAAGCCGAAAATTATATGAACGCAATTTTTTTAGTCCATACGATGCAGATTTGACCGAGTGGGAACAATTGGGGATAATTGAAAAGGTACCACCTCAGGCACTGGATGATTATGGGCACTACTTACCTCATCGAGCTGTCATTAATGAGAACAGCACTACAAGAGTGCGCCCAGTATTTGCTGCTTCTGCCAGAGAGAAGCTTACGCTCTCTGAACCAGTGTTTGGAGTGTGGGCCTAACCTTATTGAGCTTATTCCTTCCATATTGCTCAAATTTCGAAGAGGAGAGTATGGGGTAACAGCGGATATAAAAAAGGCCTTCCTGCAAATAAGTATTCAACACGAGGACAGAGACAGTGTTTGTTTCCTCTGGTGGGATAAGGATCTTTTTGACTCTTGAGAGTCGCACACCGTATCAGTACAGCACAGTCTCCGTCCGACTCAGCACGGCTCTGTTAACTCATTGCTAGAGGTGTTAGTTTTTGTTAATTCGCGATAAAAGGAAAAGTCATATTTAGAGGGTAGGATGTTTTATTTTCACGTATTTACATGTTTCGTGCCGCCCAGGAGTGAAATTAAATCGCGAAATAACGCGAATTTTGTGAATAACACCACAAATACCGCAATCTGCGAAATAAAAACAAATTTTCATATTTTTTCCCCACACCAATCCGAACATTTTTGTCCACAAGCCGATAATCGAATTTGGTTGGTGTTCAATTCGAGAGAATGATCGATTGTATAGTTTCGCGAGGGGTAATACTACGATATACGTCATATTACGATATACTGTCGATATTCTCGTTACTCGTTGGATTTTAGCGCTGTGGTAAACAGCTGTTATATCGGGGCGTGAATAGTTTGGCCGACTACCTCCAAAAGGTTATGTGATAGTTGTTCATAATGTAAACTACGTTTGCCTCCTGTTACATCGGTAGCGAGTGTAAATTATAGTAGAGAATTCTATATAATTTAATAAAAAGTGTGCAAATTGTGCGTTATCAACGAAGCTAGTGTGTTATTTGCGTGAATCAGTTGGCGACCACGTGTTCGTCGTATTAGTTCCGAACTTAGCAGTACAGGAAGATGAGACGCGACGTAATTTAAATATTATGACACAAATTCAGAAATAAATTTTGCGTGTGGTTACGAATTTATACTGGCGTGTGACTACAGTCAACCGTGTGATAACAGTGTTTGTTACTGGGCATCGCTCAGTTGAGTTTAAAAATGCCGAAGGTAGCTGTTTCTGCCACAGACAGACTTAAAGAATATAAGATTGAAGGATTTATAATTTCTTGTGGCATTCTTATGTGCAAATATTGTGGTTGTCGGTTAGATTATCGCAGGAAAGATGCATTAGAGAAACATTGCAAATCGGAGAAGCATTCAAAACGCCGAGAAAATTCGCGTCTTGAAGTTAGTGTTCCTAGAGTGGCCACCTTGAAAGAAACATTATCAAATGCTAGTCGTGTGAAGGATATGAAAGAAGAGTTTATTTTGGACACTACTACTGCGTTTGTGAAAGCTAATATACCAGTAGAGAAACTAGACAATCCTGCTATCCGTACTTGGTTTAATAAGTACGTTCGCGGAAGTGGAGATTTACCATCAGCAAATCAGATTCGTCAGAAATACATCCCCATGATTGGCGAAAGAAGGAGGGAAGAAATTAGGGAAGATATAAAAAACAAAGACGTGTTTCTGCTATGTGACGAAACAACTGACAAGAATGGTAGGTGTGTTTTCAACATTCTTTTTCGTCCATCAGTACCATCAACTGAAATGAACACCCATCTGGCTGCCTCTGTTGTTCTAGATTCTGCCAATAGCGTAAATTGCTCCAATGCGATATTAGACACCTTGAATTCCTATGAAATTGAACGGGAGCGTGTAGTGGCAGTAGTTACAGACTCAGCACGCTACATGACAAAAATGTGTAACTACTCTTCAAGGATTGATTCAAGAATTAGGTCATGTCCAGTGCTGGGCTCATAAAGTCAATCTTATCGGCTGCATATTTGAAAACAAAAAGTCATTTTCGAAATACAGTCTCATAGTAAGTGATAGGAGGTGACAATTGACAGCTCAAAATGCTGAGACTTTAACTATGATCTACTTCCAATGATTTCACTACAGTATTTGGATAAAAATGGAAAAGGTATTCACTGAAATGTGTTTCGAGATGGTGAATGTAAAATAAAAATGTGACTTCCATATAATTATTATCTCATTCTTCCATAGCCATGTTTAACAGTTTAACCTTCTGTTTTGTTTTTTACTTTGTTTTATTAATTGGTTACATTTTTAAGTGCACTTACGTTTCCTACCATATCGGTTTCCAAATTTTAACAAAATTTTATTCCAAAAAATAATAAAAACACAAAACACCACCTTTTGAATTTTAAATCAACAAATCTTCAAAATAATAAAACACATTTTCTAACACCTCTACTCATTGCCCATTACATCTTGGGAATGGTCACCCCTTGCTTGGGCTTTTGAAGCTAACATTAGAAACGGAACATGAAATAAACCAAGAAAGACTGCCAAGCCCGGCTGAGGATTTTATTGAGCTTTTAACATAAGAAAATGTTTTAACAACTTTTTAATATGTTACAGTGTATACTTTTAGTGATCTGTGTGTGTTTACATGTACAATTTTTAACTACATCCAGTATATAAGGGGAATGTTTTAAGTGCTGCCCAAATAAAATAGGCTGATGAAGACGTCAAAAAGTGTTAGACGTCGAAACATGTACCATGTGTTAAAAGACAAGTGATTGTATCACGAAATTTTAATAAACAGTATTGATGAGGCGGAACCATTTGGAACTTTGTTCTTAATATGAGATAAGGATGACAGGGCGAAGGATAGAGTTTTTCGGCATCAGCGAGTGGTGTTCGGATTGAAATGTAGCCCTTTCATCTTGGGTGCAGTTCTCGACTATCATGTCTGTCAAGCCATGCTTAGTTCACTTTATGACAATGAGGTTATGCTTGAACTGAAATGAAGCCTCTATGTTGATAATGCAGTAACTAGTACTGAATCTGTGTGTGAATTAAATCAATTTATCAGTGAGGCTGGTAAGGTAATGGACGATGGTAAATTCAATTTAAGGGGATGGCAGTCCAACCATAATAGCCTTGCCTGGCCTACAAAGGTTGTGGTATTAGGTTTGCTGTGGGATAAGCCAACAGTTTCAGATACATTGCCATTGAAGTTAGAGTGGCTGGATAATTTTGTGATAGGCGAGTTGATGAAAATAACAGTTCTTTCAGTAGCTCGGAAGATCTTTGACCCTATAGGGATGGCCAGCCCTGTATTGTTAATTCCTAGACTGTTGCTGCAAAAACTATGGATGAGTGGGATATCTTGGGATGAGGAAGTTGATACAGCAACTAGAATGCAATTTTTGTCATGGTACCAAGGAGTCTTCCTTCTTAAAAGGTTGAAAGTCCCACGTTGGTTCCATTATGTTACAGACAACTCAGATGTAAGTGTTCATACCTTCTGTGATGCCAGTGGGCTAGCTTATGCTGCCACAGTGTTCGTAAGACTGGTGGTCAATGGTTCAGTTAAGATATGTCTTCTGGCAGCCAAGGCAAGGGTAGCTTCCATTAAGGCAATTATCATACTCCGACTGGAGTTAATTGCTGCACTGATTGGAGCCAGGTTATATAAGTCTGTGCTGGATGCACTTGATTTGAAAGATTCTGACTTGCAATTCTGGACAGACTCTACCACCATATTGACTTGGATCTAGAAGCAAGACAATTGGACTGCATTTGTAAACAACCGGGCAAAAGAAATTTTCAGTCTGACTCAGCCTTAATTGTGAAAGCACGTGCCTGGCCACCAAAACCCTGCGGATCTTGCTTCAAGAGAATGCCAGGCAGATAAACTACCGACACTGAAATGGTGGGAGGGACCAGACTGGCTTAAGAGACCTGTAAAAGAGTAGCCCTTGGAAGAGATACCGTATATACTCGAATGTAAGACGACCCCGAATATAAGACGAGGCCTAGTTATCAACTGCCTCATACAGATTTTTTCAAAAAAATACTCGCTAACTCATAACTTGCACAATATATGCCCTCTCTCTTCTCTCTCAAAACCCTGTGTATGAGTAATTTTCCTAATTTCCTCACGATCCTTGAGATTGGGAAATCCCAATTCAGCCAAGTCCTTTTCCGCCTGTTTGTACCAATTGGACCTTGTTGCTTTTTTCTGCAAAAACGTATAGATTTTATTTCTTAACCTAGTTGGGTCCATTCTGTCCAAATATCCCATGAATTGGATCCTTCTCATACGGAACAGTAGCAGTAGTGGTATCTTATATAGTATAGGCACTAGCAAGTGTGCCTGTATAACCTACAGTGTGTATAACACAGTCACAATGTGATGCAACATAAGGAAGTGTGATGTTACAGGGATAGTCTCAGTAGAATAAAGTAGAGAGTGATAGAGGAGTAACACCTCTTTAAAAAACCCTGGTCCAGCTGGCCCGGCTGGTAGTACCTTGTTAGGGTCCCTTGCCAGGGTTACGGTGAAGTCCTCAACGGTACCTGCAGTGAAAGAGGAGAAATCTGGCACAGTGTGGTTGGCGGAAGGGGCAGCCTATTGCTCAGGTTTAATAGGGCAAACTATTGTCCATAGTTATGATGGACAGGTTTTGGCCCAACGGCAAAATGAGCGGAGGAGGAGCCAATCACTCTCATGGCTCCCAACGGTCATGGAGGCGGAAGAGGCCACGCCAGACGGACTGGCTGTAAAGGCGCACCTCAGTAGTACTTGAGTATGCGGCAGTTCGTTGCAGTCTCTGTGTTCGGTCCTGCATGTCTCATTCTTTGTGAGCCGCAGGATAAGGATCAGAGGTCATAGTGTGTGGGTCTCATCCTGGCAAGCTAAGATCCACCCTAAACAAATTCACGCCAGTGGCACTTCTTCCGAACGTCACTTACTTTCAAAGTCCAACGGCGATGGGATATGGACGGTGGGGGCAGGTTATGGGTGTAACTGGAAGCCCCTAGTTCGGACCTGCACGTTGGCAGCAGATGTGTGATGGTCATCTTCCGGAGACTCTCTGACTACTCAGGAATTCGGTCCTGCATCTGTGTTTGGGCAGGCCTATTTAGGATCACCGCTGTCCACCCCATATGGGGAAGGCCCTAGAAAAGGTGGGCTAAAAATCGGAAGTCACAATCTTGGTCCGGCTGGGCAACCGCACTCAGCAGGTCACCCCTCATGCGGTCGAAACTCAAAAACAGTAAAGAATCACAAATTGATTATTGGATCATGGAACATCAGAACTTTGCTTGATTTGCACAATAACGTTAGACCTGAGAGAAGGTCAGCTCTCGTAACCCATGAGTTATCAAGACTCATTCAGCAAGAATGGGCCACACTACAGAAGATTATCACACAGTCAGCTGGGGAAACCATTAGTTTTATAGTGCGGAAAAGACAAGACTGGTTTGATGACAACAATGAGGAAATTCTGTCTCTCATCAATGCCAAAAGGAATGCCTATCTTGCCCATCTTCAAGACCCAACTTCCAACACAAAGAGAGATAAACTACTGGAACTCAAGGGTAAATGCCAGATGCAGATAAGGCAGATTAAAAATACTTGGTGGCAACAGAAGGTTCAGGAACTGCAGAGACTATCGGATGCTCGAGACTTGAGGAACTTCTATGCAGTACTCAAGGAAATATATGGACCATCACGCTCATCAACAGGTACACTGAAAAGCGCTGATAATTCTACTACCTTTACTGATAGTCAAGAAATCTTGGAACGCTGGAAGGAGCACTTCTCCAATCTCCTAAATCGTCCATCAGCAGCTGCTGAAGACTTCCTTTGTGATGTGCCGCAACAACCTGAACAACTGTGGTTGGCAGTACCTCCTACTTATCATGATTTCAGTGCAGCTCTCACCCAATTGAAACCCAGAAAAGCACCTGGCCCAGATAACATCCCTCTGGAACTAATTCAAGCCGGAGGTTATTCCCTCAAAACAAGGATTTTCATCCTTATCCTCAGAATATGGGAATCAAGAATGGTACCTGGAGACCTAAAGAATGCCACTATCGTCACTATCTTTAAAAAGGGTGATCGCAGTGTTTGTGGCAACTACTGTGGTATATCACTGCTATCAATTGTAGGGAAGATTCTTGCAAGAATTCTACTTAACCGCCTCAAGGTTATCTCTGAGAAGATCCTCCCAGAGTCACAATGCAGATTTAGAGCTTCCAGAAGCACAGTTGACTTGATTTTCTGTGTGAGACAGCTACAAGAAAAATGTAGAGAACAACAGAATCCACTCTTCTTAGTCTTTTATGACTTGGAAAAGGCATTTGATTCGGTTCCAAGACCAGCCATGTGGGCGGTGCTGAAGCGGTTTGGTTGCCCTCAGCGTTTTGTAGATCTAATCAAGGCTCTCCATGGTGGCATGACAGGTCAGGTTTGTCATCAGAATAAGATGTCTGATGAATTTCCTATTACCCATGGAATGAAACAAAGATGTGTACTGGCTCCAACGCTTTTCGCGCTGTACTTGGCTGCAATGCTTTATGATTCACCCACAAACATCCCAGGTGTGGATGTCAAGTATCGTTTTGATGGAGGGTTTTTCAACCTATCTCGTCTCCGCTCCTTGAGGAAAACTCAGGTTACTAAGGTTACTAACATGTTGTATGCAGATGATGCTGCGTCGCCAACTCTCTCACCAGAAGAGCTGCAAGAGTCAGTAAATTGTTACAAAAGTGCATGTGATCACTTTGGTCTTACCATAAATGTCAATAAGACTAAAGTCTTGGCACAACCTTCACCAGGCACACCTCTTCCTCAGTTCAATATCTCCATCTCAAATTTGCCATTAGAACAGGAACCTGGGCAGTACCATTTCTGTGAGCTGTACCTGTGAGCAAGATGTGGATAAGAGAATTGGCGCAGCCCATGCAGCATATGGACGATTAGCGCACCGGGTCTTCATGAATAAAGATCTGATGATGATGATGATGATGATGATAATTGTTGTTTTAAGTGGCCTAACATCTAGGTTATCGGCTCCGAATAAAGATCTGTCCACGAGTACAAAGCTTATGGTGTACAAAGCAGTAGTCATTTCTACATTGTTGTATGGCTGTGAAACGTGGACCCTTTACC
Organism: Meconema thalassinum; assembly: GCA_946902985.2. Lineage (NCBI taxonomy): Eukaryota > Metazoa > Arthropoda > Insecta > Orthoptera > Tettigoniidae > Meconema > Meconema thalassinum. The sequence goes on from OX336390.1 coordinate 898,855,581, forward strand.
GACGTGATCTTAGGAAGTTTGAGCTTTTCCACCTACAAACACTTCGATCAATCCTGAGGATTAAATGGGAAGACCGCATTACTAATATTGCTGTTCTGGAAAAGGCTCAAATCTACAGCATAGAATCATCCATAATAGGTCACCAATTTAGATGGATTGGTCATGTCCATCGGATGGATGATGTGAGATTAACTCGTCAAATGCTATATGGTGAGTTATGCTATGGCACCAGGCCTCTTGGTGGTCCTAAGAGGCGCTACAAGGACCAATTTAACCAGACCCTGAAATTGACAGGTCTTGATTCACAAACGTGGGACATGCTGGCTGAAGACCGCTCAACTTGGCGCCGTACCATCTCGGATACTGTAAAGACGTTTGAAAGGGATCGACGCACACATGAAGAGGCCAAGCGTCAAGCTAGGAAACTTCGAGCAGCCCAACCACGTCCTTCTCCAGCAATACTATGTGACTTGTGTGGACGCTTGTTCCATGCCAGGATTGGAATCTTTAGTCACCGTAAACACATCCACAAACTGGACTGAAGGAAGAAGATTTATACTCGGATTCGAGTTAAAGCCGATGATGCCCTCAAGGTCGTGCTTTCATTTTTATAACGTCTTGTGTTATCGGAAATCCCTCTGCCCGCTTTTCCAAGACATACTCTATAATTTCTTTGTTCAAGAATGGGAGACGTTATTAAATTAAGATACGTTGATCACTCAATTACTGCTCGTAAAACTGACCGGTTGTTCTTGTAAAGATTGTTTTACAACATATTTCCGTATGCTTTCGAACATATAATTTATCCGCTTAAAATGACGTGTATGCGTAAATCCTAAACTCAAAATGTATGCTATTCATATATGCATGGTAATTAAACATAACAAAACATATTTTAATCTTCATTAAAGCATTGATTTGTTGCGAGTTACAAGATGCCAACACCACATACTACTTTGAAATAATAATAATAATAATAATAATAATAATAATAATAACTTAAAAAAAAAAAAAAACTGAATATAAGCCCACCCCAAATTTTTATAACACAAAAAGTGGGAAAAAACCTCGTCTTACATTCGGGTATATACGGTATTAGTAGATGAACAGCTGATCACCCAAGAACTAAATGAATCATCACACTCAGCGAGTTGTCTTGTGAAGGAGTCATTGACCTGCTCCTGGTGCAACAATCCTAAGGATAAGCACAATGAACAGTGTAAATACCATGGTCTTAGTTGGTACTGTCAATATTTCTCGAGCTATGATAAGATGATTCGAATGATTGGATGGATGAAGAGATTCATTCATAACTCCCAGAAGACAAAGTCAATGAGAAGAACTGGAGAATTATCATGTGAAGAAATTTCCTTGGTCGAAAAATTAGTAATCAGACGTGTACAAGAGGAAACTTTCATTTCAGAGAATGACAGATGTTTAAGTAGCATAAAGGTATTCAAGGATGAAGAAGGCATTCTTAGGTTGAGGACAAAACTAGTCAACAGGCAAGATAACAAGTATTTTTGTACACCGGCCATTCCGCCTTCCTCTCATCCTGTAGTGTATCGATTGATTATGAATGAACACAAAAATAATTCACATGTGGGGATTCAGACCCTGCTTAATATTTTGAGGGAAAGATACTGGATCTTGAAACCCAGGAAAACCATCCGAAAATTGCTGTCAAGGTGTGTAATTTGTTTGAGGCAAGTAGGACATAATTTGACCCCCACCCCTCGCAGCACCTTTGCCAAAAGACCGAATCAAAGATTCAGCCGTATTTGAAGTAGTTAGCATTGACGTGGCTGGACCTCTTTATCTGAAAGGTGGTGTCAAAGCCTGGTTTGCCTTATTTACTTGTGCTGTTTATAGGGCAGTACATCTCGAACTGTTACCATCACTGTCTTCAGAAAACGTTCTATAGTGCCTTAGACGATTTATTGCGCGCTGTGGGAGACCAGCGATAATTAACTCGGATAATGGTAGAAATTTCAAATGAGCTCAAATCAGTTGACTGGGATCATATTGTTCGGTACAGTAGCATTAGGAAAATTGAATGGAAGTTTATTCCCCCTGCAGCTCCATGGTGGGGTGGATATTGGGAAAAGTTGATTGGAGTTATGAAGCAGATACTACGGAAGGTTCTGGGTAAAGCTCTGCTTTCCTACGAAGAAATGAGCACTGTTCTCTGTGACACAGAATCACTTGTAAATTAAAGACCATTAACCTATATTTCAGAGACTGATGGAGAACTACTTCCCTTATCGTCTGCATTGTTCTTACATGATGTCTCCGAAACTCAAGTATCAGATTGTGATTTAGTTGAGGAAAATTCCCTCAACAAGTGGCTGCAGTATTGACAGAAGATTAGGACAGATCTCCGCAACAGATTTAGGTCCGAGTATTTAGGTCTTCTAATCCAGAAGTCCCAAGTACCGTATATACCCGAATGTAAGACGACCCCGAATATAAGACGAGACCTAGTTATCAACTGTCTCTTACAGATTATTTCCAAAAAATACTTGCCAACTCATAACTTGCACAATATATACCCTTAAGTATTAAATTGAGGTACGTTCATCACTCAATTACTGCTCGTAAAACTGACTGGTTGTTCTTGTAAAGATTGTTTCAAAACAAACATATTTCCGTATGCTTTCGAACATATAATTTATCCGCTTAAAATGACGTGTATGCATAAATCCTAACCTCAAAATGTACGCTATTCGCATATGCATGGTAATTAAACATAACAAACCATATTTTAATCTTCATTAAGGCATTGATTTGTTGCGAGTTACAAGATGCCAACACCACATACTACTTTGCAAATAATAATGATTTAATTTTTTTTTTTTTTTTAATACCTTGAATATAAGACGACCCCAAATTTTTATAACACAAAAAGTGGGAAAAAACCTCGTCTTACATTCGGGTATATACGGTAAAAGGAAACAAAAGTGAAATAAAATTAGGGGACATAGTCCTAATAGGGAGTGACAATGCAAAATGCATAGACTGGCCATTGGGACGGGTTGTTCAGATTTTGCCCGGTATGGATAATGTTACTCGCCTTGTGCGACTGCAGACTGCAACGTCTACCTTACTTAGACCTATTTTAAGGGTTTATCCTTTGGACTGGCAGTGTGGCTCAGCGGTAACATTCTCGCTTGCTGGGCCCAAGGTTGCAGGTTCGTATCCTGGCAGAGTCAGCTGGCATTTGAAGGTGCGCAAATGCGAGGGAGCCGTGTCAGTAGATTTACTGGCACGTTAAGATCCCCGTCGGGGAAAATTCCGGCATCCCGGCGTCTCTAAAAGCCAGAGTAGTTAAAAGGGACGTAATACTAATAACATGATGATGGTTTATCCTTTAGAAGTCTCTGCCGGATGGGCGGAAGAGGTAAAACGCCTTGATAGGGTTGCCGAAGCATCAGGTCCTTCCTCAAGAGAAGGAGTACCGAGGAGCACCAGGAGTGGAAGGCAAATCAAACTGCCTGAAAAATTGAATTTGTGATTGCTCAGGATGTTGTACAAAATGCTTGTTAATTCTGTTGTATTTTAGCTGTATTTTATGTATTTTTCATTTTGTACCTTTTGATTTGTCCACCACCAAATCAAGGTGGGAGGAAGAGATGTGATGTGATGTACAAAATGTTTCTTAATTTTCTTGTATTTTAGCTGTATTTTATGTATATTTAATTTTTGTACCTTTTGATTTGTCCACCACCAAATCAAGGTGGGAGGATGTAATGTGATGTTATCGATTCTCGATGTTCATTTGTCATTTTGTAATGGTCTCCTTCTCAACAATGCATAAGAGCAACATGGCTTCCTATGTAATAATTGTACATTGCTATGATGTTGAGCAGCCTTGCAATAGGCCCTGATTTGTCACCGAAGTGAGATTTATTCACTAAACATTGAGAACCTGTAGATATGCGGGTAGCGTAAATAATATAATATAACTTAACAGAAAACACCATACAATTTTTCCTATTTAGCTTACCAGAAAAAAAAACTCAGTTATCTGCCATTTTGTGAAGTATTAAACCCAACCAGTTAAAATAGGTTTAAGCTCAGCCTGAAGCTTAAACATGTACATTGAAATTGGACCCAGGGAACAATTAGAGTTCTAAGTTTTTGTAATAAATTGGCATTATTCAAACACAGTGAGAATTGAAAATAAAAATCTCTAAATACCTTTATACACTAAGAAAAACATGTTAGTGGCTGAAATCTCACTTGCATTTCAGAATTGCCTTCTTACAAGAAAATAATATAAAACTCTTTCATACCTGGTCTCCTTCCAGAGTGACACAGTCCAAACCACTAGTCTTGGCCAAATTTGTAGCTACTTCCAGATTTCTGCATATCAGAGTCTTTCCAAATATGTACCGTAATGCTTTGTCATATTTAGGTTCATAATTTAATTTTGTTACCATAGGAATTGCATCCTGTAATAGCAAGAAAGACATAATCAAACTGGAATAATTTTATTATGAACAAGAATCGGGGACTTCGTTTTATACTAAGTAGAAGTCTTTATTCCCTTGCAGACACTAACCATACTAGTGATTAACAATTAAATATTTTAGCTATGTATAAATATGAAATTAACCATGTCTGAAACAAATTGATCCTCATTGACATAATTTAATTGAAATCCAAATGGTATTTTTCACATCCACCGATAGTCAATGAATATATTATTATAATTTGTTTAACCCTTTTGCATTCAAGCTCTCAGCTGATGGATGTGTCAAAACTGACAGCCATATTTACCACACTATGCACACACTTAATTAAAAATTACATGGAAGGCACACCAATTAAGACATCAACATGAAAGTTGGTAAACTTATAGAATATATATCACTTATTATTATTGTAAGTAAATCATGTCTCTAAACCAAAGGGGTTTAACGTTAAAAAAAAAAAAGAAATGTGAAATCAAAATTACAAGTTTCAGATTTTGAAAGTTTGCAAGTAATTCCAGAAAATGGTATTTACAGCCCAAGTTTGTTATTCATGTCAGTAGGAAGGCTATAATATTGTTTACTAGCATAGTAAATATCAAGATTCTATGTGCATTAGATCCAAGGATAAATTAAAATGTTTAAAATGATGTAACACTGAAAAAATGTCAGCCATTTTTGCATAAAACACAGATTTCTTATAAAGAATATGTAGCACTCACCTATGAAGATATTACTGGATTATCATTATCCTCTACACTTTCCGATTTGGACAGAGTAACATCATCATCACTTGAATAATATCAAGATATTCAGTGATATCATCTTCAGCTAAATGAAGTCGTTCTGCCATGTCACACACGGCAAGTAACTAGGCCTAATCTAACTGAACTATATCTAACACTTCACTATCACTATGCACCTAATTACCTAAGAAAACTATTTAAATAATGAATTAACACGTTAAATAAATATATTGCCTACGATACAACTTAATTTTACTATATAATCACGTACGAAAACACAAGAGAAATGAACGGAAGTTTGCCGGCGACCACGATGTAAACAAGATTCGGAACTCCAGTGAGCACATGTTTCAGACTCTAAGATTATCGATAAATACGGATAGCCGAAAGTTCCCGCGAGTATAACGTGAAATACAACTATACTCTTCTTATTACGTGCAAAAATGCTGCTATCTGGCACGTAAATAATGAACTAATAATAAAAAAGACGGGTAACGATAGATCGTTACTGTGTCAGATTTAGCAGGACCCGTGGATACCGATAGATTGTTACCTGAAAGCCAAAGGATTAATATAACAGGACTGGTTTCGACCACAGTGTGGTCATCATCAGCATTCTTAAGCTGCCGGAAGAAACTATTAAAAAATGTTAAGAGGCGAGTTATTTGAAACTATATGGCAATTTTGTGATTCTCTTAAAATATTCCAAAAACTATCGATATCAGATCTGTTACAAAGTAATTTAACCAAAAATATAAATTATCTTCAAAACACTTATAAAGTGTTGCGTTGCAGTCAAATCGAAAAGAATTTGTAATTTTTACAACTAAAAGTTTTTTTTATGGAATCAAATACTGTATGTTCTTCTAATATTTGTTCATTGTGTGGCTTCTTGAGATGTACTGTTGTGTGGCTTCTTGAGATGTACTGTTTTAATACTACTTGAATGCCCAATCTGCAATTCGCTTGAAAAACCTTATTTAACCCCTGGCACTACAGCCCAAGCAGGGCCTAGGCCTACCAAGCGACCACTGCACAGCCATTTGGCCTGCAGATATTGGGGCGACGCGTGGTCAGCGCGTCGGGTCCCCTCGGCCGTTAATCTTGGGTTTCGTGACTGGGGCGCTGCCTCAATGTCCGACAGCTACTCAATTTTCCTCACGAGGACGAGTACACCCCGTTCCAGCCCTCACGTCAGTTGTTTAAAATCCCTGACGGAGCCGGGAATCGAACCCGGGGTCTCCAGGTGAGAGGCAGGCGTGCTACCCCAACACCATGGGGCTGGCACAACCTTAAATGTACCCTGGGTCTTTTTAGGATTGAATGTTATTTTATATGCAGTAGATGTTGCATGATCTAAAAATAAAACTAGCAACAGAAGAACTGCTGCTTGCACTCCTGATGAAACTGGGAGGTTGAAAGAAGCTTGTTGGGGGCTATAGCAGTGAAAAAGAGCTATTGATTGGAGTGGGTGGCGTATCCGGCCGTGAGGATTATCCCTGTCCTTTCTATCTCTTCCTCTGCCCACACTCGCATGCCTTAAGCGTGTCTCTTTTCTGTGTTTATATCCTTTTCCTGTCCATGATTGAGATTTCAGTATTAGTTCCCTCTTGCAGAATATCACAACTGAGAACTCACTACATTGGTTTTGACACATTATGGACATTCTGAAAGCCTCAATCGAAATTGATGCATTTGCCAAATTATAAAATGCATCATGGATTGTACAAGAGAAACCTACTGTGATTTATTGTAAATATCGTTACTGTATTCAGAACTATGGGCACCAGAATGATTCTTTGAGTGTGAACTTAAAAAGGAAGTCAGAAATATATCACAACTACCAATAGGTGACACAGAATCCACAATCACAAGAACTGGACGAAAATACACTATCTAGCACCATGTAAATCAGCCTCCACCAAATCGTTCAAAATAAAGATCTAATAATAATGTTATGGATTTAACATCCCTTTTAACTGATATTCTTTTAGAGAAAGATCTAAAAAGAAGAATTTGAATTAAATGGGTTTCATATTCAGCTTTGTACAGTATCTAACATTTTGTCTGTTACAAATACTGTACTAACAAAAACTTGACCCTATTTCAGTAAGCCACATACATGCAAGTATAGAAAATATGTCGACTTCATAAAAAAAAGGAAGCTTTAAAAAAAAAAAAAAAAAAAAAAAAAAAAATGAGCAATAAGAAAAAATAATTCTTACATTAGTCTGTGGGTATGATTGTTCTTTGACATGCAATCTGTTAAGTGGCATAAATGTGACCTCTCCTGGAAGCTTCTGTCGATTCATTTCCTTTAGGATTTGAGTGCCCACTTTGTCAGAATCAACAATGTGATGAAATAACCTAGAAAGAAAGCAAAATATGGAAATAAACATAAATCCTTACAAGTGGATATATGCCAAAGATCACATATTCAGAATAGTAGCAGTATTGATTCTCTCAAGGTTCTGGATTTGATTCCCAGCCCTGATAAGAGAATTCTGGTCTGAGAGATGGAATGGAAGGAAAATAACTACATGCGGTTTAACTCACGACAAAAGAAAATACAAAATACTTTCAAGAGACAAGGACTCAATATAGCATTCAGAACAAACAAATCACTCGGTAAGCACATACATAATAGTAACCTGACAAAGAGAAACCCACATGCGAAGTCAGGTGTTTGTTTATTCTCCTGCTGAGAAGAAGTTGTTGTTGATTCTTTTAGGGGCTTTGTGACATCGTGGTCATGAAGCCCTGTGTACTTGGGTGTAAGTATAATTTGTCTGATAACTTGTGTCACAGTGATATTTGTAATTGAGGTAGGATTTGGGTAGGAAGCGGCCGAGGCCTTAAATTAGGTACAATGACAGCATTTGCCTGGAGTAAAAGTGGAAAACCACTTCCAGGATGGCTGAGGAAGGAATCAAACCCACCTAATCTCAGTTTTGCCTCACGAGGCTGAGTGTACCCCGTTTCAGACCTCAGACAAGAATTACATTTCTTGGCTGATCCAGGAACCGAACTTGAGGTTGAAAGACAGCGAAGGTAATCCCTGCGGTAATGTGTGAAAATAATGTGGTATTATACGTGTGTGTATATATATGGAAGAGTGCCTTGATACATCCCCTCCATAAGAAAGGAAATGAGACAGATCCAAACAATTACAAAGGAATCTCACTTCGTCCAGTATCATATAAAATTCTTTCTAAATCTTTGCTGAACAGACTGGAGTCGCAAGTAGACCAACAGATTGACGAGTATCAGGCTGGGTTCAGGAAAGGGAGATCCTGTATTGAACAGATTTGGAACCTCAAAATGACACTACATATCAGACTATGCCGAAACACTAGTCACATTTGTGGATTTCAAAAAGGCCTATGATTCTGCTGACAGACAAACATTGTTTAACATCTTGGAAGAGTTAGGAGTCAATAGGAAGACCAGGGCAATCATCCAGGAAACACTATCTGGAACCACTTAGAAAGTGAAATTCTAACTCATTCGAAATCCACACAGGAGTCCGACAAGGAGATGGTTTGTCGCCAATCTTGTTCAATATCGTAATGGACAAAATAATCAGAGAATGGGAAAGGCATGTCAAAGGTATCCAAATTGGAAAACAGAAAGGAAAAAGAGTCACTGTGAAATGCTTGGCCTTTGCGGATGACCTAGCCATATTAACAAACAACAAAGATGAAGCAAAAATAGCACTACATAAACTGCATGAAACTGGACTCGAGATTTCCTATGCAAAAAACTCAGTACATGGGACACAAAATCAACAGGAAAACTCACATTGCAGACACAGTATGGAAAAATCTCACAGGTCACTCACTTCAAGTACCGTACTTAGGAGAAACCATCCAACCCAGGGACTGAACACAATCTCCAACACAGAAAGAATATTCAAACTGCAAAAGGCATACAAACTGACATGGAATCATTACAACAAAAGAGTAGTGTCTCGTAATGCAAAACTACGACAGTACAACATGGTTGTTTTACCAGAAGCCCTGTATGCAGCAGAAACAACATTAATTGGAGGGATGAAAAGAATTCAACACATCGAGAAACAAGAATGGAAAATTCTTAAAAAGATACACGGCACTGTTCTCCGAGACGGAACTTGGATGAGACTACCTACAAAGGAACTATGGAAACACAGACACCATCCCAGAGAAATTTAGGAAAAGATGCCTACAGTTCGATGGACACCTGTGGAGGATGGATGAAAACATACTCATTAAGAAAATTTTTAGCATTGTTAACAAAGTAAATTAAAGTCCAGTTGGATGAGAGAAACACAGGAAGACCTGGAACGATTCAAAATCTCTGAAGAAAATATTTTAGACAGAAATCAATTCAGAAATAAAATCAGAAACAAGAAAATTTGAACAAGTCTTATGAAAATACCGGTATATTATTATTACATCATTTTTGCTCTTGTTTGAACTTAAATATCTCATGATGTCACAATTTTCACTTCTTTCCCTTCTTCTCTTCCCAAAATCTCTTCATCCTTTGACTGTGCTCCTGTTTCCTTTGTTCCGTCCACAATGTTCCTATCTTCTTCCTTTCACTTACTAAAAATTTGGCGTTCTTAATTTTGTTTCTGAAATTTTCTCTGTCTTCTATCATTTGCTTATTGATCCCTAATTGCTTCAAGTCGTCTTCTATTTCATGATACCAATTTGTTTTCCTTTTTGAACTGTTTACTACATCCAAGATTTTCTTTGTAAGTCGTTTATTGTTCATTCTCTGTATGTGCCCGTAGAAAGTTAGTCTGCGTTTTCTAATGATATCTGTGAGTCTGTCTGTGTGTTCATATAGCTCTTTGGTAGGTCTTTTCATCCATATCCCATCTCCGTGTACTGCTCCAAATATTTTTCTCAGAATTTTACGTTCAATTTTTTCTGTTTCTATGATGCCAGATGCTCCAATTGTGGTCGTTTCTGACGCATACAATGCTTCTGGTAATACAACTGTTTTGTAGTGTCTAAGTTTGGCCTGTCTTGATATGCTTTTCTTATTATAATGTGACCATGTAAGTTTGTATGCTTTCAGGAGTTTTTCCGTTCGTTCTATGTTAGACACCTTGTTTGATCCTCCTATTTGTATATATTCTCGTAAGTACTTAAATTTTTCAACTCTTTGTATGGATCCATATATGGTATGCATGGTTTGTACATTGTTGGTGTGTCGTTCCATGTATTGGGTCTTCTCATAAGATATCTGTAAACCTGTTTTAGCAGCTATTTCATGTAATCGTTCCAGTGCTTCCTTTGCCTCCTGTGTGTTATTGCTGAGTAAGGCTACGTCATCAGCAAATGCCAGACATTTTATGATTGTTTTTGTTTCACGGGTTCTTCCTAGCAGTATTCCTTTAACTTGTTCCTCCCACTGCTTAATAATTTTGTCTAAGACGATGTTGAACAAGATTGGTGAGAGGCCGTCTCCTTGTTTGACACCTGTGCGTATATGAAAGGGTTCTGAAATTTCACCCATGAACTTAACTTTAGAGGTGGTGTCCGTGAGCGTTAGTTGTATAAGTGCCCTGTTTTTTTGTCAATGCCATATTCTTCCAGTACTGCAAAGAGCTTTTGTCTATCAATGCTGTCGTATGCTTTTTTAAAGTCCACAAAGGTAACTACAGTGTTTTTTGTCTGTCTGACTTTCAGTAGTGTTCTCAAGTTCCAGATCTGTTCGATGCATGATCCCCCTTTTCTGAAGCCTGCCTGGTATTCTCCTATTTGTGGATGTGCTTGTGGTTCTAGTCTGTTCAATAACACATTAGAGAATATTTTGTAAGCGACTGGCACTAGAGAAATCCCTCTGTAATTATTTGATCATATAATTATATTGTATTTAATTTCCATTGCAAAATGCATACTATGCTTCATATTGTAACTATAAAACAATAAATATAATAAAAATCAATTTAAAATATTCCTCCTCCCCGAGAATCGAACACTGGCCCAACGGGTGAGAGTCCGTTACTTTAACAATTCGACCAATGCTAGGATTAACAACATGTCGGAGGCGGTGTAGCTTGGATTGACTGTCACGTTATGGAAGCGGGCTACGGGTGCCTCCTGATAAAGAAAAAGGGCATATAGTTTGATCATTTGAGACTCTCATATTGATAATATGTTCATAAATCAATTGGTTTTTATATTTGGGCCTTTTTCTCTCCCCGCCCATTCTCTCTTTAGCTATTTTTTTTTCTTAATAGACTGTAGCAGAATTAAGAGGCTATCTAAAGTATGAGTAAGAGGATCAGCAGTACTTCAAAAAGCTGCTGATGCTGTTTATTGTCATATCATTCATAATTTAAACTGTCATCAATAGTTGCACTGAATTTTGAAGGTCCATCGTGGTCTGTAATACCGGCAAAGCTCTCAAGAGACAAAAAAGAACATTTGGCACCTTTGGAAGCTTGATCATGATCTCCACTCATTTCATGGAATGTGTATTAATTTTTAATTAGCTTTCCTCAGATGAAAATATGCGTGTTGTGGGCTTGTTTCTAGTAAGGGGAAAGCGGATTTTTGTATACAAACCTTCAGATGCTACTCAAACTTCAAGTTTCAACAGGTAAGCAAAATATATGTGAGTTGTAATTAAATTTAGTGCAAGAAAAATATAATCTATATGTTTTGAATTTTTGAAAGAAAGAAAAAAAACAAACACTCAGAGCCATAAAAGCATCTGCTTGGGAAGGGTTAAAACATGTGTCCTTGGGTTGTATGGTAAATGCAGATAAAGAAGTCAAGCTACTAAATAACAACAGTAGTGATATCTTTGCTGCTTGTGATGGAAGCTGGCAAAAGCGTGGCCATGCTTCACTGAATGGTGTTGTAAGTATAATATCTGTAGATTCTTGGAAAGTCCTGGATGTAGGATGCCTCACAACATACTGCCATGGTTGTGCTGTAACAAAGAGTGAGTATGAAAGTCTGAAGAACTTGGTTGGGTCCAGTGGTAGTATGGAGGCTGCAGGTGCTGTGGCGATTCTCAGCTGTTCTAGATTGGACTGAGGTGTACGGTATGTTAATTACCTAGGTGATGGTGATTCCAAGTTCACAAAAGTAAATTACTGTAAACCATAAGGGGACAATATTATAGTTGAGAACCTAGAATGTGTAGGCCATGTGCAAAGGAGGTTATGGACTAGGCCTAGGAAGCTCAGAAAAGATTTGGGCCAATGGAAACTTTCTGATGGTAAGCCCATCAAGGGTCGATGGAGGTTGTCAGATGCAGAAATTGATAAGCTCCAACTGTATTTTGGACTTGCTATAAGAAGAAATACAGGCAATCTCCTAGAAATGAAAAAGGCCATAAAAGCAACAATTAATCAATCACAAAATGTCAACAGATTAAGAACAGAGACATGAGCTGTGCCCTGAATGGTTTGATTCATGGTGTGGCTTTCAGAAGCAGAAGGCAGGGGGGGCCCGAATACCACCACAAGAACTCACTTCCAATGGCTATTCTAAATGCCATTAAACCTGTGTAAAAGGGACTCTGTGATGACACTCGACTGTGTTTACATGATGGCACACTGCCAATTAAAGGTTTAATCACTGTATCTGGCATATATTCCAAAAACTGAATTTATACATTTTAGAACCCTTCAGATAGGTGTGCTGGATGCAGTGATATGTTTCAATGGTGGCATGATGTCATGAAAATTTGTTTTAGAAGAAATGGGGATAAAGCCTGGGGCTAACACGTTGAGGGCATTGAGAGAATTTGACAACAACCTTATGAAAAAAATAAAAAATAAATATGCAGAATTTACTAACAAAGGAAGGATTGAAAAAAGTAACAGAGAATAGAAGATTGAAGATGAGAGCCAGCAGCAAGAAGAACTGAAGTTTTCGATAACCTAATTTTTTTCACATTTAGGTACACATAACTTGTGAACTATTTTAGCTGGAGTAATGAAATTTTGCACTCATTTCTGACTATACTGTGACACTGAAACTCTAGAATTTTTAATGTAGCTTTTACATTGTGCTAATTATAAAACATTATATGATGCTAAAAATTATATATTTTGCAATCAGAATTTTAATTTATCAGTGAAAGATTAAATAATTTGATACATTTTATCAAATGAAAAAACTCTACAGTTTCATATAGCTATTACTGTATTTAAAGTATGAAAACATTTGGATGCAGTGGAATGAATTCTTTAGCAGGAAAAACTACAGAATTTAAAAAAGTGCTTAAAGAAAAGGAGAAGCCTAATTCCAATAACATGCAATTCATTGGAATTAGCAGGGCTTGGACTCAACATGGTCAAGATTTTACATCTTTATATTATAGGCAACACAACAAGAACTGTTATGGTCCTTTTTTTAATCATTATTTCACGGTGCATAAAATTCTATCCTGAATCAGTCTACTGCAATATTTAATTCAAGGATATTAATTGATGGTGATCATGTTACAAAAGCAATAGCTTTTATTCTCAAAAGGAATGAGGGACTTGGAAGGAAGGAGCGCCATAAAAGGCAGACAGGAAAGGGGAAAGAGGAGAGGGTCCGCCCCAGAGGCAATGGAAAAATGGGGGGGAAACCGGACCCAGCTCAGGAATCTATCGGGGTCGCCAACTCCCGAACTCACCAGCCGTGAGCCCTTGAGGGTGCAGCACTATCAAGGGTGCACCAGAAGTGGAGGGGCTACATAACGTACATGCTGCCTCCTTAAGGGCCTTGAGCAGAAGGCAGGAGATATCATGTGAACAGAAGAGGTCTGACCCCTCGAAGAAATGAAGGATCAGGAAAGATGAGAGAAGGGCCAATTAAGGCGGGAAAGGAAGAGACTCCCTAGGCCTCGGATACCCTGATACCACCAGGGTCGGAAGAGAACAAGAGTTGATCAAAAGAGGTCGACAGGAATGAAGAGGAGAGGAGTCCGGCACAAGTAAGTGGAAGCAATGCTGGACTCAGCTGGGGTCCCGTGGTCGCCAACCCAAGTCCCACTAGATGTGAGCCCCTGAGGGGTGCGGCGAACAGAATCGAAATCGGAACAACGTTAGGAATGGCATTAAAATCGTTATAAGGAGCTCCACGTGACGTTCCCAATAGCTGGGCACTTTTACTTTCCACCCAACCGTGTTTTTTGACACAATGAGGGTGAAATCAAGTGCCATGAAGAAATCTTACAACCGGAAGAATATGTCAACATAATGAAAAAGTCCAGTGAATTTGTTCAGCTGGGACAGGATTGGAAATATTATGACTGGAAGATTGAAGTTGAGAAGAACTTGAAAAGTGCCTCAGCATTACATTTCAACATTTCTCAATGCAAGGCCAACTTGTTGACTCAGCATGGCACAACGTAATGAGGCTAGGTAAGTAAATTAAGGATGATAAAGTGACATTTTTTGGAAATACAACAACAGACAATAAACTCCTGCCAGTCAGCTTTATTTCTACTACATGCTGATACGTATGGTTTGGTGTGAAACTCTGATGTACAAGAAACCCTATTTTCGACTTGGGACACAGACATGATAGTACAGCATAATATACCTTTTTGTTTCACTTACTACCATACATTGATGTGAAATTATAATCATATTGAATAAATTATTTCTGTATTACTAACTTTATTGGCCACATTGGACCACTTGAGTCTTCCATGTATACTTTTTCTTTCAAGGTTGTATTGTTTGATTCTTCTTATCTGCTCAGTAAAAACAATTTACGTTAAAACAAGGACAATAATACTTTATTTGATAAAATGTATCTAGGACATGTTTTGGCTGAACAGTGTATCCTTCTTCAGCTAAAAAACTGAAAATAAATATTCGAGAAATCTCGAGAAAATGCTAGCATATTACATTATTTGAGAGGGGGAAAAATTAAACTTAGAATTATTGGCATACAAATAAATAATCTCGACTGTATCGGATTGTATTGATACCATAAACTCAGGACATACTTCAAGACGTGGCATATGTGACACAATGTCCATGAATATGCAATTGTGACGATAACGCTGTGAAAAATTACAAACCAAATTTTGGATTAGAAAAATAGGGTTCAATGATTCTTAGGAAATACAGTACATAACTTACAACACATACATACGAGGAAGTTCTGAAAATAAGTTTCTTCATTTTTTTTCCAGGGACCCTTTATTGCCAAACTGATGTACACCATGGCATCATGAACTATACACCTTGTACTATTTTGCGATATAGTCGCCACTGACATTGAGACACTTGTCATAGCGTGCAATCAGTTTAAAGAAATAACTCTGGTAAAACACTGTGCCCTGAATCGCAAGGAATTGTCGCACAGCCTGCTGCACCTCAGCATTGGCGTGAAAGTGATGTTCCGAGAGTGCACGGAGCATGTGATGGGCCCACGCACGACCAATACGCAGTGTGGACGCGACGTCTGCCACCGTTATGCGCCTGTCCGCTAACACCATGTCCTGTACTCGAGCAATGTTGTTTTCATTCATCGATGTGGAGGGAAACTCACTTCGATTTTAATCCTCCACACTCTGCCGTCCTTCAATGAACATGCAACACCAGCGACCGACCATTTAACGACACATGACCGCTTTCCCATACAAGGTCTGTAGGCAATCATGAATGACTGACACACTAGTCCCACGTGTCCATTCATACCAGATAACAGCACTCATTCCCATTGGCGACCACATTGTCAGTACACATCTGTCTGCCATTGTGAGTTGTACTCGAATGACATCGGGCACGCCAGCCTGCTGCTCCTCTCTCGTTGTCGGCGCTCCGCTGACGCTCCTTCCATCGTTGAACCAGCCATGGGTGAGGATTCTTATGGGGATTGTTTGTGCCACCTGGTGTACCATCTGCTCGTGCAATAAAATGATGAAACTTACTTTCGGAACTTCCCACGTAGAATCATAATACACATCATCCACTCACTAAAATGACATACCTATTTCCTGCCGTCACCTCTACTGCGGTATATATGCTCTTCTCACAGTCAAAATTTTCAATAACTGGTCCATAGTATGAATTAGCAATTTCACCAGCTGCACCACCTCGCTCGCGGAATGTTTCCAGTACTTTTCTCACACTGTCACGCCCATTCAGAATAGGCTGGTGGGGGGAAAAATATCTGGTTAAACACAGTTCACTACAATCTTAACTTGCAACAATTACTACAAGCTTATAAAAAGCAGATGCATGTGAATTATAGCTGTATTTCTGTATTGTGTTAATTCAGCTGAACCAACTTACTCAATTACAGAACTGTTCAAATTGATTTGGACAACTGCAGAATGTTCCTTTTTTATAGCATGTTCACACACAGCTCGTTACTGAAGTGCGAGATTCGGTCCCTGCTGTGCAGGAATATGGCCATGACCTTGAACAACTAGCCTGTTCTAGTTTCGTCCTCTGACGAGCATGTGCAATTCATTTTAGACAGTGTTTTAGTAATCCAGTTGGGTATTATTAGTGAGCACGGAGTGAGACATTGATACATCACCTAGAAAGTGTGCTAAAATTGAAGTAGCAAAATACCCATGATAGTATACAATATTGTCATTGTTATAGAAAACAAATAAGCCAAGTATTACAAGGTTACTGAAAACCTACAAAGAGACAGGTTCAATTTCATTGAAATGAAGGGGAAAATGTGGAGGGAAAAGTAAAGCATCTCTTTAAAAGACCTGGAGACATTTGTCACATTGTGGGCATGATGAATTCTACATCACAATGTTCTTCCATACATTGCAACGGTGTTGCCTAATGGAATTGCATATTCCAGCAAGACCCTGCCCGTGCTCTACAGCCAAAAAGTGAAGAGACTTATGCACAACCTGAATATTGAGAGTCTTGACTGGTGTGAGAACTCCCCAGATAAAAATTCAACAATAACTTGCGAGCTACATGAAATTTAGTTAATAAAACTGATAGATCAACAGACTGTATTTCTACTATCATGCAGATAAAGTATCATGACCCTCAACTGAAAATTATTTTTTGAACCTATCATTTCAATGCCAAAGCATATTGCAAGAGTCAAGCGAAACGTGACAATGTCAAATAGAGTATTAGTACATGGAACTCAGATAATTTGAAGATTAGTCTTGGTCCATTGGATTTTGTAATGAGGCAATCCAAAAATATATATATAGCTCCTCTTTAATTCCAAGTTTATGTTCATAAACGTCAAATGAAAATTAGTCTGTTGGTACAATGAGAGACAAGCCAAATTAAGTGGTGGTGTTTATCAGTCACTAAAAGAGTTTGCAATCCTTAACAGACTTAAGTTCTGAAAAACAAAAATCAGGTATTTCCGTTTTTCTTTGCTAAATTGAAAACAATATGTGCATAGGGTGAAATACACAATCACCGACTACTATTCCATTCAACACATGGTATAAAATAAAGTCTCCTTGATTTTTTCTCCGTCTGTCCTGGCTTATCTTGAGAACTACAGGATGGATTTTGATGCGGCCTTTAACAAACTGAAGTATTTTTCGGTAATTAAAATTTGTTAAAAATTGTTACTTAATGTAGAAACATTCATTTATCTTAACTTTACAATACAGGAAAGCATGGAGGGCTGCATCAAACCAGTCAAAAGACTGAAGACTCATACAAACAACTTTACAAGTAACTCCACCACCGAATGCAGTAGCTATGCTCGCTAAATGACAGCGCTAGGCCATGGGGCCAAGCTCTCTGCGGACTCGGTAGTCGTGGGTTCAAGTCCCACCGTTGGCCATCCTTGAAAGGGTTTTCCGTGGTTTCCCATTTTCAACTCCAGTCAGACATGAGGTTGGCATCAGAAAGGGCATCTGGCCGTAAAAACAATCCGCCACATAGAAATTCATCGCATCTCATCCCCGACCCTGTTGAAAATGGGAATAATAAGGGGTAGACATACAATACAAGTGTGTCACCAATCCAACCTAACCTTAACATTTACTGAATCTATCACCTTCACGTACAGGCCACTAGTGTACAAGAATCCCCTGAACGCAAACCCAGCAAGTATGGGCACCAGGCTATGGTTATATAGACCCTCGCCGAAATAAATAGTTAAATAAAAGCCCCTGGCAAACGAGATCTCGTACCCCAAGGCGTGAACATTAAGCACTCTTCACTGATTATACCAGAGTTTTACCATATTGTCTATTATTACCTGTTTGACGAATCGTTGCTGGCGGTAGATATATGAACTATGTGTTGTCAACATTGTGACACAATTTGTTTTCCTGGAGATATCAGTACAGTCTGCATTATATGCCAATGAATCATTGTGGCATGAACTTTGCTTTTGGTCAGTTGGGTTATTTGAAATGTGTGTTATGTGAATACTTTTAAGACCTGCATATTATACTTAACGGAAGAATCAAAATTTAATATTTTTCAGTTGGTCAACTCGATTGTACCCAATTGTAATTGGGTGTTTCCCCAATCAAAAAAACAAACAAACATGAAATTAATAAATACCGTAAACTTAATTTCATGTAATTTTTCTTTTCAGGATTAGGGAACTACCGAATTACGATTGGGTGCAATTGTTATGACCGACTGAAAAACATTAAATTGAGATTACTAATGCAACACTGAGAAATGGCTCCCAGCACGATAACCTTAATGGAATAGTGCATCATCACAGTAGAATTAATAATATTACCAGTAGTATTATTAATATATTAGTACCCGAAGCAGGACGGCAAGTAAACTCCTGGTCAACAACACTTGATGCGGAGTACACATACAGTACCTACCCTCTTGCATAACTCTAGCCTTGACGCACCGATCGATTGAGTGAAATTATGCACCGATAGATGCAAACAGTTGTCAGCACACTTACTTCAAAACGGCAAAGACTTATCAGACGTGTAATAGTGATGGTGCCAGGATTCAGTTGCAATTGTTGTGATTCGGTGTTGTAAATTTCCCAATCGAAATTACTTTAAGGTTAGAATTTCTCATACAGAAGATATGTATCGGTGTTAATATGTTTTCCAAGTTCGATATATTTACGGGCTACACAGTAGTTTACGAGTGTTCAAAGTTTAGTGTGCTGGTATTTACGGGATAAGTCGTAGAAATCTTGTATGTCAAGTTCCGTATATTTACGGGACACATCGTAGTTAATGTCATTGTGATTTCGTATCATAAAATATGGACTCGAAAAGCATGCCAACCAGCTCCGTTTGGATTTATCTTAAAATTGACCATTTTGCAATCTGTGATGTGTGTTGTGCTTGAATTTCTCGGGGTGGTGTTTCTAAAACAACTTCTGCAATGAAAAAGCACCTGAAAATTCACTCTGACAAGGAACTACGGGAAGCAGAACTCAAAAGAATCAACAGAGCAAAACGTTTCTCTCACAGAAACTGAAACTTCACATAAAGAGTGGTGATCCTGACAACCTACCAGTGGTCTATGTTCAGCCAGAAGTAAGCAAGCCTATGAAAGACAGTGAACAGCAGCACTCCACCTTACAACAAAAGGTATCATCATTTTTTCGAAGTCCATCAACTTCAAATGTGTTCACTTCTATCAATATAGACATTCCCTCGCCAGCTTCTATAGATGGTGGTACTGCACCATCTTCCGACAGAACCACATGTCCATTTGATTTGGGTTATGCTACGTTACTCTTCATTCCGGTACAATTTTAGTCAATGTCTACATTCCATTCTCTTAATCAATTTGTTCAGTCTCGCCACACTCGGGAGGGAGGTCATCCCCATCTCCTGTGCTTTCTAGATCTCCAGTATTCACAATAGCAATGCCCAAAAGGATGAAAACAAGCCCATGTAATTAACCAACTCTTGAACAAGCCTTGGATAAAACCAAACTATTTCCAGTTGGTGTCAAAAGAAGAGATAACATCACTACATTGATCGCCAAAATGATTTGCACTGATTTTCAACCGATATCTATTGTAGAAGGCCGTGATTTCCGAAAGCTTATCAAATATTTGGAACCTCGATGCCCTATCAAATATTTGGAACCTCGATGCCCTATAGTAAGCAAAACGTACTTAGCCAATGAATCAATACCTAGATTGTACCGCAGAGAGCATTCAAAAGTGAAACCGATAGCTTTGAAGCCATTTTTCAGTGTTGCCTTCTGGAGGAGGAGGAGGAGAAGACCTGAAATAAATTACATGTGATTAAGATAAAATACAGTATATATTATGGACTATTGAAGGGGGAGAAAACGAAGGGATTACATGCTTCATTCGTCAAGCTAGCATCATCAGATCCAAATCTACAAGACAAATAGCTCGACAAAACACTATCCACAATCACAGACTCTGCCCACCAAAAAGAAAGTCAGAAAACTTGAGTGTTTTAACTATTACTGATAATTATTAAGGCATTAGGCACCCGAAAAAAAGAACCATTTATTTTAAGAAGACACTCTCCCACAAGTCCAACCCCTCCTCCACGTGGTGGGAGACGGGCAACGGCATGAAGTAGGGGATTGCCTGTAGGGGTGAAGTACAGTGGGGACTTTGTGTGCCCCGGGACCACTACGGTAGCTGTGAAGGCTATATGGGAACCCTGAAAAGTGACGGCTGACGGGGCTCTGGTGAAGCTACGATAGGCCTAGCAAGCCAGTAGTGGATATCATATTTGCTTTCAAACCAGGAACAGGCCTCGGAAAGGATGGATGCAAACGACGACGACCCGGATATGCTAATGGACTACGAGTTGGGACATTAAACATACAGACACTGACAGGAAAAGCGGAGGAGATTGTAGATGTGATGGAGAGAAGAAAACTGGATGTACTGGGCTTGGCAGAAACAGGATGGAAAGGAGAAGGTCGCAGAGAACTGAGGAAAGGGTACCGGTTGTACTGGAGTGGGAACAGTGAAGGAAGGAGCAGCGGAGTAGGAGTAGTTGTGAGAGATGGAATGAAGGAAGAGGTAAAGGGAATAAGTGACAGGATCATGAAGATCAGAGTAACTGTAAAGGGAAGAAGCCTGGAGATAGCCCAGGTATATGCCCCTCAAGTTGGATGTACAGCTCAAGAGAAGGAAGACTTTGAGGAGGAGCTACAACAGCAGTTGAATGGTCAGAGCATCATTGTCATGGGAGATTTGAATGCACATGTAGGAAGTGAAAGGCAAGGATATGAAAATGTATTGGGAGCGGAAGGATGGGGTAGCAGGAATGAAGAAGGGAGAAAGTTGCTGGATTTTTGCAAGAGAAACGGTTTAGTGGTAGGCAACTCCTGGTTCCGGAAGAAAGAAAGCCACAAGGTAACGTGGTACAGCAGTGATTTAACAAAGAAATCTTTGGTAGATTACATGCTGTACGACTGGGAAATGAAGAGAAGTGTCAGAGATATAAAGGTAATACCATCAGAGGCGACCACAGAATACTTGTAATGAACCTGGGAATTGTTAAGGATAGCAAGAGGACAGAGTACCAGGAAAGGAGAATCAAAGTATGGAAACTCAAGGAAAAGGAAGTCAAGGAAGAATTCCAGAAGATAATAAGGGAAAGGATGCCAACAGACAATCCTAAAACAGGGGAAGTGGAATGGAAGCAATTCAAAAACACAATGGTGGAAGCTGCAGTGGCAGTATGTGGAAGAACAAGCAACAGAAAGCGGTGTAAAGAGACACCATGGTGGAATGAGCGAGTAAAAGAAGCTGTGGGAAGAAAGAACAAGGCTTTCAGAGTGTGGTTCTAGGAAAGAACTGATCTGGCAAGGGAATATTATAAGATAAAGAAGAAAGAAGCAAACAAGATTGTTGCAGAGGAGAGGAAGAAGTGGATGGTAAAGTGGACAGAGATGATGGAGGAAGACAGCAGAGGAAATAAGAAAGTACTTTATGGGATGGTCAAAAGTAAGAGAAGAGGTCTGCGAGAGGATGTGGTAATGATGGACAAAAACGGAAATGAGGTACACAACAAAGAGACACTCAAGACAGTGTGGAAAGAGTACTTTGAGGATTTGCTGAATCCAAATGGTCATAGGGAGGAAGACAATGTATTGGAAGATGGAGAAGACAACACAGGAATGGAAAAGGACCTGACTTGGAGAGAACTGGAAATGGCTATAGACAAGATGAAAGGAGGAAGGGCACCAGGTGTGGATGAAGTGAGTGTTGAAATGGTGAAGGAAGCAGGGGAGGTTGGGAAACAGTGGCTGTACCGTGTGATGAGGGTGATATGGAAGGAGAAAAGACCCCAGAAGATTGGAAGAAAGGATTAATTGTCCCAATATTTAAGAAAGGAAGCAGAAAGGAGTGCAGAAATTACAGGGGAGTCACACTCATACCTCACTGTGCCAAGATATATGAAAAGATAGTAGAAAGTAGAATACGAGCCAAAGTGGAGAGAAAATTGAGAGAGGAGCAGTATGGGTTCAGACCTGGGAGATCAACAGTGGATCTCATATTTTCAGTGAGACAGCACCAGGAACACCACTACGAATTTGGAGAGGTTCTGTTGATGGCCTTCCTGGACATCGAAAAGGCCTATGATAGTGTGTGTAGGGAGAAGGTTTGGAAAGCAATGGAAAACATGGGAGTGGAAAAAGGGACTGTAGGCAGAGTGAAGGAGATGTATTGTGGAAGTGTGAGTTGTGTGAAAGTTGGAGGGGAAAGAACAGACTGGTTCAGACAAATGAGTGGCCTGAAACAGGGTAGTGCACTGTCACCCCTTCTCTTTATTGTGGTTATGGACGAGGTAATGACACGGATAGCAGGAAAGATAGGAGAAGATAAGATGAAAGCAATGGTGTTTGCAGATGATCTCATGGTCTGGGGAAACAAGGAGGAGGAAATTCAGGAGCAACTGACGGCTTGGGAAGAAACAATGGGAGAGTATGGATGGAAGTTCAACATCAGTAAATGTGAGATCCTGTTAACGATCAGGAAAAAGGACAGAGCAATGAGTGGGATAACACTTGGAGGCGGACAGCTGAAGAAGGTGGAAAGTCTCAAGTACCTGGGAAGTATAGTGGAGGAAAATGGGAGAAATGACAAAGAGATTACGGAACGTGGCAGACAGGCAGAAGCATTTCTGAGAAGCATTAGGAGCTTAGTATGGAATAAAGATGTCCCACAAAAAAGCAAGGAAGTGTTATACAGAAGCTACTATATCCTGATACTGACCTATGCTTCAGAAACGTAGACAATGACGAAAAGAGACATAAGCAGAATACAGGCAGGTGAAATGAAGTTCCTGCGAAGTAGGATCGGAGTAACAAGAAGAGACAGGGTGAGGATTGAAAAGGTCAGGGAAATGGTGAAAGAGGAGCCCTTGCAAGGTAGGATTGAGACATCAAGACTGAGGTGGTATGGACACTTAAAGAGAATGGATGAGAAGAAGATTCCCAAGAGGATACACGAGATGCAGATGCAGAAGAAACGACCAAGGGGAAGACCAAGAGATAGATGGCTGAAAGGAGTGGAGAAATGTGTCAAGGAGAGAGGCGAGGACTGGACCAGAGTGACAGCGGAGAGGTGGTGGGAAGAAAGGACTAAGTGGCGAGGCTTATGTTCCAAACAGACCCAGCCTGGGGCTGGAAACTGTACAAGAAGATGATGATGATGAGGACTCCGGAGATAAAAGTCGATATTTTGTTCATTTTGATTTTATTTTTTTATGACTGAAATTGAAAGCATTGGGTTTCTTCTTTCTGGTCACAAAGTTATTCCGTTGAATTCAAACAATTTATTACCTTAATAATGCTTTGTTTGTCAGTCAGCACACAGCGGAAATGGGCGTGGCATCTGCCGAACTGCTTTGTTAGATTATGATGTCATGGTCATGTTTCCATTCAATCAAATCAATAAAATATCCCTGTTCTTTACAATTACTCATCAAGGGGATGGGCCAACAGCCCCCCGCTTTAAGCTTTAAGATCTACCCTGTTTCTGAATGAATTTATAAAGCCTGCTAAGGATTAATATTTCAGTACTTGACTCTACTGTCATTGAGCAACATTGTATGCTTGTATTGATATTCCTGATGTCACTACAATATTGCCGACGACTATAAGTTTTGTTATTATTGTATGTTTTTTTACCATTGTTATCGGCACGGATCAAAACCCACAACATAGAAAGTGTCCAAGTGGGCTGTCATCATGGTGCTTTTATAACAGAGCAATTGCTGCAGAAAAACTACCTGAAAAGTACAAGTCAGCAATTCACACTCCACTGAATATGGATGTGTTGTTGAAAATTGTGCCCGTGTACAAGAGACTGGCATTAGAATCCATTTTAGCAAGGTGCAGTGCTGCGAAGCCACAAAATGCTAATGAAAATCTCCACAGTGTTATCTGGTCAAAATGCCCAAAAGAAATCTTTGTTTCCAGGAAGAAAATTGTAATGGCTGTGACAGAAGCAATTTCATTGGTCAACCAGGACAATATAGTACTGAAGTTGCCAAAACTCCAGATAGGAGCCTGATGTGCGAAGTGAAGAGACTTCTGAGTAAGCAGAGCTATCGTCGTAGAGTGAAACTAAGTGTCCGCCATTCTTTGTAGAAGGAGAAGAAGAAAAGGCAGCCTTCCAGAATTACCAATAATCGTACAGAAAAGGAAGGAAAAACATACAGTTCTGGTGACTTTTAGGTAATGGATCAGGAAGATAACGTCACTTGAACTTTGCTTTAATTTTCCCTCCAATTGTAATTTTACATTTAAATCCGTGGCGGCTTCGGTGGCGTAGTCGGTAGCATGCTGAGCTTCTATGCCCAAGATAGCGGGTTCAAACCCGGCCGAAGCAGTCGGATTTCTTTTTAAGAGCGTTAAAATCCCTCAGTATGCCTTCCTTCGGAGGGGAAGTAAAGCCGGCGGTCCCATGTCATAGATTTATGGCATGTTAAAGAACCTTCCACTAATTGCACCTGTGTGAAGCTAAATTGGATAGGTTAAGAATGTAAACAACGCTCTTAGGTTTCTATGTTCGTTGCCAAGAGCCGACTGCGGTGGTGTCTAATAGCTAAGTTCTGAACTTGGCCTAGTAATCGTTGACGGTGGCGCTTGGCTGCAAAAGTAGGTACTATTTGAAAAATTCTAAGTTGCAGTACTTAAATTAAAAAAACAGATAACACACACTAATACAGTCATCACAATTAACGCTGGTTATCAGACAGATTCTACACACGCCCAAAGTACACGAGGCTACATGACCGCATTGTCGCAGCCCCTAAACTTAATAACCAACCAACATTTAAATCCCATTTTTCTCCCATAATATTCTGAAAGAGAAAAGGAATATGGTCTTATGTGAGACAGCTTAGATTTTCTCAAAAGTGTAAATATCTGGGAAGTGTGATATCAGCAACAGGTACCATTGATGAGGAAATCACCGACAGGATTTCGGTTGGAGGTACATTTTATAGAGCTGTTCAAGACATCATTATGGAACCAGAAAGTGCCTCTGCAATGTAAATGAGCAATTTATCAGACTTATTATGTGCCAATTTTAACCTATGGCTGCGAAACTTGGACCATGAGGAAGAAAGATGAGACGGATTCAGGTAGCAGAGATGAGATTTGCCAGAGCCAGGGTTGGTAAGACAAGAAAAGACAGAATTCGTAATGAGCATATCAGAGAATTGGTTCAGGACGACAAACTACAGGATAAAATAACCTTGAAAAGGTGGTTTGGCCATATGCGAAGGATGGATGTTGCCAGAATTCCAAAACAAATGTATGAACTGTAGCTTCATGACCGAAGACCAAGAGGACGGCCAAGAAGGAGATTTACAGACATGGTGAGAAATTACATCCAACAATTGTACGATCGATTTTCACGTACAAAGAAATCAGTTTACGTTTAGAAAACAAGCTATCCAGAGATATAATTTCCAAAAGTGTGCGACCATTACTTGAAAAGTTGGTTATGAAAAAGACAAGGATTTGATCGTTTTGTATAAAAGTCCTGGCCGTGCCAGGCAAATCATGCAGTTATCAGTCAGCCCAGGGGGGCGTGACGTTGGAGCATCACCATATTCAGTCTTGAACGACCGCTGAGGCGGGTCGTACTGTTTCACCAATCATTCAGTTCCGTGAGCGCCGAGACGCTACACGAGGAAGCATCAAGTATCATCATAGTATCGCCGTGTGAAGACTTAGGAAAATCCTAGTACAGGATTTAGTTCCGCCAGTATCAGTCTTATAGTGAAAGTTCCGTATTACAGTCAAAATAGGCTGCGAACTTAAAAGAACAGGCGATAGGTCTTCAAATAACAGTTTAGTAAAACGACTGAAAGTATCGTAACCCTTGAAGTACCAACGATAAAGAAACGAAGAGTTCTATTAAAAGTTAAGGAACCCGATCGGGGTCAGACGAAATAAGTGCCGCCTAGTATTCTGAATAAGATAGGGTCTAGAGCGAAGAAAATAATAAGGGAAAATTTAATCCAAGACATTGTCTCACTGGAGACAAACGAACAGTGATTAAAAGCAGTAAATGCTAGAGAATCATAGGTCACCGATAAATATTCGAGAGGCCGTAAATAGGACAAACTGTATCTAGACCAACTAAATAGTGTCTAGAGAGAAACGACTTCGAGCTAGTTAAAAATAAAGCCGAATAGTCAGGAAACCGGATCTGAAGAATTACCGTTCCAGGGAGGGGTAGATTGATCGAGACTTTCAACTTCTTACCAGATAGGGAGCCAACATCTAAGAGTTTCACTCTTGGAAACGGGAATCAAGAAATCACGTGTGTAAGGCCAAATTAAAGCCTCAGTGATAAGAAGCAGTGTAATGTAAATATATAAAATTTGTGTTAGTATAGTAATTTTTTAGTGACTTTATTTGTGTATAATAGAAGAATACAGAATTGTATTCAAAATGTTACCAGTGTTTAAGGTATATAAGTTATATGTGTGTCAAGAAATGTCAGTGTGTGAAATAGGATTAATCAAGATGGCTTAAACACAATAAGTGGGCGAAATGAAACATCGTTGGAAAATACGGTCGGGGACCGTCAGATCATGTAAGTAACCATTTCATTATGTTATGTGTTGGGGAATATTTGTGTACAATCCACCTGAGAATGAGAAATAGGGATGTTTTTAAATAACAAATAACAGAATAATAGCGCGATCTGAACGACAAAAATTGAGAAAGTATAAAATGATTATGTGAAATGAATAAATCCCTTAGAGGAAATGTATGAAATAAAATATCAGTGTATTTGATAAATGATATAATGATATGAAAGCAAGCATAATAATAATAATAACAATTATAGAAATGAAGATTAAGTTGAATATTATGAAAGTAATAGCTTTTGAGCTCCTGTAAAAGAATATATACATGTTGTGAATACATGTTCTTAAAGTAGAGCGATTATTGTCACAGGAGAGGATTAATATAAAATTGAATGTAGTTCAAAGGTTGATTTTGAATTTATCAGTTCTTTGGAAGGCACTTGGCCGTAAAGTAATGTATAGCGCATGTCACGCATTGAAGTAATTTGTCACGCTAGGAAGGCGTTGAACCTAAATATACTTGGTAAATTAATTATGAGGGGCAGTTGCTTGCGGTAATTGAGCTATGATAAGTCCTCCATATAGTGACGTGATCACGAGGCCGTTGTGTGTATTTTATAAAAGGGTGCTATTTATTGTATTATGAGCGCAGGTTAGACAAAGGTAGCCCTAAGTCGCGAATGTGGTATAAGTCCTCCAGTATGGGATGTGGTTCCCGAGGCAGTGAAAGAATCGAACCCAGGTTTGTCTGTGTGAAGCCCCTAAATATTGTTGTTGTATTGAATTATTCTTACCCACCAATGAGGACACTTCATAATTAATAAATGCCAAGGTTACGAGAGTGGTCTATGAACCTAAATAATGTTAAAATAAATGAATGAAAAGCAGGTCTGTTCAAAGAACTGCGTATAAGAAATAGCTGTATAAGCAGAGTGTAGCCTGTCTCTGCGGGCGAGACTTGGGGTTTCTGCTCCTGGACAATAAATCACGCTGAGTGGTACGGTCCGACCCTTACTATTAACGGAAGTGCGGTAGGTCGGGTGACCGTCTGTTTGAAGTAATAATACACCGTGAGTGTTTAGAGTTTGTTAATGACCCGGGATTCGAACCGAGGTTCTTGTAAATGAAAGATACCGCTAGCAAGTTCAGATCTTTGCTTTCTTATGAGATAATGGTCTTTGAAGACAAATAAATATAAATCCCTAATGTAATGTTATATGATGTAGGAATTCAAGAGTTCAGTGAAGACAATTAGATTTCGGGAGTGATCTTAATTTTTGACATGTTCAAGTAGTCTTCTATAACTTGGGAGTACACAAGTGTTTTCCCAATCACTGTAGAGAATTGTTGACTGAGAGAGATGGTAACATGAGAACATTGTGAAAAGCCAAAAAATTTAAGTAAAGGAGTAACAGTACTTTAATAAGAATTACATATTGTTTTGATTATAAGATACTCATATAATAGGAAGTGAGGTGTTGTATAAGAATAACACAGCGTATGTAAAAGTATCGAGCCGTTGGGAGCTCGTGATTATATTGAATTTTAAAAGGGATACTTTATGGAAGTGAAAAGAATTATAAGTTTGTTGGTTTGTAGGAAACCATTTATTCTGATTTAACATTTGTTTTATTTTATGTATTCCTTGTTCACTTTGAACAAGTTAGAAGTATGGGTCAGTATTTTATTTGTTAATTTTGTTGTAGCGCCATATATTTGGTTAATTAAATGTTTTATAGTAGGAGTTGATTTTGTTTATTTATTTATTTATTTATTTATTTTGGAAGTGTATCCTTTACCAGAGCATAAGGGGTATTCTGTGGAACCGAGATGTCCCAAAGAAATGTAAAAATGTATTATATTCAACCTACTACAGACCCATACTAACATATGCAGCTGGAGCTTGGACTACTACAAAAAGAGAGGAGAGTAGAATACAAGCCGCGGAGATGAAATTCCTAAGAGGTATAGAGGGCAAGACCAGAAGAGATAGAGTTAGAAATGAAGAGATTAGAAAAAGGACGGGAATCTTGAAGCTGCAGGACAGGATAGAAACAACAAAGTTAAAGTGGTATGGACATATGATGAGAATGGGAGAGGAGAGAGTACCAAAGAAAACTTTCTGTGAAAAGATGACAGGGAAGAGACCACGAGGAAGGCCCCGAAAGAGATGGGCAGATACAGTGTGGGAGTGTGTAGAGAAGAGAGGAGGAAAACCTGAAGAAGTACTAAAAACAGGAGAGGAGTGGTGGAGAGACAGGAAACGTTGGAGGCCCTTAATTCACAACCCGACCCACGAAGCTGGAAACGGGAAATGAAGATGATGATCCTCTATTTAATCCAAAATATGTAAGTCACAGAGTGGGAGAACATACCATAACCCCGAAAATCCCGATTTGAGCATTGCTGGCATACTGTGATTTGCATATTTCATGCTAAATGGGCACAGGGGGGAATAGAAGTACTGTGCTTGGATTAATAATTAGAGGAACACTTAAGACTGTCATATCATGTTAAAGTAAAGTAATGATAGAAGTAGCTACAAAATATAATATTAACTGACCGCATGGGACCCTGGAAACTCACACCGAGCAGCCCTAAATATTAAATAACCCCTAGCAAAAAACAAATATTACTTTTGGCGCCCAGTACGTAGGGATGAGTTTTCCTAGGGAAAACCCAAGTTTTTCAGGAAAAATCAAAATTTTCAATTAAAAAAAAAATGGTTTTTCGAAATTTGAATTTTTAAATCACTTCCATAAATGTTTTGACATTGAATGAGTATATCAAAAGGGTACGTTTTAGTAAATACCCGTACTAAGGTAAAAATTTGGAAATTGGGACACAAGAGTTCGGATTACCATCTCTCATGCATGAACCGGCGATGTGGCATAGTAGCCCACTGTATTCTTATATTGTGGATAAGATGTGGACAATAAGGGATTTCAAGGAGTGCCTGGAGGAGCACTTCAATAAGCAGATGGAGGAGATGAGAAGAATAAATAGGGAACAAGTGGCAGTTGTAGAGGTAGAAAGTGAAGATAGATTTGAATCTATCAATGATAAAGTGAACCTCCAAATAGATGGTAAAGAGTACCCAAGTAAAGAAAATGTACAGATTTCTTTAGAAAGCATGCGTGCATCTGGAGGCATAGTTACACGAAGAGAAGGTAACATGTCTGCAGACAACAGGGTAAAAATTGAGCCTTTAGAGCTCCAAATAGAAAAAGAAATATGTGAACCAATTCCAAGGGAATGTGTATCAAGTACAGATAATAATAATAATGATAAAGATGATTCAGAGTCTCATGTATTAAGGCAGGTTCAAGTAGGCTCGAAAAGCGAAAGCGAAAATGATAGTCTTAGCATTCCACCTCAGGAGAATATAGAATTAGCTTCTTTAAGGGATATAGAGCTGTATGAAGGATTGATTGAAAAGGTACGTCAGAAATATGATGAATCGATAGAGAAATTTGGGAAGATGCATTTAGGACTAGGGCCTAAAGAATTAAAAAAAATTGATGAGCAACTACAGAATATTCTAATAAACAGAGATAGTGTAGCTAAGATCCTTAGTGAGATAAGGGGAAAATTGGGTAAGGTATCTAAACAGGAAGTAGAGGAATTATATATTCACGTTGGAGTAGATATGAACATAAAAGACGGGAATTCGTAGAAAGTCTGGATCAGGAGGGATTGATTGAATTAAGTTCCTGGACAGAGCAGAAAAAAGTTGTAGAAGAAATTCAGGAAATACAGGGAAAATTGGATGAAATAAATAATAAATGGGAAAACATTCAATCATCGTTTAATTACAAAGAAGTAGATAGAAAGAAGTGCGTCCAAGAACAAATGGATCAAGTGAGAAATCAGAACAAGAAAAAAAAGTTCAGGAACAGAAAGATTATATAAAAAAAGAATGGGACAAGATGCATTGCTTCAGAATGAGCATGCATGAGGAATATAGGATAATAACTATTCAGGAATTAGCTGAAGTAAGAGAAGTCAAGATTCGGGAATATAACGGAATACTAGAGGCCACCCAGAAGAGATATGATGAATATATCGTAGCGCAAGGCCTCGAATCAAAAGAAACAGTTGCACAAGCTGAAAATAAAACAGAAATTGTAGAAGAAAAAGAAGTCAAGATGCAAGAGCTTGAAAATGATATTAGAGAAGAAGAAGAAGAACAAGTAGACATCGTGATGACTCCAGTGGAAAATGAGAAAAGCAAGGAGATCCTTCTAGAGAAAACAATGGACACTCAAGAGGAAATGAGAATTCCAGGTCAGGAAGACAGCCGAAATAAAAACGAGCTGCAAAGTGAAGAAAATCAATTTTATGGAAAGGGTGAGCTTGAAGAGCCAGAGAAAAACCCAGAACAAGAGATAACAAAAGAAGTGAAAGTTGGGGAGACGGAAATAATAATTCCTGGAGTGATGGAGAAATCTAATGAAATCATAAGAATATCATCGAGGCACAGAGGGAAGCCGAGGTTCAAGATTTCACAGAAATTGAGAAAGAAAATCCACAAGAAATTCAGGAGGATAAGGAAGATAAGATACAATTAAAAGAAGAAAAAGAACAGTTGAAAGCACAGATCCTTGAGTTAATGATAAAATATCAAGAATGTCAACGAAAGGAAAGAAAAATGGAAACAAATTCAAATGAGAGCAAAGAAAACCTCCAAGAAAAAGATGAGACTACTGGAGAAAAGAGAGGATATGTCGGTGAAGGAAATCAGGAAAGAGGAAGACCACCGCCAAGTGTAATAGGTTTACAAGAGAATAGAAACCTTATTGAAAGTAGGAGAGGAGGAGAAATAATGCACATGACCTTGGAGAAAGATGACGCACAAGCGTATTTCAGTTGGAAGCTTCGTAAAAAGAAAGGGAATAAAAGAAAGAAAAGAAAAAGAGAAGATATAAAGGAACTCTGGAATTGGAAGAGTAGGAAAAAGAAATTTTCTTTGGAAATGCCATCTCGATGCGAGATGAAGGAAAAGGATTACTCCAGTATAGCTAACGGGTTAAGCCTATATGCACCCACTAAAGAGTAAGAGAAAAAAGGGAATTTTCTTGAAAATACCATCTCAAGGTGAGATGAGGGGAATGGAAGAAAACCAAGAAGAGTCGGGTAAGGATAGACCGAGCTCTTAAGGACAAATGGAATTCTGTAGGCTTCGAGTCCAGAAAATTGAAGTAAAGAAGAAATAACGGGTTAAGGCTATATGCACCCGTAAAGTCTTAAATGAAGGTAAATAGGTCAATATTGAATAACCTGAGAAAAGAGACAGACCGGCAGAATGCCCGTCCCATGAAATCAGGAAGAAAAAAAAAAACGGTCTAACCCAAGTTTGGAGCGTACGCCAGACGAAGAGGAGACTCATAAACACCCGAACGAGACGAGTAATTTATAGTCTTAAAGTGGAGACGTCCGCTAAGGGAAATGAATGAATGGGAACTTTGTGAGACCCACAAACAAGCCAGAACAAGGAAGGGCTTGGAAAAAAGAAAGATCAGAAGGTAATGAGAAATGTTATGATGGCTTCGACACTAAAGAAAAATAAGATTATTATGAAAATTATTGAAATAAATTTCCTCAAAATTTCGAAAATTTATTTACCTAAGAAGGGGGGAGATGAACCCATGTACCATTGGTTCAAGGGGTCGAATCCATGTATTATGGTAAAAAGAAGGAAGGAAATATACAGTCTTCAGTGGAACATAGAAAGATATTATACAAGAGGGTGAGCATTATGTTGTGCAAGAAGTAAGGGTCCAGGTGGCCAGGAAATGATATCATGCATGACGCACCGATAGGAGCCGATCATGGCTATAATTAGAACGAGTGGAACTTTCCGTTCAGAGTGACTGCGAGCATGTTTCGGAAATTGATCTTACGTTGCAGTAAATTGGCATCGTCGCAGTTGTGCAAGAAGAATAATTAGATTTAAAGCACTTGCGAGCATATAATTAACTAAAGAAATACATCATTGTGAATCATTTCGGAATAGAGATTTTTGTGTAAAGAAAAAGGTTTTAATAATTGCCTAGGAAAGAAGTGCAAACGTGGCCATACGTCATAAAAAGTTCCCCGAGACCCGAGATGGAGGGGATTAAAAATCAACCTCAACACCCACGTACCTCAAGAGTAAATTTCATTTAATATCTCGGAATTGTACGATCGATTTTCACGTACAAAGAAATCAGTTTACGTTTAGAAAACAAGCTTTCCAGAGATATAATTTCCAAAAGTGTGCGACCATTACTTGAAAAGTTGGTTATGAAAAAGACAAGGATTTGATCGTTTTGTATAAAAGTCCTGGCCGTGCCAGGCAAATCATGCAGTTATCAGTCAGCCCAGGGGGGCGTGACGTTGGAGCATCACCATATTCAGTCTTGAACGACCGCTGAGGCGGGTCGTACTGTTTCACCAATCATTCAGTTCCGTGAGCGCCGAGACGCTACACGAGGAAGCATCAAGTATCATAATAGTATCGCCGTGTGAAGACTTAGGAAAATCCTAGTACAGGATTTAGTTCCGCCAGTATCAGTCTTATAGTGAAAGTTCCGTATTACAGTCAAAATAGGCTGCGAACTTTAAAGAACAGGCGATAGGTCTTCAAATAACAGTTTAGTAAAACGACTGAAAGTATCGTAACGCTTGAAGTACCAACGATAAAGAAACGAATAGTTCTATTAAAAGTTAAGGAACCCGATCAGGGTCAGACGAAATAAGTGCCGCCTAGTATTCTGAATAAGATAGGGTCTAGAGCGAAGAAAATAATAAGGGAAAATTTAATCCAAGACATTGTCTCACTGGAGACAAACGAACAGTGATTAAAAGCAGTAAATGCTAGAGAATCATAGGTCACCGATAAATATTCGAGAGGCCGTAAATAGGACAAACTGTATCTAGACCAACTAAATAGTGTCTAGAGAGAAACGACTTCGAGCTAGTTAAAAATAAAGCCGAATAGTCAGGAAACCGGATCTGAAGAGTTACCGTTCCAGGGAGGGGTAGATTGATCGAGACTTTCAACTTCTTACCAGATAGGGAGCCGACATCTAAGAGTTTCACCCTTGGAAACGGGAATCAAGAAATCACGTGTGTAAGGCCAAATCAAAGCCTCAGTGATTAGAAGCAGTGTAATGTAAATATATAAAATTTGTGTTAGTATAGTAATTTTTTAGTGACTTTATTTGTGTACAATAGAAGAATACAGAATTGTATTCAAAATGTTACCAGTGTTTAAGGTATATAAGTTATATGTGTGTCAAGAAATGTCAGTGTGTGAAATAGGATTAATCAAGATGGCTTAAACACAATAAGTGGGCGAAATGAAACATCGTTGGAAAATACGGTCGGGGACCGTCAGATCATGTAAGTAACCATTTCATTATGTTATGTGTTGGGGAATATTTGTGTACAATCCACCTGAGAATGAGAAATAGGGATGTTTTTAAATAACAAATAACAGAATAATAGCGCGATCTGAACGACAAAAATTGAGAAAGTATAAAATGATTATGTGAAATGAATAAATCCCTTAGAGGAAATGTATGAAATAAAATATCAGTGTATTTGATAAATGATTTAATGATATGAAAGCAAGCGTAATAATAATAATAATAATAATAACAATTATATAAATGAAGATTAAGTTGAATATTATGAAAGTAGTAGCTTTTGAGCTCCTGTAAAAGAATATATACATGTTGTGAATACATGTTCTTAAAGTATAGCGATTATTGTCACGGGAGAGGATTAATATAAAATCGAATGTAGATCAAAGGTTGATTTTGAATTTATCAGTTCTTTGGAAGGCACTTGGCCGTAAAGTAATGTATAGCGCATGTCGCGCATTGAAGTAATTTGTCACGCTAGGAAGGCGTTGAACCTAAATATACTTGGTAAATTAATTATGAGGGGCAGTTTCTTGCGGTAATTGAGCTATGATAAGTCCTCCATATAGTGACGTGATCACGAGGCCGTTGTGTGTATTTTATAAAAGGGTGCTATTTATTGTATTATGAGCGCAGGTTAGACAAAGGTCGCCCTAAGTCGCGAATGTGGTATAAGTCCTCCAGTATGGGATGTGGTTCCCGAGGCAGTGAAAGAATCGAACCCAGGTTTGTCTGTGTGAAGCCCCTAAATATTGTTGTTGTATTGAATTATTCTTACCCACCAATGAGGACACTTCATAATTAATAAATGCCAAGGTTACGAGAGTGGTCTATGAACCTAAATAATGTTGTTAAAATAAATGAATGAAAAGCCAGGTCTGTTCAAAGAACTGCGTATAAGAAATAGCTGTATAAGCAGAGTGTAGCCTGTCTCAGTGGGCGAGACTTGGGGTTCCTGCTCCCGGACAATAAATCACGCTGAGTGGTACGGTCCGACCCTTACTATTAACGGAAGTGCGGTAGGTCGGGTGACCGTCTGTTTGAAGTAATAATACACCATGAGTGTTTAGAATTTGTTAATGACCCGGGATTCGAACCGAGGTTCTTGTAAATGAAAGATACCGCTTGCAAGTTCAGATCGTTGCTTTCTTATGAGATAATGGTCTTTGAAGACAAATAAATATAAATCCCTAATGTAATGTTATATGATGTAGGAATTCACGAGTTCAGTGAAGACAATTAGATTTCGGGAGTGATCTTAATTTTTGACATGTTCAAGTAGTCTTCTATAACTCGGGAGTACACAAGTGTTTTTCCTATCACTGTAGTGAATTGTTGACTGAGAGAGATGGCAACATGAGAACATTGTGAAAAGCCCAAAAATTTAAGTAAAGGAGTAACAGTACTTTAATAAGAATTATATATTGTTTTGATTATAAGATACTCATATAATAGGAAGTGAGGTGTTGTATAAGAATAACACAGCGTATGTAAAAGTATCGAGCCGTTGGGAGCTCTTGATTATATTGAATTTTAAAAGGGATACTTTATGGAAGTGAAAAGAATTATAAGTTTGTTGGTTTGTAGGAAACCATTTATTCTGATTTAACATTTGTTTTATTTTATGTATTCCTTGTTCACTTTGAACAAGTTAGAAGTATGGGTCAGTATTTTATTTGTTTATTTTGTTGTAGCGCCATATATTTGGTTAATTAAATGTTTTATAGTAGGAGTTGATTTTGTTTATTTATTTTGGAAGTGTATCCTCTATTTAATCCAAAATATGTAAGTCACAGAGTGGGAGAACATACCATAACCCCAAAAATCCCGATTTGAGCATTGCTGGCATACTGTGATTTGCATATTTCTTGCTAAATGGGCACAGTATGTATGTAATATTCTGACAAATGTAATAAAATTTGTATGGTATATGTATCACAGCTATATTAGGAAACCTGCATATGGAATTCTTGATTGCAGATTTTTTCCCAGTAGTAGGGATTTAAAAGTCCCAAATTTTAGAACACAAAAATTACACAAATTTAGTATAATAATATCTCATTAGGGCCCTAGGAATCAACCTGGGGAGGTCTATAAATATGTAGACCTGGACAAAGGGAGTGTGATGTGATGATACTAACCAACAAAATCAGTAACACAAGGATTCAGCAGAAGAGAATCCTCATAACCTCTCCACTCCAACTGCCAACACTGACCTGCACGTGGTGTCCCCTGCTAAGCTGAGCAACCCAGTGGAAGGTTGGGTAATCAATCCCAGCGGGAAACTGGGTCAGTGAACAGACTAGTGTTGGGGGGGACTGAGAATTCTTTTCTCAGTTCTTTCACCTTTCTGAATAACATTCAGGATTGTAATTCGAGGATTTATCCTCCCCTCAAGGTGAAACCTTAGATAGTCGACCATGAAAAGTCATTTGAAGAATAATTCCGCCGTCTGTAATGATAGATTACAGAAAAGACAGCATTCGGATACGGTGGGCTGTCATGCGGAAGATAATGACAAATCGGAGCGTCTGAAAACTCATCAAGTAGCAAACAAACAAATACCATGGAAAATCAAACCTAAACAAGTCTCATTCTTTTCTACACATAATGTTAACTCTCTGGTTCAAACTGGAAAATTGAAGATCATCACGGATATCATGAGAAGTCATAAAATTCTAATTATGGCCCTTCAGGAAATTAGAAATAGTGATCAAGACCATCTGGAATCACAAGGATACAGACTATATAAAGGAATTCCAGGAAACGAGTTATGAAAAATTGTCCACAATTTGGTAACGGATTCTTAATAGATCTTAGAATCATTGACTCGATAACAGAATTTAAATCTCAATCCTCCAGACTTACGACCCTAACTTTGAAATCGGCAAATAAAACATATACAATTATTAATGCACATGCTCCTACTAATCAAAAAAACAACACCATTAAGGACAGAGAAGAAGTACAAAAATTCTGGGATCTTTTGGATCAAACTTTAATAAACATCCCTTCATCAAACATCAAAATTCTCCTTGGTGATTTCAATGCGCAACTTGGACAAGAAAGAAGATATAGAGATATCATTGGAAAATGGACAGCACATAAACGAACCAATAAAAATGGTCAAAGATTAGTCGAAATTTGTAGAAACCACAAATTAATCTCTAAATCAACATGTTTTAAAAGACAGCCCCATAAATTGAAAACTTGGAAACATCCTGACTTCAGAAGTGGTGAATGGCAGTTGGATCATGTCTGCATGGATAAATTTCACCATCGCGAAATTCACAATGTCAAGGTTCTAAGGGGAGTTGACTCAGGATCAGACCACTATGTGGTAAAGATAAAAATAAAATTAACTCCAATGGCCAAGAAAAAACCTAATAATAACAATAGGAGGAAATTTGATCCATCTACCTTAATAAAAAATATAGAATACTGTGAAAGAACAGGTGAAGAATCTCTCAACACTAAAACATTGGACGAATTAATCACTAAATTAAAATCAATAGCAGAGGAGTTAGCACCAATAAATCCAAGGAAAAAACATGAATGGTGGAAAGTAGATTGTGATCAAGCAATAGAGAAAAGACACCAAGCATGGATAAAACATCAAGCTCTAAAGTCAGAAGAATCAAATTTAGAACTAACTATACAAAGAAAATTAACCCATAAAATCATCAGACAAACGAAACGTAATCATCTTAAAAATACACTGGAAAAGATAGAAGACGATTTCAAGAAAAAGCAATCTCGAGATTATTACAAAACATTTGGTAAATATCTAAAAAAATTTGAAGCTCCAACATTAATGTTGAAAAATCAAACAGGAAAGTTAGCACATTCTAACCAAGAAAATACAGAGATCCTTGCAGAAGCATTGAGAAACTGTTAAATTGTGATGATCCACTGGAAACCCTGCAAGTTAACACTGATACACCTATTTTAACTTCACCTGATTTAATAAATCCTCCAAACATTAATGAAGTAGAACTCGCAATTAAAGAACAAAAAAATTACAAAACTTGTGGCGAGACTTAGTCTTTGCTGAAATCTGGAAAAATGCTGGTAAACCTGCGATTATAAATCTTCATCAACATCTAGTTAAAATGTGGATTACTGAAGAAATTCCTGCACACTGGACCATAGGAATAATCCATCCATTATTTAAGAATACAGAGGACCCTTCTGGACTGCACATATAAAATTTTCTCTCGCATAATTTACAACAGGATCAAAAACATTTTGGAACCACAACTTGGAGAATATCAAGGAAGATTTCGCCCTTACAGAAGTTGTCCAGACCAAATCCTTAGCCTGAAATTAATAATGGAATATTACAAAAACAGAAATAAGCAACTCTGTATCTCTTTTATAGATTTCAAGAAAGCCTATGATAGTATTCATAGACTGACACTGCTAAAAATCCTCCGATCATACGGTCTCCATCCTAAATTGATAAAAATCATTCAATTAACATTAACAAACACAAATTCGAAAGTTAAATTTAGGGGAGAAATATCAACAGCTTTCACAGTAAAAACTGGTCTCAGACAAGGTGATGGATTATCCCCTCTGCTTTTCAATGTGGCTCTTGATTATATCATGAAGGTTTGGCAAATGGAAAACCCTCCTAAGATCAAAATTGGAACAAAACCATCAATAAAAATAAACTGCTTAGGATTTGCAGATGACTTGGCTCTTTTAGCACTAGACAAGGAAGAGGTTTGTACTCAGATCACTAGTCTCCAAGAAATTGCTCAAGGGATAGGATTACAGATATCCTTTGAAAAAACTGAGATCATGCCTATGAAACCCTTAGATATAAATGAAGTCTATATAAATGATCATAAAATTAACCTAGTTCCTCAATTTAAGTATCTTGGAGAAATTATAACACATAACTTAAACGAAAAAGTAACTTGGATAAATAGAACAAATAAAATGAAAAAGGCACAATCTCTAACCTGGTCAACATATAATAAAAAATGCCTATCAATAGCTACTAAGATCCAACATTATAAAACTGTAACTCTCCCAGAAGCCACTCATGCTTGTGAAACACTGTTCCAAATTAAAAATGAACAAAGAACTGATCAGCTCCTCAAAACGGAAAGAAGAATCATTAGAACGTGCATAAATAAAAAGTATCAGGTTGAGGGAG
The DNA here is from genome assembly GCA_946902985.2 of Meconema thalassinum. NCBI lineage: Eukaryota > Metazoa > Arthropoda > Insecta > Orthoptera > Tettigoniidae > Meconema > Meconema thalassinum. The sequence continues at coordinate 898,895,344 of OX336390.1, forward strand.
TCTGGAGGATTCTCCCAAATGAAACTGTCTATCGTGAGATTGATCCAATCACCAGCACAATGAAGAAGAAAAGAATTTCATATTTTTTTCACATCTTACGGCTTCCAGAAAACAGAATTGTACGCCAACTGGTGATGAGAAATCTAGGAAAGAAAACTGGAGGAAAATGGATCCAAGAAATCCAACAAGATCTCAAAGCAGTTGGACTCAAGATAACAGTTGCCGAGGAGAAAAATAAAATTAACACCATTCTTAAACCTCACAAATTTTCTGCAGAAATGACACATAGAAAGCCTATGGAGATTTCAGATGAGTTGAGAAAATCCCGATCTGAAAGACTGAAAAAGTACTGGAAAGAGCGCAAGAACCAAGCAGTACTACCTTCAAAGAAGAAGTGATTGTGGAACGACTCAAGTGGTCCAATGTGACCAATCAAGATTAATAATAAATAATAATAATATCTCATTATATAAATTATTTCAGAAAAATCGATACATAGTGCTTTTTAAAGAAGTATTATCTACCTAATTTCAAATTTCCATTAACATGTCATTTAAAATCTATGAAAAAAAAAAAAAAAAAAAAAAAAAAAAAATGTAAAAAAAAAAAAAAAAGGAAAAACTATTAATTGTATATGAAACAAATGTTTGTGAGATGTCTACTTTTATTTGGGTGACATTCCCACAAAGTTTCGTGAAAATCCATGCATTAGGTAAAAATATCTGTTTATCTCAGGAGTGTCGCCAAAATGTTGCAAAACTTAGAAGTGATGATCCTGTCAACAAAACAGTCTTCCTTCCCCAACTAAACTATGAAGGTGTAGCTTCTATTGCTGTGAAGCAATAAGCTATAAACTACTGTAGAATTGTAAAGTAATATGAAGAAAATACCTACAAGTACTCTGCTGTGATGGTAAAAAGCGATAACTAGAACATACGAAATAGTGCTAGTCTACTATTAATGTGTTGAAAGATCTGATGTGGATACTTATCTGAAATTGTGAAATGTCTACAGGCTGCTCAGACAACCACTTTTTGATGTTTATAAAATCTGTCGAAACTATTACTCTGAAGATTAACTGTTTGAATTTGAGTAACATTTATATATGCTTTACAACCACTTTTTGATGTTAATAAAATCTGTCCAAACTATTACTCTGAAGATTAACTCTCTGAAATATAATTTTTTTAAATATGAAAACTACAGTGCATACCGAATTTAAATCGATCGCCAGTAATGCTTTTGAGCCATTCCCCGATGACTTGCCATCATGTCTAATCTCAATGGCTGGCAAGAAAGGGTGTGAAGGAACAACATTCCAATGGTTTCCAGATGCCTCCATCAAATGGAGAGTGAGCTTTATGGACAATGGGAATGGAACAAGTAGCCTACTGTAATTTGTGTGGTGATAACTTCTCACAATCTCCATAGCCCAGACCCCAGTTTTAGCATGGAAACCATGTTAAGCCAGCTTATTAGTTGTACATCATTTGTTACCACGAGAGGAGGCTGATATGATCCTTGCAATGGGACCTTGTTACTGTAGGTACTCATTCTTCACTTCCAGAATGATTTTTAGAAATAAAGTTTGTAGGACTGAATCAACAATTAAAAACAGTACCTTTGTAGTTTCTTAATACATACCAGCACAGGAATCAATAGCAATATCAGCGTTATCAGTACTGTATAGGCAGCGTGTGCTGTATAACTTTCTGGAACAGCAGGTGCGGTTCCATAATGCAAGTCCTTATAGCTCAGTGGCCTCCATTAATGGGTTGTAAAACTGCATTCCAAGGGATTTCCCAAGCATAACGGGAAACAATGTGTACCACAGTAAGTTATGAATGCGTTCTTATTTCAGTTTCTCAAGTCTTGTAGAGTAAAAGTTTACCATATTGTGTTTTAGTCGTGTCACATGTTCTAAGTTTTAATTTAACGAAACATTACGTGCAGTAATGTCACAAAAACTAAAATCATAATCAGTGAATGAAAAGCTTCTAATTCACATATACAATTGCAGTGCATTAAATTAACAGGTTTGTCCATCTCTATGTAATTTGTCATTTCCTCAACATGTGGATTTTTAATCATTCCCAATATTCAGCTATAACACGGGGGGTCAAATATGTCCCCCAACGAGCTTGTTATATAGGGCTTTCGTGTAGGTACATGTATTTACTGTTTATTGTCCAGATTAAATTCTTGATTGATTACCTTTCCTGCCATTGATCGTAATGATTGGTCAGCTTTAGCAAGGTCTTCTTTCAAGGATGACAAGGTCTGTTGAAGAGTATTTTCTTTTCTCCACAGCTCACTGCAAAATAAAACAGGAATAATTTGTATTACCGTAAGTTCAAAGAACACATGCAACTGCAATAAAGAGATACACTATAGAATAACATCTATCTAAAAACAAACCTCATCTTACATTACAACTTACTTCCTTGTGCTTTGATACTGATCTTTACTCTTCTTCAGCTCATAATATTGCTTATTATGATCATCAATGCACCCTCGCTGCCGCTCCATCTCATGAGTAAGTTCCTGAAAGAAGTAAAATCTACTGGAATATCTCAATTGTTATACTGCATTACATCCTTTACAGCAAGGGTGCTCAACATAAGGCGTGTGGAACACGGCTCACAAGACATTTTTATGTGACTCCTTGGTCGAGTTTTTATAATCTGAAAATGTATGTTTTTTGTAGATATCAAAAAACCTAGTTAATAAGAACTTTTTTACAGAGAAAGGATATAAAACCATAAGAAAACTCTCTGAATTATTCATAGTTTTCTTCTTAAGGTGATGCTTCTTTTACTGAGCGGTAGGAATGTTTGTAGATGCCTAATTGTTCCCGCCTTAAAAGCAGATAAGGATTAGATTTGCTCTAGGCATTACAGCTGCAAAGTTCCCTGGAGTGTGGAAGACCTGCTGCATTTCATGGGGGATTATATAGGTACAGTTACATTTGGACAGGAAAGGTCAGCTTACTAAAGTACTTGGGGAAGCTCATTGTCGTTCACTACTTGACTGACATGAACTAATGTTCTTACGAACTACTGATATTTTAAGTCATTTATATAATATAATTGTGAACAAAAATGTCCCTTTCCAAACATAGTCAAGTGGACAGTGAGTGTTGTGTTTTTAAATGAAAATGGACTGATGACTATTTTTGTATTGTGAAAGGTGGAAAAGTACAGTCTCTGATATGCCAGGGAAATATTTCAGAATTTATAGATGCTGGGGTGCCAGAATTTTACCTGCAAGGGGATCTTTAATGGACCACTAAACCTACTGACACAGTACAGCTCCCTCACATTTAAGCACTCTCAAATGCCGACTGACTGCACTGGGTACTGATTCTGCAATATTGGGGACAGCAGGCAAACACATTACCGGGGCCCATCCTGGCATTTGTCTGGGGAAGAAGTAGATAACCATAGAAAACCACTTCCAGGATGACTGAGGTAGGAATAGAAAGTAGCAATACTCAGATTTGCCTCACAAGGCTGAGAAATCAAACCTGTACCTCAGGAGTAAGATCCAAGGATACCAGTCACTACACAACAAAGTGATCTTCAAGATTCCTTGTAAATATGAATAATAGCACTATGAAAAATGAATGGAAATAAGGTGATAGCAAAATGAGAATCAAGTTACCATTCAGATGGATTTTGGAACCAAGAAAATTTGATATTTACCTCTACTTTCTTTTCCAGCTGGACTTGCTTTTCTCCATCCCTCTTCATGTCTTCAGCTAATTTATCTCTGTGCTCCCTTTTATCTTTTATTTGCTTGCACAGAGACCTAGAAAGATAATTGCACAAATGAGATACCACAGTTATTATGCCAACATAGAATAACTGAATAGCAAAGCATCCAGAGGCAACCATCAACATAATTACAACATTTGTAATTACTGTGTGTTCTCAATTCTAATGCCCACATTTTAAGGTGAAATTATGGCTCAAAAATTGGGATGTGCATTAGATTTAAGTGTAAACTTGTAAAGAACGCTGACCACGCTAGTGTATCCTTGTTAGAACTGCCCCCCAAAGTAGGTAGCTCTTGTCAGGCTGTTGTCATGAAAATAAATTACAGGTTTTTTTTCTTCCGAATTTGGCCGCCTGTGGACCGCATGGAACCTAAGGCTTTCTGGTTAATCTCCTCTTCTCTTCCCAAAACCTCTTCATTCGTTCACTTCTGATCTTTCGCTCCTCCTTGGATATTACCAGGTTGGCTCTAATTTTAGGAGTTTTCTCCTCGAACATCTTGATGTTGTCAATTCGGTTTCTAAACTCTTTTCTGTTGTGGATCACATCCACTGTGAGTCCACTTTCCTTGGCATCTCTTTTAACCTCTTCTACCCACTTAGTTGTAGCCTTCAGCTCTGTAATATACTTGAATATCCTCTTAGTCAGTCGGTTCTCGTCCATTCTTACCAAATGTCCATAGAATTTCAACCTTCGCTTCCGCATTGTGACAGTAATTTTTTCAGTGTGTTTATAGAGGTCATCATTCTTTCTGTTCTTCCGTCTCGTCAGCAGTTTTCTGTGGTCCTAAAATTTTCCTCTCCTTTTTTTCCAGTTCCTGAAGATCCCCTTGTTTATTCAGTGTCAAGCACTCTGAGGCGTACAGACCCTCTGGCTTTACTACTGTGCTATAGTGTCTGAGTTTTGCCTTGTAGGATATTGCTCGTTTGTTGTATTTGTTCTGGGTTAACCTATAAGCCAAATCCAATTTCCTAGCTCTTGCCCTATTTGCTTCTTTATCCAGCCCATTGGGTTCTATCCATTCACCTAGATATTTAAACTTCTCAGTTCTTTTGACAGTCCCATGTTTCACTTTTATGTGTCTCTCTCCAAGGTGTCTGTATTCCATGTATTCTGTCTTTTCATAGGAGACTTTAAGACCCGTTTTCTCAGCGATTTCGTGCAGAGTATCCAGCATTTTTTGGGCATCATCTCGGCTTTGGGCTAAGAGGGCAAGATTATCAGCAAGAGCCAAACATATAATTTCCAGGTTCTGTCCTTTCCTTCCCAGATGTATCCCCCTTACTCCTTTTATGTCCAAAGCTTCCTCCCAGGTTCTCATGATTTTCTCCAGAACAATGTTGAAGAGGATAGGTGATAAGCCATCTCCTTGTCTGACCCCTGTTTTTATTTCAAAAGGATCAGAGATTTCTCCGAAGAACTTCACTTTTGACATGGTATCCGTTAGAGTTTGTTTGATTATTTCTCTCGTCTTCCTGTCAATTCCGAATTCCTCTAGGGTGATAAATAAAGTCTGCCTGTCAATTGAGTCGTACGCCTTCTTGAAGTCAACGAATATTACTACAGTGTTCTGGCTTCTCAAAGCTCTTGATCTGAGGATACTCTTGAGGTTGAATATTTGTTCTGCGCATGATCTCCCCTTTCTAAAGCCAGCTTGGTATTCACCTAAGAGGTGGTCTGCTTGTTTTTAAACTCTGTTCAGCAGTACTTTGGAGAGTAAATTACAGTTTAATTCTATGACGATTTAAGACTATGAGGGGGTACCCAAAAACAAAAACGGAATAACATTGCCATGAGCAGAACTTGTGTAGTATGCATTTCTGCCGTTAGGCGTGTATAGCGCAACTCAATGCCAGTTCAGTGCCAACTGTGCTGTCCACCTGGCTTGTTCTGTTCATCAGCGGTGATTGTTTTTGTAGGCGCTGTTTTGTTCTGGTGTGGTTCTTATGTTGAAAACAGCTTGCCAAGATGAGGCTATGGGAAAAACTCGTGTGTACGAGTGGTTTGCTCGGCTTAAAAATGGCGACATGTCGATTGATGACAAACCTCATTCTGGACGTCCATCAACTGCCCGAATCGAAAAAATAATGAAAAATAATTGAAAGCTTGTGCTCACAGACCGTCGACACAGTTATTGAGGTTTTAAGGGGCGGAACTGAAAGGTCATCTGCCCCTCTTAACACAGATTAAAGTATATAAATTTGGAATGAAATTAATAATTTAGAGGTGGGCACATAAATATGAAAAAATCGAAAATTAATAAAACAAAATATTGTTACGTTTCTAGGGTTCGTAAATAACTGGTCAGGCTTATAGTGCACTAATTCTTTATTTACACTAATTAACATTAAAATAAATTAGACCTACTCACACACACACACACTTTGAGTCTCAGTTCATACAATTACGGCTAGTCACTATTTATTTACACTGTACTCTGCAAGAAAGTGTCTCTTACAGTCAATATTTATTTTCACATTTATTTCCACACCATTGTCTTCAACATTAAACTCAACTGCCACGTACTCTATATTTATCAAACATTATTTTATCTTCACTCTGTCCGTTAGTCGTCACAGTGTCCCAGCTTACACTTATACTCTACACAGATCCTCTTCAGCCTGGCACCTGCCGCTTCATTTACTATCAGAGTCCTCTTGTTGCTTCTTGTGCGCTCTTGCTCGTCCCGTGTCAAACTCGGATCCTCACCCACGTCTTTCACGAAGCACAACGACTCCACCAAACAATCACAGTCCCGACTCAACGTTGCGCCCTGGCAAATAGGCTTCTACTCTGTTACAGTAGACGTCCGTCAAGCCGATGCACTGCTCCGCATTCACAGACTGACTAGACTGTTCACCCCTAACAGTCTACACTCTTCACTCCAATCAGACTCAGACTGACTCCTGCTCGCCGTACCTCGCTGGTATATATGCAATCGGCGCCTGGCCTGGAAAATTCTAGATGCGCCTTCTTCTTGCAGCATTGAGCATGTTCTCGTTGGTTATTAATCCAGTTGATTCGCGTATTCTCTGGCCGGCTCGCGATGACTCGCAGGGGCTTTGTTATTGTGGCAGCCTTGGGAAGGGGCCGAGAGGGGTGCATGCCTGGGAACTGTCTCGACCGTTGGTAGATTCGCGCACTGCCCCTCCCCCCGAGAGCTGCCTGTCTGGCCCGCCGTGATACGTTACTGCTGATGGACAATTTAGGAGATTGGAGAAGTGCTCCTTCCAGGGTTCCAAGATTTCTTGACTGTCAGTAAAGGTAGTAGAATTATCAGCGCTTTTCAGTGTACCTAATGATGAGCGAGATGGTCCATATATTTCCTTGGGTACTGCATGGAAGTTCCTCAAGTCTCGAGCATCCGATAGTCTCTGCAGTTCCTGGGCCTCCTGTAGCCACCAAGTATTTTTAATCTGCCTTATCTGCGTCGGACATTTATCCTTGAGTTCCAGTAGTTTATCTCTCTTTGTGTTGGAAGTTGGGTCTTGAAGATGGGCAAGATAGGCATTCCTTTTGGCATTGACGAGAGACAGAATTTCTTCATTGTTGTCATCAAGCCAGTCTTGTCTTTTCCGCACTATAAAACCAATGGTTTCCTCAGCTGACTGTGTGATAATCTTCTGTAGTGTGGCCCATTCTTGATGAATGTCATTAGTTACTGGGTTTTCTGATAACTGGGTGACGATCCTGTTTCCAAAATGTTTATAGATGGATTCATCCTGAAGTTTGGATGTATTAAACTTATTTCTTGGCAAATTTTTGATGTTCCTAGGTGGTTTAGGTCTGATGGATATCCTGAGCTTACATATAAGAAGTTTATGATCTGTCCAACTATCGTCTATATTCCTTGCTGTTCTGGTAATAAGAGTGTCCTTATCACATTGCCGGGTAATGATATAATCAAGAATGTGCCAATGTTTGGAACGAGGATACATCCACGTGGTTTTGAAGCGGTTAGGTCAGCTGAGGAAATCATTGGTTTTATAGTGCGGAAAAGACAAGACTGGTTTGATGACAACAATGAAGAAATTCTGTCTCTCAATATACCAATAACGTGTCACACAAATGCCGACGGTTCTTGCAGCAAATGAAAGTATATAAAATTAAACTGAGAAGAAGAGGATGCCGCAAACACCACTTCAAAGTACAATACAAAGAATAAGAAAAGAATTCAGGTAAAATATGAATCCATAACTTTCATTGGCGGATTTTAAACTTGGCGCTTCTACTTGGCCAATAGTATGGCATCTTCTATTGGATATAGGGTGAAGCCTATTGGCTACACAATTCGATATCCTGCCCAATCGCGTACATGTACGCAAAATGGCGGTCATATTGTCTGAATAACAAAAATAATAATGTAACAAGAAAAATACTTTTGTCATAAAAGAGGATGTATTTCAGTTACAATTTTAAAAATGTTTAAGAATTCGTCAATTTCCAAGAATGTTGTATTTTGACTCAATAATTGAGGAGGGGTACTATAAGCGATTTCCAAGAATTTTGTATTTTGGCTCTTGAAAATTAAGGGGGTACTATAGGCGAGGGGGTACTATAGCCGAGTAAATACGGTAATTACATATTAAAGTGGTATATTATTTGTTTGTATTATCTTAGTCACGGTAGAATTTCTTTATACCCAAGTTATTGTTATTAATTTGACACAGTAAAAATTCTCCTGAAGGTAAATTACCTTGTAAGTATCAATGTGAAATTAATCATACCTTGTTCAATTGGGTCCTTATTAAAAATCAGGACTAATTAAATACCAAATGTCATAATGAAATTTAATTAACTTTTTCAATTATTAACTTTTGATAGAAAATAAATTTCTTTTTACCATTTGGTATTTAATTAGGGTAAATTATCTGGTTATTTAGGCTGTTATTCCTAAACACAACCACAATCAACGCCTGACACTTCCTGTTAATTCCCCAAATCGTAGCAGAGAATCCTCTGGGAATTAGGGACTAGGGGTACAATAAAACCAGTACAACAAGAGAGTAAAAATACCTGAGCTCTTTCTGAATCCATTGATCTCTTTCTTCCTTGCTAGTAAACTGACTGCCTCGACCTTGCTTAGCATACAGTTCTTTCCGCTTTTGCTCCTTGAGGGCTAACCTTAAAATAAAAAAATAAACAATGACACATAAGCTTAGACAGACAGACAACACTTTCACCCTACACTACTGGTGAAAAAAGTTATTGACATTGCAGATTTTAAGTGATTTTGTTGCAATATCGTAGCTTGAGGGGAAGAGGCTTAGACCCCCCTATGGCACCAGAGCCCATGAAGGGCCCAGACCTATTATTAAAAATATTTCTTGTTTTTAGACAAAAGCTACAAGGTAATACATTGAATCTATTCAGTCCATAATTGTCAATACAAATGAAATATATGTAGAGGTCGTGATTTATAAAATATGTTGAAGTAGTATATTATTTGTTTGTATTATCTTCGTAATCCCGTGGGGGTTTGCCTGTTCCTCTATCGGGCGCGTCCCAGGTGGCGGATAGGGGGGCTCGCCGGACTTGTCCGGAGGGTTTGAGGGAAATAAAATACCTCTCGCGGACCAAAAACAGGCCCCTCGCCAGGGTTATGGTGAAGCTACGTTAGGCCTAGCAAGCCAGTAGTGGATATGAAACTGCTTTTAAAACGGGAACGGGCCTCGGAAAGGACAGATCTAAAGGAAGCAGACCTGGCTATGGAAATGGACTACGAATCGGAACTTTGAATATAACTTCATTGACGGGAAGAGTGGAGGAGGTTGTGGATATGATGGAGAGGAGAAAACTGGATGTACTCGGACTGGCAGAGACCAGATGGAGAGGAGAAGGAAGAAAAGAACTGAGAAATGGCTTGCAGCTATACTGGATAGGAAATGAGGAGGGGAAGAGAAATGGAGTGGGAATGGTGGTGAGAGAAGGGCTGAAGGAGGAAGTAAAGAGGGTAAGTGATAGAATAATTAGAGCCAGAATCACTGTGAAAGGTAGAAACCTGGACATTCTGCAAGTCTATGCACCACAGGTGGGATGCACAGAAGGCGAGAAGGACGAGTTTGAAGAGGAGTTGCAGAAGCAGTTAGTGGGGAGAGACCTGATAGTCATGGGAGACCTAAATGCCCATGTCGGAACTGATAGAAGAGGTTTTGAGGAAGTGATTGGTGGTGAAGGATGGGGAAACAGGAATAAGGAAGGAGAGAGATTGTTGGAACTGTGCAAGATAAATGGGCTAATGGTTGGAAACACATGGTACAAGAAGAGAGAGAGCCATAAAATTACTTGGTACAGCAGGGATTTGACTAGGAAATCAGTGGTGGACTATATTCTATGCGGGAAGGAGACAAAGAAGAGTATCACGGATATAAGGGTAATACCTTCAGAAGCCCTGGACAGTGACCACCGTCTGCTGGTCGCCAAGGTGAGAGGACTGAAGGAAAAGAGGAGAACTGAGAACCAAGAAAGAAGAATAAGGACATGGAAGCTGAAGGAGGATGGAAATAAGGAGAAGTTCCAGATATTAGTGAGGAACAAATTACCGAAGGATGATCTGAAAACAGGTGAAGAAGAATGGAATAGGTTCAAGGACGTGTTGGTAGAAGCAGCGGAAGTCGTGTGTGGCAGAACTAGTGGAAAGAAAAGGTGGAAGCAAACACCATGGTGGAACCCCAGAACTAAGGAAGCAGTGAAAAAGAAAAATGAAGCATTCAGGAAATGGTTCCAACAGAGGACAGACAGAACAAGAGAAGAATACCAAGAGCGGAAGAAAGAAGCAGGAGAAGTAGTGAAGGAAGAGAAAAAGAAATGGCTGGAGAAATGGACAGAAATGATGGAGGAGGACTGTGATGGCAGTAAGAAAGTGTTGTATGGAATGATAAAGGCAAAGAGAAGAGATACAGGGGAAAATGTCAGAATGGTGGACAGGAATGGAAAGGAGGTTGAAAATATGGAAGAAGTAAAGGTTATCTGGAGAGAATACTTCAAGGAACTCCTAAATCCAACTAAAACCAGCGTAGTGGACATTGTGGAGGAAGAAACAGACAGTGACCAAGACATTTCAGAGAAGGAATTGACATGGAAAGAAGTGGAGGAAGCATTAAAGAAGATGAAAGGGGGAAAGGCACCGGGAATAGACGAAGTGAGTGTGGAGATGGTGAGAGCAGCAGGGGTGACAGGAACACAGTGGCTCTTTCGAGTAATGAAAGTGATATGGAGGGAGAAGAAAATACCAGAGGACTGGAAAAGAGGGATAATAATACCCATATTTAAAAAGGGAAGTAGGAAGGAATGCAAGAACTACAGGGGAATTACACTCATGTGCCACTGCGCCAAAATATTTGAGAAGGTACTGGAGAGAAGAATTCGGACAGAAGTTGAAGATGGGCTGAGGGAAGAACAGTATGGATTCAGGCCAGGTAGGTCAACAGTTGACCTCATCTTTGCAGTAAGACAGCTACAAGAACATCATTATGAATATGGGAAAGATCTGGTGATGACCTTCTTGGATATTGAGAAAGCATATGATAGTATTAATAGAAACAAGGTATGGGAAGCAATGAGAGCAAAAGCAGTGAACAAGGAGACAGTGGCAAGAGTGAAAGCAATGTACGAGGGAAGCAAAAGCTGTGTAAAGGTGGGAAGAGAGAGAACGGAATGGTTTCAACTGGAGAGTGGTCTGAAACAGGGAAGTGCCCTCTCACCCCTGTTATTTATAGTGGTGATGGATGAAATCATACGAAAAGTGGTAAATAGCATTGGGGAAAGGAAAATGAAGGCAATGTTGTTTGCTGATGACCTTCTGGTATGGGGAGAGGATGAGGAAGAAGTACAAGAGCAATTAGATGAGTGGGAGAAGGTAGTGTTATCATATGGGATGAAGTTCTCAGCACAAAAGAGTGAAGTGGTCATCACAACGAGGAAGAAGAACAGACTGGATATGGGCATAACACTTGGAGGACAGCAGTTGCAGAAAGTAGAATGCTTCAAGTACTTGGGAAGCATAATTGAAGAAAAGGGAGGCAATAGGATGGAAATAAATGAGAGGGGAAGGTGTGCAGATGGATTTTTCAAGAGTGTTAGGGGGATGATATGGAATAAAGATGTACCACAAAAATGTAAAGGAATCATCTACAAGACCTACTTTGTGCCAATTTTGACATATGGTTCAGAAACATGGGTGATGAAGGAAAGGGACAAGAATAAAATACGAGCAGTAGAGATGAAGTTCCAGAGGAGTAGGGTAGGAGTGACAAGAATGGACAGAGTAAGGAATGAGAGAGTCAGAGAGATGGTAAGAGAGGAACCATTGCAAAATAGAATAGAGCGATCTAGGCTACAATGGTATGGACATGTGAGAAGGATGGAAGAGGAGAGGATACCGAAGAAGATGTTTGGAATGGAAATGACGGGAAGGAGGCCAAGGGGAAGACCAAGGGACAGATGGACAAAAGGAGTTAAGAAGAGTGTGGAGGAAAGAGGAGTGTGCTGGGACACAGTAAATGACGGGAGATGGTGGATGGACAGGAAACGATGGAGAGGCTTATGTTCCAAGCAGACCCGACCAGCGGTTGGAAACTGCTCAAGATGATGATGATGATGATGATCTTCGTAATATTTATGCAAAATTTAGTTAGTTATTGTTGTTTTAAGGGGCGAAACTACGAGGTCATCTGCCCCTTATGCAAAATTGGACCTTATACGGAGAATGTACAATTAAAAGTGGCACTAATGCTCATACAATCATTTATTGTTATGATTTACACATACAGACTTTTGTCCCCTTCAATGCACTTCAATGCGAAGCATTTGTCCCACCTCCTTTGCCATTCCTGGAAGACGTGCAGGAAGCCTTTCTTTGACATCCTCTTCAGAATTGCCTCTAAAGCTTGAACTGCCTGGGTCTCGTCGAATCGACGTCCTTTGGCCGCAGGATTGACAGAAAAGTCGCATGGGGCTAAGTCAAGGTTGTAAGGCGGAGGAGTACCGTAGAGATACCTTTTTGTACCAGGAACCCTGTAACAGCATCAGTGACATGCGGCCTGGCGTTGTTATGGCCAAGTTTCCATTGTCCAATCAGGTCCTATTCATTTTTTGGGGATGTGATCCTCTACCAATTTGCTCCCAACTGATATCCCAAGGATGTGTGCAAGCTGCCTGACAGTCAAACGTGAGTCTTCACGAATAATGGCACCTGCTGTGTTGATCGATGTCTCTGTAATGGCAGCAACAGGTGCACCTTTCCTCACTGGAATTCAGCGCTTTTCCGGCCCTCTTTGAAAGCCTTATGCCAACTAAAAGAAGCACGACGAGACATTATAGACTCCCCATGGGGTAGGTTGCAAATCGTCGTAGGTTGCAGATGCGTTTTTGTTCACAAAACTGTATTCCATAAGGCTGCGCGCGAAAACTTTCCATGGCAATGAAACACATTTCACTCCCTCAGGCTACCAAGCCTCGACTGATGCAGTTATCGCTGTGAACTTGTCAGTGATTCTCCACTACAGTACGTAGTTCCTCCACACTCAGACAGATGTCACTTGTGGTCACTTTCAAGGGTGGAAAAAAAAAATACTACCACTTTTAATTGAACACCCCCTGTATCATCCTGTTACATGACACCTACAAAGGGGTTTTATTAGTATTGAATTACCGTATATACCCGAATGTAAGAAGAGGTTTTTTCCCACTTTTTGTGTTATAAAAATTTGGGGTCGTCTTATATTCAGGGTATTTTTTTTTTTTTCAATTATTATAATTATTCGCAAAGTAGTATGTGGTGTTGACATCTTGTAACTCGCAACAAATCAATGCGTTAATGAAGATTAAAATATGGTTTGTTATGTTTAATTACCATGCATATACGAATAGCGTACATTTTGAGGTTAGGATTTACGCATACACGTCATTTTAAGCGCATAAATTATATGTTCGAGAGCATACGGAAATATGTTTTAAATAAATCTTTACAAGAACAACCAGTCAGTTTTACGAGCAGTAATTGAGTAATTTAATAAAGTCTCCCATTCTTGAACAAAGAAATTATAGAGTATGTCTTGGAAAAGCGGGCAGAGGGATTTCCGATAACAGGAGACGTTATAAAAATGAAAGCACGACCTTAAGGGCATATATTGTGCAAGTTATGAGTTAGCGAGTATTTTTTTGAAAAAATCTGTAAGGGGCAGTTGATAACTAGGCCTCGTCTTATATTCGGGGTCGTCTTACATTCGGGTATATACGGTATTTAATATTTAGCTAATATTAGCTTTCTTTAGGGTGGACTGTGTTTGGATTTTTCTACACGATCAAAATGTAAAACTTAACTAAACCGCATGTTTGTATGCAATTATGGAGTAAATTTGCATACAGTTTGGAATTCGAAAGGCAAAATTTAAGATTATTAAATGCTAAAATCCATAAACCCTAAATGCAAGAACTTTTAGCGGCTGGCTGCATGGCTCAGGGGTAACGTTCTCGCTTGCTGGGCCCAAGGTTGCAGGTTCGTATCCTGGCGCAGTCAGCTGGCATTTGAGGGTGCGCAAATGTGAGGGAGCCGTGTACGTAGATTTACTGGCACGTTAAGGATCCCCTTTGGGGCAAAATTCCGGCACCCCGGTGTCTCTAAAAGCCAGTGTAGTTAAAAGGGACGTAAAACCAATTACATTATTATTATTATTATTATTAAGAACTTTTAGCATCTAGCCCTAACAATTTACTTTGTATAGATATGAGAATCTAGAATAGAAAGATTTATGTCATATATACACAGGAGAAGACTAAATTGAATAATAGAAGAGAACTTTTCCACCTTATACTGGCCAATGTGAACTTCACATTTATTTATTTATTTTACTATAATAACTAGGGATATACAGTGGAATCCCGTTAGTACGTTCCTCTCTAACACGTTTTCCCGCATATTATGTCGAATTATAGAAGTCCCGGTCCCAAAGCAGTCAAGTGTATGTAAAATATTGCTTTACCATATTTTAACAAGTTTTAGCACACCCGCTTACAACGTTCACATTTTGGCCAGTCCTTGCGTATTTGTTAGTACACTTGGACTTCGGCCACGGTTAAGCAGTAAGTGTGCTTCCTGCGTAAGCTTGGCAACGTAGTGATCAAGAGCTCGGCCAAGGTTAAGTGATTGTGTACGCTTGGTGCGGCAGCAGTCGAGAGTGTAGCGCAGCAGCGAGTGTGCTTCCTGTCGTGTCATCTATTCATTCAGTGACGATAGCTTGCCGTATAGTGGTTTGCAATGGAGAAGAAGAAAGTGAGGCAAATAACAAACAGTGAAAAACTAAAAATCCCTCAAGAAGTGGACCGGAATCCAAATATGAAGCGTGTAGATATAGCACGGAAGTTGAACATTCCTCCGTCAACTTTAAATACAATTGTTAGCAAACGTAAACTGATTAAGACTGCTTTTGAAGAAGGGAAAGGTGCTGAAAGAAAATGTAATCGCCAGGGTCAGTTTCCAGAATTAGAAGAAGCTGTTCTAAAGTGGTTTGTGTAAGCGCGAGCTTCAAATGTGCCGATAGATGGTACCGTGGTTCGAGCTCAGGCAACACTTATTGCACAGAAGATGGGACTTGATTTTCAAGTACCTAATGGCTGGATTGACAGATTCAAGAATCGACATGACCTAGTTCATAGATGTGTGCAAGGCAAAGCTGCTGCCCTGGATAATGACGCTACACTGTGAGAAACTATTGAAACAGTGAAAACTACAACGCTTCCTGCAATTTTGAAAGACTATACTCCTGACGATATTTTTAATGCAGATGAAACGGGGCTGTTTTTTCATCTTCTTCCAGATAAAACCCTGGATTTTAAGGGCACAAAGTGTCTCGGTGGCAAGCTTAACAAGGAAAAGCTTACCGTTCTCCTGGGCTGTAATGGAAGTGGAACCAAGAAGTTGGTACCGCTGGTTATTGGAAAAGCACGCAATCCGCGATGTTTCAAGAATGTGCGATCTTTTCCATGCAAGTAAACTTATAATACGAAAGCGTGGATAACTTCCACGGTATTTGAGAAATTCTTACGTGCATGGGATGCAAGGCTTGGCGTAAGGAATAGGAAAAATACACTCTTTATTGATCAGTGCCCCGCTCATCCCTCAAATGTTTCTAATTTGAGAAACATTATGATAATTTTCCTCCCAGCAAACTGCACGATTAAGCTACAGCCGTTAGACCAAGGCATAATACGGTGCATGAAGCAGAAGTATCGCAATAGGCTAGTACAGAGAAGATTGGCTGCAGTGGAATCGACGAGGAGAAAGATCACCACCGTCTTAGATGCCATGCATTTCAAAGTATGCCTGGGATTCTGTGGAGCAAACACCATTCGGAACTGCTTCAATGCAGACGGATTTTGTTGCGTTCGCACTGATGACGTCACGCTGGATGATTTTTCTGAGAGTGAAGAATGGCGCCGAGTAGCAGGAGAGATCACTTTCGAAACGTAAGTGAACGTTGATGACGATGTTCCAGGGAGTGAAACTATGACAATAGTTGAAATTCTTGAAGAACAGAAGATGGAAAAAAGCGTCAGTGTAGGATGAAAGTGATGACGAGACAGATCCGGAGCCAGCTCCCACGGTGTCAAAAGTGATGGAGGCAATGGACATAGCGAAGAGATACGTGTGTAGTTTCGAAGTTGATGACGAAGTAATGACTTTATTAAACAGGATGGACTGTACAATTTTAAAATTAAAACCAAGAAAGCAATCAACCATACAAATGTATTTCAAACCAGTGTGTATATGCGTGTTCGACTGTGAGGTAAGATGTATTATTAGGATTAAAGTTCATATATTGTACTGTAATTCATTTTTACATTGTTATTTATTCCCCCTGTTAGTTGCTGACAAACCTATGTTTATGTTGTGACTAGTAGTGCACTAATTCTTAAGGTCGGCAATTTCACGTGCACGTTTGACGCGCTTTTTTAAAATTATTTTTAAACGACGTTTAAGGTCGGCAATTTCATGCAACACGTCTATGACACGCTTTTTAAAAATTATTTTTACACGTTGCAAATACAGTATAGCGTTTTCGGTATTATGTTTTCCCGCTTTTGACGTCCAATTGTTTCAGTCTCTACAAAAAAGTACTAACAAAGTTCCACTGTATGCGATTTTCTCTGTTGCTTATCATATCTAGAAGTTTCTCTAATCATGCAGCTATTACAATTGACAATTATACTTCATTGTTGGTAGTATTAGCCAATCTTCTCTTGTTTCATATGATGTACAGATATATTGTCAACAATGATAATTTAAAAGGTACTACTGATAATGATCCAATATAAAGTTGACTTAAAAGTTTTATATCGTTACAAATTCAAAAGCTAGTACAGTAGAACGTCGTTTATCCGGAAGTCAAACAACCGGAACGTCAATTATCCGGACGAGAAAAAAAAAAGCTTAAGCCGATGTACAAGAAGGAAGTTTTACACCGTTTACTGTTGGCAGAAGATGAGGAAAGTGTTATATCTTTTTCAAAATAGCTTTCTCTTAAGGACCACTGTTATATGATAGCTGGAACACTTTAACACCACAGAATCTTCGAAATGCATTGAATAAATTGGTAGGAGAACAAGAGACCGTTGAGACCACAGACACTGTTGATGAAGATTTGGATGCAGTGACAAATGAGTTATTCCCCCAAGTTGCTGGATTTTCCAACTGTGATAGAGAAGGCGCACAAGCTTGGTTGGGAAAGTGACAGTCACTCAGGTTTTCAAATCTTAAGATGATGACGAAAGTGCTTCTCTGCTGCAAGAAGTAAGTGGGGAAGACGAAAAGGATGAAAGCCTAGATGAGAAAGATGAACAAGGACCAAGTCATGGAGAAGCTTTTACTGCATTAGAAACTGCGCTATTGTAGTATGGTTGTACTATGAAATAAACACATGTTCGATTATCCGGAATACTTTCGGTCCCAATTAGTCCGGATAAACGGAGTTCCACTGTAAATGGTTAGCAGTTTGCAGTTTCATATGTTTAATGGAATCTTTCTCAACAATTTTTGCAATAAATTGCTGAACATACCTTACATTACTGGTGAGAAATAATTAAGCCCAAAATTTGCATAATTCCCTGTTACAAAAAACCATAACATGTGACCCTAGTTTTGAAATTACATACTCTCTTGTGCACTCCTCTTCTTTCTTTTTCATTTCTTCATATTTGGGCTTGATGGATTCAAGATCTGCCTCTCTCTGAGCAATTGTTTCCTTCAACTTTCTGAGCTCATTTTCAGCACGTTCCTGTCATTCATTAACAAAAGACACAAAATATAGAATATTATTTAATTTGTTCATTACAATAAATTTTTATTATCTTTGAACATAATTTCATAATAGAGATTCACAAACTAGTGAGATTTATGAGGATACTGCTATAGAACCTCATTGTTCCTTTAATCCAAAATGGACTTAAGTACTTACACATACTATAATTTCAAAAGAACCATTAAAATAAAAGGAGAAACTGGATATCAGGAATGCAGCAGACTCAACTGCAATAAGACACTCATATATGGAAAATCACATTACAATACTTTAATTTTTAGTAGTCCATCCAAACTACCTTCATTAGCAATGTGTGTCCTGTCATGCAGTGAACTTACTGCCTAGGTAAGTCTGCTGAATTCATCTCATCCCTATTCCTCAGAATATTTAACTATGCACTAAGTGGTGGTGATGATGATGATGATAATTGTTGTTTTAAGGGGCCTAACATCGAGGTTATCAGCCCCTAATGAAATGAAATGGCGTGAAATGAATGGATGAAGATAAAAACAGCTCACTGCCATGGATGAAACGAAAATGCTTTATATAAAATAGACAGTGAGCCCCAACAATTATGCCTTATTTGAATAAAAAGAATAAAAAGGGCGGATGGTAAAAAAAACAATAAAACAAATAAGGCATAGGGAACAGTCAAATAAATGGACGCAATAAAAAACATAAAACAGACTTAACCTGAACTAAAAGTCTTAACTTACATTAAAACTTAAAAAAGTAACCACTCTCCCTCATGAACCGGATGACGAGTTTTACTGACGGCCCGTCATCACGGAGAAGAAGGGAGAGGGTATTAGGCAGTTTAAGAGTCCTTCTCAGATCGGCCAGATGCACACACTCCAAGAGAATGTGTGCAACGGTTAGGCGGGCGCCGCAAGTACACACAGGGGGGGGGTTCTCTCTTTAACATGGCCGATCCGGAGTCGACAGAGTACCACAGCTTCCTTCCGGAGAGATCGGAAGGAGGATTTCCACACCGTTGTCTCCTTGAAGCCTCTCAGTTTGTTAGGTGGAAGCGTACCACGCCACGCCTCCTCCCAATGCGACAGGATCGAATGCCGCAACTGAGAGCGCACATCACTAGCAGGCACCTTATACGGTAGCGAGGGCAGTGCGACTGCCTCTCTCGCCGCCTGATCAGCAAGCTCGTTTCCCGCAATACCCATGTGGCTAGGAAGCCACACATAGGTCACCCCGGTTCCAGCGTTACATGCACTGACGAGCAGGTCGTGCACAAGCTGGACCAGCGGGTGCTTCGGGAAACACACATCGATCGCTTGCAGCGCACTCAGAGAGTCAGTACACACAAGAAAGTGCTGGTGATCGTCCAATAACGTGTACCGCAGAGCCTCTATGATGGCATAGAGCTCCGCTGTGTACACGCCACAGGCCTCGGGAAGTGAAAAGAGAAACCGACGATCCTCAACCACAAATGCAAAGCCTACTTTCTCGTTTGCCCTCGAACCGTCCGTGAGTAGAAGCCCTGATCCTGGATACCTGCTCACCACCGACTGGAACAGCCTCCGATGGACGGAGGAGTCCGTGTCCGACTTGGGGCCGGTGTGCAGATCCAGGATGATATCAGGGCGAGAGACCATCCACGAAGGGGCCTTGCTAGGTACTCGGACGATAGAGGAAACAGAAGGAAATCGGAACTGCCGGTAGGAGTCATCCAAGCGAATCCCTGCCGGCCATTAAGGGTGTGACTATTATGAGAGGAAATACGGTACAGAAGTGAAATGAATTGTTTTGCATTTAAAAATGCAAAGCATATGAATAATTTTAGATACATACCTTTGATGTATTGTCACCCATAACTTCATCAGATAAGTCCTTTATGGTGAGCTCCAGCTTTGTTTTTTCCTTCAGGAGCTGTTGCTGCTCTGCATTTAAAGTATCTCTTTCCTCTTTGTGTGCCTGGACGTTCTTTTTTGCCTCTTTCAAGCGCCTGATTGCATTTCTAATATTCTCCTGTGCATTTTTCAATTCTTTACTGAATTTCTTTTGTTCCTCACCAGAATTCTTGCGGGCTGCTTCCATCTATCATAAAACAAAAAGCAAAGAGTTATATATACTGTATACTACACCTTAAACATTGTAACCACTTTACTAATCTAATGCCAAAGCAACTTTGATGGAGAAATTGAAACTATCTACTGGCACTAGTCCAAGCTCAAGCATTCAAAGGAGTAGTTAACACAGGCTGCCATTCACCATGTCCTCAAAAGAAAGCTACATTCTATGAGAATAAAGTAGGGCTGCTACTTTTAATCGATTAATCCAAACAGAATAACTGATTAAGTGCCACAAATAATGATTAATTGGTTTTCCGAATAATCGATTCAACGGTTTTTCGATTTGTTTTGTCAATTAATCAATGTAATTCGCACTTTTAACTACTCTCTCACAGAATCAACAAAATATGACACAACTTGGCTTCTTAATGCAATCACTCGACATGGTTAGCCTGGGCGGTCCCATGATGGGTGATGTTTTTGATTCTCTTAGGGGCTATGGAACATCTTGGTCACTTAGCCCCGTAAACTGGGGTGTATTTAAGACTTGTCTGATAACGTGTCACTGCGATGTCTGTACCAGTGTGTGTATTTGTAATTCAGGTAGAATTTGGGTAGGAACTTACCTTGGCCTTAAATTAGGTACCATCCCGGCATTTGCCTGGAGTAGAAGTGAGAAATCATGGAAAACCACTTCCAGGATGGCTGAGGTAGGAATCAATTCCGCCTATTAGCTTTGCCTCATGAGGCTGAGTGTACCCTGTTCCAGCCTCACACCAGAATTAAATTTCTTGGCAGAGCCGGGAATCAAACAGTGGCCTCTGTTGTGACAGCCAAGAATGCTAGCCACTGCGTCCGGAATTATCAAGGGTTCCGCTCCTTTCCTTGGTCAGCCTCTTCCTCATTCCACTGCTGACCAAGGAAAGGAGCGGAACCCTTGATAATGCCAGACGCAGTTTCGGTGAAACGTCGGGAGATATCCTGTCTGGACCACGGCCTACAAGCCCAAAAAACTTGTACTTAATTATTAATAAATACACTTGGATGACCAGTTTCGACCGTCAAGTGATCATCATCAGATACTTTACACAGGCTATTAAATCTACTGTAGGCTATGTGGAGAAGTGTGGGTAATGATATTTGCAATATATTCACTTATTTAGTTGCAAATGCATATGATAGTGTACGTAGAAGTAAGGTATGGAAGGCTTTGGAGAAGAGAGGAAAGCAGACTATATGGAGGATAAGGGAAATGTACAATGGAAGTATATGCTGTGTGAAAGTAGGAGGAGAGAGATCAGATTGGCTGGAACAGAAGAATGGCTTGAACCAAGGAAGTGCACTTTCACCGCTACTCTTCATTGTAGGTGATGGACGATATAATGACCAGAGTGGCGGAAGTGATTGGCGAAAGAAGGATGAAAAGTAATGGCGATTGCAGATGATTTGATGATCTGGGGAAACAAGGAGAAAGTACAGGCGCAGTTGGATGTATGGGAAGAAATAGTACATGGATATGAGATGAAGTTTAGCATAAGCAAAAGTGAGTGCATGATCACAACCAGGAAGAAGAAGAGAGTCACAATGGGAATAACAATTGGTGGGGAAGAATTGAGGAAAGTAGAGAGTTTCAAGTATCTGGGAAGCATGATACAAGAAAATGGAAGAAACGACAGAGAAAAAATGAGTGGGGAGGCAAGCAGAATTATTCAGGAAAAGTGTTATGAGCCTGGTAAGGAGTAAGGATGTCCCTCAAAACAGCAAAAGGGTCATGTATAGGACGTACTAGGTTCCAATCCTGACGTATGCCTCCGAGACCTGGGTTATGAAAGGAAGGGAGCGAAGCAGAATACAGGCTAGTGAGATGAAAGTCTTGAGAAGCAGTATTGGAGTGACAAAGGTGGACAGATTAAGAAATGAGAAGATCAGAGAATTAGTCAAGGAGGGAGCATTAGAGGAATCTAGGCTTAAATGGTATGGGCATGTTAAGCGAATGGATGGGAGGAGGATGCCCAGGAAGATACACGAGATGAAAATAGAGGGAAAAAGACCCAGAGAAAGGCCAAGAGGGCTGAAGGGTGTGGAGCACTGCGTGCGTAAGGAGAAGACTGGACCAAGGTGGTGATGGACATATGGTGGGAAGACAGAAGACGATGGAGAGGCTTATGTTCCAAACAGACCCGGCCAGTTGCTGGAAACTGTTCAAGATGATGATGAGCAATTAAACTAGCACAGCTAGTCAAGATATGTATATTTTTGGTGAGATACTAATAGTGGTGATTCACCTTCAGGTTAGGTTGCTTAGTGTGATTATGTGATTGTTATTAAATGGTCAGGTTATTGTGGATCGTGCACTTGGCAGTTTGAGCAATGTGTGGTCCATTTTTGTGACATCGTGCAAGAGTTTTTGCTGACACAATAACCTGACAATTTTAAAACAATCACATAATGACACTAAGCAATCAAACTTGAAGGTCAATCATCACTATCAATATCTCAACAAAAAATAACATATCTTGACTAGTTGTACTAGATTAATTACTACAGCAACTAAATAAGTGTACATAACCCATACTTGTAGACATAGAATCCTAAGTGTCAAGGATCTGACGATCGAAACTGGTCATCCAAGTGTATTTAATAATCATATGAAGAATCTTCTTCAGAATTAGGGAATCACCCGTTAGACAATTGGGTACAATCGACTGTCCGAAAACCATTACATTTCGACTCCAAAGATACAAATGTGACATCTTATGAACGAGGGTATGTCTAAAGTCAACTTTTAAGCATGTTCGATAAAAACTCAATGTTCTCATGATAGGGCAGTTATAAAAAGCGCTGTAAAAATAGGGAATCTTGTAGATGGAGCGTAAATATTGCAAACATCGCAAAAGACGAGCTGGACGTCTCTCTTGGGAAGTCACCACCTGACTTGCATACTCGCCCTTTTTCACTGGTAGAAGATGAATCAAACAATATATCCAAGGCCCGCTAAACTAGCGAAAAAATACTTGATAGTCCCTGCGACGACCTGCAGCACTGAAGGAATATTTTCAATTGCAGGAAACATTGTGACTGCAAAGCCGAGCTGCCTCGCCCCAGAAAATGTGTACTTGCTAGTAATTTTGCGGCGAAACACACCGTCAATTAATTGAAATATATTGTAGCATTTACTGTTAAATAATGAATCTTCTTCAGTCAGTTGTAACTCTTCAGTCTGACAACACGAATTTGTCCAATGACTGTGCGGGGTACAATGTATATACCGTATATACTCTAATACCACCCGCACATTTTTAAACAAAATAGGACGTGAAAAATTGGGGTGCGGGTCTTATTTGAGTCATCCTGATTTTAAAGATTTAAATTGCCCGCCACGTGCGATATCGGCTTTTACGAGTATCCGCTAGATGGTGCTAGCCTTCTTCCGGCTATCACTTTGTTTTACCGTAAGCAGGCGGCGTCATACAGTCTTGCGCACGTGTCCGCACGTTTTCCGAGTGTAAACATGAGTTGTACGAAGCGTTTGCGGTCGTTTAATGTGAGTGAGAAGCTGAAAGTTGTGAGGGAAGCTGAAGTTATTGGAAATCGTGCCCGGTAGGAAATATGATATTGAGGAGTCATGTATTCGTGATTGAGCGGGATGACGTCTATGCTACAACCACTGGATGTCTGCGTGAACCGCCCGTTCAAAGCAGCCTTTGAACAGCTGTATACGGAGCAGATGGCGGCCGATAAGCACACACTGACTCCAACTGGTCGTATTCAGCGCCCGGAAGTTCAGCTGCTATGTTCGTGGATTTTGACGGCATGGAATCGTATCTCGGGAGATCTCATAAGGAAGAGCTTCAAGAAATGTAGTATTTCGAATGCTATGGATGTCAGTGATGACGACATTTAGTGGGATGGTGATAAAAGTTCCGAAGTTGGTACTTCTGATGACGATGAATGAAGTGTTTGTGTACTTTTATTTGTATTTTTAATAGTTTGATGTGAGTTATTTTAAGACGACTTCAAAACTGTTGGAAACTATTTTGGATAAATGCTATTCTGTTTATTTAGTTAAGATTGTACATAATTTTGAGTAAAAATTTTTTTTTTAAATTTTGTTCTTCAAAATCAGGGTGCGGGTTTTATTCGGGGGCGGGTCGTATTCGAGTAAATACGGTAATATATGAGTAATAAGTATATAAACTCCTTGAAAAAAATACATGTATTAGTTAGGATCACAATGACCCTGGTGGGAGTAGGCAGGCGAAAGCGTAACAACTGTACGACCAAGGCTCCGCTGAGGTATGTAACTATATGAAAAATGAAAATCCACAGCCTGCTTCCAGTCTCCGACCGGGTCAGGAATGGAATGAATGAAGCCCCCATCTAGCGGCGAGGATATGGACTGTGCCGGCTGCCGAGGCCTGACGCACATGTAACTATATACATAATAGAATTCAAGTGCATGCTCTGATTTTATTTTATTTATTAATATTGTGTTATTCTAATTTGTATACACGAACATAATACTCATAAGTAATTCACAAACCCTTATTAAGCCTAATAAAAACAAAACTAATGGTTAAAATATTAAATATGCTTGAACACACAAAATAATAATTATAACACTTGATTGTAGTGTCCTACAACACATGCTAGGCTAGAGGTAGGCCTATGTGGATTATGCCTACAGCAACAAAAAGTCAATGCACTCTCGTTAATTCGCGGTAATCAATGTACGAACTTCCGCGAATTATCGAAAACCGCGAATTATCCCCAGTTATTTTTGTTAAGCCTAGTAAAAACAAAACTATTGGTTAAAATATTGAAATAGGCTTGAACATGCAAAATAATAATTATACCGCTTGATTGTAGTGTCCTATCAGACATGCTAGGCTAGAGGAAGGCCTATGTGGATTATGCCTACATTAATATTTAACAACAACAAAAAGTCAGTTCACTCTTGTTAATTCGCGGTAATTAATGAACGAACTTCCGCGAATTATCCGCACTTATTTTTGTTAAGCCTAGTAAAAACAAAACTGTTTCTTAGATCGTTTATTCTAATTTTCGATTGCACATTTCAGAAGATAACATTATATGAGAACGAAAATTCATCTTGTTTTTCTATTAAGAGATAAGTGAGACTAGAGACACTAGCTTGACTGTGGGAAATTTTCGGATTTCTGTTTTCCTCACCAACAGTCAAATTACGTGCTATTTCTTCTTTGCTTTCATGTCTTAAATCATAATCGTCTTTATCGGCGTCTAACTTGCCCGTTCGAAATATCGTTGTTACAGAAGTCGGCATGCGCTTGCTTTTGTACGAGCGTAGTAGCGGTATTTTACTCCCATGACTTGTTGACTGCATCAAGAGCATCAAACAAACACGCTCTCGGTCATTAGGCAGTATCGCTGTTTACAATACGATGTCCACGCATCCATCCTTCACAACTCACAGATCAGCGACCTTGCAGTGTGGCTGTTGGCAAAGGGAGGGTAGGTTCCGAGTGAAGTGCATTCCTCTTGTATTGTTTGGGCTTCGAAGATAAGGAAATCTGTGGTATACCACTCGCGCCAACATGCTCTATGTTTCGAAGATTGCGCAAGTAGGCCTACTGTTACATCGCAGAGAAACGCAGTTCAGTCTTCTCGAATCTCAATGATTTCGTCTTTACGTATTTCGTCCCATCAGAGCTCGGCCGCGTGCAATAATGCAAAGCGGCGCGGTGTGAGGTTAGCACGCTTCGGCCACGGTCGACTCGCTCGTGCATGTAGCGAGGAATCGATATGGAAGATGATCGATCGTATCGATCGCTACGCGTCTGCACTCTAAATTCTGCCTCGAATCATCCTTAACGAGCTTATGACGTCTTTTTCATAGGTTCTTAATGTCGCATAACCATAACGAATAGAAATAAATACTTGAGAATTTTAACATTTCCTAACGCTAAATGCAGGTTTTGCCGTAATGCGAATTATGTTAAATCGAATATAAAATTGCATTACATTTATGGAATCATTTTCGGGACTTGAAATTTCTTTCGTTAAATGCAGGTTTACGCTAAACCGGGGTTATACTGTATATATATAATTTTAGGGGCAGATGAACTCACTGTTCCACCCCTTAAAACAATAACAACAATACAATATATATAATTTTCATATTTTATATCTGATGCCATGCAGAAACATCAGATTGTTTTGCTGCAGAAGGGTACAGGACACTCAAAATATGTATAATTAAAAGTCATTTACTTAAAATTTATTGACTGGGCAGACCACACAATCTTCATGTCAATGTAGTTATCAGAATGCTTGTATTAAAAATACATGCAATAGCAATTCTTGTGGAATGCACAAATAATTTTGGAGCATCTTGTGCTAATAAGAGGTATTGCCCTCTGGCTTATTCTTGTCCAAAATTTATCTCTGTGTATGTTGTACCCGTGGCTGCCTGTCGGGTTGATCTGTTTTTTTTTAAATTTTATATTATTAACAGATGCACAGGGCATGAAGCCAGAGGGAAGATGATTTAGCAGGCTGGGAGACCGGACGTCACAGCGAGGATTGAAGCGTGACTGATTTTATGACTGGATAAAAATGTGACAGCTTTTCAATTGATATTCAAAGAGATGAAATAAGAACAACACCCTACACTTTTGGAAGGTTTCTGGGGTTGTAACATGTATACAAAATTTTACAGAAGACATATTCATTGAATTTCGAACAGATATATTTCAGAGAAGGCATCACCTCTTCTCGGGACTTCCGGCGGGGGCAAGATCTATGCAAGTTTGTTCAAGTTTTACACGTTTTGACCCATGTACAAAGATCTAGTGAGAGTGAATGCAAGTATTATTTTTAGATATTTGAGTATCTGAAATATCATTGATCAAACTATTGACTGAGTACTCCTTTTGGTGCTTGCATTTGGGTGGAGTGATGATAAAAATTATAGGCAATGCACAAGGATCAGTATGGGTGACAGTCACTGAAGCGACCATACAAGTTTCACTCCGCTGGACAGATGCAGAGTGCAGCCGATGTCTAGCGTGCCATGTGCCCGCCACTCTTGTAGAGTAATAGCCTGCAGGCAGAGAATAATAATGTTATTGGTTTTACGTCCCTTTTAACTACTCTGGCTTTTAGAGACGCCGGGGTCTCGGAATGTTGCCCCGAAGGGGATCTTTAACGTGGCAGTAAATCTACTGACACAGCTCCCTCGCATTTGTGCACTCCCAACTGCCAGCTGACTGCGCCAAGATAGAACCTGCAACCTTGGGCCCAGCAAGCGAGAAAGTTACCACTGAGCCACGCAGCCAACCTACTGGCAGAGAGACAGAGACTCCTAGCTACTGATAAGGTCACAGCACGTTATAAGCTTGCTGCAGCGCGTGCAACAGACTGGCGTACATATATGATTGTGCTATGTAACCATTATACAGTACTATGAAATTTTATAAACCAATTTTTTGTATTTGGAAAGTAGGGTGCGATGAGCATGCCAGAAAATAGGGTAAACACAGGTTTTGTTTATTCTGGTTGAATAGGAAGATTCTTGGGACCACACAATTTGGACGAATTAAGGGATAACGATGCTTCAGGAAATGACAGATGTTTCACTGATTATTCTGATGAAGTGGTCCACTCTCTTTTTGTCAGTCAGTGTAGTTGGTCTGCAAATATACATACTTCTTCAAGTTTCTTCCTGTTATCCTTCAATTCTCTGTCATGAATTGTATATTCAAGAGAACGCCTCATTTTATCCCACTTTTGGTATTCCTTCAGTTCTTCTTTCTCTTCCTCCAATGTTTTTAAACGCTCTTCGATTGTTCTCAAGAATTCTTCAATTTTATCAACTTTACTTTCGGTTTCTGCAACAGAGAAGACAAAATCTCAAAATTTAAATCTAATACATTACCATATAGAACACTTTATATTAATTGTTATTTAACAATAAGAACAAATGATCTGCAATCAGGGTGCATGCAATATCGCACAAAGTTCCGAATATTCTTGGACTTTTACCAAACAAATAAGAACATTCCTTGAATGATTGTGCAGAGTTTAACATAACTCCACTGTCCAAGGACCAGTCTACATTTCTCCAAAGAGACAAAGATAGCAGCTATGGATGCAACAATAAGCAGCTGAGGCGGCTTGATGATCCATTAAACTGAGCCACCATTTAGCACATAATACTTAATATTAATATCTATAGAGCATCCAGCGTTTAGAAAAGACTGTGGGTCTTATGGGCTTTTACTTTTAACGGACCCCCCCCCCCCCCCCTTACATGGGTTTTGTTAACTCACCTTTTATCATGAAGGAACTCTGAACATATATCTTTTTCGTCATAATACCGGGTCATCATTTTATTTCCCGCATGTATGCGCCGCTAGGCCGGTGAAGGTGGCCTTGGCAGATGCAGCCGCCAGGCCGGTCAAGGTGGCCTTGGCGTTCTCCCCGCAATGAACACGTGCGCTGCGATCGGCAATGATGCAATAAGCTGTCAGTATCTCCGGCGTATTCAAGCTTGTGAAGTGCTAGTTGATTTGACCTAACATACAGTGCTACCTCGGGGCAATTTTACAGTTTATGTGTTGCCTTAAAGTGATGTTTTCTATACAACAACGTGTATTCATTGTGCTTTGTTATGCGAAGTGATGTTTTCTATAGAACAACGTGTATTCATTGTGCTTTCTTATGCGAAGTATTCTTCTGTTAGAGAGTGCTGTTTTCGATTCATTCGGAAATATCCTGGTATCCGTCCTCTACATAGGTGCACGATACGCGATATTGTAAAAAAGTTCCGCTTCACCGGGTCCGTTCACAACAAGAAGAGACGTAGGAGATGGACTGTTTTAACAGAGGAAAAGCTTGATGAAATAGGAGTTATCTTGGAAAGAAGCCCGTCGAAATCTTTATCACGTCTCGCTGCGCAGACTAATGTGTCGTTTTCTTCTGCTCGTAATGCGACAAAGTTGTTGAAAGCCAAACCATACAAACTCATAGCTGCCCACAAATTAAGGGAGCCTGATGGTGGTGCGAGGATTAGGTATTGCAACTGGCTGCTGCAGTCAGTTCACGATGGATATGTAGACCCTGAAATTTTATTTTTTAGTGACGAGGCTTGGTTTCACTTAAGTGGTTATGTGAACAGCCAAAACAATCGCTACTGGAGCGCTGAAAATCCACATCGGTTGCATGTCCGGCCGCTTCATGATGTGAAAGTTGGGGAGTGTGGTGTGCGATAATTTCTCGCAGAATTATAGGACCTATATTTTTCCATGAAACAATCAATTCTAACCGTTACATTGACCTAATCATAAGGCCGTTCTTTCATGAACTCACGGACGAAGAAAAGAACAATGGTTACTTCATGCAAGATAATGCAACGGCGCACACAGCAAATCACTCCTTGGCAGTAATACGGGAAGTTTTCAATGACCGTATAGTTAATTATCCCGCCAGATCACCCGATTTAAATCTATGTGATTATTACCTCTGGGGAATGCTGAAAGCAAACAATCCTCACACAAGTGAGGAGTTAAAAGAAAATATTCGCCAAGTTATAACGAACGTCAGCCAGGAAGAAATTCGCCGTGTGTCTAGAAACTTGTTTACGAGGTGCCAGGCATGCTTGCGAGCTGACGGACAACACTTTGAACATTTCTTGTAAATCCAGGTAAGTTTGTAGATAATTATATTTTCACTAGAAATTGCTATTAAATGACTATGTTGACGCGAAGTAGTGGGGAGAAGTCGCGTACTTTTTACCGGCCAGCGAGCGGGAGACAGCGCGAGAGCTTGCCGCGCCGTGATCGGTATCGGATGCGAGACTTAAATTGATGACCCTGTAGCTTCCTATCTGCCAATTGATTACCTTTGTTATTGCATACAAGTATCGTTTATATTACGACTTAGTGATTTAAACATTTTCGAGGTTAGCACGCTGGAAAGAAGGGCCTCGTCCAGTGCTGCATGCTCGCCTGGAGTGGAGCACGTGCTCAGTTCCGCCGGTAACCTAAGTTCTGACGCACTATCCGCCATTGGTGTTATTGTTGTGTGTCTGATTTATTTTCTGTTTGATCGAATCAGGGCTGCCGACAGTTGGGTTTGAACCCACTATCTCCCGAATGCAAGCTCACAGCTGCGCGCCCCTAACCGCATGGCTAACTCGCTACAATATTACAAATATTAATCTAAACAAAACAACAAGAACAGAATTGAAAGAAACTAAATTATAGCCTAACTAATAACAAGAAAAGTGATGATCAACAGTATTGCTGACGTAAAAATTGTTAACATGTCAGCATACAGCACATCCGAGAAGGGAGGAAGGGTTGTCTGTTAATCATTATTGCGTCATATCACAACGAAATGAATGTCGTTAATGGTTTTCTTTGCGTACGGTATCCTTAATACTGGTCCAATCCGTTAACACCTGCAAAACTGCTCCTTCCTGTGCAGGAAGCTGCTGGGGTTGTGTTGTCTCGCTAACTTATGAAAGGACAGTACTCGAAGCGGGTGAACATAACGTATGACGTCAGCGCTACCTCTGCCTAGAGTTAGCAACACTGTAGCCATAAGGCTCAACAGTCTTTTCTAAACGCTGGATGCTCTATAGCTGTCACCTCACTGCAAGTTTGGAGAGGAGAAGAGAAAATTACCGTATTTACTCGCATATAAGACCAGTTTTTTATCCTATATTTAATGCTCAAAAAATTGAGGAGCGTGTTATATGCACATATCTCAAAAATTAATAGCGTATCAAGATATCCATTGAATAACTATACACAATGTCGCTTATTGTGGACCGTATTGACGTAAATATATTTTGAATGAATAATAAAATATCCACCTTTCAATACAATTTATTAGTTAGTACTCACAGGTACATGTTTCGGGGGCTTTCACACTCCCCCTTCATCAGCCTGCTTAACAAAACCTTTGAAGAAAACTTTCCTTGTTCACAAGCACATATAAATCACATGAAGATAGTTTCCACAGAATATTGTTACGGCTGTGAGTTTGTGTCATCGCTCGCCGCATGAGTCACAACTGCCCCAGGGCTGGGCTGTGCCCTGCCTCCTGTATTGCGGACGCCTTATGCAACAGGGCTACTAGGACAAAGGGATAGTCCAGAATATTCGTGACTGGACCAGCGATGGAAACCTCGAGAAGCCGTGAACCCTGGATGGATCTAGAAGCATTTATTGAGTCACCGGCCTGCTATATAAGTGCGACCTGTCAAGCAGGGGTTGTTGTTGTGTTTTACGAGCTAGTGCGAGCGATTGTCTTGAGCGACAGAAGTGTGGTGACTTGCGAAACCCCTAGTGAAGCTGATTCTCTTGACACCGAGGAAGTGATTGTGGTGCTTGTGAAACAGTGTATAGTACAGTGACAAGACCTAGTGCAGCTATTTCCAGCGAGCGTACGGGAGCGGACTCATTAGCGAAGAGGATTAACTGTGGTCTGTTGACAAGTGAAAGGGAAAGTATTCTCGACGTGAGGAAACTGGAGTAAGGTAATGATTGCTGTTGAGTAGTGTATTTTTCTGGCTGCAATAAAATTAATTATTTCTTTAAGCAGTAATTGGTGTTGTGCTTCCTACCCACCGTAATCCAGTTAACAAAAGTGCCACTAGAGGTGGCACGTAACAACTGGTGTCAGAAGCCGGATTACGAACTCAAGCACAACACCTGACAGTCCTGGTTTCAAAACCCGAGCAGGTCATTTTCTCTAATTTTCCTGTGAGTGCATGCCCTTTACAAGGCAAACAACTAAAATGGAGGCGCAATTGGCAGCATTGCTAGAAAAGTTAAATGGCATAGAAGACGGCCAGAAGAATTTAACCAAGGAGCTAACTACCAAACTAGAAGACGGTCAGAAGAAGTTAGCCGAGGACCTAACTGCCAAACTAGAAGACGGACAGAAGAAGATGGAAGACGGTCAAAATAAGCTAGCGGAGGACCTGAAGAGGATCGAGGACGGCCAGAAGAAGATGGAAGACGGTCAGAATAAGTTGACACAGGACCTGAAGAAATTAGAACTGGGTCTGCATGAGGAAGTCACGGCAGAGGAAAAGAAGTTTGACGCCTTACAAGTGGAAGTTGCCGAACTGCGCCAATGCCCGCTGATGGGGGTGGAGGAGAAATTCAATGCCTTACAAAAGGAAGTTGCCGAGCTACGCCGACGCCCGCTGACGGGGGTGGAAGAGAGATTCAACGCTCTACAAAAGGAATTTGCTGAGTTGCGCCGACACCCGCCGACAGGGATGGAAGATAGATTCAAAGCCCTACAAGAGGAAGTCGCCGAGCTGCGCCGACGCCCGCCGACCGGGGTGGATGAGAGTCAAAGCCCTACAAGAGGAAGTTGCCGAACTGCACCAACGCCCACTCACGGGGGTGGAAGAGAAATTCAACGCTCTACAAGAGGAAGTTGCCGAGCTGCGCCGACGCCCGCCCACAGGTACACCGGGGACATCAGGAACGGGACAGAGCAGAGTGACGCCCCCAACCTTCGATGGAAAGGACCCGTGGAGCACCTACTTACGTCAGTTCGAGGCGGCCTGTTCCATAAATAACTGGAACAACACAGAAAAGGCTACAGCTCTCATTGTAGCGCTGAGAGGTGACACCCTTAACGTCCTTCAGGCCATCCCGACTGGATCCCAGGACTACGCTTCACTGATCGCCCATATGGAGTCCCGATATGGAGATAGCCATCTTCAGCAGGCTTACCAGATGCAGCTCCGGACCCGGGTACAAAAGAACGTGGAAACCCTGCAGGAGTTCGAGATGGACATCGCACGTCTTGTAAGGCTCGCCTACCCAACAGCGCCGGCCGACTTTCTGGAGCAGATAGCGACGCAGACTTTCACCAACGGGCTACGGGACTCGGACACTCAACAGGCGCTGCGACTCGCACGCAATAAGACCCTGACAGATGCGCTGAGCCACGCACTTGAGTTCGAGACGGCAAAACAGGCATCCCGAATGCACGCGCGGGTGCGTCAAGTGGACGGCGACGAACCAGTAAAAGCCAACGAGAACAAGCCCCTGGCCGACGAATTAATGGAGGCGCTAAGCCGTTTCTTCGATAGTCGCGGCACCACCAGCAACGACACAGCCGGAAGGCAACCGGAGAGGCGGCCCGGAAGAGGACTACCGACCTGCTGGACCTGAGGTAAGAAAGGCCACCTGAGCAAGGACTGCGGTGATCGCCGCCGCCGAGGGTATCCGATGGGAATTCAGTCGTCTGAAAACCGCGCGACCCAGGGAAACGAGTATTAGCCAGCCTTGGGGGGCAAAGGTTGGCTTGTGACAGTCGTCAAGCCCCGGCAGTCCAGGTTCGTGTGACGAAGTTACGGAGGGACAATAGCAGCTTGATGGTCGACGGAGTCGTCAACGGAGAGAGCTGGCCCATGCTAATCGACACGGGAGCATCGAGGACCATCGTCAGTCCCACCGTGATCCCGAAGTGGAGAGTGCAACCCACACAAAGGAACCTCCAGCTAATAACCGCGACCGGAGAGACCGCACCGGTACATGGCGAAGCATCACTGGAGTTCGTCATTGGTCGACGAGCGATAAAGCATCCAGTGCTTGTGGCTGACGTATCAAATGAAGTGATCATCGGACTGGACTTCCTGGACCAGAACAACATCATCTTGGATCTGAGTACCAACACTCTGCACTTCGGAGGTGAGGAACTTGCTTTGCAACCTGCGCACGAGTCCATCACCGCATGGCGAGTAAGGCTGAGAGAAGACGTCATCGTTCCCGCCAGGACGGAGGTCAGCGCTGCCGTAATTGTCAACGGAGCTGCTGAGGGAGTGGCGGCTGTCATCGAGCCAAAATATGAGGACATCCAGACAAAAGGATTGCTAGTTGCCAAGACTCTCATCAACACGACGTCTCGGCCGTACGTCCGCCTGTCCAACATGAACGACTACGACATTACGGTTCACCGGAACACCAACCTAGGAGTCTGCAAGCCCATTACCTGGATTGCCCGCATCACAGATACGACAGACGGAACCCTGCAGACGGACAACCGAAGAAGACGCACACTGCCAGAAGAACTACAGAAGCTGTACCAAGGATCCCAGGACCATTTAGACGAGGAACAATCACGCCAACTTCGGGACCTGCTACGCGAATTCCAGGACGTCTTCTCAGTGGGGAGCAAAGACTTCGGCAGGACAAGCTTGGTTCAGCACAGAATCGACGTTGGGGACAGCGCACCGATTAGGGCCCCATTCCAACGTGTCCCGCTCGCCAAGCAAGCCGAAGTCGACCGGATGGTAGAAGAGATGAAGGAGCAAGGGGTGATTGAGCCATCACATAGTCCTTGGAGTTCTCCGGTCGTGCTAGTGAAGAAGGACGGTTTCACCAGGTTCTGCGTGGATTACAGGCGGGTGAATGACGTCACGAAGAAGGACAGCTACCCTCTACCCCGGATCGACGACACCCTGGACACCATATCAGGGTCGAGATGGTTCTCCACCTTGGATTTGAAGAGTGGCTACTGGCAGGTGGAGGTCCACCCTAAGGACCGCGAGAAAACGGCGTTCTCTGTGGGCAGCGGGCTCTGGCAGTTCACCGTCATGCCATTTGGTCTGTGCAACGCCCCTGCGACCTTCGAAAGGCTAAAGGAGTCCATTCTGAGGGGACTACACTGGAAGACCTGCCTGGTCTACCTAGACGACGTCATCGTTCTGGGAAAAAGCTTCGAGGAGCACTACAGCAACCTGAAGGAGATCTTGATGAAGCTACGGGCTGCCCAGCTGAAGTTGAGCCCCAAGAAGTGTCAGCTCTTCCAGAAGCAGGTCCAGTACCTTGGGCATATCGTCTCCGAGGAGGGGGTGTGCACCGACCCAGAGAAGACCGCAGCTGTGAGGGAGTGGCCAGTTCCGAAGGACAAATCCCAACTACGAAGCTTCCTGGGACTCTGCACCTATTACCGTCGCTTCGTGAGAGGATTTGCCGACATCGCTAAACCACTGCATCGACTGACTGAGAAGGACAAACTCTTCACGTGGACAGCAGAATGCCACGGTGCCTTCGAACAACTCAAGCAGGCTCTGTGCACCGCACCTATTCTGGCTTACCCCAGACCTGGAACAAGGTTCATCGTCGATACCGATGCCAGCGACTTTGGCATAGGGGGAATCCTGTCGCAAGTAGTGGACGGCGAGGAGAGAGTAGTGGCCTACTTCAGCAAGGCCATGTCAAAGCCAGAAAGGAACTACTGTGTCACCAGGAAGGAGCTGCTCGCCATCGTGAAGACCGTAGAACACTTCCACAAGTACCTGTACGGGCAAGAATTTCTCATCAGGACCGACCATGCATCCCTGCGGTGGCTCCTGAAATTCAAGCAGCCCGAGGGTCAACTCGCGCGGTGGTTAGAGAGGCTTCAACAGTACAAATTTGAGATCCAGCACAGGAAAGGCCAACTGCATTCTAACGCCGACGCCCTGTCACGAAGACCGTGCCTCGAAGACTGCACCATCTGTGCCCGAAGGGAGGAGAACACCGGGATACAGTGCCGAAGGACTACCGTGGAACTTCAAGGGAGCTGGAGCCGCGAATCTTTCATGCGGGCACAAGCAGAAGATAATGACCTGGGACTGATAGCCGAATGGAAGAGGGCCTGTGTCCCCAGACCCGGGTGGAACATTGTGAGTGACTGCAGCCCCAAGTTTAAGTCCTACTGGGCGCAGTGGGACTCGCTGGTTGTGAGGGATGGCCTCATCTGCCGTACCTGGGAGAGCACCGACGGGAAGACATCTCGGGAACAAGTCGTCGTTCCAAAGGCTATGACGGAGGAAGTCCTGAAGGAAGTTCATGGAGGATCATCTGGTGGACACCTAGGGATAAAGAAGACCCTGGAGAAGCTGAGAGAGCGGTTTTACTGGATCGGATGCCGAACCGACGCGGAGAACCACTGCGCGAGGTGCCACGATTGCGCTTCCAGCAAGGGCCCAGGACGAAGACGACGGGGTCCACTGAAGACCTACAACGTGGGCGGCCCCATGGAGAGAGTGGCCATCGATGTTGTGGGGCCATTCCCGTTAATCGAGGCAGGGAACCGCTACATATTAGTCGTCAGCGACTACTTTACCAAATGGCCGGAGGCGTATGCGCTCCCTAACCAAGAAGCCGCGACGATTGCAGAGACCCTGGTGAAGGAATTCGTCAGCCGGTACGGAGTACCCCTGGAGCTGCACTCCGACCAAGGGAGGAACTTCGAGTCGCAGGTGTTCCAGAACCTATGCCAGCTGCTGGGAATCCGGAAGACAAGGACAACGCCGCTACACCCTCAGTCCGACGGGATGGTAGAGCGATTCAATCGCACCATCGAGAACCATCTCCGAATAGTCGTCAGCGAGCACCAGAGGGATTGGGACAAACATCTTCCACTATTTCTCCTGGCCTACCGCGCCGCCGTGCATGAAGCCACCGGGTGCACACCAGCCCGGGCCATGTTTGGGAGGGAGCTCCGTCTATCTGTCGATCTTGCCTTCGGCCGACCTGGGAATGATCCGATCCCGGTAAGCCAGTATTGTCAAGAACTGGTCGACCAACTGGAGGACGTGCACGCGTTCGCGAGGAAGAAACTGCGGATCGAGACCGACCGAATGAAGACCCGATACGACCAGCAGACGGATGCCGGCGGATTCCACGAGGACGACCTGGTCTGGCTCTTCAACCCATTACGGAAGAAAGGCCTGACACCCACACTTCAGAAGTCCTGGGAGGGCCCGTACCGAGTCGTGAAACGGATCAACGATGTCGTCTACAGGATCCAGCGGAGCCCGAGGGCGAAGATGAAGATCGTGCATCGAGATCGCCTGGCAGCCTACGGAGGGACACAGACGGACCAATGATTGATCGGGACGATCAGCCTTATTAGGAAGGGGGTGGTGTTACGGCTGTGAGTTTGTGTCATCGCTCGCCGCATGAGTCACAACTGCCCCAGAGGATTAACTGTGGTCTGTTGACAAGTGAAAGGGAAAGTATTCTGGACGTGAGGAAACTGGAGGAAGGTAATGATTGCTGTTGAGTAGTGTATTTTTCTGGCTGCAATAAAATTAATTATTTCTTTAAGCAGTAATTGGTGTTGTGCTTCCTACCCACCGTAATCCAGTTAACAAAAGTGCCACTAGGGGTGGCACGTAACAATATTAAGATTGTCCTTTTTTCATTGTTTTCGGCTCTTGTTTAATGTTCCAAAGATGTTCTTCTTGATGGATTTTTAGGCCTGTGTGCACCAATTACATCGAATTGGGCCGGTGTAGTAGGGCCGTTGCCTGATTGCGTCACCATGGGACCACCTTTAGTCGTTATGTTATTCCTGGTAAACATCTAGGCGGAGAACTGAGAAAACATTGGTAGTTGCCAAATGGCGGTGCATCGGTCGCTCGGTAGGCCTATGCCCTTCAGAGGCTGTAGTGCCAGGGGTTATTTTTTATTTCATTTTTAAAATGTTTAACTCTGCAGTAAACGTGCATCGTTAGTTACCCGTATTTCGTTAATAATGGGTCCAATATGCGAGGCAAAAATTTATCTTTCCTAACTTAAAAAAAAGGGGGGAGGGTAAATACGGTAATAGAAACCATCTGTCAAGAAAAATAATATGCTTAAGGAAGGGTAACAATGATTGGATAGAGGAACATTAAGCAAGGTTTATAACTGACACAAGGATTATCCTGGCCTTCAAAAAGCATCCTTGCCTTTCTTTGCATTTGGAAGACCTGACATTTTCCCTGTTTTTCCAATAAGTAGCCACTTGCTGGCAATGTTTATGCATTGATGTTATTGCAGTTACGGCTTGTTTGACATTAATATGGTATTGTGTGAGATGCTATAATATTAATTCTAACAGGGAAAGTACTGCAATATCTTGAGCACTGCTTTAAATATGATTGGAAATAAAAAGTAAATGATCTGCTGTGGCGGTCAAGAGCGCTGGCTACCTCGTGCCCGCTAGCATTGGGCGAGAGTGGGTTTGAATCCCACCTCGGCCGTCCTGAAATTGGTTATCATGGATTCCCATTTTCACCACCAAGCAAATGCCAGGGCAGTTCCTTTCAATAGGTCCATGACCGATTTCCTTCCACTATCCCTTCCCAGACCCGTCCTGAAAATAAAACTACACGGCCATTGGCTGCATTAATAAAATTATTTAAATAAAAAGTAAATGGGAACATTGAGGCAAATCTGTTAAGACAATTTACTCTGTGGTATGAGATTTATAGTACTAATTTTCAACTTACCACCATCAAGAAATCAGTGTGTTCTGGTCATTCTATTGGAGCTTGAAAGTTTGGATCTGAGCCTACTGTATATAATATTATACAGACTTTTTGATGAATTCCATGATCATAGGTGAGCCTCAACATATTAAAATTAATAGGGATTAGAAAATTGTTTTGAAACTCGTCTCATCATCATGAACAGGCTCCAGCTTCCCGGGTGCGGTGAATGAGCGCTCTCCATTTAGTTCTTTCCAAGAATGTTTCCTCCTCCACGACCTGCTGCAAATCCAGACCTCTCCCTGCAAGATCATTTCTAGCATGGTCGATCCATCTCTTCCTTGGTCGACCTCTTGGTCTCTTGCCTTTCAGTTCTTTCTCAAACCACACTCTAGCTGTCCTTTGTGTCTATTCTTTTGAGATGACCGAACCATTTTAGCCTGGCTTCAACACAGATCTCATTAAGAGATTGTTCTACTTGAACAAGATGGCGTATCTCATCATTTCTTATTTTGTCCCTCCTTGTCTTCTGAATCATAGTTCTTAAAACCTCATCTCTATATATAAAAATGAATGTGATAGTTTGTCTGTCCCGCAAGCATTCATACACCATTCATCGAAATGCGATGAAACTTTGGTGAGTTGTTCAGCACACTCCCGTGAAGGTTTCTGAATTATTGGTCTAAATGATTTTCAATTTTATCCATCGTATGCATACTTTCATTTAATTTTTAATTCCTTTAGCCGACTGAAACCCTGTGTGTCATTTGAGTCTAATTTTACAGTCCTGATGCCGCTTCTCTTAAGGAAAATTTTGAATCTTTACCTTATGGTAGGTATCACACGTAATATATTGTGTGTAATGCCTCCTACAATTGTAGTTTTATACTCTCCGTTAAATGTGTGTTCTGTTATTGTTGTGTTGTTAAATGTTTTATTAATTTAATGTCTATATGCTGCATCATTTAACTGATGACAGAGTGTACCTCTAGCGGCGTTCTTCCGTATTACAAATCAGCCTAATAAATGAACTTTAGCATGATATTCCAGATTGTTCTGTGAATGGTATTTGTCTTTGGGAGTCGAGTGAGATTGTAATGGTTAGGGTACGGCGGGGCTAATTCGCCCACGGGGCTATCCCGCTCAAAATAAGCTTGACGTTGCACTGAGCAGCCACCCTGCTCAGCTGATATCGCCCTTTGTGTTCAGTGTGACCCTCGGTCTCTGTGCTACTACATCTATCGTTTGTTTGAGAGTGACAGCTTGAGTGTTGAGTAAAACAAAGGAAGAATACTGCAAGGTACATTGTTTATGTTGTGGAATTTGTCGTCATTAAGAATTTGTGCTTGCAACTTAAGGATTAGTGTCCACAGTAGCGGCTTTTCTTTTCCCGGAAGTGTGGCGCCTGGCAGTCTGAAGGTTAAGTTACATCTGGACATAGCAGGTAGCGCGTTTCCTTGGTCACAGCTATCACAGAACGCGCTATTGTAAATTCCAGTAATTGGGGCTACTCCGCCCAGAAATATGGGGGCTACTCCGCTCAGCCAAGACTTCTCTCTTGTTATAATATTGCAACCAAATTATTTCAGATAGCAGATCAGTATCTCTTTCTTGTTACGTTAGAGATGTTACGGACGTATAAAAGGAAAGGGTCAGTTCGAAAATGGACGGAGGAAGATATTGACCGAGCTATTTCAACTGTATTACGAGGCGAAGTGAGCATGAGAGGTGCAGCTGGACTATTCAATGTGCCTTATTCAACACTTAAAAATCGTGTTCATTTGCGTAAACGACAAGGACCCTTAGGGAAAATCATAGTGGACAAACCACCGGGTCATCCCACAGCATTTAGTATGCAAGAGGAGACGGAGTTAACTTCCCGGCTAACATGCTTGGCAGCAAGAGGTTTTGGATGCACACCAGAACAGATTCGAAGGGCAAAACGGAGCTTAAAATTTGATAAGGCCCGTAAAGGAAAGGTTGCCAAAAACATTTTCGAGACATTTGCAAGACAAATGACCGGTACCTTCAATCCGTACGACCAAAATACTTTGACAAGGAAGAAACACCATGTGGATTTGGTGGCGTAACTTTTAATACCGCTCAGTCATCATTAAAGGGTGGTTGGATTCAATGCAAAGACTGTGAAACTTGGTATCATGACATGTATGTTGGGGCTACAGGAAGGAAAAACTTCGTTTGTGGTAAATGCCGTTGAGGAAAGGGCATTATTACAGTGAGCGAAATAGCCCCAAGCATGGGCGTAATAGCCCCATTGAATTTGTGATTCGTCATTTTTGCTTTGATTTATATTTTATTTTATCACGCCGGTATATTGTTATAACTGTATTTTGACAACATTCGTATGTAATAAGCAATAAATAAGGTGTGCTTTGCTGTTGGTTCCATCTTAGAAAAAATAATAGTTTTTGATTTATAATGTTTACAATTTGAAATGAGCGAAATAGCCCCGCTCTACCCTAATTATCACATATGGCTCACCGTGTCTTATCACTATTCTTACCAATTAGTAGTGGAACCGAAGGTAATAATTTAGCTGATATCATGGTAATAACATATCTATGTGACTATGCGATATTTTTTTTTTTTTTTTTTAATTATGGACCAAAAAGTAAGTAATGATAATTCTACATAGGAATACATTGTGTAGATTGATTCTGTTCGTTCACACATATTTTTCCTATGTACTGTATATGTCATCATCATCGTATGTATATGTATTTATATTCCCCATGTTCCTTTCTCTCCCGGAACGATTCCTGTTACCATGCGGTAGCCAGGAGATGCTCGCTGGTTATGGTGTTCGGTTTAGCAGAATTCAAAAATATTACGTTACACACACACAATGATATTTAAACTATATATTTACACATATTAAACAACAAAATACACTGGCTGTAGCCGTGATGGCCACGATTTAGTTCGTTCCCTTTCAAGCTGCGCCATGCTTGATCTGATGTCAGTCAGCCATGTGCTGCGTGCTACGAGCAGACTGGGGTCGCGCCGGGTCACATGAATCACGCGGCCGGCCCGCTGAGGCTCGAGACAGGGCGACAAGGAAGTGCTGCCAAGAGCAACGCAGCGGAGCACTGAGTAACTACTAACATACCGCCACACCTAAATGTATCACATTTAACAACTGTCAGAAAATGATTGATTTACATGAATCAACAGTAGTAAATTAAAGTTCTTTCACCACCAGTCCGTATGGATCGCCGAATACAAAACACACACAAACCCCAACCAAAACAACATAGGAACAAAAATACACAACCTATAGTAATGACAATGAAATGAACATGTTAAATCATACAATAAGAAGGTTCAACACTATACACAAACAAGAAAGTACACTGGTCAAAAATGAACTCTTGCGACACAAGAATAAAGTAATTAACTGAATCACAAGATGACACTGAAAGTAATTGCACATATCAGTCTTGAATTGGCAATGGACATAGTTTATGTACAGAACGCTTCAAAATTCCACTGCTGGTACGAATGGTGACTGCACGCACTCGTCCATCCTTCCCAGGATATGTTTCCTCGACCGTTGCAAGCCTCCAAGAAAGAGGAGGAGTGTTGTCGTCCTTAACCAACACAACAGTTCCAGGCTGAAGGTTAGGCTGACTCGTCAACCATTTCTGCCGCTGTTGCAAGCTATTAAGATAGTCATTAGACCATTGTCTCCAAAACTTCTGCTGCAGTGCTTGAATGTAGCGCCATCTGGAAGTATAACAGTGCACACCATCTCTAAGGTCAGGTTCAGGGAAGGATAACAGGGGAGCACCTATTAGAAAGTGGCCAGGAGTTAAGTATGATGGTTCATCAGGGTCGTCCGATAGACTAACGAGCGGACGTGAGTTCAGGCATGCTTCTATTTGGCAAAGTAAAGTGTACATCTCGTCATACGTCAAGCTGGCATTGCCAGCTGTTCTTCTTAAATGGTGTTTCATGGATTTAACTCCAGCTTCCCACAAACCACCGAAGCGTGGCGAATCAGGAGGAATGAAATGCCAAGTGAATCCTTCTTGGGCTGCGTTGTTCAGCATTTCTATCTTCCACTGCTCGGACTGGTGCACTCTCAACAATTCATTTCTAGCCCCTACAAAGTTAGTAGCATTATCACTGTATAGATTTGCACACCTTCCCCTCCTGGCTGCAAATCTCCGTAAGGCGGCGATGAAAGCCTGTGTAGTCAAGTCACGAACCAATTCCAAGTGTATCGCCTTGGTGCAAAGGCAAACGAACAACGCTACATAGCATTTTACCTTGACCTTGCTCCTGGTAGCACCCTGTTTAATGTACAGCGGGCCAGCGTAGTCAACTCCCGTGTTCAAGAATGGCCGTGATGGAGTCACTCGAGGCGATGGTAGCTGTCCCATGAGTTGAGTGGCTGTAGTGGCTCGTAGTCTAAAACACTTCAAACACTTGTGAATGACAGTCCGTATCACTTTCTTTATGCCTACTATCCAATATCTGGACCTAAGTGAAGCCGTTACATGATTAGCACCAGCATGCAGCAGACGAACATGCTCATCAGCCATAATCAACTGGGTTACATTGTGACGCTGAGGTAATATGATCTGGTGCCTTTCTGCAAATGGTTTCAACGAGTTTTGTAGGCGACCACCTACTCGTAATAAGTCGTTCCCGTCTAAGAAGGGGTTCAGATTTCTTATTGCACTTTGCTGTGAAACTGATGAGTTTGACTTCAACTCGCCTATTTCCCGTGCGAATGTCACACGTTGAGCAAGCTTGATACACGTCTGAAGGCCAGTCTCAAGCTCTTCTGCAGATAGTGGTCCCGTTTTTCTTACGTTGTGTCTTCTGGAATTAAACATAAATCTGTTGCAATAAGCCATTACTCTCTGTAGGCGACGGAGGGATGAGAACCTCGTCGTGACTTCATCTGATGGCGTAGCACTAACTAGACATTGTACCGTATCCCTACTTTCTGGAAGTTCACCTGCAGAGTCCTTCGAGTCCCTACTTAAATCCTGTAGTAACCATGCCGGACCATGCCACCACTGTTGATTACACCGCAGTCTGAGTGGTCCTTCTCCCCTTGAAAGAATATCGGAAGGGTTATCTTCTGACATCACATGACCCCACTTGGCTCTTCCAGTCAATTGCTGTATCTCGGAGACACGGTTGGCGACGAACGTTTTCCATTTTGTTGGTTCAGCTGCAAGCCACGATAGTACAATTGTCGAGTCAGTCCACAAGAACATGTGGTCAATTTTCAGGTTTAAGGTGTTGG
This sequence comes from Meconema thalassinum, assembly GCA_946902985.2. NCBI lineage: Eukaryota > Metazoa > Arthropoda > Insecta > Orthoptera > Tettigoniidae > Meconema > Meconema thalassinum. Next base: position 898,938,993 of record OX336390.1, read on the forward strand.
TAGTCTTATCAACCAGACGTGCCAACAAAAGAGCTCCACACAGTTCTAACCTAGGTAAGGACTGTTGTTTCAGAGGAGCCACTCTGGATTTTGAACATACCAACTTTACTGAAACTTCCCCGAGTTGGTTGGTGCTTCGAATGTAAACACACGCTCCATAGGCCCGTTCAGAAGCGTCTGAGAAACCATGAACTTGTGTGAGGATCACCCTTCCCGCAGAGAGAATCAACCTGTCGACATGAATGTTGTTTAGAGCTGGAAGATCAGTGAAGATTTCGATCCAGCCTTCAAGTAACGGAGATGGTAGTGGTTCATCCCATCCTAATTTTTCTTGCCATAATTGTTGCATGAAAATTTTACACCTCACAATTACTGGTCCTATCAGCCCAAGGGGATCAAATATAGAAGCTATAATTGAAAGTACCTTCCGTTTTGTGGGCCTTCCACTGTTCTCCTTGATGTGGACCTCAAACTGGAACTTGTCAAGAAAGGGATGCCATAGTAATCCTAGCGTTCTGATGTTGTCTTCCTTATCAAATCGTAGTGGTAACTGTGATTCTCGGAGTTCTTTAGGTATAGTCTCAAGTACAGCCGCGTGATTCGACGTCCACTTGCGGAGCGGGAACCCTCCTCGTTGCAGCAACTCTTGTAGTTCTCCTCGTAGCTGTATAGCATTTTCCACAGTGTCGCTACCACACAATACATCGTCCATGTAAAAATCCCGTTTCAATACGCAAGATGCTGTAGGAAACGCATGTGCTTCTTCTTCAGCCAGCTGGGTTGGACATCTTGTGGCTAGGAAGGAAGCTGAAGAAGTACCGTATGTTACAGTCTTTAGTTGGTATGTGCGTAGAAGCTCAGATGGATGTTTTCGCCACAGTATGCGCTGTAAGTTAACATCTTCGTCGTCTACTCTGATCTGACGGTACATTTTTGTAACGTCTGCCGTCATCGCAATCTGATGAGTACGAAACCTTGTCACAATTGATAGCAGATCTTGTTGAACGGTAGGTCCCACCGCCAGAGTGTCATTAAGTGAAACGCCGTTGTCAGTTTTACAGGAAGCATCGAATACAACTCGTGTTTTAGTAGTGGTACTCTCAGCCTTCAATACTGCATGATGAGGGAGGTAGCAGCATGCCTCTTCGTCCTTGCTTATATCTGGAACCAACTTCATATGACCCAGGTTCTCATACTCCTCCATGAATCTCACGTAATCTGCACGCAGATCAGGTCTCTTCTCGAATCTCTGTTCCAGTAGTCTGAATCGTTTCTCCGCTATTTTGTAAGATTTTCCAAGTTGTGGACTTTCTTCCCTTGTAGGTAATCTTACACTGAAACGTCCGCTGTCGTCCCGCTTGGTGTGAGTTGTGAAATGCTCCTCGCAATACTGCTCTTCCTTGGTTAAGTTGGTTCTTCTAGTTGTCACTTCTTCTATCGACCAGAATTTTTCCATCTTCCTGTCGAGGTCATCGTCCTGTCTAAGGAAAAATGATGAAGTGGGTGGTGCTTCCGCCTTCTTACTGGTCCGATCCTGGGATTTTATAGGACCTGACAGTATCCATCCCAGGGCGGTATTCTTCAAAATGGGTAATTCATCGCAATTTTTCCGCCACCCTTCTCGCAACAGCTGCATGAAAATCTCTGCACCGATGAGCATATCTACTGATCCTGGCTTGTTGAAGTGAGGATCCGCTAATGTGATATCTTTAGGTAGGTTCCACGATTTGCAATCAACATAGTTTGCCGGAATATTGCCTGTTATGTGAGGGAGTATAGAACATGTGATAACAGTTTCAAAATTGGACACGTTAGAACTGATACGAACATCAACACTTTGAGATGCAGTGACCGCAGTGTTATTTATACCACTAATTGGAATACAGCTTCTGTGTCGTTGCAACTTAAGCTTACTTGCAAGTGACTCAGTTATAAAATGGGACTGTGATCCATTGTCGAGTAGCGCTCGGCACTGGTGAACTCTACCATTGTTGTCTGCCACTCCTATTACTGCAGTAGACAGCATTATTTGTGACTGTGGCTTGAATTTAAGTGTGCAGTAACTTGCCTTACTATGCCCTCCTTCGTCTTCTCGAATACCTCTACCAGCTAGGGCATCCCTGTCTGTAGTCGTTTGACTGTTTGTGGGACTGTCGAAATGAATTAGGGTATGATGTCTGCCTTGGCATCTCTTACACCTATCAGATTTGCATATGCTGACATTATGATGTCTAAAACAGTTAAAGCACAGACCCTTCCTTTTGACAAAATCATACCGTTGTCTTACGCTAGCCTTCAGAAAACCCTCACACCGATGTACCGGGTGATCTGCATCACAAAAATCACACTTCCCCCTTGTAGATACGTATGAGCTAATTCGACCTGGATTGTCATTGTTCCTCACATGTTGATTCTTGGGTGGATTTGCTGTGTTCCCCCTTTGTTCCCGTGCTGCCATCATTAGCTCCAACACTTGTGCCCTCTCTTCCAAAAACGTGGATACCTCAGTGAGTCTTGGAAAATTATCGCTGGGAGCCTTCATTTCATACTCTTTACGGGTAGCGGGATCTAACTTATCTAACATCAGCTGCTGAAGTAAGACTTCATGTAGCGGCACTGAAAGGTTGAGATTTTGAATAGCATTCAAATTGCTTACTAAGTGGTTGTTCAGTTTCCTAAGATCAGATGCTGTGTCTTTGTGACAATTAGGTAACGACAACAGAGCCTTGATGTGTTGTGTTGCTATCAATTTTCTGTTGTTGTACCTCTTGCACACGATTTCCCAAGCTACTGGAAAGTTAGGGTTAGAAATAGGAATATTTTGAATCAGTTGGTGAGGTTCACCCTTAAGTGCGGACAGTAGATAGTGGAAACGTTGGATGTTTGATAGTTTTAAATTATCAACAATTAATGCCTGAAAAGTGTCCTGGAAATGTGTCCACGTCTCATATTGTCCATGAAATGTAGGGAGGTTAATGACGGGCAATCGTACCTCCAAGGAAGCCTGCTGTGAATTACCGCACGAATGCTGAGATAATTGATCGTTATTCTGCTCTGAAGTTATGCTCCGATCTATAAGTGTGGTCATTTTGGCTTCTAAATCAAAATAGTTTTCTTCGAATTGTTCCCTATCCTGTTCATGGGTTTCACTATTTTCGTCGTCATTAATTTCAAGCTTACATTGGACATGCTTATATTCTTCCCAGAGTGAAGGCAATTGCTTCAGCCTGCTACGTAATGTATTAATATCGGAGCCTGCCACAAACTTGTCTGCATATTTACTGATACGTGTCAGTGATCCTTTAATCACCGCTCGTTGCTTCACCAACAGGTTTTTCTCACTAGCCTCCATGATAAGTTAGGAAAAGGAATGAAATAAAAGGATTGACTGACCTCGGTATACTGCTATGATGTGCACTTATCTTATAATCCTTTGTGTCCTCCCCATCGTGTACAGCATGCCGCCGAGATGATGTTGCACGTGCTCCAATATTCTCGCCACAGGATGTCCGCACTCGGAAAGTACATTCAAATGCACCGGAGGACCACGTAATATTTTAGCATTACGACACTTTCACAAATCCGGCCCGGTCTGACCATGTTCCTTTCTCTCCCGGAACGATTCCTGTTACCATGCGGTAGCCAGGAGATGCTCGCTGGTTATGGTGTTCGGTTTAGCAGAATTCAAAAATATTACGTTACACACACACAATGATATTTAAACTATATATTTACACATATTAAACAACAAAATACACTGGCTGTAGCCGTGATGGCCACGATTTAGTTCGTTCCCTTTCAAGCTGCGCCATGCTTGATCTGATGTCAGTCAGCCATGTGCTGCGTGCTACGAGCAGACTGGGGTCGCGCCGGGTCACATGAATCACGCGGCCGGCCCGCTGAGGCTCGAGACAGGGCGACAAGGAAGTGCTGCCAAGAGCAACGCAGCGGAGCACTGAGTAACTACCAACACCCCATTTTCATGCTTTCTGACAAAATATATTGAATAACTTAGCAACGTCACAGGCAAGAGGAACTATGTTTTAAGCTCAATTAGAGATGAAGTGATTATATTCTGTGAATATATTGGCACGTATCTTACTATCTAAAAGACGAACTCCTGGGCAACGCTGGGTACAAAAGCTCGATCCCCATAAAATCAATATTATTGTAAATCTCGGTTAAGAAGTTCTCGCATAAAAAGTTTTTCCGCTTAAGACGTCCGATATTCTCGGTCCCGTGATCGGTCCCATAAGATACACGTATATATTTCCCGTATAAAGTGTTCCTGCATAACAGGTTTTCCCGGTTAAAATAGCTCAGGTTTTTTATCCCCTTAAAGTATAAGACATTCACTGAAGACCACTGACTGTTAGAATCAAAACTCGCCAATCTCCGCGGAAGATACTTCCGGAGTTCCGAGTGAACGAATACAGCAGTTCCACGAGTGTTCGTGGGTCTCCCGTGTATCATCTGACCGGGCAAGCTATGTCAAGGCTACATGACGTCACGCCATGACGACACCACTTAACTTCTCATTGGACAGTGTTCACCTTGAAACATGTGTGAGGGGGGATGGAAAACATATGCTTTCATTGTTGTTCTGTGTGTTCTAACTTGTAAGCCAAGCATTGCCAAGCGTAGCATAACATTATTGAAACTACGAGAATTGCGTAAGTGAAGTAAAGTTTTCAAATCATTGTGAAAATGAGTGGATCTCAAATGAAAGGCATCAAAAGAAAGGCACTTTCGATTAAAGATAAAGTGGACATTATAAGGAAAGTGGAGTCGTCTACTCTTTCGCGTGTTGCTCTGGTGAAGGAGTTCGGAATGCTGCAGTGTACTTTGAATGGCATCATAGCAAAAAAAAAGAAGGGATCTTGGCTTCTGCCGGGAATACTTCGGCAAACTGCAGGAAAATTAAAACCGGGAAATACGACGACTTAGAACAAGCTCCATTGGTATGGTATAAACAGCAGCAAATTTTAAACATTCCAGTGCAAGCGCCGAGTTCAAGGTTACGCAGTGTTGCAATGTTAAGCGGCAACTACCTGAAATACAAAACATTTGTTTCTAATACCGACCGCTTGCGCAACCGGTCAAGCCACTAGACGAAAATAAACTTACACCTGAACCAAGCACCATATAGCGGATACTTGCGCGTGGCGGGCAATTTAAATATCTAAAATTTGGATGGCTCAATTAATACTCCCACCCCAATTTTTCACGTCCGATTTTGTATAAAAATGTGCGGGTAGTATTCGGGTATATACAGAAGCCATGTTGATTTATTTCTCTTTATCTCTGGTGTGATAAATCAGATTTTAGTATTGTGGTTTTTCTTTTTACGGCTTTTATATAGGCCTATGTACAGTATATTGTGGTATGCTTCACCAACAACAAGAGTGTGTGTGTTTCACATGCATTTCAGGCTACTACCCTTTTAAGTTTCGCGGTTAAGAAGTTTTTTTTTTAATGGTCACTTGAAAAACTTCTTAACTGAGTTTTACTGTATTAGGAATACTTACCACATTTTCTTGAATCTAATGTGCACCCTAACCTAAAAAATAAAAAAAAGATAGATTTGTTGGCAAATATACCGTGCATCAGCAAAGCGTACATCTGGTATATTAAAAGATGTCATTTGTCGTCATCAATTTCCGTATTCCAGCTTAGGACGGGTCGGAGCAAATATGACACTCCTCCACTTAACTCTGTCCACCATCGTTCCTCAACCACTGAACTCCACTCCAGGTTCCGTTCTCTCACACTGTCATCATCATCATCAAGTTTCCACTCCAGTTTCCCTGGTGTGGTTTACGAGCGCTCTCCATTTTGGTCGATTCATGTACCACTGCTCCTTCAAGACTTCATCCCAGTTGATTCCCTTGGATGTGATATCTTCCTTCACTTGGTCCAGCCATCTCCTCCTAGGACTTCCAACAGGTCTCTTTCCAGTAATCTCAGTACGTAACCATTGTTTTGCAATTCTTCCTTCTGTCATACGTTTGACGTGACCAAACCATCGCAAACGTGCCCTAGTTATGGTCTCCTTCAGGGACTGATTTATTCCAGCTTGTTCTCTTATCCTCTCATTTCTTACTTTGTCTTTCCTAGTTTTTTGAAGCATGCTTCTTAGAAACTTCATTTCTGAAGCCTGAAGTCTGCTATCATCTTTTTTGGTAGTTGTGCATGTTTCTAACCCATAAGTCAATATAGGGACAAAGAATGTTCGAAACAGAGTTTGTTTTGATCTTAGTGGCACTTGCTTATTCCAGAGTAGATATCGAACTTGCTGATAGAATTGACTTGATTTCTGAATACGGTTATTTAATTCAAGCTGTATTCTGTTGTCACTTGATATTAAGCATCCAAGGTACTGATACTGGTTTACTGCTTCCAATTGTACACCTTCCAATTGTACACATTGCAGCAGTTTTTGTAGCACTTACTTTCAGTCCATATTTTTTCAAATGATCATTCCAGATGTCCAGCCTTTCCTGGACTTCCAGCTCATTATTTCCCCAGATAAGTATATCATCTGCAAAAGCAAATGCTTGAAGATCCATATTGGTGCTCTGCTTCACTTCCTTTATGATTTCATCCATGATGGTGATGAATAGTAATGGTGAAAGGGCACTGCCTTGTTGCACTCCTCTAGATGTCTGGAACCAATCTGAATATCCATTTCCCACTTGAACACAGCTGTAGCAGTCATCGTAAAGCATTTTTACTCTCTGAATGAGTTCCATAGTCACATTCTTCTTTTTAAGACACTCCCATATAGTTGTTCTAGGGACACTATCGAATGCTTTTTCGATGTCTAAAAACACAAATGTCAAATTCCGATCTTTCTCCCAGTGCTTTTCCAATATAATTTTCAGTGCGAATATGAGGTCTATAGTTGATCCATCTTTCCTAAATCCATATTGTTCTTCTTGCAGTTGTGGTTCAATAATTTTCCTTAATCTTTTCTCAAGAATCTTCTCAAATATTTTTAAACCATGAGACAGTAAAGTAATACCTCTATAGTTGTTGCACTTTTTTCGACTTCCTTTCTTAAACGGGAACTATAACTCCCTTCTTCCAGTCATCTGGTATTATTTTATCCTTCCATATTGCCCTTATTACCCTGTATAGCCATTGAATTCCTCACACTGTCTTTCACTAAATCCATCCACTGTATTCTAGGTTTCCTCATCTACTCTTCCCTGTCATCTGTCTCTACATCACTTGTTTCAGCATTCTTTCGTCATTCATCCTTTTCACATGTCCAGACCATCTCAATCTTTTCTACCCCAGCTTATCATCCAGCTTCTGTACATTCACTTCCTTTTCAATGTCTTCACTCTCTCCTAGTCTCCCGTACCATACTCCTGAGGAATTTCATTTCGGCTGCCTGTATTCTACTTTCATCTCTCCTGGTCATCGGCCAAGTTTTTGCTCCATACGTCATTATTAGTAATAGGTCTTATACATCACTTTTTTAGCCTTCAGTGGTATGTCCTTATCCCAAATTAAACTTCGATCCTGATGATAGAAAACACTCCCACATTGTATTCACTATCTCCATATCCAATCTTGTATTTTCTATCAATTCACTGCCTAAATTTTTGAAGTGCTTTACTACTTCCAGATCTACATATACAAATTTAACAATCCCCTTTCCTTCTTTATTTCCTCTTGTCATTACCATTGTCTTACTTTTCTCTACACTGATTTTCATTTCCCATTTCTCAATATGATTTTACTGTGCTCAGCACTGAAGCTGAAATCTACGTTTGATACCTCCGTGTATGCCACAACTCCAGTTTTCAAAAAAAAAAAAAGGAAGGTATCATATGAAATGAAGGCTTGTGCAATTAAACAGTAGGCCTACACCTGGTATTTCAAGCCAAAATTACCAGTACTCTCATATTTAGGATCTTGGTTCCACATTGACTGTCAAGGGGCCAATTTATTTATTTATTTACTTATCGTATGGCTTTTAGTGCCGGGAGTGTCCAAGGACATGTTCGGCTCGCCAGTCTGTAGCTGCTTCCAGCCGACACCCAGAGGGTGAGCTACACGATCCGTTAAATTTCAAGTAGTTCCAACTTTTACCAACAGATGTCAAAGGGGCCAATGAAAAATTCTAATAAAATTCATTGTGCTGCCTTAGTCAATGCTTGGTATGAAAATTATTAGTCCAGTTGAACAATTGAGTTACAGGATTTGTGTTCAGCATTTGTTAAGGTAGCCAATTAGAAGTGAAACATGCCCAGTCGACAAAATGTGTACCACAGAAACAATGGAGAAAAAAGAAAACCTAGAAAATTAGCTTGTTTCTGCTCTTGGTTTCAGAAGGAGAAACAGCAGGGGGTGTGGGTAACTTTTCAGAAGTTTTTTTCCTGCCATACATAATTTGATTTAGAAACTGCCACTTTTAATACTATTTTCATTTTACATTGATTACCTTAGTTACAATCTCTGCTTTAGTCATTACAGCGCATAAATGAGATTTTTTTAAATTTATACTTATGAACGAAGGTATAACCTAAGACAAGAATAGGCTATACATAAGAACAAATTCTGACATGAGAAGGAGAATACTAAAAAGCAAACTTGTATTTTACATGGCTCTTAACCTGGTGTTCATGAGCAAGTAGTGAATATGAGTTTACACTTTGAAAATCTAACTGCATTAACCAGGTATTGAACCAGTCAAGAGGGAAGTACAGTATCCTAGCTAAGACATTACACCATCATGCTCCAAAGGAGAATACTAACATGTGAAGAGATAAGGAAAGAAAAACACAGACAATGTTAGGTATGGTGATAATGGCAAGTAACCAAGCTGAATACTGATGGATACAATAAATATTTTAAGTTCAAAATTGCTACTGTTGTCAACAATTCTGAAGTAAGATTGAAAGTTATGTGTGGGGGAAAAGCATATTTGTACTAGAATTCCATCATAATCATATAAAATGAAAATTACCTTTCAAAATGGCTTTGGATTCTTCTCTTCTTTCATCATAAACTCTAGTTCCAGCAACCTCTCGGAGTAATTTCAATCTGTGAGAATCAGGAGCTGTGGCCATCTGGTTAATCTAAAGAAAGAGAAAATATACAAATATCCACTATTATTATGATTATAAGTCTGATATGAGGAGCCTCCGTGGCTTAGGCGGCAGCATGCCGGCCTCTCACCGCTGGGTCCGTGGTTCAAATCCCGTCACTCCATGTGAGATCTGTGCCGGACAAAACGGAAGCAGACAGGTTTTTCTCAGGGTACTCCGGTTTTCCCTGTCACAATTTCATTCCAGCAACACTCTCCTCATTTCATTTCATCTGTCATGCATTTAACCATTGCGCCCCAGAGGAGTGCGTCAGGCCTCGGCAGCCGGCACGTTCATATCCTCGCCGCTAGATGGGGGCTTCATTCATTCCATTCCTGACCCAGTCGGAGACTGGAAGCAGGCTGTGGATTTTCATTTCATAAGTCTGATATGAAACCATATGGGTATCACAACATCCAAAACTAAATCAATAGCTGTAACACATGTTTTATTTAAGTTTAGCCCTGTTCTTTCGATGAATATGTATCTACTCATTTCCATCCTTGTTTCTATCTCACACTACACACTATCTTATATAATTTGGAAGGCAATGCAAACAACTTGAGCCACGTGCATGATGAAATACAACCAGCTAAAAACATTTGATCAAATGCCAGCATTCATCCACTAAGAAGTCATATGAAGACTTCAAAAGTTGAGAAAAATAATAGTCAAATGGAACAAACGTTTCGCATCTCTGTTTTTGAGAAGGTATCAAGTTTTAAAACATTCGAAGCTTTGGGTAGATGTTCATGGTTATGATTAGGGTAGGGCTGCCACCAAATAAATTTCAAATCCTGGTCAAGTAACTGGAAAATATGTGCAAATACAGAAAAATGAGAAGGTAAAAAAGAACCATACCAACATGACCATTAATGAAAAGAATTTAGAATGTGCGTGTTTGTTTCCAAATTGTTGAATTTCTAAACATAGTGTAAACAAAACATTAATCTATCATTTTCAATGTTCAGAGAATAAAATCATGTGATGCCAAATTTCCATAAGAAAACAGAAATATAAATCACAAATTTTTGTCTATTTATGGATTTTGTAAAAAATGAAAGACTTATGAGTCGAGTGGGATTTCCTTCCTCCATTTTTGGTCTGTGTTGACTTCTTCTTCTTCTTTTCCCGTTTCCAGCTTCCTGGGTCGGGTTGTGAATCAAGGACCTCCAACGTTGCCTGTCTCTCCACCACTCCTCTCCCCCTTTAAGTACATCTTCAGGTTTTCCTCCCTTCTTCTCCACGCACTCCCACACTGTATCTGCCCATCTCTTTCGGGGCCTTCCGCGCGGTCTCTTCCCCGAAACCTTTTCCAGAAAAGCTTTCTTTGGCACTCTCTCCTCTCCCATTCTCATCATATGTCCATACCACTTTAACTTGGTTGTTTCTATCCTGTCCTGCAGCTTCAAGATTCCTGTCCTCCTTCTTATCTCCTCGTTTCTGATTTTATCTCTTCTGGTCTTCCCTTCTATACCTCTTAGGAATTTCATCTCCGCTGCTTGTATTCTACTCTCCTCTCTTTTTGTAGTGGTCCATGCTCCAGCTGCATATGTTAGTACGGGTCCATAATAGGTTGAATATAATACCTGCTTACATTTCTTTGGGACATCTTGGTTCCACAGAATACCCCTAACACTCTGGTAGAAGCTGTTCGCTTGTTGTATTCTCTTTCCAATTTCCTCAGTAATCTTTCCATCTTCTGTGATCACACTTCCCAAGTACTTGAAACTTTTCACCACTTCTAGAATTTTTCCGTTCACTTCTATCTTTCCTCTTCCCTCCTTACTTCCCCTTGACATTACCATTGTCTTGCTCTTCTCTGTGCTAACTTTCATCCCAAACTTCTCAATCTCTTGGTTCCATACATCTACTTGTTTTTGTAATTCCTTTTCATCCTCACCCCATGCAAACAGCATGGCCTTTATTGCCTCTTGTCCCAATCTCTGTTTAACATTCTTGTGGATTTCATCCATGACTATGATGAATAGTAAGGAGGACAATACACTTCCTTGACGGAGACCCGTTTCCACCTTGAACCATTCTGTTTCTCCTATAGTGGTCTTTACGCTACTGACACAATATTTGTACATAGCTTTCACCATTTGCACTTCTGCACTGTTAACTTGCCTTTTTCTTAATACAACCCACACCACCTGTCTAGGCACACTGTCATAAGCTTTCTCATTATCAATAAAAGTCATCACCATGTCTTTTCCAAACTCCCATCTTTTCTCCATCATATGCCTTAGTGTAAAGATTAGATCAAAAGTTGATCTGTCTCTCCTAAAACCATACTGTTCTTCTTCCATCTCTCCATCTGTCTGCCTCCTCAGTCTACCTTCCAATACTCTCTCAAAGATCTTGGCTACATGGGCAATAAGGGTGATCCTTCTGTAATTGTTACATTCCTTTTTGTCACCTTTCTTAAAAAGTGGGATAATTAAACCCTTTCCCCATTCTTCTGGGATCTCTTTCTTCTTCCAAATTATTCTAAATAATCTATACAGCCACTGCAACCCTACTGGTCCTGCTGCTTTTATCATTTCTGTGGTCACCTCATCCACTCCAGGTGCTTTGCCACTCTTCATCTTCTTTATGGCTTCCTCTATTTCTAGCATAGATATCTCCTTTTCTTGTTCTTCTTCTTCCTCCATTGTTCCTTCTTGTTCCCTTTCTTCATCCAGTTCAATGTGTTTAACATTCAGTAGCTTTGAAAAGTATTCTTCCCATCTTTTCAATACACCATCTCTTTCATACAATATCTGTCCCGCTTCAGTTTTTACAAATTTTGTGTTTTCCCTACCTTTCACACTGTTTTTTACTAGCCCATATAGAACCTTTTTACTTCCTTTGATATCCTCCTCTAGAGTTTCAGTGAAACTTTCCCAGCTTTTCCTTTTTTCTTCTTGCACAATCTTTTGACATGCCTTCTTGGCTTCTCTATATTTTTGCCATTTCTCTGCATCTTTGCTGCATATCCACTTTCTCCATGCCATTTGTTTTTCTTTAACTGCTTCCTTTACCCTGTTGTTCCACCAAGGAGTCTCCCTTTCCTTTTTCCTCCCTGATAATCTTCCACAAGTGTTTACTGCACACTTCACAAATCCATTCTTAAAACATGTCCATTCCATTTCTATGCTTTTTGCTTCATCTTTGGGAATTTCCTGTTTTAGTTCCTCTTGAAACTTTTCCATTACCTCCTTCTCTTTTAGTTTCCATACCTTTATTTTTCTTTCCCTTTTTTCTACTAGTTTTGTGATTTTACCAAGCCTTACTTTGGCTATCACCACTTTGTGGTCTCCTTCAAAATCTCCTCTGGGCATAGCTGTCACATCTACTAACTGTCTTTGTTTATTCTTTTCCACCAGAATAAGGTCAATCATTGTCTTTGTCTTCCTGTCTCCCCATCCATACCTAGTTATTTTTTGCGAGTTCTTTTTCCTAAACCACGTATTTCCAACAGTTAATCCATTCCTCCTACAGAAATCTACCAACAGGTCTCCTTCTTCATCCTGATTTCCATAGCTAAACGGGCCAATAATCTCTTCTTTTCCCTGTCTATCTGTTCCCACATGTGCATTCATGTCTCCCATTATTATCACTTCTTTGTCTTCTATACACTTTTCCAGCTCTTCTAGAAACTCTTCTAGACATTCATCTACCTTCCCTGTTTGGGGAGCATAAACCTGTATGAAATCTTTTGTACCACTCTCAAGTCCAAGCCTGACTTTGATAATCCGGTCACTAATCGGGTCAATTTTTTCAACATACTGGTCTAGGTCCTCTCTCAATATGACACCAACGCCATTCGTTGCCTTCTGTCCTCCACTCCAATATAATCTGTACCCTTTCCCTTTCTTCACTTCTTTTCGCCCTTTCCCTTTCCATTTCGTTTCACTCACTCCCAGCATCGCTATATCTTTCTTCTCCATATAATCAACCAGCTCTTCTACCTTTCTATTGAGTGTCATGACATTAATGAAACCAACCTTCGTTACGTCTGGTAGCCTACTTCTCACAGCTCCCCCAGGACACCGGGAGCTGCGCGTCGCCTCCGGGGGACGCCCTAGCTGTTTCCGAGGCCTCAATTCACAAACTTTCATAATATAGGCTATTTGTTCGATGGGCTCGCCACACCCAAAGGCATTTTATAACCTACTGCCAGGTTTTTACTTTAGACCGCCCCTAACATGGGGAACAGACGCCTTTTGCAGCCGCTCCTCTGGAGTACAGACGCTGCTGGTGACAGTTCTTCCGCCTTCTCTGCCGTTGGGACACTTGTTCCTCATCCGCCTTCAAAGCCGTTCACTGCTACCTACACAAGCTGAGGAAAAATTCCCCTTCTCATTTAATCCCCAGAAGGGAGGGTTGCCTCGTCTGCCAGCTTTGCCGTACCGAAGTCTCCTCCTCCGCCGCCGCCATTAAGGACTTCACCCGTAACCCTGGGCATGGGTTCCGTGCTATACCCCACGGGACTGGGTCCTTGCCTGAACTCCGCCATCCTATCACTCCGACCTACTGAAGTGTAGGATGCCCACCCCCGTGACGTGGACACGCCAGGCAAGAATTACTCAAGTGGAGAATAGGGAAGGTGACCCTATCTCCCTTGAGCCGGGTTAATGGTTGCGTATGGTGCCACAACAACTTAAATCGGCATAAATTTACAGACATTGAGCAGTCTCAAAATTTTACATTATAGTAGCAAAGGAACCATGCTCAACATCCTAGAAAAAATTGAAATAGATAAAGCCCAAAAACTCAATCCTTGCGCCAACCTCAACGTTATTAACTTCGACAGCAATATCCTGTATGACAACTTAACCAGAAACACCATCAACATCCCATCAAATAATCCTCCATAAAAGTGTTTTCTCTCATCTCGCCCTCTTTGCTTTTTCCATACGAAGCCTCAACCTTGCTTTCCACTGCGCTCACTCCACGCATCCCTCCCCTTCCCCCACCCTACTCTAACCTCTCTTTATCCCTCCATTGCCTTGCCTCAGTATCACTTAGCCCGGCTATGCCAGTGCCTCCTGTGTCCTTTCTAGACCACGTTTGGCGGTGACCTTGCCTCAGGTATGTTATCGCTACTTTTTCACGTCATCGGGCTCTGTTCCCTGTTCTTGAACATTTCTCCATTTTAATTTAATCTTTTGGCCTTTCTTTCTGTTTTTCTTAAGAATTCTACTTGTTTGTAGATGGACCTACATTTCTCCGGTTTGAGGTGCCACTTACTTGGCCTCAGTTCCTGGGATTCGCCTCACATCCATTTTTCGTCCACTTTGACCTACTATTTTTATTACGTGACGCACCAGATGTCTTACCACGGCTACATGAATGTTTCTCAAGCCTCATCTAACTCAGCACAACAAACTGAGACAGGCCACCACGCCTCATGAACATTCCAAGTGAACTTTGCCCACACAACCTCATGAACTCGTGGGCCTTTGATAGTGCTCCAACGACAAGTGCATGCTATTTATCTGTGTTTTCTGCATGGTATTTTAAATAAGTTTTATATATACGATTTTTAGGGCTTTTAAATTGTCTTGTTTGAGATGTTCCATACATTCTTTATAGTCTGGCTGATGAAGGGTCTCATACAGTACCCCGAAACATGTACCACAATTGATTATATGTTTTTCAAGTGTTGATTGATGGACGAACATTTTTGTAATAAAATTATTATAAGTAGAGATACGGAAAAATCAAGACTGCGATAAATTAGATTATTTTCTTCACAATCTTTCATCTATATGTTGACTATGACAATGTATACCTACAAATGCGAAAGGTAGTGATATTTCGCCAACAGGACAATATTCCACAATTTTAAATTACCGAATTTCCTCGCATCATCGTTGCATACCACTGAAGGCTAACGAAGTGATATACAAGACCCATTACTTACCAATAACGACGTATAGAGCAGAAACTTGGCCGATGTCTAGGAGAGATGAAAGTAGAATACAGGCAGCCAATATGAAATTCCTTAGGAGCATGGTACAGAAGACTAGGAGAGATGTAAGTGAGAAATGAAGACATTCGAAAGGAATTGAATGTTCAGGAGCTGAACGATAAGCTGGAGCAGAAAAGATTGAGATGGTATGGACATGTGAATAGGATGAATGATAAAAGAGTGCCAAAACAAGTGATGGAGAGACGGATGACTGGAAAGAGAGGACGACGAAGACCTAGAATACGGTGGATGAATTTGGTGAAGGACAGCGTGAGAGAACGAAACCTGGAGTGGAGTTCAGTGGTTGAGGAAAGAAGGTGGACAGACAAAGTAAAGTGGTGGGGTGTCATACTTGCTCCGACCTGGCTTGGGCTGGAAAACGGAAATTGATAATGGATGAATCATTGCATATTTTTAGCAATAAATCTGTGACAGATATGCTGCAGGGTGTGACGATTATGCGAAGAATATTAAAGTTCAAAGAAGAAAAACCACAATATCTGTTTTAAATATACTGTATCATTACTTGCTGCGTGCTTGTCATCATCATCATCTTGAGCAGTTTCCAACCGCTGGTCGGGTCTGCTTGGAACATAAGCCTCTCCATCGTTTCCTGTCCATCCACCATCTCTCGTCATTTACTGTGTCCCAGCACACTCCTCTTTCCACCACACTCTTCTTAACTCCTTTTGTCCATCTGTCCCTTGGCCTCCTCCCCGTCATTTCCATTCCAAACATCTTCTTCGGTATCCTCTCCTCTTCCATCCTCCTCACATGTCCATACCATTGTAGCCTAGATCGCTCTATTCTATTTTGCAATGGTTCCTCTCTTACCATCTCCCTGACTCTCTCATTCCTTACTCTGTCCATTCTTGTCACTCCTACCCTACTCCTCTGGAACTTCATCTCCACTGCTCGTATTTTATTCTTGTCCCTTTCCTTCATCACCCATGTTTCTGAACCATATGTCAAAATTGGCACAAAGTAGGTCTTGTAGATGATTCCTTTACATTTTTGTGGTACATCTTTATTCCATATCATCCCCCTAACACTCTTGAAAAATCCATCTGCACACCTTCCCCTTTCATTTATTTCCATCCTATTGCCTCCCTTTTCTTCAATTATGCTTCCCAAGTACTTGAAGCATTCTACTTTCTGCAACTGCTGTCCTCCAAGTGTTATGCCCATATCCAGTCTGTTCTTCTTCCTCGTTGTGATGACCGCTTCACTCTTTTGTGCTGAGAACTTCATCCCATATGATAACACTACCTTCTCCCACTCATCTAATTGCTCTTGTACTTCTTCCTCATCCTCTCCCCATACCAGAAGGTCATCAGCAAACAACATTGCCTTCATTTTCCTTTCCCCAATGCTATTTACCACTTTTCGTATGATTTCATCCATCACCACTATAAATAACAGGGGTGAGAGGGCACTTCCCTGTTTCAGACCACTCTCCAGTTGAAACCATTCCGTTCTCTCTCTTCCCACCTTTACACAGCTTTTGCTTCCCTCGTACATTGCTTTCACTCTTGCCACTGTCTCCTTGTTCACTGCTTTTGCTCTCATTGCTTCCCATACCTTGTTTCTATTAATACTATCATATGCTTTCTCAATATCCAAGAAGGTCATCACCAGATCTTTCCCATATTCATAATGGTGTTCTTGTAGCTGTCTTACTGCAAAGATGAGGTCAACTGTTGACCTTCCTGGCCTGAATCCATACTGTTCTTCCCTCAGCCCATCTTCAACTTCTGTCCGAATTCTTCTCTCCAGTACCTTCTCAAATATTTTGGCGCAGTGGCACATGAGTGTAATTCCCCTGTAGTTCTTGCATTCCTTCCTACTTCCCTTTTTAAATATGGGTATTATTATCCCTCTTTTCCAGTCCTCTGGTATTTTCTTCTCCCTCCATATCACTTTCATTACTCGAAAGAGCCACTGTGTTCCTATCACCCCTGCTGCTCTCACCATCTCCACTGCTTGTGCAGTTTCTTAATATTATTTGCTTAGTTTGTAATGTTAAGTTTTGAAGCCATTTTTTCGTGTTCATGTTGACCAACTGAAGAGCTACAACTGACAGTTCGTAATACCGTGTATTTCACTTTAATCGAAATCAACGTATAATCCTCGATTTTCTCATTGAGAACACATTCATAACATCACGCATGGGCCTCCGCTGTAATGTTCCTATGGAATCGGCTGATGATAAACTGGCGCGGGGTGTCCCTTGCGTAAGATTCTGTCAATAGCAGTCGGGCACGTTCTCTCATGGGCAAGCTAGGGCTAGCAGCGCTTTGTACGGCAGCTTATTGAAGTTTGTCATTCCGAGGCCAACTTGCGGAAGCGATGGGTCTATACAAGTTTCATTCCCCTGGACTGGCGCCGAGCGCGACCAATGCTAGGGGGCTGTGTGCTGGCCGCTCTTGTAGCCGCTCTGCAGGCAGAGAGACAGACCTCTTTCTTCCTACAAGTTCACGCCAGATTATAAGCTTGCGGCAGTATGTGCAACTGACCAGTGCACAAATACAAATGTGCTTAGTGATGATGCTGGCTGCTCGCTTTGTGTAGTCATAGACCACAGAGACGAGATTACTTTCTTCTGACAAGGCCATGGTACGTAATAAGCTCGCGCAACCGACCGGAGCACAAATACAAATGTGCTATGCGATGAAATTTATAAACCAAATTTTTGTATTTGAAAAGTAGGGTGCGACGTACACACGGGCGATGATTATGCGAGAACATACAATATGTTTTGAAGGTATCAATTGTATGCACGGACCAATATATTACTGATAATAAGCCTAAAGTAATATGAGATTTTATTCCAAATCAACAGAAACAAAACTTCTCCAACAGTAAGCCCTGAAAACAATAAAAATGTTTGAAAACTGGTGTTGGGTCCAATAATAATTAGCACACCTCTGTAACTTAAAAATTAATATACATACCTTGCCCTGCTTGACAATATAATATGGGTTTGATCTTGAGAAACCAGCAGATTCTAAGAGATTCATTACATCAGAGCGAGGGACTACTTTCTTGTTAAGAAAATACTGATCTTTCTTGGCACCAATGACTCGGCGAAGATAAACTTCCTCCTTGTCAATCTGAAATATTGAGAAATGGACATCATGTATACATAGTTTACATGTACACTGTGGTAGTGATTGTGTTTGTTATTTTAAAAGGACAGAACATCAAGGGCATCTGCCTCTAATAAGGATGATAATTAGAATTATCACTACTACACTTATTACAACTAACTACTCATTCCCTTTCACAGTGAAATAGAAATGGGACAATAAAATATTAAAGGTAATAAAGGGGAGAATAAAGAAATGCCCACAATCTTCGAAGAATCAGGAAAAAGAGACTTGGAAAGAAGTAGACCCATGAAAAGCAGATAGCAAAAGGAAAGAGTTTGTCCCAAAGACACAGGAAAAAAAAAAAACAGCTCAGGAATTCCTTAGGGTTGTCAACTCCAGAGCTCACCATCCATGAACCTTTGAGGCTGTATACCTTTCCCTATACATGGTAGGCCACATATACCCAGTTCCACAAGGGTCTCTTAAAATAGGCAGGAGATGTAGTCTTGCCATGGCTAAACTGGGGTTCATTTTCTTGAGATTAACTGCTTCTTTGCTGAGAAATATAAATGGTTTTTAAAACCTTCTTTTTTAATACTGGGTGTTGGGATATTTTTTGAACAATTTTGAATAATGTTTTATGCTAAAAAACTGTTGCATTTATTCTATGTAATTGTGAAATACTGCTGAAGTACTTCCTCTTTATTGGCTGTTTCGTTGAGTTGGCAATGCTTTGTTCCTCATCATCATCAATGTCTGTCTTCCAGCCTAAGCCGGGTCAGAGCAAATATGACACCCCTTCACTTTACTCTGTCTGTAGATCATCCTGCTTTGTTATTCAACTAATTAACTCCCTGGCCTCACATCTGACTATGTTTTGTTCCTCTGTCAGGAGGTTGCTTATGACTATTTCAGTTTCTGTCAAGACTTTTCTGTTGATGTTAGTTGAGCCAGTTATGTTTGGGGACTTTCTCAAGAATTTCAAGTTTATAAGTTGTACAAATTGTGTTTCTGAGATTTTTTACTGTTGTGCTTGCATGAGGTGTTGCTCAGATGTGATTTTTTTCCTCTAAAAATTATTGTTCTTTTCATCATCATCATCATCTTCATTTCCCCTTTCCCAGCTGACACTGGGTGGGGGCAAATATGGTTCCTCTCATCTTTGTTCCGTCGTTCCACTATTCCTCTTCCGACACGGGGTGTTCCAATCCAGGTTCCGTTTTCTAATGCTATACTTCACCGAGTCCAACCAACGCATTCTTGGTCTTCCTCGTCCTCTGTTCCCTATCATCCGTCGTTCCAGTGCTCGTCTTGGTAGCCTTACTTCATTCATCCGTTAGACATGTCCCAACCATCTCAATCTGTTTTGTTCCAGTTTGTCATTTAGTTTCTGTACTCCCAGTTCATTCCGTATATCTTCATTTCTCACTGTGTCTCACCTCGTTTTCTGGACCATACTTCTCAGGAATCTCATCTCAGCTCCCTGTTCTCTGCTCTCATCACTCTTAGTCATTGTCCAAGTTTCTGCTGCATATGTCACTATAGGAACATAATATGCTTTGTACATAACTTCTTTAGCCTTAATTGGTATATCCTTGTTCCATACTAATCCCCGTACCTGTTGGTAGAAAGCACTCCCGAGTTGTATTCTTCTGCTAATTTTTTAATCTAGTCTTCCATCTTCAGTCAGTTCACTTCCCAAGTATTTGAAGTGTTTCTTTTGGCCCAACGGCAAAATGAGCGGAGGAGGAGCCAATCACTCTCATGGCTCCCAACGGTCATATAGGCGGAAGAGGTCAGGCCAGACGGACTGGCTGTAAAGGCGCACCTCAGTAGTACTTGAGTATGCGGCAGTTCGTTGCAGTCTCTGTGTTCGGTCCTGCATGTCTCATTCTTCGTGAGCCGCAGGATAAGGATCAGAGATCATAGTGTGTGGGTCTCGTCCTGGCAAGCTGAGATCCACCCTAAACATATTCACGCCAGTGGCACTTCTTCCGAACGTCACTTACTTTCAAAGTCCAACGGCGATGGGATATGGACAGTGGGGGCAGGTTATGGGTGTAACTGGAAGCCCCTAGTTTGGACCTGCACGTTGGCAGCAGATGTGTGATGGTCGTCTTCCGGAGACTCTGTGACTACTCAGGAATTCGGTCCTGCATCTGTGTTTGGGCAGGCCTATTTAGGATCACCGCTGCCCACCCCACATGGGGAAGGCCCTAGAAAAGGTGGGCTAAACATCGGAAGTCACAATCTTGGTCCAGCTGGGCAACTGCACTCAGCAGGTCACCCCTCATGCGGTCAAAACTCAAGAACAGTAAAGAATCACAAATTGATTATTGGATCATGGAACATCAGAACTTTGCTTGATTTGGACAATAACGTTAGACCTGAGAGAAGGTCAGCTCTCGTAACCCACGAGTTATCAAGGTTCAACGTTGACATTGCTGCTCTCAGTGAAACTAGGCTGTCTTCTGAAGGCAAGATTACTGAATCTGGAACAGGATACTGGAAAGGAGGAGGGTGAATGTCGTATTCATGGTGTGGGCTTCGCTGTGAAGACCTAACTGGTAAATTATCACCAACTTACGCCCATTGCAATCAGCGAAAGGCTCATGACTCTCCGCATACCACTCTCAGGAGGTTCCTTTATGACACTCATCTTTGCCTATGCTCCTACCTTAGATTCTGATGATGAAGTAAAGGCTCATTTCTATAATCAGCTAAGTGAAATCATCTCCAAGGTACCATCTGCAGATAAACTCTTGCTCCTCGGTGACTTCAAAGCCAGAGTTGGGAAAGATCACAGGCTATGGAATAATGTGATGGGCAAACAGTCCCAATGGACTGTTGCTTCTTGGTCTTTGTGAAGAACACGAACTTTTCATTACCAACACGCAGTTCCGGCTACCTAACCGCTTCAAAACCACGTGGATGCATCCTCGTTCCAAACATTGGCACATTCTTGATTATATCATTACCCGGCAATGTGATAAGAAGGACACACTTATTATCAGAACAGCAAGGGATATAGATTGCTGGACAGATCGTAAACTTCTTATATCTCAGCTTTATTCGACTCCATAATGGAATCCAATAGGTCCGTATTGACAAGAAAGGTTTTTTCCTCGAATTGTGGCATAACAACTTCTTATATGTAAGCTCAGGATATCCATCGGACCTAAACCACCTAGGAACATCAAAAATTTGCCAAGAAAGAAGTTTAATACATCCAAACTTCAGGATGAATCCATGTATAAACATTTTGGAAACAAGATCGTCACCCAGTTATCAGAAAACCCAGTAACAAATGACATTCAGCAAGAATGGGCCACACTACAGAAGGTTATCACACTGTCAGTTGAGGAAACCATTGGTTTTATAGTGCGGAAAAGACAAGACTGGTTTGATGACAACAATGAGGAATTTCTGTCTCTCATCATTGCCAAAAGGAATGCCTATCTTGCCCATCTTCAAGACCCAACTTCCAACACAAAGAGAGATAAACTACTGGAACTCAAGGGTAAATGCCAGACACAGATAAGACAGATTAAAAATACTTGGTGGCAACAGAAGGCTCAGGAACTGCAGAGATTATCGGATGCTCGAGACTTGAGGAACTTCTATGCAGAACTCAAGGAAATATATGGACCATCTCGCTCATCATCAGGTACACTGAAAAGCGCTGATAATTCTACTACCTTTACTGATAGTCAAGAAATCTTGGAACGCTGGAAGGAGCACTTCTCCAATCTCCTAAATCGTCCATCAGCAGCTGCTGAAGACTTCCTCTGTGATGTGCTGCAACAACCTGAACAACTGTGGTTGGTAGTACCTCCTACTTAGGATTTCAGTGCAGCTCTCACCCAATTGAAACCCAGAAAAGCACCTGGCCCAGATAACATCCCTCTGGAACTAATTCAGGCCGGAGGTCGTTCCATCAAAACAAGGATTTTCACCCTTATCCTCAGAATATGGGAATCAAGAAAGGTACCTGGAGACCTAAAGAATGCCACTATCGTTACTATCTTTAAAAAGGGTGATCGCAGTGTTTGTGGCAACTACCGTGGTATATCACTGCTATCAATTGTGGGGAAGATTCTTGTAAGAATTCTACTTAACCGCCTCAAGGTTATCTCTGAGAAGATCCTCCCAGAGTCACAATGTGGATTTAGAGCTTCCAGAAGCACAGTTGACTTGATTTTCTGTGTGAGACAGCTACAAGAAAAATGTAGAGAACAACAGAATCCACTCTTCTTAAGTCTTTTATGACTTGGAAAAGGCATTTGATTCGGTTCCAAGACCAGCCATGTGGGCGGTGCTGAAGCGGTTTGGTTGCCCTCAGCGATTTGTAGATCTAATCAAGGCTCTCCACGATGGCATGACAGGTCAGGTTTGCCATCAGAATAAGATGTCCGATGAATTTCCTATTACCCAGGGACTGAAACAAGGATGTGTACTGGCTCCAATGCTTTTCGCACTGTACTTGGCTGCAATGCTTTATGATTCACCCACAAACATCCCAGGTGTGGATGTCAAGTATCGTTTTGATGGAGGGCTTTTCAACCTAACTCGTCTCCGCTCCTTGAGGAAAACTAAGGTTACTAAGGTTACTAACATGTTGTATGCAGATGATGCTGCGTCGCCAACTCTCACACCAGAAGAGCTGCAAGAGTCAGTTAATTGTTACAAAAGTGCATGGGATCGGGCTTTGGTCTTACCATAAATGTCAATAAGACTAAAGTCTTGGCACAACCTTCACCAGGCACACCTCTTCCTCAGTTCAATATCTCCATCTCAAATTTGCCATTAGAACAGGTAGACCACTTCTCATACCTGGGCAGTACCATTTCTGTGAGCTGTACCTGTAACCAGGATGTGGATAAGAGAATTGGTGCAGCCCATGCAGCATATGGACGATTAGCGCACCGGGTCTTCATGAATAAAGATCTGTCCATGAGTACAAAGCTTATGGTGTACAAAGCAGTAGTCATTTCTACATTGTTGTATGGCTGTGAAACGTGGACCCTTTACCGACGTGATCTCAGGAAGCTTGAGAGTTTCCACCTACAAAAACTTCGATCAATCCTGAGGATTAAATGGGAAGACCGCATTACCAATATTGCTGTTCTGGAAAAGGCTCAAATCAACAGCATAGAATCATCCATAATAGGTCACCAATTTAGATGGATTGGTCATGTCCATCGGATGGATGATGTGAGATTACCTCGTCAGATGCTATATGGTGATTTATGCTATGGCACCAGGCCTCATGGTGGTCCTAAGAGGCGCTACAAGGACCAATTTAAGCAGACCCTGAAATTGACAGGTGTTGATTCACAAACCTGGGACATGCTGGCTGAAGACCGCTCAACTTGGCGCCGTACCATCTCGGATACTGTAAAGACGTTTGAAAGGGATCGACGCACACATGAAGAGGCCAAGCGTCAAGCTAGGAAACTTCGAGCAGCCCAACCACGTCCTCCTCCAGCAATACTATGTGACTTGTGTGGTCGCTTGTTCCATGCCAGGATTGGACTCTTTAGTCACCGTAAACACATCCACAAACTGGACTGAAGGAAGAAGATTTATAATTGGATTCGAGTTAAAGCCGATGATGATTTGAAGTGTTTCACCACTTCCAATTCCTTATCTCCGGCTATGATAGCTCCTTTTCCTTCTTTCTTACCTCTACTCATCACCACTGTTTTACTCTTCTCCACATTAATCTACAATGCAGATTGCTCAATCTTTTCATTTATTATGTCTAACTGTTCTTGTACCTCCATCTCATCCTCACCCCTGATCACAACATCATCTGCAAACAACATTACCTTCATCTTTGCCGAACTATAGTCTTTCATTGCTGCCTTCATGATGTCATCCATCACCACTAAGAACAATAAGGGTGACAACACACTTCCTTGCATTAGTCCAGTGTCAATTTTAAACCATTCCGATGTCCCGACTCTAGTCTTCACACTACTGTAGCAAACCATGCACATTCCATTGATCATGTCTCTCAGTTCCTTGCGTATCACCCTATTTGTTAATCTTTCCCAAACTTTTGTTCTAGGGATGCTATCATAGGCCTTTTCTAGATCAATAAAAGTCATTACCGTATCCTTCCCTTATTCCCAACTCTTTTCAATGTTCTGTCTCAGAATGAAAATGGGTTCCTCTGTTGACCTGCCCCCTCTAAATCCAAACTGATCCTCCTCTACTTGGTTTTCTACCTTTACTCTAATTCTTTTTTCTAGGATTCTTTCCAATACTTTGGCAACATGCGAGATGATGGTGATTCCTCGGTAGTTACCACACACCTTCCTGTCTCCTTTCTTGAATATTGGCAATACTATTCCCTTTTTCCAGTCTTCAGGAACTTTCTTCTCTCTCCTCACACTCCTGAGAAGTCTGTATGTCCACTGCAGTCCCACTGGTCCTGCCACCTTGATCATTTCTATTGCCACTTCGTCGATTCCCACAGCTTTCCACATCTTCATCTTCCTAACTGCCCATTCCACTTCTGCCATAGTAATGTCTGGTTCTTCTTCTATTTTTTCCTCCATCGTTTTGGCCATTTGCTAACTTCTCCGCATGCCTTACGTCTCACCTTCAACAGCTCACTGAAATATTCTTTCCATCTGTCCATTATCTCTTTTGGTTTTGTCAATATTCACCTTATTTGTTTTCACGAACCCAGTGTTAACCTTTTCATTTCTTCTACTTTTTATAATTCCAAATAGCAATTTTTTTCCACAATTTAAATCCTCCCTCATTTCCTGGGTGAATTCTTCCCAGCTTTTCTTCCTTTCCTCTGCAATTACTTTCTTGCAATCTCTCTTTGCTTCTATATATTTTGCTCTACTTTCTTCAATCTTCTCTTACCTTTTCTTTCACTCTATCATTCCACCATTTTGTCACCTTTTCCCATACCTTTCCTGATGTTCTACCACATGTTTTCTCTGCACTGTTTACAAATGCACTCTTAAACTTTTCCCATTCTTGTTCCACATGGGTAATATCCATCCTTGGTATCTGTTGTTGCAATTCTTTCTTAAACTCTTCTGCAACCTCCTTATCCTTTAGTCTCCAGACCTTAATCTTTCTTTCCCTTTTTTTCTGGTAATCTCATAACCTTTCATACTTTTAGTTTTGCTACCACTGCCCTATGGTCTCCTCCAAAGGCTTCCTCTGGCATGGCTGTGACATCCATTAGCTATTTCTGATGTCCTTTTTCGACTAATACATAGTCTATCAGAGTTTTCGTCCTTCTATCTCCCCATCCATACCTCGTTATCTTCTGACTATTTTTCTTTCTGAACCACATATTCCCTATAATTAATTGGTTCACTGACAGAAGTCCATTAAGAAATCCCCTTCTGGATTCTTACTGCCATAACCATATGGTCCCAAAATCTCCTCTCTTCCTTGTCTGTCTCTTCCCACTTGTACATTCAAATCTCCCATTACCATTATTTCCTTATCCACTATATATCTTTCCACATCTTCTAGGAATTCTTCTAAGTTCCCTTCTTTATTCCCCATTTGTGGAGCATATACTTGGAACAGATCTTTTGTCCCTATATGGAACTGTATCTTTCCTAACATCATCCTGTCACTTATCTTCTTCACCTCCTCCGCATACTCTAGGACATCCTGCCATATAATCATTCCTACTCCACTTCTTGCCTCCTGTCCTCCACTGTAAAACAGCCTGTATCCTTCCTTTAGTTTACTTTTCCTTTTTCCTTTCCATTTCGTTTCACTGAGACCGAGGATGGCTATATCCTTCTCCATCATCGTTTCACTGAGACCGAGGATGGCTATATCCTTCTCCATCATGAAGTCCACTAGCTCCTCAGTCTTGTCCGTCAGGGTTAAGATGTTGACTGTCCCTATTCAGATCTAGTGATGCTAGTCGCCCATTTCTCACAGCACCCCCAGCATCTGAAGAACTGCGCGTCGCCTGCAGGGGACGCCCTAGCATTTTCCGAGGCTAAACCATATTTGCTATCATTTTAGGCTATTATTAAGATGGGGGATCTTTTATTGAACTAAAATTGATAAAGGTCCAAATCTATTTTTGATAGGTTGGTTGGTGCTTGTAGGTGAAGTTCATTTTGGGAAATTATTTAATTGGATTTTTGTCAAATGCAAACATTATATCTTTTGTTTTAAACAAAATTTGTTTGCTTTGGGTTCCTCTTTCAAATGGCATCATTTTACCTTGCTTTTGGAAAGAAAGACAAATGAGCTTGTTCTGAACCAAATTCAGGAGATGCCTGTTGAACACCATCAAGAAAAGGAAAGCAAAATTCATGGGACACATACTCAGACATGACACTCTCCACCAGGTAATTTTTGAAGGAAAAATTTTGGGGAAAAAAAAAAACAAGGGGACGACCAAGACAATCGTATCTCAGGAACATTGTTAAGGAGATAGAATGCGACTCGTATGCCAATTTGAAGAGAACTGCTTAAGACCGTAAAAATTGGCTGCAACGACAAGGCTTTTAGCCTTTAGAAGCTGATGATGATTTGTAATAATAATAATAATGTTATTGGTTTTACGTCCCTTTGAACTACACTGGCTTTTAGAGACGTCGGGGTGCCGGAATTTTGCCCCTAAGGGGATCTTTAAATATACTGACACGGCTCCCTCGCATTTGCGCACCCTCAAATGCCAGCTGACTGCGCCAAGTTTCGAACCTGCAACCTTGGGCTCAGCAAGCGAGAACGTTACCCCTGAGCCACGCAGCCAGAAGATGATTTGTATTGCATTTAAATGTTGTGGAATCAAAGTCCTGCAATTACAAATTTTAAAAATGGGGTGCAAGATATACATGATGGTGAGTTATGAGTAAATAGGGTAATTAATCTATGTAATTATTTTTCCAGGTTAGCAGGTGTGAGTCAGTCCCCCCCATTTTCAACTGGGCACATTAATGTGTTGGTCGACTGAAAAGCAATTCTTTTATTAGACTATGTATGGTAGGCAAACAGACCCGACCAGCGGTCGGAAACTGCTCAAGATGATGATGATGTATGGTAGGCAAGTGTTTTTAGGGAAATATGAAATTTAAAGAGTTGCATAGGCCTATTTAAAAACTTACTGGAAGTCGTCCATCAGTATTGTCGAAGATTATTTCAACAAATGCATTGAGCACTCTGGGGCCAGTTCCTTCATGGAGCAGGGCTTGCCGTTGTTCTGGACGTAAGTGTGAGAATTCATCACTCAATACAAACTGAATGGCTGCAAGAACAAAAGCAAGTGATTTATCCACTATACATAACAAAAGTTATGGACAAAACAATATATTAGGCAATACACAATCATAGTAGAATTTGGTTATACTGCATTAACTAAATAGTCTTTTGAAAATAATTATTATGGTTTAAATGCAATTGAGAACCAAGGAGGAAACCCCAAAGAATTCCAGTAATATCAAATCAGAGTACGTGAAGGATGAGAGCTTGATGGACACAAAACAACCAAACTTCTGGAAAACTGTTGTTGGTATTCAAGGGGTTGTAAGAATAAAAGGTGTGTTTTTGTTGGAGTGTGGTTGCCGGATAGCCAGGAGCTTATGTGGCTTCAATTATCCAAGCCAGCTTGGGCTGGTGCTTGTGCAATAGTAAGCAATACTGTACAGAAGCAGTGGCCTGAGCTGGCTTGGCTTACTCCTGGCTAGCTGGCAGCAGAGTTCCAACAGAACGCACAATCTGTACAATACTTTGAATATAGCCTGCAGTGGGCCTCACCAAAATGATACTGTTGAGATGGCCACACACACCATTCCAGTAGATGTAGAATTGCCAAGTAGAGAGGAAGTATCAAAATGTAGAGGGCCTGATGGATAAAGCATTGGGCCGGAAATAAAATCTCAGGTTCGAGTCCTGGTTGCACCAGACGTTTCATCTCTCTGGTTAACATCTTAATGGTTTGTACTTAGCCAGAAATAAAAATAAATGATAGAAAATATCACAGTCAATATTAGATTTTCATGTGATACATTTTTGAAAGATGCATCTGTGAACTTGAAGTCAGATTAATTAGAATAATTAAGACTTGTGGCAACTGTCATTGTTCACAAGATATTGAAAATATTGCAGTGCTGCCATGTTGGTTTGGTAGTAAACTTATATATAATTTTCAAAAGAAAAAGTAAACTTATATATGAAAATAAAACAAAGAAACAGTTTCTTTTTCATAAAATGTAAATATGATAAAAATATAAACTGTGGAAAGTATCTGAAAGTAAATTATTTTAAAAAAGTTGATCCTTAATTTCCTGGGTGATCATCTCTAATTTAAAGATTTATATACTATGGGGTACAAACAAGTAATCATTACTTACCATAGAAGAAATTACTCTTGCCTGATCCATTACGCCCCACTATAACAAATTAAAAAGGAGCATATTAGAATTTTTCATCTTATTTGTACACACATCACACATAGCAGATCTCAACAGAATAATGGAAGCTTTGCACAATAGATCTAATGGAAGATACACACATTACATGAATACCTTATATATAGGGTTATTCAGCCAAGAGCGCTACCTCAAATATCTACGGAATCGTTTAAGATATCGGCGTTCTGTTTTCAAATTCTGAAATCGTATTAAGGGGCTCATAGAAAACTGTCCATTTCGTCCCCAGCACATACATAGTTACCAAGAAACTGGTAGCAATTTTGTTTTTTAAAATGGGACTATACTAATTTCACCCTCTAGAATAACCAAGAATCCAGTGGCACGTTCATTGGTGTGCTTATTTTTCAAATCTGACGAGTACGATTTGAGATATTAAAGGTTTCCATATGTGTCGGCATTAGACAGAAAGCAATGTGCCAGCCGCTGGAATGTCAAGTGCACGATTCTCTTGCATGACCCACTCCGTTTTGACAAACACACATGCCGAGCTGGACCAAATCTAATTCTGGTCGGAGGGCTGAAACAGGGTTCACTCAGCCTCGTGAGGCAAAACTAAGAAGAGGTGGGTTTGATTCCCATCTCCGCCATCCTTGAAGTGGTTTTCCATGGTTTCCCACTTCTACTACAGGCGAATGCCGGGACGGTTCTTAACTTAAGGCCAGAGCACAATCTACATCTGTCTCGGGGCCAGATGAGCTCGCAGTTCTGCTCCTTAAAACAGCAATAACTAACTACATCCATCTCCTTTCCCGTAACTTATGCAGGTTTCGTGACATGTGCTTGCAGGGTGGCTCAAAAGGTGATTACACCAGGAAGATGTAGATATGTGCCAAGCAAGCTTCTTAGAACATATACAAATCAATTTCTACACAGGTCCATGGATGCCACTGAAGCAAATCTGACAGCCTAATCAAGGTTTCCCTCCCCTCGCCTGTGTCAGTCTCAGTATTGAGGTAGGATTAATTAACGATTTTACTTTCCATTATCCTACTCTATAATGGGTAGTCAATGCCAGTCATACTATTCAAATAAACAAGAGTTTGATTTTCGTGATTTTATTACTGTAGTTCAAACCCGGCCGAAGCCGTCGGATTTTTTAAGAGCGTTAAAAATCCCTCAGTATGCCTTCCTTCGGAGGGGAAGTAAAGCCGGCGGTCCCATGTCATAGATTTATGGCATGTTAAAGATCTTTCCACTAATTACACCTGTGTGAAACTAAATTGGATAGGTTAAGAATGTAAACAACGCTCTTAGGTTGCTACGTTCGTTGCCAAGAGCCGACTGCGGTGGCGTCTAGTAGCTAGTTCTGAACTAGGCCTAGTAGTCGTTGACGGTGGCGTTTGGCGGCAAAAGTAGGAACTATTTGAAAATTCAAAGTTGCAGTCCCTACTTGAATTAAAAAAACAGATACACACACTAATACAGTCATCACAATTAACACCGGTTATCAGACAAATTCTACACACACCCAAAGTACACGGGGCTACATGACCGCGTTGTCGCAGCCCCTAAACTAAGGAACCAACCAACCAACTTACTTACTGAGTTTTATTTCGCATCATTTGTACAATTATACACAAATGTTCATTTTGAAACCAAAAGTTTTTGCCGTGCTTTTTGTTTTTGGAGGTGAAAGTCCGTTTGTGGGTGTCATTGTGGGTTTGGTAGTGGTCTGTAGAGCTATTTTGTCATGTATGTTTGGATCTGAAGAGCACACTTGACGAGCAAAACATACGCCCACCGGCAAAAAAAAACCGCAACACTTGTATTTTTTAACTATTCTCATAATTTATTGGACTGAAATTATTCTTATGTAAAAATTATGCATAGTTTCTTAACATTTGAAAACCACTTCACATACAGAAAAATGCTTCAAATAAAAAAATCTGTTTATTTTTCTAGAATAAGAAAGAAAAGTGAAAATTTCTTAAATTTTGAGTAAATTTCATAGTCGTTTAAAAATGTTAATCTGAGTTCCAAAATTTATCATTACAGAATTAATCCATTCCTTTGGGTACTGACAAGAACTGAACAACGGGTATTTTCACCCCTAGCATGAATCACCTCGCGTAACCTCTCTGCCATACTTGCGATGATTTGTGAAATGCTTTCCTGTGGGATGCGTTCCCACTCCTCATGCAGCATCACCCGAAGTTGCTGGAGAGTCTCAGGAGCACGATGTCGAACATTTCTGGCCAACATATCCCAAACATGTTCAATTGGATTGAGGTCAGGGCTCCTAGCTGGCCAGTCCAGTGCATAGATTCCAACCACATGCAGTTACTGCTGGACGCAGGCAGTGTGTGCTCGTGCGTTGTCGTGCATCAGGCGAAATTCATCCCCGACAAATGGAGCAAATGGTACACATGGTTTTCAAGGACTTCCATAATGTACCGGTCAGCTGTGAGAGTCCCATTCTCAATTAGGTAAAGTTCAGTCCTGGCATCCATACTGACCCCGGCCCAGGGCATGTGGAACTCCCGTCGAATGCAGTCGAAAACCTTTCTCCAACCCTCCTCCACACTCCTTCTCTTCCATCAGGTGATCTGACACCGAATTTCTTCTAGTCTGTGAAGAGAACGGCTTGCCATTGCTGTTGTGTTTTTATTGTTAAAAATAAAGTGCTGCGTTGTTTTTTTTTCCCTGGTGAGTGTATAACACTACCACTTTGATAATTACAATGATTTTCATACCTTGTATCATTTTAAGGGACTCAATACGAACTGAAATTAATGTCTATTAACATCTAAATTACAAAAATATGAGTATTTTAGTAAAATTTCTTAAACATCCAACGACGGCACGCATGTTTCTTATGACGTCATATTTCGCAGCCTCTGTTGCCAGCATATTGGATACAAAACACACCACACAGGCCATGCTAAAGACATAGGTCAGGATAAAGATTATTGATGCAGGAGTGCTCCCTCTGTGAGTGACAAAACCCAAGGGGTGCATACTGGGCTAATGCGGCCCATAGGGACGTGCTACCTATCCCTTATTGGTCAACTTGCCGTGAATACTGCCTACAGTGGTGTATGCGCCGAGTTTGCAATATGCTTCTTGTCCTATAATTCACTCGGATACCCAGCACATTCCACTCTCGTATACTGTTACTGATATAAATACCATAACCCTAATAAGAAACGAGGGACAACTAAGCTAACGTAGCACGGAATGACACAAGAACGAATGATAAAATACAGTACATAAATTCGCCAAAATACCTTTCCAAATGATGAAAAATAAAATCAGGAAATGATAAGATGTTTACTCCTCCACTGACTATAACCCACCTGCCATCCCCATTTTAGACCACAACTTATATATGTAAAAGTCCAGTCGTGTCCGCCATTATGAGCGTGAATTATTGTCAGAGACAGTATAGCCAACCCCGTGCTCATGGTACTGTGTATTATATTCTTCTTCTTCTGCTTTTACGGCCTCATTGGACCACTTCAGTCAATCATTTCTTGGTCCTCTTCTTCAGTAAGTTTCCTTTCCGAGTCGCCCAGTAGCTCTTCATTCACTCTGATCTTCTCAGGCGTTCCTCATCTGTAAATACCTTTTTACTGTATTACGTTTGTCTATTTTAGCCTGAAATCTTATTTTTATATCTCTCAGTTTTATTTTATTTTGTTGTTTTGTTTTGCAAGTCATCCAAGGTTATTTCCAATTCTTTCATATCATCTCTAATTTCCTTGATCCATCCTACTTGTTTCATATTCCAAAGTTTCACTACAATTTTTCTAGATAACCTGGTTTCTGGTGTCCTCGTGATGTGACCAAAGAAAGAAATCCGTTTCTTCCGAATAGTATCAGTGATGGGCTCCAGTTCTCTGTATACCACTTCATTTGATACTATCCGCCACTGTCCATCTTTCTGATATTTTTTATTTATGCATGTTCTAGCTATTCTTCTTTCTACTTTTAAAATTTTGTCGATTCTGTTTTTTTGAGTAACTTTAAAAAGAGTTTCACTTCCATAGGTCACCTCTGGTTGAACCACCGACTTGTAATGTTTTAATTTTGTTGCGATTGATAGACATTTTCTTTTATATGTAGACCATGTTAATTTTTGGGCTTTTATCATTTTATTAGTTCTTTCTTGCCATGCAGGTTTCTCATCCAAGTTGTAAGTTATAATTTCTCCTAAGTATTTAAATTACTTCACTATTTTAACTTTCTTGTTATTTACTGTTATGTGATTGATTACAAGTGGATTTGCTACCATTACCTCTGTGCAGAAATTACAGGGGAGTCCACTCATACCTCACTGTGCCAAGATATATGAAAAGATATTAGAAAGTAGAATACGAGCCAAAGTGGAGAGAAAATTGAGAGAGGAGCAGTATGGATTCAGACCTGGGAGATCAACAGTGGATCTCATATTTTCAGTAATAAAAGAAATACAGAAATTTTTGCAGGAACATTCAACAAGTTGCTAAATTGCAAAGATCCACCAGAACTGCTTCAAATAAATAGACACCACTATTAAAACACCATCAGAAAACATAAATCCACCCACAATCCAAGAAGTCTACAAAGCACTTTTTTTTTTTTTTTTTTTTCAATAGTAAAATTTGCTACATGACTTTTGGTTTTGACAATGGTTACAGCCTACCATGTCCAATCCAATGTTTTTTTGACCAACTCGCCCATATCAATGGTTTTTGACAATGGTTACAGCCTAACGTGTCATCAAAAGTGCCCCGCTAGCTTCTTCCGGCCAAGTCGCACCTCAACCCAACCAGTGTAACCTTCGTTTTGTCCAAACGAATGGGTTTTGACAGTGGTAACAGCCTAACACGTCCAATCCAATGGGTTTTTGACAATGGATACAGCCTAACTCATCCAGATCATTGGTTTTTGACCATGGTTACAGCCTAACGTGTCGTCAACAGTGCCCCACTAGCTTCCTGCGGCCAAGGCCGCACCTCAACCCAACCATTCTAACCTTAGTTTTGTCCAATCCAATTGGTTTTGGCGGTTTTAGCCTGCGGGCTGCGTTAGCTTTTGAATCCTGCAAAATTTTCACTTGTTTTCACCTTAAATACACGTTTTCTTATACTCTGTACAAAAAAAAAAAGGGGGTGGGGGTGGTGGTGGGGGGTGGAGAAGGTTGGTTGAATAATAGTTGAGGAAACGAGAACATGCCTTTGACACTCACAACTACGTTAATGCGGATAATACATGATTTTCACACCTTTCTAGGAGAAATTGCCGTTTATTATCACTAGAGCACTGGAAATATGTACTAAATTACGTAAATATACGTGTTGTTTTCTTGCTCATTGAACGACGGCAGCCATGTTCCTCAAGTGCTGAGCATTTGTCAACTGTTACATGGGCGGAGACATGAAGACACATTCACGTCATAGTAGTGTTGCCAAAATGTAAGATATAAAATACACCACCACATGAGGTCAATCATATGCGTGCCTAAAGCCATTGGTCTAGAAAAAGATTGTGTGTGACTATTTCCACTGTGCGTGGCAAAAAACAGAGGTGCATATCTGGCTAACGTGGCCGGCAGGCTAAAACCATTGTCAAAACGAAGGTTAGAATGGTCGGGTTGAGGTGCACTGTTGTCAAAAAACAATTGGATTGGGCGTGTTAGACTCTAAGCATTGTCAAAACCACTGTTCCTTTCATTAGAACCCTCACAGTATGCTACCTAAAGTCTGTTTGCCGAGTCGAGATAGTGGAAGTAAACACAGTTGTACACGTCATTGCAGGGCTGCAAGGGGTGCATAGAGCTGTGCCTGTTGAACGTACGCCAATTTCAAGTGCTGTGTATAGCCTACATGTGAAGCGGGCTGACTTATTGGTTACATGCTACAGCATGATTTATTGTTCCTTTACGTATTTATTTTATTAATTTTTAACTCCTTATGACAGGCAACAGTATACAGTGCAGCAAGTCTTGTCTTTTCTAGGGCTACGGCATGACTTATGATCTCTGAGCTTCTTGGCTACCCCTGTCCGGCAGAGCTGATGACGTGAACTGGGCGCGTTTCCCTGTCCAGGCAGTCACGTGACCAAGTACAAGAATTTACGCGCACTATCTCGACTCGGCGAATATACTTTAGATCTACTATAGGCTACTGTATGGGTGGGGTTTGCTTGGGGCTGGCAATACTGTGCTAGGGCATAAATCATGCTGGCTGACACAGCTGGAATTTTACTACATAAATCGTGACATAATTTTGGAAGGCTGGTGGGTTATAGACAGCGGAGGAGTGAACCACATCATTTCCACATGTATTTTGAATCATTACAGAAGGTATTTATGGCCAATATCAGTAGTTTCATAATTTTTTCCATATGTTTTCGTCTCATAAACTGTTCAAGATTAATTGGAGGATTATCCATTTCGCAAGGTCCGTATTGACGTGTACAATAACAATTAAATGGGACAAGGGGGTCTCCGCCCAATCAATACAATTTTATTATTGGCAACTATTAATTTAATGCCATTAAGGACATGTTTCGGGCCTCATGGGCCCTTCTTCAGCCGCAGAAATTAATAACTTAATCACAACCATCACAATACACAAAACACATACACTTTAAGAAAAACATTGAAATAGACTCTAAATTAATTCTAAAATATAATCTTATCATGCTGCAAAAATTAAAAGTAACATTCGAAAATTAATATCAAAATACCATCCCATCCACATTATAAAAGTACAAAACTAGCACAGCTAGAAAAGACATCTGGTCTTGGTGACCTTATCCATATTATGGCCTAGCAGGTGCCTTATTCAACAAGCCATCGAAAATTTTTTTTGGTTAAAATGTTTAAAAAATAAATATTGGATGTGATTATAGTGCGGTCAGTGGGCTCGCTGATTCTCCATTTGTGTTTCGGGTTCCTGTTTTGAAGCCAATCTTCATGACCTTGGCCCGGGAAAATTGCCTTGAACCAAAGTTGGGCCGTTGTTATTATCTCATTGCCGGATTGGTTTTTCCGACGCATTCATTCTTCTAAAACCCATCATTATTTCTTTATAGTTGGGAAGCATGCTTAAACTCTGGCTGGTTCAACCCATCACAGGATCCGTATGAAGTTTGCTTCAAAGTGTAATGTCTTCACCCAATCCGGCAATGAGATAATAACAACGGCCCAACTTTGGTTCAAGGCAATTTTCCCGGGCCAAGGTCATGAAGATTGGCTTCAAAACAGGAACCCGAAACACAAATGGAGAATCAGCGAGCCCACTGACCGCACTATAATCACATCCAATATTTATTTTTTAAACATTTTAACCAAAAAAAATTTTCGATGGCTTGTTGAATAAGGCACCTGCTAGGCCATAATATGGATAAGGTCACCAAGACCAGATGTCTTTTCTAGCTGTGCTAGTTTTGTACTTTTATAATGTGGATGGGATGGTATTTTGATATTAATTTTCGAATGTTACTTTTAATTTTTGCAGCATGATAAGATTATATTTTAGAATTAATTTAGAGTCTATTTCAATGTTTTTCTTAAAGTGTATGTGTTTTGTGTATTGTGATGGTTGTGATTAAGTTATTAATTTCTGCGGCTGAAGAAGGGCCCATGAGGCCCGAAACATGTCCTTAATGGCATTAAATTAATAGTTGCCAATAATAAAATTGTATTGATTGGGCGGAGACCCCCTTGTCCCATTTAATTGTCATCATAAACTGTTACCATTAATTGTTCAAGAGTGGTGAACCTGGATTCTACATTGGACTTAAATAATGAAAATTAAAATCCACAGCCTGCTTCCAGTCTCCGACCGGGTCAGGAATGGAATGAATGAAGCCCCCATCTAGCGGCGAGAATATGGACTGTGCCGGCTGCCGAGGCCTGACGCACTCCTCTGGGGCAATGATTAAATGAATGACAGATGAAATGAAATGATAGTGGAGAGTGTTGCTGGAATGAAATTGTGACAGGGAAAACCGGAGTACCCGGAGAAAAACCTGTCTGCCTCAGTTTTGTCCAGCACAGATCTCACATGGAGTGACCGGGATTTGAACCTCGGACTCAGCGGTGAGAGGCCGGCGTGCTGCCGCCTAAGCCACGGAGGCTTACATTGGACTTAAATAATATTATATGAAATTTTCATGATTTCCATACCTTATTTCATATTCTCGGGAATCATTACCAATTGAAATTACTGTCCATTATCACTACTTCACTGGAAATACAGTATGTGCTAAATTACGTAAATGTGCGTTTTTGTTTCTTGTTCATTCAACAATAATTGCCATGTTTGTTTGACGCATCAAGTCTCTTCAACTGTTACCAATGTGCACACAGTAACGTCATATTACTGTTACGAACATACGGGATACAAAATACACCTTGCAAATATGTGAAAAAGCATTAATTGGTACAATGATTGGTCTGGATAAAGGTCATTGATGTGCATGTACTCTCACTGTGCATGACAAAAACCAGGGATGTATATATTAGCTAACGTGGGCCGCACTACCTAGCAATTATTGGTCTGGATAAAGATTATTGATGAGTAGGCCTAGTACCATATGCATGGGATTGGCAATATTGTATTTGTCCCATAATTCATGTGTACTATGATGGACACAACTTGAATTTTACTCTATAAGTCCTTCCTCTCAGTGAGATTAATAGTTAATAGTACATTCTACAGACTTTCATGGCTGAGAATAGCATTCATAGTTACTTTCCCAAATTGTACAATCCCACTAACTAGGATTCATACGGGCTAGCCTACATTAAGGTATCAAGCGAGTAACTTACCCACAACATTATGCCTGCAATCGAATGGCTCTACAATAGTCTGCTCTCTGTAACTCTTGAAGCCCTGGATGATTACCTAAACAAATTCGAAATCATGATAAATTACAACAGACTACAAAATCTTTGGGAATACATAACCTAATACTCACATCCAGAATATCAACAGAACTATTAGCTTATTTAAGACAAACAAAAAAAGAATAACACCTTGCTGTACCTGTTTAATAAACATGGTTATCCTCTGACACTAAAATTGAAAGGAAATATCCATAAGACAACAAGATTCGTTGCACTTTATTGGCAATCTATCATGTTGTGGAACAGAGAGCGGCGAATAAAAGTTTTTCAAGTAGCTGACATCGATACGAATGAGATGGTATTAATGTTAAGACACTTTCGTACATCAATGTACGACCAGAGAACCGTCAATTATGGTAGACATCACACAAAATCAACAAACCACAACACAACCATAACAAAAATGTTCCAATTAGCTCCTTCGAACACTAGTGTCGTAATTTTAACGCGCCAATTTAAGGCGGCAAGTATAAGACAACACCTCTATTGCAACGAAACTTGCACACAAATGAACTTGAAATGTATCACATGTATATAATTCTTTTAGCTAGTCTCCTTTTCACCAAATAGGTTAACTGACCGATAGTTTACAATAAATTCCCAACAAGACGAAGCAGAATCAATCAACTTAATATTAAGTGTTGTCTAGTGTTGTCATCAACATCCACACAGCAGTCACTTTCGCGTCGACCCTAAATCAGCAATACCAACTGGTGAAAACAAACTATCGAGGTCTTTCCTGTAATACGAACTACATTTTCAATTTTTATTTTATTTTATTAGTGTCCTTCGTTTAAGATGGCGAGTAAACTGTTGCGTTTAAAAAACATACAGTATATAGTTCTATCAACTTATGATAAATTAATAATAATAATAGTAATCATACTAATATAATATTGCCATTTAATAATTTACATAGCGTCAGGCAACAGCGTCTATATTATAATTGCAGACGGCGATGGCTCATGAAATTACATGCAAGCACTGACAGGGAACATTGTTTACATTATAAATAAGTAGATAGTCATCAACAGTAATATTATATTAATAGTTTCTTTGAAGCAAAGTCTACTTTAAATGGACTCAAATACATGAACCTCTCTTATATTCCTAATCCTGGGGGGGGATTTTGATTTCCAGGTATGTTGTATGTATTGCCCCTCTCGTGAAAAATCAAAACTTTCGACCTCCCCCTCCTTGACAGTTGTCCGCCATCTTGAAAATACCGTCAAGAAAACACTTTTTTTTTCCAGTTTTTCCTCCTTAACTCACTTCCAGTGCATTTTAGGCACCACCTAGAGAGAAGGTCGTGCAATACAGTTTTAATATGCGAGTGACGTCACGGCCCAACGGCTGTGTGGCCATGGATACATAGCAATAACATTCGTGTTTATGGTGTGGTTTCCTCGTTTTGTGTTTCGTGTTTACGGTCCCGGTACTGATTTTCTCGGAATTCCTATCCGGTTATACTTCATGGTTATCAGTGCAGTGTTACGTTATGCCTAATAAGTGCAGTGTGCCAAATTATAAATACAATTAAGCCAATGGACCTTCTCCTAACTATGAAGAGAAGAATTCGAAATCGATACCAGCTATTCACCGCAATATATTCCTACAAAACATACCAAGGTACGGTATGTGTTATGTGACAGACTGTAGTTGACAACATTTTTTTTTTTTTTTGTCTTTTGTGAGAAAAGAAAGACAACGAACAGTGCATCCAAGATGGAGTCTTTTGAGTGTTATTTGTAATGTGTACGGTATGCGTTTTCTTGTAAATAAATATCTTTCATTTTCCCAAATAACTACGAAGTGACGTTTCTGTTCGTAACATCTGGCGACCGTGACAGGACATAGAAAGGAAGTTTGATCAGAAAACGTGGTGTATACCATGCATCATTCACGAAAATTGTAGCTTCATTTCAAGTTTTGTTGGAGAAACAAATAAAGGACTTAGTCGCTATCCGAGGAGATTATGCCTTGGTGGAAGAGAAGGCTAACCTCATAAGTAATCTGGACCAGGAGATCTTCCAACACCTCATGGAAGATGCGATGTCAGAAGAAGACCTGATCACAGAAGTAGACGGAGTAGATGACTATAAATGAAAGTTTCATATGTTAGCAGCGGCTGTTTCCGATGCTTTTGCATGGACGATAAAACGTGAAGACGAAGTCCAGTCAACGGTAAGCACCAGTAACACTCATAACCCAAAAAGTAAATACGGCCTTCCAAAGATAGAATTCCGAAAATTTGGTGGAAATCTACGAGATTGG
This sequence comes from Meconema thalassinum, assembly GCA_946902985.2. Lineage (NCBI taxonomy): Eukaryota > Metazoa > Arthropoda > Insecta > Orthoptera > Tettigoniidae > Meconema > Meconema thalassinum. Next base: position 898,978,700 of record OX336390.1, read on the forward strand.
TTAGGTTTCTGGAATCAATTTCAAAAGATTGATGAAGATGAAGAGTTAGATAATGCCGATAAATACGAATATCTTATTCAAGCAACATTGCCAAACTCCAAAGCTGGCGACATCGTTGACAGTTTTCCATCTACAAGTGGAAATTACCCTAAAGCAATACAGAAACTGTTGTGTATTCGAACCCTCAGAAATGTATGTTTTAAAGAAATGTCATCCTCAACAGTTGGTAACACATACAGACCACCAGAGACTCAGTTATCAATTACTCGAGCGACCAGAGCCGTTATTGTGGCCCACTGATCTGTATTGTTCCTTGTTCTGTATATATAGTTTGGCTTCCTCATAATAAATGGTCAGTCTTAGAAAACACAAAAGTGGTGTCAGAAGTAGGATTGAAAAATAACGTGTACGGTGCCGAAGTTCAACTCCACGCCGTGAAACTTACGCAAAACGTGCTACCGAACGAAATTCAACTCCACGCAAGTTAGTGTATCAGTGAAGCATCTCCCTTCATCATGGCAGAAGGAATATCCACAGAACTTCTTCAGACTCTTTCTGGGATTATTGCTAGTGCTATCAGGGAATCCACCACACGAGGTGGCAACGGGAATGAGCCGATGTCACCGGGACGGCCTAGACCACCACAATTCTCAATGCCAGCATACCACGCCGCCGATGGGACCACCATAGGGGACTATTTCATGCGGTTCACATGGGTGCTCGGTCTCAGTAAGGTACCGGAAAACGAACACGCGCAGTACGCACGTGTCTACATGGGCGCCGAACTTAACGAAGCTTTGAAGATTCTAGTAAGTCCCGTCGACCCGGAAACTCTCTCATACAGCGAAATCCAGTCAAGATTGTCGAACCATTTTGACGCCAGCCGTAACAAATATGCAGAGAGCATAAAATTCCGGAACGTCATGCAGAGAGCAGGGGAGACGATCGCCAGCTTCACTCTCAGATTAAGACAAGCAGCAATACACTGTGAGTACGGAGAATTTTTAGACCACCTGCTAATTGAGCAACTGCTTAAAGGTTTGGAATCGAGGGACATGTGTGACGAAATTATTTCCAAGAGACCGGAGAGCTTCACTGCTGCGTACGAGATAGCCTGCGCACTCGAAGCCACCCGGAACACTGCTGACGTGGTTAAGAATTCGAATATAACCTCAAAATCCGATTCAACCAATCGGATAGGCTTCGAAAAGCCACAGTCACGGAGGGGTGGCAACCAATGGCAACGTGGGATATCGACCAATTGTCAACAGAAATCCGACCAATCAAGGCCTCAACAAGGATTGCATCCAGCATATCCAACGCAGAATGCCGGCCATGTGGCAAGAAAGGTCACATTGCCAAAGTTTGTAGGTCCAAACCAAAGCAGCGGAATACAAATCACGTGACCGAAGGAGAACAACCAGCTAACAGTGTTGATGTCATACATCAATTCAACAAAGTTGAGGTCATCGGAACAATGCAGTCTCCAGGGAAGCAGTTGATAGTTGTCATCATAGAGGGAACCACCGTCAAGATGGAACTAGACACCGGCGCCCCCTGTTCAATGATGAGTAAACTGAGGTTAGGTATGATCAAACCAAATTGTATTTTACAGAAGGTTGATCGTATTTTTGCGAGCTACTCTGGCCACCGTATTAACTGCATCGGGAAGACACCAGTCACCGCTACCATTGGCACCATCTCCAGGAACCTCGACCTCTACATCGTCGACGATGAATTCGAGACACTCCTTGGTCGAGAGTGGATCTCTGAGTTTGTGCGAGAGATCAATTTCGAGCAGCTTTTTGGAAAACCAGAACCGTTCCACCAACTCTCCGTCAAACAGTCTCTGTCCCTGGACCAGCAAAAGGAACTTGACGCCACCCTCAACCGCTACCATGATGTCTTCAGTGATACCCCCGGGAAGCTGTCAGGCCCACCAGTGAAGATGCACCTGAAGGATGGCGCCACCCCAATCTTCTCCTGAGCACGTGACATTCCTGTAGCCCTGCGAGATGCCTATGCCAAAGAAATTGACGCAAAAATCACATCTGGTTTCTACAAGAGGGTCGACTACTCAGAGTGGGCGTCAACAACTCATGTCGTTGTGAAGAAGAACGGCAAGTTGAGAATCACGGGAAACTACAAACCTACACTCAACCCGCGGATCATCATTGATGAACACCCGATTCCGAAAGTGGAATACTTGTTCAACCAATTGCGTGGTGCCACCCTCTTCTGTCACCTGGACGTCACAGACGCATACACTCATCTTGAGGTCGATGATGAGATTAGCCAAGCCCTCGCGCTCAACACTCCAACCCATGGCCTGATCCGTACAACTCGTGCTGTCTACGGAGAAGCCAACATCCCCGCTATCTGGCAACGGCGAATGGACACGGTTTTGCAGAAACTCCCAAATGTTGTGAGTTTCTTTGACGACACCATTGTTTTTGCCGATAGTTTTCGCAATCTGATGGAGGCCCTCACCGTGGTACTAGAGCGCTTTCGCCAACACGGTCTCAAGCTCAACCGAGCAAAATGCAGCTTTGCAGAACCTGTCCTGGAAGATCTTGGCCACAAGATTGATGCTTCAGGCATTCATAAGTCTGATGCGCACATCCACGCCGTACAGGACGAGCCAAAACCAACGACTCCAGAGGAACTCCAGATGTTTTTGGGGAAAGCGACATACTACAGTGCCTTCATCCATAACCTGTCAACGAGAGATCGGCCACTCAGAGACATGCTGTTGAAGGATCCTCTCATATGGACACCAGACGGCGACAGTACCTACCAGGGCATCAAGGACGTTCTAACCTCACCGCAGGTCCTTATGCAGTACGATCCAACACTACCACTTTTGCTGGCAACGGACGCCAGCAAAACCGGTCTCGGCGCAGTGCTGTCTCACAGGCTCAGCAACGGACTAGAACGGCCTATCGCATATGCCAGTCGGACAATGTCATGTACGGAGCAAAGGTACCCCCAGATCGACAAGGAAGCGCTCGCCATCGTTTGGGCAGTACAAAAGTTTTTCAACTATCTGTACGCTCGACACTTCACGCTAATCACGGATCACAAGCCCCTGACGCAGATCCTACATCCAGAGAAGTCGCTACCAGTCCTGTGCATTAGTCGCATGGCCAATTATGCCGACTACCTCGCACACTTTAACTACACTGTGGTTTTTAAAACATCGAAGCAAAACGCCAACGCTGACTACTGCTCTAGAGCACCGTTACCATCGACCGTCAACAAGACCCAAAACTCAATCTCGCAACAGAGGGAGGAAACAGAGGATTACGACGACTTTGATTGTTTTACAGTTCACCAGACGCAGCAGTTACCAGTCAAATCCGAAGCCATTGCACGAGAGACGAGGAAGGACCCTGATCTCGGTAGAATTGTCAAACTTCTGGAAGGAGGCCAAGATCTCACCCGCCAGGGCTTCAAGGCACCACAGGTAAAATACACGCTCGCCGCCAACTGCTTGATGTTCGAGCACAGAGTAGTGATTCCACCTGCACTGCGAGATGCGATCCTCAACTACCTCCATGCAGCTCACCTGGGGATCGTCAAATGAAGGGAATGGCACGTTCCTTTGTGTTTTGGCCAGGCATCGACTCCGACATCGAGAAGCTCGCAAAGTCCTGCACCACATGCGCAACCCATGCGCACGCTCCACCCAAGTTCCGCGAGCATCACTGGGAGTACCCAAAGGCACCGTGGGAACGCATTCACTTCGACTACGCGGGCCCAGTAGCTGACAGCATGCTTCTGATTGTTGTAGACGCCTACAGCAAGTGGCTCGAGGTCAAGACAACAACCACCACGACAGCTGCAGCAACAATCTCCCTGATGGATGACCTGTTCACAGCGCACGGCACCCCAGTCACCGTCGTTTCAGACAATGGCAGGCAGTTCGTCTCAGAAGAATTCAAGGCCTTCCTGCAGAACAGTGGTGTGAAGTACCACAAGCTTACAGCACCATACCATCCATCAACTAATGGCCAAGCAGAACGGTATGTCCAAACGGTGAAGGATGCCCTCTACGCGATGAAAACAACCACAGGAACTCTGCAGACACACCTGAACGAGTTCCCTCGCCAATTTCGAAGAGCACCGCACTCTACCACCGGATAATCTCCATCTCAACTATTCCTGGGACGAGAACTTCGGACACGTCTCAACCTGGCGAGACCCGAAGACGTTCGCACTAGAGTCTGCGAGGAACAGAAAGCAGAAATGGACTCTACATTCCGCACCTTCGAAGCGGGTCAGTCAGTCTACTTCCGCTCTGGCAACCCGAACCTGGACAAGTGGTCTCCGGTACCATCGCAGCCCGCATTGGAGATCTTCACTATGATATCAACTACCGGGAGAAACGAATAAAGCGCCACATCGACCAAATTAGGCCATTTCCAGGAATACGGCCAAACACAGAGAACCAGGAACCGACCAGCGATGAACCTACCGAAATTCCACCTAGGCCACGACGTGTTCGGTTCTTCCCAGCACCAGCTACCGCAGTACCACCCGAGAGGATGCCACAAGTGATCCGTGGAAACCAAACACCAACACCAGCTACTCCAGTTATACCGCGCATGTCTACACGCAAACGCCGCCCACCATTAAGATTTTCACCATAGACATAAGTTCAATTTAAAAGAGGGAGGAAATGTTGTGTATGCGAACCCTCAGAAATGAATGTTTTAAAGAAATTTCATCCTCAACAGTTGGTAACACAAACAAACCACCAGAGACTCAGTTATCGATTACTCGAGCGACCAGAGCCGTTATTGTGGCGCACTGATCTGTATTGTTCCTTGTTCTGTATATATAGTTTGGCTTCCTCATAATAAATGGTCAATCTTAGAAAGCACAAAATAAACTTAAATCACGTTTTGGCAAAGATTCTTTGTTGGTGGAAGTCTACACTAGAGAACTATTGACAATGATGAATTCTTGTAGTAGTCTTGACATCTCATCATTATATTACAGACTCGAAACTGTACATGGTGCTTTGGAGAGACTAGGTGTAACTTCCGTGGAATATACAGCAATGTTTTTTCCTATGATTGAATCATGCTTGTCTATAGATGTGTTACGTGCCTGGCAGAGGAGTGGCGGTGGGAAGGAATGTGAAACTAGTGAACGTCTTAAAGGTTTGATGAAATTCCTGGAGAATGATGTCGAGAGAGAGGAAAGGATCAAACTCGCCATCCCAAGTAAAGGTAACATCAATGTGAATCCTGACAAGTCAAAAGGTACGAAGAAAATTGACATTTACAGTGAATTACCACCTACCGCAGCTGCACTTGTGGATTGTAATCTTAAACTAAACTGTATATTTCGTGATAGGTCCCATGTTAGTTCAAACTGCTCCGTGGCAAAGCAGGTGGCTTTAAAGGAGAGAGTCTCAATTGTGAAGAATAAGAGAGCATGCTTTCTCTGTCTGAAGAAAGGACATGTTTCAAAGATGTGCAGAAGTCAGTTAAAATGTGATGACTGTAGCAAAAAACATAACAGCCTAATATGTCTAGGCCCAACACATTCTACTGAAGCTACCAATGAGAAACTTCAGTCTCATTCTTTGATTTCAAATGAAGAGCGTAGTGGTATGCAAGGTGTTATTTTGCATACATTAAACGTCAAGGACATTGGAGAATCCTCTGCAATGGAGGTAAGGGCTCTACTGGATACTGACAGTCTGAGGTCTTATATGCTTGAATCAGTTGCGCAGAAGTTAGGTTACACCAGTCATCGCACAGAAATGCTACGCCATTCACTATTTGGTGGGGTAGTCACAGAGGAGAGCCAGCATATGTGCTATAGGATCTACATAGAGTGTTTAGGAAAACCTTATGCCTGCGATTTTGAAGTATTAGGGCAACATTTAATTACAGGGTACAATACCATGTTAAAGGACCCATGGTTGCAAGAACTAAGAGCAAAAAGGGTACAGATTTATGATAATGAAGGTCCCATTGAACTATTAATAGGTGCTGATGTAGCTGGAAAGTTAACGACTGGACAAACGTGTACACTAAGCAATGGTCTTGTATGTATTGAGACACTGCTGGGGTGGACTGTGATGGGTAAAGTAGTTTCCGGAGATCATTCAAGCATGACCAACCTTGTCACTTCTCTCTTTATCAGAGAGGCTTCAGTTGAAAAACTGTGAGAACTGGACGTGCAAGGTATTTGCGATCCGGCCGTAAGGAAAACTCAAATTGAAGAAAACTTTCCAACAATGGAGCACTTTCAGAAAACCGTGTCTATTAATGGAGAATTTAGGTATGATAGAAAAAAATCATTTATTGTATCTAACAGGGTCATGGCTGAGAAGAGGTTAGTCAACACAAGGAAGAAAGTGGAAAATTTTGGACTAGGTGAGACGTATGAAAATATTTTCACTGAGTGGGAAAGGAGTGGTGTTATTGAACCGGTCCAGGAGGATGAAAACTTCAGACACTATTGTTCTGTCTCGGGGTTGGAGGGATGTGACGAACAAGCTGAGTTAGTGTCCAATTTAGGGGTGGTGTCCAAAAGGTGCGAGTCTCCACGTAATTGGGGAAACCACGAGTGTAGGTGTTTGTTAAAGAATGTGGGGAATTGGGAGTTAGCTCTATCTGGGGTGTGATTGGTCCTTAAGAGATGCGCGCTCTAGATGGGATGAATTGTAGCACTAAACAAACAGCTGCAAGTGTGCTAGGAGCCTACCTGCTGACTGTGGATGTCTGAGGTCCTAGGGTCGTATCGACCCTAGGGGCTCAACAAGACCTCGTCGGCGTTTAGCTCGAGTCCTCGCGAGCTGGATTGAGAGTTAGGGGTAGTTTTCCTCCATCCTCTTCTTCTTCTTAATCCTCCTGGTCCTTCTCCTCTTCTTCTGTGCCGTGTTGTTCCTGGTGTGTGTAGATGGAGTGTAGTCGTGTAGTCCTGGCTCCTTGTTGATGTGTAGGTAGAGTGTGCTTATGAAGGGGTGGGTATTGGGTGTGGAACAATGTTTGTGTACAAATTTTGGTAACATAATACCTAAAACATATGATAATATTAATTTTTACATATGGCATCCTGCCGTTGCGTGATAAACATTATAATGTAACCATTTGGCAATAATAAGTTCTACATATAGCCGTTCCATACAGGAAGGAAAAAAACATCGGTTGGGCGGGTGGATGTGCCATCCATGTGGTTTGATGAAAGTGTGATGAAAAAATTGCTTCCTGCATGTACATCGTATAAGTGTATGAAAGATTGAAGAAAACAGAAAAACAGGTGCCCCGGGGTATAAATTTAAAGGTATATGTATTAAATTGTTTATTCTGTTGGGGTGAAGTAGGGCACCTTCACAATTTATTGTTAAGAGAATAGAAAAGAAAGTGCATATGTGTGCATAAACTTGTTCGATGTCTATATGTGGCAATAGTAGATTCGTATTCACATTTTAAAATGATGCATAGTAATGCTAACAATATTAATAGTAAGAATAACAATAGTGACAATAATCATAGTTCTAATAATAAACCTTATCATTTACGAGCTCGGTCGCTCTCATCTGGCCATTCTCCTACTTTTTCCTATTATACGCCGTTTCGTACCTACCTTTCAACCTTCATTTCTTTCACCTGTGCCTGCGGTTTAGTGGCTAAACCGCTCAGCCATTATACGCTCGTGAATTTCCCCCCGTGGGTGGAAAAATTCACCTTGATGGCTAGGATAGACGCTCACAAGGCTGCGTCTTCCCTGGCTATCGTTTTCCGCTCATTATTTAAGCGTTTTTTTTTTGTGTGTGACAGCGTCAGCGTCGCTTGGTGCCCCACGGTCACTTCACGTCGCTGATCGTGACGTCGTCACCTTTAGAGGTGCGACTGAAATTGGTGAAAAGCAGTGAATTTGTGTGTGGCATAATTAGTGTAAGGTATGTGTGTCTGGGGGCTGTATTTACAAGGGGTGAATTCATATATGTCTGCCTTCTCTGTAAATAAAATGCATTAGTGCCTTTCTTGCGCCATCGTGCGCACCCATGTTGCCTCCTTGTGAATATGAAAAGAAGTAATGGATTACTGTGATCACATACATATGTCAAAATACCCTTTATCTCTGTAATTTTGCGTATACCTTTTTATATGGCGCCGTCTAAATCTAACTTAATCTAAGGTGGCCGTATACTACCATGCTACTAATTTTACCCTTTGTGTATATGTGTATTTGTGTGTCTTCCCAGTGTGTACGCATTGTGTGAAGTGTGTGTTCGTCGCCGGTGGTCCACCTTACCTTTACCATGATCATTTGCGCTCCCACGATGCTGCAGTGGTGGGGCCCTTCCACTGGAATAAAGTACATGATTAATAGAATTATGTCCTTGGCCAAAATGCTGTTGCTGTGCACATCGCGCAGCGCTGTTTTAAGGGTTGCTTCGGTTGTGCCTTTTTATCCTCTAGGGGTCGCTACCCGCTATTTACTCTTAGGCTATAATATGCATTTAAGTGGCTCACGGAATATCACGTCGCGGCGTATTACAATGAGGTTGCTCGCGGAATATCACGTCGCGGCGTTGTCGATCTATTGTCGACCTGCTCTCTTTCACCCTATTGTTCGGGCTTACACGCCACCTAGTGGGTGTGCGACTCCGACTCGCTCCTTCTGTTTGTGTACTTATATCTACTTATATACTAACCTATATCTAGAAAAAAATGTGCCGCAAAGGCAAAAGTGGCGAAATACGCCTTATCAGCTAGCCTACTGCTTCGTAGTAGCATTGCTTAACTGATTTGCCTTAAAGTTTTGATTGGGGAGTGTTTCCCTCAATGGGGTACGTGCGTGTCTATTCCTGGTACTTTTGGTAACCACCTGCCACCAGACCGAAGCCGTACACTTTCCTCCTTAATACTAAGAAAATTTGCCGAATGTTGTCCTTATTCCATCGCCGAGTGCTTGTAAATCACTGTTTTAAAGTAGTGGCTTCCTGGGTTTGCTTATATCTAAACTACCCCTGAAATAGGTAGTTAATTTTCTTGCGTACTAAATTTTGACCGGGGCGATCGCCTGAGGCAGTTTTACCTCCCCAGGGCACCACACGTGTGTATTTTGTTAACACCGGTTGTTTCCAAAACCGCCAGACCGAAGTCCTTTTGCATTCCGCCCCCTTAATACTACTTATAACTAGGGCCCTTTACAGCTAATATGTCTGTGTGTGTGTAGGCCTGTATACATGCGTTGCTAAAATAGCAAGCATTTCGCGCGGATATCCATGGTTTTATATTCGCTTCCATATGGCTAATAGCCGCCTTATTGATCACTTTGATCGTTAATGGGTTGCCCAAACCCCTGTGGAGGGTCGCTCCCCTCCATTTATATCTCTTGGGGATCGCCGCACTTCCCAATTAGCTCTGGGGTCGCTACCTTCCATTTACTTGGGCCGGAACAAAATCAATCGGGAAAAATCATCCGAGAAAATAATATCATCCGGGAATTTTAGCGTCCGGACATCCTCTTCGCCTCACATCCAGGTAAGGACTTGCGTGGACCTGGGGTAGTTCCGTGTACCCCAAGCGCACTTCTTCACTCCCTGCGAACGGAAGACTTGTCCCCCGCCTTGGGGACGCTACTTAAGATACAAACTAACTAAAAGTCTAGTCCTAAATGTGGTCGTCTCCAGGTTCGTCTCTTGAGTCCAATACTGAGTTGGCTATTTCTCCTACAGAAATGAAAATGAAAATCCACAGCCTGCTTCCAGTCTCCGACCGGGTCAGGAATGGAATGAATGAAGCCCCCATCTAGCGGCGAGGATATGAACTGTGCTGGCTGCCGAGGCCTGACGCACACCTCTGGGGCAATGATTAAATGAATGACAGATGAAATGAAATGATAGTGGAGAGTGTTGCTGGAATGAAATTTTGACAGGGAAAACCGGAGTACCCGGCGAAAAACCTGTGTGCCTCCGTTTTGTCCAGCACAGATCTCACATGGAGTGACCAGGATTTGAACCACGGACCCAGCGGTGAGAGGCCGGCGTGCTGACGCCTAAGCCACGGAGGCTACTGACTAGTTCTCCTACTAGACCTCAAAAATCTCCCCTGCAGGTCTGGCTTCGACGACAGTAGCGCATAATGGGTATAACTTTTCTCCGACACGGGGACAGGCTAGGTCACCCGAGATCTTGACGTTTGCCCGCATTAAGTCATCGTCGCTTCGACCTTCCGTCATTCTGTTTTAGTCTGGGTCAGGGTCTACCACCGTTTTCCCTGGCTCTGCCTTTCTGCGTTCCTTTACGTCGTCATGACGTATATACTTGTCACCACCTAGTGAGACCTCAGATCCTTTATTGGGGGAGTAATTTTGTGTAGCACTGTAATGTGATATTTTGTGTCCAATGTATGTAATATTTTGTGTCATTGTATGGGATTGTAGCTGTCTACCATAAGTCCAACCTCTCGTCCACGTCGAGGGAGACGGGCAACGGCACAAAGTAGGGGATTGCCTGTAGGGGCGAAGTACAGTGGGGACTTCGTGTGCCCCGGGACCGTTACGGTAGCTGTGAAGGTCCTACAGGAACCCTGAAAAGTGACGGCTAACGGGGCTCTGGTGAAGCTACGATAGGCCCAGCAAACCAGTAGTGGATGAAACCAAATGCTTTCAAAAATGGAACGAGCCTCGGACATGATGGATTTAATAGACGACGTCACGGCTATACACACGGACTAATATTTGGAACTTTAAACATAAGAACGCTGACGGGGAAGGTGGAGGAGATAGTGGATATGATGGAAAGAAGGAAGTTGGATTTATTGGGATTGGCAGAAACAAAGTGGAAAGGGGAAGGAAGGAGAGAACTGAGAAAAGGCTATAGACTGCACTGGAGTGGGAACGAAGAGGGAAAGAGGAATGGAGTGGGAGTAGTAGTACGAGATGGTTTAAAAGAAGAAGTGAGGAGAATAAGTGATAGGATGATGAAAGTGAAAGTAGCACTGAGGGGAGAGACCGTAGAAATAGTGCAAGTGTACGCTCCACAAGTAGGCTGCGCCACTGAAGAGAAGGAGGAGTTTGAAGAGGAATTGCAGAAGCAGCTGGTAAGAAGAAATATGATTGTTATGTGGGATCTCAATGCCCATGTAGGAAGAGAAAGACAAGGTTATGAGAGTGTTCTAGGACCAGAGGGTTGGGGCGGAAGAAATGAGGAAGGAAAGAGACTGTTGGACTTCTGCCAGAGGAACAGCCTGCTAGTTGGGAACTCCTGGTTTAAGAAAAGAGAGAGCCACACAATCACATGGTACAGTGATTACTTGACCAGGAAGTCGGTGGTCGACTGTATACTGTATGAGAAATAACTAAATAAGAACATCACGGACATCAAGGTTATACCATCGGAGAACCTGGATAGCGACCATCGATTGCTGGTAATGAACCTGAGAGGGAGTAGGGAGAAGAAAGGGACTGAGAACCAGGAAAGACGTATAAGGATATGGAAATTGAAAGAAGGGGATAGAAGGGTCGAGTACCTCAAAATGGTAAAGGAAGGAATTCCAACAGATGAAGAAAGAGGGGTGGAAGAGGAATGGGCTGGATTTAAGAAGACACTAGTAGGTGCAGCAGAAGCAGTATGTGGGAGGACAAGTAGTAAGAAGAGGTGGAAGGAAACACCATGGTGGAATGAGAAGACAAAAGATATAGTAAGGCAAAAGAATAGAGCCTTTAGGAGGTGGTATCAAAATAGGACGGTAGAGACAAGGGAAGAGTACCAAGAAAGAAAGAAGGAGGCGAAGAGAGTAGTGGATGAGGAGAGAAGAAAGTGGATGGAAGAGTGGACAAAGATGATGAAGGAGGATAGTGAAGGTACAAAAATGGTCCTGTATGGGATGTAAAAAATAAGAGGTGGAAGGATCCTACGGATTATGTTAGAATGGTGAACAAGAGGGGACAAGAGATAGAAAATAGGGAAGAACTGATGAAAATGTGGAAATAATATTTTGATGAACTGCTCAACCCAAATGGAAAAGATGGTGAGGAGGAAGAAATCGGGGAAGAGGAAGATGAACTGCAAACAGAAAGGGACTTAACATGGAAAGAAGTGGAAGATGCAGTGAACAAGATGAAAGGAGGGAAGGTACCGGGTGTGGATGAGTTGAGTGTGGAGATGGTGAGAGCAGCAGGAAAGGTGGGGAAACACTGGTTGTACCGAGTGATGAGGACAGCATGGAAGGAAAGGAAGACCCCAGAGGACTGGAAAAAAAGGAATAATTGTCCCGATCTTCAAGAAAGGTAGTAGAACAGATTGCAGAAACTATCGGGGAATAACACTGATGAGTCATTGTGCAAAGATCTTCGAGAAAGTTTTGGAAAAGAGAATTAGGACAAGGATAGAAGGAGGGATGAGGGAAGAACAACATGGCTTCAGAGCAGGGAGGTCCACAGTGGATTTGATTTTTTGCTGTAAGGCAGTTACAAGAACATCACTATGGGTATGGAACAGATCTACTGATTGCCTTCCTGGACATTGAGAAAGCATATGACAGTGTATGCAGAAACAAAGTATGGAAGTCCCTGGAGGATAGAGGAGTAGATAAATGGACTACAAAGAGGATAAAGGAGATGTACAAGGGAAGCGTGAGCTGTGTGAAAGTGGGAGGAGAGAGATCAGACTGGTTGGAACAGAGAAACGGCCTGAAACAAGGAAGTGCACTGTCACCGTTACTTTTCATTGTGGTGATGGATGACATAATGACCCGAGTGGCACAAGTAATTGAGGAAGGAAAGATGAAAGCAATGGTGTTTGCAGATGATTTGATAATAATAATAATAATAATAATAATAATTATATCGTATGGCCTCGGGTGCCTGGTGCAAGCTTTGTTAATTGACACCCAGAGGGTAGCTTGCATGTCGAATTTCGTCGTTCCTTTGAATGCTATGAAAGTCAAGGAGGTTAGATATCTAAACTCATTGATACTACAGCGCTTTCAAGTAGAGAATGGAGGAACTTTGTATTGGCGGAAAATCCCGAGATTAATTTTGCCATTGAACACGGCCTACTGAATTCAAATGGGTTCTTTAACATGCCAACAACGTATGACATGAGTATCGTGATTTTTGTCGCCTTCAAAAATCACTTACCATGACCAGGGGCGAACCTGCAATCTTGGGGTTGGTAGTCCGACACTATAACCAGTCACCCACCGTGGCAAGCTGATGATTTGATGATTTGGGGAAACAAGGAAGAGGAGGTACAGGAACAGTTGGACGTGTGGGAAGGAATAATACAAGGATATGGGATGAAATTTAGCATAAATAAGAGTGAGATGGTGATCATAACAAGGGAGAAGGAAAGAACCACAACGGGAATAACAATTGGTGGGGAACAGCTGAAGAAAGTGGAGAGTTTCAAGTATCTGGGAAGCCTGATACAAGATAATGGAAGAAACGATAGAGATATAAATGAGCGGGGGAGGCAGGCAGAAGCATTTCGGAGGAGTGTGAGAAGCATGTTATGGAGCAAGGATGTCCCTCAGAACAGCAAAAAGATCATATATCGGACGTACTATGTCCCTATCCTGACGTATGCCTCGGAGACCTGGGTTATGAAAGGAAGGGAGAAGAGCAAAATACAGGCCAGTGAGATGAGGTTCTTGAGAAGCAGTATTGGAGCTACAAAGATGGACAGAATAAGAAATGAGAGGAACAGAGAATTAATGAAGGATGAACCAATACAGGATGGTATAGAGAAATCTAGACTTAGATGGTATGGACATGTAAAACGAATGGAGGAGAAGAGGATACCCAGGAGGATACACGAGACGAAGTGGGAAGGAAAGAGACCGAGAGGAAGACAGAGAGACAGGTGGCTGAAGGGGGTAGAAGAAAGCGTGAAGAAGAGAGGAGAAGACTGGGCAAGGGTGGAGGCTAATAGATGGTGGGAAGACAGAGGACGTTGGAGAGGCTTGTGTTCCAAACAGACCCGGCCAGTGGCTGGAAACTGTGCAAGATGATGATGATGATGATGTATGGGATTGTAGATCATTCGACCCGCATTGGCTGCTTTCGCCCTTCCTGGTTCAGTTGGATCCCTTGTGCTGATATCTCTGTATTGTGTATGACATGTTAATTAGGTTTAGTATTTGGATATGGGTTTGTTAGCGAGGTCCGCTGTAGCGTTAGTTGCTGTGAAGGTCGGTCCGCAGGTTTGGAAGGGTATGCATAGCCAGACTCTGTAATGTATCGGCCTAGAGTCGGTAATGCTGTGGGATATCCTTTAATTTACTGGATAGGATAGGTTTTCCCAGTGTGATCAAGATTTAAATGCATGCGGGTGTGATATTAATAAGTCCCTGGGTTAAATGGGTAGGGTAACTTATACATGCGTGTCGGGTAAGGGAGTGGTTAGGTATGGGTTAATAGTTTTATGTTTACCATGCAGGCTGTTTTATTGCAAATCTTGGTTAGTCTGTTACTGGCCTTCCATGTATGTAAAATAGATGTAATATCTAGCACTTGTATTGTGTCCAACCACCCCTAATATTCGGGTGGGAACCGTAAGGCGCGGGGTGCAGATGACCCCTACTGTGAAAAGCAGGACGGTCTACAATCCTCGTGTTCAATTAATGTATTGTGTATATGTGTTTGTGTGTAAATTGGTATTAGGTATTGGGATGTTTTAGGAATGGAGTAGGGATCTTTGCCCGTATGCTATTCTATGGGGAATTGTAAGTGCGTTACTTTTCTGTGCTCTGTACTATGTATCCATTCTCTCTTGGCCATGTTCTGTTCTCTTCGCTCCTTAGCGCTATTAGAATATGTGTTTACCGTGGGTTGGGATCATCATTCCTTATCTCTATTCATATGCCTAACCGTCTGGTTAACGCCCTTTGTTTATCCCTGTTCATTCTGTGTATCGTGATGGCTATACCGTTCATGGCTTATCCCTCTTTATTTTATAATACCACTGGGGCGTATTTTCGCCCTTTTAAAACATATCTAGTGTACCAACTGTGTAAAATGTGCGCGCTTGCGCCCTGTGGAGGCCTATCTGCTTTGTATTCAGCCGTAGTAGTGGAGTAGTAGGGGTTCTAACTCACCCGGCGTTGCTCGGGCGGCGTCCATGTTAAATCATTAATATCTGGCTATCTGGCCAACCCATGGTCCGATTTTGACAAATGAGGTGTCGTTGGACTCGGGTTGACGCCCTCTTTCCAATGGACCACTCATGGACCTGCTTCGCGAAAGGCGTGTGCGTGCGGGGGAACATTCGATTACGTCAGCAAAACATGAACTCACTTGTCTGTTGTATGAGTATCACTTTAGTAGTGGCATCAAGCAGCAAAAGACGTTTGCTTACACAATCCATCATTATGGTAAGCTCTTTTTTCTTATCATTATGGAAAGCTCTTAGAATAAAATGTTATATATTGTTTTAGATCCCTTAGTTGGGGGTGGTTGGATCTAGAACGGATGTGTTATTGTGTTAATTTATAAGGTGATGCCTAGGAGGGGGTAGCTTCCCGTAGCTGGGTAAGCTGACCAGTGTAGAGTGTTGTTTAGTGTTATGATGCTAGGGGGTGCTCTTATAAAGACGTGGGTGTATTTCAGGGGATGAAACTTTGTGTACAGGTGAACGTACTAGCCGCTCAGCTGGTTGTAGTTATATAACCGACATGCGTGCGTCAGCGATGTTGCGGCTCGATGCTCAGGCAGTCGGGCCGCGGCGTGAAGTGCAATGAAGCTTGCGCTAGCAACTATTTGGCTACTGTATGTCACGGCTGATCGTGACGGAAATCAGGAAAGGAGTTAGGACGTAAAGAGGCGTGTAAACAGTAAGACAAGTGTAGTGTACTGACCAAGTATTTATTGGTCAGTAATATGAAATTATGAGTCCCTTGTAAGGGAATGTAATGAATCTTATAAGTGTACAAGTCTGTGGGGTAGGTCACAAAATATAGGAACTCTGAACACTGCTGACTCACCTGATGATAACGGCTAGGGCCTTCGGCGGACGCAGTGTACAACTGGTAATTGAGAGAGAGCCGTCCTCCTTAATGTCCTCTTCTTATAAGCTTTGGTGTTGTGCTGTCAGCATTCCAATGTCATAGCTGCCCCAGTTAGTTATAGTATAGGTGTTATGTGTGTGATGCAAGTATTTGGCAAGCTTACCGAGCTGGTTAGCTGCCCTTGCGGTGTTAAAGATGTTGTTCTGGACTTACGAGATTTGCCAGTTAGGGGTGGTTTAAATAGATGATGGGGGGATGGCCTCCAGGGGGTGCAGACCCCTGGGGGACTGTACAAGCCTCTTCCTCTATTTAGTTCGCGTCCCCGCGAACGGGAACGGAACGTGAGGTTGGGATGTCGATGTAGCAGTTTGTTCTTGAGTCTTCCTTGTATCTCCTGTTGATGTCTTCTTCGTCGTCGTATAGATGTTGTGATGTCGTGTTGATGTATAGGTGTGAGGTCAGCTCGTGTTCAGAGGGGTGGGTTATGGGATATACATATATATATATGACATTGACATTGTAAAAATAGTGCATGAGAAAAATTGACATTGACATATTGAAAGTTTCAAAAAATATACATGGTTTTGATAATTATGCGATATATTGTTGTGCAGGGAGGAAAAAAAACCCATGGCTGGACGGATGCTTGTGTCCGCTCTATCTTAGGGAAAAAATTGCTCCCTGCAATGAGAAAGATAGAAGAAATAGAAAAAATGGGTGTTCCAGGGTATAATTTAAGGGAAATATTTAAAATGTGTTTATTGATTTGGGATAAAACGGAACACCCTTACAAATGGGGAAGTTAGAAGAAAGAAAATGAAAGAAAAACAAATCATAAACATGGTGTACATGTGCTCTTAAAAAGAGTATACCGTTTAATGTGTTATATTGAGATGTGCATGTATTAATGTATTAACGTTGAGGAATATCATTTATCACCTCCGTAGACAATGTGGGGGTGCGAGATATTATTTATATGTTTATAGTAGAATGATTGCCCGTGGGCGCATTAATGCATGTTAAGTTACCCTTTTACAATTATGAATTACAATTATCTTATATCTAGCTTAAGCGCGCTAATTTTCTATGCTCCTAGTTTATATGATACCTCGCGTGCACGATACTCCTTTGTACGTATGCGCCGTCTCACGGCTAATCCTGTACGGCCACTTCCTGGTATGGTTTAGTGGTCGTACCGCTTGAAATGTATCCTTAATCTGTGAAGCATTCCCTGTGGGCGAATGTCTTCACACTTGACAATGAGAGTCGCCGCCACAAGTCGGTTGCGCCCTCATTGCCGTAATTTGCGCCGCATTTCTGACGCCTTATGTTTTTCTTGTTTACGTTGATCTGCCAGCGAGCCTGATACCCCACAGGTATCAGCCCTGCTGTGCAGATTTGTAGAGTGTAGCTGCAAAAAATGTGGTGAGTATGTGAGTGAGGATGAATACGAGTATTAAATACAAATTAATGCGCAAAGGTGGAATACAGTAATATGATGGCACAAATAGTATGCTGCTGCTATATGGCAGCGAAATTATAGTCACCAGTGCCATATTCCTGGTGACGATGCCTGAAAAAAATGGAGAGGTTTAGGAAACATATAAATATTGCATATTTTCAATGCCGCTTCCTGTGGCAGTGTGTCCACAGTCTGAAGCTCGTTTTCCCTGTGAAAAAAATGGCATGATTAGTGTTATTTGATGTATGCCCGGGCTTACCCTATACGGTGCCGTAATGTCGTTTCTTATGCTGAAGGTGTTTATATAACCTAATTAATCTAGTTAATCTACTTAATGTATCACCTTGATATTAATCATATTACTATGTTGTCCTACCGTGTTGTCGGCCTTACCCCGGTAGCGGAATTTTGGTTACCGGGTGCCGATATATTCTACCTCAATTATACTTATTTTAATATATTATAATGTATTATCATGTATTATAATGTATTATCGGACTTACCCTGAAGACGGGTTTGACGGTCATCAGGCGCCGAGCGGCGTTATCTTAACACTATTTATCTAACTTATGGTAGGAAAAAAAATGGTTGCTATTACTAAGCCGAATGGGTGGCCTTACTCTATTGACGAAATGTGCTGTGCTATTATTTAGCATCAGCGGTTAGTGAATTTGCTTAATCCTAAGTTGCGTACCAAAGTGCAACTGTCTTACTCGCTAAATTTTGACCAGGGCGATCGCCTGAGGCGATTTACGTCCTCAGATCACCACCCGTACGTATTCTAGAAACACCGGTTGTCTCTAGAACCGCCGGATTCCGCCCCCTTAATTCTAGTTGTCGACGTCTATTCTAGGTCTTACTAACTAGTACTAATATAGTCACAGGCGGCTTACGGTGCTACAAAGCAAACCGTCTCGCCTTCTGTATCTTCCTGCTCATTACCGTTGTCTTTCATACGTTGTCGTAGTTGGGTCGCCCACCTTAACCCCTATGAGTTGCTCGCTATGCTACTCATTTAATGCCCTAGGCTGCCCGCTGCGTCGCCATTTATGTGGGCATTGGACATCGTCCAATGGCATAATATTATCTTCGCCTTCATTGGCAATAGTAGTATTCTCTTCGCGTTTATTCGCAGTAATAATAATCTCTTCGCCACTGTTGGCCGCAATAATACTTCACTCCCGCGCGTAGGAGTCTTGCTTCCCGCTGTAGAAGCCCTACTTACTTATAATTAACTAAGAGTCTAGTCCTAGTTTGGTCATCCCTAGGGTCAACTCCTGGGTCCAGCGTGGAGCTAGCTATTTCTCCCACCATCCTCAGAAAGTCTCCCCTGCAGGTCTTGGCTTCGACGACCGTGGCACATGGTGGGTGTAGCATCTCTTCCTCCCAGGGGCAGGCTAGGCATACCTAGGATTCCGAAGCTTGTCCGCGCCAGGCCGTGAGTGCCTCAACCTTACGTGGTTCGTCTGTTTGGTCTAGTCGTTAAGTTACTAGGGTAAGGCTCATCATCGCCTTCTTACTCTCAAAGTGTGGTGCCTCTGGCCTTTTGCTCGTGCCGCTATCACCAATCAGAGTGTTATCAGATTCCTTTTCATATAGAAAATATAGGCGTAACCTGTTTAAATAATTTATTTTGTATAAAATGTAAATTTTTTCAAGTGTTGTGGAGTTGTAGAACTTCTAAGTGCATAGACTACTTTAGGCCTCCTGTTGCTACGTCGGATTTCCAGCGATAATGCTCTGTTGACTTTTATGGAGGCGTTAGTAGGGTTTATAGCGTTAGGTTCCCTGTTATTAGGATACGGGGGTCGTTATTCGTTGTATAGGCTTGAAGCAAGGTAGGAAGAGGTTGCGCACCTTTGGGCTCCATTATAAATGGTGGCCTGAAGCCGGTGATGCTACCAGGATTGCTCTTACAATGAGTGGACGGGGGCAGGTAATTCCCGGGATTGCAAAAATATAAAAATTCCATGCAGGTTTGATAGTAATAACCCTTGGTAAATGGATGGGATATTCCATGCATGTATCTGGATGTGAGGCATATCCGCACTCATGTAAGGATAGGTATAGGGTGAGGCGTAATAATAATATGTCCCTTTCATGCGGGATTATTTAATAGAAAAAAAAAGAATTGTTAATATGTAAAGTTGGCCTCATCTCTCACTTAGAGATGCGCATTACGCTTAATTATCGTTGTCCGACACACCCCTAATACTCGGGTGTTAGCATTGGGGTTCAGGGCGTAGTAAGCCCTCTCTTTAAACGCATGAAGTCTATCAACCCCGATGTATATTTTGTAATGTAGTGTAGCTGTTTTCATCGTGTCTGTAGGTCTGTGTTGGTCATGTTGGACGTGGGAAGGTCATGGAAGGGGAATTAGGTATTAAAAATGGTAGCCTGTGGGTGGTATGTCGGTAATCCCGCTGGGATTATCCACCTATGCTTCTGTCATTCTCCCTTGGTCCATGTCTGCTTTCTATCCGCCTCTGGGGATAGTGAAGCGTCGTGACGCTGTGACGTCACGACCTAATCTGGTCTGGCATTTGTAGTGTTAATGCAGCCAGTGGTCGTAGTATGCCTGGCCATGTCCTAATAGCCTGTAATGATTTTTGCGAACTAAAATCGAGAAAGGAAGTTATTAGGGGGGGGTCTTGTTTCCTCAGAGCCCCTGTCTGTGTTCGCTCCTGATTAGTGAGCGCGTGTGTGTGTGACTATGTTCCGCTACACCACGCGGACGGTTGGCCTGTTATAGGCTAAGTCCTAATGTGTATCGCGTGTCTGAGTGTCAGATGGCGTGGGCAACTTGTCAACATCTTTGAGATATGTCCCTATGGCCCTACGATAAGTCCGGTGTTAAAGATGTCTATACTTTGCTAAATGTCACAATTGTTTTTGCAGTGCTAAAAATGTGCGGCATTATGATTGCTTTGCGCTTGTGATTTCACGGTCACTGCCGATATAACAATAGTGTCTGTCGGCAGCCGTGTGGCAATGCGGTCAAACCTGCAAGTCAGTATTTTCGTCATGTTGTGCTTTCATTTGCTTGTGTACGTGACTTTTCGCCAGTGAGTGAGTGTTGTCACTGTTCGGGATTCCGGGCGGACCAATGTAGCAATTCGTCCTATTTAGCTAGTACTGTTGTGTGGCCACTATTCCATAAGACTTTTGCCTTACGCAATTTTCATACCTGTGTCTGGGAAATCTATTTTCTATGTCAGGTGTAATTGAAATTTATGCACGGTGTTTGGCCGAAGGAAATGTGGTATTCCCTGTTTATGTACTTGTATGGGCCAATTTCGGTGTGATTGGAAGCCTGGATAGTTGTTTTCCATGGCGTCCAATTTTTACTGGGATTTGGACCCGTGATTTCATGTCATTCTCTGTGTTCTATGTCTGCGTTGTGTTTTTGGGATTTAGGTGTCCTCAGTGTGGTTTTTGCTTTTGTCTTTCGTACCAAAAATACCGTTGGTTAGTTAGTTTTTGGTACGAGTGTGGTGTGTGATTATGAGTTCGGACCCGGCTTACTGTAAAGACCTGGTATGACAATATCTATGCCGCGTATACCATGGCACATGTACCGTGTATCTGAAATGCGCAGATGAGAATACGCATTCCTGTGAGGAGTTTGTGTATTTTGAATTCTCCTCGTAGTGTAATTTGGGGAGTTATGAGGTCTTTGGATCTGACGTGAATGATAGCGTTTGTTCCTGTTCATTTGGAGTTGGCTTAGTCCGTCTGTATGCGTGGAGGTCGCCCAGTCACGCGGGTCTTATCGCTGACAGCGGTAGTGTTGAATTACAATGGCGTGCGCACTCATTTGTTGCTTGTTCTGACCACGCTCATGTTTCCGGCACGTGTATGTGTGAACTTGAGTGCTGTCTCTGTGATTGCGGGTGAGGATTTCCGCACTGTAAAATAACCTTTCATTACCTACATTCGTGTCCCCAAATTTTGTGTTAACTCCGGCGTGGGTCGAATATATCGCTATCAATGGTACAAAATGTCATTATGCACGCGTGTCTCCGGACCGCTAGTCGCGTGTTTGGTGACTAGGTGCCGGAGGTGATTTTGTTGTTTTCCATTTATGAACGTCTGTTAGTGGAACTGTCCCAATCTGTTTTAGCTTCCTTACTTTCCTATCCTGCAACTGGATAGCTACCCGACCTTACATTCCTGGTATTGAGAAGGTTGTGGGTCTGAGACCGTCTTTAACCAGAGTAATTGTTTCTGGTGCCATTCTAGGCTGTGTCTCCGGGACAGTTCTGTTAGCGTTAGGGTCGTATCCTGGTGCGGTCAGCGAGGTCCGAAGGCTATTTCTTGGCCTTCTTTCCACGTCTGCCAGTGGGATAATTTCTTTTTCTTTTGATAGTGTTCCCGCCTGCCCGTGTAGGTGTTGTTTGGTGGGTGTGATATGCCTTCATCCGGCGGGCGTGTATGGTGTCTTTGATGAGTTTTCTCCCATGGCGCACGCTGACTATGTAATTTAGGTCAGATACCTTCCTGCAGACTTTGAAGGGACCTGACCAGCGTGGCAGGAGGAACTCGGACACGTTTTTCTTACGGGCAGAATTGGAGACCATGACCAATTGCCCGGGTGTGTATTCCACGGTCTTCCTATGCCGATCGTACCGCTCTTTTTGTTTCTTCTGTGCCGCGGCTATGTTCTTTCTAGCGTTCATTCGAGCTATCTGTAAGTGCTCTAGCCGGGCAGCATTGTCCGTGTGAGTGTCCTGTGGGATACATATATTATCTATGGGACTTCTGGGCGTGTATCCGTGCAGTAAGAAGTGTGGAGAGTGTTTCGTAGCCGTGTATATAGAGGTATTATAACTAAAAGTAATGGCCTGCAGGTACTCATCCCAGTCTGTTCCTGCGTCCTCTGTGAATTTAGCCAAAGCTATTCCCAGTATTTTATTCATACTCTCCGTGAGTCCGTTGGTTTGCGGGGAAAAACTCGTGGTACTGTATGCCTTAATCGTGAGTATCTCCAAAAACTGTTGGAGCACTCTCGAGGTGAAAATAGTACCTCTGTCGGATAGTAAGGTTTGGAATAGGCCATATCGTGTAACTATGTCAAATAAGAATTCGGCTATGCTGTTCGTGTCTGCTTTGGGAACAGCCTTCGTAATCATGTATCGTGTGAGATACTCGGTGGCCACCAAGATATATTTATTGCCTTTCTGAGATGTCGTAATGGGGCCTTTAACGTCTATCCCGACTCTGTGAAATAACTCTCCCACGGGAATTGGGTTGAGTAGTCCATGAGGCTTGCCAGGTCTTGTTTTGAATCGCTGGCAAGTGTGACATGTCTTTACAAAGGTGTCTATGTCGGCCTTCATGTTTACCCAATAATACTTGTCACGGATTCTAAGGTATGTCTTATGCGTACCCAGATGTGCCCCTGCCATTGGGCTATTGTGGTGTCCGATCATTATATTCTCTTTCAATGACTCCGGAACCGCTATGGGTGCGTTATCGTGCATGGCTGTGGGCTTAAATTTTAGTACCCCGTCTTTGTCAAGGAAAAATCGCCTAGACAGCCGTGCTGTCTTGGAGTCCACGCTATCCAAGTTTTCTAGTGCCATTAGAATCCGTTTCAAGTACGGATCACGTTCTTGCTCTTGCTTGATGTTAATCACCGTCAGGGCAAAAGTGGGCATGTCGTCCCATTCGTGGTCCTTACTGTCATCCGGGGGATCGGCTACTGGCAGTCTAGACAACCCAACTGCGTCTAGGTGTGTAGCGCCTTTCTTGTGTTTGACCACGAAGTCATATTCATACAGGCGGAATATAAACCTGTTGAGCCGCGAATTTGGGTTTTTAAATTTGTCCCAAAAAAGCAAGCTCGCGTGGTCAGTCACTACCGTGAACTGGATACCATAGAGGTATACCCTAAAATAGTTCACTCCCCACGAAAATGCCAGCATTTCCCGCTCTGTGGCAGAGTATCTAGTCTCAACGGCCGTTAGCTTCCTGCTAGCGAAAGCGACGGGCCGTATGCGCCCTTCTGCGTCTTCCTGCAATAGGGCCGCCCCCAGCCCATACAGGCTGGCATCCACGTGTAAAAATGTGGGCCTATCACTGTGGAAGTGTTGCAGCAATGGTGGTGAGGTCAATAGTTGCTTCAGTGTGTTGAAGGCATCTATGTGTTCCTGCTTGATGCTGAAGGGCGTTTTTTCACGTGTGAGCTCAGTTAGGGGATGGGCGATATGTGCAAACCTGTAGATGTACTTCCTGTAATACGATGCCAGCCCAATAAAACTGCGCAATTGTTTCAAATTTGTGGGCATTGGGATGCCCGTTATTGCGTCAGTTTTCGCTGGGTCGGGAATAATGCCCTCTCTGTTTACAATGTGGCCCAATATGTTAATCTGCTGTCTGGCAAATTGACATTTCGCAGGTTTAAGCCTTAACTTGGCCTCTCTGATCCTTGCGAAAGCCTCCTCCAAATGTACGATATGTTCGTCGAAGGTATTGGAGAAAACTGTTATGTCGTCCACGTACACTAATACGGAACGCCACTTAAGCCCTGAAAATGTCTTATCCACCAGCTTTTGGAAGGTTTGGCTGGCGTTACGGAGGCCCATTGGTAACCTTGTGTAGGTATATAGCCCGTTCTCTGTAACGAACGCCAGCTTGTGCCTATCTGGTTCATAGACGGGGATTGAATAGAATCCACTATAGCAATCCATCGAACTGAACCAGCTGGCTCCGCCAAGGGCGTCCAAATAGGTGTCTGCCCTTGGTAGTGGATAACTATCATTTTCGACTAACTTATTGAGCCTCCGGTAGTCAGTACAAAATCTGTGAGATCCGTCCCTTTTTTGGTCAGCAGAACTGGCGAGCTGTAGCTTGAAATAACGGGAACAATGACCCCTGCCTCGAGCATCTCTGAGATCTGAGCGTCGATGGCGTGTCTCTCCTTCTGGCTCACTCTGAAGGGAGGCTGGTGTACTGGCCGGTCACTAGTGAGTGTGACATGGTGTTTAATGAGGTCTGTCACAGCGAGATCCTTCATTGAATGGGCAAAAATATCCCTGTTGGTCTCCAGGAGCTCCGTGATCCTTTTATTTTGCTCCGGAGTCAGGTCCTGCCTGTGGTTCTGGTTGGCCGCCTTATCTGTGTGTGTGTCTGTGTGTTGGCTGATAGTATGTAATGCAGAGGCCTGGTGCTCGCGATTTTCTCGCTCCGCTCGAATCCCATCTGTGTTCCTGGTGTATACCATGGAATGTGTGGTGAGCCTCTGGTCGTGCTTTAAAAGCATCTGACCGCTAGCGAAATTTATGCTAGCCTCATATCTAGCGAGAAAATCCATGCCAATTATGGCTGACGCAGAAAGATGTTCTATAACGAACATGGGATGTGTTGTGGCAAAATGGTCTAGCCTAAGATGTATGTTTGCCACCCCCGCGTTTTCTAGCGTCTGAGCATTGGCCGCTGCCAGCCGGATGTCACCCGTGACATCGTGTATTTGTCCTTCGGTAACGTGTCTTCTACTAACACAAGTTACCGCTGCCCCAGTGTCAATTAGGGCCTGCACTCTGTGCCCATTTATGTTGGCGTGTATCGTGAGGGCCGATACCTGAAACCCATTGCCCTGCACCGATGTATTGTGTAGGGTATATGTTGTTGTTGTTGTTGTTACCGGAGTGACATCTGTACTGGGAAGGCATGGAGCGGGCCGCTTATCGTACCGGGCACGCTTAGCCTCTAAGCTTGCTTCCTGTCCCGAGTGCTTTGCCTCAGTCAGCAAAGTGCGCTCACCAAGTACGTTGCCAGCTCTCTTAATCGGCCTCGCTGTTAGAATAGAAGTCTGCTGGCGAACGTTTAATGTATTAATCGTTCCCAGCTTTTGTGTAGTTGTGTTGTTGTTGTTTTCTTCCTCTCGGGAAGGTGTGTCTGCGAACGTGACCCTGAGCTTGCCCTTGTTACCCCGTTTTTTGTTCCAGGCGGTCGCGAGTTCGACTCCTGTGGCTGGCTTCCCAGTGCCGAGCGAGCTCGCGTCCTGCGCCTGTGTGTGGTCATTACGTACCCTGCGTTGTGATGTAGGGGGTATGGTTTTCTGTTTGGAGGGTGTGGGTGTGTTTTCAGGCTGTTTGCGCGTAATTGTGAGGGGTGTATAATGTCCCGCCTTAGGGTTCCCTGTAAAAAGTACATGCAGGTCCCTATCGAATCCCGCAGTGGAAAATAGCGGGGGCGAGTGCACGTCAGTGTATACGTGGATATTGGTTCGAAGCACCTTGCCGAGAGCGGTCACCTCTACGGCACTGGCTTAGGTGGCGTCCCTATCCATGTATTTTCTGTAATCCTCCCCGGTCTGGAATGGGTTTTCCCGCTCGTCCGACACAAAGTCTCGGTACTCTTTCCAGTTGGCCAGGATATGTTTGACCGTTTCCTGCCTGTATTCCTTATGATGGTCCTCGCTATGCCGAACCAGGAAGCTAGTGGTCCTAAACATGCAGTTGCCGTCTCCTTGTACGGGGTGTGTCTGGAAACGGCCCGGGGGCGGATCGTCAGCCTTAGCTTTGGATGGCTGCTTCTTCCCCTTACTCTTGCGAGTTTGCTTGGGGGAAAGGCCTTTCTGGTGTTGTGTTGGGGGAGGAACCTCAGTTGCTTCATCAGCTAGCCAAACCTCCCCGTCTAGGCGTTTTTTTGGAACGTAGGTGTACGCCTGCCTGTACTGTATGTGCACCCCCCCCTCGGGGTGGCTGCGCCAGCTCCCCGCCTGCGGTGTGTGGCTAGGTGTGGGGAGTATTGCCCCCCTGTCTGTCCGGCGGGGTGTCTCATCCCTGAACTCCCTCGGGTATTCGTCGGGGAGGGGGTAGTGTTCCGGGCCCTTTGTGTATTTATCTACCTTGTCCCGTCCTCTTGTGGGTTTCCTAGCCTGCCGGTTATTGCCCGGTGGTCCGTTGTCCTGTCTCCGCCAGGGTGGGGTGTATGTCTGCTGCTGCGGGGGCGGGTTTTCCCGTCGATTCCCCTTTTCCCTATACTGGGCAGCTGCATACCCCTGTCTGGTCAGGGGTGGGTTTCCTCGACGGTCCCCATTTCCCCTGTACTGCGGGGGTGCATAGCTTTGCCTGCGTGGGGGCGGGTTCTCCCGATATTCCCCATTTCCCCTGTACTGCGGGGCTGCATAGCCTTGCCTGCGTGGGGGCGAGTTTTCCCGGTACTCCCTGTCTGCCCTGTATTGTGGGGGTGCGTAGGACTGTCTACTTGGTGGCGGGCTGTTTCGTCGGGGGATGTCGTGCTCGTACTCCTCAGGGTAGTACTCCTGTGTGTACGGGGATGGTGATCGCCGCGAGGGGTGTGTCGGCTCTGTGTCCGTGTACGATACTGGTGAATACCGAGGAGGGTAGTGTGGCCTGTTCTGTGCGTGGGGTGTTGTTGGCCGCTGTGGAGGGTAGAAATTTTCCTCCCTCCCGTAGCGTCTCGTTTCTGTGTACCCCCTGTCCCCCTCAGGATAATAGCGCCCTTGTGTGTCTGCGTGCTCATCCCTTAGCGGTCTCCCGCCTGCTTGGATGGTAGCTATGGTCAGTTTCTCCATTCTGTCCACTAATTCGTCCATTTTATTGTTAGTGTCGTCTTTTTGTGTCTGAAAGTGCAGATCCACGGCTTTTTCCGTAGCTTTTTCCGTGATCTTTCTCCCCTCCTCTATGGTCTTTATGTTGTTCAACATATGTTGGACCGTGGGGTTGTTCATGATACACAACTTTTCCACTATGGATGGTCTGAGGCCCTGCATTAACAGCTTGACTTTCTGTTTGTTCGTCATGGCTGCATTGTACTTGTCGCACATTATCAACTTTACGTTGATGTATGCCTGGGCGCTTTCTTTGGGTCCCTGTGACCTCTGTCTGATTTGGTCGTAGAGATCGTCATCGTCTGGTATGAGCTGGAATTCACTCTTCAACAGCAAAGCGGTTTCCTCCCATCTGGCAGCTTCTAGTGTGTCCTCATTGAGCTCATACCATGTCATGGCCGCCTTTGTGAGGTATGCAGGAAGGAGCCGTTTCCTAACTTCCTCGCTCCAACCATTGATCCGGGCCGTTCTATTGAAGGCCTTGAGGTATTCCTCGGGATCCTGGCCTTCCCCCGCGAACTTTGTGGGGTGGATCATGGGGTACTCCGTGTGTCTGTTCATTTCGTGTTCGGTTATTTCTTGTTGGCTGTTTAGTGATTGCGATCTGTCTATGTTGTTCGCACCGCTATAGTGTGTCGAGGTGTTTGAGTTATTTAGAGGGAAATTAGTCTCGCTTCCCGTGTACGACACCTGTGTTATGTTACCAGGTGGCTCGTCACCTGATATGTCTGTACTGATGGATGGTGTGTTGTCGTACTGTGTGGATTTAACTACGTGTACAGTCCTGTCTAAATCCTGTTTCACTGTTTCTAGAATAGTGTGGATGTCAAGAACTGCTTCTGTCGTATGATTATCCGACTTGATAGTGTCTGTCTCTAGTAGCTCTGTAATGCGCTCGAGCAGATTATTAGTCTTCTGCTCTGTGATTTGCAGTTGCTGCAACAATAGGGGATGGAGTGTTGGCAGGCAATCTACTTCACTAGCGCTGGATATTGGTGACTCTTGTCTGTGTTCACTGGCCTGGGATCGTGTAAAGTGTATAACTTGCACTGCCGCTGCAGGGTGTTGAGCGCGGATCTCTGATGTCTTGAATTCGAGTTCCCTAAGAAGTTGTACTGCAGTCTGGTCAGTTATTAAGTCACTGTTCTTAATTTTTAGCTTCGGCAGGAGTGGAGTTGTACTAGCCGATAAATGGTGCGCAAAGTCTCTTAGTGTGGTTCTAAATGTGGACATTTAATTTCCACCGACTTTGCACTATGGGGCGGATGGGGGTGGGTGTAATAATACAAACTCCTATGTAATAAAAAAAATGTGTGACCTAATATGAGATCAACAATTTTTTTTTCCAGTCTCGCTTGGCTGTATGCGGTGCGGGCCGTTTTGACCACGAGAACTCGTTGTATGAGCCCTATTTTACTGTGCGTGGTACCCAGCCTCCACCAATCTGTTTTAGATCCCTTAGTTGGGGGTGGTTGGATCTAGAACGGATGTGTTATTGTGTTAATTTATAAGGTGATGCCTAGGAGGGGGTAGCTTCCCGTAGCTGGGTAAGCTGACCAGTGTAGAGTGTTGTTTAGTGTTATGATGCTAGGGGGTGCTCTTATAAAGACGTGGGTGTATTTCAGGGCATGAAACTTTGTGTACAGGTGAACGTACTAGCCGCTCAGCTGGTTGTAGTTATATAACCGACGTGCGTGCGTCAGCGATGTTGCTTCTCGATGGTCTGGCAGTCGGGCCGCGGCGTGAAGTGCAATGAAGCTTGCGCTAGCAACTATTTGGCTACTGTATGTCACGGCTGATCGTGACGGAAATCAGGAAAGGAGTTAGGACGTAAAGAGGCGTGTAAACAGTAAGACAAGTGTAGTGTACTGACCAAGTATTTATTGGTCAGTAATATGAAATTATGAGTCCCTTGTAAGGGAATGTAATGAATCTTATAAGTGTACAAGTCTGTGGGGTAGGTCACAAAATATAGGAACTCTGAACACTGCTGACTCACCTGATGATAACGGCTAGGGCCTTCGTCGGACGCACTGTACAACTGGTAATTGAGAGAGAGCCGTCCTCCTTAATGTCCTCTTCTTATAAGCTTTGGTGTTGTGCTGTCAGCATTCCAATGGCATAGCTGCCCCAGTTAGTTATAGTATAGGTGTTATGTGTGTGATGCAAGTATTTGGCAAGCTTACCGAGCTGGTTAGCTGCCCTTGCGGTGTTAAAGATGTTGTGCTGGACTTACGAGATTTGCCAGTTAGGGGTGGTTTAAATAGATGATGGGGGGATGGCCTCCAGGGGGTGCAGACCCCTGGGGGACTGTACAATATAGTGGTTCTGGTCACTTATAGCTAAACTGTATTAGTCATGATTTTTTTGTTTCTTTATAGGCTACTACAATAAATATTCTCAATGCTATGGGGCAGAACTGCGGATTAGAGAGAAAAAAGCTCACTTGATCATTGGTACTTGATAGATTCACACATGAACAAAATATCCAACATGTCGGACAAGTTTAGACTTGCTTTAAGACTGGCTATCACGTCATAAATGAATGGAACAAATACATTATATAAAAAACTGACATCAAAATAAGCTACCAACATAAGGCATTAACATAAGCAACATAAGCCACCAACATAAGCCATGAATATAAGCCACCAATATAAGCCACGAACATAAGCCGCCAACATAAGCTTATATTGGTGGCTTATATTGGTGGCTTATGCTGATGGCTTATGTTGGTGGCTTATATTGGTGGCTTATGTTGGTGGCTTATATTGGTGGCTTATGTTGATGGCTTATTTTGGTGGCTTATGTTGGTGGCTTATATTGGTGGCTTATGTTGATGGCTAATGTTGGGGGAATATGTTGGTGGCTTATATTGGTGGCTTATGTTTAGGTCATCTAAAAAGTAAGAATGGTAAGGTCTTAAGTGTGGGTAATCACCAATGTAGTGTACCAGATAAAACACTGTTGCTGTCAACAAAATATCATGAAAATGCTAAAAAGCAAGTTCAAGAAAATGATATTGCTGCTCAAGATAGTGCATTGTTTGTTGAAAAGCAATTATCATCTCCTCAAAAAGTCATGTTAGGACAGTTGTCAACGTTCAAAAAACCCTTAACACTATCAAAAGCAACACAGACTCTTCAAGAGGTCCATTTTGACAAGGAAAAAAAGGAATTGGATAGTTCTAGTGATGATGATGATGATGATGTTGGTGACAATGACTATAATAATTATGATGATAATATTTATAATGATGATGATGATGATGATGATGAAAAAAAGGGGATGAGGGTTTAATGTCTATAAAACCATTGCGGCTTCCCCAGTTTTTAAGAACAAGAGTACCTGGAGAATGTTATAAAAGGATCTACTACAAGCGTTGTGTTTAAAATCTATATCAAACAATGATAAAAAGGTAAAAAGTTGTATTCAGTGTGTAACTATTGTAAAAAAAACTAAATGAATAAAAATATTGTATGGGTATTGGCTGTTTTCTTAATTGCTATCCCCATGTCCCACTATTAATGCAATTGTTAACCATCAACAGTCTCTGACTATGTTCATAAAGAGAGTGCCTTAAACAATACACTCTGTCTATGGTTTGTGTAGCAAGTATCATAATAATTCAGTGTGGACAAGCCATGTTAAGGCAATAGTTATGTCAGGTAAGGGATTCGAACCCTTGCTTCCTTGTACAGGAAATCTGATCTTAAGTCAAACAACTTAACCACTCGGCCAACCTGACAGTTACTAATTTAATTAGTCTTGTGGACTTGAGTGTTTACAAAACTTTTCCCAGTATACATTGACTAAACCACTTGCTTGTTTTGAAATATAGATTTTGTTTTGTTTTA
The DNA here is from genome assembly GCA_946902985.2 of Meconema thalassinum. Taxonomy (NCBI): domain Eukaryota; kingdom Metazoa; phylum Arthropoda; class Insecta; order Orthoptera; family Tettigoniidae; genus Meconema; species Meconema thalassinum. Next base: position 899,009,582 of record OX336390.1, read on the forward strand.
CCATAACATTGCAGTTATGAATATTGTGAACTGGGTGTTTAATATAGGGTTAAAGGCATTTTAAAAGAACTTTAGAAATGCTCTTAGGTATCGTGTCATGGGTTTTAGTAATGCATTACTGTTCGTTGACTAACATTTACCGTTACACAACATTATTTTGGTGAGCTTACATGTTGTTGTTTGAGTCTTTAGTCGTTTGACTGGTTTGCTGCAGATCTCAATGCCCCTGTCCCGAGCTAATCGTTTCATTTCTATATAGCTACCACACCCTATAATTAAGACTATCTGTTTAACATATTCTAACCTTGGTCTCCCCCTACAAGTTCTTCGGTTCAATTCCTAGCTTTAACACAAAATTTTAAAAGTGGTATGAGGATTAAAACAAGTATACTCAGTCTCGGGTGGTCCAAAATAAGTAGAGAGGGTTTGATTCACACCTCAACCATAAGGCACTGTGTTTTTTTTTATTTTTTTAAAATAATGATAGCCATTTGTTCAATTTCATATTTCACACATTGCAATTTGTCAATTTTCCATTTGCATTTTTTTAAATGACACTTTGATGTTTTTTCAATTTCATGATATGGAAACATGGATTTTCCTTTTTCATATTTACACATTTGTCAAGTTCCCATTTATATATATATTTTAAATGTTCGTTTCATCATCATCATCTTGCACAGTTTCCAGCCACTGGCCGGGTCTGTTTGGAACACAAGCCTCTCCAACGTCTTCTGTCTTCCCACCATCTCTCAGCCTCCACCCTTGTCCAGTCTTCTCCTCTCTTCTTCACGATTTCTTCCACCCCCTTCAGCCACCTGTCTCTCGGTCTTCCCCTCGGTCTCTTTCCTTCCCACTTCGTCTCATGTACTCTCCTGGGTATCCTCTTCTCCTCCATTCGTTTTACATGTCCATACCATCTAAGTCTAGATTTCTCTATACCATCCTGTAATGGTTCCTCCTTCATTAATTCTCTGGTCCTCTCATTTCTTATTCTGTCCATCTTTGTAGCTCCAATACTGCTTCTCAAGAACCTCATCTCACTGGCCTGTATTTTGCTCTTCTCCCTTCCTTTCATAACCCAGGTCTCCGAGGCATACGTCAGGATAGGGACATAGTACGTCCGATATATGATCTTTTTGCTGTTCTGAGGGACATCCTTGCTCCATAACATGCTTCTCACACTCCTCCGAAATGCTTCTGCCTGCCTCCCCCGCTCATTTATTTCTCTATCGTTTCTTCCATTATCTTGTATCAGGCTTCCCAGATACTTAAAACTCTCCACTTTCTTCAGCTGTTCCCCACCAATTGTTATTCCCTTTGTGGTTCTTTCCTTCTTCCTTGTTGTGATCACCATCTCACTCTTATTTATGCTAAATTTCATCCCATATCCTTGTATTATTCCTTCCCACACGTCCAACTGTTCCTGTACCTCCTCCTCCTTGTTTCCCCAAATCATCAAATCATCTGCAAACACCATTGCTTTCATCTTTCCGTCCCCAATTCTCTGGTTCGTTTAAGGTTTTTAAATTTTGTCTATATGGGAACATGGATTTTCCATTTTGCTGTTTACACATTTTTTATTTATTTTGTGTCTGTTGAAAAACGATATTTCCAAAACAAGATTTTTTATTTTTCATTTTATGTTTTTGTAAATGATCTTAAAGTGAGTGCTTGACCATGGCAATAGTACAGTCTGTTTATGTGTGTTAGCGGAACCGTAGAGGCTTATTACTACTGCAAGTAAGAATGTTTTACAAAATAACGGCTAATAACTGTATTTGAAAAAAAAACTATAGAAAAAAACAAAAATACTATTTACCATTCATATATAAGTGTTAATTCTCCCTCTCCCCACCCTACCTCACCGTATTTTCTCTGGTCAAACAATCAATGCTACCCATACATACACAAGCTTTCTATCTCTCTCTCTCTCTCTCTCTCTCTCTATATATATATATATATATATATATATATATGTTTTCTCTGTTCCACAAGATAAAAATTATGGTTGCTGGATTGTATCCTGCACTGTTTATGCGACATACCATTGCCAGTTCATAAAACCGTTAGGTAGTTCTCTACACATAGCGATTTTACCACTGCTCTACCTACGCCTTTTGCTTGTTTGGCTTTCTTACAGGTTAGTATGTGATAGGCAGCATTAACTGTATATCAAACCCAGTCCACCTTTGTATTTGTAATCTAAGTAATAATTTGTAAAGAGACAAGTGTAATCAGTTTTAAACATGATCTCTGCTTTTTGTTTGTTTGTTTGTTTGTTTGTTTGTTTGTTTGTTTGTTTGTTTATGACATGTATATTAACCTAAAATCAAACCCTAGTCTACCTTAGTTAAAGGCTAACAGTTTAACCACTGCGTCACCATACCCTTCTTTCTTAGTTTGATTCGTTCTAGGCCTTAGAGCTAGAAATCGAGTTACGATCTTCAGAGCAAGAGGCACATGTGCTCACCACTATAGCACGTAATGGTTAGCTGGTAACATTAGAAAACCGAAAATGATTGTATTTCTGTTAGCTAAGCATTTCTGTCATTTGCCTACTGTGTGAGCACTGCCAGCAAGACAGTTTAGTTTAGAACAAGCGAGTGTGTGTGTGTATAGATTATTAGCGTCAAGTATTTAAAGCTTGTTGTGTGTAGCGACCATCTTGCTCAGTAACCACTGAGTAAGTTTTAACAGTCAACTCATAAAAAACAGCATAGGATAGTTGTGTGTGTGTGGTTCATGTATTTGGGAATATGCATTAGCACCATGCGCTAGCTTTACCTTACCCTCTAAAGGTAGAGCGTTATCCCTTCCTTTGGACATTGCCAATGACTGCATTCCCCCACAAGTTTTACACTTCAGCCCTTGGCTTGTTCTTGATTAGGTTTGGTTTGCTTTAGGCTTGGTTTGGTTCAGTTGGGTTTGATTCGACTCGGTTCAGTTTAGTTTAATGTAGTCACCATTTTTTTATTTTAGCTACACTCTTTAACCAATTAATTAATGATAGTCTACTCTTAATTCTTGAATCGATAGATTGAATTTTGTGTACACCGTTTGTCAAGCCATGCCTACAACCTATACTCCCTATGTACTACAGTCAGATCTGAAAACAAGTTCCAATGGTCGAAGACGTGTCAGTCACCATACATGTAGCCTACAATAATTCTTTCTTTACCTAGCTAGGTTTCGTCACTCACAGTAAACATCTTACATTATAGATTTGCAATATATTAAGAAAAGCAAAAGTCCATGATCTTGATGTTTTGGGTCCTTTTTGGGTAAATTAATAAGCCATAAAAAGAATGACATCATGTCAAGTTCTGAGGGGACATTGTATGTCAAAATCCCATTATCAGTTTATAAAATCTCAAGGCCATGCCCTAGCAGTTTTGGATTATTTCAATCAATAAGTCCACCATAGGAAAGATCAGAAAAATAAATACCCTTAAAACAAGTCGTCACATGACTCTCTCCGAACAATGCTTCGCAAAATATAAATTCATCCATTGAACATTGAACATGATCGGCGACATCATCCTCGCTTCCCCCTCCCACCATGGTTGCCATATCGTTTGACCTTCAAGTGTCCTCAGCGTCTCTGTGCTTTTTTCATTGCCCTGTTGTCAAGTCAAGTCAATGCATTCCAATAAGCTCAAATAACATCCACATCCTGTCAGTCTGCCCCAGCAAGTTTGTTTTCTATACTCACTTCAAGCAACATATAACCAAGTTCTGTTTGTTCTATCTAAAGCCAACTTCATCTGATCAAGGAATTATCATTTGCCATGTCACTCATAATCGTTTACATGTTAAAGACCCCCTTCAGGGGGTTTAGGAATTAGGAATTCCATCATAGGAAAAATCGGATAACGAACCCTCGACCCGCCGTCTCATCGAAATAGCGAATACTGTATTGGTATATCTCCACCGTGGCCAGTAATAGCCTCGTTGAAACACGTGCCCAGTGGTATCGTCTCTTTCTATCTACAACCACTCTTCATGAACATTTTAGACAGATTTAAAAAAGTTTTAAAAACTAAAATGTTTTCAACAAAAGTGTCGTTAGACCCTTTCGCAATTTTTTTAAAACAATAATACTATATTCGAAAGGGGGAGTAGTGTAGGGGGGGGGGGGGTTCACCCCAAGTCCTACGACCCCTCGTATACGTCTCTGGCGTTATTGGTTTGTGAGATATAACAGAAAGTCTAAAATCACAGTTTTACACCAAAAAATTCTGTTTCCCTCATTCTCAAAAACTTTAACCTATTACCAAAATAAAGAGGGTTTCGAGACAAGCCATTTGACACGTCATAGGACCAAATCCGACCATGCATTCGTGAGATATCGGAAAAAGTCTAAAATCATGGTTTTACCCCCCAAAAGCCTGTTTCCCTCATTCTCAATATTTTACCCTATTAATAACATATATAGGGCTTCGAGACAAGCGATTTGACCCGTCACACGTCCAAATCCGACCTTGCGTTCGAGAGATATTGGCAAACTTCGTAGGAGAGTAGGCGACTATCTGGCTCCCTCCTCACCACCAAAACCCCTTCTTATAAATATTTTTTTCAAAGAGCTCGCCTTAAATCCCAAGTGCGCATGCGTAAAAAACAAAAACAAAAATGTTGATCCATAGCGGCATCTAGCAAAACGCATGCGCTATATGAGCAACAACGTTTAAGTTCATTTTAGCAGCGCACCTTATACATGTCGCATTTGAAAAGAGACTTTCACTAAAAAATTACATTTTCACCCCCTACTAGGGGTAGTTTTTATTTAGGGGTTGAAATGAGTGGTCCATTGGAAAGAGGGCGTCAACCCGAGTCCAACGACACCTCATTTGTCAAAATCGGACCATGGGTTGGCCAGATATTAATGATTTAACATGGATGCCGCCCGAGCAACGCCGGGTGAGTTAGAACCCCTACTACTCCACTACTAGCCGTGACCTTTATCTATATGTATGTATATCATCCTCTACAGCCTCTGTGTATAGATTTTTTTATGTATGTTCCCCCTACTGTGGGGTTCAATTTATTGTTCTGCGCCAGGGCTAGGGCCTTGGTCAGCTCTGCAATGGCTGTGGTACCGCCCTTAGTTCTAATTGTCTGTGTGTGTTTTTGTGCAACTGCCTAAGTCCTGAGCGCATATGGCAGGGGACGGTCGTGGCCGTGGCGCGCATCGTGAGTTACGCACGAGTCCGCTTGCTGGTCGGCCTGCCGCCTGCGTGTGTCGTGTTATCTGAGTCGGCTTATCTGTGCCGCGTGGGCCGGTGTCTGCTAACATGTAGCTTCAGTGTTCACTGCCACAGTCGTTTCTTGTACCTGTCTGTCCCACGTGGTTAGTGGGCGGCTTGAAATAATGTTGCCCCTATGATCTATTTCGGCCTTGTATAAATGTGCTAGTATTCTAGTGAGAGCCTATAGCCTCTTAGTATTATACTGCTTTCCCCCCATTCTGATGCAAACAGCCAGTGTTGCAAATGTATTCCTTCCGGGAGTTTGTTTGTTATTGCCTGTCAGCATGTTTGTGTGACGTTGTACGCGCACCGAGGCTGAAAAATTTATTCCGGTATTTGTTAGGTGTCGTCACTAAAGAATTTGCTGTATGTGTTGCATGCGATTGTTGGTGTTTTGATTACGGCAGTGTGTTGTTGGTTCCTCCAGCCTCGTGTGGAAATGATAATAAAAATATGCTTTCACGCCACTGTGCGTATGTCGCCATGTGTTGATTTTGCAATGTGCAAACATGGTGGGAAATTTATTCCTAGGTTTCCCCTAGTTTCTACCGTCGCTTTGATTATCCATTTTAAATATCGTAAAAACCCTATATGCTGAATTTACCGTGTGATGTCCCCATCCTCTGTATTAAATGACGGGTTACCGCGAACTATGTTTCTACTGTTCCCGATGTACGTTTGTGTATGTGTATTACTATATGTTGAGGCCAGATAGCTCTTCAGTCGGTCGATACTTTGTCTTTTACTTCTGCCCTCTACAGCTCTATCTTTTATCTGTATTGGTGTGAGTTTGAGGCCTTTGCAGGTCTAATGCCTTATGTATTTGGGGTTGCGTGATCTTCAGTCGGTCAACCTCTTTCCCTTTTACCTCTTGGGCCGTCCGTTCTTACTTAGAATTCGGACTCCTGACCACGTGTAACTCCTTTGTGCCATGTCAGCCCGTGTCTTGCCGGTCTAGCCGGTGTTACTGAGTGTGTGTCAATGTGTGGCCTCTGGTAGCGTGGTTCACGACTAGCTGTCATTGGGTAACTTTTTCCTAGATGCGCCTGCTCTACTGGAGGTTGTAGTTTACCTACTATGCTTGTGTTGTGTGTTTCCCAGGCATGTGGGCTTAATGTGACCCGCAAATGTATGGTACAGACCTCTGTGCGTCTGCATATGCCTTGTTCCGGTACCACGGGACCCTCATTTCGCTAATTTCCGTTCCCGTGGCCTATATTGTGTATTTGAAATGCGCGTGGCAAAGTGTTCATTAGTATGGGTGTTTTGTATACTTCTGAATGTCCCTCGTACTTTGCTTTTGGCTGTTTTGCTAGTGTCTGGGTTGTCCTGAATGATTCCGTGTTGCTGTATGTCTGTAAGCTGGGTGTTAACCGTCGTGGCCTTCATTATCTAGCCGTGCCCGTGAAGGCACTCTCTGCTGGGTCAGCAATGGTGTCTTATTACCGCGGTGAGGCAAGTGGCTTTGGCCGGCCGCCCGCCTGCATGTGTGTTTACAATCTTACTCATGCTGAACGACCAGCCCCGATTAATGGCGCTGTCTCCTTTGCCACTTCATGTAATAGAGGAAAACCCTTCACGTCCATACATTTGTGTTACTGCTATTCTGATGCAAATGCCTCCCTGCTTGTAATGTCTCTGTTTGTGTATTTCATGCATCTGTGTACGTGTATCTGCGGGCTTCTAGTCGCGTGTCTGGCCACTAGGTGTCGGTGGCAGTTTTGTGTATATGCCCTTTGTAATTGGATTAGGTCCTCGCGGTCCGAGTCTTATACCTTGGCTTTCTTACCCTTTTTATGAGTGGAGCTGTTTCGTTTTCTCTTTATGGCTTTCCCTGCCTTATTTGTTAGTGTAATTGTTCGTGTATGGTACGCTTTCATTCGGCGGGCGTGGATTGTGCCTTTGATAAGTTTGTGCCCCCGAAAAATATGTCATTTTCCCCTTAACTCGTGAGTTTACCCTCTAGGGTAATTGCTTGACTAAACGCTGTGGTGGATAAAAGAATTCCTGTTTTATGGTGCATATACTGTACAATGTTTAGAATGTGGCATACAGAATATGACATAGAATATTCATGCGCCTTATGCACTGGTAGGGTATAGTCCCCTTTTTATATGTATACATATGCAAACACTTTGTACAAATACATATCTATTGATTAACATTATACCTTGGTAAAGAAAATAAAATTACGTTATTCTTGTGGTGCCATGCAAAAGTTTGGGATCGTTCGTGGATTATGTGTAATTTATGTCTGGTTCAGCCTGTGTTTCGTCATTTGACGTATACTTGTTCGGCCCTATTATTATCTAAAGTTTTTGGGTCACCCCTGTGGGTCAGCTAATTATTCTTGTCTAGCGTCTGAACGCCCTTGCTATCCGGGGTGGCTCTCTTCGCCCCGTGATGACGGCACAGGCCCCAGGTAGCCATGTAGGCCTTTCTTTACTGCCTTCTACAGGGGTTTCCAGCAAAGTGAGTTTGGGGTTTTGTGTACCATGCCGCCCCTTCGTTGGGTATAGTGCGCGTGTTCTTGAAGAGCTGTTTTCACGCTGCTCCCCCCTGTCAGTGTTTGTAGGGATGTGTGCCCTCCTGTCTACATGGCCTTGTGGGGTGGGTATTAAAGCTTCCCTTATGCCCCTTGTACTTTGTGTTTGAGCCTGGGCAGTGTGCAAAGGCGTGCGTTTTGCACCCCGAGGGGTTGAAAGCAACACCCTTCTGTTTATCTGCGCCGAGGGTGCAGATGGCAGTGTCCACCTCCGCTCTGGCGGAATCGCCCTTTGAACTGGCGTTTTAGGCCGTGTAGGTGTTAGTAAATTAGGGGTTGGAGTGGCAAGCTCGCTGTTCCGGTCCATGACCTCCTCCTTCTCCCTCGTGTTGTTAGGTGTCTGTATGGGCAATTGCGTGGATCGCTGGGTTAGGTCTTCCCTGTCATCTGCCCAGTTTATGGGTTCCTCTGCTCCCCTTCGTAGGGTTCTAGGCTGGTTGACTACCCTCACCAGCTGCATGTTTCTGCCTTTCAGCTTGGTATATTGCCTCTGTTCTGGCAGAATTGCCCTCTGACCTGGTGGTCTAGGCCGTGTGGGTGTTAGTGTGTTGGGGGCTGGAGTGGCAAGCTCGCTGTTCCGGGCCACAGCTGTCTCCTTCCCCTTCTTGTTGTTTGTGTTAGAGACAGACATCCATGCAAATGTTTTGGTTAATGTTTCTATGTCGATGTCTTCTCTGTGTTGTGTGGGACCTCCTGTTGCTATCTCAAGCACTGTGTTGTTGGCTTGCAATTCGCCATATTCTTCCCATATTTGGGCATATTCTCTATTAAGCTGAATTGCCTGGTCGGCCACCCTGGTTCCGCCTGTGCCCACGTGTAAGTGTTCTACCCTGAGTTGATTATACTGCTCGAACATGATCTCGTGCAGTAGGTGTAACCGCCAGTGTGATCGGTTTAATTGTAGTCTGATGGTAGGGATCTTAGCCCTCATCTTTCAATTTTGGGCGCTGCTCCGTGGCCGGACAAGTGCCCTTATGATTCTCATATAATGAGAGTGTAGGAGCTGCTGATACCTCCTGAGGTAGTCCTGTCTCGACTCAAAGACCTTGTGCCATTTAATTAGGTCCTGATATTCCCCAATTTGCTTTAAGACGTTTAACCTGTATGATGGAGCCATTTTTATGTGTTAAGTGTCTAGTGTGAGTAAGTGTCCGTGTATAAGATATATAAATATGTCCCGTGGGGTTTGTGTGCTATTTATTGCCCCTAATTGATGCTGTGTATGTGTGCTGATAGGTCTAATGTGATTTAGTGTAGCCTGTCCTTAAAATTCTGACGCTTGTGGCCTTTGTAAGAGTTTTCTTTAATTGTTAGCCTTAAGAAAGGTTTTAATATGCTAATACCCTATAGGGTGGGTTAGGATGGTGATAATAGGTGTGTAGCGCTCCTAGTATATACCTTGTTCGCTCCTCGAAGTAGAAAAAATAGTTACAAATTTGTCACTTTTAAAAATGATTTTCACTTTATCCGCTCGACTAATGTAATATTTTTTTTCAATATTGTGTTTCCCTTCTGGGTTGGGTGGGAGGCCTAATATATGCTATCGTGGCTCTTTTAGAAAAAAAATCCCCAATTTTCGCTTGGCTATTTTACTTAGTACCCGGGTCGTAGTTCCAGATCCTCTTTGTTTGAGGACCCTTACTGAGTGGTAACCACCCTCACTCGTGGGAACTACTCGGCGTCTCCACTATTTATTTGTTCTGTCTCAGGGTGGGAGGGATGAGACGAACAAGCTGAGTTAGTGTCCAATTTAGGGGTGGTGTCCAAAAGGTGCGAATCTCCACGTAATTGGGGAAACCGCGAGTGTAGGTGTTTGTTAAAGGATGTGGGGAATTGGGTTAGCTCTATCTGGGGTGTGATTGGTCCTTAAGGGATGCGCGCTCAAGATGGGATTAATTGCAGCACTAAACAAATAGCTGCAAGTGTGCTAGGAGCCTACCTGCTGAGTGGACTGTATCGCCAGGCCGCTTGAGCACTCCAATGCTAACACAATGTAAATCCTTGCCTAGCACTTCTCGGATTGACGGTCACGGGCAATTAGGAATGTCAGAGGGGGAGTAAGGATGTGAAGGCAAATGTAGTAAACCACAAATGTATAAGTTACTGATCAAGGGTTTATTCTGATCAGTGTTTGTGATAGGTGATGTCCCTTTTATTGTAGGATCGTGTGACACAGTTTGGTTATAAAATACAATGTAAGTGTGGGTGTGAAGTGAGGGATTACAATTATGTATAAGGATTTCTGAGCACACTCTTACCTGAGGTGATGACTTGAACCGGAACACAGTCGAACAGAGCCTGGGGCGGCAATAGACATGGCGCCTCGTCTGGCCTTCCTTCTTATGGTTTCGAAGCTGCTGTCTCAGCATTTCCTAATGTGCGGTGTGCTCACTGATCTCTATAAATGGATGGCTGGTAGCTACGGCAGCAGTAAGCCGAATAGACGATGACAGGTATAGTAAGATGGCAGCGAGCGCATGGTGCAATATTGCGAATCCTGCTCTGTGATTGGTTACTGGTAGTCTGATAGTATACATGTATTTATACTGGTAGTAAATGTTTTGTGTTTCTTGTAGTTGTAAAATGGGCTGAATTTGGTTATTTAAAGCGTAAAATCTTAGTTTTAAGTACCGGTTTGGTGACCCATCATCCCAGGCAAGCCTGTAATACCTTTACTTCTCAGGCAGATAGGTCACTTAGCCGTAATTTTGAAGTTATTGTGAAGTTAAGTATACATATGCGGTGGTGCTGAACCAGACGTGATCGGGCTAGGCTATTGCGTGTTTAAATTTGATCCCATTTCAGGGTGTTTTGGTTCTGGGTGCGAATAGTTCGCTTAATAGTTGTAACGGTGGGGAGAGTATATTTTGAGTAGGTTTTTAGTTGTGTTAAGTTTTATGTGGAGCTGAGGAGTGAAATTGGTTAGGCTTAAAGTGCATTTTTGGCTTTGATCTACTTCTCGTTATTATTAAGTTTATTGTGCTGCAAGCGTGATTAAAAGCTGTAGTATTTGATGTAGAGTGCTGGGATTACTTGGAGGAAGTGTTGGTTATTTCATGGAAACAGGAATTCATTACCAAGGACCGATTACGATTTGTCGAATCTAGGCCTGTATAGTGAGCTACGTTTAGAGGTACATCATTTGAAGAATGCATAATTTCGTGGGCATATATACATGTAAACATATACCGTATATACAATTTACAAGAATGTTTCTAGAAATTGTTTTTCACTCGTTACTAATCGCTTATTGCGTGTACTCAGCACCTAAGTTGATATTTGTCAGCCGTTATTATACATTCATTTTTATTGATATTCCGGAGATTTACTGACCTCAGAATGTGTCAGTGATCCCAATGCCCTTATGTTATGAGTGAACATATCTCTATACTTTTATTTGTTCCAAAGCACCATTAATTACGATTTAAAATTGACTAGATTATCATTGCTTCCACATAAGAAGAGCTTGAGAATGGGTACACCAACATGGCGGACCGCGCGCTCAATCTGGCGTACTTCCTCGTGCAGCGGAGAGCTGTCATCAGCCATCCATGTATAGAGATCAGTGGGTGTGCTACATCCAGGCTTCGTGTAATTTGTTATGATGTGTCGTAATCTTTGGTCCACAGCAGTGATACTGTGCCTGCTTGGTGTAAAATAAATGTATTTGTGAAGGCTCATGATTTAGCCTAAGGGATGACGTTGTTAGATAAAAGGGTGTTTTGATGTTTGGATAGAAGTGTGGTTGTATAGATTAGGTTTGCGATGAAAATCTGTATGTGGCTGTGTGCCATTTGTGAATCCAGGGGCGTATGTCAATACTCCCTTCGGAGGTGTGTGGATGTCTGAGGTCCTAGGGTCGTATCGACCCTAGGGGCTCAACACTATCTACCGCATCGAGCTGTTGTGAAGGAAAGTATTTCAACGACACCGGTTCGTCCTGTATTTGACGCCTCAGTGAAGGAAGTGGGATTCCCTGCTTTAAACAATTGTTTGTATGATGGCCCCAACCTGATTGAGCTAATCCCTGTTATTCTTCTCAGATTCCGAGAGAGGAAAGTAGGAATCATTGCAGACATTGAGAAGGCCTTCCTTCACACAAGCATACGGAAATAAGATTGAAACTATATCTGCTTCATGATGTGGCAGGATGTTGGGAATAATTAAAAGATCTTCAAGCATGCCAGGCTGGTTTTCGTTTTAACTTGTAGACCGTTTCTCCTGGTGGCTGTCTTGGAGTATCACCTGAAGAAGTACTTAGAAAACCCGTAATTCAATCCCCTATTCATCAAGAGACTTCTACAGAGCTTCTACGTGGACAACGTTGTCACTAGCTTTGACAGGGAATAGGAGGTGGGCGAGTTTACCAATCAAGCTAGGAGGGTATTGTCAGAAGGCAGTTTTAATTTGAGGGGATGGCAGTTATCTCAGGATGATGACCAGTCTGCTATTCATCTATTTTTGGACTGTTATGGGATCGACAAGAGGATACACTTTCTTTAAATTTGCATTGGTTGAATATTATTCAGGTGGGAGAAGTGACGAAAAGGACAATTCTGTCACTCGCACATCGAATTTTTGATCCAGTTGGCGTGACATGTCCTGTCACCCTTTGTGTCAAACTGTCGATTCAAAGGACCTGGAAAACTCATATAAGATAGGATAGTGCAGTTGATGAGAAGTCCACAGACGAGTTTCTGGCCTGGGTAAAGGATCTACCTCACCTGGTTGAAATCAAGATTCCTCGATGGTTTGGAAGAATTGATCATGTGCAAATTCATGTTTTCTGTGATGCCAGCCAACTTGCAAACGCAGCAGTAGTCTTCATAAGATGCGATTCCAACAATCAAGTGAGTGTACAGTTATGTGATGCAAGATCTCGTGTGACCCCCCTCAAGGAAGTGACAATCCCCAGATTGGAATTGCTGGCTGCTACAATTGGTGCACGGTTGCTTAAATGTGTGTTGGAATCTATTTCACTGGAAGTTCATGAGTTTTTTCTCTGGTCTGATTCTTCCACTGTTCTAGCATGGATCTGCAAGACTGAGAACTGGTCGGTGTTTGTCCGCAATCGTGTGAATGAGATCAGGAACTTGACCAATTTAAACTGCTGGCGACATGTTCCAGGTTCATTGAATCCAGCTGATCTACCGTCACGTGGTTGTTCTGCTTTCCAATTAGTAGCCTCTCGATGGAGGGAGGGACCTTCCTGGTTGTACGAATCTCCAGATTGTTGGCTCAAACAAAAGTGATGTATGACGAAAAGAGTATCGAAAAGGAAATGAAGAAAAACCCCGTGAATTCTATGACTATAACCAATGAAGGTCCCCTCTGGTATGCTAGGTATTCTTCCAGCTATCACAGAATAGTTCATCTAATCGCATGAATTCTTCGTTTCTGTAGGAATTGTCTTAGACGTGAGAGGATCTCACACGAAAATCTGCAAGTTGAAGAGTTAGAAAGGGCTGAAATTAGACTCATTGCTATAATTCAATGAGAAAGCTTCCACGGATTAGTTGATAAACGTCTGTTTTCACTACATCCATTCCTGGAAGATGGTGTTCTCAGGGTTAAAACGAGACCACTACTGCGAGAAGATTTGAAGCAATTCAGGTTCCCAATGATTCTCCCGGAGAACCATGTCATCACCTCTCGCTTGATTATGGATGAGCACGTGAAAGAAAATCACTTTGGAGTACATCTTCTTAATAATCTGCGACAACGCTTCTGGATCATCGGTGGAAGGAGGACAGTTAGAAAATTATAAGAAAATGTATCAAGTGCTGGAGACATGATGGGAGGCGTCTAATTTCAAAACCGGACAAGTCCACTCTTCATGGGAATTGGGATGAATGTCGATTCTTAAACAGCTTTGAAAGCTGCTTGCGTGTATAATGCTTGTGAGAAACAAAACCGGACATAATCCATCTAATTTGTATCTTAAAAGTGCCGACTAACTTCAAACATGGACTTGTCCTCAATAAGATAGTTTCAGAAGCGGACTAGTCCTCCACCACCAATGATAACGACTTAGATTGATCACGTGACAACTGTAGGTGTCATGGCTGTGGTTTTGATAACATGTTTACTGTATTCCTACGAGTTATAAGTCCTTTTGGTTATTAATGTGAATGTTTGCGATCTGAAAATAAAGAAAATGAGTAATTTAGCAAGTAACACTGTTGTGGAAGTGGTTGGAGGGAGCAGAGCTCGGAGAAAGCAACGAAATCCTCAAAACTGGAAGCGTGCAATAGGGAAGAAAGAGAGGTATGTAGACAGAGTAGTAATTTTGGAATTACTTCATATTTTGGAGGGCTCATTCCAAGTGAACCATATTTTTATATAGAAAAGTATTCATATAATTGGGATTTAAGTAATGATAATGCGAGGGGAAACCATAAAATGTGTAAAGTGACTTACTAAATACCTTCAATTTTTACGACCCCTTTCCATTTCGACGGGTATGTCCTGTGTCAAATACCTTTCGTATGTTGCTAGTGACCTCTGATCTGTAATCTCACTTCATTTCTAACTTCTTTGATAGGTATATGGCGAGAAATCTACCGAAATATCCAGACTGCAATCATAGGGGCTCTGGGAAAAGTCACAAAAATTGTCGTGGACTAACAATGAAGGACATACCGAGGTTCCACGCATTGTTTTATGCATCAAGTGTAAAATCAAAACAGGATGCATTTATAGCTAAATTATGTTCCTCTTCTAGTCCGTTACGACGCAGAGTTCGATCTACGAGCCCGAAGAGACTTAAAATTGAGGTTATAACGTATACTGTGACAGATGTGTTTGGAAAGAGAGTGCACGTGTGTCGTGAAGCATTTCTTGGAATACTGAGTATAACTAAGCACAGAGTACTTGGTGTTTTCAGCCGTATAAAGAAATATGGATCTGACAATTGCGAAAGAAGAGGCGGGGATCGTCGTTCACAGTCTTATGCTCAGAAACTGGAAAGTGTGATAAAATACATAAGGCAGTTGAAAGGGATAGAATCCCACTATTGTCGACATAAGTCGGCAAGAGTGTACCTTGCCTCAAATCTCAACATCAAGAAATTGTGGCGCATGTACAATGCATCCGTGCCTTTGGAAGTTAGGGTAAAAGAAAGTTATTTCCGGAAAGTGTTCAACACCAAATTTAACATTGGATTTGGATCTCCGGTCACTGATGTGTGTTCCAAGTGTATTCAACTGAATGCACACATTCAAAATGAGAAAGACGTTTCTAGAAAGACCAACCTGATTATAGAAAAGAGAGTTCATAAACTCCAATACAGGGCATTCTACGAGTTTCTGCAAGAGGAAAGGGATGGCATGGTAACAATATCCTTTGACTGCCAGAAAAATCAGGTGCTACCGAAACTACCAGATCAGTCAGCATATTATTCCCGTCAGATAAATCTCTACAACTTCACGGTTGTTACCGGCAGTTCAAAGAGCAGTATGCCAAAATCTAAAGTGTCAATTTATACATGGACAGAAAATGAACGTCCTAAAACATCCAATGAAGTTATGTCTGCCCTGTATCATGAGCTACAAACTATTGATCTTCAAGATATAAACGTAATCAGACTATTTGCCGATGGATGCCCTGGGCAAAATAAGAATTTAACGCTATTGACAATGTTATCTAAATGGCTATTAGTGCTCCCCTCAAGATAATTGAGATATTCATTCCTGTTACCGGCCACTCTTTCCTTCCACCAGACCGAGTTTTTGGACGTATAGAGAAGGAGCTGAGAAGAATAGATACTATTGTCCAACCTTCTGCGTATCATGAAGTGTTCTCGAATCATGGAACTGCAAAGTTATAGGAAAGGACTGGACCATTTATGATTGGAAAGCTGAATGTCAGAATGTGATGAAATCTACTCAATCCCTTCCCTTCAAAATATCACACTGCAAGAGATTTGTGTTCAGGAAGACTAGGGGGAACAATATTCATATAAGGGGAGAGCAATACTACAGAACTGATCTAGGAGTGGAGGGGACCATCACTAAAAAGAAAAAAAAACAAGCAGTATGATCAATCCTCTTGAAGCACCCATTGGTATGAATAAACTGAAGGGTAGAAAAGATTCAAGATATAGATCAGCTTTAAAAAAAACATTTTGGACAAGACTGGAAAATGCAGGATAAACTACAGTTCTATAAAGACATAGTTTCTAATGCTGGTGAAATTCCTAATGTGGACAGTGAACCAGAATTCTGTGAAGGTGATTGTCATGACATTGGTGTTGCTATCTAACATTACCTGACCCTGACCTGAATCATTGTTACTTTGTCTATGTTATAACCTATTTTTGAGTTTATCGCCTATGCAAGATAATTTTTTAGACTTTCATTTAATTTTGGTGGTTAACTCTTTTATTGGATATGCCTTTTTGATATAATCAGATATAATCAGTTTTTCAGTGTGATTTCTCTTATTATTCATTAAAACTATTCAATTTGATTTAAAATGTTGAATTCAATCATTAGGCTACAGCTGCTCTTTACAGAGTCACAGCTGAACTAGAGTTAGTTGTCAGAGTAGTTAACTATTATAACAGGTCATGTCCACGACTTAGTTTCAAAACTGGACAGGTCCAACACTTGGTTTCAAAACTGGACAAGTCCAAGGCTGGGTTTCAAAACTGGACAAGTCCAGATTTATTCACTAGAAAATCATCATCTTCTGTATCAAGAGGTAGACTAAAACCCTGAAATAACTACCAAACATGATAATAAACCCTAGTACAGCAGTGTGATGTACTTCTTTCTTGTTATGTATCACTCACATTTTTTTTGCGATTTCTTCAAATCTGTTTAGATGGACTTGTCCTGTTTTGAAATTAGACGCCTCATGGACAACATACCGAAATTGCTCAGGCCCCTCTGCCCCTGGACCGCATACGGGAAGCCTGTGTATTTGAAGTGATAGGAGTGGACTTGGCAGGTCCGGTATTCCTGAGGGATGAAAGTAAAGCTTGGATTGTGGTTTTCACATGTGCGGTGTATCGCGCTGTGCATCTCGAAATGGTTACTTCTCTCTCCATAGAGGCGTTTAGGCAAGCGTTCCGGCGGTTTGTAGCAAGAAGAGGACGCCACTCTGTGATTTATTCAGACAATGGTACAAATTTCACGGGTACATATAACGCGTTTCAAAATGCTGACTGGGAGAATATTTCTAAACTCTATTTGGTTGAACGTATTACTTGGAGATTTAATCCCCCTAGTGCTCCTTGGTGGGGAGGCTTCTGCGAAAGGTTAATGCGTCTAATTAGACAGCTTCAGAAACGAATTTTTGGTAGAGCCACCATAAATGCAAGACCGCTAACATACAGTATAACTGACCGATGGATGTGAAGATATAAGTCCACTCACCCCTGCCTGTTTTCTACAAGAAATTAAGACAACTGGAGTTCCAGAATGAGATGCATTGGATGCTATAACCCTGAATCAACGAAATCGTCATCTTCTGAACCTAAGAATGGCATTGAAGAAAAAAATCCAGCAGGAATATCTGGGACTTTTGGCACTCCGTAAACCGAGTTGTAAACCAACTCTTTTGTTCAAGAGAGGTGACATTGTCCTAATTGGATCAGATGCCACTAAGAGGATAGATTGGCCCCTTGGATAAATTGTGAACTTGTTTCCTGGAACTGATGGTATTACAAGACTTGCAAGGGTTGTTACATCTAAAGGAGAACTCTTGAGACCCATACAGCGACTCTATCCACTAGAAGTACCTGATGAAGACAGCACACCTTTGAGGACTGGCTTGAATAAGAAAACAGCTACTGCTTTAGGAGAGCCGACTGGAACTGGTGTTCAACACCCAAAGACCACACGTTCGGGTAGAACTGTCAATGTTCCTGCAAGATATGTGGAGTAGTTGAGGATGTCTTTCCTCAACGGTGGGAGGATATGACAGACGGTTGGCAACAGTTTTTTTTGTCTTTCATGGGAAAAGATGGACAAGGAACAGTGCATCCAAGATGGAGTCTTTTGAGTGTTATTTGTAATGTGTATGTGTTTTCTTGTAAATAAATATATTTCATTTTCCCAAATAAGTACGAAGTGACGTTTCTGTTCGTATCAAGTTACATCAGTGCTTAAGCTCCAATTCTCGCTAGTTTAGTTTAATGGAAGGAAGAAACCTTGTAACCAAGTCTCTTTTCTTGTCGGTGCGGGGACTCCATTTCAAACATGAGAATGGACAACTAGCTTGTATGATGAAAATAATGGAAAACTTATAGTTACTAAACCGTTGTATAAACCGAGACTGATTAAAGGTTAGTAAACAGGTAGTCCTTAAATTCTTGCAAAGGCTAGCCCCTCTGTTCATGAAAATTCATTTAGATGTAAAATTCAGTATTTTCTAACCTAAATAATGTGCTACAGGTTATGTCGTAGGGGGTTCAAATTGCAAGAACTGCATTAGGCCGATAACCTGTATCAGGTTCTGATTAATCCTTTTTATATTCCAATAATCACATTCATTACATTTATTATTGGGGTTAGTGAAGAGGGGTGTGTGAATCAATAATTTGGAATAAATTTAAAATACATAGAGTAACTAATGTAATACAAGGTGATAAAATTATTGTATCGTAATGTTCGAATGAAATTCCTGGGAGCAGTCCCTTCTCGGTTCCACAACTGCCCAGAGTATTTAACAGGCACTGCAATAATGTCGGCCGAAAAGAATCAGATGATAGGAGGTGTAGGATTGAAAATGAAAGTTTATCAAAGGCCCTGGCTGAAAGTATGCAGACATTGGCGGAGAATCTGTAAGCAGTTTCATTTAGCCACTTTCAGGAACTAAATGTGAAGTTAAACAGTGCGAGTCTTCATCCCGAGGGGAATTACCTTAAATAGGAATCGTGCAGCCTATATATTTTATTTCAATTAACACTTGAATGAACACTTGTGTTGCTGCATTAAGATAACAGAAGGTTTGAGTGCCTCATTGTATGGATCAAATACAGAAGTGAAACGTTGTAATAACATATCTTTACTAAGACAGTTAGGTGCAATGCTAGAAATTGAGGAACTTATAAGGAATGCCCATTCAGTATATGCTGGTTCTGTTGCACATGAGCATGAAAGTGTTGAGGATACTGTACCTGTTATACATGAATCAACAAGTTTGTTCTTTGGTAAATGTTCTCATGTCTCTTTAAGACTGCTGCTCTGTTCCATTTCAGTAGGTAAGCTTTTCTGTGCCCACGCGGGTTCTAACCCGCCCGAAGTCGTTGGATTTTTAAGAGCATTAAAATCCCTCAGTATACCTTCCTTTGGAGGGGAAGTAAAGCCAGCGGGCCCATGTCATAGATTTATGGCACGTAAAAGAACCTTCCACTAACTACAATTATGTGAAGCTAAATTTCTAGGTTGATTTGATTATCGCTCTATTAAGTTCCAACGTTCTCGGCCAGGAACCGGTTGCGGTGGCATCTAGTAGCCAAGTTCACGGTATCATTTGGTAGCAAAAGTAGGAACTACTTGAAATTGATCGTCTGCAGTCCGTACCCGAATTACAGATAACACGCACTAATACAGCCATCACAATTAACACCGGTTAGCAGACAGATTCTACACACACCCAAGGTACACGGGGCTACATGACTGCGTTGTCGCAGCCCCTAAACTGAGGAACCAATCAACCAACCTTTTCTGTCATAGGCATTATAATTATTACCAGCCTGGTTTCTTATCACGGAGGAAAGCTTTCTGTGTCTAATTGTTGTTTAGTGAGTGAGTTAGGACGTCACTGTCATCAGCCATATGTACTTGGATACGGGTAGAATTTGTATGTGTGTATTGTCTGAGTTAGTGCGTGTATTGTGATGCTAGAATTGGGAAGGAGATGACCATGGTCTTCTGTTAGGAACAATCCCAGCATTTTCCTGGAGGAGAAAGGAGAAATCGGACCCACTTCTTATCAGTTCAGTGAGGCTGAGTGAATTAAGTTTCAAACCTCAAATTAGAATTTCCCGTCAGAGGTGGGAATCAAACCTGGACCTTTGGGACAGATGATTGACTATAGATATTAATTTCTGTTTTAACTGTTTATTAATTGGTTATTCATTTGTGTATGTGTCTTTTCTTCTCGTTGTGTAGTCGACATTTCAAGTTAAAATGGGGTGAATATCTTTCAAGTTTTTGATTGAATACTTCTATATATCGCATTTATTGCCGATACAACAGTGTTTTCGGCCATGTTCAAAGTCGCAAGGTTAGAAATGCATACTTATAGAGTCTGATCGAAAACGTCGACTCATTTGTGTAATGCACCGATCGCATCAACTTCTGACCATGTTTCATTTATTGTTTCGATATTTATTTATTTATTTATTCGTGTCTGTACAACGTAAATTTATTAGTAAACACTCAGTCTCGTTTCATCACTGCTTGTTCATAGCTGTGTAGCGCGCTCGTTGATGGCCGGATGGCTATGACTTCATAAATCCTATTGCACGGCCTTCTCTCTCGGTGGCATTGGCCCTACTGTCATTACTAATGGTAAAGTACGCTAAATTTCCTGCATTATTTTAGATAACACGTTGGAAAACTCGGAGCAGGTACTCAAGGTACGGTTTGGCTACAGAGATGATCGCCGGAGCACATCGCTGGCGATGATCGCTCGGCGCACAAAGTCAGAAAAGCGGTTTTCCTAGCCAGCGATCATCGTCCTTCGTCCACAGCCTCATACAACAGGATCACTTTCACTTCTCAACAGCTCAGTAGCCTACTCTTTGCTTATACAGGTTCGTGGGGTTTAATACTAATCAGCTGATCATAGTCTGAAATAATATAACGTTGCCAGAATGACCTTAAGCAGAACAGTATGAACACTTCGGCAAAACCGGAAGAACGTATTTTCAAAAGAACAATTGATAAGGGGGAGCACCAATACACCTGTAAGCCGCTAGGTAGCACCACATATGGACAAACACATGGTAAACAGCTGATTGATGAATTTATATTTTTTGTACTTTTTTAAAACTCGATTTCAACACACTAGCTCTCTTTACAATCAGATATTTTAAGAAAATAAATAACTAGAAAATAGGAAGTGTTAATATTACTGAGTTTTAATTGTAAGAAGTGTGTAATTTAATGTTTAGCACCACATTCCTTCACTCCTGTGGTGTCGAATTGTGATTTCATAGTAACGATGAAAGGTTATGGGATGTTTTAAATTACCGTATTAAATTATATATTAATATATTGAATAGTGTGGGGGAAATGTGGTTTTTGTTTCGTAAGCTTTTGCGGTCAGAGCTAATGCAATTCAAGTTTTCTACAGTAAATTAAAATGCACGGAAAACTCCTTTTCGGAGCTCGGGGAACATCCTGAAAGAGCTTGGGATCATCGAGGATAATCTTGAGAAGGTCTGCTTTGGCATATTGAGAGCTTCAATCCACATACTGCATAACCATTTGTATGGTGTATCGTCATGTATACTGTATGTACTGTAGAGCAAACAATGTACCTTATTATTCTGGATCTTATGGTCTCCCGGAATGCCAGGCGGATGTCCTTGTGGAAATATATATATATATATTAAGTGTTAATTTTTAATATTCTCAACTCCCTAACGTAAATACCCGGACAATTCTTTAGTCAATAAAAATAATGTTGATGTGAGGGGATCTATGCAATGTTCTTTTCAAGTTTTATGATAAAATAAACTTACATTATGTGCTATTTCTATTCTTCACCTGTATTAGTGTCACATCCTTGTATGGCTATTAAAGCAGCAACAAGTATACAATTTTATTTTATACTAATAATAAATTAGTGCATCTCCCTGAATGAACATAGGGGGCTGTTGGCCTCTCACCACGGCGGACCAGGTTAGATTTCCGGTTAATGCATGTGTGATTTTCAAAGTGAAAAGTGGATCGGATTCAACATGAAAAGGAGGCGCCGTGGCTCATGATCTCATGATCAACGGTCACCTAAAACTACAAACTTCCTTTGAATGAACATTATTTGCCAAGTGCTACGAGGTGGGCTAGGTCAATACACAGAATAAAATCACGACAGCTGGATTTTTTTAAATGTTATGAAGTTATGATATTATCGAAGGCTGAAAAGGAGTGTATGATTGAGGGATTATAACTAAGATATGTAGTCCTTACACCACAACAAGGAAAGGTTTGTTAGTTACAAATTACTGCATACGTGGGTGAAGTACTTAGAGCTTATGATTCAACAAATAGGCTACATTTACTGATTGTTTTGTTTACAGATAGCCTAAAAATAAATTAACGTAAGGAAAAGTAAAGGTAAAATACAAGATCAGGACATAAGTAGTCTTAATTGGCCAACCACCCTTCCTACAGAGGCCCGCTTCTTTTATCCTAGAAGCCAAGACCACACCCAAATACTCTCCAACATTAGGATAACCTAAAGTCATTGTGTATTTTTGGACTGGCTTTGATTCTTGGTTAAATATGCATGTTAGAATTTCAGAGTCGCATCCAGTGGTCCAATTTCAAAGAAAGATTCTGTGGTTTATGATCACGAGAGCTACAAGTTTGCTCTGCTAGTTAATGTGCTAATATACGGTAACTGGCATCTTTTGGACACCCACTAAGAGAATGCCTGAATACTTTCAGCACCAATCCTAGGAATGTTTTTTCTTCACTTAGGGTAGGCTTTATAGATTGAGGTAGTTTCTTGCCACTGACTTATTTGAAAATGAATAAATAATAATGATACAAGAGTGGAGTCTCGCTCAAGTAAGGGGTCACTTGTCAGCTTATGAGACACTCCAGAGTGTGCTGATCGTTTACATGGATGGACAATTTGTTAGTGTCTCAGAGATGTAATTTAAATTAATTGCATTGTAATAAAGTGATGAGATAGAAACACTATGGTTAGCCGCCATGCATTTTTAGCCACACACTCTTACTGCCACGCCCAGGTCTACTGAGGAGCTTGATAACCTAGTTTGTCGTTGAAAGCAACGCTATTAAAAATTCTGAGGGACTGTAATGTGTCGAATCCCTTAAGTCTGTTTTCAACAATGGTGGGATTGTAGCTTTGGGTGCAGGACAATCGTGTCTTCTCAGAACCCACGAGTATCAAAACTCACGAATTACAAGAAGAGGATTAGTAAGAGTAGTTTCTACCCGGTTTCTTTATCAGTATCAAAACTCACGAGCAGGAGCAGTTTTCTTTGAATGGATAAATGCCCACTCTACCCACATAATGACTGTAGATAGCCTACTTGAAAATTTAATCGGAATTGTGCAAAAGGGTCCATTGATAGTGCCAGCTGAAATGGCGTGCCCTCTTGTAATTGGCACTTCTCATCAAGAGATGGGCCTGTCGCACAAAGTTATATGCGACACAGTCCCTCCTGTGGTCATTGCAGGCACGAGCTCTCTGGAGTTGTGAATTTTGAGACTGATTAGAATGTTAATTAATTAGCTACTAGTTTGTTGTCGTGAGTTTTGATACTATTTGCTACTATTTTTAGCTCGTGAGTTTTGAGACGTAACCAGGACAATCGAACTTTCACAGCACTCATCCGTCGGGAATAGAACCAAAGTCCCATACAGTAGATGAGGGAGCAAATTCTCGCGGTGCTTCCGGTGACGGCCGTTTCAAAACCATGACGAAAAAATTACATGGTAAAGGCCTGATGTGTCCGTACTGTATATGGTTACTATACTGTGATTACATCAGCGTTAATATTGTTTCTTTTAAAGGAGGAAGAAGAGATGCTGATCGAATTAAGTATATGTAGGCTACATGGAGCGAAAGAGACTCCAAACTAATAGTGGAGAGCGATGTTTGTGACGGGTGGATCCCCCTTGAGCTACATATTGTACCCAATAAATAATAACATGTACAAAACTAGGCGTACAGAAGCATGTTTTAATGCACTGATTCATAGACACATGCTTAATGGCCAAATAAATTTTAAAGAATACTCAAGACCAGTGGCGTAACTACGGGGGGTGATCAGAACCAATTAATGAAACTATTAAACTTATGAAGTTTTTAAGTTTGAATAGAACCAACCATTGGATTGATGACATCTATGATTAAGGGCTATGAAATCATCATACCATGTTGTGTTACATGATAATCTATGTTACCACGTGAGTAGTATGTGCTTAAACAGTTTGGATATAGCATCATCACGAGGGGCTATTGCGTAATCGCGTGCTTGATGACGTCATGGTTGCTTAGAGCGAGCACGTGCACTGCACATGATAGCGAAGGGGGAGAGGTTGACTTTTAAGCGCTTGAAGCAGATAACCTTTGGCTTGTTTATGCGGTGGTGATAAAAATTGACGGATATTGACGTCAGCTCTCTTTGAAAATGGGCTATATTTGCAAAATTAGGATTGTTACAAAAAAGTTTGTTTGACATAAATGAATAGCCCTGAGCTGCTCTATCCCCATACCAAATTTCAACTCTCTAGGACAAAACAAAATTAATTTTGAAAATAGGCTACATTTGCAAAATTAGGAATGTTACAAAAAAGTTTGTTTGACATAAATGAATGGCCCTGAGCTTCTCTATCCTGATACCAAATTTCAACTCTCTAGGACAAAACAAAATTAATTTTGAAAATAGGTTATATTTCCAAAATTAGTAATGTTAAAAAATGTTTGCTTCATATAAATGAATGGTGTTTATCTCCTCTACCCTCATACCAAATTTCAAGTCTCTAGGACTAAGGAAATTGAATTTTGAAAAATATTCACTATTTTGGAAACTAGGAATTCTACAAAAAAGTTTGTTTATCATAAATGAAAGCTCTCTATCCCCTATACCAGTAAACCAACTCCCAGATCTATAGGACAAAAATGAAAAAAATATCAAATGGGGTTAACTTAGCATAGAGAGTTTTGTGTGTAGTATCATTTGGATGAGATTGTATGGGCGCGGCGTCCGTGGAGAGCCAGTTGGTTATCCACACATGGTTGCTTAGTGCGCTGCATGTGTTAGCGGCAGGAAGAGGTTGTCCTTTGACGCTTGAAGCAGATAACATTTGGTCGCGCAGCTGTTATCGTTCTTTGGCTCGCGCGAGCGAGCCGAGCGTGGGGGCCGGCTTGCTAATCACATATATGATGTGCAGCTGTTAGTTAACATTTTTTGTGTGCTTGCATGCTTTGTGCTCTCATTCTGCATAGACTGTTTTATAACACAAATATATATCTTTGACTGTGTGAAATGAATATTGGCTTGTTTGTTTTTAATTCTTAGCCATCATTATTGAACTCTGAAATTATTTTAATGAGAGAACAAGTTTGGATGTCAGTTCACAGAGCTTCATTCATGTGATATGTTAAATGAGCTTTTTGTTTCTTTAACTTCATAGTATATAAGAGCAAGATTATTCTGATGTATTAGTTACTATTCAAGATGTCTCTCTGCTACTCTTTGATTGGGAAGATGCGACATCTGAGAGAGGATAAGATGTTAGCAGAGAAAGCCAGGATGTTGGGTTGTAATTTTATGGTTTCCTCCTCCAAAATGGAGGAGGAAATTTTTTCAGAACGTTCACTGCGCTAGAGAAGGATCTCTTCGACGTAGAGATTCTCGAGATAATAAAAGACCAACGCTACTGCACAGAATTTGTGCTTAACGGGCTCACGATTACCATTCTGGATGTTATTATAGGCAGAGTGGAAGCATTTAGGGCGACTCCCCCTCCTAATGGAGTATACCAAGACCAAGTGAGGCTTAAAGATAGTTTTACTCATAGTGCTCTTGTGCAAGAAAGAGAAGAAGATGGGGAGCATGTGGAAGAGGAGGAAGAAGAAGAAGAAGAAGAAGTGCAAATAATAAACTAAATGGACAGTGAACGGTGTTTTTTTATTGAAATGTATATTTTTTAAAAATATATTTATTTTAATCATTGAGGTTTACATTAATTATATAATACGAAATAGTGAAAAAATGGTATGATCTTCGTTCTTAAAGTGTTAAGTAGTTCTTTTTCCGCCAAGATGCTGAGAATTGAAAATGCTGTCTGCAGAGTTGAATATGCTGGTGATCTTGTGTGGAAGGTAAGTACAATCATTCTTTTCTTTCATGAGTGTGTTGGTTTTAGTGAGCTGGAAATATATAGAGACACATTAATAATAATAATAATAATAATACTATTTTTGCGATGAATTAAAAACCTTACATTGTTGTAATTAGAATATGTTTTTGTTCGGAATCCAAGAGGTGTGAGTTGAATCGAATCCCAGCCAAGATACGGAAACTTGGGTTCCTATTCTACGTAGTACTTTGTCAACTAAGTAAATATTAGGATGTTTTGTTCGTTGTAACTCTGGTTCATAAAATGCTCTAAATATCGATAAATTTTTATTATCTTTTAAAAGATATGTTCGTGGATTAGAGTTTGAACTTTATAAATTGTAAATAATTCCGTAGTGCAATTAGCTTCGTATTCTTTGCTGAAATGTTTCTTGATTTTTGATATTCTTACAATATCACCAATTTTATATTTTGGTTTTCTTAAAGTTTCAGCATATATGTTGGCAAGCGGGTTGCTTGTTTCTTTTTACATCAATAGGTTTCATGCCAATGCTGCGATGTATTTTGTGATTATACTTTACTAACAACTCAGGAAAAATATTTATCCATCGGTATGAACCTCGTCTTGTGAATTCTTTCCACATAGATTCCTTAAGAGTTCGATTAAATCTTTCTACCACGCTCGCTTTAATGCTGCTCCCAGTGGAATAATGCTTTAGATTTTGTTTCTGAGACCATGTTTTGAATTCACTGTTATAAAATTCCGTTCCTCGATCAGTGTGAAAATAATTGGGTAATCTTTTACTTTGAGAATAAACAAATTTTAAACTTTTTACAATCTCACTTACTTTTTTGGTTTTAAGAGGAATTGCCCATGCATATTTTGAGTAATCGTGGTTAATAAATATTTAAATCCATTATTCCATTTTGCATGTTTTGACATGTCCACAAGATCTGCTTCATGGAGGTCATCGATTCCTTTGCTATTAACATGTCGTCTTTTAAACATTTTTCTAAGAGGTGCATGAAGTTCTTTTGCATTTTCTCGTCTGATTTCGTTCATAGTTATTTTCTAAACAAAGATTTATAACATACTGTGCATTGTTTTACAAATGTTTGAATTTTTATTCAATATATCCTGTATTTCTTAGTTCTTCTTCAATTGCAAAAATTTCGCTGTCGAGTCCTGTGTGACCTGCAGCTTTCGATGCAATTAATTTTTTAAGTCTTGATACCAATTTGTTTGGTTCATTCCAATGAACAAATTCAATATTGTGTCCTCCTTCGAATTTCCAAATGGCTAGTGGTGTGATGTGTTTCTTTTGGCCATATCCAGTATGCAACGTAGTATTTGCTTCTTCATTCTCATCTGCTGTTTTTATAATTCTATCTATGTCTTCAGTAAGAAGGGGTTCAATTATATTTTTATACTTATGAGATTGTGTTCCTCTCGAAGCTGCATTGCTTGCATACTTTCTTTTGTGCACGTTTGAAACATTTAATAATTTCAAATAAGAACTTAAATCACTCCTATCTATTAGAATGGGATCTGCTACTTTCCTTTGAATCAATTCTAGTAGACCTTCTGTTACAGGAATTTTTTTACCACCAACTTTTATCCACTTTTTATCACAGAAAACTCGTTCTCGTCCCAAGTATTGTTTATCATTTCTTATCGTTATACCAAATGTTTATCCACGTTTTGTTTAATGAACGGATCAAAGTAGCGGTTAATTAGTGTAATTATTTTGATGCTATCTCCATCTTCTTCGTCTGAAGTAGCAGTTGATTCAGAATCATCATATTTTTTTCTTTTTTGATTTTTTTGTGTTAACGTTGTATTAGCAATAGTTACAAGCTGATTTAATGAATTTATTACTGGTTTAAACTTAGTCTCTATATCTAATTCTCTACGTCTAACATCATTTTGAAGTGAAAGATACTTGTCTTTAACATCTTTTTTTAAGCGAGAAAGTTTATCCTTTACTCGACTTTCAGCTTTAATCATCGAGCTCTTCTCCATGACTAAACTAAAATTGTAGTTGTTTTACTTATTTATAGTATATTCAAAATCAATTTGAAGAGGAAGATCATTGGTTTTATGTTTTTCAGGGTCTCTAAGTCGAAACTGTATTTTATCTTGTTCTTCAGCTACAATGTCACTGCCATCCAGTCCAATCTCTTGACGTATATTTAAAATTACATACACAAATGGAGATCTTGGTGAAACAAAAATTGGTTTTAATATACCTTTATAGGGAAGTTGGTATTGTACATTATGATTATGGAGCCTGTATACCGGTGAATGGATTGATGGTGTGTTGGAGAATTGACAGAATAAATTTCGATAAGTTCTTTTTCTTTATTTCATCTTGTAATATACCATATTCTTCTTTGGATGCAGTAAAACTTTCGAGTGGTTTTTTGTTAACCAATTGTTCAATTTTTTCTACTTCAGTTTTTAACTTGTTGTATTCATCTTTGGATGCAGCAGCGTAACTTTCAAGTTCTTCTTTTTTAACAATATTTAGATTGTTGGCAACACCCTCAATACGAGTTTGTAAATTGCTTAAAATTTCTTTTAGTTGATTAACGTCAGTTAGTGAAGCAGCATAGTGTTCTACGAACCGTTTATTTGTCACATCTTGGTCGTTAACAGGAAACTCAACATTTGTTTGTTTTTGATGTTGTAGATTGTTTACAGTCTGATTAATTTGTTCAAATTCATGTCGGGAAGCGTCATATTGTTCAACAAACGTCTTGTTTGCAACAACGTTATCGTATATGGGATTGTTTACGTGAGTAATTCGTCTACTCATCATATTTAAAGTCCCACCATCGTCTACGTTTAAGAAGTTTTGTTTATTAAATTTAGTGACTAAGTCTTCTAGATCTTTTCGAGAAGCAGCAAAGTTTTCTAAATAATATTTGTTTATTGCATCTAACGAATCGATTGGTTGAGATATGTTTGTTATTCTTCTATTTAACATATCGACGGTTTCATCATCTTTGTTTATATTCAAAACAGATTTTTTAATTTCATCGAGATCTTTTGTTACATGAGTTTTAAGAAAAGAATACGATACCGCATCTTGATTTTGAATTGGATCTTTAACATTTCTTATTCTTTTGTTTCCCAAGTCGAGACTATCATCATCAAACGGAAAGTGATCTTCTGAAAATTCGCTCACTAAACCATGAATGAATTCTACTCGTTGTAACACTTCGGTTATTCGGTTGTCCAGATACTTTTTTATATTCGATGTATGTTGCTGCATTGCAATAAGGTTTACTGCATCATTTGCAGATGATGGTAAAGCTAAGCCTGCGAGACGTTTGTTTTCAAAGTCAAGTTGTTGTTCCTCTATTTTACAAATTGAAAAAATTAAATCTTTAAGGTAGTTAATGTTTCGTTTTATGTCTTCTTTAGACTCAATTTTATTTAGCTCATTCAATAACTTCAGTACATAACCTTTGTTGCAAGCATCTTCAACATGTATGGGTGTTCCAACATCTTTTAACCGTTTGCCGTTAATACTTAGATGTCCGTCGCTTGTTGTTGTTGTTGTTACTTGATTTCCATATTGCAGTAGCTTATCATCAACATACGATTTAGTTGCAATATCTAGGCGTGAAGTTGGTGGTCTGATAGACACGTTATTGATTTTGTTAAACGATGTCATAGTTAAGTTGTTAACCACACAAAGTGTATAACGCGAATGAGCATTTAGCTCTTTGAACTATTATTTATAACTGAAAATAAACATCAAATCCATTGCGATATCGACCATTTTGTAAATCGCTATCTTTATCGATAACCAAAAAGCCAAACTTAGAGTTTTGCCAACAATAAGAACAAATATCAAAGAACTGATCATAGCTCATATCTGTATTTACATGATCGCTATATACATAACGCAAGTTTGTTCCGTCTTGTTTAAAAAGAATAAAAAATAACGTTATCTCTAATTAGATGTTTATGTATACAAGAATATGTTTGAAAAAGATAAAATACGTCAACATCGTGATGACGACCTCTACTAAAATAATCTTTCATGTATTGTTGTTTATTGCTGGCTACATCATCAAAAACAAATATAGAGCTTTTTCTAGCCATTTCTGGAGACATAACTTCATCATTATCAGAAAAAAATCACTTTTTATTTCTTTTATAGAGTCTAAAAACTTTTTAATTCAACATACTTACTTTGAGCAAGTGATTTAGAGTAAATATAAACGTTTTCAAAACGAACTCCATTTTTGTGACATAATAAATGTACAATTACGTTTGTTTTGCCACAGTCCGATGGACCGTAAATGATACATCGAATAGTGTTCGGTATTAAAACACTATGCTTAATTTTTTCACTTTTACTCTGGTTTTCACCATTAGTAAATGAAATTACTGGTAGAGTGTTTGACTGCTTAACAAACTTCAGCATGTCAACATTTACGTCTGAGAATGCACACTGCACAAAAAATCACACCACATCAACATATATTGTTTCCACACGTATCATTACTTGTATAATATGGAATAATAGTAGGATATTCAGGATTTAAATCAACGTTGCCGACGTAAAACACTCTTAAATATGGACAATATGGTGCCCATTTTTATGATCATTTAAAGGAATATAGTTTTCTTTCCAATTTTCAATTTCAATCTTACAGAATATACATTTAACCTTATCACCATGACCAGTATAATAAAATCCTACTGATGCTAAACAAAATTCGTTTGGACAAGGAAGAGGCCAATTTTGAAAAGTTTTAATTCTTTCATATTCAGCTTTTAATTCCATGCTAGGAGAAATATCTTTTACGTAAGGGCAAGAAGGAGCCCATTTCTTATGGCCTTCAAACGGATCATCATCTTCTTCCCAATACTAAGTTGCAGATTACAGAAAGCACACACCTGTCCATATCCTTATATCCATAATAGTAAAATCCTGCAGCTGCAAACCATGCAGTGTTCGTAAAACTGTCTGAAGACCCGTTCTTAAATGCTTTTTGCCGATCTCTTTCAGATTTTAAATTCATTTCTTTTTGACTCAATATCATTTGCATTAACTGTTTTTGGAATACTTTACACAGTTAAAATACTTCATGATGCTGCTTTACTTCACAAAAAAGATGTTCACCACACGAAGCTAAATGTGAACTGATAATCAACAAAACACACTGGCTAATATGCATGTTTTGCGTGTGTTGGGTAGGCCGAGCGGTCTAAGGCGTTAGACCTAAGATCTAATTTTCAGAAATTGAAAGCGGGGGTTCGAATCCCTCACCTGACAATATTATTTTATTTAAATGTGGAGTGAGGAGGTATTTGATCATTAAAAAAACTTTTATATGAAGTGGTATAAAGACCTTTTCTTTATTCATTTAGAATTACAATTAATACAATTTTATTTCTCTTGTATGAGTGTTGAAGTAATCTCATTATTTTAGTTCTCCAGATGAGTGTGTTGAGATGATCTTGTTCTTTTAGTTGTCCCGATGTTTATTTTCTGTAGACAAAAAAAAATACAGCATGTTAAAAAGCAAACAAAAAACAAAATATTTATAGGTGTCAATGACACTAGTAGATTACCTTTTATGGATAGCGATTGCAGTTATCACATTTGCAGCGAAGATGAAACATTTGAAATCTTCTTTCTAGATGATCTGGTAGATGTTCCCACTCCAGACGAATTCGTTGTGGCTCATATATAGTCAGTATGTTTATAGGAAAGTAGTTCCAATCAAACTTATTAAAACCTTGAAGTCCATTGTTTCGAAACTTGTTTATTATCGAACACACGATTTTCATGATGCCATCATCATCATCATCATCATCTTGCACAGTTTCCAGCCACTGGCCGGGTCTGTTTGGAACACAAGCCTCTCCAACGTCTTCTGTCTTCCCACCATCTCTCAGCCTCCACCCTTGTCCAGTCTTCTCCTCTCTTCTTCACGCTTTCTTCCACCCCCTTCAGCCACCTGTCTCTCGGTCTTCCCCTCGGTCTCTTTCCTTCCCACTTCGTCTCATGTACTCTCCTGGGTATCCTCTTCTCCTCCATTCGTTTTACATGTCCATACCATCTAAGTCTAGATTTCTCTATACCATCCTGTAATGGTTCCTCCTTCATTAATTCTCTGGTCCTCTCATTTCTTATTCTGTCCATCTTTGTAGCTCCAATACTGCTTCTCAAGAACCTCATCTCACTGGCCTGTATTTTGCTCCTCTCCCTTCCTTTCATAACCCAGGTCTCCGAGGCATACGTCAGGATAGGGACATAGTACGTCCGATATATGATCTTTTTGCTGTTCTGAGGGACATCCTTGCTCCATAACATGCTTCTCACACTCCTCCGAAATGCTTCTGCCTGCCTCCCCCGCTCATTTATTTCTCTATCGTTTCTTCCATTATCTTGTATCAGGCTTCCCAGATACTTAAAACTCTCCACTTTCTTCAGCT
This sequence comes from Meconema thalassinum, assembly GCA_946902985.2. Taxonomy (NCBI): domain Eukaryota; kingdom Metazoa; phylum Arthropoda; class Insecta; order Orthoptera; family Tettigoniidae; genus Meconema; species Meconema thalassinum. The sequence continues at coordinate 899,041,861 of OX336390.1, forward strand.
GTTCCCCACCAATTGTTATTCCCGTTGTGGTTCTTTCCTTCTTCCTTGTTGTGATCACCATCTCACTCTTATTTATGCTAAATTTCATCCCATATCCTTGTATTACTCCTTCCCACACGTCCAACTGTTCCTGTACCTCCTCCTCCTTGTTTCCCCAAATCATCAAATCATCTGCAAACACCATTGCTTTCATCTTTCCGTCCCCAATTACTTGTGCCACTCGGGTCATTATGTCATCCATCACCACAATGAAAAGTAACGGTGACAGTGCACTTCCTTGTTTCAGGCCGTTTCTTTGTTCCAACCAGTCAGATCTCTCTCCTCCCACTTTCACACAGCTCACGCTTCCCTTGTACATCTCCTTTATCCTCTTTATAGTCCATTTCTCTACTCCTCTATCCTCCAGGGACTTCCATACTTTGTTTCTGCATACACTGTCATATGCTTTCTCAATGTCCAGGAAGGCCATCAGTAGATCTGTTCCATATTCATAGTGCTGTTCTTGTAACTGCCTTACAGCAAAAATCAAATCCACTGTGGACCTTCCTGCTCTGAAGCCATGTTGTTCTTCCCTCATCCCTCCTTCTATCCTTGTCCTAATTCTCTTTTCCAAAACTTTCTCGAAATTCTTTGCACAATGACTCATCAGTGTTATTCCCCGATAGTTTCTGCAATCTGTTCTACTACCTTTCTTGAAGATCGGGACAATGATTCCTTTTTTCCAGTCCTCTGGGGTCTTCCTTTCCTTCCATGCTGTCCTCATCACTCGGTACAGCCACTGTATCCCCACCTCTCCTGCTGCTCTCACCATCTCCACACTCAACTCATCCACACCCGGTGCCTTCCCTCCTTTCATCTTGTTCACTGCATCTTCCACTTCTTTCCATGTTAAGTCCTTTTCTGTTTGCAGTTCATCTTCCTCTTCCCCGATTTCTTCCTCCTCACCATCTTTTCCATTTGGGTTCAGAAGTTCTTCAAAATATTCTTTCCACATTTTCTTCAGTTCTTCCCTATTTTCTATCTCTTGTCCCCTTTTGTTCACCATTATAACATAATCCGTAGGATCCTTCCGCCTCTTATCTTTCACCATCCCATACAGGACCTTTTTTGTACCTTCACTATCCTCCTCCATCATCTTTGTCCACTCTTCCATCCACTTCCTTCTCTCCTCAGCCACCACTCTCTTCGCCTCCTTCTTTCTTTCCTGGTACTCTTCCCTTGTCTCTACCGTCCTATTTTGATACCACCTCCTAAAGGCTCTATTCTTTTCCCTTACTATATCTTTTGTCTTCTCATTCCACCATGGTGTTTCCTTCCACCTCTTCTTACTACTTGTCCTCCCACATACTGCTTCTGCTGCACCTACTAGTGTCTTCTTAAATCTAGCCCATTCCTCTTCCACCCCTCTTTCTTCATCTGTTGGAATTCCTTCCTTTACCATTTTGAGGTACTCGACCCTTCTATCCCCTTCTTTCAGTTTCCATATCCTTATACGTCTTTCCTGGTTCTCAGTCCCTTTCTTCTCCTTACTCCCTCTCAGGTTCATTACCAGTAATCGATGGTCGCTATCCAGGTTCTCCGATGGTATAACCTTGATGTCCGTGATGTTCTTATTTAGTTCTTTCTCATACAGTATATAGTCGACCACCGACTTCCTGGTCAAGTCATCACTGTACCATGTGATTGTGTGGCTCTCTCTTTTCTTAAACCAGGAGTTCCCAACTAGCAGGCTGTTCCTCTGGCAGAAGTCCAACAGTCTCTTTCCTTCCTCATTTCTTCCACCCCAACCCTCTGGTCCTAGAACACTCTCATAACCTTGTCTTTCTCTTCCTACATGGGCATTGAGGTCCCCCATAACAATCATATTTCTTCCTACCAGCTGCTTCTGCAATTCCTCTTCAAACTCCTCCTTCTCTTCAGAAGCGCAGCCTACTTGTGGAGCATATACTTGCACTATTTCTACGGTCTCTCCCCTCAGTGCTACTTTCACTTTCATCATCCTATCACTTATTCTCCTCACTTCTTCTTTCAAACCATCTCGTACTACTACTCCCACTCCATTCCTCTTTCCCTCTTCGTTCCCACTCCAGTACAGTCTATAGCCTTTTCTCAGTACTCTCCTTCCTTCCCCTTTCCACTTTGTTTCTGCCAATCCCAATAAATCCAACTTCCTTCTTTCCATCATATCCACTATCTCCTCCACCTTCCCCGTCAGCGTTCTTATGTTTAAAGTTCCAAATCTTAGTCCGTGTGTACAGCCGTGTCGTCGTCTATTAAATCCATCCTGTCCGAGGCTCGTTCCATTTTTGAAAGCATTTGGTTTAATCCACTACTGGCTTGCTGGGCCTATCGTAGCTTCACCAGAGCCCCGTTAGCCGTCACTTTTCAGGGTTCCTGTAGGACCTTCACAGCTACCGTAACGGTCCCGGGGCACACGAAGTCCCCACTGTACTTCGCCCCTACAGGCAATCCCCTACTTTGTGCCGTTGCCCGTCTCCCACGACGTGGACGAGGGGTTGGACTTATGGGAGACGCATGATGCCATCAGAAGAATTTAACCAATGTTGAACAGCATTAACATTAAATTTAGCACAACTATTGCTTCCCATTGCAAGAGATGGTAAATGTTTTGGACAATCTGTAGGTAAACGTTGGCTATGCTTCAACATTATATCTGGCATTCCATCAATCGTATTAAGATCGATTAATGAGCTGGGGGAAAAGTGTTTTTAGTGCAAACAAAGAAAATTCATGTGGCAAATTATATACAACTAAATATTCATATTTATTTTTATAGAGTCAAAAAAAGAAGAAATAGTTTTTTCACAATACGCTGCCACCCATGTGAACACAGAACTGAATGAAGGTATATTGCTGTTATTTAACATACAGTAAGCAAGTTCCAAACTGCCGTTTGGTAGCTTGCGAATGTCTGCAACTATTGGTTGCTTCTTATTCCAAGTGTCGGCATCAGTAGAAGGAGAGTGTGTTGTTGTCAATTACATGATTGCAACTAAAGTGAGAATACTTGTTTACTTGCTTGCTTATAACTTAGCAAATAATGGTTTGGATAATTACTTCATTAGTTAATGATCTGTAAGATATTTGACGATCATGAATAAGAACACAATAAATAGTTGTATCTTCAGGTATATTCTCACTTGTCTCGATTTCAATTCGCAAATCAACTGAAGATGTCTTCACTGCTTCCACTTGCTCAAGGCAATTAATTACAATAATCGGACAATGAGACTTAAATTCATCTCGTGAAACTAGAGTCTCTGAACGAAAATCATCGATCTGATAATATACATTACGAAATGTAACAAACATGTCATACAATTCGCTGTAGTCATTTATAGCAATTTCAGAAGTTGGCATTTCATAGGGATAAAACATTGAATTTAAAAAAAATCTTATAGATTTAATGTTACAATGTCAAAATAGGAAGAGCATGTATTTAGTACATTTCTTTAAGTTTGAAAACCTAATAAAAATTGACGTGGTTTTTGAGTTTCAGAAGTTGTCATTACAGTCCATCCATAACGAATTGAATATAAAGTGTGATCTCTTCTCCCTCAATAGCATGTAATGAATACGGATCGGGTTGGCACTCGCCGCTACGCAGCGCTACAGTCGACTTGAGATTGTTGATTTCCACATATGTTTATGTGTTTATGTGCGATATATTAAGTATTTAATCGGTCGAAGTGTTTTGGTGGTGTTCTGTGCAAACGTTTATTGATATACAAGTGCTTACACTATTACTTCATAGTATTAATACCTGAAATGCTATTGTAGGAAGCATTAACTGAAATGGAATTTAATTTCTTGTCGTGCGTTGACGTTATCTTCGTGTGTTAATTTTATTGTTATTTAATGTAAGTAAACAGCAGTTTAGCCCTTACATTTTCATGAGGGCTTAATGTGAGTAGTGAAGATGCCTTGCTCTTTTGTACCAGGATGCAGTTCTAGCTGTGGGGACTGTAAAGAGGTCAGACGGTTTTTCAAACCTCCTAAAGATAAGGAACGTTTTATCAAGTGAAAAGGGGCTGGTGTATTCTTTGGAATACACGGTAAGATAGAGTAAGCTTTTGCTTCTCTTTGCTATAGTTCATCCCTTCCTTTTTCCTCAAACAACAACAGTGATCTTCTGATTTCTCCTTGTTGGTTATGTCTCTCATATTACCTGTAAGTCTGTTCTAGATATATATCTTCCATGACCCACCTAGCGTCTTCTAGCAGCGAATCTCTGAAGTTTCTCAATTCTTCCCTGTACAGGAGGACTTCCTTATCAATCTAGCCACCAGATCTCGTCGCCATCGTCAGCTATCATCTCCGTGATTAAGAGAACTTCGTGTACTTTTTCACCCTCCAGGCTGCGCTAGTGACTCCTACTATCAACTCTTTGAAGACCATTTCATCAAGAAGATTTTTTTAACTATTAAGTTGGCTATTCTTATATGTATTCCTTTTGTCTCCTACCCCCACTCTCTTCCCTTCCCTGGTCCCTCCGAGCTCCGTTGAGCGTGTCTCACTTGTACGTCGGAAGTCAACCTAGTCAGTCGGTGCTTTACTAAAGCTCGTCTCCTCACCTCGAGAGACAAACTTTCAAATCTTCGCCATGTTGTGAATTCCTGACTAACGGTCACCTAAGGATTCGCCGTTCATCAGAAATGAGCTAAGTACTACTTCTACGTTCTTCAACTTATTTTAATTGATTTTAAATAGCTACATGCTTTTTAATGATCATTTTATAGGCAGTGTGAGATTTCTATATTTGGGGCAATAATCATCCTTCGCGGGATTTTCTATGTTGGGCTTTTGTCTATCTAAGCCAATCTTAACATGAAGCAGCATTTCTTATGCTTATTAAATGAGAGATTTTCTCACAACGTGGGACACCATTGAATTACCCACTGTCTATAAAATACTTAGCTCGTTCCACCGCTGGACTAACTTTTGCCCTATTCTGCAGTCATGACTGTTCTGGAATTTTCCATGCCGAACAATTTATCTACGAGTTAAACCTTCTAGTTCTTTCCACTCACATATGGGAATACTTTTTCAAACTAAGGAATCATCCTTAAGAACTGCTAATCAATATCTAATTTCTCTTCCTCCGTTGGGATTTTTCTGTGCGTTCAACTATAACCTACACGTTTCTCAAGCAATAGACTTTCGCATATCTAGTGTAACTAGTTATTTTCCACCATTGCAATAACTTTCTTTGCCATCAACTTTTTGTGCTACTACAGTGAACTTTTCAACTATATCAACAGACTATAGTGAAAACAGTGCTTGTTCAACCTTTCATCCGCGTCGCGCTCGTCCGTGTACAATAAATACGGCCATGAACACTTTTCCACAATCCCATTTGATCTTTCCCAAACCCTTTACTAACAAACCAAAATAATAAAATTGTTACTTTAGGTCTTTTTTCAATGAGGTGTCACTCTACACAAGTGCCCTCCCTTATTTGCCACATGTACAACGAATTAATGTCTGTAAAACTTCGTGTCTAGTACACGCCTCAAATTATATTGTTTCTCCCTTCTAATGAGGGAATCCAATTCTTTCTACTCAAATGTGAGTTATCTCTAGGTTTCACGAAAGTAAAACTTGCCCCATTTTTCTCGTGATCCCTACTTAAACATAGGAGTTATAGAAACTTCCTTTCGATTGTTCTCTTCAGGTTTCACCATAAGTGACCTGCCCTATTTGTATAATCCAACCAAATATTTCTGTATCAATATAAGAAGTTATAGAAACTTCTATTTTATTCTTCCTGCTATTTGTTGTTGTTACTTTCGAAGTTGTTATTATTTCTAAGATACTTATCTAGAAATCCTTAAAGTACACACTTTGTACTTGATTTATTGTCTAACTTTAATTACGTCAGTTATCTTTGAATTTTTCATTTATTTATCTTCGTCATTTCAAAATCTTACGAAGATTTTAAAGAATATAAAAGGTTTAAAACCAAAAGAATTATCAATTGCCTGGTGCAAGCTTTAAATGTTTTCGGAGGTCTGCGATCCCAATTGTTTATAGAAATCAAAATTATCTATTTGTTACAAAACTACTTCCTTTTACATTGTTAAATAAATTAAATATTTGTTTTTCGCTTTATCATTTTTCTAACATAACGGTTAGGCAAGATCCTGTCTTCCTTGATTCTCCCTATTTAATAAAATTAAATCTATTGATAGGGTTTTCACCACTTGTTGCATTTGAGCAAGAGCTCTTAGTTGGTAACTTAGTAAAGTCTCTCTTAGCTTTAATAGCTAATTCTAACTGGCCAGTAGGGCAAGCATAGCTCGCTACGCCAGCTTCCTGCTTGTGGAGATTCTCTCTAACACTTATGGTTGGTTTTTCAAAATATAAGTGTTTCTCATTGTCTAAACTTTTAGTCGGCGCCTTGCTGGGTAAAAGCTTAGCCATTCCTAAATGCAACTATTGGTATACTTACCAAAATTATTCCCAAAGATATAATTGCTTTATCCCTATCCTTCTTGGAAGCATTTGGTCGCTCTTTAGAAATGCTACAATTTCAAAACTAAAATATCAAATCTGATTCAAATTATTGGCATTCTTCAAATTACCTGTTTAGAAACAAACTCCTTTGAACAGATACACAATAAATCCGTTACTCTTTGTCTTGCCAGACCACCACCCTTCCCCATAGTACGCATATGTATGCTTGAGAGGGAATACGCTAAAGTAACTTTCTTAGAAACAACCCAAGTTCCAGCTGCGTTTCCCGTTAGCTTTGCCCAGGTCCCTACCCACTTTAGGTATCGGAGAGCGGATTTGCAGTGGCAGCTGCCTTTGAGTATATTTAAAGTTAAACTTATAACTTCTGCAGGACTCTCGTCCTATTTCTCCATCCTTTTTCTCCAGTCCGAATCTCACTTCCTTTTCTTTATCATCTTCCCTTGGGGGTTAGGTTATTCCCAAGCTAATAATCTACCCAAAATTTGGTGCCGAATCCCGGGAGAGTCCATTTATGTCATTTTCTATTTGTCAAGGGTTATTTGACAATATTTTGCAAATCATTAATATCTTCTTTGAAATTTTCAGCTATAACTACTCCGTGCAAAGCCTGTGAAGTGGAAAGAGGCCGCTCCTGTCTCCTTTTGTGTGTTCCTTTCTTTCAACTTATTTGCTGCTGCCAGCCTGACAGCATATCCAAGGTTCCACAGTTTCGTAAGTTATACTTTAATTTACCTATTTTGTCATGGCTCCTACAGAAAAGGATAAGGATGAAAAACTTACTTCTAAACAAGCATCCTATAAAGGGCAAATTACCCAATTCAGAAAATACATCAAAGAGCTAGATCCCTCAGAAACTCAATTAGATTTGTTAAAACATCGTGTAAAGGATTTTGAACGTTCATATGAAAATTATTGTAACATCCAAACTGAAATTGAAACTTGTATGCTCAATCAAACTGAAGATCGAGTCGAAGTAGAAAACCAATATTACGAAGGTATAGGTTCTGCTTTTAAAATAATACGCCAACTCGAAGAAGAACAGAAAAAAGATGATTCTGTTCTGGGTTCCCTTCACGAACAGCAAACCTCTTCTTGCGATGGCACTCACAAGCCCAAACCAATTCTACCTAAGATTGATTTACCCCACTTCTCTGGAGACGAATCTACTTGGGATTCTTTCTATGAACTATTGTGTTCTCTTGTTCATGACAATGAAGACATTCAAGTCATCTACAAGTTTCATTATTTGAGATCTATCCTCCGAGGTCAAGCTCTGCAGTTAGTTGAAGCACTCCCATTAAGTGCCGAAAACTACCCCATTGCCTTTAACTTGTTGAAAGAAAGATACGGTAATTCACGGTTACGTATTCAACGCCATATGGAGGCTCTATTTAACTTACCTGCGTCACAGCACAATGACGTCACTAGTTTGCGTACTCTCATTGATACAACACAACTTCACGTTAAAGCTCTATCCCAATTGGATCAACCCACTGAACACTGGGACACTTTCTTAATACATTTAGTGGTATCTAAAGTCGATATTGCTACCCTAAAAGCTTGGGAGATAGAACTTTCCAGAGAAGACGATTACTCTTACGAGCATTTAGTCACTTTCATAAATACTAGATGCCAACTCTTAACTGCTTTAGCTAATCAAAGTGAACCCTCATCCCCTAGTTCTAAATTTGAATCAATGTCTCTTAAACCTAAAAGCGAACGCTTAGCGTCTAGTACCCAAAAACCTGGGTTCAGCTCATCTAAACTCAAGTTAAACGCCACTGGTTACCCAACTAGGTCTAGTGAACGCCGTATTGCTAGTTCTCTCGTTTTAAACACTCAAAGCGAACCCCGTAAGAGTTTAAATGAACCATTAAAGTGCATACTTTGTGAAGATTCCCACGCCTTATATCTATGTAAATCTTTTAAAGAACTGTCAGTCGACGACAGAAGAAAATTAGTTTCCCAGAATAAACATTGCTTCAACTGCTTAGCACCCACGCATTCTGGTTCAAATTGCAAGTCCACCAGACTTTGCTTCCATTGTGAAAAAGCTCATCACACTTGACTACATCGTCATGATCAAGCAAGGTCATCGACCGCATCTACTTCTCAGAAAAGTGACAATGCTAACAGTTCCAATGCTTCATCTTACATTCAAAATGCCAAGTCTATACGTAGTGCCCAAGTACTATTGTCCACTGTCCAAATCGAAGTTCAGGATAACTTTGGCAACTGGGTCCGTGCACGCGGTCTTCTTGATTCTGCGGCAACTCATGATTTTGTGTCTAATTCTCTGATTAGAAAACTAGGCCTACCTGTAAACCCCACTTCTATTAACGTATCGGGCATTAACAGCTCAAAATCGCAAGCTTTACAGTTTTCAAATCTAACCATAAGAGACATTTGTCACAGAAACAACTTTCTCAAACTGAATTGTCTCATTCTCAATAGCACAGGAGAAGATACTCCAAGTCACTCTGTGGATATTTCAGGGTTAAACATTCCCTCTCATTTAAGGCTAGCCGATCCTCTGTTCATTGTACAAAACCCCATTGACATACTCTTTAGTGCCAATGTATTCTGGAATTGCCTTCGTAAACAGGTTCGCAAGTTATCCTCAAACGTGGTTGCCAGAGACACTAATTTTGGATGGATCGTCACCGGTCAACTTCCTCATTATTCTCCCCAACCCGTATCGCAATGTTATTTCGCTAATACTGACTTGGAACAGTTCTGGAGGCTCGAAAGTGTTGATTCTCCTAACGTGACCTCTTCAGAAAACGAATTCTGTGAGCAACTTTTTCTGAACACCACCACTCGTTCTTCTGATGGCCGGTTCATTGTTCAGATGCCAAGATTACATAATCCCCCTAAACTTATTAACTCTCAACCCAAAGCTCGAAAACCTCTCTTTGCTATCGAGAGCAAATTCAAGAAAGAACCTCTCGTTAAACAGCAAAATACTGATTTCAGGGATGAGTATGAAAGCTTAGATCATATGGAAGTTGTTAACAAATCTGATGACGAATTGCACCCCCCAATTGAATCAGTTTTCTTAAATCATCATCCCGTGTGGAAAAACCCTCTTGTAAAGGATAAAATCCAAGTTGTTTTCAATGGTTCATCACCTGACGTTAATGGCAACAGTCTTAACGATACTCTTTACTCTGGTCCTGCTATTCAGTCAGATTTATCTGCTATACTCTTAAACTTCCGATTATTTCCCATAGCTGTTATAGAGGATATAAAACAGATGTACCGTCAAGTTTTAATTCAGCCTGAACAACGAGATCTCCAAAGAATCTTGTGGCGCGACGAAATTACCATGCCCATTAAGGTATTTCGCTTAAAGACGGTTACTTATGGCTTAAAACCTTCCGCTTTCCTTGCTATACGATCCCTACACTTGTTAGCTTCTCAAGATGGTCATTTATTTGATTCTAAAGCTTCCGAAGCACTAACTACATCATTCTATGTTGACGATTACTTGCAGTCCTTCCCCACTCTGGAGGAAGCTTCCTTCGTGTCACTAGAACTTCAGGCATTGCTAAAGAAGGGAGGATTCCCACTTCATAAGTGGAATTCCAACTCCCATGAGTTTCTCGCCCAGTTTCCTATTGAAGATGTAGATCCCTCCTCCGTCGAAATTTGTGGAAACTCCGAATCCATAAAAACTCTTGGAGTTCTTTGGTGCACTAGCACTGACACTCTCATCTATAAAGTTTCGCTCGCAGAAGAGCTCCCTAACACAAAAAGACAAATTCTCTCTGAAATTGCAAAAATTTTTGATCCGCTTCAATTCCTTGCCCGGTTATTGTTATACCCAAACTTTTCATGCAAGAGCTATGGTCGCTCAACTGTGAATGGGACGACACTGTTCCCCTTTCTTTTCTTAACAGATGGCTCTCTTTTCGCAGCAATTTGCTTGATCTTTCCCTTATTGAAATTCCCAGGAATTTAATTAACGCTCAACCTAATGCATCTTTTTTCCTTCATGTGATCGCAGACAGTTCCGAAAAAGCTTACGGTTGCTGTTCATATTTGGATTATCGCGGTTCATTAAATGGATCTTCAGTTTCCAACCTTGTTTGTGCCAAATCGAAGGTGGCTCCTCTTAAAACTATCACTTTGCCTAGGCTTGAATTGTGTGCTGCACTCATGGCCGCAGAACTTGTTAAGAAATTACGGGAAGTCTTAAAACTCAAATTCTCGCAAATCTATCTCTGGAGCGATTCCATGATCACCCTATCTTGGATCGCCAAGAACCCCGCTCATTGGCAAACTTTTGTTGCAAACAGGGTTTCCAAAATTCAAACTCTTTCTTCGGGATGTCAATGGAGGCATGTGCCCAACGCTGACAACCCTGCCGACATCATTTCTTGTGGATGTTTACCCTCTCAATTGGCAGCTTCCCAGTTGTTCTAGCATGGGCCCTCGTGGTTAATTGGAGACTCTTCTTGTTGGCCTTCTAAACCTCCAGCTACAAACTTCAACTTGCCTGACGCTAAAGTATCTAAATGTACTGCTTCGTGTCTTGTTTCCAACGTTTCTCATCCCTTGTTGTCCCGCTATTCTTCCTTTCACAAATTAATTCTAATTGTTGCCTATCTTCTTAGATGGAAATATCTTGTGGTTGACCAACCTCTTCTCCCCAAACCTCACCATACCTATCATGAATTGAATCTCGCTACCATTAAGGTTTTGCAACTAACACAGCAAGAAGCCTTTCCTTCCGAATTGTCTTTACTTTCTTATAAAAGGGATCTTCCCAAATCCAGTCGTCTTCGTGCTTTATCCCCGTTCCTTGATGACAATAGGTTGCTCAGGGTAGGTGGTAGGCTCTCGCAATCTTTGCTTTCTGAGGACAAAAAGCATCCTGTTATTTTGCCTTCTAAACACCACGTAACTTCCTTAATTATACGTGACTTTCATTATCGCAATCTGCATGTTGGTACACGCACACTGCTTTGCCTCTTAAGGGAAATGTACTGGATTATAAATGGAATTCATGAAGTTTCCTCTGTAATTCACAAGTGCATTCCTTGCTTCAAAGCGAAACCTAAAGTCAATACTCAATTAATGAGCGATCTGCCCTCCTTTCGCTCTTCTCCTATACGTCAATTTGCTCTAACTGGTGTGGACTATATGGGTCCGTTCCAATATCAACGCAACTCCCCTGAAGCTAAACGCAAATTGTTTGGTAAGCTTTATGTTTCTCTCTTTGTTTGCATGGTTACTGGCGCGATCCATTTGGGACTAGTAACGAATGCCTCTACTTCTTACTTTTTATCAGCTGTCTCTCGCTTCGCTGCTAGGCGTGGTGTTCCTTCGGAGATGTTCTCTGATAACGCTTCCACTTTTCAAGGCGCAGCTTCCTTGTGGAAGAAAGCTCTCACTTCTTCTTCTGCCATGGAACAGATTTCTAATTTTTCCTACTCAAAGGGTTTCAAATGGCGTTTTATACCTCCCTACGCTCCTCATCAAGGTGGTAGGTGGGAATCCTGCGTAAAGCTCACTAAACGTCACTTAAGAAAGGTAATCGCATTCTGACTTATGAAGAATTTAATTCGCTGTCTGTTCTGATTGAAGGTGTTGTTAATTCTCGCCCTTTAACTCCGCTTTCCAATGACTCTGATGACCTGCTTCCACTCACACCTGGTCACTTCCTTATAGGCACTTCTCTCTCTTTCCCTCCTCCCCTTCCCAACTCATACAGGGATTCTAATTTACCTATAGTTTGGCGTAAACTTGAAGCCCTCCGTAATTCTTTCTGGAAGAGGTGGAATTTGGAGTATTTAAATTCCCTACAACGGAGACAGAAGTGGTTTCTTTCCAATCCCGACATCAGAGTGGGGGACTTGGTCCTGGTTAGGGATGTTTCTCCTCCCTTGGTCTGGATTTCTGGTAGAGTGACCGAGTGTTATCCTGGAAGGGATGGGAGAGTTAGGGTAGCCAAGATCTTGACCACTAACGGGCATATCATAAAACCACTGTCTTTAATTGCTCCTTTACCTTTAAACTTTTAATTTTTATGTCTTTGTTCTCTGTTGGTGTTTCTCCTCCCAGCTTGGTGAATTCTTTGGAATACACGGTAAGATAGAGTAAGCTATTGCTTCTCTTTGCTATAGTTCATCCCTTCCTTTTTTCTCAAACACCAACAGTGATCTTCTGATTTCTCCTTGTTGGTTATGTCTCTCATATTACCTGTAAGTCTGTTCGAGATATATATCTTCCATGACCCTCCTAGCGTCATCTAGCAGCGAATCTCTGAAGTTCCTCAATTCTTCCCTGTACAAGAGGACTTCCTTATCAATCTAGCCACCAGATCTCGTCGCCATCGTCAGCTATCATCTCCGTGATCAAGAGAACTTCGTGTACTTTTTCACCCTCCAGGCTGCGCTAGTGACTCCTTCTATCAACTCTTTGAAGACTATTTCATCAAGAAGATTTTTTTGACTATTAAGTTGGCTATTCTTATATGTATTCCTTTTGTCTCCTACCCCCACTCTCTTCCCTTCCCTGGTCCCTCCGAGCTCCGTTGAGCGTGTCTCACTTGTACGTCGGAAGTCAACCTAGTCAGTCGGTGCTTTACTAAAGCTCGCCTCCTCACCTCGAGAGACAAACATTCAAATCTTCGCCATGTTGTGAATTCCTGACTAACGGTCACCTAAGGATTCTCCGTTCATCAGAAATGAGCTAAGTACTACTTCTACGTTCTTCAACTTATTTTAATTGATTTTAAATAGCTACATGCTTTTTAATGATCATTTTATAGGCAGTGTGAGATTTCTATATTTGGGGTAATAATCATCCTTCGCGGGATTTTCTATGTTGGGCTTTTGTCTATCTAAGCCAATCTAAACATGAAGCAGCATTTCTTATGAGTAGGTAATATAAGCCGAAGCTGGTGCAGGGGCTAATGCGCAAGATGGTGGCCGCGCGCAACCAGCCCTATGTTATTCTTATGGAGGGGCCAGTCATAGCTGGGGCAGGGGCTAATGCGCAAGATGGCTGCCATACTCTGAGACCGTGTATGACGTCACAGGGGGAGTTCGACCGTGTAGTCGCTAAATGGAATATTTATTGTTTTTATTATTATTATTATTATTAATTTTATTAGGTAATTACTGATTGATAGCTTGCCACGGTGGGTGAGAGGTTATTGTGTCGGACTACCAACCCCAAGCTTGCAGGTTCGCTCTTGGTCGTGGTAAGTGATTTTAAAGGCGGCAAAAATTAAGACACGCATGTCATAAGATGATGGCATGTAAAAGAACCCAGGGAGAGGTCGGCTATGTATTTGCTAAATGGAATATGTATTATTATTATTATTATTATTATTAGGTAATTCCTCAAATCAACTTCATCGAGTGTAGACTGGATTTGTTACGTGATTTTGGGGTTACGTTTTATCGTGTACTATTAGCCCATAGAGCATGAAGTTTCCTCTGTGACAGGAAGTGACGTAATCTAATCGTATTATCCAAAGCCATCTGAGCTTAGATTAGTAGTATAGTCAACAGAGCCTATAGGTTCCGTCGTCAGGGGGCAGTAAGACGGTCTGGCCTACTTCGGCGGCCATTAGAGCCCCGCTACCTTGGGTACGAGCTTGATAATAGAGGGAGGGTCTGGACTCTTTGGAGTCAGGGCTATTTTCTTCCCACACCACTGGCCTGACCTGCGCTTTACCAGTTTCGGAATATGAATCGTCTTCTAACGAACCAAGAAAGAGATGCGAACTGGAAAAATGAGGTATGGCCTCGATTGTCTAAGGTGAATATAACGGGAGAGTCATCGAGTGATGGGGCAGTTGCGGAAGATACAATACTTCTCCCATCCCAACATCTTGACAAACTGAGGAGAACGGAAGAAGAGGCATTGCAGAAATGCTATAATATTATTAAAAAGATGAAGCTTGCTGCGGCGAAACAGAAAAACATATCCAAGGATGTGAAGGATGGTATTGTGGAGATGGAGGAGGCCATTGACAGCATTGTCTTCTGTAAGAATGCTAGGTACAAGGAGAAACAACAAGTCGACGAAACCACAATAACTGATCGAGCACAAGCATCAAACTCTCTTGATGACGAAAGAGAAAGGGAAGAAACGGAAAGAGGAGAAGTAGAGTCATGGACTAAGGTTGTGTCCAGGAAGAAACCACGAGAGAAAAGGAATCAAATGCAGGTTGAATTACAGCGGGAAGATTCTCCAGGCAAGAGACAGAGTCAAATGCTCAAGAAGCAACTAACAAAGTCTCGACTGCCAGCTGTGTTAATTAAGCCAGCAGAAGGCAAGTCGTATGCCGATGTGTTACGGGAGATTCGGCAAAAGGCAAATCCTGCTGACACGGGAACGGAAGTTAGGTCTATAACCCAGACTAGAGCCGGTGAAGTTCTTGTTACTCTCGGGAAAAGCAATCGGGATAATACGGCATTTAGCGACTCATTGAAGAATATCCTGGGACAAGATGCGACAGTCCGCAGTCTTGAGCCAAGGGTGACAATTGAGATTAGAGATCTTGATGCTCTCACGACCAAAGATGAAGTTTTAGAGTCCATTAAGGATATTATTAAAGAACCCCCGGATGGTCTGAGGATTATGGTAACGCAGACTAACAGTCGGAAACAGAGAATGGCTGTTATAACTCTGCCAGAAAAAGCTGCAAATGATCTTCTAAGGGAAGGCTTGGTTCAAGTAGGATGGATCAGTTGTAGAGTGAGGCGGAGAATATCAGTTCTTCGATGCTACCGATGCCTTAGTTATGGTCATATAGCCAAAATTTGTGAGGGCCCTGACAGAAGCAAGTCTTGCTTCTACTGTGGACAGAATGATCACAAAGCCAAGGATTGCATCAACCCAAAGAAGTGTGTCTTATGCGAGGAGAAGGGCGTTACGCAGCAGGATTTGTGTCATGTGGCCGGATCGGGCCAATGTAAGGTGTTCCGAGAGGCCCTGGAGAAAGCGACGTACCTGAAACGAAAATGATCCGAGTTCTACAAGCTAATATAGAAAGGAGTAGAACAGCCCATCATCTGTTGTACCAGCTAGCTGCCGAGAAACAAGCTGATCTGCTGTTAATTAGTGAACAGTACCAAGATAAGAAGTCACCTCTCTGGCTTAGAGATCAATTAGGCACCTCTGCTTTTTGGATCTTAGACCCTGGAAAAATTCCAATTAAAGAACATGGGAGCGGGAAGGGATTCGTTTGGTTAAAGAGTAGAGGAGTCACCTATTTTAGTGTCTATCATACTCCAAATGAAACAATGGGAAAATTTCGTCAGAAAGTAAACTCTCTGGAAGATGCCATTCTTAATACAACTGGAGCAATCATTGTAGCTGGGGATTTCAATGCCAGGGCAGTGGAATGAGGTATGCCACATACCAATTCCCGAGGTAAGTTCATTCTGGAAATGGCATCAAGGACAGGGCTTTTGATCTTAAATATAGGCGCAGTGTCAACCTTTCGGCGTCCGGGTTATACAGAGACCATTCCGGATATCTCCATGGCTTCTGAGACGTTAGTACCACACATCAAGGAATGGAAGGTTATAGAAGACTACACTGGTAGTGATCATCAGTATATTAATTTTGATGTGTGCAGTAATATAAGTGGGAAGAACTTATCTACTCAGAAACAACGGAGATGGAATTTGAATAAGATCCATCTTGATGCAATTAAGGAGGCGTTAGCCAGTGGTGTAGAACTAATTGAGGATATGGAGCCTGACGGAGAGGCTGATGTTGAGAATCTCGTTTCCTCAACTATGAAGCTTTTTACATTGGCTTGTGATACCTCAATGCCAAGTTTAAGATCACACCATCGGAAGAGCCCTGCATATTGGTGGACACATGAAATTGCAGAATTGAGGCGGAATTGCCTTAGACTCCGACGTGCTGCACAACGGACAAGAAATCTGGATGATGCCAATGCCTTATCAGCCGAACATAGAGATGCAAAGAAGCTACTTCGGAAAACCATAAATCAAAGCAAAGCTGAGAGCTGGAGGAAGCTATGTGAGGATATTGACACTGATCCATGGGGATTGGGTTATAAAATTGTCAGAAAGAAGCTTGGGTCACAAAGAACACCGTGCGTCATGGATGCAAACAGTATGGCCATTATTGTCCAAACTCTTTTCCCAACACACCCAACAATCCCTGAGCAGAATTTCGATGTAGATGTTGAAATTCCTCTTTTTATTGAGGATGAGTTGAGTAGGGCTACTCAGTCTCTGCGAAGCAAAAAATCCCCTGGTCCTGACGGCATCTCAAATGAGATTCTCAAATTAATAATCGAGTTACATCCACAATTAATATTACGAATGTTCAACGAGTGTCTAAAAGCAGGAGTGTTCAGCATCTGCTGGAAGGTCTGTCGTCTGGCGCTCATTAATAAGGGTAAGGGAGACCCGGATTTACCATCATCATACCGCCCTCTGTGTATGCTCGATACAACAGGGAAGCTCCTTGAGAAGCTTCTGAGGGTCAGGTTGCGCCAAGCGATCATGGCAGCGGGCGACTTATCACCAAGACAATATGGATTTCGAGCAGGAAGATCGACCCTGGATGCGATACAAGAAATTGTTGCAGCTGTCCAGCGGGCGGAGAATTACAATCACCACTCTCGTCGTGTGGTTCTCTTTGTTACTCTTGACGTAAGAAATGCATTCAACTCTGTCAAGTGGAGTGACATGCTGAATGCGTTGGAGAATACATTTCATGTTCCAAATTATCTCTTACGGATGATAAATTCCTACTTGAAAGATCGTTCGTTGATTTATAACACGACAGAAGGACAACGCAGGGTACGGGTCTCAGCCGGAGCAGCACAGGGTTCGATTTTAGGACCAGATCTATGGAATATCACATATGATAGCTTGCTGAGATCTGAAGTCCCTGATGAAACTATCCTAGTAGGTTATGCAGATGATGTTGCTGCTCTTGTAGCAGGAAGAAGTGTCGAGCAGGCACAGTTGCGACTCAATATGGTAATGCGTACAATCAATAGTTGGATGGAGGAACATGGTCTGTCTCTAGCACTTAGTAAGACAGAAATTGTAGTCCTAACAAAGAAGAGAATTCAGACAATACTCCCAATACAGGTAGGAGACATACAAGTAGAGACGCGGCCAGCAGCAAAATATCTGGGCCTCATGATCGACAATAAATTGAATTTTGGAGAACAAATTAGACGGACTGCGGATAAGGCGGCAAGAGGAGTAACGTCTCTCAGTCGGCTAATGGCCAATGTTGGTGGGCCAAAATCTAGTAAGAGGAGATTACTGATGACAGCCATCCATTCAGTTCTGCTGTATGGAGCGGAAATATGGGCGGATGCCCTGGATAAGGAAATTTATAGAAATTCACTAGCACAAGTGCAGAGGCGGGGTGCTTTACGCGTGGCATCTGCTTATCGCACGGTCTCTGAAGAAGCAGTTCTTGTTATTGCTGATATAATTCCAATTTTTTTTCTAGCGAAAGAACGCAAGTACATTTACTGGAGGAAATCGGAAGTAGGTTTACAAAATGCAAGACGAACAGCAAGAGCACAAACCTTTCACAATTGGCAGATCAAATGGGAGCAAGGACACCGAAGCCAGTGGACTAGGAGAATGATACCCCAGGTGCAGGTTTGGACAGAGAGGAAACATGGTGAGGTTGGTTATTATCTCACTCAGTTTTTGACTGGCCATGGGTACTTCAGTTCTTATCTTAAGAAGATGGGGAAAGTGGATTCACCAGATTGTATCTACTGTGTTAATGAGGTAGATAGTGCTAATCACACCTTCTTCTCCTGTGGACGGTGGGTCCAAAGTAGGCAGTCTCTTCAAGATAAAATTGATGTAGAGATATCTCCTGACAATATTGTTGCGGTAATGCTACAAAATGAAGAACATTGGAAACTTGTAGCAAGTTTTGTTGTTGATATCCTCCGAACAAAGAAGACGGACCTGGATCGCCACTGAAGATAATTCATTACGGAAGAGTGCCCTACGGGCAAATATAAAATGACTCTAGCCTGAAGTAATGTGCTAAACGGTTCCAGGCTAGTGTTCAGAAGTAAAGGGGGAGTTTTAGTCGGTAGTCTGCTACTTAGTAGCAGGAGCCCGACACTCTGTGCGTAAATGCATTTCATCCCATAAAAAAAAAAAGGTAATTATTGATTGATCATGTACAATCAAGACCAGACTTATATTTCCCCAATTTATGGTGTAGTGGCTAGCATTTTTAGCTGTTACTGTGGAGGCTTGGGTTCGAGTCCTGGCTCTGTCAAGAAATTTAATTCTAGGCTGAGGGTTGGAATGGGGTACACTCAACCTTGTGAGGCAAAACTGACAGGAGCTGGCTTTTGATTCATACCGCAGCCATTCTGCCTAACCCAACTTCACCTAACCTAACCTAACCTAACCTAACCTTACATAACCTAAACAGATCCCACCTTACCTAACCTAACCAAACCTAACTTCAAAGTCAGAATGTACAATACATTTATTTGTTTTTTTATACCCTCATAAATTAGATATAGAGATTGTCCACTACGATTTAGATCCTCGAGCACATTTTTCTGACATATATCATTAAAACGTGTAGAAAGGAATGTCTGAAAATCTTCACTAACACATAGTACACGTTCACCATACATTGTGTCACCTTTTTGAATGTTAATGATACGGAAAAGAGTATGCATTGGTAATTCAGTGAGCTTTTTTCTCTCTAATCAACAGTTCTACCCCCATAGCATTGTGAATATTTATTGTAGTAGCCTATAAAGAAACAAAAAAATCATATCTCTTACAGTTTAGCTATAAGTGACCAGAACCACTATAACATTTTATTCTAATAAGGAGATTTCCATAATGATAAGAAAAAATTCTTACCGTAATGGTGGATTGTGTAAGTAAACGTCCTTTGCTGCTTGATGCCACTGCTAAACTGATACTCATACAACGGACAAGTGAGTTCATGTTTCGCTGACGTAATCGTATGTTCCCACGCACTTCCTGTGTGTTGCACGCGCCGTAGTGGCTAAATTTGAAACTAAATGAAATGATTTGCTGATGTAATTGTATGTTCCCACGCACACACACGCAGGCCCCTGTGGACGGGCCATTGTTGACGGGTCATTGTTGGCGGGTCCTTGTTGACAAGTCCCTGTTGATGGGTTCCTGTTGACAGGTCCTTTTTGACTAATCCCTTTAGACCGGTCCCTTTGGACTGGTCCCTATGGACAGGCCCATGGTCCCTAATGCTATGATAAAATTAAACGTTGTTCCACATGAAACGCATGTGAAGAGCCGATTGCTACTATGAATTAACATGTTTGTTTTTTTGTTTTTACGCATGCGCACTTTTTTTTTGTAAGCGGGCGGGCTTTTTGAATAATGATTTATAGATGAGTTATTTTTTTTAAATTACCAAAAGATCCAAAACTAATAGGTCATTAGCTTTTTAATATCTCATGAACCAATAAGGCTAGGGACGTGTGTAAGAGGTCGTTGGACTTGAGGTGACATTCTGTTTTTGAATGTATTATTTATTTTTTGTCAAAAGGGCCTAACTACACTTTTGTTAATATCTCGCTAACTAATAATCAGAGAGGGACAAGTGAGGTGTCATGGGACTCAGGATGGTCAACCCTTTTCCATGAACAATGAATTTACCCAAAAGATCTAATACAGCATGGTCATTGACCTATGATTTTATAAACTAATAATCGGAGAGGGTCGAGTGAGGTGTGATAGGACTTAGAATGGTTAACTCTTTCCCATGACCAATGAATTTACCCCCAAAAATTCAATACAGCAAGGTCATTGACCTAAGATTTATAAACTAATAATCGAATATCAACATGTGAGGTGTCATAGGAATTAGAATGGTCAACCCTTTCCCATGGCCAATGAATTTACCCAAAATACCCAATACATCAAGGTCATCGACCTGAGATTTTATAAACTAATAATCGGATACGAATATGTGAGATGTTTACCATGCGTGATGAAACATAGCTAGATAGAGAAAGAATTAGTGTAGGCTACATGTATGGTGACTGACAAGTCTTTTACCATTGAAACTTGTTTTCAGATCAAACTGCAGTATAGAGAGAGTATAGGTTGCAGGTATGGGTTAATAATGAGAAACAGTGTACGCAAACTCTGATTTATTTAGAATTAAGAGTAGACTATCTTTAATTGATTGGTTAAAAATGATAGCTAAAACACAAAAATGCTCAGTGGTTACCGAGACAAAATGGTCGCTACACACAACAAGCTTTAAATACTTGAGGCTAATAATCTATACACACAAACACACACTCGCTTGTTCTAAACTAAAATGTGTTGCTGTCAGTGCTCAGACAGTAGGCTAATGACAAAATGCATTGCAAACAGAAATATAATCATTTCCGGTTGTCTAATGTTACCAGCTATACATTTTTTTGTGTTGCAGTGGTAAGCACTTTTACTCTTGTACTGGTGGTCTTAACTCGATTTCCAGGTCTGAGGCCTAGAACGAGTCGAACTAAGAAACAAGGGCATGGTGGTGCAGTGGTTAAGCTGTTAGCCTTTTCACCAGGGGTTCGATTTCAGGTTAATATGCATGTCATAAACATATTAATTAAAACAAAACAGAGATAGCGTTTAAAACTGATTACATTTGTGTCTTTTTTAAATAATTACTTGGATTACAAATACAAAGGTGAACTGGGTTTGATATACAGTTAATGCTGTCTATCACACACTAGACTGTACGAAAGCCAAAAGAGCAAAAGGCGTAGGTAGAGCAGTGGTAAAATTGCTATATGTAGAGAACTACCTAGCAAAGCTATATCGCATAAACAGTGCAGGATACAATCCAGCAATCAAATTTTGTATCTTGTGGAACAGAGAAATGCACTTACGTGAGAAAATGCAAGTTCATGTGTAATATGACCTAGCACACAAGTGTTCACCTGTGCACGTGCATGATAAGAGCTAACAACTCACATTCTGTTTAGTTCGTACGTAACGTTAGGTTAGGGTTAATGCACACACCCTAGTACACGAGGCACATGCCATTTGAGAGCAGGTCAAGGGATCTAACTTGGTGGATGGATGTGTTCTAACGAGTCATTTGTAGTTGAAAGAGAATAATACTTGTTCTTAAGATGTTAAAACTGAGGAGATGGTACGTACAGTAAGACGCCTTGTTATTTCCTGTGTCATATTACAGACATGGCAGAGAGCGCACAGTTCTGTTGCTATGACTAACGCTGCAGTAAATTGAAACCCAGGTGTTCATTAAGACAATGGGTGATGATTATACAAAGTTAGCAGTCATTGGATATTACACAAGTGTTCCTTCCGGTGTCATGTTGCTGACATGGCAGAGAGCGCACAGTTCTATTGCTATGACTAACGCTGCAGTAATTTGAATCCCCAGGTGTTGATCAAGACAATGGGTGATGATCATGCAAAGTCAGCAGTAATTGGATACCACACATCAACATGGACTAAATCATAAACGTGTTGTCATAACCCGCAGAAGCCTCATTTAAAGATTTTAGATTTTACATTTTAACATTTTACATTTTAACATTTTAGATTTTTGATTTGTTTTAATTTTACATATTTTTTAATTTTTTTTTAGTTTTTACATTTTAAATTAAAGATTTTTTGATTTTTAGTTTTTACTTATTTTTTTACATTTTCCTAAAAGAGTAAACTACAAGGTCACATACCTAACCTCATTAAACCTACCTTTACCAAACCTAACTTAACCTAATCCAAAGGCACATACACAAAGTATATAAGGTACATGCAACTATCCTTATGCTAGTCTTACAGGTTACAGTACAACATGATCACTACCCCAAACGGATTTTTTTTTCATTTTGTTGTTTACACATATGTCAATTTTCCAATTTCCCATTTTCAGTTTTTTTAATGTCAGTTTTTAGTTTTTCAATTTCATAATATGGAAACATGGATTTTGCATTGTGTTGTTTACACATTTATCAATTTCACAATTTCCCATTTACAGTTCTTATAATGTCAGTTTAAAGTTTTTCAATTTCATGATATAGAAACATGGATTTTCCAATTTGTTGTTTTCACATTTGTCAATTTACCAAATTCCCATTTACAGTTTTTAAAATTTCAGTTTAATGTATTTTTTTCTATTTGTCAATATGGAAACATGGATTTTTTCCAATTTGTGTTTTACATGTTCATTTTGCATTAGGAGTGGAGAGAGGTGGGTAGTAATTAAAAATGTGCAAGCAGTGTCCATTGTTGACAGGTCATTGTTGACTAGTCCTTTTCATACAACAGACAAGTGAGTTCATGTTTCGAATGCATTACCTAAAATGTAATACCATGCAAGTGTTTAACATTTTTACAAATTAGCTTATGTATTAGTTTATGTGTGGGGTCTTATGTTGGGCATTTTGTGTTGACTTATTTGACAAGTTATTTTGTCAATGCATTTAGTGGATTTTCTCTTGGTCTTGGAAAGTATATCAGTCCATTTTATCACAACATAATGCTTACTGCCATGTTTATAAGCAACAACAACAACACACAAAACTTTCAAAAAAACTAAAGTACTCTAAGGTACTCTCAACTCGTACTCATACCTCTATCCCATGCCCAGTCAAGAACATTATTTTTTTTCCAAAAAAGGTGAATGGGGAAAGTAGACTATATGTCTAAACTAAAAAAAATCATATAAAGTCATATGTTAACTCTAACACCTACGTTTATCCCATTCTTAGTCGAAAAATATTATAATTTTTAAGATATTTCTAAAAAATATTTGGAAAGTAGGCTATATTTTGAAAACTACTCAACCTATAAAGTCATATATAGTCTCAAACCAATGGGTTTTATATCCTTAATCGTTAGAACAAAATATGGAATTATTGACATTTTTTCCAATAATGTTCATTTTGATAAGGGAGTATATATTGGAAACTAGGAATTTTACAAAAAAAAGTGTGTTTGACATAAATGACAGGTATTTACCCCCTCTACCCACAAACCAAGTCCCAGATCTCTGGAAAAACATCCATCAATGTTTTAATTCTGAAGTAGGCGATATTTTCAAAACGTATCATTCTAAAAAGTCATATATAGACTCAAACAAATGTTCTTTCAGTTATTTAACGTTAAAACAAAACTCAACATTTTTTTCATTTTTCCGAAAAAAGTCCAATTTTCAAATTGTCTATGGTGGCTTACGTTGGTGGCTTATGATGGTGGCTTATGGTGGTGGCTTATGGTGGCTTATGGTGGAGGCTTATGATTGTGGCTTACGGTGGTGGCTTATGGTGGTGGCTTATGGTGGCGACTTATGATGGTGGCTTATGGTGGTGGCTTATGGTGGTAGTTTATGGTGACTTATGGTGGCTTATGGTGGTGGCTTATGATGGTGGCTTATGGTGGTGGCTTATTTTTGGTGGTTTACGTTAATACCTTATTTGTAATGGCTTATTTGACAAGTTATTTTTGTCAAAGTATTTAGAGGATTTTTCTCTTGGTCTTGGAAAGTATCTCAACCCATTTTTTTATTGTAGCATAATGCTTACCGCCATGTTTGTAAGCAACAACAACACACTAAAATTCCAAGAATCCACAGTACTCTAAGGTTAATGATTGTCTCTCAACTCCATTCAACGCCTAGTCAAAAACATTATATATATATTTTTAAAATTTTTCAAAAAAGGTAAATTGGGGAAGTAGGCTATATGATTAAACTAAAAATCATATCAAATCATATGCTAACTCTAACACCTACGTCTATCCCACTCTCAGTCAAAAAAAAATATAATATTCTTCAAATTTTGTCCAAAACAATATTTGGAAAGTGGGCCATATTTTGAAAACTAATCATCCTATAAAGTCATATATAGACTCAAACTAATGGCTTTTATATCCTTAATCGTAATAACAAAATATGGAATTTTTGACATTTTTGACATTTTTGACATTTTTTTGACATATTTTTGATAAAATACATGGGCCAGTCCATAGGGATCAGTCCAAAGGACCCGCCCCACTGGGACCCGTCAACAAGGACCCGTCCTCCGGGACCCGTAAAAATGACTCCCTTCAAAAAGGACCCGTCCAAAGGGGGCTAGTCAACAGGGACCAGTCCAAAGGGATACATCAACAGAGATCAATCGTAAGGGGTCAATCAACAGGGATCAATCAATGGTTAAGTTAAGCTACGGCAGCCATTTTGGAACTTTTTGATCACACTTCGTAGGGTTAGGTTAAGTTGAGTTAAGCTACGACCGCCATCTTGGAACATTATGATCACACCTCGTAGGTTTAGGTTAGGTTAGGTTAGGCTAGGTTCAGTTCAGCTATGACCACTATTTTGAAAAATTTTTGATCACACCTAGTAGGTTTAGGTTAAGTTAGGTTAGGTTAGGTTAAGTAAAGCTACGGCCACCATTTTGAAACGTTTGAACACACCTTGTAGGTTAGGTTAGGTTAGGCTAGGTTTGGTTAAGTCGCAGCCACCTTTTTGGAACTTTTTGATCACACCTCGTAGGTTAGGTTAAGTTAAGCTACGGCCGCTATCTTGGTAGGATAGGCTTGGTTGAGTTAAGCTACGGCCGCCATCTTGTTAGGTTAGGCTAGGTTAAGTTAAGCTACGGCCGCCATCTTGTGTGGAGGGTGTGGAGGTGGAGGGTATAGAATTGTCCAAAACACACTCCTGCACAATTTTTGTCCTAGGCACCTGAAATTTATTTTTGGGGTAGAGGGGTAAAGACCTTTCATTTACGTTAAACAAACTTTTTTGTAAAATTCTCAGTTCCCAAGTTATAGACATTTTTGAAAATTGGACTTTTTTGGAAAAACTGAAAAAATGTCAAGTTTTGTTCTACCAATTAAGGACATAAAAGCCATTGGTTTGAGTCTATATATGACTTTTTAGGATGATTAGTTTTCAAAATATCGCATACTTTCCGAATTGAACTTTTTTGGATTTTGTTCCAGAGACCTGGGACTTGGTTTGTGGATAGTAGGGGTAAATACCTGTCATTTATGTTAAACAAACTTTTTTGTAAAATTCCTAGTTTCCAAAATATAGCCGCGTTTCAAAATGAACATTTTTGGAAAAATGTCAAAAATTCCATATTTTGTTCTTACGATTAAGGATATAAAAGCCATTGGTTTGAGTCTATATATGACTTTATAGGATGATTAGTTTTCAAAATATGGCCTACTTTCCAAATATTGTTTTGGACAAAATTTGAAGAATATTATATTTTTTGACTGAGAGTAGGATAGACGTAGGTGTTAGAGTTAGCATATGATTTGATATGATTTTTAGTTTAAACATATAGCCTACTTACCTTTTTTGAAAAAATTTAAAAAAATATATAATATTTTTGACTAAGCGTTGAATGGAGTTGAGAGACAATCATTAACCTTAGAGTACTTTGGATTCTTGGAATTTTAGTGTGTTGTTGTTGCTTACAAACATGGCGATAAGCATTATGCTACCATAAAAAAAAGGTTGAGATACTTTCCAAGACCAAGAGAAAAAACCTCTAAATACATTGACAAAAATAACTTGTCAAAAAAGCCATTACAAATAAGGTATTAACGTAAACCACCAAAAATAAGCCACCACCATAAGCCACCATCATAAGCCACCACCATAAGCCACCATAAGCCACCATAAACCACCACCATAAACCACCACCATAAGCCACCATAAGCCACCACCATAAGCCACCATCATAAACCACCACCATAAGCCACTATAAGGCACCACCATAAGCCACCATCATGAGCCGCCACAATAAGCCACCATAAGCCACCACCATAAGCCACCATAGACAATTTTGAAAATTGGACTTTTTTCGGAAAAATGAAAAAAATGTCAAGTTTTGTTTTAACGTTAAATAACTTAAAGAACATTTGTTTGAGTCTATATATGACTTTTTAGAATGATACGTTTTGAAAATATCGCCTACTTCACAATTAAAACATTTTTGGATGTTGTCCCAGAGATCTGGGACTTGGTTTGTGGGTAGAGGGGGTAAATACCTGTCCTTTATGTCAAACACACTTTTTTGTAAAATTCCTAGTTTCCAATATATACCCCCTTTTTCAAAATGATCATTTTTGGCAAAAATGTCAATAATTCCATATTTTGTTCTAACGATTAAGGATATAAACCCATTGGTTTGAGTCTTTATATGACTTTATAGGATGAGTAGTTTTCAAAATATAGCCTACTTTCCAAATATTTTTTAGAAATATCTTAAAAATTATAATATTTTTCGACTAAGAATGGGATAAACGTAGGTGTTAGAGTTAACATATGACTTTATATGATTTTTTTAGTTTAAACATATATTCTACTTTGCCCATTCACCTTTTTAAAAAAAAAAAGTTCTTGACTAGGCATGGGATAGAGGTAAGAGTACGAGTTGAGTGTACCTTAGAGTACTTTAGTTTTTTTTGAAAGTTTAGTGTGTTGTTGTTGTTGCTTACAAACATGGCAGTAAGCATTATGTTGTGATAAAATGGACTGATATACTTTCCAAGACCAAGAGAAAAATCCACTAAATGCATTGACAAAATAACTTGTCGAATAAGTCAACACAAAATGCCCAACATAAGACCCCACACATAAACTAATACATAAGCTAATTTGTAAAAATGTTAAACACTTGCATGGTATTACATTTTAGGTAATGCATGCGAAACATGAACTCACTTGTCTATTGTAAGAAGGACTAGTCAACAATGACCTGTCAACAATGGACACTGCTTGCACATTTTTAATTACTACCCACCTCTCTCCACTCCTAATGCAAAATGAACATGTAAAACACAAATTGGAAAAAATCCATGTTTCCATATTGACAAATAGAAAAAAAAATACATTAAACTGAAATTTTAAAAACTGTAAATGGGAATTTGGTAAATTGACCAATGTGAAAACAACAAATTGGAAAATCCATGTTTCTATATCATGAAATTGAAAAACTTTAAACTGACATTTTAAGAACTGTAAATGGGAAATTGTGAAATTGATAAATGTGTAAACAACAAAATGCAAAATCCATGTTTCCAGATTATTAAATTGAAAAAACTTATAACTCACATAAAAAAACTGAAAATGGGAAATTGGAAAATTGACATATGTTTAAACAACAAAATGAAAAAAAAAATCCGGTTGGGGTAGTGATCATGTTGTACACTAACTTATAAGACTAGCATAAGGATAGTTGCATGACATGTAAAACACAAATTGTAAAAAATCCATGTTTCCATATTGACAAATAGAAAAAAACATTAAATGAAATTTAAAAAACTGTAAATGTGAATTTGCTAAATTGACAAATGTGAAAACAACAAATTGGAAAATCCATGTTTCTATAACTTGAAATTGAAAAACTTAAAACTGACATTTTAAGAACTGTAAATGGGAAATTGTGAAATTGATAAATGTGTAAACAACAAAATGCAAAATCCATGTTTCCAGATTATTAAATTGAAAAAAATTATAACTGACATTAAAAAAACTGAAAATGGGAAAATGGAAAATTGACATATGTGTAAACAACAAAATGAAAAAAAAAATATCCGTTTGGGGTAGTGATCATGTTGTACAGTAACCTGTAAGACTAGCATAAGGATAGTTGCATGTACCTTATATACTTTGTGTATGTGCATTAGCCTTTGGATTAGGTTAAGTTAGGTTTGGTAAAGTTAGGTTTAATGAGGTTAGGTATGTGACCTTGTAGTTTACTCTTTTAGGAAAATGTAAAAAATAAGTTAAATATAAAAATCAAAAAATCTTTAATTTAAAATGTAAAAACTTAAAAAAATGTAAAATTAAAACAAATCAAAAATCTAAAATGTTAAAATGTAAAATCTAAAATCTTTAAATGAGGTTTCTGCGAGTTATGACAACACGTTTATGATTTAGTCCATGTTGATGTGTGGTATCCAATTACTGCTGACTTTGCATAATCATCACCCATTGTCTTGATCAACACCTGGGGTTTCAAATTACTGCAGCGTTAGTCATAGCAATAGAACTGTGCGCTCTCTGCCATATCAGCAACATGACACCGGAAGGAACACTTGTGTAATATCCAATGACTGCTAACTTTGTATAATCATCACCCATTGTCTTAATGAACACCTGGAGTTTCAATTTACTGCAGCGTTAGTCATAGCAACAGAACTGTGCGCTCTCTGCCATGTCTGTAATATGACACAGGAAATAACAAGACGTCTTACTGTACGTACCATCTCCTCAGTTTTAACATCTTAAGAACAAGTATTATTCTCTTTCAACTACAAATGACTCGTTAGAACACATCCATCCACCAAGTTAGATCCCTTGACCTGCTCTCAAATGGCATGTGCCTCGTGTACTAGGATGTGTGCATTAACCCTAACCTAACGTTACGTACGAACTAAACAGAATGTGAGTTGTTAGCTCTTATCATGCACGTGCACAGGTGAACACTTGTGTGTTAGGTCATATTACACATGAACTTGCATTTTCTCACGTAAGTGCATTTCTCTGTTCCACAAGATACAAAATTTGATTGCTGGATTGTATCCTGTACTGTTTATGCGATAATGCTTCGCTAGGTAGTTCTCTACATATAGCAATTTTACCACTGCTCTACCTATGCCTTTTGCTCTTTTGGCTTTCTTACAGTCTAGTGTGTGATAGACAGCATTAACTGTATATCAAACCCAGTTCACCTTTGTATTTGTAATCCAAGTAATAATTTAAAAAAGACACAAATGTAATCAGTTTTAAACGTTATCTCGGTTTTGTTTGGTTTAATATGTTTATTACATGCATATTAACCTGAAATCGAACCCCTGGTGAAAAGGCTAACAGCTTAACCACTGCACCACCATGCCCTTGTTTCTTAGTTCGACTCGTTCTAGGCCTCAGACCTGGAAATCGAGTTAAGACCACCAGTACAAGAGTAAAAGTGCTTACCACTGCAACACAAAAAAATGTATAGCTGGTAACATTAGACAACCGGAAATGATTATATTTCTGTTTGCAATGCATTTTGTCATTAGCCTACTGTCTGAGCACTGACAGCAACACATTTTAGTTTAGAACAAGCGAGTGTGTATTTGTGTGTATAGATTATTAGCCTCAAGTATTTAAAGCTTGTTGTGTGTAGCGACCATTTTGTCTCTGTAACCACTGAGCATTTTTGTGTTTTATCTATCATTTTTAACCAATCAATTAAAGATAGTCTACTCTTAATTCTTAATAAATCAGAGTTTGCGTACACCGTTTCTCATTTATTAACCCATACCTGCAACCTATACTCTCTCTATACTGCAGTTTGATCTGAAAACAAGTTTCAATGGTAAAAGACTTGTCAGTCACCCTACATGTAGCTTACACTAATTCTTTCTCTACCTAGCTATGTTTCATCACGCATGGTACACATCTCACATGTTCGTATCCGATTATTAGTTTATAAAATCTCAGGTCGATGACCTTGATGTATTGGGTATTTTGGGTAAATTCATTGGCCATGGGAAAGGGTTGACCATTCTAATTCCTATGACACCTCACATGTTGATATTCGATTATTAGTTTATAAATCTTAGGTCAATGACCTTGCTGTATTGAATTTTTGGGGGTAAATTCATTGGTCATGGGAAAGAGTTAACCATTCTAAGTCCTATCACACCTCACTCGACCCTCTCCGATTATTAGTTTATAAAATCATAGGTCAATGACCATGCTGTATTAGATCTTTTGGGTAAATTCATTGTTCATGGAAAAGGGTTGACCATCCTGAGTCCCATGACACCTCACTTGACCCTCTCTGATTATTAGTTAGCGAGATATTAACAAAAGTGTAGTTAGGCCCTTTTGACAAAAAATAAATAATACATTCAAAAACAGAATGTCACCTCAAGTCCAACGACCTCTTATACAAGTCCCCAGCCTTATTGGTTCATGAAATATTAAAAAGCTAATGACTATTAGTTTTGGATCTTTTGGTAATTAAAAAAAATAACTCATCTATAAATCATTATTCAAAAAGCCCGCCCGCTTACAAAAAAATGCGCATGCGTAAAAACAAAAAAACAAACATGTTAATTCATAGTAGCAATCGGCTCTTCACATGCGTTTCATGTGGAACAACGTTTAATTTTATCATAGCATTAGGGACCATGGGCCTGGTCATAGGGACCAGTCCAAAGGGACCGGTCTAAAGGGATTAGTCAAAAAGGACCTGTCAACAGGAACCCATCAACAGGGTCAACTTGTCAACAAGGACCCGCCAACAATGACCCGTCAACAATGACCCGTCAACAATGACCCGTCCACAGGGACTCGTCCACAAGGACCAGTCCACAGGGGCCTGCGTGTGCGTGCGGGGGAACATACAATTACATCAGCAAATCATTTCATTTAGTTTCAAATTTAGCCACTACGGCGCGTGCAACACACAGGAAGTGCGTGGGAACATACGATTACGTCAGCGAAACATGAACTCACTTGTCCGTTGTATGAGTATCAGTTTAGCAGTGGCATCAAGCAGCAAAGGACGTTTACTTACACAATCCACCATTACGGTAAGAATTTTTTCTTATCATTATGGAAATCTCCTTATTAGAATAAAATGTTATAGTGGTTCTGGTCACTTATAGCTAAACTGTAAGAGATATGATTTTTTTGTTTCTTTATAGGCTACTACAATAAATATTCACAATGCTATGGGGGTAGAACTGTTGATTAGAGAGAAAAAAGCTCACTGAATTACCAATGCATACTCTTTTCCGTATCATTAACATTCAAAAAGGTGACACAATGTATGGTGAACGTGTACTATGTGTTAGTGAAAATTTTCAGACATTCCTTTCTACACGTTTTAATGATATATGTCAGAAAAGTGTGCTCGAGGATCTAAATCGTAGTGGACATTCTCTATATCTAATTTATGAGGGTATAAAAAAACAAATAAATGTATTGTACATTCTGACTTTGAAGTTAGGTTAGGTTAGGTTAGGTAAGGTGGGATCTGTTTAGGTTAGGTAAGGTTAGGTTAGATTAGGTTAGGTGAAGTTGGGTTAGGCAGAATGGCTGCGGTATGAATCAAAAGCCAGCCCCTGTCAGTTTTGCCTCACAAGGTTGAGTGTACCCCATTCCAACCCTCAGCCTAGAATTAAATTTCTTGACAGAGCCAGGACTCGAACCCGAGCCTCCACAGTAACAGCTAAAAATGCTAGCCACTACACCATAAATTGGGGCAATATAAGTCTGGTCTTGATTGTACATGATCAATCAATAATTACCTAATAATAATAATAATAATAATAATAATAATAATAAATATTCCATTTAGCAACTACATAGCCGACCTCTCCCTGGGTTCTTTTACATGCCAACATCGTATGACATGCGTGTCTTAATTTTTGCCGCCTTTCAAAAATCACTTACCACGACCAAGAGCGAACCTGCATGCTTGGGGTTGGTAGTCCGACACAATAACCACTCACCCACCGTGGCAAGCTATCAATCAATAATTACCTAATAAAATTATTAATACTAATAATAATAATAATAATAATAAAAACAATAAATATTCCATTTAGCGACTGCACGGTCGAACTCCCCCTGTGATGTCATGCACGGTCTCAGGGTATGGCAGCCATCTTGCGCATTAGCCCCTGCCCCAGCTATGACTGGCCCCTCCATAAGAATAACATAGGGCTGGTTGCGCGCGGCCCCCACCTTGCGAATTAATCCCTGCACCAGCTTCGGCTTATATTACCTAATCTTATGCTTATTAAATGAGAGATTTTCTCACAACGTGGGACACCATTAAATTACCCACTGTCTATAAAATACTTAGCTCGTTCCACCGCTGGACTAACTTTTGCCCTATTCTGCAGTCGTGATTGTTCTGGAATTTTCCATGCCGAACAATTTATCTACGAGTTAAACCTTCTAATACTTTCCTCTCACATATGGGAATACTTTTTCAAACTAAGGATCATCCTTATGAACTGCTAATCAATATCTAATTTTTCTTCCTCCGTTGGGATTTTTTCTGTGCGTTCAACTATAACCTACAAGTTTCTCATGCAATAGACTCTCGCATATCTAGTGTAACTAGTTATTTTCCACCATTGCAATAACTTTCTTTGCCATCAACTTTTTGTGCTACTACAGTGAACTTTTCAACTATATCAACAGACTATAGTGAAAACAGTGCTTGTTCAACCCTTCATCCGCGTCGCGCTCGTCCGTGTACAATAAATATGGCCATGAACACTTTTCCACAATCCCATTTGATCTTTCCCAAACCCTTTACTAACAAACCAAAATAATAAAATTGTTACTTTAGGTCTTTTTTCAATGAGGTGTCACTCTACATTAGTGCCCTCCCTTATTTGCCACATGTACAACGAATTAATGTCTGTAAAACTTCGTGTCTAGTACACGCCTCAAATTATATTGTTTCTCCCTTCTAATGAGGGAATCCAATTCTTTCTACTCAAATGTGAGTTATCTCTAGGTTTCACGAAAGTAAAACTTGCCCCATTTTTCTCGTGATCCCTACTTAAACATAGGAGTTATAGAAACTTCCTTTCGATTGTTCTCTTCAGGTTTCACCATAAGTGACCTGCCCTATTTGTATAATCCAACCAAATATTTCTGTATCAATATAAGAAGTTATAGAAACTTCTATTTTATTCTTCCTGCTATTTGTTGTTGTTACTTTCGAAGTTGTTATTATTTCTAAGATACTTATCTAGAAATCCTTAAAGTACACACTTTGTACTTGATTTATTGTCTAACTTTAATTACGTCAGTTATCTTTGAATTTTTCATTTATTTATCTTCGTCATTTCAAAATCTTACGAAGATTTTAAAGAATATAAAAGGTTTAAAACCAAAAGAATTATCAATTGCCTGGTGCAAGCTTTAGATGTTTTTGGAGGTCTGTGACCCCAATTGTTTATAGAAATCAAAATTATCTATTTGTTACAAAACTACTTCCTTTTACATTGTTAAATAAATTAAATATTTGTTTTTCGCTTTATCATTTTTCTAACATAACGGTTAGGCAAGATCCTGTCTTCCTTGATTCTCCCTATTTAATAAAATTAAATCTATTGATAGGGTTTTCACCACTTGTTGCATTTGAGCAAGAACTCTTAGTTGGTAACTTAGTAAAGTCTCTCTTAGCTTTAATAGCTAATTCTAACTGGCCAGTAAGGCAGGCATAGCTCGCTACGCTAGCTTCCTGCTTGTGGAGATTCTCTCTAACACTTATGGTTGGTTTTTCAAAATATAAGTGTTTCTCATTGTCTAAACTTTTAGTCGGCGCCTTGCTGGGTAAAAGCTTAGCCATTTCTAAATGCAACTATTGGTATACTTACCAAAATTATTCCCAAAGATATAATTGCTTTATCCCTATCCTTCTTGGAAGCATTTGGTCGCTCTTTAGAAATTCTACAATTTCAAAACTAAAATATCAAATCTGATTCAAATTATTGGCATTCTTCAAATTACCTGTTTAGAAACAAACTCCTTTGAACAGATACACAATAAATCCGTTACTCTTTGTCTTGCCAGACCACCACCCTTCCTCATAGTAGGCATATGTATGCTTGAGAGGGAATACGCTAAAGTAACTTTCTTAGAAACAACCCAAGTTCCAGCTGCGTTTCCCGTTAGCTTTGCCCAGGTCCCTACCCACTTTAGGTATCGGAGAGCGGATTTGCAGTGGCAGCTGCCTTTGAGTATATTTAAAGTTAAACTTATAACTTCTGCAGGACTCTCGTCCTATTTCTCCATCCTTTTTCTCCAGTCCGAAACCCACTTCCTTTCCTTTATCATCTTCCCTTGGGGGTTAGGTTATTCCCAAGCTAATAATCTACCCAGGGGCCATACTAGAGAAGGATAGGGAACTTACTGAAAAGTCCTACATCTGTGATGCTCACTTTTCAGAAGATTTAATTGTTAAATTTGACAAATTTTTGTTAGAAGGAAAGGAGGTAGTACTTCTCCCAAGAACCAATTGGCGATTGAAAGACTATTCTGTTCCATATATATTTCCTATTTTGCCTAAGTATTTGTCCAGTATGGTGTAAATAAAAATGCTCTTGATGCCATTAAAGACTACTTCTGTGAAGGAAGGGATGAGAATAAAAAGACAATGAGTTAAAAACATTTATGTACTGTAATGCTGAAGGAGGCGTGATCAGTGTTAGGCAATAACCTACTCTATGAAGGGGTCATGACTGTGCCTTCTATGTCTGTTAAATGTTAAGTGCTTCTGAAATTATGGTAGTTTATTGAGTTTGGTGTTTGTGGAGTGAAATTTATGGGTATAAATGATTTGTGTAATATTCTAAATAAAGTTGAAGCAGCCGTGATCGGGTTTAGGCAATAGCCTACTCTATGAAGGGGTCATGACTATGCCTTCTATGTCTGTTTAATGTTAAGTTCTTCTGAAGTGATGGTAGTTTACTGATTTTGATGTTTGTGGAGTGTAATTTATGATTATTATTGAATTTTATAATAATCTACGGTAAAGTTGAAAGTTGCGTTTGTACGGCCTTTTTTTTTCTGTGTTGCAAGTCTGTTAAGGGAATGTAATATGTGTAACAATGTGAAGAAATCCTTTCTGATAGCGAGGTTATTTTCCCCGTTCTTTATTAATTTTTACCGATAGCTGGCAAAACTAATTGCATTTTGAACTTGCTATCTGTCTTCGCTTATTATCGAAACTGGACTATTACAGGCGACGACTTATTAAATTATAATTGGGCACAGTAAAGTAAGTGGAGATGTCGAACTTATTAGCGCCTATCTTGCGGTGTTTTAACATGTAAAACAGGTCGCAAGGTTTTAAAAGTCTCGTAGGCGCCAATGCTAACTTACATCACAGATCGGAGCCAGCGCTGCGCTGCGGCGGACCAGGCGTACTAGGCCAGTGATATCACTTCTTATTCTATTCGTTATGGTCCAACTATATTTAGTTGTTCTAGGAACAGAAGGCAAGACATGAACATCCCATGATCGGAAACCAACCTGAATGGGAATATTTTTCTGCATTAGTTTTAATCTTTTAATTTGTTCTTCATCCGATAATAATAAAACAGGAATTCTTAGATAAACTTTAAATAACTTGACCTTAGAAAGATCATTTTCGGTTGCAGATTGCAACGAACGTGCGTTACTTGACGATCGGAGAAGTATTAGCTCATGCTTGCAGATTAAATTCGGCTTTCTATAATCCTCTGCTAAACCTAACAGGTTCCTTAAAGGAAGTATTACATGAAAACGTTTTGTGATACTATCAACAATATTTGCTTCACTTGCTGGTGTTGTTAAAGAGGGAAAATAACCAGCATTTTGTAAAGCTTATATATTCGTTTTTTGAATATGATGCAAAGGTTTTTATAGAACTTGTTATACCTAGATGGCGTGTACGATCAATTTAACGAAACGCGAATTTCGTTAAAACGATTAGACTCAACATTTTGGTCAGGATGTGCTGTAGTAGAAGCAGCTGGATATACGTTAGAAGTAATATTTTGTCCTTCTAAGTGAAGAACACTTCTTCATTTTGAATTGGTATTCGAATTTCATCATTATTTTCGAATTTATTAGCTGAATGAGGTTGATAAACTCTTTCTTCTCGTCGCACAACTCTGTTGTCAACCTCTCTTTTATCCGTTATGTTAAACATGTTAAACATGTTAACGGCTTCAAATATAGACAGAAACTAAATAAGATTAACAATTGCATATATATATTTTTATATTGAAATTAAAGTACGCGATAGCCTAAAGACTGTAAGAAATGTTTGTTGTTACTCGATAACTGTTTCTTAGATTTTAAGGTGCGATGGCGTTGTTTTTTTTTTAGTTTATTTTTTTTAGAAATTTTAGCTGATTGATTTATATTTCTT
This sequence comes from Meconema thalassinum, assembly GCA_946902985.2. Lineage (NCBI taxonomy): Eukaryota > Metazoa > Arthropoda > Insecta > Orthoptera > Tettigoniidae > Meconema > Meconema thalassinum. Next base: position 899,078,303 of record OX336390.1, read on the forward strand.
TTTCGAATCAGAGTTGACTTCTTTTTTTTTTCAAACTTTGAGTATTGTATAGTATAACCATATTTGTGAATGTTTTCTAGTAAGCTTACTCAAGTAGAATGATAATATAACAGTATTTCATTACGTTATATAGCAAGATATCGTGCTGGACGAATAATTAATTCTACAGTTAAATCTTTATCTTGCAAATCAATGTGCTGTTGAAGTTGATCTTCAAGTTGCACAGATACATGTTGAATAACCTTGCTGTTCATAGGCAAAAGATTAATTGTTGTTGGTTGCACAACAATCGGATAACCAGCAGGAACATGAGCTTTAAAATTATAAAAGAGTGTGTTGGTTTATGGTTCAAATGAGAACTCGTACCAAGCACAAGGTTGCAACATGCTCGAATACTCTTAACAGTGTTAATTTTAATCATATATTCAGAATGATGAGTTGTATTTGCCTCGAACTTTTTATGAGAAAATCCTAACAAATCTGCAATAGAATCTGCAACACCAAAATCTACAGCAAAGTTTTTCGAATGTAGTTTACAATAGAGAGCACTTTATCATAATTAATATAAATATATGAAGGACATTTGTCTTTTTCACCTAATAAAAGTGCGAATAAATGTGCTAGTAATAATTTATTAATCTTTGCACTTAATTGTTGAAACGTATTATTAAAATTGTTGTATCCACATCGTTCATCTTTATAGCTAAAACGTTATTATTTTCGCTAATTTTTACTTCACTTTCGATTCTATTTCGATCAATCTCAATTTCTTTTTTATTTTCTTTAGGGTAAACTTTCTTTTCAATACCTAAAGCCTCTGCTACACTGTTGGGTACACTGAAATCGATATTAAACGGAGAAGACAAAACAAGACGGTTGCGTCCTTTTCTGTTTATATCTTCTTCCAAATAAGGATTTGTTTTTTGTAAATGGTTTGTTTGAAGTTTCGACAATGAGTGATAACTAAGTAAATCATCGAATGTTGAGGCTAGATCTTCAAATTCATAAATACCCGGTGGTACCACTAAATCAATTGATTAAAAAATAGTAAAATGAATGCGAAATTTATTATTTCGGTTGGTAACATTTCTAATAGAATTAGACGTATACAATCCTGCAAGTCCTATTTCAAAAAACTCTGCTCCTACAAGATGAATCGGGTTCTCCAATGTAACATCAATCTTTGAGCCTTTACCTTCAGGAGTTATCCGTCTTTCGAAAGCCATCTTTGAAATGTTTAAACACGGTCTGTGTTTCCCTTATTTATGCAATACAAGAAGACTAAACATTAATGTCCACAAATCGAAGAAGTAATTGATTGATATGAATGAAAATTATATTGTAGATAGCAATTTTTAAGATATGTTAAAATTTCTAATGGCGGTCTTCAATTACCGATACTATCAAAATAATACACGTATTTAACTCGTTCACTGAAAGCCACCCAATGTGAACCAGATTTAACCATAGTTTCAAGGTTAACAATACAGTTTTCATTTTTTCGAGGATGTCATGGTAACGTATCTCGCATAAAGACTCCTCTAAAATTTGGAATCTTTAATTGATGTGCGTATTTAGCTAAATCGAAATTACTTAATGCTTTATTTGGTATTTGGTTAATTATATTTTGTATGCAGGAGGATTTAAATAAATGCATTGACCTGCTTTTCCTCGCATTGCTTCTATCATTCGATTGAGTCTTTTGATTTCTTTTAATTCTTCTTGTGCAGCTTTCGCTTTGTTTATAGCAGACGCTACCCCAGCTGCTCCGCCTGCTAGACCCCCCAAGCCCGACAAGGCTGCAAATATCGGAAGTAGGGGTAAAATACCACCTTGCTTTTTCGATGTTCTTTTTTTTTAATCTTTTCTTGTTTTTTATTTAATTTTCGTTTACCTCCTCCAAGCTTAGACTTAGCTTAGATTATGCCACTGACTGTTAGTGCAGCCACTCTCTCTCTCCTAATGATGCGTCACGAGATTGTACACGAGACCAAGCTTTTGAAGCTAATATTTCATCAGCCTCTCTTCTTTTGTTTGAATCTTTATGATTTGCGTAAGCAATGTCGTGCTCTTTACACGCTTTATCTAATATATTTATTCCTGGATCACCACGGCTCAATCGCTTTTCTAATTTTGTTCCTGGTCCACAATATTCATATCCCGGGATGTGTAATTCCACGGGTAAATTATCAATAGTTTTATTAAGTACACGACTAATTAATGATCCACTTCCTGATCGTTTATATTGAGTGGTAGAGTTGCTCCTCTTACAACGCACCATTACTAAATGATAAGTAATATAATGTAATTATATATATATATATATATATATATATATATATATATATATAAGGAAAATGGGAATGTTGGGGGGGAGATGTAAATAATACACAAAATTTTTGTTATTATTTATTATTTTTTCATAAGCAAAGGAACACACAAAAATTAGTATTATTATTATCAGAATAAAAGTGTGTGTGTGAAAGAAATTAAAAAAAGTAAGAGAGATGAAGTGCTTTAATCTCAAATTAGTTTCTATTCATTTTTTAGAGAAAAATGACCAAACGTTAAAGTAACAATTCCGTTTTCAGTTATGTGCCTTTTATCATCGTTTGATGAAATTGCCAACTTATTTTTCCGAACAGTAAATACAGAATGAGATTTTGAAATTATACAAACTTGAACTTTGTTGGCTTGATCTCTGTTATAAAGACACTTTCGATACTCATCAATATTCATAGTTTTATTAATAATAATACTTTTATTGCAGCTAAACAGCCATTAAATACATTTAAATATACTATGTTTGCGCACCTGCGCCTTGGGTAGCATAGTCTTTTATGGACTTTATTCTTTTGCTGCATTTTTCAATATGGTAGCGTTCACATGTGTGTCCGCATAGTTGACATACACATGTGTCATCCGGATCATGGTATGCTTTGTTTGTACAAATCAAATGGTGAAAACCATGAACTGCCAGGCGTGTGAACATGTGCCTCATCTCAAAGCTAGCAGATGTCCACGCCCGGTCAACCATGGCCCCCGTTCCATAAAATTCCAGTGGGATTTCTTCTCTCTTCCTTCTGAGAGTCGTTAATAGGTTTTCCGCACCTATTGTGCTAGGTAATACTAGAAGCGTTCTAAAGTCTTCAATTAGGAATGTTTCTCGCGCGAGTAGGTAGACTAGCCGAGATTTGGTCGTCTTGGAAACTCCAATAGCTTTTTTAATGTACAATGCTTTAACACTTTCAAGTGATGATAGATTCTTTTCAGTGAGGAAAGGCCATATGATTTCTATTCCGTTTGTCAATATTGGCATTATTTTATTTTTAAATAATGCCATTGCTGTCTCGAGGTTGAGTGTTCTTATATATCTTATATCGTGCATCGCCCGAACCGCTTGTGTAATTTTTTCTGTCACATGTTTTGTAAAGCATTTTGCACTTGTTTGTAGAGTGATGCCTAGGTATTTGAATTCTTTTACTATATTTATTCTTTTTTCCTGTATGAAAATTTCTGTTCCGGTCGGTACCTTTCCTCCTTGTCGAAACACCATCATTTGTGTCTTAGATGTGTTGATGTCAAAATTATATTCAGTGCACCATTCCTCCATGTCTTTTAGAATGTTTTGTAGTTTTATGATGTTATGTGATCCGATCACAATGTCATCAGCGTACGCATATGATACAATATCTGTCTTTTGAGTTATTCTCATTATGTCTTCCGCTGCTAGGATGAAAAGCAAAGGGCTGATTGGGTCACCCTGTAGTACTCCATTCGTTTGAATTATCGGATCAGAGAGTGATATATTATCCGAGATTCTTATGTTGTTCCAATGTAGTACCGTATGTATAATTCTTGTCCATACATTATCTCTATCTAGAGCCTTTTCCAGCTTTAGTTTCACAAGATCACGGTTTATGCGATCAAATGCTTTTGTGAAGTCTATAAATACTGCGTAAAATTTTTCTTTTCTTTCCATGACTTGCCAAATGTTATTTAATAATAGTTTTATTGCAGTAAGAGTTGACCTTCCTTTTCTGAATCCAAATTGTGTTTCTGGTAGTTGTACATCTATTTATTCTGTGATTCTTTCTGTTATTAATTTAGTGAATATCTTGAATGGAATGTTCTCCAGTGCGATGCCTCTGTACATATTTGTATCATATGGGTCACCTTTGCCTTTATAGAGAACTTTTATGGTAGACTGTCTCCATCTCTCTGGTATTGATGCCGTCTCGATGCATTTATTATATAATTTCGTCCATATTGGTAATAGAATGTGTGCCGTGTCTTTTATGTATTCACCGAATATGTTGTCTGGTCCAGCAGCTTTGCTTTTCTTTATGCTTGCGATTATATTTTGAACTTCTTTTGTTGTTAGTGGAGTCCATTCCAATGTCGTTGTTTGGTAAGTTCCTTTTATGTTTTCCGGTATGTTTGTTATGCCTGCCCTGTTGAGCAGATCGTTAAAGTGTGTCGTCCATTCTTGCATATTGATATAGTGTGTCTGTGCCTGTTTTCTAGGGCGTAGTGCGATGTATGGGTCATTCTTGGCCTCTTCCACGATTCTTTTTCCTCCCGCTTCCCAGAATGTCCTTTTCTTTTCACGTATCAGTGTCTTGTAGTCACTTCTTTTCTTGTTATATTCTTGAAGGAAAAGAAGACTCTCGCAATTCGTCCTTAGCTGGTGTAAGGCCCCCAATACGTCTTTTTTTGATAGGTAGCATTCCTGGTCGAACCATTGTTTTGCCTTTCGATGTTTCCTAGGGGTTGTGGCTTGTATTAGGAGTTCTTCAAGGGCATGTACTGCTTTATCTAGTCTTGAATCTTCTGTTAGTGTTTCTATTTTCTTTATAAGGTCGGGTCTACCTTCTACTTTCCCACAGTCTATCTTCCTTGATAAAAGCTGTTTACTTTGCCTCTTTGTTGTACACCAGTCTCCCTCTAATACTATTTTCAAAGGAATATGCTTCCTTATAGGTGTATGATCTGCTGCCCATAGTGGAGCTATTTCTCCTTTTATGTGACCTCTTATAAGCGCAACGTCTATCGCATTTTTCCCATTATGGCATATATATGTAGGTATGTTGTGGTTATTCAGAAGGTGTAAGCCATCTTCCTGCATTTTTTCCATTACTAATGTTGTTTTATAGTTTTGTACATCCAGCCTACAATTTAAGTCTCCGGCTAGGATTAGAGGGATGTCGTGCCTACTCAATGATATTAGTTGCCCTACTTCATCTATTATCTCCATGGCCGTTGTATACGGTTGAAAGTAACAGGTAATAATGGTGATGTATTGTGTTTCAATTAGCAGAGAGTGATCTAATTTAATTTCTGAGATTATTGGCGTCAACCATGGCTTTAATAGGATAGTAATTCCTCCTGCAGGTCTTCCCCTTTCTCCTTGTTGCGCTTGAAGATGTATACAGTAATATTCTGCGTGTTGCCAATGATCTGTGAGAAATGTTTCTGTTAATAATACTGCGTCGTATCCACTCAGGCAATCTTTGGGTGCTGAGCTTAGTGCGTTCTTCAAACCTTCAATGTTCCATAACATTATTTGTAAGTTGTCTTTTCTCACATATTCTCCATTTTTTGAGTTACTCATACACCACTCATCTGTTTTATTCTGGTTGTATCCTTGCATTCCTCCGAAAAAGCCGAAAACGTCTTACGGTGATGTTTGCTGGCCAAAAGTCTTCTTTATTTATTCTTTCCAGGTATTTAAAGGGAATTCCCACTTTGAAATACTTTGTATCAAATTTCGTTAAGAATTCTTCGCATATAATTTCTCCTATAATTTCCTTTTTGATGAGGAATTTCTTTATGGACTCGGCTGTGGTTTCCTGTTGCACTCTTCCTATAAATATCCAGGCCATCTTTTCTACTGCTTGTAGGTTTACGTCTTCCGTTCCAGTGACTGTTATAGATGCTTGATGTCGTGGTGGTTGTCTTTGTTTCCTGCCTATGACTTCCGTCCATTTCTCTTCAGCTGTAATGTTCTTTGGTGTTTCTTGATTATGAACTTGTGAAGGGTTGCCAGTTATTGGTGGGAAACTAATTGTTTTTACATTGTTTTCCACATTATTTTCTGTGGGAGTCAATTCTGATTGAGTTCCTATTGAACCCTTTACCCTATGTTGGTTAAATGATTCTACTTTTTATTTCTTCAATTAATAAATATTTCAACCAGCATCATGAAAGTAGCCAGACAGCGATGAGGAAATTTCAAGCATTTGTTGGAGACAGTAGGGACATACCTGCGACAGTTTAACAAAAGGCTAAATACTTGAGCTATGAAAAGAAATAGCATAGCTATGTATCACAGGGACAGGTGTGGCTACCTCAATTTTAGAAGCGACGCGCGGTGAGACATGGTTCTGGTATGTTCATTGTGATATTCGCGCCTAGAAGAAATATGATGCAGTAACGTGAATGGCTGATGAAGAAAATAGACACTCCCAAGACGCCAAGATCTACTAGAAACCGCCAAAATACAGAAAATGGAGAACCAATGAGAAGAGAATGCCTACTTGCGCGCCAACTCCGGCTGGGGTACGCGGCGGCTAGCATTCACGCGGGAAATCGCCTAGACAAAATCTCTACGATCGATTCTAGGATTAATGGGCATATTCTTGACCTGTGCAATATTACGAGTTCAGTGATATTTATTTCATTCCTGTACCACAATTATTTCGAGAAATTTTTACATAAAATCCCCCTCCATCTAGACCCAAGGGCCAGTTCATTTATAAGTGTGTCGAAGAGCCAAGACATTGACTTTTCATTCCGTGTGTCGAGGACACATTACTATTATTCTGTTCGTCTGAGGACGTAGACTTTTATTCCGTGTGTCGAGGACACAAGCTATTCATTGTAATGTGTTAAATTCAGTGATAGATAGTCATAGTACTATAGTTATAGGGGCAGTATCGTCGATAATTCGCCAACGAACAGTGACAGTGAATTTAGTACCTGAACAAGCGAATTTAGTAGTCAGACATAAAGTGTATAATAATCAAATTTTTGTATCAGCGCAAGGATGACATCGATGAATGCAGAGGAAGTTTGGAATTCTCAACACTCCGTGCAGATGGCTGATATGAGATAAAGAACCATCCAGTTGGGGAATGGCGTCTGATGTTCTTTGACGGGTGACTACAAAAAGAGATGAGTACATAATAATATTTTATTATTTGTTAAATTAACTTATGGTTTATGGGACATATTTTTGTAAATACTTTGCTTGTGTGATTAATGTAGTATATTTAGTTTTGATCTGACTCACTTTTGCTTGGAAGCAGCTCGCACAATTGTAGTTTTTGGAAGGTTCTTTTCTTTGTGTTGTGTTAACTAACGTATCTATGTGAACGGCCGTGTTCGCCTAGGTTACGAAGTGCGGTTAAAAACGTCTCTCGGAGATATGTCGTGTTTCAGAAGTAGGACTGAATTAATATAATTATATAGTAGATTGGAGGGTAATTAAAGTTTGTTGAGATTTATTATTGATCAGATTCAGTGTGATTATTGCCTTTGGAGCAATATAATTTGTGACGAAGAGTATTCAGCTCTATCGTAAGTTTTAAATATTGTGTTAAATGTTTGCGAGCTCTAATTCAGCAGACCCGTGTGAAAGGCGTTATGTCAGTCCCAGATGTGTGTATTGTGAGTATATATTTTGTGGTATTACAAGCGGGAACTTCAGCAGAGACTGATTTCTGTCAGCTTGGTACCAGATTCATATTGTATCCTTGCGAGGACAATTATGGATATGTGATTTTTGTCTGACCATATGTTGAGTTGGAGGAGATGTTAGTTGCTGTTGATTCCTTGAGATAACAGTCCAGCTGGTCGGCTATTTATATACACTGGAAGGGGGACATGACTGGCATTGAGGAAAGGGTGAGTTGTTGTCACAAGGGCTGGCTGAGTTTCGCAAGCAAGCTCATCATTAGTGGAGTGCACGTCTGGCTCCCAATTACTTGAAAATAAATATAAATGTGAGAAACTGATCAATGGTAAAATTGTTTAAATAAATGGGAGTTGCCTACGAAACACGATAATCTTCGAAGCGTTTCTTTAACATGCAGTTTTGTTAATATAAAGTAATCTTAACCACTCCGGTTGTTTGTTGTTGTTGGTTTATTCTATGTTTATTTTCCATGTCAGTGACCCGTGAGTCACGTGCGGCGCTGTTTTTCCTTGTTGTTGAGTATCTGGCCATTGTGGCAGCTCATTTGGTTAAGTGTGTCACCACACTAATAAGGGTCTCAGAGAGATGCCTGAATATAGTAGAGTTGTAATATGTGTGTCAGAATTAGATTTAAGGATTTTTATTAATGTTATGCCCATATCCATAAACGTTGATTTACGAGATGATTGTTCGTGAGCACCGTGGCTGTTAACCCGTTGTGAACGAACGATCATCCAAGTACTCATTTCTCGTAGATAGTCATCACGCGAACATAAATTCATATGCAAGATAGTGGAACTTGGATCCACATTTTATTAGAAAGGGGGAGATCTGTCTGACTCCTCAAAGTGATAAATATTCCTGTCAGGGGAAAATTCAGGGAGGATTTTGTTTATTATTGTTTGTTTTATTCTGTTATGCACAAATTAGTTATTACATCGTGTTATTATCTTACGTTTTGTCTCCTTATTTTCTTAATTATAGTTTTTATCCTATAACCCTTGCCTCAGAAATGCACGTTGTTTGGCGGACGTAAACACCACTATGAACTGAACGCGACCCCTTGATCTAAGATTCTTGCATAAAACACTGCTATTCTGAAGGGTTCACTATGTTCCTATCGAAGCGATACGGAATTGATTGTTTTGATTTTTTATTTCCTAGATGGCATCCTATTTCAAGTTTATCTTTAATTTCAATTTCGTCTCTTATCATTTTTTTGATATTACTAGCGATGTTCTCCATCATTGTCTGCATTTGATGTGCTATTGTTTCTGTAAGTTTGTCTTCTAGCGCTCGACCTATCTCTGCGCTTTGTTCGTTATACTTTCCTCCAGTACGTGTCTGTAGTGGTATGGTACTGCTTAAAACTCTTTGCTTATTACTATTTTGTTCATGTACACCGCTAGTAGAAAGCGCTCCTTGCTGGTGTCGGTCTGTTTCTTCCACTGCGTCTATTCCTTTATATCCCACCAACTTCTGGCGCTGTCTATGACTATTATTGGTGACATCCTGCCCTACCTCAGTGGGTGTCTTGTTCGCTTTCTCTCTGATAGGCGACACTATCTGCTGGTTGTTATTTAAACTTTCTTCCTCTCCGTTAGATGTCATCCTCTGGCAGCGCCGTTTGTCATTGCCACTCGTAGCTTCATTCTCTGCATCAGTAGATGTCGTTAGTTGTTCAATGATTTGACTATCTTCTCCCTTGTTTACATCTCCCTGGTTGTCAACCGTAACCTCATGTTGCGATCCTTCCTTTTCTGGATTTATTTCTAATACATTTGATTTCAACATTTTGCAGCAGTTTCTTATCTCACTTACCGCTTTCAGCATGCCATCCTTCATTTCCTTCTTCAAGTAGCCTCCTACTTCCGTGATATTCACTATGTATGTAAGAGCACTTTCCAATCTGCTTTCTATGATATCCGCCATTTTGTGATTCTTCATAGTTTTATTCACACTCTTCTTAATGCCTTTAGCCGTACACAAGCTATTAATTTCATCACACAACTTTATTGCATACATTTTGGGTCTTAACCCCACAAATTCTTCAACATTCCTTCCAGCATTTTCATCTTTCATTAAACCAATTTCACCTTTATTTTGTCTCACAATACCAAAAGGATTGTTTGTTTCATAGTTTCCAGTATCAAACAAATTTGAATGCTGTTTTATGAACTCATACATATCATAATAGAATATATACATAAAACTATCGGTGTCTGTGTATAACAACCTCACATTTGATTCAGGATTTGCAAAAATAACATTGTAATGAAAGTCATTCATTTTACATTTAGACAAATCTAATATAGATGCACCAACATATACTGGTTGATTGTGAAAAATCTTTAGTCTGCTCATCTCAATGACCATACATTGATCATTGAATATAATTCTATGTTTAAAATTGGCCTTAGCTATTAAAGACCTAGCACCATGAGGTCCATGCCACTTGGTAACCCATTTGATGTCCCTTAACTTCCTCACATTCATCAGTGAACGACCAAAAATTGCATTATTCATCAATTTATATTTAAAAAAACATTTGTTGCCTGTTTTCGTTTCTCTGTGTTCACATCAATATATGGTTTTAGCCATTGACTCTGATTGAATTCAATTATTCTTTGAATACGTTCTAATATCATTCCTAGTTGAATACATTGCTTTAACATTCTGTAATGCAAAACATAACGTTTTTTGTTATCTATGGTAGCCATTAGCTTTGTCAACTTTTCTGGACATAGAGGGTAATCTGAATGTTTGTCATGTAACTCTTGAGGATAACTCAAATCCACTTCCATGATATATCCAATTTCTGAAGTATCATCAATAGTTAAAACATCAAACCCTTGAATATTTGCAACCCATTTAAACCCACCTGTTGGAAAATAATCCATCATAGCATATCCATATAAATTATTGAATTCCAAGTACATTATGTAGGGGTCTTGTTTTTTCTCATCATAAGTTTTCATATACTTATTATTAGCAATCGCATATCGTGTTATACACTGAACATTACCTCCTCGAATAGATCGTTCAAAAAAGTGTAACTTATCAATATCTTGAAGCAATTCAAGTTGAACATTGGTTATCTTTTTCATTGCACACCAAGACATAGATGGAGCAGTGTAAAAATGAGCTGCATCAATGCCATAAGTTTCCATGCCATTCGCTCTAAAATTTTCAAAGACATCCGCCAAAAGAAGTGTGTCTACTTTTAAATACAAATCGGTGTGTTCTCCTAATGTTTGACAGGAAAACATTTCCCACACCGATTGAGCAATCTCATACTCCTCGTTCGATATTGTTTGATTGCTATAAAACTCAGATATTTCAGGTAATTTAGTTTCTTTACGTACATCCATACTTGTGACGTATTCATATGGAAACACGCCTTTTCTAGCAGTAAGTCGAAACTGTGCATCATCATTAAAATAACGTCTAGTTATTTGCTTTGAATCTTCACTTAACGAAGATGAACATTGATCTAGTGAACAGGACAAGAAATTATATGTATCGATAAATCTTAACTGAATGAATCCATTCTTAACCCGTACATACTTTGTAAACCCTTTATAACGTTCAATATTCATTGCTAACAAACTTATATGACCAGGATTATGTAACACCTCTCCATCTTGTTTCTCACAAATTTCTTTAATTATAAAATGTCCATCATAGGCCGTTAGATTATGAAATGCTATAGGCAGGACCTTTGTTAGTTTGTAATTTAAATTACATCGATTATGTGCGCTTCCTCTATATTTTCCAGTTATGTGACAATGATCGCGTACTTTGAGTTCATTATCTGCAATCAGTTTCTCGCATATATGACAAACTTTACTTATGAAAATTATCTCTCTTCATTTTCTGTCATCTTTAACATTCACTTAGCCGATAAGTAATATGTTTGATGTTTATCCACAATGCTATAAAGTTCCTTTACAAACAATTCTATGCAATTATTTCCCCTAAAGAGTTTAAAACTGCACAATTAGCTATCAAAATTACAATGAAGGTGTAAAGAAATGCTGTAAGGAATATGTTTATGTGTTAAAGTAGAGTTAGGAATATCACTATTTGGAAAACAAGAGGAAATAGGAGACAAAACGCATTCAGTGTCTGCATAAATTATGAAGGGAACTGTATCTTTAAATTTAAGTTAAATTCTGCAAAATTAACAAATCTTTGTTCGTCAGTTGGCATTATGCTCTTAGCTACAGGAAACTGTTTACAGTCCGCAAAGTGAACATTTAACTCATCCTCAAGAAAATAATATGACAAACAACGTCTACATATATAAATCCGTCTATGAATGGTAGTGACGCTTGAACGCACAAGGCGAGCGAGATATCAAATTAAACAAACTTGATAACTTTCACTGTTTCCAATCCGCAACATCAATAAGTTCACACTCCTTTCATATACTTAATCTGATACATACAAAGGTACAATAGCAAAAAAACATATTCTGCTTCGTTTGTTTCCATACATACCCATTTGTTTTCATCATATTGTGCTCCATACACATTTACAGAAATATTGTTTTGATTTTCAAACTTGTTTAAATATTTCTTTTGCATTGGAATTGGAATATCATCTAAATTTAAAACATCTCTGTAATTGGGATAGGAAGATAGATGATTCAAGTTTCGCGTTTTGGATACAAACCAGCAACCACACTCCACGCAAAGCAATCTTCCTTTGTATCATACAAATTTAGCACTGCATGTTTATTGACTATAACGTCGGGCACTCTACTATTATTGGACATTCCTACTTGAAATCCAACATATTTATTTATATTAATTCTCATACTATGACTTTTTTCTAAAACCCCCCAGAACCGATTGCTTCAAATTCGCTCATTTTTGTCAATGTACCTTCAATGATATGATTATTATAAAATTCATTTATATCATTATACTCCAAAACTACTTTATTTTTGACAGCAAAGTATTTTGTTTCTGATATGTCGCGAAGCACATATTGTACACACAAAACTGAATTCACCTTTAAAGCTTGTACAGTTAACGCTTTCTTAACATACTTTGTAAACCAAATATTAGCATTTGCTAAAAATTCGCGAGGATCCAAAAACTCATTCTTAACATTTGAAACTGCAAGTGTGTACACTCTAGAATTGAATGCCGTTTCGATTAACTCACAGCTTAAGAAAGATTCATCCTTTATTTGAAGTTTAATTTCTTCACAATTCACAGCTTGTTGCAATATGTGGTCGCTAATAACTCTCCAACATTCAATCAACTCATCACTGTTCTCAATCAAGTCGGTTTGAGTGTTTTCCCCGATTTGGTATGATATTGAAATAGCACCGTTTAGTTCACTTCTAAAATTAGAAACACTTTCAAATGCATTGTCCAATTGGTTTCTTATATTTTCACTATTATTATGTATTACAATATCAACTTTTCTACGTTTTTCTAGGAGGTGTCGCCATTGTTGTCTAAGCAATTGTCCAATTTGCACTATTGTTAATACACCACCAGCAGTTGCTGTAACATCGGCTCACCATAAACCTATAATCTTTTAAAGTATATTCAAGCCATTGAGATAAATTACTGCCTGTAATCTCCAGTGAACAATGATCGGCTTCGAAAGGAAATTCGTCCTGAAGTTTACCAAGCAATTTGTTTCTATACTCATTCAATTTTGTTACATCAAACAAGTCATGTAAAATTCAATTTTGTAAACCTCATCAAATGTATTGTATCCGAAGAAACAAATAAAATGTTCATCTTCACATAATTCTTGTAACAAATATCTTAGAACTGTTTCTGTCACCTCTCGCTGACTATCATCTGATTTGCTAACATTAGTAACGTAGACTGAAAATGTTGAAATTCCACTCGAAGATGTCAATTTGTTAAAACAGGCTTCTTTCTCATTATGACTCACCTCATTATCATCATAATCATCATCATCATCTTCTTCTTCTTCTTCTTCATCGGACTGATGAAAGCATACACGATGATACTCTATTACCGGGTACGATCGATGTTCAGTTCCACTCAGAAAATTAACAGTTTTCCTCTTCATTTTGCTGTTCCTTTTGTTAGTTTTTAGATAATCTGAAAAAATTCAACAAATTAAGAAGTAATAAGCAACTAATTATATATCAATCGTTATATCAATCAATACATATTGTGACCGTTTAGTTGATGTCAACAACCACGATGACTCAACTAACGACACATAAATCGAATAAAAAGTACCGTGAGGATCAGGTGACCTTCCAAAAAGGCTAAAGCGGCACGAGAGTCCGTAGTCCACAGGGATCGTGGTACATGGTGACGATGGTCATAGACCGCCTAAGGAAAGGTTCACCTTAAAACTAGACTGAGAAAATAAACATCCAGACTCATGTAAAACACCGTGAAAATTTATTAAAATTCACAAGCCCCTAGCCTAGTTCGGAGGGTTATAATCGGCTAGTCCGCAAATTAATAAATAAACTAAGATAAAGAACAGGTCCCCTACCTGAGAAGTTACTGAAAACCCTCGCGAAAGATCTAACTCACAATGATAAAGCAACAACAGCAACGCTAGGAATATGGCACGACGCAAGTCCCTAGTTCAAGTTACAAGATCAAGCTAATATCTGAATTTACATTTAACAGGGTAGCAAAACAAATCTAGGTTAGGATGGTACCATTTCGACATTTAAATTTAACATTAATTCAACTAGCTAAGTCCTATCAATTAACAAAATTTACGGCGATGACGTCCGTAAAAGAAAACAATTACATCCAAAAGCTAAGTGTACAGCCATGAAAAACAAACAATTTAATTATGCTTAATAACTATGTGCTAACAGCACACAATAAAGTAACATGTAGGGTTTAATACACTTGACATCATAAATTAGTAACGAAATAGACACAGTGGTTTTATTAAAAATTCCTGCCTACACCTTGGTTTACTCTTTATAAACCATAGTCATCTAATGTGTATAGTTACGGTGACGAATGCGCAGTTGAGACCACGTCTGACATCGCATGGCCTGAGCTCCACAAGCTACGAACTCTAGGTTCGCACATGCTTCAGGTCGCTACAAAAATGTCAACTGTCCTAGTCATTTCCTCACAAGGAAATTATCTTCAACTGCACGGCTATGTCAACAGTTCCAGAATGCAAAGAACAAAGTTAGATAGAAAGAATCGTTAGTTAGGCTTGTTTTACAACAATTATGCATTTTATTATTAGAATGTCGGTTTATAGGTTTATCGTAGGTTTATGGCGAATAACATTGACAATAGCCTGGGCACGGAGTGTCTCCAACTGAGATCATTCTCCACCAAAAAGCCTCGACTCAACAGTCGGAATATAATCAACGAGTATAACAACTCGGACACACAATAACACGGGTTACCAGCTGCGCTAAGCTCGCGTTCAATAACTCTGGGATAGGCCTGTACAACAGTTACCTTCCAGTAACATCTGGTCAACGGGATCATCCCCGGACAAAGCATACAATAACATCCTGCTATAACAGGGTAGACTTCACCATCCTATAGAAAACCTTACATAACTGTACCTGTCATACGACAATACACGCAACAGAGCGTTAAACTAACAAAAACCGATCCATAAAACAAGTGATCAAATACAAGAGTGGAAACTGATTTCCATAAGCAAAATAGCAATGAAAGGAAAAGCGAATACAAATTGTACTCTGTCCTCGTCTATAGTAGTTTTGTCTCACAATGAAGCAGGCGTGCTCTAGGTCACTGGGTTACATAACCAGTTTATTCAAGGCCGGCGATTTAATCAATACAAAACCTGCACTTGGCCGGTTCATAAAAAACCTTACCATATGTTACGGATCTCTACAGAGTCCGTGTATCAAACGCACGCTATAAATCTGAGTATAGTAATACACTTCCGTCTTTCTACCAAAGACGTCTAAATGAAAGTAAACTTACAATAACTGAAGCTCTTTGCTTTAAAAATATGCAACTCAGTAGTTGCTAGAACATCAAATAAAAACGTGTCTCACACGACACAAGAAAAATATGATAAATGTGGCACAGATTCACACACTAGATCTGCTTAATGATACGTTGGGAACCGCGTTCGATGCTAGGCAACGAAACATTCCTTCTAGTTGTTAGGTTCAAACATGACCAAGAATAGCTTCTGAGCTTATTCAAAATGAAATATAATGCATTTACAAACTGGTAGTTACTGTCGACTACCTAAATGATACGACCGTTCTAACGACAGTCAGGGGTGTAACAAAGGATGGCTGCGAAGAATGCAGTCAATTAATAACCAAGGCATCTGATTGCCATAACTACAGTCAGCAAAGACTTGAAAATTACCCCAAGTAGGGTTGAACAAAATAGCCTCAAAATGACTACGATCAGGTTTAGCAAAAAGGTAGGCATTGACGTTCCACGACGTTCACCAAGCTGCACCAGGGCTGACCAAAATGTCTGACCCCAAGGGTGTCTCACTCTAAACTGAAATAAATGACATCTATCTAATCTAGTTACATCCCTACCTAGAAAAATGGCTGACACTGAGTGTGGTTGATTCACAAACTACATTAAAACTACTATACCACCAGAAACTAGAACAAAGAAGGGGTGTGACAAAAACTCACGAAATGGAGGAGCTCTCACTCAGCTCTCTATTCCACAACAAGGGTAGTACATAAACCTCTCTGGCTCTCTGGATCGGTATCCTCCTCATCAGGATTCCCATCTGGACTCCCCCAAAGACCAGGGTTCGATTTGTCCCTGTCGACATCTTCGTGGATATGCCTGGAAATGGCATTTTGGCTCCTTCCCTCTCGTTCATCGTTCTGGAAGTTCCACCATCATGCTGGTTCCTGTAGAAACGTCACCCCCCCCCCATACCGGGATGGTATTAGCCCATGGTGACTGCTTCAACCATGGTGAATAAAAGTCCAATCACGTGGGTAGCGAAATAAGTTGCGTGATTATTCATCCTCTCACTTCCAAAATTATAATGTCCGTCGTGACTATTATAGGCTTCAATTATAAAATACGACACAGCCTTAATCTTGCAGATGTGGATTAGCATGTGAGCTAATACTATTTTATAATGCTGCACGTGCTAGTGACGCTACTTTTGTATCACGCAGCATCCGTGAATTATACGACGTTTCAAAGATGAAATTTCCACTTTGGCAATTTAAATATCTCATACAATTATAATCACACTTATTCAGGATAATTGTAACACTATTACCTGTATATTTCCACTAGGCATCTGCCCTCCACATACGCGTGGGTAATATGTGATGTCACAGCAATGTTGTGCAATACACTATACTTGCCAATAATTATTTCCCAAGCTTCTTATTTAATTCACTGGACTTCATCGACAGTGAATATTAGTATTTGCTTGCTCGATGGCACCTTATAATCACTTTTAACGCTAAACAGCGGATATTCTTCTACGTCTCGTAGGACAAATGTAATTCCACGCCTACACAAGGCGGATTCTCAAGACGCAGTGCTCCGGTACTGGGTGTCTCTAGAAAGTAGGTCGTCAAAACGAAAACGTTGAGCGACTACTTACGTTCCTTTTTGCGTATCTGCAAGGGTATTACCTTACCTAAAGTAAAAATAAACATTCTCCAAAATGTTTTAATAATGCAGCATGACGAAATGGAATATTCTGAGTCTCGTAGGAAAGATAAAAATAATTAATAAGACCTCAGATAATAATTAGCAGTTTACACCAAAGTCAAAAGTGCGATTCACCGCTACTTCAAAGTATCGCGTGATCTCTCATCTTCACGTGGCTTTCTGGGTGTGTTCAAAAGTACAACATCCCCTCATAAATGCTCTGTCATAAAAAAATATCACATGAACCATAGCTCAGCGGGTTCATCTGCCTCTCTGTCGTTTCAAATAAAATGTTGGGATAACATTTTTATTTGCTTTGAAATCCATTCAAGAGTGATATTTTTTTAGATTGGCTGCATTAAAGGTTCCAATGCGTTCTCCTGTCCTAATGTCTTCTATCACATAACTTCCATTGTTCAAAGGCTGTCGGATACGACTAGGGCCATAATACAAGGATAGAAATTTCCCATATATGCGGTCTATAGGACTAGAAATTCCGGGTCTCCTTATAAGGATAAGGTCTCCTTCTACTAGTGGTTCTCTAAACCTCTGGCGTCTAGTTCTTCTCAAGCGCTTGGCAGCTTGTCTGTCCATAGTCTCTCTCGCAGCTAAAAGTCTGCTGGCATGTGATGGTTGTAAACAAGGTGGATTTACAATCACACGATCCCATATTCTCAGCGGCATCTGGTTCAAATGCAAGACCATAGGTATTTGACCAGTGCTTTCATGTACTGTTGAATTAATACATTTTGCCATAATAACAAGGACTTCAGTCCATCGCCAGTGTTCTTTTAGACAATATAATCGACAGAATTTTGCGATAATAGACATCACGCATTCTGCTGGGTTGCTCTCTGGATGTCGAATAGATGATAAAACATGACCTATTTCAAGCTCATCCATGGCAATGGCAAATTCTGCTGAGGTGTACTGTGATCCGTGATCAGTCAACAAGAATTGTGGCTTTCCTGCCTCCGGTATCACTTGACGTCTAATCCTCTGAATAATCTGATGTGCAGTAGCTTTTTGAATCGGGTGAAGCATCGTATATTTCGTGAACACATCCACCGTTACAACGATGTATCGATTCCCACGACGAGCCTTAGGTATTGGGCCATACAGGTCCTGTGCATACAACTCTCTAGGTTGAGTTGGTAGTATTGGTCTAGGTTGTTCCTTCAGCAAGTGTGACGTGTATTTGTTCCGCTGGCATGCGTCGCAAGCACGTAAACACTGTCTAACGGTGGTTCCTAACCCTTTCCATGTGAAAGACTCCTTGATAGTTGCAATGGTTTTGTCTGTTCCACCATGTCCAATGGATAAATGTACCATAAGAATAACAGATTCTTGGTATCTCCTAGGAATAACTGCACGCAGTTGAGTGTGGTCCTCGTCTACAAACTTGTATAAGACACGATGATAAATCAAATAATCATCTGCAACAGCAGCAATCCTTGCATAATGATCATCCTGTGGATCCATTCTTCGTTCTAGGAAACGGATAATGTGTCTGAGTTCCTCCTCACGTCGCTGTCCTTCAGGTAAATGACGAAATCGGCGAAGGTGTTCCTCGCATTCTCCCTCGATGTCTATGGCATTAACAGTAGCTTCAGTATTCCGGCTGAGGATGTCGGCCAACACATTCTCTCTGCCTGGTCGATAAACTATTTCCAAATCGAACTGTTGGAGAAACAGCGTCCAACGTGTGATCCTGTCGCTTGCCAGTCTTGTTCTCAAGATGAAGGTCAACGCATGATGATCGGTTCTCACAATAATCCTCTGACCTAACAGAAGTTTCTGCCAGTATTCAAGTGCGTAAACAATTGCAAGTGCTTCTATCTCGGTCGTGAAGTAGTGAGATTCATGTGCTCTTAAACGTCGGCTTAAGAAAGCGATGTAATGACGTTTCTTCTCATCATCTTCCTGCAGTAAAATGGCTCCTATACCAATGGCAGATGCATCAGTTTCTAGAATAAAGTTCCGAGAGTAATCTGGATATTCTAACTGAATTGAGTCCACAAGCATCTGTTTAGCTCTCCTGAAAGCTATCTCGCATTCATCATTCCAGTTCCACCTGCAGTTCTTTTTCAATAATCCTTGCAGTGGTGCAACAGTTTCGGAATACTTCTCACAATGAGCAGCAAAGAATTGGAGAATTCCTAAGAATTGTCTCACGTGTTTCACACGGGTTGGTGTTGGAAATGCAGCAACAGTTCTAATCTTTGCCGGATTCGGTCTATATCCTTCTCCATTGATTATGTGTCCTACGAATTTCACTTCTTCCTGAAAAAATCGACACTTGTCAAACTTGACCTTAAAATTTGCCTGTCGGAGATTCTCAAAAACAAGGCGCAATGTCTTTAAATGCTCTTCTTCTGTTCCCGAAGCTATGATTATGTCATCCACATAACATATTACTTTCTGCTTCACTTCATGAGTCAGCTTGGCATCAAGTGCTCTGATTAATGCGGCTCCGGCATTTTTCAATCCAAATGGTAGTTTTTGGAATACATAAGTAGTCTGATCAAACAAGAATCCAGTATATTTCTGAGTATGCTCAGATAATCTGATATGGTAATAAGACTGAACCAAGTCTAATGATGAAAATATCCTTTTTCCTTTGAACTTCCTGAGAATGTCCCTAATCTTGGGCGGTCTGTCGTGCTCAGGAGCTAGGCGTTCATTCAAGGCTCTGGCATCAAGACAACGTCTCAAGCTTCCATCTACCTTAACCACAGGTATTATGGGATTCAAGAAAGGAGTCGGTGATTTCTTGATTGTACCTGCTGCTTCCATCTCATGGATCTTCTTAGCAGCTTCTTCGAGATGTTTCTCGGCAATCGGATAGATCCTTTTCTGGAATGGGGAATCGTCCAGTAATACAAGATCATACTCGTAGTCTAATATCTCACCAGGTGTGGTGTCGAATATATCTCGGTATTCGTTCAGTATTGCCTCAAGATCCTCATGTGTGGGTGCTGATAACGATTCTGCCTCTTCGTCGGCATCTAGTGTCGCCTCAATTTCCTTGCCCTTTAATGCTTCGACTACGTCTACTTCGGATAGGAATTCCTGTTCTTCTTCAATTAGGCTCATCTGAATGGGTTCGTTCGGCTTAAACTCTACCGTATTCCGTCCCATGTCAATGATTCCATCATATTTTCTAATGAAGTCTGCGCCTAAAATGGCATCATGATGCAGGCCCTTCATTACGAGAAATTCGTGCAAGTACACGTGGCTCGAAATTTTCACAGTACACAAAATCTGGATTTTGCACGTTACAACGCGGTCAGGTATGACACCTCTGACTCTTATAGCTGAAATGGGCAACTCCGTCACCTCAGAGTTTGCTCTAAGTCTGGCATGGCAATCGGCGGAAATTACACTAATCATCGCTCCAGTATCGATGAGTATGACTACACTGACTTCATTCAAGGTGGCTACAATCTTGGGTAGACGTGTTAATTCATAATTGTGGTTCGTCGTTCGTCGTTCGTCCAACAAGTCTTCTTGGATTGGCTCCCAGAGTAATATAGAGGCAGTTACTCGGTGCTCAACCAAACCAGAATCTATTGATTTTTCGGAGTTTTTTTTTCTGTCATGGCGAGAAGTACTGGGCTGGTTCTGCTCCGTCTCCTGCGCCGAATGTCTATTTTCCCTCGAAGTAGGGTTCCGTTCTCCCTCTTCTTGGATCTGCAATTCTCTCAATTGTTGGAGGTACTCACGGCTCTCCCGCGCTCTTCCTTTCCAATCCCTGTCTGGCTGGTATCTAGGGTCTCGATTTCTGTCGTAACCCCCACTATATCGATAGTCTCTACGGATACGTCCGTGTTGCTGATTTCTTCCTTCATTCCCTCGGCGGTTGTTTTCATGACGTCGGTTGTCGTCCGTCCTTCGGTCGAATCGCCGGTCCCAATGACTTCGCCGGTCATCATGTTGATTTCGAGTATACGGAGTGTTATTCCATTCTCTCCTGTTATAACTGTAATTGTTATCACGTCGCCCAGAATCCTCTGTGGTTTGTGTTTGTTGTGGCGTCTGGCTCACTTTATCAACAGTCATCAGATTCATATGTCTATCCTCGCGCCTATCAGCCTTCTGCTGACGGTGTGTAGGAAACTGTTCTGTGTTAGCGTCCAACCTTCGCAGTATCTGGTCACACTGCTGGAAAGTGGATGCCCCTGCAGTGATTAACACACGTTGTACATCCGCAGGGTACTGCCAAACAATTGTGTTCACCAAATCTTGTTCGGACAATGGAGGCTGAAGACAACGGAGCTTCGCGAGCTGTATTGCGAAGTAATTCGCATAACGAGTAGGTGTATTGGAACTGTACCTTCGAGTGTACATCTCAGCTCGGATGCTCTGCTGGATGTCGCTCGACCAATATGTTCTCAATAACGCTTCCTTAAAGTCTTGGTAGCCTGTGAATGAGTATCGGAATGCTCTGAACCAGGTACCGGCTTGTCCCTCAAGCAGTCGCTCTATAACTCTTAGTTCCCTCTCTGGAGTTACCATAGTATCGCGTAAGTAGCTTTCGACATTTGCTAGGAATTCCACTGGAGTAACACCGCTCCCAGTTCCCGAGAAGCGAGCTGGTTGCTCCTCTCTTGAACGAATTATGGTGACATTTCCCTGCGTATTCGCGGGTCTGAAAGTATTTTGCATGTAACTCTGCGTAGGAGTGTTAGTCTCATGACTAATTCGATTAGATGCTGGTTGAAACGGGTGAGCGTCAAAGTTCAAGGTCTGACCTTGCGCTAAGTTAGTGAATTGTGACGGTTGCGGTTCCATAGGCGCGCTGGGTTGGAAATGGGTAGGCATCATTCCTCCTGATTGAGATATAGGCGTTTCCTGAGATTCTCCCATCTGTGGGTGTACGTGTCTCTCTCTTGGAGTCGTCTCGAGTCTGTCCAGGCGTCTTTCTATTACTTCAAGACCTGGGATGGTTCTGGCTGCGACTTTGTTGCCTAAGTCGTTCAATTGCAGCTCGATCCTGTCAACCTTTCCCTTGAGGTTTGTGTCTACCTCGCGTATGGCCGTCCTAAGGTTATAACTGAGGTCTAACCTCTCGGTCACCGCGACTTCCTCAAATCTCTTTTGTAAGGAATCGATATCTCCTTCAACTCTGGACATATTTTCTTGGATTTTACCCACATCGTCTCTAACCTCGGCTACCTTAGCCTCGACTGTAGCTTCGTGTTCGTTGAGGTCACCTCTCAATAACATGAGGTCAATTTTGTGTTCCTCATGATGAACATCAACTGTCTCACGTAGACTGGCTACGGTTTCCGTCAATTCAGAAATGTTTCTCCTGTTGGTGTTAAGTTCCTCTTTAATCTCCATCATGCCATCAACGATAGTCTTCACGTTGTTATTAACGGCATTGGCAGCTCCTCTCATCAAGATTAAACCAACGTTCATGGTTGCCATGTCCTTCTTCACATTTCCGATAAATCCCTCGACGTGATCTAGTCGAGTCCCGAATTCTTCCCTGGTATGTTCCAGATCTGCTCTCATGTCTATCTGGACTTTATTCAAGGTTGTCTGAATTTGAGCTGTGTGCTCCTCCAATCGGTTTTGCACCTCCTCCCTAGCTCTATTCATCTGGTCGGTTAAGCAATCTACGCGCTGGTTAGCCTCCTGATGGTGTCGTATGACATCAACCCTAACAGCTGCTAAACCTGTCGTCAGATCATTTCTCGCTTCGATCCTATATGTGTCCATGTCTGCCCTGACTTGAGTTAAATCAGCCCTAACATTATTTATAGACTGAGTGTTAATCTCTAAGTCCTGTCTTACATTGTTCATAGACTGAGTGTTAATCTCTAAGTCCTGTCTAACCTGGTCCACATGACCATTGACATTGTTGACTTCCTGTCTAACCTGGTCCACATGACCACTGACATTGTTGACTTCCTGTCTAACCTGGTCCACATGACCACTGACAGTATTTACAGCCTGAGTATTCTGACCTAAGTCAGCAGTAATCTGTTGAAGATTGGCATTCACACCTGCCATCATCTCTCCAAACACACGACGAATAGTTTCCTCATCCATAGATAAGAAATATATGAGAAAGTGAGGGATCAATTTCTACTGGAACTTACAGCTATGATTAGTTACTTGGTGGTATAAAGCTTGCTTCATTTATATAAATATCACGAGTACAGCTGGAGTATGCAAACTAAGTGCTTCTACATTTACAAAGACAACGGTGAGCAAAGCAAAGTATTACATTTACTTAGGATGAGGCATCATCAAAGAAAATCCTATCCTTCATTTATTCAACACTAAAGCCTCACCCCATGGACTTCTATCAAACATGAATGCCATGCGGTCAATTGATCTGCAGTACGACTTTCTAAGTTCGTCCCAGTCCTGTCAATTTACCATTAATCAACATTAGGATCCTCAAAAAAAATAACATGGTACTGAGGGTCACCACGTTAACGTCGGCACATGAGTTGGGCGCCATTTTATGTGACCGTTTAGTTGATGTCAACAACCACGATGACTCAACTAACGACACATAAATCGAATAAAAAGTACCGTGAGGATCAGGTGACCTTCCAAAAAGGCTAAAGCGGCACGAGAGTCCGTAGTCCACAGGGATCGTGGTACATGGTGACGATGGTCATAGACCGCCTAAGGAAAGGTTCACCTTAAAACTAGACTGAGAAAATAAACATCCAGACTCATGTAAAACACCGTGAAAATTTATTAAAATTCACAAGCCCCTAGCCTAGTTCGGAGGGTTATAATCGGCTAGTCCGCAAATTAATAAATAAACTAAGATAAAGAACAGGTCCCCTACCTGAGAAGTTACTGAAAACCCTCGCGAAAGATCTAACTCACAATGATAAAGCAACAACAGCAACGCTAGGAATATGGCACGACGCAAGTCCCTAGTTCAAGTTACAAGATCAAGCTAATATCTGAATTTACATTTAACAGGGTAGCAAAACAAATCTAGGTTAGGATGGTACCATTTCGACATTTAAATTTAACATTAATTCAACTAGCTAAGTCCTATCAATTAACAAAATTTACGGCGATGACGTCCGTAAAAGAAAACAATTACATCCAAAAGCTAAGTGTACAGCCATGAAAAACAAACAATTTAATTATGCTTAATAACTATGTGCTAACAGCACACAATAAAGTAACATGTAGGGTTTAATACACTTGACATCATAAATTAGTAACGAAATAGACACAGTGGTTTTATTAAAAATTCCTGCCTACACCTTGGTTTACTCTTTATAAACCATAGTCATCTAATGTGTATAGTTACGGTGACGAATGCGCAGTTGAGACCACGTCTGACATCGCATGGCCTGAGCTCCACAAGCTACGAACTCTAGGTTCGCACATGCTTCAGGTCGCTACAAAAATGTCAACTGTCCTAGTCATTTCCTCACAAGGAAATTATCTTCAACTGCACGGCTATGTCAACAGTTCCAGAATGCAAAGAACAAAGTTAGATAGAAAGAATCGTTAGTTAGGCTTGTTTTACAACAATTATGCATTTTATTATTAGAATGTCGGTTTATAGGTTTATCGTAGGTTTATGGCGAATAACATTGACAATAGCCTGGGCACGGAGTGTCTCCAACTGAGATCATTCTCCACCAAAAAGCCTCGACTCAACAGTCGGAATATAATCAACGAGTATAACAACTCGGACACACAATAACACGGGTTACCAGCGGCGCTAAGCTCGCGTTCAATAACTCTGGGATAGGCCTGTACAACAGTTACCTTCCAGTAACATCTGGTCAACGGGATCATCCCCGGACAAAGCATACAATAACATCCTGCTATAACAGGGTAGACTTCACCATCCTATAGAAAACCTTACATAACTGTACCTGTCATACGACAATACACGCAACAGAGCGTTAAACTAACAAAAACCGATCCATAAAACAAGTGATCAAATACAAGAGTGGAAACTGATTTCCATAAGCAAAATAGCAATGAAAGGAAAAGCGAATACAAATTGTACTCTGTCCTCGTCTATAGTAGTTTTGTCTCACAATGAAGCAGGCGTGCTCTAGGCCACTGGGTTACATAACCAGTTTATTCAAGGCCGGCGATTTAATCAATACAAAACCTGCACTTGGCCGGTTCATAAAAAACCTTACCATATGTTACGGATCTCTACAGAGTCCGTGTATCAAACGCACGCTATAAATCTGAGTATAGTAATACACTTCCGTCTTTCTACCAAAGACGTCTAAATGAAAGTAAACTTACAATAACTGAAGCTCTTTGCTTTAAAAATATGCAACTCAGTAGTTGCTAGAACATCAAATAAAAACGTGTCTCACACGACACAAGAAAAATATGATAAATGTGGCACAGATTCACACACTAGATCTGCTTAATGATACGTTGGGAACCGCGTTCGATGCTAGGCAACGAAACATTCCTTCTAGTTGTTAGGTTCAAACATGACCAAGAATAGCTTCTGAGCTTATTCAAAATGAAATATAATGCATTTACAAACTGGTAGTTACTGTCGACTACCTAAATGATACGACCGTTCTAACGACAGTCAGGGGTGTAACAAAGGATGGCTGCGAAGAATGCAGTCAATTAATAACCAAGGCATCTGATTGCCATAACTACAGTCAGCAAAGACTTGAAAATTACCCCAAGTAGGGTTGAACAAAATAGCCTCAAAATGACTACGATCAGGTTTAGCAAAAAGGTAGGCATTGACGTTCCACGACGTTCACCAAGCTGCACCAGGGCTGACCAAAATGTCTGACCCCCAAGGGTGTCTCACTCTAAACTGAAATAAATGACATCTAACTAATCTAGTTACATCCCTACCTAGAAAAATGGCTGACACTGAGTGTGGTTGATTCACAAACTACATTAAAACTACTATACCACCAGAAACTAGAACAAAGAAGGGGTGTGACAAAAACTCACGAAATGGAGGAGCTCTCACTCAGCTCTCTATTCCACAACAAGGGTAGTACATAAACCTCTCTGGCTCTCTGGATCGGTATCCTCCTCATCAGGATTCCCATCTGGACTCCCCCAAAGACCAGGGTTCGATTTGTCCCTGTCGACATCTTCGTGGATATGCCTGGAAATGGCATTTTGGCTCCTTCACTCTCGTTCATCGTTCTGGAAGTTCCACCATCATGCTGGTTCCTGTAGAAACGTCACCCCCCCATACCGGGATGGTATTAGCCCATGGTGACTGCTTCAACCATGGTGAATAAAAGTCCAATCACGTGGGTAGCGAAATAAGTTGCGTGATTATTCATCCTCTCACTTCCAAAATTATAATGTCCGTCGTGACTATTATAGGCTTCAATTATAAAATACGACACAGCCTTAATCTTGCAGATGTGGATTAGCATGTGAGCTAATACTATTTTATAATGCTGCACGTGCTAGTGACGCTACTTTTGTATCACGCAGCATCCGTGAATTATACGACGTTTCAAAGATGAAATTTCCACTTTGGCAATTTAAATATCTCATACAATTGTAATCACACTTATTCAGGATAATTGTAACACTATTACCTGTATATTTCCACTAGGCATCTGCCCTCCACATACGCGTGGGTAATATGTGATGTCACAGCAATGTTGTGCAATACACTATACTTGCCAATAATTATTTCCCAAGCTTCTTATTTAATTCACTGGACTTCATCGACAGTGAATATTAGTATTTGCTTGCTCGATGGCACCTTATAATCACTTTTAACGCTAAACAGCGGATATTCTTCTACGTCTCGTAGGACAAATGTAATTCCACGCCTACACAAGGCGGATTCTCAAGACGCAGTGCTCCGGTACTGGGTGTCTCTAGAAAGTAGGTCGTCAAAACGAAAACGTTGAGCGACTACTTACGTTCCTTTTTGCGTATCTGCAAGGGTATTACCTTACCTAAAGTAAAAATAAACATTCTCCAAAATGTTTTAATAATGCAGCATAACGAAATGGAATATTCTGAGTCTCGTAGGAAAGATAAAAATAATTAATAAGACCTCAGATAATAATTAGCAGTTTACACCAAAGTCAAAAGTGCGATTCACCGCTACTTCAAAGTATCGCGTGATCTCTCAGCTTCACGTGGCTTTCTGGGTGTGTTCAAAAGTACAACATCCCCTCATAAATGCTCTGTCATAAAAAAAATATCACATGAACCATAGCTCAGCGGGTTCAATATATAATCCATATTTATACTCACCAAAAATTTACAGTTTTAAAACAACTAGCGGTTCTTCAACCCCAAATACACCAACATCATTTTGCCTCTAAGTGAGTTTAGTTCATCGATCTCTGATGCGCTTAGTTTTGCAAATACTGCTGGTAGAAATACACTTGTTATTTCATCTTCAATGATAATGTCCACCAGTATTTTTCTTCCAAATCTCGTCTCCACAGCCCGAATAATTTGGACCACATACGGTAAGTCAATTATTAGTTCTGATAGTTTCTTATTAGAATACTATTTATTTATTTATAATTAGAATACTCAACGCAAATGGCTAAGTTATTGACCTTCGTTAGAACATCCATCACACACACACAATTTTTTCCTCGTCGTTGACTTTCTTTATTTCTTTCACACACACTCTCTTCGCGCAAACGTAGAAGTTAAACTCATCCACGCACTCATCCATTTATATATCCTTCACCCCACCTACACTCAAGAAACCATATGCTGAAAAACAAGCTTCTGACGCAATTATCCATTTTTTTAATCTCTATTACTTAAAGAAGTCAAAGATTACATTCTTAGCCAATGACGTTAAAGGTCAACCTCGTCTCACGCGAATACTGCAGACATATCACGTGATCGCTCGCACAGCTGCACATGCTCACACTCGTATGGCTATCAGATGACGTCAACACCCATAATTCTTTTTATCACCATTGCATAAATAAGCCAAAGGTTATCTGCTTCAAGCGGTTAAAGGTCAACCTCTTCCCACGCTAACATGTGCACGTGCACATGCTCGCTCTAGTGTCGGATGACGGTTAGCATTCTAATAAACACCTCTCCCCCATGACGTCAACACCCATTAATTTTTTATCACCACCGCATAAACAAGCCAAAGGTTATCTGCTTCAAGTGGTTAAAGGTCAACCAGTCACCCTCGCTATCATGTGCAGTGCACGTGCTCGCTCTAAGCAACCATTACGTCATCAAGCACACCATGACGTCATCAAGCACGCGATTACACAATATCCCCGCGTGATGATGCAATATCCAAACTGTTTAAGCCCATACTACTCGTGTGTCTGTCCTAAATAACATGTATTGAAATACAGGTGAACTAATTAGCACGTTTACTACCACGTTTCTGTGACAAGCAACATAATTTATTAAGAGATTATAAATCATCAGTTTATTTTGAGAAATTACAAAATACTGTCTGTATGGAAGCCATGATACTGTTTCTCAAATAGATGAGAGCTTTATCGTTATTCTTTTGTTCGCGAAATGGCCAGCGATCATCACTGCCGAATTGAAATGAATTGACGCCAGCGCAGATCGCTATAAGGAAACCAGCTCCATTTGTTTACATGCTTTCATAACGCAACGAAGATCGCCAGCGATGTGTGCCCGGCGATCATCGCCGTAGCCAAAACCGTACCTTTAGATATTGGGACGTGAACATTTACAAACATGTAACCAAAAGTAAAAAATAAACAACGCAAAAAGTTAGATATGTCAGTGGTTTCGCCTTAATAACTTTCTATTAGTGCAGTTTAGTGCAAAATGCATAATAACCAATCTTGTACAGGTACGTGGACTGGTGACTTTAAAAAAATCCTGATTATGTCTACTGAAAATACACTACCTCTGTTCAAATCAGTATTCTAGAAAGTAACAGATTTTAGATTTTTATTATTCATTTGATCAATTAATTGTATACAAAACATTTTTGATATAGGACACGTCACATATCATCTTTAATCATTATGTGTAGTAAATGGGTTTCATGCAACTTCTGGGGAATAACGTTTTTGTTTTGTTTTTGTTTTTTAATACAAATTTTCAACACATTTACAAATACTTATACCGGTACGTCAACTGCCCCCTGTCATGGGAGGTTGGCTCTAGAGTTGGTTGGTTCCTTATTTTAGAACTACGACAACGCAGTCATGCAGCCCTGTGCACATTGGGTGTGTGTAGAATTTGTCTAATAACCGGTGTTAATTGTGATGGTTGTATTTGTGTGTGTTATCTGATATTCAGGTATAAGGACTGAAGACGATTAACTTTAACAAGTAGTTTGTACTTTTGCTACCAAATGCTACCGTTCACGACACCTAGCTGCGGACGTGGCTACTAAATTACATCGCAGTCAGGTGGCGAACGTTGGAACTAATATATGCTTATCAAACTAACCTACAAATTTTAGTTTCCACAAGTGTAGATAGTGGAAGGTTCTTTTCCATGCCATACATCTTATTACATGAGACCGCCGGCTTTACTTCCCCTCCGAAGGAAGGCATACTGAGGGAGTTTTAACGCTCTTGAAAATCCGACGATTTCGGCCGGGTGTTGGTTCTAGAGTAATGATGGAATTGTGAACAGTAATTTTTAGAACGAACATTTTGGACGTAAAGGGGCAGTGGTTTCTCTGGCAACAGTTGTTTACCACATCAACACGAACAAAGGAAAGGTTGCTCTCGATCCTGTCTTGCTTTTCCACAGGATGATCATCTCTAAGCAGTCTGATGATCATCTGAAAAAAAAAACACATGCACTGTACCCATTCGTCATCATATGGAACATGTGGTCGTATCCCAGCTAACTCACGGTCTTTCGAGGCATGGGGCGTTCAACTGACTATACGAGCACATATTCAGGAATTGAGTCTGTCAGGTGACTACTCTACTTGAAAGAAACAACATATTCCTAAATATAACATTTAATGGTACTAATTCATGGCAAAACACAACACAAAACACAAAAAAATACTTTACACTTACTTCCCACAACAAAATCAAAATTATCTGTGAGTCTCTTCTCATCAAGATTGGTGCTCCACCGCACTCATATCTATCCTCAACATCCTATTGTTGATACTCTTTGACATTTGCGAGTGTCCATATTGTTCTTCACGTGGCACAATTTAACACAAATTTTAATACCACAACACAACAAACACAAATTACATTTAAATGACATAATATATGCAATTATTAAATATTTATCCGTTTTGACACAGGACATTTACTTTAAATAACATTGATTCATTAGCTTATGCCTTGTTAATAGGTGTTGCCTTTCCGCGCGTGTCGTATTCTTTTCCCATAAGTTTCGAACGCTGAAGTGGTACACTTTCCCATCCAAAAATACACATAGTTACAGACATTTTATAGCTTCACCATACAACGATTTACTGGGTCTGGTCAAATCATTATCGTTACAAACGTGTCATATCCCCAGATTACGCTACCCGTATGAATAAATTAGCATGAACTGGGAAAATACCCTTTACAAAAATGCTTCTATTTATTTGGTGCAGTTAGTTTCTCCTCGGAGAATAACCTGGCCAAATGTCATCCGATTATTTCATTCCAACATTACATATGTATGGAAACAGTGCATCTAATTCAATTGATACTATCATATCAAGCACATCTTAATTACTTTTCGAAATATCGAGATTCTTCAGTGTCCCACTATAATCTTAGAAGAAAAGGATCTGGTCTATTGACTTCATTTCGTGCGAACAATGGATTGGTCACGGGCCGTCCTATGCAAGATGGATGCCGGGTTAGTGGATTATACCTGCTACCTCACCTGACTTCCCGCATGGCCATATGCTCACTCAATGGTACAGCTTTGCTAGAGGTCCCTGATTGGATCGTGTCATTAAGAATTGAGTCAATCTAATTATTTGATACCTACACTTAGAGTATTTAATGGGCTCATATCGGCTCCTAATTACCATTCAAGGCAAGGGATGAATCACAAAATAGCTTCGCCGTTCTATGGTCGTAATCAGTGGCTTTGCGCGCGTCTCAGCTGAGTTTCAAATTGTTATCTCACTGTACGGGCATGCATATAACTAGAGAAAATCCACGTTTCCTACACGAAGAACTATTTGTCTTACCTCTAAGGGCAGATCAATTAATATATTGGCCTACCTAGGGTGCCTAGCAGTTATCCCTGGCGGCGAAAACTCTGCTAACAGTGGATACAGACAGACTCTGTCCCAACTCTGTTGCGAATACACATGTATGCTCTAAGGTAATACTATATCGTAGCTTCGAAGATTATCCTACTATATTCGACAACGCGCGAACTATTTTCGGATGATCCCCGCAACTTATTGACGTAAATCTCTTGATTCTACGTTACATGCTCGCTGATCGCGGCTCAAACAATATTACTTACAGATGACTCAATTCCTAAAGCACTCACGTCCTATATACATTTACTCATAAGCCAAAGTTCTACGTAGCTCCAAAACAAGTATTAATTTACTGGCATTTACATTGACTATCTTAATGGCTCCCAAATACAACCATGTAAAATATACCATAATAAAACATTTATCTAACATTTTAATGACACTGAAAAGCTCTCTTTATCTCGATATTTATCCTTCTTTCTTACTTTTCACAATAACACAGTATTCTTACACTAGATATGACACACTTTGCACGTACTATAGGCCTGACATGCCGATTTATATATTTATTATTGTTACCGACCCCATATTATTACTATTATTTAACGTTACCGTTACTTTCATCAATGTCTTACGCCTAAATGGTCGTAAGCGTGTCATCCTCAAAGCCATATTTTTACCAAAATACGAGGGATGTGATCTCGTACACAAATGACTGTTAATTCTTAATCGTTGAGGAAATGATTCGTTGTATGGTGAGCTATTAAATCATATCAACATATTAGATTTGTACTCATTCATTCTCGCTGGATTAGTCCAGCATGAGAGCCATTCGCCCGCCATAATGCTTGATTTAAGCCATCGTGATATTTTTCACACGACACATTGCATAGAATTTACACATGGTAATTATATCTTTCACTACTGGCATTTTCACTTTAACACAATACACATTATTTTACCATATAAACATAAACACTTTTAAAGATCACTGTAATATAACTTTATACACAATTTTCACACACGGATCCTTGATCGGATTCCCACTATCGCCTGACCTCAGAGATGCGATGCAGCTACATCCTGACAACCGCTGGTCTCCTTGAAAGTCTATCTTGCGTGTGTGGGTTCGTCTCCCGTCACCTACAGTTTATGTCTCCTCTACTGCAAAGTTGTTCAATCCTAGATCACAACTACTTGTGATGCCTTCCAGGTTCCCGTAACTGTAGTGTTCATTACAATAGTTTTTTTTATTTTACCCATGATAACACTTCCAGTGGTTATGTTCATTGTATGTAAACATCATCCTAAAATATCTCTACGCTGTACTGATTCTATACTCGCGTATACTGTTGCTTATACGTCTGCTGTAGACTAATTATCATATAATGCAGAATTACTGTTATTAAGCTGCATGATGCGCCTTTCATTGTTCATTACTAATACACTGAGCGTCAATATTTTATAAATTCCGCGCACTTTCTTGCGTGATCCGACAGCGTGTCACCCCACGAGTTGAGTCAAGAAGAACTGACTCTCTGCTTCAGCTTCCCCCATATAAAGTTTCCTGATGAAAAGTAGTTCACTGGATTTCCAGGAGCGACTCTCTTCTTAAAATAATCTGTTTTCAGACGTGAAGTGTGGTTCTTACTTGTCTATTCATGGAGGTTCCAAATTCACTCGCGTGCAGGCAATTGCTTCAGCCAATTAATTATAATTAATTGCTTTCTTCCATGGCGTCATGATGCTACTTCGGTTCTTCCCCTACTGCTACACGACAAATCCTGACTGCCGCGGATTAGGTCTGTGCATTAGCTCCTTTTTAGATGCAGGCTTTAATTTAGGCGTGTGGACACTCCTAAATTATCTTCCCTAGAATATGTGCATCTGGGTGTAAGTTTCATCTCAATTCATTGCTCCATTTGGCCGTAATTAATTGATTTCTGTGAGCGACCACCCCCACTCCGCTTCTCTGCCTTGAAAGACTGTGGTTCCCAAAGCCATTAATCTTTGGTTGCTCCCCCAGTGCCGTCGAAAAATAGTTCCTTGGCGTCACCTAGTATCACCCCCACGCTAACCACGATTTGTCAACTGTCAAGTTGGCCCGATTTCTTGAGCTCTTAGCATCTTAAACGTACATAGGCTTGTATTTTCTACAATATTCCACCTTTAATGCAATAATATTCCCGTTCGGGCCGTGAAATCATGCTGTTATAATTATTTACAGTTATAGCTCCTTGTTCCTCGGGTTCACTGTGGTTGTTCCCCCTCAGAGATCAATGGTTCGATTCTTTGCAGAATCATGGGCCTGGTCTTTCTTTAATAAAGACCACGGTTCGATGCTAGTCAGCCGTGTCCCATTGGGCACAGTACGGAGTTGCTCCCTTTCCATTGTCACATTTCTCAGAGAAAGGCATTTGCTAAGGGACAAAGTCCTCATTTTCCTCTGCTTTCACGCCCCTGCCAAGTGACACAAACGGGAAAGAGCAAAATTGATATAATTGATGGATGCTATCTCGTACACAGAGTTCACTGGAATCGGAGCGAATGTTTTTCTGCTAATATTAAGAAATATGTGATCAACGTACTGTACCCGAAACACTTACCAATACCTGGTGAAATCTCTCGATGTTTGGATCGTAGGACCTGAAAAATGCCCGGCGAAAATCCCTCCCAGGTCCTACCTCCAAGTAGAGGAGTGAATGGGGAACTAGTCATCCTAGCAGGCTGTCTTAAGCATGGCCATGGCTTTGAAAGAGAAATGAATAAAAAAAACTAGCTCAAGAACACGAAAAACAACTCTAAAGAGAACTATCTCAAGGGTGGAAAACCCTGGAAAAATGAAAAATCCAAGCGATGGCCATCTTAAAACGACCTCCAATCTCTTCGTTAAAATATCACGCCATGATTTAAAATTGGGAAAAACAAATTTATTCCAAAAGAACAAGATAACAGACAAAATTAATAATTAAATACCCTGTCGTCAAAAAAAAACCACAGTGACAGCTATCAAAAACTGTATTAAGAAACCCCTAAATAAATCCAAAAATGGATTAAAATCATCACCTACCCGCTGGGGTGATTCTAGACATAATATCTAACATTATACAACAAGGATATTAGGAGTCAATCTCCTAATGATATTAAGTAGACTGGACGATATATTAGACGATGAATAAAAAAAATTATCTTGAAAAAAAATACACGTGTATCGTCTTAAACGATGTTCCAAAAGTGTAGCAATACCAAGATTATATACAATGAATTTTATAAGAATATATACAGAAGTGTCATCGGACATTCAATTAATTCAGCCTAAACAGCTGATCTGGGTCATAGCATTCGCATCGTTATATGTAATTAAAATAAGTAGTCAATACATCGGGTTACCAATTTTTTTACTAAGCAATTAAGCTAAGTAGTATATCTATAGACTATGTTCATGTTTCAAATCTCAAGTAAAATTGTATAAAGTTTTGGAGGTTTTAATTATTAAACAAGAGTTTAGTGCTTTTCAGTCGGTCAACACGAATGTACCCAAAAGAGATGGGTTATGCCCATGACTGAAAAGCACTAAACTCTTGTTTACTAAGGCAACACTGAAAATATGGCTTCAAACACCACAATGTTCACGGCTAGTCAGGCAAATCGTGAAGCCAAGAAATTCAAATCACTCAGACTTAAACTCATGAATTTAGACAAGTCAATTTGGTTCAACAAAAAATGTATAGAACTAAACCTCACCCCTAAATACGTACCAATTAAAACCGTACCGAACACACCAGCCTCGATCATTTCAACTAAACAAGCCAAAGCGCTTTGGATAAAAAAACGAATTAAGATTTGCATACATAAGAAAGCAAAAGATTAACCAACAATTATACGACATTCAATTGCAACTAAGTAATTTCTGGCACGCAGCCCAATGGGACAGCTTCACCGAGCACTACATGACACCATCAAAATCAGAGCAACGAGGAAGCATGAAACGCTAGAAAATAAATTAAGAAAACTAGGAGAAACACAGAACCATCTATCTAACGATCAACACACGAATAACAATGAATTCAATTTCCACAGCAGAGTAAACAACAGAATGAACGTAACCTTTTCTCAAGGTGAAATGAATATGTTAGACAAAGGTTTGAAATACAACTGCACAGACGCACACACGAACCACAATATAAAACAGTTAATCATAGATATTGAGATAGCCAGTCACAAGCTCCCAGCAGAAGACAGGGAATTAACCAAAAATCTCGCCACCAACGAAGCCAAAAAAATCCTCAAACGAGAGGGAGATAGCAATAACATTCAAAACAACAAACAACTCAAAGAAATAAAGTCATTGAAACAAAAAAACATGACTTAATCATCACAAAAGCAGATAAGGGAAACACTACAGTATTTTTGAACAAAACAGAATACATTGAAAAAACAGTCGAATTCCTAAACAACAACGAAATCAAGGAATTAACAAAAGACCCCACCAACAAATTCCAAAAACAAATAAAAAGTGCGCTAAAAGAAACAGAATACACACTGACCAAAGCCGAAAAATCAAAACAACATGAACCAGAAAATACCGTCATTGAGGGGACAACCAAAAATACACAAAAAGGAATGCCCAATGAGACCAATAGTCAATTGTAGGAATGCCCCTAATTACAAAATCAGCAAAGAGTTACTAAAAATCTTAAAATGCCGTCTTTCCAACGACAAAAACAACTCTGTAAAGAACACAACAGAACTGGTAACAGCATTGAACGACCTACAAATGAAACCTAGCTTCAGGCTAGTATCCTTCGATGTAACTAACATGTACACCAATATTCCGATTATTGAAGCAATCAACACTATCGAAAACAACTTAAAATCCAACAATTCGGTAAAAGAAACTGAAGAGATTGTGAGATTACTGAGGGTCGCTCTCACCCAAAACGTGTTTCAATTCGACAATAAAATATACACACAGAGAGAAGGCCTAGCAATGGGATCGCCACTAAGTGGGTTAATCGCTGACATCTTCATCAATGCACTAGAAAATGCGTTCTTAGAAAAGACTTCAGCAAAGGGAATAGTAATATGGAAAAGATACGTAGATGATGTAATTTGCATCTACGATACTGAACTAACAAGCGAAGAAACAATTCTCCAATCCATTAATAGCCTACACCACTCTATCAAATTCACTAATGAATCCGAAATAGACCGAAAAATAAATTATCTCGATATAACTATTGAACGTAAAGACAACGACCTTTCATATTCCATATTCCGGAAAGCAACACAAACCTCGCATGCAATCGACAATCAGTCTAATCACCCCAGTACGCACAAACTAGCGGGTTTCAATTCAATGGTGCACAGGGCTTTAAACATACCCATGTCAAAAGACAACTATAATAAGGAAATAAGAACTATTAAGCAAATAGCATAGGAAAACAACTTCCCACCAAGCAAAATAAACCAAATTATAGCCAAACATAAAAATAAAGATAAAACGATTCCCAAACCGGACAGTAATGAGAAAAAAATTGCGCGTTTCAACTATGTGAATGCGAATACATATAAAATCACTAACCTATTCAAAAAGCAAGGCATAAATATAGCTTTCACGACGAAAAACACAAATGCTAGGCACCTCCTAAATAGTAATCTAAATAAACGTGACCCGTATTCAAGGTCAGGGGTATATTCTATAACGTGCCAAGACACCGGTTGTCAAGCTAAATTACATCGAGCAGAGTGGAAGACGAGTAGACACATGTTATAATGAACATAGGAATGCGATAAGATACGGAACACATTCAGCCGTGTGTGTGACGCGGGGCACAGCTTTACCAACATAGAGTCGGACCTTAAAATAATCCATCACGAATCGAAAGGCAGAGCTCTTGACATAAAGGAAGCAATCGAGATACACCTAGCCAAACGAAACAATCCCAACAATCTAAATGAACACACGTTCATGGAGAGCTCACCCCTCTTCACGCTACTAAAAAAACGCACCCTGTCGGAAACAAGACACAATTTAGTGACTAAGCCAAGCTAGATAAAAATGGGGGGAAATTAGGTTTTTTTAAATAGGTAAATGTTATCTGGATCAGGTGTACGATGTACTTTTCTTCTGCAATAAACGAAGGCCCATATTCGCGGCAGTATTAAAGGTGCCGGGACGTCCTCATAAGGCCGTCAACGCTTTGTTCGGATGGCTTATGGTCCACGCGTGGCGAGGGCTAATCCACGGTCTTTAATAGTTGTAGACCCACCTCATTCAATAACATACATCTTATCTAGGTTGGCAACACCTCACATAAACACATCGCTATCACTCCCCACAGCACGTATGGGCATGGGGAGAGGGCAGGGAAAAACCAGTCGTTAAGATAACCACCGCAGTCGACCGCACAGTGAGTTCAAGTGAGCACGAAAACTGCGAGGAGCTGTAGTAAGGAAGACAATCAGATAAGTAGTTAGCCTACAAATTTACTGTTTAACCATAGTTTACAACCATATAATCTCTCCAAAGTACAAACTCCAGATAGCAATCACCATTTAGCATTTCACCTAACATCATATATACTGCATTTAGCATACACTGACAGTTGCAGTACCAATACTGCAACTAAATAATTGTACATATTGTAAATATTTTCACCTGTATTTCAAACATAGATTTTATAGCCTAAGTGCAATGGATCTGATGATGATCGCTTGACGATCGATACTGGTCATCCTAGTGTTTTAAGGGCATAACCCATCTCTTTTGGGTACATTCGTGTTGACCGACTGAAAAGCACTAAACTCTTGTTTACTAAGGCAACACTGAAAATATGGCTTCAAACACCACAATGTTTTAATTATTATTCGCTGTGGAAATGTCTTAAGTCACACGAACAGATTATCCAAGCATTGCTCCTGATTAGGTGAAGAAAAGCATGTAGGTTCGATCTAGCAGAACGACGACGCCAATGTCTCCAACAGACATGAAAATACCAGAAGAACTCATCCATATTAACGTAACACCAAACACGGGTGTTGACTACTCGAAGTCACAAACAGATTGGCACTTACCGGCTTAAAAGCGCTTACCGGCTCAATCTAAAACTGGCCTAATGCTTCAACAAGCATAAAATCTCAAAAATATGGATCATCCCAGATATGCATTCAAATCACAAAAACAACAAGGTTATGCTAACCTTCAAACACCACTATTTAATCTCAATACTAACACAATACCTACAAAACATGCTTAACCCACACACTAACCTCAAGCACGTTGTTCAAAGTCGTGAACCTAAAACATTTCACTAGCAAATTAACCTATCTTGCCTCACGATAATGTATATCAATAATACTGTTTGATTCTCTTGACTCAAAGTCAAGCTTCCCTGGAATAATATTATCAAACTTATGAATGGTGTTCAAAACTGCTGTACTATATCTCACTCGCACAATTGCATTAAATGCAATTATTTACGTTAATATTGTGGAAAATAAATGTCTCA
Source organism: Meconema thalassinum (assembly GCA_946902985.2). Classification (NCBI taxonomy): domain Eukaryota; kingdom Metazoa; phylum Arthropoda; class Insecta; order Orthoptera; family Tettigoniidae; genus Meconema; species Meconema thalassinum. The sequence goes on from OX336390.1 coordinate 899,117,279, forward strand.
AAATGACATCCAAAGTTAAGTTACTCTCAAATCAATACCTAATAGAAGGTGAAACTGATCTTTCCCTGAATTAGGATAGCATCCAACTTCGGTGGGCTTCGAAGTATCAGTGGATAAAACTTACACCATGAAGGCAAGTTAACTTCTCAGGTTAATCCAATGACAATCATTAAGTAAATCCACTAATAAATCTGCACTCACAAAAGCGAAGTGCTTTCCATAAAAATAATCCAACAGGTGGATTAAAACTATAAATGCAACGAACACCAAGATAAACTTTCCAAGATTCAAATCGCTGCGAGAAAACGCAGTTCCTAACAGAACAGTAGTACATGAAAAATATGTACTGGCCACAAAGAAAGCAGTGTTCCAAACACTATGAAACAAACGCGATTAATACTATACTTAGACAAAAGTTTGGAGATCTTCCCCTGATTCGTCTTCACGGCGAATAAAAATACGCACTACTAAATAAAGGAGATTACTGATTCTACTGATAAAATATCCATACTATTAATACACGAGGGATGAATTCGTTAAGCGAATACAAAATCCCGGGAATGCAACAAATCAGTCTCGACAGAATCGTCGAACCTAAACTCGTGCATGCCCATTTAGTCTACAAAAAAGAGACCATTGCAATTGCTAACAAATGCCTCATCTAAGCTACGGTAAAGAGTCTGCTGGTCCAGTACCTTTTGTTGCATCTTGAAGCGTCATAAGCAGGATATAAAGATCTGATGAATTTCCAGGGTATCACCAGATAATACACTCTTCTTCTTCTCTGGAGCTGGAGACTGAACCCGGGCACGCAGCGCACACGAATACTGGTCGGACGACTGTCCGATCCCTCATCATTCATGCCAGAAAAATTATAATCCGCCCGAAAAATTGCACTGACCTGCATGTCGTAGCTTATGAAGGCATTAGCAAGCTACCACCGGAGTGCGGAGAAAACAGACTCCTCTCCAAAAAGGAAAATGCAGTTGTGGGTGGCAGTCATTTCGCTTAGGCATTTCCCATGTAGCTACCCAATATTATTTAACCTGCCAGTCTGGAAGTCATAACTATAACGTTAAACCTCCCCACTGACATCTCAGACGAGAATATGCGTTCTAATGTCTGCATAATGTACAGCTTAACAAGTCCTGGTGTTAGCATGTATCAGCACAATCATACACGTTGCTGTTACTTGTGATGAAGACCTCACAGGGTTCTGAAATGGCTGCCTTGATATGGACGCCGCTGGACAGAGACATAAAATCAGTCCGCACCCCGTTTCAACACTATTCTTCTTTACCAAGATGGCAATATGCATTTAAAACTGTACTGAAAGTATCTCAGATCCATTCAATAAGTACTTGTACACGGTATACGGCCGATTGTCGAGACACAAAATATTTTACACGTAAATAACGCACTTTGAAAAGACTGTTTGGCTTAGCCGAGCAGAAGCGCGAGCCGTCTCCACACGGAGTTATCACAGCCTGCTTGGCACCTGGGATCGAGCTCACCGGCTAGATTGCGTAACCGCACACTTGACAATCAGAATACAAGTAAAGTCGCCTTGCTGGCTGCCAAACGCCACAGTGAGCAACCCCCACTACTCCTTTCCTTCATCGATATCTCGATGAGTCAATAACTCGCTTGTGGCTTGATCATTATAGATGTTATTCCTGCATGTCGTTTGTTATATTATATTCCTCATATAAAATAGCTTTCTGCTATGGTAATCTGCGTTCTACAGTCTTTGAAAGATCTTCTATAACTCTGATTCGCTTCAAAACAATAAAGATAATCCTGTAGCCAGGGTCGATATTTGACATGACGTCACATATAGGTTTATTGATCGGACTAGCTGCGAGGCAATCCACTCGGAAATGCTCTTAACTTCCGATCTCAAACCGAATGACACTTCTCATAATCACGGCGTGGCAGAGCATGGCCTGACTCGCGAGCTCAACTGCTTCGCGTCTCTCGCCGTCTCCACTACAGTATCTGGACATAACCTTATGAAAATATACGGTACATCTCCCCACTGATATCTCAAATAATAGTCATTTCGCTTTTATTTGCACCAATCTAGGTAATTTCGATATATGTATCGTTATTTTTCATACAGATCTTAAACAATCTTCTCCACAAATCTCTTAAGGTTTTTAGCATGAATACTTCCTATGACTTCTCTACCATTAGTGCTTACAATCTCGTAGCAGTTATTACCAAATGCTCTTGCAATCATATAGGGGCCATGAAAGACGTGAGAAAATTTCGTGTATATTTTCCTTTTCACGTCAGCTTTTGACGGTTTCTTGATAAGGATTAAATAATTCACTCTCAACGGTGGACGATATCTTTTTTTCTTGATTCTTTTCTGCCGCTTCTCGGCTGCATCCATCAGTTTATCTCTTGCTGAATGTATCCGTTCTAGCTCTGTGGGCTCAGCGTCCTTTGGCAAGAATCTGATAACTTCTGTCCTAGCTCTCTCTGGCTTTCTGTTTAAATGGACTCTCATCGGAATATCAGCTAGACTTTGATGGGAAGTCGAATTCAGACATTCTTCCATGACTGGAACATACTTGACCCAACTTGCATGGTCGTCAGGGCAGTAAATTCTCGCGAATTTGCTAACCTCAGCCATAATTCTCTCTGAGACGTTAGATTCGGGATATCTCACGCTCGAGAAGATGTGTTTGATACCCAATCTGTAGATTTCTATATCATTTTCCTTACTGTCCGTTTCTTCATGGACTGTCCTATCTACAGTCTCTTCCTGAAATTTTATTATCCTCTGATCCATATCAATGATACCCCTGGCCTTTGTGATAAATCGATTCCCAATATTACATCAAAATGAATGTTCTTCACGATGATAAAGACATGTTCGTACATTTTATGATTAATCCCAAACTTCATAAGGACTTGAATTTTACATTTCATGCTTTTGTCTTTAAATATCCCTCTGATCTTTATCGGAGAAGGAGGCAACGTGATGAACTGATTTTCCAACTTCAATCTCTCAAAACATTCCTCATTCACAATTGAAATCATGGCACCCGTATCCACTAGAGCTTTACATTGTTGTTTGCCCACTTGGACATTTATAATAGGTAACTCTACCGTTCTTCCTGTAGATTGATCCTTTTGCTCAAGTAGTAAATCATCATCCGTGGTTTCAAAAATTTCAGGAATAGTAATTAGATGCGAATGTATGCCAGCGACAGACTCTACTCTTACTGCGACATTGACGTATTTTTTCTCTGTCAGGAGTTCTTTCCTAACTTCTGTCCTTTCTGCTGGTGCTAGGTTGTGCTTGATCTTTCTCTCCCTCCTTTCACTCTTTTGACCTTCTTCCGAGGACCTATCTCGCCCTCTCTTGAGCCTATCTTGCTGTCTCTTTCTCTCATATTCCTCTGTTCTGTAGTTTTTATATCTGGAGTGACCTTGATTCTGTCGGTTATCTCCTTGATTCCGGTTATACTGAGCTTCCCTCCGATCTCTATCATATGGAGCCTCTCTCCGATCCCTGTCATATGGAGCTTCTCTCCAATCCCTGTCATATGGAGCTTCTCTCCGATTCCTATCATTCTGACTATATCGACTTTTGTAAAAGTTTCTGTCATCATACCGACGTTGCCAAGGTGTACTATTATCATCTCTCTGTTGGTCGTTCCAGCTCCTATCATTCTGATAGCTATTCCTGATTGGACCTGTTCTATTCTCATTTCGAGGTTGGGAATGCTCAGTTTGTTGAGTCCTATTCATCATGACTGCGTTTACGGTCTTAGGTTCCTGTCTAGAACTCTTGGTGACTGTCGGTTGCGTCATTAAACTAATATGATCGAGGCGACGCAATAGATCATCCATCGATGCTAAGGTCGAGATACCAGAGGTTATGAATGACTTCCTAACTTCAGCTGGAAGCTGTCGCGATATAGCTTCTATTAATTCAACCTGTGATAAGGGTGGATCAAGAAATCTCAGTTTTGCCAACTGACAAGCGAAATATTCTGCAAAGCTAGTCGGTCCTGTAGTAGCATACTTCCTTGAATAAATCTCGGATCTTATGTTCTGTTGGACCTCAATTGAACAAAAAACGCTGAACAACCGCTTGTGTGAACTGGTCGAAATTATCAAAGGTGTTCCTGAACGCTTTAAACCATGGGAAAGGTGCGTCAGATAAAAATCTCTCTACTACCCGCAGTTTCCGTTCATGTGGCACATGGGATTCCACAAAATAATCTTGGATTCCTCTAATAAACTCTAAAGGAGTGGTTCCATCTAGATTGTTAAATTTTCGTGGTTTATCTTCAAAGTTCCTAATGATGGTTATGTTAGATGCCCTATCTGACGTTCTTGTGACATAACTATTTGCACCTACATTGGGACTTGAAGAAGTAAATTCTTCCGCTTGGGTTTGGAATTCTGATGTGCGAGGTATAGCCCTATTCGACTGTTCCATCGGACTAAACTGAACAGACGTTGGAGCCTTAAATGATTCCTGAATGTCGATTCTTTTCTGCTCCTGTACTGGGTTAACTGGCTCATCTACAACGACTCTAAAATCACTATTTATTAGCAACCGCAATTGTTCCTTAAGAGTATCCAAATTGATATTACCTCCCAAATTAATACCTTCGAGGCTTTTCCTGAGCTCATTGATCTCGGAAGTTTTCTTTTCCCTTATCTCGTTTAAGTCAATCAGTCCCTGATCAATTTCAAGTTCTACGGCTTTAATTCGAGTTTCTAAACCTGAAATATTATCTGTCTGCTTTTCTTGAACAGCATCCACTCTTTTGTTTAAATCAGTCCTTACATCTATAATTTCCGTATTAAAATAGGACATTTTTAGAGCAAGACTTTTCTCTAGACTAGATTTAGCATCTTGAAAACTATCCTCATTGACCTTACTCAGATCCTGTTTTATAACAGCAAGATTTTCATTAATGATTGCTTTGAGGTCGATGTTAAAGTCTGCCTTTATTAATTTTGTATGATCAGTCACTTGAGTCTGCAACGTGCTCATTTCACCTTTCAAATGCTCCAAACTCTTTTGCGTTTGACTAGTGTCGTGAGTAAATTGCGACTGTAGTGCATCAATAAGATCTTTACTTTCCTTTTTACCACTTTCGAAATCCAATTTGATTTCACTTCAAAATTTGGTATTTGACTGTTCCATTTCATTTAGTTTTATTTCTGTGTAGGCTTGACTTGACTCGATCTTATTTACTTGGGATTGGATCTTAGTTTGTTTCGACTCAATCTGATTGACGTCATTTTGAATGTTCTTAACCTGAGATTGTATTTCCTTTTCTGCGATTTCTACTAAACCTACATCTGTTTTCAGATCGTTAACCTGTGCTTGTATCATTCTAACATTAGTGATAACATCTTTAACAGTTCCTTCAACCTCTTTTTGACTTTTCTGTACTTGATCAAGATTAGTTTTAACATTAGTGATATCTTTTCTAAGATTAGCCTGGTCATTCCAAACTTCTACTTTAACATTGCCAATATCGGTTTGAAGACTATTTTGAACATTGCTAATTTCAGTTTTAACATTGGTTTGGACATTATCAACGTCAGTTTTAAGGTTGGTTTGCATGGATTGTTGATTCGACCTAACATGATTAACATTAGCTTGTATTTCTTTAGAACTGTCTTTAATTTCTTTCATGGATGACTGTATAGTATCTAGTTCACCTCGGATGCTTTCAGTTACTGCATCCTTCAAAATGTCATGATTACGTGAAGCATTTTCATATATATTATCAAATGTAGTCTTGGTTTGAGATTTGATATTTTCAAGGTCTTTGTTGAGATTCTGTAACCTTCCTTCTATCATCTCAAACATTTTTTTAAAAGTCTGCAACCGTGACTGCCTGGTTATCAGCCATAAATCAACACAAATACACTTGTCACTAGAAAACATGGGAACACTACATGAGAAAGCATAGCGAGAACATTTGCACACAACCACAAATTGCCATAAAAGTGCGTATTTTTATTGCCTTGCATTAACTTATATTTAAACTTAAATTAAATTCATATCGTCCAATATCATTCTGAGATTGCCTAAACCCCAATATGCGTGATATTTTAAATCAGAGATGGTCCTTGATTCTACCATAAAACGAAATTAAACTTACACGAAGCATCCTAACTTAAAGATGATGTCAGGAAAAATCATCAGCCGGAGTAAAATAGGACAAATCACCTATGTGCAACTCACACGTGTGTTACAATAAACGTCTAACTCGACTGAACACGTCAAAGGAGATTGCTGTGAATAACTCTTATTGAACAGGTTCTAGTCGTTTATCACAAAATAACAAGTATGGCACCACTTCAATATATTTAAATCAAGAATCTGATAATGGTTGCAATACTACCAAAATCAAGTAGTTCGAGTAACATCGTAATTGCTTTTATTCCACAGGAATTTCAATAATTTGTGCCAAAATATTGATTCACCACAATCTGTTTGTCTTCATCACTACCATAACGTATCACGATGTCCCAATTCGCGCTCGGTATAGCATGATAATAAGATTGGTCTCAAATCTCTGGTGTTCCAATTTTATTTTAGGCCAACAACTGTGGCCATAAATCCGGTAATCCAGGGTTATTCGAAGCCTAAACGTTCGGCGCCACATAATTATGTACCCGAAACACTTACCAATACCTGGTGAAATCCCTCGATGTTCTTTGGATCGTAGGACCTGAAAAATGCCCGGAGAAAAACCCTCCCAGGTCCTACCACCAAGTAGAGGAGTGAAAGGGGAACTAGTCATCCTAACAGGCTGTCTTAAGCATGACCATGGTTTTGAAAGAGAAATGAATAATACAAACTAGCTCAAGAACACGAAAAACAACTCTAAAGAGAACTATCTCAAGGGTGGAAAACCCTGGAAAAATGAAAAATCCAAGCGATGGCCATCTTAAAACGACCTCCAATCTCTTCGTTAAAATATCACGCCATGATTTAAAATTGGGAAAAACAAATTTATTCCAAAAGAACAAGATAACAGACAAAAAATAATTAAATACCCTGTCGTCAAGAAAAACACAGTCACAGCTATCAAAAACTGTATTAAGAAAACCATAAATAAATCAAAAAATGGATTAAAATCATCACCTACCCGCTGGGGTGATTCTAGTCATAATATCTAACATTATACAACAAGGATATTAGGAGTCAATCAAAAATTTACACGTGTATCGTCTTAAACGATCTTCCAAAAGTGTAGCAATACCAAGATTATATACAATGACTATTATAAGAATGTATACAGAATTGTCCTAGGACATTCAATTGATTCAGCCTAAACAGCTGATCTGGGTCATAGCATTCGCATCGTTATATGTAATTAAAAGAAATACTCAATACATCGGGTTACCAATTTTTTTTACCAAGCAATTAAGCTAAGTAGTATATCTATAGACTATGTTCATGTTTCAAATCTCAAGTAAAATTGTATAAAGTTGTAGAGGTTTTAATTATTATTCGCTGTGGAAATGTCTTAAGTCACACGAACAGATTATCCAAGCATTGCTCCTGATTAGGTGAAGAAAAGCACGTAGGTTCGATCTAGCAGAACGACGACGCCAATGTCTCCAACAGACATGAAAATACCAGAAAAACTCATCTATATTAACGTAACACCAAACACGGGTGTTGACTACTGGAAGTCACAAACTGATTGGCACTTACCGGCTTAAAAGCGCTTACCGGCTCAATCTAAAACTGGCCTAATGCTTCAACAAGCATAAAATCTCAAAAATATGCATCATCCCAGATATGCATTCAAATCACAAAAACAACAAGGTTATGCTAACCTTCAAACACCACTATTTAATCTCAATACTAACACAAGACCTACAAAACATGCTTAACCCACACACTAACCTCAAGCACGTTGTTCAAAGTCGTGAACCTAAAACATTTCACTAGCAAATTAACCTATCTTGCCTCACGATAATGTATATCAATAATACTGTTTGATTCTCTTGACTCAAAGTCAAGCTTTCCTGGAATAATTTAATCAAACTTATAGATGGTGTTCAAAACTGCTGTACTATATCTCACTCGCACAATTGCATTAAATGCAATTATTTACGTTAATATTGTGGAAAATAAATGTCTCAAAATGACATCCAAAGTTAAGTTACTCTCAAATCAATACCTAATAGAAGGTGAAACTGATCTTTCCCTGAATCAGGATAGCCTCCAACTTCTGTGGGCTTCGAAGTATCAGTGGATAAAACTTACACCATGAAAGCAAGTTAACTTCTCAGGTTAATCCAATGACAATCATTAAGCAAATCCACTAATAAATCTGCACTCACAAAAGCGAAGTGCTTTCCATAAAAATAATCCAACAGGTGGATTAAAACTATAAATGCAACGAACACCAAGATAAACTTTCCAAGATTCAAATCGCTGCGAGAAAACGGAGTTCCTAACAGAACAGTAGTACATGAAAAATATGTACTGGCCACAAAGAAAGCAGTGTTCCAAACACTATGAAGCAAACGCGATTAATACTATACTTAGACAAAAGTTTGGAGATCTTCCCCTGATTTCTCTTCACGGCGAATAAAAATACGCACTACTAAATAAAGGAGATTACTGATTCTAATGATAAAATATCCAAACTATTAATACACGAGGGATGAATTCGTTAAGCGAATACAAAATCCCGGGAATGCAACAAATCAGTCTCGACAGTATCGGCGAACCTAAACTCGTGCATGCCCATTTAGTCTATAAAAAAAGACAATTGCAATTGCTAACAAATGCCTCATCTAAGCTATGGTAAAGAGTCTGCTGGTCCAGTACCTTTTGTTGCATCTTGAAGCGTCATAAACAGGATATAAAGATCTGATGAATTTCCAGGGTATCACCAGATAATACACTCTTCTTCTTCTCTGGAGCTGGGGACTGAACCGGGGCACGCGGCGCACACGAATACTGGTCGGACGACCGTCCGAGCCTTCATCATACATGTCAGAAAAATTATAATCTGCCCGAGAAATTGCACTGACCTGCATGTCATAACTTATGAAGGCATTAGCAAGCAACCACCGGAGTGCGGAGAAAACAGACTCCTCTCCAAGAAGGAAAATGCAGTTGTGGGTGGCAGTCATTTCGCTTAGGCATTTCCCATGTAGCTACCCCATATTACTTAACCTGCCAGTCTGGAAGTCATAACTATAACGTTAAACCTCCCCACTGATATCTCAGACGAGAATATGCGTTCTAATGTCTGCATAATGTACAGCTTAACAAGTCATGGTGTTAGCATGTATCAGCACAATCATACATGTTGCTGTTACTTGTGATGGAGACCTCACAGGGTTCTGAAATGGCTGCCTTGATATGGACGCCACTGGACAGAGACATAAAATCAGTCCGCGCCCCGTTTCGACACTATTCTTCTTTACCAAGATGGCAATATGCATTTAAAACTGTACTGAAAGTATCACAGATCCATTATAGATTGGTAGCTTCAATAAGTACTTGTACACGGTGTACGGCCGATTGTCGAGACACAAAATATTTTTCACGTAAATAACGCACTTTGAAAAAACTGTTCGGCTTAGCCGAGTAGAAGCGCGAGCCGTCTCCACACGGAGTTATCACAGCCTGCTTGGCACTTGCGATCGAGCTCACCGGCTAGATTGCGTAACCGCACACTTGACAATCAGAATACAAGAAAAGTCGCCTTTCTGGCTGCCAAACGCCACAGTGAGCAACCCCCACTACTCCTTTCCTTCATCGATATCTCGATGTGTCAATAACTCGCTTTTGGCTTGATCATTATAGATGTTATTCCTGCATGTCGTTTGTTATATTATATTCCTCATAAAAATAGCTTTCGGCTATGATAATCTGCGTTCTAAATTCTTTGTAAGATCTTCTATAACTCTGATTCGCTTCAAAACAATAAAGATAATCCTGTAGCCTGGGTCGATATATGACATGACGTCACATATAGGTTTATTGATCGGACTAGCTGCGAGACAGTCCACTCGGAAATGCTCGTAACTTCCGATCTCAAACCGAATGACACTTCTCATAATTACGGCGTGGCAGAGCATGGCCTGACTCGCGAGCTCAACTGCTTCGCGTCTCTGGCCGTCTCCACTACAGTATCTGGACAAAACCTTATGAAAATATACAGTACATTATGTACAACAACATCATGGTCAAAATGCTGTTGTAGTCTTCAATGGTTACCCCACTGAAGAAAATAAAAGAAGTCAGAAAAACACTGAAGGAGCTCGTCCTTCCAGGCTACATCTTGAGTATACGTTCTCTTTGATGGTACAATGTTTCCACAGATGTCAAAGGATATATTGTTACGGTATTGAATGAAAAAGACAAATCACGCTTAAACTTACGCTTTGGAAGGAGTTTTTGCAAGCACAAATGGACACCAATGAGGCAACGAAAGATGGAGATGTGTCAATTGCGAAAACTGCCATTTCGTTGTCTTCCGCACACGATTCTGTTGTTATTGGAGAAGACATTGATCCTTTATCTTTTGTGACGGTTTGAACACCAGACAATGTACTCTTTTCAAATCTGGAGGAGGTAACATGGGAGATGCGTTTTATACCATAACATCTTGCAAATACAGTATAAAGATATTATGGAAAACATTATATTTCTCAATGCGATAGCCTACGTTGTTGCGATACCACCACCGCTCTGTTTGGGCAGAGTGATACTTCCCACAATAAAAGTGTTGCCATTTTCAAAGATTCAGCTGCAGAAAATAAGAAGATCGCGAAGGCCACTACGTTTTTCCTTGTGTACTTTATGAAAGTGAGTCGAACACCTTTGTATCTTCGCTAAAGCTGCTACAAACACCAAATTCGATTTGGCACGCCTACCTCCAACAAGGGATGCAGGTCAATATAATGCATATAGAACTTATCTGCATGTTCAAACGTGGATGGGATATGAAACAAGTAGTTCCGTGAAGAACTATACAGCCTATTTTCATACATCCAACTTATGTTAACAGCCACTATCAACATACAAAATTTCAGGTTGATTGCTGTAATAGATTCGTAGATATTGATAACCGACTAAATATTTCGGTTGGTCGCCATGTTGGATTTTATATATGAAGGTCCCAGAGATATGTACTGTTACATGAAGATTATTGTGTACGTGTAGCATTCAAATTTCAATCGCATGATTAGGACACAAGAAGTAACAAGGGGATTTTAAAATTTCGCACAGCTGCCATCTTGTGGTTATGGAAATAATTGAAATAAATTAGATGCCAGTGGATTAACAATCGTATATACTGTACCATGTTTCACTGCACTCGGATGGTTAAATTGCGAGAAACGACCATGTGAATATTTATACTTCGCGTCGCCATGTTGGATTTGTGATCACCAGGTTATTTTAAAGTCCTATAGGTGAACTTAAGTTCATAGCCCCTATGAACATTAAAAAATTCAGTTTGATTGCTATAATAGATTCGTAGATATTCAGAGCCGTCTAAATATTTTGGATGGTCGCCATGTTGGATTGTTAAATGTATAGGCCATAGAATCATGTACCATTAAAGGAAATTTATTGCGTAGGTTCATTATTCAAACTTTCACTTCGATCGCATGATTACGACACAACAAATAAAAACTTAATTTTAAAATTCGCACAGCCGCCATCTTGAGGTTATATAAACAATTGAACTAAATTAGATACCAGTGCATTACAATGTATGTATAAACATTTCCTGTACCAGATTTCATTGCGTTTGGAACATTAAATCGCGAGAAAGGTCTATTTAAAGTTTTCGAATTTGCTTGGCCGCCATGTTCGTTTTGTAGTTAACCGGGTTTTGAAAGTCTCATAGATGAACTTCCAGTACTGCCCTTTATCTCCGTACAAAATTTCAGGGTGATACCACTAATAGTTTCAGAGATATAGATGCCGGTGAAATATTTCGCACATCCACCATCTTGTGGTTATGTAAACCAAGACCGACTACAATATATCAGACCGCAATGCCACTATCGATACCGTAGAACATAGCGGAAATCGTAGGGGATTGTTTACATTTGGTGAACCAACATTTTAGTTTGTCTGCTGGCAGAATTTCGTTCAAATGTCGCATATCTCAAGTGACTTCGTGCTGTTATTTATTTTAATAGTGTTCCTTAAGTAGTGTAGTGCACTGTGAATAATTATAAATTCCGGTGATACCTAATGTGAGAATTATTGTCTGTTCATTGTTATTGTCTTTGAACCCGGCTGTAAATTTAATACTGCTGCAGATACTTCAATTTTTAAATTTCCTAAAGAAAGAGAAGTGGATAAGAAATATTCACCGGGATAACTTTCGAAGTTAGAACAGTTGTATCATGTGGTTAGGAAAATTCCCTAACTCCTGATGCGATTCCAGTAGGTGGTGTTGGCCATTCCGACAATTTTCACAAATCAACCGTCCTAACACACAACTCCTATTTGTATAGGTAGATGATGGTAGTTTTAATGACATACCATGAGTGTCAGTGTGTTCTAAAGTGCCAAGTTCTTTAAGTGTAATGTATTCTATAAGAATCATGAATCAAGAATCTTTGTGTGCTTGTGGGCAAATTTAATTGGATACTGCAGTCAGATGGAAGCAGTGATTTAAAATGCGACAGGTATGTAAATAGAATTACTGTTAGTATCACAAGCAAGTGGACCTGGGGCTTTAACCCCAGATTAGGTTCGTTTTTGTATATAACACATTAATAAGATAGAATTTATGTCCGTTACTAGGTTAGGTAGGCCCACTGCCTGGCCGAAAATTACTGTTATAGATAGATAGATAGATTTTTATTAATTCCATTTGATCAAATACATGCATTCAATACATTTTTGATATAGGACACGTCAGAATTTACATGCATAAAATAAAAGAACTAACAGGTATATATTACTAAGATTATAACTATTTATAACTTATTATAATAGCAAATCTTAATAGATACAATCTTATTGCAGAACTATTTACACCTCACTCTATTATCATAATATGAAAACTTAATTCTATAAATACAACAACATACAGCTAGGTATTAAAATTAAATTAAAAAAGTAAAATATAGTTATAGATTCCATCACTCCTATACGCTAAAATATTCAACTACTGAGTAAAAACAATGGCACTACAGATAAGCTTTCAACATTCTATCAAAGGTTTTTATTTTTGGGGCCAGTTTTATATACTGGGGTAGTTTATTGTATAATTTAACTACAGTGTGAAAAGTTCCTTTTTGATATATGCTTGTGTGTGTGTGTGAAATATGAATGTTTTGATTTTGTCTTGTGTTATGCCTATGAACATCATTGTTTGTTTTAAGAAAAACATCTTTATTCATTAAATTCTTTTTAAAAAACATAATACTTTCAAAGATATATATGCAGGGCAGTGGGAGAATGTTTAAATCTTTAAACAGAGGTCTACATGATTCTCTAGAGTTTACATTTGCCATAATTCTAATCGCCCTCTTTTGTATCCTAAACGCGCTTAGTACATCTGGCGACATACCCCAAAATATGATCCCATATCTTAAGTATGAATGGAAATAAGCAAAATAAGTATTTCTTAATGTGTGCATGCTAGTGCAGGTTTTCAAAATACGTAACGCAAAGCACATCGAGTTCAGTTTAGTATTCAGATATTGTATATGTTTATTCCATTTCAAGTCTTGTTGTATCCATAGTCCTAAAAACTTTGTTTCTGATTTATTTTCTATTTGATGACCATTTAATGTTATATTGGGCATCGCAGGATTCCTATTCTGTATAGTGTGGAAATTTAGACATCCTGTCTTTTTATAGTTTATTATGAGGTGATTATCTTGTGACCATTTGGTTAACTCTCCTGTAACGGAGTCAGCAGACTGTTGTATGACCTGTTTAGTTTCACCTTTTATTACGAGTGTTGTATCGTCCGCAAACAAAATTTCCTTATGTGAATGAACGTTCTGTGTTATATCATTGATATATAGAAGAAAGAGTAGTGGGTCCAAAACCGATCCCTGGGGTACTCCAAATTCAATAATTCCCTCATTGGACAATGTTTCATTAAGTAATTTGGTTCCATCATCCTTGTGTCTCAAGCTTACTATTTGTTTACGCCTTGTTAAGTAAGACTCTATCCATTTATTAGCTAGACCTCTAACACCATATTGATTTAGTTTGGTAAGGAGGATTTTATGGTCAACAACATCAAATGCTTTCGATAAATCCAAGAATAGGCCAGTTACATGTTCCTTATTGTCAATTAATTTCAGTATACTATTACTACATTCGTAAATTGCTGTCTGTGTAGATTTTTCCGTTCTAAATCCATGTTGTGAGTTTGATAATATTTTATTTTTTTCTATGAAACTTATCAGTCTCTTATACATAATTTTTTCCACAATTTTTGCAATACCAGTTGGTGAGGTAATAGGACGATAGTTATCTAATTCATCTTTTGAACCGTTTTTGTGCACTGGAATTACTTTTGATAACTTCAAAATATCCGGGTAAGTTCCTGAGAGAATTGAACTGTTTATTAAGTGCGTAAGTGGATTTATTACATTTTCTGCACATTTCTTTAAAATTGCATCAGGTATGCCATCAATGCCAGCACAGAATTTATTTTTTAGCTCTTTTATAACTATTCTTACCTCTTCACTTGTGACATGATTTATAAATAAAGAATCACTGCATATATTTATTTTATTATTAGAATTTAGTCTATTTACCTGTGATTTATTTATTAATTTTTGTGGAATTTCCAGAAAATAGTCATTAAAAGTGTTTGCTATTTCCTCTGGATTATTAATCACTTTATTATTTCTGGTCAGTGTAATGTTCCTTTGTATTTTAGCAGATTTTCCAGTTTCTTTCTTTATCACGGACCACATAGCCCTGTTTTTATTAGATGATTGGGAAATAAAATTATCATTATGCATTTTGTTTGCTAGTCTTATTACCTTATTTAATATGCTAGTGTATTTTTTGTAGTATAAATTGAATTCAGGTGTTGTGTGGTATTGTTTATATAATATGTGTAGAAATTTCTTTCTTTGACATGAATTTATAATCCCTGTTGTTATCCAATTGCTAGTTTTGTTATTTTGAACAGTTCTTCGTTTAAAGGGGAATGCTATTTCAAAATAGTGTTTTAGGGTACTGTTAAATGCATTAAATTTATCATTTACATTTTCTAGTTCATACATTTCTAACCATGTTTCCTTATTTAATAAGTCATTGAAATATGTAACATTTGATTCAGTGAATGACCTACACTTTGATTTTACTCCATTATCATTATTATTGATTACTTCGGATACTTCAAAACTCAGTATTTGTCCATGGTGGTCACTAAAACCCGGACAATAAACTTCTATTGAATGGTGATATTTATCTGTATTTATAAAAATTTGATCAGGAGTGGTTTTACTAAATTTGGTTATTCTTGTTGGTGTATTTACTGTAGGTTTCAGTCCATAGGAAATTAGTAACTGTGTTAATAATTCACAATTTCTATCAAGTTTTAAGAAATCCACATTTACATCCCCACAAATTATTATATCGAAATTTACTTTGCTCATGTTATTGAGTAACAATTCTAATGTATCTATAAATAGAGGAAACTTTCCTGACGGAGAACGGTATACGCATACAATTATTAACTTAAACTGCTGAATATTTACGGCAGAGAATTCAAAGTCCTGTTCCATAATTAGATAATCATGAGCTGTTATCTGTTCATGATCTAAATTATTTCATAAGAAGATGCAAGTACCACCATGGCTAATATTACATCTAGAGTATTTACTAGCTTGTATATACCCTGGGAATTGAATTAATTCGAGTTGTTCCTCTTTCAGCCAATGTTCTGAAATACATAGTGCTGAGATGTCTTTAAGTTCATTTTTAAGCATTAGATTTATGTAATCAATTTTATTATAAAGAGACTGGACATTCTGGTGGTAAATTTTAAATTTGTTACTTTTGCAAGCTTGTGTTGGTGATTTATTTACATTATTTTTTTTTATTTGCGAATTGACCACTTCGGATCACGCTACAATTTCATTTTTTCTTTGCCTGAAGTTTCCTCTTCCTCCAGTACTCCTTCATATGGGCGCTATGCTGTTTCTTCTGCTCATCCGTCCAGGCTCTTCCCTTCTTTGTGGTTCTTGTGACGTGAAACCCTTCCAAATGTTGAATTATGTACCGAAATGTTTCCCTGTTTGACATCTGAACTTCCTGGATGTTGGAATTTTCGAGATCTTTCCGAACTTCCTTAATCCATGTCGTTGTTGTCTTCTTGTTCCACAGGTAGTCGAATAACTGTTTGGTTAGTCTAGTTTTGTCCATTCTGTACAAGTGTCCGAGAAACGATAACCTCCTCTTCTTCATGGTCTCTGAGATTCTCTCCACATTTTTATAGACTTCATTGTTGCTCCGAAGTTTCCAGCCGGTTTCAGTCTGGACTGGGCCCATGATTTTCCGTAGTATTCTTCTTTCTAGGATCTCTAGCTTCTCCAACTTGTAATTCATCGAGAGGCATTCGCTGGCATACAGGCATTCTGTTTTTACTACCGTGTTGTAATGTTTTAGTTTGGCATTCCATGAGATGCATTTCTTGTTGTAGATGATTTTAGTTAGTCCATAAGCTCTTTCCATTTTTGAGATACGATCTTCTACAGCAGCTTTCTCTAGGCCGTTCTCTTGTATGGTTTCACCGAGGTATTTGAACTTTTTCACCCTCTGAATCCGTCCAATCTCTGTTTCAAGGAATTGTGGTCCATGTTTGTCATTCATCATGAACTTGGTCTTCTCTTTCGAGATCCTAAGTCCTGTCTTGCTAGCGATCTTTTCTAAGAGGTTGATCTGTATGGCCGCTTCTTCTAGGTTCTCTGAAAGTATCGCAAAATCATCAGCGAAAGCCAAGCAATTGACTTTGATTCCTCCCGTTTTTCGTCCTAGGCAGATCGGGGCTATCTCTTGATTTTCAAGTTCGGAATTCCAAATTCTCACAATCCTTTCGAGGACACAGTTGAATAGTAATGGTGATAATCCATCACCCTGTCGCACACCTGTCTTGATTTCAAATGACTGAGACAATTCTCCCATGAACTTCACCTTAGAAGTTGTGGCTGTTAAGGTTTCTCTGATAATATTGGCCAGTTTGGTTTTGACTCCAAATTCTCTAATGATCTTATCTAGGGTCCCTCTGTCCACCGAGTCGAAGGCTTTTTTGAAGTCAATGAATGAAACCACTATACTTTTGCCGTTCAGCGCTCTGTGGCGAATTATTGATTTCAAATTTAGGATTTGTTCGGCACAGGAGCGGCCTTTCCGGAACCCACCTTGGTATTCTCCAAGTTGCTTATCTAGGATTCCTTCTATTCTATTCAGAAGTATCCTTGAGAGGATTTTGTAAGTGACTGGGAGTAGCGACACGCCTCTGTAGTTGTTAACATTTTGTTTGTTCCCTTTCTTATGGAGTGGGTGGATCAGCGCTGTTTTCCATTCGTCTGGTAGCTTTTCCGTCTCCCATATTTGTTGGAAGATATGGTGCAGGTCGTCTAGGATTTCCGGTTCTGCCCACTTCAACATTTCTGCTGATATGGAGTCTTCCCCGCTTGCCTTATTGTTCTTGAGACTTTTCAGGGCTTCCTTTATTTCTTCTTTTGTTGGTGGCATATCATCTTCTGAGTTTATAGGATGAGTCTGAAATTCTAGTTTGTTGGTTGGAGGCGGGCAGTTGAGGAGTTTCTCAAAGTATCTGGCTAATATATTGCAGTTTTCTTGATTGTTCAGTCCAATTTTTCCTTCTTCGTTTTTGAAACTTATACTTGGAATTTGGTATCCTCTAAGCTTGTCCATGAAGGTTTGGAAAAAATCTCTGGTGTTATTCTTAGTGAAGTCGTCCTGGAGGTTTTGTAACGTTGCGTTCTCAAACGATCGTTTGGTCCTTCGGAATACATTATTACATTATTATTATTATTATCATAATTGTTATTATTATTGTTGCTAGGCAAATCCGAAATACCATTGTTGCACTCCGTTAAATTTGACTTGAAAAGATGTGAATGCCAAACCTCACGTTTGGCTTCTTCTACCAGTTTCCCTGCTTCCACTCTAATGATATTACTGTTGAATTATTCTTACCATTTGAATTTACAATTTTGCAGATTTCATCACTACGATACTCTTTTCCTAATCTATTTAAGTGTAGGCCATGTCGAGTGTGGAACTTCCTGTCTAATTTACTTACATCTACAATTTGGACATTTGGAAAACTCTTACAAATTTTATGAATTTTTCCATTTGTAGCCTCTATTTCTACATTTACACATGATTTGGGAATTAAATCGTATCTCTGCGGAATGTTTACAATAATGACATTTGTTTTTTGCATGGATGGCAATGTACCCTTTAAATCTTTGATTACCTTTTTACTCTCATTTCTATAGACGTCGTTTGCTCCCGCGATGATCACTGCGTAGTCCTTTGCAGTAACGGACGCACAATCTCCTATCATCCCGTTCGTGACTTCTGCAATTTGAGCTCCTGGCTTCACTGTCGAAGTGACCTCCATTTCTCGGCTTCTCTCCAATACGCTTGCTGCTACATCTCGCCCGTGGCTATCCGCAAATATCCGCATCTTCCTGGATTTTCTCTTTATCACTTTCTTCTTTTCTTCTTGAGGAAAGTCATCATTTTCTTCGACAAGCACTCCAAATGAATTTGATACGGGAATTTCAGTAACATGTACTCCATTTATAGGCCTAGGCTTATTCAATCTTACCTTACCAGCAATCACTGTCGACCAAGTTTCCTTGCTTTCCTCTCTGTTTCCTTTTAATTTATTCAACTCTTCCATTAACTTAGCAATATCTTCCTTTAGCAGCTTTATAATTTCGTCTTTTGAGGACAGTTCGTTTCTCAGGTTATGACATTCGCATGACGGTAGGGGTAGGCCTACATTACGACAGTCGGTTTCACTTTTCTCCTCATTCAATTTTACCTGAGATCTTGTGATGATTTTATTTGCATTTTTTACTTTTATTTTGCACGACGAGCATAAATCCGTTACGGTTACACAACCTGACGAGACACTAACACTGTTTACTGTCGTCATACTAGAGATCTAAGTTAGCCTAGATGTTTACACCAAATTACACTAAATTTAATTTAATTATTACTACCTAATAGAATTAATCTAATTACCTACCAATAAAGAAGAATGTGAAATACGTATATCTTCCAATCGTGTGAAGTCTCGTAAAAGCACCACTGCTCTACTTGGTTCAAAAAGTGATTGAAGAAGTCACCGAATTTTTGGATACACGTTCCCACAACTTAGTTTAAGTTTATTTAAATTATCAACAAGAATTTCTAAATACTATCAATATTCCGTATTACACTTGATCTAAGGAAAGTAAATTTATAGATTTTAAGCCTCTGTTATAATATTTTACCACTTTTATCAAATATTTACACTAGCTGCTATTTCACTACACTTTCACTGTGACGCCATCTTGGAGCTTGGAGTACCACAGGCGAGGGGGCTCTGGGGCGTTAGCCGCTGGTTAGGTAAGGGGCGTGGTGGCTCAGCGGTCTAGCTGTATGCCTTCACCAAGGCGGTCCGGGTTCGATTCCCGGTCAATGCATGTGAGATTTTCGAAGTGAAATGCCATGTCCTGTGGTTCGGATTCCACGTAAAAAGGAGGTCCCGTGGCTCATGATCTCGAGATTAACGGTCACGTTAAACTACAAGCTTGCTTGCTTTTTTTGCTGGTTAGGTTTGTTATAGTATGTAAAACATTAATATGATAGAATTTATGTCAGCTACTACGTTAGGTTTTTATATATAAAGTTGG
Organism: Meconema thalassinum; assembly: GCA_946902985.2. NCBI lineage: Eukaryota > Metazoa > Arthropoda > Insecta > Orthoptera > Tettigoniidae > Meconema > Meconema thalassinum. The sequence goes on from OX336390.1 coordinate 899,137,187, forward strand.
CAAGATGGCGTCACAGTGAAAGTGTAGTGAAATAGCAGCTAGTGTAAATATTTGATAAAAGTGGTAAAATATTATAACAGAGGTTTAAAATCTATAAAGTTACTTTCCTTAGATCAAGTGTAATACGGAATATTGATAGTATTTAGAAATTCTTATTGATAATTTAATAAACTTAAACTAAGTTGTGGGAACGTGTATCCAAAGATTCGGTGACTTCTTCAATCACTGTTTGAACCAAGTAGAGCAGTGGTGCTTTTACGAGACTTCACCCGATTGGAAGATGTAAGTATTTCACATTCTTCTTTATTGGTAGGTAATTAGATTAATTCTATTAGGTAGTAATAATTAAAATAAATTTAGTGTAATTTGGTGTAAACATCTAGGCCAACTTAGATATCTAGTATAACGACAGTAAACAGTGTTAGTGTTTCGTCAGGTAGTGTAACCGCAACGGATTTATGCTCGTCGTGCAAAATAAAAGTAAAAAATGCAAATAAAATCATCACAAGATCTCAGGTAAAATTGAATGAGGAGAAAAGTGAAACCGATTGTCGTAATGTAGGCCTACCGCTGCCGTCATGCGAATGTCATAACCTGAGAAACGAACTGTCCTCAAAAGACGAAATTATAAAGCTGTTAAAGGAAGATATTGCTAAGTTAATGGAAGAGTTGAATAAATTAAAAGGAAACAGAGGGGAAAGCTAGGAAACTTGGTCGACAGTGATTGCTGGTAAGGTAAGATTGAATACGCCTAGGCCTATAAATGGAGTACATGTAACTGAAATTCCCGTCTTAAATTCATTTGGAGTGCTTGTCGAAGAAAATGATGACTTTCCTCAAGAAGGCAAGTGATAAAGAGAAAATCCAGGAAGATGCGGATATTTGCGGATAGCCACGAACGAGATGTAGCAGCAAGCGTATTGGAGAGATGCAGAGAAATGGAGGTCACTTCGACAGTAAAGACAGGAGCTCAAATTGCAGAGGTCACGAACGGGATGATAGGAGATTGTGCATCCGTTACTGCAAAGGACTACGCAGTGATCATCGCTGGAGCAAACGACGTCTATAGAAATGAGAGTAAAAAGGTAATCAAAGATTTAAAGGGTACATTGCCATCCATGCAAAAAACAAATGTCATTGTTGTAAACATTCCGCAGAGATACGATTTAATTCCCAAATCATGTGTAAATGTAGAAATAGAGGCTACAAATGGAAAAATTCATAAAATTTGCAAGAGTTTTCCAAATGTCCAAATTGTAGATGTAAGTAAATTAGACAGGAAGTTCCACACTCGGCATGGCCCACACTTAAATAGATTAGGAAAAGATTATCGTAGTGATGAAATCTGCAAAATTGTAAATTCAAATGGTAAGAATAATTCAACAGTAATATCATTAGAGTGGAAGCAGGGAAACTGGTAGAAGAAGCCAAACGTGAGGTTTGGCATTCAGATCTTTTGAAGTCAAATTTAACGGAGTGCAACAATGGTATTTCGGATTTGTCTAGCAACAATACTAATAACAATTATGATAATCATAATGTAAATAAATCACCAACACAAGCTTGCAAAAGTAACAAATTTAAAATTTACCACCAGAATGTCCAGTCTCTTTATAATAAAATTGATTACATAAATCTAATGCATAAAAATGAACTTAAAGACATCTCAGCACTATGTATTTCAGAACATTGGCTGAAAGAGGAACAACTCGAATTAATTCAATTCCCAGGGTATATACAAGCTAGTAAATACTCTAGATCTAATATTAGCCATGGTGGTACTTGCATCTTCTTAAGAAATAATTTAGATCATGAACAGATAACAGCTTATGATTATCTAATTATGGAACAGGATTTTAAATTCTCTGCCGTAAAAATACAGCAGTTTAAGTTAATAATTGTATGCGTATACCGTTCTCCGTCAGGAAAGTTTCCTTTATTTATAGATAAATTAGTATTGTTACTCAATAACGTGAGCAAAGTAAATTTCGATATAATAATTTGTGGGGATGTAATTGTGGATTTCTTAAAATTTGAAAGAAATTGTGAATTATTAACACAGTTACTAATTTCCTATGGACTGAAACCTACAGTAAATACCCCAACAAGAATAACAAAATTTAGTAAAACCACTCCTGATCAAATTTTTATAAATACAGATAAATATCACCATTCAATAGAAGTCTATTGTCCGGGTTTTAGTGACCACCATGGACAAATACTGAGTTTTGAAGTATCCGAAGTAATCAATAATAATGATAATGGAGTAAAATCAAAGTGCAGGTCATTCACTGAATCAAATGTTACATATTTCAATGACTTATTAAATAAGGAAACATGGTCAGAAATTTATGAACTAGAAAATGTAAATGATAAATTTAATGCATTTAACAGTACCCTAAAACACTATTTTGAAATAGCATTCCCCTTTAAACGAAGAACTGTTCAAAATAACAAAACTAGCAATTGGATAACAACAGGGATTATAAATTCATGTCAAAGAAAGAAATTTCTACACAAATTATATAAACAATACCACACAACACCTGAATTCAATTTATACTACAAAAAATACACTAGCATATTAAATAAGGTAATAAGACTAGCAAAGAAAATGCATAATGATAATTTTATTTCCCAGTCATCTAATAAAAACAGGGCTATGTGGTCCGTGATAAAGAAAGAAACTGGAAAATCTGCTAAAATACAAAGGAACATTACACTGACCAGAAATAATAAAGTGATTAATAATCCAGAGGAAATAGCAAACACTTTTAATGACTATTTTCTGGAAATTCCACAAACATTATTAAATAAATCACAGGTAAATACACTAAATTCCAATAATAAAATAAATATATGCAGTGATTCTTTATTTATAAATCATGTCACAAGTGAAGAGGTAAGCATAGTTATAAAAGAGCTAAAAATAAATTCTGTGCTGGCATTGATGGCACCCCTGATGCAATTTTAAAGAAATGCGCAGAAAATATAATAAATCCACTTACGCACTTAATAAACAGTTCAATTCTCTCAAGAACTTACCCGGATATTTTGAAGTTATCAAAAGTAATTCCAGTGCACAAAAACGGTTCAAAAGATGAATTAGATAACTATCGTCCTATTACCTTACCAACTGGTATTGCAAAAATTGTGGAAAAAATTATGTATAAGAGACTGATCAGTTTCATAGAAAAAATAAAATATTATCAAACTCACAACATGGATTCAGAACGGAAAAATCTACACAGACAGCAATTTACGAATGTAGTAATTGTATTCTGAAATTAATTGACAATAAGGAACATGTAACTGGCTTATTCTTGGATTTATCGAAAGCATTTGATGTTGTTGACCATAAAATCATCCTTACAAAACTAAATCAATATGGTATTAGAGGTCTAGCTAATAAATGGATAGAGTCTTACTTAACAAGGCGTAAACAAATAGTAAGCTTGAGACACAAGGATGATGGAACCAAATTACTTAATGAAACATTGTCCAATGAGGGAATTATTGAATTTGGAGTACCCCAGGGATCGGTTTTGGGCCCACTACTCTTTCTTCTATATATCAATGATATAACACAGAACGTTCATTCACATAAGGAAATTTTGTTTGCGGACGATACAACACTCGTAATAAAAGGTGAAACTAAACAGGTCATACAGCAGTCTGCTGACTCCGTTACAGGAGAGTTAACCAAATGGTCACAAGATAATCGCCTCATAATAAACTATATAAAACAGTATGTCTAAATTTCCACACTATACAGAATAGGAATCCTGTGAAACCCAATATAACATTAAATGGTCATCAAATAGAAAATAAATCAGAAACAAAGTTTTTAGGACTATGGATACAACAAGACTTGAAATGGAATATTCATATACAATATCTGAATACTAAACTGAACTCGATGTGCTTTGTGTTACGTATTTTGAAAACCTGCACTAGCATGTGCACATTAAGAAATACTTATTTTGCTTATTTCCATTCATACTTAAGATATGGGATCATATTTTGGGGTATGTCGCCAGATGTACTAAGCACGTTTAGGATACAAAAGAGGGCGATTAGAATTATGGCAAATGTAAACTCTAGAGAATCATGTAGACCTCTGTTTAAAGATTTAAACATTCTCCCACTGCCCTGCATATATATCTTTTAAAAGTATTATGTTTTTAAAAAGAATTTAATGAATAAAGATGTTTTTCTTAAAACAAACAATGATATTCATAGGCATAACACAAGACAAAATCAAAACATTCATATTTCATACACACACACAAGCATATATCAAAAAGGAACTTTTCACACTGGAGTTAAATTATACAATAAACTACCCCAGTATATAAAACTGGCCCCAAAAATAAAAACCTTTGATGGAATGTTGAAAGCTTATCTGCAGTGCCATTGTTTTTACTCAGTTGTTGAATATCTTAGCGTATAGAAGCGATGAAATCTATAATTATATTTTACTTTTTAATTTAATTGTAATACCTAGCTGTATGTTGTTGTATTTATAGAATTAAGTTTTCATATTATGATAATAGAGTGAGGTGTAAATAGTTGTGCAATAAGATTGTATCTATTAAGATTTGCTATTATAATAAGTTAAAGTTATAATATTAGTAATATATACCTGTTAGTTCTTTTATTTTATAGTTGTAAATTCTGACGTGTCCTATATCAAAAATGCATTGAATGCATGTATTTGATCATATGGAATTAATAAAAATCTATCTATCTATCTTCAAGAACCAACTGATTTGCCTTCCGTTGGAATTCTATACACATCGAATTTGAAGAATGACAAGTTGATAATACAGTAAATTTTCATTTTAAAGAGTTTGTAACAGTCAATTGAGTGTTATTGGCAAATGCTATTTGAAATAAAGAACAAAATGATAGTACCTGTGCGCCATCTGTTGGAGCTAGTTCAGGATGCCCCTATCCTATACAAACAGGTAGAAGCGATTGCGCTCTAATAGCTCTCTCCGCTCAAAACAAACAACACACGACCGTGTTTACGGTATACGTAGGGTTGGCAAAATCCTATTTGTCAAATAAGCCACGCCTACAATGGCCGACACAACTGAAATTTCACTATATAGGCCTAAGTCGTGTTATAAATTAGGATGGTGGGTGGGTTATAGACAGCGGAGGAGACAACATCTATTAGCAGATCACTATTGTTTAAAAAAAAGGCAGTCATCGGAACGCGTTAGGCTGTAAACATTGTCAAAAACCATTGGATTGGACAAATCGAAGGTTAGAATGGTCTGGAGTAGTTGCCGCTTTCACCGCTCGCAGCTATTGGGGCAGGTTGACACAAAACTATTGATCTGGACGTGTTAGGCTGTAACCATTGGATTGGACAAAACGGAGGTTAGAATGATCGGGTGTTGGTGCGGCTTAGTACCAAAATGGTCAGGTTGGCAGTACTGTTCTGATGATGGTTGATGTGAATAATGGCATCCACAGCTGGAAATTCGTCTATAGCCTATAATAATAAGGGATTATTGCAGCCATTGGCTATGCATATAATTAATAAAATCTAAAATCATAAGTAAACTAATTGTTATTCCCTAGGAATATCAAAGATTCATGTCTTAATGTGCAGAATATAGCGTGGAATCTTCCACATTGTTCTCCACAGCGCTCACACAAACATTCGTCACACGGATGATGGAACTTTTTGGTGCGACACATTTTATAACAGAAACCATGTATGGCAACGCGCGTGAGAATATGTCTCAGCCATTGAACTGGAATGCCGATTGTATGGGAGGAAAGTGAGGTTTGTTGGTGCGACTAGTTACGCCTGGTAGTGCACGTCAAGGAGGAGAATTTGACGTATACGAACGAAAGGATGATGTATGTACGTCGAGATACAAGTAAAATAGGTACTTTTGAACATTTAAGCGAACGGTAAACTAAACGGGACTTACGCCGAAATACATATTTCAAAACATCATGTAGTAATTTGATACTTAAAATGGCTAGGAATATACGCCAACATAAAATATTATATTGCAACCTGATTGTTCATCGTTTTATCCTTAGATCAAAGGCAGCATACACAGTAACTATAGGCCTACTGGCAAAAATACAAGCCGTACCTACATTAAAACAAAATTAAAATAAGGTTAGGCTGGGAATGACTAAGGATAAAGAAAAAAATATGATAATTAGTATTCAACATTTTTATTGACTCAAAGGCAGCAGTCATATGTGTGTGAATATGCATAAGCCTACAACTAAACAATTATATAGATTCTTAGTGAACCAAAATACATAGCCTACTTTATTTATACAAAACACCCACATGTTCAGTATTCTTCAAAGCAATGGGGCGTGGTAGCGCAATGGTCAAGCGATTCGCCTCTCACCATGGTGGACCAGGTTCGATTTGTTGAAATATGTGGCCATGGTTGGTGTTGGTCACACTGTTAATTATAAACCTGGTCCATAGAGATATGTTTCTCTTTTGTTTTTGTTTTGGTGTGTATAAAAAGAATGTTGTATCACCTTGTTCGTTCAGTTCTGTTGTAGTAAATGTCAAGTACATTAAACGTGTGTTCCATTTCAATTGCCTGTGTGCCTCGTAAACCTACAGGTTATGGGCCCAGCCACGAATCCACCGTGCGAATATAAAGTGCGTATGATAGACTGATTGTTTTATGAACTGTGAATTCGGCTACGTAGCGAAATTCAACATGTCTGCAACCAGCACCTCGTTACCGGCTATAGATAAGCTGCGAGGTAGTCTAAATTACGTGGATTGGCGATTCGAGATGGAAAACGTCCTAAGACTCGAAGATCTGTGGAGCTGTATAGTTGGCTACCCGGATGGAGATACTACAACATCTGCGAAGAAAGCAAAAGACGAAAGTCGGGCTAGGGCCAGACTTAACCTCATGGTGGATAAATCAATTTTCCCAATCGTCATGCCTTGTAAGACCGTGAAGGAAGTCTGGGAAGCTCTTGAAAAGGCCTACTCAGATAAAGGAGTGAATCGGCGGATCGTCATCTTGAAGAAATTGTGCAAAGTTAAATTAAAGCACTACAAGACGATGGAAGAGTATGTTAGTGAGGTTATGGGACTTGCTCAGCAACTTGCGTCTATGAATAAAGCACTGGACGACGAGTTTGTGGCAGCTCTTATGCTGAAAGGTCTACCAGATAGGTTTCAGCCTATGATTATGGCTCTGGAAAGTTCCGGAACAGACCTTAGTGCAGACACAGTTCGAACCAAGTTGCTACAAGATACTACTTGGAGTGGGAAAAGTACTTCCAAGCCATTCAAGGATTCTGTTCTGTTTTCACGAGAAGACAAGACGAAGAAGAAGCCCTTCTGCTGGAAATGCAAGAAGCCAGGACACTGGAAGCGGGATTGCAGGAAAGAGGAGATGCAGAGCTCAACTCAACAGAAGTCGAAGAAAGACAAGATGATGCTGGCGACCGATGGACAGGCATTAAGTGCAAGTACAGGGGCCTGGTTCGTTGACTCTGGTGCTACTAAGGATATGAGTTCAAGCAAGACTGCGATGGTGAACTTCACTGCTGGTCCTAATCTGGAGATCAGTACAGCAAACAATCAAAAATTGTATGGCCAAGGATCTGGTAATGTAACTGTTCAATTACAAAATGGTATTTCACAAACCTTGTCCAATGTAGAATATGTTCCTGGTCTCACTGCTAATCTTTTATCTGTGTCTGCTGCTACTCAAAGGGGTATGCTGTGGTATTCACCGACAATACTTGTGAAGTTTATGATAGTGAAAACTTTGTTGCTACAGGTAATGTAGCACTGACTGCGAGTAATGTGGGGGGTGTTTACCAAGTCAATGCTCTCAGTGGTCAAGCTAATATTTGTTCAGAGGACTCAGAATATTTATGGCATAAACGACTAGGCCATCTTAACAACCACAGTATGAAGTTGTTAAGAGATAGTCTCACTCATGGAATTAATTTCTCAGATAATGGTTTTAAAAACTGTTTTTCATGTGCTGAAGGTAAACAAGCTAGACAACCATTTAAGTCAAGTAAGAGTAAAACTGTATGTAAAAATAAGCTAGATCTTATTCATTCAGAATTATGTGAGCCTATGCCAGTTCCATCTTGGAGCAATGCTCGCTATTTCTTGACCTTCATTGATGATCATTCTAGAAAGGTTTTTGTGTATTTCCTTGCTAAGAAAAGTGATGTTTTGGATTGCTTTATTGATTTCAAGGCACAGGTTGAGAATCAGTGTGAAATATCTATTAAGGTCCTACGCACTGATAATGGTGGTGAATTTTGTAGCAAAGCTTTTGAAAGGCTACTTAAATCAGAAGGTATTCAGCAACAAACTACAACTAGCTATTCTCCACAGCAGAATGGTGTAGCTGAACGCATGAATAGAACATTGCTTGATAAATGTAGAGCCATGATGAGCGAGTCTAAAGTAGATAAACGCATGTGGGCTGAAGCAATAAAAACAGGTCCCCAACCAGAAAAATTCCAGGTAAAGTTCCAGAGGAGATCTGGACTGGTAACAAGGTCAATATGGAGCATCTAAGAATTTTTGGTTGTGTAGCACAAGTTCATGTTCCTGATCAAAGGAGAAACAAGTTGGATCCTAAAAGTGAAAAACACATTTTCTGTGGTTATTGTGAGGACAGTAAAGCCTATAGATTCATGCATCCTGTTACTCATCAACTTGTTAAGTCCAGGGATGCACAGTTCTTTGAAGATGTGTTCCAGGAGGTGTCTGATGTGTCTCCAGGTAATGTTGGTCCATCCTTGCAGATTAATGAACCTGCAATGTTGCAGATCTCAGTTCCCACTGACAGTGAGGCAGAACTCGACAACTCAGGGGATGGGGCAGAGTGCATTTCGGAACTTGAAAGCGTATCGCCCATTAGCAGTGCTGGTGTGGCTGAGACTGTTGACTCAGTTGATTTAAGCTATGTCCCTAGTGGAACAGATTCAGACTGCAGTGATTCTGTGGGCTCTGCCACCATCGTCAATGAGCCAATGGAGGGGGATGCCGAAGGTAATCAAAGGTATCCTAGGCGCCAACAAAAGCCTGTAGACATGTCAGACTATGTGACATACTTGACTCTCACTGATGACTCTGAACCTAGTACAGTTAAGGAGGCACTGTCCTTGCCTGATAGGGTTAAGTGGGAGCAGGCTATGAAAAGAGAAATGGAGATACTTCAGTTAAATGACACATGGGATCTAGTTGATAAACCCCAGGGCAAGAATGTTGTCAGTAGTAAGTGGGTTTTCAAAGTAAAAAGAGACTCTAATGGTAACATTCAAAGGTATAAAGCCAGACTTGTGGCCAGGGGCTTCACCCAAAGGTACGGAGTAGATTCTACAGAAACTTTCTCTCCTGTTGTTCGACACAGCACGTTAAGGATGCTGCTTGCCTTGGCTGTCCAAACAGATCTGAAGGTGGTACATTGGGATGCTGAATCTGCTTTTCTCAATGGAAAGTTAGATGAAGAGATCTACATGTATCAGCCAGAAAGTTTTGTCAAGAGAGGTTCAGAGCATAAAGTTTGCAAGTTAAAAAAATCTATTTATGGCTTAAAACAATCTTCTCGTTTGTGGAATGAGCGAGCTCACTCTGTTCTTGTCAAATTGGGTTACAAAAATTGTGCTGATGAACCCTGTGTGTACTTTAAGAAACAAGCCCAAGGTATGGTAATTATTGCATTATATGTGGATGATTTCATTGTGGCTTATAATGATGAGTCTGAGATCAAGTCATTGAAGACCTGTATTGATAAAGAATTTAAGGTACGAGATCTTGGGCCAATTTCTTATATTTTAGGTATTAAAGTAAGGCAAGATAAGAAGAATGGTACAATGTATCTTAGCCAAGAGCAGTACATCAGTGAGATTGCAAAGAAATATGGTATGCACGATGCACGTCCCATTGGTACTCCCTTGGAAACCAAACCAAATCTTGGTGTTTCTGATACAGAAACTAGTGATCTTCCTTATAGAGAACTCATAGGTTCGCTCATGTATTTAAGTGTTTGCACGCGTCCAGATATAAGCTATGCGATATCATATCTCAGTCAATTTAATCATTGTTACAATGAATCTCACTGGTCTGCTGCAAAGCGAGTGCTGCGTTATTTAAATTGCACAAAAGACTTGTCACTTAAGTATGTCAGGAATGGAGGTCAATTCATGGGATTTGTTGATGCTGACTGGGCTAATGATAGCAATGACCGAAAATCATACAGTGGTTTTGTGTTCAAAATGGCAGGTGGTGCTGTATCATGGGGGGCTCAAAAGCAAAAATGCATTTCCTTATCATCTACTGAAGCAGAATATGTTGCACTGAGTGAAGGTGTAAGAGAAGCTGTTTGGTTGAAACGTGTCAAGTCACCCATCATATTATTATTGAGTGATAGTCAATCAGCTCAAAAACTGGCAAAAAATCCAGTCCACCATAATAGGACCAAACATATTGACACTAAATATCACTATGTTAGAGATGCTTTGGATTCTAAAGCCATATGCATCAAATATGAGGAGACTTTAAAAATGTGTGCAGACATCCTAACAAAGCCTCTTCCTAAGCCTAAGCATATTTATTTTTGTAAAGACTTGGGTCTTAAATCATGTCCTCTACTCCCACAGGTTTAAGGAGGTGTGTTGAAATATGTGGCCATGGTTTGTGTTGGTCACACTGTTAATTATAAACCTGGTCCATAGAGATATGTTTCTCTTTTGTTTTTGTTTTGGTGTGTATAAAAAGAATGTTGTATCACCTTGTTCGTTCAGTTCTGTTGTAGTAAATGTCAAGTACATTAAACGTGTGTTCCATTTCAATTGCCTGTGTGCCTCGTAAACCTACACGATTCACGGTCATGGCAAGTGAGATTTTTGAAGTGAAATGCCATGTCCTGTAGTTCGGATTCCACGTAAAATGGAGGTCCCTTGGCTCATGATCACAAGATTAACTGTCACGTAAAACTACATGCTTCTTTTTCTTCAAAGTAGGTCGAAACTTAGACCTCACATAAGTCATACAGCAAACGATCAGGTCCTGCAGGGAAGATCCCTTAAGCCGAATTATTTTTATCGTCTCCAAGACTGACATCATAAAAGTATACTGGAAAATGTGAAATTTTATGCCTATGCTGATGAAGAAAGTAACAGTAAATATTAGGCTACTTGTCGTTCAATAACTCTCGGTCTTTTCTTGGGTGGCTGAAGCCGATGCTGTGGGAAATTGCATATTGCAGGTACAGCATCATCTTTAAGCAGTGGTTTGTTTCTATTTGAATGAAACAAGTAGCATGTTTATAAAAGTGTTCACAGCTATAGGCCTAATCCATTTCTTTAATAGGCCTACATCTGGGAGTTTCCATGGAAATCTGTAATATAAGCTAGGCGTGGGTTATAATTCTGTGACTAATGACTTATAACCTACAATAGGGCCTACGTTTATTTGTCATGTGCTATTTAGACCTATACCAAAATTTTATGTAAGACGTATCCATAAACGCAGAATAGGCTACTTCATTACAAATCTCAATTCGAAAATAAAGTAGACCGTAAACCTACCGTATTATTGGAAAATGACATACATATAACGTTGCACAGAGGTACATACGATCAAATATATGAAAAGAATCACGACATAACAGCTGACTTGCAACCTAGAGTTAAATGGTATGACAGCTTTTGGTGCGACTAGATACGCCTGGTAGTGTACCAGGAAGCAGTTTTCAGCGAGGGTTACAATGGGAGGAGTTGTTCCAGTAGTACCTACAGTTCAATGGTCTCAGCTCGTACCCCCCACTCTTCCAATCGTCAAAAATCATAGCGTCCGTGGCGCAAAAATCCTACCAAATGTCCTTTGACCCTAGTGTGTCCATGAGTTTTACATATCCTGAAGTAGAAGGTAGCAACTTTTGAAGTCGGAGTTCTTCTACATAATAAACCTCGCGAGTCACCTCTTACACCGGCCTTGAAGGTGTATACTTTGATACACCGAAGGCCTTCTTTATGTAAGTCGCATTCAGTTTCTCCATATTGTTCCAAATACTTCATATTTAAATGTGTCCTAATGCTCTCCAGTCCATAAGTCACAATACCGGTACCTTTTAACCGCAAAAGTTTTAAGGCTGTTTTTATAGATAGCTTAGTCAAATGTTTTACGTCGTTGATGACTTTGGTAGCGACGCTGGGTCTATCCTTGATGTGCAGTGTGAAAACATTGCCAGTTGACTGTAATGTAGGACCTATGTAGGACTACTTGTAAGGTGATACACTCTCAAGCGGTTTTCCTGCAATGTGAAAAATTGCTGGCTTTCCCCCTTTCCTAAAGGTCATAGATTTAGTCTTGTTTCTGTTTAACCTAAGGTCATTGTGTAACGCCCATCATTCTAAGGCGTCGAGAGCAGATTGCAATTCGACCTGTGAACTTGAAGCGAGCACCATGCCATCTGCATATATAAATGAGATTACCCTCTCTGATAATATATCTGTGATATTATCTGCCATAGCAGTGATAAATAACAGAGGGCTTTATGGGTCTCCTTGTAGCACGCCTGTAGTCTGCTCTATTGGGCTTGATGTTGTAATGCCATCGTTAATGACTATATTGTTAGAGCCTAAAATACTTTTGACAAGACGTTTCGTGTAGCTGTTACCTCTCAATAGTCCGTCTAGTTTTTCCAATATTTTCTTCCTGCTAATCGAATCAAGCTTTAGAGAAGTCAATGAATATGGATTGTAACTTTCCCTTCGGTACTGACAGGGTAGACGCAATCTCAGTTTGAAGACCTTGAATTGCCTGGATTGTGCATCTTCCTCGCCAAATTGTGAGTCGCAATGCTATTAGGGATGGCTGGGAGGGTCACATACAGAGGAGGAGGAAGCATCTATTAAAACATCATTCCCTGATTTATTTCTCGTGGTTTGATAAGGTATTTTGGCTAATTCATGTACTATAGAGAATATTATCGCTCGTTCTACTTTCATTCAGTGCTATCATTCTGTTTTAGACCACCTCGTTGTGTAGTGCCTAGCGTTCTTGGCTGTCATCCCGGAGGTCCGGGTTTGATTCTCCGGCTCTGCCAAGAAATGTAATTCTCAAGTGAGGGCTGGGACGGGGTGCACTCAGCCTCTTGAAGCAACTTAGTAGAGGAGGGTTCAATTCCCACCTCAGTCATCCTGGAAGTGGTTTTCCATGGTTTCCCCACTTTTAATCCAGGCGAATGCCAGGATGGTTCCTAACTTAAGGCCACGGCCGCTTCCTTCCCATTACAATCCCCAATTTACAAACACACTAGTTCAGCCATAACAATAACACAGGTTATCACACAAATTCCACACACAAATACATGGGGCTACAAGACCACGATGTCGTAGCCCCTAATATAAGCAACAACCATTTATATTTGCATTTTATATTTGCTTAGGCCCTTCATGGGCTGTATAGTGGCAGGGGTTGACTTTGTTGTTGGTTGACTATTCTTGTAGTTTCATTTAGAAGTATTTGCATTTTTTTAAACATTATGTCTTACCTCTGCTTTATTTATGTCTGTATTTTTAGCTACTGTCTGTTCGCGTTGCTTGTAGCGAGGTACGTCAGGTTTTCATATTGAATTTGTGCCTTATTACATAAAAACCTGTAATTTCTGGTAGAATTTAATCAATTATGCGAATGTTTGTCTTCGAATTTGCCGATGGCGGCCGATGTCGATTAGTAGGGGGATGGTGGTGCTTCTAACTCCCCCCACCACCACTCCTGCCGACGTCACAACGTCAGCCAAGTAAGATTTGATATATCTCGTGAACCAATGGTTGGATTTTAACATGCGACATGTCGTAGGACCCGGGGTGACGCCCCTCTTCCTATGGACAACTTGTTACATTAAAAAAAAAAAGTTTTTGAAAGTAGGCCATATTTTGAAAACCAAACATAATAGAACGTTGTGCAATAGCTTAAACGGAAGGTCTTTGCCCTTTATCTTCTTCTTTATCGTTTAGGCCTACTTAGGACCACGGGACTCGTATCTACTCTTCGGTAAAGTTGTTGCTTTCTTCTTCTTCCAATAGTCCCTCATTTTCTGACTGTGAATCAGTCTTCTTTCTTCTGTCCACTTAGCTCCTGTAGTCTTCTTACTTGTAAGGGACGTTGGGAAAACGCCCTGTCGGATGACCTGACTGAACAGCAGACGGTCACGAGCTTGTTCCAGTGGGATATCTAGTTGTTCCATATCTGACTTAACTGACGCAATCCATTTGTTCTTAGAAGCCTTGCCTCTTCCTGTTACTGTAAATATCCTTTTGCTGAGTCTGTCAGAATCCAGACGTGCCAAGTGTCCATAAAAGGCCAGGCGTCTTTTCCTTATAGACGTGATGATGTCCTCCTGGTGTTCATACAATTCAACATTATGACGGATTCTGTAAATGCCTCCTTCCTCTCTAATTGGACCTAATATCCACCTCAGGATCTTCCTCTCTTTTAACTACAGTTTTCTGAGTGGACCCTTTCTGGTCATTACAAGGCACTCAGAAGCATACAGAACAGATGGCTTGACGACGGAGTTATAGTGTCTGAGTTTGAGGTTCTTGGAGAGGCACTTAGATGAATAGATACTACGACAGGAATGATAAGCCCTTTCAAACTTGGTACATCTGGCATCTATGGCTAGGTTCTCGCTCTGATTCGCAGAAATCCATTCTCCCAAGTACTTAACTGCAGGTACCTTTCGTATGGTAGTGTCTGTGAGAGGAATATAAGAAGGGGCCTCTTTGATATTGGTCATAAATTGAGTCTTCTGGATGTTGATCTTCAAACAAGTCTTAACTGCTACACTATAAAGACTCTGTAGGTTGTAGGTAGCCTCCTCTATGTTATTTGCCAGTAGAATGAGGTCATCAGCAAAAGCTAGGCAAGGGACGAAGAGGTTGTCTCTCTTGTAACCAAGCTTCAGTCCAGCTCCCGGTGGTAGCATCATTCTCCGTTCCCTAATGATCTTTTCCAGTACACAGTTGAAGAGAATACAGGACAGACCATCGCCCTGTCTAACTCCTGTTCTGATTGGAAAGCTTTCGGATAGTTCACCTCTGAATCTGACCTTGGACGTCGTGTTTCTCAGAGTGGCTTGGACTAATCGTAGTGTCTTCCCATCCAGACCAAATTCCCGTAGTATGAAGAAAAGGGTATCTCTATCCACAGAGTCATAAGCTTTCTGAAAATCTACTAGAACCACCACCCATGGATGGCCACCTCGGTTCGTGTAGGTGAGAACTGTCTTAAGATTGTGTATCTGTTCTGGGCAAGATCTGGTCATACGGAAACCAGCCTGGTATTCACCTAATTCTGAGTCTAGCTGTGCAGTGACTCTATTGAGCAAGGCTACAGAGAGGATCTTGTAGGTAATTGGTAACAAGGAAATACCCCTATAATTGTTGAGGTCTGTCTTACTTCCCTTCTTGTGGAGGGGATAAATCACAGCAGACGTCCAACCTTCGGGTAGGGACTCTGTTGCCCATATGTCCTTTATGATTTGATAGATGTTCTGTAAGGACTGGTCATCTGCATGTTTCCACATCTCGGCTACTATGCCGTCTTCACCTGGAGCCTTGTTGTTCTTGAGACCATTCGAAATGATGTTCATTATTTCTTCTATTGTAGGCGGTTGAGAATCAGGATTCCTGTGTGGAGGCTCATGGAAAATAAGCTTTTCATTAGGTTCCTCTGCGTTTAGTAGCTTCTGGAAGTAATCTGCAAGAGTTTTAGGCAGTCTTTATTGTTTAGTTGAAGTTTCCCATCCGGCCCGCGGAGGATGAGGGTAGGAGCTGTATACTGAGCCGTTTGCTTCTTAAGTCCCTTGTACAAATCTCTTGAGTTGTTTCTCTGAAAATCATTTTCAGCCTGTTGCATTAGACTCCTGAGGTAATTCCTCTTGGCTGTGCGGAGGGTGTTAGCTGTAGCTTTCCTTTGCAGGAGGAAGGCTTCATAATTAGCTTCATTTTTTGTTGGTTCCACCTAATCCAGGTTTTACGCCTTTCTTCTATAACCTCATCACAATTTGCATCCCACCATGTCCTTTATTGTTATAACAAAACTGTTTATTTTATTTTTTACATTCTTTCCAAAAAGTCTAATTTTAAAAGTGGGCTATATTTCGAAAGCAAAGCAAAAATAATATTTATATCGTAGGAAATGTGATATTTATGATTTTTTTCGAATAGTCTGCATAACCTTTGAAAATGGCTTGGCATTCTTGGCAAGTATTTCAGGAAATGGCTTGGCACTAAGAGGGTTAAAATGTTCATGAAATGTGGTTGTTGAGAGAGATTCTACTGCTGGGCGTGTGTTTCAACAAGGCTATTACTGACCACGATGGTTGTACTTAATAGAACAATCGATATTTTGATGGGAAGGTTTATGACAGGGCGAGGGTTCGTTCTTTCTGATATTTCATATGGTGGATGGATGGAGGTTAATATCCTAAAATGTGTGAAGCGTGCTAAGATTTTTCTTTTACCCCTGAAGGAGGTCTTTAACGTGTAAACGGTTTTGAGTGACATGACAAATTATAATTCCATGAACAGAACTTGGTTATATGTTGCTTGAAGCTAGTACAGAAAACAAACTTGCTGGGGCAGACTGGCAAGGTGTGAATGTTATTGAGCTTATTGGAATGCGCTGACCTGACTTGACACCAGAGCAATGGAAAAGTACACAGACGCAGAGGACACTTGAAGGTCAAACGCTAAGAATAGAGCTGGCAACAGTGGCGCCAAACCCAACCAAACCAAACCGAATCAAACCTAATTAAACCGAACCAAGCCTAATCGAGAACAAGCCAAGGGTCTACGTGTAAAAGACTTGTGAGTGGATGCTGTCATAGGTGATGTTCAAAGGAAAGGGATAACGCTCTACATTTAGAGGGATGGTAAATATAGTGCATGGTGCTAATGCACACACCCAAGTACATGGAGCACACACGACTATCCCATGCTGTTTTTATGGGTTGACTGATAAAACTTGCTCATTGGTTATTGGGCAAGATGGTCGCTAAACACAACAAGCTTTAAGTAATTGAGGCTAATAATTTATACACGAACTCGCAACAAACTAAACTGTCTTGCTGGCAATGCTCAGACAGTAGGCAGATGACAGAAATTCTTGGCTAACAGAAATACAATCATTTCCGGTTGTCTAATGTTACCAGCTAACCATTTTGTGCTGCAGTGGCAAGCACTCGCGCCTTTTACACTGGAGATATTAACTAAATTTCCAGCTTTGAGGCCTAGAACGAATCAAATTAAGAAATAAGGGCATGGTGGCGCAGTGGTTAAGCTGTTAGCCTTTTCACTAACATACACTAGGGTTTGATTTCAGGTTAATATGCATGCCATAAACATATAAAAAGCAGAGATAATGTTTGAAACCGATTACACTTGTCTCTTTTCAAATTATTACTTGGATTACAAATACAAAGGTGGACTGGGTTTGATATACAGTAAATGCTGCCTATCGCACACCATCTGTAAGGAAGCCCAAAGAGAAAAAGGCCTAGGTAGAGCAGTGGTAAAATCGATATGTGTAGAGAACCACCTAGCGGTTTTATGAACTGGCAAAGCTATGTCGCATAAACAGTGCAGGATACAATCCAGCATCCACAATTTGAATCTTGTGGAACAGAGAAAACACACCCTTCCCTTGATGGATAACCAATGTGTGTAGACGAATGACCTACGCATTAGCCTACCATGGAGTATGACCATGAGGAGGAGGTGTGATTTTTGCATTTTATCATTTAGAGACATGGCTTTTTGTAACTAGTAGATTTAATAGATTTTGTATTTTGTAAATATTTGTTTTTTGTAATTGTAAATAGTGGATTTTGTAAATAGTGGAAACCACTTAGTCCCTTTGCTTTTTAAAGCCCTAGGCAGACTTTTTTAAATTATTTGACTGAGTTGAGAATTTGAAAATGGAAATTATTTGTTTTTAAGGCTGTACAAAGGTGTTACTTGTATTTTAGTAACTTAAATGATTAATATTAATCTTTTGTAATGGTAAATGATAAATTTTAACTAATAGTTCTTTGGGGTGAGTGTGCATGTCAAGGATGTTCTTTGGAAATAAATAGCGTGGTTGTATTTGTTTCCAAATACAGGTATGGTTGTGTGAATGTATGACTATACAGAGAAAGAGAGAGAGAGAGACAGAGTGAAAGCTTGTGTATGTGCGTGAGTGGGTAGCGCTGATTTTTTGACTAGAGCAAATACAGTGAGGAAAGGTGGGGAGGGGGACAATTAACACTGATATATGAATGGTAAATAGTAATTTAGTTTTTCAATAGGTTTTTTTTTTCAAATGCAGTGGTAGATAGGCGTCATTTTGTAAAACAGTATCATTTGCAGTAGTAATAAGCCTGTACGTTTCAGAAAACACATAGACAGACTGCACAATCGCCATGGTTAAGCACCCGCATTAAGATAATTTACAAAAACTTAATATTAAATAAAAATAATGTTTCCCAAATACGAACTTTTGCCATACACAAAATGAAAAAAAAATGTGTAAACAGCAAAATGGAAATTCCATGTTTCCATATCGACAAAAATTAAAAACTTTAAACTTACACTAAAAAAATTAAATGGGAAATTGACAAATGTGTGAACAACAAAATGGAAAATCCATGTTTCCATATCATGAAATTTAAAAAACTTCAAACTGACATTTAAAAAATGCAAATGGAAAATTGACAAATGGCAATGTGTGAAATGTGAAAAAGAAAAAAATGAACAAATGTCTATCATCATTTTTTAAATTAAAAAAACATCGTGCTCTATGGTTGAGCTGTGAATCAAACCCCCTCTACTTATTTGGACCACCCGAGACTGAGTAGGCCTGTTTTAGTCCTCATTCCACTTTTAAAATTTTGTGTCAAAGCTGGGAATTGAACCCAAGAGCTTTGGAGTGCCCACTAACTAAGCTAACCACTACGCTAAAGGCAACTTTACACCACTCTTAATGAACAATGTTGCACAATATTGCGAAAATTCAAATACTGCCTTTAGCACCATTAAGAGCTTCTAAAACTGTTTAATAACTTTTATAATGTGGTTAAAACACTTTAGATTGGTACTTATCTTCTCATTGCAGCGTATTCGATGGTTCCCGGCAATCCGTTACACAGACCTTAAGACATGGCGTCTATTTTAAAAATTCAACACATGGTTGAGAAGAAAGCTTCTCCTGAGAAGAGAGCTAGACTGTCACACTATAGCACCGTAGTAGGAATGAACGAGATATCCAGACACTCGTGTAGCCAGAGCAGCAAGGAGAAGGGAGGGGGGAAACAAAATAAGGTTGGTTCCTCAGTTTAGGGGCTGCGGCAACGCGGTCATGTAGCCCCGTGAATCAAAATTAGATATACATTGTAGGAAACGTAAGAAACACAAAAAAAATATACGCAATACAGTTTCAATGCATAGAATAAAAGTCTTCGTGGAGATAGCAGATAACGACAAGGGCGACATCTGCTTCAAAGTTGCCATAGTTCTTGAGATGACTGGAATTAAGGGGTTCAACGAATTGCCGCATGTAGAGCTGTAGGGTGAACGTTGCAAGGAAATTGCACATCTCAAACAGACTTTAAAACAGAATAAGCAAGTGTACAAAGAAACGGAAATGCATGAAAGGTCACTGTTGGTGTTTGCGAGAAGGGAAATAAAAGAACTAATTGAAAGAAAGAAAGAAAGCAAGCACAGAGCAGTGACTGCTAACTCTAAGGAAACGTATATTCCATAGAATATACCGTGCTGGGGGCGAGACACCAACAGAGAGGAGAAAAAACAGTTTTATGTTTCAAGTGGCATAGGGGGCTATTATGTTCTTAATAAAGCACATTATAGCTATTATGATTCGAATAAAGCACTTTATATCACTTTAATATGCACACACATCTCAATCTACATCTTAACACATTGAGCAATTACAACTAACATCGTCAAAGAGTAAAAGCGTATATACACTCCGCCCTAGTTCCATAGAGGACATAAACTAGATACATAATAGTCTCCCTCACTTATATAAAAACAAATAAAAGGAACTATTCATATTCATTTGGGCACATAGTCTTGCAGATACTGAGGGGGTCACCTGTCTCTGACTGATCTTCTTAAATAATTATCAGCAGGTGATTTAAGGCTCTTTCGGTCAGGGCGTTCATCTGGTTGCAGGATGGTCTGCCTTGTATCATCTGAATTGTGGGTTGCAGGAGGTATATCATCAATCTCTAGTCTTGGCTGGGTTGTTGTTGGTATATTTGGAACACCAAACACTGGAGGATTTGTTGGAGCAAAAGTGACAAGCTTATCTTTCTTTGGCACGAGAGTCGATAATAACTGGTCAACATGACGCTTTAAAATTCGTCCCGAATCCAATTTCACATCATAGTGGCACTGGCCGAGTTTAGTTTGTATAACACCAAACTGCCAAATATCACGGTTTTTCTGGTGAATCCGGACTTGCACTCTCTCCCCCACTTTGAAAGAGCGAACAGGGGGTGAGAAACTGGATATACTCAAGCTCTTTTGGTTTGGAAGTAGAGCATCCAACCGGATACGTAGCCGACGTTTCAAATATAGTTCAGCTGGAGACTGTCCACATGCCAATGGCGTTGCTCTGTATTGAAACAAGATGTTCTGTAACTTAGTCGATAATGGTGCTGGGTCATTTACAGCAGCACGAAGTCGTCTCTTCAAAGTTTGGATGTTTCTCTCGGCTAGCCCATTGGTTGCTGGGTGTCCTGGTGCAATATATTTCTGAAAAATCCCTCTCTCCTTGCAATAGGATCTGAATACATTACTCGTGAAGATATTGGCATTATCTGACACAAGGACATTCGGGTACCCATGTACGGTAAATATATTTTCAAGCAGACTGATAGTAGTTGCAGTGGATGGAGCGTCTTTCACTATTCGGACTTCGACCCACTTGGATTTCGCGTCAACACACATCAAGAAATGGTGGTTATCAAATGGTCCCGCATAGTCAATGTGTATGCGTTCCCAATTTTCTTCTGGTTCATCCCAAGGGTGTATTGGAGCTTTCGGTGGATTTGAACGAGTCTGCGCGCACTCTTCACAAGATTTGATAAGCTTCTCAATGTCTTTGTCTAATTGCGGCCAGTAGACATATCGTCTTGCTAACTGTTTTGTTTTCACAATGCCGAGGTGTGTTAAATGTAACTCTTCCAAAAATTTTCTTTGTAGTTTCTTTGGGATAACAATTCGGTCTTGACGGAATAGAATACCAATTTCAACTGTATATGGCTCATCCAAGGATTGCGTTTGAAGACGTTGCAGGGTGGCCCTAAGTTCTGGGTCTAACATAGTCTCTTCACGGATAGTTTCGTACGTAATGGCTTCACTTGACACTTGAAGAATCGCTTCAGCATAGAGTTGTGAAACTTCTGCATTTATTGGTGTTTCAATGTTTGGCGAGGTAGATGCAACAGGGGCTCGGGATAGGCAATCAACATTTTCGTTATCTTTCCCTTTTTTCACTCTTACCGTGTAGTCAAACCCGGAGAGAAACGATGCATATCTTAGGAGCCTTGCGGATGTCATTTGTGGCAGGCCCTTTTTCTGATGAAAAATACGAGACAGAGGTTCATTGTCCATCACAAGAATGAAATTTCTTGCGAAAATATAGTTGTGGAAGTGTGTTGTGGCGAATATTATTGCCAGCGCTTCTCGGTCAAGCTGACTGTAATTACATTCTGCTGGTGTTAGGGCACGAGATGCATAGGCAATGGGTCTTTCTTGGCCATCCATCTCATGACTTTATACTGCTCCAACACCAGTAGGACTGGCATCAGTTGACAAGATGATAGGCAGTGATGGATTGAATGGGGTTCACATTCACTACATAACTCGGACTTGAGATTCTAGAACGCTGCTTCACAGGCTGCAGACCAGAAAAACCGCTCACCTTTCCGCAATAACTGCCGTAATGGGTGGGACTTCGTTGAAAAATTAGGAATAAGCTTTGCATAATAAGTCACCATTCCAAGGAAGCGTCTCACTTCTTCAATGTTTTTAGGACGTGGCATTTGTGACACAGCTTGAACTTTCTCTGGTGACTTGCGGATCTCATTATACGATACAATATGCCCTAGGTAGTCTATGCTTTCCTTGAAAAATGAGCATTTGCTTTTGTTCAAATGAAGATTATTTTTTGAAAGCCGTACTAGACAGGCTATTAAGTTCTGGGTGCACTCCTCCTTCGTAGTACCATGTATTATGATGTCAAAATAAGCTTCAGCTTTTGGAAGACCATGAAGGATCTGTGATAATATCCTATTACATTCTGAGGGGGCAGTTTTGATGCCAAAACTCAGTCGGTGCATGCTGAAGGTTCCTTTGTGAATGGATATAGTTTGAATCATACTACCTTCTTCATCAACCTTCAGATGTAGATATGTGTCCCATATAATATAAATTATTTAGGCCAGACACCTCTGAAAGGGTTTGCGAGACAAAGCTCGTTGAGTGGAGGGAAGACCAACTTTCCAGAGCCGTGGCTGAGTGGTCGCTCGAAGAATAACTTAACTCCAACAAGATTTCCACATATGAAAATATATTGAGAACAAACAAATACAGGTTTAACAGTTGAGCAAAATCAATTGAAATACCCTCCTATGAAATTGTGGGAGGAACCCCTTACTAAATAACAACTGGCCAGGCCAAGTACGCGCGGGAAACCACGATTAAAAAGAAAAAGAAACAAATAATAGGAAGCCAAAATAATATTAATGAAACAGAAAATAAAACCAGACCAAGTCGACCAACTTACAAGTCAGCGCACCTCAGTGCCCTCTGTGGCTTCAGACCACGAGATCCATTCGCAATATTTGCTAAGTACCAAATCGAAAGATTCTGCCGAACCTCAATTGAAATCTAAATTTCACCCAAAATAACACGTGGGAACTCTTTTGGCAAATAAAATACTTGCACTAGGTGACAAGAGAATTAGTTAAACTAATTTAAAATTAGAAAATGCAAGTTTTGCCAAGATGGCGTTACAACCGACGCTATCACCAAGCTTCAGGCATTAACACCAAAACTCGAAAAATCTGGCGAAAACAAGGCTTCCACCAAGTAATTTCTTATTTCCACCACTCGACGATTCATCAAGGCACGATTTCATCAAGAATTAAATAATTCAGGTCTCAAAGACCGCAAAATATTAACATTTAGACGGAGCGAAAAACTAATACGTCGAACGTACGGCCATGATGCCAATCAACTTCTTAGTAATAATAATGGAAAACAAACTAGTGACGAAACAAAGGACAGTCACTAGTAATTAACACTGTGTCCCACCAAAAGAAACAAGTTCTTCGATTAAAATTTGAAAACAGAAATAAGTAGAATACTTAACTAAACCTAACTTATGTTGGCCACACTAAAGTTTGGAAGCAAGCTAATAGAAAATAATTTTAACAACTTGGAACCATCATTTGCGCAAATGTTTGACCCGTTAGAAAGTTTCAAATCATAGAAATTAAGAAAGCTTGCAATTTTAAAAAAATAACTAAAGTCTTTGCTTCCCTACGTGGTCCAACAGATCACCAACGACACGATGATCGTTAAATCTAAAAAATATAATAAAGAATTCAAATTAAATAAAGTTTTAAAGTTTTCACCAAGTCTCAGAATAATCCGTAGTTGGCCATCTACTCCTACCTTCTAGTCCGGCCATGGGCCGAAGCCCAGAGCCCCACGTCTGCTTTCAACTTAAGTCATCTTGAGAGTGCGGCGTCTCCCAACACTCCGTCCGTTAGCCCGCCAAAGCGGCCCATTGCGCATGCGCGCTACACACGTAGTGCTGCCAAGGTTATGCAGTGGCAGATTTTGAACTATGGAAACAGTTTAAATTATCGAATGTTTCGTCAGGTTGGACAACATAATTTTAAAGAGACATTTCCTATCCAATGCTCGAAAACAGTCCAGGTCCAATTTTAGGTTGGCATTTAATAAGCGGGAAGATTCCTAGTGTTTCATTAGTCACACGGTCACTTTACAAGGCTGAATTTGTATGACCGCGAATTCCGGACATCAATGTTCATAAATTTTGCCACAGACGACAATAATGTCTTTAATGATATTACCATTGTCGTCACAATATTAAGGACCAAGCGATGATATTCGAAATTTTTACCTTATACATTTGGGCAAGATTATACTTCATGAGGTCCACAATCACCTAAGTTACCACTGGGTCCGAAGCTGGGTTAAGAACTGAGTCCAGGTTTATTTTCATGAAATAGGATTGGCGAAAGTTCAGGAAGGGAAGTGTGCAGATGCAATCGGCACAGCCTCCCACCACGAAACGTCCACCAGGGGTGACGAGAGAGAGGGCAGACGAGATTGTAGGATCCATGCATAGTTTGGCTTGAGCTCACCGACTGACAGTCACAACCTGTCACAGCTACTCCATCTCCTGAGCGTGTTACCAGATATCCCCAACATCGACCAGCAAGGCTGCAGAACCAGGTACCAGATGTCAACGGCTCGAACGAAGGCGACAGTAACCCGTGCACTGGCTACTATCACGTTATTTGAGGAGAATTCCCCTCATCATGGACAGACTGCAACAAAATCAAGAACAGCAGAAGAGGGCACAAACACTTAAAGTTCTCTCACAGGATTTTCCTTCTTAGTCGACCTTGTCACCATTTATTTGTCACTACTTGCTTACGAAGTACACGCGTTATTACTTGTTTTCTCTCATGACTTGAATATTCAGGTAAAAAACCTTGATAGTTTCAACTTGGCCATGAAGTTATAAGTTAAAATTTTAGATTACCAAATTAGGTATATTAAAGAAAAGAACATCACAACACGATGTTCGGGAAGCTAACTAGTTCCCCAACCAAAATCCTAACGGTTACATTATAAAGCTTTTACTATTATCATTGACGGGAGCAATCAGACCCATAATGTTACCCCTCAGAACATGGTGACATGGCAGATGAGAACAGGCAAGGATAACAGAACCATTCGAGCCAGCTCCAGATTAGAGACAACTCAAACAATTACATTAGTAAAAATATTAAACTTCAGATAACAGAAATCAGACTGCATACCAAACTACACTCTCTCATTCATCATAGCTGCTTAAGGACAGAACACACTCTCCACTCACTGCACGAGAGAAAATAAAAACGGAACATGCTCACATCTCAACGTCAACACTACCACCGAACAAGATTACTTTTTCAGAACGCATACTTTACTCACTTTTCACCATACACAACAGTGATCTTTTAGAAAAACCAGACACACCCATGGCACCAACTTCAATGAACAGCAATAAGCCACCTCCACTCCACGTACAACGTCAACAGAAATCGTTCTGCTCACTCAATGCGACCACTCGCCTAGACAACCTAGGTCACCCAATGCAACCAATATTACAGCACCACAGACAGGCTGCAATCATCACGCAACCAACATCAACCAACGCAAGATACTAGTATTCCACTACGAATCATCTTACCCCCTTTAACCATCACGGAACAAGAATGCCTATGAGCAAATGCAGGTCATCCTATCCTCAAATGAGTTGATCACAACTCCACTAACACTCAACCAAGGAAAGACAGTTTACACAAGATTATCAAGAAGAAAGACCTGAGACGGTGAGAACGCCTATAGCAGGCTTTCGTCAACAAGGAAAAGAAAGTAATTGTCGTCGAAACTAACTCAGTCATGTCGCACTTAACCACCCACATCACCAGCTTCTGCGAGCAACTCAACTCCATTTCTTACAACCAACATCTCCACGGTACCATGGTGCTCAAGTTCGACCAAAATCACAACTCCAGTCTTCACTGGCAACTCACTCCGACAACACAGTTCAGTAATCTAGCAGTTCCAACAACAATGAGCAATATTCGTCACTATTTACCATCTACCAGTTCCCGAAACGAAACCCTCCAAGGACTACATCTTACTACTTAATGACTGGCAGCAACCTCGAGATCACCAGCCTCACCTTCTCCAGCAGCTTTACAGTACGACAGGTGAGTTCGAAATATGCGTCTTCTCTCTGCATCTTCTAATAAAACAGTTACTTCTGTCGGAAATGACAAGATTTTATACGGACCAGTATATTTGGGAAGTAACTTTCCTGAGACCTTATTTCCATGGGTTTTCTTCCAGAAATTCTTGAC
This sequence comes from Meconema thalassinum, assembly GCA_946902985.2. Lineage (NCBI taxonomy): Eukaryota > Metazoa > Arthropoda > Insecta > Orthoptera > Tettigoniidae > Meconema > Meconema thalassinum. Next base: position 899,163,430 of record OX336390.1, read on the forward strand.
AAACACCAAATCATTCACCTTAAACTTCCCTTGAACTCGACCCTTGTTATAACGAACAGCGAGTTTGTCGTGCGACACCTTAATCGCTTCCTGAGCCTCCTTCCATATTTCTTTTACTCTTTCAGACGACGGTTGATCAGGCAACAAATCATTCAACGACCACAGATTAGTCAATGACGAGTTTGGTGCGAAAGCACATATTAAGGAGAACGGTGTCTTTCCACGCGATTCATGATCCACCGTATTGAATGCATAAGCCAACCTGCAGCGATGAATCCCACCTTGCATGGTTGTCCCTATGATAAGCAATGAGAGCAGCTCTCAAATTCCTATTTACTCGTTCCGCCAAACTGGGGTTTGGGTAATACGGTGTCGTAGTTATATGAGATATAGAATAATCAAAACAAAAGTTTCTCATTTTAACGGATGTGAAAGTCTTAGCATTGTCTGAAATAAGATACTGACACGGACCAAAAGATGTGAAAATACTCTGCAAACATTTAATCACAGAAGTAGAATTACTAACTTTAGTGGGGAAAATCCAACAGAATCTAGAAAAGCCATCGACACAAACCAACGCGAACCTATTTCCAACCTTGGACCTCGGAAAAGGCCCAACGAAATCCACGTACAGCCGTTCCATGGGTCTTGACGCGGGCTCAGATGATAGAAACCCCACCTTGCTCGAGACTGCGGGTTAACTTACATTACATGAACGACATCCTAGCACAAACTTTCGAATATCACGATCCATTTGTTTCCAAGTGAAAGATTTACGGATCTTTTGCCTAGTCTTAAATATCCCCAGATGACCTCCCACTGGAGAATCGTGAAAATACTGAAGCATACCATCAACCAGCTGAACCGGCAACACGACCTTAGGTCTCCTGTCGTGCCTAGCAACACAACATAATACTCCAGAACCCAGAAAATAAGGATGAACAATCTCTCCATTTGACAATTTACTGATGATCCCTTCTAAATTAGGATCCTCTCTCTGGTGAATAGCAATGTCCTTAAAGAGTAAAGGTGAGTTGTTCAACATATGTTGAGCGGAATTAGCTCCCACCACCACATTACTCACAGCTACTGTCTCAACTCCCTTCTTGCCTAACGGAACTTCTTCATACATCCTACTCAGAGAATCTGCCACCACATTTTCAGAACCTTTGATATGGCGCACTTTAAACTTAAACGATGATATACGTGTTGCCCACCTGGCAATGCGCCCGGACTTCCTCGGCCTTGCTAACACCCAACTCAGTGCTTGATTATCAACTTCCTACTCAAATTCCACATGTTCGATGTACAACTTAAATTTCTCTAACGCGAACATCTCTGCTAGTCCCTCCAGTTCGTAGACAGAATATCAAGATTCAGGTCTGGTTAAAGTCCGAGACGCGAAAGCAATCGCCCTCCTACCATCATCTCCTTCTTGAAGTAAAACAGCGGCAACAGCTCCCAGCGAAGCATCGGTCTGAATAATAAACGTTTTGTTGAAATCTGGGACAGCCAGTACAGGTGCGTTACACAAGGCATCCTTAAGATCGTCAAATGCAGCTTGCTGCGACTCGCCCCACTCAAACGGAACATCATTCTGCCTCAACTGATTCAACGGATTGGCACGACGAGCAAAGTCCGGGATGAATTTTCTAAAGAAATTTATCATGCCCACAAACCGAGCTACCCCCTTAACATTGACAGGCACCTTGTAGTCTCTGATACTCTGCATACGAGATGGATCGACAGAAACTCCCTTGGCAGACACAATGTGTCCCAAAAACGAGATCTGTGACTTAGCAAAGGAAGTCTTAGAAATTTTCACAGTTAACCCAGCATTTTTGAGTCTCTCAAACACTTCTCTTAAGTGACGGACATGATCCTTGAAATTTTTACTGAACACCACCACGTCGTCTAAATAGTGGTACAAAAACTTAAATTTTATGCCTGAGAAAACACGATCCAATAACCTGCTCAGAACAGCTCCACCAGTACTCAGACCAAACGGTAATCTATTATACTCAAACAAGTTCCAATCCGTGGCGAACGCAGTCAAATGTTTTGATTCTTCAGCCAACGGTACCTGATTATATGCTTGTGTTAAATCAAGCAGTGAAAAGAAACGAGCGTCTTTAAACCAACAGAAGCAGTTTTGCAAATCTGGCAAAGTTATGGACTCTTGAACCACTTTCTTATTAATTCTCCGATAATCGACAACCGGCCGAAAACCACCGTCAGGTTTCGGAACCAAAAACATCGGCGAAGAGTATGCAGAAATTGACGGACGAATAACACCGTCAGCCAGCATTTTATCAATAATCTTTTTTAATTTTGCCATCTTGGGTGGACTCAAACGATAAGGCGGATGACGAACAGGAATGTCATCTTCGACAATTATTTTATATGTCATTAAATTGGTGACACCTAGCCTATCAGTGAATACCTCAGGATACTCTGAACACAAATTTCGAATAACACAAGCTTGACCGTCAGAAAGATTGCCCAAATCGAGGTCATCAACCCCAAAACTTGCCTCATCCTCAACTTTCTCCTCCACATCCACATGACCGGTTCTAATATCATATCTTTCGGAAGCCGAGAATTTCAACTTAATCTCAGGACAAAAGTTAAACCAAAACGATTCTCTCCCCACATCTAATGTCACTCCAGAATGAGACATAAAATTTGCCCCTAAGAAAACAGGACAAGACAACTTCGCAATAATCCAGAATGGAAACTTCCAAGTAAAATTGTGGATGCGAATTTTCAACTTAACGGAACCCAGAATATCTAACGATGAATTATTTGCTGACACAAGTTTAACGTCCACCTTGGACAACGCTGGAAACTTACAAATCCCTTTCATGGCCTGATACCAATCTTCACTCATTAATGATGCTGCACTACCCGAATCAAGCAAGGCACTCACGTTAGCATCATTTACAAGAATCCCGATCACAGGAGAAGGTAATAATGAATTTAAAGAAATTTTTGCACAATTTTCCCGAAACAAACAGTACCTGACATCGATAAAACCTCATCAGCATGGTCATGATGCCAGTTCTCCTTCTGTCAATCTTGCTTGCAATTACGCTCTCGATCAGAATGACCACTTCCACCACAACGATCACAATGTATAACATTAACTCCTTCACGAACTGTGGCACCCTGTCCAACAATCGCACCTCCTCGATCCTGACCATTCTGCACACGAGCATTTCCATCACGACCCTGATTCTGAGGAGCTCTCACTTCACGATTTCTATCCTGCCCTGCTGGAGGACGAGCATTTCCCCAGCGATTATTCCTACCTTGAAATCTGCTATTATTATTCCAACGAGGTGACATTTCCTTCGGCCTATTACGATTCAACTGGCTCACATGACCTCTCTCGATTCATTCTGTATTACAGACTCAGCATGAACTACAACCTCATTTAACTCCAACACTGTTCGAGCACGGTATCCTACCCTCAATACGGACCTATACTCAGGAGTAATGCCATCCAATATGGGAGAAACAATTTCCCCTTCAGTGAAATTGACAGAAAATACCTTAAGAATATCCTGCAAATAAAAAGTCAGCGACTCCCCAACACACTGGAGACGGTAGAAATACTGTTGTTCAATCGGACCTATCGCTCTTGAAGGCACAACATTTTCTAAAACCAACCCAATAAAAACCATAATTCTAGTATTTCTTGACATAGCTTCAACCACCATTTTCCTCATCAGTCCACTAGTAAGTGGGAACATTAATTGATATATTTGGGCATCAGTTACATCTAAAACCTCAGCATATTCTTCAATTTCAACTAACTCTCTCAAAAACATAATAATTCCGTCAGTAGTATCAGTGCTCATATTTCTCAACCTTGCCACACAAGCTGTCAACGGATGAGCCAAATTTCCAATTTTTTTCTGCGTGAGCACAGAACGACCCGAGTTTCCTTATCTCGAATCACCAGAACCTGCTAATCCTTCTCCACGTCTCACTCGACCAATTGTTTGATTATCGAAATCACCCCGATCATAGAAGTTGAATCTGTCCTTTGACCTTCGGTTACGCCCTTCTGCTGATGACGATAAAGGAACTCTTTGACCATTCGATAAAGTAGATCGATCCACTCGACTAACAGTAAACCTATCCATCCTAGGCAACTCTCTCATATCACCCCGATCAACCAAATTAGCACGTCTACGAACACTATCACTACTGGATACCGAACACACAGGTCTACAATTTGCATTCGAATAAGAATACTTAAGAACACCATACGAGTTACTCATAGTATAAACAGGAAGTACGTTACCCACGTTCACAGATCTAGCACTGGCAACACGACCCACAGCTTCTGTTCTTAACAACGAACGACGTTCATACAGGTTAGGCCTAGCATCAAATTCAGCGCTTCTGTCATCAACACGACCACCATACACAATAGAGGAAGTTGGCACTCCTAACCTAACATCTGACACCACAGAAGTTTCCCTAACCAAATTCAACTCAGCTGGATACGCCTCCCCAAGACTCAACCGATTTATCCGTGTCACTTCACCATTTACTACCGACCTCATACCAGAATCACGAGTACTTTCCTTTTTGAAATCAACTTCACTTCGACCATTTCTACGCACAGGCACATTTATAACGTTAACAGGTTGCTGAAATACAGGATGAGCCACGGTAGCACAATTCATACCATCACCATCTACAGCCACTGCATCAACTATAGGATACAAATGTGAACCACGTACTACAATACCACTACGTTGCACTAAACTAGGTACATCAACATTTCTATCTCTGAGAGAGTGAGGTACATCACCATTTTCTTCTCCAACAACCGATCGAACTGAACCCCGATCACCACTATCAATACTAGACTGACTACGATCATACAACAACTGATTAACACTTTTAAAATCTTCTGTCGCAAACACAGGATCTGATTCATCAAAAACCTTTTCAGCACATTTAACGAGATTTATTTCAGCCTCAATGATCTCCATTAACTCCTCATCTGACTTATGAACTGACACGACAAAAATGTCTTTGCAACGTGTAAACAGATAACGCAGCCTAGCCCGCAGTCTATCATACTGAGCTGAAGTACCATACTCTTCCAAGAAAAATAAATTCACAATACTACTACACAAATCCACTTTATATTGCATTTGGAACTTACTCAAATTCAGCTCTGCATCCTGCTCGAATGTTGGCAATTCAACAGGAACGACCAGATTCTCGCTCAGCCTCTCACGAGCCAACAGCAAGTATGATGGCACCACCATGCCTCTAATTTGTAGCTCATAAGCCACTTCATCCTCATACAGATATTTGGGATCTGGAACATATCTCTCCGCCATGATAAAAGAGAAACAAAACACAAATATTAGAATATAACCCAATCAGTGCCCTACCTAATGAATAATTCAGAACTAGTTTCACTTGTTCAACTGCCAATCTGTTTAAGATTTTAACTGAATAACATTTGCACCACATCAACTGATGCCTGAAAAGCAAATTTTAACCATCACGATAACCTTCTTACGACCACCAGCACGAAATACTTACAGACGAAGCTACCATTTCTTCTAACATTAGGATGCATGACAAAATCAGCCGGCTTTCAGAAAATCGAAAAACCACGCTCTGCTACCATAACTTCTGTCCCATATAATATAAATTATTTAGGCCAGACACCCCCGAAAGGGTTTGCGAGACAAAGCTCGTTGAATGGAGGGAAGACCAACTTTCCAGAGCCGTGGCTGAGTGGTCGCTCGAAGAATAACGTAACTCCAACAAGATTTCCACATATGAAAATATATTGAGAACAAACAAATACAGGTTTAACAGTTGAGCAAAATCAATTGAAATACCCTCCTATGAAATTGTGGGAGGAACCCCTTACTAAATAACAACTGGCCAGGCCAAGTACGCGCGGGAAACCACGATTAAAAAGAAAAAACAAATAATAGGAAGTCAAAATAATATTAATGAAACAGAAAATAAAACCAGACCAAGTCGACCAACTTACAAGTCAGCGCACCTCAGTGCCCTCTGTGGCTTCAGACCACGAGATCCATTCGCAATATTTGCTAAGTACCAAATCGAAAGATTCTGCCGAACCTCAAATGAAAAATAAATTTCACCCAAAATAACACGTGGGAACTCTTTTGGCAAATAAAATACTTGCACTAGGTGACAAGAGAATTAGTTAAACTAATTTAAAATTAGAAAATGCAAATTTTGCCAAGATGGCGTCACAACCGACGCTATCACCAAGCGTCAGACATTAACACCAAAACTCGAAAAATCTGGCGAAAACAAGGCTTCCACCAAGTAATTTCTTATTTCCACCACTCGACAATTCATCAAGGCACGATTTCATCAAGAATTAAATAATTCAGGTCTCAAAGACCGCAAAATATTAACATTTAGACGGAGCGAAAAACTAATACGTCGAACGTACGGTCATGATGCCAATCAACTTCTTAGTAATAATAATGGAAAACAAACTAGTGACGAAACAAAGGACAGTCACTGGTAATTATCACTGTGTCCCACCAAAAGAAACAAGTTCTTCGATTAAAATTTGAAAACAGAAATAAGTAGAATACTTAACTAAACCTAACTTATGTTTGCCACATTAAAGATTGGTAGCAAGCTAATAGAAAATAATTTTAACAACTTGGAACCATCATTTGCGCAAATGTTTGGCCCGTTAGAAAGTTTCAAATCATAGAAATTAAGAAAGCTTGTAATTAAAAAAAATAACTAAAGTCTTTGCTTCCCTACGTGGTCCAACAGTTCACCAACGACACGATGATCATTAAATCTAAAAAATATATTAAATAATTCAAATTAAATAAAGTTTTAAAGTTTTCACCAAGTCTCAGAATAATCCGTAGTTGGCCATCTACCCCTACCTTCTAGTCCGGCCATGGGCCGAAGCCCAGAGCCCCACGTCTGCTTTCAACTTAAGTCATCTTGAGAGTGCGGCGTCTCCCAACACTCCGTCCGTTAGCCCGCCAAAGTGGCCCATTGCGCATGCGCGCTACACACGTAGTGCTGCCAAGGTTATGCAGTGGCAGATTTTGAACTATGGAAACAGTTTAAATTATCGAATGTTTCGTCAGGGTGGACAACATAATTTTCAAGAGACAGTTCCTATCCAATGCCCGAAAACAGTCCAGGTCCAATTTTAGGTTGGCATTTAATAAGCGGGAAGATTCCTAGTGTTTCATTGGTCACACGGTCACTTCACAAGTTTGAATTTGTATGACGCGAATTCCGGACATCGATGTTCATAAATTTTGCCACAGACGACAATAATGTCTTTAATGATATTATCATTGTCGTCACAATATTAAGGACCAAGCGATGATATTTGAAATTTTTACCCTATACATTTGGGCAAGATTATACTTCATGAGGTCCACAATCACCTAAGTTACCACTGTGTCCGAAGCTGGGTTCAGAACTGAGTCCAGGTTTATTTTCATGAAATAGGATTGGCGAAAGTTCAGGAAGGGAAGTGTGCAGATGCAATCGGCACAATATGCCTTGTATAAGTCTAACTTGCAGAAAAAATTTGAGTTTCTAAGACTATGTAGAACATCATTAACTGGTTTTATGGGATGGTTTGCAGAAATCAGCCTTGAATTCACTCCACATTTGTAGTCGACACATAACCTAACTCCCCCATCCGGTTTTGGGATAACAACAAGAGGCGATCCCCAATCACTTAAAGCTGTGGGAGAAATAACTCCTTCTGATTCCAATGAAGCGAGTTCCTTTTCAACGCGTTCCCGAAGAGCAAAAGGGACATCACGTTCTCGATTGAAGACAGGTTTCACCCCCTCTCTGAGTTGCAGTTTTACTTCAATATTGGGAACGCATCCAATTTTTTCTTCAAAAATTGTACTATACTGATGTAAAATATCCTGAATTGACTGCACTGAGTTGACAGATTCAGTGTGAAGTGATTGATTTGTGCCATTGTCAATTTCCTTCAGATCAAGGCCGAGGCCCCTGATCCAAACACGACCAAGCAATGCTGCATGGCCTTGCGGAACTACAAATAGATCTGCAATAACTTCTGTTCCTTTGTATGATACTGTGACAACAATTTTTCCTCTGGGTTTGATAACATGATCAGAATATGATCGAAAACAGACATTTGTTGGCTGCAATGGCAAACCAAGACCCAAAGTTGAACATTCGTTCTCTGGGATGAGTGAATATTTTGCTCCCGTGTCGACTTCAAATCTTTGTGATTTATTGTTGAGTTTAACAGTGATAAAATATTTATCCGATTCTTGCCCTACGTCAAAGAGGTCTTCGATGCATTCCAGTTGTCCTATCCCGAAATTGGTTTCGGGGTGGTCATGCAAGTTGTCATTTATGTTCTCGGTTGCATTGTTGTGTGTATTTGACTGTTGAAGAAGTGTAGTGATACATACTTTTGCAACATGTCCCACTTTCCTACATGACCTGCGTTTAAGAGAGTTTCTGTTTGTGCGACAATCTCTTGACCTGTGGTTTGAATTTCCACAATTCAGGCATAATCCATCAATACCTAGTGCTCTATAATTGACAGAACTGCGGTGGCCCCTGGACTGTGAACGTGAGTGAGAGCCTGGGCTAGGCAGTTGAACAAAACGTGACTGAGTATCACTGCCATATTGATTCATACTTCGGTCATTATATGAACCTGTGGCTTTTGTTACTTTGTTTGTGTCCTCGACAGTGTCTGACGGTGCCGTGAGCGGTTTTGACAGCTGATTACTCTCATACCGCGATGCTTCCAAGGCTATAGCCTTCTTCAGGAGATCATCAAATTTCGTGTCATTAGACTGAAGAAGTTTCTCTCTGATCCAATTATCTCGCAAGCAACGTATAAATTGTGCACGAAGAAAAACATCCGCGATTGAAATTCTGGTGACACACGTACACTGAATATAAACGTCACCGTCGAGTAAGTGGCTTCTGAGAGTGGCAACAAATCCTGCAATATTTTGACTTTCTTTTTGATTGACGTTCAAAAAATAGTGTTGGGAAACCACGGTTGAGACTTGAAGTGACAGTATTTGATTGAAATGTTTCACTAGGTCATTATAACCGAGAGACTTGATTGGTTTATCAGGGCCTAAAAATGCTGAGAGATTGTTATAACGAATTGCCCCTATTGATGTACACAAGAGTTGAGCTTTCATTGTTGATTCGGGGGCATTGTTGAAGTTTGCGTAATTCTCAAATCGTTCTAAATACGACACAAATTTTTCCTTTTCAGTATCAAAATTTTCAAACGGTGTGATATTAGTGGCTTGTGGGGTTGTGACGGACTGGTGAGCTTGATACCTTTCAAGTAACTTCTCTTGAGAATCGGTAAAAATGTTCAGAAATTGTTGAAACTGATTTGCGTCCATCTTGACGGAACGTGGAAATAATTTTAAAAATCACAGTTCAAATATAATAAAATGTTTCAAGATAACCGATTTATAACACACTGGGTAGTGATCGATGACCGAATATTGTTCTGGGCTTGAGATTTAGAAGAAAAAACTTTGCATAACCTCAAAGTTCGAACTGCGATAAATATTACGGTATTTTGAATATGTGGCATGCAGGCACACGCAGCTGAATATACGATGAGTTGCTCAGGATCGTTAACAAGTACTCTGTGTAAATTTCATGTCGATTTGCCTCATTTTTTATTTTACTCACGTGGCTGTTGAAACAGACCTGACGTAAATACAATACTTCATTGATTTAGGCTATATCTGTACCGGTGAATTAAGTCCCAATTCCTCGTCGCCAACTATTATGTTCTTAATAAAGCACATAATAGCTATTATGATTTGAATAAAGCACTTTATATCACTTTAATATGCACACACATCTCAATCTACATCTTAACACATTGAGCAATTACAACTAACATCGTCAAAGAGTAAAAGCGTATATACACTCCGCCCAAGTTCCATAGAGGACATAAACTAGATACATAATAGGGGCGAGCATGGTTATAGGTCTTAAAATATGACAATTGGCAGTGCGAACCTTAAAACTCGAATTCTCCCATCTCGTCCGGGGTAGCATTCGGTCACCCTGCCCGAGATCCATCCCTAACAAGGACCAGATTTCCCACCTTGATATCAGGATTAGAGAGAAGCCACTTCTGCCTCGTTTTAGCGAAGTTAGGTACTCCAAATTCCACCTTTTCCAAAAAGAGTTACGCGGGCCTCAAGTTTACGCCAAAGCATCAGCAAGCGCGATTCTCTAAGGGAATTAAGCAAGGAGGGGGGGTACAGATAGAGAACTACCAATGAGGAAATGGCCGGGAGTTAAGGGAAGTAAATCATCAGGATCATTAGAAAGTGGGGTCAAAGGACGAGAATTAACACCTCCGATTAGGATAGATAGCAAGTTAAATTCTTCATAGGTTAGGATACGAATGCCCAAAACCTTTTTAGATGATGTTTAGTGAGCTTGACGCAGGATTCCCACCTTCCGCCAAGATGAGGGGCGTAAGGGGGTATAAATCGCCATTTGAAACCTTTGGCATTGGAAAAAATAGAAATTTGTTACATAGCAGGCGAAGATGTGAGAGCTTTTTTCCACAAGGAAGCTGCGCCTTGAAAGGTGGAGGCATTGTCAGAGAATATTTCAGAAGGAACTCCACGCCGATCAGTAAAACGAGAGACACCTGCCAGGAAATTCTAAGTAGAAGCATTTTTTACTAGCTCCAGGTGGATCGCACCTGCAGACGAAAAGAGAGACAGAGAGTTTTCCAAACAATTTGCGTTTAGCTTCAGGGGAATGACGCTGATATTGAATCAACCCATATCAACGCCAGTTAAAGCAAAAGGCCGGCTAGGGGAAGAGCGGAAAGAAGGTAGATCGCCCATAACCTGAGTGCTAACCTTAGGTTTCACCTTATAGCAGGGGATACATTTATGTATGACTGAAGAAACTTCATGAACGCCATTAATTATCCAGTACGTTTCCCTTAGTAGGCAAAGCAAAGTGCGAATACCAACATGTAGATTTCGATAATGGAATTCACGTATGATTAAAGAAGTTACGTGATGTTGAGAAGGCAAAATCTCAGTATGTTTTTGTCTTCGGCGAGTGAGAAAGACCCCCGCCTACTCTTAGTAGCCCATTTTTAACGAGAAAGGGAACGAGGGCGTAAAGACGACTATATTTAGGAAGATCTCTCTTAGCTGAGAGTTAGGACAATTCTGTAGGAAAAGCTTCTTTCTGCGTGAGTTGCAAAACTTTAGTAGTGGGGAGCGAAAGTTCATGATTAGTTAAATGGGGTTTAGGAAGAACGGGTTGGTCAATAACAAGATTTCCACCTGAGAAGATAAGCAAAAATCCGAATGGGTTTATAAAAGGAAGAATAGCGAGACAATAAGGGAAACAAAACGCTGGTAATAAGACAAGAAGCAGTAGATTTAACTACTTTGGCATCGGGCAAGTTAGACATTGGAGCTGAAGGTTTAGAAGGCCAGCAAGAAGAGTCTTCAACTAACCACGAGGGCCCGTGCCAGTACAGTTGAGATAAGGCTAACTGAGATGGTAAACAACCGCGTGAGATAATGTCAGCGGGGTTATCAGCGCTGGGAAAATGTCTCCATTGACATCATAACTAAAGGCTTTGAATTAAAGAAACTCTATTGGCGACAAAGGTTTGCCAGTGAGTAGGAGTTTTGGCGATCTTGAAAGAGTAATCATAGAGTCGCTCCCTAACCAAATTTGGGAAAATTGGACCTTTAATACCTTTGCAGTTTTTGAGAAAGTTCTGATGCCAAGAGTGCAGCGCACAATTCAAGCCGGGGTAAAGTAATGGTTTCGAGAGGGGCTACTTTAGATTTAGCACAAATAAGACTCGAGCGTAAAGATTCATTTAAAGAATTGCAATGAACAAGATATGCACAACAACCGTAGGCCTTTTCGGTTCTGTCGGCAAAGACATGACGAACGAGGGGTGTATTAGAAGAAGCGTTGATTAAATTTCTAGGGATTTCAATAAGTGAAAGGTTTGGCAAACTACAACGAAAAGAAAGCCATCTATTAAGGAAAGAATTGGGGACAGCTTCATCCCCTTCACACTTAAGAGACCATAGCTCTTGCATAAAAAGCTTGGCGAAAACAATGACTGGAGCGACAAATTGAAGAGGGTCTAAAATGTTAGCTATTTCGGACAAAATTCGCCGTTTGGTGTTAGGAAGTTCTTCAGAAAGAGACACTTTGTATATAAGGGTATCAGTGTGAGTGCACCTATGTACTCCTAATGTTTTTATGGAATCGGAATCGCCACAAATTTCGACATAGGAGGGATCTACATCTTCGACTGGAAATTGCAAAAGAAACTCGGGGGAATTTGAATTCCATTTACGGAGTGGAAATCCTCCATTCTTTAACAGTGCTTTCAGTTCATGAGTTATGAGAGAAGCTTCTTCCAGAGTTTGAAAGGATTGCAGATACTCATCAACGTAAAAAGATGTTGTTAATGCTTCTGAAGCTTTAGCATGAAACAAATTACCATCTTGAGAAGCTAGCATACGTAGGGATCGAATAGCTAGGAAAGCGGAAGGTTTGAGACCATAAGTAACGGTTTATAAACAAAATATTTTGATAAAAAAAAGGAAGGAAGCTTTTAGTTTTACGTGACCGTTAATCGTGCGATCATGAGCCACGGGACCTCCTTTTTAAGTGGAATCCGAACCACAGGACATGGCATTTCACTTGAAATATTTTGATAGGCTTACTTATTTCGTCACGCCATAAAATTTGCTGAAGATCCTGCTGTTCAGAGTGAATTAAGACTTCAAGATACATTTGCTTTATGTCGACGATCATGGCTACAGGAAATAAACGAAAATTCAAAAGGATAGTAGACAGATCGGACTGGATGACTGGACCGAAGTGAAGAGTATCGTTGAGACTATTGCCATTAGCATTGGGTGATGACCCATTAAATACAACACGAATTTTGTCTTTGACAAGAGGGGTTTTCCATACTGGATGGTGATTTAAAAAGACGGTTTCGACTGAAGGATGTGATTCGTCATCAGATTTATTGACAACTTTCATGTGATCTAGGCTTTCATACTCTTCCATGAATTCGGTATATTGTTGTTTTACTAGGGGTTCTTTTTTGAATTTACTCTCAATGGCGAAGAGAGTTTTACGCGCTTTGGGTTGAGAATTACTTAGTTTTGGAGGGTTAAGCGGTCTAAGCATTTAGAAAATAAATCTACTTTCAGGATTTCGAGTGGTGGTGGATATGAAGAGCTGCTCGCAAAATTCTGATTTAACACCTCCATTTGTGATTACGATTAACGAGACTTTTAACGTCACAGATGAAGATTTGCTGTATGAGGAAGAAGGTAGAGCTATAGGAAGACCCATCGAACTACCCGTGATAGAGATTCAAGTGGGGAATCTGTAATGCAGAGCTTTGATTGATACTGGAGCTATGATCTCAATCATAAGTGAAGAATGCTTTGAGAGGATTAAGAAGGAGGATCCATTCGTAATTCTACCAGCTTCTCCAATGAAGATTAAAGGCATTTTCAAAGACAGATCTATGAAATGCAAAGTACAGGCTTTAATGAAATTTGAGATAAATAATAGAAAATATGAGAACATATTCGTCGTGGTGTAAGATATAAACTTTGACTTGATTATTGGGATTGATTTCATCATAAAGGCAAGAGCCGTAATTGATATGGGTCAGAGGTTGATCAGTTTCCGGGAAGATGCTATAGAAGAGATAGCAAAAGAAGGAAAAGACAAAAAGGAAATTAATGAGGAAGTCCCTAGACAGGAAATCCTAGAGTACGTCGTCAATGAAGTTGAGCAAGAGAGGGAGCACTATGCACTCAAAGCCGAGGGATTTGAGGACGTGGAACGGGAATTCACGGATTTAATAGAGGAATATAAGGATATATTTGATGATAAGCCTGGTATTATATGGGATTTTAATTATCAAATACGTCTCACTGATTAATCCACATATCAAGCGAAACGTTACCCAATTCCACAAACGTACTACGAGGAAGTCAAAGTTATAATAAAGAAAATGGAACGAGATGGGATTATAAAAAAGCAAGCATCTTCATTCTTGAATCCTGTAGTTAAGAAGGCGAATGGGCCTTGACGCGAGGAAAATCAACACAAGAATTCTCTTAGAATCAGATTGTCCGCCGAAGATCAGGGAATTACTGAAGAAGTTCAAAGGGAAATCTTGCTTCAGTGTGTTAGATCTCACGGCGTCATGTTATCAAGTGGAACTAGAGGAAGACAGTCGTCAGTATACTGGTTTTCTGTTCGATCAGACCAGTTATGTCTTCGCTCGAGTCCCATTTGGTATGATAAATAGTGGGCCAGCGCTCATCAGAGCATTAGATAGCAAGCTTTCTGACACTGTAAAGGAAAACGTCATATGTTACATCGATGACACAATTATTTCGTCTGTCAATGCCCAGGAACATATTGTTCATCTCAGACAGCTATTTGATGATTTACGCAAGGCCAATATTAAATTAAACTTGGATAAATGCAGGTTATGCATGAATGTATTAATTTCTTGGGGCACACGATAGATCAGGATGGCTATCACCCCAACACCAAGAAGATAGAGGAAATTAAACAGCTGAGACAGTTCTTAGGGATGTGTCAATTCCTAAGTAGTCACTGTCCGGGTTATTCTGTAACTATGGCTCCACTCTACGAAGTTCTTAAGAAGAAGAATAGGTGGAAGTGGACGGACGAGACCAACAGAGCTTTCGAGGCGGCTAAGGACATGCTGAAAAATTGCATAAAGCTAGAATATTCTGAGTTTGATAGAATATTCTATATTGAATCTGGTGCATCCTGGATTGGCATTAGTGCAGTATTATATCAAAAGGACGATGATGGAAAGAAACATTATTTGGATTTTCACAGTAGAAAACCTAACGAACATGAGCAAAACTATTTTACTACTGAATTCGAAGCTCTAGCTTTCACTTCTGCCCTGTAGGCATGGAAGAAGATTTTAATTGGATATTAAGTGGTTATCGTGACTGGCCATAGAGCGCTTCAGTTTATGCTCAAATCTGATCTTTCCAGTGACAGGTTGACGAGGTGGACGTTGTTCCTTCAACAGTTCAATGCCACCATCGTCGTCGTCGTCGGCTTTAACTCGTTTCCGAGTATAGATCTTCTTCCAAAACAGTCTACCATAATCTTAAGGTTGAGGTCTGTGGACATGTTTGCGGTGACTGAGCAGTCCAATGCGTGCATGAAACAAGCGACCACTCAGATCACACAGAACTGTTGGTGGAGGGCGTGGCTGTGCTGCACGGAGCTTTCGTGCTTGTCGCTTGGCCTTAAAAAGTCTACGACGTTCTTCTTCAAACATTTTTACAGCAGCCGGGATGGTCTTGCGACATGTCAAATTCATATTCTGTTTAAATTGGTCCTTGTAACGTCTCTTATTAGGGACTCCATGAGGTCTGGCGCCGGAGCTGAGTTCACCTTACAGAACCTGGCGTGGTAGTCTCGTATCATCCATCCGATGGACATGTCCAATCCATCTAAGTTGATGACCAATGATGGATGATTCTATACTATTAGCATGCGCTATCTCAAGAACATCAAGATTGGTGATGTGGTCTTCCCAATTCATCTTAAGGATGGATCGAAGTTTCTGTTGATGGAAGCGCTCAAGCTTACGGAAGTCATGTTGGTAAAGGGTCCAGGTTTCACAGCCATTCAACAATGTTGAGATGACAACAGCTTGGTACACCATGGGCTTCGTCTTCACGGTCAGATCTTTATTCATGAATAACCGGTGCGATAGTCGCCCAAATGCCGCATGGGCAGCACTGATCCTCCTTTCAACATCCTGCCCACAATTACCGTGTACAGATAGCAGACTGCCCAGATACGAGAAGTGGTCTACCTGCTCCAATGGAGTATCTGAGATAGAAATGTTGAAGTAAGGAAGGGAAGTGTCTGGTGAAGGTTGTGCCAGAACCTTGGTCTTCTGAACATTAATGGTGAGACCAAAACGATCACATGCATTCTTGTAGCAATTAACAGTCTGTTGCAACTCCACTGGCGTGAGTGTAGGCGATGCCACATCATCTGTTTACAACATATTGGTTATCTTTGTAACCTGAGTTAGCTTCTTGGAGTGAAATCGAGCTAGGTTGAAGTGCCCTCCATCAAAACGGTACCTGACCTCTACACCTGGGATGTTTGTGGGCTATTTTTACAGCATTGCAGCCAAATACAATGCAAACAGTGTTGGAGCAAGTACGAAGCCTTGTTTCAGTCCATGAGTGATATGAAATTGGTCAGAGATCTTATTTTGATGACAAACCTGACCGGTCATGCCATCATGGAGAGCTTGGATTAGATCAACAAAGCGTAGAGGACAGCCAAAGCGTTGTAGCACCGCCCATATAGCAGATATTGGAACCGAGTCAAATGCCTTTTCCAGATCATAAAAGACTAAGAAGAGTGGATTCTGTTGCTCACTACATTTTTCTTGTAGTTGTCTTACGCAGAAAATCAAGCCAGTTGTGCTTCTCGAGGATCGAAATCCGCACTGGGACTCGGGGAGGATCTTTTCTGAGATAACCTGCAGGCGGTTAAGTAAAATTCTGGCGAGAATTTTACCCACAATAGATAGTAGCGATATACCGCGATAGTTGCCACAAACACTACGATCACCTTTCTTGAAGATTGTGATGATAGTGGCGTTCTTTAGGTCATCAGGTACTTCTCCTAATTCCCAAATTTTGAGAATAAGGGTGAAAATTCGCGTTTTGAGGGACTGACCTCCACCATCGTACACCAGCCTGGAAAGGACAACTTGTTAGCTGATGCCCTGTCAAGGAATCCTTCCAACAATATCCAGATACACACTGTACAGTTGGAGAGGGAACATGTGGCAGCCCTTGAAAAGCTAAGGAAGATAGCCGTGTTATAGAAGACACACACCCCAACTAGGAACATGTTCAGATTTTTGAGAGGGTTTATGGATAACTCCGATCCAAGCTACAATCAGATGAGGAAGCGTTCTATGAGGTATCTCATTTGCGATGATACTCTGTGCAAATTCATCGACAGGGAGAGGACGAAAGTACGAATTATAGTCCCTCCGAAGTTAACGACGAGTCTGATATGGTTAGCTCATAGCACCACTGGCCATGGTGGCGAGGATAAAACGTATAGAACTCCGTTGGAATCGTTTACGTGGACCAGGATGCGAGCATTCATAGCAGACATAATCAAAACATGCCAGGAGTGCCAACGAGGGAAATACCCGTCAACTTTGTTTAAGGAAGAACCCCGGGCTATTATTCCTTTTAAGCCGGGAGAGCTGATGGCGTGCGACCTGTTCGGGCGCCTGTCCAAAGGGGGCTAGGGGAAACCAGTTTCTCCTAGTCACTGTCGATGTATTCTAGAAATATGTAACCCTTGATCCAATCCAGAAAGCCACATCTGCACAAGTCCTTAGTCGGCTCGAGAATAGCGTTTTTCCTAAGGTTGGGATTCCTGGAACTCAATCCACCTCTCAGGAGTTTGAAACAGCTATGTATCGTTTGGGAGTTAAGAACGTATTTTCAAGCATACGCTACCCCGAATCGAACGTCTCAGAACGTATAATGGGAGATATATCAAAATACGCTCGCATATACTGCCCGGAAGATCATGCGAGCTGGATGAAGTTTGTACCACTCATGAAAGAGAGTATGAATTCTACCTTCCATGAGAGTATAGCTGACGTGCCTATAACTGTTCATCTAAACACAAAACCCGTCAGAGCGTGGAAGGTGTAACAGATTATATTCCCAGTGATGTTCAACCCACTAGGGAGGAAATAATAGACTCTGTACGTGAAAACCTTATGGGCGCAGCCGAGAAACAGCAGAAGCGAGTTAGGCACAAGCGCCATCGTCCTCCATTTCGTAGGAACGACTTAATTTTAATCAGGAAACATACAAAGGCAGACGTAACGAAGAAGCTATACACGAAATTCTCATTTATTTTCCATGGCCCCTATAGCATCATTCGTGTATTTGGAAACAACTGCTATGAAGTAGCTAATTTGAATGGGACAGAAAGCATCGGTCGCTTCAACGCAAAGAATATAAGGAAGTTTTATAAACAGATTGTATGAACACACATAAGAATACGCTACATGGCATACGACTACACTGTGACGTGTACATAAAAGCATGTTCTTCTTTTATGTAAGATGTCCAGGAGGAAGATGTACCATTATTCTCATGCACAGATTGTAGTATATTTGAGCGCGAGATTTGTTTTGAACGTAGCACGGCGTTTGGCACGCTGGGAGAGTCATAGCAGCTGGGAGAGATACCGCTATGTCACTTCCGAGCCATGCCGGGGACGACCGAAGCTCAGTTCGGAGTTGTGACGTCATGAACATATGATATGTATTGATCCGGTGTATTGACCAACTACCAGGAGATTATTTTACAGATTGTAAGAAGAAAAGAGACTTTCATTTATGCTTTTTAGCATTGTATAAGATGATTAAATACTGTATGATGTTTATGAAGAGATATTTTCATCTATAAACTTTGTAGAATATGTAAGCCAATTTTTCATGCGCCAATTACATGGATTAATGATCTACGCAGCGTGAGAGAGGGGTAGACACCCTTCACGAAAGTGTTGACTGCCAGAGCGGAACAGATTATATTGTGTATCTGAAATAGACAGTTCGCCTCGCTTACTTACTAAATGCAAACGCTATAACACGTATCGGATGTGCAAGTTCGTTTCGAGCGTGCGCGAAGGCTTAGATTTATACGCAGAGTCCAGTGGCAAAGAACTCTGACTCTTTTTACTCATTAGTGCTTATTTCAAACAATATGCAGTGTGGAACTTGTAATATTCATACAAGCTAACTCTACGGAAATTCACGTATGAACTCAGGCATTGCTACAACAAACATGCATTGTATAACGAACAGCATTCACATTCAAGTGTATTGTGATTCATGCAGTTGAGCATTGGATTTTTGAAACAGTGCATTTTATACGGACATAAGCACATAGTTATGCAACTTCGGTTGATGAACATTATACGTTATTCCTCTTGTTTTCACGACGTGTTTTGTAACAAGATGTCGGGAGGAATGGTTCAAAAGTGTTGTAATTCTGTAACGATGGCAGGTTAAGCACTATAGACATGAATACTACGATGTGAGCGACATAATGAACATTTCTAATGGACGAACACTGCCATTGTCTAACGCGAAATCGAGTGTCCTAGTAACAGCTGATTTCGGTCAAGCATGTATGCACTCTGTGAAATGATTGTGTTGAAATGGAACTTTCGTTTCGGTTGGACGCGAATGTCACATTACTACGGTATGACGAGCGCTTTTTCTGCTTAGGGATGGACTATACGTTAAGTGGTAGCAGCAGCTGGCGTTATCCAGATGACCATGTGGAACCAGTAAGTTAGAGACTGGGGTTCCAGGGTTCGTTCCTCTCGGACCAGGAGGATCCAGGCCATTTCCATGTGTGAAGGAAAAATGATATGGGAGGCATATCATTGCTTTCTATTCCATCTACGACGGGCGAGAAGGTACAGATCATCCAGCTCTATTACTAGTAGTAAGGCATAGACATTGCAACGTTCCATTTGCTGTCATTTTTTGTTTTCTTTTTATTAGCATAGTCGATGGGTAGAGTTTAGACGTTCTACTTATGTCCGATTCTATTCTCGACTGGATTTAGATTCCCATAAGGAATGCATCCTTTTTCAGTGTGTTATTGCACGTTTAAAATTAACTTCTAGTAATTCAATATCGGAACTTCTTTATCGTAGAGAAGATTATTATTTATTATTTATTTATTTATTTATTTATTCTTCGTAATTTTTGATAGTGCTATGAACACTAACTTATGTCTATTCATGACATGATTTTCGCAAGTTCATATTTCGCTCGATCAACATTTATAGTGATCTTCATAAATGTTTTTCGCTTGAGAGTTGTGTTCTGAATATTTACAACGATTTTATAGGAAATTTAGAGCTTACCGAAAGCATATTTTTGTGTGATATTGGGATCTTTTCCTTTTGATAGGAAATACTTCTTGTTCTAGTGGACAATAGAAACCAGTAAGGTTTTCTAATCAGCTATTACGGTGCTAATTGTCATGATTACCTTGGTTGATGGTGTAGGAACTTTACATATTTTCTAGAATCCATTCGAGTAGGATTATTCCTAAATTTAGCTTGATTGATTTTTATCCCTCATTGAACTTCATATTTTTGACACATGATTGCCATATATTATAAATCTTATTGATATCCATTCTTGGTGGAATTTTCACGCATTTTGAACGCATAGTCTACTGACTGATAATATTCTGAGAAAACATTCATCTTTTTTATCAACGAAAATCCCAGATTAATAAATGTGGAGGCATATCTTTCACGAGATTTGTGACTATTATAAAACTAACGCATAGCATAACTGATAATTCTAGTAATGATTTAAATAAGTGATAAAATGTTTCAACATTTTATATGAATTGTAACGATACTGTATAATTCCAATAACGAAATTCCATTTGCAAAGTGAAGCTATAAATTATATAAGCAATGAAATTCGTCGTTCACCAGTGTGGGTGATAAGTAATAACAAGTATATTGATATTGTACCCTTCGGGTCCTCCAGGATGCAGACTCTTATCGCAGGGCGTGCTCTGTTCGCGTGGCTTTAATCTTCACTCAACATCCTGGGATTTTATACCAAGGATCACGGGAAACCTTCACTAAAATAATATGCCAGAGGTATCTTAACACAACAATATTTATTCATGAAGCATCCTAATTAACTTAAATCCCCCCTTAACAAAACAAATATATCCCCTTACGTTACTGAAAATTCAACAAAAAAAAAAAAACTAAACACTAAAAATATAAACACTGGCCTCCTCAATGGGCCGACACAAATGTCACATGATCACAGGTCCCCAACTGTTCCAAAGCAACACCAAGACTGAAATGGTTAAAAAAAACAATAGACATCAGAGTAATGTCATGAATAACTAGTTCAGATAGCGCACTCTCATTTGTAATAGTGGTTTACAGGTGTGTTGGACAGGTTATCTTTCTCGATCATTTCCTTCATGCCAAGAATCCAGTTATGATCGTCGCAGATCGATTTCCCGGTTACAGGTCGTGTGTCCATAAATCACAGCAACTTATCTTACATAATACAATGACCAAAGCTAGGGTCCAAGCCCTTCCAAGCTTAACTGTTCATCAACAACAAAAAACAACAAAAAATAGAAAAAACATCTGCGTGGATCACCTCTAGCAAAAATGGTGGCCTATGCCCCATAATGAAATCAAACAATTATTTATTCATATGGGTGCACGGAAACGACGCTTCCGAAAGCGAGTTGAATCAAAAAAAGACAACTCAAAAATCCCCACATGAATATAAATGGCCAAGCGCCTGTGGCTGATTACCACGATATAACAAGCCATTACGTTCTCACAACATAAACACTCTCACAGGGCCTGCAGTGGTCGACGACCTCACTCGTACAATAGACTAACAGCCCGCATTTTGGAACACTGTCTACCTGGGCCCTATTTCATAAAACTCGACAAGTCGACATATGTCGGATGACATAAAATGTCTGACAATTCGATAGTTCGACAAGTTTCCGTTTCTCAAAGCATGACAATTCGACAAATATGTCGCGACATATTGTCAGAAATCTGTTTCATAAAGTTGTAATGCCGACAGGTAGAAATCTGACAAATATGTCACATATGTCACCAGTTTTTCTTTATGAACTAATGAATATGTCAGCCGCTGTTGTACAATTGTCAAATTGTCATCGAAAACTTGACAGGTGCCTCGTTACATGTCGATTATTACCATAACCTATCTTTTCGTATCTCGGTGCCTTTGGAAGTTTCCCGTTACATTAATAGCCTACAGTGTTGTTAGAATCGTTAGAATGGAGCGATAAAAAAGCGGGAGTAGTAGAGAGTGATTAAGGTCCGTGACATACGTAGGAATTCTTTCTGGGGGGTTTCATTCATGCAGTAGGCCTAAGGTAGTAGTACATTATTAAAATGATATTTCGATTATTATTCATAAATTTTACAGTAAACCGTGCTGCAATATTACAGAACATCAAATTAAAACCTACTGTTATTTGGTGGAAAATGACTTACACTCTATCTTGTCAGACCCTCGGCGATTGTTCAACGCAGACGTTATGTTATGCCATGGTCTGTCTCACTTTTTATGACACTACGTTTCCCATCCCCCGTAGAAAAGAAATAAAAAAGATCACGACGTAACAGCCAGGAAAATAACCATTCGCTATTGAACACCGGTCGGGGAAGCCTACATCAATACATGTTCTTGTGGTTATACTGTTCGAATTTCAATTATTATTATTGTATTTCGAATGCACTTGAAGTTAATACAAAATAACCTATAATAAATGTGCTTAGAGCAGAATTACGGTATGTTCATGCCCGTATGTCGTCTACCCACCATTCCCACTTACCGATTCCGTCTTCTTTTTCTTTTTTTATATCTAATTTTTTTTATGAAAAGAAAACCATAATTACTGGTACTGTATTATTCGTAAATGTTAGCCTCCAAGTCGATGAATCGGTGTCTTACGCAACAATTGACAGAAATGCATTATAAACAGCAGACAACGAAAACTAACCATGTGACGGCAATTGGTGCAAACGGGTGACGACCAAAGACATCGTGCCGAGGACTGGGGAAAAAAACATTTTTTAATACGTAATTTTTCCTAAAACGAATATTTTCGATATTGAGAGTTTCCTAGTGTTTGAGTAGAGTTTGAGGTTAGGTACAGTGCTTTTGTTGATTACATTTACCAAAATGTATAAGGTGTTTATAGTTTCTTGACTAAATCTGTCTTAACATGACGACCATTAGTGCATTTACCTTATAGGCTATTCGTGATTGTCAGAAAGGTAAATGGTTGACCTGTAATGTATTATTAGAAGCTGTAATGATAACCACATTTATGCAGTCAAGTTTATAAATATATAGTAATTTTGCACAGTTTGTGCGTGATTCTTCAAATAAATGAATATTTTAATAAATAGTAAATCCTTTATTATGATTATCTCGCGTTGAACAGTTCATGTGAATCGATAGTTATTGTACATTATCGATTCTCGGAACTATCGAAGTGTACATAACCCCGACAGGTGGATTTGACAATTTGTCAAGGTTATGAAAAGGGCTCTGTGACAGGCGTAAATTTTACAATATTTCTCCTGTCACACAATGACATATTGTCACATAGAAGTGTCGCGACATGTTGACAATTATGTCAAATTGTCACAATTGTTGGACCTGTCGAGTTTTAAGAAATAGGGCCCTGGCCTTTCCTCAAGGCTCACTTGAAAAGAACCCAGCTGAATGCAATACTTTCTCCGTCCAGTGAAGGGGTCCTTCAGGTACCTCCCTCACAATCACAAGGAGCATCATTACTTACCATTATCATCACATCAAATTAATTTGCGGGCATTATCCATCCGCCTACGATTTACCATTGAAGACCACGGGCATGTACCTCCGTTTTCTTACCTTTTACTTTGCATTATCAGCTCAGTTCGCATTAACCCTTACCCTTACGCACTTACCAATGCGGCTGTAGTCTCACTTACCAATCTTGGGTTGTCTCTTACCTCGACAACGGTCATCAGTCCCTATCTCCTTGTGCTCAGGCTCAAATATCATCTTTAGAATTGTCCTGTTATATCCCTGAATGGTTCCCTCCAAACTCACTTTTACGTTTTTTCCTGCACTTACAACCCCTTATCGTGCATCCCACAGACAAACAAATAACCCTTACGTTATATCAAACAACAAAAATATGATCACGCAGTCAAAATTAATAAAAACACACACTAAGTTCAAAAAAATAAAATATATAAAAGTTGCACACTCTCCGACCTGACGTCCCGGTAAACCTCTGCTAATTATAATGGCTTATAATTGTGATACCCTATCCGTCACCTGTTGTAGCCAACATCATGCCATGCACACCCCCAAAATTAGGCTACTTAGCTCATGAACACGTATCGGCTAATACTTCCAATTGGCGTACCTTCTGCTGGCTTCTGATGACACATGTTCTCATGCTGGGGAGTATACCTTTTTTAAACACAATTAAAGTTTCATGCAAAAGTGAAGGACCACCATAAAACTTTTTACACAATTTATGCACTGTTTTCGTACTAGCGGAGCGCCTCCTACGATTTAAAGCTAGACATGACCTACTCAATTCGGCCAATAGTTAATCTAGCTCCTACGAAACTGAATTTGCCTATAGCACGGATGGCTGAAGTACGGACTCCACTCGCACTGGTTTGTTCGGAACAATTTGCATGTCGCTATTAATTATCAAAATACATGTCACTGTTCATTACTTAACAAATTTTCACTTCTTCGCGCTGAATTCGCGGTACTGACCAACGTGAACTATCGCCTATCAAGCGATCAAGAACCAAATGAGTTTATACTTATAAAATTTATGCAATAATATGGGCTACGGTCTGGCAAGGGCTCTCGCCGCTCGGCGATGGAGAAATCGGCTGACTTTACTGACACTGGGCAGGCTATTTAAAACTCTGGCTCTGAAATCATCAGGAGTGGGAGATTCTCAAAATTTAAATCTGGAGCAACACTCGTATGACGATGAAACTAGGTTTATTCGATTGCTCTTGTTTCCAATGTCCCAAAACTTGGTTTTATTTCGAAATCGGATCGTACGTTCGGCCGCTAATTAGCTCCGTAGTAATTTTCATTGTCCAAGATTTTCGCGGTCTTTTGATGTGTTCATCCGCCCACAATTCTGATTGGTTAGTTCAAATTTTTCTCCCTCCAGTTCTCTAGGTCAAATTAATTATAATACTGCTGTTTTCGTGACTTTTGAAATGACATTCTTGAGGCTAAAGTCACCCTCTTTCCAATGATGCAACTCATAATTTTGTACATTAATTATTTCTCTAATTTCCTTTAAAAGGGAGGTGCTTATTTTTCAGTTCGGCAAGTGATCAGTTACCACCCCCACTTATGGTTGAGCGACCTCGATTCCTTGTCCAATCACATCTGGTGTCCATGTGTTGCGGCTGTGAGCTTCGCTTCATTGTTCGCTCTCAGGGAAAGTTACGGTATGTCACGTTCCGTGCGCTCCCTTGCACTCCCTTGTTCCTCGTGTGGCCGCACCTACTTCCTTCTCAAATATGAGCACGTTTGATAAATTTAACTTGGAACATTTATGCTGTATCATATGCATAAATGTTACATTCGCCCTCTGCAAAGAAAAAATCTATATGGCACGTATGCTTTTTTTCAATATTTTTTCTCAGTCTGCCTCACGGACACGGTGAAGCTCCGTCGTCAACCATAGTTTCAACATGCATGTTCGCCCCTGCTGGTCGCGTGTCACGAAGTATCCTTCCTTTTCTTTGCGTGGCCTGTCTGCATTCTTGAGGGATTAGGGCGCGCTCGCTCGGCCCGTCTCAGGTAGTCATTGTTCTGGACTTGACGTTACAGACAGTTAGGAACGGGGCTTCGAGTGAAAGCCGAAGTTAAACGATTGACTTCGCGTCACCACATGGTAGCTTTACGATTGGTTACAAAGTGAGAAGCTTATTATCCTCTCTGTTTCAAAATAAATCATGTGATTGTGCCAGAACTTATCTATATTTGCGACACTTTACTAAATGTAAAATACTGTAGTGTAATATTCAACATATCATATTCTCAGAATACAGTACATTGAAGTACCTCCTTTTTCTGCGCTATTCTCATCGCACTGTTGGTCTAGGGGTATGATTCCTGCTTTGAGCGCCGGAGGTCCCGGGTTCAAATCCCGGAAGTGCGCAGCATTTTTACTATTGTTTTATCTCTTGAAAATATTCAAAAAGTATATAAAAGAACCTTACGAACTTTTTTTTTTCGTGCGAGACTTGTACTTACTGTGTGCCAGTAATATAAATACATAGTTTGAGGTCAAACGCAATTTTTTATTTTAGTCGCTTTACCCTACAGGTTGGCTTTTCCCTCGGATTCTGCGGGAATCCCACCATTACCGCCACCAGGGCGGTGTCCTGGAGCTTGAAACACCTGGACGAAGGATAAAACTGGGGAGGTGGGACCAGCACCTCGCCCAGGCGGCCTCACTTGCAAAGCGAACATGGGCCTCATGAGGGATGAAAAGTGAGGGGAAGATTGGGAGGGATAGGCAAGGAAGAGGCAAGGAGGGTGGCCCCACCTCCCCAGTGGTATCCCCCAACCAGGTGTTTCAATCTCCAGGACACTGCCCTTACGGTGGTTATGGTGGGATCCCTCGCTGAGTCCAAGGAAGGGTAGCGGCTTTGGTGGCGTAGTTGGTACATGCTGTTCTTCTATGACCAAGATCGCGGGTTCAAACCCGGCCGAAGCCGTCGTTAAAAATCCCTCAGTATGCCTTTCTTCGGAGGGGAAGTAAAGCCGGCAGTCCCATGTCATAGATTTATGGCATGTTAAAGAACCTTCGTTCTTTAACGAAGAACGTTCGTTGCCAGGAGCCGACTGCGGTGGCGTCTAGTAACCAAGTTCTGAACTAGTAGTTGTTGATGGTGGCGTTTGGCGGCAAAAGTAGGAACTACTTCAAAAAATCAATGTCTGCAGTCTTTACTTGAATTAAAAACAGATAACACACACTTATACAGCCATCACAATTAACACCGGTTATCAGACAGATTCTACACCCACCCAAAGTACACGGGGCTACATGACCGCGTTGTCACAGCCCCTAAACTGAGGAAGCAACCAACCAACCAACCTAAGTCCGAGGGAAAAGCCAACCTGGAGGGTAAACCGACGGGGAAAAAAGAAGCGTTTACCTCAACCTATGTATTTAAATTACCGGAAGTCTCGCCCGAAAAAAAAGAACGTTCCTAAGGTTCTTTTACATACTTTTTGAATCTTTTCAAGAGATAAAAACAAAAGTAATAAAAATGCTAGGATCTTCCGGGGTTTGAACCCGGGACCTCCGGCACTCAAAGCCGGATTCATACCCCTAGACCAACAAAGCGATGTGCATTGTACAGAAAATGGAGGTACTTCAATGTAATGTATTCTGAGAATATGATATGTTGAATATTACACTACAGTATTTTACATTTAGTAAAGTGTCGTAAATATAGATAAGTTCTGGCACAATCACATGATTTATTTTGAAACAGAGAGGATAATAAGCTTCTCACTTTGTAACCAATCGTAAAGCTACCATGTGGTGACGCGAAGTCAATCGTTTAACTTCGGCTTTCACTCGAAGCCCCGTTCCTAACTGTCTGTAACGTCAAGTTTGTTCTGGTCCCTCAGTGCTCCGGGTTAAAGCTTCGAGCTGCTTCATTGTGAACGGACGTAAACATCCTTGGGTTCTGTCTACTATTGATTTCCACTGCGATCCCCGTGCACCTGCTACTGCTTGCTATTGCATTTCAATTAGGTGTACACCAGCTGTGTTTCTTGGTTGATCGAACGGCTCTCTTTCATAGTACACCTTTCGATTAGAAATATTCATGACCGAAGTGTTCCCACTGCTGGTTTCCTGTAACTTATACGCGTTGTTTCCATGATTCCTCGTTATTCGAAACGGTCCAATATATGGGAAACACCATTTGCTGAATACTTTATGCTGTTTGCCAATAATTCCTTTGTGGCTACGAATGCTCTCTCGCAGTTTTCATCCCAAAACCATCTGTTGTTCTTCTGTAACATGTCTTGCAACGGTGCTACTACTTCGGTATAGTTCGGGCAGTTGTCACGAAAGAAGCTTGTTGCTCCCAGAAACATCCTTACATGTTTGACTCTATTTGGGCGTTGGGAATTTCTGATTGCTTCTATCTTGACAGGATTAGGCTTTACCCCCTCTCCGTCGACAATGTATCCCAGATACAATATTTCATGTTGGAAGAAATGTGACTTTTTCAAGTTTATTTTTAAGTTCGTCCTTTGCAGGTTCTCTAACAATTTTTCTAGATTCTCCATATGCTCTTCAATGGTTTCTGAGGCCAAAAGAATGCCATCCACATATCTGACGGTCATGTTTTTGACTTCTTCTGTCAAGTTTCGGTCCAACGCCCTAATCAAGGCGGAACCAGCTGTCTTCACGCCAAAGGGAAGCCTACACCAGACGTAACTATGATTATCGAACAGGAACCCTGTTAATAGTTGTTATTTTTCCTCTAATTCAATATGCCAATAGCTGTTTGCAAGGTCCACTGACGAATACATTTTTCCCCATGAAATTTCTTAAGAACTTCTTTAATTAAAGGTGCACGGTCTATTTCTTAAACCAGTCGTGAATTGAGTCTACGAGCATCGAGACATAGTCTCGCTGATCCTTTTGGCTTCGCTACCGCCAGTATAGCGTTGCATTGCATCGATAATCTTCTTTACAGCAGCATGATGCTTTTCCGGTATTGGGTAGAGCCGGCTTTTGAATGGTGTCCAGTCGTCTACTTGCATGGCATATTTATAATTTAGAATTTTGCCTGGTAAGGTGTTGAATGCGCCTGTATGCTCTCTTAAAATTTTATTTAGGCATTCTCGTCCTCCGGAATCTAGTTGTGCTTCGTTTAATTTCTCCCTTACAAGCATCTGGAAGTCATCCTTGTTGCCTTCTTCTTCCACTGCCATGGTCTACATCTCAATAAGATTCACATTCATCTTATTCATGACCATGAATACTTGAGAGAAGGTGTGTCCCATGATATCTAAGTCTAGCTGCACCTGATAATTGCATGTAGCAGACTTTTCTGGAATCACTCCTCTTATTTTCACTTGTGGAACTGGGATGGTTGGTACTTTCTGCTGCTCACTGATAGCTTTAATTAATGCTTCAGATACTAGGCATAGTTGTGAACCCGTATTTATAAGGCTCCTAACTCTCAATCCTCCCACTCTAGCGATGATTATTTGTAATTGTCTCAGGCATTGTTGCGTTGGCTGGTTAATTTCCTGCGTTAAGTCCTCGGGAGTCGCAATCCATTCCTCGATGTTGGCCACTAACCAATGATTTCCATTTGGTGCGAAATCCAGACTATCTCGCTCATGCGTAATTTACTTTTTTTTTTTTTTGCTTGTTGCGCCCGTCCTTCTCGGTTCACTTTAACTCTCTCGATACTGTCGCGCTAGGTCGCTCTCTGCTCCTGTTACTTCCATATCTGGATTTTCTCGATTCTCCATTGTTCTTTTCCATCGGTCTTTATCCGTCTCCTGTGCTCAATGTAGCTCCTCCAGGTACTGCTGTGAAGCTTCATGTCTGCTTTGCCACACTCTTTGACTTCCTTCCGAGTATCCTTGGTTCGAGTCTCGCCCTTTCCATGGACTGTTATCTCGCCTGTCATATCTACGCTGATGATATGGTCCTTCTCGTCCGCCTCCTCGCCAATCGTTTCTGCATTGCTGTGGTTGCCAATCTCTGTTATTTCGTGGTTCCCAGCGTCTCTGATCTTCCCTCGGTGCGTCTGACCTTCCTTCCTGATTCCCGTGCTTTACGTTAGTATTCGTGCTTTGGTCACGTGAGCTTATAAGTTCGGCCTCATGGACATGCGCGGTACTCTCTACTGCTCTCACGTTCCTTCCATGAGGTATCATTGTTGTGTCATCAAGTTGACGTAAGACTTCCTCTGCGTGCACGGCACTAGTGACGTTTGCCGCTATTAAGAATTGCTGGACCTGTAATGGTAGCTGTTTCCCAATGGTCATTATTAATTCTGACTCTGGAGGCAAAATATACAAATCTTTCAGTCGTAGTAGCTGTGCTGCGAAATAATCAGAATAACGGGTTGGTTGTGAAGCATGGTACTTTCGGCTGTAGAGCTCCATCCTCAAATTTTGTTGGATCGATTGATTCCAATATCTTCGTAAGAAGGCTTGCTTGAAGCTCTCCATATCATCAAACGTGTAACGGAAACTTTTAAGCCACGTTAACACATTATCACCTAGCAGCTTCTCTGTTACTTTTAATTTCCTAGCTTCCGGAACGTTAGTATCTATAAAATAATTGTGCAGTTCTTTTAGATAGGATTTCGGAGTCTGAGATCCATCGTTATTAAATTTTCTTGGCCGCTCATCGTGCATTCTAACGATTTGGACGTATTACGTAGCTGGGTTGTTATTGTTATTATTAGTAAGCAGGTTTCCGTCCGGTGTGGAGGCATGTCCCCTGAACGTAGGGAACCCCTCGTTACTTTCACTCCTCGCTACCTGCTCGTGGGTGCGTGCGGCTGTTCCTTCCGTCTGAGTTTGGCACGTGCTACTGTTACAACCAGGCCTGTTATCTTCCTTGTTGTTGCCAGTTGTCAATTCAAGGAGAACATCTGCTTGTTCTAGTATTCTTAATTCTGTCTTCAAAATCTTTGCTCATGGCCTGCAATCTTCCCTAACAGCTGTTGTTCGACCTCCAATACCCTCTTATTGTTCTCTTCCATTTGTTCAATTAGCTTCTTTCTGTCTTCTTTCCCTTCGATCCCAATTTTCCTGCATGTTTTATTGATTTCTTCCCGTACTTTGACGTATCTCTCTTTCTCTCTTCTCTGTCCCTCATCTCTATGAGCTTCTAATTTATCCAATCTATCTCCAATCATTACATTGCATTCGCGTATATTTTCCTTTATTGCTTCTTGCTCTCCCTCGATTACGCTCCATTTATCAGTTGCAGTCAAGGTTGCTTTCTCCATTCCTGTGATGATTCCTGCGATTTCATCCCCTAAGGTATGTATTTGTTTTTGCGCTGATTTTACCTCATCATCTACTCCTTTAATCTTAGCCTGTAATAATTTCTGTTCCGACCTTAACCCTTCGGTGTTGGCGTTACATGCCTCTTCTAGTTGTTCGAGTTTTGACGATGTCTTCTACTCACTGAATGCGATGGATTCCCTTAAGTTTTTTCTCCTATTGCCCTAATTGTGCCGTCGTGTCTATCGTGACTTGAGCTAACTGCTCTGCGATTTGCCCTGTCAGTGTCTCTGTGTTGCATGCGTTTTGCTCCGCTATTTGTTCGGTTATCTGACCTGTCTCTGTGTTGCGCGCGATTTGCTCCGCTAGTGTTTCATTGTTGCGTGCGTTTTGCACCGCCAGTGTTTCATTGTTGCGTGCGTTTTGCTCCGCTATTTGTTCAGTTAATAATGCATTGTTCCGCGCGTTATGTTCTGCACTCTCCTTCTTAAATTGTTCCAATTGTTCAATTGTTCTTGCCATCAAGCTCTCCACGATAGCTTTTATCTCCCCTATTGTCGCCATCTTCACAAAATATATCACTTGTTTGAGAATATAGAGGCATGAGTAGTGTGTTTTGGATGGTTCTAGTACCTCCACCTCCACACCCTCCACACAAGATGGCGGCAGTGCGATATCTCTCGAACTTATGGTCGGATTTTGATGAATGAGGTGTCATTGAACTCGGGCTGACACTCCCTTTCCAATGGACAACATATTTCCACCCCAAAAATAAAACCTACCCTACTAGGGGGTGAAATTGAATTTTTTAGAGAATCTCTCTTTCCAATTGCAACATGTGAGAGTTTGAATGCCGATATGGAATGTAACGTTGTTCTGCAAACCAATAATCAAAGAGGGGCATGTTTGGCCTTGAGGTGAGAGCCCCTGTTATTGTTGACGAGCCCCCTGCTGTTGGGCCCCTGTTGATGGGTTATTGTTGATAGGTCCTTGTGGACAAGTCCTTGTGGACAGGTCCTTGTGGACAGGTCCTTGTGGACGAGTCCTTGTGGACAAGTCTGTGTGGACAGGTCCTTGTGGACAAGTCCTTGTGGACGAGTCCTTATCCCATTGGACTGATCCCTTTGGACCGGTCCCTTTGGCCTGGTTCCTACGGACTAGCCCATGAATTTATTTAAATTATGTCAAAGGGCCTAACTACATTTGTGTGTGTTGAATTGACGTTGTTCACTAATCCCCCACTACTATAATGGGATAACGATATGAAAGGAAAGTGACGAAATACATGTGAACACGTGTGAAATTACCTTATTACCGTCCTCCTTGTGAAACAAGTCACATCCTGTTTTGCTTCATACGTGAGAAAATGTGAGTTCATGTGTAATATGATCTAACACACAGGTGTTCGCCTGTACAAGCGCACGATAAGAGCTAACAAGTCACAACCTTTTTGACAGTGGTGGGAGGTGAAGGGGGGGGGGGGGGTTAGCGTAAGAGAGAACACAGGTGATGAGAGAAAGAAATATGTATTGCTCATAATACATGTATAGCTGAGGACTGTACATAGGACTGTAGGTTAAGTACAACATGAGTAAATAAATAAATACAAGACACACAGGTTCACACAACATGTAATTTATTAATCCAAGAATTAAAGGCTGAGCTAAATCCCAACCATTTTACATATAGTTTATTTCCTTTTTGTTTCAACACTTTTTCCACAAGGTAATGTTTAGGAAACGCTGTCTTTTGAAGTTCTTGAAGATAAAACCCGCCTTTTATGGGTTGATGGTTGAGGTCCTCGAGTAAAAAGGTGACTGGACTGTTCAGGTTGATTTGACGAATTCGAAATAGTTCAGTCCCCCAATTTGGTGTGTAGCCCTTGTCGAAGACGGACTTGAATTTGCTCACACGAACATGGTCCCCAATGTTAAGGCGATGACGTTTAGGGTCTGCTGTTTTATGGGGTTAAACAGTTTATCCAGTTGTGGAATATTTTTAGTTACAAGTCGTGGCTTGGTCCCAATGGTTCTGTGTTTTCTGTCGTTGTAACGTGGCACTAACTAAAGGTAACAAGTCCAACCAGCGATAAGTGCCCTGAGCGGTAAACGCTTTCCACATATGGGTTTTCAATGTTCGGTTGAACCGCTCGACCACGCTGGCTTTGAGATTGCTGTACGTGGTGTAATGGTGAATATCCTTAGATTTGAGAAAACTGGAGAAATCCTTGTTGAAAAATTATTTTCCCTGGTCGGTTTGTAGCAGCTGAGTTGACGTTTAGATTGTTGAATAATATGTTGAAAGGCTTTGGTGACTAGTGGACTAGACTTGCGACGCACAGGTTCAACAAACGCCATTTTGGAATAAACATCAATGACCGTCAACATATAGCGTACACCATCGTTAACGTTAGCATAGGGAATCATTTCAACTAAGTCTGCTTGCCAAAGTTCATCCACACCCTGTGAAATCACCTTGAGTCGCTGATAGTGACGTCTAGCTGGACGATGCAACTCGTGAGCAATACCCATTTTAATGGGTGAGGGCTTAAACAATAATTTTGGCATTTCGAAGTTCTTCCTCAATTTCTTGAATTTCCCAATCGTGACCAGTATGGCTGGCTTGACGTGAAGCATGCAACAGCTGTAGTCGCTGGACGAGTTTATTTGGATTGTGCCAGTAGGTAACATCCACAAGGGGTTTTAATGGTTTAAATGTCACCCCTGAAGCGGACACTTTACGACGACCACTTTGACTAGTGGGGAACATTTTTGCAATGATGGTTGTATATTTTTGGGATATATTAGCATTCACTTGTTGAGTGGGATCATACTGTCTTTTGTGAGCATGGGTATCCAATAAAATGGATTTATATTTACTAAGGTCCTCTGACGTATAATCTTGAGATGAGGGAGTCCGAGAGAATAGTAGCTTTAACAGTCCTGGTGTTAATTTATAGTTGATTTTTTTAATGACAGCTTTAGTACGACTAAATTTAATCGATGAATCACCAATTTTAAAACTATCATTCTCATAGCGAACGCCATATGTGGTATCTGTGTTTCCAACAAATAGATTGGTGAAATAGGGTTCCAGTGTTGATCCATAATATTTTATTAAAATGTTTTTCAGTTGAGCTTTATGTTGAGGAGTGACCAAGAGTTGTGAAAATGGAGACGATCTGGAAGGGCAAGGGGTTTCGACCATGGCCAAGGATTTCCTTTTTCTTAAAAACTCTGCAAGGGGTGATGCCTTTTTTGAGGCGTAAACACTTGTTCCTCATTATCCTCAACTTCGCTAACACTAGTTAAATCTTCCTGTTCCTCTTCATCTTCCTCTTTCTCTTCCTCAGAGTCCTCGTGGTGCGTCTGACTGGCTTGTGAAACGGTAGGTAGCGTTTCAGATGGCTTGAAAGAGGGTTTCGACATAGCTTTTAGCGGAAGTGCTAAATGTTGTTGAATAAACAAAGCATGATCCGCACGCGATTGTTTCAATTGACGAAACTTTTGGCGAATAGTATTTTTGCTCTAATAATATGCTTTTTCAATTGACTCTCTGCTAACGCCATGATGTCGTGACAAATGACTTGAGAGAGAATGATACAGTGCCTTAAATAGCAATAAAATGATCAAACCCTAAGCGATACCGCCCTTGGTTGAGTTCACTTTGTTTGTCAATCACTAAACAGGCATGACGTTGTGTGTTCCAGCACTTGCCACACAATTCTGTAAACATTTGAAAGGTCATATCCGGATTCACATGTTCATTATAAATGTAACGACTGTTCCTCTCGTCCTGGCGAAATAAAACCATGACATTGGCATTGTCACGAATCAACTGTTTGGACATATTAGAATACGTTTGTCCAAGATAGAAGCAATCGATATGTTTGAGTCGACCCATGCTGAAATAGCATTGAATGATACCTTGTCGTTCAGTGGATACATCATCGAAAATCATGAATGAATCAGGCTTTACCTCATCCGGTGAAATAACATTTTCTTGCCTGGAAAATGTAAAATACCCCATATTCTCATTTTTAATCCAGACATGACTTGATCCAGAAACATGTAGAGGGGTTGGTAGAGAGATTTTGCGAAAATATAAATATTTTGAAAACACAGACCATTGGGCGCTGTAATAAGTGTCAGCAAAAGATTGGTCTTTCCACAGCCGGAAGGTCCCACAATGATGCAGCGAATGGAAGATGGAAACAGTGAACCATGGCGTTGTTCACGTGATGTGGGGCAGAGATGGGAAACCATGTCCCTCACGGGGAATGACTCTTGCTGCTTAATTAGCTTCATTTCAACTAAGGCTTAGAGAGGCTAGCAGGCTGTCTATATACATCGCACCGAGCCTTGTCATAGAAACAGTAGACTCGTACTACAGGTTGACGATGGATGTCTTTGGACGTGCGTTGATGGTCAAAGCTAGGTCTGTTCCCATACATGATCCTAAACAAGAAACAGATCCTGCTAATAAACACTATGTGGATAGGTCAGTAGTGCCACGCACAAAACAAGGAGATTATGACTTTAAAGGAAAGCGGTTAACTCATGTAAAACATCCACAAGTGTCTACAGACGTTACTACAAAAAAGTATGTGGATAACAAAGTGTATGAGTTTTATGATAAAGTGCCTCAGCTTACGGTGGATGGCTATAGCGCTAATCATCACCGCATTATTCACGTGGAAGACCCACAAGAAGATAATGATGTCTGTACCAAGCGATACGTGACCTATGAAATGAAAAGGCTTTATAAATTTATCCCATCTGTATTTTTAGTGCATCTGACAAATGTAAAACCTGTGAATGAGAGAAACCATATACCGCTAGTTCATGACCAGCACTTGACCTATGTGCTTGCTTTAGGTTTAAGCCACTATCGACTACACTATAATGGAACCATTCACATCAAATATGCCATACCTGATGAGAACCATTTACAAATAGAGATAAATGGTCATAGGATGTTGGTCCATAACCATGAAATGGTCAATGCAGGAGACGAATTATCCTTTCATCTCCTGTTGACATGGAATGAAAAGCAAGCTGGAAAAAACATAAATGATTTCCCACTTTATGTAGAATTGGAATATACAGCCATGAAATAACAATCTAATGTTAGTTGTGACTTAAACTTTCTTGTGAAAGGTAGTTGGTCATCATCATCATGGTGAAACAAAGATATGTGGTGAGAAAGACAAAAAATATGAGCCTGTCCTTGGCAAAGCCTGGGCTTATGACATTCGTGGAAAAGCCCTTGCGAAAGAATAAAAGAAAAATAATGTGTTGACCATAAGGAAAGCTCTTCGAGTAGCACAGAGACATGTTATTCCAAAACGTCAGCGACAGGGTTCAAAACAAGGGCGAGTGATCCCCGTCCCCAAACGAGCGGGATTTTTACCTGCATTATTCGCTGGTCTGGCTGCTCTAGGTTCACTTTTAGGCGGCGCCAGTGCAGTGGCAAAAACCATTAAAGCCGTGCAACAGGGCAAGCAACAACTCAATGAAAGTCAGCGACACAATGAAACAATGGAGGCCATTGATATGGGGGCTAGAAATGTCAATTTGAAGCCAGCCTTTTATCAACAAGGATTTGGAATTTCACCTTTTCGAAATAAAATAAAACATCTTTAACCTCAGCCATAGCAAGACATGCCCTGACGCATCAGCAAGTGGAAAGCTATGCTAAACAACTAAAGCTTTCTCATTTTCGAGGTGTGTTTATGCGAAACCAATTACCCTCACAACCCGGGAAACATGAATGTGCTGTTGTCAATTTGGATGATCACCGAGGACCTGGAACACATTATGTAGCTTATGTCAAAGAGGGATCTACTGTATGGTACTTTGACAGTTTTGGGAATTTGCCCCCGCCCATGGAACTAGTGGCCTATTTTGGAAACAGGATCAAGATATATTATAATGTGAAACGTGAGCAAACGTTTAACAGCCAACAGTGTGGACGTTTGTGTTTAATTTTTTATATAAGACGCAACATAAGCAAAAACGTCAACAGTATGTCGGTGGAAAGTAAGACGTTTACACTGCATGGACGTGGACCTGAAGTGAGTCTAGACTTTTACCCACCTATCGAATTGAGTGAAAAACCTTATGGTTTAGGACTTGTTTCTCTTGAAACGTACAATCGAATATACAACATACGTGAAAATGTGAACAAGTTTTACTATGATGATTCTGTGCTCACCCTGAACTCTTGTGGATACACGATAGATGACATTTATGAACACATTTATGTGGTATTGATCAATGAATATGGTTTAAAGTCATTTCTCGATGGAACGCGCAAGTTTGAACTTGTAGGAAATACCAACACTCATCGCTGCAGTATTTTTTCTACATTCAAAATTGACTTTAAAACTCACCCCGATTCCATTGGTCCATTACTAGGATTTAAACCACGTGTGTTAGAGCCCAACAAAAAACATGAATCAGACCATGAAGTGAAATTCATTGAGGACCATTATGTGTCGGTGACGTGTAATATTATTAGTCAAGTGTACACCAATCAAGAACCGTCGCATTCGCTTTATGACTTTATTGTAACATCGCCCAATGGCTATATTATTCGTGAAAACCCTCCAGTGGTGCTTTTTCATTCTGTGGCTGTCGATGGTATTAGTAATATAACATTAAGACTGATCAATAGAGAGCAACAACTCATTTATCTAGATTCTACCACACCAGTGACTTACAAGTTGGTGCTAAAACCACTATGAAGTTTGTATATAAAGCAACAGCACCGTCTAGGAATGGTGTTAGTTGTTTACCACGTGAATACACGTTAACATCTCAGAACAAGCAGATTTTACAGCATTTGGGTTACCATATTAACCCCCGCGATGAATTCTATTCTAGAGGTAGCGAACCACATCGAGGAGCAACCAGGAGTGGTAAGAATTGATCTGCATTCTTATCAAGCTCAAACACCTGGACTCAATAACAATGATGAAATTCAATTTGTTATCAACAACCAAGATATTTACACTCTATCGCATGAAAGTGTTATTCAGATTGAAGGTCGGCTCACCAAAGCCGATGGTTCTACACCCACTACATCCAAGTTAGCCAACCATGCTTTCGCCTTCCTGTTTTCTGAAGTACGTTATGTCATTAACGATATCGTGGTGGATAGCACTCGAAATGTGGGTATTTCCAGTGTCATGAAACTATATCCCTCTTATAGTGAGGAAGAAGCTAAATCACTTTGCATGGCGGGTTGGTGCCCTGACTCGACCAATGACTGGATGGTACACACCGATGGCACCGTCACTGGATATTTACCTCTTAAACTGATTTTAGGCTTTGCTGAAGATCACCAGCGCATTGTGGTCAACGCAAGGCAAGTGCTTTATCTGGTGAGAGACAGGAGTGATAATAATGCACTCAAGGGAGTCGACAATGCCCCCATTGATTCAAAAATTCAACTACAACGCTTGCTATGGAAAGTGCCTCATGTGACCCTTAACGATAGCAAAAAACTGGACATACTCAAAATGGTAAAGAGAGATATACCTCTACCCATGGAATTTAGAAGCTGGGCACTCCATGAGTACCCGTTATTGCCCACCACCAACACACACAGTTGGTCTATAAAAACAGCCCGCTATACAGAGAGACCTCTCTACATGATTGTGGGTTTTCAAACGAATCGCAAGTATCAACAAACCAAAGATGTCACGCAATTTGATCACCTGCAATTGAGAAATGCACGTCTTTTCCTCAACGGTGCTGTGTTTCCCTATGAAGGGCTGGATTTAGATTTTTCAAAAAATAAGTTTGCCCCCCTGTACGACTTGTTTTCTAAATTTAGATGGTCGTATTATCAAAAAGAGAATTGTCCAATGTTGTCACCCCAAGCTTTTAAGACAAGGGCGCCACTGATTGTCTTTGACTGTTCCTACTTGGAAGAGTCTGTCAAACCATCCAATATTGACATTCGACTAGATTTTGAAACGCATGACAATGTTCCAGCCAATACCACGGCCTACTGTTTGATTATTCATCACAAACAAGTCAACTATTATCCACTGTCCAACCAAGTGACAAGTGTATAAATAGCAGGTCAACACACATCAAACCACTCAGTCATGTCTTGCTTTCAAGCCTCAAGAGAAGTTACATCCATGAATTTAAAATCTGAGGAACAACGTTTCAAGACCTTTGCGACGTGGCCGGTGCCTTTTATAAACCCTCAAGCCTTAGCAGCCGCTGTATTCTACTATTTAAAAAGAAGAGATGAAGTGAAATGTGTGTTTTGTCCCATCATCTTAGACCAATGGCAAGAGAGCGATGAACCCATGCAGGAACATCAGCGCTGGTCACCTTCCTGCCCCTGCCTGTGCAGAATGGAGGTGGGTAATATACCCTGTCATTCAAGTTACCCCTCACTCATGCCTCTGAGTGATGAAAAAAGTTATGATACGTGTGGACTTTATGGTGCCGGTAGTGCTTCAGTGAGCAGCTCACAGTTAAAAACATCCAGTTTAGAGACATTAGGATATCATCAGTGTTATGGACACTATAAACACAAAAGACTTTTTTGTTGTATGAGATGGTACCGCCTCTATCCTAGAATGAAAAAAGAATGTAAAACTTGTTATGCTAATAAAATAATGAAATAAAAAAAATTGGTTGTTGTTGTTATATTATTATTTCTTATGCCCCCCTGTCATATCCTAACCTCTATAGTGACTACTCGATGTTTTTCTTTTCTTTTACTAGAATGGAATATAAGTAAATGACATGGGTACACCTTACTGAACAATTGTCAGTCTGTGGTCAGTTGGACTTGATCCAGACAAGAGTGAACATGTTGCGTACACTGATTGTCGACTGTCAAGGGTTTAAAATTGGAGATAACAAATTTATATTTAAAGAAGTGGCCATCATCGATTGTTCCACTTTTTGGATATCACAAGCTACTCATTTGGTGTTTAAACCACCTTATGCGTTTGATTTGTTGTGTGATAAAGACCGTAAACAAACCCAGTGGATTGAAACTCATATGCAACTAGACTGGAAGCAAGGAACCATTTCATATAAGCACCTGGACATGGTCATGAAAGCCCACTTGTCTTCTGCCCATGTAATATTTGTGAAAGGTAGTGAAAAACGTCAATGGCTACAACCATTTTTAGCATCTTACTGTCAATGTATCGATTTAATGGACATGGGCTGTCCATCGCTGCAAACACTCACGGATCGCTGCCCCTGTGTCAATATTACCCATAAAGCCTTGGCACAGGTGTGGCAATTGTTTCATTGGCTATCCACCAATGCCTGCTGGGAGTTGTTAAATAAAATTAAAACTAAAGGTTTACCTGTGGATGACACCAGTGAGATTTCTACAAGCGACGTGTAAACATCAACGTGATACCATGGAGAAAGGGGATGCTACCGATAAAGCGATTGGAAAGTTCTTTGTGTGTAAAAAGAAACTAGACAGTTTTACTAAAGAAGAATTATTGGCTCTTCCAAAATCATTCATTTATTATGTCGCAGCAAATGCAGTGAAAGAAATCTGGCAACATGTACCAAAATCATGGACTCAAGACCCTGTGTTAAGTGAATTGCAACCATGTACGGATTATGATCACCATAAGCAAGTGGCTATGGCAAAAATACCCTCTATGTGACAGTGTGCTACTTGTCAGCTAGTCAAACTGTATCATGGTCATAAAAGTCAGTGTAAAGACTTTGTTTCCTCATACCACGGGAGTAATGAAGAAAAAAAGCAACAACAACAAACATCATCCACAGAGGAGGAGGAAGATCAAACCTTTTTACCATCGATGGAAAAGGATATGCCAGACCTGTACTGGCAATGGCGTCATTAACAAAGTAATTCAATACTAGACTTTCGAAATCTACCTACCTGGTTATTATTTGTGTAGTCCTGGAACTTGTCTTGAAGAACCTTTGCAGCATAGTGATATACCTATTAATCCTTTGGATCAAGCATGCACCTTTCTTATCACCACAGTCATTCTGCATTAAGACGTGTAGCGGATAAAGTATCGTTGAAAAGCTAAACAACTTTTGACATTCTGTGATGTCTCAGTGGGAGAGAGGTTGGTAGTCGTCATTGTGATTAGTGTTATAAAAGGAAAGTTAATAATGAGTGGACATGGACATTGTAAAGGATTGAGAAATTGGTATTTCTTTGTATTCTATTTTTGTAAAGCTCTATTTGTTGTGAAATAAAAACAAGGTTTACAAGATCACAATGTCTTTTATTTTAAAAAATGGTGATAGCCATTTCATTTTTTTCACACATGAATATTTACAATTTCCACTTTACATTTTTTACATTCCCCTTGTTTAGTTTAAACATTCTGTACATTTTATTGTTGTGAAATAAAAACAAGGTTTACCAGATCACAATGTCTTTTAATTCTAAAAATGGTGATAGTCATTTCTTCATTTTCATTTTTTTCACACATGAATATTTACAATTTCCACTTTACATTTTTTACATTCCCCTTGTTTAGTTCACACATTCTGTACATTTTTTTTGTGAAATATAAATAAGGTTCACTAAATCACTATATCTTTTAATTTTTAAAAATGGTGATAGCCATTTCATTTTTTCACACATGAATATATACAATTTCCACTTTTCATTTTTTACATTCCCTTGTTTAGTTTACACATTCTGTACATTTTTGTTGTTGTGAAATAAAAAACAAGGTTTACCAGATTACAATGTCTTTTTAATTTTAAAATGGTGATAGCCATTTCACTTTTTCACACATGGATATTTACAATTTCCACTTTACATTTTTTACATTCCCCTTGTTTAGTTCACACATTCAGTAATTTTTTTTAAATCTTTTTCGTAATATACAAAAGCAAACATTTTACACTAAAATGTATTACTTATCTTATTTTTACTAAACTACTGTAGCCTAACATTATACATTCTACTTACAGTTTTTACAAAAAATATTACAATATAAAACACACTACAAATATTACAATATAGTGATCATTAGACTTAAGTAAAGTAATAGTCGTCAATACGACGGTTTCCCCAAGCAAGAGTATTAAATGTGTTGGGTATAATGAATCGTTTGTTGTCTTCATTACTTAAAGCAACTTTGTTCAACAAATTGGTATGTAGCTGATGATTTTTATTTCTAAATACACACATTTTCTTATATAATACAGGTGGGTTACTAACTATACAGTTTTTATAATCACTTATATCTAACTCTTTACTAACAACATTCTTTTTCACTCCTTTTAATTTTTTTACTACTACATCATCAATTGTCATATAGCTGTATGATTTAGATTTTGTGCCTACAAAGGTGTCTATAATAACACCAGCACATTCATCCTTAAATTTCCCAAGAACCTTTTTGTTTACTAGAGGTAAATGGTAAATATTATCCTTGGGGTAGTCACTTGTATCAAACCTATTTAGCTCAGTTTTGATATCCTCGTAAAAATCATCAGTTTGTAACTCATAAATAAAAGAATCTGTGTCTGTGTAGAGTAATTTAGCATTATCAAGATAGTTTTTCTTTAAATAATCATAGTGAAATTCATACATAAGTGTTTTTGATAATTCCAGAATGATGTAACCCACATATATGGGTTTGTTGTAAGTTACTTTAAGACGATTCATTTGTATTACAACTAAATCCTCATGAATAATTGAACAGCTATGAAAGTTAGGCTTGCTTATTAAGTTGCTCGCACCATACCTTTTACCATCATTCTCCCACTTTGTTATCAGCTTTACATCAACTCGTTTATCAACATTCTCCATAGTCTTTCCAAAAACACTATTATTCATGAGTTTATAAAAATCTTTTTCAAACGCGTTTGTTGACTGCGTTCTTAAATTATTGTTTAGATCAATATACGGTTTGAGCCATGCTGACTGATGAAATTGCAATACGCGATGAATTTTAGTTAATTTCAATCCATGCTGTAGACACTGTTTCAAGTTTTGATAATGTATTACATATTTACATTTATCATTTACATTAGCAATTAACATTTTTGTTCGTGATGTGATGTATGGAGATTTCATATTCTCAGGACAAAATGGTAAATCATTATGATCATCATGTAACTCTTTAGGGTACTCAAGATTTACCTCTAAAATATATCCTTTATCATCGTTATCATTAAGAGTGTTAACATGTAAGACATCAATTTCAGGTTGTGTCAGCCAGCGAAAATCTTTCAGTGGTAGATATTGACTCATAGCCCAACCATATTGGTTATTTGCATCGAGGTAGACAATATACCTTGACTCTTCACAAGGGTTGTAGCTAGGCATGTATTTATTATTCGCTTCAGAGTACCGTCCACTACATTGACTTAATCCACCTCGAATTGATGATTTTATAAAATTGATCATGTCTATATCAGTCATTAATTCTAAATTTACTTTCGTTTTTTTCAACATTGAACTGAAACTTAACCCAGGAGCTGTGAAATACTGACAAGGATCAAGGTCATAAGTTTTCATACAAACATTCCGAAAATTTTCAAAAACATCTGCTAATAACATCACATCTGTCTTCAAATATATGTCTGAAAATTCTCCTAAAGTTTGAATGTGGAACTGTGCCCATACACGTTGTGCATGTAAATATTCCTGATCACTGATATGACTTGTGTTTAAGGAACTGTAAAATGCATTTTTCGGTGGTAAACAACACTCCTCAAGACGTTCCACACAGTTAATATATTCATAAGGGAATATTCCCTTTTGACGAATCAAATTAAAATCATCTTCTTTAGGAAAGACACGTTGAATTTCATGAAACTGATCTGATTTTAAATTACTAGCCAGCTTATCAAGACTACTCGACATAAAGCGGAATGAATCTGAAAATCGCAGTTTAATGGTTTTTTTTGCTAGTTTTGATGTATTTTGTGAACGATATGTATTGTTCCTTATTATTTGCAATAACATCAATTTTCACATCTGAAGCTCCATATTCCTTAACGATAAAGTGGTTATCGTATTTGCTACCATTGTGAAGAATGACCGGAATGAATTTTCTTACTCTATAATTTAAATTACATTCTTGGTGAGCCGCACCACGATATTTTCCTGTTAAATGGTCATGATCGCGAACCCTGTCTGTATATAAACATTCAACACATATAAAACAATTAGTTTCAGTTTCAAAATTCATTTGCTCTAATGAAGTTAGTGGCTCCATTGGAATGGTCGTATTTAAAATAGAGGATATACGGACGGCATCTTTCTCAAGCCTTTCCATAAAAACTTTAGGTGCATCAGGTCCTCTATAGAGCTCAAACTTATTTAAAGAGTCATCATAACTACATTTAATATAATATGCAAAGCTAAAAGGTTCATGAATGTGAGTAGTGTTGGTGAAAGGTTGGGCTGG
Source organism: Meconema thalassinum (assembly GCA_946902985.2). Classification (NCBI taxonomy): domain Eukaryota; kingdom Metazoa; phylum Arthropoda; class Insecta; order Orthoptera; family Tettigoniidae; genus Meconema; species Meconema thalassinum. The sequence continues at coordinate 899,207,661 of OX336390.1, forward strand.
ATTCGATGAACATGTATTAAATGGTTTTAGCAAAGCCTCGAAGTCAGCATATATAACAAATGGTACTCGAAGCTGTTTCTCATAATCCTTAAATTTTAGAATGTTATTTTTAGGAGTTGGTAATACCGTACGAACATGATTACACCCCCATTTTTGATGTTGAGTTAGTTGGTCCTCTTTTCTGAAATATAGCAAACAGCCATCACACAACCACTTCTTATTTTCTCTTTTTGATAGCTGACTACCAACAAGTCTACATAAATGTTTTATCCAGCAATAGTGAGCATTTTCACCTTCGGTTATGTATAGTAAATTTACATGAGCATCCTTTTTTTCCTGAGTATAATATAGAGGACCAACTATACTCTTATTTTCAATTCCATAAACATTAATACTTACATTGTTCAGCTCTTCAAAACGTTGAATGTCTTTTATCGCCATAGGAAATTCTATTTCTTTTAAATCTAACACTGAAGAATAGTGAGGATAAGATGACGTTCTCTCCACAGCCTTTTCTGCTGGATGGAGAGCTGAGGTTACAGTCCACGCAAAGCATGCGTCATCATTATTCATAACGTTCACAACAGCTTTCTTTCGTTTGATCCATCCTGGCAAATCAATATATGATGATGCTCGAAGGGGGTTGTATTTATTCATGTTGGTTTCTAAATAAAGTACTTCAACCAACGCCCAGCCTGACTCCCATTCCTGGAACTCTTCACTCTTAACAAGCTAGGCAAGATGGCGGCGCGTGCCTGCATCAAGGGAAGTGTGCTCCGTGTGATTTTAGTATTTTTAATGGTAAAATGTGCAGTGACTGTGGCGAGACGTGTTCATTCTGTGACCGTTAATGGTGAACAGGATCTGAAGAATCAACCCCTTATGGAAAAACTTCTGGTGAGTGATAAATGCACAATACATTCCTGGACATGGTGTGGCAGTGAAGGTCTGGGACTGGCCACCATTAGCCGGCCACGCCGAGCGGGAGGGGAAGGTGTCGCAAGGCTACCTGCTACCGGGTTCTCGCTCTGCTGTCTAGCGCTTGCTCTAAGCGGCGACATAGAACTCAACCCTGGACCTTTGCAATGCGCAATATGTGAAAAAATCGGCCGAAAAAATCAATTATATATTCAGTGCAGTAATTGTAACATGTCGAGTCACAGGACGTGTGCTAAAATCAGTACCTCTGAGTTCCGGTGCATTAAAACAGGCACGCGAACGTGGACATGTTGGCAATGTGCTATGCCGCCGTTTACCGACTCGTTGTGCAACAATACCAGCGATATTCCCAGTGACTCCGTAAATAGTGTAAATAACCTGAATAGTTCACTTGTAAATAAACACTTATCACTGTTCGCCTTCAATGCCCGCAGCATCACGCGGCCGGGACGGAAACAAAACATTCATGCTACAGTGACCGCCCTAGATCCAAGTATTGTGTGTTGCAGTGAAACGTGGCTCTCTGGGGTGGTAGGTGATCGGGAGGTGTTACCAGACACATACCAGCTGTTCCGGAAGGACCGACCACGGACTTCAGGGGGCGGGGTTCTCATTGCTGTGAAACCTGAGTACAATGCAACTCGCGTCCATCAGCTGGAAACTGACGCTGAGGCCGTGTGGGTTGAGGTTCAATGCAGTAACGGTAAATATCTGATCGGATCAGTCTATCGCTCTCCGAAATCGTCCCAGCTGATGAATGAAGAGCTGATTCTCTCCCTCAAACGGGTGCAAAACCTTCAACAAAATTATGACGCTGTCTACATTGTTGGTGATTTCAACCTACAAATCACATGGAATAGAAATGCCGCTCCTATCCCACATAATCCTATATCCAACAACTTCCTTACAGCATTCTATGATCTATTCCTCCATCAACTCATATTTGAAGCTACCCGTATCACTGAGACCTCCCGTTCAACCCTCGATCTCTTCCTAACAAACTCTCCATCCTCAATTCAGTCTCTACAAGTCATCCCTGGATTTTGTGATCACCAAGCCCTCCTAGCTATATTTACCCACAAAAAGAACAGTCCAAAATTACAAACCAGAACAGTTTACAATTACTCCCGTACCAACTGGAAACTCCTTTCTGACAGATTACCGGTCATTACACCTTCAGTCACCAACAGTGTAGAAATAGATGGTACCTGGCATACTTGGAAGGAAATCTTTTTTCAGTGCGTCGATGAAGTGATCCCTAAGGTTACAATTAAAAATAAGAAAAAAACACCTTGGATCTCAAAGGACATAATATCCAAAATAAGAAAGAGAAATCAGCTCTATAACAAGAGGAAACAGTGCCCAAGTGACAGCAGGTGGGAAAAGTATAGGCTGGCTAGAAATAGCACCAAATCTGCAATTCGTGAAGCCTACAGTACGTATATGGACAAATTAAGCTTTAATCCCAAGGCAATGTGGACATTCATTCGGAGCAAAAGTGGCAACACCGCACCACAGAGCTTTAAACATAACGGTCTTTCTATTTCCAACCCACTAGACATAGCCTACTCATTCAACTGTAAATTCCAAAGTAACTTCTCTCCACCTGACACCAGTGAAGGAATGTTGCTACCAAGGACATCATCCCCTCTCTTTCCCCTAGCCAGTCTATATTTCACACAACAGGAAGTTCGAGACAGCTTACGGAGAACTACACCCCATGCCGCGACAGGACCAGACTTAATCCCTGCTCGGATCCTTCATTACTGTGCAGATGCCCTAGCACCCTCATTGTGCGCACTTTTCAACCAGTCCATTAACACCGGGACTCTACCACAAGAGTGGAAACATGCTAACGTGGTCCCTGTGTTCAAAGATGGTGACAAGGAAGACATGGACAACTACCGCCCGATTTCTCTGACGTCTGGTATCTGTAAATGTATGGAGCGCCTGGTTGCTAAGAACATACTGGAATTCCTGAGTGAGCGAGGCCTGTTAAATCCAAGCCAACATGGCTTCGTTCCGGGGAGATCTTGTACAACTCTTTTGACAAAAGTGATTGATGACTGGCAGAACTCTTTGGATCAGACTAACGTCTCCCAAGTGGACTGTGTGGCCCTGGACTTAAGCAAAGCTTTTGATCAGGTGCCTCATCAAAGACTCTTGTTAAAGCTTGGCAAATATGGCATCGGAGGCAAACTGATTACATGGTTGACGTCATTCCTGGTAGGTCGAACGCAGTGTGTCGTGTTTGGCGGGGCCAAGTCACCGAACATAGTGGTAACTTCGGGAGTATCACAGGGGTCGGTGATTGGGCCTTTGTTGTACATGGGTTTTACCCTCGACCTTCCAAGCTGTGTGACGTCCACGGTGGCGCAGTATGCAGACGACTCAATAATTTACAGAGCCATAAAAAATAATGATGACGTCAAAGCACTACAGGAAGATCTGGACAGTGTGGCACTGTGGTGTGATGTAAATAAGATGACCTTGAATGTAAACAAGTGTAAATATATTCGGCTAAGTAGGGCCAGACAGCCTATTGCACATAGCCTTTCACTGAGCGGCAAAGTTCTTCCCATGTGCAATTCACTGCGAATGCTGGGAATACACATTTCCAGCAATTTGAAGTGGAATGTACACGTTGAAGAATCTAGGTGTAAGGCGTTTAGAATTCTAGGATTTGCAAGACGTAATCTTCTGGGATTCAGAAGCCGTGCACTCCGAGCGGTGTATCTCTCCACGATACGGCCCATTCTTCTGTACGGTCTTCCTGCCTGGCATCCCACTACCGAGGAAAACATGAGGAAGTTAAGTGCAGTCCAACGTCGAGCGGAGCGACTCATTTACAATCAGGGTAACAAAGTTTTGACAAAACCATTAACATCCATCAATGACATATGTAGCCAAATAGATCTCACCTTTCTCCGAAAATCTCTAGCTGGCACCATTATACTGTACCCATTTCACCGCCTTCAGCTGTCATATCGTTCAGTCCGTAGAGCACAGGGTGTCACACTTGTTCCTCCATTCGCTAGGACAACAGATTATCAATCTGGATTCTACAATCGCTCTGCTCGACTTTGGAATGACCTGCCTCGTGAAATAAAAGACCTTCCTCCACGACAATTTTGCCGCAAAGTGAAGGCTCTAAAGGGACTAAAACCCCATGTAAATTGAATTATATACTGTATAATGTAACTTTGTGAGTGATTGGGAGTGGGCGCGTGCGTGTATATGTATGTGTGTATGTATGTATGTATGTATGTATGCGTGTGTGAGCGTGTATATGTGTGTGTGAATGCCTGTGTCTTCCCTTTATTTATGAATTGTATGATATAGACGTCATGTACAGCAGATTATGTGTATATAGCAAATGTAAAGGTGTAAATTGTATAATGTAACATTTGAGATTTGTTTAGATTTAATGAACGGAGATGGAGACACTGATGTGTATGTGGGGCTTGCCCTTTCTCTATCTGCCGTCCATAAATTGTAGGCACAATTTTTGGTAAATAAATAATAATAATAATAATAATAATGATAGCACTTGAAATATTTTGATATATATCACTAATATTAGTTGATTCGCTAACAATTATGTTTTTTGTATTAAAGGATTTGATATCCGTAATTTCACCTTCGCTCCCAGTTTTTACATAGAGGCCAAAAAGTTCAAAATTCATTTTAATTGTTTTATGCTCTAATAAAACATTTTCTACTAAGCCAAACACAGTAGGTTAAACATTTTTTAAAAATGATTCAATACTTTGAGTTTTTTCTTTACTATAAAGTCTATAACTAGCAATTCGACTTTTAAATGCACTACCAATTTGTTGAATATTTCCAGAATTTCTTTCATGGCAAGCGTTATTTTTATGTTGAATACTGCGTAAATGCCCATGAATGATTGAAGAAGGTATATCAATATTACATACATCACAATGTGTTATTGAAGGTTCACCATTCTTTTTTCTTTTTGTTGCACAACTATTTTCACAATCTTGAGAACGTTTACGCTTTTGAGCATCACATTCATTTAAAGGTTCCGTGCTAGTTGATGGTTTTACAGATTTCAATTCCTGTTGTTCTCCATGCACTTCAACCATGTGGAATTGATATCGCTTTACAGCAGAAAAACCAAGTTCGCAAACTGAACACGAAAATGGTGCTGAACTGACATGCATTAAATTTACATGTCGTGTAAGACTATCTTGTCTGTTAAATGTTGTAGCACAATGACTGCACACAAACATTTTCTGATTATGTTTTGTACGTGCAGGACGTTGAAGGTTGTCAGGTCTTGAGAACTGTTTCTTACAGTCACCACACTTGAACATTATGATCACTTTCGAAATTACCTATAAAAGAAAGAAATCATCAATGTTAATAAAAGATAAAACAAAAAGTACAATATAAATAGTTTAATTATATTCCAGTCAATGGTTATAGCAGAGTATTTAAATCAATCATCTGTGAACTCCTAGCAAGTCTAAATTTATGTAGTTCTAACTGAGGGTTACTATATACCACTGTCACTGACACCTAGCAGTGAACATTAGAACTTGATAGAGTGGTAGAAACCAGCGGTCGCCAGTTAAGTGAGCTAAGTGTGGCGTCATAGCCAGTCTTAAAACAAGTCTAAACTTGTAGAACATGTCACGTGATAGAAACCAGCGATCGCTAGTTAAGTGAGCTAAGTGTGACGTCATAGCCAGTCTTAAAACAAGTCTAAACTTGTAGAACATGTCACGTGATAGAAACCAGCGATCGCCAGTTAAGTGAGCTAAGTGTGACGTCATAGCCAGTCTTAAAACAAGTTTAAATTTGTAAAACATGTCACATGATCAGGTTAAGTTAGGTAAAGTTAGGTTATGTTAGGTGAACTGAGGTTAAGTCTTTAAATATTCCCTCTGACACTGACACCTAGCAATGAACATTCAGACTTAATAGAGCGGTAATCAAAATCTAACCTACAAAATTAGCTTTACACACCATGGTCAAGTAGTTTCAACTTTTGACTGCCAAATATACCATTTTCACTGACATGTAGTGGTGAACATTGGAAAATATCACTCTAACTGTTTAAAAGTTATTAGAGGGGGGGGGGCACTAACCTTTTTATAATTTATCAACTGCTGTCACTGAATGAACAGATTGTAGGAATCTGGTAACCTACAGGTACCCAATTATCTGCAAACAAATCAATCAATCAATCAATCAATCAATCAATAAATACATTCCAAGCCATAACTTCAACATCAATTAGTAATAAAAGACTACAATCCATTAATAATAAGTACTTACCTTGCAAAATAATTTAATGATTTTCTACCAAAACGGCTTTTTTTTACAACTCTTGAGCAGTAATAGAGCACTGTTCACTCAAAGCGAGTAATAAAGACTGACAGTAGGGAGATATATGACACCCCTCTTATATAAACTCTCATCGCTCGTGTCAGCAGTTTTTTGCAGATCATTGCAATTCCTTTCCCAATACAGTTGACATTCCAAAGTACACTAGGAACACCTGTGTGGTATTCAATGACTGCTGACTTTGCATGATCATCACCCATTGCCTTAATCAACATATGGGGTTTCAAATTACTGCAGCGTCAGTCATAGCAACAGCAGTGTGCGCTCTCTGGTATATCAGCAACATGACACCGGAAGGAACACCTGTGTAATATCCAATAACTGCTAACTTTCCATGATAATCATCCATTGTCTTAATGAACACTTGCGGTTTCAAATTACTGCAGTGTTAGTCATAGCAACAGATCTGCGCGCTCTCTGTCATGTCTGTAATATGACACAGGAAGTAACAAGACGTCTTACTGCACGTGCCATCTCCTCAGTTTTAACATCTTAAGAACATGTATTATTCTCTTTCAACTACAAATGACTTGTTAGAACACATCCATCCACCAAGTTAGATCCCTTGTATGTTCACATGTATTTCGTCACTTTCCTTTCATATCGTTATCCCATTATAGTAGTGGGGGATTAGTGAACAACGTCAATTCAACACACACAAATGTAGTTAGGCCCTTTGACATAATTTAAATAAATTCATGGGCTAGTCCGTAGGAACCAGGCCAAAGGGACCGGTCCAAAGGGATCAGTCCAAAGGGATAAGGACTCGTCCACAAGGACTTGTCCACAAGGACCTGTCCACACAGACTTGTCCACACGGACTCGTCCACAAGGACCTGTCCACAAGGACTTGTCCACAAGGACCTATCAACAATAACCCATCAACAGGGGCCCGACAGCAGGGGGCTCGTCAACAATAACAGGGGCTCTCACCTCAAGGCCTAACATGCCCCTCTTTGATTATTGGTTTGCAGAACAACGTTACATTCCATATCGGCATTCAAACTCTCACATGTTGCAATTGGAAAGAGAGATTCTCTAAAAAATTCAATTTCACCCCCTAGTAGGGTAGGTTTTATTTTTGGGGTGGAAATATGTTGTCCATTGGAAAGGGAGTGTCAGCCCGAGTTCAATGACACCTCATTCATCAAAATCCGACCATAAGTTCGAGAGATATCGCACCGCCGCCATCTTGTGTGGAGGGTGTGGAGGTGGAGGTGCTAGAACCATCCAAAACACACTACTGGCATGCAGCATGATGTTACCTTACACAACATTACAATGAGTCGCTGTAGATACCAATCTAATCTCCCTTGTTAAATAACTTCCCTTTATTTTAATTTTACTGCTTGATGAGCATCTGACTGAAATTTCTTTCATGAATAAATCTCTAGTTTACCCTTTCGGTTTTTACGTTACTGTTACCCAGTTTTTTTAATAGAAGATTAACTGAATTTTACGACGTCCTGTCGTCCTATCACAATTCTTTTTGGAGTTTGTCACTAATCAATCAAATTTATGTGGGCGCCCAGAGAATACTGCATCTAAATTTAAATTCCAAATAAAATAAGTGCTCTCTGTATTTATTACTCAAACTCCATGCTTCTCTTTCCCATTAATTACTGTTAATTAAGCCACACTTGCGGTGCCATGATGCATTGTCCAGTCACAACAAGCGGATAAAAGGTTCCAAATAGGCTCGGGCCAGGTTTACACACATCCCACTTGAGCAACATGACTACGCAATGCACCGGCTAGCTTCTCTCTGGCATAACCTCCCTACTCCGTGATCCAATTAAACAACAACAAATAACTATATGATCTCGAATAACTACTGTGTTATCACTAAATTCATATGTACACTTCGGATCCTCCAGGATGCAGACTCTTATCTCAGGGCGTGCTCTGTTCGCGTGGCTTTAATCTACACTCAGCATCCTGGGATTTTATATCAAGGATCACGGGAAACCTTCACTAAAATAATATGCCAGAGGTATCTTAACACAACAATATTTATCCATGAAGCATCCTAATTAAGTTAAATCCCCCCTTAACAAAACAAATATATCCCCTTACGTTACTGAAAATTCAACAAAAAAAAAAAAAAAAAAAACTAAACACTAAAAATATAAACACTGGCCTCCTCAATGGGCCGACACAAATGTCACATGATCACATGTCCCCAACTGTTCCAAAGGAACACCAAGACTGAAATGGTAAAAAAAAAAGCAATAGACATCAGAGTAATGTCATGAATAACTAGTTCAGATAGCGCACTCTCATTTGTAATAGTGGTTTACAGGTGTGTTGGACAGGTTATCTTTCTCGATCATTTCCTTCATGCCAAGAATCCAGTTATGATCGTCGCAGATCGATTTCCCGGTTACAGGTCGTGTGTCCATAAATTACAGCAACTTATCTTACATAATACAATGACCAAAGCTACGGTCCAAGCCCTTCCAAGCTTAACTGTTCATCAACATCACAAAACAACAAAAATAGAAAAAAACAACTGCGTGGATCACCTCTAGCAACAATGGTGGCCTATGCCCCATAATGACATCAAACAATTATTTATTCATATGGGTGCACGGAAACGACGCTTCCGAAAACGAGTTGAATCAAAAAAAGGCAACTCAAAAATCCCCACATGAATATAAATGGCCAAGCGCCTGTGGCTGATTACCACGATATAACAAGCCATTCCGTACTCACTACATAAACACTCTCACAGGACCTGCAGTGGTCGACGACCTCACTCGTACAATAGACTAACAGCCCGCATTTTGGAACACTGTCTACCTGGCCTTCCCTCAAGGCTCACATGAAAAGAACACAGCTGAATGCAATACTTTCTCCGTCCAGTGAAGGGGTCCTTCAGGAGCCTCCCTCACAATCACAAGGAGCATCATTACTTACCATTATCATCTCATCAAATTAATTTGCGGGCATTATCCATCCGCCTACGATTTCCCATTTATAATAATAATAATAATAATATTAATAATTCATATTTGATCGCAATATTAAAAATCTACAAGTGTGATCCCACCATTGTCCAATGTCTACAATCTATCATGTCTAGATGGAATGTGAAACTTCATCTAAAAGACCGATACCAAGTCACTCCGTCCCGTGCAATTCGAATTAACCGTGGAATATTTCAGGGAGATTCGTTCAGTCCTCTATGGTTCTGTCTGTGCTTAAACCCGCTCAGTGGGCAGTTAAATAGGAGTGGATTGGGATTTGAAATGCGAGCTGGTGAGGTGAAGCACAAGGTTTCACATAGACTGTACATGGATGACTTAAAAATCTATGCAAGCACACGGCGTCAACTGCAAGGGCTCTTAGATATTACGCAGGCGTTTAGCGACGATATAGCGATGGAATTCGGACTTCAAAAATGCAAGGCGATCATACTGGCAAGAGGGAAACTTGATAGGGCAGAGGGCTTCAATGTTGGTCTAGATGAGCTAATCGAGTGTTTAGATGAGGGCGAGACCTACAAATACTTGGGCTTTCTTCAGCTTCGTGGGATCCGACACACACAAATTAAAGCCAATTTACAGAAAAAGTTCTTTAATCGAGTGGATATGGTTTTGAAATCATACTTGGATGCAGGCAAGAAGATCAAAGCCCTTAACACCTGGGCAGTACCTGTACTTACGTATTCGTTCGGGATGGTTAAGTGGTCAAAGACAGATTTAGAGCAGATAGAACGGAGAGTACGAGTCTCAATGACAAAATATCGGCTTCATCATCCAAAGGCAGCGATAGAGCGTATCACACTACCACGGAGCGAAGGCGGTCGAGGGGTCATTGATGTCGCAATCGCCCAAAGTAAACAAGTGGAACGTCTGCGACAGTACTTCTTTGGCGCAAGAAATACTCCTCTGTATGAAGTCATTGTTGAAAGTGATAAGAGATTCACACCACTACGACTTGCAGACATGCAATATGACACAAAAGAGCACGTTACTTCGTTTGAACAGCGCCAGATGGCATGGTTAAGAAAAGAACTGCATGGTGTACACCCTCACTTGCTCAGCCAACATCATGTCGACCGATCATTGTCGAACTTATGGTTGAAGCATGGTTCGCTCTTCAGTGAAACTGAGGGATTTGTAATTGCGATACAGGATCGTGTCATTGCAACCAAAAATTATAGAAAGCACATCCTTAAAGAGAATGTAGCAGATGATCGATGTCGTAGATGCACCTCAGCGCTGGAAACCATCGATCATATCATCGGTGGCTGCTCTACGCTGGCTGGTATAGAGTATACCAAGAGGCACAATGATGTTGCTAAGATCTTACATCAAGAGCTCGCTATAAAATCTGGACTTCTGGATACGTGCATTGTGTACTACAATTACCAGCCTGCCAACGTGCTTGAAAATGAGCATTATAAGATGTATTGGGATAGACCTATTTTAACCGACCAGAAAATCTTGGCTAATCGACCTGATATTGTCTATCTCAATAAAAGAGAGCAAAAGGCCTACTTGATAGACGTTGCTGTCCCACTTAGCCAAAATATGCAAACTACCCAAGCTAAAAAGACAAACAAGTACGCACCGTTGGCGGAAGAAATACGAAAACTGTGGGGATTAAAATGCGTGAGGATTTTGCCGGTGGTGATCTCTTCCACGGGAGTTGTTCCAAAGACGTTGGCAATGGCTTTGGAGGAACTGAAAATGAAACATCTGATTGCCAGAATACAGAAGGCAGTGCTGCTGGATACGTGCCATATTGTTAGGTTATTTTTATCCCAGTAATAGGTTTACAGGGTTCTTGATTAACAAATCCGTACCTTGTAAACTGAATTGTACCATAATTATGAGAAATTAAAGATAATAATAATAATATAATATCGTATGGCCTCGGTGCCGGGTGCAAGCTTTGTAATTTGACACCCAGAGGGTAGCTTGCATGTCGAATTTTCGTTGTTCCTTGAATCGCTATGAAAGTCAAGGAGGTTAGATATCTAAGCTCCTTGAACACTATAGCGCTTTCAAGTAGAGAATTGAGGAACTTTGTGTTGGCGGAAACTCCCGATATTAATTTTGCCATTATGAACACGGCCTACTGAATTCAAATGGGTTCTTTGACATGCCAACATCGTATGACATGCGTGTCGTATTTTTGTCGCCTTTCAAAAAAATCACTTGCCACGGCCAGGAGCGAACCTGAAATCTTGGGGGTTAGAAGACCGACACTCTATCCACTCACCCACCGTGGCAAGCTGATTTACCATTGAAGACTACGGGCATGTACCTCCGTTTTCTTACCCTTTACTTTGCATTATCAACTCAGTTCGCATTAACCATACCCTTACTCATTTACCAATGCGGTTGTAGTCTCACTTACCAATCTTGGGTTGTCTCTTATACCTCGACAACGGTCATCAGTCCCTATCTCTTTGTGCTCATGCTCAAATATCATCTTTAGAATTGGCCTGTTATATCCCTGAATGGTTCCCTCCAAACTCACTTTTACGTTTATTTCCTGCACTTACAACCCCTTATCGAGCATCCCACAGACAAACAAATAACCCTTACGTTATATCAAACAACAAAAATATGATCACGCAGTCAAAATTAATAAAAACACACACTAAGTTCAAAAAAATAAAATATATAAAAGTTGCACACTCTCCGACCTGACGTCCCGGTAAACCTCTGCTAATTATAATGGCTTATAATTGTGATACCCTATCCGTCACCTGTTGTAGCCAACATCATGCCATGCACACCCCCAAAATTAGGCTACTTAGCTCATGATCACGTATCGGCTAATCCATCCAATTGGCGTACCTTCTGCTGGCTTCTGATGACACATGTTCTCTTGCTGGGGAGTATATCTTTTTAAACACAATTACTGTTGCATGCAAAAGTGGAGGACCACCATGAAACTTTTTACACAATTTCGTACTAGCGGAGCGCCTCCTACGATCTACAGCTAGACATGACCTACTCAATTCGGCCAATGGTTAATCTAGCTCCTATGCCACTGAATTTGCCTATAGCACGGATGGCTATCTTCTAAAGTACGGACTCCACTCGCACTGGTTTGTTTCGAACAATGTGCATGTCGCTATTAATTATCAGAATACATGTCACTGTTCATTGCTTTAAAAAAATTCACTTCTTCGCGCTGAATTCGCGGTACTGACCAACGTGAACTATCGCCTATCAAGCGATCAAGAATCAAATGAGTTTATACTTATAAAATTTATGCAATAATATGGGCTACGGTCTGGCAAGGGCTCTCGCCGCTCGGCGATGGAGAAATCGACTGACTTTACTGACACTGGGCAGGCTATGTAAAGGTCTGGCTCTGAAATCATCAGGAGTGGGAGATTCTCAAAATTTAAATCTGGAGAAACACCCGTATTACGATGAAACTAGGTTCATTCGATTGCTCTTGTTTCCAATGTCCCAAAACTTGGTTTTATTTCGAAATCGGATCGTACGTTCGGCCGCTAATTAGCTCCGTAGTAATTTTCTTTGTTCAAGATTTTCTCGGTTTTTGAAGCGTCCATCCGCCCACAATTCTGATTGGTTCGTTCAAATGTTCCTTCCTCCAGTTCTCTAGGCCAAATTAATTATAATACTGCTGTTTTCGTGACTTTTGAAATGACATTCTTGAGGCTAAAATCGCCATCTTTCCAATGCTGCAACTCATAATTTTGTACATTAATTATTTCTCTAATTTCCTTTAAATGGGAGGTGCTTATTTTTCAGTTTGGCAAGTGATCAGTTACCACCCCCACTTATGGTTGAGCGACCTTGATTCCTTGTTCAATCACATATGGTGTCCATGTGTTGCGGCTGTGAGATTCGCTTCATTGTTCGCTCTCAGGGAAAGTTACGGTATGTCACGTTCCATGCGCTCCCTTGCACTCCCTTGTTCCTCGTTTGGCCGCACCTACTTCCTTCCCAAATATGAGCACATTTGATAAATTTAATTTGGAACATTTATGCTGTGTCATATGCATAAAAGTTAGACATATTTTCAAGAATCCATTCGAGTAGGATTATTCTTAAATTTAGCTTGATAGATTTGTATCCCTCATTGAACTTCGTATTTTTGACACATGGTTGCCATATATTGTTAATCTAATTGAAATCCATCCTTGATGGAATTTTCACGCATTTTGAACGGATAGTCTACTGACTGATAGTATTCCGAGAAAACATTCATCTTTTTTCTCAATGAAAATCCCAGATTAATAAATGTGGAGGCATATCTTTCACGAGATTTTTGACTAATATAAAACTAACGTATAGCATAACTGATAATTCTAATAATGATTTAAATAAATAAATGATAAATTTTTAGGTAGATTTCATTAGAAATCTAACTATTGAATTGGGTCCCATGTTTCGACTTCCGGAAAATTTCGACATATCTTCGCGTTTCACATCCCCCAGACCCCAAAACCACCATCAGTTCAAAAGTTTATACATAATTTACGTATATATATATATATATATCAGTTTTTGTGGACACGATAACTGCCGTAATTTTACACCAATCACTTTGAAATTTTTACCGAATATGTATACCTATAAAATCTCGGTCGAGTTCGTTACTGGGCTAAATCGGTCGAAGGGGGTGAAAATGGAGGGCTTTTTTCGAAAAAGTGAAATATTGCTATAATTCTCTTAATATGTGAAACATCGAATCCGTTCAACGTTCATACTATGTGTCGGATAAAGCCCAAACATTTATGTTTGAAGAGTTTTTTATAGCACCAACCATTGACCAAAGGGGTGGGAAAAAGTGGGTTTTTCGGGAAACATTAATCATATCTCTCTTAATAGGAACAATATCAAAACCATACAAAATGGACAATATTCCCCTAATAATTACCTAAAACTTTTGTCTGAAAGAATTTTTGATATTGAAACGGTTTGACTGCCCCTTACTCTTGGGTGAGAAATGTAACTGTTTACCTTTGCCTAAGCTATGTTGTTTTAATGGGCGCCAAGACCTCAACGCAATGTTGAAATCTAAATTTGTATTTAACAACGTCTAGCTCTGGCAGAACACATTCAAGACTCTATTCACTCAGATCGTGGTATGATTTGATCATTAACCCAACAAACAATTGTATCAGGAGAAGGAATTGGTCTATATCTAATGCTACCTACTGAAAGCAAAGATTGCATTGTAAAAGGAATGAATTTATTATATAAAACAAGTATAGCAAAATTAATAATAATAATGAGTATAAAATTTAAATTGGAGCGTTGTGATTTGAATATTACCGATAGAAAATTACGTGAAAACGGAGTCTGATAAATTGATTTTACTCTTATTTCCAAGCTATGAAGTTACTGAAATATGAAATATAAAACAAAGAAAAATGAGAGATTGCGTATTTCTGCGTCATTTGCGCTTACCACTGGAAATTGCCAAAGCATTTCCCTCGTACTGGATGATGCTGTGTGCTTCCCACAGTCTCCTGGACGTCGCCATCTTCTTCGTTATATGATGATATTCTGGTAGATTAGATAATTCTATGGTCCGTACATCGGACCCAAACACTCGTATAACCACACTGGTTAAGTTTTACAAAAGTTAGTCCTCCACTCCATGGAACATCGGAGCGACTCCCGCGTGAACCATACTTGGCAAGTTCAACACTGATAGTCACTAACTCCCCTGAACATCGGAGCGACACGCACTTGCAACCCACACTCCGCAAGTTCTACACAGATAGTCCCGTTCCACGGCGCGTCGAACGATATATTCACCCGTTGGCTCCCCCACCACGGTACCGTCTTCCAGCTTACGTCGTCTCCACTGATTGGCTGAGCACGCCGCGCGATCTTCCCCTCCTCTGGGTCATTACACTCGGCGGGAGGGTTCCGTTCCAACAATTCGCCTTTCCTTGACGATGCGAGCCCGCTTGCGTAATACTTTCCGACAAGATTAAGCGTGTACTTGAATTCCCAGTGCCTCATCTCTCTCAAATACCCTAACTGACAAAACTCCGTAAAATTCCGTAATCAGATAATTTTCTATGATATCGTCGTTCGTAATAATTTGCTTGATAGCGTTTTCTAAGACATAGAAAACCTATCTGTATGCTTATAATTTTTATAAAATGCTCCGAAAATATCTTAATAATAATAATTATAATAAATTAATAATAATAATAAATTAACATTAAAAATTCTCTTGGCTGAACAATTTGCCGCGTAAATAAATATAGAATGGCTTCCTACTGACTTATGCCAGTTGCATAAAAACCCCACGAAAAACACGTTACAATATGACCCACCATTATGCCAAGGGATGAGAAAAATGATTTTAGAATTATAAGAAATTGCCAAGAGCTATCAGTGGTTGCCATGGCAACGCTACTAAATTGATGAGGGATGAGCCATCAGACGTTGCCATGACAACGCACTTGCACGAGATCAGATTCAGTATTTCCATCTGACTAAGTGTGAAGCGGCTTCGGTGACGTAACTGGTAGCATGCTGAACTTCTACGCCCAAGTTCGCGGGTTCAAAGCCGGCCAAAGTCGTCGGATTTTCTAAGAACGCTAAAAATCCCTCAGTATGCTTTCCTTTGGAGGGAAAGTTCCAACGTTCGTTGTGAGTTGCTGGTTGTGGTGGCATCTAGTAGCCAAGTTCACAGCTAGGTGTCGTTGACGGTAGTATATGGTAGCAACATTAGGAACTATTGCTTGAAATTGACCGTCTGCAGTCCTTACCTGAATTAAGACTAATACAGCCACTACAATTCACACCGTTTATCAGACAGATTCTACACTCACCCAAAGTACACGGGGTTAGATGACCGCGTTGTCGCAGCCCCTAAACTGAGGAACCAACCAGAGGAAGATTTCATTAGAAAGCTAACTATTGCAAAGGGTACCATGTTTCGACTTCCGGAAAATTTCGACATATCTTCGCGTTTCACGTACCCCTGACCCAAAAACCACCGTCAGTTCAAAAGTTTATATATAATTTATGTATGTATATTGTTACGTGCCACCCCCTAGTGGCATTTCCGTTAACTGGATTACGGTGGGTAGAAAACACAACACCAATTACTGCTTTAAAGAGAAATTAGCTTTATTGCTTGCAGGTCAGAAATATACGCCGTACAATAAGCAGATAGAAACAATTAGCTGTCTTACAGAAGCTCCCTCCTGTATGGGGCTCGACTCAACCTTTCACTTGTCAATGAGCCACAGAAGTTAATCCCTCCTAATGAGTCCGGTCCCGTACGCTGGCTGGAAATAGCTGTACTAAGTCTGTCACTCACTGTTTTGCAACTCACCACAATGACCTATGTCGCACTAGGTAAGCACACACTCTTCAATACCATGCCTCTCCGTATGATTCACACTCCTTCACTGTCAAGAGAATCAGCTTCACAAGGGTTTTGGCAAGTCACGTCGCCAACAACTGTCGCTCAAGGTAAACGCTCACACTAACTCGAAAAAAACACACCCACACTGGTTGAGAGGTCGCTCTTATATAGTAGGCCGGTGACTCAATAAATGCTTCTAGACCCATCCAGGGTTCACGGCTTCTGGAGGCTTCCTTCTCTGGCTGAGTCACGAATATTCTGGACCATCCCTTTGTCCTAGTAGTCCTGTTGCATAAGGCGCACGCAATACACTGAGGCAGAGCAGCCCAGCCCTGGGGCAGTTGTGAATCATGCGGCGAGCGATGAAACGAACTCACAGCCGTAACACCACCCCCTTCCTAAAAGGCTGATCGTCCCGATCAATCATTGGTCCGTCTGTGTCCCTCCGTAGGCTGCCAGGCGATCTCCATGTACGATCTTCATCTTCGCCCTCGGGCTCCGCTGGATCCTGTAGACGACATCGTTGATCCATTTCACGACTCGGTACGGGCCCTCCCAGGACTTCTGCAGTTTGGGTGACAGGCCTTTCTTCCGTAATGGGTTGAAGAGCCAGACCAGGTCGTCCTCGTGGAATCCGCCGGCATCCGTCTGTTGGTCGTATCGGATCTTCATTCGGTCGGTCTCGACCCGCAGTTTCCTCCTCGCGAACGCGTGCACGTCCTCCAGTTGGTCGACCAGTTCTTGACAATACTCGCTTACCGGGACCGGATCATTCCCAGGTCGGCCGAAGGCAAGATCGACAGGTAGATGGAGCTCCCTCCCAAACATGGCCCGGGCTGGTTTCTCGATGGTGCGAATCGCTCTACCATCCCGTCGGACTGAGGGTGTAGCGGCGTTGTCCTTGTCTTCCGGATTCCCAGCAGCTGGCATAGGTTCTGGAACACCTGCGACTCGAAGTTCCTCCCTTGGTCGGAGTGCAGCTCCAGGGGCACTTCGTACCGGCTGACGAATTCCTTCACCAGGGTCTCTGCGATCGTCGCGGCTTCTTGGTTAGGGAGCGTATACGCCTCTGGCCATTTGGTAAAGTAGTCGGTGACGACCAATATGTAGCGGTTCCCTGCCTCGCTTAACGGGAATGGCCCAGCAACATCGGTGGCCACTCTCTCCATGGGGCCGCCCACGTTGTAGGTCTTCAGTGGACCCCGTCGTCTTCGTCCTGGGCCCTTGCTGGCTGCGCAATCGTGGCACCTCGCGCAGTGGTTCTCCACGTCAGTTCGGCATCCGATCCAGTAGAACCGCTCTCTTAGCTTCTCCAGGGTCTTCTTTATCCCTAGGTGTCCACCAGATGATCCTCCATGGACTTCCTTCAGGACTTCCTCCGTCATAGCCTTTGGAACGACGACTTGTTCCCGAGATGTCTTCCCGTCGGTGCTCTCCCAGGCGCGGCAGATGAGTCCCTTACAATCAGCGAGTCCCACTGCGCCCAGTAGGACTTAAACTTTGGGCTGCAGTCACTCACTCACTCACAATGTTCCACCCGGGTCAGGGGACACAGGCCATCTTCCATTCGGCTATCAGTCCCAGGTCATCATCATCTTCTGCTTGTGCCCGCGTGAAAGATTCGTGGCTCCAGTTCCCTTGAAGTCCCACAGTAGTCCGTCGGCACTGTATCCCGGTGTTCTCCTCCCTCCTAGTACAGAAGGTGCAGTCTTCGGGGCACGGTCTTCGTGACAGGGCGTCGGCATTAGAATGCAGTTGGCCTTTCCTGTGCTGGATCTCGAAGTTGTACTGTTGAAGCCTCTCTAACCACCGCGCGAGTTGACCCTCGGGCTGTTTGAAGTTCAGGAGCCACCGCAGGGATGCATGGTCGGTCCTGATGAGAAATTCTTGTCCGTACAGGTACTTGTGGAAGTGTTCGATGGTCTTCACGATGGCGAGCAGTTCCTTCCTGGTGACGCAGTATTTCCTCTCTGGCTTTGACAAGGCTTTGCTATAGTAGGCCACAACTCTCTCCTCGCCGTCCACTATTTGCGACAGGATTCCCCCTATGCCAAAGTCGCTGGCATCGGTATCGACGATGAACCTTGTTTCAGGTCTGGGGTAGGCCAGAATATACGTGGTGCATATAGCCTGCTTGAGTTGTTCGAAGGCACTGTGGCATTCTGCTGTCCATGTGAAGAGTTGGTCCTTCTCAGTCAGTCGATGCAGTGGTTTGGCGATGTCGGCGAATCCTCTCACGAAGCGACGGTAATAAGTGCAGAGTCCCAGGAAGCTTCGTAGTTGGGACTTGTCCTTCGGAACTGGCCACTCCCTCACAGCTGCGGTCTTTTCTGGGTCGGTGCGTACCCCTTCCTCGGAGACAATATGCCCAAGGTACTGGACCTGCTTCTGGAAGAGCTGACACTTCTTGGGGCTCAACTTCAGCTGGGCAGCCCGTAGCTTCATCAAGATCGCCTTCCGGTTGCTCTAGTGCTCCTCGAAGCTTTTTCCCAGAACGATGACGTCGTCTAGGTAGACCAGGCAGGTCTTCCAGTGTAGTCCCCTCAGAATGGACTCCATTAGCCTTTCAAAGGTCGCAGGGGCGTTGCACAGACCAAATGGCATGACGGTGAACTGCCAGAGCCCGCTGCCCACAGAGAACGCCGTTTTCTCGCGGTCCTTAGGGTGGACCTCCACTTGCCAGTAGCCACTCTTCAAATCCAAGGTGGAGAACCATCTTGATCCTGATATGGTGTCCAGCGTGTCGTCGATCCGGGGTAGAGGGTAGCTGTCCTTCTTCGTGACGTCGTTCACCCGCCTGTAGTCCACGCAGAACCTGGTGGAACCGTCCTTCTTCTTCACTAGGACGACCGGAGAACTCCAAGGACTATGTGATGGCTCGATCACCCCTTGCTCCTTCATCTCTTCTACCATCCGGTCGACTTCGGCTTGCTTGGCGAGCGGGACACGTCGGAATGGGGCCCTAATCGGTGCGCTGTCCCCAACGTCGATTCTGTGCTGGACCAAGCTTGTCCTACCGTAGTCTTTGCTCCCCACGGAGAAGACATCCTGGAATTCGCGTAGCAGGTCCTGAAGTTGGCGTGATTGCTCCTCGTCTAAGTGGTCCTGGGATCCTTGGTACAGCTTCTGTAGTTCTTCTGGCAGGGCGCGTCTTCTTCGGTTGTCCGTCTGTCGTGTCTGTGATGCGGGCAATCCATGTAACGGGCTCGCAGACTCCTAGGTTGGTGTCCCGGTGAACCATAATATCGTAGTCGTTCAAGTTGTCAGGCGGACGTACGGTCGAGGCGTCGTGTTGATGGGGGTCTTGGCAACTAGCAATCCTTTTGTCTGGATGTCCTCATATTTTGGCTCGATGACAGCCGCCACTCCCTCAGCAGTTCCGTCGGCAATTACGGCGGCGCTGACCTCCGTCCTGGCAGGAACGATGACGTACTCTCTCAGCCTTACTCGTCGTGCGGTGACGGCCTCGTGAGCTGGTTGCAAAGCAAGTTCCTCACCTCCGACGTGCAAAGTGTTGGTACTCAGGTCCAAGATGATGTTCTGGTCCAGGAAGTCCAGCCGGATGATCACTTCGTTTGATACGTCAGCCACAAGCACTGGATGCTTCACCACCCGTCGACCAATGACGAACTCCAGTGATGCTTCGCCATGTACCGGTGCGGTCTCTCCGGTCGCGGTTATTAGCTGGAGGTTCCTTTGTGTGGGTTGCACTCTCCACTTCGGGATCATGGTGGGATTAACGATGGTCCTCGATGCTCCCGTGTCGATTAGCATGGGCCAGCTCTCTCCGTTGACGACTCCGTCGACCATCAGGCTGCTATTGTCCCTCCGTAACTTCGTCACACGCACTTGGATTGCCGGGGCTTGACGACTGTCACAAGCCAACCTTTGCTCCCCAAGGCTGGCTGATACTTACTTTCCTGGGCCGCGCGGTTTCCCTACGACTGACTGTTCCGACGGAAACCCTTGGCGGCGGCGATCACCGCAGTCCTTGCTCAGGTGGCCTATTTTACGGCAGGTCCAGCAGGTCGGTAGTCCTCTTCCGGGCCGCCTCTCCGGATGTCCTTCGGCTACGTTTTTGTTGGTGGTACTGCGACTCTTGAAGAACCGGCCTAGCGCCTCCATCAGTTTATCGGCCAGGGGCTTGGTCTTGTCGGCTTCGGCTGGTTCGTCGACGTCCACCTGACGCACCCGCGCGCGCATTCTAGATGCCTGTTTTGCCGTCTCGAACTCAAGCGCGTGGCTCAGCGCATCTGCCAGGGTCTTATTGCGCGCGAGTCGCAGCGCCTGTTGAGTATCCGAGTCCCGTAGCCCGTCGGTGAAGGTCTGCGTCGCAATCTGTCCAGAAAGTCGGCCGGCGCTGTTGGATAGGCGAGCCTTACGAGGCGTGCGATGTCCATCTCGAACTCCTGCAGGGTTTCCGCGTTCTTTTTTACCCGGGTCCGGAGCTGCATCTGGTAGGCCTGATGAAGATGGCTATCTCCATATCGGGACTCCATATGGGCGATTAGTGAAGCGTAGTCCTGGGATCCAGTCGGGATGGCCTGAAGGACGTTAAGGGCGTCCCCTCTCAGCGCTACAATAAGAGCTGTAGCCTTTTCCGTGCTGTTCCAGTTGTTTATGGAACAGGCTGCCTCGAACTGACGTAAGTAGGTGCTCCACGGGACCTTTCCGTCGAAGGTTGGGGGCGTCACTCTGCTCTGTCCCGTTCCTGATATTCCCGGTGTAACGGTGGGCGCGCGTTGGCGCAGCTCGTCAACTTCCTCTTGATGAGCGTTGAATCTCGCTTCCATCCCCGTCGACGGGCGTTGGTTCAGCTCAGCAATTTCCTTTTGTAAAGCGTTGAATTTCTCTTCCACCCCCGTCAGTGGGCGTTGGCGCAGCTCGGCAACTTCCTTTTGTAAGGCGTTGAATTTCTCCTCCACCCCCATCAGCGGGCGTTGGCGCA
Source organism: Meconema thalassinum (assembly GCA_946902985.2). Classification (NCBI taxonomy): domain Eukaryota; kingdom Metazoa; phylum Arthropoda; class Insecta; order Orthoptera; family Tettigoniidae; genus Meconema; species Meconema thalassinum. The sequence goes on from OX336390.1 coordinate 899,229,262, forward strand.
GCTCGGCAACTTCCACTTGCAAGGCATCGAACTTCTTTTCCACTGCCGTGACTTCCTCACGCAGACCCAGTTCTAATTTCTTCAGGTCCTGTGTCAACTTATTCTGACCGTCTTCCATCTTCTTCTGGCCGTCCTCTATCCTCTTCAGGTCCTCCGCTAGCTTATTTTGACCGTCTTCCATCTCCTTCTGGCCGTCTTCTAGTTTGGCAGTTAGGTCCTCGGCTAAATTCTTCTGGCCGTCCTCCATGTTCTTCTGGCCGTCCTCCATCTTCTTCAGGTCCTCCGCTAACTTATTTTGACCGTCTTCCATCTTCTTCTGGCCGTCTTCTAATTTGGCAGTTAGGTCCTTGGTTAAATTCTTCAGGCCGTCTTCTAATTTGGTTTCCATGCCACTTAACTTTTCTAGCAATGCTGCCAATTGCGCTTCCATTTTGGTTGTTTGTCTTGTAAAGGGCCACACACAGGAATATTTAAAAAGTGACCTGCTCGGGTTTTGAAACCAGGACCGTCAGGTGTTGTGCTTGTGTTTGAGTTCGTAATCCGGCTTCTGACACCAGTTGTTACGTGCCACCCCTTAGTGGCAATTCCGTTTACTGGATTACGGTGGGTAGAAAGCACAACACCAATTACTGCTTTAAAGAGAAATTAGCTTTATTCTTGCAGGTCAGAAATATACGCCGTACAATAAGCAGATAGAAACAATTAGCTGTCTTACAGAAGCTCCCTCCTGTATGGGGCTCGACTCACCCTTTCACTTGTCAATGAGCCACAGAAGTTAATCCCTCCTAATGAGTCCGGTCCCGTACGCTGGCTGGAAATAGCTGCACTAAGTCTGTCACTCACTGTTTTGCAACTCACCACAATGACCTCTGTCGCACTAGGTAAGCACACACTCTTCAATACCCAGCCTCTCCGTATGATTCACACTCCTTCACTGTCAAGAGAATCAGCTTCACAAGGGTTTTGGCAAGTCACGTCGCCAACAACTGTCGCTCAAGGTAAACGCTCGCACTAGCTCGAAAAAAACACACCCACACTGGTTGAGAGGTCGCTCTTATATAGCAGGCCGGTGACTCAATAAATGCTTCTAGATCCATCCAGGGTTCACGGCTTCTCGAGGCTTCCTTCACTGGCTGAGTCACGAATATTCTGGACCATCCCTTTGTCCTAGTAGTCCTGTTGCACAAGGCGCACGCAATACACTGAGGCAGAGCAGCCCAGCCCTGGGGCAGTTGTGACTCATGCGGCGAGTGATGAAACGAACTCACAGCCGTAACAATATATATATATCAGTTTCTTGTGGACACGATAACTGCCGTAATTTTGCACCAATCACTTTGAATTTTTTACCGAATATGTATACCTATAAAATCTCGGTCGAGTTCGTTACTGGGCTAAATCGGTCGAAGGGGGCTTTTTCGAAAAAGTGAAATATTGCTATAACTCTCTTAATATGTGAAATATCGAATCCATTCAACGTTCATACTATGTGTCGGATAAAGCCCAAAAATTTATGTTTGAAGAGGTTTTTATAGCACCAACCATTGACCAAAGGGGTGGGAAAAAGTGGGTTTTTCTGGAAACATTAATCATATCTCTCTTAATAGGCACAATATCAAAACCGTACAAAATGGACAATATTCCCCTAATAATTACCTAAAACGTTTGTCTGAAAGAATTTTTGATATGACCCACCATTATGCCAAGGGATGAGAAAAATGATTTCGGAATTATAAGAAAATGCCAAGAGCTATCAGTGATTGCCAAGGCAACACTACTAAATTGATGAGGGATGAGCCATCAGACGTTGCCAAGATAACGCACTTGCACGAGATCAGATTCAGATTTCCATCTGACTAAGTGTGAAGCGGCTTCGGTGACGTAACTGGTAGCATGCTGAATGTATATGCCCAAGGTCACGAGTTCAAAGCCGGCCGAAGTCGTCGGATTTTCTAAGAGCGCTAAAAATCCCTCAGTATACTTTCCTTTGGAGGGGAAGTTCCAACGTTCGTTGCGAGTTGCTGGTTGCGGTTGCATCTAGTAGCCATGTTCACAGCTATGTGTTGTTGACGGTAGTACCTGGTAGCAACATTAGGAACTACTGCTTGAAATTGACCGTCTGCAGTCCTTACCTGAATTACAGACTAATACAGCCTTCTCTAAGTACACGGGGTTACATGACCGCGTTGTCGCAGCCCCTAAACTGAGGAACCAACCAAAATCTCTGCGGGAGATATAATTTTGCGTGAAGAAGTAACAGACCGTTACATAGTTACACATCAGTGTCGAAATCTTGCATAAGGACAGTGTGACCACAAGTATAACAAGTAGTTCCGTGAAGAACTATACAGCCTATTTTCATATATCCTACTCATGTTAATTGCCTCTATCAACGTACAAAATTTCTGTATGATTGTTGTGATATCGAGAACCTCCTAAATATTTCAGATGGCCGCCAGGTTGGATGTTTATTTATGTACTATTACATGAAGATTATTGTGTACGTGTGGTATTCAGACGTCAATCGCATGATTAGGACACAAGAAGTAAAAACGAGATTTTAAAATTTCGTACAGCTGCCATCTTGTGGTTAAGAAAACAATTGAAATAAATTAGATGCCAGTGGATTAACATTTGTATAAGCATTTAACGTGCAGTGTTTCACAGAACTCAGATGGTAAAATCACGAGAAACGTCCATTTAAATTTTTAAATTTCGCGTCGCCGCCATGTTGGATTTGTGCTCACCAGAAGACTGAAAGTCATACAGGCGAACTTAAGTTCATAGCCTCTATGAACATAAAAAAAATCAGTTTGATTGCTTTAAAAGATTCGTAGATATTGAGAAACGTCAAAATATTTCAGATGCTCTCCATTTTGGATTGCTATATGTATAGGCCATAGAGTCATGTACCATTAAAGGAAAATTATTGCGTAGCTTCATTTTTCAAAATTTCACTCCGATCGCATGATTACGACACAAGAAACAAAAAATTATTTTAAAATTTGGCACAGCCGCCATATTGAGGTTATGTAAACAATTGAACTAAATTAGATGCCAGTGCATTACAGTATGAATAATCATTTACCGTACCACATTTCACTGCGTTCAGACGCTTAAATCACGAGAAAAATCTATTAAAGTATTTCAAATTCGCTTGGCCGCCATGTTCGATTTGTACTTTACAGGTTTTTTAAAATTACATAGATAAACTTGTAGCAGTCCCCTTTATCACCGTACAAAATTTCTGGGTATATCATAAATAGTTTCGGAGTTATTGAATGCCATTGAAATATTTCGCACAGCCGCCATTTTGAGGTTATTTAAACAATTGAACTAAATTAGACTCCAGTTTATTACAATGTGTATAAACATTTGCTGTACCATGTGTCATTACGTTTGGATGGTTAAATCGCGAGAAAAGTCTATTTAAAAGTCTCAAATTCGCTTAGCCGCCATGTTGCTTTTGTAGGTACCAGGTTTTTGAAAGTCTCATATGTGAACATCTAGCAGTTCCCTTTATCACCGTACAAAATGTCAGCGTGATATCGGTAATAGTTTCGGAGATGCTGAATGCTGGTGAAATATTTCGCACAGCCGCCATGTTGGATTGGTGAGACACAATAAAATTTGAAGGGCACGGTCGAGGTCGGCCGGAATATTGCTATGATCTTACTGAGTTTCATTGAAATCGCTCCAGCCGTTTAGAATTTATTAGGGGGACACACACACACACCTCACACACACACACACACACACACGCACACACACACGGACAAAAGGTGATCTCATAAGCCTATTTTTTTTTTCAAAATTGAAAATAGGCTAAAAATGGACCCCAAATGACAAGAAGGTTACCGTTCCCATTAGACAATAAAATGTTTAAAATAAGCATAAAATGACGAAAAACAACGTTAATTAAGCTCCAATTATAAAATACCTTCTCGCAATAAATGAGGTCTGATCCTTCTACGAAAACCTGCATATTCTGCCTATTTTCGCCTATCCCCAAGTTTGTCCGGTGAAATCTACCTCCGCCTTCCGGTGTGCCGAGGGGACTTTTTTTAACATATTATATGAATTGTAACGATACTCTATAATTCCAATAACGCAATTCCATTTACAAAGTGAAGCTATAAATTATATAAGCAATGAAATTCGTCGTTCACCAGTGTGGGTGATAAGTAATAACAAGTATATTGATATGAAGTTTATTATGGTAATAAATGCTCAGTGGATTACAGTAACAAAATGGGTAAGGCCGATTGGAGACACCATGATTATGTGTTATAATTAAATGAATATTATGTGGTATTAACGAAGTCCATGTATGAATGGATAGTCTATATGTAGTCAAGTGTGACTTATGCTGATTTAAGCATCACAGTAGCGGAATTAATGGCAATATTGTGTTATCTGGAAGCATGCATTTCAAAGCATGAATAATTATTGATTTGATTAAAGGATCTTCACTATCCTAATTTTTGGAAAATTACCACAATGCTCACAAAGTTACGTAGTCTTCCCTACTTATTGATTTGAAGATTGCTGTTGATATTAAATGAATTTTTCACTTCTATATGCGAAAGTTATTGGGTCTGAGTAGCGCCAATTTGATACTGAATTATAATGAAATTACAACGTATATTACACTCATGGAGGGTGTACAAATCATAAGGACTACTCATATAGCACTCATAGAGGTGTTATAATACAACTGTAAATATGTATAGAAATTTATTTATGGGTCATTAACTGTGTATAGGTAAAAAAATACCCAAATCGCGAAACTTTCTGATATTTGATCCAGCAGGAGTATTTTCGGATAATTGTTGAATGGGTATTTGAATCCATTTGTGTATCATAATTAAGAATTTACCAAAATGCACTTTTCCCAGTGATGACTGTGGGCTGTATTCTTTTTGTTTTAACCCTGACATTTTGTTAGAACGTCCTTCGTTTCTCTCAGACTTTGATCTGAGGACATAGTACCTCTTACTGTGTCAGTTTTCTGAATAAATTTTCTTCAATTAATTTTAATTCTACGGTTGTGATGATTTATAGAAGTGATTAGAGGTCGCGTAAAGAAAGCCATTGCTGGGTATTTCAGGGTGTTCCTAACAACTGAGATTATGTATTTTCGTAAATCTCATGTTCTCTTGTGATCTTCTTTTATTAGCCATGGTTTTTCTTAATGCTTCCTGGTAAGGTTAACCTGTACCCTATTATCCCTGTCACTTGTTCGTAGTATTTGGGGTTCTTCTAGCCGGGATTTTCCAAGTTCTACGATCCAGTGATCTTCGTGGGATTTCAACAAGCTGATGGTAGGTAATTTCGGGGACAGTACTGTACCCGTATATTCTAGAGGCGGTCTGTTAGATATCCGAAGCACCGCTGGATTTGTAGACCCTGACAGCTCCGGCGCAAATACTAGTCAAGAATCCAATCCAACAAGACCCTCACGAATATACGTGGCGGAAATTACGATGAAACTGTGAATTACATATTATGCACTTAGCTCGAAGTAGAGCACCTACCTTTCGTTCTCGGGGATCTCGTGGTCAGCCTCTGGACCTATAATGGGTTTCACATTTGCATCTCCTTATATCTAAAATAAATCGAAACGACGCGGCTTCTAACAAACTAAACAATTTAATAACAATGGTGTAAACTAAATCTAAACATTCATACATTAAATAAAACACACTCCCTTTCTTTCTTCTTCACATTTATGCCACTGACAATACTGCGTTCCACGAACACTGTGACAAATTTTGGGGCGGCTTGTGTCATTATAACAAGCTATACATCAATTAAAGACCCCTGCGTATTTTACATTCCTTTGAACAGTGAACACCTGGGCGCTAATAGCACGCGACCCTCGCCACGCGACAGATTATATAACAGACTCCGTTACATTCCCAGTGCTGGCTGATTCATAGCTGCTTGCCTGTTGGCTCGCAACATCTCTTTACATTTGTGTGGCCGAGCGATGACCTTGGATGGAAACGAGTTTTAACATAACCCTCGCTATTCCAGCCTTGTGTATCATATTTATGAATTTACAAAGATGCAGTTTTCCCAGTGATGACTGTGGGCTGTATTCTTTTTGTTTTAACCCTGACATTTTGTTAGGACGTCCTTCGTTTCTCTCAGACTTTGATCTGAGGACATAGTACCTCTTACTGTGTCAGTTTTCTAAATAAATTTCTTCAATTCATTTTAATTCTACGATTGTGATGATTTATAGAAGTGATTAGGGGTCACGTTAAGAAAGCCATTGCTGGGTATTTCGGGGTGTTCCTAACACCTGAGATTACGTCTTTTCATAAATCTCGTGTTCTCTTGTGATGTTCTTTTGTTAGTCATGTTTTTTTTTCTTAACGTTTCTTGGTTAGGTTAACCTGTGCCCTATTATCCCTGTCACTCGTTGGTAGTATCCGGGGGTTTTCTAGCCGGAATTTTCCAGGTTCTACGATCCAGTGATCTTCGTGGGATTTCAACAAGCTGATGGTAGGTAATTTCGGGGACAGTGGATTGGCGCCGAACGTTTGGGCTCGAATAAAACTGGAATACCGGATACGAAGCCAGTGCATTAGCCCACCAACGATCATGGACCTCGAAAAATCTGGATTACCAGATTGAGGAACAGTGGATGGGCGATCCAGGACTATGGGCATTCGAACAGGAATGTCGTGCCCCATGTCGATCCAATGGGCTGGTCGAATGACGCCATTTCATCGTAGCTTCGAACATTGCTCTCGAACACGTGGAAGGTGTCATGAACTAGTCAATTCCGACGCCATTACGATCATTGTGAATTCATTGAATGCATGTCGAAAAAATAATGGTGTACTGATATTTTAGCACGAAATGTCAGAATTCACTTGTGAACAAACCGATCATGAAAATATTCAATCAGCATGATATGCATGTGGAGTCGCAACCATTATTAGATTTTGTTCTTTTAAAAGTGGTGCTACACTTTGTGATTAATTCGCGACTTGAGCATGAACAGTAAAAGATACACTTCGGAACCTTTACTGACACGTTCAGTCGAATGGGGCGTTTGATGCAGTTCACGTTTGAGCTACATACAAGCTGCCTGGTTTAGTTATATCCGGCTAATGAGGATTTCTGAACTCATCATTAATATTCTAAAATATTTTTATTCATACAAATTCTTGTTAAAATAGGATGTTTAGCATACCACGGACATAGATCATCACACAATTGATATCAGAATGTTTCGTAATTATAGTTGGTATTAATTTTCATTAGGTGTAAGATAGTTGTAAGAATAATGCAATACGTTAAATAAGTTCCCAATAGGATAGTAAAGTTCCATTAGAATGTTTGTGTTTTGCCTCACATTAGTGGTATTCATGTTGTTTGTGTTTCTATCTATAATATAATATATAGTATAATATGTCTGACAAGGAGGAGGAGATCGTTGATTTTAAATCAATGTATTGGATGCTACAAGCTAAAATGGGCAGCATCCATGAAAATTGGACAACACGGAGTAAGTCAGTCATACATGATGTAGTAGTAGCTGACAGTCTCAAAAGGGAGATTGATCAAATACAGGGTTCTTTAAAAGATATTCAAGCTAGTTCCAAAAGAGTTGAGACAAAGGTTAATAAAATGGAAACCACTGTATATGATGTCCAAGAGGACGTCAAACAAACAATCCAAACTGAAGTGGGCAAGGTCCAAAAAGATGTTAGTACAGTCCAAACTGGTCAACTTAGATTAGATTCAAATGTCAGTAAAATCCAATCGACAGTTGATGGTGTTCAGCTGGAGATAGGAAAATTGCAATCGACAGTTGATAGTGTTCAGCTGGAGACAGGAAAAATCCAATCGACAGTTTATGATGTTCAGCTGGAGATAGGAAAAATGTAGTCAACTTTTAATAATGTACAAACCAGTCAGGACAAGTTGGAATCAAAAATGGTTAAAATAGAGTCAACTCAGAGCCACATGCAGGCCACACAAAACCAGATGCAGGTCATACAAAATCAAGTATAGGCTAGTCAGTCCAATATCCAAACAAAAATTGACATTGTGGAGGCTAAACAAAAACTACGGTAATGTAGGTCCAGTTAAATGAATCTGAACAGACCAACAAGGATTTCCAACTGGAAATAAAGTTAGAATTGTCAAATAATAAAAGAGAAGCTAAGAATAACTTAGATAGTTTTCAGTTGCAGGTATCTCATGACACTAGTCAAACTCAAGACACATTGCAACAATTAAGGGCCGAATTAAACTTACTTCAATCGCAGGTCAAAGATCATAATAAACTGATCAAGGACGATTTTGACGTTGACATCAAAGGCATAATAAACGATAATGCAGTCATTCTGAGAAAGGGAATGGTGAAAATCAATGAAGATTATTTTAAGGGTTTTAAACAGGAAATCAACATTAAAATTGTTGAAGGTGAAGCTAGGTCTAGCTAAGAGATTTCTGGTGTGAGGGAGGACGTGATAAAAAGTTTGAATGTACATCAGAACACTCAGGCAGAAAACCATAGGAATCTCGAGGGCAGAATAAATTCAATGGGGACCAAGATAGTTTAGGGTAAACTTGAGTTAATTGAAGTTAGGGAGAAAAAGACTTCGGAGATTAACGACGTCAGGAGCCAACTCAAAAGTTTAACGTTAGGAAGTAATATAAATGTAGACAGCTTACGAGAGCAACTATGGGCGCACTGGAACGCGGATTTCCTTACTACTCTTGATGGAGCTGATTGTAGAGCACAGGATGGGGAAGATGGAAATCAACAACGAAACCCCATAGTAGATAACACTCCTAGATCTGATGCAGTCCAGTATGGGAACGTAGCGCAACAACGTTCACCGATAGCAAGTACTAGTAAAGGCCCATACACACAACGTGTCAGATGGGGCAGCTCATGTAACTATAATTCGCAATTTTGAAGAAGAACCCCGACGTTTCAATAACCTCGATGGAACTACGCCAATAGAGTTCACTAGAAGTGTACGCGATTACTTCATAGAATCTCACGTACTGCCCCCGTGAAATGAATTATTTGGGATGAAAATGGGAATATTTTTTGAAGCCCATGATAAAATTTAACCAAGCAATATTGAGGCTGGATGTTGGCAGAAACCAGTCTAGAGGCGACGTTGAGCAGGAGGGAAAATCCGTCACGTGATTGTATTGCGCAATGGAAGTTTCCAGAAGCTTTGAATCGACCTAGCAACAGCGAATAATCCCAAGAATTGTTTAAATATTGTTATATATTATCCGATTGGATATGAGCCTACAGCCAATAAGAAGAAGTTTTAGAGAAGACGGGAGTTCTAGCAACTAAATTTTTATGGATATTTAACACATTTAAGCCACTTGAGAGTGAATTTATATAATGGTAAAGAGAAGAATATGATAATAAAATATTGGAAATATTTTATAAGTCGATAGCAGGTCGTTATTGGAAGGAATAAGCGATTTGCTAGAGCCCGCGCGAATTTGAGAGGGAACGCAAAAAGGCGGCCAGAATCGATAGACTTGGAGGGGAGACGCCGAGCATCGAGGTTCTTTATTATCTGAATGTTCGAGAGGTCAGACGTGTTTTGCCGGAAGAGAGAGGAGTTCCGAGTGTTTCACCGAGCTTGTAGAAGGTTGACTCGTGGAGACAAGGCATAAGCGAGGCGAGAGTTAGGAGATTACCGCGCCTTGAAACTAAGTGAAGTTGCGATGAACTTATATGCAGCAATTTCTTCGGTATGATCCACTTCAGGGACATTATTTCGACTACAGATTGTAGCTCACTATCGTATTTAGTATATTACGAACTTTGAGAAAATTGAGAAGAATATTTCAGAAGATATAAACGTTTTTGTGAAGCGTGAGAAAAGTGTTGGTTTCCAGCGCGATAAGACACTTTTGTTCGAGCGACTACAGCGCATGCACCAGACACAAATGAGTAAGAGTGAATTTTAGCATTGCTTTTGTGGAACTGTGTAACAACACCAATAAAATGAAGATGTATTCTATGTTGAAGAACATAATTAAGTCTGCTAATATGAAGTTAATTATGGACTAAATTAGTATGTGCACCAGGGATATAAGCAGATAGAAGCGATATAGTCAGCGATGGAGCTTCGTTAAAGGAGTTTGTTCATGAATGTCTACTTGATGAGCGAACATGAGACTTGATGTACAACTGTATTCTAGTGCATTATTGTCAGACATGAGCTCGACATTAACACCAGCGACTACAGAACTATGTTCATATTCCATCTACATGAATGTTCGTGATGCGAGTGAGGTCCACGACTTTCTTTTCGAATGTCTTTCGAAATGGGAAGCTGAACTTTTGACACTGCTCGTTGTTTGATGAAACTGTACTGTGACGGAGTAAGAAGAGACATGAAGATTATCAAGAAGTCCAGGGTAAACTCGGTCACAATGAAGATGATGATTGGAGGCCCGCAGTTCGATTCCGGTCGGAGCTTGCTGTTTTCCAGTAGGGGAATTCGTTCCTTTCCTGAGATCACGAGTTCTTGGAGACGAGCTAGGATCCAACCCGGATCTTTGGAAGATGTAACAACTGAGTATTTTGTAATACTCTATCTTGAGCTTCTAGACTTCCAGACTAGGTAGCAGTGTTCACTAACCTTGTAGTTAGAGCTTTGTAGTGACATGTTTGAGCAAATCCTTTATACATATTTCGACACAATATTTATGTACTCCTTGCATAGTCATTTTGTTCTTCGAGATTATTTGTAGTGATCGTCTTTCGACGCTTTTAACTTTGTCTGTTTGAAATCCAGTTTTTGAACTGAGATTTTTCTTGTTCGAGGAACAAGCATTTTGTCATTTCCTTTAAGGATTAGTAATTTATTTTCGACGTTTATGAATTCATTTTGAATTCAGGTGATAGACATTTTCGTCTGTGTTACCGATTAAATTAATTTTTATTAGTTTAATTTGGGCATGTTATCCGTCGAGAAGAGACATCGAGAGAGAAGATATTGGTAGTGATATATTGTGAAATAAAATGGCATCATTTGGAAGAGAAACATTTAACGTGGAAACGATTATTATCGTCAGAACTCATAGACATTCGTTTAGAATGGAGATAACACGAATATGACTTTGTCAGCAACTGACCAATCTGTGAGAAATGTTTAAAATCCTGAATTGTGTGTTGTTATAAAAATAGTAACAATTTTATTTACAATTTTATGTAAAAATATATTAACAATTAACTATTTAAAAGAGAAATTTAAAATGTAATGCAATGCAAAATGGGTAAATTATACTAGGTGCGCCGCCAACCCATGTTTGTACTGAAAGGGAGCCGTGGGTTTAAAAAGTTTGGGAGCCTCTGCTTTAGATTGTACTTAACGTTTCATTGCAGAGTAGATGATCTTTCAGCTGACCGTTATAAAAACGTTTACGACATGGCGTCGATTTCAAACTATCTCATGGGTAAAGGAGATATCCTTCCTGACGAGAGGATTGAACTTTCACGAAGCCTCACTTGAAGAGAAGTGAGTGAGAATTTCAAAAAGTTCTCTCGGCACGCCGGAAGGCGGAGGTAGATTTCACCGGACAAACTTGGGGATAGGCGAAAATAGGCAGAATATGCAGGTTTCCGTAGAAGGATCAGACCTCATTTATTGCGAGAAAGTATTTTACAATTGGAGATTAATTAACTTTGTTTTTCGTCATTTTATGCATATTTTAAACATTTTATTGCCTTATGATGACGGTAACCTTCTTGTCATTAGGAGTCCATTTTTATACTTGTGGTCACACTGTCCTTATGCAAGGTTTCGACACTGATGTGTAACTATGTAACGGTCTGTTACTTCTCCACGCAAAACTATATCTCTCGCAGAGATGTTGGTTGGTTCCTCAGTTTTCGGGCTACGACAACGCGGTCATGTAACCCCGTGTACTTTGGGTGAGTGTAGAATCTGTCTGATAAACGGTGTGAATTGTGATGGCTGTATTAGTCTGTAATTCAAGTAAGGCCTGCAGACGGTCAATTTCAAGCAGTAGTTCCTAATGTTGCTACCATATACTACCGTCAACGACACCTAGCTGTGAACTTGGCTACTAGATGCCACCGCAACCAGCAACTCACAACGAACGTTGGAACTTCCCCTCCAAAGGAAAGCATACTGAGGGATTTTTAGAGTTCTTAGAAAATCCGACGACTTTGGCCGGCTTTGAACCCGCGAATTTGGGCGTAGAAGTTCAGCATGCTACCAGTTACGTCACCGAAGCCGCTTCACACTTAGTCAGATGGGAATTTGAATCTGATCTCGTGCAAGTGCGTTGTCATGGCAACGTTTGATGGCTCATCCCTCATCAATTTAGTAGTGTTGCCATGGCAACCACTGATAGCTCTTGGCATTTTCTTATAATTCCGAAATCATTTTTCTCATCCCTTGGCGTAATGGTGGGTCATATCAAAAATTCTTTCAGACAAACGTTTTAGGTAATTATTAGGGGAATATTGTCCATTTTGTACGGTTTTGATGTTGTGCCTTTCAAGAGAGATATGATTAATGTTTCCCGAAAAAACCAATTTTTCCCACCCCTTTGGTCAGTGGTTGCCGCTATAAAAAAACTCTTCAAACATAAATTTTTGGGCTTTATCCGACACATAGTATGAACTTGGAACGGATTCGATATTTCACATATTAAGAGAGTTATAGCAATATTTCACTTTTTCGAAAAAGCCCCCCCCCCCATTTTCACCCCCTTCGACCGATGTAGCCCAGTAACGAACTCGGCCGAGATTTTATAGGTATACAAATTCGGTAAAATCTTCAAAGAGATTGGTGCAAAATTACGGCAGTTATCGTGTCCACAAGAAACTGATATACATATATACAATATATATATATATACTAGCTGAAGTACCCGTGCTTCGCTACTCGTCATAAAAAATGTGAAGGTGACAGTTAAAACAGGGGATAGGCGAGGTGCTGCGCAGAGGGAGATTAAGGATGGAACATTTTGTCCAACTACACCGCTCGGCGTTGACCGTGTTTTATAGCACAAATTTAGGTTTTACTCGCTAAGGGTTGGAAATACCTTTCGGATAGAAAATGTAATTTTAAACCTCGTATATGCCATCAAAAGTTTGCTATTTCTTAGCGTTCTCTTTTTAATTGAAATGGAAATATGAAAGTTTTAAACCAAAGGTTGTAGTGACGTCACTAAAATGGTCGCCATCTTTAAATAATGCAAAGTATTGAAATCAAAAGTAACTTATATGTTAACCAGGTAAATCAGCTACTTCCATGTAAAAGTCATGTAAATCGGACCAGTGGTACTTGCGTGATTGAGTAATACACAGACACACACCATCTCATTTTTAGCCTCGCTTCGCTCGCGTCATAGTCGTGTCATATTGTTATTCAATGAAATGCAGGTTTAACCCCGTTAACACCCCTTTAGAACCTGAATATCCAAAAATCCCTCCTTAGTAGACGTTTTCGACACACAACAAACATATCCCCAAAATATCATTCTGCTAACATTAATAGTTTGGGTTGTTCGATGAGAGTCAATATACAAAAATCCTTCCTTAGTGGACGTTTTTCTTCCAGAATTTCGCCCCTCCCCATAGGCCCCTTGGATTTATGAAAAAACTGTCGAACACCTATTTATTTATTTATTTATTTTTAAGCTGATTGATTTCCTCCGAGTTTCAAACTCCTCGCCTGTGTCGTTTAAGAGATACACGCTCCGTTAAGAATCTTTCAACCCCCACTTTTCATCCCTTTCACCTCATAATATACACTACATCGAAAAACCATTGGACATGTGTCAGCTTATTTTAATTGATTAGTATATATGCCAAGTATCACATCCCCAAATGAAACCACTCGTGAGATATTGTTATTCAATGAAATGCACGTTTACCTCCCTAACACCTATTTAGAACCTGAATATTCAAAACTCTTTCCTTAGTGGACGTTTTCGACATACAACGAACATATCCCCAAAATTTCATGTTTCTAACTTCAATAATTTTGGCTTGGCGATGATGAGTGAGTGAGTGATTCAGGACATTTTCTTTCATTTATTTTTGATCATTTCACCCCTCCCCATGAACCCTTTAAATTGGATTTATGAAACAAACGGTCGAACACCTATTTACTTATTTAAAGCTGTTTTCGCCCTGAGTTTGATGAGTGCGTAAGTGAGTCAATCAGTTAGGACACTTTCTTTCCTGTTTTTTCCCCCCAGAATTTCACCCCTCTCCAAGGGCCCCTTAAATTGGATTTATTAAAAAACGGTCGAACACCTATTTACTTGTATTTTAAGCTGTTTTCCCCGCCGATTTTCACACTTCTCGCCTATGTCGTTTAAGAGATACACGCTCCGTTAAGAATCCCTCAACCCCCAATGTTCATCCCTTTCACCTCATAATATACACAACATCGATAAACCCTTAGATATATGTCTGATTATTTTTAATGATTAGTTTATATACCGAATATCACATCCCCAAAGAAACAACTCATGAGATATCGTTATTCAATGAAATGCACGTTTACCACCTTAACATCTCTTTAAAACCCGAATAAACAAAAACCATTCTTTAGTTGACGTTTTCGACATACAGCGAACATATTCCCAAAATTTCATTTTTCCAACTTTTATAGTTTTCGCTGGGCGTGATGAGTGAGTGAGTCAGACAGGACATTTTCTTTCAATTATTTTTACCAGAATTTCACCCCTCCCCATGGGCCCCTTAAATTAATTTATGAAAAAACGGTCGAACACCGATTTACTTATTTATTTAGCTGATTATTTTCGCCGAGTTTCAAATTTCTCGCCTATGTCGTTTAAGAGATAGGCCTACATGCTCCGTTAGGAATCCTTCAACCCCCACTATTCACCCCTTTCACCTCATAATAATATACCACATCGAAAAACCCTCAGAAACGTGTCTTCTTACTTTTTAATGATGAGTTTATATGCCGTGTATCACATCCCCCAATGAAACCAATCGGGAGATATTGTTATTCAATGAAATGCAGGTTTAACCCCCTTAAGACCCTGTTAGAACCTGAATATCCGAAAATCCTCCCTTAGTAGACGGTGTTGACATACAATGAACATATCCCCAAACTGTCATGTTTCTAACTTCAATAATTTTGGCTGGGCGATGATGAGTGAGTGAGTGAGTTAGTCAGGACATTTTCTTTAAATTTTCTTTTTTCAGAATTTCACACCTGCCCCATGAACCCCTTAAATTTGATTTATGAAAAAAAACTGTCGATCAGCTATTTAATTTCTTTAAGGCAGTTTTCCCCCTGAGTTTGATGAGTGAGTCAGTCAGTCAATCAGTTAGGACACTTTCTTTCCTGTCCCCCCCCCCCAGAATGTCACCCCTCCCCATGGGCCCCTTATATTGGATTTATGAATAAACGGTCAAAAACATATTTACTTATTTTTTATGCTGATTTTTTTCCGCTGAGTTTCAAACTCCTCGCCTATGTCGTTTAAGAGATACACGCTCCGTTAGGAATCTTTCAATCCCCACTTTTCACCCCCTTCACCTCATAATATACGCCACATCGAAAAACCCTCAGACTCGTGTCTTCTTATTTTTAATGATGAGTTTATATGCCGAGTATTAAATCCCCCCAATGAAACCAATCCGGAGATATTGTTATTCAATGAAATGCAGGTGTACCCCCTTAACACCCCTTTAGAACCTGAATATCCAAAAACCCTTCCTTAGTGGGCGTTTTCGACTTACAACGAACATATTCCCAAAATTTCATGTTTCTAACTTTAATAGTTTTGGCTGGGCGATGATGAGTCAGTCAGTCAGTCAGTCAGTCAGTCAGGACACTCAGTTTTATATAATAGATATATATATATATAAACTTTTGAACTGACGGTGGTTTTGGGGTCTGGGGGATGTGAAACGCGAAGATATGTCGAAATTTTCCGGAAGTTGAAACATGGTACCCATTGCAATAGTTAGCTTTCTAATGGAATCTACCTAACACTCCGTTAGCCAGCGCGAAGAGGAGAAGGGAGAGGGAAACAAGAGAGGCTATAAATTGTAGGAAACATGTGAAAAACAAAAGATTCAACACAATACAGATTCAATACATAGTATAAGTCTTCATGGAGATTGCAGATAACAACAAAGGCGACATCTGCTTGCATGGGTGAATTCATTCTTGGAATTGCTGAGTTCAAAGCTTCAAAGGGTGCAGAACTTGCAGTCGTAGTTTTTGAGATGACTGGAATCATGGGTTTGCACGAATTGCCGCATGTAGAGCTGTAGGTTAAACGTTTCAAGAGAAAATGCCCATCTGAAACAGACTATAACATAGAATAAACAAGTATTCAAAGAAACGGGAATACAGGAAGGTCGCTGTTGGTGTCTGCCAGAAGAGAAATAAAAGAAATAAAGATAAGAAAGAAAAGCCAAGAGCAGTGACTGCTAACTCTGATTAAACGTGTATTCCAAGAAATGCAGTAAGCTGGGGGGCGAGATACCAACAAAGAGAAGAAAACCAGTATTATGTTTCAAGCGGTAAAGGCGAAATCAATGATATTGGTCTTACAATATGACCATTACAGTGAGAATCTTTAGGACTCGAAATTTCCCATCCCGTCCGGGATGCATAATTTTTTTTCAGCCCGAGCCTAGCCACAGTATGTATTTCCGAGCCTCTTATTGGCTGTTATGTCAAGCCATTCTCCTGGTTCCGAATCGAGACGGTAGATAGTAGCAGGGGTCACATCTGATCAAATATGGAGGAAGGTTATCGAGTGAGATGTGGAAAATATTCGATGTTGAATTGCATTATTAGCGTGAAACAGGCATGAAACTTGCTTTAGATCAAGTTTAAAACAACCCACGCAGCAAATGATTGCGTTCTAATCAACATTTCAGAGTCTAAGTGAAATAATTCGACATTTAACCACATTTATTAAGACCTATGTTAATACCGTGGCCTACGTTATACTCAAGGCCTGGAAATAGAGCGGAGACTTGGTACGCCAAACTGGTAGTTCCACTTTACGCCACTAGGATCGCGGCTCGGCGCCCTAGTTGTTTGCTTTTGACTATGCGTTACATGCAACTCAAGTACATTAAATACTTGTACATTTTTTAGCACTTCTTACATGTTTTCCTCCAGTTTCCCCCAAATGATGAATACAGCTCACTCTTGACTGTATTTCACTTCACTTTAAGAATTTTTCTGTCAAATGGTTAACTTCTTAAATTCAGAAACGTTGCACTACTGCCCGTGTGGTTCACACCAATATTCTTTGAAAGCGGACTTAAGAACTTTTGCAGAAGAACTACGAAGAGAGAATTGTCAATACACACTTCGCATTTTGTGTGCTCGGAAAACGTGTCAGTTAAAATATTTGTGAAATTTGACACTAAATATTTTCGAGACATGAAATTTACGGCTGTTGTGACAAAGTGAGAATTTGTTTCCAACATATAAATAAAAGAAGATTTGGGATATCTTAATCCCCCTCTGTCTTGAAAATGTATTAAACTAAATGGCAGGCTTGAATTTGCTGGAGATGATATTTTCTCTAAGCAACCTTCACAGTCCGTTCTCTCTTCTGCCACTCTTATAAGAAATCCCGCTACCATTGCAATTGAAACGGAAGATAGAGACGCTGGCTTTTCTGAAAACAAAAATAGAGATTTTAATACTAAAATATCAACCATAATGTTTTATTTCAATGAGCTTAATATAGGCTGTATGCCCCATATTCTTATCTTGAACACGGCTTTCAAGAATCTCCAAGACATGTGCCGGAAGCTGGGGTGTTTCTTTAGCATTGGCTGGGTTTTGCACCTTCCGCGATTTTTTTTAGGCTTCAGAATCTTGGTCAAGGCGCCTGTTACGACCGCATCTTCCCTCAGCTCCACATTTCCACTTCTAGAAAATGTTATAAGTGTTGACTCGATGGCATGCAGGCATGATCTCACGTCCATCATGTCATTGTTACCTCCCTTATTCCTCAGGTAACTGAAGAGCAGTTCTACATCGTCACTTGAGAGATTCCACGTAAACACATAATGGAGGCCGATACTGATTAAAAATCGTATGCAGGACACGGTTGATGAAGTTGTTAGCACCAAAGCTTGATACGTTTCCTTTGTAAGTCTCATCTTTTTATCGGGATAACTTTGAATCTGTGACAGGTAGGGCAGAAATTCATTGGTCAGCCATGAAAGTCTCTCATCATTAACTTCACTGAAAATAAGCTTGGCCGTGTTTATGGAATGAAGTCCGTGTGTGGTATTGCAGATATCATGTATATCAAACCATTTTATAAAAATTTCCAGGAATTTTGTTGTTTCGTGTTGGCTGTCCTTATCTTCAACTTTCTCTGGGCACACGACTTCCATGCTCTTAAGCCCAGCTATTGTCTCTGGGGTAAATACCAATTTGGCTCTTGCCATATTCATTTTTTCTAAATCGCTTGGATATACAACCTTCCTGCTTAATTTTCTAACTGGCTTTACTACTAGCTTTTTCTGTAAGTGGTACAGATTCTTGAGATGATCACTAGTTATTAAATTGTCATCTACATAGAAGTTCCTACTCAGATATTGTGATCGTACATTCTTAATGATGTGACTCGGATCGAAACTAAGAAAAATTGACCTCTGCTCGTCTTTCGGGCGACGAATTTCATGAGTGACACATCCGCCACACAGCGCCTCGAACATTGACACATTCACCTGACAATTGTCCGTCACTATTCTGATGACCTTGAAGCCGCATTCCTCAACCGCAGTCTGTGCGTCCAGTGTTATCCTAGATAAATGTTGTCCTGTGAGTCCACATGTAAAGTAGAACGAAACAGGTATCCTGTAGAAGGATGACAGGTCCTTGAACGGTATGCATAATAATTTATTAGCTAATTTATATTAGATTCCAATTGCATCTTTCTCAATATCACTAATGCCGAGAAACATGTCTAAATTCTTGTCATACAATAGTCTAGACTTTATGGCCATTTCATCAATGATTAATGAACCAACCTTCTCATTATCGTGAGTCTGTGACTTTTCTTCAGCTGTCAACCTAGCTTTTGCAAGTGACGTGACACCTGTCTCTCCGTTCGTATACCCAATGTACGTTTTCAGTGTTCGTGGATGAGGAAGTTGTAAAATATTTATATCTCTCAGTAAGCGGAAAGCCGACGGTGATTTATTAGAAAGCAATACACATATTTTTATTGTTGTTTCATTGTGTTTAAACTTTCGTTTCGTGAAAGTTCGAATTTGTTCACGTAAGAAATTAGCCTTCAAATCCCCACATTCCGCTTCACTCTTGAGCTTCGATATTTGAACATCGAGTTTGTCCTGACGTTGCACTGAGTGTAATTTTTGTTTCAAGGAAATTATCTTCAGATTCAATGACTTAATTCTAGTTCTGTATACTGTACTTTTTCTTAGTGCCCTCCTTAATTTTAATTTTGTTGACTTGCAATGAGTTTGCTTGATTGTAGGACATTGCGTTCCTACACTAAAACGTGGTTGATCATGGTTTTCTTCAATTCGTTCATCACAATAGTCTTCCGTAAAATTTAAATTACCTGAACATTTCCTTTTATTGTTGATATGTATGTTTCTATCGAGACGTGCTCTTTTGCGCGTATTTCTATTTATTTGTGCTTGTTTATGTTCGGGGTAGTCCTCAAAAACCGTCGGAAATGCGTTCGGTAAAAGCGTTCTCTTTGTAGTACTTATACTAAAATCAGAATCCTTGAAATGATTGCTACAAATTGTAGAAGATCGTTTTGGAATCCACAAAGACCCTGCCTTTACTCCCTCACGTGATACAGCAAAAAACCATTGTTTCAGTATGTTATTGTTCAATGGAAATTTATGAAACGAAAGTCCATTGCCTTTAACTTGACGAGATTTACAATACAGCATGCTACAGTACACCATTTTTGACGAACACAATTATTTATATCTAAAGTATTTATCACACATACATGCCACATTTACGCTAGTACAATGGATTAAAACTTGCTTTTCACTACGTCTTGTTCATAAAGACCACTTAGCACCCATCTCAATATCAGTCAAACAGCTGTCTACTGCTCTTAACGAAAGCACAACTATAATATGACACGCTTCGCCAGTCAATTTTAAACTCACCTTAGCTTTCTCACTCATTAGGTCACCTTATTTACCGCCAAATACAGACACACTAATCACATTGTACGTAATGCGAACGGTACGATTAAGGGCGCCAGACAGCGAACCTAGTGGCAAAATGCGGAACAAGTTCGAACCATCATCGCTCGCAATGTTGTCAGCGCCTCATTTCCAGGCCTTGTATATAACGTAGGCCACGGTTAATACACTGAATGTTCGAGCGCAGATGTGCACAAGTGATGCCGTGCGAGCTTGGTAAATTTGTGTCCCGGGTTCAAGACTGCCCTAGGGCAGAAATTTTTACTTCTTTTGGATTATTTTATTATATCCTCCCTGCCTTTTACAGCATGTTTTATGCCTTGTTTTATTGAAATTACCTGTATGGGTGATTGAAATAATAAACATTGTTAGGTGGAATTCTTCCCTATTCTCACTTGAATTTATATTCCTCTGCTTACTGTTCAAAGCGGCTAGCGTTCTTGGCTGTCTCCCCAGAGGTCCGGGTTCAATTCCCAGCTCTGCCGAGAAATTTCAATTCTGATGTGAGGGCTGCAACGGGGTACACTCGGCCTCATGAGCCAAAACTAAGTAGAGGTGGGTTCGATTCCCACCTCAGCTATCTTGGAAGTGATTTTCCATAGTTTTCCACTTCTACTCCAGACAAATGCCGAAATTGTTCTTAACAATGCCACGATCGCCTCCTGAATATCAAATACTCACCATACTACAGACACCACAATAACACAGGTTATCAGAGAAATGTATTTATTTACAAGTAGGTGGGCTCAATGACCACCATGGCCAATTTGCTCAAATGAACAAGAGCAACATCAGCGTCAACTTTTGCTTGCCTCTCCCCAAGGTGGACAGGTTTCGGTTCCCGGTCAATTCACGTGAGATTTATGAAGGAAATTATCACGCTCTGAGTTTTGGTTTCTAACTAAATTAGAGGTACCGTGTCTAATGATCGCGAGATTGTGTGTTTGAGTCTTCTGTCTTTTGACAGGTTTGATGCAGCTCCCTATCCTGAGTTAATCTTTTCATCTCTACATAGCTACCACACCCTACATCCGAGGCAATCTATTTAACATATTCTAAACTTGGTCTACCGTACAGTTCTCGGCCCTTCCTTCCATAACTAAGCTTGCTATTCCTTGGTGTCTTAGTATGTGTCCTACAAACCTATCTCTTCTCTTCATTAGCAGGCGCCAGAAACATCTCTCCTTCCACTCGTCTTAATACCTCTTAGTTTGTAACCCTATCTACGCATCTGATCATCATTCTCCTGTAACACCACATTTCAAACGCTTCAATTCTCCTCTTTTCTGCTGCACCAATAGTCCAAGTTTGACTTCCATAGAGTGCCACGCTCCAGACAAAAGCTTTCAAAAATGACTCCCTAATACCTAAATCTATATTCGATGTCAAGAGATTCCTTTTTTGTAGAAATGCTTTCTTTGCCTGAGCCAACCTACTATTTATGTCCTGTTTGCTTCGTCCATCACTGGTTATTTTGCTTCCTACGTAGCATAAGTCTGCTACTTCCTTTAGCTTTTCACCTGCCAATTTGATGTCCATAGAGGTTTCTGATTTATTTCGGCTGCGTTCCAATATTTTTTTGTTTTTAATTTATTAATTTTCATCATGAACTCTTTCCTCAAGACGGAGTCCATACCATTCAAATACTTATCCAAATCCTCAAGCGTGTCGGCCAAGCTGACGATGTTATCAGCAAATCTCAGAGTTGAAATTATGTCTGCTTGAATCTGCACTCCCACTTTAAATGTTTCACCAATTTCCTTCATTGTTTTTTGAATGTAAAGATTGAAAAGTATGGGTGATAAGTTGCAGCCTTGCCTATGTTATGAACAATTTCGGCATTTGTCTGGAGTAGAAGTGGAGAACTATGGAAAATCACATCCAAGATAGCTGAGGTGGGAATCGAACCCACCTCTACTCAGTTTTGGCTCATGAGGCCGAGTGTATCCCGTTGCAGCCCTCACATCAGAATTGAAATTTCTCGGCAGAGCTGGGAATCGAACCCGGACCTCTGGGGAGACAGCCAAGAACGCTAGCCGCGTTGAACAGTAAGCAGAGGAATATAAATTCAAGTTAGAATAGGGAAGAATTCCGTCTAACAATGTTTATTATTTCAATCACCCATACAGATAATTTCAATAAAACAAGGCATACAACATGTTGTAAAAGGCAGGGAGGATATAATAAAATAATCCAAAAGAAGTAAAAATTTCTACCCTAGGGCAGCCTTGGAACCCGGGACACAAATTTACCAAGCTCGCACGATACCACTTGTGCACATCTGCGCGCGAATATTTAGTATATTAACATACATGTGGTTAAATGTCGAATGATTTCACTTAGACTATAAAATGTTGATTGGAACGCATTTATTTGCTGCGTGGGTTGATTTAAACTTGATCTTAAGCAAGTTTCATGCCTGTTTCACGCTAATAATGCAATTCAACATCGAATATTATCCACATCTCACTCGATAACCTTCCTCCATGTTTGATCGGATGTGATCCCTGCTACTATCTACCGTCTCGATTCGGAACCTGGAGAATGGCTTGACATAACAGCCAACTAGTAGTAGGTAATCTGTGACAGCCAATAAGAGGCTCGGAAATACATACTGTGGCTAGGCTCGGGCTGGAAAAAAAAATATGCGTCCGGGATAGCATTCGGTCACCCTGCCCGAGACCCATACTAGTGGAGGGGAAGCGTCCCTAATGAGGAACAAGTCTCCCACCTTGATGTCAGGATTAGAAAGAAGCCACTTCTGTCTCCTCTGTAAAGAAGTTAAGTACTCCAACTTCAATTTTCTCCAAATAGAATTACGAAGGGCCTCAATTTTACGCCAAAAAATAGGCAAGCGGGAATCTCAATGTGAATTAAGCAAGGGAGGAGGACCAGCTAGAGAACTACCAATGAGGAAAGGGCCAGGAGTTAATGGAAGTAAATCTTCAGGATCATTAGCAAGTGGGGTCAAAGAACGAGAATTAACAACACCTTCGATTAGGATAGATGGCAAGTTAAATTCTTCATAGGTTAGGATACTATTACCCAAAACCTTTTTTAGGTGACGTTCGGTTAGCTTGACACAAGATTCCCACCTTCCGCCGTGATGTGGGGCGTAAGGGGGTGTAAATCTCCGTTTGAAACCTTTGTCATAGGAAAAGTTAGAAATTTGTTCCATAGCCGCGAAGATGTAAGAGCTTTTTTCCACAAGGAAGCTGCGCCTTGAAAGGTGGAAGCGTTGTCGGAGAATATTTCAGAAGGATCTCCGCGCCGAGCAGTAAAACGAGAGGCAGGTGAAAGGAAATACGAAGTAGAGGCATTTGTTACTAGTTCCAGATGGATCGCTCCAGTAACTATGCAAACGAAGAGAGAACCCTAGAGCTTACCAAACAATTTGCGTTTAGCCTCAAGGGAATTACGCTGATATTGGAATGGACCCATATAATAGACGCCAGTTAGGGCAAAAGGCCGGCTAGGGAAAGAGCGGAAAGAAGGTAGATCGCCAATAATTTGAGTTCTTACCTTAGGTTTTACCTTAAAGCAGAAGATGCATTTATGTATGACTGAAGAAACTTCATGAACGCCATTTATTATCCAGTACTTTTCTCTTAGTAAACAAAGCAACGTGCGAGTACCAACATGTAAATTTCGATAATGGAATTCACGTATAATTAAGGAAGTTACGTGATGTTTAGAAGGCAAAATGACAGGATGTTGTCTTCCGCCTACTCTTAGTAACCCATTTTCATCAACAAAGGGAGCTAGGGCGCAAAGGCGACTAGATTTCGAAAGATCTTTCTAAGCTGAAAGCAAAGATAAATCGATAGGGAAAGTTTCTTGCTGGGTGAGTTGTAAAACTTAAGTGGTTGCGAGAGTTAATTCATGATTAGTTAGATGCGGTTTAAGAAGAACGGGTTGGTCAATAACGAGATATTTCCATCTAAGAAGATAAGCAAAAATCCGGATTAGATTGTGAAAGGAGGAATAAGATACAATAAAGGAAACGAAACGCTGGTAATGTGACAAGAAGCAGTAGATTTAGCTACTTTGGAGTAGCGCAAGTTGAACATTGGAGCTGGAGGTTTAGAAGGACAGCAAGAGAAGTCTTCGACTAACCACGAGGATCCGTGCCAGTGCAATTGAGATACGGCTAACTGAGACGGTAAACAACCGCGTAAGATAATGTCAGCGGGGTTATCAGCGCTGGGAACATGTCTCCAATGACATTTTAAAGAAAGGGTTTGAATTTTTGAAACTCTATTGGCGACGAAGGTTTGTCAGTGAAAGGCAGTTTTGGCGATCCATCACAGCGTGATCATAGAATCGCTCCATTACCAAATTTGAGAAAATTGGATTTTTAAAACTTCTTGTAGTTTTTGAGAAAGTTCTGCTGCCATGAGAACGGTGCACAGTTCAAGCCGGGATAAAGTGGTGGTTTTAAGGGGGGCTACCTTAGATTTGGCACAAATAAGAATCGAGCGTGAAGATTCATTTACAGGATTACAATGAGCAGGGTATGCGCAACAACCTTAAGCTTTTTCGGAGCTGTCGGCAAAGACATGAGGCACGAGGGGTGTGTTAGAAGAAGCGTTAATTAAATTTCTAGGAATATCTATAAGTGAAAGGTTAGGCAATCTGCAACGGAAAGAAAGACATCTATTAAGGAAAGAAGAGGGAACGGCTTCATCCCATTCGCACTTAAGGGACCATAGCTCTTGCATAAAAAGTTTGGCGATAACAATGACTGGAGCGAGGAATCGAAGCGGGTCGAAATCTTAGCTATTTCAGACAAAATTTGTCTTTTGATGTTAGGGAGTTCTTCAGAAAGAGACACTTTGTAAATAAGAGTATCAGTACGAGTGCACCAGTGTACTCCTAACGTTTTTATTGAGTCGGAATCGCCACATATTTTGACTGAAGAAGGATCTACATCTTCGACTGGAAATTGAGCAAGAAACTCGTCTGAATTTGAATTCCACTTATGAAGTGGAAATCATCCATTCTATAGCAGTGCTTTTAGTTCAAGCGATATGAGAGAAGCTTCTTCAAGATTTTGAAAGAATTGCAGTTAATCATCGACATAAAAAGATGTTGTTAATGCTTCTGAAGATTTAACATGAAACAAATTACCATCTTGAGAAATTAGCATATGCAAGGATCGGATGGATTAGAAAGCGGAAGGTTTAAGACCATGAGTAACGGCTTTTAAGCGAAATATTTTGACGAGCTTACTTATTTCGTCACGCCATAAGATTCGCTGAAGATTCTGCTGTTCAGAGTGAATTAATACTTGACGATACATTTGCTTTATGTCAGCGATAACGGCTATAGGATGTAAACGAAAATTCAAAAGGATAGTAGACAGATCGGACTAAAAGGCTGGATCGGAGTGAAGGGTATCATTAAGACTATTGCCATTCGCATCGGGTGATGACCCTTTAAATACAACACGAATTTTATCTTTAACAAGAGGATTCTTCCACACTGGATGGTGATTTAAGAAGACGGTTTCGACTGGAGGATGTGATTCGTCATCAGATTTATTATCACCCACCATGTGATCTAAGCGTACATACTATTCCATGAAGTCGGTGTATTGTTGTTTTACAAGGGGTTCCTTCTTGAATTTACTATCAATGGCAAACAGAGCTTTACGCGCTTTGGGTTGGGAATTACTGAGTTTTGGAGGATTGAGTAATCTCGGTATGTGTACTATGAATCTGCCTTCGGGTGTGCGAGTAGTGGTAGAAGTGAAGAGTTGCTCGCAGAATTTGTTTTCTGATGAGTTTGACCTGGGGGAATCGATATTTTCAAGTTTCCAGAACTGTTCCAAATCGGTGCTCACGAAATGACATTGCGAAGCAGGTTGAGTGGTGTAATGCGGGAGCTGACCTGTAATTAGCCATCCGAAACTTGTGTCTCTAGCAAAAACGTTAGATGATAAGTGACGAGTTTGCTTGCGTAGACAATATTCCAGAAGACATTCGCACTGACGAGTATGTCAATGGGACTTTGAATGTTAAACAGAGGATCGCCAAGCCTAAAAGTTAGCGGGAATATTCACGCAAGAAGTGTCCACAGAGTGACTAGGGGTGTCTTCACCTATACTGTTGAGAATAAGACAGTTTATTTGGGGAAGTTATTTCTTGAAATGTTTCCTTTATGGTTAATTTTGAAAATTGCAAAGCTTTCAATTTTGAGCTATTGATGCCTATACATTGATAGAAGTGGGCGTTACTGGAAGACCAAGATTTTAATTAAAGAGTTGGAAATAAAATCGTGGGTTGCCGTCGAGGAGTCCTCGAGCACGAATCCAGTTAACTGATCTATCTTGAACCTTGATTTGAACCGTGAACAATAGTACTTGAGCTCTACGCAAAGACTTGGCGTTTTGAATGTAAGATGACGCATTGGTTCTGCTAGTATTGTCACTTTGTTTAGAAGGAGAATGTACTGATGACCTCGGTTGATCATGATGATGCAATAGTGTGTCATGCGCTCTTTCGCAATGAAAGCAAAGTCTAGTAGACTTGCAGGTAGAAGCGGAATGTTTAGGCGAAAGACAATTGAAACAGAACTTATTTTGAGATACCAATTTCCTTCTGTCCTCAACTGATAGCTCTTTGAAGGATTTACATAAGTATAAAGCATGATGATCTTTACACAGTATGCATTTTATAGAATCGTTAAGACTTTTGCGAGTTTCACCTTGAGTATTTAGTGCGATAGAAGCTGTAGTACGGTGTTCAGTGGACCTAGATTTGTAACCAGTGACGTATGGGTTAGATTTAAAAGAACTAGACCCCAGGCTTTTGAGTGCTAGTGGATGCTGGTGGATGTGGTTTCACGTTTAGCATTAGAAGAAGCGGGTTCACTTTGATTTGCTAAGGCATTTAAAAGTTGACATCTGCTGTTTATAAAGATGACTAAATGTTCATAAGAATAATCATCGTTATTGGAAAGTTCAATCTCCCAGGCATTGAGAGTAGCTACATCAAATTTTGAAGTGACTAAACGTATTAAGAAGGTATCCCAGTGTTCAGTGGGCTGTTCCAATTGGATAATACCTTCACGTGAAGTTGGGTTTTGTCCACGAGGGTACGCAGGCTATTGACGTTGTTATGACGTGAGGGGGAGAACGTTAAATAAGTATGTCATGTGACGCTGGACACGTAAGCACACATTGCCTTTTTTTTTTTAAAGTAAATTAAAGGCAATGGGGTAATTTTCTTTGCTTAACGGAAGAGCTTCGACTAGCTGTAATTCTTGATCGTGGAGAGATGATCTTAAGAAGTGAAATTTGTGAATATCTTGAATTTCTATATTGTCATGAATAAGGCAGCAAAAAAGCTCATAAAAGAATTCCATTCAGATTCGTCACCTGTGAAATGCGGCAAATTTATTTTAGGGAGAAAGGGTCTGGGTTTGAGAATGCCCTCACGAGACGAGGTTTGTTGTTCTTGGGGTGAACCAGGAGCTGAAATGTCATTTTTAATCTTCATTTAATTTGCGTATTAGCGCGTAGGCAGCACCAATGCCTTCATAGTATAGAGTTTCAACCTCCACTCTATCTTCCGTTTGATTGAGCATGTATGTTTCAATTTCATTTTGAACCATGTCATATTTCTCATAAGACCGTTCATAATCTTTTAAGCGATGGGTAATTATGTCTAAATTGGACTCTGAGGGGGCCAAATACTTGAGTACATTTTTGAACCGGGTAATTTTCCCGTTTGAAGATGAGCTTATCATCCTTATCAGTTGCTTGAGTAGGGGGTGTCATAATTGAAATTGAAAGTTGGAGTACAACTTACGACAAACCAGTAGGAAGGTGATGAATAGTGTAGGAGACAGGAGCGACCTCTCTCTCTCCTCCCACCAACCTTGAGCAGTTTGAGTTATAGCTGAAAAATTCCAAGTAAATATTAGTAATTTGCAAAATATTGACAAATTGGATTCTCCCGGGTTTCGGCAACAACTTTTGGTAGGTTAAGCCTGAGCTCAGGCGCTGCCTGAGGGAAGATGATTTAAAAAGGAAAGGAAACGGTTTAGGAGTGGAAACGATCCTAGGCAGAAAGGAAAAGAATCCAAGACAAAATAAATAATTAGATAGTGAGAAAAAAAAGTTTTTTTAAAAGCTTCTTTACGCAAGGCGAGAAAGCGAGTGCTTGAGCGAGAATAACGGAGAGAACAGCGTTAGGTGAGGTTGCCGGCAGGCGGGCGCTGAGTGCCCCGGCCCTTCCGAGCGTAAAATACGGTACTATGTAGGATGTAGGTACACTGCTCGCTTGCGAGGAAAAACAAAAAAGGGAATTTTAATTTGTACCCTTTCCTTTCTGAAATGAAATATTTTTGGGCAAATTCTGATATTTTGAAGATATTGATATGAAAATGAATATTTTTTTTATTTCCCACCACGGTCGCATCCCTGAGAGAGAGACCAAATTCTTCCAGAGTGGAGAAAGATAGAGCGCTTTCAGAGCTTTCAGTAAGATTATTATTATTATTATTAGAAATTGTTGAAAAGAACCATTTCTTGCGTTTAAAGAAGGCTCAAGTCTTAACCTGCAGAGTGCCGACTAAAAGTTTAGAAAGGGTTAGAAACCCAACCTAACTTGAAGAAAACCAAAATTCTAGACAGTGAATCACAGGACAAAGCGGAAATCGCTTCAAGTAGGAAGCTGGCCGAGCATGCTATACTTGCCTTAAATGATTCACTAGAATTAGCTAAAGGAAACTTTTTGAGTGATGTTAGCAGAAGTTTTGCTCTAAACGCAACAAGTGATTGAGTTCGTAGTATACGTATCATTCAGTAATATTGATTGTTTCTTTAAATGCAACAGTAATTCGAAAGAAGAGATACGGAAAGGAAGGTCATGCCTAACCGCTCTTGGAGCAATATAATGCAACTCCAAAATGATTGCACTTTTAATTGCTTCAACAATAATAGGGTTGTAACGATTTTACAATTAAGAAGTATTTTGTAACTGTTTGTACAATTAAGAAGTAGTATGTAACAGTTTGTACAATTCTAACGTCTTAGACCTACAAAAAGGATAATATGTACCCTCACAAGGGTTTCGAATAATACGAACAATTAAGAGGTCTTGGTTGATGATGATGATAATTGTTGTTTTAAGGGGCCTAACATCTAGGTTATCGGCCCCAAAGAGGTCTTGGACCTGTAATAACAATAATAAAAAGTTTTACAAATTGAAGGATATTTCGTTTAGAAATACGTAAATATTTCTTTAGATTGGTTAGGTAGAATACCAATGTTTTAAGAATGCTTTTGTAGTAAGCGAGAAAGCTATAACTAAGTAATTTTAAATTCCTGGGAACAGCAGGAGAGTAAAAAAGAGATTAAGAAGTGGATTTATAACCACTTGGATTATTTATTCAGAAATGAAGATATGCTAAAAACAAATAGGGCAGGTCGAATTAGCGAAGCCTGCTTAACAATTGGGAAATTATAACTTCCTGAACGCAGCAGGAAAACGCAAAGGCGTTTTAAAATGTGGATTTATAACCACATGGATTATTTATGCAAAAAATACAAAATGTGATACCAAAAATGGGAGAGGGTCTATTTTTAGATTAAGCCTCGTTGAAATGCAAGAAAATAGTTTAAATAACCCTAAATTGTTAGTAAAGGAAAATTGAGAGTATAGGAAATTGGGAATTTAAGTCCAGACTGATTTTATTGGTTCGAACGAAACGTGACTCGGAAGTTAGCCACACATACACTTTTCGAAGTACTGGAAGTTTGTAGAACATGAGAGAAATGTCATTTATTGCAGTTTGTGGTTCAAATTGAATTGGAAGTTAACAGTAATTAGACGTTGTTGAGCATAGTTTCTCACAGTTTATAGTCTGTTGCGAATGGAAATTTCTACAGATGTAACCATAGTTGAATTGGGCAGGCGGAGATCCCCCGTAGGAAGCAAAGTTATTTCTCAGACAGCTATTAGTTTAGCAAAATTCCCTCGATGTAGGGCAAGTATCCCCTTATTTCGTACAAAAAGTACTAGGTTTCATGACTTTCAGAAGCAAGCCTAGTTAGCTTAATCATGACAGAGAGATTTATCACGACGGGCAGTTGGAAAATTGCACAATGTTGTACAATATTGTGAAAATTCAAATACTGCCTCTAGCATCATTAAGGGCTTCTAAAACTGTTTAAAACCTTTAAAATGTGGTTAAAACACTTTAGATTGTACTTAACTTTTCATTGCAGAGTAGATGATGTTTCAACTGACCGTTATACAAACTTTTACGACCTGGCGTTGATTTCAAACTATCTCATGGCTAAAGGTGATATGCCTCCTGACGAGAGGACTGAACTTTCACGAACAATTATCATCATCATCATCATGATCTACATTTCCAAGAACTTGGAACTCTATTTTGTCAATGGTAGGTTTCAAAACGTGTTGGTATGTGACCAGAGTAACTTGTGTAAAAGGACTGTTCATCATTTTAGGCAGGATATTTGTGGCTAAGTTTATAGAACACTTGTTTTGTGTCCAAAGAACACCAGGTTCGATCCTTGACTGGGTTGTGAGTTTTATACTTTGCCCGCTTATTTCTCGTGGCTCTGAAACTGGGTGTCTGTGACGTCATCATTATTCATTCATTCTAACTGCGGTGTACAGTGTAGGATTGGGAAGGGGGCGGCCATGGCTTTTGAATTACAGCTATGCTAGCGTTTGTGTAGGTGTAAATAAAAACGTTCAAGCCTAATGTAGGTCATGAACTGTTTTTAAATTCAGTTTTGTATATGCTGACCTGTGTTATTACGATGTAATGTAGCGTGTGTATTTGTAATGCAAGTGAGCATTGTCAAGGATGTAGTATGGGATCGCCATATTGATTTCTGATATAGGTACCGTAAGCCATAGCGTTATACCTAGGTATACTTTGACATAACATTTTTGGGGGGTAGGTTCATTATTCATTGACAGTAAACACAATAATTCACGGTTTAAATCAAGCTATAAATCGTTAACGTGTACCTATATGTTCACTAACAAATAATAATAATAATAATAATAATAATAATAATAATAATAATAATAATAATAAATTAATAATAATTAAATGAATAAACAAAAATATCTCTCCTGCCTATAAAACGCTTTGTATCCCTGCTTGTAGGTCTGATAAACTTATACTAGTTCATTTTCTTCTTTGACAAGAACCAAAATAGATGCCCTATACACCATACCCCACTCTACTGCCACTGCCTTCGTAACATTACGATGGCAGTGCTACTACTGTCTAAGAACCACAACGGCGCTTGTTTAAACACCAGTTCAACTACCAGCCACTGTAAGCAGCCAGCAGCACGAGTAAACTGATACTATGCCATACTTCCTGCCCACACACACACACATTCCATCTCTTATCAAAAGCTTTCACAAGGCAGACTAGACATTGTGTTCAGTGCTAGCAGAAGAGCTGGTTACATCAAAGCATGTGTGTCTCTTGTAAAATCCGAACATTTATTATCACTAAGCTGTCAGCACAAAAGTCCAGGTTCGATTCAGCGCTCTGCCAAGACATTTTATCTCTGGTCTAAAGGCTGGAACAGGGTACAATGAGTCTTGACAGGTAAAGCTTAAAAGAAGTGGGTTCGATTCACACCTCAACCACTTTGGGTAAATTCATTCACCATGGGAAAAGGTTGACCATTCTAAGTCCTACAACACCTTACTTCACCCTCTCCGATAATTAGTTTATAAAATCTCAGGTTGATAACCTTAACGTTTTGGCTCTTTTGGGTAAATTCATGGACCATGGCAAATGGTTGGCCATCCTGACTTGTACAACACCTCATAGAACTCTTTAGCCTTATTGGTTAGTTACCTATACAGTATACACATCCATCCATAATTACCTAATAATCATAATAATAATAATAATAATAATAATAATAATAATAATAATAATAAAATCTTTATGCCTGCTTTATTGATTACCAAAAAGCTTTCGATTCCGTACCTCATACATGGCTTATACAGAGCTTGGAGATTTACAAGGTCAACCCTATTATAGTGAACTTCCTGAAGTGCGCAATGGTTTCATGGAGCACTGCCCTCCAACTTACAGTGGGTGGCACTCGTTTACATCTTCATTAATACCGATTCGCCGAGGAATTTTCCAAGGAGACTCGCTAAGACCACTCTGGTTTTGTCTGGCATTGAATCCTCTCTCGCAAATCCTGAACAGTAGCAACTACGGATTTAGTATTAAGGGTAATCATGGTGAAGCGTACAAGATGAACCATCTTCTTTACATGGATGACATTAAACTGTATGCATCAACGAAAGTGCTCCTTCAATATCTCATCTCTGTCACTCAGAGCTTTTCCTCAGATATCCATATGCAGTTTGGTTTTGATAAATGCAGAACACAGACTGTTATTAGAAGCTCGCACTCTGCACAAGGAATACCTGTTGGAGAGGGACAGAGAAGTATTCAGCCGTTGGAGGAAGGCGCATTGTACAAATATCTTTGGTTCGCCCAGAGTACCCGTCTCAGACATGGTGATATCAAGAAGAACATAACTGAGCAGTATACTTCACGACTTCGCAGTGTTCTCTCTTCAAACTTAGCGCTAAACATATCATTAAGGCAGTTAACACATTTGCAATGCCCGTAGTTACATACTCCTTTGGTATAATCAGGTGGACTCAAACTGAGCTGCACGATCTGCAACGAAAAACATCGGTGCTTTTATCACGCCATCGTATGCACCATCCGAAATCAGCAACAGAGCGCCTGACTCTACCTCGGTCTGAAGGTGGTAGAGGACTGATAGACATCATGAACCTTCATACAAAACAAGTGACAACTCTGCGTGCATTTTTCCACAACAAAGGAGAAACGTCCCCTCTCCATCGCACTGTATCTTCAGCTGATGATAATTACACACCGCTCCATCTGTCATCTTTAGATCCACCAGTAAAAGAAATGAAAACTACTGAATACAAGATCGGGAAATGGAAACAGAAGGCGCTTCATGGGAAGTTTCCACATGACTTGGACCAGTTTCACATCGACAAGTTAGCGTCGCACGCATGGCTGACCCACTCGGTCCTCTTTCCGGAAACAGAGGGATTTGTTGTAGCTATCCAAGACCAAGTTGTTGCTACTCGAAGCTGTCGGAAATTTATCATAAAAGATCCAACAACAGAGAGTGAGAAGTGTCGCCGCTGTGGCAAATGTAGTGAGACCATTCAACACATTATATCAGGTTGTTCCCACCTTGCCAACACTGACTACAAACATCGACACGATCAAGTTGCCAACATTATCCACCCGAAACTGGCCTTGAAGTACAAACTTCTTCAAAGCTCCGCCCCCTATTGGAAATACACACCATCTGCAGTACTCGAAAATGCCACACACAAGCTCTATTGGGACAGAGGAGTTGTGACAGATGTCGCAGTCAGTAACAACCGGCCAGATATCATTGTCATCAATAAAGAACACAAAGAGGCATTACTGATAGATATCGCATGTCCCAACACTCAAAACATCCAAACAACAGCTGCTACTAAAATATCTAAGTACACAGAGCTGGCAATTGAGATAAAGCAAATGTGGAAACTTGATTCGGTGACTACCATCCCAATAAATCGTGTACTGGTGTAATACCGAAAACTCTCCACAGTAGTCTATCAATATTGAATCTGCACCCGCAGATATATATTGAACTGCTGAAGACAGTTCTGTTAAACACATGCCATATTGTTAGAAAGTTCCTTGGAGACAATACCCTGGCCGAATACTCAGCAAGGCTCAATGATCCAGATGGAAATTTAGCTCATCCTACAAATGAAGGAGACTCGTGAAGACTGCGGGCACGACATGAATGTGGAGTCTCTGAACAGTGTAATCGTAATTATCTCAGTACAGATGGTTCCTTGCTAAGGCCGAACCAGGCTGTAACAGAAAATGTAGCCGGTATTTGCCGTTAAAATGTTGTCAAACAATAAAATATAATAATAATAATAATAATAATAATAATAATAATAATAATAACTAGCAAGCCGTCATCCTCCATACTGCGCCCGTTGACGCATGTTCGCATTGGTATAATCGATCACAAGACCCTTGGAGAAATTACTACTAGGCTGATTAGCAGTCGAACACACCCTACAGGAAGCGGGAAGAATATTGAACAAGATTGATTATAATTAAATTTGTATACACTTTGGATAACCCATAAATTTTTTACGATTTATCTAATGTCATTCAGCATATTTAAGTTACGGTCCACATCGCAGAAACGCGAAACCGTGAATTTGCGCGGCTATCTCATGCTTAGAGTTGACGCCATGATGAGAAGACATTACTACTAGTTGTACGTCCGAGCAGGACAGACGTGTCAGTGACGTATAAGGATCAAACACGTGTTACTTGTGCTCCGAGTATAGAAAGTCTCTTGTGTAATATCTGTCAATATTATAGACACGAACAACCAGCATTGCTAAATATGCAGTAGGAGTAATAGTGAAAGATAATTTATATCCAACGAGTGTAATATTTTCACCAGATTTAACAAACAGTGGTAGCATGGCGAGCGCATTATTAGGCCGCATGCTT
The DNA here is from genome assembly GCA_946902985.2 of Meconema thalassinum. Taxonomy (NCBI): domain Eukaryota; kingdom Metazoa; phylum Arthropoda; class Insecta; order Orthoptera; family Tettigoniidae; genus Meconema; species Meconema thalassinum. The sequence continues at coordinate 899,264,093 of OX336390.1, forward strand.
ACAAGCACGAGTGTATGTGAAATTTCTAAAACTGTATTATTTATAATCCACCGCCTCTGATACCTTCTTTACTTTAGTCCGGTTTCATGGGCCCAGCGCCAGACTAATAAGAACACACGTTTCCACTGCTTCAACATCAGCGAGCAAGGCCAGACGGCACAATTGATAGGGCTGTTTTGCCATAAAAATATACCTCACATGGGCCTTTTTTTTTCCTCATTTCTCAACTAGCTCCATAGAACGAACACATGCCGCCGCGTCCATTAGGCACTCCTTGATTAAATTCTCTTCCGCGAAGGGTTTCCCAGCTTTGGCAATTCGCATCGAACATTTGTAGCTTGCTCGTAAATTGGGTCCACCAACCTCACTCTCCTCTATCTCCTGTTGAACAGAAATACGGCAAGTAACAATTTTAGTGTTCTTCAGTTAATTAAGTCATTTGTTTGTTTGTAAACAAGCGTTTTAAAATTGAAACAATAATACTTACAGAAAAATGCTGCTTGAAGTTTCTTTCAAGTCTTCCAACTTCGATTGGCGACTGGCATCTGTCAAATCACCGTAATCATCCCTGTGATTGGCACTGCAGTGCCGTTCCAAATTGTGTTTCTTTAAACCCATTAAATCTTGGTGGCACACTAAACATTTGACATGCCCTTTATAAGCTGTACAGAAAAATGAAATTTTCCATTCTGCTTTAAGTGCTGCTGCTTCGCCACTTCTTTTTTAAATATGATGTTCAGTCATGACCAGTGCGAAACTGACTTACTTACGTGCTGTCAACCAAGCGCATTGGACTAGACTAGCGACTAGACGCGCTCAGCCAGCCAAGCTCCTCGTACCCCTAACGAAACTACCTTCCACCAAAGCGCCCGGAGCACTGGCTTAGAGCGCGGCTGAAGCGCTGTGTGGATGGCCCTGCCTTAGACTAAACAATGAGCAACCCTGTAGAGTTTAAGATGATGATGATGATAATTGTTGTTCTAAGTTATCGGTCCCTAATGATTTGGGTGATCATAAAGATGATAATGAAATGTAAACTATAACTAAAACTAACTACTAACTCATATACTAGAAGAAGAAATGGAAAAACAAAAGGAGAATAAGGCAAATAAAGGACAGGAGGAAAAGAGTTGCCCTCAACACTCGAAGAATGTGGATTGAGGGGACTTGGAATGAAGGAGAGCCATGAAAGGCAGATAGGAAAGTGAAAGAGGAGAGGGTCCGCCCCAGAGGTAATGGATAAATGGGGGAAACCGGACCCAGCTCAGGAATCCCTCGGGGTCGCCAACTCCCAAACTCACCAGCCGTGAGCCCCTGAGGGTGTAGCAATATCTAGGGTGCACCAGAAGTGGTGGGGCTACATACACCCTACCTCCTTGAGGGCCTAGAGCAGAAGGCAGGAGATAACATGTAAAGAAAAAGAAGGCTGACCCCTCGCAGAAGGAGGGTATCAGAAAAGATGAGACAAGGGCCAATTAAGGCAGGAAAGGAAGAGACTCCCTAGGCCTCGGATACCCTAATGCCGTCGGGGTCGGAAGAGAACAAGTGTTGACCAAGTGAGGTCGACAGGAAAGAAGACGGAGAGGAGCCCGGCACAAGTAAGTGGAAGCAATGCCGGACTCAGCTGGGTCCCCGTGGTCGCCAACCCACGTCCCACTAGATGTGAAACCCTGGAGCGACCTAGAGTATAAGAGGAAATGTCATCATCAATGAGCGTATTTCATGCAACTTTATTGCCGATCAAATGCGTTACATTGTCACAGATACTGTATCTAGAACGCATGTTTCCGTCCTTTGTCATAGTAGTCGTCCCCCAGACCAAAGAACCCTGGTGGGCAGGCGCTGGCTGGAGCAGCCAGGAGACACTGAAATGGCAAATAGACACACTTGTACAAACGCAATATTATCACTTCACTTGGTCCCGATAGCAATGTATTAAGGGGCTTGGTACAATGGTTTACATTTAGGTCATCAACCCATTGTACCTGTGTGTATTGTAACTTGTATCGCTTAGGTTACATGAGGTTGAATCCGCAAATACGGGACATTTGTAGATAAGTATGTATTATCAGTTAAGCTTTGAGGTTCGCTCCTGACCGTGGTAAGTGATTTTTGAAAGGCGATAAAAATCACGTCATGCATGTCATACATTGTTGGCATGTTGAAAATGAAAATACACAGTCTGCTTCCAGTCGACCGACCGGGTCAGGGAATGGAATGAATGAAGCCCCCATCTAGCAGCGAGGATATGAACTGTGCCAGCTGCCGAAGCCTGTCGCAATCACCTGGGGCAATGATGAAATGAATGACATATGAAATGAAATGATAGTGGAGAGTTTTGCTGGAATTAAATTGTGACAGGGAAAACCGGAGTACTCGGAGAAAAACCAGTCTGCCTCCACTTCGTCCAGCACAAATCTCACATGGAGTGATCGGGATTTGAACCACGGACCCAGCGGTGAGAGGCCGGCGTGCTGCCACCTAAGCCATGGTGGCCCTGTTGTTGGCATGTTAAATAAACCATTTGAATTCAGTAGGCCATGTTTATAATGGAAAAATTAATCTCGAAATTTTCAGCTAACACAAAAGAGTTCCTCCTTTGTCTACTAGAAAGCGCTATAGTGTCAAGGAGCTTGGATATCTATCCTCCTTGACTTTCATAGCGTTCCAAGGAACAACAAAATTCGACATGCAACTGCCCTCTGGGCTTCACATAACAAGGCTTGCACCCGGCATCCGAGGCCATACGATATTATTATTATTATTATTATTATTATTATTATTATTATTATTATTATTATTATTATTATTATTATTTATCAATTAAGGGCTTTATCATTTTATTAAAGTGTTTTTCATCCTCGTTATTTCATATTATGTATTATTTCATAATTGCATTAACTAATAGGTGATAATTTGTGTATATAATGCAAGGTTTTGCCTGTTAGGTCAGGTAGTTTTATATTTCAATATACGGCAGTGGGTCAGTCAAGTTACAAGTTAGGTAGATATTGCTCAAGAGTGTTACAAGCCTCATACAGTTTTAGAAAAAGAAAAATTCGTTGAAGATTCTTAGAATAGCCAGTCCAGTACGCTATTAATGACCTGGGAAAACAGTTCTTTTAGATTGAGTATGGCGGTTAGCATCAGGAAGTTCAAATGTGATTTGTGGAGCGCTATTCAGACTGCAGGGGAGCTGGTATGGTCACATGTATGAAGTGAATGTATTTCACAGGAAGCTGTTGGAACCACGGTCTACTTACTGTTAATTACTATACTATAGTGCGTCTCTACCTTAAAAGACAGTAGGCGTTGAATGGCACACGCTGATGCCAGATCTACTGCATATACAAAGTTCTGCAAGGTCAGACACTTGATGTAACATAACTCGTATACAGGCGTGATTTTACGCAAAACTCTGGAAATTTCCGAAATATTTGTTTGTTGTTTATAACTGTACATCATGTCTTGCAGTGAACGACGGTACCAAAATTTAGATATGATACACCAAAGCTCAGAGCGCAATTTTAATGCACACATTATAGACTAATAATTTATAATTCTCTATTATTCGCGAATATGATAATATTATATATGTTATAGAAGAACTCCGACTGGTTCACCAACTACCATCCACAAGACAATACAACGATTTGCTACAAGAACTACTTGCAAAAAAGAAGGAGATCCCAATTGGTTTCTACTCCACGACGGCCATGACATCAACAGAATGGAAGGGCACTGCCTATGAGTTGAGACACACAGTAACCCGATTCGCGGTGCACGGTCTTCACCACTGGATTTGTGAGACAGAGGTGTTCCATGTGACCACACCAGAGTGCATTTGTAAATTGTGTCAAAAGTCATGCGATACTTAACCACGCTCTCGTGTGTACTAAAAGGTTGTCATCGCTTACAGAATGTTGTAAATAATTAATGTAATGCACATTGTGCGCACTTATCCTTAATAATATATGTTATAATATTAAATTTTCTCGAATATCATAGGTTATAATAAATTATAATATGACGTTTTCCACGAATATAATAATATCAGAAAATTGAAAGTTAAAATACATCACATACATTGAGGCCTGACCACTATGCTCTGGTAGTGGTGTTAACCCTTCCATAAATTCCTCCGTGTCCCTACATGATCCAGTTTCAGCCGAATCGGAACCAGTAGGCGATCCATCGAAAGTGGAAGAAGACGAAGATGTTAATCGTATCAAAAGTTGTTCCTCGTCATCTTGAATTTCCTCTGCCTTCCACAGTTCACTTTCGATATTTTTGGTGTGGTTCACGTAGTTTGCCCAATTTAGTGTGGTCACGTGGTGGTATGCAGCCGAAATTAAATTCTTCATCTCTTGTTTTTTGAATGAGACTTTGTTCAATTTTATATAGTTCTTCACTTGCGCCGATACCATTTCGATGGGATCAAGTTCACAGTGGCAAGCGAAGAACATATTTTCCTGCTGATTTATCCTCTCGTCAATGATGTATTTACCATATCTGTCTCTGTTTTGATTCACAATGAAAAGAAGCTCCCGCTTTAGCTTATCATTTCGAAAAGAGGTTCCCTTTTGAGTAAGCCAGGCTACAATCCGGTCTTTTCTCCATGACGTTGTAGGTAAAAGTTCGCTTTTCCGACTGTGATAGCCTGCATTTCCTATTACTAGGATAGATCCTTCGGGAACATTGGGCAACAATTGCTCGGCGAACCACTTTTCATACAGTTCACCTGTCATTTCGTCGTCGGTGTCAGCTGTATTCTTATGGCACAGAAAAGTTAACTCGGCACCATTAATGAATCCTTCTTTATTCCCAGCATGAACCAAGGCAAACATCCACCCACGAACCATAGGTGGCCTAAGTCGTTCATATTCTTTAAAAAATAATTAAATATATTCAGTACTATAATACGTTTTCTACTGTGCAATTTGCCATTACTACACCTCTTTGTAGATGTTGTATTCATAGTGAATATTATAATAATAAGACAATAGTAATAAATATAATAACAATAATAATTAACACAATTTATTTAAAAAAAGCACACACAAGGACCACTTCACTTCACAGTTTAACTTCACACCAGAACAAATTTAATAACACTGAGCTCTGGGGTAGCGCAAAATCTTTTCCTACACTCATAAAACGCAGTCATGGAGATAACCAGGCCGCCTGAATAAACAAACTATCGCTACGTCAATTACTGCTGAGCGGCGGCAGTACGTGAAGTGCAATAACTTATGAATGCTATCTGATACCGATCTCTGGTTTATTTTAAAAACTATTTCAGACATTAATGAACATTTCTTCTCCCTTAGTCACTGACGTAAAGTCAAAAGCAAAATCGTTTCTCGCTGCCTTACTTTTCTGTGATACCATCCTAGAATTTTCAAGTAATATTTAAGAAGAAAAATATATAACTTTATTATTATGAAACATTTTACTGCCCTGAGAAAGGAGATATCTTCTACCAACATCAGGCAATAAAAAATGAATTCTTAATCTGTTGTGATCATTAGTTCATTAGCTATGGCGTGATAAGTTTTATACGTGCATAAATATAGATTCGCGCTAAAATATCGTAATTGTGACAATTTGGCCATGTGTTAATTATGTATGCCTCTTAATTTTGCATCATCATTAAGAGTGGAAAATTCTCTATAAGACCACGCAAACATTTTCTTAGATTTATCACTTTGCATTATTGGGAAATGGCAACATCGCCGGAGCAGAAGAGGACGAAGCTAATTGCAGGACATATGAGTGAGAGGCAAATACTACATTTAATCCCAAACTGTCTTTTAAGGTAGAAAAGCTCTTTCTTTTATAACCGACTTGCTACTCGATCTTGGCTGCAGTCGTGTGTCATCAATATATCAGTCAGCTCCGTGATTTATTGGTCATTGATAACTACGAGGAAATATTTCACCGGCATTCTATATCTCCTAAACTATTACTCATATCACCCGGAAATTTTGTACGGAGATAAAATGCACTACTACAAGTTCACCCTGTTAACTACAAAACGAACATGGCGGCCAAGCGAAGTTGAAATATTTAAATAGACCTTTCTTGCGATTTAACCATCCGAACGCAGTGAAACTTGGTACAGCAAATGACTATACAAATTGCAATGCACTGGCATCTAATTTAGATCAATTGTTGACATTACCTCAAGATGGCGGCTGTGCGAAATTTTAAAATTAAGTTTTCATTTCTTGTGTTATAATCAAGGGATCGAAATCAACGTGTGTATAATGAACGTACACAATAATCCTCATCTAATAGTGCATAACTCTATGGGCTACTATATTAAAATCCAACATGTCGACTGTCTGAAATATTTAGATAGTTCTCAATATCTATTAATCTGTGATAGCAATCAAACTGAAATGTTGTATGTGTATAGAAGCTGTAAACATAAGTTCACCTATGGGACGTTCAATGACCTGGTGAGCACAAATCTAACATGGCGCTGACGTGAAATTCAAATATTCAAATGCACGTTTCTCGCGATTTAACCTTCCGAGCGCAGTGAAACTTAGTACGGTATATGCTTATATAAATTTTAATCCACTGGCATCTAATTCATTTAAATTATTTTCATAACCACACGATAGCGGCTGAGCGAAATATTAAAATCTCGTTTTTATTTATTGTGTCCTACTGATGCGATTGAAGTTGGAATAAAACATCTACACAATAATCTTCATGTAATAGTACATATTTCTAAGGCTAAGTAGGATATATGAAAATAGGCTATTTAGTTCCTCACGGAACTACTTCTTTTATATATTATTATATACTGTATTTACTAGATTACGAAGGCAGAAGTGAATAAATGGCTTCTAAAATGGCAACATTCGTTTGAAGTCATTTGTCTTTACGCCATTTTGATCTGAGTTGCAGGTAGGCCTACGTATACATGTATGTTTATTACGTGTTTGAGACTTCAGTCTTTTGCCTAGTTTGATGCAGCCCTCCATTCCCCTGTCCTGAGCTAATCGTTTCATCTCTACATAGCTACAACATCTAACATCCGAGGCAATCTGCTTAACATTTTCCAACCTTGGTCTACCGTACCCCTACAGTTTTTGTCCTCGACCCTTCGTTCCATAACTAACTTTGCTATTCCTGGGTGTCTTAGTATGTGTCCTACCAACCTATCTCTTCTCTTCATTAGGAGTCGCCAGAAACATCTCTCCTCTCCCACTCGTCTTAATACCTCTACATTTGTTACTCTATCTACCCATCCAATCTTCATCATTCTCCTTTAACACCACATTTCAAACGCTTCACTTCTCCTCATTTCTGCTACACCAACAGTCCAAGGTTCACTTCCATAGAGCGCCATTCTCCATAGAGGCAGGCCCAACGAGAGGGAGGGGCAAACGGGGCTATAGCCCCGGGACCCGGGAAAGTGGAAAATCCCAGGGTAGACAAATTTGAAATGTTCTGATAGTCATGTACTGAATGTATCTGAATCTAGATAATAGGCTATACTACAGTAATGTATTTTGTACAGTGAGGGCCCTCCCTATAGAACGCAGACTCGCAGATGCCGTGTGGCGGCTGGGGCACTGTGCATTTCAGTGTGTTGATCAAGGCTTTGGCGCTAGCAGCAGGGTAGTGCCCAACTAGTTTAACACATGTATAATGTAGGCCTTTACCCTTTATAGGGTGGACGGTGGATACTTACTAAATGATCATTGCCAAGTCCAAATTAGAATTTAACGAACTAGAAATCATAAGGTTCTGAAAGGTTTTTCTTGTGATAGGAGGGAGTCTGATAAAACCAGAACGACATTAAAAATTCGCATTGAATGAAAGAAAGAAAAAATAAATTTTAAAACCCACTGAGTTTTTTAGGTAGCTTTAAAACGGAAGGAATACTTGTAATTTAAGCTAATGTTTGGGATGCCCTAAGTTTGCCTGGAGAAGAAGTGGAAAACCACGGAGGTGCCCGTTAGTCCTAGTCCTAGGGTCCGTACACGCTATCCACGTCCCTGCATAGAGGAGAATAGAATCATTTGAAATGTGGTGTTACAGGAGAATGACGAAGATCAGATGGGATTCTTTTACATTTATTGATTTTCATCATGAATTTTCCTCCTGTAATTTTTTTCAGGACCTGTGTTATACTGTACAATTGATTGGGCAAATAGCGTGTCTGGAGACCGACGGAAAAATATAAATTGATCCAATGTTAGTGTTACGGGTTTGGTATCTTTCTAACAGCTGTGACTTCAGAGACGCCAAGGTGCCTTAACGTGCCTGGTTGACATAACATGACATTTATTCTTCATTCCCTCGTTAATTTAGATACAAGGTACAGTAGTAAGATACTCACCGCCATCAGCACAATAGCCACAGCTAGCACTCTGACTCTCATGCTTTGAACTGCATAGGAATGGCTACTGATTCATAAGTCATAACTTACTTTTATAGCACCACTTCGCTTTCGTAATAATCACGAGCTGATTACAAGCTATTTCCATTGTACTAAGGTATCCGGCGACCGGCGTCCAGATATTGAATTGCTATAATTCCAACAATCATTGTTTTCATAGTGCAAAATGTTGCTATGCACTTGTTGTGGTACGGAAACTTGGATGCCTTTGTCTGGAGCGTGGCACTCTATGGAAGTGAAACTTGGACTATTGGTGCAGCAGAAAAGAGGAGAATTGAAGCGTTTGATATGTGGTGTTACAGGGGAATGTTGAAGATCAGATGGGTAGATAGGGTTACAAACGAAGGGAAATTAAGACGAGTGGGAGAGGAGAGATGTTTCTGGCGACTGCTAATGAAGAGAAGAGATAGGTTGGTAGGACACATACTGGGACACACAGGAATAGCAAGCTTAGTTCTGGAATGAAGGGTCGAGGACAAGAACTGTAGGGGTAGACCAAGGTTAGAATATGTTAAACAGATTGCCTCGGATGTAGGGTGTGGTAGCTATGTAGAGATGAAACGGTTAGGTCAGGACAGGGAAGCGTGGAGAGCTGCATCAAACCAGTCAAAAGACTGAAGACTCAAATACACAGCATTCATAGATGTTTTCGTTTAATTATCAATTAACTATAGCATGATATGTTTCGCTCGCCAAGCGAACATCATCAGATCCAAATATACATGACGAAATAGCTCTACAAAACACAACCAACCCACAAACAGTCTATGGTTACGCCCGGGAAAGTTTCTGAATTAGTAAATCCATTACACAATACTTGGCGCACAAGTTGTTTCAACAAAAACGTTTTGGCGCACTAATCGTTTCAACAAATTAATTTTGGTGAGTTGTTGTGCTTGCGTCCGCGAGGGTTTCCGAATTACAAAATCCATTGCACAATAGAAGGTGCACGAGTCGTTTCAAAACTGAGCGTTATTTAGCTGTTGTGTAAGGTTGCGAAGGTTCCTGAATTAGTAAATCCATTTGACAATATGAACGCATACGGGTCTTTGTTGAAACAATTCATGCACCATCACTCATTTGTTGAAACTACTCGTGCGCCATTTATTGTAAAATAGATTTACTAATTCAGAAACCTTCGCGGGAGTGTGCCCAACAACTTACCAAAGTTCCATCGCAATGGTATGAATTGTGCATGAACGCATACGGGACTTTTTTCCCACCAACGGTTTATGCCCTTCAAAAACACGGCCAAAACTTAGAAAGTGTGGCGACTGTTACTGACAAATACTAAAGAACTATTTACTTTAACAGACTTCCTCTACCAACTAACCTATAGAGGTGCAGCTACTACCATTGATCTCTATAATAGCTTACTACTGGATGTTACACTCCTCGCATTGGCCGCAAGAAAAAGTGAATCCAGGTAATCGGTTACATTCGCCTGGAGCTTAGATATCTAACCTCCTTGACTTTAGTTAGTCAGTTATTATTGTTTTAAGGGGCGGAACTAAGAGGTTATCTGCCCCTCTCCTTGACTTCCATAGCGCTCCAAGGTGCGATAAAATTCGACATGCAAGCTGCCCTCTGGGCGTTAATTAACAAAGCTTGCACCCGGCACCCGAGGCCATACGATATTATTAGTCTATTATTATTATTAATATAATAATAAAAGGGATAATTGGTGGCAGATCATTAATTATAGATGTAAAAAAGCAAGAAAGGAAAATCTTAAGAAACATTTTTGGACCAGTCTATACAGGGGGAATCTGGATGAAAAGAAAATCCCAAGGCTTATACCAGCACTCAGAGAAAATCTCAGACACATTTAGGAAAAGTCAAATGAAATTTTACGGGCATATCCTCAGGATGGGCAATCAGAGACTGACCAAAAGGATCCTTAACCTTGCCCTGTCAATGAAAGTTAAAAACACCTGGCTGCTTGAAGTTGGAAAAGATCTTCAGAAAATAGGCATCACAGATGACATTGTACTAGACAGAGCTAAGTTCAGAGAATTAGTCGATAATCACCGCTTTGCAGACCTACCAAGCACTATCACCAACAAAACCTGGTCAGAAGATCGCAAGAGAAGCCACAGCGAGAAGATGAAGAGATTTTGGGAGAAGAGAAAGGCAATGCCATCAGCTAAATAAGTTCAATCGCGCTCCTTAGTCGGGCATGACGAAGAAAGAAAGAAAGAAAGAAAGAAAGAAAGAAAGAAAGAAAGAAAGAATGAAAGAGCAAAAGGAACAATTTCCTTCGAAGAATCGTTTTTGTTGCAACAAACACACTTTATTAGAGTCAAACTTCACAGTAAAATTTAGTGATAAATTGAAGTTAAAGTGGAAAAATTAAAATATTTTGAATAAGCAAAATACTGTAAAAGAAAGGCTTGATCTCCATTCTTTAATAGAATGACCCTATGGATGGATGTTTATTGATGAATGCATAGGGGCAGATGACCTTGTTGTTCTGTACCGGTACCTTAATACAACCATAACTAACTGATGTATGTAGGCTACGTACAGGTAAATGATTGTCGGGTAGATATATTTATATAGGCGTAAAAAAGAGAAAGCATGTAAGTTGTTCAAGTTTGCATACCTGTAATAGTCCGAATACTTCCGTAATTTATATGTTTTTAAGCAGCAAAATTAATTTAATATTATTATTATTATTATTATTATTATTATTATTATTATTATTATTATTATTATTATTATTATGTATATTTTAATCATCATATTGATTCTAGATTTATTCCATAATTACTTTTTATATATATAAGGGTTTTAATTATTGTTTGGCGGAAGTTATAAAATGGAGATTTTAGGTAGATTCATGGTAGGTTATATTTTATGCAAGACTTGATTAGGAAATATTTCGGCCAGAGTGTCGTCAGCATCGCCACGGGTAGTCCGCCGAAAATAGACATGACTTACGAGATATATGTACAAACTTTCCGGGGACGCGAGGCTTCAAGACAAAGCAAGTTGGTCAGTTAGCGATGACGTCACGAATTCTCGGAAGAACACCGCATCAGGACGCTGATTTAAAATTACTTCAGAAGCAACCCCACGTGGTTAACCCAACTAATGAAGAGGCATGATGAGAACTTAGGGATCTGGAGTGGGGAGCTACGTCATCAGGATACCTAATTGATTGGTCGAGAAATACTGCAGAGTGGGGAAGTTCATCTTCCATAAAAACTAATGGTCATCTACTCTCAACCCCCAATCTTCTCGGATTTTCTGAATCTTCACGTCTATCAGACATCTTCGCTGCGAGATCGCAACTTATCAGTTCAAGAAGTTTTAAAATTAATACTACTGACGTGAATATGATCGTGTCTATGATCATAAACACAAAAGTGAATTTTGGAGCAAAGCCATTCACATATGTCAGTCGGGAGACGGGACAAATTGGTTCCCTGCCCGTATCAAGGTAAGGATCTACACAATATTGAGGCAGAACCAAACAACATTCCGCCAGCAAGATCAGAGGGAAAACCAGACTTCCACTATGATGAAGACGGCCGTGAGTTCCTTTACTAAATCCAATCAAGTCTCTGTAATTCTGTTTATGGCAAATTAGAATCCAGCTTTTGTTTAAATTTAATTCATATTCCATTTTGTAACTCTCGCCAATTTAATATAACTTCCAGTTTTTTTGTAAATTCATTTGTTTCTCTTTTTACGTCTTTTGCTGCTTTAAATTTTGATCAATTAAATTTTGTTCTTAAGTAATGGTAGGACTTTCATTTCCAGTAGCTAGCTTTAGACATAATGCATACCTTCTCCCAGTAGCGATAAGACAATTGGTTAATGGCTCAGCTATTCGCGAACTCAAGCGACGGTGCTGCCTCATAGCTGGAACTAGAGGAATGGTGATAGAAATATTAACAAACAGCTGTTTAACCTGCGATTTTTGTTGACGTGTGTGATCTTCTCTCATTTTTTCAGCTTTTGCATAAGAACTGAGGCTGAAAAATGAGTAATAGATATTGTTCAGTTCCACAGCGCTCTTCAAAGGCAACAAGAGGCATATCAATGCATTACTTTCCTAAAGAGAAAGGTTTAAAGAAGGAATGGAGTCGAGTACTTCGCATCGCAAAGCCGATTTCTAAATATATGATTGTATGCGGTTTGCATTTCACAAAGGTGGATTATTTTTATCCAGGTTAGTAAACATTCCTTTGTACGTGTACTGTAGATGACCTGTTTATTTCTTTTATACATATTAATTACGTCCCAGTTGTGGAAAGATAACCTTCATACACTGGATTAGGCTACATTATTTATATCGATTCTTCTTAAAGTGGACTACACAAGCTACTTCCAGTGGGGTAGGATTATCAATAAGCATAAGATTGTTATAATATTGCAGTAGAATTACAAATATATTTTACTTTCAGATGTGAGAGCATGTAAAAGATACCTGAAGAAGGGCGCCATCCCCTCTCAGAAATTGCCACTGAGATCATTGGATAAGAAGATATCTTCTCCCCTGAAACTACAGGCAGAGGCCAGGGATGCACGTTTGCAACATAGACATGAAGCTGTGGCACCACCATCTCCAACTGAAGACAGTGAAGTGGTAACTGAAGATACAGAGACTGTGGCAGAGGAGATGTTTGCAGCTCTGGTGGAAGATCCCACTCTAAGGAAATGTGTAGAAAATAAAGGGATACAAGTAACGCCAAAGTGTAATTGATGATTGTAGAAAAATAACTTTAGAGGACATGATGAAAACAAATAGAGAAATTAATGCATTTACTGGTATCCCATCGGTTACATTATTAGATAATATATGTGTTGCTACAGGAAAATTAGAAAGACAGAGTGCCAAACCACTAACCTTGTCATTAAGACAGCGTATCATTTTAGTGTTCGTGAAATTGAAAATTAATCTTTCTTTTAGGTGTTTAGCTGTTCTGTTTGGGGTCACAGCTAATACATGTAAGAACTATTTCCATGTAACAGTAGAGTTATTACATGAGGCACTAAAAACAGCTGTTCCATGGCTGGAGAAAGATCTGATTAAGAAGAGATGTTTTCAACATGTTCAGAATACTAGAGTTATTTTGGATTGTACAGAAATTCCCGTGGAGAAAAATAAGTGTTTAAAGTGTCGTGTGATGTCCTACTCTCATTACAAAGGCGATTACACATTGAAAGTACTTGTTGGTGTTGCACCATCAGGTTTAGTAACTTTTGTAAGTCAAGTGTATGGTGGAAGGGTTACAGACAAAGAAATATTTTTTCAATCCAATTTATTAGGCATATTATTACCTTATCAGGATGCTGTAATGGTCGATAAAGGATTTTTGATAGAGAGTGAGTGCATTGAAAGGAATATACAATTGATCAGGCCACCCTTTCTTGGTAAGAATCAGCAATTGTCAACAGACGATGCACTCAGAACTGCTGACATAGCTGCAGCTAGAGTGCATGTAGAAAGAACAATTCAGAGGATGAAAATATTTAAAGTATTAAAAGGGAGAGTCAATTTATATATGGTTCCATACATGGATTCTGTCAAGACTATTATTGCAGGAGTAGTGAACCTTTCAGCTCCTATTCTTAGTGTTGATAAGTATGACTAAGGAGGCTTTTGCTACTGGTACCTAGTACCCAGTTTGTGGTGTGTTTTTTCTAAAGCAGAATTTGAGCGCTGTATCAGCAGCGAAGTAAAGCGCTACATATAAATTAGCTGTAAATAGAAACGGATAGATGGCACGAAATGACAGTTGTTTAAACGTGTTTCGTTCAGTATTTCAAAATAAATTTAATACAACTTAATATAACAATGGATCCACTGGGAGACTAAACTGATGATGAATGCATAGTGGTGTCGCTCAATGAACAACTTTGTTAATTTCACGCTGCTTGTAAATTTTAGGTTTTCCGCCCCTTAAAACCTCAATAACTAACTAATTTTTAGGTTAGGCCTAGCCCATTCGAGTTACCTTCTATGAATTAATGCCCATGCTTTAGCCACTAAAGTTGCATGATCGTTTCATGAATGTAGCAGCATATGGATAAAAATTCCTGAACTTAAGGTTACCATATCTATAATATTCACCATAACGTTTGTGACAGGTTAAATTGGATCTAAAAATAGGATGAACAAGCTCTCGACTTCTTACAAATAATTCTTAATTAACCTACTGATATGCTGCTAGTGGAAATGTAGGCCTATAATCATGTAGTCTCATAGGCTACACCAGTAGCCAGAGCATGTCGCTAATGATATCGGAGTAGGCTGTGCATGCACACGTTAATATGAGTTTGCTGGTTTGTGTCATTACGTCAACAAATTTAATGTATTTTAACTCTCCTGATTCCATTCTGGCCCCTGTTACTGCCACATGCATGGTTCCAATAGGCTTGATTTCATTTTTAGGATTATTATATTTCACTACAGTATAGCTTACCTGCTGCATCACTCAGAAAATTAAGCAAATGCATGTATCCTTGTTGCAGATCGGGTCCATGTACGTCCAAAAATGTTTTATGTGTCTTCGGTGTTTCTCTCCCACTACGCTATTACTGTCCTCCCCATTCACAAAAGACGTTATGAGCACAGCGGACCACATGCATATGACAAAATGTTGGCTGTAGTGCGCCTAGTGGCGCACTGCAGTACCATGGGCAGTACTCGTGCGACTAAACGGTGCACTGCTCAGAAATGGGCAGGGCAGTGCTTCACCGGCACAAGTGAATTTCTCGCGAGCACTACTTAGCCTCATCCATTGCACAGCCCTGCCCTCTACCCTAATTTTTTGAGGAGTCTAAACTCTTCCTTCTACAGTATAGCATAACTGTATGTCAACAGATGTAGGTGACCTTAATATTACACTCCTTAAAACGTTTGGTCCCCCCCCCCCCCCGTCCTAATGATGTAAAGTGTTATTAGACTGGGGCGTGGTGGCGCAGCGGTCATTGTTATTAGACTTTAAATACATTTGCCATTGATAGTACGAATGCTTGTAGATATCCGTATTGATAGATGAATTAAAAGTTTAATTTAAACTTTTAACATCTTACATAATACAAAAGTAGCTACAATAAACTGAAACTAACGTGCACCACTAATGGGCCCTCATTGCTTACGGACCCCTATGCATTTGCCCCCCTTGTCCCTCCCTGGGCCTAGACTGTGCCAATTGCAGAAATTAGACCAGAAGAACCAAATCGCTAGTAAAACAATGTATAGTAAAGGAAGGAAGCTTGTAGTTTTACGTGACCATTAATCTCACAATCATGAGCCACGGGACCTTCTTTTTGCATTGAATCCGAACCACAGGACACGGCATTGCACTTTAAAATATCTTGCATGCATTGACCAGGAATCGAACCTGGTCCACCTTGGTGAGAGGCCAACAGCTTGATCGCTGCGCCTCCACGCCCCCAAGTATACAGTAGTTTATAATCAACAAGTTCTCTCTAACATACATTAGCCTACTAGTTCATATACAGTATACAATTTGCGTACCTAGTTAGAATGCACCCGAGTGAAAGAAAATAGGCTGGTACCCGTAGCCTATTATTTTTTATGAGAAACCTAATAGAATTTTCTCTCACTCTGCCAAGTACAGATATGTTACCACCTAACCTTTATTGGCCTAGGCGAAAACCATTGGTCTGGAAACAATGTTGGCACTCTGAAAAAATACAGTAACATTCTATCGATAAAATATTCAACTCCTGTATATTAGTAACATTGGCCATTTCTATAGTAAATTTTTCGGATTTTAATGGCGCCGGGCAACGTATACTACACGAGTTCCTAATTGATATTCAGTCGTACACAACAACGCCTTCAAGAAAATTCAGATGAAAACAAGAGTTTATCTTGTTATGACTGCAGCCATTTTTCAATGTATCAAACGTGCAGCGAAGTGAAACCACGCTGCATGATGACTCATCTTAAGCTAAAATGTTGGGGGATGGGGATGCTCTGTGGTATAACCTACATGGTGATATTATTACATTCACATTGTACCCTTCTATGATAAATACACATTATTTTATAAATTAGCCTATTTATGGATACAATGTAGCAATAATTACTCTAAGTTACTTTTTACATCAACTATCCTATAAGAAAAGCTAGTAAAAGCTATTTACAATTAAAAAAAACATCAATTGTTATTGGCAACTCCAGCTATCTGATTATGACATCTAGCGGTAATAATGAGAAACTTACCAAGTAGGGTACATTTGTCACGTGGTGACTGTTTGTATTATGGTTCCTTGTATCGTGGTAAATTCTTCGTGTCTTTATACATAAGTAATAAGTTTTACTCGTTGATAGAGTGCAAAATGAGTAAAAGCAAAGTATATTGCTCAGTTCACGGCTGTAAGTCGATGTATAAGAGGGCTGCGGATATAAGTTTTCATCACTTTCCAAAAGCTGCAAATAGCAATAGCAGAAAGGGGACGATACCAAATAAATACGGTCAACAGGAGCGGGTTGGACCACTCACCACTACACACACTGACGACAGGACGGGTTGTTCACTGTTACGCCGAGCCAAGCCGCACCTAGACAGCCAAGTACAGTCTCGCCGAACCAAGCCGTACCACGACAGCCAAGCTTCATCAGTCAGGTATCCTTCCCCGCTCCCTAGTTCATTTCCCTACCAACCACTATCACCTCGCTCTGCGATATCCGAGCCATTCCACTACGAGTCATATAGGCCTAATTTGACTTCGCAGGGTAAATATCTACTCTGCAAGAACCTGCTACCAGTCCGATATTGAACACCAAACCTACCTGCTAACCATCCAACAAATCAAGCAATTCCTGTCTCCCCAGAGTTTTAATACAAGTTAAACTCATCCCTTCGCCCTACCAAGCAGCAAATAATTTCTAGAGTCTATGGTACAGTGAGCAAACTCAAATATAGCTTTTAAACGTAACAGCGCCATGACTTGAACTGCTCAAAAACAAATACCAGCAGACAACCGATGCTTGATAATATGCAATTGACACACAAAATCTAGTGGAACACACAAATTAGATCACGTGTATCGCACAGTTATACATATATACAATTAAAAATAACACTGTCATTATTTAGGGTCCACATTTACCGATTATAACCGAAAAATAAAAAGTGTTCCATATCAAACGCGTGTTATTGAGTATTTTTACCCTACTTATCCAGACCGACCGCAGCGCAGCTGGCCACCACGTGTGTACTTCCACTCTCCCACTCCTTTCCTCATGGTTTTCAAAAATCGTAAACAAAGCAATGCTTAAAACTGTTCGGTGCACACAGTAAAATAAAATAATAGCCCGTCAAATTGAGGAGAGGCATAAAATATTGTAATGAATAGCAATAGCAATATTACGAACACGTATCATAAAGCAAAAATGTTCAAAGCGAAACTTCAACACGTGATTGTTCCCGTGATATTTAGCTATTTATATTTCCTGTAGAGTAAGTTTCAAGGCACAAGAAACACAATCCCTTCGACAATAAGTTTTTCAACCTCTGTCAAATTGAATGTTTTACTGTTAGAAGCAACGTATTGCTTAACTTGAGCCCAGCGCGCGACTGAATAGAATTAATGGTTCGACTGATGCTTGTTATTTTCACCCTCCCTTTCAAAAAATCCTGTGTGGTGATGATCATTTTCTTTCCATAGCTTCGAATAGGTGCACCTCGACCAGGTCTTGACAATACCCAAACTGGATGTATCCTCAGTCTACCTCTACGAGAAGTCATCCTTTAAAACGTCACCACTCGCAAGCAAAAAGAAAGCTAACTTTAATCTAATTCACTCTAGCCTATGAACACGAACCTAAGCTTAAACTGATGCTGACACTGCTACATAAATAAATAACGGACACTAATGAATTACAAGTATAAATACTACAAGTAAAAGTAATTAACTTAAACCAAAACAATATTATAACTCATAAAAACAACAGATTATGAAACGCAGCAAGGCGAGTGTGCACTGGAGGCAACCAAACAAGCCAACGGTCGGCGACAATAACGTGGCCAAATAGCATCCTTCAAATTGGTAGCGCTGTATGGTTTCCATGCCAACAAGCCTTGCAGGCGATCTAGTCGTTAACTGTTTTTGCCCAGTGGAGCCGAACTGTCAGATTCCAACTCTGGAAAATACACCTATAGGCATGGTCTAACCTACAATTTACATAGGACAGGCAATATATTCTTAAAGTACACATATCCAATAGTTCTTATCATTACCTCTGTAAAATCAGCATCAAATGGTATGTTGATTACAACTAAAGAATTGTCATAGGATGAGAAAATGACAAAATGACAAGCTTCCAATCCACTTAGCAGCATTTGCAGCTGCACCTGACCATAATATTGATGATTTGTCTTTAAGGATAAAGTATTTTCCTCAATCGACCCATTTAAATATTTTAGGCCCTGCACTACATCAATTGCAGTCTGCATTTTACCTGCTAGAGGGCACTTAACCTCTACACAACAGAGTGAACTAACCACACCATCCATACTTACACCTAACCATGGGGCACTTGGAGGAACAATAATGCCCACCGGTTCCACTTTATTTTTAAAAGCAATTTCATAAGCTTCTAAGGCTACTAGTTCAATTTTTTTCCCATGCACAGTTGCCATGTTTCCCTTGAAATCAGTTTTGAACAGCCTACTCACTTTTAAATTCCAGTCAGGGCTTTTATTTTTGCTGTAAGTAAAAACACTGTAACAAGTAGTACCAGTTAATCTTACTTTTCTTGCATTCTTCCAAATTTCTCCAGATTGGGTAAGAGATGTCAAACATAATTTTACACTGTCTTCATATGTGAGAGCTACCTTCTCATAAAAAAAATTGAGCAATGTCACCTTGAAGTTCTGCATCAAAATCAACCATAGCACTAAATTGTGGCATAGGGATAATTGTAGCAAATCATCACCACTCGAGACTTGAATAGTAGTATTAGTAGCAGTAGTCTCCCTTAAGCGCAAAGTAAGATCCAGCTCGTATCCCTGTGCCCCAGAAAGTAGAATATCCAGTATATTATTCTCGCCTGCACTACCGACTAGGCGACTTTGGAGGGTCGATTTGACAGTTGATCTTCCCATGTGGCAAAATTTATTTATAGGAATCGCTTTGTCGTACATGTAGTTGTCTTTCTTTAACTTGCCCCACTGCTGCTTCAAATCTGTGGAGCTCAGGTCTTCCAAGTTTTCAATTGTGTGCCTATTACGAAAAGAAGAAAAAACAAATACAGTCAACTTGTACACTCTTCGATTTATCGGCTTCAACAGTATTATATCTTCTAAATTTAAATGCATCTACTTACCGAAATATGTAAAGCAATGTACCGACTACATGCTTACACTTTCCTGAACTTCCAGCCTTACAGGTACACGAACAAATTAACTTTTTCTCGGCAACTGGTGATCGAATCTCAATTTTAATCTGGTGAGGAACTCCCTTCAAATTACTGGTTTGTAAGCATAAAGCTTCAAGTCTCACTAAATCTTCTGTTTCGGCTACTCTCCCACACATAATTATGTGTTTGGCATCTAAAATTGCCTGTCCTTCAACGAGAGGCCGCCTAGAATCCCCAACAACATTCAATACATCAATCAAGTCTATCACCATTGCGTCCACCATTTTGTCGCGACCGACCTGCCACCTACATTCGATTGAGTTCGCGAATACCACGGCTTGAGAGAAAGATGTTTCGAGTGCTCTATCACTAATTCAATTAAATACTTTGGCACATCTGAAGTAAGTATTAGATGTCCTGGCGCCCACACGAGCTGAATATAATCAGGTAAGAGGTAAGTATCCTATTGGTGGTGTGATTAAAGCGGTGCTTGTTCTTGTTGCGATTCTTCTACTGTACTCCAGGAGAACGCAATATTTGAGCCCCGCCAGGAACGTAACCTTTGGTCACTTAGAAGGACCGGAAACGTTACATACCTATGCCTAATAGATTAAAAAGCAAAAGAGCTTAGAAGTTAATAGTCTACCCAGCAAGCGAATTTTTCATATTATACTGAAATCTACTATAATAGCCTACTTTTTTTTTCTATTAAAGCGCGTGGTGGAAATTAAGATTGTCTATAGGTCTATGTATCACTTCTCTTCTTCTGTAGATTGTAGTCATTGCCGTGTATTTTTAAACAAAGAAATGTTGTAGAATGACAGCTTACACCAAATGTCTTATTTTTCATTTATAACAGCTCTTGATAACAATTTCCCATCAGGGGTGTTAATAAGCCTAAGTAAGCGCGCCATGCAGCTTGAGCGATGTTTGCCCTTACCACCAGGCAAATGTAAGCGCAAAGCAAGAGTTCTCACTCCTGCCGCGGCAGCGAGACATCCAGTAGTATTATAGAGATCAATGGCTACTACTGCTGTAATACAGTTAGCATTTCATTAGAATTGTAAACTAATATGCAGAAATGGCCTACGAATACTCCACTGTGATGATGATAACAAAATAGAACTGCAACATATTAAACCGTGTTTGTCTACTAATAATGTGTGATATTGGGACTTATCTGAAATTGTGGAATGTCTACTAACTGTTCTGACAACAACTGTTCTGACGTAAAAACAATATGTGTAACCACTCGGAAATCACCAATATCAAAATTAACTTTTATAAATGCAGATTGATATTGCACTTTTTCAGAATATGTAATAATGATGTCGATATAAACTAGCAACCCATCCCAGCTTCGCCCGGGAACAGATATGAATACATTACGCGATAAGCGCTTTTTTTCGATGTCAATGAACTACGACCTATATCCGTTTTACGTCTCGGCATGATGGGTTAAAATCACTGACTGGACTATTAATTATATTATCATGGAGATGCAAGTGCAACGAATTCTTGTCAGACGTAATTTAAGAAGGACGAGATGCTGAAACACAAATCCCCCTCCCGTCTTATCTTAACTTGACTGTGTATTTTGCGGAACGAAAAGTTCACTGGTGAAATGAAGAAAAACCGAGTTGCACTTCCAGGGAAACTCCAAACACAACCACTCGTCTCTGAAGTCTTAACTCAACACGAATCGACAATTTTCTGCTGGCTGCATCTGGGTACTAGGCTCACCCGCTAGCTAGGCTGTGAGTGGGGTAATAGGCTCGCCCCTAGCTAGCTCGTAAACTATCACCTCAGTAATTGCATGGAAATTGTTGGAAAAAAATGAAAACGTTAATTCACTTATAGTGGGCGATTTATTGAAGATAAAGATATGCTCTCACGGACTATTTTGTAGAACTTTTCATGATGAACAATTCTTACACTCATAGTATATTGATATTTTTAACGGTTTGCCCAGCGTAAGCCCAGTGTGGTTTTTTCGACTTTTTCACTGAAATCGTAACTGCTTGGCTTCCTTTGATCATAAATTATTTTCTACAGAAACCTTTCTCGAGATATCCTTTACAGAATGGTGAAAACTGCATCAAAATCCATCCAGTGGTTCTCGAGATAACCCGTGACATTCAAAAATCGGGGACTTAGTTATTGTTGTTTTAAGGGACGGAACAACGAAGTCATCTGCCCCTAACGGGGATTTAGTTTTATACTAAGTAGAGATGTCATAATGTTGTATTTTTTTACTATCATTAATAATATTTTGAAACTGTTGAACTTGCATTTAAAAACATTTTACTGTAATAGCTGTTGTTCTCGTTTCATTTGGGGTTTCCCCGTGCGTGCGTGTCTGCACGCGCATATTTGTAATGTGAAAGAACGTAAATTGTGAAATGTACGGCACTTACCTCTTACAGAAGGTGCTAGAATTGTTGTCCCTCGATTTATATGTACTGCATGCTGTCATCTGTAGTTAAATTTCCATGAACTCGGCGCAGTTCGTCTTCAGAAACTGTGGTTCATTGGAAATGGGTATTTTCTATAAGGTGAGTAATAATAGGCTGTAGGCCTAGTAATAATTCTTGTCACCTGTGAAATATGCCCTAATTGGGACTGAAATAAATTTGAACATACGGGCGAGTGAGTATATTACTGGCGCGTGGCTGTTCGCTGCTACCGGCCAGTCAGGAGCGCACGTGGCTACCGTGCTATCTCGGACCGCTGTTTTTGCAATAGTAAAGACGCCAGAAGCAGCGGTCCGAGCTGGATAGGCTAATTGCTGCTACGCGCGCTCCTGGCAACCCAGCAGCCGCTGGGCAACCTCACTTCAGCAAAATTGTTGGGATGATAGACTAAGTCCTAAAAGTTAATTTCAGAGTTCTGGAATCCACAAATTTCCATTTTCTGTGATATATATATATATCACAGAAAATATATATGACATAAGTTACAGAGGATACAGTAATAGATCGAGTGCAGATATTGAGTGTGGTTTTTATTTTTTGCAGCATTTGCTGTAAATTATTGTATGGCGTGTGTTACGAAAGCGTCTGCATGTAAAGCCTTATCGCCTACAACTGCGTCAAGCTTTAACAGGCAATAGGGATGTAGCTGGAGAAAGTTCACGCCAGATAGCGCGCGTGTAGTACTGGGTAAGCGCAAGGCGATCGTCTTATGTTTCTCCCAATCAGCTGCGAGGGATGTATAAATTGTGACCGAGTTTTCTAAGCTAAAGTAAATTATATCTTCTCTAATTTTACTCCAAGACTATTTTAATTAATTCTATGGGTACATCTCCTAATATATTATGGACGATTTTCAGCGTTTAAGCGTTTTACAGCTGCAAAATGAGCTACGGTCCAGAGGCGCTAAAAACTAGCGGGAGGAAGGAAAAATTAATACAGCGGTTATAACAACTTTCTAACACGCTTTATTATTCAAATAATGAATATGAGTCAGCATGCTTTCCCATAAAGATTACAATTACTTGAGTATTGTAGGCCTATACTGATAAATATATCTCCATAAGACTTAAATCATAAATAGAGATTTAAATATTCACTTGCTCCCCTTGCTTATAGATCTTCGATTTTTTTTTTTTTTTTTTTTTAGGTTGATAGCTTGCATGAAACTGTCATGTTTTAAGGTAAACATACTCAAAGAAAGTTGATACCCTACCGGTATTGTACCGGTATACCTCGAAAATGCATCGCAACGTTTGGTTCTTATGTAATTTTGTCAATTTCTAAATAAGAACCGTTCCCGTACCCCTGGGGAAGGACTTGGGGGTACAATATTTTAAGAGTTTGAGAATCCCTGCTTTAGGGCCTCGAACTGTTTTCATCTGACTATGTCTCAAAAATGTAGAAGTCAGTCGCTACCGGTACCACATTCTCCGACGGGCAGATGGAAGTTGACGATTAATTCTGATTTCAAGGAACCAACCATAATACGTTTGTGACTGTTAATGTTGCGACATTTATTCGTGAAGAATTTGTCCGAGTATAGATGTCTTTGAAAATGGGAGTCAGAAATGTTACATTCACTTCTTCGTGTAGGCCTATATTGACGATTTCTTCCCGTACTTCAATGGATATGATTCCAGCAGATTCCGATATTGTAGGCTTATCGTGATAATCCGGCAATTTTCTTGTGTATGGCCTCTTCCTTATTTATGTCGTGTTCGTGGTCCACGGAAAAAGCGATGGAACAGCGCCCGGTTTTAATCTTGCTCTCACCTTCAAATACAGACGCAAAAATTTAGTGGTTGTTATCGAAATGTCTAATCAGTTTATAAGCTTGCCACGGTGGGTGAGTGGTTATAGTGTCAGACTACCAACCCCAAGATTGCAGGTTCGCCCCTGGTCGTGGTAAGTGATTTTTGAAGGCGACAAAAATCACGACACTCATGTCATACGTTGTTGGCATGTTAAAGAACCCATTTGAATTCAGTAGGCCGTGTTCAATGGCAAAATTAATCTCGGGATTTTCCGCTAACACAAAGTTCCTCCATTCTCTACTTGAAAGCGCTGTAGTGTCAAGGAGTTTAGATATCTAACCTCCTTGACTTTCGTAGCGTTCAAAGGAATGACGAAATTCGACATGCAAGCTACCCTCTGGGTGTCAATTAACAAAGCTTGCACCAGGCACCCGAGGCCATACGATATTATTATTATTTATTATCAGTTTATAGGTACAAAATAAGGATTATTTCCCTTTGTAAATCGCACTTATTCAGCACAGTTTTCGTCAAGTCATCGGGTTGTAAATGATGGGAACACACTTTAATATATTCGGTCAGATTTTTTTCTCACCGAAAGTTTTCCTTCTAATAGCACGTAGCCATTTCTTCCTCATTTCTTTATTTTGTGGGAATTGGTGAAACGAAAACGGGCTTCCCTGATTTTTGCAAAGAGGAACACTGCAAAATGTCGGCATAGTCACGAAAATAACAATTTATACAACTTAAATTCGTATATATTAGCTGCATGGGAACACAGAAGACAAATGAAGAGCGCCTTGCGCTTACCCAGTACAACAGCAGTGCGCTCTATCGGTGCTAGTTCTATACATCCCTATTATGAAGTCCTAAGCTGGAATTTTTACATGGAACTGTAACAACGTTTTTAAGGTTGGTTGGTTTCTCAGTTTAGGGGCTGCGACAACGCGGTCATGTAGTCTCGTGTACTTTGGGTGTGTGTAGAATCTGTCTCATAACCGGTGTTAATTGTGATGGCTGTATTAGTGTGTGTATCTGTTTTTAAATTCAAGTAAGGACTGAAACTTGGAATTTTTCAAAATAGTTCCTACTTCTGTCGCCAAACGCCACCGTCAACGACTACTAGGCCTAGTTCAGAAATAAGCTACTAGACGCCACCGCAGTCGGCTCTTGGCAACGAACGTAGGAACCTAAGAGCGTTGTTTACATTCATAACCTATACAACTTAGCTTCACACAGGTGTAATTAGTGGAAGGTTCTTTAACATGCCATAAATCTATGACATGGGACCGCCGGCTTTACTTCCCCACCGAAGGAAGACATACTGAGGGATTTTAACGCTCTTAAAAAATCCGACGGCTTCGGCCGGGTTTGAATCCGCTATCAAGGGTATAGAAGCTCAGCATGCTACCAACTACGCCACCGAAGCCACCCAATGTTTTTAAGAAGAGGAAGAAGAAGAAGACAAGCCATTTTCGTGACAGGCTAGTTTTCAGTTTCCATCTGAGTGATAAGGTGAATAAACAAAACGTTCGAATTTGGGGGACAACTAAGCCCCATTGTGATGTGGAACACGTGCGTGACTCACCAAAAGTGAATGTATTCTCTGCCGTTTCAAAGACGAAGGTCTACGGCTCCTTCTTCTTCCGTGAAAAGACAGTGACAGGGCTGATTTACCTGGACATGCTCACTGAATGGCTGTTACCCCAGTTGAGTGACGACAAGGACGATTACGTGCTGCAACAGGATGGTGCAACACCTCATTTCCACGGGGAAGTTAGAGCATTTTAAATCAAGAACTTCCAAGACGATGGATAGGATGTGGAACGGAACATGATCCGATGCTCTTACCCTGGCCACCAAGGTCACCAGACTTAACACCATGTGACTTCTTCCTGTGGGCGTATGTCAAAGATCAGGTATTTGTATTTGTTCCTCCTCTGCCGGCGAATATTCTGCAACTGAAGCAGCGTATCCGAGCCGCCTTCTTCACTATCACCACTGACATGTTGGGGCGCGTGTGGGAAGAGATGGACTTTCGAGTTTATGTGTGTAGAGTGTCCAGAGGCGCACATATCGAGCATTTGTAATGCATGTAATAAAAACTTTTTGAGTTACAGTACACAATAAAACACGATTCATCTTCCTACGTCAATTGCCTTGAGTGTTATGCATTTTTTTAACCCCGACAATCATTTTGAATAACCCTGTAATTATGTTCACACTGTAACCTTCCCAGTTACTTAATTATTCCACTTTCAATAACACAAAGGAAGTCGTGGGATGTTTACACATTATATGAGAGAAAATAAAAACTTGATAACGATTGGTGTCTATTCTGAATACATATATAATGTGCCGTGGTTCATGCCGTACATACTAAATTAGTTAGGCCCAGTTTTGTTTACCTTACTATCTGTGGGTTTTTGATTAATTGTTGAGAGGATGTACTCCCCCCTTTTCATAACTTTCACAATGCAGATTATTGAAAATATATTATTTATGATTCACATACCTTTCTGGGAGTCATTAGAAGTTGATTACAAATTGAATTGTCACTGCTGCACCGGAAATATTTATTTTATTACGTGGTCTAAATAAAGCATTTGTTCGTGTTCATTTCACGATCGGCGCCATGATACATTGACGTCAGATAGTACGTCATACCCGTTGTCACCGTGGCCAACATGTCCAATACGAAATTCACCACACGACTCGTGGTTAATGAAATAAAAGGCAAAACCATTGGCCTGGATAACGATTATTGATGCGAGACTAACTACCCCTACTGTGTGTGACAAAAACCAGAGGTGTTTATATTAGCTAACGCGGGGCCGTGCTACCTAACCATTATTGGTCATGGGGAAAACCATTGGTCTGCCGGATGCGATATAGTACCGAATGCGTGGGGTTGGCAATACGGTGCATGACGGTACTGTACCCGAATTCCGCATAGCCCCCACCTATTATCCGCAGAGATGGTAAGGATTGCAAGGACGTTGATACCCAGACAGATAAACCAACACTTCCCTACTAGGTGAATAACTAGGAAACTCTCGGTGCATAATGGTCATACAATAGTACTACTAACTAGTTACTTACAATATCTTAAATAAGAAAAATTGGCAGTACAAAACTCTCGTATCTCGAGGGTGAATGGTTAAATAAGTCGAAGTGGGCGCCAGTATCTAACTAGTAGTGCCATCGCATGTCGATTATTAAATGAGAAGATATCAGTTTCTATAAAAATGGGCAAGCAAACTAACAAGTGCTCGCAAATGTATTTAAAAAGTGGACGATACAAAAATGTCCCTAACATAAATATCAAAGATTCAAAACAAAAATAAATGTTTAAATAATAATTAGATAGATCCTCTATCTTTATATGTTCCTATGCCCAAGGAATTCGGTACTCCAATTTGACTCCTCCTCAAGCATATAAATCTTTCGCTGAACAAAAATACTAACGTGTATTTGAAATTCTTAAATTCGTTAGATAACTTGCTATACATACTGTGACAATCAGCTGTACCTTCACATAAATATTTAAATATTGTTCTATACATCGTTATTCCCTACATAATACACTCATCTTCGCTGTTTAACAAATCTAAATTAAATTACCAAAATTATTAAACTATTAAATTATTATTATTATTTTACATTATATACATATACATTATATACAACTATCACGACCAGCACGATATACTACTCAAATACCTCCAAGATCTTCCTGTCATCTACATTATCTAACTATAATGTATTTCGTTCGATTCCATTTCACAACAATCTTATACATTTTCTGAGTATCATTGGTCAAATCCAATTGAACCTTTATAACGAACAATATAGTTAATTATGATTCATCAATTCACTTTTCCGTTAATAATTCCGATAAATATTGAAGTACAATGCTAGACTATCTCAAAATACTCTAATAAAAATTCGTGGTTCGTGGAATAATCCTCACTGATATACTTCAACTCAAAGTACACATGATTGTTCCATGAACTTCACAAACATTCTGTACAGAACGTTGCTTCGTTTCAATAACTTAATACTTTCTCAAACCAGTGAACAAGTCTTCGGTATAGCGTTTACTCTACGCTTACATTCCAAAATACACTTCCTTTCATTTATTTCGACGATAATGCACGGTATAGCAATAATATAAATACCCATCCCATCTCTATGCATTCTCTGGAATACATGAGATTCAGTGATCCTACTGAATAAACACAATAATGCGAAATATATTTCATGATGCACATTAACAACCTCCTCTATCGATAATACATATTCGTCGTGCCTTTTACAACTTAATACTCGTTCTGTTCACATACTTATATTTCTGTACGACTTCTTATACAACCTGTAGTTACCTCTTTAAGTTCATTACTCTCATACATCAAATTCAACCACGTTATAATAAAATATAAACCTCTTTTGACTATAGTCTGCATGTCTTCGTATTTAATAAAAGTAAAAACATATCCTCCCTTCCTGGTATTATTCAAATGAATTACAATTCATATTCACTCATATTTCAACTTAACATTAACAACAGGTTGATATAAAATCACACCTTGTCTTTCTTTCGTATTTCCATGTTTCATACTCCTCGTTATACTCTGATAACTATAACAATGAATTATCTATTTCTTGTGGTATCACTTTGACTATACACGTCAATATTGTGATCTTGTTTCATTTAATCTCAATCGAGTAAATTACTTCATACTGTTACAAAGTCTTATTTCCATATCTGTAAAGTATTTTTCAAGTATTATACAAGTTCTGTTTACATGTCAAAATATTATAAAAAATACTATACATTTGTCAATGCCTTCTATATACGCATTCTATCTATGTTCGACGCTTTCTAAACAATCAATCGACGCTATCAACGCATTCCACTCGTTAAAACGAAATATTTTAAAATGGTAGTATAATAAAACGTATTTGCAAATATTGAATTATCTAAGTCTCAAAATCCAAAATATCATTACCAGCGTCAAAAACGACACACATTGACGTGAAAAATAATTACATTTAAATTTACAAAAACTTACAAAAATGACAACGTAATAACATGAGTTATTAATAGTAAAATCCAAATAAAAATTTGGTCACAACTGAAATACTCCCAAAATATGGCAAAATACTGAATATATAACAGATTGGCATCTACATTATCTGAGTTCGTCTTGCGATAATATGAGCTGGTGTACGACAATGGAACGGCTGCATTCCTGATGACGCGTGACTGACATACTTGCTAGTACAGGCTGGTGAACTTGTCTCGTGCGGGCACGCTCCAGTGCGCGGTGTACTCGGTCGCCGTCATCGGGTGGTCTCGTTTCATCTTGGATATTCACGACTGAACAGTCTAGTATCTCGTACGCTTCCAAGCTAGATAGCTTTGTCGAATTATCTCTTCGGACAACTGCTCTCTTGTAGAAATCCAATATTATCGAAGCTAAGGTGTTTATACATTGATATTTCCAAGTTGGTAACGGAAATTCAAGTTGTTGCATTGTTGGTGCATTCAGATGTCTGCTTTTGTCGAAATCATTGTAGTGAATGGTCTCCTCTGGATTCCACACAAACGATGTAGACTAACTTCCCTCCATAGTAGCTTAGTACTTCATTACAACTGCAAATGTAGCTTCAGTGTAGCAATGTCCCCCCTGACTCGTGTTCTTTAACATCTTGTAGTATTTGTTGAAATAATGTGTAGAAATATACTCGTTCTTTCGTTGAATATGTAGTAGTATTCTCTCTTATTAAGCGTGTAATATTTTGTAGAAGTTCTGTTGAATGTTTCTTGTAAAACGTCGTGATATTCTGTAACTTCACGTTCTCAATTTGCTATATTATTCTTTTCACGGGCAATGTCTCCTTGCGTTACCGGCGACTACTGTCTCTCCATCGGTCAATTGTATCTTCTCCCGTCGTACTAACGTTGCTGCTTTCTTGTAGGACGTATTGCGATGCAGGTCTTCACTCAACCTGTCGAAGTAATGGAATGAATGTTCTGGCTCTGTGCTGCTAGTCTCCTGTGTTCAAAAATGGCGGTCTACTAGCCTCGCACATCATTTAATTACATTTATTTGTTAATATCTCCTCTCGTAATTATAAATGTTGAATTCTGTTTCGATAGAAAAATTTCATTTCTCATTCTCTTAATACTGGTGCGATCAAATAACTTATAATTTTGATTTTAAAATATAGTAATATTTTATTTCTCATATTAATGAATATTTCTGATTGGCTGTCGAGTTGTCATGCAGATTTCATGATTTTATGCTTCTAAATTGGTGTAGTGTGGCGATATTTCCTTTCTCTCTGGTACATAAGCGTGTCGCGTGCAAAACCCTTTTGTTGTCGAAGACTCGGTAGCTGGAACCAGTTCTTGACTTGCAAACTTGTAGATTCGTCATTATCCAGGCTCAATATATTTCATTCTCTCTTGGTTAAAATAAAGTTCATAGAATCATTTTCATTTCCACTTCTTATAAATGCTTCAATTCTCTCATGCAACTCATCAATGGCCTTCTCTCACACCACAGAATACTTGGGTGTCTCAAATATAACGTAAACTATTATTTCATTTTCATATGTAAAATTGTCACGTAAGATGGTTCGATCCTCGCCTCTTGCATTTCCTGATTGATACAAAATTCGAGTTCAGTGCCATCCTGGATGTTCGACATTACTTCTTTTGAAAGGAAGTTTGTAATCATGTTTGTTATTATTATTATTTTCATTATTATTATATTAGTGTAGATTGACACAAGGTGCTAAAAGGGAAGAAAAGCCGGATACATGGTCTAGTGGATAGATTATTAACTATTACGCATAGAGAGACAGATGATCTAGCAGTTTGTAAATGACAAGTGAGGACCGTCACAATCGCTAACGAATGAACTCGAGTCTTTATGACACCAATTGGGTATATCACTCAGTAATCCTGTTCTTTGGTAAGTCGACTACCTTACTGTTGTCATAAATGACCTAGCAGTATGGTAAACGAATTTGAGAGAACAGACACAGCTGCTAACAAACGGGTTCGCACTAATAGAGACATCACAATATCGCAGGCTATTAATCATATTATCATTACACACGCAAGCCCACAGTGCGATGTCCAAGAAATAGAATATCGTATGTATTCCTTGGTCAACACGCATAAGTTTTACCGAGAGTACTGAAGACATACACGATTTAACAGCACAGTACTCCCTTCACTCTGCACTGCCAAAGGAGATTGTAACATGACGTTACAAGAAGGGCCTCCTACGGCTTGTCCTGTACCCGCACAAAATCTGATCACCACAAATGCAACACAGTAGCAACATGATACCGTATACAGGAAACGACGAGTATTGTGTATTGACAGGTGGAAAGCCGAGAAAAAGGGGAGGTCTGTAGTAAGTTGAAACTTGATTCATGACATCATATGACGTGGGAGAGGAGAGACGTTTCTGGCGACTGCTAATGAAGAGAAGAGATAGGTTGGAGGACACGTACTAAGACACCCAGTAATAGCTAAGTTAGTTATGGAAGGAAGGGTTGAGGATAAGTACTGTAGGGGTAGACCAAGGTTAGAATATGTTAAACAGATTGCATCGGATGTAAGGTGCGCTAGCTATGTAGAGATGAAACTATTAGCAGAGGACAGTGAGGCATGGAGAGCTACAACAAACCTGTCAGAAGACTGAAACTCAAACAACAACAACAACAACAGAACAGAAACATCCTGTAATAATGGAAAATAAAAAAGAAAGAAATGAGAAGGATGAATATTAGTCCGGTCAGGAAACTGAAACCGGTGCGTTTTGGGGGAATCTTTTTTATGATTGCAATTCATTTCTGACATATTAAAGATGAAATTTAGCTTGGGAGCCATTTTTGTATTTTTGGCGTTTGGCGGCCATGTTGAAAAATGGCGGCCTGTCTTCACGAAATGAGAGAATAGAAAAATCTCCCAAATTACTTGGACAATTTTCATGGTTAAGATACCTCTGGATAGGTATTTAATCGCTCTATATGTTTTACAATGTGGCTGGTTCCAATCTGAAAGGGAAAATGAAACGGAGATACATTTTTTTATGTTTATTTTATGAATGAATACTTTTGGTGTAGTATTACTGATTATCAAATATAGGCAATGCCATTCGTATAACGTCTTCATAGGATAGACGTATCTGTAGTAGCATCAATGAGAATGTTTTGAAAGCTACGTGCATCATTATTTTTTGTCGTGAAAGCCACGTCACATATCCTTCTGGCAATCACTGAACTCCTCCTCGGTGTCGCTGTATTCTATGGATGAATTATGAACAGGTGAATTGACTTCTTCTATTTCTACGATAGATTCCCCTTCATGGGTTTCTTTGGTTTGAGGAAATGGGGTATGGTGTGCGTGATGGGTCGCAATCCATCTTGAAGCTGTTCCCATCCGAAGTTAGTAGGGAACAGTCGTTTTGCAAGCCTTGCATTCTTATATTCATAAGCTTACAAGTGACTTCGAAGACAGTGTTTTCTAAATGAGTCTTCGTCGGGAGGCAATCTGGCAGAATCGTAACATCGGAACTGCCACCATTTACGTACTCGAACTTCACACAATATTTTGCATACTGGGCCATTGTAAATGATCCTAATTGGGAACAACTGCAGTTGAACGAACAGCTCATAGAATAGTTCCTCACTAACTCCAAGTTGCTATATTATCTGTAGGTGTGTCATTATATTTGGCTGAATAATGCGCTTCATTGCTCTGACCTTCCCCAAGCCGAAGAAGCCTTCTACTGTGTCACAAACGAAGAATGTGTAGACTCCAAAAGCAGCACAGGCTTTGTCTTGTTCTGAGAACAGTGAGTGACGGTTGTAGAATTCTGCACCATTTCCCGATTTCTCCTTGTACATATACATATCCTGTCCAGGTAGGCGACTGATGTATGAAGCAATAACCCACACATCTGTGTCCTCGAAATCAAAAACAATTGGATCAGAACCGTCTAACTGTGCTGCTTGGAAAATCGCCCTGCTGCACATGAACATGGTGCTTCGAATTAAGGATCGCATTCGCCAGATGTGAGATCATAGCAGGAACGATCCATGGTGTAATACCAGTCAGCATTATGCTCGTAGGATTGCCACTCATTCAGAAGGAAATGTTGCAGCCCCTGTTTGTTTGCAGTCTTCGACGAAAATGAATGCCAGGCATTACCTGTAGGCATTTGCTGGTCAGCAACAAGGTAAACGTTTGGGACGAACCCATACGACTGCATACGACGGTTTTGCTCATGATATTTGGTACTGTCAATCATTGATTCTTCATTGTAAATAGCATTGATTTGGTGAAAAACTACTGCTTGAGAATGGCGATTTAGTATACTGTATGTTTGTAGAGGTTGAAGGCATAATCACTCCAAGTCTTGCAAGCTGGTACCTTGTCCTATGCCATTCCGACATCTATGATGGCATGGTAATGTGGTGGCGGCATCACAGGTTGAAAAGTCAACAATGTCCTGAATTTTGACTTGACTAGTTTATGAAACATACAGTTAGCTGTAAAAAGAGATAGGCTCACCGTTGTTATACTGTATTGCATGATATCCAGTAGAGTCATGGTACGAGTTTATCCACTCATTAAGAGATTGATAACTTGCTTCGTTTCAGTGTGGTCCAGCAATATCCTTACATCTTCCTTGCTCTTTTGCAATCCACACTGTCTGTGTGGTATATGTTTTGCTTTTCGTTTGCTGATAGGATCGTGCAGCGATCTAGTTCCAGAAGATAGTCTGTCCAATATGGCTACTGTCATGGTATTCTCCTCATGGGTTGTGTGCAGGCTCTTGACTACTTCCTCCGTCGCTGGCTGTTCAGTGCAAAGTGAGCGAAGGTTTTGTTGGCTTACGTTCCATGGGTCCGTATCCCATTCCTCCAGCGCAAGTTTTACTTCGTGAATTACTTGCAAGTCTTTATTAATCATTGATAGACCCAATTCTGGGTGGCGGTAGAGAGTCTTTATGGTTTGTTGTAATCGCTCCCTTAAATACAACACAGCAGGTCTGCTTAGTATGTTAAGAGCAATCATGGGGAGATTCTTGGAGAATCCAACCCAGCCACCTCTTCTTCGGTTCTTAGACTGTTTGTTCATGATCATTTCAATAACCTGATAAGGAGGAAATTTATGAAACTCTTGCCAGTCAACGAGAATGAGTGTACTGAGGACATATGTATTTTTCTTCCTTTGTCAAGGTGGACATTTGCCAGTAGTAGAGAGAGAGGTAGCGTAGATAATTTGTTGCCAAATGCTGCTAGAAGAGGAAGCATTCTGCGGTAACTATCTAAGTATTCTTCAAAACTTACTCCACTCCACAGACAGTGGTAGTGATGAAGCAGAACTTCCATGTCGATGATGTAAGAGATCCAAAATTTCGTCAGACTGGAAGATATCTTGAAACATCCCATGCAAATATTTGTTAAATGAATCTGATACAACGAAGTTTTCACTTTCTTGTTCTGTTGTGATATCCACTACAGATTCTAAACCGTTAAGTAGATCTGGGTGATTCTCAACACATCTTTGAATCAGCTTGCGTAATAAAGTTTCTGCTATCAATTTGTGCCGACGCGTTGCCCTATTGTAGTGTTTTCCAGATAATGCATGCTTTACACTGCCTGCAGCAACAACACCTGTAGCAACGGCTAGCTCCTCAATACCACTTCCTGTGAATCTTTTCCCTATAGCGTTAAGGTATGTCATCTCTGTATGAAATCCACCTAATACGCCCTTTACGAGAGACTACCTATTCTCTACCTCACATAGATAATATTAATTTTATAATTTTGATTATTAAAATAATATTTTTTATTTTTATTTCAATTTATTTTTTATAATTTTACTATCAGTTATTTTTAATTTTCGTTTCTTTTTATTTTTTATTTCAATAATTTTAATTATTCTTAATTTGTTTTATACATATTTTCGTTATTAATTCTATTTTTTATAATTTGACTTTTTCTATCTATTGTTACATTTTTCATTTCATTTTTATTTTGTTTTTATAATTTTATTGTACGTATTTTTATTTTTATTTTATTTATTTTGTATATTTTCTGAAACTATCAAGCACAGTCTGTTCAGCAAAGCTTTAGAAAGAATTTTATATGATACTGGCTTCAATATATTTATAAACTACTTGATCACCAAAAAGTTGAATTACTGGCATTTTCTGGTGTTCCGCAACTCGTTGACACCAATCCAACACATCTTTGACAACGTCTAAACGTCTACCGTACCCAGGAGGGGGTATAGGGGACATAACCTCCCTAAAAGTTTGATTTGTCTCTCGTAGTGAAAGGCCGTTTAGGCAGTCGTTACATGAGGCAGAAGTGTGTGCGTTTGTAATTGAGGTAGGATTTGGGTGGGAAGCGGCCGTGGCCTTAAGTTAGGTACTGAACTGGAATTTAGCCCACTTTAGGACCTTTGACCGAGCCGAGGTTCGAACGACTTGTGCACCATTGAAAGGAAAAATTGGAAATTTGAAATTAAAATAATTTAATAAATATATATGCATTATGGGATGCAAATGATGCATGATGAAAGTATTTCGGAGAAATTTGAAGCATTTTGAGGAATTTATTATTTGGAAATATTCTGGTGAATGAGATTTTAACTAAGGAAGAGCTCGATCATTCGAAGCTGAATTTTGTACAAAGCTTCATGTTTGGTACGAGAAAACCAGTTTGGTTAGCAAGGCTATCATAACAAAGCAATGCACACGACCCGTGGAGAAGAGGCTAGACCCAGGAGCCTTTTTCAGAATATTTCAACAGCCAATCAATTAATAGCACATAATTTTTGTGAGAATCGCTTTAATATAAATTTGGCAGATATTAAGAGAAATAGGCACATCTACAGGTGTAGAATGCAAAATGAGATTTATTTGGTTGAAAAGAAATATAAATTATTGAATAATAGAGCGAATATGAGTATATTTCCATTAATATACATTTGTTGGAGGCTAGCGAAGCGAAGCCAGGACTGACACGCGCCGCGAAGGAGAAGCGTGGCTAAACACCCTCTCATAGCGACTGGCCACAAGCAGACACGTTTCACGCACGCGCACAACAAAGAAGCAGTGTTAGCACACAGCATCAGCCCGGACGATAAGCACCGTTGTACCATCAAGCAACCAAGACATCGCCGAGGAAGTTGGGAAGAAGGGCCGGCGAAAAGCATTTACATTATTGGAGAGAACAGCGAGTATAAAAGCATTGCAATGGCGAGACCACTCTGCAGGACAGAGATAAGAAGAAGAAGACCATTTGCAGCCGATCGAACTGGGAATCGCAGATTCCAGGCCGCTGGCCGAGAAGATGACGCAGCTACCGTTAGCAGCTCAAGTCGTGACCCAGAACAGGTGGCAGGCCAAGTGAGTAGGGGTCGACCGCAGCTGAAGCACGAGCTTCGCAGTAACTGGTTTCGCTGGGAGACGAGCGATGACAGCTTCGACGCAACATCTAGGACAGCTGACATAGGTATTCTCTGGCTGTAGAAGACGTCTCAAGGTAGGACAACCGTTTGTTTCATGTCTGTAGTTTTGCTGTAGTAGTAGTAATCCATCTTTGGAGTGACCAACATCATTTGTAGTTATTCTTGTCTTTATTCTTTGTCTTTTAATAGCTTAAATTATAGAGTTTCATTGTAATTTTTGATACGTCGTCATGTGTCGTATGAGACGTTATTTAATTCACATTTCAACTTAGATTTGCGTTTCTTGTATTGTATTCAGAAGGAAACGTTGTATGACCCTCACTTTTGAACGATACTCGTTTTATAAAGGAATGCTTCGATAAAACTAAGATAATTCGATAAAACTAAGATAATTCGATAAGGCTAAGATAATTCGATAATGCCAAGATAACTTGAGAATGTTCAGATTATTCGATTACATTGTATTTTGGAGAAGAGCGTAAATATTGACAAATTGTAAGAACGTTTAAACATTATAATTGTTATTAACAATTTCTATGCGTAACAGCGAAAGTATTCATTGATATATCTATAATGCATTGTATCAAGTAAAGCATAACTATGAGATGCTATAATATTATGTAACAAACATTACGATGTTCATATACATCTGATATATTTATTTATAACAATTGGACTGTTATAAAATTCCTATAGCGGAATACAACTTATTAGACAAATAAATAGTTTTGAACTATTAGATTACGAATATACACTATAAATTAGGATCATGGTATTGACAATTGAGGTCAAGTGATGCCTATATTTATCAACAATTAAAGTATAAACATTGTTTAACTGAGATGAATAGACCAGGAGATATGTTAGTCTACCTGCGGTCTTGTATGTTAAAAACAACTTAAATATGAATTATTCATATATTTAAATATACACCAGAAGCGGGAGGATATGAATTTATTGTATTATCCATTAAAAGACGAGCGAACTACTAAGTAACATTGTTAACGTTTGGCAACATGTAAGAACAAGTTTATTATGGATCATAGAGAACGAAAAGGGCTAATGAAAGGAATGAGAAGTACTTTGTGAATTGTATTAATGTGAACGAACATGTAATTGTTGTAATTTGATGCACGAGGTTTAATAATTTAGACAGGAGTTGAGTGTTAGGAGTGCATTCTGAACGGTAGCATACTCTAGTGTAGTTATCTTGTAAAATCACTAATTCTTCTATAAGTGTATAGCAAGATGGGTTTTTCAAGGAAGTAATGCCGTGCGGAGTTGTAAAGATTGTTTATAAAGAGGTAAGGAAGAATGTATAACATGTTAGGAGCGTAGTAAGACGCCTTTGATAAGTATTGTTCACTGTATTGCGGAAGGAAGGAATATATTGCTATGTGGAGCAACGAATTGTTACAGGATGAGTAAAAACCGCTAACACAGATGTTATTGTTTGAATTGTTTATGTTTGAGAGTATTTGTAAATGATCCACGTAATGTATAAAGTCTTGTAGTAGTCTCGCATCGATCTTTATCCTATTGTTTTATTTATTGACACGACATTCCAAGCTGTATTTAACTTAATTGTTCGATACTCAGGCTTATTTATTATGACACACCACTAGAAGTACCTGAGAAATGTATCGTTGGTAGAAGCTGTATCGTACCGGCCCCACTTGGGCGACCAATTGTAATGACCCCGGCTACTACACAGGGGTGCGTGGGGGTTAAACACCTGTACGATTATAACAACAGCAATAGACATTCACACCTAACTATACCTAAGTGACCTAATAAATAAAACCCTTCAGCTTCTGGTAAAATTGATAATATATTGTCATACCAGACATAAGACACACATTTCGCAGGATCCTCCTCGTACAGAATAATAACACTCCCTATCGTATTTCCACAGATACACATATGACATGATATAGATGACCCTCAGGAATAAAGTTGATCGGTACTTACAGATGTTGGCTCCAGCAGTGTGACCTAGCTCTACTAATTCTGGCGTTATTTGCTCCCAAAAGAATTAGGCCTATACTCGCAGCACAATTGATTTGATTCACACGCCATTCCTACTTTTATGATTACTTATTACGTTTGTTACTTT
Organism: Meconema thalassinum; assembly: GCA_946902985.2. Taxonomy (NCBI): domain Eukaryota; kingdom Metazoa; phylum Arthropoda; class Insecta; order Orthoptera; family Tettigoniidae; genus Meconema; species Meconema thalassinum. Next base: position 899,302,726 of record OX336390.1, read on the forward strand.
TGTAACCAGTATCCAACGATTTACTTTGCGTCGTGGATCTAGTATCAGACCAATGTTTGGAATCCGTTCGTGAATTTACGAATGCGGAGCATATTTGACTCGCATCCTTGGAAGAATAAATTGCCGCTATAGTTGCAATATAGATGTACAGATATTAGACTGCAATACTTCATGCTGTTCGAAATAAGCAACCTTGGCGATATACTTAAGACTAGGCTCATCATTCAATTAAGAACTTATAGCCAGCAACTCCGTTATTGTATCCAAAACCACAATTAGTGTAAAACTGTAATGTCTTATCCTCCACACACAAGACCCAAAGGACAAGTCCACTCCCACCCGGAGTTCTAAATAGAGACCCGCTCCACACGCGGTCCAAAATAAGAGCCTACACCGCCCCGCGTTCTGAATAAGAGTGTACACCGCCCCGCGGTATGAATAAGAGTGTACACCGCCCCGCGGTCTGAATAAGAGTGTCTCCCAATGCCTTCCACAAAATCCCAAGTACCGTCATCACCGCCCCCTCTACAATCACAGGTTACCTGGGTTGATCCACGGATCCACCCAATCCCAACGCTTGATTCTCAACATGACCATATATGGAACACAGCCCATCGTCACCGCTCGTACATAGATGCCAAGTCTCACCTCTGACTCACGCTCGGGTTTTGCCCCGTGTCTGAACACCAACCCGTATCTCATCGCCTGTGTGCACTTTTCTGTTACAAAACTTTCAGATTACTCCAATGTTAAATATTTTCAACTTCCCTTGATTTGGATCCTGCTCAAATTATAATACTTATACGCTAAACAAATTACTTATAAATTAAGAACGTCATAATATACACTCTAATAAATAATTATAAAACATAAAAAGACCTAAAATAAAAATATACACACGATTGATAAAATCCGTAACTCCCCGGAACCCGGGTTCAGTTCCTTTGTAACTTGGAAGGTTACAAAGCATTGTTGGAGAACTGTAATTTGTGTAACAGAGACACTATGAAGCTGTCAGAGCGCGACTGACAGTGTTAATGGTAATTTTTAAACCGTGTGAAGCACGAGATTTGTAAATAATGTAAATATTTAAACCATATCATATTAATAATAATTTTATTAGAGTAGATAGTTATATTCTACGCACATCGTGTATAATGTAGGGTTTTGAATTGTTAACTTCATTTTTCATGAGTGAACAGCTGATTTTTATCAGACCATTTTTAACAACACAGCCACAGGGTGAGTGTAAAGTTATGTAAACATTTTATGAAACTTAATATCGTTACATTACAGTAACAAGAATATTTAAATACACTTATTCTACGATTAGTAGAACCATTTGACGTGTGTGACAGTTAAATTTAATATGTTTATTTATTCATGGTGATAGGGATTATTTTATTTAATTACTTGTATTTGTTTGGAAATAAATCCCAGGCACTAGTTTTGTTTGCCTGTTCGTTTTTTATAAATCTGATCATCATTTCATTCTTGCGATCGACATGCGATAATACTGCGAATTAGTTACTAGAGTTCAAGTTAGTCTCAACGTTCACCGTTCAAACCCGAGAGCTGAGATTCTCGTCCTACCATTTTGTGTTTAGGATAGTTTATTTCTATGTAAATGTGTAACTAATCGGTAGTGTTATTGCATGACCGGTATGCATCGAGGCTTCCCTAGTCATTATCCTAGTAGGGTAGCGTTGATCTACCTGGCAGGGTATCGACCTCCCTACAATCCTTTTCTATCTCTGCGGATATAGGCTATGACTATGCGGGATTCGGGTGCAGTACCATACCGGCATTTGCCTGGAATATCAATAATTGTTATTATTTTTATTGGAAACCACAGAAAACCACTCTTAAAATAGCTGAGGTAGGAATTGAACCCACCTCTTCTCAGTTTTGTCTCACGAGGCTAAGTGTACCCCGTTCTAACCCTCAGAGCAGAATGAAATTTATTAGCAGAGCTGGGAATCGAACCCGGCCCTCTGCGTTGACAGACGTAACGAGGCATACCATCTGGAAATACATACCAGTTAAAAGGTTAAACATGAAAATTGTCTAAGTATAGTAGTTTGGGAGATTTTTTTTGTATTTTTTCATATCGCCATTTTTCAAAATGGCGGCCAAACGCCAAAATTACAAAAACGGCTCCCTCTCTAAATTTCAACCTTAGCATGTCAAGAATAAGTTGCAATCATAAAAAAGGTTTCCCAGCTAAAACACACGAGTTTGAGTATCCTGACCGGACTACATGGCGCGCCTCGCTTGGAAGTGATGGGCTCCATCTCAGCAACGCTGTACAGCTTTCCCCGGAGCGGCTAGCTGGTGAACCATGTCTTATTTTCCCGTACACATACAAACCAATATAAAATAAGTGAATTAATTTACGTATTTTACAGTCATACAACATAACATTTTGATGTATAGGGATTACAACGCGACCAAGAATTACATTTTCCAACTACCCCGAGCCGAGAAAAAGTTACCTTACAAAAATAATAACAACTTTGCTTCTTGGACACACACAATTTTGAAAATAATAAACCAGTTATACAACTCTCCAATGTACAGTGTATTGTGTTAACATTTGGATTCGATCTGATGACGGGTTTTTGAGATAATAATTCTTAAATGTGACGCATGGTTGAAACACGCTTAAAAATGGGCACATTTTGTGTTCCAACTGCGATAAAATATTAAAATATAAATTAAAAGTTTCAAACCTAAATGAACTTAACGTAAAATAGAAGGACGAAAATGATGATGTTATTGGATATTATGTGGGTCTATTGATTACTTCACAGACAACCTTCAAACTCGAGTGCACATAATATTTTGGTCGACAGTAGTTAGTTGGTTATTGTTGTTTTAAGGGGAGGAACTAAGAGGTCATCTGCCCCTGGGAAACTACAGCCGTAATGTTCTTGCCGAGGATATGCACCTCTCTATGCATAATTTAAGTACATGTATCAGGTATTAATTCAGTATATTACTACGACTACGATAGCGTGCGGAAAGCTTGATGTTCAGGTGTTCAATTCATTAAGCATTGCGAAGTACGCGTAGGAGCCTCTCAGGATCTGCAAAGAAAGAACGCCGTATTATTATAGAATTCTGTACCGAGCATGAGTTGGTCATAGCTAACACCTTATTCAATAACCACAATAGAAGAATATACACATGGATGAGACCAGGAGATACAGGGCGTTACCAAATCGACTTCATTATGGTCAAGCAGAGGTTTCGAAACCAGACTTTGGATTGTAAAACATATCCCAGTGCTGACATAAATGCTGACCACAATTTGGTTGTTATGAAATGCAGATTAAAGTTGAAGAAACTGAAGAAAATTCAAAAGCCAAAAAGATGGGCAATAGACAGACTGAAAGATAAGGATGTAAATGAAAGATTCAAGAAGAGTATAAAGGAAGGATTAATGAAAAGCCCTAAACAAACTTCATTTTTTTAAAATTTAAGTACTGCAACTTAGAATTTTTCAAATAGTTCCTACTTTTGCCACCAAGCGCCACCGTCAACGACTACTGGGCCAAGTTCAGAACTTAGCTACTAGACGCCACCGCAGTCGGCTCTTGGCAACGAAAGTAGAAACCTAAGAGCGTTGTTTACATTCTTAACCTATCCAATTTAGCCTCACACAGGTTCAATTAGTGGAAGGTTCTTTAACATGCCATAAATCTATGACATGGGACCGCCGGGACAGTCATCACAATTAACACTGGTTATCAGACAGATTCTACACACACCCAAAGTACACGGGGCTACATGACCGCGTTGTCGCAGCCCTAAACTTAAGAACCAACCAACCAAACTTCAATTGCAGACGAATGGGCACTTTTCAAGAATGAAATAACAAACTCCGCAGAAGAAAACATTGGTAGGAAAGAAATAATAGGTAGAAAACCGTGTATCACACCGGATATAGCCTACTAGAATTGATGGATGAAAGGCGGAAACACAAGAATGTAAGTGATGAAAAGGGGAAAGCAGAATACAGACGTCTGAGAAATGAGGTTAACAAGAAGTGCAAGGAAGCGAAAGAAGAATGGTTGAAAAAGAAATGTGCAGGTATAGAAAATTGTCTGAAATTAGGAAAAGTAGACACAGCTTATCGAAAGATTAAGAATACTTTTGGGGGAAAGAAGACTAAGTGATGTAATATTAGGGACACAAATGGAAAGCTTCTAACAGATAGGGAAGAAAAGGTTGAGAGATGGAAAGCTTACATAGAGTGTTTGTACAGTATAAGGGAAAGGAGATTGAGAATCATGTAATGGAAAGGGAGGAGGAAATTGATGAGGGTGCGAAAGGAGATTTAATATTGAGATCAGAATTTGACAGTGCATTGGAAGACTTAATCAGGAACAAAGTACCAGGCATAGATGATATACCGATTGAGTTGCTACGCTGCATAGGAGATGAAGGTCTGATCAGGTTATATCACTTGGTGTGTAGGATTTATGAGACAGGTGAGGTACCCTCTGATTTCAAGAAGAATGTTATCATTCCTATACCGAAGAAAGTGGGAGCTGACAGATGTGAAGATTACCGTACAATCAGCTTGATTACTCATGCTTCAAAGATCCTGTCTAGAATAGTTTACAAGAGGTTTGAAAGCCAGATAGAAAGGGAGTTGGGTGAAGACCAGTTTGGTTTCAGGAGAAATGTAGGAACAAGGGAAGCTGTTCTAAGTCTTAGGCTGATTTTGGAAGATAGAATAAGGAAAGATAAGAGAACGTTCATGGCATTTGTAGACTTAGAAAAGCCTTTTGATAACGTTGATTAGACTAAATTGTTTGACATTTTGAAAACGATTGGAATAAAGTACAGGGATAGGAGGGTGATCTACAATCTACACAGAAACCAGACAGCAGTCATTCAAGCTGAAGGACATGAGAGAGAAGCTGATATTCAGAAAGGTGTAAGGCAAGGCTGCAACTTATCACCCATACGTTTCAATCTTTACAATGAACAAGCAATGAAGGAAATTGGAGTAAAATGTAAAGTGGGAGTGAAGATTCAAGGAGAAATAATTTCAACTCTGAGATTTGCCGATGACATAATCATCTTGGCCGACACGCCTGAGGATTTGAATGTATTTTTGAATGGTATGGACTCCGTATTGAGGAAACAATCTATACATATATAAATCAATGTTACGTGGTAGTTTGTGTGTCTGTGGGTATGTCTCCTATGCGTTCATATACCATTCATCCGATTGCGATGAAACTTGGGTGAGATGTTGAATACACTCCAAGGAAGGTTTCTGCCTAAATAAATCAATTTTACAATAGGTAACGCACGAGTAGATTCAACAAATGAGCGATGACGCACGAAGCATTTCAACAAAGTCCCGTATGTGTTCATATACCATTCATCCGATAGCGATGAAACTTGGGTGAGATGTTGTGTACACTTAAGTGAGGGTTTCTAACTTAGTAAATACATTTCACAGTAGATAGCGCACGAGTAGATTCAACAAATGAGTGACGACACTCAAAGCGTTTCAACAAAGTCCCGTATGCATTCATATACCATTCGTCCGATAGCTATGAAACTTGGGTAACATGTTGTGTACACTTCAGGGAAGGTTTCTGGCTTAGTAAATCCACTTCACAATAGGCAGCGCACGAGTATATCCAACAAATGAGCTACGACGCGCGAAGCGTTTCAACAAAGTCCCGTATGCGTTCATATACCATTCGCCCGATAGCTATGACACTTGGGTGAGATGTTGTGTACAGTCCAGGGAAGGTTTCTGGATTAGTAAATCCATTCTACAATAGGTAGCTCACGAGTATATTCAACTAATGAGCGAAGGCACGTGAATCGCTTCAACAAAGTCCCGCATGCGTTCATATACTATTAATCCAATTGCGATGAAACTTGGGTGAGTTGTGCACACTGCAGGGAAGGTTTTTGACTTAGTAAATCCTTTGTACAATAGGTAGCGCACGGGTAGATTCAACAAATGTGTGACGGCGCGTGAATCGTATAAATAAAATCCCTTATCCGTTCATATACCATTCATCCGATTGCGATGAAACTTGAGTTAGTTATTGTGTACACTGCAGGGAACGTTTCTAATTTAGTAAGTCCATTGTATAATAGGTAGCGCACGAGTAGTTTCACAAATGAGTGACGGCGAGTGAATCGTTTCAACAAAGTTCCATCTGCGTTCATATACCATTCATCCGATTGTGATGAAACTAGGGTGAGTTGTTGTGCACGCTGCAGGGAAGGTTTCTGACTTAGTAAATCCATTGTACAATATGTAGCGCACGAGTTGATTCAACAAATGCGTGATGGCACGCGAATCGTTTAAACAAAGTTCCATCTGCGTTCATATGCCATTCATCTGATTGCGATGAAACATTGGTGAGTTATTGCGCACGCTCCCACAAATGTTTCTAAATTAGTAAATCCATTTTACGATTGCTTAGAGGCAGTTAACGAAAATTGAAGAAAATATTGTGTATCCAAAAGCACTTCAAGAAACAAAATTACAATGCCAACACTTTTTTTTTGATTGGCATTGCAACGCATGTCGGGTACAGCTTGTTCATGATGAAAATTAATAAATGTAAAACAAAAATATTGGAATGCAGCCGAAATAAATCAGAAACCTCTATGGACATCAAATTTGCAGGTGAAAAGCTAAAGGAAGTAGGAGAATTCTGTTACTTAGGAAGCAAAATAACCAGTGATGGACGAAGCAAAGAGGGTATACAAAGTAGGTTAGCTCAGGCAAGGAAAGCATTTCTACAGAAAAGGAATCTGTTAATAACGAATATATATTTAGGCACTAGGAAGTCATTTTTGAAGGCCTTTGTCTGGAGCGTGGCGCTCTATGGAAGTGAAACTTGGACTATTGGTGCAGCAGAAAAGAGGAGAATTGAAGCGTTTGAAAGGTGGTGTTACAGTAGAATGATGAAGATCAGATGGGTAGATAGGGTTACAAACGAAGAGGTATTGAGACTGGTGGGAGAGGAGAGATGTTTCAGGCGACTGCTAATGAAGAGAAGAGATAGGTTGGTAGGACACATACTAAGACACCCAGGAATAGTAAGCTTAGTTATGGAAGGAAGGGTTGAGGACAAGAACTGTAGGGGAAGACCAAGGTTAGAATATGTTAAACAGATTGCCTCGGATGTAGGATGTGGTAGCTCCGTAGAGATGAAACGATTAGCTAAGGACAGGGAGGAATGGAGAGCTGCATCAAACCAGTCAAAAGACTGAAGACTCAAACAACAACATATATTATGTATGAATTGCAGCCAATGGCCATAGCAGGGTATTCTAATTGATCACCCGAAGGCTCGCAGCAAGTTCGATTTCAAGTAGTTCCAACTTTGGCTACCAGATGCCACTGTCACTGACACCTAGCGGCGAACGTTATAACTTGATAGAGCGCATCTACCAGCCAAATGTAACCTACAAATTCGGCTACACACTACCAATTGTAGTGGAAGATTCTTTTACAAGCCATAAATCTATGACATGGGCCCGCAGGCTTTACTTCCCCTCCGAAGGAAGGCATACTGTGGGATTTTTAACGCTCTTAAAAAATCCGACGAATTCGGCCGGGTTTGAACCCGCGTTCTTGGGCATAACAGTTCGTGGAGAGACTTACGCCATATTATGACAGGTAGTTGTTTCATTCGAGGTGCTTGGGCATGGTATCATTCAGCTCCGTGTACTTGGGTGTGTGTGAAATTTTACTGTGATGGCTACATTAGTTTGTGTAGGCTATTTGTAATTCAGGAGAGGATTAAGAAGGAGATGGCCCTGGCCTCAAGTTAGGAACCATCCCGGCATTTGCCTGGAGTAGAAATGGAAAACCATGGAAACCCACTTCAAAGATTGCTGAGGTGGAAATAAAACCCGTCTCTTCTCAGGTTTGCCCCATGAGGCTGAGAGTACCCCGTCCCAGAATTACATTTCTTGGCAGAGCCGGGAATCGAACCCGTATCTCCGGGGCGACAGCCAAGAACGCTAGCCGCTACACCACAAAGTGTATATTATAACTGGATAGGGGTATTGGACGAATACAACGCTCTCCCTTCAAGAGAGGCCGCAACACGCCACACCCCAGCTAAAGTCATTCGCCAGGAGACTGGGAAGTATCGTAGGCTATTACCTGTAATGACGTTATTTTTAACAGTGACGATGTAACGAAAATGCTCGTTACTTTTGCAAGATGGCACAATCAATGTCTTTGATGTTTCTCATTTTATTTTGAATATTAGTCACATTTATTATGAAACTAGCAGTAGTGCCCGGCTTCGCCCGGTGGATTTATTTGTTTTGTGGATGATAATGAATACAACTACAGAACTGGCATATGACACTTAAATTAACAGTTTTTTTGTGCTGGTGGTGGTGGTGGTGGTGATAAGTAGTACAGTATAATGGACGTAACATTCAGGTCATTTTCCCGTAATGATAATGATAATAATGAATAGGGAAACGGCTATTTACTAACTACAGTACTGACACATGTAATTTACAAACAAATTTGAAAATATGATTAGAAAGACGAGTAAGTGAAATAAAGGACATTGCCGACGGCCTATATCTCATTGGCTATTAGAAAAGTAGAGACCAATAGTGTCGTATTTTGTCGCATAGCGCCGTTGGAAAATAATCAGAGCACTTTGGAACACTTCGGCTGTCCCGGGCTCCTGAGGTAGCAATAGTGTCATTTATCGCCACATAGCGCTGAAGGATAAGAATCGGAATAAATGAATGTAAATTTGAAAGCACCAACGCTTATTACAGCTGATAACCTCAATGTACTGCAACAACACCAGGGTTCCAAAGGGTGAGTATGTAATATTTGGTTTAGATGGGTGAAACGGTGTAGATATTTGCCAAAGGGCCTAAATGCAGGGAATGGAGTGGTCTGACCGAAATTTCAAGTAGACAGTGCTTCTCGTCAGGTTCCAAAGGGTAAGTACGGTATGTAAAATTTGGTTCAGATCGGCGAAACGGTGTAGATATTTGCCAAAGGGCCTAAATTCAGGGAATGGAGTGGTTTGTCCGAAATTTCTAGCAGGCAGTGTTACTCGTCGGTTACCAAAGGGTAGGTATGTAAAATTTTGTTCAGATCGGTGAAACAGTGTAGATTTGTTCTAAATGGCCTTAATGCAGGGAATGGAGTGGTCGGTCCGAAATTTAAAGTGGGCAGTGTTACCCGCAGGGTTCCAAAGGGTAAGTATACAAATGTTGGTGCAGATCGGAGAAACGGTTCAGATTTTTATAAATTGCAGACAAACCAAAATTGGGCTTTATACTGTTTGTAGAAAGTGAAACACCAAGAACAAGAGATGTGAACACATGGCACTTTATACCACAGATTAGGGACATGACAATGCATTACTGATTAGAAGGACAGTCCGGTACTGTGCCCAACTCTAGGAATGGGTATTCCAAGTTTCAGACACCTAGATATCAAGGGAAAGGCTGTAGCCGCTTTTGAAAGTTAAGATATTTGAATATCGCGCTACATTGCTTCGAGAAGCATTTAGAAGAATTTTACCGATAGTTGGATGTCAAGTGACGTAGCGAGTAACAGCAGAGGTGGAGGCTATTTATTGATTAAATAGTTAACTATGGAGTAGAGACTTGAGACTGGGATCAGATTACTGGCACGGCCAAATGAAAGAGAACGCAATTAGTATCAAGTAAATCGGACCAGGGATTCAAGAGATATGAGGATTTCTAAATATCAGGCGATGACGCGTGACCCTGACCGTTTTGAATAAAAGCCAGCTGGAGGAGGCATGGTTAGCTCATTCTAACACAAGCACTTGGCAAGCAAGTTGCGTCTACGCTGAGCCAAGGCACATGGTTGCCGCATCTACGCAGAAGTTCTTTTCAAGTCGTGATAGTCACGAAAAGTGCTGCGCTTCGAGTTGAAACTTAGTAAGTTTCTGGTGAGGAGAATCACTGAGGTGATTGATTTCTACAGACATTGGTGGAAATATTTATATTTCTAAAAGGACATATGCTAGACTTTGTCTAGAAAATAGTATTTTGTCACAGTCCAGTAGTAACTTAATACTTGGATGTTTAAATCCATTTCAAGTCAGTTTTCATTTTTGTAACTAGTTAACCACTTCGATCTGTCAGTACATTGAAGACTAGTCTATAACGGTGGCGTTCATTAGTCTACGCAAGGGAAACTGCAGGTTGCTTAGCGCATGGCAGATGGTGATATTAATAAACCATGCCCAGGGAACGATCTTCAGAACAGCCGTTAATTGCTTAGACTGTCAATGTTTTTCTTGTACTGATGAGATTACAGTGAGTTATGTTACAACTGACATATTTAAGAAGAGATCACTTAGATCTGACCCTATTTCAACAAACTGTTATGGCTTTCATAGAAGCCCATATTAAAATGGAACAGTTTATTCAAACGTCGAAAGATACTACCACTATGTCTGACTAGACGATTTGTGGGTCTACAATGGCGGCCGATACAAGGATTATACATGCTTGTCCGATAGGGCATGTCTATGGATAAATCTGGTACAGACCAGGTTTACTACGCTTCAAGACCATCAAGAAATGTAAGCCACATTTGAATTATATTATGCCTAGCTAATTGGAACAAACTATTTTTTCTGCAGATGACCAACACATTTTTTTCGTCGTATTTAAAGCTTGCAATGATTTACGCAAGACTTATTAGAGTTATTCTGAGAATTTTCAGCACTCAGAACAGTTTAGGATCGATGACCGAGCATTTCGAGCATTTATTTGAATTTTTCATATTTTAAGGAAACCACGGAAAACCCCCGATGTAACTGTAAAAGTTAAATTTATTTTTGTTGAGGAATGGATATTTTTTCCATATTCGAAGGTTCGAACATGTGGATTCTCACATAATGAGATGATAATTAAACATATTTGAAATAATACAAATAATAATAATAATAATCCACTAATAATAATAATAATAATAAGTTTCATAATTTTTCTAAATAATTCTTGGATATTATATTTTATAATAATCATATGTATTGAGAAAGAGCCTATGAAGTAGTTTAATCATTTCTAGTTTGGAACAGGAGATTTTCCGAAGGAGAGTGGTTAGCGCAAGCCCGCATTCAACCAACATTTCAGTTCTGGTTGAACAGTTGATATTTGCAATGAGCAATGTATATGTTTCAGATAACACGGATAGGCATGAAACGGGAAGCAAATGATATTTGTATCAAATAGGATATTTTTGTATTTATATAAAATCATGACGTAAATACACTCGAAAGTGAAATAAAGCTTTTCATAAGTATGGTAAATTCACGGGTTGAACTGAATGGTAAAATAAAATAAACTTGTCAGTTTATTAATCTTCCAGTGTTGAGAACAAGCAGAGGCTTGATTTATTGTATAAATTTTGGGAAGAAAATTTATGTGTGTGGAGTAGTTGAAATGCCATTCCCAGGTGCGCATGTTAAGTCGCAGGAATGAAGGTTTTTTTTCGAGCATCAATCAAATAGCAGGTTCGATGGCTCAGGTTTATAGTAGGAGTATTGGAGCCACACATTTCGTCGTATGAATAACCCGAAGGTTATTTCTTTGAAACCATCAGTTCTTATTTCAACCTTGTTTACGAATTCCATTTAGACTTTGATTTTGCTAGAACCCGGATTTGTCATGATAGTAGTTTATTCTTCTTCAGAGGAAGACCTTTGCCGTTGTTGTTATTGTAATATTGTGTTCTTACACAAATAATAGAATGGGCCACTGCCAATTAAAAATAATTCTTTAACCACGAATAATTTGAAGGATATTTTCAATCCTAGTGCCATGAACTAAATGAATTCATTATAAAACTACAATTCTTATTTCCGCATTCTGTCGAAGAATTGCAAGTTGTGAAAATTACTAGAAATGGCCATAAATATAAATATTTTTTTCATAATGATTCCAAGTGGAAAATCTAATAGTTGAATGGTTCAACCATTTATTGATCAAGTTGATGATTCAGAAATCATGTATTTTGTTTGGAACTTGAAGTTCAGAATCGAGTCACTTCTCGAATGTTTAATGTCAGAAGAACAATTAATTGTTGTTGTGCTTCGCACAAGTTCTTCGATGCTATGCTCAAGGTCAAATACTTTTCAGATGTTATTAATATGTGTTAATAATTTGTGTTGCTACGATGATAATAATATTTTCGGCGATATATTTTTGAAACTGGAAAAACAAGTGATAGTCTAAGAATTCTATAAACATTTATTCTACGAGTGTTAATATCATGTAAATAGTCAAACAGTGATCTACGTTATTTCCAGTATAGACAATTAATTTTGAACTGGAATTAAATATTAATAATTTTGGAACACAGTCCACAGGACTATTAATCGGACTTGTGTTTCCAAAAAGATTGTCAAATGTGTTTGGAAGATTTCTGTATATTGTGTGTAAATAAGTGTGTGGATCGCCACACGTGGAGTGATGCTGCTTTGAGCATTTTTGCAGTCAGATTTTAACTTTAAAATAAACTGAGATAATTTTACCAGATGTGTTTCTCCCAATTAAATCTCCTTCTATCCTTATTGTTGCATTGAGCCAAAAATCAGCAAAGCATTTTTTTAAATTTGATGTCGTTTTTGCGATTTGCTTTAACCCATCTGGCGCTCCGGGATATTTTGACTCTCGTGCTGACTGATTATTGGTAAAATGCATATGTGGTCGTGCGGACTCCGGTCTAAACGGGCACAGTACATGCACGTTGACGGTCGATCTTCAGTACAGCGTCGCGCCACCACGTGCTGCACTCAGAGCTGCTGGACGTCGTGGCATGGAATCATACAGCGCTTGAATACGCTGCTGGGGAATACTGTCCCACGCGGTTTGTAGGCGCGTCCACAAAGCATCAACAGTGGCGGCAGGTGGACCTGAACGAACAAGTTGCCGACCGACCATATCCCAGACATGTTCGATGGGCGACATGTCAGGCGAACGGGCAGGCCAGGGAAGCAGAGGTATCCGTCGTTCTGCGAAGAAGGCTTGCACATTCCTCACCACATGTGGGATGGGGGCATTGTCCTGCTGAAATATGGCCTGTGGAACGGCCTGCAAGATTGCCTGCAAGACGTACGAGGCCCGATCGCCTGTTATAGGCAATTGCGCCCCAAACCATTACACCTGGCGTTTGCCCGCTATGCCGCTCAACAATACAGTCTGCCTGATTGCGTTCTCCACGGCGGCGTCGAACGCGTATGCGGCCATCACTGTAAAACAGGTTGAAGCGGGACTCGTCCGAAAACACTACATTTCGCCACTCAGCCTACCAGTGTCGGCGTGCACGTGCCCATTGTAGTCGGAGGCGTCGGAGGTTCCCAGTCAATGGAAGCCGACGCAGTGGCATGCTTGCTACCAGTCCAGCCCTCAAAAGACCGCACCGTCGACGCAGACATGTCCAGCCCTGTTACAGTGCTCCAACGTCGAGCCAACACCGAGGACGACGCTGTTCTGTCTGATACGGCCATGTGGAGAAGATGCCGGTCGTCTCGCGCTGTGGTCCTGCGTCGCTGTGTACGGCCCTCCTCTCTCCACTGGATCCACACACGCCTTACTGTTGACGCAGCGTGCCCTGTACGAGCCTCAATGTCCCGGAACGACAGACCCGCCTCCCGGAGCCCAAACATTCTGCCCCGTTCAACCACACTAACATGCTGATAGTTCACCCTGTGATGTCGGCGAGGCATCGTTGCACTTGCTTACACGTTTCCACTTAATATGACGGCCCCATGCCGACAGAGCTGTGCAGAACACTGACCTGTCCGGTCCCACGACAGAGGGCACTGGTGGGCCAATGTGCACGCCATCTCTCTGCGATTTCAATCACTTAGTATGGTACCGCAGGCCTACACGACCTCTGTTCTGTGAGTGTCTCCGACTATTTCTTCTGGGTGTTTCACTTTCTACAAACAGTATTATACAATGTATTTATTAGCATTGTTTCTGCAGGAAATTAGCTAGTATTTGACCGACCACCGTGGCCGAAAGCGCTAACGCCTCACTGACATTGGGAGAGTGTGGGTTCGAATCCCAAATCGGCCGTCCTGAAAATGGTTTTCCGTGGTTTCCCATTTTTACCACCAGGCAAATGCCATGACGGTTACTTTCAACAGACCTCGTGAAATCTCTCACCCACTCGTCGCCCTACTCGAATGCTCCTACTGCATACCAATGGAGACCTCATCCAGGAACGCCACCGACAGCAAGGAGTTTCAGTCATGTTTGGGGGTGGAATCATGTTTGGTCGACGTACGCCTCTAATTACTATCCACGGTAACATGACCGGTCTGGTGTACAGAGACAGCAACCTTGAACCTGTCGTTACAGGTTACAGCGGCCACAATGAGTGAGGGCTTTACACTAGTGGACGATAATGCTTGCACCATCAAGCTAGCTCTGTTCCTTCAGATGCATGGCGTACGCAGAATGGAATGGCCTGCATAATCTGCGGACATGAACTGTATTGCACTGTAGTTTCAGACCGTTCTCAAAAGAATCGCTACGTTCATTGCGCCGTCAGTATTTATGTTTGAAATTCCCGTTTTACTTCAAAATGAATCCTATGAAGATACTTACTGTTGCGAAAGTATCCAGAGAGAGGTCAGCGAACTTGCCCATTGAAAGCATGGCGGGCCTCTGACTGCGACTCATCATGATCCCAATGGAGCGTTTAATGGAGGGAGTCGCGTGGTACCACTGCGCTGAGTAGGCTGCAAACGCGACCAGCGCACTCTGTGAACAAGAGCAGGGGCGTAAAACAACAACACACATTTTTAAGTACCCTTAAAACACAGCAAAAGTAAAATAACCTGAAACTACTCTATGAATGATTTAATACTATGTTAGGCGGAAAATGGGAAAAGCCATCTTGCCTTGCTTAGTAGTGATTTCTTTATTCCACCGAACAAACAGTCTGTTTTTGCCCCCTTCCCCGTATCCCGCCGAGACGCCAACTGAGCCGAGAGCCGAGGTGCTTTGAGGTTTGGTCCCTTACCATGACGATCTGAAAAGGTGCATTTTCGAAATATTATTTATGAGCCGCGGTTTAAAACTGAGGTAGGGTACTGTGACACACAAAATAATTACTCCTGCCCGGAAACAACAGCGCGCACGCCTTTATTTTTTCTTGTTTTGTTTTCGAAACAAACGAGGTAAAATAACACGACTCTCCCCTCGCACAACTCGCGTTTAAAGCACACCATGGACATGCACCCTGCGTTGCGCCTACAGAGTTCAAAAAGCAAAGATGCACGTGAGGTCAGAAGCTTGACATATGGTGGGTGCTAAGCTTGTATCGTGTTCACTCAAATCTGTGGAGCTCCAGGATCAGTGGCGGTTCTAGAAGCTTAAATCTGGGGAGGCCCAGACATTTTCCCGGATCGATCTCATTAGTCTACTTTTTCCTCATTGTTGCAAAATGAGAAAAGTAGGCTAAAAACTATCATTGGTAAAAAAAATAGCATATTTCACTGTCACATAAATTTATTCTTCTGTTTCCACTCTGGGCAAACTGGTTCACTATATCAGAAGGGTCGTGAAGTAATTTTCCACTTAATTCTCTTTCAATTGAAAGATTTGCGAGATTGGAAAGCCTCTTTGTTGCCATTGTTGCTCTAAAATAGAATTTTATTCGTTTCACGACAGAGAAACTGCGCTCAGCAGAAGCAGATGACACAGGAAGAGTCAGCATCAACTTGAAAAATAATAGTAGCTGTGGAAAAGCAACTTCCATTTTACTAAGTTCAGAAAAAAAAGAATGAGGAAGTGTTGGGATATTTTCCTCTAAATACATTCTTAGCTTAACTGATTTCAGTCTGTAGCACCTTACGGTCTGTGAAGATTAGATTATACTTTTCACAGAACGTGAGAATATATATATTCAAAATTTAAAAAGTTTTCACTTCTTGGGTTACAGGCATCCATTGCATTGCACACAAAATCATTTTCAGTAAATCTACCCATTAACTCTTCTACCATGTTGTCTACTATTTCAAAAAGATTTCTTTTACATGTCTCTGATAATGTGATATTTTCCTCTTCTTTCTCTGCAGACTGGCATTAATGAAACGTAGTCTGAAAAGTGCTTTGGAATACTTGAGACTCTAGATTGTTTATAAACTTTCACGCCTAACGACTGAACAGAGTCACATGTAACCGCCCATAGTTCCTTAAAATAATCATAATTTCGTTTTTCTTGCAACGATTTTACAAGACCATAGATCAATCTATGTGCCCCTCCGAAGTCCACATGTTTTTGTTGTAAGAACATAGAGGCTCTATTGGCAAGCTCAAGAATATCAGAAAAGATTTGTAACACAAACATCACCTTCACTTTACAAAGCTGTTTCAACAAACCTTTTGCTTCTGCTGCCTCTTTCTTGTTAGCTGACTTTGAAAAATACTCTAGAGCTGCTTTAACTGAAGCAAAACGTTTCTGAAAATACATTACTCCTCTATATTTACATGCCCATCACGTGTCACTTTGAAGAGGTATCTCTAAAACACATTCTCCTGGATGAAGATCACTCTGTATCTCAACAAACTTTTGGTGTCTTACAGTAGATACAGACTGAAAAGCATAAATTGCTTCCAGTAAACCAAAAGTGTCCCCTACCACGTCTACAAACTGGCTTTGAAACGTCCACCAAAACTAAATTTAAGCGATGTGCATAACAATGCACGTAAACACACGGGTTATTGACCTTTTGTCGCAATAAACGTTGCGCACCGTATATCTTCCCCGACATAACCGTGGCTCCATCATGTGCTTGTCCAATGCACTTACATGGATCGAAACCCACTGAAACAAGGTACTCTAAAGCTGAATTAGCTATACTTTCAGCATTCAGTTGAGACAAATGTATAAAACCAATGAAACGCTCCTCTATAGAATATTGCCCTACATATCCGACACATACGGACATCTGTTCCACTTTACTAACAACTCTAACTTCATCCAGGATTAAGGAAACATAACCATTGTTATATTTTTTTGTCTCTACTCCAATATGTTCAACTATTATAGGTTAGCTGAGATATCAAGAAATTCATTTTGAGAATCTTTAGATGAGTAAGTTGCATTCTTTGGTAGACTGTTTACTTGTGCTTTCACTTTCTAGTTTAATTACATTTAAAATTTCATCAAAATTCCCTTTATTATTAACACTATCATCATCCGAAACTGTTTGGCGATGACCTCTAAGCCCAATGTCTTGCCGAGCACAAAGTAGCGACTTAGGCCATTGTTGCCACAGCCACTGCCATCGTAATGTACAGGCCGTAAGGCTCCTACTGTGACGTCACGCCTAGGGTCGTTATAGTCGCAGCAGCAAGTCAGTCACTTCAAACCGAATATAAATTACGCTCCCACTTCAAGACGTAGAAAAATAGCAATGCTATTTAGGGATGATTGGCACTTCCATTCGTTACCACTACATACGCCTAATTATCGCTCCGCTTGTTCGAATCCGGCCGATGTAGCTGGCATTTTGAGAGTGAACAAAATGGTACATTGCCGGTACATTTACTAGGACGTTGAAGCACACAAACAGGGCTAAATTGCAGTATTTTGACATAGAGAATAAGATTTATTCTTGGCCATTTTCTCGTTGTTCACTACTCTGAAAGGGTTTATGGAAGATGCTTGAGAAAAACCCTACATCACTCTTGGCTATTCAACAGATCACATTCTAAACTGCTCGTGGATGACAAAGCACAATGTAACCTATCTCCAACTGTAATCATTGCACAGGCCACACTCGAGGTGACTTAAACAGGGCCTATCCTAACAGCACTAATGTCCTATGACTCTATCTAACTTGTTTCTTGCATCAGGAATTTACAATGGATTGTAATCTTGAAATCAGGTATCAAGAACCTACAGTACTTACACCAGGTGCTAACAATCCCATTAATGAAAATACAGTAGCCTACACAAATGCTGCCGTGAAAACATTACCATATTCACTTGAGCTTGATCGAGAGACCATTCTCACAAATAATGTAACTTGGACTGACTTCAGCAGATACTGAATGCTGGATATCGCTTCTCTGATTTACATACGGTAAGTAACTTAGCCTCAACATTATCATATTAGAAATGTTTCCAATCCTAGCATAGGCTGACGTTTGGGAACTTCATACAATAATTGAAACCATATTAACTAACAACCTACCATCAAGGCGATTAGTTCTTCTCTCCCGAAGAATCTTATTTTCAGGGAAATGTTAACACACACTCTTGTATTCCCCGTAATGTAAAAATAATTTCTAGGAATGTTGTATATGCATTGCTTTCTTAAATTGTCGTGGTGGGGAAGGAGAAGCAAGGCACATAATCATTTCTTTCATAACACCGGTAGTTGCTATAAACAAACGTTTGACATACCTGCGACCTGGGAATGAGGTTTACTGAACTATCAACATTTTATTACCATCCAAAAAAACTTGTATGAGTCGAAATAATAAGTGATATAGAGGTCCTAACTAAAACATAACCTTCTGTGTGATTACAAACATGCAAGACAAAATTTGCGTGGATACAATAAATTACCTACAAAATGAACATTTGTTCCAGAAAATAAATAATCCTCATTCTAGATGACGGAAGTAGAAGCATTCTCAAGTATCACTTTTCACGCGGATACTCATTCATAAAAGATATAAACAACACACCACAAAGCAAAATGGTCGCCTACTCTACCCCCTACCGATCAGCTGATCACTCGATAAGAGTAGCTGCATGATGGCCTGTACATTACGATGGCAGTGCCACAGCTGAGCGGTTACGCAATATAGGCTAACCAGAGGTTTCTCGCTTAGCTTCGAAATTATTTATTATTTATTTATCGTATGATGATACAGAGTTAAAATAAAAGTTCATACATTACATATACAGTTATATACATAGTCATAAACACAAGTTCTTGGTTTAAACTTCTAAATCCAGGCCATCAATCCATTGAAATGCCTCAGAAGATGCATGATGAATGTCACCTACTGATCCTTGGAACGCTCGTTGCGGACATTCACCAACAATATGTCCGATGGTTTGCAGGGTAGCTCCACAATCGCTGTTAGCCGAAGTAACTCAACCCCATTTGTGAAGCAGGAATCCACATTTGCCTTGTCCTGTACTGATCCGGTTAATGATTCTCCATTGGCGTCTGGGGAGTTTGAAACCTTCTATCCGGTTGGAAGGGTTTTCAATCAGATGTGCATTGAATACTGATGATTCTTCCCACATAGTTGTCCATGCTTCTGAGATGTTAAATGAAGAGTCTTCAAGAAGTACTGCAGAGCGCCAAGGTGGTTTTCTTGACTTCAACCGTTGATTACCTGCTTTTGCTACATCAGTATGTATGGGTAGCTGGGGGTTCTTCTGAATGGTTTTCCAGGTCTTCAGGAGAACCTCCGATCTTCGAAGAGCTGGAGGTTGGATGTTACTTAGAACAGGTAACCATGTAGTGGGTGTGCTACGTATGCAGCCCGTAATCAGCCTCATTGTCTGGTTAAGTTGCACATCTATCTTCTTGGAGTGGACACTGTTTAGCCAAGAAGGGCAGCATTATTCAGCAACGGAGTATGACAGTGCCTGAGCAGTTGATCGTAAAGTTTGAGCGCTGGAACCCCAGGAGGTACCAACAAGCTTCTGAATGATGCTATTACGGGTCTTCACCTTTGCGGCCACGATCGTGAGATGTTGTTTGAAGGTCAAGGACCTATCAAGTGTTATCCCAAGGTACTTAGGCATGCTGCAGAACTGCAAAGTTTGTCCTCTGAATTTAACTTCTGGTTTGTAATTAGAGAACCTATTGCGTAAGTGAAATGCGGATACAACCGTTTTCTGATAATTTAGGCGGAGGCACCATTTCTTGAAATATGTGTCCAAGACTTCCAAGTCGGCAGTTAGTGTATTTTCAGCATCGGTGAAGTTGGAGTTCTAGGTTACCAAACAGATGTCATCAGCATATAGCCTATGAATTTCCTTGAAGAAGCTTCGAAATCACTGTGCCGCTATGTTCACTTACCAGAAAACTGTTTCACTTTACTATTGAAGATTTATAACATTCAGTATCAGCATGCTTTGCACGTTTTTCTCATATTCTTTTCCAATTGCAAAATCCAGATTTACTGAAAACATGTTCAGCATGCTTGAATCAGATTGAACAAAATGCCGACACAGAAAACAGCATCTTTGTTCTCAGAGTATTCAATAAATATATACCTATCAAACCATTTACTGTTAAAACTTCTGTTCTTATTGTATAGTAACGTTTGTTTATAAACTGATTTAGGCCTACATGGTTGGCATGGACCATCATAGATCGATGCACTGATATAAAATGGTACTGGTTCGTCTATATTAGAAACAGTTGCACTCACAGTTTTGTCACAGAGTTGAGGAGATATCGATGCACTTGTATCGCATGGAGGTTTGTCTACATTGGAAACTTCTGAACTTGCATGTCATAAAGTTGGGAAAAGAGTTAAATACTCTTGGTGTAAGCACTACGCATTTTAAAAATATTATATTTATACACGATTTCAATTGTGTGTTTAAATTACATATAATAAAATATATAAATCTTCAAATTGAAAGAAAAATTAACTTAATTAAATGCATTAGTTGGTTTTATATCAGATAAATTGTATCTGTAAATTATCAATTTATTAATAACCAAGGAATTTTAAAATAATTATTTCAGTAAAACTGGGGGGCCGCCCCTCCTCCCTCCCCCGGCCCAGGGCTAGAACCGCCTCTGTAGACCAGGATTCATCAGTTTCTGCCTAAACTTTGTTAATTAACCCCTTGCACTGCAGCCCATGAAGGGCCTAGGCCTACCAAGCGACCGCTGCCCAGCCATTTGGCCTGCATATATTGGGATGACGCGTGGTCAGCGCGTCGGATCCCCTCGGCCGTTAAACTAGGTTTTCGTGACCAGAGCGGTGCCTCACTGTCAGACAGCAACTCAATTGTCCTCACGAGGCTGAGTGCACCCCGTTCCAGCCCTCACGTCAGTTTCTAAAATCCCTGACGGAGCCGGGATTCGAACCCGGGGCATCCGGGTGAGAGGCATGCGCGCTACCCCAACACCACGGAGCCGGCAAACTTTGTTAATTACTTCGTTTAAATTTGTGAAGTTAGTACTTTGTCACTGCTCGTCGTAACTACTTCAAGCTGTTCTGCAGAAATAAGTTTTTCGATAATGAGAAGGGTTAAAGACTACCTCCGATCTACGTTGAGACAAATTAGACCGAATCATTGCTGTCTACTGGCTACCTACTCAGAAATGGTTGACAAGCTAGAAGACACGCGTCTTGCCCATCAGTTTGTAAACAAACATCGACGGCAGTCAGTGTTCGGGTTTTTGCTATACGTTTACAAAGGTTTTATATTCTGTATTACCGGGTGAGTTAGCCGTGGTCGTTACGGCATGACTGCTGGCAGTCGCTCACATCCGGGAGGCGAGGAGGTTCGAATCCCCCCACCGGCAACCTTGAAGATGGTCTTCTGTGGTTTCCCATCTTCCTTCCAGGCAAATGCCGGGGTTGGTCCCTAACTATAGGCCACAGCCGCTACCTTCCAACTCCTCGACCTTACATCCCAAGTTTCCTCCCCAACGGTACTTGTAGCTCACCCATTGGGTGTCCGTCTCGAAACAGCTACAAAACTGGCGAGCCGAACATGTCCTCGGACACTCCCGGCACTAAAAAGGTCATACGCTAAAAAAAAAACTGTATTCATATTCTGATTGTATTTTGTATTTTAATTAGAAATAATGAATAAAGGATTTCTGACCTTGATGTACAACATCACTCCAAATCTGCTGACATGGTTAACTATTGGTCGCTTCCCAAAGTGTCTAGTGTAGGAAATCCCTCTCGCAGGGAAGAAAGTAAAAACTAGCAGCCAGGCTCAATATATATTGGGAACGGCAGAGAGCATCGAAGAACTCCTTAGTAGGCTTGCCACGGTGGGTGAGTGGATAGCGTGTCGGTCTACTAATCCCAAGATTGCAGGTTCGCTCCTGGCCGTGGTAAGTGTTTCTTTTTTGAAAGGCGGCAAAAATACGACACGCATGTCATACGATGTTGGCATGTCAAAGAACCCATTTGAATTCAGTAGGCCGTGTTCATAATGGCAAAATTAATCTCGGGAGTTTCCACCAACACAAAGTTTCTCATTTCTCTACTAGAAAGCTCTATAGTGTTCAAGGAGCTTAGATATCTAACCTCCTTGACTTTCATAGTGATTCAAGGAACAACGAAATTCGACATGCAAGCTACCCTCTGGGTGTCAAATTACAAAGCTTGCACCCGGCACCTGAGGCCATACCATATCATTATTATTATTATTATTATTATTATTATTATTATTATTATTATTATTATTATTATTATTATTATTATTATAGTGAAGCCTCCGTGGCTTAGGCAGCAGCACGCCAGCCTCTCACCGCTGGGTCCGTGGTTCAAATCCCGGTCACTCCATGTGAGATCTGTGCTGGACAAAACGGAGGCAGACAGGTTTTTCTCCGGGTACTCCGGTTTTCCCTGTCAACATTTCATTCCAGCAACACTCTCCACTATCATTTCATTTCATCTGTCATTCATTTAATCATTGCCCCAGAGGAGTGCGTCAGGCCTCGGCAGCCGGCACAGTTCATATCCTCGCCGCTAGATAGGGGCTTCATTCATTCCATTCCTGACCCGGTCGGAGACTGGAAGCAGGCTGTAGATTTTCATTTTCATTTATTATTATAGTGGGCTTAAATCAATAATAATAATGAGGAAAGATCATCTTTGTTTTTTTTAAATGTAGCATTAGCCCTACATTGTTGGTTGGTTCCTCAGTTTAGGGGCTGCGACAACGCGGTCATGTAGCCCCGTGTACTTCGGGTGTGTGTAGAATCTGTCTGATAACCGGTGTTAATTGTGATGGCTGTATTAGTGTGTGTTATCTGTAATTCAGGTAAGGACTGCAGACGATCAATTTCAAGTAGTTCCTACTTTTTCTACCAGATGCTACCGCCAACGACACCTAGTCACGAACTTGGCTACTATATGCCACCACAACGTCACCTGGTGTCGAACTTTGGAACTAATAGAGCATTAATCAAATCTAACCTACAAATTTAGCTTCAAATAATTGTAGTTAGTGGAAGGTTCTTTTACATGCCATAAATCTATGACATAGGCCCACCGGCTTTACTTCCCCTCCGAAGGAAAGCATACTGAGGGATTTTAACGCTCTTAGAAAATCCGCCAACTTCGGCCGGGTTTGAACCCGCGATCTTGGGCATAAAAGCTCAACATGCTACCAACTACTCCACCGAAGCCACCAGCCCTACATCACCGTGTTATTTCAACCTTTTAAAGTCTTAAGTTTTTTTTAAATAATCCCTGGTAGGTAGGCAACCACAGTTTCAACAAGAAGTTCCGTAACGAACTAAAGAGCCTACTTTTCTTAAAATTTAAGATCTATGCCAATGATTAATCTATATGGATCTATCTAGAATAATGACGAAATTAAGTTGGTAATATCGAAATTTCTAATTAGTTCGAAATACTGTATACCTGGCATACTGTAGCCTAATGGAGAACTACAGTTGGCAGCCCTGGTGACTGAATATATTCTTAGTTCCATCTCCTAAGGTACAGAATACAAAATTTGGTTGAAGTCCAATGGATAGCATGGACGTTACATGCAGTTAAACATTGGATCTAATAGCGCGCGTAAAATCATGTTGGCAACAATGACATACATGTATTGGTCAGAAATAATCTGAAATAATATGATCTATTGTAGTGTCAATTTTGAATAAAATCCATTAGTTAGTATAGAAGTTACATGCATTTTAAAATTGGATCTATCAGCAGGCTTAGAATCATGTTGGCAGCACTGGCGTAGGCCTATATTAGTTACTCCAAATTAATCTAGAATGCCAGGTACTATACGTGTGCAAAGTCTAGAGCTATTGGCTTGCATACAAATAGAGACAGTATTTACTAACAGTTGGCAGCCCAGTTTAGTCTTAAGAATCGGCATATACATATCTGTTATGGTACACATAGCACACACGAAATTTGGTTGAAATCCAAATGATAGAATAGAAGTTACATGTATTTAAAGTTGGACCTCTCAGCAGGCTTAGAATCATGTTGGTAGCACTGACGTATATAAGTTAGTCCAAATTAATATAGAATGTCAGGTACTATACGTGTGCATAGTTTAAAGCTGTCGGCTGGCATATTTTCTGATATATTGGTATTTGGATAAAATAAATTGAGAGCATTTATTAACAGTTGGCAGCCCTGGTGGATCTTAATAATACGTTCAGTCATGTCCGTTTATGTACACATAGCACATACGAAATTTGGTTGAAATCCAATTGATAGTGTAGAAGTTATATGCATTTAAAATTTGGACCTATCAGAAGGCGTATATTCATTTTGGCAACACTGCGATGTATGGCCTCCTGGAAATTAAACTGCAATATTATTATCTATACGTGTGCCAATAGCTCCTATTCATACCTTCCAAGATATCCAACATGGAGCTCAAATTTCAATTGCGATTTTTCAGCAGTTAGTAGCACTGACATCATTTTCAAATATGGGCGTGAGATATTCAGGTATAGATCTTTACTCCTACCAAATTTTGTTTCGATTGCTGCAGCCGTTTTGGAGTTGATAGGGGGGGGGGACACACACAGCCAGACAGACAGACAGAAGGACAGACAGACAGACAGACAGAAGGACAGACAGACACACATTTGCCCGATCTCATAAGTCTACTTTTTCCTCATTTTTGCAAAATGTGAAAAGTAGGCTAAAAATCTTCCCGCACATTTGAGCGAGGAGTTTTACGCCCCTGAACAAGAGAGCAACAGCCTATTCAGCATAATACAGCATAATTCTGTTGTATTACCGAAGAGGGACGCTGATATGTAATAGTACATTATGCAACGAGCCTATAAAGGCAATAATTAAGACACGAGTATGTTTATAAAACGAGCGAAGCGAATTCCATTCGAATGTCTTAATTACCATTATAGGCGAGTTGCATACGACTGTTTATGTTCGACGATAATTATAACATTATTTTATTTTATTTTATTCTATGTTCGAACAGAATTATTCATAAATATCTGTCGAGATTCTGTCACTTGAATTTAGTAATCGGAGTGCAAGCGCTGAGTGTGCTTCTGTGCTATACAAGTTCTCTGGCCAACGCATGCGCTCTGTCTGCTTGTCAATGCAATATGGTTACAACAGCCTGCCGATCTGCACAATGACGTTCTAGTGTGTTTATATTAACAGCAGCATTCACTAAAATTGTCAGCGAAATTTAGTCTAATAGGTTCTTTATATCCAACAATTTTGAGTTTGTATCATTTAGTGCATTTGTTCTTTCTTTTTCTTACCAAGAGCTTTCTAAAACTCTTCTCTCTTTGTGTCTAGTGATAGTCCAGTCCTTGCACCAAACAGAGAGAGCGCATGCGCTAACTCTCGCCTCTTCTACCTGCGTGAAGAAATCTTATCTTTCCACAAGTCAGAGAGAGCTGTTCAATTCACCCCTTTCTACGAGAGATGCATCAGCTGATTAGCGGCTGACGGGCATTTAAACGTAAATGCACAAGGAAAAGAATAATGAGAACCCAAAATTAGGTTATAACTAATTAATGACAATGACATGTTTTACACGTCTTGCCACTATTTTGTTTACAGATTAATAATATTTTTTAAAGTACTATAGGTAAGAAGCAATGCCGAGCGGAGTGGCCGCGCGTCGTAACGTGCTACGGCGATGCAATCGGGAGACGAGTGGGTTCGAACCCCACCGTTGGATGTCCAGAGAATGGCTTTCTGAGGTTTCCTATTTTCACTTCCAGGCAAATACCGGGAAAGTTCGTATTCATAGAGCTCAGCCAATTCCCTCCACCTTCTTACCCAATTTTATTCTCCCTGTTTCATTTCATTTTCATTAGCTCCTCGATTGAAGTTGGCGTCTGGCCGTAAAACATACACAACTTTCATATCACCTCATCCCTGACCTCGTATCAGGAAACGGGACTGAGGGATAAACATACAAGTTACTCACTTCAGAAGGATGACACTTTTTAATATGTCTGTGTAAACTTCGGGCATGTTCATACTGCCGAACACACTCGGAACACTTAAACATTATGTAATCACAAAGCAATCAACTACTAGCTCTCACTTGTCATACCAACTAATGACTGACTTAGAACATGAGGGAAAATATACGCGTCCAAACAGTTACAGTATTAGGTTCACGATTGTCACTTCTCGCTAAAAGCAATCAACTACTAAGCTCTCACTTGTCATACCAACTAACGACTGACTTAGAACACGAGGGAAAATATAAGTAAATGCGCGCGCCCTAACAGTAAACTTACTACAGCATTATTATTTTGAAGTACCGGTACTTCATACACTTACAATAAATCATAAAATTAGAAGTCATATCGATCTTACTAGAAATTTTATTAATTAGCTAATATTTTGTAGAAACGCAATGCTAATTAGCAATATAGACATACATAAAACTATTTCCTTCTTAAATTTCTAGCGCGTAAGCTTGGGAAAGGGGAAGGGGATGTTTCATCGCAGGAAGAAGAGGAGAGGAGACGACTGGGGAAGGGAATGTGTCACCCATTGAACTCTAGGTAATAGGTAATAGGTAGGTAGTACCTACAGTTCAATGGTGTCACCGCAGGAAGTAGAGGAGAAAGTATGCGCACGGGCCCTTTCAGTCTGGTACAAGGACTGGACTACCACTAGACGCTCGTCAACTCACCTCTTCTTGCACTTGGTCCCCGAAGTAACAGTACATCCCTAGCTGAAGGAGGGCCCCACTAATGAGGCCTCCCATGCTCAACATTTGCATCAGCTTGTCCTTGCCGGGCTGTGGACACGAGAACATTAAAATAAGTATTTCATTTCTATCCACTACGAAATTGACGTCAGCGAAACAGACAGCTCAAAATTTTACAGTGCAATCCTCTGCTGAAATGTTCACGTATTGCACAAGGTTGTCTTAAGTGCCCTACAATATCTAACCTAACTGTAAAAAAACAACTTCAATTTCTTATTTACATGTTTAATACATTTTAATAGTGTTTGCAATTATTAAATAATACGTAAGTTACTTTCCTCCGTGAATATTATTCATAGTGACTAATTTTAACATGTTAGTTAGTTATTGTTGTTTAAAGTGGCGGAACTACGAGGTCATCTGCCCCTAAAAATGTTAACATGTATTGGGACATTGCATGACTCGCTATGGCAAATAAAATGTATCGTTAAATGGTGTGTTCCGTTTCTCAAGACAGATAGAGGGTTCGGGAGCAGGTCCGACGAGAGGAAGAGGCAAGTGGGGCTGTAGCCCCGGGACCCGGATTTTCTGAGGGACGCGGGGTGGTTGTATGACTTAGAGTGGACAACTTTATTTCATTTAATGTCAAAATAATTATAATAAATAATTATGAAATATTCTGATATAACTCTGTTCATTGTATATACAGCCAGTGAACAGTATTCTAAACATTACAAAGAGACCATATAATTAATTTTATAAATAACCATTGTATGTTTCGTTTCTCTTCCGGGGAAATGGCAAAGTTGCCCGAGTTGTCCATTTAATTTGTAACGTGCTAAAGTTCGAGAGTTCTTTCCGTTTCTAATTCAATCACAAAACAAATTGGCTCTTTACTTCATACTGTTCGGACCGGGAATAAGGGTTGCTCGAACAAGGGGTGTTAGTGTCTAATTTGGAAGGTGTGATCTAATGGGGTGAGTTTTTGTGAATGTGCGGGGACTTGAAAGTGGGCGTGTGAATGGGAGCTTTGGTCGGGGGGAAAGGCTCTAATGTACGGGGGTGGTGAATCGGGGGATGCCCTAATTAATTAAGCTATTAGTGCTCGGAATGAGTACTGCAGAAGAGCGTTTAACTAACAGCTCACCGTGCACGGAGCTGTTTGTCAACCGCGTGCCTCACACTCAAGGCTGTAATAATGAACCTGGCCGCTTCTTATACAGCAGTTATATTAAGTAGGCAACGAGAGATCGGGTTAAAGGGAATCGGGAAGTAAAACAAAGTGTGAAATGAACGTGTACATGAGATTATGTGTGTAAATGGTCACTGGTTTATTGGACCGTAATTGTTAATGTAGGTCCCTCTTTTTAGGGAAGTGTAACACAAATGTAATACAAGTTATTACAGTAACAGTGTGGGTGTCGATGGGTAGGAATACACTTGTAAAATCTGGTGTTAGGACTGAGACGCACACTTACCTCTAGGTGATAAATCAGGAACCAAACCAGCAGAGCCTCTGGCGGTGACAGATCCTGAGTTCCAGTTGGACCTCCTTCTTATTCGTTTCACGTTGCTTGGTCAGCATTCCTCAGTATTTAGTGTGCTAGATTCTTCCAAGTGTGCTTGTATGTAATTGGGGCAAGGTGTTGGCTAACCACGTATGTTAGGTGGCCGCCTCTTGCAGTGTTATAGAAGATGTATGGGTTTTGCTGTATTTCCAGCTTGGGGTAGTTTCTGGGGGTAGAAGAGGGTGTGGGATGTTGTGACAGAAGCGTGGTACTTGTAGAGTAGTGGATTAGTTTTAGATGTATTTGTAGATGTCCCACGTGTGGGTGTATGGTGGTTCAGTGGCGTAAGCCACCTCTCCCGTTGGGGGAGCATGTCCTGAGGGTGTAAACCCTCTGGGGCATGACAATACATTTCTGAGAGGAGTATGCCTTACTCTGTTGGTGCCAGAACACGTTCAGATGCAACGAAAATGGAACTGTTAATGCACATTGATGAAAATCCTAATGTACTGTAAAAAAAAAAAAAAAAAGGAAAGGAGGGTGGCTGAATAACTAAAAATTTCACGGATGATGATGTTTGAAGTTTTAAGGGGTCGGGGGGACAGCGAGGAGCTTTTCTATTCGTGGGAGGTTGTTAAAATTTGCAAGCCTAATACCGTAATTCCAAAATTATATCCCAGGTTGAATATAAATGGAGGGGCCCGGAAGACCTTGTCCTAGGGCCCGTGTTCGCTCTCTACGGCCCTGTTCGGGAGTAAGAACTCTCTCGTTGGATGAAAACAATAATAACATTTTATAAATTCGCCTGCCAAAAGTCAGGGGATAGCTAGTTAGTTAGTTATTGTTGTTTTAAGGGGCGGAACTACGAGGTCATCTGCCCCTCTTAACACAGATTAAAGAATACACATTTGGAATTGAATTTAAAATTTTGAGGTGGACGCCTAAATTTAAAAAGACCAAAAATTAATAAAACAAAAACAAAAACATTAAATAAAAAATTAAAAATTATAAAAATAAACAAAAATTACGGAAAAACAAAACATTATCATTCAAAAACGAACAAGTCGTTGAGTCAATTTATACTGGAAAATTTAAATTCCTGGCCCTAACCCACTCTCTCTTATAAAGCTTATAACGCGATCAGCAGCCACCGCGTCATCGGCTAATATACGTTTGAGTGTCATCTGCAAACCAAGGTTTCTTCGTAAGTCAGCAAGATCCACACACTCAGTGAAAATGTGGGCCACGGTGAAAACGGCTCCACAGGTACAAAATGGGGGGTCTTCCTTTCTCATCAGATACGAGTGTGTGGATCTTGTATGACCTATCCTTAGCCTACACAAAATGACGGACTCTCTCCGTGACCGGAAAGAGCTCCGCCACACGCGAGTAGTTCCCTTGATCGCTCTCAGTTTACTGGGCAGTGGGTCAGCTAGCCACTGACTTTCCCAAAATGCCAGAACTTGTAGGCGTAACCGAGAGCGAATATCTCTAGCGGGTACCTCCATTGGTCGAGGTGGTAGTGGTACCGCCTCTTTTGCAGCTTGATCAGCTAACTCATTTCCCGCAATTCCCATGTGGCTTGGAAGCCACAGAAAGGTGATTCGAGTGTCAGCGAGGCACAGCCCGGCTAGTAGGTCGTGGATTCGCTGCACTAGGGGGTGTTGCGGGAAACATTTATCAATTGACTGCAACGAACTCAAAGAGTCGGTACACACGAGAAAGTGGATTCGTGCATCCTGTAGTGCAAACTGCAGAGCTTCATAGATGGCAACGAGCTCCGCAGTAAACACACTACAGGCCTCAGGCAAAGAGATCTTGGTATTTGCACCATCAATAACGATAGCACTGTGTAACTGAATGACTCGTGGCGCCACCACAGAAAATGGCGTTACACGACCTACACCAGTTTTAGCTGTGCACAGGCGGTCGTTTATTTCGGATTGCCTGTTGTTCACAAGCTCTAGGTAAGGCAAAGTGAGTTATCCTAGTTCAAACAGAGCATAGTTGTAGGTACGAGAAGGATGGGACACTCGGTTTCAGAAGTTGTGGGGTCTTTCAATATTCCTGGATCCACAGTGTCACGTGTGTACAGGGAATATCAAAATCAAGCCATTACGATCTACTGTGGGGAACGCAGTGGCCTTCCAAGGCTATTTGATAATCGTGACCGGCGGAAGTTGGGAAGAATTGTTCGTATTTTAACAGAGTAAAAATAGCCCAAGGTCGCAGGTTCAAACCCGGCGAAGTCGTCGGATTTTTTAAGAGCAGTAAAAATCCCTCAGTATACCTTCCTTCGGAGGGGAAGTAAAGACAGCGGTCCCATGTCAAAGATTTATGGCATGATAAAGAATCTTCCACTAATTACACTTGTGTGAAGCTAAATTATGGATTATATTTGAATAACGCTCTTAGGTTCCAACGTTCGTCGCCAGGAACCGATTGCGGTGGCATATAGTAACAAAGTTCAGAACTAGTCGGTCGTTGAAGGTGGCGTTTGGTAGCAAAAGTTGGAACTACTTGAAAATCGAATGTCTGCAGTCC
Organism: Meconema thalassinum; assembly: GCA_946902985.2. Classification (NCBI taxonomy): domain Eukaryota; kingdom Metazoa; phylum Arthropoda; class Insecta; order Orthoptera; family Tettigoniidae; genus Meconema; species Meconema thalassinum. The sequence continues at coordinate 899,333,689 of OX336390.1, forward strand.
TTACTTGAATTTTAAAAAAGATAAAACACACTAATACAGCCATCACAATTAACACCGGTTATCAGACAGATTCTACACACACCCCAAGTACACGGGGCTACATGACCGCGTTTTCGCATCCCCTAAACTGAGGAACCAACGAACAATAAGAATACTTGTTCAGATCACAGACACTTTCAATGCAGGAGATGTCAGACGTGTGTCTAGCAGATCTGTGCAACATTCATTACGGTAGCTTCCATGTGGAAGCAGAAGACCCTCCAGATAGCCCCTGTTGACAGCACAACACCGGACACAACGCCTCACTTTGGCTCGTGAGGTTGCTAATTAGCCCCTGGAGGACTGGAAACATGGTCCAATTAGTCACGATTCAGGTTGTTTGGGCTGATGATGGGGTTCGAACAGTGGTGGCCGGTAATAACGTTGCAATGTTGCACAACGACCATAATTCTTTAAGAAAAACAACCGTAATAATAGTCTTAGTAATAAAAGCTGTACATTTCCTTTTATATGTATAGGAATTCATAATTTTGTTCTTTAATACAGAAATCCAGGAAATCCTATTAGTAAGTTACTGTGAACTAGGAATGTCTGTTTCGCGGGCTTATAGGCCGAGTTCTAAGGACACTGTTCTTAGAACACGGCCTATAAGCCCGCGAAACAGACATTCCTATTTCAACGCCGGTCGTGAAAGTCAGAATTTTTACTTTACTGTGAACTGTCTGAGAAAGCGAAGCGCGCTGTCTAAGAGCGCTCGTCCATTTGGTCGTTGCCAGCCCCGAGCACCGACCAGATCTCAATAGTGAAGGGTATGGCAGAGATGCTAGAACGAGTAAGTTCTATCCCAACAGCTAACTCGGCTGGTCGTTGCCCAAGCACCGACCAGATCTCAATAGTGAAGGGTATGGCAGAGATGCTAGACCGAGTAAGTCCTATCCCAACAGTTAACTCGGCTGGTCGTTGCCCGCTGATTGCAACAAAGGAGCCGAGGCACGGACGGAGACATCCGAGATGCTCCGTCAACTGCCGATACTATGTCTTGCAATGTAATTTGCGCGTACTTGTGACACACGCGGTTCTTTCTTGCCCTTGTGTATAGCTCGTTGTTTTATTCTCGTGAAGTTTTTCATGTAGACTAACTTATAATCAATTTAATCTGATGATGATGTGGTTCTATGAACTGCGGAATTCGTGATGAATGATACATTCGTTTTACAGCGCATTTGAATACAGTTTTCTCTGATATCAAGCAGTCTTCTACCCCACCACCTCCCTACCACGTTAATGAAAATAGTGCAATGCCCAGAACAATTATCCGCCAGCCGCCACTGGGTTCGAATACAGTGCAAGTCTAATGAGGCCATGGATCCCAGTTGTCAACAACGCACCAAGTGGGCTACTGGTGGTTCCGTAATGGTGTGGAGTGTGTTCACGTGGCATGGGTTGGGTCCACTTCTCCATCTACCCACAAAACTCTCCTTGGTGATCATCGGACTTCAGTGTTCCTGATATGTTGGGATGTTCCAACAGGATGATGCGCCATCCTATCGGGCTGCGGAGGTTCGTGACTGGCTCGAAGAACATTCAGGAGAGTTCCAACAAATGGGGAGGGCAGCACGTTTCCCCCAATCGAGCATTTGTGGGACGTGTTGGAGAGAGCCATTTGTAACCTCGATCGTGCACCTGGAAATACCAAGGTACTTCGGGCAGCTATTCAGACAACAGAGGTCTTCCGTCCAATTCGGGGACGTGGTGGAGAGACATTCGCAACCAAGATCGTGCACCTGTAAATACCAAAGAACTTCGGCAGCTATTCAAACAGAGGTCTTCCGTTCAATTCGGGGACGTGGTGGAGAGAGACATTCGCAACCTAGATCGTGCACCTGGAAATACCAAAGAACTTCGGGCAGCTATTCAAACAACAGAGGTCTTCCGTTCAATTGTGGAGTCCACGTCACGTCGAGACTTCACTTTTTCAGGCTAGAGGGAAGTAGTGTGTTTTGGCCGGTTCAAGGCCCGCCTCCACCTTCCCACCTCACAAGATGGCGGCGGCGCGATATCTCTCGAACGCATGGTCGGATTTTGACGAATGAGGTGTCATTGAACTCGGGCTGACACCCCCTTTCCAATGGACAACATATTTCAACCCCAAAATAAAAACCTACCCCTACTAGGGGGTGAAATTGTAATTTTTTAGAGAATCTCTCTTTCCAATTGCAACATGTGAGAGTTTGAATGCCGATATGGATTTAAACGTTGTTCTACATAAAGTGCATGTGTTCGGTGGATAGCCACTATGAATTAACATGCTTGGTTTTGTTTTTACGCATGCCCACTCATGGCTTTTGTAAGAGGGTGGGAGAGAGGATCCCTATGGATGGGTTATTGTTGACGGGTCATTGTTGGCAGGTCATTGATGACAGGTCCTTGTGGACAAGTCCTTGTGGACGAGTCCTTGTGGACAGGTCCTTGTGGACGAGTCCTTGTGGACAAGTCCTTGTGGACGAGTCCTTGTCCCTTTGGACTGATCCCTTTGGACCGGTCCCTTTGGCTTGGTCCCTATGGACTGGCTCATGAATTTATTTAAATTATGTCAAAGGGTCTAACTACATTTGTGTGTGTTGAACTGACGTTGTTCACCACTAGTATAATGTGATAACGATATGAAAGTAAAGTGACGAAATACATGTGAACATACAAGGGATCTAACTTGGTGGATGGATGTGTTCTAACGAGTCATTTGTAGTTGAAAGAGAATAATACATGTTCTTAAGATGTTAAAACTGAGGAGATGGTACGTGCAGTAAGACGTCTTGTTACTTCCTGTGTCATATTACAGACATGACAGAGAGCGCGCAGATCTGTTGCTATGACTAACACTGCAGTAATTTGAAACCGCAAGTGTTCATTAAGACAATGGATGATGATCATGCAAAGTTAGCAGTTATTGGATATTACACAGGTGTTCCTTCCGGTGTCATGTTGCTGACATACCAGAGAGCGCACACTGCTGTTGCTATGACTGACGCTGCAGTAATTTGAAACCCCATATGTTGATTAAGACAATGGGGGATGATCATGCAAAGTCAGCAGTCATTGGATACCACACAGGTGTTCCTAGTGTACTTTGGACTCTCAACTGTATTGGGAAAGGAATTGCAATGATCTGCAAAAAACTGCTGACACGAGCGATGAGAGTTTATATAAGAGGGGTGTCACATATCTCCCTACTGTCAGTCTTTATTACTCGCTTTGAGTGAACAGTGCTCTATTACTGCTCAAGATTTGGTAGAAAATCATTAAATTATTTTGCAAGGTAAGTAATTATTAATGGATTGTAGTCTTTTATTACTAATTGATGTTGAAGTTATTGATTGGAATGTATTTATTGATTGATTGATTAATTGATTGATTGATTTGTTTACAGATAATTGGGTACCTGTAGGATATCAGATTCCTACAATCTGTTCATTCAGTGACAGCAGTTGATCAATTATAAAAAGGTAAGTGCCCCTCTAATAACTTTTAAACAGCTAGAGTATTATTTTTCCAATGTTCACCACTACATGTCAGTGAAAATGGTGTATTTAGCAGTAAAAAGTTGGAACTACTTGACCATGATGTGTAAAGCTAAATTTGTAGGTTAGATTTTGATTACCACTCTATTAAGTTCGAATGTTCATTGCTAGGTGTCAGTGACAGAGGGAATATTTAAAGTCTTAACCTCAGTTCACTTAACTTTACCTAACTTAACCTTGTCATGTGACATGTTTTACAAGTTTAAACTTGTTTTAAGACTGACTATGACGTCACACTTAGGTCACTTAACTGGCGATCGCTGGTTTCCAATATGTGACATGTTCTACAAGTTTAGACTTGTTTTAAGACTGGCTATGACGTCACACTTAGCTCACTTAACTGGTGATCGCTGGTTTCTATCACGTGACATGTTCGACAAGTTTAGACTTGTTTAAAGATTGGTTATGACGTCACACTTAGCTCACTTAACTGACGATCACTGGTTTCTATCACTCTATCATGTTCCAATGTTCACCGCTAGGTGTCAGTGACAGTGGTATATAGTAACCCCCAGTTAGAACTACATGAAGTTAGACTTGCTAGGAGTTCACAGATGATCGATTTAAATACCCTGCTATAACCATTGACTGGAATGTAATTAAACTATTTATATTGTACTTTTGTTTATCATTTATTAACATTTATGATTTCTTTCTTTTATAGGTAATTTCGAAAGGGATCATCATGTTCAAGTGTGGTGACTGTAAGAAACAGTTCTCAAGACCTGACAGCCTTCAACGACACGCAAATGTTAAACATGACATTAAAATGTTTGTGTGCAGTCATTGTGCTACCACATTTAACAGACAAGATAATCTTGCACGTCATGTAATTTTAATGCATGTTAGTTCAGCACCATTTTCATGTTCAGTTTGTGAACTTGGTTTTTCTGCTGTAAAGCGATATCAATCCCACATGGTTGAAGTGCATGGTGAACAACAAGAATTAAAAACTGTAAAACCAACAACTAGCATGGAACCTTTAAATGAATGTAATGCTCAAAAGCGTAAACGTTCTCAAGATTGTGAAAATAGTTGTGCATCAAAAAGAAAGAAGAATGGTGAACCTTCAATAACACATTGTGATGTATGTAATATTGATATACCTTCTTCAACCATTCATGGACATTTACGCAGTATTCAACATAAAAATAACACTTGCCATGAAAGAAATTCTGGAAATGTTCAACAAATTGGTAGTGCATTTAAAAGTCGAATTGCTAGTTATAGACTTCATAGTGAAGAAAAAACTCAAAGTATTGAATCATTTTTAAAAAATGTTCAACCTACTGTGCTTGGCTTGGTAGGTAATGTTTTATTAGAGCATAAAACATTTAAAATGAATTTTGAACTTTTTGGCCTCTATGTAAAAACTGGGAGCGAAGGTGAAATTACGGATATCAAATCTTTTAATACAAAAAACGTAATTGTTAGTGAATCAACTAATATTAGTGATATATATCAAAATATTTCAAGTGCTCTCATCGTGAAGAGTGAAGAGTTCCAGGAAAGGGAGTCGGGCTGGGCATTGGTTGAAGTACTTTATTTAGAAACCAACATGAATAAATATAATCCCCTTCGAGCATCATCATACATTGATTTGCCAGCATGGATCAAACATAAGAAAGCTGTTGTGAACGTTATGAATAATGATGACGCATGATTTGCATGGGCTGTAACCTCAGCTCTCCATCCAGCAGAGGAGCATCTGTATAGAACATCACATATCCTCACTATTCCTCAGTGTTAGATTTAAAAGAAATAGAATTTCCTAAGGCGATAAAAAACATTCAACGTTTTGAAGAGCTGAACAATGTAAGTATTAATGTTTATGAAATTGAAAATAAGAGTATAGTAGGTCCTCTATATTATACTCAGGAAAAAAAGGATATTCATGTAAATTTATTTTACATAACTAAAGGTGAAAATGCCCACTATTGTTGGATAAAACATTTAAGTAGACTTGTTGGTAGTCAGATAACAAAAAGAGAACATAAGAAGTGGTTGTGTGATGGCTGTTTGCTCTATTTCAGAAAAGAGGACCAACTAACTCAACATCAAAAATGGGGGTGTAATCATGTTCGTACGGTATTACCGACTCCTAAAAATAACATTCTAAAATTTAAGGATTATGAGAAACAGCTTCGAGTACCATTTGTTATATATGCTGACTTCGAGGCTTTGCTAAAACCATTTAATACATGTTCATCGAATCCAGCCCAACCTTTCACCAACACTACTCACATCCATGAACCTTTTAGCTTTGCATATTATATTAAATGTAGTTATGATGACTCTTTAAATAAGTTTGAGCTCTATAGAGGACCTGATGCACCTAAAGTTTTTATGGAAAGGCTTGAGAAAGATGCCGTCCGTATATCCTCTATTTTAAATACGATCATTCCAATGGAGCCACTAACTTCATTAGAGCAAATGAATTTTGAAACTGAAACTAATTGTTTTATATGTGGTGAATGTTTATATACAGACAGGGTTCGCGATCATGACCATTTAACAGGAAAATATCGTGGTGCGGCTCACCAAGAATGTAATTTAAATTATAGAGTAAGTAAATTCATTCCGGTCATTCTACACAATGGTAGCAAATACGATAACCACTTTATCGTTAAAGAATTTGGAGCTTCAGATGTGAAAATTGATGTTATTGCAAATAATAAGGAACAATACATATCGTTCACAAAATACATCAAAACTAGCAATAAAAAACCATTAAACTGTGATTTTTAGATTCATTCCGCTTTATGTCGAGTAGTCTTGATAAGCTGGCTAGTAATTTAAAATCAGATCAGTTTCATGAAATTCAACGTGTCTTTCCTAAAGAAGATGATTTTAATTTCATTCGTCAAAAGGGTATATTCCCTTGTTGTTTGTTTGAGTCTTCAGTCTTTTGACTGGTTTGATGCAGCTCTCCATTCCTCCCTGTCCTGAGCTATTCGTTTCATCTCTACATAGCTCCGACACCCTACATCCGAGGCAATCTGTTTAACATATTCTAACCTTGGTCTACCCCTACAGTTTTTGTCCTCGACCCTTCCTTCCATTACTAAGCTTGCTATTCCTGGGTGTCTTAGTATGTGTCCTACCAACCTATCTCTTCTCTTCATTAGCAGTCGCCAGAAACATCTCTCCTCTCCCACTCGTCTTAATACCTCTTTGTTTGTAACCCTATCTACCCTTCTGATCTTCATCATTCTCCTGTAACACCACATTTCAAATGCTTCAATTCTCCTCTTTTCTGCTGCAACAATAGTCCAAGTTTCACTTCCATATAGCGTCACGCTCCAGACAAAGGCTTTCAAAAATGACTTCCTAATACCTAAATCTATATTCGATGTCAGCAGATTCCTTTTTTGTAGAAATGCTTTCTTTGCCTGAGCCAACCTACTTTTAATATCCTCTTTGCTTCGTCCATCACTGGTTATTCTGCTTCCTAAGTAACAGAAGTCTCCTACTTCCTTCAGCTATTCACCTGCCAATTTGATCTCCATAGAAGTTTCTGATTTATTTCGGCTGCATTCCAGTATTTTTGTTTTACATTTATTAATTTTCATCATGAATTTTTTCCGTAAGACGGAGTCCATACCATTCAAAAACTCATTCAAATCCTCAGGCTTGTCGGCCAAGATGACGATGTCATCAGCAAATCGCAGAGTTGAAATTATTTCTCCTTGAATCTTCACTCCCACTTTAAATTTTTCTCTAATTACCTTCATTGCTTGTTCAATGTAAAGATTGAAAAGTATGGGTGATAAGTTGCAGCCTTGCCTTACACCTTTCTGAATACCAGCTTCTCTCTCATGTCCTTCAACTCGAATGACTGCTGTCTGGTTTCTGTACAGATTGTATATCACCCTCCTATCCCTGTACTTTATTCCAATCGATTTCAAAATGCCAAACAATTTAGTCCAATCAACGTTATCAAAAGCCTTTTCTAAGTCTACAAAAGCCATGAACGTTCTCTTATCTTTCCTTATTCTACCTTCCAAAATCAGCCTAAGACTTAGTACAGCTTCCCTTGTTCCTACATTTCTCCTGAAACCAAACTGGTCTTCACCCAACTCCGTTTCTATCTGGCCTTCAATCCTCTTGTAAATTATTCTAGACAGGATCTTTGAAGCATGAGTAATCAAGGTGATTGTACGGTAATCTTCACATCTGTCAGCTCCCACTTTCTTTGGTATAGGGATGATTACATTCTTCTTGAAATCAGAGGGTACCTCACCTGTCTCATAAATCCTACACACCAAGTGAAATAACCTGATCAGACCTTCATCTCCTATGCAGCGTAGCAACTCAATCGGTATATCATCTATGCCTGGTGCTTTGTTCCTGCTTAAGTCTTCCAAAGCTCTATCAAATTCTGATCTCAATATTAAATCTCCTTTCGCATCCTCATCAATTTCCTCCTCCCTTTCCATTACATGATTATCAATCTCCTTTCCCTTATACAAACTCTCTATGTAAGCTTTCCATCTCTCAACCTTTTCTTCCCTATCTGTTAGAGGCTTTTCATTTGTGTCCTTAATATTACAGCACTTAGTCTTCTTTTCCCCAAAAGTATTCTTAATCCTTCGATAAGCTGTGTCTACTTTTCCTAATTTCAGACAATTTTCTATACCTGCACATTTCTCTTTCAACCATTCTTCATTCGCTTCCTTGCACTTCTTGTTAACCTCATTTCACAGACGACTGTATTCTGCTTTCCCCATATCATCTCTTCGATTCTTGTGTTTCCGCCTTTCATCCATCAATTCTAGTATATCCTGAGTGATCCACGGTTTTCTACCTATTCTTTCTTTCCTACCAATGTTTTCTTCTGCGGATTTTGTTATTTCATTCTTCAAAAGTGAAGTTTGTTTAGGGTTTTTCATTAGTCCTTCCTTTATACTCTTCTTGAATCTTTCGTTTACATCCTTCTCTTTCAGTCTGTCTATTGCCCACCTTTTTGGCTTTTGACTTTTCTTCAGTTTCTTCAACTTTAATCTGCATTTCATTACAACCAGATTGTGATCAGAGTTTATGTCAGCACCAGGATATGTTTTACAATCCAAAATCTGGTTTCGAAACCTCTGCTTGACCATAATGAAGTCGATTTGGTAACGCCCTTTATCTCCTGGTCTCATCCATGTGTATATTCTTCTATTGTGGTTATTGAATAAGGGGTTAGCTATGACCAATTCATGCTCGGTGCAGAATTCTACCAGCCTGCTTCCTCGATCATTCCTTTCACCTAATCCGAAATCTCCTACTATCTTCCCTTCTCTCCCTTTTCCTACCACAGCATTCCAATCTCCCATTACTATAACATTTTCATCACCCTTGATATACCTCAGAATTTCGTCTATTTCTTCGTAGACCTTTTCAACATCCTCATCATCAGCTTGACTGGTAGGCATATAGACTTGTACCACTGTGGTTCAGGTAGGTTTAGTATTGATTTTTGCTACAATAATCCGTTCACTATATTGCTCATAATATTCCACCCGCTGTCCAAGTTTCCTACTCAATATGAAGCCAACCCCTGCTTGGCCATTGTTTGATTTAGTGCTAATGACCCTATAGTCTCCTGACCAAAAGTCCTGTTCTTCCTGCCAGCGCATTTCCCTAATCCCAACCAAATCCAACCTCAACCTATCCATTTCCCTTTCTAAGTTTTCTAACCTTCCACATCCTAGCAGACTTCTAACATTCCACGCTCCGATCCGTAGAATGTCAGATTTCCTCTTTGTCACTTCTGTGATGTTAACCCCCTCTCGAGTAGTCCCCACCCGGAGATCCGAACGGGGGACTAGTTTACCTCCGGATTGAAATTTTACAAGGGAGGAGGCCATCATCACATGTAATTATGCATAGAGAGGTGCATATCCTCGGGAATAGAATACGGCTGTAGTTTCCCTTATGAATATATTAACTGTGTGGAACGTCTTGAGGAGTGTTGTTTACCACCGAAAAATGCATTTTACAGTTCCTTAAACACAAGTCATATCAGTGATCAGGAATATTTACATGCACAACGTGTATGGGCACAGTTCCACATTCAAACTTTAGGAGAATTTTCAGACATATATTTGAAGACAGATGTGTTGTTATTAGCAGATGTTTTTGAAAATTTTCGGAATGTTTGTATGAAAACTTATGACCTTGATCCTTGTCAGTATTTCACAGCTCCTGGGTTAAGTTTCAGTTCAATGTTGAAAAAAACGAAAGTAAATTTAGAATTAATGACTGATATAGACATGATCAATTTTATAAAATCATCAATTCGAGGTGGATTAAGTCAATGTAGTGGACGGTACTCTAAAGCGAATAATAAATACATGCCTAGCTACAACCCTTGTGAAGAGTCAAAGTATATTGTCTACCTCGATGCAAATAACCAATATGGTTGGGCTATGAGTCAATATCTACCACTGAAAGATTTTCGCTGGCTGACACAACCTGAAATTGATGTCTTACATGTTGACACTCTTAATGATAACGATGATAAAGGATATATTTTAGAGGTAAATCTTGAGTACCCTAAAGAGTTACATGATGATCATAATGATTTACCATTTTGTCCTGAGAATATGAAATCTCCATACATCACATCACGAACAAAAATGTTAATTGCTAATGTAAATGATAAATGTAAATATGTAATACATTATCAAAACTTGAAACAGTGTCTACAGAATGGATTGAAATTAACTAAAATTCATCGCGTATTGCAATGTCATCAATCAGCATGGCTCAAACCGTATATTGATCTAAACAATAATTTAAGAACGCAGTCAACAAACGCGTTTGAAAAAGATTTTTATAAACTCATGAATAATAGTGTTTTTGGAAAGACTATGGAGAATGTTGATAAACGAGTTGATGTAAAGCTGATAACAAAGTGGGAGAATGATGGTAAAAGGTATGGTGCGAGCAACTTAATAAGCAAGCCTAACTTTCATAGCTGTTCAATTATTCATGAGGATTTAGTTGTAATACAAATGAATCGTCTTAAAGTAACTTACAACAAACCCATATATGTGGGTTACACCATTCTGGAATTATCAAAAACACTTATGTATGAATTTCACTGTGATTATGTAAAGAAAAACTATCTTGATAATGCTAAATTACTCTACACAGACACAGATTCTTTTATTTATGAGTTTAAAACTGATGATTTTTACGAGGATATCAAAACTGAGCTAAATAGGTTTGATACAAGTGACTACCCCAAGGATAATATTTACCATTTACCTCTAGTAAACAAGAAGGTTCTTGGGAAATTTAAGGATGAATGTGCTGGTGTTATTATAGACACCTTTGTAGGCACAAAATCTAAATCATACAGCTATATGACAATTGATGATGTAGTAGTAAAAAAAATTAAAAGGAGTGAAAAAGAATGTTGTTAGTAAAGAGTTAGATATAAGTGATTATAAAAACTGTATAGTTAGTAACCCACCTGTATTATATAAGAAAATGTGTGTATTTAGAAGTAAAAATCATCAGCTACATACCAATTTGTTGAACAAAGTTGCTTTAAGTAATGAAGACAACAAACGATTCATTATACCCAACACATTTAATACTCTTGCTTGGGGAAACAGTCGTATTGACGACTATTACTTTACTTAAGTCTAATTATCACTATATTGTAATATTTGTAGTGTGTTTTATATTGTAATATTTTTTGTAAAAACTGTAAGTAGAATGTATAATGTTAGGCTACAGTAGTTTAGTAAAAATAAGATAAGTAATACATTTTAGTGTAAAATGTTTGCTTTTGTATATTACGAAAGAGATTTTAAAAAATTTACTGAATGTGTGAACTAAACAAGGGGAATGTAAAAAATGTAAAGTGGAAATTGTAAATATCCATGTGTGAAAAAGTGAAATGGCTATCACCATTTTAAAATTAAAAAGACATTCTAATCTGGTAAACCTTGTTTTTTATTTCACAACAACAAAAATGTACAGAATGTGTAAACTAAACAAGGGAATTTAAAAAATGAAAAGTGGAAATTGTAAATATTCATGTGTGAAAAAATGAAATGGCTATCACCATTTTTAAAAATTAAAAGATATAGTGATTTAGTGAACCTTATTTATATTTCACAAAAAAATGTACAGAATGTGTGAACTAAACAAGGGGAATGTAAAAAATGTAAAGTGGAAATTGTAAATATTCATGTGTGAAAAAATGAAAATGAAGAAATGACTATCACCATTTTTAGAATTAAAAGACATTGTCATCTGGTAAACCTTGTTTTTATTTCACAACAACAAAAATGTACAGAATGTTTAAACTAAACAAGGGGAATGTAAAAAAAATGTAAAGTGGAAATTGTAAATATTCATGTGTGAAAAAAATGAAATGGCTATCACCATTTTTTAAAATATAAGACATTGTGATCTTGTAAACCTTGTTTTTATTTCACAACAAATAGAGCTTTACAAAAATAGAATACAAAGTAATACCAATTCCTCAATCCTTTTCAATGTCCATGTCCACTCATTATTAACTTTCCTTTTGTAACACTGATCACAATGACGACTGCCAACCTCTCTCCCACTGAGACATCACAGAATGTCAAACGTTGTTTAGCTTTTCAACGATACTTTATCCGCTACACGTCTTAATGCAGAATGACTGTGGTGATAAGAAAGGTGCATGCTTGATCCAAAGGATTAATAGGTATATCACTATGCTGCAAAGGTTCTTCAAGACAAGTTCCAGGACTACACAAATAATAACCAGGTAGGTAGATTTCGAAAGTCAAGTATTGAATTACTTTGTTAATGACGCCATTGCCAGTACAGGTCTGGCATATCCTTTTCCATCGATAGTAAAAAGGTTTGATCTTCCTCCTCCTCTGTGGATGATGTTTGTTGTTGCTGCTTTTTTTCTCCATTACTCCCGTGGTATGAGGAAACAAAGTCTTTACACTGACTTTTATGACCATGATACAGTTTGACTAGCTGACAAGTAGCACACTGTCGCATAGAGGGTATTTTTGCCATAGCCACTTGCTTATGGTGATCATAATCCGTACATGGTTGCAATTCACTTAACACAGGGTCTTGAGTCCATGATTTTGGTACATGTTGCCAGATTTCTTTCACTGCATTTGCTGCGACATAATAAATGAATGATTTTGGAAGAGCCAATAATTCTTCTTTAGTAAAACTGTCTAGTTTCTTTTTACACACAAAGAACTTTCCAATCGCTTTATCGGTAGCATCCCCTTTCTCCATGGTATCACGTTGATGTTTACACGTCGCTTGTAGAAATCTCACTGGTGTCATCCACAGGTAAACCTTTAGTTTTAATTTTATTTAACAACTCCCAGCAGGCATTGGTGGATAGCCAATGAAACAATTGCCACACCTGTGCCAAGGCTTTATGGGTAATATTGTCACAGGGGCAGCGATCCATGAGTGTTTGCAGCGATGGACAGCCCATGTCCATTAAATCGATACATTGACAGTAAGACGCTAAAAATTGTTGTAGCCATTGACGTTTCTCACTACCTTTCACAAATATTACATGGGCAGAAGACAAGTGGGCTTTCATGACCATGTCCAGGTGCTTATATGAAATGGTTCCTTGCTTCCAGTCTAGTTGCATATGAGTTTCAATCCACTGGGTTTCTTTACGGTCTTTATCACACAACAAATCAAACGCATAAGGTGGTTTAAACACCAAATGAGTAGCTTGTGATATCCAAAAAGTGGAACAATCGATGATGGCCACTTCTTTAAATATAAATTTGTTATCTCCAATTTTAAACCCTTGACAGTCGACAATCAGTGTACGCAACATGTTCACTCTTGTCTGGATCAAGTCCAACTGACCACAGACTGACAATTGTTCAGTAAAGTGTACCCATGTCATTTACTTACATTCCATTCTAGTAAAAGAAAAGAAAAACATCGAGTAGTCACTATAGAGGTTAGGATATGACAGGGGGGGGCATAAGAAATAATAATATAACAACAACAACCAATTTTTTTTATTTCATTATTTTATTAGCATAACAAGTTTTACATTCTTTTTTTCATTCTAGGATAGAGGCGGTACCATCTCATACAACAAAAAAGTATTTTGTGTTTATAGTGTCCATAACACCGATGATATTCTAATGTCTCTAAACTGGGTGTTTTTGACTGTGAGCTGTTCACTGAAGCACTGTTGACACCATAAAGTCCACACGTATCATAACTTTTTTCATCACTCAGAGGCATGAATGAGGGGTAACTTGAATGACAGGGTATATTACCCACCTCCATTCTGCACAGGTAGGGGCAGGTAGGTGACCAGCGCTGATGTTCCTGCATGGGTTCATCGCTCTCTTGCCATTGGTCTAAGATGATGGGACAAAACACACATTTCACTTCATCTCTTGTTTTTAAATAGTAGAATCCAGCGGCCACTAAGGCTTGAGGGTTTATAAAAGGCACCGGCCACGTCGCAAAGGTCTTGAAACGCTGTTCCTCAGATTTTAAATTCATGGATGTAACTTCTCTTGAGGCTTGAAAGCAAGACATGACTGAGTGGTTTGATGTGGGTTGACCTGCTATTTATACACTTGTCACTTGGTTGGACAGTGGATAATAGTTGACTTGTTTGTGATGAATAATCAAACAGTAGGCCGTGGTATTGGCTGGAACATTGTCATGCGTTTCAAAATCTAGTCGAATGTCAATATTGGATGGTTTGACAGACTCTTCCAAGTAGGAACAGTCAAAGACAATCAGTGGCGCTCTTGTCTTAAAAGCTTGGGGTGACAACATTGGACAATTCTCTTTTTGATAATACGACCATCTAAATTTAGAAAACAAGTCGTACAGGGGGGCAAACTTATTTTTTGAAAAATCTAAATCCAGCCCTTCATAGGGAAACACAGCACCGTTGAGGAAAAGGCGTGCATTTCTCAATTGCAGGTGATCAAATTGCGTGACATCTTTGGTTTGTTGATACTTGCGATTCGTTTGAAAACCCACAATCATGTAGAGATGTCTCTCTGTATAGCGGGCTGTTTTTATAGACCAACTGTGTGTGTTGGTGGTGGGCAATAACGGGTACTCATGGAGTGCCCAGCTTCTAAATTCCATGGGTAGAGGTATATCTCTCTTTACCATTTTGAGTATGTCCAGTTTTTTGCTATCGTTAAGGGTCACATGAGGCACTTTCCATAGCAAGCGTTGTAGTTGAATTTTTGAATCAATGGGGGCATTGTCGACTCCCTTGAGTGCATTATTATCACTCCTGTCTCTCACCAGATAAAGCACTTGCCTTGCGTTGACCACAATGCGCTGGTGATCTTCAGCAAAGCCTAAAATCAGTTTAAGAGGTAAATATCCAGTGAAGGTGCCATCAGTGTGTACCATCCAGTCATTGGTTGAGTCAGGGCACCAACCCGCCATGCAAAGTGTTTTAGCTTCTTCCTCACTATAAGAGGGATATAGTTTCATGACACTGGAAATACCCACATTTCGAGTGCTATCCACCACGATATCGTTAATGACATAACGTACTTCAGAAAACATGAAGGCGAAAGCATGGTTGGCTAACTTGGATGTAGTGGGTGTAGAACCATCGGCTTTGGTGAGCCGACCTTCAATCTGAATAACACTTTCATGCGGTAGAGTATAAATATCTTGGTTGTTGATAACAAATTGAATTTCATCATTGTTATTGAGTCCAGGTGTTTGAGCTTGATAAGAATGCAGATCAATTCTTACCACTCCTGGTTGCTCCTCGATGTGGTTCGCTACCTCTAGAATATAATTCATCGCGGGGGTTAATGTGGTAACCCAAATGCTGTAAAATCTGCTTGTTCTGAGATGTTAACGTGTATTCACGTGGTAAACAACTAACACCATTCCTAGACGGTGCTGTTGCTTTATATACAAACTTCATAGTGGTTTTAGCACCAACTTGTAAGTCACTGGTGTGGTAGAATCTAGATCAATGAGTTGTTGCTCTCTATTGATCAGTCTTAATGTTATATTACTAATACCATCGACAGCCACAGAATGAAAAAGCACCACTGGAGGGTTTTCACGAATAATATAGCCATTGGGCGATGTTACAATAAAGTCATAAAGCGAATGCGACGATTCTTGATTGGTGTACACTTGACTAATAATATTACACGTCACCGACACATGATGGTCCTCAATGAATTTCACTTCATGGTCTGATTCATGTTTTTTGTTGGGCTCTAACACACGTGGTTTAAATCCTAGTAATGGACCAATGGAATCGGGGTGAGTTTTAAAGTCAATTTTAAATGTAGAAAAAATACTGCAGCGATGAGTGTTGGTATTTCCTACAAGTTCAAACTTGCGCGTTCCATCGAGAAATGACTTTAAACCATATTCATTGATCAACACCACATAAATGTGTTCATAAATGTCATCTATCGTGTATCCACCAGAGTTCAGGGTGAGCACAGAATCATCATAGTAAAACTTGTTGTTCACATTTTCACGTATGTTGTATATTCGATTGTACGTTTCAAGAGAGACAAGTCCTAAACCATAAGGTTTTTCACTCAATTCGATAAGTGGGTAAAAGTCTAGACTCACTTCAGGTCCACGTCCATGCAGTGTAAACGTCTTACTTTCCACCGACATACTGTTGACGTTTTTGCTTA
The DNA here is from genome assembly GCA_946902985.2 of Meconema thalassinum. Taxonomy (NCBI): domain Eukaryota; kingdom Metazoa; phylum Arthropoda; class Insecta; order Orthoptera; family Tettigoniidae; genus Meconema; species Meconema thalassinum. Next base: position 899,349,932 of record OX336390.1, read on the forward strand.
TGTTGCGTCTTATATAAAAAAAATAAACACAAACGTCCACACTGTTGGCTGTTAAACGTTTGCTCACGTTTCACATTATAATACTGTATATCTTGATCCTGTTTCCAAAATAGGCCACTAGTTCCATGGGCGGGGGCAAATTCCCAAAACTGTCAAAGTACCATACAGTTGATCCCTCTTTGACATAAGCTACATAATGTGTTCCAGGTCCTCGGTGATCATCCAAATTGACAACAGCACATTCATGTTTCCCGGGTTGTGAGGGTAATTGGTTTCGCATAAACACACCTCGAAAATGAGAAAGCTTCAGTTGTTTAGCATAGCTTTCCACTTGCTGATGCGTCAGGGCATGTCTTGCTATGGCTGAGGATAAGATGTTTTTTTTTATTTCGAAAAGGTGGAATTCCAAATCCTTGTTGATAAAAGGCTGGCTTCAAATTGACATTTCTAGCCCCCTTAGCAATGGCCTCCATTGTTTCATTGTGTCGCTGACTTTCATTGAGTTGTTGCTTGCCCTGTTGCACGGCTTTAATGGTTTTTGCCACTGCACTGGCGCCGCCTAAATGTGAACCTAGAGCAGCCAGACCAGCGAATAATGCAGGTAAAAATCCCGCTCGTTTGGGGACGGGGATCACTCGCCCTTGTTTTGAACCCTGTCGCTGACGTTTTGGAATAACATGTCTCTGTGCTACTCGAAGAGCTTTCCTTATGGTCAACACATTATTTTTTCTTTTTTTCTTTCGCAAGGGCTTGTCCACGAATGTCATAAGCCCAGGCTTTGCCAAGGACAGGCTCATATTTTTTGTCTTTCTCACCACATATCTTTGTTTCACCATGATGATGATGATCAACAACCTTTCACAAGAAAGTTTAAGTCACAACTAACATTAGATTGTTATTTCATGGCTGTATATTCCAATTCTACATAAAGTGGGAAATCATTTATGGTTTTTCCAGTTTGCTTTTCATTCCATGTCAACAGGAGATGAAAGGATAATTCGTATCCTGCATTGACCATTTCATGGTTATGGACCAACATCCTATGACCATTTATCTCTATTTGTAAATGGTTCTCATCAGGTATGGCATATTTGATGTGAATGGTTCCATTATAGTGTAGTCGATAGTGGCTTAAACCCGAAGCAAGCACATAGGTCAAGTGCTGGTCATGAACTAGCGGTATATGTTTTCTCTCATTCACAGGTTTTACATTTGTCAGATGCACTAAAAATACAAATGGGATAAATTTATAAAGCCTTTTCATTTCATAGGTCACGTATCGCTTGGTACAGACATCATCTTCTTGTGGGTCTTCCACGTGAATAATGCGGTGATGATTAGCGCTATAGCCATCCACCGTAAGCTGAGGCACTTAATCATAAAACTCATACACCTTGTTATCCACATACTTTTTGTAGTAACGTCTGTAGACACTTGAGGATGTTTTACATGAGTTAACCGCTTTCCTTTAAAGTCATAATCTCCTTGTTTTGTGCGTGGCACTACTGACCTATCCACATAGTGTTTATTAGCAGGATCTGTTTCTTGTTTAGGATCATGTATGGGAACAGACCTAGCTTTGACCATCAACGCACGTCCAAAGACATCCATCGTCAACCTGTAGTACGAGTCTACTGTTTCTATGACAAGGCTCGGTGTGATGTATATAGACAGCCTGCTAGTCTCTCTAAGCCTTAGTTGAAATGAAGCTAATTAAGCAGCAAGAGTCATTCCCCGTGAGGGACATTGTTTCCCATCTCTGCCCCACATCACGTGAACAACGCCATGGTTCACTGTTTCCATCTTCCATTCGCTGCATCATTGTGGGACCTTCCGGCTGTGGAAAGACCAATCTTTTGCTGACACTTATTACAGCACCCAATGGTCTGTGTTTTGAAAATATTTATATTTTCGCAAAATCTCTCTACCAACCCCTCTACGTGTTTCTGGATCAAGTCATGTCTGGATTAAACAAGATGTTCAGTAAAGAACATATAGCCTACTTTCTCCTAAATGTATGAGTATAGTTATAACTCGTTGTTATTATCAAAGAGTATAATAGAACTATTCTTTGTTGAAGACCTTAGAAACTATTTACCTCTACCAAACGCCACAACCTAGATAAAAACTGCTACCATCATTGAAGAAAGAAAGAAAGAAAGAAAGATAAGAAGTATATCAAGAATGTTATGGATCTGGAGACATAATCGACCGGACTGGCTGCGTGGCTCAGCGGTAACGTTCTCGCTTGCTGGGCCCTAGGTTGCAGGTTCGTATCCTGGCGCAGTCAGCTGGCATTTGAGGGTGCACAAATGCGAGGGAGCCGTGTCAGCACATTTACTGGCACGTTAAAGATCCCCTTCGGGCCAAAATTCCGGCACCCCGGTGTCTCTAAAAGCAGCAGTAGTTAAAAGGGATGTAAAACCAATAACATTATTATTATTATTATTATTATTATTATTATTATTATTATTATTATTATTATTATTACATATACGACCTGCCGTGGGCAACATCCAACTTTGAGTTGAGGCATGTCTTTACACGTCTGGTTGTGCATGGCTTTCACAACCCTAATTGAATTAACAAATCTTTCCATGACCCTACAGAGACGTGTGTATACAAACTATGTGGATATTTTCGATTGCTATTTGCCTGAAATAAAAGTAGTAATTAATAACCTGAACTAACACCAACGGCTTGAATTCAGTTACTATGTGAAATCGTTTTGTTCTTTACTTCAAATAACATTTTCAAGTAACGCAAAATAGGCTGTTACAAACCCTTTAAAATAAAAAGTAAAAATGTATCGTAGTATCATCTTGTCATTCTTCAAATTCGATGCGCATAGAATGCCAATGGTATAGTAATCAATGGAGCCCCACGTAGACTAGTCGTGACATCTAGTGGTGAAATATCGAACAATATAATCCTAACAGAGCGAGTGCATTCTAGCGGCCAGAAGAAGAAACTTTTCAATAAAATCTGGAAGTTAATAAGTAGGTCGACGTGCAGTTACCTTTTTGGCAGCTAGATGTCTCGAGTAAATCTGCTGGCGAATTATGTTTTAATTAAATATATATTTTGCACCATAATATGCACAATATGACGCTTAATTTTAAAACGTCTGAGTCATTACAAAACAATAAACATATAATATTTCTAGCAAAAAACCTAGCTCTGTCCGGGTTTGATCCATAGGCATTTGTCCGATAGGCTAACGCTCTACCACTTTTTTTATTAGCTCTTTACAGAATTACAGAATTTTCAGATATGATAAATACCATACTATTACATCACAAGAAAATCCAGATAGTGTCCATATTTATCGTACAAACCACTGAGCTAATTGTGTCAACGAATATCGTTCTATATAAAATGACTTACATAGAACTTGTTAGCAAATAATGATTTATACTAAACGATTTCATCACTGGAGTATATTATTTATATATAAAGCATTTCATACAAAGTTTATTTATTTTGTATCAGTACGCTATATTGCATGCAATACTCAAATTAGTGATATATAAGTCAGGCACAAGATATCCGCTGCCATCTTGTCTTATTACTGAATCGGCTCAGCTTTTTAAAATCACGTCTGCACTATAGTATTACAAAATAAACTTTTAATTTCGAACGTGCCTCTTCCTTTAGAACAGTTAAAACGATTCTCGGCTCGATAATCGGAACTGGTGGGTCCCATGATATGGATTATAAAGTTTGCATAATTCGCACGGCCGCCATCCTGAAATGGTATGGCGGACGACCTTGTAGTTTGGTCACAAGACGCATCCTATACGAAGGTATGTTGTTACCAAATTTGGTAGAGATCGGATAATTTGGTTAGTCGTTATTTGATTTTACGTTTTGAACGTTTGAGTGGCCGCCATTCAGTTTTAGTAAAGATGGCGGCGATATAAAACATGACACTGAGGTGCCCTTTGCTTGTTCTATCTCTGTAACAAATTTCGTTCAATTCGGTTTCTCCGTGTTCGAATTGATGGGGGGGGGCAGACATTCAGAGTACACACACTCACACACACAGACACACACACACACACACACACAGACTCACACACACACATACACATACACACACAGACAGACACACTTTTTTCGCTCTGTGTTGATCTCATAAGTCTACTTTCATTTTTTGCAAAAATCGAAAGTAGGCTAAAAATGAGAATATGGGGTATTTTACATTTTCCACGCAAGAAAATGTTATTTCACCGGATGAGGTAAAGCCTGATTCACTCATGATTTTCGATGATGTATCCACTGAACGACACGGTATCATTCAAAGCTATTTCAGCATGGGTCGACATAAACATATCGATTGCTTCTATCTTGGACAAACGTATTCTAAAATGTCCAAACAGTTGATTCGTGACAATGCCAATGTCATTGTTTTATTTCGCCAGGACGAGAGGAACAGTCGTTACATTTATAATGAACATGTGAATCCGGATATGACCTTTCAAATGTTTACAGAATTGTGTGGTAAGTGCTGGAACACACAACGGCATGCCTGTTTAGTGATTGACAAACAAAGTGAACTCCACCAAGGGCGGTATCGCTTAGGGTTTGATCATTTTATTGCTATTTAAGGCACTGTATCATTCCCTCTCAAGTCATTTGTCACGACATCATGGCGTTAGCTGAGAGTCAATTGAAAAAGCATATTATTAGAGCAAAAAATACTATTCGCCAAAAGTTTCGTCAATTGAAACGATCGCGTGCGGATCATGCTTTGTTTATTCTACAACATTTAGCACCTCCGCTAAAAGCTATGTTGAAACCCTCTTTCAAGCCATCTGAAACGCTACCTACCGTTTCACAAGCCAGTCAGACGCACCACGAGGGCTCTGAGGAAGAGGAAGATGAAGAGGAAGAGAAAGATTTAACTAGTGTTAGCGAAGTTGAGGATAATGAGGAACAAGTGTTTACGCCTCAAAAAAAGGCATCACCCCTTACAGAGTTTTTAAGAAAAAGGAAATCCTTGGCCATGGTCGAAACCCCTTGCCCTTCCAGATCATCTCCATTTTCACAACTCTTGGCCACCCCTCAACATAAAGCTCAACTGAAAAACATTTTAATAAAATATTATGGATCAACACTGGAACCCTATTTCACCAATCTATTTGTTGGAAACACAGATACCACGTATGGTGTTCCCTATGAGGATGATAGTTTTAAAATTGGTGATTCATCGATTAAATTTAGTCGTACTAAAGCTATCATTAAAAAGATCAACTATAAATTAACACCAGGACTGTTAAAGCTACTATTCTCTCGGACTCCCTCATCTCAAGATTATACGCCAGAGGACCTTAGTAAATATAAATCCATTTTATTGGACACCCATGCACACAAAAGACAGTATGATCCCACTCAACAAGTGAATGCCAATATATCTCAAAAATATAAAACCATCATTGCAATAATGTTCCCCACTAGTCAAAGTGGTCGTCGTAAAGTGTCCGCTTCAGGGGTGACATTTAAACCATTAAAACCCCTTGTGGATGTTACCTACTGGCACAATCCAAATAAACTCGTCCAACGACTACAGCTGTTGCATGCTTCACGTCAAGCCGGCCATACTGGTCACGATTAGGAAATTCAAGAAATTGAGGAAGAACTTCGAAATGCCAAAATTATTGTTTAAACCCTCACCCATTAAAATGGGTATTGCTCACGAGTTGCATCGTCCAGCTAGACGTCACTATCAGCGACTCAAGGTGATTTCACAGGGTGTGGATGAACTTTGGCAAGCAGACTTGGTTGAAATGATTCCCTATGCTAGCGTTAACGATGGTGTACGCTATATGTTGACGGTCATTGATGTTTATTCCAAAATGGCGTTTGTTGAACCTGTGCGTCGCAAGTCTAGTCCACTAGTTACCAATGCCATTCAACATATTATTCAACACTCCAAACGTCAACCTCAGCTGCTACAAACCGACCAGGGAAAATAATTTTTCAACAAGGATTTCTCCAGTTTTCTCAAATCTAAGGATATTCACCATTACACCACGTACAGCAATCTCAAAGCCAGCGTGGTCGAGCGGTTCAACCGAACATTGAAAACCCATACGTGGAAAGCATTTACCGCTCAGGGCACTTATCGCTGGTTGGACTTGTTACCTGAGCTAGTGTCACGTTACAACAACACCAAACACAGAACCATTGGGACCAAGCCACGCCTCGTGACCAAAAATATTCAGCGATTGGATAAACTGTTTAACCCCATAAAAACAGCAGACCCTAAACGCCATCGCCTTAACATTGGGGACCCTGTTCGTGTGAGCAAATTCAAGTCCGTCTTCGACAAGGGCTACACACCAAATTGGGGGACTGAACTATTTCGAATTCGTCAAGTCAACCTGAACAGTCCAGTCACCTATTTACTCGAGGACCTCAACCATCAACCCATAAAAGGCAGGTTTTATCTTCAAGAACTTCAAAAGACAGCGTTTCCTAAACATTACCTTGTGGAAAAAGTGTTGAAACAAAAAGGAAATAAACTATATGTAAAATGGTTGGGATTTAGCTCAGCCTTTAATTCTTGGATTAATAAATTACATGTTGTGTGAACATGTGTGCCTTGTATTTATTTATTCACTCATGTTGTACTTAACCTACAGTCCTATGTACAGTCCTCAGCTCTACATGTATTATGAGCAATACATATTTCTTTCTCTCTTCATCTGTGTTCTCTCTTACACTAACAACCCCCCCCCCCCCCTTTCACCTCCCACCACTGTCAAAACAGGTTGTGACTTGTTAGCTCTTATCGTGCGCGTGAACACCTGTGTGTTAGATCATATTACACATGAACTCGCATTTTCTCACATATGAACCAAAACAGGATGTGACTTGTTTCACAAGGAGGACAGTAATAAGGTCATCTCACACGTGTTCACATGTATTTCGTCACTTTACTTTCATATCGTTATCACATTATACTAGTGGTGAACAACGTCAGTTCAACACACACAAATGTAGTTAGACCCTTTGACATAATTTAAATAAATTCATGAGCCAGTCCATAGGGACCAAGCCATAGGGACCGGTCCAAAGGGATCAGTCCAAAGGGACAAGGACTCGTCCACAAGGACTCGTCCACAAGGACCTGTCATCAATGACCTGCCAACAATGACCCGTCAACAATAACCCATCCATAGGGATCCGCTCTCCCACCCTCTTACAAAAGCCATGAGTGGGCATGCGTAAAAACAAAAACAAGCATGTTAATTCATAGTGGCTATCCACCGAACACATGCACTTTATGTAGAACAACGTTTAAATCCATATCGGCATTCAAACTCTCACATGTTGCAATTGGAAAGAGAGATTCTCTAAAAAATTACAATTTCATCCCCTAGTAAGGGTAGGTTTTTATTTTGGGGTTGAAATATGTTGTCCATTGGAAAGGGGGTGTCAGCCCGAGTTCAATGACACCTCATTCGTCAAAATCCGACCATGCGTTCGAGAGATATCGCACCGCCGCCATCTTGTGAGGTGGGGAGGTGGAGGCGGGCCATGAACCGGCCAAAACACACTACTGAGGGAGCCCTACGGTACACGTTATTAGATGGGTATACCATGATTTTGGCATATCTCTGTATATTTGGTGATGATATGAAGTATAATGACTAGGGCTCGGATTCGAGCATATTTGCATATTTTTTTTCCTGAATAGTACACATTGAAAGAAGCCTTTCGGTGGTATTTTCACCTCTCTGGAACCAACAGAATTGAAATTTATCGAGCATATAAATGCATAAAACCACGGTTTTCAGAATAGAAGCATATAAATGCATATTCTTGTGGTTTTCGTCTAAATAGTTTGTTTTTCATCGATTCCCCCCTCCGAATTCGGGCCCTGACCATCCTTAAGGTTCGAAAAGGGAAATAATTATTGAAAAGCCTATCCGGTGTGAATAATAGAACCGCAGGTTTTTAACCTTTAGTGAGGTCGTTCTCGTCATTGAAACTTGTATTGACTGATTTAAGAAAATCATTCAAAGCTGAAAACGTAGAAAAAATTCTTGTTGTACAGACCAATGCAGATCTACTTCATTGACTCGCCTAATTGTGAACATTTTGTAAATGAACTTTTAAACTATAACTTTTATAAGAAAACTTCTCTGATATATACTTGAAAAATTTGAATGCCAGTATATCGCAGTGTATCATACATGCAATTAGAAAATAAAGCTCGTATATAAAGGTATGTTATTGGTTTTTTCATTTCACTTTCCTTTCTATAGTTTTTAACGGTGTTTTTCGAGCATATTCTGCATATTTAACTGCATATAATGGTTTTTTCGAGCATATCTATCGAGCATAAAACACATGGTTTTCGAGCATATCTGGAGATTTTATCGAGCAAATCGATCCGAGCCCTAATAATGACTTACTTTGGTCAAGTGAAAAGCAGCAGTGCAGAAAATCATGGAGCTGGCGAAGAACTGTGACAGCATCATGCGGTTCACGATGTGTTCAAGAGCATCCACAAACCTGATACACAGATAAAATAGTTATTATAATGACAAATGGAAAGTTTCAGATAGTTAAAAGTTGTGATGGGAAAAGTACCAAAGAAAAGTAACTGGGATGATTCAAAATTACCTCAAAAACATTTTACTTACTTGTAATTTACTGCAGATTACTTTTTCAAAAAGTAATCAGTAAAATTTCAATTTCTATTACCTCTCAAAATCGCAGCTTTTAAAATGTTTACTGTTTTTGGAGGGGGGAGGCACTGATATATTTTACAATGAAGGTTCTCCATTACAACTAATTAAGAAAAGAAAACATAATTAATCAAATATTCAAAATTATGCGCCAAATCAATACTCAATTTATATATTTATTTATTTTCCGTGTCCGAATCAAATTAGATTTTGCTAGTAAGTAGCAACAGTTACAGCATCAGTATTTGCAGCCATAAGATCGTCTTTCGAACATACGTCCTCCATCAAGGGGCAGATCAGCAGGTGTTCTGGATCTTGTAACATGCTGCAGTCACAGAACTCATCATTATTGACGAGCATGTTCCAATTCTTGAGATTGTTCTTGCAGCGTGAAACCCCCGTCCTTAGCCTGTTCAATGATTTCCAAATTCCATATGGCAAGTTGTGACCAGGTGTCATTTTTTTCTGATAGAGGAATAGTTGGGTCTGTGATCTCTGTCTTCCATATCTTCACACGGGCAGCTTCTTGTGAGCCTTCGGGGGCTGTTACTCCCCTCAAAAAGCTGTTTCTGGACTTAAGTCTCTGTCGGGCTGATTGTTGGCCGAAAAGTGGATGCCTTGGATCGGTTTCTTGCCGTTTCTTCTCAGATGCTGCTGCTACCATTCTTCGGACATGAGGTGGAGAAATTCCAATAAGAGGGTAGATCTTCTAAAGTGGTGTTGGTCTAAGACATCCAGATATAATCCTGGAAGTCTCATTCAGAGCTATATCCACCTCTTTGGAATGTGGAGAAGAAAGCCAAACTGGTGCTGCATATTCAGCAGCTGAGAAGCTCAGTCCAAGAGCTGAAGTTCTTAGAGTGGTGGGGTGAGCACCCCATGTCCTTCCTGTTAGGCATCTTAGTATGTTATTTCGTGCAGATACTTTACTTTTGGTGTTCAAGCAATGTTGCTTGAAAGACAGAGTTCGATCGAGGGTGACACCAAGATATTTTGGTGTAAAACAATGAAGGATTGTTTCACCTTGCCACTTAATGTTCAGTGTCCTCTTTGCTTCTTTATTTCGCAAGTGGAAAGCACAAACTTGCGTTTTGGCTGGATTTGGCTTCAAATTATTTCTGTGATAGTATCGACCAAGTTCTTCCAAAGCACAGGACAAAGTATGTTATATTTCTTCATAGCTACGACCTTGCACGGCTACTGCAGTATCATCTGCGTAGATAAATCGCCTGGTGCTTTCTGTTCTGGGCTGGTCATTGGTGTATACATTGTAAAGGAGTGGTGCTAAGACGCTACCTTGAGGTAGTCCATTCTTCTGGAGGCGCCAACGACTATTTTTCCCAAGGAGAGACACGTAAAATCTTCTGTTCTCAAGGAAAGTTCTTAGCAGTGAGGTCAGCCTGTAGTCCTTTGTCAGTTCATAAATCTTACGAGTAGTGTGTCATGATTAACAGTGTCGTAAGCAGCAGTTAAATCTATGAAGGCTACACCAGTAATGCACTTTTCCTCAAATCTATTCTCTATATATATGCTATATAAATAGGACATGTTTCGGCCTTCAATGAGGCCATCTTCAGCTAAATAATGAGAATCAATTAAGAATTAAGCTAAACTATTATAAATGTACCGTTACTTAAATCTAATAAGAAAAGAAATATCAATGTTAAAATTGAATAAAATGAATATATATTAAAATGGATACCGTATCCTTACAAATCAAATAAAATTAAATGAAAATAAAATACTTGTCATTTTTCTTTTCTTTTCAAAGTGTAGTTTAAAAAAAACGAGAAAATATTATTGGCGAATGTAAACAAATATTAAACTATATAATAATTCTTATCAAAATAATACACTTAAAATAATTTGAGAATAAAGTTCTGTAACCAATAATTAATCTAGATCAGTGATAAATGAATAAGTAAATAGTTAAATGCTTCAATGACTAAGCAAATCTTCTTATCTTCAACACGAAGTTAAAAATTCTGACAAGGTGCCAATCATTGAATAAGCCGACATGAACGTAGGTTAGTGCTTGAATTAGTAAGTAAATAGATCAGTGCTTGAAATGAACAAGGAGATCTTCCATCAATACGGAGTTTAAAATTTTGAATATGTGCCAATCAGTTGACATGAAAGTACCCTGCTAAGAAAAATAAATATCTCAGAGAAAAAATGTATGTAAAAAAATATATATATTAATAGCTATATGATTGTGGTAAAGATCTACATTTATATTTAATTATAACATACCTTGATGTAAGAGAACGAAGAATTGGTGCGTGTTACAAGAGAGGGAGGACATTGAGCACTGTAAGTACACATTATTGAACATGAATGTTAAAAGTGTACAAGTGCACGCCAACCACCAGCTGAACCGTGTACGCGCGCCCGCGATCTGCGCCAGTCACAGCCGGCTTAGATTGCCGTATTCATCAGGGCGCACAAAGATAATGGCCCTGTACATATATTTACTAATTAAGAACGTCTGTACTTACTGTAATATGGTCTGGTGATGCCTGACACACTTGCTGAACGCACGGTGCATTTCCTGGTGAACTTCGTCTGATGTGTAGAATTCAGACGTGTCCATTCTGCGTTGGTGCTTCTCTTCCCATTGTTCATCATCGTCTCCCTTCACAGTTTCAAAATCCTCCTTATCACAATACTTCATGGATTCAACTTTTGCTGTAGCATAACTGCGAAGGTGTTCGAGGGTATCTTTCAAAATTCTGAATTGACCTACGACATGACACATGAGAGAGGCGATGAAGTTATCGCAAGCAGGGATGAGGAAGATATGAACAAGTCCCACATAGATGTGGTACAAGTAGACAATAGTGTACGTAATATTGCCGCTTGTATCAAATGGAAAGGAGATCTTATAGGGGAACCTCCAGACATACGGCTCGGTCGAGTTGGTGGTGTCCGTGTATAAGACGGCCTCTGTGATAGGCACCAGGGTGAAGCCAATGGCTGTGAACGCACAGATCACGAGAAAACCAAGAGTAAGGCGTCTCGAGTAAGTGTCTTGAGCCTGAACGATCTCATAGTGCTTGGATCTATGTCGTTGCTCATCTACGAAAAAGTACTTGTTGATGATGGACACCAGCTGTTTCAACTCGCCCTCGTACTGAATGAGCATCAGGTACTTGTGGAACGTGACGCCCACCAGGAAGGAAATGGCAAGAGACTCGGTGATCACCAAGAAATCTCCTAGAGAGCGGTAGACTTCCACTATGGTGCCCATAAAGAACACCAGGTACATTGTAATAATGGAGATGGACAGCGGTGTCAGGCGGCCGATTACAGCTTTCTTAGGCCACAAACCTGACATGTACAAGATCTTTAAATTCAGACTCAAATATCCTTCTCCTGTATATACGTGATCCTTGTCAAGATGGTCCATCTTACATAAGAATATCGACTGACATGGAGGCATGAGATAGCGTGCGGGATATCATTTCTAATGCCAGCATTATCGAAACTTTATTTTCTACATGTTTCAGACTATTATCCAGAAAGTTGCTCTAAGGCCATTAATATTGTAGTGGCCCATGATTTTAGGTTAGAGTTGCGATTACGGTTGTGAAAGTACCGGTACGGTACGCCTTTCTCTACAAAGTATTGTGGTTCTACCAGTCGAAGTCAATATCTCACATATACCGCAATTTCAAGATTAACCTATACGTGACGAAGCGTATGATATACCTTACTTTGTAATTTGGAAATTGCCCTCTTTTGATGTAAAACGGGGCGAGGTCGTTAGTTTTAAACGATTGCTGAAGAAAGTTTTGGAGAGGGTAACTCCCAGTATTCTTGACAACCTGGTATTAACCTACTACTAACTTACTTCACGCTACTACAGTAGCCTATTACACGATATGAAAGTTGTTTGATTACTATGTGAGCAATATTCAACTGATATTACCATTTCACGAATTGATTGCTGGCGGTCGAGATGGGAACTATTTTTTGTTAACTTGTGTCACACGTCGGCCTGCTTCGTTGACAGGTACAGTTGCGCGAGTAGGATATGACTCAGCTCCAGTAGCCTCAGTCATCGTTTAACTGTCCGTGGTAATATGAGCTCCTGTGGCGCTTATCTGACGCAATGCTGCTTCACTTATGTGCGGACTCCGCTTCGCCCCGGGGGCTCATGCTACATGCGCAGCCACGCTCAGCGGCAATCAAATATTGAATGGGAACCGGCCTCGGTGGCCGAGAGCGCTAACGCGCTACCTCGTGCCTCGCTGGCATCGGGGGAGCGTGGATTCGAATCCCACCTCGGCCGTCCTGAAAATGATTTTCGTGGTTTCCCATTTTCACCACCAGGCAAATGCCGGGACGGTTCCTTTCAGTAGGTCCACGGCCGATTTCCTTCCAATATCCCTTCCCTGACCCGTCCTGAAAAGAAAAGTACATGGCCATTGGCTGCATTAATAATAAAAATTAAAAAAATATATTGAATGGGTGCCTCAACGCCTTGCCCGTAATATCACCAAACAATAGGCACGTTCAAACAGAGGGTCTGCGCAGTCTGCACACTGTATGGAGGCCAGACTTTCGATCCCCGGTACTTACAGTTGTTGTTGATTGATGTAGGGGTTTTGCGACGTCGTGGCCATGTAGCCCCGTGTACTTTGGTGTGTGTGGAATTTATCTGATAACCTGTGTTATTGTTATGGTTGTATTAGTGTGTACAGTATATTTGTAATTCAGTTGAGGATTGGGAGGCGGTGGTCGTGGCGTAAGTTAGGAACCATCCCGGCATTTGTCTGCAGTAGAAGTGGGAAAGCACGGAAAACCACTTCCAGGATGGCTAAGGTGGGGGATCGAACCCACATCTTCTCAGTTTTGCCTCACGAGACCGTTTGAAGAGCATTTTGGGACGTCTCCACCTATTCCTGTCGTAAAACACGTGCCGAACATCTCTGAGTCCGCCTCGTTGCCTGGTGAATCGCATTCTTGGCTGTTACCGCTGAGGCACGGGTTCGATTCCCTGCTCTGCCAATAAATGTAATTCCGGCCTAAGGGCAGACACGTGCGGATTGGCGGGGTACTTTCCTAGAATCAGGACGGTCAGGAGAACATCGCCTACTACAGTAAGACGCAAGAGCTAAGAGGAACTACTGTGTGATCCGCTGGGAGCTATTAATCATCGTGAAGACGCTGGAGAACTTCTACAAGTACAGTACCTCTACGGTCAGCAATTTCACCTTCGCACCGACTATTCCGACCTAACCTAGCTTCTGAAATTTTAAAAAATCTGGAGGTACCAACTGCACGGTGGGTGCAGCGTCTGCAGGAGTACGACGTCACCGCCGAACACAACAAGGAAGCAAGCACTGTAGCGCGGATGCCATGTCCAGGAGGTTGCCCTGAAGACTGCAACTGGCCAGTGGCAGTTCTTTACCAATACCGGTACGGTAAATTCTAATTCTGCTAGAAGGCCCAGAGGCAGGCGAGAACAGCCGTGAGGGCTGTTGCTGCGGATGGAAAAGACCACGTTGCCTTAAAGCGGCAGCAGCTTGAGGACAAGGATGTCAGACGGATCCGGCGGGAGGTCGAGTCTGGACGCCGGGGTAGATGACCTCGCTGTTCCGCCGCTTAAAACTCCAATAAATAAATAAATAAATAAATAAATAAATAACAGGACATCGACCGGAGTGAAAGGACAGTGCTGCACGGAGTCCGCAACGTACAAGGCATACTGGACGCAGTGGAAGTCAACGACGGCCTTTTGATGCGCGTCTGGGAATCAGCCGATGCCAAGATTAAGATTGCCCATCTAGTGTTCCCGAGGGGCAGGAGGAAGAAGGTGGTGGCCGATCTAAATGGAGAGACCACCGCTGCACAGTGGGTCAAAATCAAAATCAAAATCTAGGGGGACAAAATTATTTTTACGTTTTAATCATGAATTTAGAGTGAAAGCAACGTATATAATTTGTTTACTTCATAATAAACATCAGTTAAGACCTTTTTAAGCTACGTCTACACAAGCAAGAAATAGTCTATGACTAGGAGTTGGATAGAGCATTCAGTTATATCTTCAGAACAATTTTCTACCCCTAATTTACTTTTAACAAAGTCACAAAGTTCCACTTTTGACATAATCGTCGAACCCAGTGCTTCAGACAGTTGTAAATGTGTGAGAACTGGTTGCGCGGCATCTTCTAAAACGTAAAATAACTAAGTAAGTTGCAAAAAGATACAAAAAATCTTATAACAAGCGTAAACTACAAGACTTTATGTACATTTTAACATTAAGTAGAAAGTGACGCAGAGTGACGCGACATACTAAAAATCTAAGTGAAAATATAATTTTAAAAATAATAGTTAAATATTATATAATGCAAATATAGCTAAAATTACGTAACAATTACGCCCATTAATAACTGAAACACGTTACAAAGATCATACCTTCAGCTGCATGTTCCATCTTAAAGCATCACACTAACCACAAAGACAACCAAACCACAGCCACTTACATTCACCCTCCAATTCAGACTACTCGAACAGTGGTGACAGATTTACACTAAGATGCATTTATATCCCAGAATAGTGAGCGGCAATTATATGAGAATACTGTAGAAGTAAAAAAAAAATGATTTATTAATTATGAAAATAAATGATTTTGTCCTCCTAGATTTCGATTTTGACCCACAGTGCGCTGGCTAAGAGCAAATTCGGCAATGGCACTACTGGGCACACCTGATTTAAAACGTCGAAAGGTGATACATGATGTGACACCTGTGCTGCCACCCGATGCCATCGTACTACGAGCAGGGGCCATATGCACCAATACTACGTAGGAGTACCTTTCGAGCGGATAGTTCTTGACATATTTCCGGGAGCCGACGCTGTATATCGATAGACCTACCTGGGCTTGGCCATGAACTACTTCATTACGTGGCCGGAGCCAAACAGCACGCCGGGCGCTCTAGCACGTACGGCCTTGCAGCGATATTGGAGAAAGACTATATGTCTGTCTCTCTCGCTTTCCCGTCTCACTCTCGCACTGCCTTCAGCCCTTCACTGTGTCGAACGTCAAACTGTCCCCCACCGGTGTCCATTATTTTGCTAGTTGTAGTATCACTTGACATTATTTGATCGTGGGGATATGTAGCGTAACGTTTGATGATGGCTGTTTGTTTGGTTTGTTTTTCTAGCAGATTTCAAGAATTTACAAAACTTTGATCTGCTTTTTATTTGTTTGTCAAGCCATTTGCAATGAAGCACTCGACTTAAGGATATTTTTAACTCCGTGAAAAAAAAACTGTCTGATTTCTACACTACTGTTTGTAGAAAGTGAAACACCAAGAACAAGAGATGTGACCACATTGCACTTTATACCATATAAGTATAGGGACATAAGTAATAATAATAATAATAATAATAATATCGTATTGCCTCGGGTGCCGGGTGCAAGCTTTGTTATCCGACACCAAGAGGGCAGCTTGCATGTCGAATTTCGTCGTTCCTTGGAATGCTATGAAAGTCAAGGAGGTTAGATATCTAAGCTCCTTGACACTATAGCGCTTTCTAGTAGAGAATGGAGGAACTTTGTGTTGGCGGAAAATCCCAAATATCCCGAGATTAATGTTGCCATTATGAACACGGCCTACTGAATTCAAATGGGTTATTTAACATGCCAACAACGTATGACATCAGTGGCGAAGCCAAGGGGACCCCCACCCCATTGGAAAATCAGCAGGTTGTGATTTGTGTTTGTGCTGATGTACTCTTGTCGCCTTTCGGCCCGGGTCCCCATTTGTTATTTATTATTTATTGGTGCCTTTATTGTGGCGAAGTTAGGGCTCTAGGCCCTCTCTTACACTTAACCACACACAATGCAACTTACATGAATACTCAAATATTATATACTTAACCTACCAAACTTAAATACTAGGAAAACGTAAATACTAGAATTAAATAAAATAAAATTAAATTGGCGACTGCGTGATATTAATTAAGCTATACAATTTAAATGACATACATTTTTAACAAAATTATACTATGGTCATTCACTCACACATTCATACACAAATTGTTCTAGTTGGCCTACGAATTCAAGAGGAAATCTTTACATGCACGTTTGAAAGTTGTTAGGGATGTACAATTTCTAACGTCGCGAGGACAATTATTCCAAATTCTAGTTCCCGACACGAGGAAAGAGTTACTGAAGGCAGTTGAATGATGTGGAGGAATTGCAATTATAGATCCAGATCGCGTGTGACGATCATGAAAGGAAGAAAGAAAACGAAAATTATAAGAGAGATAGTGAGGAGTACTTTCATTGAGAAGTCGATATATGAGGGTACATATGTGCAGGTTTCTTTGTTGTTCTACTTTTAGCCAGGAAAGTATGCTATGGAGACACGTGTGAGGAAAATTTCAAGGAGAAAATAAACCTAATGCAGGAATTTAAAGCTCTCTGAAGTTTCTTGTTTTGTTCTCCGTTAGCATCTACTATTACAACATCGCAGTAGTTAAATATAGGGAGTATCAAGGTTTGGACGAGTTTTATTTTCAAGTTACGGGGTAGAACGGACTGGTGAATCTTAAGTGGATGAAGTGAAGAGTAAACTTTCCTGCATGTATTAGTAACGTGCCCATCCCAATTCAAAGTTTGATTTAGTGTGACTCCAATACTTTTTACCGATTTAGAGAACGGGATAGCAACACCATTAAGTTGAATTAAAGAAAGCGGTCTACTGTGTAAATGGAAAAGCAATTTAGTCTGCCCTATTACGATAGCTTGTGTTTTAATTGGGTTGATTGCAAGAAAATTTTCAGTTGCATAGCGGCTGATCCTCTTTAGATTTAGATTCATTTTTTGAATTGCTGCATCCATGTCATTTACTTTTGTGTGGCAATATATCTGAAGGTCATCTGCATATAGATGATAGTTGCAGTTTTCCAGTTTCGATGAGATGTCGTTCAGATATAGAATGAATATAAGGGGGCCGAGAATTGAACCCAGAGGTACTCCATTTATTTTGAACTTCCACTCAGTTCTATTTTCATTAAGGATTACATGTTGTCATCGGTTATGAAGATAGGAGGCGAATAATTTGAGAGCAACGGGGCTAAGAAGGAAGGATTGCAATTTAGCCATAAGTATGTCAGTAGGGGGGTAAGGCGGGTTCTAACTCACCCGGCGTTGCTCGGGCGGCGTCCATGTTAAATCATTAATATTTGGCCAATCCATGGTTCGATTTTGACAAATGAGGTGTCATTGGACTCAGGCTGACGGGGGCATTGCTATGGACCATGTATTATATTTTACAAAAAAAAATGAAATTTTTCGTTTTCGAAAATAGGCGATAGTTTAAAAACCAAACATGGTAGAACGTTGTGCTATGGCCCAAACGAATGGTCTTTATGACCTTTATTTTCTGTAATAAAACTTTTTTATTTTTTATGTTTTTTTGAAAACACTCGAATTTTGAAAATCCTATATTTTGGAAACTAGGAAGTTAACAAAAATGTTTGTTTCATGTAAATCAATGATCCCTATCCCCTCTACCCCCCAAATAAATTTCAAGTCTCTAGGATGAAAACCTATAGTAGTGGGATGGTGAGAGAGCTGCTTAAAAAAGCGAGTTGTGAGCCCCTGTGACCTTGGAATGGAAGAAGCCATGCTAGGAGGGCGTGCTTGGATTAGTTTTTTTCGTCTCGTTGCGCTCTTTACGGGAATGTAGGTGTCGAAAAGATGAAAATCAGGAAACACGTTTTTTTGGGGTAAAACCACGATTTTAAACCTTTTGCTATATCTCGCGAACCAATTATGCTAGAGGCGTGTACGATGGGTCCAAGGACTCGGGGTGGCGTTCTCTTTGCTATGGACCACTCGTTATATTTTTTAAAAAATTTTGTAAACTCGATTTTGGGGTAAACACGTGTTTTTTGTGATTTTTGCCGATATCTCACGAACCAATAACGCTAGAGACGGCTACGAGGTGTCCTAGGACTCGGGATCACGCCCCCTTTTAGAAACTATGTTTGACATTTTGACAAAGGGCCTAACGCCATACATGTTGAAAAAACTTTTTCTTTTCTTTACCTGTTTATAATATCCATGAAGCGTGGTGGTTGAGAGAGACGATACTGCTGGGTGTGTGTGTGTGTCAACGAACCTGTCGCTGACCACGGTGGCTGTGCTCAATAGATCAATTGATATTTCGACGGCCGGTTTTTGACCGAGCGAGGGTGCGTTTTTTCTGATACTTTACCCCGAAGGATCTCTAACGTGTAAACGGTGATGAGAACTTGGTTCTATGTTGGTCGAAGCGAGTACAGAAAACAAACTTGCAGACGAGCAGGAGGTGAATGTCATTTGAGCTTATTGGAAGGCGTTGATCTGACTTGACAACAGGTGCAATCGAAAAATGACCATGACGCTTGAAGGTGAAATAATCTGACCATTGTGGTGGCAGGGAAGAGCGAAATGCGTGCACACACGTGTGAGATGACATGTACGCTAAACAAGTTACATCCTGTCATGCTTCGTTCGTGACAAAATGCAAGTTCAAGTGAAATTTGATCTGCCACAGGTGTTCACGTTGGGCTTTGGCTGTCCACGTGCACGATAACTTGTAACAAGTCACATCCTGTTTTGCTTCGTACGTGACAAAATGCAAGTTGACGTGAAATTTGATCTGCCACAGGTGTTCACCTTGGACGTTAGCTGTCCACGTGCCTGATAACAGAATGTTCAAAGCGTGGGGAAAAAAAGATTATACATGCAACGTAACATATTATATAAAGACATGTCGTTATCATTTCTACTCTCACTTAGGTGACTACCTTTGAACACACTGCGTTTCATGAAAACCCTGGTCTTGTTTAACAGTTTTGGTGTTGGTGGAAAATACTTAACCTTGTTGTGGGGTAGGTATATATTTATTCATTTATATATTTATTGATTTTTATATAAATACATGCAATTATTTATTGATTAGGTTATTAATGATTTTATTTATTTATTTGTTTGCAGATAACGTGTATAGCCTACCTGACGTGTGTTTGTGGGAAATATATTAAAGAAAGAGAAAGTCAGACAGACAGCTAGAAAAGGAAACCATTTCCACACTAGCCCACGAGACGGGAATATAGCAAAGCATTACAAGTCAAGGTGAGATTTGTTTTTTATATATAACCTGTTCGATTTTGTTTTGTTTATGAAATGCATAAACTATATGGAATGGATATACTTATGGTGGTTTATTTTATTTCTTTTTAGAGTGTTGGAAAACGCTTGACCACTGTTGATAACCTGGAACGTGTGTGTTTGGGACCATTGTCAAGCGTTGTACAGCATCCCAGGGGTATGCACCCCTTGGAGACCATCCCCCCCGGCATCTGGCTAAATCCCCTAAAATGGCAACCCTTGGAAAGCCGGGGCAACATCCATTAATACTGTAAGGACAGCTTGCTACTCCATAAAGCAGCTCAAGCCTTACGTAATCATTACACTCAGCGACATAGTACTAACTGGGGCAGCATGCCAACACAATGCTGACAGCAGGACGTCAGAAGGTATAAGAAGGCGTCCTAATGAGGTCAAAGGATCTCTTCATTGTCAGTGCTTCATCGAAACAGCCGGAGGCTACGCTGGTGTCAACCGAGGTGAGTCAGTCAATCGTGTTCAGAGTTCCTATTTTTGTAACCTGTAACCCACCACTTGTACACATTGTGAACATAATTTCATTCCCTACAAGGGACTCACACAAAGAATCACAGACCAATAAAACACTTGGTCCACACTCTACACTAGCATTACTGTTATACGCCTCTTTACATCCCAACGCCCTTCCTTATTCCCGTCACGTAAAGACGTGACAGACGGTAAGCCATTAGCGCTAACTCAGGTACCTTTGCGTTTCTCTAGCCGGCTTGGCTGCCAACAAGCAGCGCGTGCCACTCGGCTGATACAAGCAGATTCAATTACATAATAAGCAGTCAGCTGAGCGATTAGCGCAGCGACCCTTTACAGTGGGTCCCATCCCCTTAAACACTACCACATTATTTATAGGGACGCCCCCTAGTTCCTAGCACACCACAACACACTACACTGGTCAGCTTGCCCTGTCAAGGGAAGCTACCCTTTTAGGCAACACCTTATAAATTAGTACAACAACTCTCCCTTTTAGATCCACCCCCAAATAAGGGATCTAAAACACTGGTGGAGGCGCGGTCCTACGCACAGTAGAACGGGACTCAACCAACGAGCCCTCGTAGGTAAAACGACCCCTTCCGTACCGCAAAAAGCCAAGCAAATAGTGAGAAAATTTTTCCCCCAGACAAAAAGCACCATTTTTTTTTTGTGTGCTCCAAACTAGCTACACAGGGGAAATTCTTAATAAACCAACCCCCTAGCCCCATACAGAATCAAAGAAATATAAGAATACACTGTCAGACACGCACAGTTTTTTTTTTTATTATTATTCTTATTGTAGGCCCATACACTTCAGTCAGAATGGCACCTCATGCAGAGATTGCAAGCCATAGAGGCAATAGGGGTACGCCATTATTATTAACATTATTGTTCAGATGCCAAGGGCACATACAAAGCCGGCAAACACAAATACGGGCACTCCAAACAAAAATCGGGGCAATACAGGGCAAACAGCCATACACCCCGTCAGAGGGTAGGACAGCGCGATTAAGATGCGCACATACACTCTTGAATCACATACATGAACACCTCAATAGGTTCCCTATACAAAGAAACAGAATATACCAACAATTAACTACCACACATGGTCCCGTAATAGATAATGCAACCCTCGAGAGAATGAGGGTGCACTACACAAGTTTACACGCCCAATACAGGGAGCTAATTCGCGTCCAAGCGCTTCTCCAACTAGCGGCCACAAAACAATACAGAGCACAGAAACATTAATACATTAATACAGTAATTTGCAAGCAGGCCATGAGCCTCAATAAGGCAGTACACCCAAATTTGGGACAAATACCGTGAGCTACAAGCCAATAAGGCCATTTTTGAGTTCATGTTAGGGCCATCAGCCCACCCGAGAGAGGACATAAGCGTGGATACGCTGACTCGACAATTTGCGAGGATGTCCCTCTCGCCACGTACTGCCACAGAATGGAAGGAGTTCGCCGTGGCCACAGTCAAGAAGACGGCCAGGCTAGGCTCCAACTTACTACAAAATAAACCTAGCACAAACACACGTCCTTCAGCTCCGGATCGGAAGGCAATTTTGCCAAACCGAGGGGCCGAGCCTAGAACAATCCCCTCGGAACAGAGGGACGAGAGGGAATCGAAACTAGGGCCATTAAACACACATGATATGACAGGGAAACAAGGGGACATAACCACGTCATGGGCTGACGACATAGAGCCCGCCCTACAGTACATAAAGCCTACATACACGTACACAGATAGGCTAACACATTGGCAGGAGTCGGCCGTGGCCACAGGCCGAAAAGCGGTCAGACTACACGCCACCACATTGCTAGGCCAGACACAAGCCATTAAGCGACCTTTACCGCCAGTTCGAAGGGCAAATTTGCCAGAACAAAGGCGAACACCGGTATTAGGCCCTCAGGATGCAGGATATACGCACGAACATTTTGACCGGGCATTACCACACAGTACACGGGGATTAGGAAAGGTGTTCTCACCTACCCCACAAAACCACGCAGTCAAATATATCCACACTACCGTAAAATCTACTAGGGCAGCGCCAAGCGCAATTAGGCCCTCGAATACAGGTACATTTAAACCTATAGACACGCGCCACGGTGGAAGTAGGCCAAAGCTTACTTTGCTAGAAATTCCGCCGGAAGGTAGCAAAGGAACACCCCAGTGGATTCCAGAGGCCTATAATCTAATAACAGAGCAAAACCCTTCACCTTTCTGAGCACTGAAGCTCGAAAGAGGATAACGACTTCCACCAGGGCCACAGAAATAAACTAACATCGCTAACACCAACATTATAGGCCACATAAGTTCTTTCACACGGGGGCGATAAGAAAATGGTCCAACAAGTACATAATAAACATAAAATCGCATATTCTTCTTTCTTATTTTATGTATATACAGTGCAATATAGCCAAATTAGAAGGAACAATTCTAAATCCTTCCAGTTTTTTTTTCGGAACCATGGCATTTTCTTCTCAGGCCATCAATGGTTATTGGGCGAAGTGATTAACGCCATAACGTAAAGTCTCTAATATGCTAAGCCAAGTGGAAGCCAAGCAGGCTTCAGGCCGAAGAAGAGATATTTTGAACACAACTTAAGCATTAAATCACAGCATAAAGCTTAAGTGAGTCTTTCTAAGTAGAAATGACTCAACGTTCTATGTTAGGGTTCCACAGTTTGATAGATTCTCCTGCTGCGGGCGAAAGCCGTAAGTGTGGCAGGAATTAAGACTCTCAAACTAACTTCAAAAATTTGGTGAGGTGTGCTTTAGCCAACTGAAAAGCCCAATTGCACACCGGGACGAGACACTGTCATTGTGGTGAGTTACAATTACTTTGAAGGGCAGGTTTGACTCCCATAGTGCACTGGCTTTGCTCCTGACGTGGATACAGGTGTATCAATTACGTCTTGCAATGGCCTTCCTAATGTGTACTAGACAGTGTCGGTAGATTCCCCTGAGACGTAACCAGTTTACGGTAGTACTCACGTTACCAAAATGGTAAATACTACACTCAGGCCCCAAGCACATTTTTTTAACATTTTTTATAGGGTTCACGACATAATTTTTAGAGACTATCGCCACCTGCTATTATTTTCTTTCAAAGTGCTCTCTTAATCCAGAGCGGGGCATAGCTCATTTTTTTTCTATTATGACGCAGGCATTGGGCCCGATGAAAGAAAGGTGGCCAAGTTAAACAAATATACATATTTAATACATAGGTACACGTAAAGGCGGAAATACTGCCAAAAGGAAAGGAAGTAATCCCACGGGCAGGCGTGAAAAGAGGGCCAAGAAATAGCCCACTGACCGCGCCGGGATACGATCCTAACACTCACCAGAACTGTCCCGGAGACACAACCTTCATGGTGCCGGAAACAATTACTCTGGGTAAAAGGCGGTCTCCAAACCCGCAACCTTCTGAATACCAGGAATATAAGGTTGAGTAAATATCCAGTCCTAGAATAAGGATAATGGGAAAGCTAAGACAAATTGGGACAGTCCCACTAACAGCGGGTCATAAACGAAAAACAATACAATCGCCTCTGGCATCTGGTCACCAAACACGCGACTAGCGGACCAGACACACTCGCGTACAACGACATTTTCTCCAGTGATAAAGAACATACTTGAACAATGATACAGTTAACACAAAATCTGGGGACACACATGTAGTCAATGGAAGGTTCTTTTATAGTACGGCCAACGCATATGGGATTTCCGAAGTGAAATGCCATGGCCTGTGGTTTGGATTCCAAGTAAAACGGAAATCCCGGAGCTCCTGATCTCCAGATACGGTCACGTTAAACCACAAATTCCCCTCTTTTCTGTCGCAATGCGAAAAGCATTCATCACAGTCACAGAAAGTTAGCGATTTAAAACACATGTGCCGGACATACAGCGTTATCAAGACAAGTAACGAGCGTGCGCGCAGGACATTGCAATCCGATACCGCCATACTCAGCAAGAACGCAGGCCTCAGTGATAATCTGTACGCTTACAGACAACAGCTCTCAGAGCAGAGCGCACGGCATCATTCACGCCCGATTTAGAGACCCTATATCTTCCAAAATTACACTACGAGGGGAAATCAAAAACGTACAACCTCTACACAGGTATGCATGCTTTCATATGCGCATTGCACATCCACGGGAACATGCCATATCATATGCGGCACGGAAATGATCACACCAAGTCTTTACAGACAACCGGATTCGAACCCATGACCACACACCACACGCGTACCAAAAACTAACTATCCAATGGTATTTTTGGTACACGGAACACAAGCAAAACCCACACTGGGAAAGCCCCAAGCCCTGGAACACAACGCAAACATAAAACACAGAGAATGACATAAGGTCACGGGTCTGAGTTCCAGTAAAAATTTAGACACAAAGGAGAACAGCTATTCAGGCGTCCAATCATACTGAAAATGGCCCATAGAGGTGCATGAACAGGGAATACTACATTTCCTCCCACCAAAAACCAGACATAAAATTTCGAATTACACCAGGCATAGAGGAATACATTTCACAACCACAGGTAGGAAAATTTCGCAAGACACAGGTCTTAAGGAACAATGGCCACACGACGTCATTACCTAACTAGGGCGAATTGCTACATTAGGCCGCTAGGAATCCAAAACAATGACCACACTTGCATTCGTGCAAAAAGGCACATACCAGCGGATGACAAACAATAACTTCCCAGTCTGGTATTACACATACCTATTGCTGACTGCAGACTATTCACACTGCAACACTGCGGTGACGAGACACTATTGCGTATCGCCCGTGACCGTGAAATTACACACACATAACAATTATAACGCCATACATTTTTTTTTTCTTTTCACACTGCAAAATCATTTGGCAATGGACAAGACGTGACACAGCGGAACTAATCTTGGGCCTATAAGGGCACGTTCGCAAAGACGTTGAAAGGCCACGGGCGCTTCCCGCCCATACACAACATACACAGTAGGACTTAGCCTTATAACAGACCAACCGTCCGCGTGGTGTAGCGGAACGTAGTCACACACACACACGCGCTCACCAATTAGGAGCGAACATAGGGACTTTGAGGAAACAGGACCTCCCCTTAATAACTTCTTTTCGCGATTCTATTCCCGAAATAAATCATTCCAGGCGACTAGGACATGGCCTATCGTACTACGACCACTGGCCGCATCTACACTGCAAATGGCCGACCAGATTAGGTCATGCAGCTCTACTATCCCAAGGCGCGGATAGAAAGTCAACATGGACCAAGGGAGGACGACAGGAGAACAGGCTACCAGCGTACCACCTTACTCCCTGCCCATAACCTTCTCACGCCCAACATAAACAACGCAACCACATCTACACGACCAAAAACAGCTACACTACATTACAAAATACACACAGGGGTTGATGGACTTCATGCGTCTAAAAAGCAGGCATGCTACGCCTTGCGTCACGATGCTAACACCTGAGTATTAGGGGTGTGTCAGCAAACATTAAAGAAGCATAATGCGCCTCTCCAAATGAGAGAGGAGGCCATAGATATATACTAACCATTCTTTAGTACTTAAACACTCCCGCATGAAAGGAACATATGGTATTATGCCCCATCCTACACCTATCCGTACATGAAGGCAGAAACTTCATATCCAGACACATGCATGAGTATCCCATCCAATTACCAGGGATTTTAATATCAAACCTGCATGAATTTTCGTATTTTTGCAATCCCGGGAATTACCTCCCCACTCCACTCACTATAGAAGCATCCCAGTGCCACCACCGGTTCTAGGCCACCACTAACATGGAACCCAAAGGTGCGCAAACCCTTCCTACCATACTTTAAGCCCACTCAACAAATAACTACCCCCAAATCCTAATAACAGGGTACCTGACCTTACAGACCCTACTAACACCTCCATTAAGGTAAAGAAAGCACTATTGCTGGGAAGCTGACATAGCGATGGTAGACCAGAAGTAGCCTATGTACTTAGAAGATCTACAACCCCGCTACACTGGAAATATTTTACATTTTAACACAGAGATTACACTATTTACACAGGTTACGACACATTTTTTTTTTCTCTTACAAAGGAATCTGATACGAACTGATTGTTGACAACGGTGTAAGCCGAAGGTCGGGAGAACCACACTTTGAGAGCTGGGGAAGGCGATGTGGACCCTTCCCCAGTTGGCTCGACAGCGCAGCGACCTCACTTAACTGACGACTAGACCAAACAGACGAACTACGTAAGGTCAAAGCATTCGCGGCCTGGTCGGGCAAGCTCTGGAATCCTAGGTGCGCGTAAACCGCCCCTGGGAGGAAGGGATGCTACACCCACTTTGTGCCACGGTCGTCGAAGCCAAGACCTGCAGGGAGACTTTCTGAGAATGGCGGGAGAAATAGCTCACTCCGCGCCGGCCTCGGGAGCTATCCCTAGAGACGACCCCATTATGACTAGACTTCTAGTTAAGTTTAAATTTAAGTAGGCACGGCTTCCATAGCGGGAAGCAAAACTCCTGTGCGTTGGAGCAAAACACACTGCGGCCCATAGAGGCAAATTCATATATCAATGCGAAAAAGCATACTACGGCGGCCCATAGAGGCAAATTTATATATCAATGCGAAAATGCATACTACGGCGGCCCATAGAGGCAAATATCACTGCGAAAAGCAGATTGCGACGGCCGATTAAGGCGAAGACAATATTATGCCATTGGACCACACTGTCCAATGCCCACATAAATGGCGACGCAACGGGCAACCAGAGGGCATTAAGAGAGGGGCATTGCGCGCCCCTCACAGGAGCCAAGTGGGCGGCTCAACTACGTTAAATCGGAACGGCAAACGGTCATGAACAAGGAAGTTACAGCGGGCGAAACGGCTAGCTTAGTGGCACCGTAAGCGCCTGCGCATAGATTAGTCCTAGTAATAGACGTCGACACCTAGAGTTAAGGGGACGGAATCTAGCGACCCTAGAGACAACCGGTGTTTCTGGGGCTCGTGCGGGTGGTGATCTGGGGATTTAATTGCCCCAGGCGATCGTCCTAGGCCAAATTTAGTTGTAAGGCGGTTGCATTTGACACGCAACCTAGGATTAAGCAAATTTATTCACCGCTGTTGCCAGGTATGGCGCAGCACATTTCGGCAATAGATTAAGGCAACCCTCTCGGCTTAGTAATAGTCTTTTTTTTTATTATTAGACCATAATTAAGTTAGATAGTATTAAGTAACGCCGATCGGCACTCGGTGACTTTAAATCCGTTACCGAGGTAAGCCCGACAATACTTAGGATAAACTAGGTTAAAATAGGCATAATCAAAGTGGAATATATCGGCACCCGGTAACCACAATTCCGCTACCGGGGTAAGACCACCTACATATTATTTACGGCATTACGGCACCGTATAGGGTAAGCCCGGCCTTGCAGCTAAGTAACATTAATCGTGCATTTTTTTTCAGTGAAAGAAGAGCTTCAACCAGTACTAATATGTTTTTTCTAAACCTCGCCATTTTTTTTTCACAGGCATCGTCACCAGATACAGAAAACTGGTGACAGGAATTTCATTACCATATAGCAGTGGCATATTATTTACAGCATGCCATGATGTGTACTATTTTTTTTTTATTTGTCAACTTGCACTAATCCCGACACACTCGCAAACACTCACCACATTTTTCTTTTTCAGCTACACACTCTAAAGTAAATCTGCACAGCAGGACTGGTGCCTGTGGGGTACCAGGCTTACTGGCAGATCAACTAAAATATAAACACATAAAGCGTCAAAATGCGACGCAGATTACGACAATGAGGGCGCAACCGATTTGTGGCAGTGACTCTCATTGTCAAGTGTGAAAGCATTCACCCACAGAGGATGCTTCACAGACTAGGTATTAAGCATACATGCAAGCGGTACGACCACTATACCGTACCAAGAAGGGGCCGTACAGAATCAGCCGTGAGACGGCAAGAGTACGTACAGACGGGTAGCGTGCACGCGAGGTACCTCACAAAAACTATAATTATAAGGGTTTAGCGCGATTAAGTAGACATAAGACCACTGTGATTCATAATTTTTAAGGATAAACTTTATACAATTTTTCCACTAGACATAAGGTCGTTGTAATTTATAATTTTTCAGGATAAACTTTATACAATTATACACTATATATATTTTTGTTTGTTCATCAAGATGCCAATGTACATAATGTGTATGATTTGTTTTCTTTCATCTTTCCTCCTTCTAACTTCCCCATTTGTCAGGGTGTTCCGTTTTTTTCCCAAACCAATAAACGTCTTTTGAATATTTCCCTTAAATTATACCCTGGAACACCCATTTTTCTATTTTCTTCTATCTTTCTTATTGCAGGGAGCACTTTTTCCCTAAGATAGGGCGGACGACGCCATCATCCGTTCGGCCCTGGGTTTTTCCTCCCTGCACAGCTATGTAACACATCACCGTCAGAAACCATGTTTTTTTTAAACTAGCAATATGCCAGCAATAGCAAGGGCAATTTTTTTTTACATGTCGAATTTATTTTAATGTTCAATTTTTCTCAAATGTCAATTTTTTTTCCCAATGTTAATCAAATCTTTCGCAATGTCAATTTTTTTTGTTTGTTTTTTTCACAATGTCAATGTATACATATATCTGTAAATCCCATAACCCTCCCCTCTGAACACGGGCTCACCTCACACCCACACTTCGATACGACACCACCAGGAGATACGAGGGGATTTCAAGGACCACTACGTCAACGCCCCAACCTCCAGTTCCGTTCCCGTTCGCGAGGACGCGAACAAATGAAGGAAGACTCTTGTACAGAATCCCAGGGGTATGCACCCCTTGGAGACCATCCCCCCCGGCATCTGGCTAAATCCCCTAAAATGGCAACCCTTGGAAAGCCGGGGCAACATCCATTAATACTGTAAGGACAGCTTGCTACTCCATAAAGCAGCTCAAGCCTTACGTAATCATTACACTCAGCGACATAGTACTAACTGGGGCAGCATGCCAACACAATGCTGACAGCAGGACGTCAGAAGGTATAAGAAGGCGTCCTAATGAGGTCAAAGGATCTCTTCATTGTCAGTGCTTCATCGAAACAGCCGGAGGCTACGCTGGTGTCAACCGAGGTGAGTCAGTCAATCGTGTTCAGAGTTCCTATTTTTGTAACCTGTAACCCACCACTTGTACACATTGTGAACATAATTTCATTCCCTACAAGGGACTCACACAAAGAATCACAGACCAATAAAACACTTGGTCCACACTCTACACTAGCATTACTGTTATACGCCTCTTTACATCCCAACGCCCTTCCTTATTCCCGTCACGTAAAGACGTGACAGACGGTAAGCCATTAGCGCTAACTCAGGTACCTTTGCGTTTCTCTAGCCGGCTCGGCTGCCAACAAGCAGCGCGTGCCACTCGGCTGATACAAGCAGATTCAATTACATAATAAGCAGTCAGCTGAGCGATTAGCGCAGCGACCCTTTACAGTGGGTCCCA
The DNA here is from genome assembly GCA_946902985.2 of Meconema thalassinum. Taxonomy (NCBI): domain Eukaryota; kingdom Metazoa; phylum Arthropoda; class Insecta; order Orthoptera; family Tettigoniidae; genus Meconema; species Meconema thalassinum. The sequence continues at coordinate 899,379,828 of OX336390.1, forward strand.
TCCCCTTAAACACTACCACATTATTTATAGGGACGCCCCCTAGTTCCTAGCACACCACAACACACTACACTGGTCAGCTTGCCCTGTCAAGGGAAGCTACCCTTTTAGGCAACACCTTATAAATTAGTACAACAATTCTCCCTTTTAGATCCACCCCCAAATAAGGGATCTAAAACACAGTCTACAGCTGAAAACTCAGGTGAGAGTGTTCTTTCAAAATAATGTCTTTTACTGCTGTGGATACGTTAACTTGGGAACCCATAAACAGTTGTTTCAAATCGCGTGTGTGCTCTGGTCGTGTGGTCAATGTTAGAAAAAGTTTGATTCCCAAAGAATTTTTACAATCTTGTTTTGAAATTTTTAAAATTGAAATTTGTACAGCACAAAGGTTGCATACAGCTTTAAAGGTGAATACAGAACTGGTGTGCGATTTCATATATAAAAAAGAACGTGGAGCATAAAGAGACATTTTATATTTGCAGTAAAATGCAAGAGCTATTCATAGCCCATAATTAGGAACAGTGGTATGAAACCCACGTGGTGAATGCCTTGCTATCAAAATTTGATAAACTTCAACAAGGACCGAGTGGTTTAGCGTTAGACAAAATTCATCATCTACAAATCAACATTTGTCAATTCAACCCGTTGAATGCTGGGTCTAGCTATATTAAAACACCACCAACAATATATTCGAAAAAGGCTGTGGTCAATATAAAGAATCGTGACAATGATTGCTTTCTGTGGTCTGTGGCTGCGTATTTGCAGCCAGCACAACATAATGGTTGTCGACCAGGAATGTACAAGGCCAAGTTTGTCGAATTGAAACATACCTTAAATTTAACTCGAGTATCGTTCCCTATGGACTTAACCGAGATCCATAGGTTTGAACAAGATAACCAGGACTTTTCGTTCATGGTGTATGGCCTTGATGGTGATGAGATTGTGGGTCCTCTTTATGCCACAAAAGAACCGAAACGACACCACATTCATCATTTATATTTATCTGTAGGAGAGGTGAATCACTATTGTCTGATTAAAAGCTTAAGTAGATTGCTAAGCAGTCAAATGTCTAAGGACAAGCGTTCAAAACATATTTGTGATCGTTACTTGCAATATTTTACAACCCCCATGTTCTTAGAACGTCATAGGGTAGATTGTGTTTCTCAGGAAGCGGTGAGACTGATATTGCCACAAGGGGACAAGGCTGTGTTAAAGTTTAAGGACATTCACAAGCGTGACACTGTCCCCTATGTGGTGTATGCAGATTTCGAAGCTCTCACCACACCCATGGCGGGATGTGAACCAGATCCCACCATTAGCTCAACCACACCCATTCAAAAACATGAACCCTTTGCCATAGGATTTAATGTGGTGTGTGCCTATGACCCCACACAATCCGTTTACAAATACCGCGAGGGGCCAGATTGTGGCAAATGGTTCTTGGATGAACTTGTCAAGTTGGCTCATGATGTACAGGAATTACTGGACCACCCAGTACCCATGAACCTATCTCCAGAACAGCAGCAGCAGTATGAGCATGCCACGACATGCCATATTTGCGAAAAGCCTATTTTAAGTGGAGAGGAAAAAGTCAGAGACCACTCGCATTTTACAGGGGAGTTTCGTGGAGCTGCGCATAATAAATGCAACTTGAACTTTCCAGCTCCTCGTTTCATCAGTGTCTTTTTCCACAATCTGGCGAATTATGACATTCAGTTTTTGATTCGTGAATTGGGTCATGTCAACAAGGGCTCGTTTACCATTATTCCTCAAAACCATGAGCGTTTTACAGCCCTGACATGGAGGTTGGGTGACTTTAGCATTCGATTTTTGGATTCCTTTAAGTTTATGGCATCCTCGCTAGACAGCCTTGTGAATGGCTTGAATGAAGAGGAATTAAAAAATACTAGAATGCATTTTAATGATCCTGAGCAATTTCAATTGTGCATTCGGAAAGGTATATTCCCGTATGATTTCTGCAACAGCTGGGACGTGTTAAAGCAAAGAAAACTCCCACCACAAGATAAATTTTACTCGAAACTAACACGCAGTACCGTTTCCGATGAAGACTATGCACATGCATGTCAAGTTTGGCGAGTGTTTGGCATGAACACGCTAAGTGAATATGCTATGCATTACCTAAAACTGGATGTATTGCTGCTCACTGATGTGTTTCAAAAATTCCGTAACTTGTGTCAACACATTTACGGTCTTGACCCGGCTCACTATTATACGAGTCCTGGACTCTCGTTTGATGCCGCTTTGAAATACACTCAAGTGGTATTGGATTTACTCACTGACGTAGACATGGTTCTATTTTTTGAAAAGGGCATTCGTGGTGGCTTTGTGTCACTTAACCAGCGCACTGCCAAAGCGAACAATGTCTACATGCCTGATTATTCACCAGAAAAACCAGAATCGTACTTAATGTACTATGAAGTGAATAATTTGTACGGTTACGCCATGAGTCAGCCTTTGCCCTATGGCAAGTTTGCTTGGCTGACAGAGAAACAAGTGTCAGAATTTGATGTGATCAAGGCTAGCCGAGAAACAGGCCGTGGATATGTGCTAGAAGTGGATATTGAATATCCCTCATCCTTGTATGATGAACATGCCGATTTCTCATTCTGCCTTGAGCAAATGGTTCCCCCTGACAGTAAAGTGAAAATTGTGGTGTTTGAAGCCGTATTTTCAGTGTTGCCTTAGTAAACAAGAGTTTAGTGCTCTTCAGTCGGTCAACACGAATGTACCCAAAAGAGATGGGTTATGCCCTAATCCTGAAATAAATTACATGAGATTAATAAAACACTAGGATGACCAGTTTCGATCGTCAAGCGATCATCATCAGATCCATTACACTTAGGCTACAAAATCAATGTTTGAAATACAGGTGAAAATATTTACAATATGTACAATTATTTAGTTGCAGTATTGGTACTGCAACTGTCAGTGTATGCTAAATGCAGTATATATGTTAGGTGAAATGCTAAATGGTGATAGCTATCCGTAGATTGTACTTTAGAGAGATTATATGGTTGTAAACTATGGTTAAACTATAAAAGTTTAGGCTAACTACTTATCTGATTGTCTTCCGTACAACAGCTACTCGCAGTTTTCGTGCTCACTGGAAGTCACTGTGCGGTCGACTGCGGTGGTTATCTTAACGACTGGTTTTTCCCTGCTTTCTCCCCCCTGCTCCTACGTGCTGTGGGGAGTGATAGCGATGTGTTTATGTGAGGTGTTGCCAACCTATATAAGATGTATGTTATTGAATGAGGTGGGTCTACAACTATTAAAGACCGTGGATTAGCCCTCGCCACGCGTGGAGCATAACCCATTCGAACTAAGCGTTGACGGTCTTATGAGGACGTCCCGGCACCTTTAATACTGCCGCGAATATGGGCCTTGGTTTATTGCAGAAGAAAAGTACATCGTACACCTGATCCAGATTATCCTAGTGTATTATTAATCTCATGTAATTTATTTCAGGATTAGGGCATAACCCATCTCTTTTGGGTACATTCGTGTTGACCGACTGAAAAGCACTAAACTCTTGCCAGTAGAGTGAAAATTGAAAAACTCATGGGCACACTTTACAACAAAAATCGGTATGTGCTACATATCCAAATGTTGGTGCAATGCCTCGCCCAAGGCTTGGTGTTGAAGAAAATCCACAGGGGTATTTCATTTGCTCAAAATGCATGGCTCAAGCCATACATGCAACTCAACACAGAGCACCGACAAATGGCAACACAGCAGTTTGATTTTTTTTAAATTAATGAACAACTGCATCTATGGCAAGTCTATGGAGAATGTCCGCAAATACCGTGACATTAAATTGGTGAATGTCTGGGAGGGGCGGTGGGGTGCCCGGCGGTACATTGCCAAGCCAAATTTCAAATCGATCAAAATTATCGATGAGGATTTGGCTACTATTGAAATGAGTAAGACCAGCGTGACCATGGATAAACCCATTTACTTAGGTCAAGTCATTTTAGACTTTTCTAAATCGGTCATGTATCGATTTCACTATGAGTTTGCCAAAAGCCATTTTGAGGACGTCTCTCTTTTGTATATGGATACGGACTCATTCATTTACCACATTCGCCACTGCAACCCCTATGACGTCATGAGGCAACATAGTAACTGGTTCGACACTTCTTGCTATAGCGCTGACAACGTGTTTCAGCTGCCCATAAAAAAACAAAAAGAAAATGGGCGTTTTAAAAGATGAATGTGGTGATTCCATTATGATGGAATTCGTAGGTTTGGCCTCAAAAATTTATGCTTATCGCACACTCGACTGTAAGGAAGCCAAAAGAGCAAAAGGTGTAGGTAGGGCAGTGGTAAAATCGCTACGTGTTGATGACTATCTAGTGGTTTTACGCACTGGCAAAGCTATGTCTCACACACAGTGCAGGATACAATCCAGAAACCATCATTTGTATCTTGTGGAACAGAGAAAACGCACCCTCGCCTCCATGGATAACAAACGTGTGTGGGCTGATGACCTGCTCACCAGCCTGCCCTGGGGTTATGATCGCAAGGAGGAGGAGGTGTGATTTCATTGTTTAATCGTTTATGGGACATAGCTTTATGTAACTTGTAGATTTAGTATTTTGTAAATATTGGTTTCTGTCATTGTAAATAATAGATTTTGTAAATAGTGGCAACCCACTTGCACCATTTGCTCTTTAAAACAGTTCTATGCAACCTTATTTAAAAAAAAATGATTGGTAAATAGTGTGATTACTTTAACGCTGTACAAAGTTGAGTTTTTTTGTAAATATGAAATAAGTAAGATTTTTAGTAACTTTATATTATTTTTGTAATGTAAATGATAAACTAAAAAAATGTTATTTTGGGATGAGTGTGCATGACGAGAATGTGCTTTTGGGAATAAATAAAGTGGTTGTGTTTGTTCCCAAAGGCAGGTGTGAATGTATGAGTGGAGAGAGAAAGCTGGTGTGTATGGTTGACCAGAGCAAACACGGTGAGGTAGGGTGGGGAGGGGGGAGGTGGGTAAATGGTCACTTATATACTCATTTTGTTTTCAATAGTTTTGTTTTTTATTGAAATGTGGCAGACAATAGACATTATTTTTGTAAAAACAGTCTTACCTGCAGTAGTCGTAGACCTCGACGTTTCTCCAAACACCCATAAACACATTGCAACATTGCCATGGTCAAGAACTTGCATCAACATCATTGTCAAATCTCAACTTTCGACATACACCAAATGGAAAAATGTGAAAACAACAAAATGGAAAATCCATGTTTCCATATCACCAAAAACGCAAAACTTAAAACGGACATTTTTAAAAACTGGAAATGGCCATGTGTGAAATATGAAAATTCTAAAACTTCAAACGGACATTGTTTAAAAAGGGTCATCAGCAAAATGGAAAAATCCATGTCATCAAAAACACAAAACTTGAAACGAACTTTTTTTAAATCCGTAAATTGCAAAATGACAAATGGCAGTGTGTGAATTCATCATGTGTGAAATGTGTAAAATGAAACATAAGCCATCAACATTACGATTTCTTAAAGTTAAAAATAACAAAACATCGTGCTCTGGTAAACCGTTGTTTTTATTTCATAGTCATAGTGAATTGATAAAAGAAATATAGAATACAAACAAATCCCAATTCCTCACTCCTCAATGTTTATGTCCATGCATTATCAACTTTCCTTTCATAGCACACATGACAATCAGGGCTGCCATTCTTTCACTCAATGAGGCATCACTGGATGTGAAACGTTGTTTAGCTTTCTTCAATAACAATTTATCTGCCACATGTCTTAAACCAGGATGACTATGGCGATAAGAAAGGTCATGTTCCTTGCATGCTTGATCCAAAAGATTAATGGGTACATCACCACGTTGTAAACGTTTTGTAACGTGTTTTTCGAGGGGTTTTATGCAACTGGCATAAGTCAGTAGGAAGCCATTCTATATTTATTTACGCGGCAAATTGTTCAGCCAAGAGAATTTTTCATGTTAATTTATTATTATTATTAATTTATTATAATTATTATTAAGGTATTTTCGGAGCATTTTATAAAAATTATTAGCATTCAGATAGGTTTTCTATGTCTTAGAAAACGCTAACAAGCAAATTATGACGAACGACGATATCATAGAAAATTATCTGATTACGGAATTTTACGGAGTTTTGTCAGTTAGGGTATTTGAGAGACATGACTCACTGGGAATTCTAATACAAGCTGATTCCTGTCGAGAAGCATGACGCAATCCTGGGTCGCAAGGTCTAGAAGAGGCGAATTGTTGAAACGGAAAACGACTTCTCCCTCTCGCCCGCGGAGTGTAATGAACCGGAGGAGGGGAAGTGGCGGCGTGCTTAGCCAATCAGCGGAGACAACGTAAGCTGGAAGACGGTACCATGGTGGGGAGCCAACGTGTGCATATATCGTTCGACGCGCCGTGAAACGGGGACAATCTGTGTAGAACTTGCAGTGTACGGTCGCAAGTGCGTGACGCTCCGATGTTCAGTGGAGTTAGCGACGAACTTTTGTAAAACGTAACCAGTGCGGTTTTACGAGAGTTTGGGTCCGATGTACGGACCATAGAATTATCTAATCTACCAGAATATCATCAAATTTCGACGGAGATGACGACGTCCAGGAGACTGTGGGAAGCACACAGCATCATCAAGAACGAGGGAAATGCTTTGGCAATTTCCAGGGGTAAGCGCTAATGACGCAGAAATACGCAATCTCTCATTTTTCTTTGTTTTATATTTCATAATTCAGTAACTTCATAGCTTGGAAATAAGAGTAAAATCAATTTATCAGACTCCGTTTTCACGTAATTTTCTATCGGTAATATTAAAATCGCAACGCTCCAATTTAAATTTTATACTTATTATTATTATTAATTTTGCTATACTTGTTTTATATAATAAATTCATTTCTTTTACAATGCAATCTTTGCTTTCAGTAGGTAGCATTAGATATAGACCAATTCCTTCTCCTGATACAATTGTTTGTTGGGTTAATGATCAAATCATACCACGATCTGAGTGAATAGAGTCTTGAAGGTGTTCTGCCAGAGCTAGACGTTGTTAAATACAAATTTAGATTTCAACATTGCATTGAGGTCTTGGCGCCCATTAAAACAACATAGCTTAGGCAAAGGTAAACAGTTACATTTCTCTCCCAACAGTGTGGGCTAGCGAAAACCATTACATTTGTCGCCGACAACTTGGGGCTGAAAACCTAATAACATTTGTGGAAGGAGAAGGGTATATATTTCTGTGCCTGTATTTTGGGGGTTATTTGTCTTTATCAGTGTATATCATTATGGGGGATGAGAAAGAAAGACAGATGAGGTTACGTAGTGGTCATCAACTGGAGAATGATGATACGAGCAGTATGTCGAGTGATGGTAGTACCGGGGTAGCGGAGGTAAATCCCGATACTGAAACAGGGAGTGTAGGCGGCCAACCAGAATTAAAAACTTTACTTCTCGAGTTCATGTATCAGAACAAAGTTAGTAGTGATGCTTTAAATGCAAAATTAGAACAGAATAATGCAAAATTAGAACAGAATAATGCAAAATTAGAACAAAACAGTAGGGAAAATAGAGAGAGTAATGAAACTTTAAACGCCAGATTAGAACAAAACAGTAAGGAAAATAGAGAGAGTACTGAAACTTTAAATGCTAAATTAGAACAAAACAGTAGGGAAATGAATGACAAATTCGAACTGATTAGAGGTGAGATCAGGGGGGTGATGGAAGAAAAGGCTAAAGAGATTATTGCAGATGTAGACAGAAAATTAGGAAAAGTACAGGAGGAGTTGGAAATTAGAATCAGTACACAGGCTGAAAATTTAAAAGAACTAGTGCAACTGGAAACACAGCAGGTCAAAAAGCAATTGGGGGGAGAAATTGACAAAATTCAGGTAGCTACTAAAGAGGTTAAGGAACAGCTGGGGGGTAGAATTGAGAAAGTCCACTCACAAATAGTTGCAGAAGTAAATGATTTAAGAGAGAGTAATAGGGAAAGCATTAGCAAGATTGAGGAGAAACAAGCAAAGCTATATGATAAAGTAGAAGAATCAGAAGGAAACATTAAATTAACAGTAAACAGTATTGAGAGGAAGGCTGAGGAGAAAATCGCAGAATTAGAATTAAAATTAAAAGCTAGGATCAGGCAAGAAAATAGTCAGAATAGGCCAGTTTTTGTGAATAGCACACACAGGGAGGTAGAACTGGGTAAGTTCAGCAATCGACAGGGGTGCCCAATGGAGTTCATGAACACTATAGAAAATAAATTCGGGGAGAGGTTGGAAAATGGTAGTATTGAGTGGTGCCAGGTAGTTGAAATTTTAGAACAAGTGTTTGTGGGGGAAACGAGGAATTGGTTTGCTGTCTACAGAGACAAGTTTACTGATATCAATGATTTTAAAATGAAATTCTGTGAAAAGTTCTGGAATGAGGTTATTCAGTCGCAGCATCGTGAGGGAGTAGTGTGTGGTAAATATAACCCTAAGGGAAGCTCCACCATGACCGAATACTTTTTAGGGCAGGTATTAGTGTGTAAATATCTGGATGGCTTGAAGGAGGAAAGTGATGTGGTAAGGTTGCTACTTAGGCACTTTCCCTATAGGATCAAGGAGGCTGCTTGTATCCAGAATGTAAAGACTATATCACAAGTAGAAAATTTGTTAAGCACATTTGATGCACTAGGGAGAGGGGGTTATGATGACAATTTCAATCGGAACCAGGGTAATAATAATAATAGACCTAATGAAGCCAGGCATCAAGAAGTTCAAGGGAACGGTGGCGAAGGGGCCAACGCTCAAAATAGAAATAATAATAATCAGCTAAATCAGAACAGAGGAAATGGCTATGGTAATCAGTATCAAGTGAGGAACAATGATTTCAGGGGAAATCAAGGGAGGAACAATGATTACAGGGGAAATCAAGGGAGAAACAATGATTTCAGGGGAAATCAAGGGAGAAATTATAATGACAATAATTACAACCAGAATAGGGGTCAAGGAAGAGGACAGCCTAGTGGTAGTAATATACAGCCAAACAATGACAACACAGCCCAGAACAACCAGACTAGTTCAGTAGTTAGTAGTACTACGGCCAGCTGTAGCGGTTCTTTAAACGCGAACCAGGCTGCGAAGTAAGGTCAGAATCTCAGTCTGTAGCATGCCCTGTCCATACAATTATACAGGAACCCTATGACCTAAATGTAAGAAATGAATTATTACATGAACTAAATGATGAAGGTATTATTCAGGAAGTGGTTAGTAAGAGCCCCATAGTTAAATTTAACGTGTCCGAGGCGTACACAGATGTTTTAATTGATAGTGGTTGTATGAAGAGTTGCATAAGTAGTGCATTTTATGATAAAATGAAAGGAACTGGAGTAAATTTTGAGGAGATGCCAATTAAAAGCACTTTTGTTATCACAGCTGTTGGGAAGAGGTCTAAAGTAATTTCTAAGCAAGTTTTAGTAGACATTAAAATTAATAATCATGTAGAGAAGCAGATTTGTCTTGTAATTCCAAATTTAGTATTCAGTGTTATCTTGGGTTCAGAGTGGCTAAGTAGAGTGTCTGGTAACTTATGTTATGATGTAGGGAGTTTGAAATTTATATGGGGAGATTCTGAAGTAGAAGTAGCGTTCAATGACCATATTCAGAGGAGTAGTATTGTAGGTGTGATTTGTACTTTAAATGAGATATCGCCAGCCGTAGAGCGGGGTTCTCCATGTTTTGTGGGCAGTGTGATTACGAACGGAAGTCTAGAGGACTCGTTACGTGAGGCTGCATTTCAGGGAAATATAGAGGATGAACAGTGTGTTCGGCTCTATGATGTGTTATGGTGTAATAGGAGAGTTTTTGAGGATCGCATTGGTATGGCCAATTGCTATACACATTCATTGAACGTTATTGATAGGTCAGTATTCACAGGACATAGATATCCTGTACCTTTCGCTTATCAGAGTGCAGTTGAGGCACAAATTAATCAGATGCTTGAAGATGGGATTATTGAGCACTCGAACAGTCCATATGTTAATTCTTTGATAACGGTACCCAAGACCGACGGCACTGTTCGTATTTGTTTAGACGCTCGTTTGGTTAACAGTAGAATTAGTTCAGATCAGCTGAAATCTATGTCAATAGAAGAATTAATGCAAACATTTGAGGGGAAGAAGTATTTCACTTGTGTAGATTTGAGTTCCAGTTTTTGGCAAGTGCCACTTATGTACGAAGATAGACCATTTGCAGCTTTTAGTCATAAATATAACCTGTATCAATTTTGTAGAACACCTTATGGGTTAAAGAGTAGTTCAGCAGCTTTAATTAGGGCTTTAAACATCGCATTAGGGGATGACACAGGAGAGTTTGTAACTATTTACATAGATGATATGGTAATTAGTTCACGCAGTTTTGAGGAGCATCTACGTCATTTAAATATAGTTTTTCAGAAGTTAGATCAGGCAGGGTTCACTTTGAAGCTGTCTAAGTCGTCATTCTGTCAGTCAGAAGTGACATTTTTAGGTCATAGAGTGTCGAGTAGAGGTGTAACACCAGAAGAAAGTAGGGTTAATAAGATACTTAACGCAGAGGTGCCACAGAATGTTAAACAGTTAAAAACTTACCTGGGAATTTGCAACTTTTTCAGGAGGTTCGTTCTTAAATACTCAGGGTTGGTAGAACCATTCAGGGAATTGCTTAAAAGTGGGACTCGGTGGAGATGGGAGTCCAAGCATGATCAAGCTTTTAGAGCGCTGAAGGAAGGTTTTGAGAAAGCTGTAGTGCTGAAATATCCGTTAAAAGATAAGGAATATGTGGTTATGACAGATGCTTCACATATAGGCATTGCTGGAGTATTATGTCAGAAAGATGATGAGGGTAATCTGTGCATTGTATCTTTAGCCTCGCGAGGACTGACTGCAGCGGAGAAAAGATACACGATTACTGAGTTAGAGCTTTTAGGTATTGTTTTCAGTTTAGGGAAATTTAGAATGTATTTAGTAGGGGGGAAATTTGAGATCCACACAGATCACCATGCATTACTGTATATGAGGACTTGTAAACTCAGTTCTAACAGAGTTAGTAGGTGGATTCTTGCTCTGCAGGAATACGAATTCACAGTAAAATATATTAAAGGTAAAGATAACATTCTTGCAGACATGCTATCGAGGGACACTAATTTATGTAGGGATTATCCTGTGGTTAAAGCAGAGGACGGTATTTTAATATGTGCATGTGTGGACAGTAGCAACAGGGCATCGTTACAGACACTGAGAAATATGCTAGGTAGAGCAACGTGATGACGTTCATTTTAAGGGAGCCACTTGCAAGGTTGGAAGCAGGTGACGCAGAAACATTTATAGTTTCCAAACGTATTGGCAAAACAGCATATGTGCTGGAGAATAGTGAGGGAAACAGATTATACGGAACGTATAATATACATAGTCTACGAAAATATGTGTCATAAAGTGAGTGTGTTTAGCTGGCGAGCCAGCCTATCAAATGAGTAAGTGTGGTGTCTGGTGCGTGGAAGATCTGGTCTTAAGGCAGGCGTATCAGAAGTCACACAGGGGGGTAGTATGTAAGTAAATGAGAGTTTTTAAGGTACAGGGAAATATGACGGGATTGTCGGATGCTGTTGAGCACTAAATTGTCTCGATGCACCAAGGCCATTTTGGCAGCGCTGATGGGTTCCCATTTATCTCCAAGAGATGGGGGAGCGCTTGAATAGGGCTTGTTAGCTTAAGGCGTCCACGAGATAAAAGATGGGCCATCAGAATGCGAGACAGTCCTTCATGAAACTCATACATATCAGCACACGTGATTTCTGTTTACGGCCTCGCCATGTAAGATTTGTAAGTGTGTAATTTAAGATAATTTGTACAATGGTATTATTTGTGTGAGGAGAAATGGTCTGTGTTGAGAACTAGTATTAAGTAGAATATGGTTAACGGGAACTTAACAAGACAGGGCGATTACGGCACAGAAATATTTGGTGTTATATGTAATGCGCATTTACTGTTTTTTTTTTCAGAAGTCAATATTAATTTAATCTACTTCAAAGAGAGATTAAGTATTATGGTCACGAGGCGCTGCCACAATAGTGTGATCGTGTGCCCAGTGATAAGTGGAATTAAATGTCACCATAAGGAGGGGACCTCCAGTGAAATTAGGAAGTTCTATGGTGATATAAATATATCAGAACACCTTCAATGCGTGTGATATGACATCATAAATACATAGTGCTCACACATTAATTATGTCTATTTCTCCAACATAGAGAAATTTGAGAGGCGGAAATATCCGTGGAACACTATTCCATATGTAAAACATGGGACTGGTTGCAAAGTGCAATCCATAGTGACAACAAACTTTGACGCAAAGTGCGTGAAGAAAAAAATATGAGTGTATATATCTGTAATTTAGGGTGATTTCATTTATGTAATATGTATTTTGGATGGGGTTTATTAACGTGTCTGGGATAATCGGATAATGGACCGTCGTCACGGTAAATCATCCGATGATCCGAGGCGAATATGTAACGTGTTTTTCGAGGGGTTTTATGCAACTGGCATAAGTCAGTAGGAAGCAATTCTATATTTATTTACGCGGCAAATTGTTCAGCCAAGAGAATTGTTCATGTTAATTTATTATTATTATTAATTTATTATAATTATTATTAAGGTATTTTCGGAGCATTTTATAAAAATTATTAGCATTCAGATAGGTTTTCTATGTCTTAGAAAACGCTAACAAGCAAATTATGACGAACGACGATATCATAGAAAATTATCTGATTACGGAATTTTACGGAGTTTTGTCAGTTAGGGTATTTGAGAGACATGACTCACTGGGAATTCTAATACAAGCTGATTCCTGTCGAGAAGCATGACGCAATCCTGGGTCGCAAGGTCTAGAAGAGGCGAATTGTTGAAACGGAAAACGACTTCTCCCTCTCGCCCGCGGAGTGTAATGAACCGGAGGAGGGGAAGTGGCGGCGTGCTTAGCCAATCAGCGGAGACAACGTAAGCTGGAAGACGGTACCATGGTGGGGAGCCAACGTGTGCATATATCGTTCGACGCGCCGTGAAACGGGGACAATCTGTGTAGAACTTGCAGTGTACGGTCGCAAGTGCGTGACGCTCCGATGTTCAGTGGAGTTAGCGACGAACTTTTGTAAAACGTAACCAGTGCGGTTTTACGAGAGTTTGGGTCCGATGTACGGACCATAGAATTATCTAATCTACCAGAATATCATCAAATTTCGACGGAGATGACGACGTCCAGGAGACTGTGGGAAGCACACAGCATCATCAAGAACGAGGGAAATGCTTTGGCAATTTCCAGGGGTAAGCGCTAATGACGCAGAAATACGCAATCTCTCATTTTTCTTTGTTTTATATTTCATAATTCAGTAACTTCATAGCTTGGAAATAAGAGTAAAATCAATTTATCAGACTCCGTTTTCACGTAATTTTCTATCGGTAATATTAAAATCGCAACGCTCCAATTTAAATTTTATACTTATTATTATTATTAATTTTGCTATACTTGTTTTATATAATAAATTCATTTCTTTTACAATGCAATCTTTGCTTTCAGTAGGTAGCATTAGATATAGACCAATTCCTTCTCCTGATACAATTGTTTGTTGGGTTAATGATCAAATCATACCACGATCTGAGTGAATAGAGTCTTGAAGGTGTTCTGCCAGAGCTAGACGTTGTTAAATGCAAATTTAGATTTCAACATTGCATTGAGGTCTTGGCGCCCATTAAAACAACATAGCTTAGGCAAAGGTAAACAGTTACATTTCTCTCCCAACAGTGTGGGCTAGCGAAAACCATTACAGTTTTTCAAGATGAGTTCCAGGGCCGCAAAAACGATAACCTGGAATATGGATTTCGAAAGGTAGGTATTGAATCCCTTTGTCAATGACGCCATTGCCAGTACAGGCCTGGCATATACTTTTCCATCGATGGTAAAAAGGTTTGGTCTTCCTCTTCCTCTGTGGGCGATGTTTGTGTTTGTTGTTGTTGTTGATTTTTCTCGCCATGACACTCGTGGAATGATTCAACAAAGTCTTTACTCGGACTTTTATGACCGTGATACAGTTTCACTAGCTGGCAAGTCGCACACTGACGCATAGACGGTATTTTTGCCATGGCCACTTGCTTATGGTGATCGTAATCAGTAGGCTACAGGGTTGCAATTCACTCAACACAGGGTCTTGAGTCCATGATTTTGGTACATGTTGCCAGATTTCTTTGACCGCGTTGGCGGCCACATAATAAATGAACGACTTGGGCAGCGCCAAGAGTTCCTCTTTGGTAAAACTGTCTAGTTTCTTTTTGCACACAAAGAACTTGCCGATGGCTTTGTCCGTAGCATTGCCTTTCTCCATGGTATCACGTGCTGTAGATGTTTACACGTCGCTTGTAGAAATCTCACTGGCGTCATTCACAGGTAAATATTGAGTTATAATTTTGTTCAACAACTCCCAGCAGGCATGAGTGGTTAACCAATGAAAGAGATGCCACGCATGCGGTAGGGCTGTATGGGTAATGTTGCCACAGGAACAAGTATCCATGAGCGTTTGCAGGGAGGGGCAGCCCAACTCCATGAGGTCGATACATTGGCAGTAAGACGCCAAAAATGGTTGCAACCATTGACGTTTTTCATTACCTTTCACAAATACCACATTGGCCGAGGACAAATGTGGTTTCATGACCACGTCCAAATATTTATAGGAAATGGTTCCCTGATTCCAGTCTAGTTGCCTATGATTTTCAATCCACTGGGCTTGTTTACGGTCTTTTTCACACAACAAATCAAAAGCATGGGGTGGTTTAAATAGCAAATGCGTAGCTTGCGATATCCAAAACGTGGTACAATCGATAATGGCCACTTATTTAAATATAAATTTGTTGTCACCAATTTTAAACCCTTGGCAATCCACAATGAGTGTGCGCCACATGTTGACGCTTGCCTGGACCAAGTTCAACTGACGACTGACTGACGATCAGGTGTGATCATGGCATGGACTTACCTGCCATGCTAGTTTCAAATTGAGGTTAGGGTAGGACAGGGGGACATGCAAAAATAAGAATTTAAGAATTACATCATTTTATTATCATAACACGTCTTACAGGCTTTTGTCATTTTCGGATAAGGACGATAGCAACTGATACAACAATATAGTCTCTTGTGTTTGTAACGTCCATAACACCGATGATGTCCCAATGTCTCTAAACTAGGCGTGTTTGATGGTGAGCTGCTCACCGAAGCACCATGGACACCATATGGTCCACACGTATCGTAACTTGTTTTTTTTTTCATTACCCAGGGACACAAGTGAGGGATAGCTTGAATGACAGGGTATATTTCCCACTTCCATTCTGCACAGGTAGGGGCAGGTGGGTGACCAGCGCTGATGTTCCTGCATGGGTTCATCGCCCTCCTGCCATTGGTCTATGATGATGGGACAAAAAGCACATTTCACTTCATCTCTTGTTTTTAAATAGTAGAATCCAGCGGCCGCCAAGGCTTGAGGGTTTATGAAAGACACCGGCCACGTGGCAAAAGTCTTGAAACGTTGTTCCTCAGAGTTTAAATTCATGGATGTAACGTCTCTTGAGGCTTTAAAGCAAGACATGACTGAGCGGCTTGACGTGGGTTGAGCTGTTATTTATACACTCGTCACTTGGTTGGACAGTGGATAATAGTTGACTTGTTTGTGATGAATAATCAAACAGTAGGCCGTCGTATTGGCTGGTACATTGTCATGCGTTTCAAAATCTAGTCGAATGTCGATATTGGATGGCTTGACAGACTCTTCCAGGTATGAACAGTCAAAAACAATCAGTGGTGCTCATGCCTTAAACGCTTGGGGTAGTAGCATGGGGCCGTTCTCTTTTTGATAATACGACCATCGAAATTTAGAAAACAAGTCGTACAGGGGGACAAACTTATTTTTTGAAAAATCCAAATCCAGTCCTTCATAGGGAAACACAGATCCGTTGAGGAAAAGACGTGCATTTCTCAAGTGCAGGTGATCAAATTGCGTGGCATCTTTGGTTTGTTGATACTTGCGATTCGTTTGAAAACCCACGATCAGGTAGAGAGGTCTCTCTGTATAGCGAGCTGTTTTTACAGACCAACTGTGTGTGTTGGTGGTGGGCAATAGCGGATACTCATGGAGTGCCCAGCTTCTAAATTCCATGGGTAGAGGCATATCTCTCTTTACCATTTTGAGTATGTCCAGTTTTTTGCTATCTTCAAGGGTCACATGGGGCACTTTCCATAGCAAGCGTTGTAGTTGAATTTTTGAATCGATGGGGGCATTGTCGGCTCCCTTGAGTGTATTATTATCACTCCTGTCTCTCACTAGATAAAGCACTTGCCTTGCGTTGACCACAATGCGTTGGTGATCTTCGGCAAAGCCTAAAATCAGTTTAAGAGGTAAATATCCAGTAAAGGTCCCATCGGTGTGTACCATCCAGTCATTGGTCGAGTCAGGACACCAACCTGCCATGCAAAGTGTTTTACCTTCTTCCTCACTATAAGAGGGGTATAGTTTCATGACACTGGAAATGCCCACATTTCGAGTGCTATCCACCACGATATCGTTAATGACATACCGCACTTCAGAAAACAGAAAGGCCAAACCATGGTTGGCCAACTTGGATGTGGTGGGTGTAGAGCCATCGGCTTTGGTGAGCCGACCTTCAATCTGAATGACACTTTCATGCGGTAGGGTGTAAATATCTTGGTTGTTGATAACAAATTGAATTTCATCATTGTTATTGAGTCCAGGTGTTTGAGCTTGATAGGAATGGAGATCAATTCTTACCACTCCTGGTTGCTCCTCGATGCGGTTCGCTATCTCTAGGATAGAATTCATTATGACGGTTGACGTGGTAACCCAAATGCTGTAAAATCTGCTTGTCTTGAGATGTTAACGTGTATTCACGTGGCAAACAACTAACACCATTCCTAGACGGTGTTGTTGCTTTATACACAAACTTCATTGTGGCTTTAGCACCAACTTGTAAACACTGGTGTGGTAGAATCTAGATCAATGAGTTGTTGATCTCTATTGATCAGTCTTAATGTTATATTACTAATACTATCGACAGCCACAGAATGAAAAAGCACCACTGGAGGGTTTTCACGAATAATATACCCATTGGGCGATGTCACAATAAAGTCATAAAGCGAATGCGATGGTTCTTGATTGGTGTACACTTGGCTAATAATATTACACGTCACTGACACATGATGGTCCTCAATGAATTTCACTTCATGGTCCGAATCATGTTTTTTGTTGGGCTCCAACACACGTGGTTTAAATCCTAGTAATGGGCCAATGGAATCGGGGCGTGTTTTAAAGTCAATGTTGAATGTGGAGAAAATACTGCAGCGATGAGTGTTGGTATTTCCTACAAGTTCAAACTTGCGCGTTCCATCGAGAAATGACTTTAAACCATATTGATTGATCAACACCACATAAATGTGTTCATAAATATCATCGATCGTGTATCCACCAGAGTTCCGGGTGAGCACAGAATCATCATAGTAAAACTTGTTGTTCACATTTTCACGTATGTTGTATATTCGATTGTACGTTTCAAGAGAAACAAGTCCTAAACCATAGGGTTTTTCACTCAATTCGATAGGCGGGTAAAAGTCTAGGCTGACTTCAGGTCCACGTCCATGCAGTGTAAACGTTTTACTTTCTGGCGACATACTGGTGGCGTTTTTGCTTATGCTGCGTCTTATATAAAAAAAATAAACACAAACGTCCACACTGTTGGCTGTTAAACGTTTGTCCACGTTTCACATTATAATATATCTTGATCCTGTTTCCAAAATAGGTCACTAGTTCCATGGGCGGAGGCAAATTCCCAAAACTGTCAAAGTACCATACAATGGATCCCTGTTTGACATAAGCTACATAATGCGTCCCTGGTCCTCGGTGATCATCCAAATTGACAACAGCACATTCCTGTTTCCAGGGTCGTGGGGGGTAATTGGTTTCGCATAAACACACCTCGAAAATGAGAAAGCTTTAGTTGTTTAACATAGCATTCCACTTGTTGATGCGTCAGGGCATGTCTTGCTATGGCTGAGGTTAATTTTTTTTAATACTTCGAAATGGTGAAATCCCAAATCCTTGTTGATAAAAGGCTGGCTTTAAATTGGCATTTCTAGCCCCCATGGCAATCGCTCCCATCGTTTCATTGTGTCGCTGACTTTCTTTGAGTTGTTGCTTACCCTGCTGCGCGGCTTTAATGGTTTTCGCCACTGCACTGTCACCGCCCAAAAGTGAACCCAGAGCAGTCAAACCGGCAAATAATGCAGGTAAAAATCCCGCTCGTTTGGGGACGGGAATCACTCGCCCTTGGTTTGAAACCTGTCGCCGACGTTTTGGATTAACATGTCTCTGTGCTGTTCGAAAGGCTTTCCTTATGGTCAATACATTATTTTTTTTTCTTTCGCAAGGGCTTGTCCACGAATGTCTTAAGCCCAGGCTTTGCCAAGGACAAGGTCCTTTTTTTAGTCTTTTTCACCGCATACCTTTGTTTCACCATGATGATAATGACCAACAACCTTTCACAAGAAAGTTTAAATCACAACTAACGTCAGATGGTTATTTCATGGCTGTATATTCCAATTCCACATAAAGTGGGAAATCGTTTATGGTTTTTCCCGCTTGCTTTTCATCCCATGTCAACATGAGATGAAAGGATAATTCGTCACCTGCATTGACCATTTCATGGTTATGGATCAACATCCTATGACCATTTATCTTTATTTGTAAATGGTTCTCATCAGGTATGGCATATTTGATGTGAATGGTTCCATTATAGTGTAATCGATAGCGGCTTAACCCCGAAGCAAGCACATAGGTCAAGTGCTGATCATGGACTAGCGGTAAATGGTTTCTGTCATTCACAGGTTTTTCATTTGTCAGATACACTAAAAATACAGATGGGATAAATTTATAAAGCCTTTCCATTTCATAGGTCATGTAACGCTTGGTACAAACATCGTCTTCGTCTTGTGGGTCTTCCACGTGAATAATCCGATGGTGATTAGCGCTATAGCCATTCACCGTAAGCTGGGGCACTTTGTCATAAAACTCATACACTTTGTTATCCACATACTTTTTCGTAGTAACGTCTGTAGACACTTGAGGATGTTTTACATGGGTTAACCGCTTTCCCTTAAAGTCATAATCTCCCTGTTTTGTGCGTGGCACTACTGACCTATCCACATAGTGTTTATTAGCAGGATCTGTATGGGGACAGGCCTAGCTTTGGCCATCAACGCACGTCCAAAGACATCCATCGTCAACCTGTAGTACCAGTCTACTGTTTCTATGACAAGGTTCGGTGTCCTGTATATAGACAGCCTGCTAGCCGGTCTAAGCCTTAGTTGAAATGAAGATTATTAAGCAGCAAGAGTCATTCCCCGTGGGGGACATGGTTTCCCATCTCTGTCCCACATCACGTGAACAACGCCATGGTTCACTGTTTCCATCTTCCATTCGCTGCATCATTGTGGGCCTTCCGGCTGTGGAAAGACAAATCTTTTGCTAACGCTCATCACAGCACCCAATGGTCTGCGTTTTCAAAATATTTATATTATTGCAAAATCTCTCTACCAACCCCTCTACGTGTTTCTGGATCAAGTCATGTCTGGATTACAAAAAGAGAATATGGGTTATTTTACATTTTCAATGCAAGAAAATGTGATTTCACCGGATAAGATGAAGCCTGATTCACTCATGATTTTCGATGATGTATCCACTGAACGTCAAGGCATCATTCAAAGCTATTTCAGCATGGGTCGTCACAAACATATCGATTGCTTCTATCTTGGACAAACGTATTCTAAAATGTCCAAACAGTTGATTCGTGACAATGCCAATGTCATTGTTTTATTTCGCCAGGACGAGAGGAACAGTCGTCACATTTATAATGAACATGTGAATCCGGATATGACCTTTCAAATGTTTACAGAATTGTGTGCCAAGTGCTGGAACACTCAACGTCATGCCTGTTTAGTGATTGACAAACAAAGTGAACTCAACCAAGGACGGTATCGCTTAGGGTTTGATCATTTTATTGCTATTTAAGGCCCTCTCATTCCCCGTCTAGTCATTTGTCAAGACACCATGGCGTTAGCAGAGAGTCAATTGAAAAAGCATATTATTAGAATAAAAAATACTATTTGCCAAAAGTTTCGTCAATTGAAACAATCACGTGCAAATCATGCTTTGTTTATTCAGCAACATTTAGCACCTCCACTAAAAGCCATGTTGAAACCCTCTTTCAAGCCATCTTAAACGCTACCCACCGTTTCACAAGCCACGCAGACGCTGCACGAGGACCCTGAGGAAAAGGAAGAGGAACAGGAAGATTTGACTAGTGTTAGCGAAGTTGAGGATGAGGAGGAACAAGTGTTTACGCCTCCAAAAAAAAGGCCGCACCCCTTGCAGAGTTTTTGAGAAAAAAGAAATCCTTGGCCAGGGTCGAAACACCTTGCCCTTCCAGGGCGTCTCCGTTTTCACAACTCTTGGCCACCCCTCAACATAAAGCACAACTGAAAACCATTTTAATAAAATATTATGGATCAACATTGGAACCCTATTTCACCGATCTATTTATTGGAAACACTGATACCACGTATGGTGTTCGCTATGAGGATGATAGTTTTAAAATTGGCGATTCATCCATTAAATTTGCTCGTACTAAAGCTGTCATTAAAAATATCAACCATAAATTAACGCCAGGACTGTTAAAGCTGCTCTTTTCTCGGACCCCCTCTTCCCATGATTATACGTCAGAGGACCTTGACAAATATAAATCCATTTTATTGGATACCCATGCTCACAAAAGACAGTATGATCCCACGCAACAAGTGAATGCCAATATATCTCGAAAATATAAAACCATCATTGCAAAAATGTTTCCCACTAGTCAAAGTACTCGTCGTAAAGCGTCCGCTTCGGGAGTGACAATTAAACCATTAAAACCCCTTGTGGATGTTACCTACTGGCACAATCCCAATAAGCTCGTCCAGCGGCTACAGTTGTTGCATGCTTCACGTCAAGCTGGCCATACCGGTCACGATTGGGACATTCAAGAAATTGAACAAGAACTTCGAAATGCCAAAATTATTGTTTAAGCCCTCACCCATTAAAATGGGTATTGCTCACGAGTTGCATCGCCCAGCTAGGCGTCACTATCCACGACTCAAGGTGATTTCACGAGGTGTGGATGAACTTTGGCAGGCTGACTTGGTTGAAATGATACCCTATGCTGACGTTAAGGACGGTGTACGCTATATGTTGACCGTCATTGATGTCTATTCCAAAATGGCCTTTGTTGAACCTGTGCGTCGCAAGTCTGGTCCACTAGTTACCAAGGCCTTTCAACATATTATTCAACACTCCAAACGTCAACCTCAGCTGCTACAAACCGACCAGGGGAAAGAATTTTTCAACAAGGATTTCTCCAGTTTTCTCAAATCTAAGGATATTCACCATTACACCACATACAGCAATCCCAAAGCCAGTGTGGTCGAGCGGTTCAACCGAACATTGAAAACCCATATGTGGAAAGCGTTTACCGCTCAGGGCACGTATCGCTGGTTGGACATGTTGCCAGAGCTAGTGTCACGTTATAATGACACCAAACATAGAACGATTGGGACCAAGCCACGCCTCGTGACTAAAAATATTCAGCGATTGGATAAACTGTTTAACCCCATAAAAACAGCCGATCCTAAACGTCACCGACTGAAAATTGGGGATTTTGTTCGTGTGAGCAAATTTAAGTCTGCCTTCAATAAGGGCTACACGCCACTGTGGGGGACTGAACTATTTCGAATTCGTCGAGTCAACATGGACAGTCCAGTCACCTATTTACTCGAGGACCTCAACCATCAACCCATAAAAGGTAGATTTTATCTTCATGAACTTCAAAAAACAGCATTTCCTCAGCATTATCTTGTGGAAAAAGTGTTGAAACAAAAAGGAAATAAACTATATGTCAAATGGTTAGGGTTTAACTCTACGTTTAATTCTTGGATCAATAAATTACATGTTGTGTGAACCTGTGCAATTTTTAATTTATTTATTCACACATTTTGTACACTACCTATAGCTCTATGTGTACAGTCCTCAGCTCCACATATTTCTTTCTCTTTCCACCTGTGTTCTCTCTTACATTACCCCTCCCCCTCTCCCTTCCTTCACCTCCCACCACTGCTGTTCGCAGCTCTTGCCTATCTATTGGTTGTGACATCATTCCGACAAGTTGCATCATACTTTTTACTGATTCAGCGATTCACACGCTTTGAACAATCTCTTATCGTGCACGTGGACAGCTAACGTCCAAGGTGAACACCTGTGGCAGATCAAATTTCACGTCAACTTGCATTTTGTCACGTACGAAGCAAAACAGGATGTGACTTGTTACAAGTTATCGTGCACGTGGACAGCCAAAGCCCAACGTGAACACCTGTGGCAGATCAAATTTCACTTGAACTTGCATTTTGTCACGTACGAAGCAAGACGGGATGTAACTTGTTTAGCGTACATGTCATCTCACACGTGTGTGCACGCATTTCGCTCTTCCCTGCCACCACAATGGTCAGATTATTTCACCTTCAAGCGTCATGGTCATTTTTCGATTGCACCTGTTGTCAAGTCAGATCAACGCCTTCCAATAAGCTCAAATGACATTCACCTCCTGCTCGTCTGCAAGTTTGTTTTCTGTACTCGCTTCGACCAACATAGAACCAAGTTCTCATCACCGTTTACACGTTAGAGATCCCCTTCGGGGTAAAGTATCAGAAAAAACGCACCCTCGCTCGGTCAAAAACCGGCCCGTCGAAATATCAATTGATCTATTGAGCACAGCCACCGTGGTCAGCGACAGGTTCGTTGACACACACACACACCCAGCAGTATCGTCTCTCTCAACCACCACGCTTCATGGACATTATAAACAGGTAAAGAAAAAGAAAACGTTTTTTCAACATGTATGGCGTTAGGCCCTTTGTCAAAATGTCAAACATAGTTTTTAAAAGGGGGCGTGATCCCGAGTCCTAGGACACCTCGTACACGTCTCTAGCGTTATTGGTTCGTGAGATATCGGCAAAAGTCACAAAAAACACGTGTTTACCCCAAAATCGAGATTCCAATTTTTTTAAAAAATATAACGAGTGGTCCATAGCAAAGAGAACGCCACCCCGAGTCCTTGGACCCATCGTACACGCCTCTAGCATAATTGGTTCGCGAGATATAGCAAAAGGTTTTAAATTGCGGTTTTACCCCCCAAAAAACGTGTTTCCAGATTTTCATCTTTTCGACACCTACATTCCCGTAAAGAGCGCAACGAGACGAAAAAAACGAATCCAAGCACGCCCTCCTAGCATGGCTCCTTCCATTCCAAGGTCACAGGGGCTCACAACTTGCTTTTTAAGCAGCTCTCTCACCATCCCACTACTGCAGGTTTTCATCCTAGAGACTTGAAATTTATTTTGGGGGTAGAGGGGGTAGGGATCATTGATTTACATGAAACAAACATTTTTGTTAACTTCCTAGTTTCCAAAATATAGGATTTTCAAAATTCGAGTGTTTTCAAAAAAACATAAAAAATAAAAAAGTTTTAATACAGAAAATAAAGGTCATAAAGACCATTCGTTTGAGCTATAGCACAACGTTCTACCATGTTTGGTTTTTAAACTATCGCCTATTTTCGAAAACGAAAAATTTCAAAAAAATTGAAAAATATAATACATGGTCCATAGCAATGCCCCCGTCAGCCTGAGTCCAATGACACCTCATTTGTCAAAATCGGACCATGGATTGGCCAAATATTAATGATTTAACATGGACGCCGCCCGAGCAACGCCGGGTGAGTTAGAACCCGCCTTACCCCCCTACTTATGTCCGTATTAATGGTGTCGAATGCACTGCTGAAGTCTAGAAGAATGAGTATAGTCACTTTACGCTCATCCATTGCTCGTCTTACGTCATCAGTGATCTTAATTAGTGCAGTAGATGTGCTGTGTCCTTTCTTAAATCCAGATTGTAACGGATCAAGTAGTGAGTATTGCGTCAAGTACTGAAGAAGTTGTTCATGCATAAGTTTTTCTGGTATTTTGGAAATTGAGGAAAGTATGCTTACAGGTCGATAGTCGGATGGAGAATTTGCAAGAGAATTTTTCGGGACTGGAATAACTAAAGCATCTTTCCATATTGTTGGGAAGAAACCTTCTAAAAGACATGTGTTACAAATGTGCGTAATAATTGGCAGTAATACTTCTATCAGGTTAACGATCAAGGAAATTGGGATGTCATCTATTCCGACTGTTTGTGATTTGATAGTTTTTTTTCTTACGACAGTATCACCTTTTTTACGAAACTTGAATAACGCTCGGTGAGGTAGTGGGACACATTGCAGTGAATTTATTGTTGTTTGTATTATTTGGGGATCAGTACTAATTATTTCTGGAGCAAAGTGAGCATTTAATTCATTGGGATTAATATCATGCTTATTGGAGTTTTTAGTGGGCCTCCCAATACCTAACGACCCGGCTACCGACCTGAGTTGCTGCCAGGTTCTCCTAGCATTCAAGTTGCCGGCTAGCTGTTGGAAGTAGGCATACATTTTATTTCGAATCATTTGTTTAACTCGATTTCTAAGCACACGATATTTTTCAAAATCGTCACTTGATAAGGTCTGCTTATAACGTCTGTGTAATGCGTCACGTTCGGCCATTGCGGATTTAATGTCACTCGATAGCCAGGGGGCAGCTTTACGAGTGACCTTAGCTGTCCGTTTAGGTGCATGTTTGTCATATAGTTCCAGCAGTATTGTGTTAAATCTGCTCACCTTTTCATCAACGTCAGTCAAGTGTAGTATATCGTTCCATGGACAGAGAATTGCGTCTTGTGTTAATTCTTGAAGGTTCAATCTTTTCATGTCTCTTTATGTTATGTATTTAGGTGCAGTTTTTTGAGTTTTTAGAGAATAAGTTAAATAAATCAGGTCGTGTAAAGATATGCCAGGTACTGAAATCTGTCCGTGTTTTAGTATTTTCTGTGGGTTATTTGTGATAATTAAATCAATTAGAGTGCGTGAAGACCCTTGGGCGTGTGAACGTGGTGAGAGTGGCCGAGTGGTAATATTGTCATGTTACAAGAGATAAACATGTTTCGTAAACGATTTGCGTCAGTGTAGTCTATTAATATGTTTGTGTTAAAGTCACCAAATATAAGTACGTGTTCGTAGGTAGATAACAGTCTTAGTAGAGTTTCTTCAAAATCCATGAAGTTCCCTTCTTTAGGTGGTTTATATACACACATCAAAAAAAGTTTTGCATCACCTCGGTTCCCAGATCTCCGGCATATAGACGTTGACTGTGTATATTGTATCCAAGATACAGTCCCTTTGACTGTTCATAGACGTCACTAAAACTGCTCAAAGATGTAAACAACCATGCATGAGCAGGGCCTATTAGACGGAGGGGGTACGACAGCCGATCAGTTCCAGTCATTCCACCAGGACGAAGGTACGCTGCTCATGTTGTCTGTAGTTCTACCATGCCTAGAAGGTCAATACCGCAGTTCGATCGCGTCCGCATTGTTACTTTGTGTCAAGAAGGGCTCTCAACAAGGGAAGTTTCCAGGCGTCTCAGAGTGAACCAAAGCGATGTTGTTCGGACATGGAGGAGGTACAGAGATACAGGAACTGTCGATGACAGGCCTCGCTCAGGCCGCCCAAGGGCTACTACTGTAGTGGATGACCGCTACTTACGGATTGCCGCTCGGAGGAACCCTGACAGCAATGCCACCATGTTGAATAATGCGTTTCGTTCAGCCACAGGACGTCGTGTTTCAACTCAAACTGTGCGCAATAGGCTGCATGATGCGCAACTTCACTCCCGACGTCCATGGCGAGGTCCAGCTTTGCAACCCCGACACCATGCAGCGCGGTACAGATGGGCCCAACAACATGCTGAATGGACCCCACGGAATTGGCATCACGTTCTCTTCACCGATGAGTGTCGCATATGCCTTCAACCAGACAATCGTCGGAGACGTGTTTGGAGGCACCCTGGTCAGGCTGAACGTCTTAGACACACTGTCCAGCGAGTGCAGCAAGGTGGTGGTTCCCTGATGTTTTGGGGTGGCATTATGTGGGGCCGACGTACGCCACTGGTGGTCATGGAAGGCTCCGAAACGGCTTTACGATACCTGAATGACATCCTCCGACCCATAGTGCAACCATATCGGCAGAATATTGGAGAGGCATTTGTCTTCATGGACGACAATTCTCGACCTCATCGTGCACATCTTGTGAATGCGTTCCTTCAAGATAACGACATCGCTCGACTACAGTGGCCAGCATGTTCGCCAGACATGAACCCTATCGAACATGCCTGGGATATGTTGAAAAGGGCTGTTTATGGACGTCTTGACCCACCAACCACTCTGAGAGATTTACGCCGAATTGTCGTTGAGGAGTGGGACAATTTGGACCAACAGTGTCTTGATGAACTTGTGGATAGTATGCCACGGCGAATACAGGCATGCATCAATGCAAGAGGACGTGCTACTGGGTATTAGAGGTAGTGGTGTGTACTGCAATCTGGACCACAAATGCTGAAAGTCTAGCTGTATGATGGTACAACATGCAATGTGTGGGTCTCATGAGCAATAAAACGAGCTGAAATGTTGTTTGTGTTGATCTCTATTCCCTTTGTATTTAAAGGTTCCGGAACTCTTGGAACCGAGGTGATGCAAAACTTTTTTTGATGTGTGTACAACACCAATAAGCACTTTAGTCACGTGGCTGCACACGTCTTCATGACAACGTATAACCACAGTCTACTTACAGAGCGCGAAGCTTGGCTCATATTTCTCCACCGCGAGACAATAATGCTCTCATGCAGCCAGCAAGAATGTGCCGACTGCGCTATGTTGGTGTATGTTATTGTTGTTGGATTTACTGTATGTGAGCATTGTGTAAAGATTATATCTTTAATTTAACATGTGTTTTACAAGAGGAGATGTGCACTTCAATAAACAGATCTAATATTAGACGCAATATTTCAGTGTTGATAAGTAACCTATATGATCGCTTTTCAGTCGGTCAACACGAGTGTACGGTACCCAATTAGATTTGGTGGGCAGTGACAATTTATCTCCTAATGCCTGATATAAAAATACATGAATCGTTTATACACTTAATAAAACACTTCTCACATTAAGGGGGGTCGTATGAGCAGCGTTTTATTAAATGTATGAATAATTATTGTATTATAAATTACACAGGGAAATTAATTGTTACTCCTCGACCAATCTAATTGGGTATATTCGTGTTGACCGACTGGGAAGTCAGATTGTTCAAATAGCCAGACGACATCCGAGTCTCCAAAGGGCCCTAAAAGGTAAGATTTGAGCTATGGATTTTAGGCTAGTATTATAAAGCTTTTCAAGGGAAGCGTGATGGTGCAGTGGCTTAGCTGCTCGTCAATCACCCGGACAGCTGGAGTTCCAATCCCGGTGACAGTGGGGTGGAATTTTCACCTGAAAAATTACGTGGCGTCAGGAAGGACATCCAGACTTAAATCCCCGGCCAAAACCAAAATTAGCCTGATTGGCTCCGGCGACCCCAATTAATTGGGATACGCAGTAGAAAGTATTATAAAGCTTTTCAATCAAACAACGGCACTAGGTCTTTAACTGGTTATAAATCAATAATAATGTTATTGGTTTTAGGTCCCTTTTAACTACTGTGGCTCTTAGAGACACCGGGTGCCGGAATATTGCCCTGAAGGGGATCTTTCACGTGCCAGTAAATCTACAGACTCGGTTCCCTCGCATTTATGCACCCTTAAATGCCAGCTGACTGCGCCAGGATTAGATCCTGCAACCTTGGGAACAGCAGGCAAGAAAGTTACCGCTGAGCCACGGAGCCAGTCGGTTATAAATCAGAAGCATGTCTCGGTAGGATATCTATGCATGGCTTTGGTGGCGTAGTCGGTAGCATGCTGAACTGCTATGCCCAAGTTTGCGGGTTCAAACCCAGTCAAAGTTGTCGGACGCATGTCATAGATTTATGGTACGTAAAAGAACTTACAACTACAATTGGTAGTGTGTATCCAAAATTTGTAGACACGCTCTATCAAGTTCAAACATTCGCCGTTGGGTTTCAGTGGCATTCGAGTCTGGTAGCTTAAGTTGGAACTACTCAACATTGTAATTGGGGAACCTACTGGCGTTCATGTGAAATGCCCTGCTATGGCCATTGGCTGCAAATCAAATATAAATATCTATGCATTTTGAAAATTAAGACATACGGTAGGCTAAGTATACGTAAAAGATGTCATCTCAAACGCGTGCCGACATTTTAATTTTCAGATGTAGAAAATGGCTTTTTAATAGCCAGAGACCTGATTTAATGAATAAAGATTTTGTACAATAAACTTATTCTCGAATCCTTTGGAAGCAAGCCAATTTATGTCGTCAGGATAATGCTCACAAACTTAGATGTGGTACACTGTTTGTTAATTCTCTTATGAAATACCTGGTCTCCCACATGGCTGCTGTGAAGGTACGGTACACAATTGTTATTGCCGATATTTTGTAAAATTGGCATTGTATTATTTTGTCAAATTCAGGAATGAAAGGTTTCAAACCCACAGAATAGATACACCGTATCTACAATTGAGCCATTTAAGACCTTAAGATCTTTTTATATTTTTCGTTTCACATATCACACTGGTATTTTTACTAATTAACTATAATGTTACTCAATTTTACGGAATAACTAGCTTTTGATATGGTTAGGAATTTGATATTATATTATACCCATACTATCAACCCGCCCCGGCTTCGTCTAGTATCTTAAAGGGGTTATTCAAGGTAAGCTTAAAAGGCGCACGGACGGTAGGTCTCAGACGCAATTCAGAAAAGCCGAGGTGAACAGCGAAACTCCAAACATTTATAGTCTACTCTTCTCTGAAGTCTTAACTCGACACGACTCAACAGTTAATGCTGGCCGAAGCTATGGGCTCGCTCGCTAGCTCGTAAACTCGCTCCGAAGCTACAGTAGTAATTTAAATTTCCACTGAATGGAGATTGTTGGAATAAATTAAAACTTAAAATCACTTATAGTTGGCGATGTATTAAAGATAAAGATATGCTGTCGCGGACTTCTTTGTAGAACTTTTCATGCTGACCAATTCTTACACTCATAGTATATGGATATTTTTAATGGTTTACCCAGCGTAAGCTTAAATAAAAAGTCCTCTCGGCACGTAGGAAGGCGGAGGTAGATTTCACCGGACAAATAGGCGGAATATGCAGGTTTTCGTAGAAGGATCAGACCTCATTTATCGCGTGAAAGTATTTTATAATTGGAGATTAATTAACTTTGTTTTTCGTCATTTTATGCATATTTTAAACATTCTATTGTCTCATGATGACGGTAACCTTCTTGTCATTTGGAGTCCATTTTTATACTTGTGGTCACACTGTCCTTATGCAAGGTTTCGACACTGATGTGTAACTATGTAACAGTCTGTTACTTCTTCACGCAAAATTATATCTCCCGCAGAGATGTTGGTTGGTTCCACAGTTTAGGGGCTGCGACAACGCGGTCATGTAACCCCGTGTACTTTGGGTGAGTGTAGAATCTGTCTGATAAACGGTGTGAATTGTGATGGCTGTATTAGTCTGTAATTCAGGTAAGGAATGCAGACGCTCAATTTCAAGCAGTAGTTCCTAATGTTGCTACCAGATACTACCGTCAACGCCACCTAGCTGTGAACTTGGCTACTAGATGCCACCTCAATCAGCAACTCGCAACGAACGTTGGAACTTCCCCTCCAAAGGAAAGCTTACTGAGGGATTTTTAGCGCTCTTAGAAAATCCGACGACTTTGGCCGGCTTTGAACCCGCGACCTTGGGCATAGAAGTTCAGCATGCTACCAGTTACGTCACCGAAGCCGCTTCACAGTCAGATGGAAATCTGAATCTGATCTCGCGCAAGTGCGTTGTCATGGCAACGTCTGATGGCTCATCCCCCATCAATTTAGTAGTGTTGCCATGTCAACCACTGATAGCTCTTGGCATTTTCTTATAATTCCGAAATCATTTTTCTCATCCCTTGGCGTAATGGTGGCTCATATCAAAAATTCTTTCAGGCAAACGTTTTAGGTAATTATTAGGGGAACATTTTCCATTTTGTACGGTTTTGATATTGTGCCTATTAACAGAGATATGATTAATGTTTCCCGAAAAAAAAAAAACACTTTTTCCCACCCCTTTGGGCAATGGTTGGTGCTATCAAAAAACGTTTCAAACATAAATTTTTGAGCTTTATCCGACACATAGTATGAACTTTGAACGGATTCGATATTTCACATCTTAAGAGAGTTATAGCAATATTTCAT
Organism: Meconema thalassinum; assembly: GCA_946902985.2. Lineage (NCBI taxonomy): Eukaryota > Metazoa > Arthropoda > Insecta > Orthoptera > Tettigoniidae > Meconema > Meconema thalassinum. The sequence goes on from OX336390.1 coordinate 899,410,334, forward strand.
TTTTTCGAAAAAAAAAGTCCTCCATTTTCATCCCCTTCGACCAATTTAGCCCAGTAACGAACTCGTCCGAGATTTTATGGGTATACATATTCGGTAAAAAATTCAAAGTGATTGGTGCAAAATTACGGCAGTTATCGTGTCCACAAGAAACTGATATACATATATACATATATTACATAAATTATATATAAACTTTTGAACTGACGGTGGTTTGGGGGTCTGGGGAATGTGAAACGCGAAGATATGTCGAAATTTTCCGGAAATCGAAACATGGTACCCATTGCAATAGTTAGCTTTCTAATGAAATCTACCTAAAATACTACCGTCAACGACACCTAGCTGTGAACTTGGCTACTAGATGCCACTTCAATCGGCAACTCGCAACGAACGTTGGAACTTCCCCTCCGAAGGAAAGCAAACTCAGTTTTTTTAGCGCTCTTAGTAAATCCGACGACTTCAGCCGGGTTTGAACCCGCGACCTTGGGCATAGAAGTTCAGCATGCTACCAGTTCCGATACCGAAGTCGCTTCCCACAGACAGATGGAAAACTGAATGTTATCTCGTGCAGTGGCGTTGTCATAGCAACTGCTGATGGCTCATCCCTTATCAATTAAAAGTAAAGTTGTCATGGCAACCTCTCTTGGCACTTGGCATTTTCTTATAATTTAAATCATTTTGTTCACCCCGTGGCGTAATGGTGGGTCATATCAAAAATTCTTTCAGACAAAAGTTTTAGGTAATCATTGGAGGAATATTGTCCATTTAGTGCGGTTTTGATATTGTGCCTATTAACAGAGATATGATTAATGTTTCCCGAAAAACCCACTTTTTCCCACCCCTTTGGTCAATGGTTGGTGCTATCAAAAAACTTTTCAAACATAAATGGATTCAATATTTCAGATATTAAATATACATACATAAATTATATATAAACTTTTGAACTGACGGTGGTTTGGGGGTCTGGGGGATGTGAAACGCGAAGATATGTCGAAATTTTCCGGAAGTCGAAACATGGGACCCATTGCAATAGTTAGCTTTCTAATGAAATCTACCTAAAAGCGCACGGACGGCAGGTTTTCCTTCGACATGATTCACTGAAATCGTTACTGCTCGGCTTCCTTTGATCATAAATGAATGTTTTCCTGCAGAAACCTTCCTCGAAAAATTCTTTACTGAATGGTGAAAACCGCATCAAAATCCATTCAGTGGATTTAAAGATTACCCGTTACATCCAGGAATCGTTGACTCGGTTTAATGTAGAGATGCCAGCAACTATCATTAAAACAAATACATGAATTTATAACTAGTATGGTTGGTTGGTTGGTTCCTCAGTTTAGGGGCTGCGACAACGCGGTCATGTAGCCCCGTGTACTTTGGGTGTGTGTAGAATCTTTGTGATAACCGGTGTTAATTGTGATGGCTGTATTAGTGTGTGTGAAAAATCCACAGCCTGCTTCCAGTCTCCGACCGGGTCAGGAATGGAATGAATGAAGCCTCCATCTAGCGGCGAGGATACGAACTGTGCCGGCTGCCGAGGCCTGACGCACTCCTCTGGGGCAATGATTAAATGAATGACAGATGAAATGAAATGATAGTGGAGAGTGTTGCTGGAATGAAATTTTTGACAGGGAAAACCGGAGTACCCTGAGAAAAACCTGTCTGCCTCCGTTTTGTCCAGCACAGATCTCATATGGAGTGACCGGGATTTGAACCGCGGACCCAGCGGTGAGAGGCCGGCGTGCTGCCGCCTAAGCCACGGAGGCTCACTCCGTACCACATAATAGTAATAATAATAATAATAATAATAATTGCATTGCTATCCCATATTACTCCAATATAACAGGGTCAGGGAATATGGTGAGTTTTTAATATGCTTGTTAGTTTTTATGGCACGATGCCCTTCTTGACGGCAACCTTATCGGAGGAGTTAGAGATGAAAGTGAGTGCGGAGTTGGAAGGACGTGGCTGTGGCCTGCTAAAATGCAGCGTCCTAGCATTTGCCTGGAGTTGAAAATGGGAAGCCATGGAAAAGCATTTCAAAGACAGCCGACTCGTTCTGATCTAAAAATGGCCTTGCGTCTTAATGCGCGTTGGTACCCCAGTCGGTGATATAATTATAATAATAATATAGATTTAACGTCCCTTTCTAACTACCGTTGTTTTATATACGGGGACATTTTGCCCTGGAGGGGATCTTTAACGTGCCAGTGAATCTACTGGCAATAAGATTTCACTGAAATCGTTACTGCTCGGCTTCCTTTGGTCATAAATGAATGTTTTCCTACAGAAACCTTCCCCCAGAAATTCTTTACTGAATGGTGAAAACCGCATCAAAATCCATTCAGTGGATTTAAAGATTACCCGTTACATCCAGGAATCGTTGACTCGGTTTAATGTAGAGATGCCAGCGACTATCATTAAAACAAATACATGAATTTATAACTAGTATGGACTATGAATTCTACATAAGACTCATTAAATATGCCATACAACTGTACCTAGGGATACTTATAGAGGACTGAACTAATAAAAACACAGCATTTTTTTAATGAATTGAAAGTGTACAGTATATCAACATTGTGGCTTTTTTTCTGTAGTAGTTGGTGATTTAACGTGACTTATGTTTACAATGGAAATAATTACTCAGGTGAGTTAAAATTCAAAAAAACCTTGCAAAAGTGAAATCATCTGTTTCGCGAATATCGTGCTCAAGGCAGTTGCCAGCTTGCTGGCCGCCGCGAGCGCTAGTGTCGCTTCACCTACAAAGAGGATGCAATTTCGTAACGCAGCGAGCTTTGCGACTGTGTATTTTAGACTGTGGTAATACAACTCCGCCCTCCCAGAGTTGCCAATCTAACTTTTCCCCCGCAAAATAACGTATAGCTTAATTCAAACTGAGGCTAGCGCCAAATAATTTTGAATCCCACACAGCGGGGCAATATTAGTTTTTTTCTTTTCTTGGCGGGAGAGAAGTTATAAGTTATGTACTTGTCCACTTTACATAACTTATCAAAATCAATACAAAAAAAACTTGAAAAAATGACTAAAGTCATAGATATTCACAGAGAAGTTATATGTAAATTAATCTGGTTTTTATTAAAAATAACGCGCTTTAATAAAGACTTAGAAAATTCTATGGGTACATTAACACTAATTTTGGAATCATTATTAACATCTTGAACATGAGACAACCTTCAGCCGAGTTGATTCGTATTACGTAAATAGGCTATATGTCCAGCAATTCCCCGAATTACGGTTATCTCCCAGTTACGAATGAGTGAAATTTGTCGCCTGAGTAGTGTAAGCAATTAAACCTTTTTCCGGATGCAGGTAGCATTTGTAAGGTAAGAAGGACCTTGGTAGGTGACAAAAATCTTCGAAAATGATACTTTAGGCATTCAGGGCTAATTGCAATATAAAGCACAGGATCTTGTTGGAAAAACTGAATAAACATAAAAATGAGTACCGGTATTGAATTACTCAAAAATCAACATGATACATCGTGAGAGGACATGCCCACTTTTGCTGAGACCTCTGTAAATAATTTCTCTTGTTGAGAGATACGCAGTCTTCATGTTGGTAGCACAGATATTCAGTATTTGAGTTAATTTTGTTCCTGTCAGGGGACCAGGAATGTTCTAAATTTACCATTGAGGTGAGACATTTTTAGTCAAAAATTAACTTTATTTTTTAAAGAACTGATTTGTTTTTGTCTTTTGAGCATATTGTATTACTCGAAAAATTCGGGATCAAAATACATTAAACTTTTCTTGCGTAATAATATCTCATAGAGAAATGGAAATACTTGTAGAGTTGTTGTTAATTCATTCGAGGGGCTTGAGACACCTTGGTCATCAGCCCCGTGTAGTTGGGAGTGTGTTGAAGCTGGCTGACAACCTGTATTGCTGTGATGATTGTAGTTGTGTGTGTGAATGTATTTGGGACAGGGATGGAGTAGACGCTCCGGGACTTGAGCAAGGCACTATCCCGTCAATTTCCTGTAGGGAGTGTGGCAAAACCCGGGGAAAAACACACTCGGGATAACCGCTGTCAGCACCGTGATTCGAACCTACGATATCCGTACTTACCACAGCTGCCCTCGCGACCATGGTCCACGTTTGACGAGTGCGGCTACGCCGCGGGACGAAATGCTTGTAGAATTTGGCTTCAGTGCCTATAACCCCCCCGCCATTGGTCGATCCTGGCTACGCTACTGTATGACATGCATGTAGTGATTATTGCGTCTTTCAAAAATAACTTAGGCTACCATGGCCAGGAGGGAACCTGCAAGCTTGGGGTTGGTAGTCCGACACGTTAACCACTCACCCACCGTGGCAAGCTATTAGGGACATGACAATACATTACTGATTAGAAGTACAGTCCGGTACATGCACGTTGACGGTTGATCTTCAGTACGGCGCACAGTGTGTCGAATCACATATCTAGGTGGAAAAAATTCACTGCCGCAAATGAAAGCGAAAACTGGTTCATTCGATAGTGAACAAACCAGATGGTGGCCTTCGATCTTCCTTTCCGCTGTCTGGTGCGTAGGAGGGAGGTTATAGGTGCTGAAACGTCTTTCTGGCAGTTATCAGGTCATTTGATAGGAGGTGTCGGAGTGAACTGAACGTTGTGATTCTACGGAATTCAACGAGGTGTTGTCTTCTGCGACTCATGGAATAGTGAAAAGAGGTATGTGTTCTCACTTTTATGCGTGATGCAAGCTTTTGCACTAAATAAATAATTTACTTTATGAGTGCCTCATAGTGCCACTTTACTTTAAACGTCATTCGATAGGAAATTTAATGTAGATTCAGGATCTGTAGTGGTTTGGTTGCGCACGAATGTGCATGATGGTTTATTTTCTTATTTTCAGTGACTATGCGGGCATTACCGCGAGAAGAATTTTTCAACGCGTGGCGGTCGTGTCGTAAAGAGGGGGGGGGGGGGGCGTACAGACGTCATATTTCAATATGTTATGAATAAATGTGATCCTACAACTCTTACTGACACTCAGGTTCAGGAGCTAAGAAACATACCGTAATTAAGTTGATATCCCACACTATTAACCTAAATAGGAGAGCGCAGGAAGAACAATGCCACTTAAAACTCCTTGTTATCTACCTATCTACTTAATGACTCCCAAGGAACTTTGACATCAAATGATGAAGACCAGTATAGCAATGACTACGATTCTCTGGACTCTACAGAAGAATCAGGTGTTATTATTAACGGGATTGAGATTAATGAGAAGATTACCTGACGAATGGACGTTTTCTTTTTATTTGCAATGGGAGAAAGGCCTAATATTCAATATATGTTGTCTTTATTTCCATGCTTTTTAGATAAATAATATTGTTTTCGTGTGTGAAGTATGTTTACTAAAACTACGTCATTAACAGGACGGTAGAATGACATTTTGTTATAAAGGAATTGTTCGTATGCTTTTGCTGAATATTGTTTTTATTTTTAGAAAATAAATGTTATTTTTGGTGCTATTTCGTTGTTCTATGTTTAATAACAATTTATTTTACGTTTTCAATCTAGATGATTTTTCATACAGTGTATTTGTCTATTCCCTTAAATAAGGTGTAACAAGAATACTTGACTGAAAGTCTCATTGTTATTCATATTTTATCCAGTTTTAAATAATGTTTATCACTGTCATAAACTATAATACAGTATACACATACAAATCGTGATTTTTACTACCGAAAATGCATGATTCTTTTGTTGCTTTCGTTCATTTTTACACCTCATCTTACCCCCTCACCCCTATATATTTACCCCCGAATATCGCACACTTTAGACGACGCCAGAAATAAATTCAGCGACCTCGAAAACGGTATATTGCCAAATTTTAATAGAATCCCAGCACTATTAACGAAGTTATTAATTTTTTCCACTTAGAATTGGGATTCGACACACAGTGCGGCGTCGCGTCACCACGTGCTGCACGCAGAACCGCTAGACGTCGTGGCATTGAATCATACAGCGCTTAAATACGCTGCTGGGGAATGCCGTCCCACGTGGTTTGTAGGCGTGTCCACAAATCTTCAACAGTGGCGGCAGGTGGACCTGAACGAACAAGTTGCCGACCGACCATATCCCAGAAATGTTCGATGGGCGACATGTCGGGCGAACGGGCAGGCCAGGGAAGCAGAGGTATCCGTCGTTCTGCGAAGAAGGCTTGCCCATTCCTCACCACATGCGGGGGGGGGGGGCGGGCATTGTCCTGATGAAATATGGCCTGTGGAACGGCTTAAAAGAGGGGCAGTGCCACGGGCTGTAAACCTTCCCTGATGTAGCGGTCACTGTTCAGATTGCCCGTGTTAGTTTTAATGTAAATCTTTATTTATCAAGTGAGAAATACAATACAAAATCCAAATCATCTTTTGAGATGCTTGTCACATGACACGCGAACACGCACAGACTTTGCACTGACTCGTCTTTTGTTCTCTTCTTTATTGTACATGTCTATTTCACCAGGTGGCGCTACTGTGCTATTTTTCTTTCAAATATTAACACTTCCTCCAAAGAAAAATCAAATACAAATAAAAAATAAACAAGATGAACTATTGAACACTTTTCAGCCTCTAAGATGTCATCTTCTGCACGCCATTCCTCTCACGCAGCATCTCGAATCTGACCCTCTCCAGAGGTTTAGTTAGATCAGCTAATTGATTGGTCCCATCGATGTGCTCCAGCTCAAGGTCTCCGTCCAAAAATCTTTCCCTCACATAGAAATGACGTACCTCAATATGCTTGGATTTTCGATGGTACTCCGGATTTTTAGCCAATTTAACTGCACCAGCATTGTCGATGTAAAGCGTAGGTTTGTCAGCAGTTCCCAGTAATTCAGAAAACAGTCTTTTAAGCCAAATCAACTCCTTTGCTCCTTCACTTGCAGACACAATTTCAGCTTCAGTTGTCGATGTTGACACAGACTTCTGTATCTGACTTCTCCACGATACAGCTCCATGATTGTAGGTCGAAATGACACCCGTCGTTGAACGTCTCGTCCGCTTGTCACCGGCGTAGTCAGCATCACTGTAGACCTTCAAAACGTCCTCTTTCCTATAGACGATTCCATGGTTCACTGTGCTCTTTAAATATCGAAATATCCGTTTCACTTGACTCCAGTCTTGAACTGTAGGATTCTCCATGGCTCGAGCAGCTTTGTTGACCGCGAATGCGATATCTGGACGAGTAGCTGTAGTCAGGTACATCAAGGATCCCACCGCCTCACGATAAGGAACCCTGGCCGAAACATTTTCTCCGTCTTCGCATCCAACTGGGGTAGACACTCCATTTGACTCGGCCATCCCAAATTTTTCTAGGATTTTCCTCGTGTAATCCTCTTGACTGATTGCAATTGATCCATCATGGTTTTCTTGTATCTTCATGCCCAGGAAATTGTTGAGAGATCCTCTGGTCGTGTGAAATTCCTGCTGAAGTTTTTCCAAGAACTGCTCGATGTCTTCTTCGTTGCCAATTACCAGACCATCTTCCACAAAGATTACAACAGCCAACCACTTTCCATTTTTGTTGCTGTAAAAGAGACAAGGATCAGCTTTGCTGTTTATGAATCCAGCTTTCTCCATGAATTTCTTGAAACGCTTGTTCCAGCAGCGTGGAGCCTGTTTTAAACCATATAAGCTTCTCTTTAGATGACACACTCGGCCAGTACCGTCCTGATGACCTTCTGGCTGTTCCATGAACACATCTTCTTCAAGCTCGCCGTTCAAGAAGGCCGTCTTGACATCAAATTGACCAAGTTTCATCTCCTTTTCAACAGCTACTGCCAACAGAGCTCGAATGGTATCATACCGTGCAACAGGGCTGAATGTTTCTTCATAATCGATTCCTTGCTGTTGCGCATAGCCTTTGGCTACCAATCGTGCCTTGAAGCGAACTTCTCCACTGTCCGTTGTCTTCTGTCGAATAACCCACCGATTTTTCAGGACCCGTGCACCATTTGGACGCTCAACCAATTTCCAGGTATCATTTTCCTTTAAGGACTCCAATTCTTCATTAATTGCTTTCAGCCACTGATTTTTATCACTAGACTGCAGCGCTTCAGAGTATGAGTCAGGATTCTTTTCAGCGATAGATGGTCCAGCCATGTACATGTAATTTCCACTTCTTACTTTCACGTTTGCTTTTCCTTCTTTCTTCAGTCTCTCTTTCTTCCTCATCTTCGCTTCCTCCAGAACTGGATGCCGAAGCAAAATCTTCAATTTCGCCTAAGTTCTCATCTGACTCTGACCTCCTCTGTAGGCCTACAACAGACGATGAATTAGACTGATTCCTCTCCACACGTTCTTCAAGCGTCACTTCAACCTTTTCGGCGTTGGCGCGCAGATTGCAGACAACTTCAGGTTTGAATTTCACATCATGGCTTAGAACAACCTTTCCCTGAGTTGGAATCCAGACTCTAAATCCATCCCTGTCGTTCACGTACCCAACCAGATGTCCAAAAACAGCTTTGTCGTCGAACTTTGAGCGAAAATTCTTGTCGATATGCACGTAGCATTCTGTTCCGAAGATCTTCAGATGACTGAGACTTCCCACTGGTCGTCCATACCAAAATTCATAGGGAGATTTGTTTTCAATGGATGACTTCCCAGTGCGATTCAGGAGGTATACCGCAGTGTTGCAGGCTTCAGCCCAAAGTTGTTTCGTTAACTTGCTGGGATTCAGCATAGATTTTGCGCACTCCACAATCGTCCGATTTTCACGTTCCGCAACTCCGTTCTGTTGTGGTGTGTACGGCGTAGTAATGCTGTGTTCTATGCCTCTGCTTGCGAGTAGTTCAGAAACCTTCTTGTTATCAAATTATTTTCCTCCATCACACCTGAACAGCTTCACGACGTGTCCATTTGTTTTGGCTTCATTCAGGAACTGTTCCAGAACGGTGTACACTTCACTTTTGTGCTTTAAAAAGAAAACTCGTCGAAACTTGCTGAAATCATCCTTGAAACATACGTAGTAGCGTGCCTTTCCGAGAGATTCAGTAGACATTGGTCCATTCACATCGGCGTGGATTTGTTCACCGGTGGCTGTTGGTCGATTCATTCGTGTCTTGAATGACAGTCGATGCATTTTTCCCAGTGCACATCCATCGCAGAAATCCTCTTTACACATGTCTACATTGATGTTCATCTGCTTCAATACATTCTTGACATGCGCTTTGTGTTGATGACCAAATCGTCCCTGGTAGATCTGCAGTTTGTCCGACGATGTAGCTAAATTCACTTGAATGGGTTGCGCCGGTTTCACGACGCGCATGTCAAGTACATACAGGCCATGACTCACACGTCCAGCCATCATCGCCTTTCCAGTAACCTTGTCTTCAATTCTAACAGTTAGGTCGTCAAGTCTTGCACAAAAACCTTTCCTTGCAGCAGCTTTCACAGACAACAGATGAGCCATTGCATCGGGAACATACAAAACTTCAGTCATCTCAGCACTCAACCAAGCGTTGTTCAGCCGCACTTGAATGTTTCCAGTTCCTTTGCCGTGAGCTAGCATGCTCACACCTCGTTTTCCTAGCAAAATCTTCTCTGGAGCAGCAAACTTGACGTATGTTGTAAAATACTGTTTGTTCGCGGTGATGTGATTTGTGGCGGCACTGTCGCAGTACCACTCGTCGGCTTGAACAAAGTCGCCGTCTAACGCACTCATCGCATGTGTCAGAAACGAAGCATTGTTCTCCTTATTTTTGTTTCTAGTGTCACCCTCTTTCTTCTTCACTGAACATTCACTTGCCCAACTCCTTACATTTGAAACATGGAAACTTCTGCTTTACTCGTTGAACATTTTTCTTCGACTTGTCATCAGCGCTGCCTTTGCCACTGCCATACTGGGAATGCTTCTTGGGAGCTCCACGTACCACAAACGCAGTCGATTCCACGTTTCCTTGGTCACGCAGTTCAATCGTGCACAATTTTTCAATCAACAAGTTCACAGTTTGATTTTCCGTCGGAATCGTGTCCCACACATCCTTGAAATTATCATATTCTTTTCCCAGCGTGGATAAAATTCGACCGTTCAAAATCCTTTCAGATAACGTGTTTTCGTTGTGCTTTTGTAGTTCGTCGTTCAGATCCTGACAAAGCTTCTGTAACTTCGCGACATGGGTGCTGATGTCCTCCTTGTCGTCACGTGTCACTCGGAAGAATGACTCGATCAACATGTTCAGTCGCTGCGTACTGCTTAGTTCGAAAGGTGCGCTCAATTTTGTCCAAATTTCACTGGCATTGGTGCACGTCAACACGAGCTCGGCAACAGATTTTCCTAGCGCACCTGCTAGCAAACTGGCCGCTTTCGCGTCTTCTTTCAACCACTGCTTATATGCCGCTTTTTGTTGCGCAGTTGCATCTGCCGGCAACACAGGACACTTTTTCGAACCATCAACAATATTTTCCAATTCAAACGACCGCAAAACCATCAACACATGCCATTTCCACTTTGCCCAGTCTTCAGGTCCTTCAAGTTTATCCACTTGAACTTTGTAGTCACTGCCGGCTGCCATTTTGAGGTTATCCTTACTCACAAAAAAAAAAAAAAAATACAGCACGTGTTCCACACGCGCTCAGCTTCGGATCCACTCACGAGATAATACCATTTACACGTGGCCTGGACCCATAACCTGTTAGTTTTAATGTAAATCTTTATTTATCAAGTGAGAAATACAATACAAAATACAAATCATCTTTTGAGATGCTTGTCACATGTCACGCGAACACGCACAGACTTTGCACTGACTCGTCTTTTGTTCTCTTCTTTATTGTACATGTCTATTTCACCAGGTGACGCCAATGTGCTATTTTTCTTTCAAATATTAACAGCCCGCAAGACGTACGAGGCGCAATCGCCTGTAATAGGTAATTGTGCCCCAAACCATTACACCTAGTGTTAGTCCGCTATGTCGCTCAACAATAGTCTGCCTGATTGCGTTCTCCACGGCGGCGTCGAACGCGTATGCGGCCATCACTGTTGGACAGGTTGAAACGTGACTCGTCCGAAAACACTACATTTCGCCACTCAGCCTACCAGTGTCGGCGTGCACGTGCCCATTGCAGTCGGAGGCGTCGGTGGTTCCCAGTCAATGGAAGCCGACGCAGTGGCATGCGTGCTACCAGGCCAGCCCACAAAAGACGGCGCCGCACCGTCAACGCAGACATGTCCACCCCCGTTGCAGTGCTGTTCTGTCCGATACGGCCATGCGGAGATGGGCGGGCGTCTCGCGCTGTGGTCACATTGCGTCGTCCTGTACCCTGTCGTCGCTGTGTACGGCCCTCCTCTCACCACTGGATCCAAATACGCCTTACTGTTGACGCAGCGTGCCCTGTACGAACCGCAATGTCCCGGAACTACAGACCCGCCTCCCGGAGCCCAAGCATTCTGCACCGTTCAACCGCACTCACATGCTGATAGTCCACCCTGTAATGTCGGCGAGGAATCGTTGCACTTGCTTACACGTTTCCACTTGGTATGACAGCCCCACGCCGACAGAGCTGTGCGGAACACTGACCTGTCCGGTCCCACGACAGGTGGCACTGGTGGGCCAATGTGCAAGCCATCTCTCTGCGATTTCAATCACTTAGTATGGTACCGCATGTCTCCGACCATTTCTTCAGGGTGTTTCACATAAAAACAGTACTGTATTCAAAATGTCCACCTCGTTGCATTTTGGCTATTAGGTCTACTCTTGGCTGTCACCGCTGAAGCCAGGGTTCGATTCCCGGCTCTGCCAAGAAGATTAAATCTGGTCTGAGGACTGGAACGAGGTATACTCAGCCTAGTGAGGCAAAAGTGAGAAGAGGCGGGTTAGATTCCCACCTTGGCCATCTGGGAAATGGTTTTCCGTGGTTTCCCACTTCTAGCCCAGGTGAGTTCCGGGATGGTTCCTAACTTGAGGCCAAGGCCTTCTCCTTCTCAATCCTCATTTGAATTGCAAATACACACACTAATACAGCCACCACAATAACACAGGTTATCATACAAATTTCACTCACAAACACACAGGACTACCACGGTGTCGCAAAGTCCCTAAATGAATCAACAACATCTATTCAAAATTACCACAGCAGGAATATCCAAAATTGCACAGGCACAACTGTTATCAATGTTTGGAGCAACGTACAGTATGTCTGCGAAACGTTTTTCTCTGCGTTGAAACTTACAAAATCACGGCATCGCGCTCTGCTGTCTGATGATAACCTGCGAGACAGCCTCCAATTGATGGTTTTTCAAGCACTCGGACCGAACATTGAGCATATTGTAAAATATGAAAACAAGAAAATTAAAAATGTGACCAAAATTGCAATGTCTTAAAAGACTCCCATGATTCGTTATCAATATTTCTGAGTGTTTTAATGCTAAGAAAGTACGGTAATCTTCAAGTACCGGTACGCGGAGAAACGTGCGAAACACAATATGCATGTGTCGGACAACCAACAATACTTTCAGTGCGAAGGCGATCCCAACTAGACTCGGCCCAACACGCCGGCAGTCAGCCCAGCCAAGAGGCGCCTGCCAGCGTCCGGCGCAGCATAGCTGGTACGCCGAGTATTCAAAGACTGGCCGCCCCTGGTCTACGCCATCCCCAACCAGGGAGCAACGACGGTGGCCACTGGTGAAGGAATTGCACAGCGACCAGGGAAGGAACTTCGAGTCGGCCCTGATGAAGGGAGCGTTGCAGCGCTTTGGTGTCCGCAAGACTTGGGCGACACCTCTCGCCCACAGTCGGACGACTTGGTAGAGCGGTTCGTGAAGACCGTCGAGGAACACTTAAGAAAGGTGGTCTCTGCACATAAAATGGGCTCGGACAAAAGGGTGCCATTCTTCCTGATAGATTATTGTGCTTCCATCGAGACGACCAGTGTGACATCTGCCAACTTAGTCTTCGTAATAGAGCTGCGACTGCCCTGCGACCTGATGTTTGGTTAGGTCCCAGAACAGGAGTGACCAGCGAGCGACTACACCTGGGACCTAGTGGACTGGCTCAACTACATGCACGAATAAACTCGCCAACACCTGCATGTAAAGCGCAGCAACTCCAACTAAAACCCAGGAAAAAATGCGAACTACAAGCTCGCTGTTCTCTCTGTCACACTAGCTGACGGAGCTAGCGCTCAAACAGGGTCGCACTTCAAGTTGCTGAGCTCTAGCTAGCGACAGGATGATGGCACAGTCCGACCAACTGGATCTCGTTGGTTTCCAGGAGGGTGACAAGAGTTTGGCTCTACTAACCGGTACGGACGAAATGGAAGGCACCGAAGCTCGTCATCTTGGTAAGGCCGTACACCTTCGTAACCTGGATGAACGACATGGTCCGCCGGATCCAGCGATCACCTCGAGGGAAAATGTGGTTGTCCACCTTGACCGTCTGGCACCTTACCGTGGAGTTACTCGGGACGAAGCAGCTTTAAGGAGGGAGCAATACAACAGTTCCACCCAGGGACGAGACAGTGAATAGAGGACCGTGCACCTCTGGTTGGCCACGGAGTTGTCCTCGCAAACAAAGACTTCTGTGAGTTTCACATGGTCACCGACACGCTGAGTTTGATTGTTCTGTTTCTGAAAACAGCTGGACAAAAGCAAGCCTCCGGATAGTTTAAGGGGCAGTGACAACACACAATAAGTCTGAAGTTGCTGAGAATCTACGACAGGTCCTGTCAGCAGGTATTAAAGACTACTTAAGCGAGGGACCAGCAGTTCAGCTCAGAGCCATCATCATCAGCAGGATATCCTTCCAGCGAGCCGGGTAGGAACATTGTGAACGATATGCCTCCATTTAGTCCTGTTCTGGTATAGCTATCCCCTCTCCACAGCATCCCAAGTTACTCCTCTCCTCATGAGATCTTCCTTAACCTGGTCTGTCCATCTCTTCCTAGGACGTAATTAATTGGTCTTCTTGCTTGCTCCATCTCCAAATACTGGCTTGGAGTTCAGGTCGGATGCATCCGCTTCACGTGACCTAACCACTTTAATCTCGCCACACTCATCCTTTCCCCCGTGGTCGAGTTCACCTGCATGTCTATCCTTACATGTTCATTCCTGACCCTGTCTCTTATGCTTTTTGTAGGGCTGTTCTAAGGAACTTCATTTCACATGCTTGTAATTGACTCTCTTCTCTGTTATTTATGACACAGGTCTCCAGACTATACGTCATGATTGGCAGGAGGTAGGTTTTGTACAGGGTCTGCGTAGCTCTTAGAGGTACTCCCTTGTCCCAGATGGGGTTTCGTACTTGGTGGAAGAAGCTGGATCCATTCACAACTCTGATTAAAACTTCTAGTTTGGCACTTTCATCACATGAGTATTCCGAGTATTCAGCGCAAATAGTGACTGACAGATGTGACAATAGAAAGTCCATCACGGTGATTGCAGTGGAGCAAAGAGTGAACCAATACGCTTGTGAGTGTTTACGTCAACAGAGCATTGTGGGAGGGTAGCAGCGGGATAGCATTGGAGGCCCTGATGTTAACGCAATGCATGGACAGACATGGGGACTCCGAAGTGGGACTCTGGTAGAAACCTCACGGTGAAGCATCACCAAACAGAGGAGGACTATGGACGTGGCAGCCTGCTGCATGAGAATTGTACAGTGTGCAGATAATTTTGTGTACAGTAGCCATAATACATTTAGCGTTTTGTACCACACACTACCAGTTTTGTTGTGACAGTAGAGTGAACCCGGATTCCCATCACAAGATGTTAATTATTTTCTTATTAGGCTTCACAACAAACTAAAATAATATCACAAAAGTTAAAGAATTTAAATGAACAACAATTTCTCCTAGCCAAAATAAAAGATAACTAAACAGCTGCGTATAGTTTCAATGGAACAAAACTGTAAATTCACTTGCCTACATTTTTTCAGAAAAGTCAGCGAGTATAATAATTGATTTTCAAAAGAAACATAACATAAGCTTTACCACTGTCTTGTGTGCCGTCCGGCCTTGTTCGCAGATGTTGTCGCAGTGGAAGTGTGTACCTATTAGTCGTGCGCTGGGCCCATGATACATGACTAGGTGATGAAAGGATAATAGAATCAGAGGCGATGGACTGAACTTACATCCACATTGCTGTGAATGCAAGTTCAATTCGAATCCCGTAACTACGAAGAACCATGGGCCTAGCCTAGCCGCTTAAGGAATAAAGAACTAAACAACGTGCGGAATAAGGTACAAAACACGCCGCATAGGTAAAGGAACGGAAATGTATTCTCCAAGGAAATAGGCCTATGAAATGACGAGGAAGCATTGCTTGCTAAGGTGAGGTTATGTGGTTGTCAAACATAAGACTTAAGTTAAACAGACGATACAAAGGACCGTGACGTTGAGGTAATGGGCGATAGGAGGTAAAGGTAAAAGGGAGGGAGATATATGGGGAAAGAATACTCGTAAAGAGTAAAATTACATTGTGAAATACGAAAGATAAAAGGGCTAGACAAGGTGTCAGGAAAAGTGAGTCTACCGCCAAAGAAGCGAACGGTAGCTCTAATAGCCCAGAAGAAATGGAGCTGAGGGAATATGAGAAAGGACGGAGTTTAATAAAAGCGCGCATAGATATGACGTAGATAAATAAACCATTAAAATGAGGGGCAAGGAACCGAAATAAAATAAACACAAGAGACGTTACGTTACACAAAATAAAAGATGTCCATCAAAATAAGTTACGTCAGAAAGGGATTAAGCCATACTCATAGACTTGCGTAGGAAGACGCATTCTTAAGATAAGGGAGGCAAACAAAAGATAAGAGGTATGGTAATGGTCTTACTGGTGAACGCACTATACAGTAAACCGAACCAAATACCCACACAAAATATACGACGATAGGAGGACAAAGATAACGGGAACGAAACAAGCTCACAATGGACATACTAAAAAGGCCATAGTATACCATACAGTAAGCAAATACAAAGACATGACCTACCTTGATGGAATCTGCTTAATCCGGCATCACGGAATTACATTAAATAATCTAGATTCGCAGCTCTACGCACACGTTTATAATAAACACTAGAAAAGGGAGTAAAAACCGAAAGAAAAACACGGCATCTCGAAGACGAGAGCGGGAGCACAAACTATAAAGTCCTACATGGGAGAGAAAAAACAGATAACTCCCCTGGAGAGTAACAAAGGGTAGTCACTGGTGACCGAAAAGAGAAGATAAAAGGGAAGAGGTGTCATTAATCACGATTCGGCATAGCAAGAGATCACTATAACGAACCTTGATCAGTAATTATAGAAATGTCCACTGATCTGCTCGGCTACCCTGGCCAGTAATAACCAAGAGGAAAAGAGAACAATTCCGATAATTGACACACAGAAGGGAAAAAGAAAAAAAGGAAGTCAACAGGTGGAAGAAAACGGTTCACTTGTTTTATTAGCTTGTGTTTACTGGCACAAGCAAAGTTCATTGAGGAACACAAAACACAGGTTTCATGCTCCTGGACACACTGCACAGAATATCGTTAACACATACAACTACCATGCTACAGACATCTGCAAATATTCCTTCAACAGCTACATTTATCAAGCCATCTGTCCCACACCCAACACCGTTTTCACCCCTTAAACACCTCCAGGCTGGAATTAACAGCAACAACACACCTTCATTACACGAAACGAGCAGAGTTGAAGCCACAGCTCTTGTGCTAATGCTTACATAACTTCATAAACATGTACACAGAAGCTGCAACCAAAACAGCTATGCAGCAATACTGCAGTCGGCACTTCGAAAACGTTTAAGAAGACCACCTCCCAAGGGGAAGTTATCTGTTACCGTCGGAGACTCAATCCAACCGCATCCAGACATCAGGCCTCAGGGGAGTGTGCATCTCAGATCCCATACACGTTTATACATCCAACCCCTTACCACACCCTCTACACTTGTGAATTGTTACATTGTTGTACTCTCCCGACTTGCAAGGGACTCAGCACACCCAGATAAGCCTTAGTAAATAATTACTCTTTACCCAAAAGGCCCGATTGTTATTTATTATTTGCCATTATCCTTTTTACTGTTTACTGCCCCATTCACACCCCATCCAGTCATCACTCTACTTCATAACCGCTGAGCCAGCAACACTAGCCTGTGCCTTGACTGTGGCCTTGCTCACTGAGCACAGTCGAGAGCTTATTGTAGTAGCGCGCCGTCAGCAATACTTTGGGTTGCTCACCGCGGCTTGCAGCCCGCTCAGCATTATTCTCAGTCTTGAGGTCACATCCCTTAATTGCGCACTCTTATTCACTGAGTTTTGCCTGCTACCCCTTTGCACTCAGCACCTTCCGACACCCGTCCAACGGTCAACACATCCATTAAACTTCCCCCAGTTAAATACCACCCTCTCCACACACCCTCATCCCCCAGTTCAGCCACCCTCACACAAAGGGTCTGAACAATATCAACACCTTCTTTGTTTTGTTGTTAGTATTGATCTTTATGTGCTGTGCTTAGAAGGATAGACACCAACTACTCCAAATAATAAAAATATGAAACATTGTATTTGCTTAACATAGAACAATGTTAAAAGGAAAGAATGTCATCAAATCAAGTAGGTATTTTTAAGTGTACATAATAGTGTGTTAGTTTGTAGGGAATGTTAATACTTGTTTCCCACCTAATGTAATTGGGCACAATTTGTGTTGACCGACTGAAAAGCTTTCTTTAATAGAATTAGGCAACTGAAAAAATGGCTTCTATCACCACAAAAAGGAATAGGGTACACGAGATGTCTAACAAGCTAATCCTTGTATTAAACAACAATCTGCTATTTCAAGGCAGAAAAAATTTAGGCTTCAACATAACCAAACAAAGTGATTCCCTAAAAAAAAAAAGTTAGTTGACAATTATTGTAACACGGGGAGACCCATTGAGATATGAATGGAAGATGAAAAAATGAAACATTAGGTTCGATCAAAACCAGCAGTATACCTCAATCTTTCACTTCATTATGAACACAATGTTGCAATGAATTTTGAGAAATGTGAAACTAAAAAGTAATTATTTACCCCGCAATGTTTGGAAGTTTTGCCAGCAAATAGGCATTAACCAATCACTGAGAAGGCATGGGAAAGGCACCTCCAATAGTATGACCATGTCCTACGTGCTGCTCCTGGAACAGTCTCCAATCGGCCCACTATTTTGAAATCGATGGGCAGTGTCCATATTGATGTTTAAAGATACAGTAAATGATGACTGTTGATTTAAGACCAACCGATACCCATGATCGCTCAAAATGGTGAGCTAAGATCAAGACAGTGGACCCTGCCCCAGCAGGAAAACACTAGGAAGAAAAAGGTTTGGAAGTTTGAAAAATCGCCGCCAACAGATAATAATAACAACCTTTAGGATGAATGGTGACCCAAACTGCAAAGATGTGTTATAAAACTTCACGGAGTTCACTCTCCTGAGACATTTCCATCTTCATCGAGAACAAACAAGGTTATTGCCAGTGACGTAGTCTCAAACAAGGCTGGGTAATGCTAGTTGCTACAAGTGAATGAAGCAACATCTCCTAGCGGCTTGTAAATTAGGCATGCTCAACTTGTTGAGTCACTAGCTACTGAGTAATAGTAGCCGCAAGTTGAAGCTTTACTTGAAATTAGATCACAGTGATTGATTCTGTAAACATACGATGGAGTATCAAACACTTAAAAGTACAGGCAGAAATATCTCCCTAATTTTAAACGTAAATAACACATCTACGCATTACAACATTAAAAATTTATTTTGCAGTTTGAAAGAGTAGCGTTTGCCATTTATGTCACATAGATTAGAGCGGCAAACATAACACCCATCAACTTGATAGGGCCAACTGCAGAGCGTGTTGTGAGTCTATTGCAGCTGACACTAGTCTACTAGCAAGTGATAATGTGCGGCTATGTTAATAAACAAAATTTTCGGTACTGGTCTGCAACCAATCCTCAACAGATCCACCAGCAACCTCTCCACAGCAAATGTGTTACTGCTCGGTGCACTGATTTCGAAATTGTAGGCCAGGACATCAATGAGCCTCCTCAAAGAAATATTTCCAGGGCATCTGATCTATTTAAAAGGAGACGTTACATGGCCAGCACATTCCCCTGATCTCCTCCCTTTCGATTTCTTTCCCTGGGGATACCTGAAGACGTTCTGTAAGCCACCAACAGGGCTCGAAAAGGACTGTCGGCATTTGAATGAAATCATTTTCAAAACCTAGTGTGTATGTCTATATGATGTAAATGGCAATTTTTGCCCTTTCAACTATGCAAAAAATTTGTGAATGTTTTTTTGCATTGCTGTGTTATTTGCATTTAAAATTCAGGACTTATTTCTGCCACAACCTGAACTAAATACTTTGCTGTAAGATGATGCCAATATTTGTTCTAGGACTGGTGTCATGAGATCTCAACCTAACATTTTTCTGACATTGTTCTTACTTAATTGCAGCAAGTTCCCCCCTTTCGCAGTGACGACTGATGGTCTCCGTACCAGGTGAACCACAAATGCAGTGGTGGCCAGCGACAATTTAAGTGGTAGTGACAATAATAATAATAATAATAATGTGCGTTTTATATAAAATTTAGTGCACTTCACTTCACCGCATAGACAGGTTGTTAAGACCCATGGCGTCCAAGACGACTGCTGCCCGGCTCAAAGTCTACAGAGAAAGGGAGGTCATGTGGTCAGCACTTTGCTTCCCTCAGACACATTTCTAGGTTTCCTAACCGGCGCCGCTACTCATTGTAGCTCCCCAGTTGTTATTACAACACTGGGTTAACACCGTTCCAGACCACCCCACCAGTACCAGGATTCAGACCCAGCCTGCATGGTTAGAGCGCTACACTGAGACCACTACCCAAAAGGCCCGATTGTTATTTATTATTTGCCATTATCCTTTTTACTGTTTACTGCCCCACTCACACCCCATCCAGTCATCACTCTACTTCATAACCGCTGAGCCAGCAACACTAGCCTGTGCCTTGACTGTGGCCTTGCTCACTTAGCACAGTCGAGAGCTTATTGTAGTAGCGCGCCGTCAGCAATACTTTGGGTTGCTCACCATTATTCTCAGTCTTGAGGTCACATCCCTTAATTGCGCACTCTTATTCACTGAGTTTTGCCTGCTACCCCTTTGCACTCAGCACCTTCCGACACCCGTCCAACGGTCAACACATCCATTAAACTTCCCCCAGTTAAATACCACCCTCTCCACACACCCTCATCCCCCAGTTCAGCCACCCTCACACAAAGGGTCTGAACAATATCAACACCTTCTTTGTTTTGTTGTTAGTATTGATCTTTATGTGCTGTGCTTAGAAGGATAGACACCAACTACTCCAAATAATAAAAATATGAAACATTGTATTTGCTTACCATAGAACAATGTTAAAAGGAAAGAATGTCATCAAATCAAGTAGGTATTTGTAAGTGTACATAATAGTGTTAGTTTGTAGGGAATGTTAATACTTGTTTCCCACCTAATGTAATTGGGCACAATTTGTGTTGACCGACTGAAAAGCTTTCTTTAATAGAATTAGGCAACTGAAAAAATGGCTTCTATCACCACAAAAAGGAATAGGGTACACGAGATGTCTAACAAGCTAATCCTTGTATTAAACAACAATCTGCTATTTCAAGGCAGAAAAAATTTAGGCTTCAACATAACCAAACAAAGTGATTCCCTAAAAAAAAAAGTTAGTTGACAATTATTGTAACACGGGGAGACCCATTGAGATATGAATGGAAGATGAAAAAATGAAACATTAGGTTCGATCAAAACCAGCAGTATACCTCAATCTTTCACTTCATTATGAACACAATGTTGCAATGAATTTTGAGAAATGTGAAACTAAAAAGTAATTATTTACCCCGCAATGTTTGGAAGTTTTGCCAGCAAATAGGCATTAACCAATCACTGAGAAGGCATGGGAAAGGCACCTCCAATAGTATGACCATGTCCTACGTGCTGCTCCTGGAACAGTCTCCAATCGGCCCACTATTTTGAAATCGATGGGCAGTGTCCATATTGATGTTTAAAGATACAGTAAATGATGACTGTTGATTTAAGACCAACCAATACCCATGACCGCTCAAAATGGTGAGCTAAGATCAAGACAGTGGACCCTGCCCCAGCAGGAAAACACTAGGAAGAAAAAGGTTTGGAAGTTTGAAAAATCGCCGCCAACAGATAATAATAACAACCTTTAGGATGAATGGTGACCCAAACTGCAAAGATGTGTTATAAAACTTCACGGAGTTCACTCTCCTGAGACATTTCCATCTTCATCGAGAACAAACAAGGTTATTGCCAGTGACGTAGTCTCAAACAAGGCTGGGTAATGCTAGTTGCTACAAGTGAATGAAGCAACATCTCCTAGCGGCTTGTAAATTAGGCATGCTCAACTTGTTGAGTCACTAGCTACTGAGTAATAGTAGCCGCAAGTTGAAGCTTTACTTGAAATTAGATCACAGTGATTGATTCTGTAAACATACGATGGAGTATCAAACACTTAAAAGTACAGGCAGAAATATCTCCCTAATTTTAAACGTAAATAACACATCTACGCATTACAACATTAAAAATTTATTTTGCAGTTTGAAAGAGTAGCGTTTGCCATTTATGTCACATAGATTAGAGCGGCAAACATAACACCCATCAACTTGATAGGGCCAACTGCAGAGCGTGTTGTGAGTCTATTGCAGCTGACACTAGTCTACTAGCAAGTGATAATGTGCGGCTATGTTAATAAACAAAATTTTCGGTACTGGTCTGCAACCAATTCTCAACAGATCCACCAGCAACCTCTCCACAGCAAATGTGTTACTGCTCGGTGCACTGATTTCGAAATTGTAGGCCAGGACATCAATGAGCCTCCTCAAAGAAATATTTCCAGGGCATCTGATCTATTTAATAGGAGACGTTACATGGCCAGCACATTCCCCTGATCTCCTCCCTTTCGATTTCTTTCCCTGGGGATACCTGAAGACGTTCTGTAAGCCACCAACAGGGCTCGAAAAGGACTGTTGGCATTTGAATGAAATCATTTTCAAAACCTAGTGTGTATGTCTATATGAAGTAAATGGCAATTTTTGCCCTTTCAACTATGCAAAAAATTTGTGAATGTTTTTTTGCATTGCTGTGTTATTTGCATTTAAAATTCAGGACTTATTTCTGCCACAACCTGAACTAAATACTTTGCTGTAAGATGATGCCAATATTTGTTCTAGGACTGGTGTCATGAAATCTCAACCTAACATTTTTCTGACATTGTTCTTACTTAATTGCAGCAAGTTCCCCCCTTTCGCAGTGACGACTGATGGTCTCCGTACCAGGTGTACCACAAATGCAGTGGTGGCCAGCGACAATTTAAGTGGTAGTGACAATAATAATAATAATAATAATAATAATAATGTGCGTTTTATATAAAATTTAGTGCACTTCACTTCACCGCATAGACAGGTTGTTAAGACCCATGGCGTTCAAGACGACTGCTGCCCGGCTCAAAGTCTACAGAGAAAGGGAGGTCATGTGGTCAGCACTTTGCTTCCCTCAGACACATTTCTAGGTTTCCTAACCGGCGCCGCTACTCATTGTAGCTCCCCAGTTGTTATTACAACACTGGGTTAACACCGTTCCAGACCACCCCACCAGTACCAGGATTCAGACCCAGCCTGCATGGTTAGAGCGCTACCCTGAGACCACTACAGTGGTCATTCAAAATCAAAGAGTTATATTTATATTGTTCTATAATCGTCCTAAATTGGATTATGAAACATTATAGAGTTAGAAACAAAATTTAGTCATCACTTTGTTGATTTTACAAAGGCGTATGATAGTATCCATCATGAGTCATTATTGAATATCCTTAAGGAATTCATTTTTCAGTTTTGCAACCTTGTAGAAACGAGGGTCATTAGATAAGTCATGGCAACTATATTATATCTTTCAAACATATGGCATCACGGTAATTCCAGTGTAGTCATTCGAAACCCTGCGGCAAACAGCACGGAATTCACCCGACAGAAGGCGACTGTAAGTGCAGGTGGCTAGGTCCCAGCGCCATATACGTTCATTCTGAGCTTGGCCATGCCACAAGATGGATGTAAGCAGATTGGAACAGCGATCATTCGTGAAAACTGCTTTTCTCGGCGGCAGAATTGCTACGCAGTGTCATTCAGCACCATGTAAAGCTGTTGGTGATTACCAAACAGTTGCACGTTGGGTGGAGGCTTTCCAACATGGACGCGCAGCAACTGCAGACTCGCCGCGAAATGGGCGACCTTGTCTGCCCGAAATGACATGTCCGTGTCTGTTATTGAACAGTGTTCCATGGCTTGGAAACGGTGCCCTGGATTGATTTGTGTTCCATTCGTATTAGTGCAAAACAAATTTACACAGAGTTCCATTATTTGGTTTTCATTTGTACGTTTGTTGTTAACTCGAACCCTATTTTCTGTTGGCATTGAGATATCACACGGCCTTAACAGTTCAATGCACATCGTGTATTTCCCATGCTGTAGCATTATCAAAAGATATAACATAGTTGCCATTACTTATGAATGACCCTCTTATTAAAATAAATAGTATTTTATGCTCAAAGATTTAGTATTTATCAGCAGTAGTTGCCACACTTTCCAAGATATTGGCGTGCTTTTAGCGGGTTGTTGTTGAAGGGCAGCAACAGTTTGTGGGTTTGGTAGTGTTTTATAGAGCTATTTTGTCTTGCATATTTGGATGCTCGCTTTTGGGCACGCTTGTGTTGACCGACTGAAGAGCAATTCTGTTGGTTACAAAAAAAAATAAAGAATCCATATATTTATTTTCCACATTTAAAAAAATCTCAGTTAGGATACAAAAATCTTTAAAAGCTGAGTATATCACCTAACAAACTTACAGTTGTTGCCTCAGAGCACTCCATAATTCAGCCATCTCAACAAGGGTTTGTGAATAGGAGTCCCAAGCGCAGTCTCATTTTTAACATTTATGTCTGTTTAACTTAGATTATAACAACTTAAACAGTACAAAAATACAGTTTACTTTTAAAGCCAAACTATTTTACCATAGTAGCCAGCACCTTGGTAAATTACAATCTTTGAAGTGCACATTCCAAAGACCAAAATTCAAACACCATAGAAACTTTAATGGTAAAAGGATTCAGTTACCGAGGAACCATATCCTCTGAATATAATGTTCAAATATTACTGGTAAAAATAAAGCAAAAATATTAGCACAGTATTCCAGAATCTGCACCAAATGTCAAATAATGTGAATCATTAAAATGGCTCCACTAGCAGTGAAATTAATCAATATCATTTGAGCACAGTAACTTGTTCGGCTTCAATGTCTATCCTGTTGTTCTCAAAGTCAGTGCACCAAAACCCAACCTGTTTCCATGACATAACAATAGCATCTATGTATGAAAACCAACAAGGTGTTGACACACTGTCCGTCGATTGGATCCTCAAACAGTACCGCCATGGGATATGTAGGTAAAAACTCACAAAAACTAGGCCAGGTAAGGAGTGAGGTAGTTGTCATTGCCTTCCTTACAGAGTCAGTCCAGTATCCACAGGCACTAGCTGTGCCCTGAATGCTATTGCTCAGCAGCTTCCATATAATCACAGCCATGAATGAAACTGAGACATCGGTGAAAAGCCACAATTTGCTCTAGCCTGTGCAAACAGACAAATGTAAATATACTGCATTCATCAAGGGATGGATGGCAACAAGCCTGAATCACAGGACAGCAAAAGAAGGATAAAGGACTAACACAATGAAAAGCAGGTGCAGGCGGAGGGAGAGATGGGGATTAGCATCATACAACTCGACAAGTTGCAGGCATCGTGACTCTAGGCTCACTAGCGGTAAGAGTACACTATGATGCAGCATTGTTTTAAATTAGTACAATGCACATGCAGGAAAACCAACAAGGTGTTGACACACTATCAATCCGTCTGTCCATCGATTGGATCCTCAAACAGTTCAAGTTAATGGGTAAGAAATCTCCGCCCAATCAATAAAAGGTATTGATTGGGCGGAGATTTCTTACCCATTAACTTGAATTGTAAGAGTCATTACGGACCTTAAATAATGGAAAACCCTCCACATAATCTTCCTCAAACAGTACCGCCATGGGTTATGAAACCCGATAAAGTCCAATAAAGTCAAACAGTGGTGACGCAGCGTCATAATATTAGAGTTACGGTTCCTGCTAGAGTGCAAGTCACCGCCAACTTTCTGCATCATGGCAGTCCATTGTTGACTGTTGGTTCATGCTCACATGCTAGGCAGCATGGACATTGCAATAGATGTCATCATCATCATCTTGAGCAGTTTCCGACCGCTGGTCGGGTCTGCTTGGAACAGAAGCCTCTCCATCGTTTCCTGTCCATCCACCATCTCTAGTCTTTCACTGTGTCCCAGCACACTCTTCTTAACTCCTTTTGTCCATCTGTCCCTTGGTCTTCCCCTTGGCCTCCTTCCCTTCATTTCCATTCCAAACATCATCTTCGGTATCCTCTCCTCTCGCATCCTCCTCACATGTCCATACCATTGTAGCCTAGATCGCTCTATTCTATTTTGCAATGGTTCCTCTCTTACCATCTCTCTGACTCTCTCATTCCTTACTCTGTCCATTCTTGTCACTCCTACCCTACTCCTCTGGAACTTCATCTCCACTGCTCGTATTTTACTCTTGTTCCTTTCCTTCATCACCCATGTTTCTGAACCATACGTCGAAATTGGCACAAACTAGGTCTTGTAGATGATTCCTTTAGATTTTTGTGGTACATCTTTATTCCATATCATCCCCCTAACACTCTTGAAAAATCCATCTGCGCACCTTTCCCTTTCATTTATTTCCATCCTATTGCCTCCCTTTTCTTCAATTATGCTTCCCAAGTGCTTGAAGCATTCTACTTTCTGCAACTGCTGTCCTCCAAGAGTTATGCCCATATCCAGTCTGTTCTTCCTCCTCGTTGTGATGACCACTTCACTCTTTTGTGCTGAGAACTTCATCCCATATGATAACACTACCTTCTCCCACTCATCTAATTGCTCTGGCTCATGAGAAAATTCCCTGTTAATCCAGGTGTGACTGTTTTTAATAGAACGCAAAACCTTATTTCGCAGATTTACAGAAGTTCTGATGCATAATACCAGAAGTAAGGACAATTTAGTGACACCCGGTGTACGAGTCCAGAAGAGCATGTAAAGCGATATTATCATGGGCCCTCCAGGATTAGGAATATAAGAGAGGCTCAGTTAAGCAGGCCTTGCTTCAAAGAAACTATTATACTGTTTATCATTACCTACTGAATGTTCCCTGTCTATTTATGTACCTTCATGTCCAGGTGCCTATTGCAATGTAAATTGTCAAATGGCAATAAATTAACAATAATAGCCCGATTCCTTATTGACGATGCAATTATAATGAAATTTATGTTCGATCCTGACTATTATATGTCAGAAAACAGTATCATAATGATGGTTATTATAACACTATTTTTCATTATGGAACAGTTTCTTCCACCAATCAGAGCTCAAGAAACAGTTGTTTGACCAATAGCATATCACCTGCGCTGAGTTCCACGGCCTTCTAATTTAAATTTCACTGCGTGGCCTAGTGTCAAAATAGGGTAATCGAGGAGGCCATGGCCAAATACAAGGCATTCTCTGCGTCTCATGCGCTCTGTTCAGTACCTAAACCTGGCGGAATCTCGACAGATATTTATGTTCGAACATAAAATAGTTATAATAATTATCATCGAACATAAACAGTCGTATGCAACTCACCTATAATGGTAATTAAGACACTCGTGTCTTAATTATTGCCATTATAGGCTCGTTGCATAATGTACTATTATATAACCATAAGTCAATATATATTGTACTGTACCGGTTACAGTCACATTGTGACCTTCCTCACCGTAATTTAGGACATGGAAAGGTGCAAGAACATATGCTTAATATAGATTTGCAATAACAGAGGTTGTTATCAGAAATTCTAAAAATATTCTTCGTCCAAAATTTTAAATTTTAATGTGTGTGCTTTTAAGTATACAGTATGTTGTTGCACCTTTTCATGTCCTAAATTAGGCTGAGAAAGGTTACAATGTGACTGAAACCAGTACCATATCTCTACTTAGTATAAAACAAAGTCCCCGATTCTTGGATGTTACGGATAAACTCGAGAACCACTGGATGCATTTTGATGCGGTTTTCACCACTCTGTAAAGGATATCTCGAGGATGATTTCTGTAAAAAATAATGAATTTATGATCAAAGGAAGCTGAGAAGTAGCGATTTCAGTGGAAAAGTAAAAAAAAAACTGGCGTCTGAGCGCTTTGTAAGCTTACACTGGTTAAACCGTTAAAAATATCTAAATACTATGTGTGTAAGAATTGTTCAGCATGAAAAGTTCTACAAAAAAGTCTGGGAGAGCATATCTCTATCTTCAATACATCGCCCACTCTAAGTGTTTTTACGTATTAATTTCTTCCAACGATGTTCATTCAACTACCGAGGCAACAGTATACGAGCTAGCTAAGGGCGAGTCTATCACCCCAGTTACAGCTTAGCTAGCGGACGAGCTTATTGCCCCAGATCATCATCATCATCGGCTTTAACTCGAATCCGAGTATAAATCTTCTTCCTTCAGTCCAGTTTCTGGATGTGTTTACGGTGACTAAAGAGTCCAATCCTGGCATGGAACAAGTGACCACACAAGTCACATAGTATTGCTGGAGGAGGACATGGTTGGGCTGCTCGAAGTTTCCTAGCTTGACGCTTGGCCTCTTCATGTGTGCGTCGATCCCTTTCAAACGTCTTTACAGTATCCGAGATGGTACGGCGTCAAGTTGAGCAGTCTTCAGCCAGCATGACCCTGTCAATTTCAGGGTCTGCTTAAATTGGTCCTTGTAGCGCCTCTTAGGACCACCATGAGGTCTGGTGCCATAGCATAACTCACCATATAGCATCTGACGAGGTAATCTCACATCATCCATCCAATGGACATGACCAATCCATCTAAATTGGTGACCTATTATGGATGATTCTATGCTGTTGATTTGAGCCTTTTCCAGAACAGCAATATTGGTAATGCGGTCTTCCCATTTAATCCTCAGGATTGATAGAAGTTTTTGTAGGTGGAAACGCTCAAGCTTCCTGAGATCACGTCGGTAAAGGGTCCACGTTTCACAGCCATACAACAATGTAGAAATGACTACTGCTTTGTACACCATAAGCTTTGTACTCATGGACAGATCTTTATTCATGAAGACCCGGTGCGCTAATCGTCCATATGCTACATGGGCTGCGCCAATTCTCTTATCCACATCCTGCTCACAGGTACAGCTCACAGAAATGGTACTGCCCAGTTACGAGAAGTGGTCTACCGGTTCTAATGGCAAATTTCAGATGGAGATATTGAACTGAGGAAGAGGTGTGCCTGGTGAAGGTTGTGCCAAGACTTTAGTCTTATTGACATTTATGGTAAGACCAAAGCGATCACATGCACTTTTGTAACAATTAACTGACTCTTGCAGCTCTTCTGGTGTGAGAGTTGGCGACGCAGCATCATCTGCATACAACATGTTAGTAACCTTAGTAACCTGAGTTTTCCTCAAGGAGCGGAGACGAGTTAGGTTGAAAAGCCCTACATCAAAACGATACTTGACCTCCACACCTGGGATGTTTGTAGGTGAATCATAAAGCATTGCAGCCAAGTACAGCGCGAAAAGCGTTGGAGCCAGTACACATCCTTGTTTCAGTCCATGGTTAATAGGAAATTCATCGGATATCTTATTCTGATGGCAAACCTGACCTGTCATGCCATCATGGAGAGCCTTGATCTACAAATCGCTGAGGGCAACCAAACCGCTTCAGCACCGCCCACATGGCTGGCCTTGGAACCGAATCAAATGCCTTTTCCAAGTCATAAAAGACTAAGAAGAGTGGATTCCGTTGTTCTCTACATTTTTCTTGTAGCTGTCTCACACAGAAAATCAAGTCAATTGTGCTTCTGGAAGCTCTAAATCCACATTGTGACTCTGGGAGGATCTTCTCAGAGATAACCTTGAGGCGATTAAGTAGAATTCTTGCAAGAATCTTCCCCACAATTGATAGCAGTGATATACCACGGTAGTTGCCACAAACACTGCGATCACCCTTTTTAAAGATAGTGACGATAGTGGCATTCTTTAGGTCTCCAGGTACCTTTCTTGATTCCCATATTCTGAGGATAAGGGTGAAAATCCTTGTTTTGAGGGAACAACCTCCGGCTTGAATTAGTTCCAGAGGGATGTTATCTGGGCCAGGTGCTTTTCTGGGTTTCAATTGGGTGAGAGCTGCACTGAAATCATGATAAGTAGGAGGTACTGCCAACCACAGTTGTTCAGGTTGTTGCGGCATATCACAAAGGAAGTCTTCAGCAGCTGCTGATGGACGATTTAGGAGACTGGAGAAGTGCTCCTTCCAGCGTTCCAAGATTTCTTGACTATCAGTAAAGGTAGTAGAACTATCAGTGCTTTTCAGTGTACCTGATGATGAGCGAGATGGTCCATATATTTCCTTGAGTACTGCATAGAAGTTCCTCAAGTCTCGAGCATCCGATAGTCTCTGCAGTTCCTGAGCCTTCTGTTGCCACCAAGTATTTTTAATCTGCCTTATTAACCTAGTGAATGGAGGTCTGTTACCTTACAAACGGTCCGGTAGTTCTAAATTTTTTATATGTTGTCTAGGATGGCTAGTAGGTGCTTAAAATGTAAAATGCACAATTCCCCCCCCACCGCGCCCGCCGCCATATTGGAAAAATCACAAAAAAAATCGGCACTTTCTTGATATTTTCGCCTATATCTCCGTTTCGGTGCGTTTTAGTGAAAATAGAGTTCTAGTCAATGTTGTAGACAATCAAATTTTCTACAATTTACGTTAAATATTTTGTTTCTAGGACTTATTGTTACGGAAATATTTACTTTTTAAACAATAAAAAATCACATTTTTCGGATATTTTGCCAGAATTCTAACTTTAGAACGCTGTAATTCAGTTATGGCCTATTCTAGAAAAAAAAGTATCACAATATAATTTGTAGAGAATTTAATTACCTACAAAATGCATGTAATTCTTTAGCCAACCATATGAAGTGGGGGTAAGTATAAAAATTAAAACAATGGGTAGATTGCTTTTTTCGCTTTTGTGACTCCACATTTAATCTAAAGAAAATGCACAAACTACAGTATTTTCCACCTATGGCTTGAATTTTTAGTTAATACCAACCATACTTGAGCTTCTTACATGTAACAGCGCAATTATAATGAGGCAGGTACTATATTTCACTTAAATATCCACTGGTGAGAGGAGATGTTCAATTCCAAACAATCCACCAACACAGCAAATACATCTTTAAAGATTCATTTATTTAAACAAAATAAGATCAAAATATAGCAATAATCATACAAAAATCAGTAGTGAATAAACTAAGAACATAAAAGAAAACTGATTTACTGGAGCTTCGCTCGTTTTGTAGGGGGTGAGTGAATGAAGTCGGAGTCTTCATTGTCCTCCTCAAATAGTGAAGTTAGTAGATCGGCGGCGTCTTCGTCATCGATGGTGACTTCCTCCCTGTTATTACATTCTTCTCTACTACATACTTTGCAAAGGGCGGAACAACTTAGGCCCGCCTTTCTACAGCAACACGCCCCCATACAGCCAGTTGTGCATCTGCATGAGATGGTGTTAAGCAGGTTTGGGGGAGCAGAGTCTCTACTCATCCTGATGGGCTCCAGTCTTCCAGCTTTTCTACACCAGCCCAAATTGACAGGGTCCTTGTCAATCCCCATCCACTGCATGACCTGGTATTATGTCCTCAGGAAGTGGGAATTTGCTGCGTCAGTAGTTGGATGTAGTTTGGCCAGGTTGAGTTTAATGGCACTAGTCTTCAATTTGCTATAGCGAAGGGAGTTCAACGACTGTTCTCCATTGCCACCATACAGGGATATCAAGATTTTCTCCCCTGCTGCTGAAATGTCTTGGGGACTGGCAGCAGCGTCCTCGAACCTCTTAGCCTGCTCCAGCAATGATGGGTCTTTCGTAAAAAGTTGGCAGAATTTATTCTTTCCAAACCCAAAAATGTTTGAAGTGGTGTCACAGCCCGATATTGCGTGCAGGAACAAGATACAGCCTTTGGAGTTGTACTTGTAGGAGGAGGCGGAGTAGATTGCTTCTGGATGTTTTCCCTTCGCTGGTTTTTTGAGGTTAACATTATTTACCGGAGGTGTTGTGCCAGTCAGCAGTACAAGTAGGTCAATGTCTTCCCCAACAATGATAACGGCGTCGTACGTGGGGGAGAGGTGTTTAGCTGTGGCAACTATCAACCTGTCAGCATCTTCGGAAGCTTGGTCTGTAGATATGTTTGACGCTTGCAATTCACTGGAGAGCAGCTTCACAAATCGGTCCTTGTTCCCCTCATTGGCCAGGAACTTATCCTGAGGTGTGGTGTTAACAGTTGCTTCATTAAACACCACGTCTGGTGATGAGTTTGCCTTGTACCTTCTTGCTCGTTCTGCAGTCTTGGTCGCTTGATGAGAAGGATCTGTAATGTAGCCATCAAAAATCACCATCACATCGGTGCAATAATGACGTAGAACATACTTGACGTAACCCTGGCAAATTCCTCCAAAGGTCAAGCTGCTGTTCCATACAACTTTGTGCAGAAGGTACCCTCCATCAATAACGACCATGGAACGTTGAGGTAGTTGGAAGTCTTGTGGAAGTGGCGAGAAAGCTGTGTATAATAATGATTTCGTCCCTTTACGCATACCATCCTCATTAAACAAAGACATAGGGAATGGTGCCAGTTCATACGGTAGGTAGTTCAGCAGATCTTCTTCTGATTGTTTCGCTATACACATGCGGTTCAACAGTGTGAGTGGGTCAACAGATAACTTCTTGTCTCCCACCTTCATTGAGTTTTTATCGAACATCAGTGTGATTACTTTGCCTGTTTTCTTAAAAGACGCCTCTCCGAATGTGTTTCCAACTATTTTTGCTACCCCTGCACCTCCTACCACTTGGGCTTGGTGACAATTAACCTGGTCACTTCCCACTATGCCAGAGTTAATGTTGATGATTAGATCAGTTTCGGGGAAGGGTGGGTTATTGGAAAGCCAATCAAATAGAATCCCCACATCATGAGCGTCACGACTCATTCTAGTAGGCCTCATTTCCACGTGCTGCTAAGAGGACGTTGATGTTACATTGCTTTTCTTCTCGATTTCATGAGCAATATTTTGCAGGCAGGTCATCCCAAGAGTCCACTTCAACAGAGTGCTCTCAGTCATACCCCTTCCGATTAATCCTCCCCCTATTTTCATATCCTTCATTAGCATTTGTTCGATTGTCATGTCGGTACCTGGTTTTACCACACTCTCCAGGCCATAACTGAATTTCAGCATTCCAAAGTTAGAATTTTGACAAAATATCCGAAAAAAGTGATTTTTTAATTGTTTAACAAAGTAAATATTTCCGTAACCATAAGTCCTAGAAACAAAATATCAAACGTAAATTATAGGAAATTTAATTGTCTACAATATTGACTAGAACTCTTTTTTCGCTAAAACGCACCGAAACGTAGAGGCGAGAATCTCAAGAAAAGGCCGATTATTGGCGATTTTTCCAATATGGCAGTGGGCGCGGAGGGGGGGAAATTGTGCATTTTCCATTTTAAACACCTACTAACCATCCTAGACAACATATTAAAAAATTAGAACTACCGGACCGTTTGTAAGGTAACCCCCCATTTTTTGCTCTATTCACTGGACTATATCTGCGTCTGGCATTTACCCTTGAGTTCCAGTTTATCTCTCTTTGTGTTGGAAGTTGGGTCTTGAATATGGGCAAGATAGGCATTCCTTTTGGCATTGATGAGAGACAGAATTTCCTCATTGTTGTTATCAAACTAGTCTTGTCTTTTCCGCACTATAAAACCAATGGTTTCCTCAGCCGACTGTGTGATAACCTTCTGTAGTGTGGCCCATTCTTGCTGAATGTCATTTGTTACTGGGTTTTCTGATAACTGGGTGACGATCCTGTTTCCAAAATGTTTATACATGGATTCATCCTGAAGTTTGGATGTATTAAACTTCTTTCTTGGCAAATTTTTGATGTTCCTAGGTGATTTAGGTCTGATGGATATCCTGAGCTTACATATAAGAAGTTTATGACCTGTCCAGCAATCGTCTATATTCCTTGCTGTTCTGGTAATAAGAGTGTCCTTCTTATCACATTGCCGGGTAATGATATAATCAAGAATGTGCCAATGTTTGGAACGAGGATGCATCCACGTGGTTTTGAAGCGGTTAGGTAGCCGGAACTGCGTGTTGGTAATGAAAAGATCGTGTTCTGCACAAAGACCAAGAAGCAACAGTCCATTGGGATTACATTTTCCAAGTCCCTGTTTGCCCATCACATTATTCCATAGCCTGTGATCTTTCCCAACTCTGGCATTGAAGTCACCGAGGAGCAAGAGTTTATCTGCAGATGGTACCTTGGAGATGATTTCACTTAGCTGATTATAGAAATGAGCCTTTACTTCATCATCAGAATCTAAGGTAGGAGCATAGGCAGAGATGAGTGTCATAAAGGAACCTCCTGAGAGTGGTATGCAGAGAGTCATGAGCCTTTCGCTGATTGCAATGGGCGTAAGTTGATGATAATTTACCAGTTTGGTCTTCACAGCGAAGCCCACACCATGAATACGACATTCACCCTCCTCCTTTCCTTTCCAGAAGAAGGTATATCCTGTATGCCCCAGATACAGCCAGCAGCAAAATGTCGAGTCGTGTTGAGTTAAAAACTTTAGAGAAGAGTGGTTGTGTTTGGAGTTTTCCTAGAGGTGCAACTCGGCTTTTCTTCATTTCGCCTGTGAACTTTTCGTTCTGCAAAATTCACAGTCAAGTTAAGATTGGACCGAAGGGGAATTTGTGTTTCATGCACCTCGCCATTCTTAAATTACGTCTGACAAGAATTTGTTGCACCTGCATCTCCATGATAATATAATTAATAGTCCAGTCAGTGATTTTAACCCATCATGCCACCGACAGTAGTGGCTACGCGGGCTAAAGCACTGCGTTAGGTCAAGGGGCCAAGCTCTCTGCTGACTCGGTAGACGCGTGGGTTCGAGCCCCACCGTCGGCTGTCCTTGAAATGGTTTTCCGTGGTTTCCCATTTTCAACACCAGGCAAATGCTGGGACAGTACCTTCTGACAGGCCACGGCCGCTTCCTTCCACATCCTTGCCCAGTTTCATTCATCTTCATCCATTCCATCTCTCATCCCGACGCGCAGGTCGCCCACGGGCGTCGACTAGAAAGACCTGCACTCGGCCTCTCAGGAGGCTACACGACAAAAAAAAAAAAAAAAAATCATGCCGAGATGTAAAACTGATATTGGTTGTTCATTGACATTGGGAGAAAAAAAAACATCACGTAATGCATTCATAAATGTTCCCGGGCGAAGCAGGGTCAGGTTGCTAGTTAAATATATAATGACTTATGGTTATATAAATTTTATTATAATGGCAATAAATTATTATTGCAATCTACGGGACAAGCTGTAAATATCTCTCCGAATATCTGAAAGCAATGTAGGAAGGAGCAAAAAAGTATGGACTAGTAATTAACCAGGATAAAACTAAACACATGATCAATACCAGAAATAAAACAAGATGGAGACATGTAAACGACTTTAAAGGGTTCGACAGAGTTACCCAATTGAAATACTTGGTTGGAGAGGTAACAGAGGGAAATGGGGTGCTACTGGAAATCAAGGTGCAACTCAGAGCAGAAAATA
The DNA here is from genome assembly GCA_946902985.2 of Meconema thalassinum. Taxonomy (NCBI): domain Eukaryota; kingdom Metazoa; phylum Arthropoda; class Insecta; order Orthoptera; family Tettigoniidae; genus Meconema; species Meconema thalassinum. Next base: position 899,445,184 of record OX336390.1, read on the forward strand.
GATTCTACTATAGCTTCAGTAACTTCTCAGGTCATCCCTGGTGACAAGACAGCTAAAGCTATTAATAAACAAGACTATAGCCAGTGTTGCTCTACGGGTCTGAAACATGGACAATAATGAAAGGAGAAGAGAACAGGTTGAATATATAAGAGAGAAAAATTCTGAGGAAAATACCGTATTTCTTAGAATATTTGTCACCATGGCATAATAATCGCACCCTACTTTTCAAATACAAAATCGGTTTATAAAATTTCATGGCATAATCGCCACATAGCAAATTCGTATTTATGCACCAATCTGTTGCATACACTGCCACAAGCTTATAACCTGGCATGACCTTATCAGAAGAAAAGGGGGTCTGTCTCTGTGCCTGCAGGCTGTAACTCACGCTTTGCAAGCATGCTAGACAGCAGTCGCAATCAGTGCTAGTCCAGGGGAGTGCAACCTGTCGCTTCTGCAAGCTGGCCTCAAACTTAAAGAGCTTCAATAAGCCGCCGTACAAAGCGCTACTAGCCTTGGTTCGCACACATGAAAACAGGTCCAACTGCTATTGGAGAAAAGTTATGCAAGGGACACTCGGTTAAAGCTATAGCTGCGCCAGTCTAGCATCATCCACTTCCGAGAAAACGAGGCTACAGAAACCCTTATGCGATTTTGCACACATGGTGTTCACAATGAGAAAATACAAGAATTAAAGAGCTTTAAGCTGAAAGTGACATACATTGATATCGACACAATTTTTTAAAATATTGGTATTATTTTCATTTCTTTAAACTTATAATATTCTTTGCATAATTGTCGCATCATGCTTTCTTCTAGGAATTTTAGGCTAAAAATATGCAACAGTTACGCCAAGAAATATGGTATATGGACCAGTATGTGAGGATGGTGTCTGGAGAATAAGAACGAATAGTGAGTGGGAGGGTCTGTAGGGCAATCGCACAGCAGTCACAGACATCAGAATGCTAAGTCTCGGATGGCTTGGTTATGTGGAAAGAATGAGAGAGCAATGCATCCACTGTACAGTACTCTCAACCAGAAGTGTACGTACTTGAAGAAGTTAGGAAAAGAAGAGATGGATGGCGGACTCGAGTGATCGACAAGGCTCAGACTCTACGAGAGCTGTAATGCCAGAGAAGTGGGAGACTGGTGTCATGTAAAAGGTTCTCTTCTCAAAGAGGCAAGTATAATAATTCCACCAGCCCCACAGATGTTTGACAGCATACATGTTGTCCTTGAGAGAGTGTGGTGTTGTACCTACTCTGATAAGGCAGGAACGATCTTGTTACCTTATTTACTGAACCAAAGAGAGTAACTAAACTCATATAGGAAATATAGATTCCATATCTATGCTGCACCACAGTAACTTTCTTACAGAAGAGATATAATATAGTACAATCACCCACCATGTTAAGTAGACATAAGTTACTGCATACTGAAAAATAAATGCATCTACAGAAATTCAGTCACTGGACTTTCATGCACCATTCCATTCATCTGGTGACATGTTTGAACATAGACCTGGTATACTTCTATATTAGTATAATTTGGCTGAATTCAGGTACTAGTGTTTTTCTTCTTTGTCAACTTATACCTAAGTTCTTATCACTTAAGTCCACTTTACTCCCCTTGTCGATTTTTCTCTGGTAATTTCTGGTCGCTTGTGATGCTGTACACACACTGAGGTTTCTTTAGTGCAGGGTGATTATTTTTAATACACTTTATTTCATATCCTGAGCTTTGATACTCCAAGTACTTCCTGACAAAGAACTTGTTACCCTCATGAATATGTGGATGCTCTAAGTACTCTTCAATCTGAAAAAAGAAATAAAAAATAAAGAGAATGAAAAATTATTAACAACAACCCATATACACAATAATCTAATGTAGTGAATTTGTAGTCTCAGCTCCAACATGCATGCAGTTGTACGTCAGCTACCTCATAGTAAACATGGAGAGTCAACAAGAATCACATCGCAGTGATTGCATTGCACAAATTTAACAAGACACCAGTAGAGATTTTTAACTTGTTGCGACCTCTGCAAATAACAAGGAAATTGTCTATTATCTATTCAACAATACACTGAGACCTAGACAAGGTCTGCTATGCATAACCAAGACACCAGCAGACATCAAAGCCATCGCTGAGAGAATTCGGAAATAATCCTCTCCGCAAGCAAAGAATCATGGCGCAGGAAATGAAAATCCCTCCGCCAACAATGTCATGCATCATAAAAGACGACCTTAGGCTTGGAGCATACACGGTACAGCAATGTCAAGGCAAATAAGAGCCACAAAAGCCAAACATCTACTGAATAAACATGCAAAAGGCAGTCACATGGTGTCGAGTGGTGACCTATTTTGAAATTCCCTTATTTCCCGAATGAAAATCAACAAAATTCCCGTATATTTTAGATCTCTCTGAGGTAAGAGTTTGCATACCGAATGGCTGAAAAATGAATCTTAAAGCACGAATCAAGTTTTTCTAGCGTATGGTAAGTATAACTGCATAGCGACAGTATATTGTTTCATGACGAGACGTCTAAACACGTTTTAGAGACAAATGAAGTCCATCTGGATTGGTCATTATCCAGATCAGAGACTATCCAGATTACGAAGTATAACTTATAATCCTGAAAGTCACGAGAATCTTGTCATACACGAACGGTGCCGATCACATCCAATTGTGTACCGTACTCACAACTTCCCCAAAGTCAAACTGCGCTCCACCGTAAACTCGCGACCATAAAATAGAAACTGCGACGATTACGTCAACCCACTTGCAAGTGGCACCGATACCTACTCACCACATTCGATCATGCCCGACTGAGAATTTTCCTAATATAATATATTCAAATATAATATATTTTCCACCTTCCACTTTGCTAGGCCAACAGGAATCTCGTCAAACGGCCGAGAGTGGCATCGATAACGTACAGTGACACATCTCCGTGTCTGACCGCGAGGGCCAAGATCTCGTCAAACGGACGGCGAGTGGTCTGGATTTCGTAACATCTTAATATTTCAGTCTCGAGGAGGCAGCGAGGATAGCGGGAATCTCGTCAAATGACAGAGAACGGCGTCGATTGCATAAAATCGTGATATTTATCAGTGCCCGACTGCGAGAACAAGAGGAGTCTCGTCAAATGGACCACGAATGGCGCCGATTGCAATATTTATCGATATTTGACCGCGAGGATAAAGTGAAGCCTGTCAAATGGTCGAGAGCTGTGTTGATAGTGTAACTTCGCAATACAGTACCTTCCCATATTGTTCGCCAGTCCCCAGCTTCAACCTCGAAGCCGTAGGAACAGCAGAAATCTTGTTAAAGTGACGGACCACGACTTAGGCGAAAGGCGAAGTAGCATAATGGTTCCTTCTGCTCAATATCTTTCCCAGTCACATTGAGCTTTTCAAACATACCCATTGACATAAAAATAACTGGCCTCCTCGGTAAATAACAATGCAGGCTGAGTCCTGACCGTCATTGTCTAGAAACGAGCGCGGCGCTGGGATACAGCTGGCGGTCGCCCAGGCAAAGCAGTCGCATTCGATGCTACCGCGAGTGATGTTGGCTGAGCTCTCACCCCGCTTAGCGCAAAATGCAGGTGGTAACGTGGTCTGCAGGCGAAATAGAAGGCCGAGCGGCAGGACTCGACCGAGCGTTTGGAGGCTAAGAAGTCGGGCTTTGTGAGACTTTTCACGATATCCCGGATCAAATGCGAATCTCACGTATATTTCCCGGGTCACTAAAATTCCTGTATCGCTCGACACCCTGAGTCACCACGAAATTATCTTTGCAGATAAAGAAAAGAATGCAACCGCCAGAATGATCGTGGGTATGCTCTAAGGAAGCTGCTGTCAAATTCCAACAAGTGTAGGGAAGTCAACATCCAGCGTCCCAGAAGGGGGGTGCCATTAAAGGGCGAAACATCGTTGTATTTATCCCAACAAGGGGGTGAAAAGAAAACACATGCCGCCAACATCCTGGAAAAGGTTGTAAAGCCCCTGAACACCACCTTTTTGCAGGAAAACACTGGATATTCCAGCAGGACTCAGCACCTGCTCACAACATTGCAGAGTTTTTCATCACTGCCGATTGGCACTCAGGAAGCCCCAACCTAAATTCACTGAACTATCGCTTGTGGTCTAGGTTAGAGGAGTAGGCCTGCTCTAAACCTCACTGCAATCGGCGACTGTAACATGATTCCGAGTATGCATTACTTCTTCCTGCATTAAAGAGCGTTACAACCCAGCTTATGAATGTGCTTCCGATGACTGAACAGACCTCACCGCAATATCACATCCTTAAGGGCACATTTGGTTAAGGCAGCGGCCTCAATACCTCTAGATGTGGTGTGTGCGGCTATTGACAAGTGTCAAAACAAAACGTTTTGTGTAAATTGTGTATTGTACCTACTCTTTGTAGTCCCTATTGAATAAATTACATTAGGTACATTTGTTGTCGCCATTTCTGTTAACTCTAGCTCCCTCTGTCGGAGCGGCAAGACTAGGCACTAAAATCCTTACAATGCACATGGAAATATATGTTTGGAATTGGTTAAATATTCACCAAAAGTTTGCCTCTCCCCTCCCTTCCCAAAACTCAATTGATATATTATTAAAAGTTTTGGAGGAAAAAAATAGTTTCTTTTTTAGTTAAGTTTAAATGCAAAGGCATTGAAAATTTGGAACTTGGTAGATAATATTTCAAAAGACACTGTGTATCAATTTTGCAATAAATTATTTATTTCCTTCTCTAAATTGACATAATTTTCATGTTCTAAAATTTGGGATAAAAAAATCCCTATTGCCTGAAAAAATCATGCAATATAAAATTCCATACACAGGTTTCCTAAAATAACTGTGATTGTCTTACCATGCAAATGTTACATTTGACACAATATTACTAGAGGAAAATGTGATTCAATGCGTAAAATTGGAATTTTCGGGGAAACTGAAACAAACAAAGCTCAAATGAAGTTGTCCTCCTGATCCATTACCTAAACGTCTTCAGAATCATATGTTTTTCATCCTTTTTTCTCTTAGCATTTTCTGCATAAATATTTGCGACTGGAAGCATCTCTCTTCTTCTCCTTCATCAATTGTTGAAAAAGTGTGTGGTGTAACAATTGATAGATTGTCTCCAAGGAAATAAACAATATGGGTAAACCTAAATGAATTTTATCTAAGCAACGGAAGGCCAAACGTATGATAGCAAAGAGAGAGAAATCAGTTTCTATTGCCGTACTAGATTCTACATTGAAGAAACCAGTGACCCAAGTTCAAATTTTAGTCAGTAGGGTAATAGGTTACACATGAGTTCATAAAACCACTAAATCCTACAGTTCAATTCACTATAAAGGAATATTTCAAAGGGGGAGAAGACCTGTTGGTCCAGTTGCTTCCTACGGCATTGCAAGGAACATGCATATTTGAATGAATGGAAACGTGGAAGCAAACATCGGAAGACTCGTAACCTAACCAAATAGTTCGGCAGACACATTTTGCTACGTGCAGACCGGCATACAAAGCACTTTAAAATGCTGGGATGGTACTTCTAACAGGCCACAGACACTTCCACCCAACTCCTTGCCCAGTTTCATTCATCATTCATTTCATAGGTTGACATCAGGAAGGGCATTTGGTATAAAAACCATCTGTCATCTCATCCCTGACCCAACAGTAAAAAATATGGGGGTGAAAAAATACCCACAAAATCATAAATTTTTGACATTAGCTACTTTTGGCTTTTCAACTTCTACAAGGCAGATTATATGATTTATGATTCACATACCTTTCAGGGGGTGATTAGAAGTTGATTACAAATTGAATTAACACTGCTGCACCGGAAATATTTGTTTTTTATTACCTAAATAAATGATTTTACTTCTTGCTCATTCGACAACGGCAGCCATGACACATCACAGAACAATCGACGTCCTACCCGTTGCCAACATTCCCTATACAAAATACACTTACTTCTTTGTATTTTGTAATTAAGTGAAAAAAGAAATAAAAGGCAAAACCATTGCATGGATAAAGATTATTGATGCGTGACTACCCCCACTATGCGTGACAAAAACCAGGGGTGTTTATATTAGCTAACAATTATTGGTCTAGGCGAAAACCATTGGTCTGCCGGATGCAATATAGTACCGTATGTGTGAGGTTGGCAATACGGTACATGGTGCTAAAAATGGCTGAGTCAGCTGGAATTTCGCCTATATGTCGTGTTTGTATTTGGGATGGCTGGGTGGGTCACAGACAGCGGAGGAGCAAACATCTATCACTAAATCATCTCCAGATATTTTCCAGACTATTAATTCAAGTATTTTAGTTAATTTCAGTACTTTAAGAATTTTTTCCCATAAAGTAGCTCTTGTCATGTTTTACCACATAAGTAAGAAATTAGGTACCGGTAGCATATTTGTTTTCAAACGGAATCAGTGGGATTTTTAAAATGAGGTGCCTAGAATCAAAACCCGCCAAATCCATTCCTTCACTTTTTCGGTAAAGTGGCAAAAACTATCCCATACGAACCAATACCCAAAACTAAATACTTTTTTCACTAAAAAATGAATTAATTATTTTTAAAAACGGTGACGAAGTACGAAGCTGATCCCCAATATAGTTAAAAATGTATGTAGAAAAATATAAAGCAATAATTCGGATTTGTCGGAGTTTATTACTAAGATTTGGATTTGGCAGGTTTTGATACCAAAGAGCCCTAATACAGGGTGACCGACGGGAATCTGACGTTTTTGAAAGGAACACTACACAGTTCTTTTAAACAGACAATTTTATTTTAGTACGTAAAATTGTTTATCATTACATGCCATTTATCACTTGTGAAAGATAATGTCGGGTAAATGGTGTCCTTCCTCATGAATGCACTGTTCCACCCTTCGCAGAAAGTCGGCCATCACACGAGTCATCAGTGCTCCATCGATTGTAGCCAATTATTCCCTGATTGCCTCCTTCAGTTCTGGCAATGTGCGAGGCTTGTGAGAGTATACACGTTCTTTGAGATACCCCCATAAGAAGAAATCACACGTGCTGAGGTCCGGTGATCTTGGGGGCCACGGTATGTCGCCAAATCGTGAAATTGCCCTGCCTGGGAACATGTTTCGAACCACTTGCATAGACACACGAGCAGTGTGTGTGGTGGCACCGTCCTGTTGGAAGAAAACATTTTCCACATCCAGTTGCAGTCTGCGCAGTTCAGGACGCAAGAAAGTGTTCAGCATGTGGCAGTAACGTTCGGCATTCACAGTAACACTTGCATCAATCTCGTCTTCGAAAAAATAGGGACCAATGATGCCGAACGGTGTCGTTGCGCACCAAACCGTTACTCGCTGTGAATATAATGGTTTTTCGTAAATGACACGGGGATTTTGAAGGCACCAGTACCGTAAGTTCTGGCTATTAACATCCCTATCCAGATGGAAATGCGCCTCATCACTCATGATAATGACTGCATTCTCATTGTCTTCCAAAACAACTTGCAGTCGAAAAGCAAACTCCTGCCGCTGCGCAAAATCTCTCTCCTCAAGTTTCTGGGAGTAACACATCTTGTAAGGGTGAAATTTCATGTCTTTCTTTAAGATTGTTCGCACAGATTCACGGCTCATTCCGAGTTCGCGTGCATGTTTACGTGCTGAGCGCCCAGGGCTACGCGTCACCGCGGCTCTCACATGCTCGATGTTGTCTGGTGTTCTTGCTGTCTTAGTCGGACCTGGTGGCGTCTTTTTAACAATAGATCCTGTTTTCCGTACGTTATTAACCCAACTGAGAATCGTGTTGTGGCTGGGAACGGCACCACGACGCCCACGGTTGAAACGCACACGAAAAAGTCGCTGCACTGTTATAACAGACCCGCCATTCTGCACAAATGCGTCGTACGCAAACATACGATGTTCAACCGACCACTGCTCCATAGTTACTGAAACGGCAACGCATTACCAATGTCCTGCTTGACAAGTCCGCTCCCCACTCCTCCTGCCGAGCGAGTACTAGCCATGCCAAAAACGTCAGATTCCCGTCAGTCACCCTGTACATTTGAAGTTGCGAAGAGATTGTAGAAACTGTGTAAGCTTTATTCAGAAATTAATATTTGAATGAAAGTTAACTAAATATCTTATATATAAAAGTGAAAGTCTGTATGTATGTGGGTATGTCTGTTCCGTATACAAATCTACACCGTTCCACCAATCTCAACCAAATTTTGCATACACATAGTTTAGGACCCAGAACGAACCGCTGGCTACATGAATTTTCGATGGTCTTTCTCATTCTTCTGATTTCGGCCCTTTTGCACTCAAGCACAGGCAAATCAAATCATAAAATATACTCATGAAGGAATGGCAAAGCAGATAGTTTCCATGGCAACATAGCTCAAGTCGAGACACGGCCGACTGGATGCCATTCGCGCTCTGCACTACCGGTATAGAAAATGAGGATCTTTACTTGAAATCCAGTTAGTTACTCAACTACTCACACAGCACTGTCAACAGAGTTTAGCATAACAAAGACTTGACACCATCTTCTACTATATATTTGTCAAATACCACTCACTCACTCATTCATTCATCACGAAATCTCCGAAACCACCGAACGGATTGGAATGAAATTCGGTATGCAGCTTCCTCAAGGGACGCAAATGCTCACTAAGAGAGGATTTTTGCATATTCAGGTTCTAAAGGGGTGTTAAGGGGGTAGACCTGCATTTCATTGAATAGCAATATCTCCCGATTGGTTTCATTGGGGTATGTGATACTCGGCATATAAACTAATCATTAAAAATAAGAATACATATGTCTGAGGGTTTTTCGATGTGGTGTATATTATGAGGTGAAAGGGGTGAAAAGTGGGGATTAAAAGATTCCTAACGGAGCGTGTATCTCTTAAACGACATAGGCGAGGAGTTTGAAACTCAGCGAAAAAAATCAACATAAAAAAGAAGTAAATATGTGTTTGACCGGTTTTTCATAAATCCAATTTATGGGGCCCACGAGGAGGGGTGAAATTCTGGGGGGGGGGGGGGAAACAGGAAAGAAAGTGACCTAACTGATTGACTGACTGACTCACTCATCAAACTCAGGGGAAAATTAAGTAAGTAAATAGCTGTTTGACAGTTTTTTCTTAAATCAAATTTAAGGGGTTCATGGGGAGGGGTGAATTTCTGAAAAAAGAAAATTGAAAGAAAATGTCCTGACTCACTCACTCACTCACTCACTCATCATCGCCCAGCCAAAATTATTGAAGTTAGAAACATGACAGTTTGGGGATATATTCATTGTTTGTCAAACCCATCTACTAAGGGAGGATTTTCGGATAATCAGGTTCTAAAGGGGGTCTTAAGGGGGTTAAACCTGCATTTCATTGAATAACAATATCTCCCGATTGGTTTCATTGGGGGATGTGATACACGGCATATAAACTCATCATTAAAAAGTAAGAAGACACCTGTCTGAGGGTTTATCGATGTGGTGTATATTATGAGGTGAAAGGGGGTGAAAAGTGGGGATTGAAAGATTCCTAACGGAGCGTGTATCTCTTAAACGACATAGGTGAGGAGTTTGAAACTCAGCGGAAAAAAAATCAGGATAAAAATAAGTAAATATGTGTTAGACAGTTTTTTCATAAATCCAATTTAAGGGTCCCATGGGGAGGGGTGAAATTCTGGGGGGGGGGGGCAGAAAAGAAAGTGTCCTTACTGATTGACTGACTGACTCACTCATCAAACTTAGGGGGAAAAACTGCTTTAAAGTAAGTAAATAGCTTTTCGACAGTTTTTTGAACAATCAAATATAAGAGGTTCATCGGGAGGGGTGAAATTCTGAAGAAAAAAAAATTAAAGAAAATGTCCTGACTCATTCTCTCACTCATCATCGCCTAGCCAAAAATATTGAAGTTGGAAACATGGCAGTTTGGGGTTATGTTCGTTGTATGTCAAAACCGTACACTAAGGGAGGATTTTTGGATATTCAGGTTCTAAAGGGGTCTTAAGGGGGTTAAGCCTGCATTTCATTGAATAACAATATCTCACAAGTGGTTTCATTTGTGGATGTGATACTCGGCATATAAACTAATCATTAAAAATAAGCAGACATGTGTCTAAGGGTTTTTCGATGTGGTGTATTATTATGAGGTGAAAGGGGTGAAAAGTGGGGGTTGAAGGATTCCTAACGGAGCGTGTAGGCCTATCTCTTAAACGGCATAGGCGAGAAATTTGAAACTCAGCGAAAAAATCACCTTAAAAAGTAAGTAAATCGGTGTTCGACCGTTTTTTCATAAATTAATTTAAGGGGCCAATGGGGGTGGTGTGAAATTCTGGGGGGAAAAAGGAGAGAAAGTGTCCTAACTGACTGACTAACTCACTCACTCATCAAACTCAGGGAAAAAAGACAGCTTAAAAACAAGTTAATAGGTGTTCAAGCGTTTTTTCATCAATCCAATTTAAGAGGCCCGTGGGGAGGGGTGAAATTCTGGTAAAAATAATTGAAAGAAAATTTCCTGTCTGACTCACTCACTCATCACGCCCAACGAAAACTATTCAAGTTGGATACATGAAATTTTGGGAATATGTTCGCTGTATGTCGAAAACGTCAACTAAGGAATGATTTTTGTTTATTCGGGTTTTAAAGAGGTGTTAAGGGGGTAAACGTGCATTTCATTGAATAACGATATCTCATGAGTTGTTTCTTTGGGGATGTGATATTCGGTATGTAAACTTATCATTTAAAATAATCAGACATATGTCTAAGGGTTTATCGATGTCGTGTATATCATGAGGTGAAAGGGGTGAAAATTGGGTGTTGAAGGATTCTTAACGGAGCGTGTATCTCTTAAACGACAATGGCGAGAAGTTTGAAATTCGACGGGAAAAACAGCTTTAAATACAAGTAAAGAGGTGTTCGACCGTTTTGTCATAAATCCAATTTAAGGGGCCCTTGGAGAGGGGTGAAATTCTGGGGGAAAAAACCCAGGAAAGAAAGTGTCCTAACTGATTGACTCACTTACTCACTCATCAAACTCAGGGGGAAAACAGCTTTAAATAAGTAAATAGGTATCTCATGTTTCATCATATCATATTTCATTCATCACCTTCCCAGATCACATCTGGGATTGTAAACCCTGACCACGGTCAGATTCTTGATCATTGATCTGATAATCAAATGAATATGGAGAGTCTTCTATTGAAATCCACCGGTTTGGACACTTACATCATTAACCAAGCGAAGACACCATTCGGATACGGTGGGGTGTCGGGTAGAGGATTAAGGCGAGTCGGAGCGCCTCGAGATACAATGACCAAGCATGCAGACTAATCACACTAAGAACGTACTTAAATTCAACAAGCCGGGAAAGTTCTCATATTTGGCAACATTAAATGTTAATTCTTTGATGAAGGTTGGTAAGTTAAAGCATCTAACTGATATCTTGGATCAACACAAAATTGTGATCACTGCTCTTCAAGAATTACGTAATACTGATCAGAACTCAATTGAATCAGGTGGGTATCGTCTCTATAAAGGGCCTCCCGGAGAAAGGGTAATGAAAAATGTCCCTCAATTTGGAGTAGGTTTCTTGGTACACCATAGAATACTAGATTCCATTACGGATTTTTCCTCAAATTCCCCACGAGTTGCATTGTTAACAGTTAAAGTGGAAAACAAGATATACACATTGATAAATGTTCATGCACCAACAAATGACAAAAATAGAACTGATACTGAAGGGACAGATCAATTTTGGGATGAACTTGACCAATTGGTAACGAATATACCTGATGCTAATATTAAAATTTTACTTGGAGATTTCAATGCAAAGATTGGACGTGAGAGGAAATTTCGCCTAGTGGTGGGGCGATGGCCAGCACATAACTTGACAAACAAGAATGGTGAACGGTTAATTGAATTTTGTATTAACCATGGTCTAATTATGGAGACAACAAGGTTCAAGAGGAGACCACATAAATTAATGACTTGGAAATGTCCTAATATTAAGTTAGGAGAGTTTCAGATAGATCATGTGGCCATGGATCGGAAATTTCACAAAGAAATTTATAATGTAAAAGTCCTTCGTGGTGTTGATGTTGATTCGGATCATTACATTTCCAAGATTAAAATCAAATTGACTCCTAAAAGGAAAAATAAACCTCAAAAATTCAATAGCAAAAGATTGTATGATCCTAGTTCAGTTATCAATAATCCAGTATATTTTGAGCAATCCATCACGCTTTTGAGTGACAACTTGGGGACCACTGTTAACAAATTAAAAGCCGTAGCAGAAGACGTTGCTCCCATTAAAAAACGAAAGAAACATGCATGGTGGAATGAGGATTGTGATTTAGCAATTCTATGCCGGCATTCAGCTTGGTTGAAGGACCAACAACAAAAAACAGAAAGTTCTAGGGAAGAATTAATCAATGCTAGAAGGTTAGCGGCCAAAGAAATCAGGAGGGTTAAAAGAGAATATCAGAAGGAAACATTAAAATCTATTGATGAAGCTTTCAATCGCCATAAAACAAGGGACTATTACAGGACATTTAAACAATACCAATCAAAATTTACTCCCCCTACTCTTTTGATGAAAGATACGAACGGGCAGGTGGCCCATAATGATTATGACAATGCAATAATTTTGGCCGATTACTTCATAAAATTACTTAATAGTGATGAACCTGAAGATTCTTTTGAATTCGATCCCTATCCTAGAAATAAAACACCCCTGGAAAAGATCATACCGCCGGTTTACGATGAAGTGCATACAGCGATTGATTCACTTAAGAATTTTAAAGCGGCAGGAGAGAATAAAGTAGTAGCAGAACTTTGGAAGAATGCTAATGTACAGACTATTCATAACCTACATAAACATCTTATTGACATTTGGAATACAGAAAAATTGCCTGAAGAGTGGAATATTGCAATTATACATCCCATACACAAAAAGGGCGATAGATCAGATCCTGGCAATTATCGAGGGATATCGTTGCTGGATGTCACGTATAAGATTTTTTCAAAGATTTTATATTCCAGAATTCACGAACAACTTGATCATGAACTTGGTGAATATCAGGGTGGTTTCCGTCCAGGACGAAGCTGTCCAGATCAAATTATCAGTCTCAAATGGATTATAAAACATCACAGGATTAGGAGCAAAGATTTAGTGATCACATTCGTTGATTTTCAAAAAGCTTATGATAGTATCCATCGCGAATCTCTATTAAATGTCCTCACTGAATTTGGTTTACATCGAAAACTTGTTAACCTTATTGCGGTCACTCTTAAGAATACTAAATCTAGAGTTAGGTTTAGAAGTGAAACCTCCGAGTCATTTGAAATCCATACTGGTCTTCGGCAGGGAGATGGATTATCTCCATTGCTGTTTAATTGTGTGCTGGAAAAAGTTATGCGTCAATGGAATAAGGTTTGTCCACCGAATGTCAAGATTGGAAAAATGCTCGACTAAATTGTCTCGCCTTTGCTGATGATCTAGCATTATTAGCAACTAGTATCGAAGAAGCTAAATTCCAGGTAGAGGAATTGGAACGATTAGCAGCAAAGTTGGGTTGAAAATTTCCTTTGAGAAAACAGAAATGATGCCATCTTTTCAAGCTGACACATCACATATTGTACTGCATAATGCCCAGAAAATAAGGATTGTGAAAAAATTTAAATATCTTGGTGAGATCATCACTTGGAATGCCAATGAGAGAGCATCAATAGATAATAGAACTCTAAAATTGCGACGAGCACAACAGATTACCTGGCCAACATATAAGAAACAGTCTCTTTCGATTAATACTAAACTTCGACATTATTTCTCCGTCGTTAAGCCAGAAGCAACATATGCAAGTGAAACTTTATTTAAACTAAACAGCCGATCAACAACTGACAAACTACAGAAGGTTGATAGACGGATTCTTCGGACAATACTCAATAAAAAACACCAGGTTGAGGGCCAGTGGAGAATTTTGCCCAATTCAATACTTTACAAGGAAAATGAATCTATCATTGACACGATGCGAAAACGAAGGATTGCGTTTTTTGGACACATATCCCGCTTGCCAAATACTAGACTCCTGAAACAACTTTTTGACTTATTTTGGAACAGTAAAACAAAAATCACATGGTTTAAAGAAATACAAATGGATTTAGACGAATTGAAAATAACTCAACATCAAATTGAACATAGAGAGGAGAAACGGCTTCTGAATAACAAATACACTCGACTAACATTCAAAATTTCACAGCGTAAGCAGTATGTTATATCAGAAGAAGAACGAGCTGCAAGATCATCCAGACTGAAGAAATATTGGGAAATGAAAAAATTATCAAGAATTAAGAACTGAACTAATTATTTGAAATATTGGAAGACTTTGTATATCAGGTTTGATTTTTGGTGCTCCAATGTGGGCGTAAACAGTGTCAATAAATAAGTAAATAGGTGTTCGACCGTTTGTTTCATAAATCCAATTTAAGGGGTTCATGGGGAGGGGTGAAATTATCAAAAATAATTGAAAGAAAATGTTCTGACTGACTCACTCACTCATCATCGCCCAGCCAAAATTATTGATGTTAGAAACATGAAATTTTGGGGATATGTTCGTTGTATGTCGAAAACGTCCACTAAGGAAAGAGTTTTGGATATTCAGGTTCTAAAGAGGTGTTAAGGGGTAAATGTGCATTTAATTGAATAACAATATCTCACGAGTGGTTTCATTTGGGGATGTGATACTTGGCATATATTCTAATCATTAAAATAAGCTGACACATGTCTAATGGTTTTTCGATGTAGTGTATATTATAAGGTGAAAGGGATGAAAAGTGGGGTTTGAAAGATTCCTAACGGAGCGTGTATCTCTTAAACGACATAAGCGAGGTGTTTGAAACTCGGAGAAAATCAATCAGCTTAAAAATATATATATATATATATAAAATAAATAGGTGTTCGACCGTTTTTTTCATAAATACAATTAAAGGGGCCTATGGAGACGGGTGAAATTCTGGAAGAAAAACGTCCACTAAGGAAGGATTTTTGGATGTTCACTCTCATCGACCAACCAAAACTATTAAAGTTAGAAGAATGATATTTTGGGGATATGTTTGTTGTGTGTCGAAAATGTCTACTAAGGAGGGATTTTTGGATATTCAGGTTCTAAAGGGGTGTTAACGGGGTTAAACCTGCATTTCATTCAATAACAATATGACACGACTATGACGCGAGCGAAGCGAGGCTAAAAATGAGATGGTGTGTGTGTATTACTCAATCACGCAAGTACCACTGGTCCGATTTACATGAATTTTACATGGAAGTAGCTGATTTACCTGGTTAACATATAGGTTACTTTTGATTTCAATAATTTGCACTATTTAAAGATGGCGACCATTTTAGTGACGTCACTACACACTTTGGTTTCAAACTTTCATATTTCCATTTCAAATAAAAAGAGAACGCTAAGAAATAGCAAACTTTTGATGGCATATACGAGGTTTAAAATTACATTTTCTATCCGAAAGGTATCTCCAACGGTTAGCGAGAAAAACCTAAATTTGTGCTATAAAACACGGTCAACGCCGAGCGGTGTAGTTGGACAAAATGTTCCATCCTTAATATCCCTCTCAGCAGCATCTCGCCTATCCCCTGTTTTAACTGTCACCTTCACATTTTAATTTATTTATGACGCGTAGCGAAGCACGGGTACTTCAGCTAGTAGGTTATAAAATTTAAAAAATCGTATAATTTTTTTGTTTTGTTGTTGTTATTGTTGTTTTAAGGGGCGGTTGTGTTTTATTAGAATAAACAGAAAAAGCATAAAACTCATATTACCCATTCAAGATTTGATTGCCGCTGAGTGTGGCTGTGCCAGTGTTTATGTTTATTGTAGCATGAGCTCTGCGGGGCGAAGCGGAGGACACAGCGATGACAGAGTGCAATCTGCACATAGGTCACGCTGCATTGCGTCAGATAAGCGTCACAGGAGCTCATGTCACCATGGACAGTTAAATCCAAAACTGGAGCTGAGTCATATCCTACACGCGCAACTGTACCTGTCAACGAAGCAAGCTGACGTGTGACACACCGCCGGCAATCAATTCCTGAAAGGGTAATAATACTGTACAGTAAATAACCCCTGGCACTACAGCCCGTGAAGGGCCTAATCCCCAGCCATTTGGCCTGCAGATATTGGGGTGCCGCATGACCAGCGCATCGGGTCCGCTCGGCCGTTAATCTTGGTTTTCATGATCGGGGTGCTGCCTCACTGTCAGTTACTCAATTATCCTCACGAGGCTGAGTGCACTCCGTTCCAGCCCTCACGTCAGTTTCCAAAATCCCTGACGGAGCCGTGAATCGAACCCGGGGCCTCCGGGTGAGAGGCAGGCGCGCTACCCCAACACCACGTGGCCGGCAATACTGTAGCATACAGTACTGAACAATAATAAGGAAAAGCGTCAAATTAAATTAATATTCAATTACTATGGTCCAGGCCTTTAGAGACAAAACTATCTTCATTCAACTATTAAATCACATTCTTTACTGGAAGTTATAGCTACACAATTTCTGTTTCTACCTCATCCTCAATAGCAGTTTCTCAATCATCATCATTCTCTTCGTGTTCGCCACGACTTTGCAGATTGCAATAAAACTGCAGCTCTACATTTTCCCTCCATCTTTCTCCAGAATGCTTCGAAAGCAGTCTCGAAACATCTTTCACTTCTTGTGCCTGAAGGACAATCCCTCTGTTTATGGCTTCTGGCTTTACGTGAGTCTTATCAAAATCAGGTTTCGTGACACGTTTGTGTTCGCAAATGTCAGTTCTGTGGAAAACATCACCCAGACCAGAATGTTATTGTTCTTCTCGTTCTTTGTCAAAATTATCCAAAACAAATTATTATCAGAAAGTACAACATAAACCATTCTAATCACGTCAGGCAGGGCTACATTCTCCGACTAATGCACGTAGGTAAAGAGTACACACTTCGCAAAGCATCATGGAAGGTAAGATGGCGGATCTGGGTGCTCCTATTGGCTGATGTGGATGTGGCGGGTTTTGTGACCAAAAATGGCGATTGGACTTGGCGGATATTGCAACTAAGCCTCAACTTTGACTTCGTTTTACAGTAGGATGTAGCGGGTTTTGTAACAAAATAATAGTTTTAATGAATTCAGCACAGCAAAAGCTATATGAAACAATGCTTATCTCAATTTTCATAAAATATGGATTTGGCGGGTTTTGATTCTAGGCGCCTCAAATCTATTTATTTGTTTTTATTTTATATTTAATTTTTTTCTCCCTCTTCTTATACATGAAATCCTTCCTGCAAATTGACAAAATATTGCTGGAGTGTTTTGGTACATGCTATTGTAAAACCATATCTTGATAATGACTTACTTACCTTCATCCACTTGCAGTCTGTTATTTCCTGGTCAGACTTCTTAATTTTCGAGGTCAGTGGTTTCAAAGCTGCTACAAAATAAATATCAGAGCAGCCAAAATTTACCCGGTGAGTGTGTCGTAAGGTGATGAGGAACTGAAACTCTGCCCGTATGTTCGTCTCCTCGAGCACTTCCCGCACCACAGCATCTCCCAAATCTTCGTCTGTAATAGAGCCAATAAAAAGAAGTGATCCAACTGTGTTGAACCTACTTGATAAGCAGCACAACCACTTTCCCAGCCTCACAAGCAGAATTGTCGGATCCAAATTTCAAAACACACCAATTCAGAATTATGCAAAATTTCAGTTTGTTTCCTTACTTCACTAGTCCCTGTGTCATATCATCATTTCTTTCAACCTCCATATTAACTTTCGGCTCATCACCTACAGCCACCGGCAAAAAATGATCACTTACAAAAAAAAAAACTAAAATTGTATTTTGCATGCAAATTAAAATGTGATTTCTGAAACAATATTACTGGAACTGTTTTCATTTTAAAGATTACACCTTAGAGATAAAACGATTAGCTCAGGACAAGGAGTGTTGCATCAAACCAGTCAAAAGACCTGTACAAAATTTAATACAGTTACAATCGGCGGCTTTGGTGGCATAGTTGGTAGCATGCTGAGCTTCTATCCTCAAGGTCGCGGGTTCAAAACCGGCCGAAGTCGTCGGATTTTTAAAGAGCGTTAAAAATCCCTTAGTATGCCTTCCTTCGGAGGGGAAGTAAAGCCGGCGGGCCCATGTCATAGATTTACGGCATGTAAAAGAACCTTCCACTAATTACACTTGTGTGAAGCTAAATTAAAGGTTAGATTTAACTAACGCTCTTAGGTTCCAATGTCCGTCACCAGGAGCAAACTGTGGTGGCATCTAGTAACCAATTTCAGAACTAGTTGTCATTGATGGTGGCATTTGGTAACAAAAGTAGAAACTACTTGAAAATTGAGTGTCTGCAGTCCTTACAGATAACCCACACTAAGGTAACTGTACCAGTTTTCGTCACTGAGCCAGTCGTCGTCACTCTCGTGTATATATATACAAAAAATAAGCATGTGAATGGATTTTTCTCAATGCACGAAGTCTTACGAGATTCGTCATACCTTCGTTGCCGATAACGAGCAACTTTGCGAAATCATGCGTGTGATGTAAAAGGTGATTCCCAGCTGAGCTGCTTCTTGCATATGCTAAGCAGGCACGCGAGTTAATTATGTGCATACGTGTTATGTTCCGACATTTTAAAATGTTACAAGTGAGTGTCATAGTGTGTCCATTTGGGTGGCACAAGACTCGAATCCATGATCTTTTGAGTAAAGAAAGGAAGAAAATCTTAAAAGAGTTCAGTACAGTTTTAAAGCCAGCTAGATAGTTAGTGAGATCATCTATGGGTGACTCAAGAAGATATGATGTTCTGAGTTACTGTACACAAGCCGTATATGAGGTCACCCCGGCCTACGTGAGTAAAGATGCTTGCGTCGGGAGATGCAATCGCAGGGAGGAAATTTCCATTGAAAAGAGACAGAAGATTCACTTAAAAGTCCTGACTTAGCAATAAAACGGCAACACTGATTGAGGGGCGGGACCAGAGACTGTGGTGAAATACTGAAATTGGCCAGAAATATGCAAAAGTCGTAGAAAATCTCGCTGGTAATGTTAATCATCATAGTTTTGAGAAGAAGCGTAACTAATTTATTTGTAGAGGATTTGAATAAATAAGCAGCCAGCCTTAGGATAAGCATGCAGTCTTCATCAGACCGTGAGTGGTCATGCTGCTTCACCGAACGTTTAGTCTTCATAATCCTCGTTTGAAGGGACTTATTGTCGTGCTGCGAACAGTTATAACCAGTCTTTGGACTTTGGCAAAGTGTTGTACTTTGGCCAAGAAATATATTCAGCCGACGGAGGCGCTGTAAAAGCCTTAGAAACAAACAGTTATAAAATCAGTTATTGAAGACAATACTGAAACATAGATTTCATGAAGAAGTGTAGAAATAATAAGTTAGTACCGAGGCATCTAGCAACTTTTCAGCGTGAGAAGTTTAACAACGATTATGAACGTAGGACCCAAGAAATTGTTAATCGCACAATCATTCAACGAGAATTAAAATTCCTCTACATCAAAAAGAATAATATTAATAACAAACTATACCGCATCCACTTATTAGCTTCTAATATGTCCAAGGATAAAGAATGGGATGAATTCACGATCCAGCTACACCAAACTTTGCAACTCCAAGTCAACATGAAAACTGCAAAACTAGCAAGGAAATTTGATAACCTGGTTAGAATTAACAGTGAGAAATCAAAAGCGCAACCCAATACAGCCAAGCACATTTTCCAAAAACCAGTAAACAATCTGACACCATTTTCAACTAGTCTGAATTACAAATATTAGAAAGAGGCTACAAGCATAATTGGGAATCCAATTATAATACACATAACCTTACCAAATTAACAGCTGAGTCGGAGGCAGCTATCAAACGACTACCTCCAGAAGTACAAAGAGGAGCACGGCATGAGATCAATAAGAAAATCAAGAAAATAATTCATAACAAGAACGAATACAAAATGGATTTTCAACTTCAGAAAGATTGCAAAAGTTTACCAAAATAAAACAGAACCAATTAATCATAACTAAAGCAGACAAAGGTAACACTACAGTTATCAGCAAGAAAAATGATAATATTAACAAAACAGAAGATTTCCTCACTAATCCAAATTTTGAAGTAAATCATAAAGACCTAACCCAAAGTCTACAAAGAAAACTCAAACAGCTTTTGAAAAACACCATATTCATCCTTGATGATAAACTAAAGAGCAAAATGGTCAACATGAACCCGAAATTACCAACATTAAGAGCACTACCTAAAATACATAAAATTAACATACCCATCAGACCAATAGTTAATTTCAGAAATAGTCCGACATACAAACTCGCCCAATTTGCCCATTCATTTCTCAAATCGCATTACATATTCAAGGCCAATGCTTCTTTCAAAAATTTAATACATTTCTGTGAATTAACAAGTAAACTGAAACTTATTGAAACCCATTCTTTACACACAATTGACATAAAAGATATGTACACAAGCATACCGATTTCTGTCACCATCGATGTTATAGAGAAGAATTTGAAGAACAACAGTGATTTATCGCAAGTTGAAATCTCTGAATTTTTAAACATCTTAACATTTGTCTTAAATAACAACCATTTCAGCTTCAATGAGGAAAATCTATAAACAAAGAGAAGGCCTCGCCATGGGTTCTCCTTTATCAGGAATCATAGCAAACATATTCTTAGACAATCTGGAACACGAATTAATCTTAAACAAAAACGATGGTTTATTTTTGGGGCGAAGATATGTTGATGACGTTTTCATAATCCTTGACAACTCTAAAACCAGAATCGAACAATTTTTGCTACATTCGAACCAATTAAACAGTAACATTAAATTCATGTCAGAGAATGAAATTAACAGTTCCATAAATTACCTAGATCTACTAGTCAAACGTGAAAACAATCTCCTGAGCTATCAAATATTCAGAAAACCAACTGAAACCAGCACTGTTATTAGACAAGATTCTCACCACCCCGCATCCCATAAAAGAGCAGCCTTCACATGTTTTATTAACAGAGCTTTGAACATCCCACTGTCTGACATAGAATATCTTAAAGAAATTTCAATAATTCACCAAATTGCTAAAGCTAATGGTTTCAATAGAAAATATGTTAACAGTATTATTAACAAAATCAGGAACAAACCCGCTTCCAGATTTGCAAAAGAGGATAAAGAACCTTCCACTTATGCAATATTCACCTTTGTGAATCAATCCACCTACAATGTTACTAGTGTATTCAAAAAATATAAAGTAAAAGTAGCTTTCAGAACCAACAACACTAATCACAATAAATTTTTCAACTCGCATATTCTCAATAAAACAAACAAATACAATAATTCTGGTATCTACAGAATCAAATGTAATGATTGTGACGCGGATTACGTAGGACAAACAGGACGAGGGTTCAACACCAGATTTTTGGAACATGTTAATGCCTCTAAACATAATAAATTTTCAGCGATTGGCAACCATATGGTAGAAACCGGTCACAAATTCACAACCATAGAGAACGATTTAGTTATTTTACACCAAGAAAACAAAGGCACACTCATGAATATTCTGGAACAAATAGAGATTGACAAAGCACAGAGATTTAACCCTTCCCACAATCTTAATGAAATAGTTTTTGAAACCAGTATTTTATACAGAACACTAATCGACGCATTATATAGTAATAGATAAATTGATCAGCTGTATTCCACCATTCATACCATTTATTTTCCAAATTCAATAATGATTATATCTCTCTTTTCTCGCATTCATCTACCCCAAAACAACAGCCATCGGTACTTCATAAACATCCCATATTTATTTTTTCCTTAATTTTTATTCCCGCCCTCTATTTCCTTTCCCCTTTCTCACCCGGTATGTCTTTGGACAAGCAAAGGAGTGACATTTGTTTGAGACACGTTTTTTGATCTGCTGTTGTTCACGCCCAAACACACTACATACAGCGGGACATGGCACTACTACAGGGATTATATTGATTTCTTCGCCTTGATGTTCTCCAAGGGCAGCACAGAGACTAGTTCGAAAAACGATGACGCAACCAAATAGCGACTCACAACACCGGCCTTACTCAGCGGCTTTTTAATGCACCCAGGCCTGGATATCCAATCGGAAGATCTTCCAAGGAGAAACGGAAACAATTGAACTTCATATTATTTATTTCACAAATCTTTATTCATGCAACGTATGTTCTTATAAAGGTTATTTATCTTTGTTATTTTTATGTACAGGCTGAGGAAGTAGGAGTTTTACCTTCGAAACATGTACCTGTGAGTAGGTTCAATACAAGTATTGGAAAGGCAGAATCCCTGTATTTTCTTTCTAATTTATAGTTAGTCAATACGGACCTCAATTACTGACATTATGTAGTGATAGTTAAAAGGAAGCTTGTAGTTTAACGTGACCGTTAATCTTGAGATCATGAGCCACGGGACCTCCTTTTTTTACGTGGAATCCGAACCACAGGACATGGCATTTCACTTCGAAAATCTCACATGCATTGACCGGGAATCGAACCCGGACCGCCTTGGTGAGAGGCATACAGCTAGACCGCTGAGCCACCACGCCCCCTGTAGTGATAGTTACTCACACCAGATATTAAGAAAGATAATTTTGCAAAAATGACATTGTAGTCAGCCCGAAGGCTGGATGGATCCTTAAAAAGTACTGCCGTTGGGTTATGTGGGTCGATACCCACAAAAACCCACGGCAGACATATATTGAGGCGTACTAGGCAAGATGAGGAATGAGGTAGTTTGCCATTGCTTTCCTCATATTCCTATAAATCGGTCTAAAAAATATTATTATTTTCTTTAAAAATATTGAACCCTTATTAATCTATCGATGAATAAGTATTCATGATTTTATTATTATTGTTACTGATGCCCAGGCAGTACATGTTGAAATTGACAAAGGGGGAGCCAAGGTAGTGTGTTGCAATGATTACAACAGAAGCAAGCTTGGTAGTTATTCCTGAAGACGACCGGTTAAGCCAAGTTCAAGGACAAATTTTTGTAACAGCGCACCTAAATTAGAGTCATTGAGGAAGTGTCATGAGTAAAGTTTCAACCGACCCAGGATTGAATCACCCAATCAGAAGAGACCACGCCAAAAGCCACGCGGCAAGTTGCGTACCCTGGAAAAACGCGCAAAAACGTGTATCTAAAGAACCGCCGATCCGAATTAATTCCGCAATAGTGCACTGAGACGTTTGGATAAAATGATGAAGATTGATACTAGTCCCAAGTTTGTGTGATGAAAACTCCAGATTATTTTTTCAAATTCTCCCCACTCTACCTCATTCTGTCAGTTTCCAATAAATTGATCGGTGAGAAGCTGTTTCGAGGACAACTTTATTGAGCTCTGGTGAGCAAGGTTCACGTCACTCTGCGTCACGATTTTCAAACGCTAATGAGCGAACTTTACTAACATTTTACTTTGTGCTCAAGTGAGCAAGGTTCACGTATAGCAGTGGAGATCTATAGGCGAGATAAGGACTGCAAGATAGTCATGTTTAAGACTTGTTTTCAAGCCAGTGGCGATGAGTTTGAAGTGTGTAATTTTATGTAAATTTGTGTATTTTATTTTTGAATGATATTTGTGCGTGTGTTAAGCAAATGCTAAGATAGGGCAAGTCTCCGATCAGTAATCGCATTAGGACATATTCGTGAGTGAAAGTAGTAGCTCACGGCGATTATAGCTAGGCAATATTATTAACATTGAACATTTCTGTCCAAGAAACTTCGCCAAGATGTCCGACGTTTGGTCAGGTGATGGATTGATGTGCATCACTTCTACAACGACGTCGACGATGGAGAGCTAAATTTCCCGTAGGGAAATGCACCGGGACGGAGGTTAATGTTCTGCAAGCTGAGACGGTGGTGTACAAAAATTGATTTACTCAATATGTAGTGAGATAAGGCGCGGGAACATTGTAAATAGTTCATTCATTCTTTTTCTTGTGTTTAGATTTTTTTTGTGCTGACACTATCATCTTTAAATGTACGATGGCGCGTGGCCAAATTTGTTTGTTGTATTATGTTTCGTTGGAGTCATGTTTAGTGTACACGGCGCGTGTATTTGATTTTATCCATGCGAATGCGAAACTCGTTACATTCGATAAGTGGTGCTTTATTAAAGTTCATTTTTTTGTTATAGGAAAGGGAGGTAATTATTGTAAGATGTTTTACGAACAGGTTATTACTCATGCTAGGGTTGCCGAGCGCAACAAATTAAGATGTAACTGTAGAACACCTTAGTTCTAGTTTTTTAGCATTTTTTTTGAGTCCTTTTCAGGTTAGTTAGTCACGGACTAGAACGGAAGCGCAAGCTGGTGGAAAAATATCTATGTCATTTATTTCAGGTTTCTGTCAAACCCATACGTGTGATTCTGTGTGTGTTCATGTGTCAGGTGTGTGTATTGATTCTTCGTGATGAGGGGTAGGTGGTGCTACCGCCCTCATATTGTTGTTGTTGTGGTATTCTTTTTGATGGAAAGGCAGAGCGCTCCGTGGAGGCTACTGTACCTTGTCCAATGTTGATTTTCTTGGATTTCCTTGGGGAAATGCTGAGATATTTTATTCTGACACACACACGTATATTGTGCTTTGGGAGCACGCTTCTTCGAGACTCGATCCCGTGCCATGGGAGGTCGAGGTTATTGACACGTGGGTTGACAGATGTGCAGATTTCCACTTAGCGCCCGTCTAGGTTCGGTGACTCATTGTTAGGCAGTCCAGCTGACCGACTGACCCCTATAAGCTATCATTAGCAAACCTGTTCTTTTGTGATGGTCATTTGGACCGTAATTAATTGGGGAGTTCGCCATGTCTGTTACAAATTATCGCATATCGTATGAATGGAATATTGTTTTAATGATGTAAATGTTGGCTTTGAGCCTAGTGATTTTCTATGACTCAGGTCATGTCAGTTTGTCTGTTGTTACACCCGTGTGGTGTAGTTGTATTTACTTGTAAAAATGACAGGCGGTCATATGTGTATTTCTTTTGTTGGTCACGTGTTAATTTACTTGTGTTGATTTTGAAAAGTCCTAATTTTAGGCATTCATGTTTTGCTACGGCAGTTCTTGATTCCAATTTCAAGCGGAAATTATTTGTTGTTTATTTAGTGTAGGAAGTGTCCGATTAATTTAAGTAGTGTATAGTTGGTTCCCCGCGTCTGTCTAGCTCTAAACAATGCAGATTCGTCCTTTGAAGGTTTACCGGATGATGACGAATCTCGCATTTATTTGTACTCATCGTTAAGCCTGTAGAACAGCCGCACACGTACACAATGACATTGAAGCATTTGGGACATTTGGTCCAATTTATAATCTCTCCTGAGATTAAGCCTAGTTATGGCAAGTAATTTATTCAGTTGGGAGTCATTTGGGAGTTTTGTTTTGTTTATTTTACTTGTAAATAGTTGATCTGTTATTAAATTCATTTGTTATAACCCTGGTATTCACTTCTTTCTGCATGTTATTTTGTTATGTGTTACCCTGCATGTTAATGAAGCGCTTTAACAACAACTTACGAAATGGACTGTTACACCCCCCGAAACTGAGTCTCATAAGCTTCTTTGCAAGGGTTCAATATCTTGAGATGTTGAACAGGGTGTGAAGTGTGTTGAATAAAGGCTCTTTGTGGAGTGGAGCCTGTAAGCAAAATGAGTTGCCATGAAAAAAGGAAAAATTAGTATATGGAATGAAAAGTATTAAAAGATACGTTTTAACGTTCCATCAAGAAATGCAAGATTAAAGGAAAAGAACACTAATTAACCTTCATATAATTCAAGGACCATGATCAAGAAGCAATAACACGACGATATAATGCAAATACAAGAAGAAATTCCACACTCAATATACATTTTTTCAACTAAGTTATGAATTAAATTATTTTCCAGCTCATTGACAAGAAAATACCTTGTGTTTGAGTCTTCAGTCTTTTGACTGGTTTGAAGCAGGTCTCCGTGCCTCCCTGTCCTGAGCTAATAGTAGGGGTCGACGGTGCACCGATTTTTCGGTTTCGGTACGGTACAAAGGAAATTACCGACCTCGGTTCGAGACGATAAAAAACTCGGTAAAAAGTTTGGTTCGGTACAAGAGACACAAATACCGTAATTTAAGGAAACCTTTTTTTAGACATCCAAAGTATTGTCCTTTATCAACAATGTTTTACTTCAATAGTTAGTTAAATACAGTAAAACTTCTTGTATACGGTTCATATTTATACGTTTTCTATACGAATTTTCCTGGTCCCGGCAAAATGCCTATACTTTCCATGTTAATTTATCTCCGATATACGTTTTACATTTATTCGTTTTTCACGCTTATACGATCATATTTTAAGTCCCTTGTAATATAAAGCGTCATTTATACGTTGCGTGTTCTGAGAAAGTACGTATGTTCGAATGCAAACTTTTGTTACCGCCTGTACTTCCCTTCGGAAGGATGCACCGCGTGCTATATTATGTTACGATGGCCTTGAGCGACACCGGTGGTCACGGCGACACTCGCTTACCAGAGTGTCGTAACAAGGAAGAACAGCTTGCGTAATAAGCAAGCGCTATTATTGTGTTAGCCTTTCAAAATAACAGGAAGCAGCCATAAAACACAGATAGACAGCATCTGAAGCTTATGTTAAGATGAGCGGAAATGTTTTACGATCGCCGATATATTTAAAAAAAATATTATTTCCACTTTTATAATTTTCATTCGTGGTTTTTTTTAGGACTTCTCGTCAAACCATTCAAAATACGCGATTGATTCTGTGTTATAATAATCTTGCATCTTCAGACAAATGAAAATCCATTAATTTAGGCCTACACTACGGTATTTTATTAATGACGATGAAGAGCCGCAGATTAATACAGTGGATTTTAATGATGCTTTCAATGCTGTATGGACTATCAAACATTTTGTGACGCACCATAACGTTTCTGAGGAAATAATGGCCGAATTATATCGGTTTGAAAATACTGTTCACGCCCTGGCCGCGGCCAACAATAAACAAGCCAAGATAACAAACTACTTCGTAAAGTGACTCAATTTTCTTTGTTTTGTTATATCTGGGTGCATTTCTCTTGTAGTTGTTTTGTTAAATATTGCCGATTATAGTTAAACAATCGTATTATTATTTCTTGTTTTTCACTTCTTAACGGGAACCCTCGTTCGCCCGCCGCCCGCGTTGCTAGCCTGTCTCCCGCCAGGCACTTTGCCGTAATGCGTAGCTCGAGCGGCACAGTCACTGAGTAGACTATAGCTGGTGCTGAAAATGTTCGCCATTCATTGCTACACATCGCTGGCATCTCTTCATGAAGTTGTCATTTACGTTCTGAAGTTCCTCAGCACCGATTGACTCTATTTCAGCTGTAATATACATTAGTCCAAAGAATATGGACTGTTAAAGCCGTGGCGTCAAGAAGCGCATTACGGCAAAGTGCTTGGCGAGAACCGGCTCGCGGCGCGAGCGAGGGTCCCCGTCGCTTTTAAAACCAAGTCCCTGTATAACCCATATTGTCACATACATTTTGCAGTTTTTATTTACCGACTTTCATTTACGCGTGGTTTTTTTTTTCCTTTGGTCCCCTGGATATCGTATAAGTGAAGTTTTACTACTAGAGCAAAATAACTCTTCTGATTAATAAAATTAAATTATGGACTTAAGTGTTCCAGTGTGAGCCTAATGTCTATTTAATGTATGCATCAATTGGCTTACTCCACACTAAAAGGGCAAGTTTGAAAGTTAATGGAACACTGTACATTTTTTCTGTATTTTAAATAAAAATTGTGCTATTTGGCAAGAATTTGGTTTACTGTATAATCATTAGGACACATGTGTTACTTTTTTCTTAATGGTTTACTCTAATTTAGCATGTTAAAATCAGCAGAGCTGTACCGAACCGATTTTGTACCGAGAACCGAAGTACAATTTTTTTTACCGAACCGAACCCAAATTTTCAGTACCGAAGACCCTTAGCTAATAGTTTTATCTCTACATAGCAACTGCACCTTCATCCGAGGCAATCTCTTAATTACTTATAACTTTTTATGATACAATAGCAAAAAAAATTAAATGATTCAACCATTAAACAGACAATGGTCATTTACCTTTAACAACAACAAAAAAAGCCTTTAACACAAACAATAGAATGCATCAGCATTTAGATATCATAAACTGATGACACATTGTGTAGGATTGAAAATAACAATGTTTCTAGAATAAGAAAATTTATATTGACATATTTGTATGAAGAGTGTTACTCCTCGAAAAAAAAATGTGTTTTTTTCTTTTAATTTTAAAAATATTTTTTAATATTATATATTTTTCTCTTTTATGTCTATTATGATATTTGTATAGAGCTTTGTGTATCTATTTATGGCTGATGAAGGGAGCAGGATTTGTAAGCCCCAAAACATGATTATATTCATAGTCAAATAATATGGTAATCTTATATACTGTATTGACGAGGCGGAATATCTTCAACTATTTGCATTTCACCCCATTATAATGTACTAGCAGGTACCCGCGGCTTCGCTCGCGTCATAGTCATGTCATATTGTTATTCAATGAATTGCAGGTTTAACCCCGTTAACACCCCTTTAGAACCTGAATATCCAAAAATCCCTCCTTAGTGGACGTTTTCGACACACAACAAACAAATCCCCAAAATATCATTCTTCTAACTTTAATAGTTTTGGTTGGTTGATGAGAGTGAACATCCAAAATTCCTTCCTTAGTGGACGATTTTCTTCCCGAATTTCACCCCTCCCCATAGGCCCCTTATATAGGATTTATGAAAAAACGATCGAACACGTATTTATTTTAATTATTTATTTATTTATTAGCTGATTGATTTCTCCGAGTTTCAAACTCCTCGCCTATGTCGTTTAAGAGATACACGCTCCGTTAGGAATCCTTCAACCCCCACTTCTCACCCCTTTCACCTCATAATATACACCTCATCGAAAAACCCTCAGACACGTGTCATATGCCGAGTATCACATCCCCCAATGAAACCAATGGAGATATCGCTTTTCAATGAAATGCAGGTCCACCCCCTTAACAATCACCAGAAACCAAAAATGCATTGGACGAAAAAAAAAAATCAAAATATCATGTTGGTTTCGGACCCTAAAAGACGTGAAAAATATAATAAAAGTATTAAAAAGAGCTATTTTTTGAAATTTCATTCGAATCAATTTTTATGTCATTCCTGGGACTTAGAAAATTCCGGCCAAAAAGTACAAAATCATTAATAATCCCTAAGTATTCGTCGTATGATGAAATAGCAAGAGACAAAAGAGATGTAATGTGTTATTGTCTACAACATAGGCCAAATATAATTTTACATATTACCTGTTTTTTCCCCCAGAATTTCACCCCTCCCCAAGGGCCCCTTAAATTGGATTTATGAAAAAACGGTCAAACACCTATTTACTTATTTCTTATGCTGATTTTTTTCCGCTGAGTTTCAAACTCCTCGCTCATGTCGTTTAAGAGATACACGCTCCGTTAGGAATCCTTCAACCCCCACTTTTCACCCCTTTCACCTCATGATATACACCACATCGAAAAACCCTCAGACACGTGTCCTCTTATTTTTAATGATGAGTTTATATGCCGAGTATCACATTCCCCAATGAAACCAATCGGGAGATATTGCTATTCAATGTTTCTTTCAATTTTCTTTTTTTCAGAATTTCACCCCTCCCCATGAACCCCTTAAATTTGATTTATGAAAAGAAAAAACTGTCGAACAGCTACTTACTTATTTTTAAGCAGTTTTTTTTTCCCCCCGAGTTTGATGAGCGAGTCAGTCAGTCAATCAGTTAGGACACTTTCTTTCCTGTTTTTTTTTTCCCCCAGAATTTCACCCCTCCCCATGGGCCCCTTAAATTGGATTTATGATAAAACGGTCAAACACCTATTTACTTATTTTTTATGCTGATTTTTTTTCGCTGAGTTTCAAACTTCTCGCCTATGTCGTTTAAGAGATACACGCTCCGTTAGGAATCCTTCAACCCCCACTTTTCACCCCTTTCACCTCATGATATACACCACATCGAAAAACCCTCAGATACGTGTCCTCTTATTTTTAATGATGAGTTTATATGCCGAGTATCACATCCCCCAATGATACCAATTGGGGGATATTGCTATTCAATGAAATGGAGGTCTACCCCCTTAACACCCCTTTAGAACCAGAATATCCAAAAATCCTTTCTTAGTGCGCGTTTGCGGCCATTGAGGAAGCGGCATACCAAATTTCATTCCAATCCGTTCGGTGGTTTCTGAGATTTCGTGATGAATGAATCAGTGAGTGAGTGGTATTTGAGCTTTATATAGTAGATAGGCGTGTACGTGCAGTGTGAATACTTCAGATATATTGAAAGAATATTAGAAGCCATTTTCTGTGTTGCCAAAGTAAACTCGGGCCCCCTCATTTTGACCAACTGAAAAGCTTCTACTAATAGATTGCTTCAGATATTGCAGCAAAAAGTTGTCCTACAACACAAAGAAAAAACTATTTCATCAGTGATGGAGAGAAAACAACAGAGTGAACTCTACCTGGTAATGATCTGGGGAAAAGGGAAAGGATTGAATTCAGAATAAAATTGCTTTAGAGCGGTCCTTGCTTTCCATATAGGCCTCACATCTATCTCCCTGTCCACCCAAAACCACAAAAGTATTTGCAAGTTCCTACTCGAGCCCAATTATTAACGCCTTTGGCAAGTGTTTCACAGTATAAGCCATCAACAGATTTCCCCAACGGCTTCTTTCTCCATTCTCGGAAACTGCGAGATGACACACTAGTTTATTCTTAATTCTAGAACTGACCCTGGGCTCAACATTAGATAGCTTCCGCACTCCACACCTGTGATGCAACCCTCTCTCCTTTCCTCTATCCCCTACTCGCAAACCATCATCTACCAGACGCCACACCAAGTAGAGTCCACATTTTTTGTCCTCTCTTCTTCACCAACGATGACTTCAGTCAAAATATTAGTGCATTTTGGGGTGTCCTGCTCTGCTATGTGTGTATGCTTGCTCCAAAATACCTTTCTATTTTTCCCTTTCTAGCTTGATAATATAACACTACTTTTAGGCGGTTTCGGTGGCGTAGTTGGTAGCATGCTGAGCTTCTATGCCCAAGATCGCAGGTTCAAGTCCGGCCGAAGTCGTTGGATTTTTTAAGAGCGTTAAAAATCCCTCAGTATGCCTTCCTTCAGAGGGGAAGTAAAGCCGGCGGTCCCATGTCATGTTGAAGAACCTTCCACTAATTACACCTGTGTGAAGCTAAATTGTATAGGTTAAGAATGTAAACAACGCTCTTAGGCTCCTACGTTCGTTGCCAGGAGCTGACTGTGGTGGAGTCTAGTAGTTAAGTTCTGAACTAGTAGTCGCTGACGGTGGCGTTCGGCGGCACAAGTGGGAACTATTTGAAAAATTCAAAGTCTGCAGTCCTTACTTGAATTAAAAAACAGATAACACACACTAATACAGTCATCACAATTAACACCGGTTATCAGACACATTCTACACACCCAAAGTACACGGAGCTACATGACCACGTTGTCGCAGACCCTAAACTTAGGAACCAACCAACTCTACTTTTAATGTTTTAATAAAATTTTTAGCTCTCAATCACCTAGGCTTCAGAGAAACGATGCCTTGATAAGTCATCAATGATGGTGATCACCTGGTTCAACGTATCCACCGGGAAGTTTCCAATGAGACATTTGAAGGAAACGTTCTTGCACCACCAGTATCTCACCAGCAGAGTTCACGACCACAGCACCCACACCGATCATGGTGTGAGCATATGGAGGGATGTTACAGGTCTCTGTCTTAGGAAGCCATTTGTACATCGCGACATATTGATTTCTTGTGTGGTGGAAAACAAACCCATTCTGGAAAGAAAAGAAAAAAACATAATGGTTCCAGATGTCCTCTAGTGCATTTCTCAGTAGTAATGATGAAAATACTACAACGTTGGTATTGGGATAAAGTACAATAATTCCAGAAAGAGGTGGGAGTGGTGATTGTCATCGACATAGTGACATGGCATGTCATCTAATAAAACTATCAATTCTCCGTCTTTTCAATACAATATTAATAGTCTATTTATACAATTGGGTACATGTTTCGCACAAACGTTAGTGCTTCCTCAGCCCAAATATGCATTAAGACATAAACAAATATTACGCACTTATCAAATACATACAATGAAAATATTTTCATCGTCAAGCGATCATCATCAGATCCATTACAACTGACAGTTGCATTACCAATACTGCAACTAAATAATTGTACATATTGTAAATATTTTTCACCTGTATTCTCAAACATAGATGTTATAGCCTAAGTGTTATGGATTTGATGATGATCGCTTGACGATCGAAACTGGTCATCCTAGTGTATTTATTAATCTCATGTAATTTATTTCAGGATTAGGATTGGGTACATTCGTGTTGACCGACTGAAAAGCACCAAACTTTTATTTACTTAGGCAACACTGAAAAATGGCTTCAAATCTCACAATGAACTCATCATTGTTGACGAGCATGTTCCATTTCTTTAGATTGTTCTTGCAGCGTGAAACCCCCGTCCCCAGCCTGTTCAATGATTTTCAAGTTCCATATGGCAAGTTATGACCAGGTGCCATTTTTTCTGATAGAGGAATAATTGGGTCTTTGATTTCTGTCTTCCGTATCTTCACACGGGCAGCTTCTTGTGAGCCTACGAGGGCTGTTGCTCCCCTCAAAAAGCTGTTTCTGGACTTAAGTCTCTGTCAGGCTGGTTGTTGACCGAAAAGTGGATGCCTTGAATCGGTTTCTTGCCGTTTCTTCTCAGATGCTGCAGCTACCATTCTTCGGACGTGAGGTGGGAAAATTCCAATAAGAGGGTAGATCTTCTGAAGTAATGTAGGTCGAAGACATCCACGCACAATCCTGGAAGTCTCATTCAGAGCTATATCCACCTCTTTGGAATGTGGTGAAGAAAGCCAAACTGGTGCTGCATATTTAGCAGCTAAGAAGTCCAAGGGCTGAAGTTCTGAGAGTGGTGGGGCGAGCACCCCATGTCGTTCCTGTTAGGCATCCTAGTATGTTATTTCGTGCAGATACTTTACTTTTAGTGTTCAAGCAATGTCGCATGAAAGACAGAGTTCGATCGAGGGTGACACCAAGATATTTTGGTGTAAAACAATGAAGGATTGTTTCACCTTGCCATTTAATGTTCAGTGTCCTCTTGGCTTCTTTATTTCGCAGGTGGAAAGCACAGACTTACGTTTTGGCTGGATTTGGCTTCAAATTATTTCTGTGATAGTATGGACCAAGTTCTTCTGAAGCACAGGACAAAGAATGTTCTACTACTTCAAAGCTATGACCTAAAAGCTAGGTATAATATAACTTAATAATACAAGGTTAGCACGCTTTGACTACCTTCCTGGAAACTGGATTTGAAAAGAAAATGAAGAATGTCTCGGTGTTCCTTGATCTCACAGCTGCCTATGACACCGTATGGAAGGAAGGTCTCCTTCTGAAACTCATCAGGGCAATACCATGCCTCAAGATCTTCACTCTGATTAAAAACTTGCTTAGCAACAGATTTTTCCAAATCCGCACAGAATATGCCAATAGCAGATTCCATAAACTAAACAATGACTTGCCACAGGTTTAAGTCCCGTCTCCCATTCTCTTCAACTTGTACATCCATGATCTTCCTGAAACTATATCTTGTAAGTTCATCTACGCAGATGATATTAATCTCACCATACAAAGAACAGAATTCATTGAGGCAGAATGTATTTTATCTCAAGACCTCCAAAAAATTGATGATTTCTTCACTAAATGGCACTTGAAGTCTAGCCGGCTTAAGACTGAAGTAGCTATGTTACATATCAGTAATAGGTATGCAAACTACCAGCTTATGATGAGGTTCAGGAGTCACACTGCAGTGCAATACCACACCCAAATACCTGGGTGTAACGTTAGACAGATCCTTAACGTACTAATGCAATCTCGAGAAACTTGCAGCTAAACTTAAAACCCGCAACAACTTGCTGGGTAGATTAGCTGGAACTACATGGGGTGCAGATGCGAATACGCTTCGTATAACTGCCTTTAGCACTTTTATATTCGTCTGCGGGGTACTGCTCTGCTGTATGGTTGAATAGCTCCCACACTTGACTGGATGTCCAGCTACGTCACTCAATGAGAGTTATATCTGGTGCATTACACCCCACTCCTGTCCAGTGGTTACCGGTTCTGAGCAACATTGAACCTCCTTACATTACACGGAAGAGATCCCTTGCTAGATTATGGTCGAGGATTCTGATGAACAGCTCTCTTCCCACCGTCAGGACATAGACGAAAATGCCGTAACGCAACTGAAGTCCCGGAAACCTGTTTGAAGGATAGCCAAGGAATTAGCTGCCATGCCTTTCAGACCTAAGGAGGCATGGAAACAAGAATGGTCTCAATCACACTCGTCTGGCATTTCTATCAGGGATCCAACAATAAAACTGGCTGGGTTCAATCTCCCTCGCTCCACCTGGACCAATCTTAACAGGATACGCTGTGGTGTTGGAAGAAGTGCTTCTGTTCTCCATCAGTGAGGTTGGCTGAAATCTCCTGCTTGTGACTGTGGTTCCGAAGTGCAAACCATCATGCACATTGCGAGCATTCTCTGGATCAATCGAAGACCTCCATCGTTTAACCCCTGATGCACTCACTTGGTTGGAGAGACTGTGAGAGGCTACCTCATTGCCAAAGCCTTTTTCACATTTCTTTGTTTTATTATATTATTTATATATTTTGGGACCCGATTGTCAATTGTAACATCATACGCTAATAATAATAATAGCACACGATTTCATGCACACACATTACTGAAAGTATATAGCTTACAGCCTAGACACATATACAAAGTTTTGTTGAGTCTGCTTGCTACAAAAGCCTGATGTGTCCTCCTCGCGTCATACGGCAAATATCAATACGGTACTCTAACTCCGACCACACACGCAAGAGGATATCCTGGTCAATTTTAGCTACAGCCGCATGGATCCGATTCCTAACTTCACGAATAACTAGCATGGGTGGTTCATAAACTTCATCCTTGATAAACCCCCATAACAAGAAATCACTTGGGGTCGGATCGGGTAACCGGGGAGACCAGCGCATAAAACACTTGTCCAATCCAATGTTCAGGGAGTTGTTCATTAAGATAGTGACGCACTGACAGGTGGAAATATGGGGAACCCCGTCTTCTTGAAATAAAAGCCCAGGGTTATATTCATCTAACTGAGGCATCAACCACTTCTTCAGCATGTCTAGATACGACAGGCCTGTCACAGTGTTTTCAGGAAAAGAGAAAGGTCCATACAGGTTTATTTTATACTAGCTGTTACCCGCGGCTTCGCCCGCATTAACATTGGGAATCCCGTTATAACATTAGTTATATAGATAGATAAGCATGGGTCCTAGTAGAAAATAATTCTATCACCTGAAACCAAAAATGCATGGGACGAAAAAAACATCAAAATATCATGTTGGTTTCGGACCCTAAAAGACGTGAAAAATATAATAAAAGTATTAAAAAAACTATTTTTTGAAATGTCATTCGAATCAATTTTTATGTCATTCCTGGCACTTTGAAAATTCCGGCCAAAATGTACAAAATCATTAATAACTCCCTAAGTATTCGTCGTATGATGAAATAGCAAGAGACAAAAAAGATGTAATGTGTTATTGTCTACAACATAGGCCATGTATAATTTTACATTTTACCTGTTTTTCTTCCTAGAATTTCACCCCTCCCCATGGGCCACTTAAATTGGATTTATGAAAAAACGGTGAAACACCTATTTATTTATTTTTATGCTGATTTTTTTCCGCTGAGTTTCAAACTCCTCGCCTATGTCGTTTAAGAGATACACGCTCCGTTAGGATTCCTTCAACCCCCACTTTTCACCCCTTTCATCTCATAATATACACCATATCGAAAAACCCTCAGACATGTGTCTTCTTATTTTCAATGATGAGTTTATATGCCGAGTATCACATTCCCCAATGAAACCAATCGGGAGATATTGTTATTCAATGAAATGCAGGTCTACCCCCTTAACACCCCTTTAGAACCTAAATATCCAAAAATCCTTTCTTAGTGGGCGTTTGCGGCCCTTGAGGAAGCGGCATACCAAATTTCATTCCAATCCGTTCGGTGGTTTCTGAGATTTCGTGATGAATGAATGAGTCAGTCAGTGAGTGAGTGGTATTTGAGCTTTATATAATAGATAAGCATGGGTCCTAGTGGAAAATAATTCTATCACCTGAAACCAAAAATGCATGGGACGGAAAAAAAAACCATCAAAATATCATGTTGGTTTCGGACCCTAAAAGACGTGAAAAATATAATAAAAGTATTAAAAAAACAATTTTTTGAAATTTCATTCGAATCAATTTTTTGTCATTCCTGGGACTTAGAAAATTCTGACCAAAAAGTACAAAATCATTAATAACTCCGTAAGTATTCGTCGTATGATGAAATAGCAAGAGACAAAAAAGATGTAATGTGTTATTGTCTACAACATAGGCCATGTATAATTTTACACTCAGACATATTACGTTTTCCCCCCACCCGCCTCCCCCATAATTTCACCCCTCCCCATGGGCCCCTTAAATTGGTTTTATGAAAAAACGGTCAAACACCTGTTTAGTTATTCTTTATGCTGATTTTTCTCGGCTGAGTTCCGAACTCCTCGCCTATGTCGTTTAAGAGATACACGCTCCGTTAGAAATCCTTCAACCCCCACTTTTCACCCCTTTCACCTCATAATATACACCACATCGAAAAACCCTCAGACACGTGTCTTCTTTTTTTTTAATGATGAGTTTATATGCCGAGTATCACATCCCCCAATGAAACCAATCGGGAGATATAGCTATTCAATGAAATGCAGGTCTACCCCCTTAACACCCCTTTAGAACCTGAATATCCAAAAATCCTTTCTTAGTGGGCGTTTGCGGCCCTTGAGGAAGCTGCATACCAAATTTCATTCCAATCCGTTCGGTAGTTTCTGAGATTTCGTGATGAATGAATCAGTCAGTCAGTGGTATTTGAGCTTTATATAGTAGATAATACTGCACAAAACACTTAGGGCGAGTCCCTCGCCTGTCGCCGCCATCTCGCATACTGACACGTAGCTGCCTAACCACTGAGCCGGCGACACCACCTAGCGGTCGACCAGTGTACTAAGCCTTCAGACAAAACTTGATAAGTTTTTCTTTTAATTGGTATAAGTGTCAATGCTGTAAGCTATATACTTTCAATAAAACATGTACATGAAATCTCTAACTCCGTAGTGCTAACCCTGTATAACTTAAAAAGGGACATACCCCCGAAGAGCGAACAGGTATTATATTGTTACGTGCCACCCCCTAGTGGCACCTTTGTTAACTGGATTACGGTGGGTATAAAGCACAACACCAATTACTGCTTAAAGAAATAATTAATTTTATTGTGGCCAGAAAATTACACTAACCAGCAAATACAAGCAATTAGGAGCCTTACTCCAGTTTCCTCAAGTCTCTTCCTTGAGCGCTCTTGGCCCTTCCACTTGTCAACAGATCACAGAAGTTAATCCGTCCTAATGAGTACGGTGGCCTTGCAGAAACTACCTGCTCCTCTCCTTTATGTTCACCGACCACAATTACTTACGATCACTTGCTGCAGGCTATTTCGCTGTCCACAAGCTGGAGAAACAATGTCACTGGATTTCGTAACTCGCACAGCACTTCGTCACCACACTTCTGTCGCACAAGATAATCGCTCGCACTAGCTCGTAAAACACAACAACAACAACTGCTAGACAGGTCGCACTTATATAGCAGGCCGGTGACTCAATAAATGCTTCTAGATCCATCCAGGGTTCACGGCTTCTCGAGGTTTCCATCGCTGGTCCAGTCACGAATATTCTGGACTATCCCTTTGTCTTAGTAGCCCTGTTGCATAAGGCGCGCGCAATACTGGAGGCAGGACACAGCCCAGCCCTGGGGCAGTTGTGACTCATGCGGCGAGTGATGACACAAACTCACAGCCGTAACAATATCAAACGTATTATGTCCCAATACTCACCTACACATCAGAAACGTGGGTTATGAAGAACAGACAGGTGAGCAGGATCCAGGCTTGCGAAATGAAATTTCAAAGAAGCAGATTAGGAATAACAATAATAACATCGTATGGCCTCGGGTGCCGGGTGCAAGCTTTGTTCTTTGACACCCAGAGGGTAGCTTGCATGTCGAATTTTGTTGTTCCTTGAAGCACTATGAAATTCAAGGAGGTTAGATATCTAAGCTCCTTGACACTATAGCGCTTTCTAGTAGAGAAATGAGGAACTTTGTGTTGGCGGAAAATCCAGAGATTAATTTTGCCATTATGAACACGGCCTACTGAATTCAAATGGGTTCTTTAACACGCCAACATCGTATGACATGTGTATCATTATTTTTGCCGCCTTCCAAAAACCACTTACCACGGCCAGGAGCGAACCTACAAGCTTAGGGGTTAGTAATCCGACAAAATAACCACTCACCCACCGTGACAAGCTAGATTAGGAATAACAAGTAAGGACAGAGTAGAAATGAGAGAGTGATAGAGATTGTAGAAGAGTAACCCTTACAAGAGAGCATAGAAAAGTCAAGAATGAGTTGGCACGGACATGTTAGGAGAATGCAGGATGTCAGGAGGATGCACGAGATGGAGATGGAGGGCGAGAGACTAAGAGGAAGGCCAAGAGATAGGTGGATTGTTTGAATGTTGATGCTCTGATAGAACTCAATTGGTGATTAATGTTACCTTGATGCAATTGTGTTCCCTCTTGTCTATGGTGCCATGTCTGATCATCGTAATGGGCAGTGATTACACCAATTTCACTATTGCTCTGTTGATATGTCTAATGATGTTCTGTTAAAACTTGTTGCTTGCTTCGTGCTGGTCTTGGGCGATTGTACTTCATCCTGTCTAAGACATTGCGGCATATCTTTGTGAGAAAAACAGGAGGGATCAAATGCTTTTATTCATGCACAAGATTGAGCTTTATCTTCTGTAATATCAATATCGTGGGCTAAAGACATATTTTGAGAGGGATCAGTTTTCCATTTATTAGTGTTTTTCTGTACTTGGGTCTCTACGGAGATTACACGACTTTGATGCATTATAGTTCCCATGGATGTCTTATTTGAGGTGGTTGCTTGTCCCTCTTCAGTATTTGTTATGAACGAGGTATTTCTTTGCAAATCATCCTTAATATTTTGGTTGATAAGGTCACAATCATGTATTGTAGTTCTTATGTTAAGTTCCTCACGTACCATCATCTTGATTTTGGCTGATAGGGTCTCCAATATATCTTGCATATCCCGTGTTATTTTCCTTGTGATATTTTGCAAAAAAAGTTATGCAACTAATAAAAACAGGAGGGATCAAATGCTTGTTTTCATGCACAAAAGTGTCTCTAAAAGCCGCAGTAGTTAAAAGGGATGCAAAACCAATAACATCATTATTATCATGCACAAGATGTCCTAATTGGAATTTTTGTTGTTGTTGTTTCCTATGGCTAGCCCGGATTCCAATCCATCAGCTTTCTTGCGTTCCAATAGAGTTGTGTGAGGTTTCCTGAAGTTCTAGCAGTCACATCAAGTTTGTTGCAATGTAGCAGGTGCCCCTTATCCATTTTACTTCCAGGTTAGTGACAAAGTGTGCATTCTTCAGATCTCAGGATGTTGATTCTTTTCAGATGAGCTGCAAGGCAGTCTTGGCCAGTGTTAAGTCTGAAGAAGGCTACAGCTTCTCTTCTTGGTGTTAATTTATATTGATCCCATTGAGCATCAATGTGTTTCCATAATTTGGTTTCTGCTGTTTTCTTTGCCATTTCTTCATACCTGTTTTTGATAGTATTTTTCAAGATCCTTTTTGCTGACATAAAATCAGTCTGACTGACAGGTTGTTGTAGTGTGGTACCTTTTTTTTTTTTGCTAATCTGTCTGCCTCTTTATTTCCTGCTATTCCAACATGAGAAGGGATCCACTGAAATGAGATCTGTTTGTGGAGTCTTTGAAGGGTTTTTATCATACAAAAAATTTCTTTCAGTTCTTTATTTTGTTGCTTATAAAATGACGAGATGGCTTGGATGGCTGCTTTTGAATCTGTAATGATAATGCATTTTTGATAATCAATGTTTCTGCCTAATAACTGATGGAGTGCATGTGAAATTGCTCTTATCTCAGCATCAAAGTTTGTTTTGGCCTACTGGGAAGTAGAGTGAGAAGAGAGATGAATGTATTCCTGCTCCAGTTCTATTTTCTTTGTCTTGTGAGCCATCTGTAAATATTTTTAGCCATTGATTAGATGGATATCTTTCTTCTATTGTACAGAGGGCCAGTTGTTTTAGATCTTGTGGTGAAGAGTCTTTCTTGCAGACCTCTTCTAACAAAGTAAGATCTGTAGTCACTTGTATATATTCAATGGGGTTGACTGGCATACAGAATGGTTCAAGTTTTATTTGCAGATTGCTCTTATTGATGTACTCTTTGGCGAGACTTAAGGGATCTTTTTGTGTTTTAAGATTGGGGCTAGAAACTGGTTTTTTGATCCATGACATTTGAGGTAGTCTTTGTATACTGAGATATGCATTGGCTGTTTGATGTTTCATCTCTTCTTCTATTGGTAAGTTGTGGGTATATAATAACAAGGCGGTTATAGGTGTGGTTTTTATTGCACCTGTATGATTCGTAGAGCATTATTCTGACACCTCTCGGGGCGATCAATGTTTGACTGGGGTGCTGTAGAGAGTACTTCACTGCCATATTTTATGATTGGTTTGATGTAAGTATTGTAGGTTTTGTTGAGTGTGTCTTGAGTGCTCCCCCAAGTAGCTCCTGCTAGTCTCTTCAGTAATTTCATCCTTTTGCTTACCTTATCCTCCACATGTTTTATGTGTTTGGTCCAGTTCAGCTTCTTGTCCATGATGATACCTAGGTACTTTGTACTTTCACTTTTTGGAGGGTCTTGATTACTAAATTTGAGGCTAAAAGTTGGATTGTGGTGTCTCAGGGAGAAAAACTGGAATACTGTTTTGGAAGTATTGATTTCCATATTATTGTTTTCAGTCCAGTTTTTGAGTTTTATAAGTGCCTGGTTCATTCTGTGTTCAAGAAGCATTTGCTGATTTGGGCTGTTACGTAGTGTGGTCCAAATGATAACATCGTCTGCAATTTTAACAGGGCATCTTTTGATTTGACTCTAAAGGGTAAAGGAAACACCTACATATATGATTTTAAAAACTGTTCTCAAACTCATCTACAAGTTCAGTTAGTATCAAGTTTACAGATACAGCTTGTGGTCAGTAATGTTTTTATCCTTGTGGACAAGAATCTTGTTTCTACAGTCTGAAGTTTGTGTCAAGCCATCATAAAGATATGAAAAAATGTCAGGATTAATTATTGCAATTAAGATTCCTGAGTTAATGTTATGGGTTTTGCATCCTTTCCAACTATTGTGGCTTTAGAGAGATTCCCATAGTTGATGATCGAAGGGGACACTGCATATGACTCTACAGAAGTTACGAGATTATTTCAAGAGAAATATACACAAAACTATTATTTTAAATGTGGAATTTTGTGGACCTCATATTAAAAATTACCTAAGTATTTCACAGAGATTAAAAGAACAAAATTTCAGTCCTTTAAAAAATAAGAACACACAGAAAAAACCTTTTCTGGAACTCCTAACATTTTAAATTTTCTACTGATTCCTAGATTTATTTTTTCTATGTACTGTATTTATGAAAAGTCATATCTCTTTGTGTGCAATTAATTGCAAACAATTAAAAACTGTTTTTCTTTATCGTGTGCCCAATCACAATTTTAGCATTGAAATATTGAGTATCAAGTACAATGATTACTTTCAAAATCAGTACAGAGGTATCGAGAAAACATGGCGAGGTCCATATCTATCTCCATACATTCCTAATGAAATGCAAGACTGGTATACACCTTAGCAAGAACAGGAACCCAGTCAGCATGTTCCAGCGCCACTTGGAACCAAACACCACGAACGCTCCTCTCAGTCCAGGTCTTCAAAGATGCTGCAATACAAACAGAGATAATTAACAAATAGCATGTTGGCTTTCACGGCCAAGTAATAAACATTCAACAATTCTTCTAGGTTTTTGCCATTTCTTTTGTGGGGTTTTGCCTAGGTAAACCAAGTCAGGCTCTTCATTGGGCTCTTGGTGACCCTGCCCAGACTGCCACTGGGGTAGTGGACTACATTCCATATAATGTGAAGTACATCACACTTCTTTGCTGTGGGAACAGAGCTCTCACAACATTATCTCCTCCCTACAGAGGTACCAACAGATGGCTGCGGGAACTGAAAGCCCCACAACATTATTTCCTCCCTATAGAGGTACCAACAGATGGCATGTTAGCCTACACGGCCAAGTAATAAAAATCCAGCAATTCTTCTAGGTTTCTGAAATGTTATTTCAACCGTGAAACATAGATTGGTGACTGTTTCTCATTTAAAGTTATACAGAATGATAAATCACCTTATGATGATAAATTATTTTGCTGCAAAGTCAGGCAAATTTGTTCCAGGGAAAGAGTAGCCAGAGATGAAACCAGAAGCGTAGTCAAGATCGACCAGTGGGAGGGGTTATAGTAACTGGGGTTAACCAAAATTCGGGGAATTGCAGGACATAGTAATATGAAGTAACTCAGCTATCTCACACTCAAGAAGTTAATAACGATCTCCAAATTAGTGTCAATGTACTCATAGATCCTTAATAAAACATTTAATTTTTAATT
Source organism: Meconema thalassinum (assembly GCA_946902985.2). Lineage (NCBI taxonomy): Eukaryota > Metazoa > Arthropoda > Insecta > Orthoptera > Tettigoniidae > Meconema > Meconema thalassinum. Next base: position 899,488,130 of record OX336390.1, read on the forward strand.
AAAACTAGATTAATATATATACAACTTCCCTCCCGCTAAGAAAAGAAAGAAAGCTGATCATTGGGTGGGATTTAAAATTATCTGGAGCTAGGCTCAGTTTGAAAAAAGGTATATTAGCGGAGAAAAAGCTAGATTGGCAACCCTGGGTGGACGGAGCTATGCGTTGTCATGAAGATGTGTGTAGCCTCAATGGGGAGCCCGACCGAAAGGCAACAACATTCATCACCATCGGCTTTAACTCGAATCCGAGTATAAATCTTCTTCCTTCAGTCCGGTTTGTGGTTGTGTTTACGGTGACTAAAGAGTCCAATCCTGGCATGGAACAAGCGACCACACAAGTCACATAGTATTGCTGGAGGAGGACGTGGTTGGGCTACTCAAAGTTTGCTAGCTTGACGCTTGGCCTCTTCATGTGTGCGTCGATCCCTTTCAAACGTCTTTACAGTATCCGAGATGATACGGCGCCAAGTTGATCTGTCTTCAGCCAGCATGTCCCAGGTTTGTGAAACAAGACCTGTCAATTTCAGGGTCTGCTTAAATTGGTCCTTGTAGCGCCTCTTAGGACCATAGCATAGCATAACTCACCATATAGCATTTGACGAGGTAATCTCACATCATCCATCCGATGGACATGACCAATCCATCTAAATTGGTGACCTATTATGGATGATTCTATGCTGTTGATTTGAGCCATTTCCAGAACAGCAATATTGGTCATGCGGTCTTCCCATTTAATCCTCAGGATTGATAGAAGTTTTTGTAGGTGGAAACGCTCAAGCTTCCTAAGATCACATCGGTAAAGGGTCAACGTTTCACAGCCATACAACAGTGTAGAAATGACTGCTGCTTTGTACACCATAAGCTTTGTACTCATGGACAGATCTTTATTCATGAAGACCCGGTGCGCTAATCGTCCATATGCTGCATGGGCTGCACCAATTCTCTTATCCACATCCTGCTCACAGGTACAGCTCACAGAAATGGTACTGCCCAGGTACGAGAAGTGGTCTACCTGCTCTAATGGCAAATTTGAGATGGAGATATTGAACTGAGGAAGAGGTGTGCCTGGTGAAGGTTGTACCAAGACTTTAGTCTTATTGACATTTATGGTAAGACCAAAGCGATCACATGCACTTTTGTAAAAATTAACCAACTCTTGCAGCTCTTCTGGTGTGAGAGTTGGCGACGCAGCATCATCTGCATACAACATGTTAGTAACCTTAGTAACCTGAGTTTTCCTCAAGGAGCGGAGACGAGTTAGGTTGAAAAGCCCTCCATCAAAACGATACTTGACCTCCACACCTGGGATGTTTGCGGGTGAATCATAAAGCATTGCAGCCAAGTACAGTGCGAAAAGCGTTGGAGCCAGTACACATCCTTGTTTCAGTCCATGGGTAATAGGAAATTCATCGGACATCTTATTCTGATGGCAAACCTGACCTGTCATGCCATCATGGAGAGCCTTGATTAGATCTACAAAACGCTGAGGGCAACCAAACCGCTTCAGCACCGCCCACATGGCAGGTCTTGGAACCGAATCAAATGCCTTTTCCAAGTCATAAAAGACTAAGAAGAGTGGATTCTCTTGTTCTCTACATTTTTCTTGTAGCTGTCTCACACAGAAAGTCAATTGTGATTCTGGAAGCTCTAAATCCGCATTGTGACTCTGGGAGGATCTTCTCAGAGATAACCTTGAGGCGGTTAAGTAGAATTCTTGCAAGAATCTTCCCCACAATTGATAGCAGTGATATACCATGGTAGTTGCCACAAACACTGCGATCGCCCTTTTTAAAGATAGTGATGATAGTGGCATTCTTTAGGTCTCCAGGTACCTTTCTTGATTCCCATATTCTGAGGATAAGGATGAAAATCCTTGTTTTGAGGGAATGACCTCCGGCTTGAATTAGTTCCAGAGGGATGTTATCTGGGCCAGGTGCTTTTCTGGGTTTCAATTGGGTGAGAGCTGCACTGAATTCATGATAAGTAGGAGGTACTGCCAACCACAGTTGTTCAGGTTGTTGCTGCACATCACAAAGGAAGTCTTCAGCAGCTGCTGATGGACAATTTAGGAGATTGGAGAAGTGCTCCTTCCAGTGTTCCAAGATTTCTTGACTATCAGTAAAGGTAGTAGAATTATCAGCGCTTTTCAGTGTACCTGATGATGAGCGAGATGGTCCATATATTTCCTTGAGTACTGCATAGAAGTTCCTCAAGTCTCGAGCATCCAATAGTCTCTGCAGTTCCTGAGCCTTCTGTTGCCACCAAGTATTTTTAATCTGCCTTATCTGTGCCTGGCATTTACCCTCGAGTTCCAGTAGCTTATATCTCTTTGTGTTGGAAGTTGGGTCTTGAAGATGGGCAAGATAGGCATTCCTTTTGGCATTGATGAGAGACAGAATTTCCTCATTGTTGTCATCAAACCAGTCTTGTCTTTTCCGCACTATAAAACCAATGGTTTCCTCAGCTAACTGTGTGATAATAGAACAATACATCACCAAGCAACCAGCGCGGTGGTGAGGCTGACACAAATCACAACCAGACCGATTTACCACAAAGCATGAATTACAGAATCATCAGCAAGTGTCATTATTTAATATAAGAAATGTTTATTTAGCTAATTAATTATTAGCAGTTCCGGTTATTTTTTTTTAATTCCCAAAGAGGGTGGGGGGGTTTCTAACCTCCAGTAACACCCTTCTGGCAATGCCACTCGACATAACCTGGTATAGTGGAACTGTTTAAACAGAATATCGTGGAGAATATTGCTGCGATTAATGCCAAGAAACTGGACGATACATTCTGCAACATGTTCCTAGCAGAATCGGGTGGACACTTCCGAGAAGGATTGTCAAAATACGGATGAAGGAATGTTGGATTATTGTTTTGTTCCAACCACTTTGATATTGTGTGTTTTACGCGAGACTCTCGGGGACCTGTATATATCCATTTCAGTTGAGAAAACTACTCCAGTCGACAAACTTTACCCGATTGTTGGGATAGCTCCCCCAACTATCAGAAGGGCTGTTGCTGCTGATGCAGAGAGGGCGAAGCAGATTAATGATCCCCGTCATCCACTGCATAATCATCAGGCTGTTGTCCGTCGACTGAAATCAAGAAAGAGTTTCATCGCCAGGACTCAACCACTGGAGGGAACATCGGAATCTAACCGCATCTCCAGGTGGAAGAGCAAGCTGCCGCCGGATATCCCTGTTAAGGAAGAGCTAGCCCCAGGAAATGACCTGCCTTACCCTGTTTGGAAATCACTTAATCGTCTCAGGGTGGGCGTCCCTCGTTGCAAGACCAACATGCAGAAATGGGGTATCCTTCCAGCTGATGGAGACACGTCCTGCGAGTGTGGAGCAACACAAGAGCCAGCCCACCTGCTCATTTGTCCACTACTAGAACAACCCTGCACTACCCAGGACCTGATCGAGGCAAACAACAAGGCCATCGGAGTTGCTACATTCTGGAAATGATCGGACACGGAAATGAATGAGTTGAGAAAAACATAATGACTTTTGAATCCACACCAAGTAGACGAGGAAATTCTGAAAAGGGTCAACGAATTCAATTATCAGGGTTATAATTTCCACGGGGAATAATAGGAATTCTCAATCACATCATAAAACTAGCTGCTTAGTTGATGTGAGGACTAACCCTAGAGTTTCTTAGAAAACTGTAGAAATATAAATGAATTCTAATCATTTCAAAGGAGATGCTTGCTGGCTATCAATGAAAAATATCTGAGTATTATTTCTCTCCATTCTTCTCCTTTCCCAGAACTTAAAATTGGGCCTGCTATACCAGCATTTTCCCAAAGTATGGAAAAACCTTGGAAGGTGCCATGGCTTATGATCTAATCACTCAACTTAGTTTCCATGATCCTGACAGGAGCACATGGTATTAAGGCAGGTCTGTTTAAATCGACTGAATAATATAATCCCACAAACCTGTATATAATCTCATGGACATCCAAGCAAACGCGCCTACGATAATGGAACTTTTTTACACAGAATATGAAACTATACATGTAGGCCTATTTAAGACAAAATCAAGTAAATATTTTGTGGCGTATTAGTATTTTATCGTTACATAATACGAGCGCACCTAACCCAACCTTACGTCTTACCGCCACATGGCAAGAATTCTGTTACAGTGGAACATGGATAATTCGAACCTCAAGGGACCAGTAAAAAATTCGAATTATCCAAAAATTCGAATTAAGGAAGTTCTTTGAAAAGGGCAGAGAAAATATATTGTTTTACGTTTAAATAATAATTTACGTTCAAAAAAGCAGATTAACCGACAATGGTACTTTATAAAGACTGTATCGTGAATAACCTCAAAACCAAAATGTACTATTCACCTTTTTAACAACAGTAGTAATCCAGCAATCTAGTTAAGTCTTCGAGAAATCTACTGTTTTTCAAAATAGTTTGAGATTTTTACCCGATTCCTAAAATTAAGTCTCTCAGCTATCACAAAAGAATCCAACAAATTTAAGGAACAGAAAACAGAACTACTTACGTCATTTCTACTTTAAACAAACCGCGTAAGTTCTGTGATGTGGTTTGTTGCTTGGGGCTGCACTCGGAACAGTTTTTTCGGGAATTGTCCCAACTATTTGGCTTCCGATTGGCTTTTTACACTAAAAACTTCGAATTATCCAAAATATAATTCGAATTAACCACGATTCTTTAGCATTGATTGTATATAAAATGCTAGGGTCCATGAGAAAAATTCGAATTAAAGAAGATTTCGAATTATGGAAGTTCGAATTAGCCACGTTCCACTGTACGATCCTTGTCCAACGTTATTCTACGCACTCCTCAAGCGCACCTAACCCAACCCTACGTCAACCTCCACATAGTGATGTGGGTCGGGTAAATACCCAGTGGGAAGGTAAATATAAATTGGGTATTTACCCAATAAATGAGCGGGGGAGACAGGCAGAAGCATTCCGGAGGAGTGTGAGAAGCATGTTATGGAGCAAGGATGTCCCTCAGAACAGCAAAAAGATCATATATCGGACGTACTATGTCCCTATCCTGACGTATGCCTCGGAAACCTGGGTTATGAAAGGAAGGGAGAAGAGCAAAATACAGGCCAGTGAGATGAGGTTCTTGAGAAGCAGTATTGGAGCTACAAAGAGGGACAGAATAAGAAATGAGAGGACCAGAGAATTAATGAAGGAGGAACCATTACAGGATAGTATAGAGAAATCTAGACTTAGATGGTATGGACATGTAAAACGAATGGAGGAGAAGAGGATACCCAGGAGGATACACGAGACGAAGTGGGATATAGTGATGTAAAATGTCTGGGCATTTATAAGTCGGGGCAAATGCCCAGGATAAATGCCCGGACAAATGCCCAAAACCCATAAATGCCCAGGCATTTTGGGCATTTACCTCTTTTAAAAACATATTCATAATGCAACGTTTAAATAAATATTGTTTTAGCCATATATGTATACAGTATACATATACAAAATCATTTAATTTATATTGATGGAAAAGTAGTTAAGTAGTCCTAATATTTTTCTATAGCCTCTCAACTCGAGTGGATTTTTATACATAATAATTATGCGTATGCCTATGAATGTTGATTGTGTAATTGGGGAAAAATAATTCACTTAACACATCAACACATCTTTATAAATGAGTTTGATATTTTACTGACAAATGACTAATACTGAATACATAATGTATGCTATTACATTAACTGTATAAGTTAAAAATGAAACAAATGAGGACATGAGGTACAGCAGACTACATATATTTTAATATGAAATTAATAATAAATGAATGTTTTGTTGTTCTTGGGTATCTTAATCACTTTCTTCTGTTTCTGTATCCTCTTCATCACTTCTTTCTATTGAACTTTCAAGTAGTTCTGGCTGAGATTCTTCTGACAGTTCTGATTCTGAATCTTCCTCTAGGCCTATAATTCGTTCTTGACTGGGTGTTGGGGTTTCTTCTCCTTGTTCTGAATTACTCTGACGAGTTCCTTCAGTTATTTTGTCGGTCTTACGCTTAGATGTTCCATTCTCCCCATTCATCAGCTTCCAATTGTAGGCTAGATAAGTCAACTTGGCAACCCTCTCAGATGCAAGTCTGTTCCTTTTTTTACTATGAATCCAACCAAAACTGCCAAAGGTCCGCTCTGTGGCAGCAGATGTAACAGGTGCCCCTACATTTCCTACATTCAGATGAGTAGGCCTGCAGGCCTAACTCAGTAATACAATGTTTTATTCAAACCAGATATACTTAATTCCCATTTAGATGTTATTGACATCATTGACACAGGATAAGTAAATTATTATTAGCAATATTTGCGACTACTTGAGGGAACAGTGGGAAACATTGTCATGGTTTAATGATAGGCAACATGGATTTCGGAAAGGTTACTCATGCGAGAGTCAGATGCTATCACTTTTTCAAGATATTAGCGAATCGTTAGACGATGGAGTTTCAGTCGACGCCGTAGTTATAGATTTTGCGAAGGCATTTGATGTCGTGCCGCATGACATGCTACTCCATAAATTAGCTTCGACGAAGATTGATAGAAGAGTAATTTTATGGATCCAAGAATTTTTGACGGGTCGTTCCCAGAAAGTGAAAGTTGAAGGCCGATTCTCGGATGAAATTACCGTAATGTCGGGTATCCCTCAGGGCAGCGTAATCGGAACTTTGTTATTTTTGGCGTTTATAAATGACTTACCAAATGGGATTCGCAGTGTCTGTCGATTGTTTGCGGATGATTGTGTAATATATCGAAAGATACATGACTCACAAGACAATGCAGTACTTCAAGATGACCTGAACCTGGTCTATAAGTGGGCAATTGAAAAATAAAATGAAAATAAAAACAAGAAAATGTAGTCTAATAAAAATAGGGAAAGTGCGAAGGCAAGATTTTCAATATAACATTGGCTCGGAAATACTTGTAGAAGAAGATTCTTGCAAATATTTGGGCGTTCACGTAAGAAATGATATGAAATGGAGTAGTCATATAGGATGTGTAGTTTCTAAAGCTTACAAATCCCTGCACTTTGTAATGAGGGTATTAAAAGGAAATAGTACCTCTGCTAAAGAATTAGGATATTTGTCACTTGTAAGACCTATTGTGGAATACACCCCGGCGGTTTGGGATCCATATCAAGTAGGGCTCATAAATGAGTTGGAAATGGTACAAAGAAAGGCCGCTAGATTTGTGCTCAGTGACTTTAATCCCAGGAGCAGTGTGAGCCGTATGTTAAAGAACTTGGGTAGGAATCACTTGAGGCTAGGAGGATGAAATCTAGACTCTGCGCTATGTACAACACGTATACAAATCAACCAGCATGGGGTGAGCTTAGCAAACGTATCGAAAAGCCTACTTACATGGGTAGGAGCGATCATCCTTTCAAAGTTAAGGGCCGACCACAGCGAACAAATTATGGTAAATATTCTTTCGTAAACCGTGCCATTGATAATTGGAACTCTCTACCTGCCGCAGTCTTAGAGCCTTTTCCCAAACATATAGGTGTGTTTAAGAAAAGACTGACTATTTGTGTAAATACTCCAGTTTAATTGTTATTGAATTGTTATGTACAATTATTTATTTGTTATGTATATCTATTTTGCCACCGGGGGACACACCCCCAATTGCAAATAAACGAATGAATGAATGAATATTCGGGCATTACTAGTTTATCCACGAAATGTACCTTTAATTAATGGTTTTTATTATGTTTTAGAAGCTCTAGTAACAATCGCAAGTAGTAAAAATATTTAAAAAAAAGTTTTTTAAATGCCCAGATTTTGGGCGCTTAAAACTGCTTTGGGCAAATGCCCGGATAAATGCCCATTTATAGATGTCCTGCCCACTGGGCATTTGCCCGGCCCACATCACTAAGTGGGAAGGAAAGAGACCAAGAGGGAGACCGAGAGACAGGTGGCTGAAGGGGGTGGAAGAAAGCGTGGAGAAGAGAGGAGAAGACTGGACAAGGGTGGAGGCTGAGAGATGGTGGGAAGACAGAAGACGTTGGAGAGGCTTGTGTTCCGAACAGACCCAGCCAGTGGCTGGAAACTGTGCAAGATGATGATGACCCGGGTATATACCCAGTGGTCATTAAAATACCCATAATGATAGTATTTTCAGTTTTTTGAGCTTTGTACAACACTTAAAGATGTGTAGATGAAGTGTTGGACAAACAAGGACTGAAACACAAGTATTTCATGCCTTAAATTGAAATCAGGAACAATATTGATCCTTCAAAACTAAAAGAAAAGGAAACTGGACGTCTGGGTATTTTTGGGTATTTATATGTTTTGGGGAAGAGATTGAGCAATGGGGATTGAAGATAAATGTGGAGAAGAGTAAAACAGTGGTGATGAGTTGAGATAAGAAAGAAGGAAAAGGAGTAATCAAAGTAGGAGATAAGGAATTGGAAGTAGTGAAACACTTCAAATACTTGGGAAGTGAACTGACTGAAGATGGAAGACTAGATTTGGAAATGAGCAGAAGAATACAACTCGGGAGTGCTTTCTACCAACAGGTACGGGGACTAGTATGGAACAAGGATATACCAATTAAGGCTAAAGAAGTTATGTACAAAGCATATTATGTTCCTATAATGGCATATGCAGCAGAAACTTGGACAATGACTAAGAGGGATGAGAGCAGAATACAAGCAGCTGAGATGAGATTCCTGAGAAGTATGGTCCAGAAAACGAGGAGGGACAGAGTGAGAAATGAAGATATACGGAAAGAACTGGGAGTACAAAAAACTAAATGACAAACTGGAGCAAAACAGATTGAGATGGTTTGGACATGTCAAACGGATGAATGAAGTAAGGCTACCAAGACGAGCACTGGAACGACGGATGACAGGGAAGAGAGGACGAGGAAGACCAAGATTGCGTTGGATGGACTCGGTGGAGAATAGTATTAGAAAACGGAACCTGAATTGGAACACTGTGTCGGAAGAGGAATGGTGGAACGACAGAACAAAGTGGAGAGGAACCATATTTGCCCCCACCCAGTGTCAGCTGGAAAAGGGGAAATGAAGATGATGATGATTACATATGTTTTGGAACTGTAACCTCGTCTTTAAGTGTGTTTTTTTCTTAAACTAAAGTAAAATATTGCATAAAACCTTTTGGTTGTTGTGTGTTTTAAATTTTTAATAAATACCAAGATATTGAGAAGGTCGAGTTTTATTACGGTACTGGAAATGAGCAACAAAGATGTGGGAGCGAAAAGCTACTTTTGTAGTAATAAGAGTAGGCTATATGCATATTAATTGAAATGTGTATGCCAAACCTCAAAAGGTAATAAAATATATTTACGGTAATAGAAAGGACATTTAAAAAAAAAAAGCTTAGTAAAAGTGCTTTAAGTTATTTTTTATTCAATTTTAAATATTAAAAAAATATTATTTTTTTAAATCATACTCTAAATAATATAAATGCATGTCAGGAATTTTTGTAGTATGTGGGCTCTATAATGGGTGAAGATGTATGCCAGCAAGCATATGGGTTGGCAACACTGCTCAGCTCATCCTACCCAGAATTCAAACTGACTTCCCATTTTCTATTCTTTGTTTGATGCCTACTGTACTTAAGCTAACTTTTTCAGTATAGTGGAGTTGTTAGTTTATATCTCCTGAGCTATTTCCCAATTCTAATTTTGTTTGTAAGTCCCAATTCTAATTAAATTTAATTTTATTAACTATCTAATGTTGTTACATTTCTAAAAAGTTGATGTAGAATAGTTTGCATACCGGTATCCTTTTTTAACGTTCAACTTACCACGGCACAGGATTTTTAATGAAAAATCTAAAATACACGGGTATTTACCAGAGTATTCCCTGGGTATTCACCCCGATTTATAAATACCTGGGTATTTTACATCACTACCTCCACACGGCAAGAATTCTGTCACTTCTTCTCCTTTACTAGCCTAGGGTATAACATGGTCCTACCCTTAAATCCACACAGCAAGAATCTCTGATAATGGTTAGTCGTACATTTATTTAATGATAAAATAGTAATATTTCTTTGAATGCCGCAACAAATCCACTTGATTTTGCCTTGAATGTATGTTTTCTTCATATTCTGTGCAAAAAAAGTTTGATTATTAAATTGGCATGTTTGCTTGAATGTAGCCCTACCCTATAATCCCAGGTCAAAAAAGTCTAAACCAAAGCAAACTTAACATATTTTACCATCCAATTTTGCTGTCAACTGTGTCACATCACACGGCTCATCCGAAGAGTTGACAGTCACTCCTTGGAACCGGTCCTTAATGCCAGTGAACATGTCCATTCCAGTCTCTGATCGTGATGATGACTGATGAATCCTCGAGAACCTTCAAAGAAAAGTTGGAATGATAATACTGAGTGTCCGCAGAGTCTCTCCACAGCGGCGAGCTACACGGGTCTCACCTTGCGGGACGTGTTAGGTTGGCAGCACATTCATGTCACTGAATACGCAAAGTCTCACCGCAGCGGTTGGCATAAGCATGCACTTGTTCCATGTTGATCTTCAACTGGAGTGATAGGGAGGGGAATACCGGTTCATTATTTCCTACAGTGAGTTCCTGTGCATGACAGTGTTGACGCTGTAAGTTGTGTTCATGTCAAGTTCTTGTGGAAGCTGACCCTTGTGGGAATACTTACTACTGAAGAGCGTGTGTTCTTAGTGGAAGAGATTTTCCGTGCTGGTGGAAACTTTAACGGTGCATAGTGTGATAGTTGTGAGTACTGTACATACCTAGGTATATAATTGCATTACTTCATTTAATGTAATTGTTTTCAATTTGTAACAACATAACATGAATGTACTGCCCACCCAACACATCCCACAAGGCGAGACGTGCTGCAGAGAGACTTTGCGGACTCACTTCTATTAACAACTAAGCAAAGGGCAATTGAATATTTTGCCATGTAACTTATGGTTATCAAACAAAAGATTGAAGTTTCTGTGAAGGTTATCCTGAGCTGGAGTTCCCTTATGGTATTATGCTATTTGGAAAGCATGATCCAAAAACTTGAGTACGAACTCTCAATCCTGCGTGTCCATTTTATGTAGGGTAGTCAAATTAAATATGTGGTATTTCTCATTTCTGGTCTGGAGTACAGCTCTCCATTCAAGTCTAACTTGCCTGTGAATTTTCCCCTCATATGCCATTGCACTTAAACATCAATTAAATGCCATCAGACTGAGCCAGGATTGACTCCTCAAACACTTCTTAGAGAACAAATCGCTCCACAGAGTCGACCATTTCACTAAATGTTGACCGTATGAAAATTGTCCCATTCGAGACTGGCATATGAGCTTGCACAAGAACCTTTCTTGATTGAGGAATTAAGAATAACAGCACAACTGCCATCCACTAGACTAGAGCAAGAGCATCTGAGAATAAGAAAGGAAAATGCTAAAAAAAAAAAAAAAAAAAAGTGAATCTACACCACAGATGCCATATTTGACAAGACATTGCTGGGGTCCAAATTGTCAGATGCGAAGTGCAATAACAAGCGTTTAATGCTTTTCATATTTAACCCCGTGGGGGTTTGCCTGTTCCTCTATCGGGCGCGTCCCAGGTGGCGGATAGAGGGGCTCGCCGGACTTGTCCGGAGGGTTTGAGGGAAATAAAATACCTCTCGCGGACCAAAAACAGGCCCCTTGCCAGGGTTATGGTGAAGCTACGTTAGGCCTAGCAAGCCAGTAGTGGATATGAAACTGCTTTTAAAACGAGAACGGGCCTCGGAAAGGACAGATCTAAAGGAAGCAGACCTGGCTATGGAAATGGACTACGAATCGGAACTTTGAATATAACGACATTGACGGGAAGAGTGGAGGAGGTTGTGGATATGATGGAGAGGAGAAAACTGGATGTACTCGGACTGGCAGAGACCAGATGGAGAGGGGAAGGAAGAAAAGAACTGAGAAATGGCTTGCAGCTATACTGGATAGGAAATGAGGAGGGGAAGAGAAATGGAGTGGGAATGGTGGTGAGAGAAGGGCTGAGGGAGGAAGTAAAGAGGGTAAGTGATAGAATAATTAGAGCCAGAATCACTGTGAAAGGTAGAAACCTGGACATTCTGCAAGTCTATGCACCACAGGTGGGATGCACAGAAGGCGAGAAGGACGAGTTTGAAGAGGAGTTGCAGAAGCAGTTAGTGGGGAGAGACCTGATAGTCATGGGAGACCTAAATGCCCATGTCGGAACTGATAGAAGAGGTTTTGAGGAAGTGATTGGTGGTGAAGGATGGGGAAACAGGAATAAGGAAGGAGAGAGATTGTTGGAACTGTGCAAGATAAATGGGCTAATGGTTGGAAACACATGGAACAAGAAGAGAGAGAGCCATAAAATTACTTGGTACAGCAGGGATTTGACTAGGAAATCAGTGGTGGACTATATTCTATGCGGGAAGGAGACAAAGAAGAGTATCACGGATATAAGGGTAATACCTTCAGAAGCCCTGGACAGTGACCACCGTCTGCTGGTCGCCAAGGTGAGAGTACTGAAGGAAAAGAGGAGAACTGAAAACCAAGAAAGAAGAATAAGGACATGGAAGCTGAAGGAGGATGGAAATAAGGAGAAGTTCCAGATATTAGTGAGGAACAAATTACCGAAGGATGATCCGAAAACAGGTGAAGAAGAATGGAATAGGTTCAAGGACGTGTTGGTAGAAGCAGCGGAAGTCGTGAGTGGCAGAACTAGTGGAAAGAAAAGGTGGAAGGAAACACCATGGTGGAACCCCAGAACTAAGGAAGCAGTGAAAAAGAAAAACGAAGCATTCAGGAAATGGTTCCAACAGAGGACAGACAGAACAAGAGAAGAATACCAAGCGCAGAAGAAAGAAGCAGGAGAAGTAGTGAAGGAAGAGAAAAAGAAATGGCTGGAGAAATGGACAGAAATGATGGAGGAGGACTGTGATGGCAGTAAGAAAGTGTTGTATGGAATGATAAAGGCAAAGAGAAGAGATACAGGGGAAAATGTCAGAATGGTGGACAGGAATGGAAAGGAGGTCGAAAATATGGAAGAAGTAAAGGTTATCTGGAGAGAATACTTCAAGGAACTCCTAAATCCAACTAAAACCAGCGTAGTGGACATTGTGGAGGAAGAAACAGACAGTGACCAAGACATTTCAGAGAAGGAATTGATATGGAAAGAAGTGGAGGAAGCATCAAAGAAGATGAAAGGGGGAAAGGCACCGGGAATAGACGAAGTGAGTGTGGAGATGGTGAGAGCAGCAGGGGTGATAGGAACACAGTGGCTCTTTCGAGTAATGAAAGTGATATGGAGGGAGAAGAAAATACCAGAGGACTGGAAAAGAGGGATAATAATACCCATATTTAAAAAGGGAAGTAGGAAGGAATGCAAGAACTACAGGGGAATTACACTCATGTGCCACTGCGCCAAAATATTTGAGAAGGTACTGGAGAGAAGAATTCGGACAGAAGTTGAAGATGGGCTGAGGGAAGAACAGTATGGATTAAGGCCAGGAAGGTCAACAGTTGACCTCATCTTTGCAGTAAGACAGCTACAAGAACACCATTATGAATATGGGAAAGATCTGGTGATGACCTTCTTGGATATTGAGAAAGCATATGATAGTATTAATAGAAACAAGGTATGGGAAGCAATGAGAGCAAAAGCAGTGAACAAGGAGACAGTGGCAAGAGTGAAAGCAATGTACGAGGGAAGCAAAAGCTGTGTAAAGGTGGGAAGAGAGAGAACGGAATGGTTTCAACTGGAGAGTGGTCTGAAACAGGGAAGTGCCCTCTCACCCCTGTTATTTATAGTGGTGATGGATGAAATCATACGAAAAGTGGTAAATAGCATTGGGGAAAAGAAAATGAAGGCAATGTTGTTTGCTGATGACCTTCTGGTATGGGGAGAGGATGAGGAAGAAGTACAAGAGCAATTAGATGAGTGGGAGAAGGTAGTGTTATCATATGGGATGAAGTTCTCAGCACAAAAGAGTGAAGTGGTCATCACAACGAGGAAGAAGAACAGACTGGATATGGGCATAACACTTGGAGGACAGCAGTTGCAGAAAGTAGAATGCTTCAAGTACTTGGGAAGCATAATTGAAGAAAAGGGAGGCAATAGGATGGAAATAGATGAGCGGGGAAGGTGCGCAGATGGATTTTTCAAGAGTGTTAGGGGGATGATATGGAATAAAGATGTACCACAAAAATGTAAAGGAATCATCTACAAGACCTACTTTGTGCCAATTTTTACATATGGTTCAGAAACATGGGTGATGAAGGAAAGGGACAAGAATAAAATACGAGCAGTGGAGATGAAGTTCCAGAGGAGTAGGGTAGGAGTGACAAGAATGGACAGAGTAAGGAATGAGAGAGTCAGGGAGATGGTAAGAGAGGAACCATTGCAAAATAGAATAGAGCGATCTAGGCTACAATGGTATGGACATGTGAGGAGGATGCAAGAGGAGATGATACCGAAGATGATGTTTGGAATGGAAATGACGGGAAGGAGGCCAAGGGGAAGACCAAGGGACAGATGGACAAAAGGAGTTAAGAAGAGTGTGGAGGAAAGAGGAGTGTGCTGGGACACAGTAAATGACGAGAGATGGTGGATGGACAGGAAACGATGGAGAGGCTTATGTTCCAAGCAGACCCGACCAGCGGTTGGAAACTGCTCAAGATGATGATGATGATGATGATATTTAAACACAAATAGTGCTAAATGTTCCGGCATAACTCAACAAGATGACAGTGTTTCGCCCTGGTGTGCTATTGGGCTCTTCAGTTGGTTAAAGCACACCTCACCAAGACACTGTCTAGTGCACACTGGGAAGGCCATTGCAAGACGTATTTGATACATGTGTATCCGCGTCACGAGCAAGCCAGTGCACTATGGGAGTCGAAACTTCATTCCAAAGCAATTATAACCTTACCTTGGCATTGAATATACAATTTTCGTAAGAAAATATGCATTGTCCGTTGAGCCATAATATATTTTAACACAAATAGTGCTAAATGTTCCGGCATAACTCAACAAGATGACAGTGTTTTGCCCCGGTGTGCTATTGGGCTCTTCAGTTGGTTAAAGCACACCTCACCAAGACACTGTCTAGTGCACACTGGGAAGGCCATTGCAAGACGTATTTGATACATGTGTATCCGCGTCACGAGCAAGCCAGTGCACTATGGGAGTCGAAACTCCATTCCAAAGCAATTATAACCTTACCTTGGCATTGAATATACAATTTTCGTAAGAAAATATGCATTGTCCGTTGAGCCATAATATATTTAAACACAAATAGTGCTAAATGTTCCGGCATAACTCAACAAGATGACAGTGTTTCGCCCCGGTGTGCTATTGGGCTCTTCAGTTGGTTAAAGCACACCTCACCAAGACACTGTCTAGTGCACACTGGGAAGGCCATTGCAAGACGTATTTGATACATGTGTATCCGCGTCACGAGCAAGCCAGTGCACTATGGGAGTCGAAACTCCATTCCAAAGCAATTATAACCTTACCTTGGCATTGAATATACAATTTTCGTAAGAAAATATGCATTGTCCGTTGAGGTGTGCTTTAACCAACTGAAGAGCCCAATAGCACACCGGGGAGAAACACTGTCATCTTGTTGAGTTACGCCGGAACATTTAGCACTATTTATGTTTAAATATATTATGGCTCAACGGACAATGCATATTTTCTTACGAAAATTGTATAATGCTTTTCAGTCGGTCAACACGATTGTACCCAAATGAGATCCAGAAAAAAATTACATGCAATTAATAAATGGGATTAATATAGCCTATCTCATTTGGGTACAATCGTGTTGACGGACTGAAAAGCATTTAACTTTTGTTTACTAAGGCAACATTGAAAAATGGCTTCAAACACCATAATGCAATAACAAGACTAGCAGTGCATGCTTTTCACCATAAATTGTGTTCGTAAACTGGATTTCATAAACCTACTGCTGCCCAGTGCATGTGTACTCTATGCAATACATCATGTGAACAATATCACTTCACGAGGTGCTCCAAAAGAGTGAAAACTTAGCATGAATACAGTAGAGAATAAATAAGCAGTATTTGTAATCCGTAATATGGCCATTCGGCCGAAATACATTCTTATTATTTGAGCATAAAGCCTGGTCAATAAAGCATATTAGCCTTAGTAGGCCTACCTGAAGCCTGCTTGGTTGTATTACTGTTTTTGATGGACAGCAAATAGGTGGTTTCCCTCTTTGTTTTGGCATTGGCTTTAACATTTTGCCATTTGTGGAGCATTGAATACTAATCATAGCGCCACCATGGAAGCTCGGGAGACCATAAAGGAAACTTTTCAGTGGACAAACGAGGAATATGTCCTGGAGATCAAAAAAGGCATGATTGGAATTCATTTTAGAGGCTTGGGGCATCTTGGTCATCAGCCCCATATAGTTGGATGTGTTGAACTTTTCTGATAACCTGTATTGATGTGATGACTGTTTGATTTTTGTCTAAATAATGGGGTAGTGCCTGAGGACTGGAAACAGGCGTTGGTAGTTCCGGTATATAAAGGGAGTGGGGAGAGAGGGGATAGTGATAGCTACAGACCTGTCAGCCAAACATGTATTATATGCAAAATTTTTGAGGGAATTATAAATGATTACATAATGGAATGCTTAGGGAATAGTATGTGGTTGACAAATAAACAGCATGGTTACAGAGAGAGTTTCTTGTGTGAATCACAGCTAGCAGGCTTTCAGCAGGATATCCTTAGGGCCTTGGATAATAGAGGTCAAGTTGACTGCATTGCAGTTGACCTATCAAAGGCTTTCGATAGGGTCAATCATGGTATTCTTTAAAGGAAAATGGAGGCTATAGGATTGGACAGGAGAGTAGTACAATGGGCGAGATCTTTTTGGAGGGGAGAAGTCAGAGGGTAAGGGTTGGAGGGTCAGTGTCAGAACAGTCTAGGGTGGGGAGGGGGGTTCCTCAGGGAAGTAAATTGGGTCCCTTACTATTTCTCATTTACATAATCGACATAGGAGTTAAAATATCATCCCAGATAAGATTATTTGCTGATGATATAGTAGTATACAGGAGGATAAATCACCCGGATGACTGCAGCATATTGCAGAGCGACTTGACGGCCATACAAAGCTGGGCGGATAAAAGTGATATGATGATAAATTCAAAGAAATGTAAGGCTGTGGGATTTGTCAATAAAAGAAATCAAATTGTTTTTGAATATTCAGTAGGTGAAAATAGAGTTATATTTGGGGACGAATGTAGGTATTTAGGAGCAACTGTGGGGGGCGGGAATTTGTACTGGAGTAAGTACATAGAAGAAATAGTGAAGAAAGCTTACAAGTCGCTTCATATGGTTATGCGAGTGTTTAAAGGGGCTGGCAGAGAGATTAGGGAAAGGGCATATATGTCCCTAGTCCGCTGCAGGAATATGCTGGGGGAGTGCGAGACCCATACCAAATGTACCTAATTAAGAAATTGGAAGGAGTTCAAAGGAAGGCCGCTAGGTATGTAATGGAGGACCACAGGTTGACGAGTAGTGTGAGTGGTATGATTCAGGATTTGGGTTGGAAAAGTCTGGCTGGTAGACGTTCAAGAGCAAGACTGGGGGGTATGTTCTTAGCTTGCAAGGGAAATTGCATGGGAAGACTTTCATGAGAGATTGCAAAAGAAAGGGTCATATATGGGCAGATATAGTCATTCTTATAAATTAAAATGAAGTCAGTGGAACAGTAACCGGGGCAAATATTCGTTCATTGGGAGGGGAGAAGTCATCATCATCGGCTTTAACTCGAACCCGAGTATAAATCTTCTTCCTTCAGTCCAGTTTGTGGATGTGTTTACGGTGACTAAAGAGTCCAATCCTGGCATGGAACAAGCGACCACACAAGTCACATAGTATTGCTGGAGGAGGACGTGGTTGGGCTGCTCGAAGTTTCCTAGCTTGACGCTTGGCCTCTTCATGTGTGCGTCGATCCCTTTCAAACGTCTTTACAGTATCCGAGATGGTACGGCGCCAAGTTGAGCGGTCTTCAGCCAGCATGTCCCAGGTTTGTGAATCAAGACCTGTCAATTTCAGGGTCTGCTTAAATTGGTCCTTGTAGCGCCTCTTAGGACCACCATGAGGTCTGGTGCCATAGCATAACTCACCATATAACATTTGACGAGGTAATCTCACATCATCCATCCGATGGACATGACCAATCCATCTAAATTGGTGACCTATTATGGATGATTCTATGCTGTTGATTTGAGCCTTTTCCAGAACAGCAATATTGGTAATGCGGTCTTCCCATTTAATCCTCAGGATTGATAGAAGTTTTTGTAGGTGGAAACGCTCAAGCTTCCTAAGATCACGTCGGTAAAGGGTCCACGTTTCACAGCCATACAACAATGTAGAAATGACTACTGCTTTGTACACCATAAGCTTTGTACTCATAGACAGATCTTTATTCATGAAGACCCGGTGCGCTAATCGTCCATACGCTGCATGGGCTGCGCCAATTCTCTTATCCACATCCTGCTCACAGGTACAGCTCACAGAGATGGTACTGCCCGGGTACGAGAAGTGGTCAACCTGTTCTAATGGCAAATTTGAGATGGAGATATTGAACTGAGGAAGAGGTGTGCCTGGTGAAGATTGTGCCAAGACTTTAGTCCTATTGACATTTATGGTAAGACCAAAGCGATCACATGCACCTTTGTAACAATTAACTGACTCTTGCAGCTCTTCTGGTGTGAGAGTTGGTGACGCAGCATCATCTGCATACAACATGTTAGTAACCTTAGTAACCTGAGTTTTCCTCAAGGAGCGGAGACGAGTTAGGTTGAAAAGCCCTCCATCAAAACGATACTTGACCTCCACACCTGGGATGTTTGTGGGTGAATCATAAAGCATTGCAGCAAAGTACAGCGCAAAAAGCGTTGGAGCCAGTACACATCCTTGTTTCAGTCCATGGGTAATGGGAAATTCATCGGACATCTTATTCTCATGGCAAACCTGACCTGTCATGCCATCATGGAGAGCCTTGATTAGATCTACAAAACGCTGAGGGCAACCAAACCGCTTCAGCACTGCCCACATGGCAGGTCTTGGAACCGAATCAAATGCCTTTTCCAAGTCATAAAAGACTAAGAAGAGTGGATTCTGTTGTTCTCTACATTTTTCTTGTAGCTGTCTCACACAGAAAATCAAGTCAATTGTGCTGCTGGAAGTCCTAAATCCGCATTGTGACTCTGGGAGGATCTTCTCAGAGATAACCTTGAGGCGGTTAAGTAGAATTCTTGCAAGAATCTTCCCCACAATTGATAGCAGTGATATACCACGGTAGTTGCCACAAACACTGCAATCACCCTTTTTAAAGATAGTGACGATAGTGGCATTCTTTAGGTCTCCAGGTACCTTTCTTGATTCCCATATTCTGAGGATAAGGATGAAAATTCTTGTTTTGAGGGAATGACCTCCGGCTTGAATTAGTTCCAGAGGGATGTTATCTGGGCCAGGTGCTTTTCTGGGTTTCAATTGGGTGAGAGCTGCACTGAATTCATGATAAGTAGGAGGTACTGCCAACCACAGTTGTTCAGGTTGTTGCGGCACATCACAGAGGAAGTCTTCAGCAGCTTCTGATGGACGATTTAGGAGATTGGAGAAGTGCTCCTTCCAGCGTTCCAAGATTTCTTGACTATCAGTAAAGGTAGTAGAATTATCAGCGCTTTTCTGTGTACCTGATGATGAGCGAGATGGTTCATATATTTCCTTGAGTACGGCATAGAAGTTCCTCAAGTCTCGAGCATCCGATAGTCTCTGCAGTTCCTGAGCCTTCTGTTGCCACCAAGTATTTTTAATCTGTCTTATCTGCGTCTGGCATTTACCCTTGAGTTCCAGTAGTTTATCTCTCTTTGTGTTGGAAGTTGGGTCTTGTAGATGGGCAAGATAGGCATTCCTTTTGGCATTGATGAGAGACAGAATTTCCTCATTGTTGTCATCAAACCAGTCTTGTCTTTTCTGCACTATAAAACCAATGGTTTCCTCAGCTGACTGTGTGATAATCTTCTGTAATGTGGCCCATTCTTGCTGAATATCATTTGTTACTGGGGTTTCTGATAACTGGGTGACGATTCTGTTTCCAAAATGTTTGTACATGGATTCATCCTGAAGTTTGGATGTATTAAACTTCTTTCTTGGCAAATTTTTGATGTTCCAAGGTGGTTTAGGTCTGATGGATATCCTGAGCTTACATATGAGAAGTTTATGATCTGTCCAACAATCGTCTATATTCCTTGCTGTTCTGGTAATAAGAGTGTCCTTCTTATCACATTGCCGGGTAATGATATAATCAAGAATGTGCCAATGTTTGGAACGAGGATGCATCCACGTGGTTTTGAAGCGGTCAGGTAGCCGGAACTGCGTGTTGGTAATGAAAGGTTCGTGTTCTGCACAAAGACCAAGAAGCAACAGTCCATTGGGATTGCATTTTCCAAGTCCCTGTTTGCCCATCACATTATTCCATAGCCTGTAATCTTTCCCAACTCTGGCATTGAAGTCACCGAGGAGCAAGAGTTTATCTGCAGATGGTACCTTGGAGATGATTTCACTTAGCTGATTATAGAACTGAGCCTTTACTTCATCATCAGAATCTAAGGTAGGAGCATAGGCAGAGATGAGTGTCATAAAGGAACCTCCTGAGAGTGGTATGAGGAGAGTCATGAGCCTTTCGCTGATTGCAATGGGCGTAAGTTGGTGATAATTTACCAGTTTGGTCTTCACAGCGAAGCCCACACCATGAATACGACATTCACCCTCTTCCTTTCCTTTCCAGAAGATGGTATATCCTGTTCCAGATTCAGTAATCTTGCCTTCAGAAGACAGCCTAGTTTCACTGAAAGCAGCAATGTCAACGTTGAGTCTTGATAACTCATGGGTTACGAGAGCTGACCTTCTCTCAGGTCTAATGTTACTGTCCAAATCAAGCAAGGTTCTGATGTTCCATGATCCAATAATCAATTTGTGATTCTTTGCTGTTTTTGAGTTTCGACCGCATGAGGGGTGACCTGCTGAGTGCGGTTGCCCAGCCGGACCAAGATTGTGACTTCCGATGTTTAGCCCACCTTTTCTAGGGCCTTCCCCATGTGGGGTGGGCAGCGGTGATCCTAAATAGGCCTGCCCAAACACAGATGCAGGACCGAATTCCTGAGTAGTCACAGAGTCTCCGGAAGACGACCATCACACATCTGCTGCCAACGTGCAGGTCCGAACTAGGGGCTTCCAGTTACACCCATAACCTGCCCCCACCATCCATATCCCATCGCCGTTGGACTTTAGAAAATAAGTGACTGATGGAAGAATTGCCACTGGCATGTATTTGTTTAGGGTGGATCACAACTTGCCAGGAAGTGACCCACTCACTATGATCTCGAAGTCGTGTCCTGCGGCACATATGGAATGAGACATGCAAGACCAGACACAGAGAATGCAACGAACTGCCGCAGACTCAAAATATTACTGAGGTGCGCCTTCACAGCCAATTCGTCTGGCATGGCCTCTTCCGCCTTCACGACCGTTGGGAACCATAAAAGTAATGGATTCTTCTTCCGCCCGCTTTGCCGTTGGGCCTAAACACATGTGCCCCATCCACCAGCTCCGCCGTACCGAAGTTCATCTTCTCCGCCTTCACTGCCGTTGAGGTCTTCACTCGTAAACCTGAGCTGGGACCCTTACCAGATGATACACACCGGGCCAGTGTGCTCTGGGACTCACATAGGCAGGAGCGCCACTCCCTGGGTAGGGCTACCTCCGAAGAGGGTCCCTACCTGCTACCTGCTGGGAGGGGAGAAGTAGAATGGAACCGTTTGCCAGGGGGCATTTTCAGCCCTTTGCCTTCTGATGTTGGTAAATTCAAGGAGTTGATAAGGAAGCACCAGATCAGGAGACAGTGATGTGCGGTGCACGAGTTGAAGCATGAAAGAAAGTGTAAATTATTATTGTTTTATGTTTATTTCTATTATTAGAATAATTATTATTATGATTACCGGTATCTTCCTTCAGCAATTAATACTTATTTTCTAAAATTAAGCCTTATTTTCTAAAATTTTTGTGGTGTCATTGTAATTTGCCACCATGGACAGCGTCCACATTCGCAAATTAATTATACATACATACATACATATATTTATTTGCAGATGTGGACGCTGTCCATGGTGGCAAATTACAACAACAAAAACACTAAGCAAAATAAATTATTCATACAACTAAAAGATTACATTTTAGATACAAGGAATAATTGGTATAAGAAAATAATGATAATAGAAACAAATATAAATTACGAATAAGGATAATTTACACTATTCTTCATTCATGTCATGTCACTGGCTCCTGATCTGGTGCTTTCTCACCAACTCCTTAAATTTTCCAACATTAGAAGGCAAAGGGCTGAAAATGTCCTCTGGCAAACTGTTCCATTCTACTTCCCCCCTCCCAATGAAAGAATATTTGCCCCAGTTACTATTCCACTGACTTAATTTTAATTTACACGAATGACTGTATCTGCCCATATAAGTACCTCCCTTTCCCAATCCCTCATTAATGTCTTCCCAAGCAATTTCCCCCTTGTAAGCTAAGAAAATACCCCCTAGTCTTGCTCTTGAACGTCTACTAGCCAGACTTTCCCATCCCAAATTCTGAATCATCCTACTTACACTACTTGTCGATCTGTGGTCCTCCATTACATACCTGGCGGCCTTCCTTTGTACTCCTTCCAATTCCTTTATTAAATACATTTGGTATGGATCCCACACTCCCCCAGCATATTCCAGCAGAGGACGGACTAGGGACATGTATGCCCTTTCCCTAATCTCTCTGCCAGCCCCTTTAAACACACGCATAACCATAAGTAGTGACTTGTATGCTTTCTTCACTATTTCCCCTATGTGCTTACCCCAGTGAAAATTCCCACTCCCCAGAGTTACACCTAAATACCTACATTCGTCCCCAAATACAACTTTATTTTCCCCTACTAAATATTCAAAAACAATATGATTCCTTTTATTAACAAATCGCACTGCCTGACATTTCTTTGAATTTATCAACATATCACTTTCATCTGCCCAGCTTTGTATGACAGTCAGGTCCCTCTGCAAAATTCCGCAGTCGTCCAGATGATTTATCCTCCTGTATACTACTATATCATCAGCAAATAATCTTATCTGGGATGATATTTCAACTCCTATGTCATTTACATACATGAGAAATAGCAAAGGTCCCAATTTACTTCCCTGAGGTACCCCCCTTCCCACCCTTAACTGTTCTGACACTGACCCTCCAACCCTTACCCTTTGACTTCTCCCCTTTAAAAAGGATCTCACCCATCGTACTACTCTCCTGTCCAATCCCACAACCTCCATTTTCCTTAATAGGATATCATGATTGACCCTATCGAATGCCTTTGAAAGATCAATTGCAATACAATCAACTTGACCTCTATTATCCAAGGCCTCACTGATATCTTGCTGAAAGCCTGATAGTTGTGATTCACAAGAAAATCCCTCTCTGAAACCATGCTGTTCATTTGCCAACCACCTACTATTCCCTAAGCATTCCCTTATGTAAACATTTATAATTCCTTCAAAAATTTTGCATATAATACATGTTAGGCTGACAGGTCTGTAGCTATCACTATCCCCCCTTTCCCCTCTCCCTTTATATACCGGAACTACCAGAGCTTGTTTCCAGTCATCAGGCACTACCCCATTATTTATACAAAAATCAAACAGAAACCTTAAATAAGGTACAATGTTCCATCCCATAATCTTTAACAATTCCCCATTTATCTCATCTACCCCAGCTGCTTTTCTTGACCCCAGTCCCCGTATTGCATTCAAGATATCCTTATTTACATATCTAAATTTCTTCCCGTCCTCAATACCCTGCTCTACTTTCTGATCTACATTTCCCTCCCCTACAATCCCCACCACCTTACCATACACCTTATTAAATGCTTCAGCCTTCACCCCATCTTCCACCAGCAACGTTCCATCTTCCCCCTCGATATCAGGTATTCGGTCTTTAACTCCTCTCACTCCCCTTAAATAGACATACATATTTCTCCACCGTTCCTTGAAAGGCATCCCCCCGCCAACCAGCCTACCCATAAAATGTTTCTTAGCTACTATCTTAGCCCTGTCCAGTTCCCTCCTTAACCTATTTAATTCTATTCGGTGGCCTATCCCCTTCCTGAGCCTATTGTTTACTAATCTACATTTCTTCTTTAATCTTCTTACCTCATTATTGTAATAAGGTGGATCAGTAGTCGCCCCTACATTTTTAAATGGCACATGTAATATTTCACAGTCTAGATTTATGGTTTTCAAACCAGCCCACAGTTTATCTACATTTTGTCCCCCCTCTATCCACTGATTGAAATTTTCAGCTAGGTAACTCCCAATCTTTTCTTTATAAGCTTTGTAATACTGATTTACCAATCTTGTCTCCCTCTTAACCTGCCTCTCAATACCCAACTTAACCTCTACTACAACAGCCTTGTGGTCACATATCCCTTCAATGATCTCTGATTTGACCCAAATATCCTCAGGCTTGATCAAAAACACGTCTAATAAGCTGTTCCCCCTAGTGCTTCCCTCGATAACTTGAACAAAGCCCCCCTCCCATATTATTTTGTTAGCCAGCAATTGATAATGTTCCTGAGAATCTGCCCTACCTTCCCAGTCCACTCTTGGCATATTAAAATCACCCCCTACAATTAAATTTCTTCCTGCCCGGTCAGCCTCCATAGCATAATTTACTAACGTTGTTCCTAGATTTACATCCCGTTCACCCCTCCCTGTTCTATATACACCCAAAATGTCTACCATATCTTTAGAACCAACCCTAACCCCCAGAATCTCATTTACTTCATCTGTAAACACTAGATGACTCCTAAATATATCCTTAACTAGTATAAATACCCCACCTCCCGTGCTTCCCCTGTCCCTCCTGTATACCCTATAACCCATAGGAAATACCTCCCCTTCCACAACATTTTCAACTAGCCATGACTCAGTCCCGATAATAACATCTGGATCATATAGTTCTACCATGGTTCCAAATGTTATGCCCTTTCTAACTACACTACGACAGTTTACCAGAAGACACTTGAAGCCCTGATAATGCCCTTTGTACCCAAGACTAGCAACTATCTTGCTCCGTTTACTATCCCCTTTACTGGTTTGGGATGAATCATCTCTTAAACACTTGGTGGGTTTTTTGACAAACTTTTAATGACCCTTCCATAGAGTTGCCCCAGTTTGGCCGAACCTCGCCTATTTAAGTGGAGACCATCCCACCCTAAATCATAGTCTTCTATCCACAGTCCAGAGTTAATATATAGAACTTCCTCTTCACCACAAATCCAGTCCAGTACACCATTTACTGCATCCACATACCTGCAATCTACGTCCCGCCGATATAAAATCCCACTCACTGCAATAGAAGCATTTCTATACTTCTCCCTGCATGCTCTTATCAGGTTTTTAATGTCATTTCCTATATTGTCTGGAGTAGGAGAGCTCCTTAGGTCATTTGTCCCAACGTGTACTAGAACTGACTTAGGTTCTCCACCCCCTCCCATTAACATCACTTTTCTTCTCAATTGTTCAGTCCTTATACCAGGAAAACATTTCACTTCAGTATTTGTTTCCTGAAGTCCTGTTCCCAAGCGCCTAGTTATTGAGTCCCCAATAACCAAGGACTGGCACACTTCCTCTTCTCTTCTTCCGTTGACCGACATTTCCCTTATTTCATCACATACCTGCTCCACTCGATCGCCCTCGGCGGTGTCCAGCTCCAGTCTTTCCTCCGCCAACCGTCCGTCAGTCATATCTGAGCGCTTGGATCTCCTTGACTTCCGGTCACTGTTATGTATGTATGTAATGTAAATGTAACTGTATTAAGGACAAGGATGAGGTACGTAGGTGTCCCAGGATTTAAGTTAGGTACTATCCCAGCATTTGCCTGGATGGAATGAGTGGGGGGGGGGGGGGGGGGAAGACCACGGAGAATATCACACTCAGAATAGCCGCTATCAACGCCAGGATTCTAACCTCCGATCTCGCTGCAGCTGTCCTCGAGGCCATGGTGCAAAATTTAACTAGCACTGCTACACCGCGATACCAAAATAAAGGCAGACCCAAGGTGGTAATGATCATCAACAGAGCAACAGATAGCTAGCCCAATCTGTGAGAAGTGGCAGGTTCTCAGATTGTAGAAAAGTCTGAAGGCTGTACCTGGGGCCCTTGTGTCCAACTTGAGAGGAAGAGGGTTTAGAGAGACGGACTTTTTTTTTCTATGCCAATAGGCCTACCATACAGATCAACGTACTTCGGTGTAAATTCCATTACAGGCTAAGCGGAGGGGAATTTTCACGATTAATGACCTCACCGAATATATTTGAAAGAGTACGGTACCGCAAAATTCTCGGGGTTTCTCGATCCCACCAACTCGCTACAAAAATGCGGACATCCTACCGATCATGCTTGATTTTATAGCTTGATGTAGTACATTATGCATATGTCATGATACTCGTGAAGGACTGAGAGACGGGAAGTGTAAGTTACCAAGGTTACCTTATCACGTTTAAACATGCCTGAATTTCGTTGTCAATATGAACATTAATCTGCATAATGTTGGACTTACTGATCACCAGCTGAAGCACTGCTCGAATAATAAAACAATCTACTCTTGAAATAATTTAATATATTTCTTCTCAGGAACACATTATTGCTAGCTAACCTTAAAACTATGACAATGCACATTTAACTTAATGAGCCATACTTGTGAAAGGCACTGTTAAAAGCGACGAGTGCATCTCGCACTTGCTCCATACTCGAACTTTGTACAAGTCTTTCTTCTTCTTCGCGTTACAGTAGTGGGCATAGTAAACTCTTTACCCAATTGCTACTGTTCAGAAGTACGTATCTTGAGGTAAACAACGACTACCGAGAAAAGGCGGAAAACCAGTGAGGAACGGGGTGTACCAAAAAAAAGTATGACGTAACGTGGAGACAAAAGGGGGAAGGAAAACAGATGAAACTAGACTGGGACAATTGGTATTTGACTCTTCACACCGAATTGACCCACCTTGGTGACTTAACATAGAGACGTACATGACCGGGTCACGATTATGGACCAGGTAAAAGGAATACCAGTTCAAGGTCTAAAATCAATGTTGTCAAAAAAGGATACTAGGCTACTGACCAGTGGAATGGTAGGATTAGAAACTAATGTGGCAACATTTAAAGGCAGTGTATACCCTAGGGAATATAAATCGCGCAACATTATTGCACGGTGAAAGTCATATTGAGGACATTGAAATAGAATATGATTTAAAGAACCCTCCATTTGCAAACACGAACACAAGGCATCATTACGTTATTTTATACGGAATAAATACACCGGCGTTAATGCATGATTAAAGCGGAGACGAATAATTGTAATAATATGTCGTCGTGTGTATTTACCACCCTGGAACCAGGGCTTTCTTAAAATAGTCGGTTGTATCCCAAAATAATGTTTGGCTTTCGTTTTTGCGTAGTTAGTCCACGTGACCTGCCAGTCATTCTGGATCTTCGAACGAATTACAGAACGTAAATCAGAAATGGGTATAGCGATATTATAAGCCTTACCTGTACCATTAGCCGCTTCTTTGGCGAGTTTATCAGCGATTTCATTACCTTTAATATGTGAATGGCCGGGGATCCACATGATACTGACATCAAAACCCTCAGTATGTAAAGTGTACAATTGATGCATTAACTGACATAAAAACCAATTATCAACCTCGAGAACATTTTGAAGTGATTGAACGACACTCATAGAGTCTGTACCAATTAGCGAATGGCGAATACCATGTTGTTTAATATAAAGACACGTCTGGCGAATTGCAAAAATTTCGGCTGTAAATATCGTGACGTCAGAGGGTAAAGTATACTGACATGAAATCTGTAAATCGGGAGAGAAGAAGGCTGCTCCCACACGTGAGGGGTGAACCATTTTAGACCCATCTGTATAAAAAGGAATGCAAGATGCCAAATGGCTCGTTATTTCGTGAAACATACGAGGAATGATTACTGGGTTATGTGGAAAAGTCTGATGTATTTGGGGTAAGGAATGCTGGAGGATATTCGGTTGAAAATGAGCTACGGAATACGGAATATTATATAAAGGCAGGCGACTAACTTTTAATATATTATGGCGGTACTGGTTAAGAATGGAATATGCGGCCAGCAAGGCGGGAACAGAAGCTGTGGGCAATAATCGACGAGTATAATAGTCTTCCAATAATTGTAATTTAGTAACGATAGGTGATACTGCTATCATCATTTTACGCAACAGGTACATACATGCAAGGTGTTGACGCCGATAATGTAACGACATTTCTCCCGTTTCAACTAAAAGTGCTCCTGTGGGAGTCGATGTAAGCGCGCCTATTATGAGACGCAAAGCAGTAAACTGTATTCTATCTAAACGGAGGAGCCTAGTACTTGACATTATATCAAAATAAAAGGAATTGTAATCTAGCACAGAACGAATTATAGTACGATATACTATTAATAATAGTTCCGGGTCTGCTCCCCAAGTACGCCGAGGGAGTGATTTTAGAACATTGATTTTGCTGGTAAGATGACTCTTAAGGTATTGTATATGTCTCTCTCCTTGCATTTTCCTGTCAATGTAAATTCCTAAGTATTTTACATTCGTCACCACCGGAATTTGGCCTTGACGATATAATATAGGAGAACTATCGTAACGTTGTTTGTTAGTAAATATCATCGCAGCGTTTTTTCCGACAGAAGTTTCAAATCCGTGTTGATGAAACCAGTCATGGGCATTAGATAAGGCGGTGTATATATCCCGACGACATGCGAATAAATCGTCCCTTGTACAATATATTAAATATCGTCCGCGTATTGAAGGATGCGAGCGTGCGGTAATATGACTGTTTCTAGGGTACGAGTATAAATTAAATATAAAATCCCACTTAAAACATCTCCCTGCGGGACACCGTGAGAGGTGTATCGGGAATCAAATACACCGACTGGGGATTTTAAAATGATTTTACGATGACATAGCATGTTATATATTAAACACCGGAATGGAAGGGGGAATTGCATATCTCGAAGTATATTAATAAGAATAAATGGATCTACAGAATCATACGCATTTTTTAGGTCAAGGAAAATCGCTATAGTATGCATTTTCTGTCCTTTTGCGAGGAGTAAATCGGTGAAGAAAATGTTTAATGGATCAGATGTACCGAGATTTTTCCTGAATGCAAATTGCGTTTTAGGAAACAGGGTATAATATTCTAGTCACCATTGCAGTCGTCGGAGAAGTACATTTTGAAAAACTTTGCGGAAACAGGAGCCAAGTTGGATACCTCTATAACTACTCGCTAAGCGGGCATCTTTTGTGGGTTTCAAAATAGGGACAGTTTGAAAAACATTCCAATCTTCCGGAAATGTCCCTGTGCATAAGCTTGAATTATATAGTTTAAGGATGATGTCCTGAGCATTTACGGGAAATCTAGCGATCATGGTATAAGTCACTTCGTCAATTCCTGGGCTTGTTGATTTTTTGTGTCTGAATGTTTGTAAGAATTCGCTACGCATAATAGGCTGCATTAAACTGGAAAAACGGTCCAGCGAACCAGAGGCACATGATGTAGGCATACGAATAACAATGTCGGGTGTCCAAGTATGATACAAGTCATGGTATCCTTGCGCCGAAAGTTGAGAGGGAGAGGGTCGAGGAAGGGTATTCGTAAAATGTTTAATCGCTGACCAAATACTATTTAGGGACGTATTACTACTTAATTGGGTAATGTATAATTTCCACGCTTCGCGTCGTTTATGATTAAAGACACGTTGGAGTTGAGCGGTGAGACTCTTGTATCTCAAATAGGAGGCGGAAGTACCATAGTGCCGAAAAGCTTTTAAACTCGCTTTGCGACGTCGTACTAAGTGTTTACATTCTTGATCCCACCATGAGGGTAAGGCAGAACGATTATTCGGAGGACATGATTTTGTAATATAAGGGTGATATGTATTAAAATAATCACGGATATTATTTAGTAAAAAATTATAACCGTTATCAGACTTTTGTAATGGCCGCGAAAGCTTGTCCTCTAAAAAGTGTTTAAACAAATCATAATCAAAATGCCGAAAATTCCTCTTAACTTGAAAGACGTTCTGCGAGATATGTCGATTACTCGAGACATCATATTCCATTATAATTGGATAATGATCACTTTGATACGTGTCCTTCACAGTCTGCCATGACAACTTATGGGCTATATCTACAGTAGTGATACTTAAATCCACCGCACTTTGTGGACTATTCGGTGGGGTAAGGCGGGTGGGTGACCCATCATTTAATAAATGTAGGTGTAATTCCTGAATAGCCGCAATGATGTGCCGTCCTTTCGGGTTAACTCGACCACTGCCCCACAAGGGGTGGTGGGCATTAAAATCCCCCAATATAAGATGTTTAGAAAATGTCTTTATAAACTGAAAATATAAATACCATTGTCTACGTGAGCCTTGTATACCAGGAGGACAGTAAATATGGCTTATATGGAGATCTTGAACAAGGAACGTTTGATGATGCGTGTGAGGCATGTAATAATCAGTAGAAAGGGGGGTGTACCGTAAATTATTTTTGAATAACGTCATGATACCTCGATATCCGGGTCCATCCTGACGTTCCACCTGATAATTAGCAATCTGAAATTTATACGAGGACCGAAGCCATGTTTCTTGTAGGAATATGATGTCCGGATCATATTCGTGAATTAACTGCAGCAATTCATGTTTTTATTTAGGATACTTCTACAATTTCACTGGAGCAATAACATTCAGGATAATAAAGGGAATTAATTCAACGAGGACGACTATGAACCGGGTTGTGATAATGATAATTTGAGGAAGGAGGATTGGAAAAAGATCGAACAATCTGATTTACGAATGTTTTCCACCGAGAAGCTCAGGTCAGTTCAGTTCTTCCGGCGTGGGACGAGCTAATATGGACCCCATCGTTATGGGAGTCACTGGAGGCGCTAATAACGGTAATACCTTGGCACGTAAGGCCTGTAACTTAGAACTCCACTGGGCAGTGTTACCCAATAGCTGTATGAGGGCATGGAAATCTTCACAGATTGAGGTATATTCATCATTTGCAGACATTATTCTACTGCCTGAAGGGAAAGAAGTTGATGGCGCAACAAAGCTAGGCGGCGCACTGGGCGTTATCCGGCTGGCCGTGGGAGACGAAATGATGGCATTATACGCCTGCCTATCATATCCCAATGGTTGATATGTTTTGGGCGAACGAACGATCATCTCCGTGAATTTACGTTTCCGGGGTGGTTGAATGGGAGGTGGCTGAGGGAATTGAGTGAGTGGGGGGAACTGTTGTGGCAAATTTTGAGGCTGGAAAGGGGGGGGGGGTCTCATACTGTTAATCACTTCGTGATAGGATTTATTCTCCGTACACATTTGTTTCTTTATTGCTTCCTTTTTAAGCCGTTCCGGACAAGTCAATGATGTCGCAAGATGATTACTGTCACAATTGGCACATTTTAAGTCAACAGACTGACAGCCAGTCGTATCATGGGGACCTGCGCAGCGACCACATCTAGGGTTTCGCGCACGGCAATGTTGCTGGATGTGTCCAAAGCGAAGGCACTTCACACATTGAGTTGGAGAGAATATAAATAATTGCACTTCAAGCAAAACATTAAAGAAGGAAACAAACTCGGGTAAACGTTGGGCTTCAAAGTGGATTTTAACTGTTCCAGTAGGGATACGATCCATGACGCCATTATTATCCTTTTTTCGGTAAAACCGTTGAATACGAACGATCGAGACGGGGGATTGTAAGTATTGTAAAATTTTAGCTTCCGTTAGGGCAGTATCCACGCCCCGTATAAGCCCCACGCGCTGTATGTTAACAGACGGAATAAATGCATCTAACTGTTTAGCCTGGAGAATGGGGTGTCGTAAAAAGGAGTTGGCATGCAGGCGTGTGTCAAATACCACCTGCACCCTGTTACGTCCTTTTCGTTGAATGGATTGAATGCCAGGAATTTTCTGTTCAAAAAAGATGCGTCCCAAAGCCATGGGGTGTAAATTTCCGAGTCTCTGATCCCCTTGTCCTTGCACAAATACACTGTATGGCCCCGTATGATGGGGGTAGTATGACATAGGCTGGCGAGCAGTAACCTCAGTGTTCTGTGAAGTCTGAATATTGGTCGCTGTTGATGTCTCGGGTGGTACAATGCCGTCCGCAGGGACCAGTACCATGCCCTCCATTGATACTGGTGGGTCATATTCAATCAGTTGCACACAGTCCGGCGGGCGGCCAGAATCCGTCCCATCACTCGTAGAGCCCATCACACTTACCGTTCAATGCACTATACACTCAGTGAAAATGAAACAAAATCAAATCACCTAAACCACACACACACGCACGACTGACTCGAGGACGAGTAAGCAGGACCTAAAGCTTGCCCAACTGTACGCTGCGCAAGCTGAGAACCGAATGTACAAGTCTTTCATCAGCTGTTGTTGTTGTTGTTTGGGTTGCGTTGCTGGACACAGAAGCCTCTTCGCCCAATAACATCCGGCAGGGAATAGACTACAGTAGCCATCACAGTAAAATGCCGCAGAAAATGGGTCCATATTGTACAGCCTCCCAGGGGTATGCACCCCTTGGAGTCCATCCCCCCGGCATCTGGCTAAATCCCCTAAATGGCAACCCTTGGAAAGCCGGCCCAACATCCATAAAACGTAGCAGGGACAGCTTGCCACTCTAAGAAGCAGCTCAGTCCTTGCACAATGGTTACACATACCGACATACTAGTAACTGGGCCAACACATTGCTGACAACATAGCGCCAGAGAGTATAAGAAGGCATCCTAATGAGGTCAGAGGATCTCTCCATTATCAGTGCTTCATCGAGACGGCCGGAGGCTACGCTGGTGTCAACCGAGGTGAGTCAGTCAATCGTGTTCAGAGTTCCTACTTTTGTAACCTGTAACCCACCACTTGTACTACATTGTGAACATAATTACACTCCCTACAAGGGAGTCATACTCAGAACTACAGACCAATAAACACTTGGTCCACACTCTACACTAGCATTACTGTTTATACGCCTCTTTACATCCCAACGCCCTTCCTTATTCCCGTCACGTAAAGACGTGACAGACGGTAGGCTAATAGCGCTAACTCAGGTACCTTTGTGTTTCTCGAGCCGGCTCGGCTGCCAGCAAGCAGCACGTGCCACTCGGCTGATACGAGCAGATTCAATTACATAATAAGCAGTCAGCTGAGCGACTAGCACAGTGACTCTTACATTGGGTCCCATCCCTTCAAACACTACTACATTATTTATAGGAACGCCCCCTAGTTCCTAGCACACCACAACACTCTACACTGGTCAGCTTGCCCTGCCAAGGGAAGCTACCCTTTTTAGGCACAACCTTATAAATTAGTACAATAACTCTCCCTTTTAGATCCACCCCCAAATAAGGGATCTAAAACACTGGTGGAGGCGCAGAGTACCGTGACGTTGTTTTAGAACAACGCCCTAGGGGTACAAACAACGTATCCCTGCGGTCAAGACGATCCTAACCGCACGCAGCCAAGCAAATAGTGAATTTTTTTTTTTACCTCATATTGCGTCACACATTCTTTTTCAATTAAATGTCCACATTTAGAACTACATTAAGAGACTTTGCACACCATTTATCGGCTAGTACGACTCCACTCCTGCCGAAGCTAAAGATTAAGAACGGTGACTTAATAACTGACCAGACTGCGGTACAACTTCTCAGGGACCTTGAATTCCAAACAGCAAAGATCCGTGCTCAACACCCTGCCGCTGCAGCACAAGTTATACATTTTACACGGTCCCAGGCCAGTGAACACACGCAAGAGTCACCAGTATCCAGCGCTAGTGAAGTAGATTGCCTGCCAACACTCCATCCCCTATTGTTGCAGCAACTGCAGATCACAGAGCAGAAAGCCAGTAACCTGCTCGAGCGCATTTCAGAGCTATTAGAGACAGACACTATTAAAGCCAATAATCACACGACAGAAGCGGTTCTTGACATCCACACTATTTTGGAAACAGTAAAACAGGATTTAGACAGAACCGTACACATAGTCGAATCCACACAGTACGACAATACACCATCCATCAGCACAGACATATCAGGTGACGAGCCACCTGGTAACGTAACACAGGTGTCGTACACGGGAAGCGAGGCTAATTCCCCTCTAAACAGCCCAAATACCTCAGCACACGACAGCGGGGTGAACGGCACAAACAGACCCGAAGCACTACACAGCCAACGAGACACAGCTGAAAGCGAGATGAATAGACACACTGAATACCCCATGATCCACCCCACAAAGTTCACGGGGGAAGGCCAGGATCCCGAGGAATACCTCAAGGCCTTCAATAGAACGGCCCGGATCAATGGTTGGAGCGAGGAAGTTAGGAAACGGCTCCTTCCTGCCTATCTCACAAAGGCGGCCATGACATGGTATGAGCTCCATGAGGACGCACTAGAGGCTGCCACATGGGAGGAAACCGCGGTAATGTTGAAGGATGAGTTCCAGCTTATACCAGACGATGACGATCTCTATGACCAGATTAGACAGAGGTCACAGGGACCCAAAGAGAGCGCCCAGGCATACATCAATGTTAAATTGATAATGTGCGAAAAGTACAATGCAGCAATGACAAATAAACAGAAAGTCAAGCTGTTAATGCAGGGCCTCAGACCAGCCATAGTAGAAAAGCTATGCATCATGAACAACCTCACGGTCCAACATATGTTGAATAACATAAAGACCATAGAGGAGGGGAGAAAGATCACGGAAAAGGCTACGGAAAAAGCCGTGGATCTGCACTTCAAAACTCGGAAAGACGACACTAATGACAAAATAGACGAATTAGTGGACAGGATGGAGAAACTGACCATAGCTGCCATCCAAGCGGGCGGGAGACCGCCAAGGGATGAGCAAGCAGACAAACGAGAACACTATCATACAGAGAGGAGACGCTACGGGAGGGAAGAAAATTACTACCCTCCACAGCGGCCAACAACACCTCCCCCACAGGATAGGCCACACTACCCTCCTCGGTACTCACCGATAGCATACACGGACACAGAGCCGACATACCCCTCAAGGCGGTCACCATCTCCGTACACACGGGAGTACTACCCTGAGGAGTACGACCACGACATCCCCCGACGAAACAGCCCGTCACCACATAGACAGTCCTACGCTGCCCCACAATACAGGGCAGACAGGGAGTACCGGGAAAACCCGCCCCCACGCGGGCAAGGTTATGCAGCCCCGCAGTACAGGGGAAATGGGGAGTACCGGGAATATTCGCCCCCACGCGGGCAAGGTTATGCAGCCCCGCAGTACAGGGGAAATGGGGAATATCGGGAGAACCCGCCCCCACGCAACCAAGGTTATGCAGCCCCGCAGTACAGGGGAAATGGGGAATATCGGGAGAACCCGCCCCCACGCAGCCAAGGCTATGCGGCCCCGCAGTACAAGGGAAATTGGGAACAGCGAGAAAACCCACCCTCGACCAGACAGGGGTATGCAGCTGACCAATATAGCGAAAAGGGGAACCGACGGGAACACCCGCCCCAGCAGCAGCAGACATACACCCCACCCTGGCGGAGACAGAATAACGGACAACAGGGCAATAACCGACAAGGAAGGAAACCCACTAGAGAAAGGGACAACATAGACAAACACACGAAGGGCCCAGAACACTACCCCCTCCCAGACGAATACCCAAGGGAGTTTAGGGATGAAACACCCCACAGGACAGACAGGGGGGCAATACTCCCTACGCCTAGACACACACCGCAAGCGGGGAGCTGGCGCAGCCACCCCGAGGGGGGGCGCACATACATTACAGGCAGGCGTACACCCACATTTTCAAAAAACGCCTAGACGGGGAGGTTCGGCTAGCTGATGAAGCAGCTGAGATGCCTCCCCCAACACAACACAAGAAAGGCCCTTCCCCCAAGAAAACTCGTAAGAGTAAGGGGAAGAAGCAGCCAGCTAAAGCTAAGGCTGACGATCCGCCCCCGGACCGTTTCCAAACACACCCCGTGCAAGGAGACGGCAACTGTCTGTTTAGGGCCATGAGCTTTCTAATCCGGAATACCGAGGATTATCATGGGGACTACAGACAGAAAACGGTCAAACATATCTTGGCCAACTGGAAAGAGTACCGGGACTTTGTGTCGGACGAGCGGGAAAACCCATTCCAGACCGGGGCGGATTACCGAAAATACATGGGTAAGGACGGCACCTATGGCAGTGCCGTAGAGGTAACCGCTCTCGGCAAAGTGCTCAAAGCCAACATCCATGTATATACGGATGTGCACTCGCCTCCGCTATTCTCAACTGCGGGATTCAATAGGGACCTACACGTACTTTTTACAGGAAACCCTAAGGCGGGACACTACACACCCCTCACAATCAGAAGCAAACAGCCCGAGAACACGCCCACACCCTCCAAACAGAAAACCCCACCCCCTTCACCACAACACAGGGGGGGGAATTGACCACACACAGGCGCATGACGCGAGCTCGCTCGGCATGGGGAAGCCAGCAACAGGAGTCGAACTCGCGACCGCCTGGAACAAAAGTCGGGGTAACAAAGGCAAGCTCAGGGTCACATTTGCAGACACACCTTCCCGAGAGGAAGAAACCAACAACAACACAACTACACAAAGGCTGGGAACGATTAATACATTAAACGTTCGCCAGCAGACTCCTAGTCTCACAGCAAGACCGGTTAAAGGAGATGGCAATGTACTTGGCAAACGCACTTTGCTGACCGGGGCAAAGTATTCAGGACAGGAAGTAAGCCTAGAGGCGAAGCGTGCCAGGTACGATAAGCGGACAGCTCCGTGCCTTCCCAGCACAAATGTCACGCCGGCAACAACAACAACAACAACATACATCTTACACAACACATCGGTGCAGGGCAGTGGATTTCAGGTATCGGCCCTCACGATACACGCCACCATAAATGGCCACAGAATGCAGGCCCTAATTGATACCGGGGCAGCCGTAAGTTGTGTTAATAGACGACACATTGCCGAGGCGCAAATACAAGGTGTTACGGGAAACATTCGGTTGGTAGCGGCCAATGCTCAGGCGCTGGAAAACATGGGGGTAGCGAACATACATATTAGGATAGACCATTTTGCCACAACGCACCCCATGTTCGTTATCGAACACCTTTCTGCGTCAGCCATAATTGGCATGGATTTTCTCGCTAGATATGAGGCTAGCATAAATTTCGCTAGTGGTCAGATGCTTTTAAAGCACGACCAGAGGCTCACCACACATCCCATGGTATACACCAGGAACAGAGATGGGATTCGAGCGGAGCGAGAAAACCACGAGCATCAGGCCCCTACACTGCACACTATCAGCCAATACACAAACACACACACTGATAAGGCGGCCAACCAGAACCACAGGCAGGACCTGACTCCGGAGCAAAATAAAAGGCTCACGGAGCTCCTGGAGACCAACAGAGATATTTTTGCCCACTCAATGAAGGATCTCGCTGTGACAGACCTCATTGAACACCACGTCACACTCACTAGTGACCGACCAGTACACCAGCCTCCCTTCAGAGTGAGCCAGAAGGAGAGACATGCCATCGATGCCCAGATCTCAGAGATGCTCGAGGCAGGGGTCATTGTTCCAGTTATTTCTAACTATTCCTCTCCAGTTCTGCTGACCAAAAAAAAGGACGGATCGCACCGATTTTGTACTGACTACAGGAGGCTCAATAAGTTAGTCGAAAATGATAGTTATCCACTACCAAGGGCAGACACCTATTTGGACGCCCTTGGTGGAGCTAGCTGGTTCAGTTCGATGGATTGCTATAGCGGATTCTATTCAATCCCCGTCTATGAACCAGATAGGCACAAGCTGGCGTTCGTTACAGAGAACGGACTATTTACCTACACCCGTTTACCGATGGGTCTCCGTAACGCCAGCCAAACCTTCCAAAAGCTAGTGGATAAGACATTCTCAGGACTTAAATGGCGTTCCGTATTAGTGTACGTGGATGACATAACGGTCTTCTCCAACACTTTTGACGAACACATCGTACATTTGGAGGAGGCTTTCGCAAGGATCAGAGAAGCTAAACTAAGGCTTAAACCTGCGAAATGTCAATTTGCCAGACAGCAAATTAACATATTGGGCCATATTGTCAACCGGGAGGGCATTATTCCCGACCCAGCCAAGACTGACGCAATAACGGGCATCCCAATGCCCACAAATTTGAAACAATTGCGCAGTTTTATTGGCTTGGCTTCGTACTATCGCAAGCATATCTATAGGTTTGCACACATCGCCCATCCCCTAACTGAACTCACACGGGAAAAAACGCCCTTCAGCATCACGCAGGAACACATAGATGCCTTCAACACACTGAAGCAACTATTGACCTCACCTCCATTGCTGCAACACTTCCATAGTGATAGGCCCACATTTTTACACGTGGATGCCAGCCTGTATGGGTTGGGAGCAGCCCTATTGCAGGAAGACGCCGAAGGGCGCAAACGGCCCGTCGCCTACGCTAGCAGGAAGCTAACGGCCGTTGAGACTAGATACTCTGCCACAGAGCGGGAAATGCTGGCATTTTCGTGGGGAGTGAACTATTTTAGAGTATACCTCTATGGTATCAAGTTCACGGTAGTGACTGACCACGCGAGCTTGCTTTTTTGGGACAAATTTAAAAACCCAAATTCGCGACTCAACAGGTTTATATTCCGCCTGTATGAATATGACTTCGTGGTCAAACACAAGAAGGGCGCAACACACCTAGATGCAGATGGGTTGTCTAGACTGCCAGTAGCCGAGCCCCCGGATGACAGTAAGGACCACGACTGGGACGATATGCCCACCTTTGCCCTGACGGTGGTTGACATCAAACAGGAGCAAGAAAGTGATCCGCACTTGAAACAGATTCTATTGGCACTAGAAGACTTGGATAAAGTGGACTCCAAGACAGCACGGCTGTCTAGGCGATTTTTCCTAGACAAAGACGGGGTACTGAAATTTAAGCCCACAGCCATGCACGATAGCGCACCTATAGCGGTTCCGGAATCATTGAGAGAAAATATCATGATCGGACACCACAATAGCCCACTGGCAGGGGCACATTTAGGTACGCATAAAACATACCTTAGAATCCGTGACAAGTACTATTGGGTAAACATGAAGGCCGACATAGATACCTTTGTAAAGACATGTCACACTTGCCAACGATTCAAAACAAGACCTGGCAAGCCTCATGGACTACTCAACCCAATTCCCGTGGGACAAGTCAGAAAGGCAATAAATATATCCTGGTGGCCACCGAGTATCTCACACGATACATGATTACAAAGGCTGTTCCCAAAGCAGACACGAACAGCATAGCCGAATTTCTATTTGACATAATTACACGATATGGCCTATTCCAAACCTTATTATCCGACAGAGGTACTATTTTCACCTCGAGAGTGCTCCAACAGTTTCTGGAGATACTCAGGATTAAGGCATACACTACCACGAGTTTTTCCCCGCAAACCAACGGACTCACGGAGAGTATGAACAAAATACTTGGAATAGCGCTGGCTAAATTTACAGAGGACGCAGGAACAGACTGGGATGAATACCTGCAAAGCATTACTTTTAGTTATAATACCTCTGTATCTACGGCTACGAAACACTCTCCACACTTCCTACTGCACGGATACACACCCAGAAGTCCCATAGACAATATATGTATCCCACAGGACGCCCACACAGACAATGCGGCTCGGCTAGAGCATTTGCAGATAGCCCGCATGGACGCTAGAAAAAACATAGCCGAGGCCCAGAAAAAGCAAAAAGAGCGGTACGATCGGAATAGAAAGACCGTGGAATACACACCCGGGCAATTGGTCATGGTCTCCAATCATGCCCGTAAGAAGAACGTGTCCGAATTCCTCCTGCCACGATGGGCAGGTCCCTTCAAAGTCTGCAGGAAGGTATCTGACCTAAATTATATAGTGAGCGTGCGCCATGGGAGAAAACTCATAAAGGACACTATTCACGCCCGCCGGATAAAGGCATATCATACACGTGAAGCTCACACACCTACACGTACAGGGAGGCACACTACTAAGAGAAAAGGAAACGGTCCCGCTGGCAGACGTGGGAAGAAAGCCAAGAAATAGCCCACTGACCGCACCGGGATACGATCCTAAAACCCCACAGAACTGTCCCGGAGACGCGCGGGCATAATGACATTTCGTACCATTGTAGGGACATAATCGAACCACGGCACAATAACACAAAATCTGGGGACACAAATGTAGTCAATGGAAGGTTCTTCTACAGTACGGCCAACGCATATGGGATTTCCGAAGTGAAATGCCATGGCCTGTGGTTTGGATTCCAAGTAAAACGGAAATCCCGTGGCTCATGATCTCCAGATACGGTCACGTTAAACCACAAATTCCCCTCTTTTCGTTCACAATGCGAAAAGCAATGATCACAGTCACAGAAAGTAAGCGATTAAAAACACATGTGCCGGACACACAGCGTTATCAGGACAAGTAACAAGCGAGCGCGCAAGACATTGTAATCCGATACCACCATACTCAGCAACAACGCAGGCCTCAGTGATAACCTGCAAGCTTACAGACAACAGCTCTCGGAGCAGAGCGCACGGCATCATTCACGCCCGATTTAGAGACCCTATATCTTCCAAAATTACACTACGAGGGGAAATCAAAAAAATACAAACTCTACACAGGTATGCATGCTTTCATATGCGCATTGCACATCCACGGGGACGTGCCATATTATATGCGGCACGGAAATGATCACACCAAGTCTTTACAGACAACCGGATTCGAACCCATGACTACACACCACACGCGTACCAAAAACTAACTATCCAATGGTATTTTTGGTACACGGAACACAAGCAAAAACCACACTGGAAAAGCCCCACGCCCTGTAACACAACGCAAACATAAAACACAGAGAATGACATAAGGTCACGGGTCTGAGTTCCAGTAAAAATTTAGACACAAAGGAAAACAGCTATTCAGGCGTCCAATCATACTGAAATTGGCCCATACAGGTGCATGAACAGGGAATACTACATTTCCTCACACCAAAAGCCAGACATAAAATCTCGAATCACACCAGGCATAGAGGATACATTTCACAGACACAGGTAGGAAAATTTCGCAAGACACAAGTCTTAGGGAACAATGGCCACACAACGTCATTCCCTAACTAGGACGAATTGCTACATTAGGCCGCTAGGAATCCAAAACAATGACCACACTTGCATTCGTGCAGAAAGGCACATGCCAGCGGATGACAAACAGTAACTTCCCAGCCTGGCATTACACATACCAACTGCTGACTGCAGACTATTCACACTGCAATACTGCGGTGACGAGACACTTTTGCGTATCGCCAGTGACCATGAAATTACACACACATAACAATTATAACACCATACATTTTTTTCCCACACTGCAAAAACATTTCGCAATGGACAAGACGTGACACAGCGGAACTTATCTTGGGCCCATAAGGGCACGTTCGCAAGGATGTTGGCAAGCCACGGGCGCCTTCTGCCCACACAGGCGATACATATTACGACTTGGCCTGCAACAGACCAACCGTCCGCGTGGTGTAGCGGTACATAGTCACACACACGCACACGCACTCAACAATTAGGAGCGAACACAGACAAGATATCCCCCCTAATAACTTCTCTTATCGCTCGTAAGGCATAGGAGTCATTACAGATGACTAGCACATGACCAGTCGCACTACGACCACTGGCCACATCTACACTGCAAATGGCAGACCAGATTAGGTCATGCAGCTCTACTATCCCAAGGCGCGGATAGAAAGCCAACATGGACCAAGGGAGGATGACAGGAGAACAGGCTACCAGCGTACCACCTTACTCCCTTCCCATAACCTTCTCACGCCCAACATAAACAACGCAGACACATCTACACGACCAAAAACAGCTACACTACATTACAAAATACACACAAGGGGTTGATGGACTTCATGCGTCTAAAGAGCAGGCATGCTACGCCTTGAGCCACGATGCTACCGCCCGAGTATTAGGGGTGGCTCAGCAAACATTAAAGAAGCATAATGCGCCTCTCCAAATGAGAGAGGAGGCCATAGATATATATTAACCATTCTCTAGTACTTAAACACTCCCGCATGAGAGGAACATATTGGTATTATGCCCACCCTACACCTATCCGTACATGAAGGCAGAAACTTCATATCCAGACACATGCATGAGTATCCCATCCATTTACCAGGGATTTTAATATCAAACCTGCATGAATTTTCGTATCTTTGCAATCCCGGGAATTACCTCCCCACTCCACTCACTATAGAAGCATCCCAGTGGCATCACCGGTTTCAGGCCACCACTAACGTGGAACCCAAAGGTGCGCAAACCCTTCCTACCATACTTTAAGCCCACTCAACAAATAACTACCCCCAAATCCTAATAACAGGGTACCTGACATTACAGACCCTACTAACACCTCCATTAAGGTAAAGAAAGCATTATTGCTGGAAAGCTGACGTAGCGATGGTAGGCCAGAAGTAGCCCATGTACTTAGAAGATCTACAACCCCGCAACACTGGAAATATTTTACATTTTACACAGAGATTGAACCATTTACACAGGTTACGACACATTTTTTTTTTCTTACAAAGGAATCTGATACGATCTGATTGTTGACAACGGTGTAAGCCGAAGGTCGGGAGAACCACACTTCGAGAGCTGGGGAAGGCGATGTGGACCCTTACCCCAGTTGGCCGACAGCGCAGCGACCTCACTTAACTGACGACTAGACCAAACAGACGAACTACGTAAGGTCAAAGCATTCGGGACCGGACACGGGCAAACATCGAGATCTAGGGGTGCATATTAGCCCATCCCCCTTGTCGGAGAAAGTTACACCCACTATGTGTCACGATCATCGAAGCCGAGACCTGCAGGGAGACTTTCTGAGAATGGCGGGAGAAATAGCTCACTCACCGCCGCCCTCGGGAACTATCCCTAGAGACGACCCCATTATGACTAGACTTCTAGTTAAGTTTAAATTTAAGTAGGCACGGCTTCCATAGCGGGAAGCAAAACTCCTATGCGTTGGAGTGGAAGATAACTGCGAAATACATATTACTGCGGCCCATAGCGGCAAAATCATATATCAATGCGAAAAGCATACTACGGCGGCCCATAGAGGCAAATATTACTGCGAAAAGCAGATTGCGACGGCCGATAAAGGCGAAGACAATATTATGCCATTGGACCACACTGTCCAATGCCCACATAAATGGCGACGCATCGGGCAACCAGAGGGCATTAAGAGAGGGGCAGTGCGCGCACCTCACAGGAGCCAAGTGGGCGGCTCAACTACGATAAATCGGAACAGCAAACGGTCATGAACAAGGAAGTTACAGCGGGCGAAACGGTTAGCTTAGTGGCACCGTAAGCCGCCTGCGAATAGATTAGTACTAGTAATAGACGTCGACACCTAGAATTAAGGGGACGGAATCTAGCGACCCTAGAGACAACCGGTGTTTCTGGGGCTCGTGCGGGTGGTGTCCTGGGGATTTAATTGCCCCAGGCGATCGTCCTAGGCCAAATTTAGTTGTAAGACGGTTGCATTTGACACGCAACCTAGGATTAAGCAAATTTATTCACCGCTGTTGCCAGGTATGGCGCAGCACATTTCGGCAATAGATTAAGGCAACCCTCTCGGCTTAGAAATAGCATGTTTTATTATTATTAGACCATAGTTAAGATAGATAGTATTAAGTAACGCCGGTCGGCTCCTGATGACCGCCAAACCCGGCATCAGGGTAAGTCCGACAATACACTATAATATAGGATAATATATAATATAGTACAATAGGCATAATCAAAGTGGAATATATCGGCACCCGGTAACCACAATTCCGCTACCGGGGTAAGACCAACTACATATTATTTACGGCATTACGGCACCGTATAGGGTAAGCCCGGTCATGCAGCAAATTAACATTAATCATGCTATTTTTTTTCAGAGAAAGAAGAGCTTCAGGCAGTAAAAACTATGACACAGGAAGCGACATAGAGAATATGTCATACTAATATGTTTTTTCTAAACCTCGCCATTTTTTCACAGGCATCGTCACCAGATACAGGAAACTGGTGACAGGAATTTCAC
Source organism: Meconema thalassinum (assembly GCA_946902985.2). Lineage (NCBI taxonomy): Eukaryota > Metazoa > Arthropoda > Insecta > Orthoptera > Tettigoniidae > Meconema > Meconema thalassinum. The sequence continues at coordinate 899,532,495 of OX336390.1, forward strand.
TACCATATAGCAGTGTCATATTATTTACGGCATGCCATGATGGTGTACTATTTTTTTTTATTATTTTTTATACGTCAACTTGCACGAATCCCAACACACTCTCAAACACTCACCACATTTTTCTTTTTCAGCTACACACTCCAAAAAAAAAATCTGCACAGCAGGACAGGTGCCTGTGGGGTACCAGGCTTACTGGCAGATCAACTAAATAGAAACACATAAAGCGTCAAAATGCGACGCAGATTACGACAATGAGGGCGCAACCGATTTGTGGCAGTGACTCTCATTGTCAAGTGTGAAAGCATTCACCCACAGAGGATGCTTCACAGATTAAGTATTAAGAATACATGCAAGCGGTACGACCACTATACCGTACCAAGAAGTGGCCGTACAGGATCAGCCGTGAGACGGCAAGCGTACGTACAGACGGGTAGCGTGCACGCGAGGTACCTCACAAAAACTAGAATTATAAGGGATTAGCGCACTTAAGTTAGACATAAGGTCATTGTAATTCATAATTTTTAAGGATAAACTTCATACAATTATTCCACTAGACATAAGGTCATTGTAATTCATAATTTTTAAGGATAAACTTCATACAATTATTCCACTAGACATAAGGTCATTGTAATTCATAATTTTTAAGGATAAACTTCATACAATTATTCCACTGGAAAGCGACAATATTCCTAAATGTCAGAATCGCAACATAGTACATTAAACACTATATATTTTTGTTTGTTTATCAAGATTCCATTTACACAATGTCTGTGATTTGTTTCCTTTCATTTTTCCTTCTTCTAACTTCCCCATTTGTCAGGGTGTTCCGTTTTTTCCCAAACAAATAAACACTTTGAATATATCCCTTAAATTATACCCTGGAACACCCATTTTTTTTCTATTCTCTCCTATCTTTCTATTTGCAGGGAGCACTTTTTCCCCAAGGTAAAGCCAGACGACACAATTCCGCGTCTGGCTGGGTTTTTCCTCCCTGCACAACTATGTAACGAATCACCATCAGAAACCATGTTTTTTTTTTGAAACTAGCAATATGCCAGCAACAGCAAGGGCAATTTTTTTTTTTACATGTCGAATTTCTTTTAATGTTAAATTTTTCTCAGATGTCAATTTTTTTCCCAATGTTAATTTTTTCTCGATATCAAATCTTTCGCAATGTCAATTTTTTTTGTTTGTTTTTTCACAATGTCAATATCAGTGTATACATATATCTGTACATCCCATAACCCTCCCCTCTGAACACGGGCTGACCTCACACCCACACTTCGATACGACACCACCAGGAGATACGAGGGGGTTTCAAGGACCACTACGTCAACATCCCAACCTCCAGTTCCGTTCCCGTTCGCGAGGACGCGAACAAATGAAGGAAGACGCTTGTACAGCCTCCCAGGGGTATGCACCCCTTGGAGTCCATCCCCCCGGCATCTGGCTAAATCCCCTAAATGGCAACCCTTGGAAAGCCGGCCCAACATCCATAAAACGTAGCAGGGACAGCTTGCCACTCTAAGAAGCAGCTCAGTCCTTGCACAATGGTTACACATACCGACATACTAGTAACTGGGCCAACACATTGCTGACAACATAGCGCCAGAGAGTATAAGAAGGCATCCTAATGAGGTCAGAGGATCTCTCCATTATCAGTGCTTCATCGAGACGGCCGGAGGCTACGCTGGTGTCAACCGAGGTGAGTCAGTCAATCGTGTTCAGAGTTCCTACTTTTGTAACCTGTAACCCACCACTTGTACTACATTGTGAACATAATTACACTCCCTACAAGGGAGTCATACTCAGAACTACAGACCAATAAACACTTGGTCCACACTCTACACTAGCATTACTGTTTATACGCCTCTTTACATCCCAACGCCCTTCCTTATTCCCGTCACGTAAAGACGTGACAGACGGTAGGCTAATAGCGCTAACTCAGGTACCTTTGTGTTTCTCGAGCCGGCTCGGCTGCCAGCAAGCAGCACGTGCCACTCGGCTGATACGAGCAGATTCAATTACATAATAAGCAGTCAGCTGAGCGACTAGCACAGTGACTCTTACATTGGGTCCCATCCCTTCAAACACTACTACATTATTTATAGGAACGCCCCCTAGTTCCTAGCACACCACAACACTCTACACTGGTCAGCTTGCCCTGCCAAGGGAAGCTACCCTTTTTAGGCACAACCTTATAAATTAATACAATAACTCTCCCTTTTAGATCCACCCCCAAATAAGGGAACAATATGTTCAAAATCCACTAATCTTTTGGACTTCGTTTGTCACATTGAAACTAATGTCCACATTATCCTCTTCACTATCGAAGCTGATCTTTAGCACTGATGTCTAAATTTATATAGTTATCGCACACGCCAAATATGAGGAATAAAGGAAACAAGATCTATATATATATATGGGTGACCAAAAGCCTAAAAAACACACCCAGGAACATCCTGGAAGAACCCCCTAGGAGCCCACCTATGATTTTACAATTGAAATGGAAGGTGATCCAAATATGACATAATGGCATCCATCAATGGAAATGTAGGACTATATACAAGTGACGCGATATTTAAAGGCAAGGGATAATCAAGTCGCCTCAATTTCTCCAACATAATGTCTCGCTGCGGATTGAAGGTTTCACACTGAAACAATATGTGATGTAATGTACCGTACCTCGTGCCCTACCACATACACACCTATCATTGTCCCGGAGATGCATGCGCTCCAAAGCTACTGGTGTAAGAGCGTGCTGGAAACGCATTCGAATGATGGTAATAATATGACGCCGCGTATATTTTCCGACCCGGAACCAAGGCGCTGTAGTTACGGATGGTTTTATTTAAAAAAAAAGCTTTACATTTTGCTATCTCGGTCCATTCATTTTGCCAAGCACTAACGACTCGCTGTGTTCGCTGATGAATTATCGGTACTATTGGCAACTCAAACTAACACTTGGGGCGCTGCGGTCGGTCTGGATAAGTAGGGTAAAAATACTCATTAACACGCGTTTGATATGGAACACATTTTATTTTTCGGTTATAATCAGTAAATGTGGTCCCTAAAATAATGACAGTGTTATTTTTAATTGTATATATGTATAACTGTGCGATACACGTGATCTAATTTGTGTGTTCCACAGGATTTTATGTGTCAATTGCATATTATCAAGCATCGGTTGTCTGTGGTATTTGTTTTTGAGCAGTTCGAGTCATGGCGCTGTTACGTTTAAAAGCTATATTTGAGTTTGCTCTCTGTACCATAGACTCTAGAAATTATTTGCTGCTTGGTAAGGCGAAGGGATGAGTTTAACTTGTATTAAAGCTCGGGGACCAGCCCCATGGTGTTGGGGTAGCGCGCCTGCCTCTCACACGGAGGCCCCGGGTTCGATTCCCGGCTCCGTCACGGATTTTAAAACTGACGTGAGGGCTGGAACGAGATGCACTCAGCCTCGTGAGGACAATTGATTGAGGCAGCGCCCCGACCACGAAAACCAAGATTAACGGCCGAGGGGACCCGTTGCGCTGATCACGCGTCACACCAATATCTGCAGGCTAAATGGCTGGGTAGCGGTCGCTTGGTCGGCCTTAGACCCTCATGGGTTGTATAGTGCCAGGGGTTGACTATTAAAGCTCGGGGGACACAGGAATTGCTTGATTTGGATGATTAGCAGGTGGGTTTGGCGTTGAATATCGGACTGGTAGCAGGTTCTCGCAGAGTAGATATTTACCCTGCGAAGACAAATTAGGCCTATATGACTCGTAGTGGAATGGCTCGGATATCGCAGAGCGAGGTGATTGGAAATGAACTAGGGATCGGGGAAGGATACCTGACTGATGAAGCTTGGCTGTCTAGGTGCGGCTTGGCTCGGCGTAACAATGAACAACCCATCCTGTGTTGCCCGTATTTATTTGGTATCGTCAACTTTCGGCTATTGCTATTTACATCTTTTCGAAAGTGATGAAAACGTATATCCGCAGCCCTCTTATACATCGACTTGCAGCCGTAAACTGAGCAATATACTTTGCTTTTACTCATTTTACACTCTATCAACGAGTAAAACTTACGTTATTACTTATGTATAAAGACACGAAGAATTTACCACGATCTGCTTACGAATACAAGAAACCATATACAAACAGTCACCACGTGACAAATGTACCCTACTTGGTAAGTTTCTCATTTTTACCGCTAGATGTCATATCAGATAGCTGGAGTTGCCAATATCCGGATACGGTATCCCGATATTATAAACTGTTCCCTGACCGCATGCCGCATTCTTTGCCCAGAGATCTACTGTTTCGTTTCCCGCTATATGAGAATGCCCAGGAATCCACATGATGACCACGTCTTGTCCTGTGAGTGTGAATGTATGGAAATACTGCACTATTTGGTAAAGATACCAAGTATTTGAGTGCAGAAAATGAGGTAAGGCATTAATAACACTCAAAGAATCCCTGCATATTAGCACGTGATGTAAACGATGGGCATGAATATAGTGACAAGCCTGGCGTATAGCAAAGAGTTCAGCTGTAAAGATTGTAAGGTGAGGGGGGAGGCAAGAAGTGCGACTAACCTGTAAGTCAGGAGAGTAAAAAGCCGACCCCACGCGATCCGGTCGAACCATCTTTGAACCATTCGTATAAAAAATCGTATAATTGGAATACAAATCCTGAATATCTCGAAATGCACGAGAAATGATATTCGGATGATGCTTGAACATTTGAAATAGCAATGGAAAGGAATTGTGCAGAATCTTAGGTTGGGTATGCAAAACCCTGTATGGGATTGTATATGGAAGTGCTAAACGGGTTTGTAACACATCCTTCCTGAAGGGTTGTAAAAAATCTCATAAGCCATGACAAGTGCAGGTTTATGTGAGCGATCTAAACGATTTTGTGCGTAATATTCCGTCAGAAGTTGTAATTTAGAGATAATCGGAGACGCCACTAACGACAATTTGTAGGCTAAATATTTGCCCGCTATAAATGTGCATCGATGTGATAAAGGTAACTCGCCGGCTTCCACCAACAATGCACTCGTAGGGGTGGAGGCGAAAGCCCCTATAATTATGCGGATGGCTTTATATTGCAGTCTATCTAACATTAACAAGCGACTGTTCGCCATTACATCGTAAAAAAAACTGCCATAATCTAATTGTGAACGAATAATGTTCTTGTACACTGTCAATAACAATGCGGGGTCCGCTCCCCCAACGACGCCGTATCAAAGCTCGAAGGACCTATAACCGTTTTTTGATTTTAACTTCAAGATATTGTACCTGCCGTGTCCACCGGAGTTTATCGTCAATATAAATGCCTAAATATTTGATATTGCGCACAACATCTATGGTACCCTGTCGAAATAAAATAGAGGTCTGATCGTACCGCCGTTGATGCGTGATAATTCTTACCCGGAGATGTTTCCAAGCCATGATTACTTAGCCATTCATGGGCTAGAGTTAAAGCAAGATATAAATCTGTTCGACATTGATGTAAAGTGTCACGGGAACAATAAATCATAAAATCATCCGCATATTGTATGATACGGGCATAAGGCAAAATCACCGCTTCTAATTGTTGAGTATAAATGGAAAACAGAAACCCACTAAGTATGTCTCCTTGCGGCAAGCCCTGAGACATCTGACGGTGGTCCAGCATCCCCTCGGGGGTACGTAATATGAGACGCCGATGAGTTAAAAAATTGTGAACAATACAAAGAAATGGAGAGGGGAACTGAAGCTCCTGCAGTTTCCGTTGTAAAATCATGGGATCTACGGCATCGTACGCCCCCTTAATATCCAGACAAACAGCAATGGTATGATGTTTGCGTCTTTTAGCTAATAAGACATCAGTTAAGAAAGAGCATCTACAGTACTGCTACGTTTACGAAATGCGAATTGATACTTAGAGAATAAGTTGTAATATTCCATACACCATTGCAAACGTTGCAATAATACGTTTTGAAATATCTTCCTAACACAGGAGCCTAAATTGATCCCACGATAATTCTGAGGGTCACGTGCGTCCTTCGAAATTTTTAAGATAGGAAGGACCTCAAAGATATTCCACTCAGTGGGAAACGTGCCAAACCGTAAAACTTCATTATATACAGAAATAAGCATCTCCAGTGCCTTGTCGGGAAGATAGGCAACCATCTGATATGTTATGGAATCCACACCCGGACTAGTCGATTTCGTACCTCGTAGGGCAGATTGAATTTCCACGTGCGTTATAGGTTGCAGTAAAACATGGAAATGATCTGAAGCTGTATAAGACGGAAGCGGGCCCTTATTGATAACTGTATCTGGCGTGAGATTTATATACATTTCTTGAAAACCCTGCCAGCTAAGTCCTGTAGACGGCCCCATATAACGCGTATTGGACAAACTTTTGATGGTAGACCATAACTTAGTTAAAGAGGTTGTGGCATTTAATGAGCTGATGTGATTCTGCCATTCATCGCGTCTCTTTTCATTAAATACTCGTTGGATCGTGGCTGTGACGCGCTTATACAAGATATAATTGTCATGTGTACCATGTTTCCGATATTTTCGTAAACACGCCTTTCGTCTTTTTACTAGTAAGGCGCACTCTGCATCCCACCACTGTATAGTCCCAGGGAGTTGGAACCTACTATACGGAACTGGACGCTTCGGGTGAAAACAATCCAAATATTGCTGAATAAGGTGATACAAAAGAGAGATTTTCTGACGTGGAAGGGGTGGGATGCGGCCCAGATTATCCTGAATGAATGTCTGAAAGAAGTCGAAATCAAAGTATTTTAAGGAACGAGTTATTTTAGTGCCCCGGTGTATCGATGGTGCTACCCCAGTGCGATCATAAAAAATTAAAATAGGGAAGTGATCACTCTGATGCGTGTCCCCGATCGTGCTCCAATCTAATTTATGCGACAAGTCCGGGGTAGTGAGAGTTAAATCTGCCACACTTTTTGGACTGCCCGGGGGTGTCAATCGCGTAGGAGAACCGTCATTTAACACATTTAAGGAAAATGTGGAAATCGCATGAGCAATATGTCTACCTTTGGCATCGGTTCGTTCACTGCCCCAGAGTCCATGGTGTGCATTAAAATCTCCTAGAACCACATGCTTAGATCTTTGAGACACATATTTAAAATACATGTGCCACTGTTGTTGCGTGCCCTGAACACGTGGTGGGCAATAGATATGACTGACATATATATCCCCCACCCGAAAAAATTGATGATAACAAAAAGGGAGTTGATAAGGCAAAGACATCGGAGTTATTTGTAAATCCGTTTTACAGAGGGTTATTAAGCCTCCGTATCCCGGACCATCTTCACGAAAGACCGTATAATTGGGAATTTGAAAACGATAATGTGGGTATAGCCACGTTTCTTGGATAAATACGATCTCAGGGTGATATGTCGATATTAAATGAAGCAATTCATGCTTCTTATTTACCACACTCCGACAGTTCCATTATAGCAGCCACATCCTTCACCTATGAACGACATGAGATGCAGAAAGAGACTAAACGAATACAACCCAAAAAAGAAAAGGAAAGAAAACTATTGACAAACTGCACCAGTGCCCCTTGGTAGTGGTTTTTCGAGGGGTGGAAGTAATGGCAGTATTTATCTAATAACTTTTTAACACAGTGCGCCCACTGTGCATTGTGGCCTAAAAGATCCATGAGTTCTGTAAATTCGTCGAGGATGATTTGAGTAGGAGCAGACTTATCGGGCCCCGAATCGGGCTCCAGGCGCCGGACACCAGATGTGCCCGGTTCGCTGGGCTTCTCAAGGGGTGATATCCGTTTCACGGTTGTGGTTTTTATCAGTTGCAGATATGCCGACCTATCATATCCCAAGGGTGTAATCAATTTTAGAGCCGGATATACCAACTCAGTAAATTTACGCTTGCGCGGAGGATCAGATCGTTGCCCACTAAACGAAGCTGCCAAAGGGGGGAATTGTTGGGGGAGTGCTAAAGGGTGAAAAGGGGTACTTGTCTGGCGCTTCACAATTTCATTGTATGATTTGTTTTCAGTACACATCAGCCTCTTTATCTCCATTTGCTGCTGTTGCACCTCACAGCGCACCGCCCCTGCCATATGATTTCCTTGACAATTAACGCACTTGAATATCACTTCTTTACAGTCACTCGTTAAATGCTCCTGCGCACATTGTCCACATCTAGGGCCCCGAGCCCGACAGTGAAGTTGCACATGTCCGTACCTCTGGCACTTCTGACATCGAAGAGGTGAAAAAATGTACAAGCTTACTTCTAAAATAACATTGAAGATGCTGACATGAGTCGGCAAGTTTTGAGTTTCGAAAAAAAAATCACGGTGCCCGTTGCTATTTTTTCTGATTTTCCATCTAAGGTTTTAGTACGAAAAAAACGTTGTAAGCGAACGATAGGTACAGGAGAGTCAATGAAACGCATTAGTTCCTCCTGCGTAAAGGAGGTATCTACCCCCCGAATGAGTCCCACTCGTTGTATACTTGACGATGGAATAAAGGCCATTAGATTTCTATCCTTTAATACCGGATGTTCCAAGAATAAATTGGCATCTCGAAGTGACTTAAATTGAATTTGAAACCGATTGCGCCCTTTTCGATGGATTTCTTGAATTCCTGGGATTTTACGTTCGTAAAACAAACGTCCCAAAGCCATTGGATGCAGATGCCCAATCGCTTGAGGCTCAACGCCTTGAACGAAGACTATATACGGTCCCATATGATTCGGGGAGTAGCGATAGTCACTGGGAGGGGTACGAGGTTGTACAGGGGTTTGGACCACAGGATTAGCCCGAACTTCCGACGTTGTAGTGTTCTCATGTTCATCCACAATATTCATTGATTCAATGTTGGCGTAACCATCAATAATAACCGCAGACGAATTATCCGGTGGGAGGCCTATTTGACCTCCCCCACTCTTCTCCGATATTGCGGCGAAGAATTTCCGAATGTATAGGACTTACATAAATCGTAACCAAGCACAAGGAAATAAAGACGAAAAAACACACTTAAATATGGATAGCAAATCGCACACCACACCGCTCACCGCACACACAAACACCAGACTAAAGCGACGGATATGTTACTGCGTTCACAGCGGACGAGCGATTGCTTTCATCAGCTGATTTGATCGCCAATCGCAGAGAATTACTCGGTTTCCAAGGTAACAAACAACAAAAATTAAGCCATTGGCTATTTTCATTAAATTAATAAAATAAGGCACATCGTGCGAGAATATTTTAGGCTAACGTTTTGACAATATTGCTCATGTATGTGTTAAAGGTGTAATTGAATATATATATACACACATACGGTATAAGTTGCCACTAAAGCGCCGCAAAGCAAAGAATATGTTACATAATCCTTGGCGCCGCATACTTGAACTCAGTGGCGACCAAAGGAGATATATATATATATATGTGTGGAGGAGATATCGTTCATACAAAACACAAAAGAAGAGACCCAAGGACTGAGCCTTGGGGGGCGCCTGCCTTTTTCTGACTCTACGGCTAATACTAACTTATCTGATGAATATAAACACTCGTATCCTTCACGCAGCCCGATTATGTATCTTCACTCCATAACAACCCACCAACATGGTTGCGACAAAATCGTAACCATAGGCATAACAACCCATGGCTAGCGAGGCTACCTTGTTATTACCCGTTTAACATTTGATTGCCGCTGAGCCTGGCTGCGCCACCGTTTGTTGATTATTGTAGCAGGAGCCCCGCGGGGTAAGGATAAGGACACAGTGATGACACAGTGCAAGTTGCACATAAGTCAAGCAGCATTGTGTGCGCTGCCTGTCTTAGAAGCGCAAATAAGAGTCATGTCACCAAAGACAGCTACTGTAGCTGAGTCATATTCTACTCGCGCAACTGTACCTCTCAACGAAGCAGAGTGAAGTGTGGCACAAGTAAACAGAGAATAGTTCCCATCTCGACCGCCGGCAATCAATTCGTGAAAGGGTAATATGACGCTTGTTGAGTTCACATGGCTACAGCCCAGCGCGGATAAAGAAAACGTTTTCCGCATCCACCCCGCGTCCGCACGGCTGTTATCCGCATCCACCTTGCATCCGTACGACTTTTATCATCCGCATCCGCACATTTGTTATCCGAATCTGCTGGCATTACAATACTATTTTAAATTAATTAGATAAAGTATTAAAGCAACACTTATAGACCTTTGGGGAGAAAATCGTTCCCAAGGCAGTCTGAATCGCAAGACAATGTTGACTGAGTAACTGCATGTCAAACAGTGGGTGGCTAATTATAGCACTTTCTTAGTCGTCGGAGGTATCCACGCAGGCAAGCGCAAACTTGGCATAAGTCAACAATAATGGAGGGTATTTCCATGTCTGGCTTCTCTCACTTCTCTATTATACTCATACTATCCAAGAAAAGCAAATAGGGAAATAATATGAAACGTGAATGACGCAGGTCTTAGCAAAAATTAAATTATTTTCAAAAAATCCAGTTCAACATTGTATTCTAAAAACTATCCGCAAATTAACTCTAAACATTATCCACAGCTTATCCGCTATCCGCAATGCCATGCAAACTATATCCGCATGGCGAAAAATGTTGCGGATATCCGCGGGAGTGGTGGTTTTGTAGCGGTTCTATACCCACCGCCACCGCTCCACCGCTGGAATTCCAAGATGGCAATATCTTTCGAAAGAATTATTGGAGGAAGTCATTTCAGGTGTCAAATTACTCGGGGTGAAGTCCCCTTTCCAGTCCACTATTTTTTTTCAAATGTTGTCAAAGGGCCTAACTACACATTTTGAAAATTTTGCCATGGATGACGCGTTTTTCAAATTAAGCTGGTGAGCATAGCTTAACCTAGCCTAACCTAGACAAGCTAACCTAGTCTAGTGGACCTAACCAAACCTCATTGAGGACATGCCAAGGGCCTAAGTGCAAAATTTGGTGGATGGATTGTAACGTGTTTTTCGAGGGGTTTTATGCAACTGGCATAAGTCAGTAGGAAGCCATTCTATATTTATTTACGTGGCAAATTGTTCAGCCAAGAGAATTTTTCATGGTAATTTATTATTATTATTAATTTATTATAATTATTATTAAGGTATTTTCGGAGCATTTTATAAAAATTATTAGCATTCAGATAGGTTTTCTATGTCTTAGAAAACCCTATCCAGCAAATTATTACGAACGACGATATCATAGAAAATTATCTGATTACGGAATTTTACGGAGTTTTTGTCAGTTAGGGTATTTGAGAGAGATGACTCACTGGGAATTCGAGTACACGCTTAATCTTGTCGAGAAGCATGACGCAATCTTGGGTCGCAAGGTCTAGAAAAGACGAATTGTTGGAACGGAACCCTCCCGCCGAGTGTAATGACCCGGAGGAGGAGAAGATCGCGTGGTGGGTCAGCCAATCAGGGGAGACGACGTAAGCTAGTTGGGACTGAAGAGTGGGGAGCCGGCGTGTGGTTATAGCGTTCGACGCGCCGTGAAACAAGGAGTATCTGTGAAATACTTGAGGTGTACGGTCGCAAGTGCGTGTCGCTCCGATGTTCAGTGAAGTTAGCGACGAACTTTTGTAAAACTTGGTTGTACGAGTGTTTGGGTCCGAGGTACGGACCATAGAATTATCTAATCTACCAGAATATCATCAAATTCCGACGGAGATGACGACGTCCAGGAGACTGTGGGAAGCTCACAACATCATCAAGAACGAGGGAAATGCTTTGGCAATTTCCAGTGGTAAGCGCCAATGACGCAGAAATACGCAATCTCTCATTTTCTTTGTTTTACATTTCATATTTCAGTAACTTCATAGCTTGGAAATAAGAGTAAAATCAATTTATCAGACTCCGTTTTCACGTAATTTTCTATCGGTAATATTCAAATCACAACGCTCCAATTTAAATTTTATACTTATTATTATTAATTTTGCTATTCTTGTTTTCTATAATAAATTCATTTCTTTTACAATGCAATCTTTGCTTTCAGTAGGTAGCATTAGATATAGACCAATTCCTTCTCCTGATACAATTGTTTGTTGGGTTAATGATCAAATCATACCACGATCTGAGTGAGTAGAGTCTTGAAGGTGTTCTGCCAGAGCTAGACGTTGTTAAATACAAATTTAGATTTCAACATTGCGTTGAGGTCTTGGCGCCCATTAAAACAACATAGCTTAGGCAAAGGTAAACAGTTACATTTCTCACTCAACAGTTAGGAGCTAGCAAAACGTTTCACTTGTCGCCGACAACTTGGGACTGAAAACCTAATAACATTTGTGGAAGGAGAAGGGTATATATTTCTGTGCCTGTATTTTGGGGGTTATTTGTCTGTATCAGTGTATATCATTATGGGGGATGAGAAAGAAAGACAGATGAGATTACGTAGTGGTCATCAACGGGAGAGTGATGATACGAGCAGTATGTCGAGTGATGGTAGTACCGGGGTAGCGGAGGTAAATCCCGATACTGAAACAGGGAGTGTAGGCGGCCAACCAGAATTAAAAACTTTACTTCTCGAGTTTATGTATCAGAACAAAGTTAGTAGTGATGCCTTAAATGCAAAGTTAGAACAGAATAACGCTAAATTAGAACAAAACAGTAGGGAAAATAAAGAAAGTACAGAAGCTTTAAATGCAAAGTTAGAACAGAATAACGCTAAACTAGAACAAAACAGTAGGGAAAATAAAGAAAGTACAGAAGCTTTAAATGCAAAGTTAGAACAGAATAACGCTAAACTAGAACAAAACAGTAGGGAAAATAAAGAAAGTACAGAAGCTTTAAATGCAAAGTTAGAACAGAATAACGCTAAACTAGAACAAAACAGTAGGGAAAATAAAGAGAGTAATAGGGAATTGAGCGATAGTTTAAACGCCAGATTAGAACAAAACAGTAAGGAAAATAGAGAGAGTACTGAAACTTTAAATGCTAAATTAGAACAAAACAGTAGGGAAATGAGTGACAAATTCGAACTGATTAGAGGTGAGATCAGGGGGGTGATGGAAGAAAAGGCTAAAGAGATTATTGCAGATGTAGACAGAAAATTAGGAAAAGTACAGGAGGAGTTGGAAATTAGAATCAGTACACAGGCTGAAAATTTAAAAGAACTAGTGCAACTGGAAACACAGCAGGTCAAAAAGCAATTGGGGGGAGAAATTGACAAAATTCAGGTAGCTACTAAAGAGGTTAAGGAACAGCTGGGGGGTAGAATTGAGAAAGTCCACTCACAAATAGTTGCAGAAGTAAATGATTTAAGAGAGAGTAATAAAGAGAGCATTAGCAAGATTGAGGAGAAACAAGCAAAGCTATATGATAAAGTAGAAGAATCAGAAGGAAACATTAAATTAACAGTAAACAGTATTGAGAGGAAGGCTGAGGAGAAAATCGCAGAATTAGAATTAAAATTAAAAGCTAGGATCAGGCAAGAAAATAGTCAGAATAGACCAGTTTTTGTGAATAGCACACACAGGGAGGTAGAACTGGGTAAGTTCAGCAATCGACAGGGGTGCCCAATGGAGTTCATGAACACTATAGAAAATAAATTCGGGGAGAGGTTGGAAAATGGTAGTATTGAGTGGTGCCAGGTAGTTGAAATTTTAGAACAAGTGTTTGTGGGGGAAACGAGGAATTGGTTTGCTGTCTACAGAGACAAGTTTACTGATATGAATGATTTTAAAATGAAATTCTGTGAAAAGTTCTGGAATGAGGTTATTCAGTCGCAGCATCGTGAGGGAGTAGTGTGTGGTAAATATAACCCTAAAGGAAGCTCCACCATGACCGAATACTTTTTAGGGCAGGTATTAGTGTGTAAATATCTGGATGGCTTGAAGGAGGAAAGTGATGTGGTAAGGTTGCTACTTAGGCACTTTCCCTATAGGATCAAGGAGGCTGCTTGTATCCAGAATGTAAAGACTATATCACAAGTAGAAAATTTGTTAAGCACATTTGATGCACTAGGGAGAGGGGGTTATGATGACAATTTCAATCGGAACCAGGGTAATAATAATAATAGACCTAATGAAGCCAGGCATCAGGAAGTTCAAGGGAACGGTGGCGAAGGGGCCAATGCTCAAAATAGAAATAATAATAATCAGCTAAATCAGAACAGAGGAAATGGCTATGGTAATCAGTAACAAGGGAGGAACAATGATTACAGGGGAAATCAAGGGAGAAACAATGATTTCAGGGGAAATCAAGGGAGAAATTATAATGACAATAATTACAACCAGAATAGGGGTCAAGGAAGAGGACAGCCTAGTGGTAGTAATATACAGCCAAACAATGACAACACAACTCAGAACAACCAGACCAGTGCAGTAGTAACTAGTACTACGGCCAGCTGTAGCGGTTCTTTAAACGCGAACCAGGCTGCGAAGTAAGGTCAGAATCTCAGTCTGTAGCATGCCCTGTCCATACAATTATACAGGAACCCTATGACCTAAATGTGAGAAATGAATTATTACATGAACTAAATGATGAAGGTATTATTCAGGAAGTGGTTAGTAAGAGCCCCATAGTTAAATTTAACGTGTCCGAGGCGTACACAGATGTTTTAATTGATAGTGGTTGAATGAAGAGTTGCATAAGTAGTGCATTTTATGATAAAATGAAAGAAACTGGAGTAAATTTTGAGGAGATGCCAATTAAAAGCTTTTTTGTTATCACAGCTGTTGGGAAGAGGTCTAAAGTAATTTCTAAGCAAGTTTTAGTAGACATTAAAATTAATAATCATGTAGAGAAGCAGATTTGTCTTGTAATTCCAAATTTAGTATTCAGTGTTATCTTGGGTTCAGAGTGGCTAAGTAGAGTTTCTGGTAACTTATGTTATGATGTAGGGAGTTTGAAATTTAAATGGGGAGATTCTGAAGTAGAAGTAGCGTTCAATGACCATATTCAGAGGAGTAGTATTGTAGGTGTGATTTGTACTTTAAATGAGATATCGCCAGCCGTAGAGCGGGGTTCTCCATGTTTTGTGGGCAGTGTGATTACGAACGGAAGTCTAGAGGACTCGTTACGTGAGGCTGCATTTCAGGGAAATATAGAGGTGGAACAATGTGTTCGGCTCTATGATGTGTTATGGTGTAATAGGAGAGTTTTTGAGGATCGCATTGGTATGGCCAATTGCTATACACATTCATTGAACGTTATTGATAGGTCAGTATTCACAGGACATAGATATCCTGTACCTTTCGCTTATCAGAGTGCAGTTGAGGCACAAATTAACCAGATGCTTGAAGATGGGATTATTGAGCACTCGAACAGTCCATACGTTAATTCTTTGATAACGGTACCCAAGACCGACGGCACTGTTCGTATTTGTTTAGACGCTCGTTTGGTTAACAGTAGAATTAGTTCAGATCAGCTGAAATCTATGTCAATAGAGGAATTAATGCAAACATTTGAGGGGAAGAAGTATTTCACTTGTGTAGATTTGAGTTCCAGTTTTTGGCAAGTGCCACTTATGTACGAAGATAGACCATTTACAGCTTTTAGTCATAAATATAACCTTTATCAATTTTGTAGAACACCTTATGGGTTAAAGAGTAGTTCAGCAGCTTTAATTAGGGCTTTAAACATCGCATTAGGGGATGACACAGGAGAGTTTGTAACCATTTACATAGATGATATGGTAATTAGTTCACGCAGTTTTGAGGAGCATCTACGTCATTTAAATATAGTTTTTCAGAAGTTAGATCAGGCAGGGTTCACTTTGAAGCTGTCTAAGTCGTCATTCTGTCAGTCAGAAGTGACATTTTTAGGTCATAGAGTGTCGAGTAGAGGTGTAACACCAGAAGAAAGTAGGGTTAATAAGATACTTAACGCAGAGGTGCCACAGAATGTTAAACAGTTAAAAACTTACCTGGGAATTTGCAACTTTTTCAGGAGGTTCGTTCTTAAATACTCAGGGTTGGTAGAACCATTCAGGGAATTGCTTAAAAGTGGGACTCGGTGGAGATGGGAGTCCAAGCATGATCAGGCTTTTAGAGCGCTGAAGGAAGGTTTTGAGAAAGCTGTAGTGCTGAAATATCCGTTAAAAGATAAGGAATATGTGGTTATGACAGATGCTTCACATATAGGCATTGCTGGAGTATTATGTCAGAAAGATGATGAGGGTAATCTGTGCATTGTATCTTTAGCCTCGCGAGGACTGACTGCAGCAGAGAAAAGATACACGATTACTGAGTTAGAGCTTTTAGGTATTGTTTTCAGTTTAGGGAAATTTAGAATGTATTTAGTAGGGGGGAAATTTGAGATCCACACAGATCACCATGCATTACTGTATATGAGGACTTGTAAACTCAGTTCTAACAGAGTTAGTAGGTGGATTCTTGCTCTGCAGGAATACGAATTCACAGTAAAATATATTAAAGGTAAAGATAACATTCTTGCAGACATGCTATCGAGGGACACTAATTTATGTAGGGATTATCCTGTGGTTAAAGCAGAGGACGGTATTTTAATATGTGCATGTGTGGACAGTAGCAACAGGGCATCGTTACAGACACTGAGAAATATGCTAGTGGAGCAACGTGATGACGTTAAGTTTAAGGGAGCCACTTGCAAGGTTGGAAGCAGGTGACGCAGTAACATTTATAGTTTCCAAACGTATTGGGAAAACAGCATATGTGCTGGAGAATAGTGAGGGAAACAGATTATACGGAACGTATAATATACATAGTCTACGAAAATATGTGTTATAAAGTGAGTGTGTTTAGCTGGCGAGCCAGCCTATCAAATGAGTAAGTGTGGTGTCTGGTGCGTGGAAGATCTGGTCTTCCAGGCAGGCGTATCAGAAGTCACACAGGGGGGTAGTATGTAAGTAAATGAGAGTTTTTAAGGTACAGGGAAATATGACGGGATTGTCGGATGCTCTTGAGCACTAAAATGTCTCGATACACCAAGGCCAGAATTTGGTAGCGCTGGTGAATTCCCATTTATCTCCAAGAGATGGGGGAGCGCTTGAATAGGGCTTGTTAGCTTAAGGCGTCCACGAGATAAAAGATGGGCCATCAGAATGCGAGACAGTCCTTCATGAAACTCATACATATCAGCACACGTGATTTCTGTTTACGGCCTCGCCATGTAAGATTTGTAAGTGTGTAATTTAAGATAATCTGTACAATGGTATTATTTGTGTGAGGAGAAATGGTCTGTGTTGAGAGCTAGTATTAAGTAGAATATGGTTAACGGGAACTTAACAAGACAGGGCGATTACGGCACAGAAATATTTGGTGTTATATGTAATGCGCATTTACTGTTTTTTTTTCAGAAGTCAATATTAATTTAATCTACTTCAAAGAGAGATTAAGTATTATGGTCACGAGGCGCTGCCACAATAGTGTGATCGTGTGCTGAGTGATAAGTGGAATTAAATGTCACCATAAGGAGGGGACCTCCAGTGAAATTAGGAAGTTCTATGGTGATATTAATATATCAGAACACCTTCAATACGTGTGGTATGACATCATAAATACATAGTGCTCACACATTAATTATGTCTATTTCTCCAACATAGAGAAATTTGAGAGGCGGAAATATCCGTGGAACACTATTCCATATGTAAAACATTGGACTGGTTGCAAAGTGCAATCCATTGTGACAACAAACTTTGACGCAAAGTGCGTGAAGAAAAAATATGAGTGTATATATCTGTAATTTAGGGTGATTTCATTTATGTAATATGTATTTTGGATGGGGTTTATTAACGGGTCTGGGATAATCGGATAATGGACCGTCGTCACGGTAAATCATCCGATGATCCGAGGCGAATATGTAACGTGTTTTTCGAGGGGTTTTATGCAACTGGCATAAGTCAGTAGGAAGCCATTCTATATTTATTTACGCGGCAAATTGTTCAGCCAAGAGAATTTTTCATGGTAATTTATTATTATTATTAATTTATTATAATTATTATTAAGGTATTTTCGGAGCATTTTATAAAAATTATTAGCATTCAGATAGGTTTTCTATGTCTTAGAAAACCCTATCCAGCAAATTATTACGAACGACGATATCATAGAAAATTATCTGATTACGGAATTTTACGGAGTTTTTGTCAGTTAGGGTATTTGAGAGAGATGACTCACTGGGAATTCGAGTACACGCTTAATCTTGTCGAGAAGCATGACGCAATCTTGGGTCGCAAGGTCTAGAAAAGACGAATTGTTGGAACGGAACCCTCCCGCCGAGTGTAATGACCCGGAGGAGGAGAAGATCGCGTGGTGGGTCAGCCAATCAGGGGAGACGACGTAAGCTAGTTGGGACTGAAGAGTGGGGAGCCGGCGTGTGGTTATAGCGTTCGACGCGCCGTGAAACAAGGAGTATCTGTGAAATACTTGAGGTGTACGGTCGCAAGTGCGTGTCGCTCCGATGTTCAGTGAAGTTAGCGACGAACTTTTGTAAAACTTGGTTGTACGAGTGTTTGGGTCCGAGGTACGGACCATAGAATTATCTAATCTACCAGAATATCATCAAATTCCGACGGAGATGACGACGTCCAGGAGACTGTGGGAAGCTCACAACATCATCAAGAACGAGGGAAATGCTTTGGCAATTTCCAGTGGTAAGCGCCAATGACGCAGAAATACGCAATCTCTCATTTTCTTTGTTTTACATTTCATATTTCAGTAACTTCATAGCTTGGAAATAAGAGTAAAATCAATTTATCAGACTCCGTTTTCACGTAATTTTCTATCGGTAATATTCAAATCACAACGCTCCAATTTAAATTTTATACTTATTATTATTAATTTTGCTATTCTTGTTTTCTATAATAAATTCATTTCTTTTACAATGCAATCTTTGCTTTCAGTAGGTAGCATTAGATATAGACCAATTCCTTCTCCTGATACAATTTTTTGTTGGGTTAATGATCAAATCATACCACGATCTGAGTGAGTAGAGTCTTGAAGGTGTTCTGCCAGAGCTAGACGTTGTTAAATACAAATTTAGATTTCAACATTGCGTTGAGGTCTTGGCGCCCATTAAAACAACATAGCTTAGGCAAAGGTAAACAGTTACATTTCTCACTCAACAGTTAGGAGCTAGCAAAACGTTTCAGGATGTGCTTTAGTGCTAGGGTTAATGAACACAGTCAAGTACATGGGGCGCATGCAACTTGAGGATAGGCCAAGGGGCTAACTTGGTGGATGGGTGTGTTCTAACGTGTCATTTGTAGTTGAAAGAGGATAATGCATGTTCTTAAGATGTTAAAAACTCAGGAGATTGTACGTGCAGTAAGCTGACTTCTTATTTCCGGTGTCATATTGCTGACATGGCAGAGAGCGCACAGTTATGTTGCTATGACTAACGCTGCAGTAATTTAAAACCGCAGGTGTTCATTAGGACAATGGGTGATGATCATGGAAAGTCAGCAGTCATTGGATATAACACAGGTGTTCCTATTGCTCTTTGGACTGGCAGGTGTACGGGGAAAGGAATTGCAATTATCTGCAAAAAACACTGCTGACACGAGCGATGTAAGCCTATATAAGAGAGGTGTCATATAATTATTTCCCTACTGTCTGTCTTTATTACTCGCTACGAGTGAACAGTGCTCTATTACTGCTCGACATTTGCAAAAGCCTTTCGGTGGAAAATCATTAAATTATTTTGCAAGGTAAGTACTTATTATTAATGGATTGCAGTCTTTTATTACTAATTGATGTTGAAGTTATGGATTGGAATGTATTTATTGATTGATTTATTTATTTATTTTGTTTACAGATAATTGACGTACCTGTAGGTTAGCAGATTCCCGTCCCTAGTTCAGTCAGTGGCAGCAGTTGATAAATTATTAAAGGTAAGTACCCCCTCTAATAACTTTTAGAAAGCTAGAGCGATATTTTCCAATGTTCACCGCTAGGTGTCAGTGACAATGGTATATTTGATAGTCAAAGTTGAAACTACTTCACCATGGTGTGTGAAGCTAAATTTGTAGGTTAGATTTGATTACCGCTCTATTAAGTCTGAACGTTCACTGCTAGGTGTCAGTGACAATGGTATATATGATAGCCAAAGGTGGAACTACTTGACCATGGTGTGTGAAGTTAAATTTGTAGGTTAGGTTTGATTACCGCTCTATTAAGTCTGAACGTTCACTGCTAGGTGTCAGTGACAATGGTATATTTGATAGCCAAAGTTGGAACTACTTGTCCCGTGGCTTATGATCGCGAGATTAACGGTCACGTTAAACTACAAGCTTCCTTCCTTTCCTTGGAACTATTTGACCATGGTGTATGTGAAGCTAAATTTGTAGGATATATTTGATTACTGCTCTATTATGTCTGAACGTTCGCTGCTAGGTGTCAGTGACAATGATATATTTGATAGCCAAAGTTGGAACTACTTGACCATGGTGTGTGAAGCTAAATTTGTAGGTTAGGTTTGATTACCGCTCTATTAAGTCCGAACGTTCGCTGCTAGGTGTCAGTGACAATGGTATATTTGATAGTCAAAGTTGGAACTACTTGACCATGGTGTTTGAAGCTAAGTTTGTAGGTTAGATTTGATTACAGCTCTATTAAGTCCAAACGTTCGCTGCTAGGTGTCAGTGACAATGGTATATTTGATAGCCAAAGTTGGAACTACTTGACCATGGTGTGTGAAGCTAGATTTGTAGGTTAGATTTGATTACCGCTCTATTGAGTCCGAACGTTCGCTGCTAGGTGTCAGTGACAATGGTATATTCAATAGTGAAAGTTGGAACTACTTGACCATGGTGTGTGAAGCTAAATGTGTAGGTTAGATTTGATTACCGCTCTATTAAGTCCGAACGTTCGCTGCTAGGTGTCAGTGACAATGGTATATTTGATAGCCAATGTTGGAACTACTTGACCATTGTGTGTGAAGCTAAATTTTTAGGATATATTTGATTACTGGTCTATTAAGTCTGAACGTTCGCTGCTAGGTGTCAGTGACAATGCTATATTTGATAGCCAAAGTTGGAATTACTTGACCATGGTGTGTAAAGCTAAATTTGTAGGTTAGGTTTGATTACCGCTCTATTAAGTCTGAACGTTCGCTGCTAGGTGTTAGTGACAATGGTATATTTGATAGTCTAAGTTGGAACTACGTGACCATGGTGTGTGAAGCTAAATTTGTAGGTTAGATTTGATTACTGCTCTATTAAGTCCGAACTTTCGCTGCTAGGTGTCAGTGACAATGGTATATTTGATAGCCAAAGTTGGAACTACTTGACCATGGTGTGTGAAGCTAAATTTGTAGGATAGATTTGATTACTGCTCTATTAAGTCTGAACGTTCGCTGCTAGGTGTCAGTGACAATGCTATATTTGATAGCCAAAGTTGGAATTACTTGACCATGGTGTGTGAAGCTAAATTTGTAGGTTAGGTTTGATTACCGCTCTATTAAGTCTGAACATTCGCTGCTAGGTGTCAGTGACAATGGTATATTTGATAGTCAAAGTTGGAACTACTTGACCATGGTGTGTGAAGCTAAATTTGTAAGTTAGATTTGATTACTGCTCTATTAAGTCTGAACGTTCGTTGCTAGGTGTCAGTGACAATGCTATATTTGATGGTCAAAGTTGGAACTACTTGACCAAGGTGTTTGAAGCTAAATTTGTAGGTTAGATTTGATTACCGCTCTATTAAGTCCGAACGTTCGCTGCTAGGTGTCTGTGAAAATGGTATATTTGATAGCCAAAGTTGGAATTACTTGACCATGGTGTGTAAAGATAAATTTGTAGGTTAGATTTGATTACCGCTCTATTAAGTCCAATCGTTCGCTGCTAGGTGTCAGTGATAATGGTATACTGTATTTGATAGCCAAAGTTGGAACCACTTGAAATTAGGTTTGTTGAGAGTCCACAGACGTTCAATTAGTTAGTTAGTTATTGTTGTTTTAAGGGGCGGAACTATGAGGTCATTTGCCCCTGACGTTCAATTAAAATACCCTGCTATGACCATTGGCTGTAATGTAATTAATATATTTATATTCTACTTTGCTTTATGTTTTTATTAATATTTATGATTTCTTTGTTTTATAGGGAATTTGGAAAGTAATCATCATGTTCAAGTGTGGTGAATGTAAAAAAACAGCTTTCAAGACCTGACAGCCTTCAACGACATGAAAGTACTAAGCATAATCTTAAACTGTTTGTGTGCAGTTATTGTGCTATGACATTTAACAGACACGACATTCTTACACGACATGTAAATTTAAAGCATGTCAGTTCAGCACCTTTTTTCATGTTCAGTTTGTGAACTTGGTTTTTCTACTGTAAAGCGATATCAATCCCACATGGTTGAAGTGCATGGAGAACAACAGGAATTAAGAACTGAAATACCATCAACTAGCATGGAACCATTAAACGAATGTAATGCTCAAAAGTGTAAACGTTATCAAAATTGTAAAAATAGTTGTACAACAAAAGCAATGAAAAATAGTGAACCTTCGCTAACACATTGTGATGTATGTAATATTGATGTACCTTCTTCATTCATTCATGGACATTTAAGAAGTATTAATCATAAAAACAACGCTTGTCATGAAAAATATTCTGCAAATATTCAACAAATTGGTAGTGCGTTTAAAAGTCGAATTGCTAGTTACAGACTTCATAGTGAAGAAAAAACTCAAAGTATTGAATCATTTTTTTAATGTTCAACCTAGTTTATTTGGCTTGGTAGATAATGTTTTAGTAGAGCATAAAACATTGAAAATGAATTTTGAACTCTTTGGACTCTATGTAAAAACTGGGAGTGAAGGTGAAATTACGGATATCAAATCCTTTAATACAAAAACATAATTGTTAGTGAATCAACTATTATCAGTGATATGTACCAAGATATTGCAAGTGCTATCATTGTGAAGAGTGAAGAGTTCCAGGAAAGGGAGTCAGGCTGGGCGTTGGTTGAAGTACTTTATTTAGAAACCAACATAAATAAATATAATCCCCTTCGAGCATCATCATACATTGATTTACCTGTATGGATAAAACGGAAGAAAGTTTGTGTAAACGTTTTGAATAGTGATCAAACATGTTATGCGTGGGCTGTAACCTCAGCTCTCTATTCAGCTGTTGAGCATATGGATAGATCATCATCCTATCCTCACTATTCCTCGTGTTAGATATAGACGAAATTGAATTTCCTTTTGAAATAAAAGACATTAAACGATTTGAAGAGTTGAACAATGTAAGTATTAATGTGTATGGATTTGAAAACAAGAGTATAGTAGGTCCTGTATATTATACTCAGGAAAAAAGGATGTTCATGTAAATTTACTATACATAACTAAAGGTGAAAATTCCCACTATTGTCGGTAGTCAGCTATCAAAATACGAAGGTAAGAAGTGGTTGTGTGATGGCTGTTTGCTATATTTTAAGAAAGAGGACCAACTAATTCAACATCAAAAATGGGGATGTAATCATGTTCGTACGGTATTACCTACTCCTAAAAATAACATTCTGAAATTTAAGGACTTTGAGAAACAGCTTCGAGTACCATTTGTTATATATGCTGACTTTGAGGCTTTGCTAAAACCATTTAATACATGTTCATCGAATCCAACCAAACCTTTTACCAACACTACTCACATTCATGAGCCTTTTAGCTTTGCATATTATATTAAATGTAGTTATGATGACTCGTTAAATAAATTTGAGCTCTATAGAGGACCTGACGCTCCTCAAGTTTTTATGGAAAGACTTGAAAAAGATACAATCCGTATATCCTCTATTTTAAATACTATCATTCCAATGGAACCACTAACTTCATCAGAGCAAATGAGTTTTGAAACTGAAACTAATTGTTTTATATGTGGTGTATATAATACAGATAATGTCCGCAATCATGACCATTTAACAGGAAAATATCGTGGTGCTGCTCACCAAGAATGTAATTTAAAGTATAGAGTAACTAAATTCATTCCAGTCATTCTACATAATGGTAGCAAATACGATAACCACTTTATCGTTAAAGAATTTGGAGCTTCAGATGAGAAAATTGATATGATTGCCCTTAATAAGGAACAATACATATCGTTCACAAAATACATCAAAACTGACAATAAGAAAACCAAAAAACTGCGATTTTTAGATTCATTCCACTTTATGCCAAGTAGTCTTGATAATCTTGCTAGTAATTTAAAATCACATCAGTTTCGTGAAATTCAACGTGTCTTTCCTAAAGAAGATGATTTTAATTTGATTCGTCAAAAGGGATATTCCCTTATGAATATATTAACTGTGTGGAACGTCTTGAGGAGTGTTCTTTACCACCGAAAGATGCATTTTACAGTTCCTTAAACACAAGTCATATCAGTGATCAGGAATATTTACACGCACAACGTGTATGGACACAGTTTGACATTCAAACTTTAGGAGAATTTTCTGACATATACTTGAAGACAGATGTGTTGTTATTAGCAGATGTTTTTGAAAATTTCCGGAATGTTTGTATGAAAACTTATGACCTTGATCCTTGTCAGTATTTTACTGCTCCTGGGTTAACTTTCAGTTCAATGTTGAAAAAAAAAAGTAAATTTAGAATTGATGACTGATATAGATATGATTAATTTTATAAAATCATCAATTCGAGGTGGATTAAGCCAATGTAGTGGACGGTATTCTAAAGCGAATAATAAATAAATGCCTAGTTATAACCCTGGTAAAGAGTCAAAGTATATTGTCTACCTCGATGCAAATAACCAATATGGTTGGGCTATGAGTCAATATCTACCACTGAAAGATTTTCGCTGGCTGACACAACCTGAAATTGATGTTTTCCATGTTGACACTCTTAATGATAACGATGAAAAAATATATATTTTAGAGGTAAATCTTGAGTACCCTAAAGAGCTACATGATGAACATAATGATTTACCATTTTGTCCTGAGAATATGAAACCCCCATACATCACATCACGAACGAAAATGTTAATTGCTAATGTGAATGATAAATGTAAATATGTAATACATTAACAAAACTTGAAACAGTGTCTACAGCATGGATTGAAATTAACTAAAATTCATCGCGTATTACAATTTCATCAGTCAGCATGGCTCAAACCATATATTGATCTGAACAATAATTTAAGAACACTGTCAACAAATGCCTTTGAAAAAGATTTGTATAAACTCATTAATAATAGTGTTTTTGGAAAGACTATGGAGAATGTTGATAAGCGAGTTGATGTAAAGCTGATAACAAAGTGGGAGCTGTTCAAGTATTCATGAGGATTTAGTTGTAATACAAATGAATAGCCTTAAAGTAACTTACAACAAACCCATATATGTGAGTTATGCCATTCTGGAATTGTCAAAAACGCTTATGTATGAATTTCACTATGATTATGTTAAGAAAAACTATCATGATAATGCTAAATTACTCTATACATACACAGATTCATTTATTATGAGTTTAAAACTAATGATTTTATGATGATATCAAAACTGAGCTAAATAGGTTCGATACAAGTGACTATCCTAAGGATAATATTTACCATTTACCTCTAGTAAACAAAAAGGTTCTTGGAAATTTTAAGGATGAATGTGCTGGTGTTGTTATAGACACATTTGTAGGCACAAAATCTAAATCATATAGTTATATGACGATTAATGATGTAGTGATAAAAAATTAAAAGGAGTAAAAAAGAATGTTGTTAGTAAGGAGTTAGATATAAGTGATTATAAAATTGTATAGTCAGTAACCCACCTATATTATATAAGAAAATGTGTGTTTTTAGAAGCAGAAATCATCAGCTACATACTAATTTGTTGAACAAAGTTGCTTTAAGCAATGAAGACAACAAGCGTTTCATTATACCCAACACATTTGATACACTTGCTTGGGGAAACAGTCGCATTGACGACTATTACTTTACATAAGTCTAATGTTCACCATATTGTATTGTTTGTAGTATGTTTATATTGTAATATATTTGTAAAAATTGTAAATATAATGTATAATGTTAGACTACTGTAGTTTAGTGAAAAGATAATGAGTAATACATTTTGATGTAAAATTTTGCTTTTTATATTATAGAAAAAATTATTTAAAAATGTACAGAATGAGGAAACCAAACAAGGGGAATGTAAATAAAATGTACTATTATAAAAATGTATATATGGGTTGACTGTACATAAAAATACATTATCTTGCATTACTTTATTTTATTATATATATATAAAAATTTAGGAAGAGACCTCTGGAGTTCTATGGACACATATATAGGATGGATGAGAACAGACTCACTAAGAAGATTTTCAATATCGTGAATGCAAGTAAATTAAAGACCAGTTGGATAAAAGAAGTGCATGAAGACATGGAATTACTTAAAATATCTGAAGACGACATTAAGGACAGAGAACAATTTAGAAATAAAATCAGAGACACGAAAATTGTACAAGTTTCAAGGAAAGAGACATCAGGGGAAAAATGGGCAGAGGAAAGGAAGAAAAAGCACAGTGAACTAATGAAGAGGTTTGCAATCACAGTCAATAGTTCTTCATATGTCAAGATAGCTTTGCCTAAAACACGCCTTAATAATTTCTTGACCATTTGCGCAATACGTTCCCAGAATCCACCCCACCAAGGGGCCGAAGGAGGACTAAATTTCCACTTGATTCTATTAACTGATACTTCCGCACGCAATTTTTTTCCAGCAATGAAGCCAAACAAATTGTTGGTGCCAACAAAGTTTGTCCCGTTGTCACTATAAATCACACGAGGCCTTCCTCGTCGGGCTATGAAACGCCTAAGAGCTAACAGAAACCCTGCAGTGGATAAAGTCATGACTAATTCAAAATGGACCGCTCTCACTACGGCACATGTAAAAATCACAATCCAAGCCTTGTTCTTGCATTTTAAGTGTAGCGGTCCAGCAAGGTCCACTCCCACTACCTCAAATACACCTGCATCTCTCACACGATCTTCTGGAAGGGCTGGCGTTTCCGGAATTGTCTTTTCCATTTCGAATCTCCTGCACTGGGCACACTTCCTGATGACTTTGCGAATGGTTCTTCTTCCCTTTGGTATCCAGTAGTGCTCCCTGAGTATAGCGAGTAAAATCTGAACACCGGCATAAGAGGCTCTCAAAAGATGATCTCTGACTATCATCTCAGTCAAAGGGTGCTTTGATGGCAATAACATCGGCGCACGGAAATCATATTCATCCTTTCTCTTGGTAATTTTTGTCTTAATCCTGAAGAGACCCATCTGGTCTTTAAAAAAACAGAATGTTTTCTGGTTGTCCCTTTCAGTAAATTTTCTTCCTGAACTAATTTCAGCAGTCGTTTCTCTGCCATTGAAATTTCGAGACAATCTAATTCTGAAGCAACATTTTTCACTACGTCCTTCCTGGCATTGTTGACGAACCGTAATATCCAGGCCACCATTCTGACGATTCTTGAGTACTTGGAAAAATGCCTCAAATACCAGTGTTTTTCCTGGGAGACAAGCATGGTATTGGTAACATGGCCTTTTCTTCTTTCTTCATCGACCTCCTCTTGATTAACTTTTACAATGCGCGTTGGCCAGCTGTTTTCTTCCAACTTGACCCAAGCGGTTCCCTCCGACCAATGAGAAAAAATCAGCTGCAACGTAGAGCAACCTCTCAAAGGTAGATCGGCTGGGTTGTCCGTCCCTGGTAGATGAAACCACTTTGGGTTAGTTAATGTTATAATTTATTTCACTCGGTTAGTAACGAACACTCCCCAAGCTTCCTCTCTTCAAATCCAACATAAAACAGAAGACGAGTCACTCCAGTAGTACTCCGGGACGTCCGTTAGATTCAAGCTTTCCTTCACTGTAAAGGCAAGACGTCAGCCTATAGTGCAAGCTAATAGCTCCAGTCTCGGTATCGTCACCTTCTTGAGTGGTGCTACCCTGGATTTTGCTGCGACCAGTTGCACTTCAAATTCTTTCCCACGACTGATCTCAAGAAAATAACAACCGCATAAGCCACTTGACTGGCATCACAAAATACATGCATACCCCAAGAGGATCTGTCCTCACAATTAGAAAATCTTCTAGGCACTATAATCTCAGCAATAGAGGACAGTTCATGTAACCATTTATTGAATTTGCTTTGGGCGTCTTCACTCAGTGGACTATCCCAACTTATTTTCTCTCTCCAACTTTCCTGAAGCAAACCCTTTGGCACAATGGAAACCGGACAAGTAAATCCCATTGGATCAAAGATACTTTGAGCTACCGACAAAACTGTCCTCCTTGTGAGAACATCAGATTCATTTAATTTTGCTACTTTACAAGCCAAAGTATCAGCTACTGGGTCCCACCACAAACCCAAAACGGGTGTCACTTTGGGAACCTCATCCTCCAGACTCACTCTGGTGTGCTCCCATCCTCGGAGGTCAAATTTTCCTTGCGACAGTAACTCCCTAGACTCGTCCACAAATTGTTTGAGTTCTTCCTCTGTGTTCAAGGAAGTGACGCAACTGTCTACATATAGTGAGGTTCTTAGTTTATCTGCTGTCTCAGTGAAGCATGTACTATTTTTCAGATGACTGTCCAATACGGCTCCAAGTAGAAATGGACTGCAGCTCACTTCGAAAACGACCCGTTTGTGGCGGTATATTTTAAGAGTCCCCTCGGTTAAGTTCTCCCACCACAGGAATTTCAGAAATTTTCGATCATTCTCAGAGACTGAAATTTGAAGAAAAGCCTTCTTAATGTCTGCGATCACACCTATCCTGTTTAAACGGAACCGGTTCAAAATAGAAGGAATTACTTCCAACAAATTAGGACCCTTTTCCAGACAGTCATTGAGTGAAAGTCCTCCTTTCGATTTACATGAAGCATCAAACACCGGCCTCACCGCTGTACTCGATCCTTCCTTGAAAACTCCTCGGTGTGGTAAATAATACCCAACATCCTGAGAGCCCTCCTGACCAATTTCTTCGATTATCCCTTCCTGTTCCCAGTCCTGAAGCACCTGCTGGTACTTCTCAAATTTGTCTTCCTTGATCAAACGGTGTGTTACAGAAACCAGTCTTTTTAACGCAACTTCCTTGTTGCCTGACAATAACTGCTGATCTTCTTTCCACGGAAGTGCGACTATACCTTCCTTCCTCATTGACCTTAACATTTTCTTGGAATTGTTTCAATGTTGCAATTTTAATTTCCTTCTTCGATAGTGTTTCAGCAGGATCACCAATTCCAATGGTTTCCAGGTTCCATAGCTCACCCAAAGAAGCAGTTCTCACAAACAGAGAGTTCACCATGGACACGGCGCTATCGTTTTCAGTTGTCTTCCAAAGATGACCCATCACTGTCCAACCAAATGTAGTCCTAACAGCAACCAATCCAGACTTCAACTTGATTGTGTCCCCAGTCAATAAACTACCCACAGTGTCTGCGCCGATTAGTAGTCCAATCTCCGATGGCTCTGGGCCAAAATCAGAGAGCCAGATTTTCTTTTCTCTGATCTCATCCATCCAAGGGCCCCGGTTTAACCGTGGGATTACACCACAAATTTCCTTTTGTCCCAACACCTTTATTTTTCGAGAAATTGAATGATGTAGGTCGTCAATATCTATATCATATAGGTTATGATCATTGGCACTGATTGAAGCACCCCCAAAAAGCCTGTGTTCATTTTTTTCAGTCTTTGATGGAATATACCCCATTTCCACAGCAATCTTCTCTTACAGATAGGATCTCTGCGAGCCTGTATCTAACAACGCCCGTACAGTTTTTTCTCTCCCTTGATGAACCAACCTAACTACAAGAGTTTGCAGCAGTACTTCTGAAACATCACTAGTTTATGTAATAAGGGTTGTAGTTGGGACACCAGGCAATTTTGAGCCCCTTTCCTGGTGCTTCTCCTCACCTTTATAATCCCCCCTATTTACATCTAATTTTGGGCACATAATAGCTTCATGTTTACTACAGCACACAAGACACTTCAGTTTCGTAATACAATTTGCAGCCCTATGTCCAACCTTCAGACACAAAAAACAAGCCTTGTTTTCAGACAGCATTTTACGTTTGTCCCCTAAGTCATTTCTTGAGCAAGATAACACCCCTTACTGTTATGTGTTTTTCTACAGAAGACATACGTTAAACTGTTTCCTTCACCTTTACCAGCAAAGAGAACACTAGCAGTTGCTAAACTACTCTCTTTCCATTCTTTAACTTTAGCACTCCTTGATTCACTAGAAACTCCAAAACCAGCTTGTGCAAATGTAATCCTCTCTTCACTCTCTACTACACCCTTCAGAAAACCAAGTAATGCAGTCAATTTGTCGGCATGCCCATAGTCTTGATCCCTCATAGCCGTTGACGAACTCCTCATCCACACACGTAACACTTCCTCAGGCAAGCAAGATTCTACTAGAGGGAAAAGCATTGACCCGTATTTATCTCGGGTAACACCTATAAACTCCAGAGCTCTCAGATGTGCTTCCAACTTGTCATATAGACTAGCAAGTTGAGTCTTCTTCCTTGTTTGAGAAACATATTTCACTACAAGACTTATGAGTTCCCTTACATAGAACTCAGTCAATAAATCCACCCTTCCAAATCTACCCTGAAGAGATGCCACTGCTTTAGGGTAATTTTCAGCAGTAGGTGGGAAACTGGCAACTAATTCTCTAGCGCGACTATCAACTTTCGTGGATTGGATCAAGTATTGGAATTTGTCTTCGTCCTCAATTTCAGAGTCCTCATGAATGCGCCGAAATTGTCCCCAAAATTCCAACCAATTTTTAATCTCCCCATCGAATTTCATGAGTTCTATTTCAGGTAGTTTCAACTGCCTTTTGGTTTTATTCCTGAGGGGGTATTGTGAATGAAAAATGTAAATATGTTAGAGGGCGTAGGACGGAAAGAAGGAAGAGTTATAATGTCTTTGTAGTTTGTATTCTTTGAACATATTTTGTATTCTTGTGATCATACGAGTCTAATAATGGATATGTATAATAATCAAGTGTAGTTTCATGTTTTCTTCCCGTCATTGCTCCGTATCAGTGTATATCAACTAGCACGGTATAAACTGGTGACCCCGACGCGACGTGATGTGATCTCGTGAAAATGAGTAACGAAGAACAAACACCAGTAAGTGTCACGCCGACATCCGAAACCGAACTTGAAGTCGACAAGGTAAGCGTCAAATTACCTCCTTTTTGGGTCGAAAAGCCAGAGATCTGGTTTTGCCAAGCGGAAGCGCAAATTTTTATCACCGGGATAACTACTGAGGCAACTAAATTCAACTACCTTCTTGCCCAGTTGGAGTCGAAATTTGTCGAGAATATTTGGGATCTGGTGACAAGTGCAGAAGTTAATAAATATTCCCTTGCAAAAGATAGACTGTTAACTTTATTTATGGAAAGCGAAGAACGGCAAATAAAGAAGCTAGTAAGCGAGCTCGAGCTTGGTGATATGAAACCAAGTCAATTACTTAGGAAAATGAAAGGTTATGGTGGAACGAATGTTTCAGATAACATTTTTAAAACTCTTTGTCTTGATAAATTACCCAGCAATATTAGGAGTATACTAAGTATTTCTGACGAGAATGTTGAAAAAATGGCCCAGATGGCTGACCGTATGTTTGAGATGCGAGCTGTTGATGAGGTGCAAACTATCCATGCACAATCAGTATCATTTACTTCCACACTTTCTGTTCAAGAACTCTTGTTGAGAATAGAAGAATTAGAAAGGGAGGTTAGACGAAGCAGAAGTCACAGTAGGCATAGATCTCGCAATAGAAGTAAAAGTAGGCCTAAATTTGATAAAAATGGCAAATACTGTTACTATCACTACCGGTTTGGGAACCATTGCAAACCAGAAAAATGTGTGCCACCTTGCCAGTGGAAAAATCAGGTAAACTAGATGAGGCGGACACAATAGCGGCTAATTGTTCCGCCACAGAAGGAATAACAGGCCGTCAATCTCGTTTGTTTATTAAAGATTCAGGACAACGTTTGCTGGTTGACAGTGGTGCAGATATCTCTGTTATACCAGTTAATCAGAATAAGAGAAGTGAAACATCAGATTTTAAACTATATGCCGCTAATGGTTCAACAATCCACACGTATGGCTCAAATATATTGAATGTGAACCTAGGCTTAAAGCGTTGCTTTGAATGGACATTCATTGTCGCCGATGTATCAAAGGGCATATTGGGAGCTGATTTCCTGCGTCACTTTGGTTTATTAATTGATCTGAAAAACAAACGACTGATAGATAGCAACACTAAGCTAGATGTTCCTGCAGATGTAGCTATCATTGACCTCAGGGAGTCAGTAAGTTCACTCCATGCAACATGCAGGTTTTCTAAGCTCTTAGAACAATTCCCTGAATTGACAAAGACTTCTGTTACATCGAAAGAAGTCAAACATGATGTCCAACACTACATAACAACTTCCAGTGGCCCACCAGTTTTCTGCAAGCCACGCAGGCTGGATCCTCATAAACTACGTATTGCAAAACAAGAATTTCAGTTTATGTTAAATAACAATATAATTCAACATTCTAAATAGCAATGGGCCAGCCCTCAGCACTTGGTAACCAAATCTAATTGCCAATGACGTGTCTGTGGGGATAATCGACGTCTCAATGACCGCACCCTTCCAGACCGTTATCCAATTCCACGTGCCGATGATGTTAACCTTATCCTTCAAGACAAGATAATTTTTTCAAAGCGAGATCTCATGAAGGCATATTATCAAATTCCATTAGCGGAAGAAGATAAACAAAATTCGGCCATAATCACCCCGTTTGGCTTGTACCAATTCAATTTTATGCCATTTTGATTAAGAAACGCACCCAGTACCTTTCAGAGATTCATTAAAGAAGTACTGCGGGCACTTGCCTTTTGTTTTGCATATTTAGATGACATATTAATAGCATCTACTTCAGAAAAGGAACACATTGATCGCATAATGACTCTGTTCGAACGGCTCCATAAATATGGTGTCAAAATTAACGTTGGAAAATCGGTATTTGGAGTAAAAGAAGTCACCTTCTTGGGTTATCTTATAACACCGGAAGGAACTAAACCAGACCCTGACAGAGTAGCAACAATTTTTAACGCAAAACGTCCAGTGACAGTGCGACAACTGCGAGCATTCCTTGGCAGCGTCAAATTTTATCGTCGACATGTAGGGTATGCTGCTGAAAATCAAGCTCTTTTGAATGAGTTCCTGAAGGGAACCAAGAAGAATGATGGCCAATTGACTGGACGCCAGAAGCAATACAGCAATTTGAGAAGTGTAAGGAGGACCTTGCACTAGCAGCCCTTCTAACGTATACTAGCATGGATCATGAAATTGCGTTGTTCGCGGATGCATCAGATTTTGCGGTAGGAGGAGCACTACAGCAAAGGAAGGATGGAGAATGGAAACCAATAGGATTCTATTCAAAGAAGATTTCCAATGCTCAGAGGAATTATTCTACCTATGACCGGGAACTTCTTAGTATCTAGCTAGGAATAAAGTATTTCAGATACCTACTGGAAGGAAGAACTTTTGCAATCTACACAGACCATGCTTCATTAACGGTTGCCTTTTTCTCGACGTCCAAATTGTATCCCGTAATGCTCGGCGTGTCTGACGTATGAGCGGTATCTGGGCCCATAACCTGTTGTAATTCCTGTGCTCCGAGCAGGGATGAATGATCAAGTCATTGACAATATGTATGACGACCTTTTACATATCAAAAATTAAACAGCAAGTATAATCAAAAAGCGCCTGGCAAACAAAGATATAATACAATAATGGTTTACACTCTCAGTTACAAACTTCTTCTATTATTATGAACATTTTGTAAACTTAAGGTGTGCTCCCATACAACATATAACCTCATTCAAATACAAGTTGAAAAATACATATTAGATAAGTCGACAATATCAAACCTTTTGACTCTACAGCATAACACATGTTTATGAGTTATCAAAAACTTCCCTACATTCAATATAGATACAATTTTGATGGCTGATGGCTTCAGATTTCACAGACAATATCTTACACACACATTCCGCCATTAGCTGTGCATCTTCTTCTGGTTTAAAACAATTGCCAACTTATAAAAGTAAAATACATTTTTGATCACATTGTTGCCAACTTAGATTTACAGTAGAGGTTATAGTCAGTTGTAAACATAATTAAATTTCAACAATACGTCATCCTGGCAAGGTCGCCAATAATTTGTTAGGGACCTACGCCTACCCGGTGTAGGTATAACCAATAAAACAAATTGAATGAAACGCCCAAGACCTCTCATAAGAAAACTTTATATTCTAGTAACCACCATTACAACATTTTCACTGCCTTGTGTATCAAAGCTCTCAACAACAAGAAACACAAAAGTCATGGAGTAAAGAGTAATCGTCCATGACATCCTCCCACCTTTAATGAAAATCAAACACAATGTTCATAAACAGAGACGGGAAGGCATTTTAACTCTTCTTCCACTCCTGGTGAAGTTGCGACTTCTGAGACTTACTGCCTCCGGAACTGCACCACTAAGTAAGGGCACCTCCTCACTCCCACCTCCAGCCTCCAAAGGATATAGGTGTCTCGTTGGTCGGAGGAGTTCTCCTGAGGATGTATTTACCCTAACTACTCGGGTCACTTTGTCTTTACCTGGAAGTGTCGCTGTCACCAAGTTTACGCTATCAAGACTGGTATACGAGATGGCGTCACAGTGAAAGTGTAGTGAAACAGCAGCTAGTGTAAATATTTGATAAAAGTGGTAAAATATTATAACAGAGGTATAAATCTATAAAGTTACTTTCCTTAGGTCAAGTGAAATATGGAATATTGATAGTATTTAGAAATTCTTATTGATAATTTAATAAACTTAAACTAAGTTGTGGGAATGTGTATCCAAAGATTCGGTGACTTCTTCAATCACTGTTTGAACCAAGTAGAGCAGTGGTGCTTTTACGAGTTTTCACCCGATTTGAAGATATACGTATTTCACAATCTTCTTTATTGGTAGCTAATTAGATTAATTCATTTAGGTAGTAATAATTAAAATAAATTTAGTGTAATTTGGTGTAAACATCAAGGCTAACTTAGATCTCTAGTATGTCGGCAGTAAACAGTGTTAGTGTCTCGTCAGGTAATGTAACCGTTACGGATTTATGCTCGTCGTGCAAAATAAAAGTAAAAAAATGCAAATAACATCATCACAAGGTCTCAGGTAAAATTGAGTGAGAAAAGTGAAACCGATTGTCGTAATGTAGGCTTACCGGTACCGGCATGCGAATGTCATAACCTGAGAAACGAACTGTCCTCAAAAGATGAAATTATAAAGCTGCTAAAGGAAGATATTACTAAGTTAATGGAAGAGTTTAATAAATTAAAAGGAAACACAGATGAAAGCAAGGAAACTTGGTCGAGAGTGGTTGCTGGTAAGGTAAGATTGAATATGCCTAGGCCTATAAATGGAGTCCCGGTACATGTAACTGAAATACCCGTCTCAAATTCATTTGGAGTGCTCGTCGAAGAAAATGATGACTTTCTTCAAGAAGAAAAGAAGAAAGTGATAAAGAGAAAATCCAGGAAGATGCGGATATTTGCGGATAGTCATGGGCGAGATGTAGCAGCAAGCGTATTGGAGAGAAGCGGAGAAATGGAGGTCACTTCGACAGTAAAGCCAAGAGCACCCATTGCAGCGGTCACGAATGGGATGGTAGAAGAGTGTGCATTCCTTACTTCAAAGGACTACGCAGTTATCTTCGCTGGAGCAAACGACGTCTATAGAAACGAGTGTAAACAAGTAATCAAAGATTTAAAGGGTACATTGCCATCCATGCATAACACAAATGTCTTCATTGTAAACATTCCGCAGAGATACGACTTAATTTCCAAATCATGTGTAAAAGTAGAAATAGGGGCTACAAATGGAAAAATTCATAAAATTTGTAAGATTTTTCCAAATGTCCAAATTATAGACGTAAGAAAATTATACAGGAAGTTCCACACTCGGCATGGCCTACACTTAAATAGGTTAGGAAAAGAGTATCTTAGTGATGAAATCTGCAAAATTGTAAAATCAAATGGTAAGAATAGTTCAACAGTAATATCTTTAGAGTGGAAGCAGGGAAACTGGTAAAAGAAGCCAAATGTGAGGTTTGGCATTCAGATCTTTTGAAGTCAAATTTAACGGAGTGCAACAATGGTATTTCGGATTTGTCTAGCAACAATAATAATAACAATTATGATAGTAATAATGTAAATAAATCACCAACAGAAGCTTGCAAATGTAACAAATTTAAAATTTACCACCAGAATGTTCAGTCTCTCTATAATAAAATTGATTACATAAATCTAATTCTTAAAAATGAACTTAAAGACATCTCAGCACTATGTATTTCAGAACATTGGCTGAAAGAGGAACAACTCGAATTAATTCAATTCCCAGGGTTTATACAAGCTAGTAAATACTCCAGAACTAATATTAGCCCTGGTGGTACTTGTATCTTCTTAATAAATAATTTAGATCATGAACTGTTAACAGCTAATGATTATCTAATTATGGAACAGGATTTTGAATTATCTGCCGTTAAAATACAGCAGTTTAAGTTAATAATTGTATGGGTATACCGTTCTCCGTCAGGAAAGTTTCCTTTATTTATAGTTAAATTAGAATTGTTACTCAATAACATGACCAAAGTAAATTTCGATATAATAATTTGTGGGGATGTAAATGTGGACTTTTTAAAATTTGATAAAAATTGTGAATTATTAACACAGTTACGAATTTCCTATGGACTGAAACCTACAGTAAATACCCCAACAAGAATAACAAAATTTAGTAAAACCACTCCTGATCAAATTTTTAAATACAGATAAATATCTCCATTCAATATAAGTCTATTGACCGGGTTTTAGTGACCACCATGGACAAATACTGAGTTTTGAAGTACCCGAAACAATCAATAATAATGATAATGGAGTAAAATCAAAGTGCAGGTCATTCACTGAAACAAATGTTACATATTTCAATGTCTTATTAAATAAGGAAACAGGGTCAGAAATGTATAAACTAGAAAATGTTAATGATAAATTTAATGCATTTAACAACACCCTAAAACACTATTTTGAAACAGCATTCCCCTTTAGACAAAGAACTGTTCAAAATAACAAAACTAGCAATTGGAT
This sequence comes from Meconema thalassinum, assembly GCA_946902985.2. Taxonomy (NCBI): domain Eukaryota; kingdom Metazoa; phylum Arthropoda; class Insecta; order Orthoptera; family Tettigoniidae; genus Meconema; species Meconema thalassinum. The sequence continues at coordinate 899,569,605 of OX336390.1, forward strand.
AACAACAGGGATTAGAAATTCATGTCAAAGAAAGAAATTTCAACACAAATTATATAAACAATACCACACAACACCTGAATTCAATTTATACTACAAAAAATACACTAGCATATTAAATAAGGTAATAAGACTAGCAAGGAAAATTCATAATGATAACTTTATTTCCCAATCATCTAATAAAAACAGGGCTATGTGGTCCGTGCTAAAGAAAGAAACTGGAAAATCTGCTAAAATACAAAGGAACATTACACTCGCCAGAAATAATAAAGTGATTAATAATACAGAGGAAATAGCAAACCCCTTTAATGACTATTTTCTGGAAATTCCACAAATATTATTAAATAAATCACAGGTAAATACACTAAATTCTAATAATAAAATAAATATATGTAGTGGTTTAGATCCTTTAGTTGGGTGTAGTTAGATCTAAAACGGATGTGTTATTGTGCTGATTTGGAGAGTGATTCCTAGAGGGGGGCAGCTTCCCGTAGCTGGGTAATCTGACCAGTGTAGAGTGTTGTTTAGTGTTAGGATGCTAGGGGATGCTCCTATAAAGACGTAAGTGTAACTCGGGGGATGAACCTCTGTGTACAGGTTAATGTACTAGCCTCTCAGCTGGTTGGAGAGAGTTATATTACCGACGTGCGTGCGTCAGCTACGTGGGTGGCTCGCTGCTTAGGCAGTCGGGCCGCTGCGGGAAGTACAATGAGACTTGAGCTAGCAACTATTTGGCTACTATTGTCACGGTCACTCGTGGCGGGAATCAGGAAGGGCGTTAGGACGTGAATAGGCGTGTAATTAGTAAGACAAGTGTAGTGTACTGACCAAGTATTTATTGGTCAGTGAATATGGAATTGTGAGTCCCTTTTAGGGGAATGTAATAAATGTTATAAGTTTAAGTGTACAAGTTTGTGGAGTAGGTTACAAAATATAGGATCTCTGAACACTGCTGACTCACCTGATGATAACAGCTAGGGCCTCCGGCTGACACACTGTATGACTGATAATCGAGAGAGAGTGTGTCCTCATTAAGGCCTTCCTCTAATAGGCTTTGGTGTTGTACCGTCAGCATTCGATTGGCATGGCTGCCCCAGTTAGTTATAGTGTAGCTGTTTATGGTGTGATGCAAGTGTTTGGCAAGCCTTCCAGGCTGGTTAGCTGCCCTTGCTGTGTGAAAGATGTTGTTCTGGACTTATGAGATTTGCCAGTTAGGGGTGGTTTTAATAGATGATGGAGGGTGGCTTCCAGGGGGTGCAGCCCCCTGGGGGCCTGTACAAGCCTCTTCCTCTGTTTAGTTCGCGTCCCCGCGAACGGGAACGGAACGTGGAGTTGGTGTGTCGTCGTAGTAGGTCGTAGTGGAATCTTCCTTGTGTCTGATCTTCGTTTCTTCTGTTCCGTGCAGAGGTGGTGATGTCGTGTTGATGTAGGGATATCGTGTAGATGTGAGATCAGTTCGTGTTCAGAGGGGTGGGTTTTGGGTATATACATATACATTTGACATATTAAAACAGTGCATGAGGAAAAAAAATTGGCATTTGCAATATATAAAAAGTTCCACAAAAAATACATGGTTTTAAACATTATGTAATATATTGTTGTGCAGGGAGGAAAAACCCAGGGCTGGACGGGTGATTGTGCCGTCCGCCTCTGTCTTGGGGAAAAAATTGCTCCCTGCAATGTGAAAGATGGAAGAAGTAGAAAAAATAGGTGTTCCAGGGTATAAGTTGAAGGAAATATTTAAAATATGTTTATTATGTTGGGATAAAACGGAACACCTTTACAAATTGGGACGTTAGAAGAAGGAAAATGAAAGAAACAAATCATAATCATGGTGTACATGTGTTTGACAAGAATATGTTTGTTCACAATGTGCGGCATCATAATTTTGTGTGTAGTGCCTTTGAACAATATTGCCGTATTTTGTATTACATTATATTACATTATATACTTTTATCTATCTATGTTAATTATTAATTATGCTATACCTAGACGGCCGTGTCTATTGTAACTTGCGTGCACGCTACCTTTTGTATTTAAGTGCCGTCCCACGGCTAATCCTGTCCGGCCGTTTCCCGGTGTAGCTTAGTGGTCGTGCCGCTGATATATACCCTTACTTTGTGAACCATTCTCTGTGGGCGAATGCCTTCACACTTGACAGTGAGAGTCGCCACCACAGATCGGTTGCGCCCTCATTGCCGTATTTTGCGTCGCATCTTTGACGCCTTATGTTCTTTGTTTATGTCGATCTGTCAGCAAGCATGATACCCCACAGGTATCAACCCTGCTGTTCAGATTTCTGGAGTGTAGCTGTAAAAAAAAATGGAGGTGTATGTGTTGGGTTGTGTGTGAGGATGAATACGAATTGCAAATACAAATTAGTGCGTAAAGGTGGTACACAATAATATCATGGCACAAATAACATGCTGCTGCTGTATGGCAGTGAAATCATAGTCACCAGTGCCATATTCCTGGTGGCGACGCCTGAAAAATGGAGAGGTTAAGAAAACATATGAATATTGCATATCGGCTACTGTGTCAGTGTGTTCACTGGCTGAAACTCTTTTTCCCCTGAAAAAAAATAGCATGATTAGTGTTAACCCGTGGCCACTATTAATGTCATGTTCTCTTTACACATGATTGTTTTACTTGATGTGTGATCGGGCTTACCCTACACGGTGCCGTAATGGTTTTTCTTACTCTTAAAGTGTTTATATTAGTTTTAGTTAACCTAGTTAATCTAACTTAATGTATTATCGGGCTTACCCTGGCAATGAATTTGAGTCGCCAGGTGCCGAGATATTCTACCTTAGTCTAAATCTGACTTATTCTAGTGTGTTATTTATACGCCGAAAGGTTGACCTTACTTTATTGCCGAAATATGCTGTGCTATTATTTAGCAACAGCGGTTAGTAAATTTGCTTAATTCTAAGTTGCGTGTCAAATTGCAACTGTCTTACATGCTAAAATGTTGACCAGAGCGATCGCCCGGGGCAGTTTTACCTCCCCAGATCACCACCCGCACGTATCCTAGAAACACCGGTTGTCTCTAGAATCGCCGGATTCCGCTCCCTTAATACTAGTTGTCGACGCTTATGCTAATGATTATTAACTAGTATTAATATAGTCGCAGGCGGCTTACGGTGTCACTAAGCAAAACCGCCTTGCCCGCTGTATTTTCCTGCTCATTGCCGTTGCCTTTGCATATGTTGTCGTTGTTGGATCTGCCCACTTTGACCCCTTTGAGGGCTCGCCATGCTCCTCATTTAATGCCCTTGGCTGCCCGCTGCGTCACCATTTATGTGGGCATTGGACATCGTCCGATGGCATAGTATCATCTTCGCCCTTATTGGCAGTAATAGTATTCTCTTCGCCTTTATTGGCAGTGATAGTATTCTCTTCGCCTTTGTTGGCAGTAATAGTATTCTCTTCGCCTTTGTTGGCAGTAATAATATTCTCTTCGCCCTGATTGGCAACAATAATACTTCACTCCTGCGCATAAGAGTCTCGCTTCTCGCTGTAGAAGCCCTACTTACGTATATTTAACTAAAAGTCTAGTCCTAGTTTGGTCGTCCCTAGGGTCAACTCCTGAGTCCGGCGTGGAGCTGGCTATTTCTCCCACCATCCTCAGAAAGTCTCCCCTGCAGGTCTTGGCTTCGACGACCGTGGCACATAGTGGGTGTAACATCTCTTCGTCCCAGGGGCAGGCTAGGCACACCTAGGATTCCGAAGTTTGCCCATGCCAGGCCATGAATGCTTCAACCTTACGTAGTTCATCTGTTAATGGTCTGGGTCATTGAGCTGTTGAGCCAACTGGGGTAAGGGTCATCATCACCTTCCCCAGCTCTGCTCCAGTGTGGTGCCTCTGGCCTTGTGCTTATGTCGTTATCACCAATCAGCGTGTTATCAGATTCCTTTTGTGTTATATATATATATAAAAATATAGTGTAACCTGTAAATAATTTGCTGTGTATAAAATGTAAAATTTTTCAAGTGTTTTGGGGTTGTAGAAACTTCTAAGTGCATGGACTACTTCAGGTCTACTGTTCTACGTCGGACTTCCAGCTGTAATGCTTTGTTGATTTTCCTGGAGGCGTTAGTAGGGTTTATGGCATTAGGTTCCCTGTTATTAGGATCCGGGGGTATTATTCGTTGAATAGGTTTGAAGCAAGGTAGGAGGGGGTTGCGCATCTTTGGGCTTCATTTAAATGGCGGCCTAGAGCCGGTGATGCTAGCAGGATGCTTCTACAATGAGTGGACGGGGGTAGGTATTTCCCGGGATTGCAAAAATTTTAACAAAGTGTCATGCAGGTTCAATAATAATAACCCTTGGTATGTGGACGGGATATTCCATGCATGTGTCTGGATATGAGGCGTACCCGCACTCATTGTAGGATGGGTATCGGTCAGTGTATAATAATATTATGTCCCTTCCATGCGGGATTGTTTAATAAAAAGAATTGTTAATATATAAATTTGGCCTCATCTCTTACTTGGAGATGCGCATTACGCTTAATTGTCGTTTTCCGACACACCCCTAATACTCAGGTGTTAGCATTGAGAACCAAGGCGTAGTAAGCCCTCTCTTTAAACGCATGAAGTCTATCAACCCCGATGTAAATTTTGGCGTGAAGTTTGCTGTTTTCATGTGTTTATGTGTCTGTGTTGGTTAATGTTGTAAATGGAAAGGTTATGGCAGGATGAGGGTCTTACTATGGTAGCCTGTAGGCGGTATATTGGCTATCTGGCTGGCCCTATCCACGTGTGCTCGTGTCATACTCATCTGGTCAATATCTGTTTTCTATTGCTCCTTGGGATAGTAAAGTGTTGTGACGCTGTGACGTCACGGCCTAATCTGGTCTCCCATTTGTAGTGTTAATGTAGCAAGTGATCGTAGTGTGCCTGGCCATGTTCTGATCGCCTGTGATGATTTTGTAGAAATAAATTCGAGAAAAGAAGTTATTAGGGGGAGGTCTTGTTCCCTCAGAGCCCCTGTCTGTATTCGCCCCTGGTTAGTGAGCGCGTATGTATGGGACTATGTTCCGCTACCCCATGCGGGCGGGAGGCCTGTTATCGGCTAAGTCCTACCGTATATCGCGTGTCTGAGTGTCAGATGGCGCGTGCAACTTGTCAACATCTTTGTAGATATGTCTCTGTGGTCCTGAGATAATGTGGCCCACAGTATCCGCATATTGCTAAATGTCCCACCTGTTGTAACAGTGCTGAAAAATGTATGGCATTATCATTGGTTTGTGTTTGTGATTTCATGGTCACTGCCGATTTAACAATAGTGTCTGTCGGCAGCAGTGTTGCAATGCGGTGGACTCTGCAAGTCAGTATTTCGTCATGTTATGTTTTCATTTGTTTGTGTACATGAAGTCTCTGACATTGCGTATGTCGGCTGTCGGAACGTGACTTTTTGCGAACGTCGGCATGTTGTTATTGCTTGAGATTCCGGGAGTGCCAGTGTGCTAATCTGTCCCGCTTTTGTTAATCGATGTTATGTGTACTCTGCTTTCGCAAGACTTTGTTTTGTGTAACCATGTGTAATCCATGTCTGGGAAGTCTATTGTGATCCCCTTGGAGGTTACCGATAAAAAAAACCTCCTGTGTCTATAGGCATGTGTCTGACCCAGTTATTTACTTATCTGTGGCCAACTTCATTGTAATTGGGCGTCTGGATTTTTGTTTCCCATGGCGTCCAATTTTTATTTGGGCATTTGGACCCGCAATCTCATGTAATTCTCTGTGTTCTATGTCTGCGTTGTCTGTTGGTTTTGAGCGCCCCTTGTATGTATTTTGATTGTATTTTTCGTTCCAAAAATACCATTGGTTAGTTAGTTTTTGGTACGAGTGTGTTGTGTGGTTATGAGTTCGGACCCGGCTTGCTGCAAGGACCTGGTATTACGATATCTGTGCCGTATTTACTATGGCACACGCATCGTGTATTTAAGGCATGCGGATAAAAATACGCCTTGGCATGAGAAGTTTGGATCTTCTTGAATTCTCCTCGTAGTGTAATTTTGGAAGTTATGGGGTTCTGGACTTGGCGTGAATGAGTGTGTATGTCCCAGTTCAACCTGGAGTGGTCTTAGTCTGTCTGTATGTGTGAAGGTCGCCCAGTCACGAGTGTCTTATCGCTGACGGCGATAGTATTGAATTACAATGGCGTGCGCACTCACTTGTTACTTGTTTGACAATGCTCCGTGTCCGGCACGTGTGTGTGTCTGGGCCTGAGTGCTATCTGTGTAGTTGCGAGTAGGGCTTTCCGCAATGTAAAAGAACTCTCCACTCAATACATTCGTGTCCCCTAGCTTTGTGTTAATGTAGCGTGGGTCGAATATATCCCTATTAATGGTACTAAATGTCGTTATGCACGAGTGTCTCCGGGCCGCTAGTCGCGTGTTTGGTGACTAGGTGTCGGATGTGATTTTATTGTCGTCCGCGTATGAATATCTGTCAGTGTAACTGTCCTTTCTTATTATATCCTCCCATGGGATAATTACCCGACCTTGCACTCCTGGTATTCAGGAGGTTACGGGTTCGAGACCGTCTTTAACCAGGGTAATTATTTCTGGTGCCATTCAGGCTTGTGTCTTCTGGACAGTTGTGTTAGCGTATTAACTTGTTATGTGGTAATATGGGTTGACTGTGTGCCGTCCAAAAATATGTAGGCTTTCCCAAAGTCTGGGATTTTCACACTATGGTGTTTGTGTTTTAGCTTGCGTGCTGTTATGGAGGCGAGAAAAAGTCATGTTATAGGCAGTGTAATGTGTCACGTGTGCCTATGGATTAAATACATACAGTTCCACTTGGCTAACTTTCCTTTCTCGGGATTAGTGAAAGAGGCAAAAGAAAAAAATAAGTTATGCAACGCTCCGAATTAAGAGAGCACTTTGAAAAGAGTAGAGGAAATATATTATAGCCCGTCTGCGCAATGCTTTATGCTTATCAAAGCGGGTTGCCAGGCAGCGGTAATCTGTAAAGATTGTGTCGTAAATAGTGCAAAAATGTTTAAAAATGAAAAGTAGGACCTGAGTGTACTATTTACCTATATGGCGACGTTAGTACGACGGTAATCTAGTTACGTCTCAGGGAAAATCTACCATTTGAGATTCTTAATTCTTGCTACCATTAGGGCTCTCGCCAGTCACAAGAGAATCTATCAAACTGTGGGACCGGAACATAGAACCTTTAGTCATTTCTACTTAGAAAGACCCGCCTAAGCTCTATGCAGTGGTTTGTTGCTTAGGTTGTGTTCGGAATAGCTCTTTCCGGCCTTAAACCGCGTGGCTCGCCTAATTGGCTTCTGGTCGGCTTTGCATATTAAGACTTTGCATTGCCCTAAATATGTCTTTACTTAATCATGATTGTGAACCATCGATGACCTAAAATAAAAATGCTAGGGGCCAAGGAAAAAACTAAGAAGGATTTTGAGTTATACACTCTTGATTTAGCCATGTTCCACTGTATATACATGAAAAAAATGTGCAGTTTATGTTTGTGATTCTCGGTGTGTCTGTTATCGTATTTCTCACGTGTAAACGAGCCTACATGTATCTATAATAGTGGTGCAAGTGATATTGGTTTATTTTGTACTCTTGGTGAAAGTCGTTATTCCCGTCCGAGCGTCCTTGGTCTGAAAGGTGAATACTTTCGCCCTGTTACTAGGGCATAGGCCCCTGAAACCCATTAAGGCGCTCCATCGCTATTTTTCGGAGGAGTTTGTATCAAAGTAAGCCTGGGCCTACTTTCACCGTAGCGCCTGGCTGTTGGCCTGAGTGTGCCTGTGTTCGAGGGACTAATTACGCTCTGCGCTACTCTAGTAGAGTTTACGGGGGTGTGTGTATTTTTGACTGACCGGTCTCGTGGGGTAGGTAATAAGACCTTTCTTATACCCCGTGTACTGTGTGTTAGCGCCTGGTCAGAGTGTGCGGGTGTGTGTTGTGCACCCTGAGGGCCTGAAGGCAACACCCTCTTATGCATTCGCACCTGGGGTACGAATGCCGGTGCCCGCTTTCGTCCTGGCAAAATTGCCCTTTGGACTAGCGGCAAAGGCCGTTTAATTGCCTGTGTTTGCCCTGGCGATGTAGTGGCGTGTAGTCTGACCGCTTTCTGGCCTGTGGCCACGGTAGACTCCTGCCATTGTGTTTGCCTATTTGTGTAGGTGTATGTGGGCTTAATGTGCTGTAGGGCGGGCTCTACGTCCTCAGCCCATGATGTGATCACCTCCCGTTTTATCCCTGTTATGTCATGTGTGACGGATTGTCCTGGCGTCAACTCCCTCTCGTTCATCCGTTCCGAGGGGGTTGGCCTAGGTTCTGCTCCTCGGTTTTGCAAAGTTGCCTTTCGAGCCGGAGCTGAAGGAGGTGTATTTATGTAACTTGGGTCCCGCAGTGTGTTGGAGCCTAACCTGGCCGTCTTCTGGACTGTGGGCACGGTGAACTCCTTCCCATGTGTGGCAGTAGGTGGCGAGAGGGACATCCTCGCAAATTGCCGAGTTAGCGTATCCACGCTTATGTCCTCTCTCGGCTGGGCTGGTGGCCCTGCCATGAACTCAAAAATGGCCTTGTTATCCCGGAGCTCGCGGTACTCGTCCCAAATTTGGGTGTACTTCCTGTTGAGGCTCATGGCCTGCTCAGCGACTTTTGTGCCATTAGTCCCTATGCGTTGGTGTTCCCTGATGAGTGTTTCCCATTGCTGGAACATGAACTCATGTCGGCAGTGTAATTGCCAGTGTGCCTTAATGATTTGTGTACGGAGGGTGGGGATTTTCGCCCGAATCTTGCGATTCTTAGCGCTGCGGAGTGGCCGGACAAGTGCTCTTATGATCCGCATATACTGGGCGTGCAGGAGCTGCTGAAACCTTCTGAGGTAGTCCTGCCTAGTTTCAAAGACTTTGTGCCAGGCAATTAATTCCTGGTACTCCCCAATGCTACTCAGCACAGCTAGGCGGTATAGGGGGGCCATGCTGAATGAAGTGTATGCGTCTTCTAATAAAAAAAACTGAGCGTGTTTGGCAGTGTATCTTGTGTCTCTGATTCTTTCTGGGGGCTGGGGGGTTGGTTTGCTAAGAATTTCCCCTGTGTAGGTAGTGCGAAGCAAAAAAAGCTGCTTTCTGTCTGAGAAAAAAAAATCCAGTCTCGCTTGGCTGTATGCGGTACGGGCCGTTTTGACCACGAGAACTCGTTGTATGAGCCCCTTGTCTACTGTGCGTGGTACCTGGCCTCCACCAATCTGTTTTAGATCCTTTAGTTGGGGGTAGTTAGATCTAAAACGGATGTGTCATTGTGCTGATTTGGAGAGTGATTCCTAGAGGGGGGGCAGCTTCCCGTAGCTGGGTAAGCTGACCAGTGTAGAGTGTTGTTTAGTGTTAGGATGCTAGGGGATGCTCCTATAAAGACGTAAGTGTAACTCGGGGGATGAACCTCTGTGTACAGGTTAATGTACTAGCCTCTCAGCTGGTTGGAGAGAGTTATATAACCGACGTGCGTGCGTCAGCTACGTGGGTGGCTCGCTGCTTAGGCAGTCGGGCCGCTGCGGGAAGTACAATGAGACTTGAGCTAGCAACTATTTGGCTACTATTGTCACGGTCACTCGTGGCGGGAATCAGGAAGGGCGTTAGGACGTGAATAGGCGTGTAATTAGTAAGACAAGTGTAGTGTAATGACCAAGTATTTATTGGTCAGTGAATATGGAATTGTGAGTCCCTTTTAGGGGAATGTAATAAATGTTATAATTTTAAGTGTACAAGTTTGTGGAGTAGGTTACAAAATATAGGATCTCTGAACACTGCTGACTCACCTGATGATAACAGCTAGGGCCTCCGGCTGACACACTGTATGACTGATAATCGAGAGAGAGTGTGTCCTCATTAAGGCCTTCCTCTAATAGGCTTTGGTGTTGTACCGTCAGCATTCCATTGGCATAGCTGCCCCAGTTAGTTATAGTGTAGCTGTTATGGTGTGATGCAAGTGTTTGGCAAGCCTTCCAGGCTGGTTAGCTGCCCTTGCTGTGTGAAAGATATTGTTCTGGACTTATGAGATTTGCCAGTTAGGGGTGGTTTTAATAGATGATGGAGGGTGGCTTCCAGGGGGTGCAGCCCCCTGGGGGCCTGTACAGTAGTGATTCTTATTTATAAATCATGTCACAAGTGAAGAGGTAAGAATATGTATAAAAGAGCTAAAATATAAATTCTGTGCTGGCATTGATGGCATCCCTGATGCAATTTTAAAGAAATGTGCAGAAAATATAATAAATCCACTTACACACTTAATAAACAGTTCAATTCTCTCATGAACTTACCCAGATATTATGAAGTTATCAAAAGTAATTCCAGTGCACAAAAACGGTTCAAAAGATGAATTAGATAACTATCGTCCTATTACCTTACCAACTGGTATTGCAAAAATTGTGGGGAAAATCATGTATAAGAAACTGATAAGTTTTATAGAAAAAATAAAATATTATCAAACTCACAACATGGATTCAGATCGGAAAAATCTACACAGACAGCAAAGTATGAATGTATTAATAGTATACTGAAATTAATTGACAATAAGGAACATGTAACTGGCCTATTCTTGGATTTATCGAAAGCATTTGATGTTGGTGACCATAAAATTCTCCTCACAAAACTAAATCAATATGGTATTAGAGGACTAGCTAATAAATGGATAGAGTCTTACTTAACAAGGCGTAAACACATAGTAAGCTTGAGACACAAGGATGATGGAACCAAATTACTTACTGAAACATTGTCCAATGAGGGAATTATTAAATTTGGAATACCCCAGGGATCGGTTTTGGGCCCACTACTATTTCTTCTATATATCAATGATATAACACAGAACGTTCATTCACATAAGGAAATTTTGTTTGCGGACGATACAACACTCGTAATAAAAGGTGAAACTAAACAGGTCATACAGCAGTCTGCTGACTCCGTTACAGGAAAGTTAACCAAATGGTCACAAGATAACCGCCTCATAATAAACTATAAAAAAACAGAATGTCTAAATTTCCACACTATACAGAATAGGAATCCTGCGAAACCCAATATAACATTAAATGGTCATCGAATAGAAAATAAATCAGAAACAAAGTTTTTAGGACTATGGATACAACAAGACTTGAAATGGAATAAACATATACAATATCTGAATACTAAACTGAACTCGATGTGCTTTGCGTTACGTATTTTGAAAACCTGCACTAGCATGCACACATTAAGAAATACTTATTTTGCTTATTTCCATTCATACTTAAGATATGGGGTCATATTTTGGGGCATGTCGCCAGATGTACTAAGCACGTTTAGGATACAAAAGAGGGCGATTAGAATAATAATAATAATAATAAGAATAATAATAATATCGTATGGCCTCGGCTGCCGGGTGCAAGCTTTGTAATTTGACACCCAGAGGGTATCTTGCATGTCGAATTTCGTGGTTCCATAAATCACTATGAAAGTCAAGGAGGTTAGATAATAGATATCTAAGCTCCTTGAACATTATAGCGCTTTCTAGTAGAGAAATGAGAAACTTTGTGTTGGCGGAAACTCCCGAGATTAATTTTGCCATTATGAAATCGGCCTACTGAATTCAAATGGGTTCTATGACATGCGTATCGTAATTTTGCCGCCTTTCAAAAATCACTTACCACGGCCAGGGGCGAACCTGCAATCTTGGGGTTAGTAGACCGACACGCTATCCACTCACCAACCGTGGCAAGAATTATGGCAAATGTAAAAACTAGAGAATCATGTAGACCTCTGTTTAAAGATTTAAACATTCTCCCACTTTCCTGCATATATATCTTTGGAAGTATTATGTTTTTTAAAAAGAATTTAATGAATAAGGATGTTTTTCTTAATACAAACAATGATGTTCATAGGCATAACACAAGACAAAATCAAAACATTCATATTTCATTGTTTAAATACAGATAAATATCACCATTCAATAGAAGTCTATTGTCAGGGTTTTAGTGACCACCGTGGTCAAATACTGCGTTTTGAAGTACCCGAAACAATCAATAATAATGATAATGGAGTAAAATCAAAGTGCAGGTCATTCACTGAAACAAATGTTACATATTTCAATGACTTATTAAATAAGGAAACAGGGTCAGAAATGTATAAACTAGAAAATGTAAATGATAAATTTAATGCATTTAACAGTACCCTAAAACACTATTTTGAAACAGCATTCCCCTTTAGACAAAGAACTGTTCAAAATAACAAAACTAGCAATTGGATAACAACAAACAACAGGGATTAGAAATTATGTCAAAGAAAGAAATTTCAACACAAATTATATAAACAATACCACACAACACCTGAATTCAATTTATACTACAAAAAATACACTAGCATATTAAATAAGGTAATAAGGCTAGCAAAAAATGCATAATGATAATTTTATTTCCCAATCATCTAATAAAAACAGGGCTATGTGGTCCGTGATAAAGAAAGAAACTGGAAAATCTGCTAAAATACAAAGGAACATTACACTGGCTAGAAATAATAAAGTTATTAATAGTCCAGAGGAAATAGCAAACACTTTTAATGACTATTTTTTGGAAATTCCACAAAAATTATTAAATAAATCACAGGTAAATACACTAAATTCTAATAATAAAATAAATATATGTAGTGATTCTTATTTATAAATCATGTCACAAGTGAAGAGGTAAGAGTAGTTATGAAAGAGCTAAAATATAAATTCTGTGCTGGCATTGATGGCATCCCTGATGCAATTTTAAAGAAATGTGCAGAAAATATCATAAATCCACTTACACACTTAATAAACAGTTCAATTATCTCAGGAACTTACCCAGATATTTTGAAGTTATCAAAAGTAATTCCTGTGCAAAAAAAATGGTTCAAAATATGAATTTGATTACTATCGTCCTATTACTTTACCAACTGGCATTGCAAGAATTGTGGGGAAAAAACCTGTATAAGAGACTGATAAGTTTTATAGAAAAATTAAATTTTATCAAACTCACAACATGGATTCAGAACGGAAAAATCTACACAGACAGCAATTTATGAATGTATTAATAGTATACTGAAATTAATTGACAATAAGGAACATGTAACTGGCCTATTCTTGGATTTATCGAAAGCACCTGATGTTGTTGACCATAAAATTCTCCTCACAAAACTAAATCAATATGGTATTAGTGGTCTAGCTAATAAATGGATAGAGTCTTACTTGACAAGGCGTAAACAAATAGTAAGCTTGAGACACAAGGATGATGGAACGAAATTACTTAATGAAACATTGTCCAATGAGAGAATTATTAAATTTGGAGTACCCCAGGGATCGGTTTTGGGCCCACTACTCTTTCTTCTATATATCAATGGTATAACACAGAACGTTCATTCACATAAGGAAATTTTGTTTGCGGACGATACAACACTCATAATAAAAGGTGAAACTAAGCAGGTCATACAGCAGTCTGCTGACTCCGTTACAGGAGAGTTAACCAAATAGTCACAAGATAATCACCTCATAATACACTATAAAAAACAGTATGTCTAAATTTCCACACTGTACAGAATAGGAATCCTGCGAAGCCCTATATAACATTAAATGGTCATCAAATAGAAAATAAATCAGAAACAAAGTTTTTAGGACTATGGATACAACATGACTTGAAATGGAATAAACATATACAATATCTGAATACTAAACTGAACTCGATGTGCTTTGCGTTACGTATTTTGAAAACCTGCACTAGCATGCACACATTAGGAAATACTTATTTTGCTTATTTCCATTCATACTTAAGATATGGGGTCATATTTTGGGGTAAGTCGCCAGATGTACTAAGCACGTTTAGGATACAAAAGAGGGCGATTAGAATTATGGCAAATGTAAACACAAGAGAATCATTTAGACCTCTGTTTAAAGATTTAAACATTCTCCCACTGCTCTGCATATATATCTTTGAAAGTATTATGTTTTTTAAAGAATTTAATGAATAAGGTTGTTTTTCTTAAAACAAACAATGATGTTCATAGGCATAACACAAGACAAAATTAAAACATTTATATTTCACACACACAAGCATACTGTATTGAACCCTTTATCCTCTGATGGATAAATGATTCGATGTTTTATTTCTACAATTAATTAATATTTCCACCAGCGTCATGAAATAGCCAGACGAAGATGAGGAAACTTCAAGTATTTGTTGGAGACAGAAGGGACATACCCGCAGCAGTTTGACAAGAGGCTACATACTTAAGGATTGTGAAAAGAAAAAGCCTAGCAATGTTTCAGAAGGACAGGTGGTGGCTACCTCAAAATAGAAGGGACGCGTGGTGAGACACGCTTATGGCATGTTCATTGTACTATTCGCGCCTAGAAGAAATATAATGCAGTAACGTGAGTGGCTGATGGTACTACTGGACACTCCTACGAGGCCGAGGTCTGATAAAAACCGCGAAGTTAAGTTAAAAGTGGAACCAATGAGAGATGAATGCTTACGAACGCGCCAAGTCTAGCTTGGGCACGCGATAGCTAGCATTAACGCGGGAGATCGGCTAGACAATATCTCTACGATCGATTCTAGAATTAATGGGCATATTCTTGACCTGCGCAATTTTACGAGTTCAGTGATATTTGTTTCATTCCTGTACCACTATTATTATGAGAAATTTTTATATAATTTCCCCCCCTTCCCCCTATCGATACCTAGGGCCAGTTCATTTATAAGTGGCGTGAAGAGCCAAGACAATTATTACATTTTGTGCGTCTGAGGACGTAGGTGACTACTACATTTTGTGCGTCTGAGGACGTAGGTTTATATTACATTGTGTGTGTCGGGAGACACAGGTTATTATTACATTTTGCGCGTCTGAGGACGTAGGCACTTGTACTTTGCGTGTCATGAGGACACAGATTTTTATTAATATAAATGTGTTGTAAATTCAGTGTGATAGATAGTCACAGCACTATTTTGTAGGGACGGTATCATCGACAATTCGCCAACAGACTGTTCTGGGGAAATAAGTACCAAAAACGGTGAATTTAGTAGACAGATATCGAGTGTGTAATAATCTATAACTTTTTGCATCAGCACGAGAGATGATATCGCTTATCCTGGAAGAAGTTTGGAACTGTCAACACTCCGTCGAGATGTTTGAGATGAGCTAAGCAGCATTAAGTAGGGAGATGGCTGCAGATGTTCGTTGACGGGTGACTGGCCGAGGATGAGTACTGAATAATATTCTTATTATCTGACAAATTAACTTATGGTATATGGGACATATTTTGTTTGTAAATATCTTGCTTGTGTTGATTAACGTAGTGTATTTAGTTTTGGTCTGACACACCTTTTGCATGGAAACAGCTCGCAAAATTTTTCATAGTCGTAAGTTCTTGTTTGTTTGATTTAATTAACGTGGCTATGTGGACGACCGTGTTCGCATATGTTTACGTAATGCGGTTAAGAAACGTCTCTCGGAGATATATTGTGTTTCAGAAGTAGGACTGAATTAATATAATCATACAGTAGATTGGAGGGTAAATTAATCTTTGTAATGTATATTATTGATCAGATTCAGTGAGTTTATTGCCGTTGGAGCAATGTGAGTTGTGGCGAAGAGCAGTCAGCTCTCTCGTAGGTTTTAATATTCTTAAATAATTTGTGAGCATCTGTTTCAACCGACCTGTGTGAAAAGTGTTATGTCATTCCCAGCAGTGTGTGTGTGTGTATTTTATTGGTCATTACAAGCGGGAATTTCAGCGTAGACTGATTTCTGTCAGCTTGGTGCCAAATCCATATCGTTACCTTGCAAGGACATATGTGGCTATATCTATTAATGTCTTACCATATGTTTATGTGGTTGAGATTTGTTGCTGTTGATTCTACGAGATAACGGGACAGTTGGTCAAGTTATTTTTACACACTGGAGTGGGACGATGACAAGAGTTGAGGAAGGGGGAAGCTGTTTTCACAAGACGGGCTGAAAAGATTGCATCGAGGTCATTAGTGGAGTGCTTGTTGGCTCCGTAATATTACTTGAAATACAGAATAAGAACTGATCGATGATAAAAAATGTTTAAATAAATGGGAGTTGCCTACGAATCACTATAATCTCCGAAGCGTGAGCTTAACGTGCATTTTTGGTTCATATAAGGTAATCTCAGCCGGTGAGGCTTTTGTTGTTGGTGGTTCCATTCCATGTTTATGTTCCGTATTAGTGACCCGTGCAGTCACGTGCGATGCTGTCTTTTCCTTGTTTGTGTATTGAGCAATTGGCCGTGTTGGGAGTTCATTTGTCAGATGCGTCATCGCACTGAAGGAGGGTCTCGAGGGAGATTCCTGTAAATATTAGATTTTAGATTGTGTGTCAACATTAATTTTAGGGTTTTTATTAGTGTTGTGTCCTATATCCGTGAACGTTGATTTACGAGATGATTGTTCGTAAGCATCGTGGCTGTTACCCGCTGTAAACGAACAGTCATCCAAGTACTCATTTCTCGTAGTTAGTTATTACGCGTACATAAAATCCCAATGCAAGTTAGTGGAACTTGGATCCACATTTTTATGAGGGGGAGATCCGTCTGACTCCTCAACGTTGATAGATATTTCTGTCATGGAAAGATTCAGGGAGGATTATTATTGTTGTTGTTTATAGTCATTTTTGCACAAATAGTCATTAAATTATGTTATTATTTTACGTCTTGTCACTTCCTTTCTTAATTATAATTTTAATCCTATGACCCTTCCCTCAGTAGAGCATGTTGTTTGGCGAACGTAAACATCACACTATGAACTGAGCGCGATCCCTTGATCAAGATTCTTGCTTGTAAACACTGCGATACTGAAGGGTTCAGTATATCAAAGAGGAACTTTTCACACAGGAGTTAAATTATACAATAAACTACCCCAGTATATAAAACTTGCCCAAAAAATAAAAACCTTTGATAGAATGTTGAAAGCTTATCTGCAGTGCCATTGTTTTTACTCTGTAGTTGAATATCTTCGAGTATAGGAGCGATGAAATCTATAACTATATTTTACTTTTCTATTTTAATTGTAATACCTAGCTGTAAGTTGTTGTATTTATAGAATTAAGTTTTCATATTATGATAATAGAGTAAGTTGTAAATAGTTGTCCAATAAGATTGTATCTCTTAAGATCTGTTATTATAATAAGTTATAAATAGTTATAGTACGGTATTAGTATTATATACCTATTAGTACTTTTATTTTATAGATGTAAATTCTGACGTGTCCTATATCAATAATGTATTGTATACATGTATTTGATCAAATGGAATTAATAAAAAACTATCTATCTACCCTTTTTTCTAGAGGACCTGAGGTACCAGCTGATGCTCCCCTCTACAGACAGCTACAGAGAATTACTACAGGAGCTAAGAGACATGAAACAAGTAGGAGTCCTCGCAGCACGACCTGCTTTTAATGAGACGGTGGCGCAACATAGGGGCCAGCAAGAGGGGTAATAATCTCAAACAACAACATCGTTGGCGGCAAGGCCTGCGGAATTGCATTTCGGACCTTCGACCCTATTGCGAGGAAATGTAGGAAAATTATAAAATGTTATTCTAGGCAATGCTGACATCATCACATGGTTATGAAAGCCGGACGTCCTCGGAAATGGAAAATATCTTACTGCTGTAAATACATGATTCAACTTATTGAAAAGGTTAAAACGATTTATTATAGATAATTTTCCGTAGAATTCAATTAGACCATCATTTAATTTTTTACCAATTATTATATACATTTGGGCCCAATTTTTTTTCAAAAACCAAAAACATTTAATAACATCTTCAGGGTCCCAAAATAGGAAAACGGTGAGAGATATCAAAAAATCGTTATGAGTAAAAAAGTTGCATACCGCGGAGATCTTACACCTGTACATTTAACGTTGTTCGATGCGACAGACCGTTTCCGAGATATATCGATTCCAAAAAAAAGTTTGAAATTCTGGCCCCCCCAAAAAGATCCGGCCCTGCACCGTTTTTAACGCCCGACAACTGGTTTCCTCACAGGGTCCAACTCTTTCACAGCTCCAAATTTCAGCTCGATATTTTGAAAATTGCGACCTGTACTTCGCTAAGCCCAAAAATGTCACGCACAATGGACATTTTCAGGGCCCAAAAAATTGAAAACGGTGAGAGATATGAACAAATCGTTTTGAGTAAAAAAGTTGCATACCGCGGAGATCTTACACCTGTACATTTAACGTTTTTCTATACGACCAACCGTTTCCGAGATATATCGATTCCAAAAAAAAGTTTGAAATCAGGGCCCCCAAAAAAGATCCGGCCCTGCACCGTTTTTAACGCCCGACAATAGGTTTCCTCACAGGGTCTAGCTCTTTCACCGCACCAAATTTCAGTTCGATATCTTGAAAATTGCGACCTGTACTTCGCTAAACCCAAATATGTCACGCACAATGGACATCTTCAGGGCCCCAAAAAAAAGAAAACGGTGAGAGATATCAAAAAATCGTTTTGAGTAAAAAAAGTTGCATACCGCGGAGATCTTACACCTGTACATTTAACTTTTTTCGATGCGACCAACCGTTTCCAAGATATATCGATTCCAAAAAAAAAGTTTGAAATTCTGGGCCCCCCAAAAAGATCCGGCCCTGCACCGTTTTTAACGCCCGACAACTGGTTTCCTCACAGGATCCAACTCTTTCACATCTCCAAATTTCAGCTCGATATCTTGAAAATTGCGACCTGTACTTCGCTAAACCCAAGAATGTCACGCTCAATGGACATTTTCAGGGCCCAAAAAATTGAAAACGGTGAGATCGTTTTGAGTAAAAAAGTTGCGTACCGCGTACATGTACATTTAACGTTTTTCAATACGACCAACCGTTTCCGAGATATATCGATTCCAAAAAAAAGTTTGAAATTCAGGGCCCCCCAAAAAGATCCGGCCCTGCACCGTTTTTAACGCCCGACAATAGGTTTCCTCACAAGGTCTAACTCTTTCACCGCACCAAATTTCAGTTCGATATCTTGAAAATTGCGACCTGTACTTTGCTAAACCCAAATATGTCACGCACAATAGACATCTTCAGGGCCCCAAAAAAAGAAAACGGTGAGAGAAATCAAAAAATCGTTATGAGTAAAAAAGTTGCATAGCGTGGAGATCTTACTCCTGTATATTTAACGTTTATCGATACGACCATCCGTTGCCGAGATATATCGATTCCAAAAAAAAGGGTTGAATTCAGGGCCCTAAAAAAATGTCCGGCCCTGCACCGATTTTAACGCCCAACAATAGGGTTCGTCACAGGCCCCAACTCTTTCACCGTACCAAATTTCAGCTCGATATCTTGAAAATTGCGACCTGTACTTTGCTAAACGCAAAAACATACATACATACAGACAGACAGACTTTTTTTTTTTTTTAACTCCGATTCTATTGGTATAGGTTTGAACACTGGGCGACGCATAGTTTCCGAGATCTCGAAAAATCCTACCACGGCTATATGAAAGCCTATAGGATCTAGATCCGGCTTTCATAACAAGAAATATGGAGCGAATTCTACATGACTGATGCTATGACATCAAGCAAATGGTCAGGATTCGGCTTCGAATTAAGACACGCCATCACTGGATACACAGTGCATGGCTTTCATCACAAAGTGTGTTCTATAAAGAAATTCCATGAACCCGGTACGGATTGTTCATGTGAAGGGTGTGGACAGATTTATGGGCGATATCATGCCCTAGACTGTCAAAAGAGGAACATAGCACAGAGTAACACAAGCTCTTATGCATATTGTGTATTTCATTTTTATTTTTGTATGGCTATTGGCTGCTCTAATAAATTATTATTATTATTATTATTATAGTACTTGTAATAAAGGCGACAATTATTATGGCATTGTACGATTTTTTATCAAAGATTATGGGGTTTTACTTTTTATGTTGCCAGATTTGGTAGTGCGGTAGATAACCTTAGGCAGCGTTATCTCTCGGCAATTCTATGAACAAAAGCATCATAAGTAACGAATCTATTAACACAGATTATATTCTGTTATCACAGATTACCTACTACTGTCTGTTATATTCCATGACGATCCTTGGTTGTAAGAATGCTTACAAGATGGTGCTGGCTGACAGGCCGTTATAGTTCCCGGTAAATTACGCTAGATGGCTGGCAGTTTCAGGATTTGCGCGAATCATGTGTTAATTATTATTTTTATGGATATAATTTATGACAAAATACTTGCAACCGTGGTATGGCCTGTTAGTGGGTTATCATGGCCAAAGAAATGCATAGATAGGACGTATTATTTTCAAGTATATAATTAGCCCAGTTTTTTCTTTCGTACAAAGTTCTGAACCTGGAAAATCTATTTAATATTTCTTAAGAAAAGGATC
Source organism: Meconema thalassinum (assembly GCA_946902985.2). Taxonomy (NCBI): domain Eukaryota; kingdom Metazoa; phylum Arthropoda; class Insecta; order Orthoptera; family Tettigoniidae; genus Meconema; species Meconema thalassinum. The sequence continues at coordinate 899,589,998 of OX336390.1, forward strand.
TCCAGGTAAGTTGCGTTTCTTTCATGTGTATGCATTGGTTCGTGTAATAACCTCTTACTGTTAGAATCGATTTTATTTTTAAGGTCAGTCAAAAAGCTTGGAAGTTGGTGTTAAGGTTTGTTCTCTCAAATTAATGATATTTAAGATTAGATTTAATCTGAAACAAATATCTCATCAGCAGGAAGAAATCTTCACACACTGTGAAATATAATATCAAATAATCATGATGATGGATGATGATTTACAATCAATGGACTCTCCAATGACTGCAAGTCCTGCTGCTATGATGAGTGCTGCTGATCTCATGTCATCACCTTCAGTGACAGGAGCCTTTCCAGGAGGAGCAAGTGTAATGCGACAGCAGCAACAAACTACAGTTCCTCCTGCACCACCAGGGCAGTCAAAATATGCTCAGTTATTGGCTGTCATTGAAGAAATGGGAAAAGATATTAGGCCAACATATGCTGGTAGTAAAAGTTCAGCAGAAAGACTGAAGCGAGGAATTGTCCACGCTAGGATTCTTGTCAGGGAATGCCTCATGGAGACAGAGCGAAGTGCAAGGCAATGACCCACGGGTATGCCTGACGTCTCTTTTGATGCAGTACTACACAGTCTACTTGAAGAATACATGCACAAGAAGTAATGGTTTTCTCGTCACATTTTTTGCATGTATATCACAGATCACAAGCATTCTGGTTCATAGGTTTTTGTTGTGTGTCATTTATTGAAACTGTTTATTTATAAAATGTCATGTTTTTTATTTAGTTAACTACGACCAGGTATATGTGCAGATATATATTTTTCTTTACTTTCACTTCTTGTTTTTTTTAAATATTTTTACTCTGCTTTCATTGTGTTGAGAATATGTACATACCATAAAGCTGTAATCCTTGTTCTCTCTTACTGTTAATGAGTCAATTTCCTTTAATATTGTAGTAGTGTTGTTTATGGTAATTGATATTTGTAAGTTATGTTCAAACCAACAATCTTTTAATCATATCTAAAAAGCAAAATAATATTTAGTTTTAACTTAATAATGGAAGTCAGTACCTTGCAGAGAATTTAATCAGAAAGGATTGCCCAATTTTGAAAAAGAAGTTTCCTATATACCTTAGGAACTTCAATGGGTTTGTCATGTCGTAAGTTTTGGATTCCTGGAATTTTGTATAAAACAAATGAACAACATGTAGAAATATTACTCAATTAAAGAATAGAGTTAGATAGTACTGTAGTTCTATTGTAACTAATTGTTATATAGGTTAAGCGGTTTCATTAGAACTAATGCAGTGTATATACAGGTTTGACTTATTTCAACCTTGGGAAGAGGCTACAAGTTGGTTACGATTGTCATCTTCCTTCCTGGCTCGGCCTTCAAATTCATTGAACCATTGTAAGTACTGAAAGACATTTACCTACACATTTCAATCATCATGTAGGGACCATATTAATGTTGAATTGGAAATAGTTGATCATATTGATCAAGTTTCCAGATTTATAGTTGTGAAATAATATATAATAGTTTCAGAATAGGTGTGTAATAAGAAGATTATTTTTCACTTGCAGACCTTTTGGTAGTCTATTATCTTTTTCATTAGACTACTGCATAATTATTTGCAGTTAAGTTGAAGATCCATTTTTTACAAATTTGTTGAAATATTTTCCATATCAACAGTGAAGAAGCTAAACCTTGTGTCAACTTCGGAAGTTACGCCGACTCCTCAGGGATCAATTCTGTGTAACTAATGATTGTGACGTACAGTTTACGCCACAGTTTTTAGCCAGCCCCGGTTGTGCAGTTGCACAGAGGACATATTAATAATAATAATGTTATTGCTTTTACGTCCCTTTTAACTACTCGGGCTTTTAGAGACGCCGGGGTGCCGGAATTTTGCCCCAAAAGGGATCTTTAATGTGCCAGTAAATCTACTGACACGGCTCCCTCACATTTGCGCACCCTCAAATGCCAGTTGACTGCGCCAGGATACGAACTTGCAACCTTGGGCCCAGCAAGCAAGAACGTTACCGCTGAGCCAATAAGCACAGAGAACAGTCGGTGAGCCTCAGGCATGTGCGATTAATACGTAACTGGTCAGTTGTTCGGAAAGCAGTTTACGTGCCAATTGCACATGCCTGAGGCTCCCCGATTGCCCTCTGTACAACTCCGCAACTGGGCTGATCAGCCAAAAACTGTGGCGTGAACTGTACAAGATTTAGCTTCTTCACTATGTTATTTTCTCACAAAAATAAACATGGATAATTATTTGTGTTAGGAGGTTTTTTCATATAGTCTTTCATATTATGAAGAGGGTAAAATTTGAGTTCTGTGTTCTAAAACGTTTGATAAAAATGACTCGAGTTATCATAACTCTTCCCTCTGTTTTAATTTTATATTTAATAGTGCTTTGGATAAGACTAATAGTTTTCTATTACAAATCTCATAAAACTATGTTTAAAATTGACTCGGGGATCTGAACTATATTATTTAGAAATAATTTGTCATTTTTATCACTTGACTCCACAATGTATGCAATAAGTTACGTGCTTGCCAAGTCGAGCAATACATAGAACAAGCTATAGGAATTTGTTGGACCCAAAAGTCTTGCTCATTGGTTTGTCTAGTCATAGATAATGTTAAGTTACTGTATAATAGCCTGCTTCGTTTGCATATTAGTTGGGTTGGCTACAGTACGCAAATACAAGACCAAAACGCTTACCATATGCCAGGAAGAATTACTATTCTACATTTGATTGTTGTCTTAAGGCGGAAGAACAGCAAGGTCATCTGCCCCTGGACCATTCTTACATTCCTGGTAATCTAAAACTATTTGGTATGCAGGAGTCAAAAAAAATTTCAGTTTCACTTATTTGTACTCGTACACAGCACAGGTCTGACAACTTTTGTGACTACAGTGATCACTAGACCTCTGACTATTAGGTCGCAAGAATGGGCATTTTAGGTGCCTAAAGTAGGCTCTTTCAGTACTTCATTGAGGCTGTTAAATAGATTCTAAAATGTATGAAGTAAAACAGTAGGCTAAACATAACATAAAAGAAATATTCATACATACCTACATACATTCTCATTTTTGAGACTGTTTTGCCTTTCAGCATCCAAGTGCAAAGCTTACAGACATTCTACACAGATGACGATAGTTTTCTCTTTTCCAATACATATCTTACAGACAAGCTTTTTGTATGCCTTACACTCATACCCACTATTCGTGTCCTTGAATTTGTTGCACACTTGGCACTTCCTGTGTTTTTTGGCAAGATTGAGGTTCTATATCACTATCATCAACGTCTGCAGTATTGGTCCTTTTATTTCTGCCCTGAGTTTGCTACAGTAAGTTCCGTAGAAAGTTGTAGGAGAAAGTTTCTTTGTGAGATCTTGATTTGTAACCTGTTTGTACAATACCCAAGCGTTTATTCCTGCTTTGTAAAGAGCGTTACTGAATGAGCATGGTGTCCACAGGCAGGAAAAGTCAGGAATTTTGTTTTTGGTCAGGAAAAGTCAGGAAAAAGTGTGAAAAAATGGCGTGAGTCAGGAAAAATGGCGAAAAGTATTAGAAAGTCAGGAATTTTATATTATCCATACAGTATTTTGTGTTTTACAGCCATATTTTGATGTTACTAGTTCAACTAAACTCTGAACATAAAAAGTAATAACTCACTGAACATTATGGTAAGTTTCCATTTTTACAGTACATCATAGTAAAAACCTCGTTTACCTATTTCTTATACGCTTTTTTAGCGTTGGCGTAGGGATGTGGCGACCCCATCGCCCAGCACATTGCACTTTAGGCTATTTTGTATTTTAAATGAATAAAGAGGCGAGCGTTGGGCAGCTATGGGGATAATGAAGGCTGCTAATAATACTGTATATGAGTCGTCTAGTATCAAAACCGGCCAAGTCACAAAATTTACAAAAATGAGTTAAGGTTATCAATTTGAAGTAGAAGTATAGCACTATCAGGCGAAACAAGAATATGCTTCAAAATCGTCCATGTCTTCATGTTACACTGCACTGAATTCTTGGTCGTGCAACAAAATGGGCCATGTCATGCAGGTAGTGCTTTCATAACCGGCCATGTCAAAGAACGAGTAGCAATCTTCATGTCGCAGCATTATTGTTTGGAATCTTGCGTTGTTCGATTATGCAAGAATGTGATAATATCACTAGGCATCATTGTTCCTTATATTGTATACTCTTCGAAGTCTTAATAATTTGTATTTTGTTCGTTTGCAACACTGACTTCCGTATTCGCGGGCTTCTTACCGCATTGGCGCGAAAACAATCGTATATCCTGTGTGCTCGTGTTTTCTCATTTTTGTGTAGTGTAACGTGTATATTCTTCCTATTTTAATAAGTGACACATTTTCTTTTACTGTGTTCAAGATCTAAGTGAACTACTAACATTTAATGATATAATACCTATTTTGTATTCTCCCCAGCTTTCTGATGTTCATCTTCATATATTACTTTTCAATTTAAGCAGAATGCTTTTGTTTTTATTGCAATAAAGACAGGTAATTGCAATTTCAATTTATTTTAATTTAATTGCCTTTTTTCACTGGAGTTTGGAATTTAAAAAGAAAAGTTATACAAAAAAAGACTAAAATTATACTAAATTGCAACAAAAACAGCCAAGTCAAAATTAATATTAGCAAAAAAGATGGGTTCATAATGAATCAGATTTCTCAAAATCGCAGAACATAAATTTTAAACCATTACGGATATAACTATGCAATAAAATCTTTTGTTACCACCATTGCTTTGTCTCTAGAGGTTTTTCATCCATACTGAAAAATATGCCTTCAGTGACTTGGCCGGTTTTGATACTAGACGACTCATATATATTTGTTTGCTCATTAAACCTCTTTTCCGATGACTTCACGAGTCAGGAATTTTGTATTAAAAGGGTCAGGAAAATTGACATTGAAAATTCTGTGGACACCATGATCGAGTGTAGCGGTCACCTATGCGCAGCTGGCTTGACAGTATACTTTCTGGCCATTTGGTCCACAACGTCAACTCCACACTTAGATCCATTGTAACATGTTACGGTGTCAGGTTTCTTCATTCTGTCCGTCCCCACCTGGACATCTGGATGAAATGAACTGAGCTCAAGTACATTCTTACTGACCTTGCCTTGATAAATACTCAGTTATGTCGTTCTTACCCGATTTATTATACCAAGAAGACTGGTTCCATGGAATTTCAGCTAGCTGCAGTAATATTTAAAAAAAACTGTTGTGACATTCCTACCCTTGTTTATGAAAGGAGCCATTAACTTCTCCCACATCACCCAAACTCACATTTTCAGGATGCTGTTCATCCTTTCCTAGACAAGGAAATGCATTCAGGATTTGTTTTGATTCTTTATCCATGGTTATCCAGAATTTCTGCCCATATTTGTCGGACTTGGATGCCATAAATTGCAGAAAGCAACAGAGAGTTTTGCTCATCCGTTGTAATCCAAGCGCCAGGCTTATAGCAGATCTGGCAATTTGAGATAAATCTTTCCCATGCTTCCGATATCAGGGCAAACTTATCAATTTTCAGTTTCTCTGACATTGAGGATCTGATATTGAATTCCAAGAAACTCACAATTTCTATAAAACGATCTTGGGGCATACCATTCTTACACAATGCAAATCCCCATTTTTTGTGCGAGTACCAGAGTGATTTCAAATCCAAGGTTCTCACAGAAATTGCCCCACGAGCATACCATATATACCTAGAAATGCATAAAGTTCATCCATAGTCACAGATAAGTTGTTACATTGTAGCTGCCTTTCAGCCTGTGTTTTGAAGATAAATTCATCCATGAAAAGTCTCCATGCACTTGCGATGCATTCGTCAACAATATTTTGTTTTGCATGTGGTGCTGGGCCTGACTGCTCCCTCAGGACCTTCTGCTGAGCTAGTCTGCTAGCATTAGTGTCACAGGGACTCACAACTCGCCATTCAGTGCCATCTCGTGCAGTGATCACGGAACTAGGTACCAAATATGGAGTATGCTTCTTACCCAAGTCTTGATGACGACGTCCTTGTCTAGGAGAGAAAGTTTTTTTTTTTTATCTTCACCTCCAGGGACTGGAATATTTTTTCTCCAACCCGCCCGCCCCAAGCACATTGTGAACGACCTCGAACTTCTAATTGTTAAATAAAAACAGAATCTGTCGTGACTTTTGACATAAATATGAAGAATATATACACATAGTGCAACTGTAAAACATTATTACCTCTGCCTGTCTTGTCTTCAAGTTTTCCATTGGTAGAAATGGGGAGTCAGATTTTACTTTCAATTTCCGATTCAGACGAAGAACTTGAAGAATGAACTGATTCTCCCTCTCTCATCCCCAGAGTCATTGTCACTTAGTTCCTGGAGAGAAACTATTATATCGTCTGGTCTCAAATACCTCCTGTGCTCCATATTTGAGGAATCATTCGTAAAATAAACACAACAAACTACTCAATAAACAAACGTTTATAATGCATGCTTCACAAGCTCCTTACTGCGAATGGTAGGATTTGTTCTAACCTTGACTCTCGTTGGTGGAGTGGGGAGGGGATAAATAGGTGAAGGTAGCGGATAGAGTTGAGTGGTGGAAGAAGGAAACAGTCAGCACCATGTATAGTAAAAAAAAACAGAAGCGAAGTTATGGAAATACAATCGAATTCTTGTGAAATCTAATACGGGTCCAAAAATGACACTTCCATCCTTCTAGGTTAATTGATTTATTTATGGGTGTCAAACTGTTAGAGCTGGGGCATCCAAATTTCAACGATAGTAAATAAAGCTTAAATTATGAAAAATCATAGAGTCTGAACGAAATCTAGCATAAATTATGGCTACAGCAGAGTGTTGAATTCATAAAAGGGTTAAGCTACTGGACAGTCCTTGTACCTCCTGTGTTAACTGTTTATGGGGGCGATGTCAGTGCTGCTGACGATCTTGGAGTATTATATAGGGCCATGTTATATAGGCCTACTAATTAATTTGTGCTGCATAATTACAGACATTCTAGTAGTCTGATACAAGTTTGGTAAGAGTTTTTGTGTTGTGATAAAGGCTATGTATCATTAGTGTGGGGTTAGTATAAGCAGAACACAACTGTTTTAATGTGTTAAGTTAATTGAGCAATGCTGTGGCAGTCACTAGTGTTGCATGTATTGTGGAGTTCTCATTGCATAATGATTATTATGGATGTTTGCTGGTCTGTAGTTAATATTTTTAGATTTTTTAAGAAAAATTATTAATTGTGTGGTAAGAATTTATTTTATCTTTTATTGAAATTAAATTAGTTAATCATCTAATGAGAATCAATGTGGGAATTAATCTCATTTCTGTAAACATCTAACTCGTAATGAATTAACCAATCGGTTGTGCCTCAGTTACCGTAAATTGATGCTCTTAAATGTAACCAGTTAGTAGTCTCAATATTGCTGTGCCCTGCAAGTGGTCAAGCTGTTTCATTGGTACTGGCATAGGCATATGTTTTTGGAGAATTATGAAGCATGGCTTTGAGTTCTGTGTCCTGAAATCGTTTCTGATCTCTAGATAGTAACTTTATACCCATGACATTACGCTATATCGTCGCTGAACTTGCAATACCGCGTATCTGACAATGTTCCTTTTTTCCAGTATTTCTTTTATGATTGGCCACGCCTCCCAGCCATATGAGGATGTGCCGTCCAAAAAAAACAATTCACGTTGGATTCACATTCCTGTGCAGGGACAAAAAGAAAACTGAGCTTTAAATGCATTGTTCTGTAGAAAAGTATATTTCCTTGTAGTTATGCACTCCTACAGTACAGTACATTTTAGGTTAATTTTCCTTTGGCTTTACACACAAGAAAATGAACTTAATGTGAATTGGTCTATTGGACGGCACATTCGCATACGGCCGGCAGGCGTGATCAATCATAAGGAAAATAATGGAAAAGAAGAGCGTTGTGAGATACGCGGTATTGCAAGTTCAGCGACAATATGTAACTTACATTGCATAGTTTGTCACAAAATTGGTGGTTCAACAGGCACATTTTTTAAAAAAATTCTCATTAAATCTTATGAATAAATCTTTTAATGTATGATTATCGTCATTAGAATGTCACAGTAGGCAATATTTCAGCAATATTGTAAATAATGTTTATCTTTTTGATGAGTGCAGTCTTCTAAATATATATGTAGAAGTAATCCAAGATAAAATCTCTCACATTACTGAATTCTAGTGGAATGCATTACTAGTCAAGATGCTGGATAATAAACAACAATATTGGTATGTCATATTTGAACACTATCTTAATATCTGTCATTGTTTCAATATCTATTTTAATAGCATGGGTATAAATGATATCTTGTCTATAGGCTATTCATGTTTTATTCACCGTCCCACAATAGAACGATTTCATACATCTAAACTCCAAGATTTTATTCACCATAAAATCATGCCTAATGCCCTTAGGAGCCTCTGAGTATCGTATTTCATTTGTTCTCAAAAGGTGTGCTTTTAATTTTTCCAGTTTTCTCTGGTTTGCTTTCAGTCACCAGGCTTGCAACTGAATGTTGTTGTTGTTTTAAGGGGCCTAACATCTAGCAACTGAATGTAGTTACCTCTTATTCAAGGCAGGTTCTCCAAGGTCATGGCCTTGTATGTTTCCAGTAAAAGTGCACTAGAAAATGAGATAGTTCCTCAGAACTTTTTTTTTCTTTCTATGATATTCCATTTTCCTTTTCAATTCCAAAAATACTCCATAATCATTCATTCATCATCCCCAAGGAGAGTAACAGTCCCCACCAGCCAGCAAAGTTGGCACAAATTTCTCACAAAATGTATTATCGATACGAAATTCCTGAAAACACAAAATAGCATTTTTTTAAATACTCTAAATACCCTGACTCTAGATGAGGTGTCATCCCTCACTTGGCTGAAATTAGGTTAATTGTTTTTTTTTAATTTTTATTTGGCCATGATATCACAGTGCTGTTCCACTAACGATGTAATGGTGGAGGGAGCCGACTACACTGGGTGACACCAGCAAAGAGGAAGTCAAGATATAAATGTTAAACTGGATTCATAATTTCAGGCATGTTTCTGTGTCTCTGAGTGAAACCTGCTCAAATATTGGTAGTTAATTTGTAGCCATAAAAAGTGGGGGAACATTCCCAGAAAAAATAGGCATCTATAGTAGATCATTAAATAGCCATCTATAGAAGAGATGGTAGCACTAGCAAATAGATATTATGAGGGTTTTAACTGATTAGTCTGCCTAGTCAATACCTTTCTTTTTATGTTTTCATTACATTAGAGGGACATGTTTCGAGAGAATGTACAGTATACTCGCTTCTTCTGCCTCTCATAAAAGCCCCTTAACTTAGCCTAACACTTCCAAAATAGAACATGCATTCCTCAAAAACAAAATAAAAACTTCATTAAAATCAATTCTTAGAGACTAATGACAACATGTGCTTCTAAAATTACACAATAATTGTGTACATTTATACAAGAAATTCTAAAGGCTTCGTCCTTTAAAAGTATGAATTACATTGCATACTACTGGGAATCCATCTTATTTAATGACGGAGTGAGGCTAATATTAAAATTATTGAAATTACTTCCCATCACCTCTTCATCAATTGATATATTTAAAATTGATTGTTTCTACTGAAACCCGTCCGTAAATGCTGAAATACATTACTTTATGCATGGGAATGTTAATTGTCACACCTGCAATTCGTAGTTTCTTCCTGTTTGAAGAATTCTCAGAGGCTTCTAACTTAGTCTATGTGAACAGGTGACCTATTAGTTACTTGAGGGTGTATCTTACCTATGTAAAATAAGACTGAGAGGAAACTTAATGAAGTTGATTGTTCAGCTGCTTTAAAGAGAATTACAGTGTATTGCAGCTATGTTTTCCCATAATACTGAATTTGGACAAAACTAAGTTGGTTAACATTGTACAGAACTTGCTTCAGCTATCAAATTTAAAAGAAAATTGTTTATACTGTACTTGCAGATGTCTGGCAATAGATAATGTGCAATGAATTGTACTTCTGGAGTGCTCAAATTGTTATTTTAAATTTTACTAACTTTTATTTTTCTGCCATTTCCTGCAGACCAAAATGGTAGTTAACATGTGTGTTGTGTATGTGTGTCTTAAATTAAGGAGTTGTGTGGATGTAATCTTATTAATAAGTTACAGCAGTTTTCATAAATACCAAATACAGTTAGTAGTGACCAAAGTTCATTGTTGGACCTGAGTGGCAACTATTCATGCACATCACTGCCTTACTATTAAAATATTTTTGAAGGTGTCAGGTTATAAGTGTGTTTATTCTTGAGACATGGTATTTTAATCCATAATAAATATTTCTATCATTTGTAATTTCTTGGTCTTTGTTTTTATGTGGATTCCTATAGAAGCATTATAAATGGAATGATGTGGACACAATGGCATGCAATGGCTTTCCTGAAAGGGGACTGGGTGGCCTTAAACAGACATTGTCAATAATCAGTCCAGCTTCCTGCAGCCACCTGACTCTCGTAAACTAATACTATTGATTTTCCTATCTTCTAGATTTTTCTGAAAGCGTTGTCATGGGGGAACAGTTTTCTCAACTAAGTCCTTTTCATACTCTCAAAAGTTTTGAAGACTGGAACCTATGTGAAGTGTTTTTCAGACCCACATTTCAAAGTTAGTAGATTACGGTACTCTTCAAGAAAATAATCATATTGATACACAGTACAATTTTTTATCTAGGCTATGTGCTAAAATTTAAAATAGAATTTTTTTTATTTGTTTGCTCTTAGCTGCTGGGTTAATTTTGGTTAACCATTGTTAAAATAATTAACATTAAAATGTGTCATGCCATTGTTGTGTTTCATGGAGAGAAGGACTTAGTCCTCATGACACAGAGTGCAAGGAGTCGGGCAAGTTTCTGTATTCATAAAAGAAAAGTCAAGGCATTTGTTGAGAGAATATTTTTCTTTAATAAAAGAAATAAACTGACCACCGAAATAGAAAGTCAGTTTTTAGGAAGTTACAGTGTGTGCTGTTTACAGTGTATTTGTAACCCACCAAACACTCGCACTGGACCCATCTGTGGATCACAACACGCAGGCCCATGGTCCAGACAGGATGTAGTCTCCCGACGTTTCACCGAAGACTGTGTTCAGCATTTTCAAGGGTCCGCTCCTTCTATTGGTTAACGGTGGACTAAGGCTCGGATCCACTGCTCCCCATGTATATACCCTATTGGCAGAGTGTTATCTGCATGATCTGACCTCGCATCAAAGCTACACGGCCTAAACAGCTAAACAGTCCGCCTAGTCAACCTTTCTTTTATGATTTATTATAACATTAAGAGGTACATATTTCGAGAGCCTACAACACACTCTTCTTCAGCCTTACATATAGCCTCTTCACTTCACACTTAACCCACTCCAGTCATAATTTAATGGTCACATTGTTGACTGTGAAATCAGATTTTATTCATCCGGCGGTGGTCTGAGATTACTTGCACCATAAAAGTATCCATAAAATACAAACCATCAACAATATTTTACTGAAATTTTGTATGCATCAGTTCCTTATATGGTACTTTTTTCTAACTAAGGTTTGTTTTAATTGCGCAATTACATTGTGAACAATTTATTATTCTTACGCCCAGATGCCATCTTGAAAGTATGGAGTGGCTGTCATTTTGCCTTGATCATACCAAGCTACAGTATAATGTTCTACTGTATCACAAATTTTCGTGATCGCAGCTCTAAACCATAGAGAGTAACTTACTATTAAATCATGAAATTTCAAGATGGCCACTGCGCACTAACGCAATCTGTTTTATTAGCTTATTGGAAACCCCACTGTATCCGTTAAATGGATATACAATGGGATTATTGTTCCATTATTTTAGGATTCTGGCAAGTTATACGGAAATGTGATAGGAATTCATGAACGTAAATACAGCAATGTGTCACCACGAGTAGAGCTCGTCATATGAATTATGTGCTAATGTGATAACCCGTGACCAGAGCTCGTCAAATGACATTATTGGGTTAAAAAGACATTCAGTTATTCCTCAAAACACATTAAAAAAATCTTCATTAAACGTCAAACCTTTTATAAAACTAATCACAACATGTGTATTCTAAAATTTATACAATAAAATGTGTACGTCTATCCAAGAAATTTAAAAAAACGTCCTTTACATGTATGAAATTACATTGCATAATACATAATATGCAGTAAATCCATCTTACTGAATAATGGAGTCAGGCTATTGATTAAAATTATTAAATTCATTTTATCTAACTTGGTCGAGGGAAACAAGGCTATCACTGTTTTACTGATATATTTAAAATGGATTTTCTCTAAATAAAACCCAGTTGATTTTGTCTTTTATCTTTCATGTACTGTTTTAGATTCACACAGGTAGAAATTATTCATTTGAACCCTTAGGGCGTTGATGCTTTTCAAAATGAATCTTCGAATTTTAGCGGATATGTGGCAATCTGTATCAAACAAGAGAAATGAAAATAATTTTTAGCTAGTATATAGCAATACAGAGACCATTAATAAATATTTAAATTTACGTGTTTGTGTCGAGAAAATTCTCTTAACGCTCCATTTGGAAATTTGGTAAAATTACCATGCTCCATTGGCCTGTTTCTCGAAAATGTATGGAAACACTGTGTAGATAACAGTGGCGAAGCTAGAGGGAATCTTTGAGCCTTAGAATACCCATTTCATTCTCAAGGAACATGCACATTTAAATTTTCCTATGTTTCATTGGCATAGGCAAATTAAATCTCTAGTTTTCGGTTTTATTCTCTGTAGCCTCGGTGGAATTGACGCCAGCTTCTCAGCGTGGGACTGAGCAGCCAGTGAGTCTCCTTTGAAACAGGCTCAAGTCTCTGTGGGTAGAGAAAACATGCGCCAAGCGGAAGGTCGATAGCTGAATGCGTGAGCAGAGAACCTAGGCTCCAAGCAGTGCATTCGTGAAGTGGGTGGTATCTCATCACCTAAATGTCCGTTTGTGGGTCTTAAAACATGAATCAGTGTAGTGTTTTAATAGTGTATTTAAAATCAAGACCGTTTTCTTTGTTGTCCTATGAAGAGAATATTTTTTGAACAACAGCCTAGAAAAAATATATCAAAACACAGTGCCGCCTCATAAGACTGATTCTTACCTTTCCCGGTTCTACTGCTTCAAGTGAACGAAGTATGAGTGCATTGAAGACAGTTGAGACATTTTTAAGGAACTCCATGTCAGATTCTAGACTGAGCAATTTGAGTACTCTTGACTATTGAGAAGAGTTTGGTGAACTATCTTTCCAGGGATGACATATTCAAAGAACGCATCATTGATATCTTTGCTGTGTGAAAATCAGAACGACTGGAGTTAATCTACAAAAAAAACTATAAGGTTTGATCTTTAGAATACCCAGTTGCATGAATGTAGCTTTGCCACTGGTAGATAAAGATAAAGAAATTGAAATTTGAAAGATCAAGTAAGAGGTCGATGCCAAGGAAGTACCGTACTGTATGTGACAGGATCGTGGAAGAAGCTAGGCATCAATTCCAATCATTCGATTATCTCGACGCAGCAAAGTTTTAAATTCTTCTTCCTTCTCTGAATTTACAAAGAACTTTCCTGAAGGCCGTTATCCAAAATTACAAGTTGCTGGAGAATATCGGGCTGAAATCAGAGGTTGGTGTTCTACATGAAAGAAGTAAGTACAGGAAAACTGAAGGAGCCATACTTTTACTCCAGCTTGTCCTGAATAATAATTTGGAAGAAACCTGCAATCTAACAAAGCTTCTAGGAATCATCATCACAACGCCAATGAGAACTGCGGTGCCAGTAAGATGCTTTTCGTCTTTAAATATGATTTTTTTAAATGTCTTAAGGAACACTATGTGCCAGGAACAACTTACTACCCTTGCGATGTTGCCCATAGAAAAGATGGTTGCAGAGATGGAAGGATTCAACTCGAAGGTGATCGATAACTTCAGTAGCAAGAAGGATCGGCATATGAACTTTGCTTTATGCCATTAGACTAAGCCTACATGATATTGTATTTTATGTGTTAAAATTGTAGTGCAGCCTTATTTTAAGGCACGAGCCACCACTGGTCTATCACATTCAGACAACAATGAGAATGGGTGTTGTCACAAATTATTGCTGAATTTTTATCCTCAATTGGTGCAAAGGTTTCCTAGATGCTTACTTAAAAGCATTCACCTGTTCTTAACAAAGCTTGGCTTGATATCGGTGTCCAAGGGTGATGTCCCTCTTGAGAAGATACAGGTTACAAAGTTTTTCCGTTTTTCTGGCCAACAGCTTGGCCATGTTGATACACCCGATCCTGTGAGGTCTCCAAAGTTAAACAGTGGGGAAAGGGAAGGAGGAACGGAAAGGAACTGGCAATCTTACTGCAAGTAAACTCTGACTCAGGACTGCCTCTGCAGATATGCAAACTAGCCTACGGGCCGAAAACTACTACTAGTGACCAGGGGGTGAATATGGACTCCTGGTTAGAATGTGGCCCTATTACCCCGCATTCCAATGTTGGTGCCTGTGGGAGAATTGAAGGTGTTCAAGAGTGATCTGCTTTTCTATTCTTGCAGGAATATGGATCAGTGATCACTAGTAGCTGAATGACACCTTTCCTGTGATACATGCACTGGTGTTAACAACATTCCACGGGCCTAAGGACTTTGTACATTTTGTGTTTATCTGATTTATCTCTTCCTCCACCTGAACTTGTTTATTCCTTTTCCTAGTTTCGATCTTCCTTTCCCTGTCCATTGATCGAAGTATGTCATTGTTATTGTTGTGTTTTCCAGTATAGATTAATATCTAATATTTTCTTCTTTCATCTGGGTGGTTGTGTTCCTTTTTTTTTTCTTCCTACGAAATATAATAATAATGTTCTTGGTTTTACCTCCCTTTTAACCACCGAGGCTTTTAGAGACGCCGGGTTGCCAGAATTTTGCTCCAAAGGGGATCTTTATTATTATTAATTATTAATTACAAATGTGCACAAATTGTGCAAATTACAAAATATACAATAACCTGTGTATTGATCAGTTTGTGCAGAAGTCAATGATGGATTTTCCATGGCATGTGCAGCTAATCACATGGTAGCGTTCACAATTCTGGTCACAGAATTCACAGATGCACATCGGGTTGGGTTCGTGGAAACATTTCGTCTTGCACATGAAGTGGTGGTAGCCATGCACCGCTAGTGAATTGACAAAATGCCGTAAGTCTTGGTTCGCTTCCGTCCAGGCTCTATTTGCCATAGGATCTTTAACGTGCCAGTAAATTTACTCCCTCAGGTCCCTCACATTTGCACACCCTCAATGCCAACTGACAGTGCCAGGATTTGATCCTACAACTTGGTCACGGCAGGTGGGAACGTGTGCCACACAGGCAGTCAATTCCTAAGAAATAAGGAGATAGCAAGCCTTAATTTTGCATCACTGGTAAAGTTTGAAGACTCAATACATTTTGTAACATTATTCAAAACATGTGCATTATTTGCAGTGGCTAATCCAGCAAATAGAACTTAGTTGTAATTTAAAAGGTTATAGCATGCTGCATGTCTTCCATTCAATTACTTGCAGAAAAGAAAAAGAAACTTGAATCTTAACCCATCTTTCACTGTGCTGGAGCAAGTAATGATAAATATCAGTAAATTATTACAAGTTCCAATAGAGAAAAGTACTTAGAGTTTTGGAAGGTATGTGACATAGTGCTTTTAAGCCTTCTGTTCTGTGTACACTGTGAAACCCAACCTTCTCTGCTGTGTGTACAGTATGTATCTAAACATTTAGATATAGTTCAGGAATTATTTTATACTAAGAAAATAACAATTAAGTTCACTGAAATATATGCAAACAAAACTCTAAATGAAGGAACAAGCAAAACAACCAAGTGCTCAGTTATTTCAGCAAATAAATATTGATGTGCATTTCAGGTGGGCAGAATCTCTAATGTGAGTGATGAATTTACTGTACCATAAATAAGTGCACATTTACAAAGGATTAACATTGCACTTTTTCTGGAAAACAATATATATATAATATATATATATTTTTACCAGTTGTTGCATATTTGCTTATCATGTTTCCCTTAGCAAGCCAATCAATATTTGGAATAATTTTTAACACACTTTTCAACCTCTGAATAGCTGTCAGGTTTTCAATACATTAATGATCAGGCTCCAACCTAGTTTCTTTGGCAGTTGGCACCTATGTGCCATACTCAAATCCACTGTGTGCTGACAGTCTTAGCAGACGTAGTAGAAACTGGCCATCCTACCGCACACAAACTCTGGCTCAAGATGCCTGGTTAGTGATCACATGTCATAACTAAGGACTGTGATTGGGCTGCCAACGTTTCTTATGGACATGGCACTCAGGTGATGGTGATGAATTTACCCAGAAGTTTGAGGTCCAAATCCTGGCTCTGACAGTGGCCATCTTTAGTGCAGTTTTTTCACACTCCCTCCAGTCAAATGCCGGGATGGTACCGTATTTCAAGTTCCGGGGTTCCTACCTCAATCTCTTACCCTAATAATTACTGAAGTGATAGATCTGAGCGGTTGCGGATGTCCGCAAACTTTTTCGCCATGCGGATATAGTTTGCATGGCTGTGCGGTTAGCGGATAATGTTTGGCGTAAATTTGCGGATAGTTTTTAGATTACAATCCGAACTTGTTGAATATTTTTACTAGGACCCGGCTGTTATGACATAATATTTTTCCGTTAGGCCTATGTTTTTTTAATTTTCAAGCTAATCTCATTCAAATTATGTCATTAAACATAATTTTAACACTCCGACCTGAAAAGGTTTGCAATTCTGGCTGTATAACATTCATTTTAAACATATTACATGACATACATAACCTGGGGGAACGACTTCCTCCTGAATTGTCTAAATTTGTTGCTTTAATACTTTATGCTTGATCTAATTAAAATATTATTGTAATGTCAGTAGATTCGGATAACAAACTTGCGGATGCGGATAACAGTCCTGCGGGGCGGGTGCGGGTAATGTTTTGTTTATCCTCGCAGGGCTCTAGTGATAGAAGCCATTTTTCAGGGTTGCCTTATTCTATTAAAGAAAGCTTCCAGTCGGTTAACACAAATTGTGCCCAATTACATTAGGCGGGAAACAAGTATTTACATATCCTAACCTGAAATAAACGAGATAGTGGATTAATCCATTGAAGTACCCCATTTTGTACATAAAAGGCATGTTACGAGGGTTATTTCAAAACTAAGGTCCGGTGGGAAAAAAAACAACATCCAAAATCAAAATTGTTTCCAAAACAATTGTTTTGTTGACATTCCTTATGTCTTTCTCTATTTTTCTACATAATTTCCATTCTTATTTACACATTTGTATTAAGAACAAAGTTCCAAATGGTTCCGCCTCGTCAATACTGTTTATTGACGAGGCGGAACCATTTGGAACTTTGTTCTTAATATAATTCAGTCAATACGGAAAAAATGTGCGACTCTCAGAGTCAAAAATATTACACATTTGTCACATCGTTCCACAAGCTTTTGAATGCCTAAGTCTTAGAACTCAGCCGCCTGTGAAGCTAACCAGTCTTTAACACCTTTTTTCACTTCATCATCTGTGTCGAAGCGCTTGCCGCCAAGGAACTCCTTTAGGTGGCGGAACAGGTGGAAATCACTTGGCGCCAAGTCCGGACTGTACGGTGGGTGGTCCATCTGTTCCCATCCAAATTTCTTGATTAGAGTTTGCATGTCATTCGCAGTTTGAGGTCTGGCATTGTCATGCAACAACACCACTCCAGACGACAAAAGACCACGTCGCTTATTCTGGATTGCACGTCGAAGTTTAGTCAGGGTAGTACAGTAGGCGGCTTTATTGATCGTTGTCCCTGAAATAGTGAATCGTCGATCTTCACGAATTTTGTCGTCAACCGCATGAACCAACTCGTCTGAAATCACTGATGGTCTGCCAGAGCGGGGTTTATCATGCACATTTTCCCGTCCTTCGTTAAAGGCTCGCACCCACTTGCGCACTTTACTGTCACTCATTATGTTAGGACCGTACACTTCAGTAATCTGCCGATGAATTTCTGCCGCAGAAATGTTTCTTGCTGACAGAAACCGTATCACTGCCCTTACTTCACAATCGGCGGGCTGATTAATTGTCTTAAACATTGTGAACTGACACTATCAACAGCACACAGCAACAATAACAACGCTACTGGCGGCTTTTGCCGCGCAAGGCATGCCAGGAGTCGGTGCGCATGGGTGTTTTGCCCTTGGCGCCACTTTCAAATATTTACGGCGATTCGGAGCTTACTTTTGCAATTACCCTCGTAGTTTGTAATAATATCTCAGACTGCTCCTTGCAGTGTCAAGAATTTGGAATAACAATAAAATAATTGATCTAATAGTTTTTTCTTTCCTTCATATTGCATTAATGTTACATTTCTTTAATACAGGAGATTTTAGCGATATGTTTATACCAAGTATTGGTTGTGAGAACTCTCCACGTACTTGAGCTTGCAACTTCCTTAGGAATTGTTTAAAATACTTCTGCTATGCGGAATGAATGATTGGAATTATAGTGGACATCATGCCTTAATTGGCAACTTAAACTAACACTTGGGGCGCTGCGGTCGGTCTGGATAAGTAGGGTAAAATTACTCAATAACACGCGTTTGATATGGAACACTTTTTATTTTTCGGTTATAATCAGTAAATGTGGTCCCTAAAATAATGACAGTGTTATTTTCAATTGTATATATGTATAAATGTGCGATACACGTGATCTAATATGTGTGTTCCACTGGATTTTATGTGTCAATTGCATATTATCAAGCATCGGTTGTCTGCTGGTATTTGTTTTTGTGCAGTTCGAGTCATGGCGCTGTTACGTTTAAAAGCTATATTTGAGTTTGATCACTGTACCATAGACTCTAGAAATTATTTGCTGCTTGGTAGGGCGAAGGGATGAGTTTAACTTGTATGAAAACTCGGGGTAGACAGGAATTGCTTGATTTGGATGGTAGGTATTAACCCTGCGAAGTCAAATTAGGCCTATATGACTCGTAGTGGAATGGCTCTGATATCGCAGAGCGAGGTGATGGCGGTTGGTAGGATTATTGGAAATAAACTAGGGAACGGGGAAGGATACCTGACTGATAAAGCTTAGCTTTCCTCGGCTGGTGTAGGCTTGGCTGGCTTGGCTCGGCAAGACTGTGCTTGGCTGTCTAGGTGCGGCTTGGCTCGGCATAAGTGAACAACCCGTCCTGTCATCAGTGAGTGTAGTGGTGAGTGGTCCAACCCACTCTTGTTGCCCGTATTTATTTGGTATAGTCATCTTTCGGCTATTACTATTTGCATCTTTTGGAAAGTGTTGAAAACGTATATCCGCAGCCCTCTTATACATCGACTTACAGCCGTAAACTGAGCAATATACTTTGCTTTTACTCATTTTGCACTCTTATCGAGTAAAACTTATAACATGTATAAACACGAAGAATTTACCACGATCTGCTTACCAATTCAAGAAACCATATACAAACAGTCACCACGTGACAAATGTACCCTACTTGGTAACTATCTAATTTTTACCGCTAGATGTCATATCAGATAGCTGGAATTGCCAATTGTTTTGAGCAACAGCCATTAGTCACCCAATTAACATACAGTGTTGTCAAGACTATTTCACAAGCAACATAGCCTATGTAATACTTGCGGAGGGTATCTCAGGCTGTCTTCAAGAGGAACATAACTTGAGGTGATATACAGTAACATTATAATCAACCAATTTAAAGCAAAGTAAAAGCATTAACAAACCTCAAATCTTTAAGAACTATATAAAAATGAGCTCCAGTTAACAGCCGAGATGTCTCATCCTGAAGTCCAAATAATTACAACTACCGGTACACACACTTCTCAAGACAACACAATAACACCGATTTATCAGTCACTTCCTACACTTGCCAGTACATGGGGCTGATAAGACATCCTAAGCCCCCTAAAATGAATCAAAAACACTAAAGCTTATAATTTGCACTTCATCTTAGGAGATCTACATATATACCTTCACAATTTAATCCACTAAAATAGCCTCATCTTCAGACCAGCCACATATAGAATCCTCCATCACTGAAATATTTGTCCATATCTTCTTTGCCACTTTCTTGTACATTTTTAATTATGGGTTCTAAAATCGGTTCATGTTCTACTTCTCTTATACACACACTCCTAACAAAATTATACTGGACCACACAACACTTTTAAGATAATTATATTACTCCAATAACAGCAGCCTAATAGTGTATTCTTTTACTGATAGAGAAAATATAGACTGGAGTGAAGTACCAGCAATCTGTTTTATTTAACAGGAGGTGAGGAAGTACTGTATGTACAGTGATGAGTAAAAGATCCTCTACGTATAGATTTCATAATACAGTACTGACTGGAGAAACATATCACACTTGGGGTTCTTATCTTCATGGTCAGTTATCCTGTAATTTAAACCTACTGTAGATAAAAATATGGGGGCTTCCTCAGTACCTTGTTCCCTATATCGTCAGCTCACTATTCTTCTTCAGTCGTGATGATACTCCAAATTATTCTTTATTGTGAGGTGCCTTTCTAACTGGACTGCACAGCAAATGTGCCATTCGTGAATGCTGGGAGGAGAGCCAAGATGACAATACTTAAAGTATGTTGCTTCCTGTTGACAGTTGTGATTCAATAATATAAAAATTGTATTAGAAAGAACTAAATGGTATTTCACCCACTAATTTTCAGTGGGTAGTTTTTATTCTTGAACTAATTCTTTAGTTATGAGATGAGAAAATTCAGCTAAGCCCACTTCACAAGATCCAACAGTGAATTTAGTTTCTCACAGCTGTAACTGCAAGGTAACAGTGATCTGTATGCATGCCTATCCGTGTACATTAATGCATATACATGCAACTAGATAATTATGAATATACATATTTTTGCCATAATTTTAAACTGTAAACTATGGAAGGGAAAGAAGTGAGTTGGCAGCCCACCTAAACAGGAGCAGGGAGAGAAACTTTAAGTTGTTGGAGACAACATATCTCGTCGATGTACTATAGTGTGGAATGCTAGTTGGGAAACAGTGAAATAAAGGGCCTGACAAGACTCTGAGTCGAACTGTTGAAGAACAAGCAAAAATAGCAAAAGTATAACAGATAAGTGATTTTCAATATGAATATAATGTGACACCTATAAGAGGAGCTATTCTTTAGTCATTTTTATGAATCTAGATATAAATAATTATGATGTGTGCTAGACATGTTGTTTTCAATTGTTTTTTCCATGTGGAACAAAGGGAAAATTATGAAATACGACTAGATGTAGTAGTAGTCCAGTAACATTTCAGGATTTATTTTTATTTTCTATGTGAGAAAATCACTCAAAGGTATCTTGTCTGGTATTCCAGGCCAGAGAAACCTAAATCTACAAATATGTATACTGTTTTCTTACGACATAGGATAGGATCTGTTATAGTGAGACTTTTCTCTTGACTGTCTTGAAACCCACACCATTATTAACAATACATCTTCTCTTAAATTCTTGGTGCAACATATCTGGCATTCTGCCATCATATTTCCTCTCTTGTAGATGAGCTGTGCTACCTTGCATATGTTTTTCAAACCATATTCATTTTGTACTACATTTTTACTAAGTTGTGTGGTGATATTGAAAAGGAATATTTTAGGGACCCTATTTTATGGGGAAATAAATTTGTCCATAACAATGCTATAATTGGCACCAACTATTTCACTTTTCAAAATTTAGATGCCACTATAAACAAAAACTAGCCACTCACTAATTTCTTTAGTTTATTCTTTCTCCTCCTTTACTTAATTATCTTTAGCTTTTTGAAATTTGATGTTTATCAGTCGGTCAACACGATTGTACCCAATTGTGTTGGGTAATTACTAAGGCAACACTGAAAATGGCTTCATACACCATAATAACTTTAACTTTCTCTTAAGTTATACGGTATGCTTCTTCTTATATGACTTCATAGAAGCACTTAAGTCAATCGATTATTTAGTCAGTCTCTTCGAAGAAAATGTTCGAGTCTTGTGGTCCTTCGAGTACGTTTTCATATGTTCGGCTCTTCGTACCCTTTCCTGTGTTTAAAATATTTGTGTTGTGGTTTTATTTCTGGTGAGTGTGAAGCAGAGGTTCATATTGTTTGGTTTTTGTTTAAGGCCAATTGCTTGCAGATCCTCTCTTATTTCTCTGGTCCATATATTCATCCTGTCGTGGTATTCCTTGACGAGAGATTGTACTGTACCAGTTCTTTCAGAAATCTCAAATCCTGCATTCTCATTGTGTGTCCAGTGTGCGAAACCTCCTTTGTATTTTCCTAGTTGTTTCTTCCTATCCACCCCAGTCCATCTTTCTGGTATTTTTTGTTGATGTAAGTTCTTCCAATTAGTCTTTCAATTTTCTGTCTGGTGATTGTACATTCAAGTCGAGGAGAGTTTCTGCTGCATATGTGACCTCCAGTTTTATACTGTTATTGTGTTGTATTTTTGCATTTGTGGATAGGCATATTTTTTTATTGTAAATGTCCCAGGTTAATTTTTATGTTTTAACTAGCCTGTTGGTTCTTATTTGGATTGATATATATTTTTTTTTAGTTAAGTTGTTTGTTATTATTTCTCCAAGGTATCTGAATTGGATTACAATTTTATTACCAATAATGTTTATTTCTTTTAATGATGAGTATTTTTGACATAATTTCTGTCTTTTCAGAAAATATTTTCAGGTTAATTTCATTTGTAATGTTTCAAAGTTATGAAATCGTTGTTTTTGCATCATCCACAGTAAGTTCCGCCCCTTAAAACAACAATAACTAACTAACAGTAAGTCATTTGCTAGTAATTGTGAGTCGTCAATGAAACCAAGGCAGTTTGTTTTGATTTTCCTGCCTATTTTGAATTTTGGGGAGCATTTTTTAAACCATTCCCTCATAACTATTTCTGGAACTTAATTAAATAGTAGTGATGGGAGTCTCACCCTGATGTAATATTGTGTTTTGATATCAAATTCACCTCTGAACTTCACTTTTAATTTGGTGTTTGTAAGAGTCAGTTTTATCAAGTTTATTAATTTGGGGTGTAATCCAAGATGTCTTAGAATTTTTAGTAGAGATTCCCTGTGGATGCAATCATATGCTTTCTTGAAGTCTACAAATTTTATCACATTTCAATTTATCTTCCTGATGTAATCCTTTATTAGTTTGAGATTCATGATCTGATCAGGGCAGCTTCTCCAGGGTCTGAAACCTCATTGATATTTTCCTAGTTCTTTCTCAAGTTGTAATTTAATTCTGTTAAGAATTTTGTATGGTATGCCTAGGAGTGAGATTCCCATGCAGTTGTTAGGGTATGTTTTTATCTCCGTTGTAATTTCCAATTTAAGTTTGGGCCAGGATTACTGCATTGTCATGATTGTTATGGGCCAGCTCACCATTGTCATCCCTTAATAGTAAACGTTGAGGTTTCATATTTTTGGAGTTTTCTGTTAATTGTGTTTGAATTCTTCTTCAATTAATTCAGTGTGTCATTATGGTATTGTCTATTTACTCTCCAAAAGCTTGGGTCGTTTCTCTCCTCGGTTTTGGAAGGATATTTCTGATATTTGGGATTGATGTAATATCCATGCTTGATGCCGTTTCTCCACTTATACATCATGTTGCTGTTCCACCATTGATGCTTTTTATAGGGTTTTATTTGGGCCAATTCTTTTAGGTATAGGGTTGCAATTTTGTCGTTTCTGTTGGGGGTTGATTTAATTTTAATTTTGACTACGTAGTGATCAGAACCAGTGTCTACTTGTCAAGGAACTTCAACATTGTAGATCTCTTTGTGTTCTCATTTATCCATGAAGACATGATCCAGTTGCCATTCTCCTTTAGTGTGGTCAGAGTGTTTCTCTGTTTTGAGTTTTTTAGGTTTTTTAATTATTAAAATGACTAGTTATTACAAAATAAGATACAATATCAATAAGTTTTGAAATGTTTCGAAGCCATTTTCCAGCATTGTCTGTATAATAATCAACAGAATTGCTCTTCGGTCTGTCAACACAAGAGCACCCAAACAAAATTGGGCGAAAATTGACTATTATTTTATTTCTTACAGAAGTGTGTTATGAAGGTTATTTATCCGGGTAATCAAAACATTCTCTCGGTATATCTCAGGTTTATTCAGAACCACAATGACCATACATTATCGAGCCAACACATGCACACAATGATTCGTAAGACAGAAAAACGAAGCCTACCAACAAGGCCGCAGATAGTGCACCACCGTCGCACCACCATAGTCAAAAGAAGGTATACTTAATAATTTTTATGATGTCTTACGTAATTAAAAACAATATAGCTATCATGTTAATGATATATAATTCATGTCTTTCGGATAATGGGGCCATAAAGTAACAGTCACTTTCCATCCCAATCTATTTGGGAACTCTTGTGTTGACCAACTGAAGACCAATTCTGTGGATTGATCAAAAAGTTTTGTAAGAAACAATTAAATGTTGTGTCCAGAAAACAAACACATCAATGTTTCGGTAAACATGGTAAAGATTTGTCCCATTTGTTGTCACAATGTTAGAGTGGGCTCATAAACACTTTTCAGTGTCTACATTGTGGCAGAAAACCAGATTCTTTTCTAATCAGACTCCAAGATCTTCACACAAACCTGTAAAAGCAGTAACTATAATATCATTGCCATAACTTGCAGTTTCTGCTTCCTTTACATAGGATGAAAGGTGGAGTACCCACATAGGAAATTTGTTTGAGAAATTCCCATGACAATATACTGACTACTTTACTTTTCTGCATTTTAATCAAATTTCTAAATTTGCATCCGGTGGAACAAAGCCAACTAACAACTATACGTTTCACAAAGAAAGATACGACCTGGGAACACCACCCCACTGACATCATTAGCACAGTCGCATGTCGATATACTAAAATATTTAATGTACTCCTTTTTAATGGCATTTATATGAATCATAATATTTAAAAACCTGAATCACAGTATTTTGTTTGGTTAGTTTCATTTTTATTTTCACCATTTTACACTACAAGGCTCATTTTGTACTTATAAATCCACTGCAAATGGCAATTTTGCAAGAATTACTCCCCCCCCCAATAAGGTAAATACATTGTTTTCAATAAATTTCTTGTATATCCCAATACCATAAAGTAGGGTCCCTATTTATGATAAACCAAAAGTTAATGCCAGTTACAATGCTTAACTTAAAGGTAAGGATTTCTTTTTCTTTATGAAAAAGGAAATAGGTAGTCATCCTCTGAATTAAACATACGGTACTGAATTTGTCAATGTAGTTCTTTGGTAGTAGGGGCAATCCATAGTTATGGCCCACCTCAGTTTGGAAGAAGAAGAAATTATCAAAATTTGCCTACAGAAATATTACATTAACAAACTTTCATTATTTAACTGGAGTGTTCTGAAAGTTGTACACTTATTATATCTTCATTAATATAAACTGAAACTAAAACTATGGCCTGCATTTTGTACATAGAAATGTCACTTATGTTCTTCAGTCTCTTGGCAGTTCACTTTGATCTATTGATTCTTTTACTGTGCCAGTACTTTAACCTCCGTTGTATTTATATTGGCTTCTATCATTTCAAGTGTCTTCTGCAAAATATGAGGTAATTCAGCTGTACTTTCTTCATCTGAAAATTCCAAATTTTCAGCTCACACTTTGATTATTGCTTGCGAAAGAAAAACCAGCTGTAATTGCTAACGAAACACAGAAAAGCTGTTTTATAACTGTTTTCATATTACAAAGCTTTTCATCACCTGCTCTTAGGAAAAAAAAGTCAGTTGATCTGCTCTGCTTTTTTTTCTCCAAAGTTGACTCAGAAACCTCATTTGATTGTTTTGTTACTTTATTTTCCCTTGGCTGGGAGTGCTTTCCCCAGCAAACCAGTAACAAAACCTCTGTCTACAAGCCGGATTGCATACCTAACCTAACCAGTAACTAGAGAAATTCTTCATTAAAGAAAAACTTTTAAAAATTAAAACTTGATATTTTATACAGTAATAACAGAAATACAATAATCTGAAACATAGTTTGTGGTATGGCATTGAGGGTCATAAATTGTATTAGTTGTTGATAGAACACTTTCTTATTGGAAAGCTAGATAATATTTTTTAAAACAGACACGGGTTATATCTTAATAAGAAAACCATATCCATTTTACAGGCTTTTATAGCAGTTTGTAAACTAAAATAATGTAGCTAGTCCGTAGAAAATACTCTGTACAGAAAATGTATATGATATGGCCCTGCCATGGCATTTTGCATTACCTTACCTGAATATCAAACATGAAATTGGTACAGTAACTACTGTATGGTGGAAATTATTCTTCGTTCTGCAGCTGTGATAAGAGTGTTAGTGTTGGCACTGATGAAATCTCTTCTGTATTTAGATATGACAGCAGCTGATTAGTGAAGTGGTGCTTTACCACTCTACTCATCATCTTAATAACTTAGCCCTCTTTGTCATTGAATTTGTCAAACAGCCATCCTTGTAGTGATTTTACAGATTCCTGAGGACCAAACATAAATTAGCATCATAAAAATGGGAACTGGGGAGGGCCATTCATAGCCCTGCTCCTCTACCTTGGTTTTGGAGCATCCCACAGACTTATTTATTGGTTTTTGACCAAACTCAAATGTTTCACTAGCAAATACCATTTATGTACTCCCTCCATTTCATAATATGGTATAGAAACATACATTTTATGTTACTCCACAATATGGTATATTAATATTGTTTTACAATATGGTATAGATATGTTACCGTTTGAAGCATTAGAGGGCCAGCTGTATGTAGGTCTAATGCTACATTGTGTTTTACAATTTCATACTCGTAATAATACATTATTCTGTAGATGTTAACACATTTTCAAACAATATATGATGTATTTATTTTAGATATATGACAGCAGCTGGTTAGTGAAATGGTGCTCTACCACTCTACTAATCATATTAACACAATATATTTGTGTTTACAACAAATGGTAAGCAAATGTTATAGTACATTTTATGAGTAGTATATGTCTGCTACAAAGGCTGGTACACAAGCCATGTCAATTTAAGGTAAGTGTTTGTTGTTCTGCTATTGCTTATGGTTTGCGAGGCAGTGTACCTTACCGCTGTAGCTTGGCTTTTCTCATATCAGGTATGCTGTAACCATTGCCCTCCTGTTGCATCATACAGCATTCCATACGTTGTTGTAAGGTGAGGAAAATATTGCCCAGACTGTCCATGCTGAGCTGGTTAAGTGCCTCGTTAACACAGTCAATGAATTTCTGAACCGTTCCTGGATTCGTCTTGCCTTGCAAGGGCTGGATACAAATGAAAAACTCTAAATCTAGCACATTCAGGTCAGGGCTGCTGGTGGCTGTTGCTAAAAGGAATTAGCCCATCTCTCTCTCTCTCCGGACTGCAGAGAGAATTGCCAAATTGTCAGAACAATGGGGTTGTATCCTGTTGGATAACAATTGGTTCCTTGTTCCACCTCTCTGGAAACTTTGTATGTATTGATGGAATGACATTGCCCAACATTCAGTTCGTGTTGCTGATGTTTTGGTGCCACGGGGTCTGTTCTTACTATTTCTCTTTGCCGTCAAAGTATCAATCGATGGCCAAATACCAATTCGACCCTGGAATCATTGGTGTCTTGCAACAACTGCCATGAACATGACCTTGGTAATGAAGTATTTATTTTGACATCGACTTGTAGAGGGCTCCTCATCCAAAGCGAAGTAGA
This sequence comes from Meconema thalassinum, assembly GCA_946902985.2. NCBI lineage: Eukaryota > Metazoa > Arthropoda > Insecta > Orthoptera > Tettigoniidae > Meconema > Meconema thalassinum. The sequence continues at coordinate 899,617,884 of OX336390.1, forward strand.
ACGTCTGTTGAACGTTCGTCAAATAAAACCACTTCTCATCAATATGTATATAATTAGTCTTCAATTTCCCACCAGGTTTGACCATGGACAAACAAAACTGTAAGCATTCACGTTTGTTCTGCTCAGTTAAATATGACTTTACTGTGGGTGAAGACCTCTTAATTGTGCCTTCTTTAAAATACCTAAGTAGAGTTGTTTGCTGGATTCCAATAACAGAAGCCAGAGATGTAATTGTTCCAAATTTATGAAGAGGGGTTTCTTTGATAGTGTTCAATTCCACACAATAGTCCTTGCGCTGTACTCACACTTTGCCTTCTTTATGCTCCTAACATCAGGATTTAATATCCCTTGGTCATACTGTGCCTTAGCCAGATGTGTGAAATAGTAGGTGTTACCTGGAATTTCATTGTAGTTGTCTTAATGGCACCCTTCTTTAAGTTATAATTTTCCTGGAATGGCACTATGACATTCAGTTGTTAATTGTTTTGCTTTGGCGTTTCTACTCTCATTTGCCTTGGTTACTAGTGTGTTTGCTCATCCTAGAATGCCACAATGGGTGGCCACTTGACTGACGTGCATACGCGCCTCCATATCTGTGAACTTTGCAAGGCTATGCACACACGTTTGACTGGCTGAAGGATCGCTTCACTGCTGCACACAAAACAATATCTGACCACTACTCGGATAAGCATGCTCACTAAATCAGAGCATTAATCCTGTGTCTATACAGTATTATGTAACGGAGGGAGTGTATATACCAACCAACATTAACTTAAAAGTTTAGATTGCAAAATTATTTCAAATTGTTCAGGAATAACAATCCATTCCTTGTTTGGAAATCTTGTTTTTTCAGTGTTGCTTAGGTAATATTGGGTGGATAATATAAAAATAAAATGTACACTTTTGAAACATAAATTAGACATGAATATTGAACAAGCGTTCAAGATTTTGAAACAAGACAGCACTTATATTATACTGCTTTATAGAAGACACATTGATAAACCTGTTATCAAATACAACATTTTAGTATTTGCATTGTCTTGCACATTTCATTAAATAATAAATACAGAATAGGCTTATGAGATCATCTTTTGTTAGTGTATAAATGTGTGTGTCCTAATATGTTTTAGTTGGCTAGAACAATCAATGTCAATAAAACTTGTTAAGGACTCAATTCTAACCCATATCACCAATCCAACATGGCAGCCACACAAAATATTTCATCAGTTCTCAATATCTCCAAAACTATTCCAGCAATCAAACTGAAGTTTTGTATGGTGATAAAGGACTAAGTAAGTAGATATATGTGACTTTCGAAAACTATATATGTATTTATGTAGCACTAAATTTGTTTACTTCCAATATTCAATTGTTTACAAAAATTCAAGATATTGGCAGTGCAAGTTTTAAAAACACATTTTTATTCATGTATCCTATTCAAGCTATTGGAGTGAAGCTTCATATAATGAACCACCATGATAATCTTTATCTACTGGCATTGAATTTTCTTAATCATCATCATCATCATCTTCATTTCCCCTTTTCCAGCTGACACTGGGTGGAGGCAAATATGGTTCCTCTCCACTTCGTTCTGTTGTTCCACCATTCCTCTTCCGACACGGTGTTCCAATCCAGGTTCGGTTTACTAATGCTATTCTTCACCGAGTCCATCCAACGCATTCTTGGTCTTCCTCGTCCTCTCTTCCCTGTCATCCGTCGTTCCAGTGCTCGTCTTGGTAGCCTTACTTCATTCATCCGTTTGACATGTCCAAACCATCTCAATCTGTTTTGCTCCAGTTTGTCATTTAGTTTCTGTATTCCCAGTTCTTTCCGTATATCTTCATTTCTCACTCTGTCTCTCCTCGTTATCTGGACCATACTTCTCAGGAATCTCATCTCAGCTGCCTGTACTCTGCTCTCATCCCTCTTAGTCATTGTCCAAGTTTCTGCTGCATATGTCATTATAGGAACATAATATGCTTTGTACATAACTTCTTTAGCCTTAATTGGTATATCCTTGTTCCATACTAGTCCCCGTACCTGTTGGTAGAAAGCACTCCCGAGTTGTATTCTTCTGCTAATTTCCAAATCTAGTCTTCCATCTTCAGTCAGTTCACTTCCCAAGTATTTGGAGTGTTTCACCACTTCCAATTTCTTATCTCCTACATTGATTACTCCTTTTCCTTCTTTCTTACCGCTACTCACCACCACTGTTTTACTCTTCTCCACATTTATCTTCAATCCCCATTGCTCAATCATTTCATTTATTACGTCTAACTGATCTCGTACCTCCATCTCATCCTCGCCCCAGATCACAACATCGTCTGCAAACAACATTACCTTCATCTTTGCCCTACTATAGTCTTCATTGCTGCCTTCTTGATGTCATCCATCACCATTTAAGAACATAATTGTGACAACACACTTCCTTGCTTTAGTCCAGTGACAATTTTAAACCATTCCGATGTCCCGACTCTAGTCTTCACACTACTATAGCAATCCATGCACATTCCTTTTATCATGTCTCTCAGTTCCTTGCCTATCCCCTCTATTTGTTAAGCTTTCCCATACTTTTGTTCTAGGGATGCTATCATAGGCCTTTTCTAGATCAATGAAAGTCATTACCATATCCTTCCCATATTCCCAACTCTTTTCAATGTTCTGTCTTAGAATGAAAATGGGTTTCACTGTTGACCTGCCCCCTCTAAATCCAAACTGCTCCTCCTCTATTTGGTTTTCTACCTTTACTCTAATTCTTTTTTCTAGGATTCTTTCCATTACTTTGGCAACATGTTGATTCCTCGGTAGTTACCACACCCCTTCCTGTCTCCTTTCTTGAATATTGGCAATATTATTCTGTTTTTTCTTACTATGTTTCATAAATTTATGGAAAGATGTAAAGGTGTGGAACATTTTTCTAGTGTAGGTATTTTAATTTATAATTATACTCATGTTAATTGATGAAAAGGAACATCTCTTACAGATGTCCTATTAAACCAGCCTTTGGGAATGTTGATAAGCCAGTACCATTAACTAAATATTCTGGTATAGAATTTTTTAGTGTTGTGTTCATGTATTGTAGATAGCACATCAGCAAGTGACTTTGGACACATGAGCACCTCAGCAAGTGACTTTGGACACATGTTTCCCAGAGCTGGAGGTGTGTTGGTGAGAGTTATCTTGAGCAACAAGCACTAGTACTATAGGAAGATTATTTTGCTTTCCTAAAATATTATTTTTATGTTTATTGTCTAAAATGACTACAATGTTGGGCTATTGAGTTTTGAGTTTGAAATTGCCCTATATTTTATCACAATGTAGATCATGTACCAAAGGCTATTTAGGCCATTACATATTTAATTGCAGAGAGAGTTTTGAGATGGAAAGAACTAGGAGAATACGGTAAATGAAGAAGGCTATGGTATTCTTTACGGAACTACTTTTTTCTTTGCATTAAAGATGCATCTTGTTTCCATGATGATGCTACTGTAGGCTGCTGGCTCCACAGGAATAAGGAGATACATTGTAATATGCTAATTGTGTTCGGTATTGCAATTTGCCTCAGCATGGGCCATGTAAAAACTGCTTGATTTATTGTACAGTTTACCTACTAACAAATAATTAACAGTTCCATATAGTACAAATCTAATAGTGATACCTATGTAAGAGTAGTCCATATACTGTACCACAACTACATGCAATCAATAAAATAGTGACAGGTATATTTTTATGACATTATGTATGATGATTTTCATAACAATATTGAAATTGGAAGATTAAATGTTTTATCACACTTGGCTGAACTGATTTGAATAAGCTTGAAAAGGATTTGTAAAATTCACTTGTAGTTTGAAGTAGGAAATAAACTGCTAATTTGCTGAGTTTTGAACTTGTACAATTAATTGATAGTACTTTCATACATTTTTTATGGCTGGTTCCATGTACATTTATAAAATAATTTCTTTTACTGCATACTACTATCAGCAAGAGTTCTTTCAGCGTTTGAATAATTTTCTTTGTAGTGTTTAGCTATTTAATTGCAAATAATGTACAGTAGTAGATCTAAGTTGAAACATGGTTTTGATGGAAGTTATAAAACATGTACATGTTATGTCTTGTTTCATGTGGTGCTTAGAGGATATTTCAGAGTATTACAACTCGACTTGATAACTAGGTTGTGCATCTATTTAGTCCATTTATTCATATATTGAAAGGAATCTTTCTTGTACGTACATTAAAGTGGTTCTTGTCTCTTAGTTTTCTTGGAACTGATCTTCATTTTGGCATATTTCACTTTGTCTTACGATTTGCCAGTTTTATCATTATATCATAGAATAGGTAGTTGACAGCTATTGTCAGCAAAGTCAAAATATTAAATTACTGTTTTCAAGCCCCCAGTGGAGTCCTCTGTTTCTTCCCTTACTCGCTCGCTCAATCGAGTTTTCATTATCTTCATATTGTATGTTTTTTATGCAAACCATTTTTCCACTTTTGGATCCATATTGACTTACAAATTAAATCTCAATCAAAATATGATATAATATTGATCGGCAGTGTCAATACAATTTATTGAACAATTGTAACAACTCATATTTTGATTGAGATTTAATCTTCATATACTGTATGAGTGGTGAGACTGATGATGATGCAGGGGTATGGATCTTGCCTGCTGTGCTCCAGGTTGCAGAATTGAATCCCAGTGCAGATTATTTGAGAATGCTTGAATGTGAGAGACTCATGTCAGTAGATTTACTGGCATAAATTAAACATTTAAAAATTGGCGTATAATTTTAAACGTTTAATTCTAATATCAATACGGATATTTTAAAACATTTGTGTTTATAATGGCAAATGTGTTTGCATTCTTTACTGGCATATTTAATATTCCCTTCAGGGTGAAATTCTGGCACCCTGATGTCTCTCAAGCTGCAGTAACTAGGAGACATAACAAGTTTTAAAGTGACATAACTACAGTGTTTTTTGTATAAGATCTGACCACTCACACGTGGTTGAGCCAAGGCCAGCTGGCTTCCTCCAAACCCACAGCCGGTCAATACTATGTGGGATGTCTAGGCTCATCCGTGTGGGAGTGGTCAACTTTTATACGGATAACTCTGTATATATTATTATTATTATTATTATTATTATTATTATTGGATGTCCTCAGCAAATCTTATAAACTTAATAAGAGACTGAACCTTCTGCTAATAGTAATTACATTTTAGCTATGCATACATTTTTTAGACCTGTATTGGTATTTCAAGAATTAAATTGTGTTGCTCAGAATGTTCCTCTAACACCACTCTGCCTATGAATTCCTCACTTAGTGGCTATGAGAAAAAATTGAGTCTAATCAATAGATAGCTTACTGAAATCTAGAATACCTAAGGGAATAACACCATTTTTATTTGTGTGGATAGCCTTGAATTTCAATGCATTCATTTTAACCACAATACAACAAATACTATATCATGCTCAGGTATTTTACATAAATTGTTGATTTCATTACTGACATCATATCAAAGGTTGTGTGCTACTATATTAGTGTAAGTAATTTAGATATAAATGTATACATTTTAACTGTACCAGACTGCATAATTGGGAGTGAAAAGATTCCCTCAAATGTGAAAATAAGATAGTTCTGAAACTACAAATCTGTGAAAAGAAACATAATTTATTATGATCATAACATGTGTTAAATACTCCAATTCATCAACAATACATACTCAGTAAGCCACGGTTCCTTTACAAAATTGTCTTCACTACATGGATATCTGTTCTCCTCTCATTCTTTGAGAATGTTAGACCCCCTAATTTTTTAAGTAATTCCATACCTCCTTTTAAAATTTAACGTATACATAATCCCTTCTACAGTATGTGGTTAAGTTTCATGCTGTGGAATATATTCACTTTTTTGTGGTTTCAGTCAGAAGGTGATATTTGTAGGGTTGCCAGTTAGTATTTAGCTCCATTTCAGTATCTTCTGTCCCCATGTGTTAATGCATTACTAAGGATTACCGTATAGGGAGGATCTCGTGCTTTAAGTCTGTTCATTACACAGAAATTTAAGTATTGAAAAATTAGAAATAACGGCTTCGGTGGCATAGTCGGTAGTATGCTGAACTGCTATGCCCAAGATCGCAGGTTCAAACCCGTCCGAAGTCGTCGGATTTTTAAGAGCGTTAAAATCCTTCGGAGGGGAAATATAGCTGGCGGAACCCTATGTCATAGATTTATGACATGTAAAAGAACCTACCACTACAATCTGTAGTGCGTAACTAAATTTGTAGGTTATTTGGTTAGAAATGCTCTATCAAGTTACATTCTCTGCTAGGTGTCAGTGACAGTGGCATCTCTGGTAGTCAAAGTTGGAACTACTTGAAATTAAACTGGGTGGGGAGCCTATTGGCATTCAATTAAAATACCCCGCTATGGCCATTGGCTGCAATTCAAATATAAAAGAAATACGTCATCAGTGATGATGACGATGAATTTTGTTATGAAATGCATTTTAAAATTGATTAAGAGCCAACATATTAACCCTGCAGCTTTTTGCAACTAAATTAGTCACGCTTGGCCAAAAGACTAAATGAGAACTATTCAATATTCCGATCTGTAGTTTTATGAAACCTAAAATATCTTCATATGTGTTAGAGATAGTTTACAAACCCTTCTGTGCATATTTATTTCAGCCTCTATCGATTGGTTTCTACATTCATATTTTTGGTACATTATAACAAATGCCCCTCTTCTTTCTCAAGAAAGTTAAAAAGTTATCCACATAAATATGGGGAAAGGTACACTGCATGATGGTGATCTGTTTATCTAGTTTTCAAGAGCAAAATGTGACATATACACACAGTCATACTCTCATACCACCATTGAATACACTCGGCACTGGATAAGATTTGGGGACACTACAGATTCACAGACAAGTTAAATGAGTGACTATTGAGTGGAGAGCAAAAGTAGGAGAAGGCATTTCCCGTTTGTACCCAAGAGAAATGTGGTCTTGGACATGCATTTTATTATGCTAGATGTACAGGCTTGCTGGGCCAATGGTGTGCCTCTTACCTATGAGGCCCATCGTTTGATTCTCAGCTCCATCAGGGATTTTAGAACTGACATGAGGGTTGGAACGTGATGTAATCGGCCTCATGTGGACAATTAAGTAGATGTCCGATTCAAAAGACAGCTACCCTAGTCATGAAAGTCAAGTTTAATAATCGAGGGCACATGCCACGCTGACCACTCTATTGAGGATTTAAGAACCAAAACAGACAAAATTAATAAATTCAAGATAAACACAGCACACTACAAATTAAGATCAACAAACGAACAATAAGAAGGGTGATTTTAGACAAAGAAAAACAATTGTGATCGGACAGAATGAAGAATAAATTATTACTCTTTCACGAATTGATTGCCCGCGGTCGAGATGGGAACTATTCTTTATTTACTTGTGTCACACGTCAGCCTGCTTCGTTGACAGGTACAGTTGCGCGAGTAGGATATGACTCAGGTCCAGTACCCTGGTCATCGTTTAACAACTGTCCGTGGTAACATGAGCTCCTGTGACGCTTATCTGACCTGGTCTATAAGTGGGCGATTGAAAATAAACACAAGAAAATGTAGTCTAATAAAAATAGGGAAAGTGCGAAGGCAAGATTTTCAATGTAACATTGGCTCGGAAATACTTGTAGAAGAAGATTCTTGCAAATATTTGGGCGTTCACGTAAGAAATGATATGAAATGGAGTAGTCATATAGGATGTGTAGTTTCTAAAGCTTACAAATCCCTGCACTTTGTAATGAGGGTATTAAAAGGAAATAGTACCTCTGCTAAAGAATTAGGATTTTTGTCACTTGTAAGACCTATTCTGGAATACGCCTCGGCGGTTTGGGATCCATATCAAGTAGGGCTCATAAATGAGTTGGAAATGGTACAAAGAAAGGCCGCTAGATTTGTGCTCAGTGACTTTAATCCCAGGAGCAGTGTGAGCCGTATGTTAAAGAAACTTGGGTGGGAATCACTTGAGGCTAGGAGGATGAAATCTAGACTCTGCGCTATGTACAACACGTATACAAATCAACCAGCATGGGTGAGCTTAGCAAACGTATGAAAAAGCCTTCTTACATGGGTAGGAGCGATCATCCTTTCAAAGTTAAGGGCCGACCACGGCGAACAAATTATGGTAAATATTCTTTCGTAAACCGTGCCATTGATAATTGGAACTCTCTACCTGCCGCAGTCTTATGGCCTTTTCCCAAACATATAGGTGTGTTTAAGAAAAGACTGACTATTTGTGTAAATACTCCAGTTTAATTGTTAGTGAATTGTTATGTACAATTATTTATTTGTTATGTATATCTAATTTGCCACGGGGGGACACACCCCCAATTGCAAATGAATGAATGACTTATGTGCAGACTTCATTCTGTCATCACTCTGTCCTCCGCTGTACCGCGCGGGGCTCCTACTACTATAATCAACAAACACTGGCGCAGCCATGCTCAGCGGCAATCAAATGTTAAATGGGTAATACTGGGCTGATCGTAAAAACAAAAATCCTTTGCATGGATTTCAATGAATGCCATAAAATGTAAATAAATAATATGATAGTACTATTATACTGTCACCTTGATAAATGAATTCTCCTGTTAAGGATTAAAAAAAAAATTGTGTATGATACATTAGAAGATTCTGCACAACTCACATCCTTGTTTACTTGTAGCCTTGATGGAAGAAAACCTCAATTGGCTTGCAGGTTTGGAGCATGAGATGCCGTGAGCTCAGCCCTTAGGTAGAGCCAGGACTACTGCCGCTGGTAGCCAGATTTGACAGTTCTGGTTTATAAGACCATGAGAAGCAAATTACTGTTCCACTCCTTAACTCTCCGTCGGGCGCACCTCCGCGACTCCCGAGTTCGGGCGCAGTGCGCCTGACAGGCCCTTGTTGTATAGATGTCATTAACACTCAATAAATGCAATTATTTTTTAAGTGATAAGAGGCATTCATTAGGATGTACATAGGGAGTTTATTCAACATCAGGTTTTTAAAAACATACAATAATTTATTGCTCACAATCAAACTTTAAAATAATAGCTCGCATTTACAATCCACCACCAAATTGCGATCAGTTTTCGTGTGAAAAATTCAAATAAATATTAAAATTACGAACAAAACTTAAATAATGTTCTTATTACAAAATAAGATACAGCACAATAGAGTCAGTCTTACCAAAAAATTGGTGTTGACCGACTGAAAAGCACCAAACTTCTGTTTACTAAGGCAACACTGGAAACTATCTTCAAACACCATAAAGAGTCAGTCTTACTTGGAATCACTGTTGGAATGCTCAGCAGTAAATGTACATTGCCTCCAGTAAAGTGCAAGGTTGGTAAGTCTTACTGTATCTGTGTGGGGCAGACAGATTGCTTTGTGACATTCATAGCATTCATAATTCGACATCCTTTGACCCGTTTAATTCACGAAATAACCACAATCTATATGCGATGGAATAATAAGGAAATACGAACCTTCCAAAGTCGAACGAGTTCGGGCGCATTGCGCCTCACAGGCCTGGAGGGTAATTACTGCGCTTTACGGAGGAGGCGGGAAAACTTAACAGGGAGCATTCGGAAAGGGACCTAGAGATAGGAAAATACTAAAAGGGGCAGGTGCACAGGTGCCCTCCGGGAAGATGGGGGAGCAAGAATAGATTTTCGGGGCCTGTCAGGCCAGCTGCGCCGGACGGAGGGTTAAAACAATAACTAACTAACCAACTAGAAGACCATGTGTGACAAATTAAGGGCTTACTATAAATCAGTATAGGCTACTTGATATACTTAAGCCTTAAATTTCCTCTAACAAAATGTTTCCTGTTGTATGGATAATAAGAATCTGGCTCCCCTACATTATCATGTTTAGTTTTGGTTGTATCCCAACCACCTCTAGATAACAACTCACTTCATTTTGGTTATGTTTGGGCACTCCCAATTGAAGTGTGTTGAATGCATGGCTAAGTTCCTGATATTCCTAGACCCTGATTAATGGACTTTATATATACTATAAAATACTGTGGCCTATGCAAGAATCCATAAACTGGGTAGCTATAGATTATCTCACATACAGTTACTGTACATACAAAGAGTAATAAATACCCTTACAGTCTTTCTGTTGTCTAAGGAATGAATATTTCTGACCAAGTTGTGTGGTGGTAGTAGTAGTAGTCCATTACTCTGCATTACCAAGAGATGAAGAAGCTCTTATTATAGTGCAAATTTTGTTACATGTTTGAAGCTGTATAAAATGAATAATTTTGTAAATGGCATAATATAAGAATATAGATTGTATTAATCATACCAGTTTACATCTTTTATTGTACCCAAATATCTCCCATGTTTCTTGCAGGTTTATTTTTACCTGTTGCAGTGCAATGTGAAAGATATTGTAATTTTAGATCCAGTATGCTATCATGGTATGCCTCTTACCTGGTTGGCCACTGGTTTTTCTTTCGGTTTAAAAGAAATACTGTATTATTGTATTCTAAGATTCTTAAGTATATCAATGCCAGGTTCTGATCAGAAAGTACTTCAGTTATTGTCCTGGAAAGTACATCAGAGAGGTATTCAATATCTTCGAGCTGGTGATTTGACAGTGTTAATTAAGTGATAAATACACTGCCGGAAAAGAAAATTAGGTCATCCTTTTAGAGATCGCCAATTCACTCGAGATCTATTATGGCAACAGTGCATATGGAGTACGGTACATGAAATGATTAAATATACAGATCAATGGGTTAAGCAGTTCAGAGATACCAGGTATCGACGCATGATGAAACACCCCTAATAGTACGAGGTGTAGCCTCCACGGGCGGCAATGCAGGCACTGACTCTTGCATCCAGTCGATCATACAGATGGCGAATACTGTCTTGGGATAAGTTATTCCACGTCTGCTCGACTTGTTCACACAGTTCTGTAAGAGTTGTAGGTGGACGAGTCACTTGTTGGCCCATCATGTCCCCCACACGTGCTCAATTGGCGATCATGCTGGCCAGGCAAGTTGCTGCACGTCTTGCAGTGCACGTTGAGTGGCACGGTCAGTGTGTGGGCGAGCATTATCCTGTTGGAACATCACATCCCCTTCCTGTTGCAAGAACGGGTCTAACATCATCCTGCACGTACCGAGCGCTGGTTAGCGTTCCTTCCACAAACACGAAAGGTGAACAAGAGTTATAGGGTTATCGCACCCCAGACCATAAGGCCAACGACCATCACTTGCGTGCAGGCAGAATCTGCTTTCATCGCTGAAGACCACGGCGTGCCATTCCATCTTCCAAGTGATCATCTGAAGGCACCAGTCGAGCCGTGCACGTCGATGCCGTGGCATGAGTGGAAGACGGACCAGAGGTGTCCGTGCCCGTAGTCCCACTGCTAGTAACCGGTTCGCAACAGTTCGTGTTGACACTTCTGGGCTCACAAACCCTCGTATCTGTGCTGTACGATCTGCCACTGCTGCCCTTACAATACGGCGATCCTGGCGGACGTCTGTGCTGCGTAGACGTCCAGAACCTCGTCTACGGGTGTGAGAATGTTCACGTACCCACTGATACCAGCATCGTTGCACAACGGACACAGTACGTCCAACTTGTGTGGCAATTCTTCGATAGGACCATCCCGCCACTCGGAAGGCCACAATTTGATCCCTTCAAACCTGCTCAGTTAGCTGTAGGAAGCACGAGTGCGTCTCCGTGGTATTGTTCCTGCTTGCTTCACACGTTTGCACCACAATGAGGCATATGGCTGTGAGCTTTCATCTGGCTTTCCCTATCAAATGGTAGACACTACACTATCTGTTGGCAGATGACGTTGAAACCCTTATCAGTACATCTACTATCCCCCAGGCGTCATCTGCCGTTATCGGATCAAAATCGACGTCATCTTTTCGGGTGACCTAATTTTCTTTTCCGGCAGTGTATGTCGTATAATATTTCTTTCAGGTAAGTGTGTTTAAATATTTGTACTCCCCAAAATCATGTTGACTGACTGAAAAGCATCTAAGATGTGTGTACAATGCATGAATTATTATTTTTAGGCATCAATTGTTTCCTTAATTTTGCTTGTTGCTTATTGTACACTACAATTTATTAACAAACGATAAGGGCATTTGTGAAAGATGGCATGAGAGTTATTATGATGTATTAAATGAAGAATTTCCCAGGCGACAAGAAGTGGAACTACCTATGACGCAATGACCTATTAATGAAATCACAGAAGCTGAAGTTAGGAAAGTCATCTCTAAAATGAAGAATCATAAATTAATGGGCCCAGATGATATACCTGCTGAACTCTGAAAATCTCTTGAAGCGGATGGAGCTGTATGGCTTTCAAGGTTATTCAATGACATCTTAGTTCACGAACAGATGCCTGGAGAAAGAGTAGGTTGGTCCCGTTCTACAAAAACAAAGGAGATGTTTGATCTTGTGGAAACTTCCGCGGAATAAAACTTACATCACACACACTCAAGATCTGGGAACGAGTCCTTTGTGAGCGCCTTCAAAATTTTATAAAGTTAACGGATAATCAGTTTCCTTCACTGCTGGAAAAGGAACCATTGACTCAATTCATGCAATAAGGCTGGTAATTGAAAAAGCTCGTGAAAACAAGCAGAGTTTATGTATGGATTTTATAGATCTTGAGAAAGCCTTCGATCGTGTGCCAAGACCGTTAATATGGCGAGCATTAAGATCACAAAACGTTCCTGAACTATATGTCGTAGTCAGATAGTGAAATCCGTCATTACATGAAGATCCTAGGCACTTCATGAAAAGCCGGCATTTGGTGTAAAAAGGGATAGTTACACCATCTGACGCGTTTCTTCATGAAGTGACGGACCGATTTAGGCAGATGGTGTAAGAAATGATTTTACATTATCAGCCGAGGCACTTCATGAAGATCCAGTGTTTGTTGATTCGGCACTTCATGAAATGATTGACGCAATGAAGCCGTACATTAATTCTTTTAATTTATTGTTCTATTCCAAAATTATTGCTTGTATATTGTGATTTTCGAAATTAATTTTCACATAACAACCTAAATATAATCATTAAATACCTGGTTCTCCATACTCTCTATCTCTCTCTTTATTTTTTCGTTTTTTTGTAGAAGTTTGTGTTTTTATTAATACATTTCTTAATTGTACAGTACTTTTTTGCTATTCTGTAATGCATACTTTCATTATTTATTTTATAGTTGTTTTTTTGTTCTACAATTGTGTATTCTTTTTTCTCTCCTTCCTTTATTGATGCAATTTGTATTTTTGAACTTGATATGTCAAGAAGAAACATAATTGGGCCTATGTCTGTGTACCTTAATATTGTTAAATAAATATTGCTAAATAAATGAATACAAACATACTTTGGTTGCATAGTGTACTGTAAAATATTTGTCGAGGGATTTCTGTTGGGTTAAAAATGGCAACAGCTTCATTTCTTTGTCTCTAGGAGTGTGAGGGAGGGGCTGGGGGGCGTTAGCAAGCTAGTATACGCTGTCACGCAAGAAAATTTGAACAACCTGCAGGGTGACGTGGCTTGAGGCTGCACTGTATTGTTTAGAACTTCCCCAAATTAAATAAATAGTTAGTTCTTTGGATTATAACGTTTGAATTAGCTCTGGAATCTCAATCAACCAAAGAGGAGATAGTTGTGGCCTAAAGGCTGTATTCATATCGGCTAATTGTGGGAGACAAGTGACTGAGAGTTTGCATGTTATGATAATACAGTAATAGTAATTCTGTGTGTTTGTCATCATTAATCACCAACAGCGAAGCTCTAGGCGAGGCGTTCTAACCCTGGTGCTTAGGAGCTCCAAAGTGCTTTTTAAATGACATTTGGTGTCCCGTCATACAAGCAAAAAAGTGCTCGTGAGCACAACTTCCCCTGAGATTCATTCTTTAATTCAAATTCTGTTGCATGTACGAGAATAATAGGGTTTTCACTAGGTGGTTTGACAGTGAAAAATTTTATCTTGTAAAATAGTATTTTTCAATCATCAGTAATCATAATTGGACATCCCTGCTTTATGAGTAACGCGAAAGATGCTGATTCGACTCGACTCTCCATGAGTCACGCAAGCAGTTGCAGCATGCCTGGTGAGCGGTGAATCACTAGATATTTCAGCACTTCAAAGGGAGGGAGAGACGGGAAAAGGAAAGAGAAGCGCATGCTTGTTGCATTATTATTATAGTATTATTATTTTTGATTTAATGATGCTCTGGTACTTGGTATGGCATGATTGTGGTGGTCACAGTCTCAAAGAGGTTGAGAACGCCTCTCTAGTCTATGAAACAAAACTATATACGGACTTGTCGAGTGGTTCAAACCCCACTTACAGTGGTCAATAAAAATGATGTTTCCCATTTTAAACTCTTAAGGCAAATGCTGGAACGGTACCTTCTAAGAGGCCACAGACCGCTTCCTTCCATCTCTTGGTCCAGTTTCAATCAATCTCTCATTAACTTTTCATTAGTTTGGAATCAGGAAGGGCATTTGGCCTTGAAACCACCTGTCCCTTAGAAATTGATAGAACATCAACCCCAAGCCCGTTGAAACTGGAATGAGTCCCGCGACGTAGCCTTGCTCGTACAAATCTTGCACTCCGGCCACGAAGGCAGCTGCAGCAATTCGGGAGATTGTAGGTGCAAAACCCGGCGATGACAGCGGCTATCTAGATTGTGGTTTCTCCCCGTGGCGTTTCCACACTCCCTTCACCCAAATGTCGGGATAGTACCTTACTTCAAGTCCCGGGGCGACTACCCCATCCCTGTCTCTAATACAGTCCCACCTACCTCTACAGTCATCACATAAACATATGTTCAATTTACTCCCAATCACACGGGGCTGATGATTGAGGTATCCCATGTCCCCCAAATGAATTAACAACAAAATTGGAATGATAACAGGTAAGATACACACAATGAAGAAGAATGCTGAATCATTCTTTCATTTTTTTATTTTTGTCGTGTGGCCTCATGAGAGGCCGAGTGCAGGTCTTTCTATTCGACGCCCGTGGGCGACCTGCGCGTCGGGATGAGAGATGGAATGGATGAAGATGAATGAAAGTGGGCAAGGACGTGGAAGGAATCGGCCGTGGCCTATCAGAAGGTACCGTCCCAGCATTTGCCTGGTGTTGAAAATGGGAAACCACAGAAAACCATTTCAAGGACAGCCAACGGTGGGGCTCGAACCCACGCGTCTACCGAGTCAGCAGAGAGCTTGGTCCCATGACCTAACGCTGTGCTTTAGCCAACTGAGCCACTACTGTCGGTATTCAAATATGTCTATCTATAATAAATAGACTGACATTCAAGATTTTCTGGAAGGTAAACCCTCCACTAATAAATCAACCAAATGTAAAGCTTTTGTGTATGCCCCTCTTACTTCTTACGAAAATGTCGTGCTGAGGGACGAAGTATGACGCTGTTGTTTCATTTGAGGTACTTCGACATCGTGGTCATTCAGCCATGTGTACTTGGGAGTGTGTAGAATCTGTCTGATAATATGTGGTATTTGTAGTAGTGTGTGTAATTGTAGTTCAGGTTAAGATTGGGAAGGAGGCGGCTGTGGTTTAAGTTAGGAACCAACCCGGCATTTGTCTGGAGGAGAAAGGGGAAACCACGGTAAACCACTTCCAGGATGGCAAAGTTAGGAATGGAACCCGACTCCTCTCAGTTTTGCCTCTAAGCGTGAGTGTACCCCGATTCAACCCTCAGGCCATAATTAAGTTCCTATCCCTAGTAACCATAGTTGATTTCATGTCTACTCAACGAGTAGACTGTGGCGTTTTCCCCCAGGACTTTCCACACACCCTCTCGCCAATGCCGGGATGGTACTTTATTTCAAGTCTCGGGATACCTTCCCAAATTCGTTACCCATTACAGCTATACACACTACTTCAGTCATCACTCAAACACAGGTTATCAGAAAACATCCACCCAAATACACTGAGCTGATGACCAAGATGTCCCTAGCCCTTAAAATAAATATACAAGAAAACAACTACTATAAAACAAGGCAACAAATGAACTATAGTAAAACATGCAGATTGAACAAAAAAATACTGAAGTAGTTATTTGGCAAAAATATCGTCCCTCACTGGGGATCGAACTCATCACGCAGTGAACCAAAAGCTAACACCATACCCCGAGACCACAACTTCACTCAAGCAATTGGCTGCTAAGAGATGTACAAGGTCTCTTTATTGTGCGTCAGTAAATGAGTTATAGTTCTTGTTGTTTTAAAGGGTGGATCAGCATAACCAAGTCATATTATACTTTCGGTTATCTATCTCTCACAAATTGGATTTAAACGACTTCTTCTTCCATTCACAGTACGGCAGCATACAGCATACAACTGTATTCCTTCTAGGCGCAAGGCCAAGATGCTGGGGAGGGAATTAGGGGATAAATTAGGTCCAGACCGTTAGATATGTGTACCATTTGTACCATATGTCACAGTGTTCACTTTCTGAGGAAATAACAGCCCTTTATGGTCCACTTTTTTATCCGATTAATTCTTGGAAATCACTCTTCCCTCTCACGTGATCACCACTGCTGCTACTTCATGAAGTGACGGCTGGATTTCATGTCAGATTATGTACAAAATGAATTACACTATGTGACGGCGAAATTTAGTCATTTCATGAAACCGCGCGTCAGATAGTGCAACTGTACCTTTTTACATCATATGCCGGCTCTTCATGAAGTGCCTAGGATTTTTATGAAATGACGGATTTCACTATCTGACTACGACAAATACATAAAACACATAATGGATATGTATAACAATATAAAGGCATGTCAGGAGCCCAGCTGGTTTGTCCGAAAGCTTTGATATCAAAGTGGGGGTTCATCTGGGAAATGCTCTAAGTCCACTGTTATTCAATATTACCATAAACTACCGAACAAAACCAATTCAGAAACCCTTACCGTGGAATCTTTTGTACGCGGACGATGTGGCACAAATATCTGACAGTATTTATGACCTACAGGAGACTTTAGACCAATGGAGGAGAGCTCTGGAGTCTAATGGACTGTGCATTAGTAGAACCAAGACTGAATATATGGTATGCGACTTTCACCACAATAAACCCAGTATGACATGGAACTTAAATTAGATGGTGAAACCTTACCAAGAGTAACGAAATTTAAATATCTAGGTTCTGTCATTGCTGAAGATTGCACGATAACCGCCGATATAATCCGTAGGGTCACGTCTGGGTGGAACAAATGGAGCGAACTAACAGGAGTTTTATGTGATCCGAAAATACCCATAAAAACGAAAAGTTTATAAAACTGCCGTAAGACCAATCCTACTCTATGGTAGTGAAACATGGGCTACTACAAAGGCACATGAGCAAAAGCTACATACCACTGAAATGCGTGTGTTACGTTGGGCAGGTGGAGTTACTCTCAAAGATAAAATCCGTAACAAACATGTGCGAGGCAGTTTCAAAGTAGCGCCTATAACTGAGAAACTTTTATGAGTCCAGGCTAAGGTGGTATGGACATGTTATGAGAAGACCGGAAAATCATGTAGTGAAGAAGTTCCTTTCCATGGCTACACAAAAGAGAGGGAGCGGCAGACCTCAAACAACATGGATGACGAATGTCCAAAGGGACATGAGAGTATTGGGCCTATCTGCCGATGATGCTTCACAAAGAAATGAGTGGCGCCTCAGGATTAAGAAAGCCGACCCCGCGTAACGGGAAAAGGCGAGGAAGAAGAAGAGTTTATTGTACACTACATTCGTTCAGGATGCAGTACATATTACCTCAGCAGTTTTTTGATTGAAGTAGAAAGTCCCTTGTGGCCACGCAAAGGACGTTCAGGAGAGAGTGTGGTGTGCATGATCCTCCTAAGAGAGACAATTCTAGCTATAGTGAGAAAGTTGGAAACAACTGGGTCGTTGTTGAACGAGTCTGGCAAGCATTGCTCATCTGGTTTAGCTCACATGGCAGATAGGTTTGGACTCATTTGCTTTAGTCTCCTAAGAAATCCTTACATCATTACATTGTTTGTCTCAGGCGGCAGGGTATTTGTATTCCATATGTCAAAGAATGGCCAAGGTAGATAAACTGCGGCCATACAGGATGACTGCCATACTTGAGTTGCAGAAGCCGGGTAAGGAGAAAAAAGTCGATTACTGCACATGGTTCTTGGACTTAAATGTGTGGCTGCCGGGAATTCCAAACAACACGTTTTTCAGATTCTATCTATTTGGTGAGATGAATTCTCAAAATACACACATTCATCATCGGCTGTAACCCGTTCCCGAGTATAATGTTCTTAAGATTACTTGGAATATTTTCCATTTTTGGTCCGTATTGACACATTTTCCGAGGCTGAACCATATTTGCTTTCATTTTAGGCTACTGTATTATTAAGATGGGGTCGCCACTCCCAAATCCTGAGAAGTATGGTCCAGAAAACGAGGAGGGACAGAGTGACAAATGAAGATATACGGAAAGAATTGGGAGTACAGAAACTCAATGAGAAACTAGAGAAAAACAGATTGAGATGGTTTGGACATGTCAAAAGGATGAATGAAGTAAGGCTACCAAGAAGAGCACTGGAACGACGGATGACAGGGTAGAGAGGACCAGGAAGATCAAGAATGCGTTGGATGGACTCGGTGGAGAATAGTATAAGAAAACGGAACCTGGATTGGAACACTGTGTCGGAAGAGGAATGGTGGAACGACAGAACAAAGTGGAGAGAAACCATATTTGCCCCCACCCAGTGTCAACTGGAAAAGGGAAAATGATGATGATGATGATTGACACTTACAAATGCAAAGCTTAGTGGGTCAAATTTTACCGCCCAATCAATACTGTTTTGTACAAATGAAACTATTTTTTATTAGTTTAATCCATTCTTAAGGGACATGTTTCGAGTGCCTTTGCACTCTTCAGCCTTTACAAGGACATCAACATTGTGCACATACCTAAGACATACTTAATTTATACAGAACATGCATATAAAACTTAATATGGGATGACTACAGCTTGGTAGATACTGTCAGATCATTATTCAAGAAAACTTGGTGTGATAGCCATCCAAAGGCCAGATGAACAGCTCGGAGTGTGTTTTCCACATCCTTTTCACAATCGCTGCACTTGGATAATATACTTCCAAGGTTTGAGAAGTGATCTACCTGTTCTAATTTGGTGTTCGAGATGATGATGATGATGATGATGATGATGAGGCCCAGAAGAGATGTCTCTGGGGCAGGTTCAACAATACCTTGGTTTTTGAGACCTCGGTGGTGAGGCCGAATTGATCATTTGCATTCTTTAAAGAGTTGACTGAATGTTGCAACTTGTCAGATGTGAGAGCAGGTAATGCAGCATTATCAGCACACTGCATTTCAGTTCTCTTTGTGATATTAGTCAACCTATGGGAGGGAAATCGAGCCAAATTTAAAAGTCCTCCATCAGTTGATGCCAAATTTCAATCCCAGGGTTGGTTGTAGATGTTTCATAAAGCATGGCAGCCAAGTAGAGAGTAACAACGGTTGGGGCAAATACCAGTATGTAGTCCATGTATCATTGGAAATGCAACAGAGATATTATTTTGATACGGAACCTGATCAGACATTCCATCGTGAAGTGCCTGGACCAAATCCACAAAATGTTCACAAGTAGGGAAAAATATGCCACTTTGGAACTATAGCATCATGCGATGCCAGGTAGGTACCTGTAGGTATGTAACCCCCTCGCCCTTTGAGGCAGGTCACAACACAAAGGTTATTCATTCCCTCGTGTTGTATTCTAACAACAAGCATGTGGATATGTTACTCGTATATGGAGAAACTTGACGAAATGCATACCAAGCACAAAGCCTGTATCAAAGATACTATCCACACAGACAACAACCGACAGGTATGACATTTTGGAGCAAGGAATGATGTCTGCATTCAACTGAGTCCCTGGGAGAGAGCATCCCATAATGTCTGCGCACAATTAGGAGGAGGTGCTGAACGCTGTCTGGCATGACCTTCACATTAGCACAAAGCTCATTGCATAGAAGACGAACATCAGCCAGATGTCTGTTATGCGATATTGCACACCCATACCATCTCCACTTACACCAAGAGCTCATCATTTTGGAGCCCGGGTGGCATTCTCTCAATTGACTCTACTGCATGTGGAAACGAATTCTGCGTTTTTTAGTGGCAATCTTCTTTACAGACGAATCCCAGTTCCATACGCTATGCCATGATACAAACGGGCCTTTTTATAGACAAATAACCAAATCAGTGCTTGGAAACTATTAAGTACACAACCTTGCCACATCCCAGGCAATTGGTGGTTAAAGAAATAAAAGAACAGAAACCAAAAAAAAAAGTTAAATCAGGTGGAATATGAAACTTTGTTCCCTCGGACCTTGTCGACTATCTCTAAGTTTGCTATTGAGAGGCTTGGCTTGCAGCAAACAGATCCAAGCCTGTACAATACCTGTCCCTGGTCTGTGTGTATGTGTGCCTCTCTTGTAATAATGTACATGTTTTCCGTATCTCTGCTCTTTTTACGGGTTCCCTTGTGGAACCTATAATGATTTAATTGTGATGCTCATGATTCCTGCTGTCTTCTAGCCTGTAACCACACATGTCGTTATAATTAGAGCCCTGCGTGGATAAACGAAACGTTATCCGCCCCGCATCCGTCTGACTGCCATCCACATCCGCACTTTTGTTATCCGATTCCGCTGGCATTACAGTAATATTTTTAATCTACTATATAAAGCTCAAATACCACTCACTCACTCACTCACTCACTCACTCACTCACTGACTCATTCATCCATCACGAAATCTCAGAAACCACTGAACGGATTGGAATGAAATTTGGTATGCAGCTTCTTCAAGGGCCGCAAATGCCCACTAAGAAAGGATTTTTGGATATTCAGGTTCTAAAGGGGTGTTAAGGGGGTAGACCTGCATTTCATTGAATAGCAATATCTCCCGATTGGTTTCATTGGGGGATGTGATACTCAGCATATAAACTCATCATTAAAAATAAGAAGACACGTGTCCGAGGGTTTTTCGATGTGGTGTATATTATGAGGTGAAAGGGGTGAAAAGTGGGGGTTGAAGGATTCCTAACGGAGCGTGTATCTCTTAAACGACATAGGCGAGGAGTTTGGAACTCAGCCGAAAAAAATCAGCATAAAAAATAACTAAACAGGTGTTGGACCGTTTTTTCATAAATCCAATTTAAGGGGTCCATGGGGAGGGGTGAAATTATGGGGGAAGGGGGGAAACCTAATATGTCTGAGTGTAAAATTATACATGGCCTATGTTGTAGACAATAACACATTACATCTTTTTTGTCTCTTGCTATTTCATCATACGACGAATACTTAGGGAGTTATTAATGATTTTGTACTTTTTGGCCGGAATTTTCTAAGTCCCATGAATGACATAAAAATTGATTCGAATGAAATTTCAAAAAATAGTTTTTTTTAATACTTTTATTATATTTTTCACGTCTTTTAGGGTCCGAAACCAACATGATATTTTGATGTTTTTTTCGTCCCATGCATTTTTGGTTTCAAGTGATAGAATTATTTTCCACTAGGACCCCATGCTTATCTATCTATTTAACTAATGTTATAACGGGATTCCAAATGTTATTGCGGGCGAAGCCGCGGGTAACAGCTAGTTTATTAGATAAAGCATAAGGTATTCAAGCAACACATTTGGACATTCGAGGAGAAAGTTATTCCCAGGCTATGTATGTCATGTGCTACTGTATGTTTAAAATGAATTTTTTAACTTACAGCCAAAATTGCAATCCTTTCAGTTTGGGGTGTTAAGTATGCTTAGTGACAATTTGAATTAGATAAGCTTAAATTATCATATTACATTTGTTATGGAAAAGCATAACGAAAAAAAAAATGTCATAAACATCCGGGTCCTAGTAATGATATTCGCAAAGTCCGGATTGTATTCTAAATGTACACAAATGTATGGTACTCCAAACATTATCCGCAATCCGCACAGCCATGCAAACTATATCCCCGTGGCAAAAAGTTTTGCGGATATCCGCATCTGCGCAGGGCTTTAGTTATAATATCCCGGATTAGGGAGAGGGACCGATGTTTATCAGAATTGTAATAAACATGCAGGTTGCATTAAACTAGATCGCAAGGGGCATATGAGATGGACCACCTGGTGTATGGCAGTATAATGAAAGCAATTGTCCTATTGAACAACAATTAAGGTTTTCTTGAAAAATCAGTGAATTTATCAAGAGTCTGTCATTGTAATTCTCCATGTTCCTCTGATCCTTTCCTTATTTCTTTTTATATGTTCTTGTGTATTAAGCAACTTCACCACTTATCATGCAGTTTAGTGAATATGAATATATTGTGAATATTTTGCTGTGTTTTCAGATATTTTTACAGATAAGTGAATCTCATGGAAACCCTTCATACGTGGGACACACAGTATAGTGCAGACTCAGTCGAGTGGTGCCCGGTTTCACCATATCATCACATCTTTGTCTGTGGAACTTACCAGCTGTCTCAAGAATCTGAAGAGCAGGAGAATTCAGCTTCAGAAAATGAAACAGGTTCCAGTAAAATACAGAAACTTGGGCGATTGTATCTTTTCTGTCTCGATCCCTCAACAAAATTAGTCCATCTCCAAACCTTAGAAATGCCAGCAATTTTGGACACAAAATGGTGTCATAGGAAAATAAATGATAGTGTATTACTGGGAGTTGCAAATGCTAAAGGTGATTTGCTTATGTATAAACTTGAAGAAGAAGCCAATTCTGGGAGTGGTGATAATGCTGTGGAATATCTTCGTTATAAACTATCTCTTGCAAGCAAAATAAGTGTGCATGAAAATGACCATTTGGGAGCTCTCGCCCTTTCATTGGATTGGTCCACTGGGAAGTTGGATGAATGTGAGC
Organism: Meconema thalassinum; assembly: GCA_946902985.2. Taxonomy (NCBI): domain Eukaryota; kingdom Metazoa; phylum Arthropoda; class Insecta; order Orthoptera; family Tettigoniidae; genus Meconema; species Meconema thalassinum. The sequence goes on from OX336390.1 coordinate 899,640,864, forward strand.
CATCTATTACAGTCAGTGATTCCCAGGGAATCGTCAGTCTGCTTCAGTTAAGACAATCTTCACTCCAACATGTTCGGTCTTGGAAAGCTCACACTTTTGAAGCATGGATCACTGCCTTTAATTACTGGAATACTTCCATAATTTATTCAGGTTAGTATATTTCATGCTGTAAGCTGATGGATTGGAATCCGGGCTAGCCATAGGAAACAACATATTTCATGCTGTACATATTTTTACTTGTTGATTCAATATCCATCATTCATTTCTTTCAAGAATAGCTAAAAGGTATTGCAGTAGAACCTCGGTAATCCGAGGTAATTGGGACTAAGAGGAGCTTGAATTTGGGAAATCTCGGATTACACAAAGTTACGAAATTTTAAGACCTTTAATTTAAAATTAGATGCACAAGAACCTTGTGTTTAAATATTCTTACAGTAAACGGCATTACTGGGTGAGTTAGCCGTGGTCGTTATGGCATGACTGTTGGTAGTCGCTCACATCCTGGAGGCGAGGAGGTTCGAATCCCCCCGCCGGCAACCTTGAAGATGGTCTTCTGTGGTTTCCCATCTTCCTTCCAGGCAAATGCCGGGGTTGGTCCCTAACTATAGGCCACAGCCGCTACCTTCCAACTCCTCTTCCTTACATACCAACTTCCCTCCCCAACGGTACTTGTAGCTCACCCATTGGATGTCCGTCTCGAAGCAGCTACAAAACTGGCGAGCCGAACATGTCCTCGGACACTCCCGGCATTAAAAGCCATACGCTAAAAAAAAAAAAAGTAAACGGCATTATTTCATCAGTTATCGTATAATGTGTTGCATTTAGGCTTTGTTTCACAAATAAAAACAATATTATACAAAAGAAATGCAAATATGTATATATTTACAGAACGATATTTATTATACTGTACATATGTGCAGTACTGAAAATACATAATAGGCTACTGTACCTTACTTTCTAAAAAAAGAGCCAATGGGTTTTTATTTCTGAAAAGAACATCTGGTTTTAGCAGCATAATCCCGCCACCTTTATAGAAGCATGACGTAAGCTGGTGTCGCTGCACTCTGTTGTTCCACGTATCGCAGAGCTAACTCCAGTGCCACCGTCCCTTCAGTATGACTCACGTTGGCCACGCGTAAGTCGTCTCCTTCCCCTTCATCGCTGCTCTCTCTGCTTTCTTCGTTAATAGCTTCCACAATAGCACTGTCGGTCACTTCATATTGTTCGTCTTGGCACAAACAGTCTTGCACTTCATTTTCGTCTGCATTCTCACACTCAGGACGCTGCTGAACGATATGTAACAACTGTTCAACGCATGCGCGCATCCCCGCCAAAGACCTTGGGTAAGCTATGCGTCTCACTGTCATCCACCTCGGATTAAACGGAGGCTCGGATTACCGGGGTTCTACTGTGCTGATTTAGATGCAGAGTTCAGAGGTATTCCCCCCACTTTAAATAGAAAAATTAAATCAAGTAAGGTGGGTAAGTCATGCAAGAGTTTTGGTTAAATTTTTCACTATCATTAAATAATTAAAACTTTTTATGGAAATGAAAGATTCTCCAAAGCCACTTCTGTCCGAACAGTGAAAAGCAGATATGGTATTTCTGACTGACATTACATCTCATTTGTATGACCTAAATCTCAGTTTACAGGGTAAGAATATGTTGATTGGTACCATGTGGGATAGGATTAAAGTTTATAAGTGCAATTTCTGGTATTCAAATAATCAGCATCATTAAAACTATTTTAATTATTTCCCTTCTCTGAATGCTCTTCAGGTGCAGATCCAGCCAATGGGTCAAGAGAGGGGAAAATGTGTGAGTTGCCTACTTCTAGGGGACAATTTTGTAATAATAATGATAATGTTGCTATGGGCTTAATACATTATTTAACTGCTGCTATTTTGGAGGCACCAAGGTCCCAAGACTATGCCACGGAGGGGCACCACTCGCGGTCCACTGAATAAGTCCTCCCCGCTCGGACTCTGAAGAATGTCGTCCTCCCTACTGGCCTCAACCGCTAATAACAGTCATCCTCCCCCCCCCCCCCACAATCACTGGTCTAACCTGGCTCACCCCATTGGTACAAATAACACGCTTCAAAATATGCCCAAATAAGGAACGTCTCAAAAATACTCCAGGCGCACCTCTGGCACAGTGTTACCAAGCCTCGTACCTATTAGTCATCTTCCACTCGAGTGGCCGACAGATAAACCCAACGTGAACATTAAGTCCACTTCCTTGTTGGAGCACAATTCCAGACCAACTTACTGAACATTATTCCAATGTTAAATATTCACACATATAACCTGACTTAGATCCTGCCAATTTACAATTCTTAAATCTAAACAAATTAATTGGAAATTGATTACATGATATCATACACTATATTAAATAATTATACAACATAAAAATCATCAAATAAAAATATATACATGATTAATAAAATCATACGTCTCAAAATTAAGGGTTCAATCTCTTGTAAACTGGGAAGGTTACAATTCACCTCCATGGAGTTCCTATGAATACATATGAATGGGGACTCTATCTATACATTAAAAAAACACTGAAATGCATACATGACCCTAAAAATACAAAAATTACACTAATAAACAACATACACAAATCACCCTTCAAATTTCAAAATATCACCCTCAATACAATTTCATTTTCTTGATGTCTGATTCTACACAATCATTCTTTCAAATGTCTGTTATTTTCTGCTTATAACTAACTCACACCAACATTACTCAAGTGTCCTAAAAACTACCTCACACGGAAATTCTTCACGTGTCCTTTACACTCTCTCATGTCATACTTGACAAGTTGGCACATAGCCACGTTGCACTCACAAATTGCATTCTAATATGCATGTGAACTAATATGCTCTGCTTTTTAACACTTGGCCAATTGTAGCCTCTTTGTCATTTCTTGAAGCATACCTGTGCAATATATCACATTGTCGACTAAATCTGTTTCAGAGGACCTGCCCTACCATCACAAGCTAACATACTTCTTAAGATTATACACATTATATGACCCTACATTGTTTCCTTGGTGGTCTGTTAAGCCGTACGCACACTCGCCAATACGCTTATTTACTATAAAGGGTCCCTTGAACAATTGAAAAATCTCGGACATTTCCTTGTCAACAGCGGAAGAAGGACATGGCACTCTGAGCAACACCTGGTCACCAACATTAAAAAAATCAAACTTCACTCTCTTTTGCTGGTGCCTACATTTATTTCCTGCTTTTTCTAAGTTAAACCTAGCCACCCGGATGCTGATATCCCTGTCTATCTCCTCTCCGGTTTCCAATCCTAGCATTCTTGCGATGTCATTAGAAGGCTTCCTACCAAATTGCAGCTCATTAGGGGTGCATTTCATGCTCTCATGTAGCGTAGTATTATTGAACCATTGTTCAATATCACTTAGTTTGGAGAACCATGCATTATGATGATCGCTCACATAAGTACGGAATACCCTCCCAAGATCTTTCATAATTCTTTCACTCATATTTCCTTGCGGGTATCTTATAGAAGAGAAAATATGTTCGACACCCACTTCATCTAACTTGGTCTTCCAGATTTTTGAGGTGAACTGGCTGCCGTGGTCAGTCAATACTCTGATGGGCTTCCCGAACTCAGGGATGTATTTGTCGACCATTTGTAGGGCGCAACCCATCCCAGTCGCTTTCCTCAGGGGATACAGCTTGACAAACTTACTAAAACAATCACAATGATATACTGATATCCGTACCGAGATTTGACTAAAGGCCCATACAAATCACAACATAGTAAATCCCGCGGCTTTTCAGTGATTACCGCCTGACGAGGTCCCTGCAAATATCTCGTCAGGGCTTTACAACGTTGACAAGAATCACCACTCGCAAGAACTTTCCTGATAGTCCTTCCCATGTTACGCCAAATGAAATGCTGTTGAACAGCGAAAAGAACTTTAGCTGCTCCAAAGTGCCCCAAAGCTTTATGGTCATACCAGATCATAACCTCCAGCAGAGAACTAGGTACACATACCTTCCACTCACCTAGGTGACATAACCTCGTCAATAAGCCGCACTCTAGCTTATAGGTGAACTTACCCACCTGGAGACTAGCTCCAACCTCCTGCTCTCTCAACTCTCCCAAGATCTGAGCCATCCTCTCGTCTTTCTCCCTGTTCTGCTAGCATATTCTGGAGCTTACCAATCTCCTCCTTACAATTTGTCGTCTTCGTGACACATAAAACAACACCCTGTTTAATGTTCACCACCCGGTGATCATCATCACCAATGTTCTTGCTCAGGAAGTCAGCCACGATATTCTCTTTACCCTTAATGTGCGTAATCTCTAGATCGTACTCACTAATTGCCAAGATCCATCTCGACATCCTATTAGAGGTCAACTTACATGAACCCATAAACAGTAGAGCATTGTGGTCCGTGAGCACCTTCAACTTGCTCCCCAGAACATAGCTCCGAAACTTACCAAGTGAGTACACAATAGTCAACAACTCTATCTCAGTGGTAGTGTAACGCTTCTCAGCCATACTCAAACCCCTACTTGCTAATGAGACTATACCTAAATTACCTTCATCATCATATTGGCACAGCACCCCTGAAATCCCTAACATTCTGGCATCAGTCATAAGGACGTAAGGACAATCTATTCTAGGGTATTTCAGTATAACTGAATCCACGAAACCTCTCTCCAACTCCGCGAAAGCTGCCTCGTGCTCATGGTTCCACACCCATCTTGCACCCTGCTTCAACAGTTCCCTAAAAGGTTCAACCAGATTGGAATACCTAATGACAAATCTCCTAAAATAGTTAAAGACCCCCAATATGCTTTGAAGTTGCTTGGCGTTACGTGGTGTAGCAGTGTTTTAATCTTTTCTAAACGCAATTGTTCAGGAAAAATCCCTTGAGTAGTGATCGTGTGCCCTAGAAATGTAATTTGTTGTGTTGCAAACGAAGACTTACTAAGTTTCACTATAAAACCCCCCTCCCTTAACTTTCTCAAAACTATGTCCACGTGTCTTATGTGATCCTCTTTAGTATGTGATGCAATAATAGGATCGTCAATGTACATTGTAATGAAATCATGTGTGTCCCTCCCTAATACTAAATTTAAGGCCCTAATCCAATGCTGAACTACTAGTTTTGCACCCAAATGGCACAACACAATGCTGAAAAAGACCACTCTTGTAGCTGAAAGCCGTTAACTTCCAATCTTCCATTCTTAAAGGAACTTGCCAAAAGCTGACACTCAGATCCATGGTTGAAAACCACTTCCTACCTGTAAACTTCTGAACTAGGTCCTCAATACACTCAGGCCTCCTGCCAATCTCAAATTTAATTGACGAGCGTCAATACATAATCTAACTGAGCCATCACGCTTTCCAACAACAATAAGTGAGTTAGAGTACATACTCGTGGAAGGCTCTATAATACCCTGGTCTAACATATGGTTAATTTCATCCTCTACGGCGGCAGCATACCTGAAAGGAATGGCATATCTGGGTCCAGAAAAAGGCGAACTGTCAACCAGCTCGAATTGATGGGTGTATACATGCGTTAATCCAGGGTTATCACTAAATACTTCCTTGTTACTCAATAACACTTCAAACAAATCCTCCTTACTTTTGTCCACGGCTTCCCAAAGTGGATCACCTCAATGTTCCTCTACAGAAGATTTGACATCTCCCTTGAACGAGTGTGACAGGATTTCCATTACCGTTTCCCAACCGATTAAATCATCGTCTAAATCTTTCTTAAATTTCTTTTCAACGGATTTCAAATACTCCATGGGATTAAATTGTTGCGAATTACATTGTGGAAGACCCAGATCCCTATTAGAACAACCAAGTGACATTGCTCCTCTATGACTCATCGGTTGGTCTCTCACCTCTCTTCTCACTTTTATCAACTCTTCCTTAAGTTTTTCGTTATTCTCCGCCAATGTCACCTGTTCTCCCCTAAGTCTCTCGATCTCCCTCAATTTATCTTCTACGATTCCTACTCTGTGTAAATATTCCTTAGAATAATCCCTTACGGTATTCCAAACCTCGGCACACGCTCCGCTCACTTGCTTTTCTATAAGTTCCCCATTAACAATAATTTCTTTCCTCACTTCCCCCAGTTCCCTCTTCTGTTTCTCCTAATGGCCTTCCATCCCTGCTAATCTATTGTCCACACTATCCTGCTCTCTCGCTATTTCTTCTCTAAGAGGATCTTCTCTCTCCTCTATTTTCTTACTAAGATCCTTCTCTAAGTTTTCCAGACTACTGCTCATAACTGATATATGCTCCTTTAGTTCCTTACTTAATTCTTCTATCTTAGTATTAGTGGCATCTGCCTGTTTCTTCACTGTCTCATCTACATATAATTTCACGGATTCTACCTGCTTACCTATCGACTCTTTCACATCTCCTATTTCTTTACTCAAAGACTCCTTCACACCTCCTATCTTCTGACCAATAGACTCTTCCTGCTGTTTAATAGATTCACTGACTTCACCCATTTCCTTACCTACTCCTTTAATAGATTCATTCATAGCCGCAAGCATTTGGAGCATCCTATCGTTCACATTCCCCCCCATTATTGTTACTTTTACTACCCTCCTGCATGGTGATTTGGTTTTTCTCGGAATTAATAGATTCCCCGGATGTTGTCTCTATTAAGCCTTCACCCTTCCCGCTCTTGTCCACGTCCATACCCAAGTTCTTATCCGCTATCTTAGCGTTAACTTTACTGATAGATCTACTTCTTAATTCTAACCTTTCCTCCGATAACATCTAACCTGCATAAAAATTTGGCTAAGTCTATTGGCGTATGCGTACCCGTGAATGTTATTGTTGTTGCTGTATCGTACTTCCAGCTCTTCGTTGGGCTGCGAATTGTAATGGTTCCTCCCTCTCAATAACTATATACACGGGGTGCGTGGGGGTTAAACACCTGTATGGTATTAGCAGCAGCAATATACATTCACACTTAATTATTATGGCCACCTCAGAAATAAACACACCCGAAATCTGGTAAAAATCACACTCTATTCTCATACCAGATATAAAAAGCACTCTGCAGGATCCTCGTTTTACAGACTCTACTAACACTCCCTATCATATTAACACAGGTGCACATATGACATTGATGACCCTTGGAAGTAAAGATGACTGGTACTTATAGGTGATGACTTCAGCAGTGAGGGCTAACTCTACTAATTCTGGGGTTAGTGCTCCCAAAGAATCAGTCCTACTAACTCGCAACACAATTATGATATGTTTCACACACAAGTTTTACAGTTATGAAGAATATGTACATTATTCGATTGATGGTCAGAATCCAACGATTTTCTTTGCTTCGCGGATCTGATTATAATAAAGTGCTTCAAATCCGTGTGATGGATTGTCTCGCCTATTCCATTCCTGAATTTACTAACACGTAGCATATTTTACTAGTGTTCTCCGTACAACAATTTACCGTTATGGTCTCAGAAATTTGGTACACAGACGTTAATTCACAATACTTTATGCATTTCAAAACCAACAATCTAGGCGATTTGCTTGAGACTAGACTCATCATTCCCTAGAGAACTTATAGTCAACAACTCAGTAATTGCATATTAAACACAAATTTGTGATCGTCTGATACTGCCTCCTCCACAAAATCACACAAGTCCTAAAATGCAAACTCTACTCCCTTACGGAGTCTGAAGAAAAAGTCCCTACCGCACCACTCGCGGTCCACTGAATAAGTCCTCCCCGCTCGGAGTCTGAAGAAAAAGTCCTTCCCGCTCGGAGTCTAAAGAATAAGTCGTCCTCCCTACTGGCCTCAACCACTAATAACAGTCATCCTTCCCCCCTCAACACTGGTCTACCCTGGATCACCCCACGGGTACAGCCAATCAAACAACACGCTTCAAAATATGCCCAAATAAGGAACGTCTCAAAAATACTCCAGGCGCACCTCTGGCACAGCGTTGCCAAGCCTCTTACCTATTAGTCATCGTCCACTCGAGCGGCCGGCGCAAAAACCCAACATGAACATTAAGTCCACTTCCTTGTTGGAGCACAATTCCAGACTAACTTACTGAACATTATTCCAATGTTAAATATTCACACACATAACCTGACTTAGATCCTGCCAATTTACAATTCTTAAATCTAAACAAATTAATTGGAAATCGATTACATGATATCATACACTATATTAAATAATTATACAACATAAAAAAGCATCAAATAAAAATATATACCCGATTAATAAAACCGTACGTTTCAAAATTAAGGGTTCGATCTCTTGTAAACTGGGAAGGTTACACAAGGTCCCAAGACTATGCCATGGAGGGGCTCTTTATCATGTCAGGATATATCAAATTTAATCACCCCTAATTAGCAAACCTCTGTACCTGGATTCAATCCAGGAACCTTGGGCACTCAAGCCAAGAGCCTTGAGTCTTACCAACTGCGCAATACAGGCAGCTAAAAATTAGAGTATATTGCTCAGGTTTATTTTCAATAAACGGTGTACTAAGAGGTCCATGGCTAAAATCAAACATACTTTCAATTTTTAAAATTAAAAATTTTTGCTTTATTTCTGTAGATAGCAACGATACATGTTACATTATATTTTTGATATACATGAATTAGTTAATATTACATCAAAAATGTCTCATATGTTGATTTTTGTTAATTTCATCATAACTTTTAAGGGGTCAAAACCATCAGGGGAAGGGTGGAAAGAAAGACCTATTGCCCACTCTCTGAATATGCACCTGATTCTCTTTACTTGTAAAACTAAAAAATAGATGATTATTGTACTGCTCTTTTACAGCTGCACAATATGTATTAAGTTTGTAAACAATTATTTTCATTAATGAATTTCAACAAATGTAAGACGAGAGATCCTGTTTTTCAGACTTGTCACCTGAAGCTGTTTCGAGATTTCATTCATCAAACACTATTACCCCAAACATTGGGCAATTTGTTGCATCCAAACATTGTCAAAAGTCAAATTGAAGCTTTTATATATTTACATTTTATGACCTTCATTGACCTGATACGAATAAAGAAAGATTTAATCACTTCAGTCAAAGGAAAGGAAGTAAAAGACTTCTGTTACTTAGGAAGCAAAATAACCAGTGATGGACACGAACAAAGGGGATATAAAATGTAGGTTGGCTCAGGCAAAGAAAGCATTTCTACAGAAAAGGAATCTGTTGACATCGAATATAGATTTAGGTATTATGAAGTCATTTTTGAAAGCCTTTGTCTGGAGTGTGGCACTCTATGGAAGTGAGACTTGGACTATTGGTGCAGCAGAAAAGAGGAGAATTGGAGCGTTTGAAATGTGGTGTTACAGGAGAATGATGAAGCTCAGATGGGCAGATAGGGTAACAAATGAAGAGGTATTACGACAAGTGGGAGAGAAGAGATGTTTCTGGCGACTGCTAATGAAGAGAAGACATAGATTGGTAGGACACATACTCCCAGGAATAGCAAGCTTAGTTATGGAAGTAAGGGTTGAGGATAAGAACTGTAGGGGTAGACCAAAGTTAGAATATGTTAAACAGATTGCCTCGGATGTAGGGTGTGGCAGCTATGTAGAGATGAAACGATTAGCTCAGAACAGGGAGGCATGGAGCGCTGCATCAAACCAGTCAAAAGACAGAAGACTCAAACAACAACAACAGTAAATTCTATACAAAGGATATTTGTTTATTCAATCAACCCAGTACTTCTTCATTCTGTCTGATCGCAGTGTTCTTTCTCGATGTGAAATCACTTTTCCTATTACAGTAGCTTGGTTCGTTGTGTACTTTGTTTATCTTATTTGTTTTGTGTTATTGGTGTTTATAGGAATATTCTTGTCTTTAGGTGGAGATGACTGCAAGTTGCATGTTTTTGACTCTCGATCTGATTCTGACGGTCCTGTTATGAGTAGCAAAGTTCATGAGATGGGTGTAACAAGCATACATTGCAATGCTATTCATGAGAATCTTATGGTTACTGGAAGGTAAGTTAACATTCAGATTATCTTACATAGGTAGAAGCACCAAGATTTCGTATCTTGCAAAATCACAAAATACTTCTGTGGTCTCGGCATAGGGGAAAGTGGGATGAAACCGGGTGGCTAGACTTCAACGGCTTCCTGAAGCTAAGTTTATTTTCAGATAACTATTAAAATCTGCATGCATGCTCTTTGAATAGTTTTATTTCATAGTATAGCCATCATCAATAAACGAGAGAGTCATTCTGTTTATTATTATAAAAATTACAAAAAGAAGTAATTCACCCAGTTTTACCCCACCGGTGGGGTAGAACCGGGTACACATATTGAGTAAATGGAAAATTAGAAAACACTCTTTTGTTTGTCATTGTCTACCTTATAATGGTAAACGGAGATAGCTAGTCCTATTTAGCAACTAAAGAGCGTACATATTTGAATGCAGTTGCGAACAGAATTATTGATTATGGTTAAAAAAAAATGTTCCCTTATGTAAAAACATTAAACAATCATTTTAGTTTGCACAAATCACAAACAAAGTTATCGTCCTCCTCATCCAAACCACAGCAATCTTCATGTGCTCATCCCTGGCATCCTGTGCAATGATTCCAAACTTATTTGTCTTTTGAATTAGAATAATAGTCACTGCTGCGTCTCCATCAAGCTCCTCTTCTTCGCTAGAAGTAAAGTCTTGTTTCTTTCACTTGATGTTATGCAATCCAATTGTTTTTTTTTTTTTTTTTCCTTTTATCGCTAGCACATTCAAAGGCTGGTTTGGCACTGTGGTAATTCCAGTCTCATCTACATTGTAGATATTACTGGGAAGAAATATGTATTTATCAAACTATCCAACAAGTCGAAGAATGCATTCACTGATTGCTTATTGAACCCCAATGCTCTTACTAGAGATGTTTACTCGGGATCCCTCCAAGAAACCCTATCTTGATGCCTAGTCAAAAACCCGTAGAGCCAATCTTTCCCGCCAGTTTTGACTCCTCACAAAAGGGATGCTTTAGATAATTTCTCACAACTAGCTCCTACGCTAACCTGTGCAGTTTAGTCAAGGTAAGACCAAAGAGCCTTTGTCCTATCAGCAAAATATGCTCAACCAGTTCATTTTCCTGTTTACTGGTGAAAACGGTTTTGTAGTGTCCCATTCCACCTTTAGAAGAAGCACAGGTGTTAATTGTTTTTCTTTTGCCTTTGTAATTCTATCTTCTAAAGTAGACTGAGGAACTTGCCTAGAATTACCTCCTTTATTGCCAATTTCATATTTTTCTCTTTCCATGACTGTCTCTTTGATTTTGTCACGTATGTTCTCGGCATCTTATTCCAGCATCAGATTTAAAAAAAATAATAATCTTAATGAAATTAGCATCAATACTTTCTTTGTACAAATTAAAATCTTAAAAGTCTAGGCCTACACATTGTTAAGTTGTATTTCAAATAATAACACTTATCTTTCTATCTCTCTCACACGCACTGATTTAAAATATGTATTTATTAGCTATTATTGTGGAGAGCTGAATAGATGAGGTAAAATCGGGCACCACCCGGTCCTGCCCGACGCATCATACCCGGTTTCACCCCACTGGTAGTTGTAAAGAAAAACATGGACTAGCCAAACAAAATCGATTTGAATCTTAAATACACCCATACCATCATAAGTCTAAAGAAATAAGCTACATACAATGCACTTATCTTTACTGTTACTGCTGTAGTACTTCAGTAGTAATCGATGCAGTTTAACAGATAGTTGAAACAAGAAATCACAAAAATACAAAATCATTCGTCACAACTGAACAAATCTCCACAGTGGAATGGCGAGCTCCCCGCAGCTTCACCTTGGCGTTGGTAGTTTTGTTTGGCCGTCGGCCGCCAGGTAGAAGCAATAACAGAGCCAGAATTGGGATACCCGGTTTGAACCCAACCACCCGATTATACCCCACTTTCCCCTACATATTGAAACTCCAGATCCAAAGGTCCAATTCCCAGAAATTTAATTCTGGTCTGAAGGTTGGAATTAGGTATACTGAGGCGAAACTGAGATGGGTTCGACTCCCACCTCAGCCATCCTGGAAGTGGTTTGCCATGGTTTTTCACTTCTACTCCAAGCAAATGCTGGAATGGTTCTCAACTTAAGGCTATGGCCACCTCCTCCCAAAGCCTAGCCTCAGTGACAAATACACACACTGTTATAGCCATCACAATGACACAGGTTGTCAAATAGATTCCACACATGCACCTAAGTACACAGGGCTACATGGCCAAGGTGTAGCAAAGCCCCTAAATGAATCAACAACATTTTGATAATTACAAGCTGTACCTATACACATTTTCCTTGTAGAATACGAAATGACGACATGCGGCTAATCCTAATATTTGGTAATGCTGTTTCTACAGAGCTCAAAATGTCCCTAGTATTCAATCTATTGTTCGTAGAAATTGTGGTGCTATATTTTAAATGTTTAGTTTCCATTATGCTTTACTTATTTCAGACAGATTGTTCATGTTGAATTAGGTTATGATACTGTAACTTGCAGAGAAACTTGGTGGTTCTGGAATTAGCAACAGTTTATCCTTTTGCCCTCTGTTTTCTCTCACAGGTCAAATTGCTTTCTGACCAGTATATAGTTACAACCAACAAGAAAGAACAAAAACAAAACACAGCCTCTATTTTTTCTTTTTACAATTTTTTCAATGTAATGAGCCTTCTAAAACTGATGAACAACTTATTTTCACTGAAATTAGTCGTTATATTTACAGGATGTTTCAAAATTGTTGTATACATCAACTCTATCTATTCTGACTACAACTCAGACAGACAAAAAGGATATAACTATCATCTTATATATAAAGGCTTTTGATTTAACTTGGCCATGCCCACATAAGGAAGACTCGAGAGAACCTTCGATTACCTACCAGGCTTGGCAACACTTCAAGAGAATGATGTGACAAAAGTTGAGATGACTCTTAGGAAAACTGAACCAATCGAGAAGAGAAGAATCCTATTCTCTAAAATGTTGCCACAAATTTCATCCTTGATGACCTCTTCAAAGATGCCATAGCTTTAATATTTAGTTATGAGCTAGTGGCTGGTATGAAACCTTTAACAGTACTTAGTTTTGCAGACAACACCATTGTCATTGCAGTTCTGTATACTGCAATCTATCCAACACTTGTATATCTCTTTCAGATGACACCAACTAATACGGTATAACACCTAGAAAATTCCAGGTGGACACAGATAAAATGATTAAATGTACACTGAAAGAAATCCTTTGCTACAGCCATATCAGGTTCAAAGAGCTTGGAATTTTAAGAACTACCGGTACATGGGAAGCCTTTCTACAACAGATCAATGCTCTGAAAAGCTTGCACGTAGTTAACAGTATATACATCAATAGCACCAGATGACTACCAATGTCTCCAGGAACTAAATATACTGTATCTCGCAATGAAAGCCTACTTCATACATAATTAACTTCCTTGATACAAGAATAGTCAGTGATGCTTTGAGGAATCAAGATGCCAAATGATGCCAACTCCCACAGGCAAAGGGGTTATTATTTTTAAGGAATACACCCCTGTTAATAAGTGGGTTAGAAATCGTCAAGGGCTTACTAGTAACAAATAACGTGATGGCCTCAAGCCCAACCTTATTTTTAAAAAATTCTGTTCGACGATGTCGAAATGTCAGTATTGTATGTCAGAAAACTGTATCATAATGAGGGTCATTATAACACTATTTTTCATTAAGAAACCGTTTCTCCCACCAATCAGAGCTCAAGAAACAGTTGTGTGACCAATTAGGTATGGATAGCATCGCATCTGCGCTGACTTCCACAGCCTTCTATTTTCAATTTCACTGTGTGGCGAGTGTCGTAGTGGGATATTTGAGGAGGCCATGGTCAAATACAAAGTATTCTCTGCATCCCATGTGCTCTGTTCAGTACATAAAACTGGCACAATCTCGACAGATATTTATGAATATTTATGTTTGAACATAAAATAGTTATAATTATCGTCGAACATAAGCAGTCGTTTGCAACTCTCCTATAATGGTAATTAAGACACTCGTATGGAAATCATAAAACTCGTTTCTTAATTATTGCCATTATAGGCTCGTTGCATAATGTACTAGTAATTCATGCACTTGCATTTATAACATAATGCCCATTCATAACTTTAACTTTAAGAGCCGGCCGGAGTCAAATCCTATTTCGCCTTTCATTTCAAAACGTTGCCACTAGTTTCGTTGTAGTCGCTGTCCCCTAGTAGTTACATGGCCCATACATAGGTATCAGCACGGATTACCCCCTACTGTGAGGGTGGTTCAAGGTCGCGCGTGTGAGAAAGTTCAAACTGCTCCGGGGTCCAAACACTGGGGAAATGCAATCTCGTGGCAATGCGCTTCAAGAATATCGCGACCAGAAAGTTCCAAGTGATAGTCTGTATAGGCTACTTCCAATTGAATGGCCGAAATATTTTGCTATAGATAAGCTAATAGTTAAACTACGGATTACGGAATTCACAAGTGACTGAAATATCCTTGGCCTTCCTCGTGATGTAGCGGCTAGTATTCTTGGCTGTGGCCCCAGAGGTTCGGGTTCGATTCCCGGCGCCGATAAGAAATTCGATTCATTCTTGTCTGAGGGCTGGAATGCCCCGTGAGGCAAAACTGAAAAGATGTGGTTTCGATTCCCATCTCAGCCATCTTGGAAGTGGTTTTCCGTAGTTTCTCACTTCTACTCTGGCTGCGTGGCTCAGGGGTAATGTTCTTGCTTGCTGTGCCCAAGATTGCAGGAACGATTCCTGGCGCAGCCAGCTGGCATTTGAGGGTGCGCAAATGCGAGGGAGCCGTGTCAGTGAATTTACTGGCAGGTTAAAGATCCCCTTTGGTGCAAACTTCCAACACCCCGGCGTCTCTTAAAGCCGCAGATGTTTAAAGGGACGTATAGCAATAACATTATTATTATTACTATTATTATTATTATTATCACTTCTACTCCAGGCAAATGCAGCCGACTCCTTCACAATCCTCATCTGAATCACAAATATACACACTAACGCACTACCTCGTGCCACGCTGGTATCGAGAGAGCGTGGGTTTGAATCCCACCTCGGCCGTCTTATTACTATTATTATTAATAATAATAATTAAAATATTTTCCGGATCTTGCATGTGGGGGGAGGGGGGGGGGGGGAAGGAGAGCCTGTTCAACCCTCTACCACCGGCGGCTTCTATTACTAATATTATTATTATTAATAATAATATTTCTAAAATTATTATCAGTTTCTGCAAATTCAGGAGGATTATAAATTAATATTACATAATTTGGCAATAGAGGTGAGGGAGTGCAGGATTCTCCAGCCCCAGGGCCCATCACCACTCACTAACGCCTTGCATCCGGGGGTGACACACAAGAACACTACACCACGAGATGGTCTTTAAAACAGTATGTTATGCATAATGTGATAATGCAGAAAGAAATAAAATGTTATTCTTCAAGCTCTACCATTTCCTTACAGACCTTCCTTACATAAAACTGCTTATGTTGCGAAGTTCGAAACCGAACCACAATAAGGTTTCACGCTGTCGTTGTTGTTGCTCATGAACCATTAGATTGTGTATATTTAATCATTTACTTTCATAAACATCTTCATACTGACATTATGGGGTTTGAAGCCATTTTTCAGTGTTCCCTTAGTAAACAAAAGTTTGGTGCTTTTCGGTCGGTCAACACGAATGTACCCAAAAGAGTTGGGTTATACCCTAATCCTGAAAAAATTACAACTCTTTTGGGTACATTCGTGTTGACCGACTGAAAAGCACCAAACTTTTGTTTTATCTTCATAATAACCTTAATTGTGATAAAGAATCGTTCAGACTAAACTAATTCCTGAAAAGAGTTGAAAAGTAAATTTTCAACACTTTTGTTTGAATATTTCAAAATATAACTCATCGTGTTTACGATAACATCGAAAAGATACGTAAGGAAGCCTACTCCCTAGTACACCTGTAACTTAGTAGTATGGTGAAAAACTGCTGTTTATTTCCTAGAATTATATTTACGTGTTTTTGTAAGTAACCATGACAAGTTATTTTTTTCTTTTATTCTTAACAAAGGAGATATTTAAAAAAAATGTAGAATACCTTTTTTTGAAATTACATTTCTCATCACACAGGATTAACTTCAACGATAAGCTATTAGCATATTATTATCAGGACTGAGTTGCTTCAGCTCTTCCTTTCGCATTGCCTTTTCCTCATCAACAACCAAGAAATGTCCAGAAACTACAAATTCAGTTGCTCAAGGGAAAGAAAACTAAGATCCGTTTCCCACGATTATCACATCACTATTCATGAACAAATATGGTGCAATTATATGGGGCAATTGTGATAATTAACTAATGCATGTAACATTTTCCAGGAGTGTATTTACATATTTATATCTTGTACCCCGCCCATTCATTGGGCACAGTCGTGTTGACCGACTGAAAAGCTACAAAAGACAATAATATAGCCTATATAAAAATTCAGTAGTAGTGGTGAAAGATTTCAGCCTATTCCTGTAACAACTTAGACCAGGAACTCATCCTAGCATCAACTCTTACCGCAGCTTCATTATAAACACAAATACGGTACTTTTGATTGCCTGTAGCAGCCTTCCCTGGATACCATAATACTGTACTTCAGAATCCTCAGTTTCTTTTCCCTTGGTACTCTTCCGTACGCATACATAATCATGGAATTTATTTAAATTTGCTATAATATGAACATGCTTAATTAATTAATTAATTAATTAGTGTACCACCCTTTATTTTGCAAAAAATATAATGAATAAAATGAAGAATCTACAAGCAATATCATGTGTAATGTATATGATTTATATAAAAATTAAATCAATATTACATATTTCAAATTTTTTAATGTAATATTACATAGAAGAAATGGAAGGAACGCAGATGCCCCACGTGGAACAATCTGTCATCACTGCGGCAAATTGTGTGCCTCCCGCATTGGGCTGTATAGTCACCTCCGAACTCACCAATGAAAGACATTCCGGATTGAAAGGCCAATCTACTCGATACGAGTGTTTGCTATGATGATGATGGATATTGCATTAAAATCCTAGCCTTACTCATCAGTATATTGCCAAAATGGATCCAACTATGACATTTTAACGTATGATAACCTAGAAAGTCATCTCGAAATTGACATCTTAATTATTATGAGGTAACCCGTAGTGACATTCTCACTCCGATACTTACGATGAATATATGGGACACAAGAGGGTAGCAGATCCTGACGTTATTCTTCCATATTTGATAAAAAACGATCCGGGAAAAAAATAGCTTATCCTCTTGATATTAAATTTAATTTATCAATCAAGTCTTTGATATTTCCAGAGAAATGGAAACTTACTAAAGTCAGTCATATTCACAAGTCGGGTAAGATCTCACTAATTCTTAACTACCGAACAGTGCCGGTAGCTACTATGTTTGCCCCAAACAAACTTTACGAGCAAAGACTTCATGAACACATAATGTATTATTCAGGCATACATGCCATTTTATTCACGATTCATAACACGGATTCATCCCTCGATGATCAACAATAACCAATTTTCACGAATCAGGAGTCATCTGGTTTAGATTAAAGGATAACGAGTCGATGTAATATATACAGATTATTGGTAGAGTTAACCATGACGTAGTCTACAACTTACGAAAATGTCCTATTACGGATCATACTTACAGTATGTAAGAGGCAACACTTTGTATCATAGAGAAAAGCTCCATTCACCCTCTGGTGTTCCCCTGGGATCGAAACTTGTGCCTCTGTAATCTTTATCTTAATTAACCATCTCCGGGATGCCAATATATCATTATTATTATTTACAAATGACGTGTAATCGTTTAAATACATTTATTCGTTATGGGATTGTATGCTGCTCCAAAAGATGAAGAAAAAATAAATTGGAACAAAACAAATTGTTTCGATTTATAAGTGTCATCCGATTGCATTTACACGAAAACTTTGATAAAAAAAACACCACCATTTCCTATGTAGTTCCCATCTCAAGTCATCTAGGTTTATGGTAGGCTATACTTGGATTTAAAAAAGTTATCCTTTTCTCACCGTATTGATCGAATTTTTGAGATATATTCAAAATGCTGGGATATGTAAGAAGATGCACATTTTATTTTACGAACCTGTACATTGCTAAAGATTGTACTGTATAATGCATTCGTATGAAGTAGACTTGAATTTGGCTCAATAGTTTGGAACCCAAGATGTGCGAATGCTAACTATAGAGTTGAATCGATAAAAAAATAAATTCCCTATATTCTTGGAATACAAAAGGACAAATGTATATCCTAAATATGCTAAGCGGGAATGTGGTGGCCCAGTGGTGTGGTCAAGCTGTTGGCCTCTCACCACAGCGGACCGGGTTCGGTTCCCTGTCAATGCATGTGAGATTTTCAAAGTGAAACGTCATGTCCAGTGGTTCGGATTCCACGTAAAAAGGAGGTCCCGTGGCTATTGATCGCGAGATTAACGATAACATAAACTACACATTTCCTTTAAAAATGCTAAGCATAATTTCTTACTGGAACTTTTTTCTTTAAAGACTTTAGAGAAAACTAGGCAGGTTATTACATTTAAATAATTTGATAACATCTTTGATAGACCTTATTTGTCATCTGAATTTGAACTATATATTCCTTCGCGGTCAATAAGACAGAAACGTATAATATCCCACTGTCCAAGAACCAATACAGAGTAACATAAACATTCACCTGTATCGAACACATTCAATATCTACAAAAAAAACATGCACACATTTCCATATATCAGACAGCACCTTTTGTTCATTTGTATTGTAGAGAAATCACTTAATATCATACACTCCTTATCAGTGATTTTTAACATAATTTCAAATACGATACTTACGATACTTACTAGAATAATATTTAGTCATATGTATTATAAGTATCATTTTATATTAGTGTAAGAAAAATATTAAAAATATTAAGAGTAATTCATATTGTTATTTCTCGTAATTAGGTTGTAACCTGTTAGAAGAACTATAAATAAACAAACAAATAATTATAAATAAATAAACAAATTAGTTTAATGAAATTCAGGCCCACTTTAGTGATGGTTACTAACTAGTGATTGCTTGCTACTCGTATAATAATTACTGTAACTTCAAAAGGCCAGTAGTCGCTACATCATATTTAGGCTGACAAAGCAACATTTTATTTACAATCCACCTCGTGGCATAGTGGCTAACCTACTTAGCTGTCAACCCAGAGGTCCAGGTTTGGGAGCTTGGGGCTGGAATGGGATACACTGAGGCTTGTGAGGCAGAAATGGGAAGAGAAGGGTTACATTCTTACTTCAGCCATCCTGGAAGTTGTTTCCTCACTTATGCTTCAGGCAAATGCTGGGATGGTATCTAACTTAAGGCCACGGCCGCCGCATATACAATACCCGTCCCAAATACAAATACACACCCTAATACAACCATCACAATAACACAGGTTATTAGACACATTATACACACACCCAAGTGCATGCGGCTACATGACCACCATGACCCAAATCTCCTTCACCGTGTCCACTGCCGATTGTAATGAAGCGACTGACAGCACCTGGACATGAGCTGATTTCATCACTTCCTGGCATGAGATTACCATCTCTCAGAAGCCGGCTCTGTCTTCCTTCACCCTGTTTCAAGGACATGACTTTGCGACGATGCTGTATCTGACGGTAACTGCCTGAACTACCAGCACCTCAACACTGGCTAGCATAAGCAACTCAATATGCAAACATTTTCTAAAATCACGATTAAACATATACAGAGTTCTTAATTTTAAAATATGTTTCAGTAGCGATCTAGAGAAAACTATAAGCTGTCTTGCAGTGGAGTTTGTTTCAGTTTTCAACATCATCTGAAGGCACAGAAGAGTTTAGGAAAATCGCAGTTCAGAACTCTATTTTATATGGAGAATTGTGATTTAACTACACTTTTTATAACTATCTTTGTATTCCTGTTCGATATGCTTTTGCACTGATGAAAAGTGTATAAAATACTACAGCGCGCTGTAGAAACAAAATCATTTTACCTTCTCCCGTTTCTTTGTAAATCGTTTCACAAACTTTTGATCCATGTTACAACAAGAGCTGGGCTGGCGGCTGGCCGGCTCTTAAAGTACTGAATATTTAAATAGTCATTATAATAACCATGCTTCTTTCTTTCTGGTCCGTATTGACTTAAGTCACAATTGTAAAATGTATTAAGCAAAAGGATATTGTATTGAAAGGGCCAAAGAACCCTTTTATTTTATTCAGCATGAATAAATTTAACAATTGTTCTGAATATTTGTTAAATATTTGTGAATAATTAAGTTAGGAGAAAATAAGTAGACTACCATCCCACCTGATAATGTTTTCAAGTATTTTTAAGTAAAGGTATGCCTCATTCAAGGTCAAAATTTGACTGCAATTGCATTTCTTTCTAGTTACGATGAAAAGCTCCGCAGTTGGGATATGAGATCTATGAAGCAGCCCATGAATACAAATTCCTTACCTGGCGGTATTTGGCGACTCAAGTGGGATCCTCGTCACTGGCAGAGTGTTTTAGCAGCTTGTATGCACGGAGGGTTTTGTGTGGTCGATTGCCCTAGCAGTTCGGGCTGCCCTAACATTGTGGCAGAGTATAAAGAACATAGCAGCCTCGCGTATGGCTCGGACTGGTGTCATATGCAGAGCCCACAAGTCAAGGAAATCCTGCAACAGAACCCAGTGAAGTCCAAAACACTTACTGATGAAATGTATTTTATTGCTACTTGCTCTTTTTATGACCACAAATTGTGTGTTTCTGTTTTGAATGTCCCCTAACCTGGCAGTATGTGGTACCACCCATGATAGTAGTTCAGGTCTTCTCCCCATTGGAATAAAAATAACTTTTATGCAAAATTATGGCTTGTATTTAAATAAAATCGAGTATTCAGTCCACAGACTGGTCTGTTGTCACAAAATGATACCAAGCAGTACGATTGGTTGCTGCTCTTTTCATTGTAACATAGTTTCTCAATCCGATATCTTCGTAGATTTGCTTTAGATATGCATGTCGTGGTCGTCCTCTAGGTATCTTCCCGTTAATAAATCCTCCTTGAATAAGTGACATCAGCCGAGAGTGGTGTAAGGTGTGACCCCACCAAGAAAGATGTTTTTTGTGAATCACCTCCATTAGAGATCTCTTATGATTTACTCTGCAATACCTCTGTATTAGTCACCCTATCCTTCCATGAAACTACACTATGGATTCAAGAATATTCATCCATTATTGCAGAGATAATCAATATTATCTCTATGAAAATGAAAATCCACAGCCTGCTTCCAGTCTCCGACCGGGTCAGGAATGGAATGAATGAAGCCCCCATCTAGCGGCGAGGATATGAACTGTGCCGGCTGCCGAAGCCTGTCTCACTCCTCTGGGGCAATGATTAAATGAATGACAGATGAAATGAAATGATAGTGGAGAGTGTCGCTGGAATGAAATTTTGACAGGGAAAACCGGAGTACCCGGAGAAAAACCTGTCTGCCTCCGTTTTGTCCAGCACAGATCTCACATGGAGTGACCGGGATTTGAACCACGGACCCAGCGGTGAGAGGCCGGCGTGCTGCCGCCTAAGCCACGGAGGCTCTCAATATTATCTCTATAGATTTTTCAAATCACTCCCACTGTTCTTCACAGCTTCCAAAGTTCCAATGCCATCTTCTACTGTTGCATTATTTTGTGAAAAAATTCTTCAAACTTTCCATCATTAACCCTCATTCAGTAAGACAGAAACCTTCCTCCCATCTTCGATATTTGTAAACTGTACACACAGCAAACAAACTGTGACAGCTAGACCAGTTTCAACAAGTCAGCATGGTTTGGGAGACCACCCACGCAAACCATAAACTAACTAAGGAAGTAAGTTACTTTTTGGTGTAAAGTTACTTTCAGAATTAAAATGTAGTGACACAGTTTATAATGGATTGGCATACAGCAACCTAAATGCGGGGAGAACTTCCTGAAGCCTACCTTAGCCTTTGAAGATCCCCTTCTCCTCTAAGCAGGGCTCTCCCTCTTTATTTACCTCCTAGATGAAAGGTTGCCATATGCACCATTCCAAGTGTCTTATTCTCCACCTAAGGTGACGTAAAGGACCAGGGTGTCGAGCGATACGGGAAATACGGGAATTTTAGTGACCCGGGAAAAATACGGGAATTATACGGGAAATTCGCAGTTGATACGGGAAATCTTAAAAGTCTCATAATGCCTGACTTCTTAGCCCCCGAACGCTCGGTCTTCTATTTCGCATGCAGACCGCGGTGTCACCTGCAATTTGCACCACCGACAGAGCGCTAAGCGGGATGATAACCCAGCCAACGTCGAATGCATGCTTTGCCTGGCCGACCGCCGGCTATGCGTGCCGCGCTTGTTGCTGACTTTGACATACAGGAATCAGTCCGCATTGTTATTCACAGAGGAGACAAGAGCAACCCTTAAAGAAGATAACAGCTCAAGATCTCAGAAAATTCCAGACGCGGATGTGCTGCAATTTCGCACCAACTGCCGAGAATTGTACATTCGTATCCTATGGCTGAAAAAATCAAAGAGAGGTCAACTCTTGCTCACAAGAGACCCGTGCTATTTCCTGCCTAGACCCTATAGGGGTCGCTGAGACTCCTAAGTTGGAAGAAGTTAGGATCGTCATTCCCTGGAAATTCTTTGTGATCAGAAGAATTTGCTTTCTGGCGCAATGGCTGACCGCATCAAGAGCAGCTACTCCGCACTTCCGAGACTGCCCTCCGTCGCTGCGCGTTTGAAGCAGTTCGACGGAAAAGAGCCACGGCTCGACGTGTTGTGGTCTGAATTAGTGGCTTCAGCACCTTTCTCAGTTCCTGCCAAAAATGATCTTACAAGCTTCGTTAAAATGATACTGACTTTGTATCACAACAGTGCAGCTCTAGAGAGAAGTTTCTCCCTGAACAAGGAGTGCATGATCGTCAATCACAAAGAAGCAAGTCTGATTGGCATGCATACTGTTCAGGACGCTGTGATGGCAGCTGGTGGAGTAGAAAAGATAAGCGTGAGCAAGAGTCCATACTGCACGAAACTCCTACGCCGTGTTCAAGGAAGCAAAACAGGTGCGAAGCGACGGCTAAGGTGGCAGCCGAAAGAAAAGCCACAAAAGATCACCAGGAATTGGAAAAAAAAAGTACTGTCAAAAGAACTTAATTTTGTGCTGTGTATAACTGAAGTTCCTAGTAACAATCTTGTATTTGTCAAAGTGACTTATTAAATTTCGGTTTGCATTATTTAATTTTCTATTATCTACTTAGATAAAATAAATCTAAATTAAAAAGTATTCGCGGCGTGTCGCGTGTGGAATTTTACTGTTTTTAGCCTTTCCATGGTCTTCTTTCGCAAGGGAGATGCACATAACAAATTGTTTTCAAGTCCGTTCAAACACTCAATGCAAATGCGTCACATATGCATAAATTTCAAAAACTACAAACAATATCTCACAGCTCTCGACATTTTACTATCGAACACCCGTCACCAACATGTAGCTACAAAATACACCACACAAGTGACAGGATTCTTCTCGTATGGGCAGGCATCGTTTCGATCGCTTGTCGGATTTCCTTTCATTGTCATTGTTTCGTTACTTTTATTTCTCCGAAGTTCGACCCGAGGACTGGACACATCCCGTACAGCAAGTACAGAAAGAAATACTGATGGCGGTCTGGATATCGCGTTGGATGAAATGATTATTAACCTTGGCTGTTCATCAAGCTCTGACGAAGACAATGATGGTGGTGATGATGATAGGGACAGTGAAGGGATGGAGGCTGTCAACAAAACCCTTGCCAAGTGACTGAGGATAATTTATTTCTTGGTGTCAGTTCGCTTGCGTCAATCGACAATAGAGCACAGGCTATTGTTTCCCGTCATAGTGTTCAAAATACCGTCCGTCATTCAATAGCCTACAATTCGACAATATAAAACCACGGCAATAATATCGCCACAGAGGGGCTTGTTTGAGTGCTCAGTGTACCTTAACTTTACTTTTGCTTTATCTCGAAAGCTAATATTAACCGTAGAGAGTCGCGATTCAGTGAGTGTGCATGGTGTTATCTGTCAACTACTGTAGTAAGCTGTGAACGACCTCCACTCAGACTCTTGTTTCATGGTAAAGGATAATCATTGCATGGTGAGTGTTTTTATATTCATTAGCTGTAGAGTGTTTGCCCTCTTTGTCGTATTTATTGAATTGAATACCTATTATAAAGGTATCATAGCTTCGGTGTGTAATTTATTTATTCATCTAAAAGTATCGTATTTCTCTGTTTGAATGTCCTCGGCGTTGACTTAGGATCGTTTTTTTTAATATATTACGTATAATTGTACCGAAATGATGTCTGAAGTGTAGCGCTGTGTATTATTCGAATCAGTTGATTTACAACACTAAAAACTTAGCAACACAGCTCAGCTGTTCCAAGATCCCTAAATATCCTTCGCGTAGTTTCCTTGGAAATACAGGGTGTAGATGAGAAGCATGCTCAGAATCCTTGCCGTGTAGCGGTTGGTCGTAGGGTCTTGTTATGTGGCGACCGTGGGTTGCGGAGAGGAAAAGCGGGGCAAAGTGACAGGAAGGCTGTCAGTACCGAATGCGCGGGGTGGGCAATACTGTATTTGTCCCATAATTTATGCGTGTAATAGCGGACATACTGTGACATTTTTATCATAGTAGCGCTTCGGTGGTAAGATCATGAACTATGCATATTTGAGTGCTAATCTGTGGAATCCATGGAGGAGGATCTAGCGGTAGAGGAAGTGGCTTATCTTAGAAAAGGCAAGGAGATGAGATATATGAACATTGGATGTGAGAGGATTTTTAAAATCATTATTGTAGGTTTGGAGATCATGATACGGGTATGTGCTTGTTTATGTGAACTGGAAGATTTTGTTACACTGAATGAACGTGTCTGGATTGTTTATCATTGCTGGTCCCGTAATGCTTCTAGTAGAGAAGATTGCTTTTAATAAAGAAAGATCTAGGAAATCATACACTTTTACTGGAGCAAAACAAATATATTATATATGATATTCATATTTCTCCTCAAACCGTAAGTAACATTCCCTGTAATTGTTTGTATATTGCAGTAGATATCTAAACTTGCTTTCCTCACTGATGGTATCTTGGTTGGTATTCAGAAATACCCTACCCCTTGAGATTGTAGAGGACTTGTTTTTCTATTTCATTGAACAAGAGAATGATTACTCATAGATTTTTTTTGTTGACTTGTTGGCGCCCACCCGGATTTTTCTTCTTATCCATAAAACTTGTTCAGGTGTTACTTTAATGGTGGGATTGGTTGTTGGTTCTTATATTTACCCTTTCAGTAATAATTTTAACATTCCTTTTAATAACAACAACTTAGGGGAACCATTAGTAAAAAACATTACATTTGGCACCCAACGTGGGGATCGAGAACCAGGATACATCAGTGTGGGAGTAGGAGAGTGTGACTTGTGCAAGTGTTATCTGAGAGATAGGTTATTGTGTACGTATTTACATGGAGGATGAACGAATGAGAATAATGAATGTGAATGGAGTGAGTTGTAGCAGGATGGAGATGAATGGAGAAAATGTGGTGGTGTGCATGTTGGAGAGTGATGATAGATAGAGAGATAGATAGATTTTTATTAATTCCATTTGATCAAATACATGAATTCAATACATTTTTGATATAGGACACGTCAGAATTTACATCTATAAAATAAAAGAACTAACAGGTATATATTACTAATATTATAACTATTTAACTTACTATAATAGCAAATCTTAATAGAAACAATCTTATTGCACAACTATTTACACCTCACTCTATTATCATAATATGAAAACTTAATTCTATAAATACAACAACATACAGCTAGGTATTACAATTAAATTAAAAAAGTAAAATATAATTATAGATTTCATCACTCCTATACGCTAAGATATTCAACTACTGAGTAAAAACAATGGCACTGCAGATAAGCTTTCAACATTCTATCAAAGGTTTTTATTTTTGGGGCCAGTTTTATATACTGGGGTAGTTTATTGTATAATGTAACTCCAGTGTGAAAAGTTCCTTTTTGATATATGCTTGTGTGTGTGTGTGTGAAATATGAATGTTTTGATTTTGTCTTGTGTTATGCCTATGAACATCATTGTTTGTTGTTGTCCGAGGACATGTTCGGCTCGCCAGTTTTGTAGCTGCTTCGAGACGGACACCCAATGGGTGAGCTACAAGTACCGTTGGGGAGGGAAGGAAGGAAGTTGGAATGTAAGGACGAGGAGTTGGAAGGCAGCGGCTGTGGCCTATAGTTAGGGACCAACCCCGGCATTTGCCTGGAAGGAAGATGGGAAACCACAGAAGACCATCTTCAAGGTTGCCGGCGGGGGGATTCGAACCTCCTCGCCTTCCCGGATGTGAGCGACTGCCATCAGTCATGCCGTAGCCACCACGGCTAACTCACCCGGTTGCAGGACAGTGGGAGAATGTTTAAATCTTTAAACAGAGGTCTACATGATTCTCTAGAGTTTACATTTGCCATAATTCTAATCGCCCTCTTTTGTATCCTAAACGTGCTTAGTACATCTGGCGACGTACCCCAAAATATGATCCCATATCTTAAGTATGAATGGAAATAAGCAAAATAAGTATTTCTTAATGTGTGCATGCTAGTGCAGGTTTTTAAAATACGTAACGCAAAGCACATCGAGTTCAGTTTAGTATTCAGATATTGTATATGTTCATTCCATTTCAAGTCTTGTTGTATCCATAGTCCTAAAAACTTTGTTTCTGATTTATTTTCTATTTGAAGACCATTTAATGTTATATTGGGTTTCGCAGGATTCCTATTCTGTATAGTGTGGAAATTTAGACATGCTGTTTTTTTATAGTTTATTATTAGGCGATTATCTTGTGACCATTTGGTTAACTCTCCTGTAACGGAGTCAGCAGACTGCTGTATGACCTGTTTAGTTTCACCTTTTATTACGAGTGTTGTATCGTCCGCAAACAAAATTTCCTTATGTGAATGAACGTTCTGTGTTATATCATTGATATATAGAAGAAAGAGTATTGGGCCCAAAACCGATCCCTGGGGTACTCCAAATTCAATAATTCCCTCATTGGACAATGTTTCATTAAGTAATTTGGTTCCATCATCCTTGTGTCTCAAGCTTACTATTTGTTTATGCCTTGTTAAGTAAGACTCTATCCATTTATTAGCTAGACCTCTAATACCATATTGATTTAGTTTGGTAAGAAGGATTTTATG
The DNA here is from genome assembly GCA_946902985.2 of Meconema thalassinum. Classification (NCBI taxonomy): domain Eukaryota; kingdom Metazoa; phylum Arthropoda; class Insecta; order Orthoptera; family Tettigoniidae; genus Meconema; species Meconema thalassinum. Next base: position 899,668,275 of record OX336390.1, read on the forward strand.
GTCAACAACATCAAATGCTTTCGATAAATCCAAGAATAGGCCAGCTACATGTTCCTTATTGTCAATTAATTTCAGTATACAATTACTACATTCGTAAATTGCTTTCTGTGTAGATTTTTCCGTTCTGAATCCATGTTGTGAGTTTGATAATATATTTTTTTTTTCTATGAAACTTATCAGTCTCTTATACATAATTTTTTCCACAATTTTTGCAATACCAGTTGGTAAGGTAATAGGACGATAGTTATCTAATTCATCTTTTGAACCGTTTTTGTGCACTGGAATTACTTTTGATAACTTCAAAATATCCGGGCAAGTTCCTGAGAGAATTGAACTGTTTATTAAGTGCGTAAGTGGATTTATTATATTTTCTGCACATTTCTTTAAAATTGCATCAGGGATGCCATCAATGCCAGCACAGAATTTATTTTTAGCTCTTTTATAACTATTCTTACCTCTTCACTTGTGACATGATTTATAAATAAAGAATCACTGCATATATTTATTTTATTATTAGAATTTAGTGTATTTACCTGTGATTTATTTAATAATTTTTGTGGAATTTCCAGAAAATAGTCATTAAAAGTGTTTGCTATTTCCTCTGGATTGTTAATCACTTTATTATTTCTGGTCAGTGTAATGTTCCTTTGTATTTTAGCAGATTTTCCAGTTTCTTTCTTTATCACGGACCACATAGCCCTGTTTTTATTAGATGATTGGGAAATAAAATTATCATTATGCATTTTCTTTGCTAGTCTTATTACCTTATTTAATATGCTAGTGTATTTTTTGTAGTATAAATTGGATTCAGGTGTTGTGTGGTATTGTTTATATAATTTGTGTAGAAATTTCTTTCTTTGACATGAATTTATAATCCCTGTTGTTATCCAATTGCTAGTTTTGTTATTTTGAACAGTTCTTTGTTTAAAGGGGAATGCTATTTCAAAATAGTGTTTTAGGATACTGTTAAATGCATTAAATTTATCATTTACATTTTCTAGTTCATAAATTTCTGACCATGTTTCCTTATTTAATAAGTCATTGAAATATGTAACATTTGATTCAGTGAATGACCTGCACTTTGATTTTACTCCATTATCATTATTATTGATTGTTTCAGATACTTCAAAACTCAGTATTTGTCCATGGTGGTCACTAAAGCCCGGACAATAGACTTCTATTGAATGGTGATATTTATCTGTATTTATAAAAAATTGATCAGGAGTGGTTTTACTAAATTTTGTTATTCTTGTTGGGGTATTTACTGTAGGTTTCAGTCCATAGGAAATTAGTAACTGTGTTAATAATTCACAATTTCTATCAAATTTTAAGAAATCCACATTTACATCCCCACAAATTATTATATCGAAATTTACTTTGCTCATGGTATTGAGTAACAATTCTAATTTATCTATAAATAAAGGAAACTTTCCTGACGGAGAACGGTATACGCATACAATTATTAACTTAAACTGCTGTATTTTTACGGCTGAGAATTCAAAATCCTGTTCCATAATTAGATAATCATAAGCTGTTATCTGTTCATGATCTAAATTATTTCTTAAGAAGATGCAAGGCTAATATTAGATCTAGAGTATTTACTATCTTGTATAAACCCTGGGAATTGTATTAATTCGAGTTGTTCCTCTTTCAGCCAATGTTCTGAAATACATAGTGCTGAGATGTCTTTAAGTTCATTTTTAGGCATTAGATTTATGTAATCAATTTTATTATAAAGAGACTGGACATTCTGGTGGTAAATTTTAAATTTGTTACTTTTGCAAGCTTGTGTTGGTGATTTATTTACATTATTATTATCATAATTGTTATTATTATTATTGTTGCTAGACAAATCCGAAATACCATTGTTCCACTCCGTTAAATTTGACTTCAAAAGATCTGAATGCCAAACCTCACGTTTGGCTTCTTCTACCAGTTTCCCTGCTTCCACTCTAATGATATTACTGTTGAATTATTCTTACCATTTGAATTTACAATTTTGCAGATTTCATCACTAAGATACTCTTTTCCTAATCTATTTAAGTGTAGGCCATGCTGAGTGTGGAACTTCCTGTCTAATTTACTTACATCTACAATTTGGACATTTGGAAAACTCTTACAAATTTTATGAATTTTTCCATTTGTGGCCTCTATTTCTACATTTACACATGATTTGGGAATTAAATCGTATCTCTGCGGAATGTTTACAATAATGACATTTGTTTTTTGCATGGATGGCAATGTACCCTTTAAATCTTTGATTACCTTTTTACTCTCATTTCTATAGACGTCGTTTGCTCCAGCGATGATCACTGCGTAGTCCTTTGCAGTAAGGGACGCACACTCTCCTATCATCCCGTTCGTGACCTCTGCAATTTGAGCTCCTGGCTTCACTGTCGAAGTGACCTCCATTTCTCTGCTTCTCTCCAATACGCTTGCTGCTACATCTCGCCCGTGGCTATCCGCAAATATCCGCACCTTCCTGGATTTTCTCTTTATCACTTTCTTCTTTTCTTCTTGAGGAATGTCATCATTTTCTTCGACAAGCACTCCAAATGAATTTCAGTTACATGTACTCCATGCCTATGCTTATTCAATCTTACCTTACCAGCAATCACTGTCGACCAAGTTTCCTTGCTTTCCTCTCTGTTTCCTTTTAATTTATTCAACTCTTCCATTAACTTAGCAAAATCTTCCTTTAGCAGCTTTAAAATTTTCGTCTTTTGAGGACAGTTCGTTTCTCAGGTTATGACATTCGCATGACGGTAGTGGTAGGCCTACATTACGACAATCGGTTTCACTTTTCTCCTCATTCAATTTTACCTGAGATCTTGTGATGATTTTATTTGCATTTTTTCTTTTATTTTGCACGACGAGCATAAATCCGTTACGGTTACACTACCTGACGAGACACTAACATTGTTTACTGTCGTCATACTAGAGATCTAAGTTAGCCTAGATGTTTACACCAAATTACACTAAATTTATTTTAATTATTCCTACCTAATAGAATTAATCTAATTACCTACCAATAAAGAAGAATGTGAAATACGTATATCTTCCAATCAGGTGAAGTCTCGTAAAAGCACCACTGCTCTACTTGGTTCAAACAGTGATTGAAGAAGTCACCGAATCTTTGGATACAGGTTCCCACAACTTAGTTTAAGTTTATTAAATTATCAATAAGAATTTCTAAATACTATCAATATTCCGTATTACACTTGATCTAAGGAAAGTAACTTTATAGATTTTAAACCTCTGTTATAATATTTTACCACTTTTATCAAATATTTACACTAATTGCTATTTCACTACACTTTCACTGTGACGCCATCTCGCCAACCAACAAATGAGGATAAAGTAATGCATGTTAATGAGGAGTTAGATAGGAAGTATGGATTGTTACAGCATAGTATTGAGGGGGTAAACTGGAAATTAGAGGTGAGGTAAGGAGTATGGTGGAGGAAAAGGTGGAAGCAATCATAAAAGAAGTAGATCAGAAAATGATAAAAATGGAAACGAAAATACCAGAGAAATTAAATGATATGACTAGAGAAGCAGATAATAAATTGGAAAGGGTACAGGAACATATTCTAGAGAAACTTGAGAAGGTTGAAAAGGTGACTGGTGAGAGGATATTAGATATGGAAGTGAGATTAAAGTCTCAAATAAAACATGAGAATGGTCAAGTTAGAGTGGGTTTATTAGGGGTGAATAATCTGAAAGAACTAGAGTTACCAAAATTTAACAATAAACAGGGTTGCCCTATGGAATTTATGGAAATTTAGAGAATAGATTTAAAGATAAACTTAATGAAGGAAGTATAGAGTGGAGCCAAGTTTTAGAACTATTAGATCAAGCTTTTGTAGGTGAAACTCGGAACTGGTTTCTAGTATATCGGAATTCATTGGATAGTTATAGTATTTTTAGGAAGAAATTTTGTGATAAATATTGGAACGAATCAATACAAGCACAATTAAGAGAAAGAGTGATATTTGGACAATACGATAGTAGAGATGGTATGAGTATGACTGAATATTTTCTGAGCCAAGTGTTAATATGTAAATATTTAGATGGGATGGCTAAGGATGATGATGTAGTAAGGCTGTTGCTTAGGCATTTTCCTTATAGAGTAAAGGAGGCGTCATGTAAGCAAAAAGTTACTAATATATCGGAATTAGAGAACTTATTGGGGAGCTTCGATGCATTGGGGGGAAGAAGTGAGAATCAAGCAAGTGGTTATGGGAGCCGCATAAATCAGGACCAGAGAGGTCGAGATAATTATAATTATAGGGATAATAATCAACAACTAAATTCCTCTAATAATCAAGCGAATCATAGACAAGGTAATCCTTATCAAAATCATAATAATAGAAATAATAGATGGCGGAATGATAATAATTATCAAAGGAATAATCCCCGTAATAGACAAGAAAATGTAGAGGATAGAAGGGAGGAGAGGAGACAAGAGAGTAACAATGATAGGAGTCGAAATGTGGAAACAGTGGATGAGTCTAGGGGAAATTTAAACTAGAATCAGACGGTAATGACAGATCAGATTATCAGTCTGATATTATATCCGCTAATACTATATTGTCCGGAACTTATGACCTAGATATAAAGAGTGATCTCTTAGAAGATTTAGTAGAGGAAAAGGTACAATCCGCAAAGGTTTAATGGGATTTCTATTGTGGAATTGAATGTGTTGGGGGCGCAGGTTGATGTTTTGTTGGATAGTGGATGTGAGAGATCTTGTATTAGTGCTGAGTTTTACACTGAATTAAAGAATGGAAATAAAGAAATAGAGGAAATACCAATAAAATCTACATATGTGGTAACAGCCGTAGGGAAGAGGTCACACATTTTATCTAGACAAGTTGTTATAGAAATTAAGGTTAAAGATTTAATTGGTAATCAGGTTTGTTTGGTAGTTCCAAATTTGGTATATAAAGTTATTCTAGGTACGGATTGGATGTCTAGCTATAATGCTAGATTATGTTATGACGAAGCATGTATAAGATTTAAATCAAAGGGTATAGAGGCTTGTGTTGAATTTAATCCAGAAGGGAGATTAAACAATGAATATCAACGAATATGTTTGATTAAGGAGCAATTGGAGATACATAAGGCAGGAATAGATACTGACGTAAGAGATGAGTTTAAATAAAGTAAGACATTGTGTATTATAGATACAGTACTTATTGGAGATGATCTTGGAGATTTATTTGGGAAAGCAATTGAACGAAGTCAATTGAGTGAAGAAAAGGGAGAACTATTATTTAAGGTACTAGTAAGTAATAAAAGAGTTTTTGAGGATAGGATTGGTGAAGCTAATTGTTATGTAGATTCTTTGAACGTTCATAATTACAAGGTTTTCGTAGGACATAGGTATCCTATTCCATTTAAATTTCAGTCGGCAGTACAGTTACAGATAGATCAGATGTTGGCCGATAAGGTTATTGAGCCATCTAATAGTCCATATATAAATCCTCTTATAACTGTACCTAAGGGAGATGGAAACGTGAGAATATGTCTGGACGCTAGGTTACTAAATCAGCATATTTCAGTTGATCAACTTAAATCTCTGTCTATAGAAGAACTAGTACACAATTTTGAGAATAAACAGTGGTTCACTACTGTAGATCTCAGTTCAAGTTTCTGGCAAGTACCTTTAAAAAAGAAAATAGGCCTTTTACTGCTTTTAGTTAGAGATATAATCTATATCATTTCTGTAGGGTACCTTTTGGACTTAAAAGTAGTACTGCTGCTTTGATAAGAGCTCTCAACATTGCATTAGGAAATGATTGTACCGATTTTGTTACTATATATATAGATGATTTAGTTATTAGTTCTAAAACATTTGAAGAACACTTAAATCATTTGAATTGTGTTTTTAACAAATTGGATAAGGCTGGTTTCACATTAAAGCTGTCTAAATCGATGTTTTGTAGGCAAAAGGTTATCTTTTTGGGTCATGAAGTTTCTGCACAAGGTGTATCTCCGGAGATTGGTAGGATAGAGAAAATTCTGGAGACTGATATGCCTAGGAATGTTAAAGAACTAAAATCTTATTTAGGAATGTGCAATTTTTTTAGAAGATTTGTACTTAAGTACGCATGCTTAGTGGAACCGTTTAGAGACCTAATGAAGATGGGCACGAAATGGAAATGGGAAAAGATTCATGAGGATGCATTTCGGGCATTAAAACAAGGATTTATGGAAGCTGTAGTGTTGAAATATCCATTTAGGGATAAGGAATATATTTTGATGACTGATACTTCACAGATAGGGATTTCGGGTGTATTATGTCAAAAAGATGAAGACAATCATCTTAGGATTGTATCATTAGCGTCAAGAGGATTAACATCTGCTGAAAGAAAGTATAGTATAACGGAATTGGAACTTTTAGGAATTGTTTATAGTCTGTGTAAGTTCCGTATGTATGTTTTGGGAGGTAGATTTAGTATTTATACGGATCATCATGCTTTAGCATTCATGAAATCCTGTAAATTGAGTTCGAATAGAGTGAGTCGTTGGATACTAGCTTTACAGGAATATATCAAAAGTGTCCTATATCAAAAATGTATTGAATGCATGTATTTGATCAAATGGAATTAATAAAAATCTATCTATCTATCTATCTATCTATTTTGATATATATCATATAAGAGGTAAGGATAATATGTTAGCTGATATTTTATCTAGAGATAGAAAGATAATAGGAGAAAAATATACTTTGAAGGGTGAGAAAGGTGTATTAATTTGTGCCTGCATAGATGAGAGTAATAAGAAGTCTATGAAATCATTAAGTCAACTATTAGAAAGGCAAAGAGAGGATGACGAATTGAGTGATATATTAGTAAAATTAGAGGCAGGAGGTTTTGAGAGTCTTAAGATAGGTAGACATGTGTATAAATTACAAGATGGCTTTTTGGCACGTAAAAGTAAGGAGGGTAAGTGGGGTATTTGTTTGTTGTTGTTGTTTTAAGGGGCCTAACATCTAGGTTATCGGCCTGGGGTATTTGTGTACCGAGATGCCTTACAGAGGAGATAGTATGGTTTATTCATAAAGAGTTAGGACATTTCGGTGCAAATAAGGTTTTGTATGAACTTCAACAAAACTTTATTTGGTATAAAATGGGAAGAGATGTTAGAAAGATTCTATCTACTTGTGTTCTTTGTCAAAAATCTAAATTCCCTTGTAGGTATCTTTATGGTCCTATGCAAGTTGTAATTACAAGTAAACCTGGGGAGTTAATATGTGCAGATTTGTTTGGTCCAGTGGTAAAAGGACAATTTGGTTATCAATATATATTTGTGGTGGTTGATGCATTTTCGAAATTTGTAAAATTATATGCAATGAGGTAGGCAACAGGAAAAGCATGTAGTAATATGATAGTAGATTGATATATCCCAGAATATGGTACTCCACTTAAAATTTTGACGGATAGTGGACCTCAGTTTACATCTAAATACTGGAAAAACAGGATGGAAGAAGTTGGGATAAAACAAGTACATTCATCAATACGTTATCCACAGGGAAACCTTTGTGAACGTGTTATGGAAGAGATTGGTCGTATATTCCGTGCTTTAGTTCATGATAAGCATACAACTTGGGTATCTCAACTTTATAAAGTCGAAAACTGGTTGAATTCGGTACAGCATGAGAGTACTAAGTTTACACCAATGGAAATTCATCTAGGTAAAAAGCTTCAAAATGAATTGGTAAAAACTTTGGGTTTATCTGTGGAAGATAAGAGGGAAAGGAATATGGTTATTAAGTTGGCAGGTAGGAATTTACATAAAGCATCTGAAAAAAGAAAACGTCAACAAAGAAATAAAAAACAGACGAGTTTATGGTGGGTGATTTAGTACTATTACGGGTACCAAGGCAATCCTGTAGCTCAGAAAAGGTGATGCAGAAGTTTTTTTTATATATATTCTGGTCCATATAAAATTAATAAGAGGATAGGTCCATGTGCATATGTACTTGAAGATGAGGGGAGAATTCTGTATGGTACATATAATGTACACTCATTACGGAAGTTTATAGGTACATCTATGCCTGGCATTTAGAGATAGGTATTTTGAATGCAGAGTTTATGATTTAGTTAATTATATTCATGTATATTCTTATGTGTGTAAGAAGTGTGTATGTGATGGATGTATATTTGGAATTAAATGTGTAGGGGGCGTGTTACGCGACTTTATTATTATTGTGATTCATATTTTGAGGCATATTATGTCTATCTTGTGATCTATCTTAGGATATATTTGCACAGGGTACATTTGTTGGTTTGCTGTAATGTACATATATTTTAGTGAGAATGTTATTTAAATGTCTTTCTTATTTTTAGTCAATCCATTAATTCTGTTTTTTTATATATATTTTGACCATAATTTACCTTGGTTTTTGCATCTGTTAATTTGATTTGGTACAGTAATTTTGTATAATTGAAATATGATTTCTAGGTTTTCGTATTCAAGAAGTCTAAATATGGTAATTATATGGAGATATGAAGACTGGTTATGATAGACCCTACATAATGATGCAGTAACCACAGTAACTCGTGCAGTTTTAGTTAATGGAATATACTTCAATGGCAACTGGAAAAAGTAAATCAACTCGAGAGAGACAAGATCTGAGCAGTTTCATACGTCATGCAATGATGTGACAAATATGGATATGGTGCATACAACAGATAGCTATATGTATGGTAACTTCCTTGACTACCAAGCAATTCAGCTGGACTACCAGGGAGATAAACTCCTCATGTTGATTCTCTTGCCACGAGGTTGTGGAGATAGCAGAGAACTGGATGAACTCTCTCGGACTGTGAACCTCACTGCTGTTCAAAATGGACTGCGGCGAACATAAGTTGATGTGACTCTCCCCAAGTTCAAGATGGAACAGACTATTCACATGAATGAATATATGCAAAAGATGAATATGCTGCCAAGGATATTCACAGTGGAGGGTTTGGTGGAACTATGTATGAAAGAATGCTTGACTGGATATAACATCTCAGCACCCTTGTCGACAAAAATGGAAAAATCCTGGTGAAGGGTCTTCATGAAGATGTTGCTCCAATTACTGAAGACGTAAATGGTCTTGGACTTGGTATCTAACGTACTTATGGATATATGGGTTAAATGTGTATCAGAAATTCCTCCAAAATGACTTTGTTGTCAAGATTTCTGGGGGCGTATGTGACATTTTTATCATAGTAGCGCTTCGGTGGTAAGATCATGAACTATGCATATTTGAGTGCTAATCTGTGGAATCCATGGAGGAGGATCTAGCGGTAGAGGAAGTGGCTTATCTTAGAAAATGCAAGGAGTTGAGATATATGAACACTGGACGTGAGAGGATTTTTAAAATCATTATTGTAGGTTTGGAGATTATGATATGGGTATGTGCTTGTATATGTGAACTGGAAGATTTTGTTACACTGAATGAACGTGTCTGGATTGTTTATCATTGCTGGTCCCGTAATGCTTCTAGTAGAGAAGATTGCTTTTAATAAGAAAGATCTAGGAAATCATATTGTTACAAATCAATTCTTCAACTCATGTCTACAATGCAAGAACAATCACTTTTATTGTACCCAAAGAACATCACTATCCAGCCATTACATTCAGTTGCTCAAGACCTGTTCCATCTTGCTCATCAACGCCCCAAGGGTGCCAACTTACAAAAATCGATTTTAATTACAGAAATACATTCACAAAATTACAGAAGCACATTCACAACATTCTCCCACCTTGAAACGGTAGGTTTCAACTAAAAGCACAAAATAATACAAAACCTAGGAATAAACATGGAATTAACAAATATTTACAAATTCAGTTTGGTTGGCCTTTTAACAACCCTGCCCCTTCTTGTCAGAGCAACAGCTTCACTCTCAACTACTTGAGGGGGGCTACTAGAGTCACAAACAGGCACCAAGTCAACAGCATTGGGATCACACAAAGAACCATCACTATTTTCATAAGGAGATCCAATCTCCATCAAGCACAAACGTTGAACTGGTCGCAACCACTCACTCTTAACTGTTTTTACCTTTGCCACTCTAGTTACTCCATCTTTACCAGGGAAGATCTCAAGCACTCGAGCCAATTCCCAATCAATTCTTTTCTTTTGGTCAGACACAACCCATACAACATCTCCCACCCTGACATTCTTAGAAGACTTAGCAGTGTTTAACATCAGAGACCCTAGGTATTCCTGACGAAAACGTTCTTTTAGGTTCATCCTAACCTCAGCTACATATTTCACCCTAGCAGAAAGACCCTTTTCATCCACTTCGTCAAGATCAGGCACCTTTGTCTCAAACTGCTCCTACAAAAACATAGCAGGCGTTATTGGTCTCAACTCATTAACATCTTCAGACATGTAGGTAGGTAATGGGACGCGCATTCATAACAGCCTCAATTTCGGTAATCAAGGTCATTAGTTCACAAAGATTCAATAATGCTCGACCAAGGGATATTTTCAACAGTCTTTTCATCACCCCAATAAGCCGCTCAAAAAATCCACCCCAACAAGCACTGTGGGAATATTAAATAGCCACTGAATTTGCAATTCACGTTCAACTGTAGTCTGTTTAATGAGATTCCAAACTCCTACAAAGTTAGTACCGTTATCACTGTACATAGTTGTGATTCTGCCTCGTCTGGCGATCATTCTTCGAAGTGCATGTAAAAACGATTCTGTAGAGAGCGACTCTACCACTTCAAGATGGACAGCACAGGTGAACAAGGCAATCCAAACCCTAGTACCATCTTTTATGAAAAGAGGTCCAGCCAAATCGACTCCGCATACTTGGAACACCTTTCCAAGATTTACACGGTTATTAGGCAACCCGACAGGTGGCGTTCTCATTGGTTGGGCTTTGTGCCTAAGACAACGAACACATTTACTAACAACACGTCGGGCTAATCATCTACCTCTGACTATCCAGTATTCATCTCTCAGGGCTTCAAACACAGTACTTGCTCCAGCATGGTGCATTTTCTCATGACATTCTACCACCATGGACTCCACTAGTTCACACTGAGGTAATAAAATGGGTTCCTTGAACATGGGTGTGAACTCATCAGATAATATTTTAGTACGAACTCGAATCAAGCCATCATCATCAGTTTTAATGTTGAAATTATTTACATCTAGAGGGTAACTACTCTGAATCCACCGTACTAATTTTAATTCAGAATGTCGTACTTCTTTGCCAGTCAACTCCTCTCCGCAGTTTGAACTTTTCCCTGTAGCTTTCTCAAGAAATCGGTAGATCCAACCAACAACACGCACATTTTTCGAGAAAGAAGCAAAGTGTGTGAACATGTTTTCTCTTACATCGCCTGTGTTGTACAAACTAACAGCCGTTTTCTTAGATTCCTCTTCTGTAGGGGCTATTTTCACAGTTAACCACTTGTTCTCATTCTCTAGGAGCCACTGAGGACCCTCCCACCATTTTGATGCAACAAATTCGGACAACAAGCCTCCCCGGCTGAGTATATCAGCAGGATTACAATCGCCAGGAACAAATCACCACTGCTCGGGTGAAGTCAACTGGTGGATTTCCTTTACCCGGTTTCCAACAATGGTCTTCCATTCGCCTTTCTTGATCCAGTAAAGAACAATCATAGAATCAGACCAGTACACAATGTTGGAAATATTAGTCGATTTACTAATAACAGAACCAAGCCTTGCTGCAAGTGTTGCCGCTACTAGCTCTTTACGAGGGATTGACATGTTCTCCATTGGTGCAACTCTGGACTTAGCTAAAACAAATCGAACATTAAAGCCATCTTTGTTTTCATACCTCATAAAGGCACAAGTGCCCAGTCCAAGGAGACTGGCATCACTGAATACATGTAAACAAGCTGTGTCAGAGACACCTCTTAAACATCTAGGCACCACAATGCTGTCAATCAAATCAACTTCAGTAAGCCACTGCGAGCACTTCATTTGAATTTCTTCTGGAAGGGGTGTGTCCCAGTGTAGTTTGAGCTTAAATGCCATTTGCAATGCAATTTTCAAGTGGAGTAAAGGTGCTGATAACAAACCCAATGGATCAAACACCCTACTTATAATCGACAGCAATTTCTTCTTAGTTAATTCATTGATTTTCTCTTTTGGATCGAAGCTAAAGTTGCATCCCAACAGATCATCTAAAGCATGCCATTTGACACCTAAGACATTTTGTGTCACATCATCTCCTGACAAAACCCACCCACGGAGTTGGAAACTGGCTTGAGACATGACATTTGTAGCTTCGGACACAAATTCCTTGGAATCACTCAGGGACTGAAATGAACAAAGGCAATCATCCATGTAAAAGGAAGTTTTCAGTCTTTCAACTAAGTCACCACTTAGAGTATTCAAATGATGAGTGATGGTGGCATTCAGCAAAAATGGGCTACACACAACTCCAAAAACTACACGACAGTGACGCAGCGTTATAATATGCCCATCACGCCACCACAAGAATTTTAAGATTTCTCGATCCTCAGGGTTCAGTCCAATCATTAAGAAAGCCTGTTTTATGTCTCCTACAACACCGACCTCCTGTAACCTGAAACGTAATAGGATAGGTACAATACTAACAATCAAGTTGGGTCCCGTTACTAAACAATCATTTAGAGATACGTTTCCAATACTTTTCGCCGATGCATCAAAGACTGGGCGGATTTTAGTTGTTTTCCCATAATTTATAACTGGTCTGTGAGGTAGAAAGTGCCCTATGTCTGCATCAGATGTTATTTCAATAATCGCATCTGTTTCCCATTGTTTAAAAACAGTATCATACGCATCATAGAGTCCATTGTTATCTAAACGGCTTACTGTTGATTTCAGACGACTTTCAGCTATTTCACGATTAGTGGGAAGAGGGGGGTGCTCATCAATCCAGGGCAATGCTACTACATACCGACAGTTTTCACCTTCGAAACGAATTGTGTCTTCAAAATTTCGCAAACATCTATCATCTACGTCCGACCTTTTTGTTTCTGTCTGTTTCTCAATTCCAATAACTTCTAAGTCCCATAAAGGATGGTGTAAATTGAGCAAAGAGGTCACAAAGTTTGTCATACTGCTTACTTCTTGCCTCTCTGCGGTACCCAGGAGACACCATCCAAGCTTCATCTCAAATGCTAACAGCTTAGAGTCAATACATTTCACACCTGTAACAAGTTCGCCCATAACATCTGCTCCTAACAACACATCAATAGGTCGGTTAACTCCATCATCTGTCAATGTAATACCATGTGCAGCCACCTTCCGTAACAAATGCGGATCATTCACAGGTGGTATCAAACCACAAATCTTCTTCTCCCTAAGTGCCTTAAGAACAAAACTGTTATCACCCTGTAAGCTAGTTAGTTCAATTTCATGAATTGGATGTGATATTTCAGATGACACACTCCCACCAAACAGCATATGACAAATATTTTCACGACCACATTCGATCAAATCCAATTTTTCACAGATAGCTTCCGAAATATAACTGCGGTGTGAAGCAGTATCAAGTAATATTCGAACAGTGATACCACGCAATTGTGCTACTAATGTTTTTAAAATGACAGTTCCACGAGGCCCTGCAAATAACGATGCTGTTCTGCTGGGTTCACCAACACACATGATATCATAGTGCCTCCCTTTACATTTACCACAATCTATTCTTTTCCTGCACTGCTGTCTCGAGTGACCTGCCTGCAAGCATGCAAAACAAGCTCGTTTTTCTTTTACAGTTTTACGACGGTCCTCAACCGACATTTCTTTAGAACACTTGTAAGAGGGATGGTTCTCATTACAAAACAAACAGGTTAGGGTTACTTTGTGTGGCCGTCCTGTTTGTTGATAACTTACCCGATTCTGCCTGACAGTAGGAGTGAAAGAAACGAGAGCTGCTGCTGTTGGCTCTGTTCTGGGCCCAGTGAATTTATCAACCTCATTCACCTTAGCATGATTACGCAGTCTTTGTTCACTCTCGGCTTCTTTGCCCAGAAAACACAAAAGTTTATCAATTTTATTACCACCATCATCGTCCTTTTCTGCTGCTCTTCTTTCCCATATTTTCAAAACGTCAATGGGGAGACATTCTTCAATGAGTGGAACTAAGATTGCTGCCCTATCAGAATTCATGCCTAATGTTTCGAGTTTTCTCAACTTAGTACTTATATTATCATACAGGTCAGTTACAGATAAATCTGAGCGAACCAATTGCAACAAATCTTTCTACATACAATTTATAACCAACTCATCTTTACCAAAACGATTCTTTAAATGTTCCAAGACTTTAACATAATTCTCACTTGTGTGTGGATAACTGTCAACTAACTTCTTAACCTGTCCCTTCACTGACATTTTCAAGTAACTAAACTTATCAACATTCGTAATGTTAGAATCCTCATGAATCCTTTGAAATTGTGTCCAAAAATTTATCCAGTTACCTGGACCCAGGTCGAATACCTCAAGCGTGATTTTCGGCAGCCTTAACCTCTCTGACGACATGGATGACGACGCTGAAGCCACGTTGCTCTGTACGCTGAAATTATCTCCCTCATCAACACAACTGGCAACACTAGGTTTTAATCCTTCCACTTTATCCTCGGCTTCAAGACGTGCTTGCAGAAGGTCTTCTTGAACGGTAACACAGTGCATTGTTTCTTCGATGCAGGCATCCTCGTTTCCGTCAACATTCAACAACTCGTTCAAGATGCTTTCGTCCAATTCTTTTAAGGTATCCGCAATTGTTCGGAGAGTATTTATTTTCACACGTAATTTTTCGAAATCGGTTTCAACTCCGACCGCTCCAATAGCTTTCGTGGCACTTGCGCGATACGCACTTCTCTTCTTTTTCAACTTTTCAATCGTGGCCATTGCGAGGCAACAAATTCAAAACAAAACAAAACAGGGAAATTGTTTACCAAACCAACTTTTTCAATACAATCCTGTCAATGGTCACCAAAATGTTACAAATCAATTCTTCAACTCATGTGTACAATTCAAGAACAATCACTTCTATTGTACCCAAAGAGCATCACTATCCAGCCATTACATTCAGTTACTCAAGACCTGTTCCATCTTGCTCATCAACGCCCCAAGGGTGACAACTTACAAAAATCAAATTTAATTACAGAAATACATTTACAAAATTACAGAAGCACATTCACATCACATATACTTTTACTGGAGCAAAACAAATATATTATATATGATATTCATATTTCTCCTCAAACCGTAAGTAACATTCCCTGTAATTGATTGTATATTGCAGTAGATATCTAAACTTACTTTCCTCACTGATGGTATCTTGGTTGGTATTCAGAAATACCCTACCCCTTGAGATTGTAGAGGACTTGTTTTTCTATTTCATTGAACAAGAGATTGATTACTCATAGATTTAATTTGTATATGAGTTGGCGCCCACCCGGATTTTTCTTCTTATCCATAAAACTTTTTCAGGTGTTACTTTAATGGTGGGATTGGTTGTTGGTTCTTATACATACCCTTTCAGTGATAATTTTAACATTCCTTTTAATAACAACAACTTAGGGGAACCATTAGTAAGAAACATTACAATACCCAGTGGCGTGCGCAGGATTTCCTTCTGGGGGGGGGGGGGGTTTCATTAATAAAATAGGGTAATTAAGCACATTATTAAAGGGACAGATGACCTTGCTGTTCCGCCCCTGAAAACAACAGTTATCATCATAATTAAAATGACATTTTGATTAATATTCATAAAACACAATAATTAAATAACCATTCTCTATGCATGAAAACTATTTTAGGCCTTATTATTTTTTCGACACAATGAAAAAATGAAAAATATGGAAAACAGTAACTAAATATTAAAAGTGAAACGATGCATTGGTATCATCATGACCATAGTTACGTTGTTGCTTATAATATTGATATTATGCGAGAGAAATATAATGTTTTGCTCTCCGTGTTCCCACTGCCATTTCTATTGACTCTCAAAATCTGCCTAACTTGATGACTTTATCCGTATCATTAATTGGAATAAATTGTAGAAACTCCTCATGTACTGCATTATCTTTAACGAAACGGACACGCGATTGAAGCAACCCGAAGCGACGTGAAAAAGGTTACCGATCGCACACTTTAACAGTAAAACTGATCCATGGCTTGCTCCAACGCTGAAGGAGGAGGAGTCTCGCTGGGAGTTGACTGCAGGACATTTACCAAGTGAGGAACGCGATCACATTTAAAATATATACAGGAGTAATACATGTTGCACATTTTCCCGTAAATTACAACTGTTTATGTTTGAATTGCGTATAAGATCTTGACAAAGAAAGTGTTTCTCCAATTGGATGATTATATTTAACTGTATGCACGTCGTATAATCTTGGTGAGGTGCATTTTTTTTTTTCACGGAGCAACTTTACACCGTAGTAGGCACGCAGCTTTTTGTATTTAGTTTTCTGGCATCTTGTTGTAAATTATTGACTAACATATTTCCAAATGCAGACAATCCATACCTCCATTAGGATGCGGGTTCCATAATTCATGCAAAATGAGGTTCGTTCGTTTGTGAAATTGGGGTCACCCCGATCCTTTCAGTGATTACCATTAAAAAAATTGTCGCCAGTTGTTTGGTTTATTAACTTACGGTAATATATTCCCTAGGTACTGAAAACTGGGCACGGTTGGATTTTAAGGTGGAACCGCGTGTTCTATCAAATATAGCTTTCTTGCAATAACTGGAATATGTATAGAATTATAAAATGATTATTGGTTAAATAAGGGTTAATAGATAGGCTATTATAATTATAATGGTTAAATAAATATTACAGAAGAAACGATGCGTTGTTAGTGAATATTAGGCCTACCGGTACGGCGAATAGCCTATAACTCGTAGCATCCGTCACAATTTAGCATTTAAACGGTTCACTTTAATGCATAATATACTAATATAATAACCGGATAGCAAATTATAATAATATTCTCACGTATAACCTATTTAATTTGCACCAACTTAATTATTGTAGTCTAAGATATGTTTGACCACTGCCGTTTGAAATGTGCAAATCGCACACTTTGTAGGCAAGCTGTTTGTTATGGTCGTCTCTGATGTGAAATTTTACTAATTACTCTTTTAGGAGACACTTGTCTTTGGAATATTCATGAAAGGCCAACCCTCTAGTTCTTATTTCATAAGTTAAACGCCTGAAAACAAAACCACAATCCGAAATAATAAAGAAGATAATCACGAACGAACGATTCACTGCAAATGGAGATTCGCGGACCGGAAGTTCGCTATGCATAAGCTTCGGTGCCATTTTAACTCGTGGAAGCTCTATACGGTTACGGTGCCATACAATTCAGTCACTTCCCGTAAACATTTATTATGTGACACTCATATTCTCTACTCTGTCAACCCTCCTCAGTAAAACAGTCATTTATATCAGCTCTTCTCAGGTAAACGGTATTTTATTTGTGTTCGTAGCATCTCGTCCCAGCTGCGTGAGAGTTCGCTCGCGCGCGCGCGCTTTGCTCACGCTACGGATTAGGCCTAAATCTCACCATCACCTGTGGACTGCGGAAGTATCTCCAAAAAATGCAGTTACACATACGCCAGAAAATCTTGATTCGCGCTTTAAGATTCATTTTTCAGCCATTCGGTATGCGAACTCTAGTCTTAGAGGATTCTAAAATATACGGGAATTTGGTGGATTTTCGTACGGGAAATACGGGAATTATACGGGAATTTGAAGAAAGATCATCGCTCGACACCCTGAGGACTTACCTCTTTTCAGGTTAATCATAGGGCCTTCACAGCTACCATAACAGTTATGGGGCACACAAATCCCTGCTGCATTTCACCCCTACAGAGTACCTCTCCTACTCACTGTTGTTGCCAATCTCCCTCAGCATAGACATGGAGTTGGATTTCCGAGAGACAAATAAAATATGCTACATATAAAAATTCTGTGTAAAATTGCTCTTTAACAGTTGTATGAAACCCCCGTGGCACCACATCCCATGAAGGGCGCTGGCCTACCAAGCGACTCCTGCCCAGACAATCGGCCTTCAGATTATGGGGTAATGTGTGGTCAGCACGTTGGATCTCCTTGGCCATTATTTTTGGTTTCTGCAACCAGGCCGCAGCCTCACTATCAGACAGCTACTCAATTGTCCTCATGCACCCCGTTCCAGCCCTCCTAAAGCCCCTGACGGAGCCGCCAATCAAACCCTGGGCCTCCGGGTGAGAGGCAGGTCGGCTACCCCAACACCACTTGTATAAGGGAGGGTGGTTAATGTCAGTATACTCGACTCGCATACACCTAACTAGCGGCAACTGTCAGTTGACTGTTTCACTAGGGTATATGAACCATTTGGCCTGACCATCAACATTCCTAAAACAAAGGTGTTCACACAGCCAGCCCCTGGAACTGCCTTCCCAGATTTCAGTATTTTTATCTCCAGTATGTCTCAAATTGATGGAGTATCGAGCAGTTATCTCCACCCTGCTCTATGGATGTGAAGCCTAGACTCTCTCGCCATGATATGAAGAAATTAGTACGCTTCCACCAACAGAATCTTAGATACATTATAGACATCAAGTTGCAATGTGTGCGAAGTGGAAGTGAGACCCTCTGATTCTGATACGGTCGCACGACGAACTCCATTGACCATATTGGAATTGTTGTCAGTTACTGCCATGAGAACTCTACCTTTTACCCCAACTGTTGAAAACTTCGTCCATCGTAGTGGCCAAATATCAAATGTGTGGAGCTCTTCCATATTTTTTTTGTATACACCATGAAAGATTGCACCGTCCACTGACTAATGTGTGGCATGTTACTGTAACGTACGAATGTTGTGCCAAAGAAGTCGAGACATTGTATGTGCATGAAACAGATTGAGACTTCTGCAGCTTTCCTGGGATAGTTTCCTTGACATTCTGGAACAAACTGTAAAGATGTTTATAGCCTACTGTATCTCTTCTTTGATCAGGAGCAAATATATTTCATAAATTTCACAAAGGTAGGGTTTGACACAAACGAAAGGGGAACCTACGATTCAGCAAATACCTGGACGAGAGCGTGATTGATGCGTTCCGCTTTTCGGGAGGATATCCTTAATCGTTGACTTCTGCTATGTTTCGGCTACCTCGCCATGGGCGCAGGTGGCACCTCGTTAGACGTGAAATCGTCGCTGCAGTAACTTGTGTCAACGTTGACAGTGTTCGTAGGACGTCCGAATTCAAAGCCGAACTACTAGGTTGTTCCTCTGGGCATTGTTTGAACTTGAGAGGGACGTGTGGAATGCATTGGAACTCTTGAGGAGGTCTGGATCATCGTCCTCGTTGCTCTCCATCCTGTTTGAGAGAGAGAGAGAAAAAAAGGATGAGAAATTAATTGAAAATGGTTTGTGGCTTATTTATAGTATTAACTGCAGTATTAACCTAATTTTATGTTAACAATACTAGATGCCTTAAATTAAACAAAGGAGCTGAAATGATGGGTTGACACAACACTGACACAGACATAAGGCTATAACTTTCCATGGCGCTTAATAGGGAAGAAACCAGCTGAATAAATCTTGTCGAACTAGCCTAAATCTAAACATATTTAAGTTGGCTTTCAGTAGCTTACAAAATCATATTCCATTCACTGTCCATAAAAAATGATGATGTTTCGTCCCTTTTCTTTTTTCAGAAATGCAATAAATTGAATTAAAAACAATTTCACATTTTTATCAACAAATCCCTCATTAATGAGAAATTTAGTCCCTTGCATCCGAATGTATTGATATGAAAAATTATTATCAATTCCCACAACTGTTTGCTTGTGGAAGCAGGTGACATTTCCTGCTTTCCTTAGATAAAAGATTGAATAAATAAATATATGCATTTCAAGGTATCAGTACCATAATGTTTTTCGCAATAAGGGGGCCAAAAGATATAGATCTATTTCCTCCCTGACACTTCTTGTGGTATCTTCTTCTTTCGAATACATCATTTGGAGGGTACGATGAATCACGTTGGCTATTGTCCATTGTATTCAATTTCCTTTGTTTCCAAATTTCCTTCATCCTTCTAGATTGACGATCTTTCTCCTCTCGAGTCCACTTTCTGCTTGTTGTTTGTTTCTTCCTTTCTTGAAATTATGCCTTTTGAATAGCTTCTCTGAAGAGTGATCTGTTTGCTATTGTGTCTGTCTGAATTCTGGCATTTGTCAAATCTTTGTCAATTTCATGTGGGTTTGGATTTGTAACTATTCAGTAAGTTGTTTAGTTAGTCTACTATTTTCCATTCAATAAATGTTCCCGAAAAACTGTAATCTTCTCTTTCTCATCACATCAGTTCATTTTTCACATTTTAAATGTATAACTCTCTATTTGGTCGTAACCTATATTCTGCGTTATTATTTCTTAGCTCCCAGAATATTTTTTTCAGAATTCATCTTTTGGTCTCTTCTAATTTGTCTAAATCACCAAATCTTGTTAATTTAAGTGTTTCTGCTGCGTACAGAGTTTCAGGTCTGACCACTGTTTGATAGTGCCTTAATTTAGAGTTCCAGGATAATTTTTTTTTTATTATATATATCTTTTGTCATATGAAAACACCTTTGTAATTTATGCATATGCATTTCTAGAGCTGTCTTTTCCTATGAGTCATTCATTATCCACTCTCCTAGGTATTTAAAGGAATTTGTTTTATATACTGATTTGTGATACTTTTTGGGGCATCGGTGATGTTTGTCATGAACTTAGTTTTTTCAAATGATATTTGTAGTCCAACTTTGGCTGCCTGTTTTTGCAACCCTGTCATTTGTTCTTGGGCAGTATCCAGTGAGTCAGTAAGTAATGCAATGTCATCCGCAAAAGCTAAACAATCTACAGTGATTTTATTTGGATGTCTTTCTAGTTGAACGCCTTTAGTATTGATGGCTTTCCTCCACTCTCGAATGACCTTTTCCAATGCAAAAGCAGAGGTGACAGACCATCTCCTTGTCTCACACCTGACTTTATTTTGAAAGATTTTGAAAGTTCCCCTCTAAATTTAACTTTGGAAGTTGTGTTCGTTAATGTTGCTTGAATTATTTCAGTTGTCTTGTTATCAAGTCCAAATTCCTTCAGAATGCCTTTCGGTCAATAGAGTCATAGCCTTTTTTTAAATCCACAAAAGTAACTACATATTTAAAGTTCCTGATCTTCCTCATGTCTAATATGTTCTTTAAATTTAGTATTTGCTCCGTACACGATCCTTCCTTCCTAAATCCTTGTGGTATATTTTAAGATTTATTTTTTACAAAAATCAACTGATGGAACAGAATGCGGTTAAGAACATAATTGGGCTGGCTGCGTGGCGCAGCGGTAACATTCTCGGCTGCTCTTGCCAAGGTTGCGCGATCGAATCCAGTGCAGTCATCAGGCATTTGAGGGTGCTTAAATGCGATGAAACTATGTCAGTTAAATTTAGTGGCACGTTTAAGATCCCCTTCAGGGCAAGATTCGTGCACGTAAAATCCATAAGATGAAGTAGTGGTTCTATTTCCCTGTGGCACCTCTTATGGGGCATTAAAATTCTTGCACGTAAAATCCATAAGATATAGAAGTAGTGGTTCTATTTACCCCGTTTTACCTCTTATGGTGCATTAGGCCTATATGATTTTATGTCGGAGTTGAATGCCCGACACGATCGTCGTGAAAATAGAATAGAATCTATAGTTTGTCTTTTAGACGTCATTAAAAAAAAAAAAAAAAGGTGAAAAATTGTTAACTTGGATAGCTTGTAGTTTTTCATGTGAGGGGCTTGAATATCGTGGTAATTTATCCCCATGCAGGGGCGGCCTGTGAGGTAGTGCCGGTGTGCCATGGCACCACCAATGTGCCCTCTCAATAACAGGTTATATTCAATTTAAACTTCAAGGAAATGGCAAGCATATCTTATTGTGCACTCATTTGAACGAGCGCGTGAACTGACATACGCTCTGGCGGCGCTTTCCTGAATGAGTGAGCCAGGCCACACGGGCTCCATCTCTGAAGATAAGACTCAGCACCAATAAAGGCTAATTTGGCTTGGCTTTCGATGTGTTGTATTGTCTTGTGTTGGGCCACAGATTACCTTAGGTAGAGCCAAAAGCCGCATGGCACATTCACCAGAGTGCAGCATGCACGTGCAAGCTAGAACTGCTTGAGTGATTTATATTTCAACCACCTTATGACAGCACAATGCAGAGGCACAGCTCCAGGGTTCCCAATTTAATGCTTTGTCACTATATCTGGCGACTATTAAATATATACAAGATACTTTTAGTTCCTTCTTGTTAGACATTTAATGACTTTTTCACACTCATATTGGTGGCAGGAATACTTATTTCTCTATTTATAATGTAACAATCCGGACTTTCTGCAGTAAGGTTTGCTTTGTTTCGTTGGTTTAAGTTGGCGACACAGAGTGGAGATACAAAATCTCGGATTTTTTAACTTTTTAGGTGGCATTCTAAGTGTTTAATAGAAGCGTCATTAAATTATTTTTGTGTTTAACTATATCGAGTGCAGTGAATGTCCTTACCAAGTTAAGGCTATAGGCCTATCTGTATGTAAGGTATTCTTGACGGTACGGCATCTTGTTCATTTTATTTTTACCTGTTTATTTTGCGTTGGCAGCTGAAATTGTGTCAACGTTGTATTGTGGTTCTTGTACAATTACACAGTTAAATACTGTGATTCTGAAACATAGGCCTATAGCATAAAATATGCAACGTTTGAACGATTTGATTGCAAATGTTGAATTTGTTGGCACCATCAAGATAATTATTACCAGCTGCCACTGGCCCCATGTACTTGGGTGTGTGAAGATTTTGTCTGATAACCTGTATACTGTAATTGTGGTGACTGTACTAGTGTGTGTGTGTGTGTTTGTAATTCAGGTGAGGATTAGGAAGGAAGCGGCCGTGGTCTTAAATTAGGAACCATCCCGGCATTTGCCTGGAGTTGAAGTGTGAAACCACTTCCAGGATGGCTAAGGTGGGAATCGAACCCTTTTCCCAGTTTTGCCTCACAAGGCTGAGTGGACACGTTCCAGCCCTCAGACCAGAATTAAATTCCTTGACAGAGCCGGGAATCAAACCCTGACCTCCGGGGCTGGGATGGTTCCTAACTTAAGGCAAGGGCCGCCTCCTTCCCAATCCTCGCCTGAATTACAAATACATACACCTATACAGGGTGATTCTCTATGTAGTTTACAACTTCATCATCATCATCATCATCATCATCTTGCACTGTTTCCAGCCACTGGCCGGGTCTGTTTGGAACACAAGCCTCTCCAACGTCTTCTGTCTTCCCACCATCTCTCAGCCTCCACCCTTGTCCAGTCTTCTCCTCTCTTCCTCACGCTTTCTTCCACCCCCTTCAGCCACCTGTCTCTCGGTCTTCCTCTCGTCTCTTTCCTTCCCACTTCGTCTCGTGTACTCTCCTGGGTATCCTCTTCTCCTCCATTCGTTTTACATGTCCATACCATCTAAGTCTAGATTTCTCTATACCATCCTGTAATGGTTCCTCCTTCATTAATTCTCTAGTCCTCTCATTTCTTTTTCTGTCCATCTTTGTAGCTCCAATACTGCTTCTCAAGAACCTCATCTCACTGGCCTCTATTTTGCTCTTCTCCCTTCCTTTCATAATCCAGGTCTCCGAGGCATACGTCAGGATAGGGACATAGTACGTCCGATATATGATCTTTTTGCTGTTCTGAGGGACATCCTTGCTCCATAACATGCTTCTCACACTCCTCCGAAATGCTTCAGCCTGCCTCCCCCGCTCATTTATTTCTCTATCGTTTCTTCCATTCTCTTGTATCAGGCTTCCCAGATACTTGAAACTCTCCACTTTCTTCAGCTGTTCCCCACCAATTGTTATTCCCGTTGTGGTTCTTTCCTTCTTCCTTGTGATCACCATCTCACTCTTATTTATGCTAAATTTCATCCCATATCCTTGTATTATTCCTTCCCACACGTCCAACTGTTCCTGTACCTCCTCCTCCTTGTTTCCCCAAATCATCAAATCATCTGCAAACATCATTGCTTTCATCTTTCCTTCCCCAATTACTTGTGCCACTCGGGTCATTATGTCATCCATCACCACAATGAAAAGTAATGGTGACAGTGCACTTCCTTGTTTCAGGCCGTTTCTCTGTTCCAACCAGTCTGATCTCTCTCCTCCCACTTTCACACAGCTGACGCTTCCCTTGTACATCACCTTTATCCTCTTTATAGTCCATCTCTCTACTCCTCTATCTTCCAGGGACTTCCATACTTTGTTTCTGCATACACTGTCATATGCTTTCTCAATGTCTAGGAAGGCCATCAGTAGATCTGTCCCATACTCATAGTGCTGTTCTTGTAACTGCCTTACAGCAAATCAAATCCACTGTGGACCTTCCTGCTCTGAAGCCATGTTGTTCTTCCCTCATCCCTCCTTCTATCCTTGTCCTAATTCTCTTTTCCAAAACTTTCTCGAAGATCTTTGCACAATGACTCATCAGTGTTATTCCCCGATAGTTTCTGCAATCTGTTCTACTACCTTTCTTGAAGATCGGGACAATTATTCCTTTTTTCCAGTCCTCTGGGGTCTTCCTTTCTTGGGGCCGATAACCTAGATGTTAGGCCCCTTAAAACAACAATTATCATCATCATATCTTCCTTTCTTTCCATGCTGTCCTCATCACTCGGTACAACCACCACCTCTCCTGCTGCTCTCACCATCTCCACACTCAACTCATCCACACCCGGTGCCTTCCCTCCTTTCATCTTCCTCACTGCATCTTCCACTTCTTTGCATGTTAAGTCCTTTTCTGTTTGCAGTTCATCTTCCTCTTCCCTGATTTCTTCCTCCTCACCATCTTTTCCATTTGGGTTCAGAAGTTCTTCAAAATATTCTTTCCACATTTACTTCAGTTCTTCCCTATTTTCTATCTGTTGTCCCCTTTTGTTCACCATTCTAACATAATCCGTAGGGTCCTTCCGCCTCTTATTTTTTACCATCCCATACAGGACCTTTTTTGTACCTTCACCATCCTCCTTCATCGTCTTTGTCCACTCTTCCATCCACTTTCTTCTCTCCTCAGCCACTACTCTCTTCGCCTCCTTCTTTCTTTCCTGGTACTCTTCCTTTGTCTCTACCGTCATATTTTGATACCACCTCCTAAAGGCTCTATTCTTTTTCCTAACTATATCTTTTGTCTTCTCATTCCACCATGGTGTTTCCTTCCACCTCTTCTTACTACTTGTCCTCCCACATACTGCTTCTGCTGCACCTACTAGTGTCTTCTTAAATCTAGCCCATTCCTCTTCCACCCCTCTTTCTTCATCTGTGGGAATTCCTTCCTTTACCATTTTGAGGTACTCGACCCTTCTATCCCCTTCATTCAGTTTCCATATCCTTAAACGTCTTTCCTGGTTCTCAGTCCCTTTCTTCTCCTTACTCCCTCTCAGGTTCATTACCAGCAATCGATGGTCGCTATCCAGGTTCTCCGATGGTATAACCTTGATGTCCGTGATGTTCTTATTTAGTTCTTTCTCATACAGTATATAGTCGACCACTGACTTCCTGTTCAAGTCATCACTGTACCATGTGATTGTGTGGCTCTCTCTTTTCTTAAACCAGGAGTTTCCAACTAGCAGGCTGTTCCTCTGGCAGAAGCCCAACAGTCTCTTTCCTTCCTCATTTCTTCCGCCCCAACCCTCTGGTCCTAGAACACTCTCATAACCGTGTCTTTCTCTTCCTACATGGGCATTCAGATCCCCCATAACAATCATATTTCTTCCTACCAGCTGCTTCTGCAATTCCTCTTCAAACTCCTTCTTCTCTTCAGAGGCGCAGCCTACTTGTGGAGCATACACTTGCACTATTTCTACGATCTCTCCCCTCAGTGCTACTTTCACTTTCATCATCCTATCACTTATTCTCCTCACTTCTTCTTTTAAACCATCTCGTACTACTACTCCCACTCCAGTCCTCTTTCCCTCTTCGTTCCCACTCCAGTACAGTCTACAGCCTTTTCTCAGTTCTCTCCTCAACTTCAATAATGTGTAATAATTTATTAGAACCACTTAACAGACTTGGTTTATATGTCATTACATAGCAAAACACTTCAAGTTTTTTTGACAAATCCATTACTGCTCAATGTGTGCATCATTTGTCATACTGGACACATCCCAACGGAAGTCGATTTCCCACCACGTATGAACCAGCATTTGCGGTGTAACAGAAGCGATGGCTGTTGTGATGCAATTTCTCAGTTCATCAAGATTTGAAGGTAGGGGAGGGATATACACCGTATCTTTCACAATGCCCCACAGAACGAAGTTCAGTGGTGTGTAATCTGGAGACCGTGGCGGCCAGGTAATTGGTACACCACGACCTATCCACTTAACTGGGAAACATTGATCAAAGAATTTTCTGACGTCTGACAGGTAGTGTGTCGGGATGCCATCTTGTTGCCAACACATGCGCCCATCGTGGTCATCTTCATCCAACTCTGGAATAAGGAAGTTTTGTAGCATAACCAGATAAATTATGCTGGTGATGGTTCTCTCAGCAAAGAAGAAAGGTCCGTACACTTTTTCTCTCGAAATAGTGCAAAAACATTCTGAGGGATACCAGTTTCAAGTGACAAACGCCTTGTTGATTCTCCCGGACTGCAGACGAACCTCTCCCTAACTGTTTCCACCACATCGCCAGTCCGTCCTGGAGCCTGTGTGTCGCACAGAATAACCTGTTTCGATAAACGTCTGGTTTCATTTGTACACTGTTGGTCTGCTAGGTGGGTCTTTGCCAAATTCTGTGTGAAACCTCCGCTCTACACTCGTTGCTGACTTGGTTTCTTCAAACCAGAACACGCACTTCGCTCTTTCCGCTTCAGTGAAAGACGTCATTTCCATCAAGTGACAGGCGTTGCGCGTCGCGCACAACTGTGCAACTACAAACTACGTGAATAAAAACTTGAATTGTTTTGCAATATAATGATATATAAACCAAGTCTGTAAGTAGTTTCAATAAATAATTCTACATTATTGAAGTTGTAAAATACATCAAGAATCACCCTGTATATATAGTCATCACAATAGCATTGGTCATCAGGCAAAATTACGCACACTCCCAAGTACACGCATATGCTATTGTTTGCTCTTATTAACTGGGGTTAAGTTACAGTATTTTACTCTTTACACAATTTGTTAGTCATGGGAGCGAATGGTTTCGCAAGAGAAAATAATTTTAGTGTAAACAAATCAGTACAATGGTTATTTACCTTAGCACGTGCGTTCCCATTCTCCTATATTCCGTGAACAAATTGGTAAGTAATAATACGATGATAATAATCATAATAATGTTATTATGGGCTTTACGTTCCTTTTCATTTCTATAGTTTAAAGATGCTGGGGTACCTGAGTTTTACCCTGTAGGGGGTCGTTAATGTACCAGTAAACATACCTACACATATTTCTCGCATTTAAGCACCAAATGCCAATTGACTGTGCCTGAATTCGAACCCACTCCCTTGTGCCAAGGAGACGAGAACCTTGCCTGTGCCCCACATTCATCCTCCACACACTGAGCAAAGATTGATGTACATGTGTAAACATGTATTATCCAGATAATCCTATATGGAATGTTGGAAGTGCAATACCAAAATTAGAAACCCTTATTACTGTTAGGATTGGAAGAGAATTAGAATAGGCCAAGGGATGTTGGGCAAATAGGAAGGAGGTGAAAATATGTATGATACCAGCAATACCAAACTCAGTTCTGGATGTCATGATTGCCAAACTCGTTACACAATTTGAGACACCCACGAGATTTGTATGCAATGTACAAGCAGAACAAATCCCCTCCCTAAAATATTTCTGGATGTGCCCCTGTTGTTAACCATGTTATTCCTAGTAGAGCTCCCTACTAAACGTTTAATTGTGCTGACGTGAAAACTTATGTTTTTTTTATTAAACACAAGTAAAATGTTTAATTAAATAAAAGTTTTAAAATAATATTTCGAATAGATAAACGTTGAAGCAAATCTGTTTTTATACCGGTTTTCGTTTAAAAGTTGTTTCTTTAGCCTTTAGTGTGGTCCATTTTTGCTTCTTCAATTCAATATACTAGCCGTAATAGTATTTCTTGTCACCCAGTGCATGAATGATTGCTTATGACAGTATTTTATAAACCGTTTTGATGGGTGTTTGACGAGTGTTAGATGTCATTTTTGCTACCTCAATAAAAAATACAGTTATAGAATAGGTCTATATAGCATTATGCTATTCCACATATTCGGCAAACACCACCACAGGCACAAGTTATTCGGGCAGGAGATATCCTGTCTGGACCACGACCTACAAGCCCGAACAACTTGTACCTAATTATGAACGCCGGCCTTGAAATACAAAGCTGTTATGCCACCACAGGATTTGGCAATTGCAAAATAAGTGTAAAAAAGTCATGGTTTCAGTATTCTTAGGAGTAGCCACTAAATGTGGCGTCAGCAAAACATGAACTTTATTTTTTCTTTTCTTGGAGAGTGGAAGGATATAATTTGATTGTCCACTAGTATATTTACGGGTAAACTGCTCGGGCACACGGCAGTAACCGTGTTTGAACCGAGACTGAAACCTGCTGTGTCGCTTGCTCGGCTCGTTCCAAAGACTGGACCAAGCCTGGACAGTATAGCCTACTGGTATTATGAATATGTTTTTGGGCTGGGGGTCTATTTGGAATCAGGCGTGAACAAATTTCTGACACTTGTAGTTACCATGGCAACAAGTGCAAGCGCATTTAGATTCCATTCGTTGAAGCGTGTTCAGCGACAAATGGCAGACATCTAGTTAACCATGGCAACAAGTGCACGTAAGTTACCACTCGTTGATGCTTATAATAACAAATAACGAATAAATTCATATCCATGATTTTATGCTTTGTTTCTGCAGTCAGAATCAAAATTTGTTACATTTAAGTACAAAACCATTTATAAAGGGTCAAGATTTAAAATAAAATATACGTCTAAGCGTTCAAAAAATCGTTTATTAAACTAAACGCCTCCTTGCAAAATATTTACACTTTTATTTGTAAGAAACCTTTAAGCGTTAAATGTAAAATAATAACAATAATAAATATTTTCTATGAGACGGTTGTAAACATTAAATGGAACATCCCAAAAACGTTTCCGATCTTGAACGGCCCCTAAACTCGGCAACTTTCGGCGGTGAAACCCAGTGAAGTCTTACAAGTTAGAAATATTGTGCACACCGTTCATTCGAAGAGGCCGCGATTAATGTTTGAGTGCTGAGCAAGATGTCAGCACTGCTGCTTCGTCGCGGCTTCTCGTAAACCTCTCGCCAAATGCGTCATGTAAGCGAGATATGTGTGTCTGTGTTGTTTGTGAAGTCAGTGGTGGATCGCTACATTTGTGGAATTAGAAGGTAAGGATAAGTTCAAATGCTATAAAGTTAGATTAGACCAGTTAAATAGTTCGTTTCATTTTCATTTTAACTGTATTCGTTGACTGATATTGCTTGAATGGCCAACACCTTCATGAGCCCCTGTCAATTTCTCCTGGTGTTCCGCCCTGCCGAATAAGTCAAAAAGAAAGGAATATTTTTATGTTCTAGAACCTCTTTTTCTAAAGGATCATTGTGTGGAAGTTGATTTGTGTACTGTCTTTTGTTGTTCTCTTGTAACTGGAATGCCTTGGTCATTCATCCGGTAGGGGTTATTCTCGAATATTTCGAAGATGAACTAGCACCCGCACCTGAGAGGTGATTTAATTTTTTTGCGGGAAGATTGAACTATCAGTCGTCGGTTAGGTTATGTGATCTATGTCAGATGTTTGCTAGCGTTATGAATGAACAGTTGAATCTAACGTTTCAGATAAATATACTTTATGAGCTGTGGATTTATGAAATCTCAATTAGGCTTCGTTATTTATATTACGTTCTTACACATAAATCTGTGTAGTTTTTGTTGTTGTTGTCATCTAGTCGTTTTATAAGACTGCTTTTTGTGGATTGTCATGCTCTGAACTGGTTCATATTTGGACTGCAATGATATTTTAATTGTAATATTGTCCCAGCAAACTGTTTATTGTAGGGTT
This sequence comes from Meconema thalassinum, assembly GCA_946902985.2. Taxonomy (NCBI): domain Eukaryota; kingdom Metazoa; phylum Arthropoda; class Insecta; order Orthoptera; family Tettigoniidae; genus Meconema; species Meconema thalassinum. The sequence continues at coordinate 899,698,394 of OX336390.1, forward strand.
TTAATATGTAGGCCTACCCTGCTATTTATCTGCAGTATCCTATGTAGGTCTGTGCAACATTGACAGCACCGTCCTGTGCTATATACGGCCAGAGGTCTTAATTTTATTAATATTAAAAGTGCAATATATTTTTTCTAGACACAGTTTGAGAGCACATATGTTTGCTGGAAGTGTATTTGTAAACACGGACAGTGGTCCAAATGTAGGCCACACAACGTCGCTCCGCCCAACCTCCGATTCGAATGTAATTTGCATGTTTTTATTGTTACGCTGTATGACATCAGTGCTTGGATGTGTTTCCTTTGTTGCTTGGCATATTGCTATCAGATTTGGTTGTTGCAGTGCTATACAAGTGTTCAAGGCAGGTTTCGAATTAAGGGTGACTTTAGGGGTTGATCTTGACAATGGTCATTCGGATTGTAAGGAGTGTTTCACTGTATTTGGATGGGATTATGGTAGGTTTAAGATGCTTTCTTTCAAGGTCACACACCCCATTGACATCCTGGCCCCTCGGAATAGATGTCATGTAGGGCAGGTTTTTTGAAATATCTGGGTACCCACAAGTAATCATGAACATGATTGGACGATAGTAGCCAAAAATTAAGTGCTTAAAACTTAATTTAGTTTTTTTTGCACGTGTAAAATTAGCTGTCCCGCGTCTTTAACTAATTATAGGTCAAATATTTGGATGGTTGTTCTGGGACATATAACGAGGTAGACCTAACCATTCCAAAATTCTGAGTGAATGTGGAATCACCCGAAGGAAAACTACACTCTGAAATATAATGAGCGCTGGGATCCGAACCACGAATTTAGCGACCCAGTCCTCTTCGTAGAATGTGCCTATGAGGAGGTGGACAGAGCCGTCCCGTGGGTAGGTCAAGTGCTTTGTTTTCCTGGGGCTACATGACCAAGATTTCGCAAAGCCCGTAAATGAATCAACAACATCTTTGTTTTCCGAAGAGCCAGGATAAAAAGTAAACTCGTGTGACAACACTAGCCACAAGTCTTCGGTATTGACACCAAATTGGTGATCTGCAAGCCATCGGTACCGTCCCACTACCTCAAATCAGAATTGAATTTCTGGCAGGATCATAATTATAACCTTAGTCTTCGGGGTGGTGCAGTCAACTATGCTAAGCACTACACAACGAGGAGCACTAGAGCCTGGATTGAAATATAACGTAATATCTCAAAATTGAAGTTTTTTCCCTTATGCTATATGCTACAGTTAAAATTGTTTACGTGTGTACTTTGAACTGTAAGAACGTCATGCCGATTCCTGATTTTTTTGAGATATGACATTATTGTACTTAATGAGCTCTTCCAGCTGACACAGAATCAGTGATGTCATCTTGAATAGCGTGATCAGCTAACTTAGGGGTCTCTTTTACAAAAGGATGGCCACTTCCCAGTACCATGACTTATGATCATGTGTCAGTTACATTATTAAGATCTTTTCCTTCATTATTACTGGAGGGTTATGATCTGTCCGTGTTGACACCTTCCTGCTGGAAAGAGGTTTTATGGCAGCAAGTTACTTCCATCGTACGTGAAATAAGAACCTGACAGTGTATTTGCTTAGCGTTACTTGGAGTGAACCGAGTAGTATAGAATACCAATACCGGAAACCCATGCCTACAACAGGCGACATCCATATCGTGGAGTTTCAGTGCGGCTTGGCCTTAGTAGCCCACAGCTTGGTGATAATCAGGGAGTAAAGAATTCAGGGAGCTGCCCTCGCCATTACTTCCCATTGCAATTGTTAGAAAACATGACCATGCCTCTTTTGTACTTAAAACAAGGCTCGTGGTGTAGCGGCTAGCATTCTTGGCTATCGCCTCTGAGGTCCGAGTTCAATTCCCGGCTCTGCCAAGAATTAATTTAATTCTGGTCTGAGGGCTGGAACGGTGTCCACTCAGCCTCGTAAGGCAAAACTGAGAAGATGGTTCGATTTCCACGGAAAACCTGAAATGACAATAATCACAATAATCAGAGAAAATTCCACACATACTCTAGTACACGGGGCTAAATGACCACCGCGATATCCAAGCCACTGAAATGAAATCGAACAACAACTAAAACAGGGCAACTTCCGAATTACATATTAAGATATCCCGTGTGGTTTGTTACCAGCGGGGAAGCTTGATATTGCATTTATGGAAAATAAAATGCGGACTAGAACTAATACAGTATAACCAAAATACTTTCTAGAAAAAGTCATATTTTCACTATTGTAGGTGCACCTCAAAAGTTGGCTTCCATTTGTAGACCTTAAAACACTTGTATTTTTTACTCCCTGGTGATAATGAATTGTCTAGAATTGTAGAATAGTAAGAAATGGTCAGTGGCGATGTAGGTTACCCGTTCATCTTTCTGATCGTTACGGGCAGATGACATCGTAGTTCCGCCCCTTAAAACGACAATAAATAACTTTCTGCGCGTTTTAACTCACTTTTAAAGCAAATTATGAACATTCGGAAGATCCGAGTTTCGAATCCCGGCGCTGTCAGTGGCCAGGCTGAGTATCACTTCTCCCGGTTTTCCATGTTCACTTCAAGCAACTACAACAATGACGATTACTACTTATGTGTATTTATTTATATATATGCATACGCAGTGTTAACATTTATAGACCAGGGTAGCTCAGTACGTTAACGTGCGAGACACGGGCCGTCTCCAAACTCGGGAGACTAGTGGGCTCGAACTCAATCATCAGCCGTCTTTTAGATGGTTTCCTATGATTTCGCATTTTCAGTTCCGGGAAAATGTTTCTTTTGATAGGCCACGGCCTCTACGTTCCAATTCCTTGTTCAGTGTCATTCATCTTCATTCATTAAATTTCAACTTGTCTGATTAGGGTTGGCGTGGCTTATCAGGAGGCCCCCTTCGTTTCGGCCTAGAGTGCCTTTATTATTGCTCACAACGTCCTGTATAATTGTGAGCTCTCCGCCGCGTTTATTAGAGTAATATAAGGCCCCCCACAAGCAGTAGCCTACCATAACAGCATTCAGATGATCGTTTGTTTTTCCCTCCTTCTATGTTTGTTCCGTGAACAGTCTTCAACTTACGTTTCCTATAATAATAATAATAATACTAATTTTATTGGTTTTACGTCCCTTTTAACTACTCTGGCTTTTAGAGACGCCGGGGTGCCGGAATTTAGCCCCGACGGGAATCTTCAGCGTGTCAGTAAATCTACTCACACGGCTCCCTCGCATTTGCGCACCCTCAAATGCCAGCCGTCTGACTGCGCCAGAATACGGACCTGCAACCTTGGGCCCAGCGAGTGAGAACGCTACCGCTGAACCACCGTTTCCTTATTTTGGGAGTTGGGAGTAGTACCCTTCCTCAATATTTCGGACCGTAAAGTACAGTTAGCTGGGGATGACGTGGACATAGTCTACAGCGGCGTATAGACGACGCTTTGACAGAAGTTTTTAGAAAAAAAAAAAAACAATGCTTTTCAAACGCCAGCTTTTCGCCCCAGATTTACGAACTGTAAAATGTTGCTTTTGTTAAAAATTTGAAAGAGGTGAAGTCCATCAAGCTTGTTATTTTAACCGGTATTTTCTTCTATTTGACGAATGATATCCTTATGGAAATCAATATCGGAAGCGCGAAGTACATTTGGTCAACAGGCTTGCCTAACATACCGTAACCCACAGTTACCGGCACGTACAGTTGGTAAAAAAAAGTAATCATACACCATGTTATTTTTGAATGTTGGTATAATATATGGCCAGAAAACGTCATGTTTGCATTATGTAGAACGAAAAGTACCATTTATTCATTACCGAAAAACGAGAACCTTTCAAACACAATACGTATTACAATATGAAACAAAACAAAAATCTTGGGGTACCAAAAAAGTATCTTATTAAAAAACACCACAAATGAGACTTTCTACGGTATACAATCGTAATTAATATTTGGTATGTCAACCTTTTGCATTTATAATGGCCTGAAACCTCCTTTGCGTGGATTTAACAAGCTTGTTCGTGAAGTCTGGTGTAATTTCAGACCAACATTTTCGCAAATTGGAGGAACACTTTAATTTTTGGATTTTGTTTTCGAAATGGACCCATACATTTTGAATGGGGTTAACGTCTGGAGATAGCGGTGGCGTGGGAAATGCTTTTCGGGCGTTGTATAACAGCCACTCTCGCGTTATTCTTGCTGTATGCTTTGGGTCGTTGTCATGTTGAAATAAATAGGTGTCTTGTACGCCTAATTTCACAACACTGCTAGACAAATTACCCCCGGAGCACTGTGATGTACAGTAGCCCTTAGCATTCATGTTACCTTCAATTGCGTCCAGTTCAACAACTCATGCAGTCCCATACCAAGACGTGGCCTCCTCCATGCTTCACTGTTGGTAGTACATTTTTGCTTTCCAGTTCTGTATTTGGTCTTCTCCAAACGAACTGTCGATCCTCAGATCCAAACATGTTAAATTTACTTTCGTCCGAAAATAAAATAAGTCTTCCAGAAGTTTTGTCCCATGTTTATATATTCCTTAGCGAATGCCAACCCCTTCTTTCGCGCTGCTCTGCCGTTAATGCCTGCTTCATGGAGCCGATTCCGGATAGTTTGAGGTGTAATAATCTTCCCAGAACGAGAAGCAAGCTGTTTTCCCTAGTTCAGTTGCACTAATTCTAGGGTTCTCTAAGGCTTCACGAACCAATTGGCGCGGTTCACGTTGCGAATTGACCCTTGGTTGTCCCTGTCGGTCGATAAATTGAAATTGTCTTGAAATTGTTCATATACGGTACTGACAATCGCATGAGATCGTTTCATCATATTTCCAATCTTCCGATAGCTGAATCCTTGTTTAAATAATGAAACTATGTGGCCTTTGCAGGCGGCTCTCAACTCTTGTGATTTCCGATCCATTTTGTACCACTGTCGGACGTAAAGTAAAGTCTCATCTAAGAACACTACGGTGAGTCGACCTTCGCTTGTCGTTACGCCCTAAGACGGGGGAAGGGCGTGTAAAAGACCAATGGTTACAAACATTGGACGTGGTTGAATACTTTCTTTACTTACGAATATGCCTTTTGTTCCGTTATTAGCTAATGTGTTCACGTTACTAGAATATGTTCGTGTGTAATATACTGCCATAAAGTCCTTATACAAACTTATAGAATACCATAATGCTTCACGACAAATTATAGGCACCAACAGGGTAAAATGTAGTGTATGAATACTTTCTTTTACCCACTGTAGCTCTGAACTTTCCCATCCCACTCCCCCGATATACTATTGCAGCGTGAAACATTTTCAACGCTGAGCGTGTCTGTGTCTGATTGTGAGAACCTACAGTCACGCGCGTTAATGTTCTCAGATAGGGAAGTATTCGGCCTGCTGCCCGCACCGCTCTACACCCTGCTCCTACCGCTGAGCTCTCGAGGTCAGGTGCATAGCTGAACGCCAGTATATGTACAAATGAAGTCATTGTAATTTGTTAGTTATTGTTTTAAGGTGCGGAACAGTGAGGTCTTCTGCCCCTAATTTGTAAGTTTACTAATAATTATTTCTGGTTATGGTCTCTCCACGTAAGTGATTCGATGTTATTTGTGAATCTACATTTGCATTAATTAAACCCTCCGTTCATGATAAAACAAAATTCAGATATCCTTAAATAAACTTTTTGTAGGTTTTTTTTTTATCCGGGTCCCCTTTTGCGAAGGTTGCCCAAGAGTGCGCTACTCCAATGCGACACTTTCACTTTTCCGAAATTGTTGCTGATCAGTTCAAAAACGACCAGTACTGTACATAGGATTTAACTAAATAACACTGAAAAAATGGCTTAAAAATAATGAAATGAACGAAAATTGCTATTCTACACCTACAAAGTATCCTATCACACGAAGTATTTAAAATAGAATATCACAAAATTTTTAGGAATGACCTATTCAAGAGTATCCTAGTTAGATCTTTGGCCGTATGCTGTGTGCATCGCGTGTGTATATCCTTCCATTTAAAGCGTCTGGTGTACCCTTGTTGCATACATGAGTTGTGTCCATCAAGGTGATTTTTAGCCTACTTTTCACATTTTGCAAAAATGAGGAAAAAGTAGACTTATGAGATCGATTCCGGAAAACGTGTGTCTGTCTGTCTGTCTGTCTGGCTGTGTGTGTGTAACACCCCCCCCCCCCTATCAACTCCTAAACGGCTGCAACAATCGAAACCAAATTTAGTATGAGTAAAGATATATTGCCACACAAAAGTAAACGACATAGATGCGGCAATTGAAAATATGAATCTAAATCTAAAGAGGATCAGCCGCTATGCAACTGAAAATTCTCTTGCCATCAACCCAATTAAAACACAAGCTATCATAATAGGGCAGACTAAATTGCTTTTCCATTTACACAGTAGACCGCTATCTTTAATTCAACTTAATGGTGTTGCTATCCCGTACTCTAAATCGGTAAAAAGTCTTGGAGTCACACTAAATGAAACTTTGAATTGGGATGGGCACGTTACTAATACATGCAGGAAAGTTTACTCGTCACTTCATCCACTTAAGATTCACCAGTCCGTTCTACCCCGTAACTTGAAAATAAAACTCGTCCAAACCTTGATACTCCCTATATTTAACTACTGTGATGTTGTATTAGTAGATGCTACCGGTGAACAAAACAAGAAACTTCAGAGAGCTTTAAATTCCTGCATTAGGTTTATTTTCTCCTTGAAATTTTCCTCACACGTGTCTCCTTTTTATGATCTACTTTTCTGGCTAAAAGTAGAACAACTAAGAAACCTGCACATATGTACCCTCATCTATCGACTTCTCAATGAAAGTACTCCTCACTATCTCTCTTGTAATTTTCGTTTTCTTTCTTCCTTTCATGATCGTCACACGCGATCTGGATCTATAATTGCAATTCCTCTACATCATTCAACTGCCTTCAGTAACTCTTTCCTCGTGTCGGGAACTAGAATTTGGAATAACTGTCCTCGCGACGTCAGAAATTGTACATCCCTAACAACTTTCAAACGTGCATGTAAAGATTTCCTCTTGAATTCGTAGGCCAACTAGAACAATTTGTGTATGAATGAGTGGGTGAATGACCATAGTATAATTTTGTTAAACATGTTTGTCATTTAAATTATATAGCTTAGTTAATATCACGCAGTCGCCAATTTAATTTAATTTAATTTTTATTTTATTTTATTTTATTCTAGTATTTAAGGTTTTCCTAGTATTTAAGTTTGGTAGGTTAAGAATAACATATGTGAGTATTCATGTAAGTTGCACTGTGTGTGGTTAAGTGTAAGAGAGGGCCTAGAGCCCTAACTTCGCCACAATAAAGGCACCAATAAATAAATAAAGATGTATACCGGAATATCTCAAAACCATATTTGAAAACGTCAGTGCTACCAACTGCTGAAAAAACGCACTAGAAATTTGAGCTCCATGTTGGATATCTTGGAAGGTATGCATGGGAGCTATTCCAAATTTGGAACACATGTAGATAATACTATGTCAGCTTAATTTCCAGGAGGCCTTACATGACAGTGTTGCCAAAATAATTTTAAGCCTTCTGATAGGTCCAATATTTAAATGCATATAACTTCTACACTATCAATTGGATTTCAACCAAATTTTTATGTAATATGTGTAGATAAACAGATATGACTGAGCGTATTCTTAAGAGCCACCAGGGCTGCCAACTATTAATAATTGCTCTCTATTTTTTAAAATCCAAATACCGATATATCAGAAAGTATTCAAGCCGACAGCTTCAAACTCTGCACACGTATTGTACCTGACATTTTAGATTAATTTGGAGTAACTTATATACTTCAGTTCTATCAACATGATTCTAAGCCTGCTGATAGGACCAATTTTTAAATACATGTTACTTCTTTACTATCAGTTGGATTTCAACCAAATTTCGTATGTGCTATGTGTACCATAACCGATATGACTATGCTTATTCTTAAGAGCAATCAGGGCTGGCAACTGTTAATAAATGCTGTCTATATCTTTTTACCCTAATATCAATGTAATATCAGAAAGTATGCAAGGCAACAGCTCTATACTTTGCACACGTACAGCACCTGACATTCTAGATTAATTTGGAGTAATTAATATAAGTCAGTGCTGCCAACATGATCCTATGCCTGCTGATAGGTCCAATTTTAAAATACATGTAACTTCTATACCAATAAATGGATTTCATCCAAAATTGGCACAAGATATCATAATATTTCAGATTATGTCTGACCGGCACACGCATGACATTGTTGCCATCATGCTTTTACGCGTTCTGATAGATCCAATGTCTAACTGCATGTAACGTCCATTGGACTTCAACCAAATTTTGTATTCTGTTCCTTAAGAGATGAACTAAGAATATATTCAGTCACCAGGGCTGCCAACTGTAGTGCTCTATTAGGCAACATTATACCAGGTATATTTCGAACTAATTAGACATTTCGATATTACCAACTTAATTTCGTCATTATTCTAGATAGGTTCATATACTGTAGATTGATCATTGGCATGAATCTTACATTTTAAGAAAAGTAGGCTCTTCAGTTCGTCACGGAACTTCTTGTTTTTTTATGATAACAAACTGGTTTCATTGTCTTGTTAAAACATTTCCTTATTTTAAGGAAATTTGTGCGTGAGATTTAGCTGAGTGACCCATATCGAACCCTGTTGTATTAGTGATTGCGTATTGTGTAAAGTGTGATTTATCAGCGTATGCTAATATGTAATAAGTTTGGAAACTTGATTGATGACCTCCCTATCAGAATGTAGCTGACTCGACGATATGGATACGAGATCCTGTTGTATTATTGTAATTCAAGACTTGTTATGCTCGGAGCACGGTTGGAGAGGGACTGGGGGTGATAGTCAAACGTCACTGGGCGAAGGTCATAACACAAGTCCATACGCTTCCTTCATGTATTAAAGGCGCAGTGACGGCAGCCCCCACAGCAGAGCTGTATTGCATGTTGAATGCACTTGCATTCAGCCACATGTTTTTAAAAGCTTTAGTTCTATGCTGAATGTCCCTTTGATACTTGTTATTATAGCATGGATACCTCAGATCGAGTGAATTACGATTGGGTCGAATCCCCTTCCTTTCCCTGGGAATTTATATTAATATTACTCGAATTGTAATATTCTGAGGGGTGCCTTTGCATCTCTAGGGAACACTAAGAAGATTTCAGATTGACGTTTGAAATTAAATTAAAATACTGTAGTTAGTGGGACCTTTCATGCGGTAAGCCAGGCTCTTCCAAATCAACGAGTATGCGTACACGCGAGTACTCAGCAGTTATGCTCGGAGCACGGTTGGAGAGGGACTTGGGGTGATAGTCAATACGTCACTGGGCGAAGGTCATAACACAAGTCCATACGCTTCCTTCATGTTTTCAAGGCGCAGTGACGGCAGCCCCCACAGCAGAGCTGTATTGCATGTTGAAGGTTTACTCGCGCAAGGCGGCGAGTACTCGGCAGCTCACCGGCGAATTGCTCGGCTGGAACAGCCTGCGGTAAGCGATGAGCTCATAGTAGTGTCTAGGCTGGCCTACATAATGTGATGCATCACACCCTGCGATATATTGCATGTCTGGTCGATTGTTTTAACAGTTTAGGCATTTCATTATTTGACTGTAAAACGTGTTTTGATGAAAGATTAGTACGATTCGTGATATTTGAAGATAATGGATGCTCCTTTCGATTACCATCAAGGGACTTTGTGGAATAAGGGCCCGGCCCTACTCAATAAGTGCCGAGAAAAAAGTGATGTTACTAGATTTTGATTTGAAAAATACGTAATTTGTACATCAATAATTATTTGCATGAGATGCAAAGCAAAATGAGGTATCTAGGTGCAGATGTAGGCCTACTTTGTATATGAATGAGTGACCAATATTATCGATCTGATCACTGGTTGGGATGAGCCCTTATTCCGCTGAGCCCCTATTATAGTCCTTTCTTCACACATTCTTATGTCAGTTTCAGACGAGCTTGTTCCACCGGCCTCTAATATTGATTCCATTAAAATCCTTCAGTATGCCTTCCTTCGGAGCGGAAGTAAAGCTGGCGGGCCCATGTCATGTGAAAGAACCTACCACTACAATTGGTGGTGTGTAGCTAAATTTTGTAGGTTATTTGGTTAGAAACGCTCTATCAAGTTCCAACGTTCGTCGCTGGGTTCAGTGACAGTGGCGTCTGGTAGCCAACGGTGGAACTACTTGAAATTGAACTTGCTGGGGAGCCTACGGGCGTTCAATTGAAATGCCCTGCTATGGCCATTGCCTGCAATTCAAATATAAGAACATTGATCCCAGATATTTAAATTTGCTATTATAAGTTCCTTCAATTTTCATCATTTGTATTTAGTAAATAGTATTTAGCTAAGTTATCAGTGTGTTATCACTCAGTCCCCACATTAACTTATTTTTCAATTAGGCTTTATTTTTTCATCATAATCCATCTTCCATGACTTTAATAATTATAGTATAACACCAACAACATCAGGACATGAAATTTCTACCTTTCTACCTTGCGGTGAGAGAAACATGTTTAGCTGAATTTTTGGAAACTATCCCAGTTTCTAAGAAGCCGTCTCAATTTTTGCGAAACTTGCTTAGGATGCCAGAAGTTAATTCCTGTTGCTGATATGGTAATTTGGTTTTGCTGACTGTCCAGGAAAGAAAATCACGATATCCAGCCTGAATTTCTCTTTTTTAAATCTAGTTTTGTTGGGTCTCTCCACGGAAGTCTAATAATGATATAATCATCATTCATGTTTGTATCTAGCAAACGTTCACAAACTCGCATATCTGAATATCGAGAAAGAAGACGAATAACTAATTTCATATTGCTGTCAAGGAAAATTGTCACAATGTCTTCCGTCTGCGAACCAGTTTGAAATGTGCGCCTTAAATTGAAAGAAAAAAACCTTTATTTGTAAATTTTAATCGCAAGTCCTGAATTTCTGCGTAGCAGGCGTCTATGATTGATGAGGTACACAATTATGTCCGAAAATAGCTTTTCCTGCGGATTAGTTGTAGAGTATCAGACTAATGATCCCACGATTGTGGGATTGCACCCAGGCATTACTGTCTCAGAACAATTTGGTACTTAAGCTAGCCTCATAAGAGACTACCTCGTAGTGTAGCGACTAGCTGTCGCCCGGGAGATCCGGGTTCGATTCTCGGCTCTGTCAATAAATTTTAATTCTGGTGTGAGGGCTGGAACGGGGTACACTCAGTCTCGTTAGGCAAAACTGAGCAGAGGAGAGTTTGATTCTCACCTCAGCTATCCTGGAAGTAGTTTTCTACTCCAGGCAAATATCGGGATGGTTCCTAACTTAAGGCCACGGCTGCCCCCTAAAATAAGCAACAACATAGTCGCATAAGAAGGGGGAGCGTGATGGCACAGTGACTTAGCTGCTCGTCTTTCATCCGGACGGCCGGGGTTCGAATCCCGGTGACAGCGGGGTGGAATTTTCAACTGAAAAATTACGTGGCGTCAGGAAGGGCATCCGGCCTTAAATCCCCGGCCAAAACCAAAATGAGCCTGGTTGGCTCCGGCGACCCCAATTGATTGGGAAAAGTCGAAGAAAGAAAAATAGTCGCATAAGAAGCTGAGGAAAGAGTCTCCTTAGTTATGGTACCTTCTACCTGTGTACTCTGTCCTGCGTTTGCTGTTAATCTGCCTAATTTTAATTTCAGCTTCCTCATTTGTAGTGTTCTTGCGCTTTATTCTTACACTTCTCTGCTTCTTTCGTCATAAACTTGTAAACCCTGAGAACTCTGTCTCGCATGTCCTGCTCCTTTTTCAGTAAACTTCAATTTAGAATTTACATGTGGCATGCTTTGTGTACGAACAATCTACACAGGCAATGAACTGGTATGTTTTAAGATACAGTCCGTACCTCGGCTTTTAGCTACATCGGACTCTATCTGACAAGAAATTTAATTCTGGTTTGGTGATCGGCGCTCGAGTTCAAGAGTGATATCTGTGGTTAGAGCTGGAGTGGTGAAATACTGGTGACTTTTTCTATGTTTGTTCATTGGTCATTGGTGGTTTAGGGTAGGTTAGTGAAACTGAGAAGTTGTGGGTTCGATTCACTATGCTGCCATCCTAGAAGTGGTTTTCCGTGCTTTCCCACTTTTGCTCCACGCGAATGCTGGGATGGTACCTACATTTAGGCCACCTCCACTTCCTACCCAAATCCTAGTCACAATGACACAGGATATTGGAAAAATGTAATACACATCCATGTACTCGGGGCTAAATTACCACGATGCCGCAAAGCCCTTAAATGAATCAACAGCTACTCTGTTAAGAAAGAGGCAGTTTTTTTTATAATTGAGCGGACAAGTGCATATCTCCGCGCTCCTTAAAGTATGATGTTTTAACTGATATCACCACTGAAAGGGGCATTGCTGGGATCACGCTGTGAATTACTTTTGGAACTTGTCTTTATAGCATTTTCTATTAGTGCTTTTTAATTGCTGGTCAGAATACCGTAGGAAAGTTCTGTTACTTAGGAAGCAAAATAGCCAGTGATGGACGATGCAAAGAGGATATAAAAAGTAGGTTGGCTGAGGCAAGGAAAGCATCTCTACAGAAAAGGAATCTGTTGACATCGAATATAGATTTAGGTATTAGGAAGTCATTTTTGAAAGCTTTTGTCTGGAACGTGGCGCTCTGTGGAAGTGAAACGTGGACTTTTGGTGCAGCAGAAAAGAGGAGAATTGAAGCGTTTGAAATGTGGTGTTACAGGAGAATGATCAAGATCAGATGGGTAGATAAGGTTACAAACGAAGAGGATATAGATTTAGGTATTAGGAAGTCATTTTTGAAAGCCTTTGTCTGGAACGTGGCGCTCTGTGGAAGTGAAACGTGGACTTTTGGTGCAGCAGAAAAGAGGAGAATTGAAGCGTTTGAAATGTGGTGTTACAGGAGAATGATCAAGATCAGATGGGTAGATAAGGTTACAAACGAAGAGGATATAGATTTAGGTATTAGGAAGTCATTTTTGAAAGCCTTTGTCTGGAACGTGGCGCTCTGTGGAAGTGAAACGTGGACTTTTGGTGCAGCAGAAAAGAGGAGAATTGAAGCGTTTGAAATGTGGTGTTACAGGAGAATGATCAAGATCAGATGGGTAGATAAGGTTACAAACGAAGAGGTAGCCTATTAAGACGAGTGGGAGAGAAGATATGTTTCTGGTTACTGCTAATGAAGAGAAGAGATAGGTTGGTAGGACACATTAGACACCCAGGAATAGCAAGCTTAGTTATGAAAGGCAGGGTCGAGGATAAGAACTGTAGGGATAGACCAAGGTTAGAATATGTTAAACAGATTGCCTCGGATGTAGGGTGTGGTAGCTATGCAGAGATGAAACGATTAGTTCAGGACAATGAGACATGGAAAGCTGCATCAAGCCAGTCAAAAGATTGAAGACTCAAACACACACAGAATACCGTACATACAGTACATAAATGGAGGTGATTATTTATATATTTATTTGCGCACAACAGGATTTTCATCCCAATTACAATGGCATAAAGATTGCACAGTATGTTATCTTATAACTTATACTAACTTAAACTAAAGAGTAGTGTAACTAAATAAAACTAAAACTAATTAAAATAACTAGGTGTGAAATTAAAACAGTCTAGTACAAATAATACACTGAAGAAAATGGAAATTGCAACACCATGAAGGCATTGGTCGTTTGTGTTGATTTTCAAGATATGGAACGATGCCATGTAGGTATGTAAACGATCAAAGTTTCAGACCCATTAGATTGTTGCTTCAGGTCTCCCCACGTGATTGGTCGCGGAGGAATCACCTCCAGTATACGGACTCTGGTGTAGCGTAGTTGACTTGCAGTCTGTGTAGTGAAGTGTTCCCCGTCAAACATGCCTCGACGACAGAGAAGAGCACGCTATCAATAACTGTCGCCGTTTGAGAGGGCTCGGATAATTGGGCTGTGAGAGGCTGGATTATCGCTAAGGACTGTCGCTGCACGTGTTGGCCGACAGGCATCTACGGTACAACGTGTATGGCAGCAGTGGTCAAATGAAGGTACCCACACTCGTAGACCTAGCACAGGCCCAGCGCGACAGACAACTGTGAGAGAGGATCGCCACATCATTCGGCAGGCCTGGTTGGAACCCCATGCAACAGCAGCGCAAATTCGAGCAGCTGTGGCACCCCTCGTTACACAACAAACAGTTGGTAATCGCCTGCGTGAAGCTGGCTTACGATCCCGTGTCCCTGCAGAAGGTGTTCCATTGATCCCACAACAGCTACGTGTAAGGCTGGTCTGGTGTCGAGAACGATCGACGAGGGTCGACGAATGGCATAGGGACGTCTTTAGTGATGAATCGCGCTTCTGTCTTGCCCGCAGTGATCGCCGGAATCGTGTGCGCCAACTTACCGGGAAGAGGGGCCGCCCAGGCCTTATTGTCGAGAGGCACACAGGGCCAACACCAAGCATTATGGTCTGGGGAGCTCTTGGCTTTAATGTGAAGTCACAATTAGTGCTTGTTGAGGGCACTACGATTGCTCGACATTACGTTGACAGGTTACTCAATCCAGTGGTTGTCCCTATGATGGCGAACATTGCTGATGGGATGTTTCAGCAGGACAATGCCCGGTTTCACACTGCACGCATCTCCAGAGAAGCTCTCCGCGACATCACAACCTTAGAATGGCCCGCCAGATCATCGGACCTCAGTCCTATTGAGCATGTGTGGGACATGATGGGTCGACAACTGGCCAACAGTCCTCAGCTACCCACAACTCTGGAACAACGACCCATGCAGTGCAGCAAGCATGGGCCACAATTCCTCAGGTAGCGATCCAGGGCCTTATTGACTCCATGCCTCGCCGAATTCATCAATGTATTGCAGTTCGTGGTGGGCACATCCGGTATTGATTGTTGTCCAAACTTGCGGTCAGAGGGACCTGAAAGTGTAATCATCGAATCACAACCGATCACTCGTCCTGCATGTTCAATTGCAGCAATGTAGCACCACTCCTTCTGGGTGTTGCAATTTCCATTTTCTTCAGTATACGAATGTAATACAAGGTTGGCTAGGTAGAATGACACAGTGGTAAGAATTCATGATTTACAATTTGCAAGGCTTGACACATTATTTCTGGAGAGTGGTTAGAAATGCTATCAAAAGTACTGTCAAGGAAGTACTAAAATCTATGGCATTATTTCTTTGAACAACATTGTTGAAGATATTACATAAGTTAGTCTGTTCAGCGGTTAGTTTTTGTGGGCAGATGTCCTGGTTCTTTTAATTTCAAATGTGATATTGTTCCTTGAATTGATGCTTTGTACATGGAAATTTAAGATTATGATTATGGGTGCTCGAGTTCATTATTGATATTTGTGGTTAGAGCTGGAGTGGTGAATTACTGGTGACGTTTTCTATGTATGTGTGTGTGCCAATGGATGGTCATTGGTAGGTTAGTGAAACTTATGTGTTTATCACTGTGTCGTAAACCTTCATGTGCACCCATATTGGTTGGGGGTGATAACCCCTCACTCGGCTCATCAAAGTTGGCGTCTGTTATACCTTGTTTATGATCTGAATAGGTATCCCAAGCTGTGAGGAGCCACACGTGCGGCACTTGGCAACCTTACAGTTCTGGTTTACACGGTTACAGCCAAGAACTGTTGTTGAACTTGTCGCATCGGCTCTGGGTATTGCGATTGGGTGTAGTCCTGGAACGGTGGAGCATTGGAATTCAAATATAATTCGCATCGATAATGATGGCAAATAACCATTTATCACTGGAACGACCTCGGGCTGGAGTTGAGAGCTATCGCGTGCTGTCTGCCCTCAAATGTTAGTCGGTAGTTCTGAGTGAGCCCATTTAGCTGATAAACGTGTACAGGGTGAACAGTGATTCGCGAAATCGAAAACCATCTCGCAATTCCTCATTTATAACCATCCGAAACTCGAATGAGAATTTAGCTTTCAGAAAAAGTTAAAAAAAAAAGAAGAGTGGACATGATATTGAGGTGCAGTGATTCTAGTTCCCGTGTATCCAAGTCTATTTTTCATCTGCTAATCTTTATGTATACCCATATTGTGTTTTATTTGTAAAAATGTGTGTTTTTTGTTTTACTAGGGGGTACTTAAATGCGAGAGATTGTCTCTCGATTTGTTGGCATGATAAAGGTGAAATTCTGGCACCTCAAGTCCCAAAATTTACAACAGTTAGGCCTAAAGGATACGTTTATTATTATTATTATTATTATTATTATTATTACTATTACCATAGCGTATATGCTATGCTATTACTATTATGTTTTAGGAGTGGTTTCAGCAACCGTAGATTGATTTTCATATCGTAAGTATGCTTTCCATCATCGCGAAGAAAATTTAGATGTGTTATACTTCGGATAAACAAAGTACAATATCTTCTTATATACCGGTACACCAAAAGTGAACGTCTGTATGTGGGTGGGTGTGTTCGTTCTGTATACAAATCTACACCGTTCCACCAATCTCAACAAAATTTTGCATACATAGTTCAAGACCCAGAATAAACCGCTGGCTACATGAATTTTCGATAGTCTTTCTCACTCTGCTGATTTTGGCCTTGTGGCACTCAAGCAAATACTAATATAGTCAGAAAATAAACTGGTTGGTTGGTTCCTTAGTTTAGGGGCTGCGACAACGCGTTCATGTAACCCCTTGTTCTTTGGGTGTGTGTAGAATCTGTCTGATAACCGGTGTTAATTGTCATGACTGTATTAGTGTGTGTATCTGTTTTAATTCAAGTAAGGACTGCAGACATTCAATTTTTCCAAGTAGTTCCTACTTTTGCCGCCAAACGCCACTGTCAACGACCAACTAGTTCAGAACTTAGTTACCAGATGCCACCACAGTCGGCTCTTGACGACGAACGTAGGAACCTAAGAACGTTAGTCAATTGTTTAACCTATATATAATTTAGCTTCACACAGGTGTAATTAGTGGAAGGTTCTTTAACATGCCATAAATCTATGACATGGGACCGAAGGAAGGCATACGAAGGGATTTTTAACGTTCTTAGAAATTCCGACGACTTTGGCCGGGCTTGAACCCGCGATCTTGGGTATAGAGAAAATAAACTGATGACGGAATGGCAAGGCCGGCTATCTCGGCCGGCTATCTCCATGGCAACAGTAGCTCAAGACATCACCACCAAGTTTCCAACTATCTCTGTAAGACTTAGAGCATAAATACAATAGAGGGCGCATTGCCACACTGCGCCTGTACTGTGATGTGAAACCAACATCTCGATCAGCTGACTGAGGGGTAATGGCTAATGGCGTATGCTAAGCAACGTCAAGGAATACAAATGGAGCTTCATATTGGATAATTTTATCATCACTCTCCGTAGTTCCCTTCAGTCAGCTGATCGAGATGTTGGTCTCAACAATGTGACGTCATCAGCCATCTATTGGATTTATGGTCTAAGCTGTAAGAGGTCAGACCACTCCATTTTCTTCACAGCAACAGTAGCTCAAGACGTGACCACCCAGTTTCCAGCTATTTCTGTAAGAGGCCATGCCATTCAATTTTCTCCACGGCAACAGTAGTTCAAGACGTGACCACCAGGTTTCCATCTATCTCTGTACCCCATTTTCTATCCAAAACACGATAAGAACATTAGGAATCTGAACGACATAAAAATCTGAATACGTATTTTTTTTATTGTTATTAACAGGGGTCGTTGTAGGGAATTGAAATTAAAAAATAAATACATTGGCTAACCCTATATGTGGCGTAACGTTACAACGGCTGGAGATATCATCACGAAACTTAGTAGTATTTATTTATTTATTTATTTAAATTTATTTTTAGCGTATGTTTTTTTAGTGTATGGCGTTTAGTGCCGGGAGTGTCCGAGGACATACGGACACCCATGGGGTGAACTACGAATACCGTCGCGTGTGGAGTGTTGTCTGGGGAGGAAAGTGTGATTGTAAGGACGAGGAATTGGAAGGTAGCGGCTGTGGCCTATAGTTAGAGACCAACCCCGACATTTGCCTGAAAGAAAGATGGTAAACCACAGGAGACCATCTTCAAGGTTGCCGGCAGGGGGATTCGAACCTCCTCGCCTCCCGGATATGAGCGACTGCGACTGCCTGCAGCACGCCGTGACGACCACAGCTAACTCACCCGGTATTATTAAGATTCAATGAGCTTAAATTATTTTCTTGTTGTTGGCTGATTTAGAAGCTTTGCGACATCATGGCCATGTTGCCTCATGAACTTGAGTATGTATGGAATTTTTCTGATAACCTGTGTTACTGTGATGGTTGTAGTATTGTGTGTATTTGTAATTCAGATGAGGATTGGAAAGGAGGTTGCTGTGGCTTTCAATTAGGATCTAGAAGTGGAAACCCACGGAAAGCAACTTCCAAGTTTTGCTTCGGGAGGCACAGTGTATCCCGTTCCAGCTCAGACCAGAAAAGAGCCGGGATTCAAACACGGAACCCCAAGGCGACAGCCGCTAATCCACGTGGACGTCTAAATGATTTTGCATTTTATGTATACTTTTATTTCATTTTTATTGTCTTTAGGGCACCGATATGTTACACTTTGGGTCTAATTTTATACTCTTGATGCCGCTGATGTTACAGGAGATTTTGAATCTTTCCCTTATGACGGAAGGTATCACGCGCAATATATCGACTAGAATTGTCGTTTTATAATCTCAGTTAATGATAATAATAATAATTCTTTTTGGTTTTTGTTAAGATAGTTTCTAAAAAAATGTTCACGCTAACGAAGTTATCATTGATATAGCCTAACGAAACATGCACGTGTTAATTTAATTTTTAAACTACTTTCTAGCGTGTGACAAGGCTGCTTTTATAATTTGAAATTATATTATTATGTGACCAAAGAGTAAGTAATGATACTTTGCCATAAGATTAACGGACATTATAAAATAGATTCTGATCGTTTACACGTTTTTTTCCTATGTTTATGTATTTATATTAGCCATTTTTGTGCTTACTGTCAAAAGTTATTGAATAATGTTATAATTGTTATGAGTTCTAATCGCATTTAAGAGATTATTAAGGATTGAGTTTAGAGAATTTATTTCTTATCTCACGAAATACTTTAGAGACTAAGGAAGTCCTATGTGTTCAGAATCTAAGCATCATATTTGACATTATACTGGGATTATACGTTGCTTAATTTACTTTAACTTGATGCGGATGAGATAATATGTGTGTACATTATTTTTACTGAAATACTGTTCCTTAATTTGCTGCTGAAAAGAGGAGAATTGAGCGTTTGAATGTGGTGTTACAGGAGAATGATGAAGATCAGTTGGGTAGATAGGTTAACAAATAACGAGGGGCGTGGTGGCGCAGCGGTCAAGCTGAATGCCTCTCACCAAGGCGGACCGGGTTCAATTCCCGGTCAGTGCATGTGAGATTTTCGAAGTGAAATACCATGTCCTGTGGTTCGGATTCCACGTAAAACGGAGGTCCCGTGGCTCATGATCACAAGATTAACGGTCACGTTAAACTACAAGCTTGCTTGCTTAACAAATAATGAAGAGGTATTAAGACGAGTGGGAGAGGAGAGATGTTTCTGGCGACTGCTAATGAAGAGATAGGTTGGTAGGACACATATTAAGACACTCAGGAATAGCAAGCTTAGTTATGGAAGGAAGGGTCGAGGACAAATACTGTAGGGGTAGACCAAGGTTAGAATATATTACACAGATTGCCTTGGATGTAGGGCGTGGTAGCTATTTAGAGATGAAACGATTAGCTCTGGACAGGGAGGCATGAGAGCTGCATCAAACTAGTCAAAAGAGTGAAGACTCAAAACATCTTCATTTGCTGCTATAGTGCACCCTGACCTTAGAGGAATAAGTAATTTCTCATTATTCACGTAACTTGTGGGGGATTAAAAATCATAAGTATATTTCACTCCACAATGATGACTTTATCTTCCAATCATTGAATAATTTAAATGTTGTTTCCTATCAAGAAGCTAGTTTCAACATTTTAAAAATAATAGAGATAACTACATGGGTTGGTTTTTTAGTTTTGGCACCTTAGTTATAACTGGATTAATAACTCACTTAGATGGTTCCAAGTTTCACAGGCCCTCGATGTAGTCCCCACCGTTGCGTACAACTTGTTCCCAGCGATGAGGAAGTCGTTGGATCCCGTTGGCACTGCCCAATCTATTGATGGTATGAAGAGAGCGCTCGGCAGCCTGCTTAACGTCTTCAATGGTACGGAAGCGCTGCCATACTGTTCCCCGAGGGCAAACCGTTAATGCAGCGTACTATTGTTCTGCAAGACCATCTCCGAGGAGCTCTGAGAAGGAAACGGCGCCACCACATGGTTACACCGCCCATCGTTCTGCATGACAATGCTAGGGCACACACATCAGGCGTTGTGTCGGCATTGTTGGATCGCTGGGGCTGGGAGGTCCTCTATCACCCCCCATATTCTCCCGACATCAGTCCCTGCGACTATGATCTCATCCCGAAGATGAAGATGACAATGACGTTAAGCAGGCTGCCGAGCGCTCTCTTCGTACCATCAATAGATTGGGCAGTGCCAACGGGATCCAACGACTTCCGCATCGCTGGGAACACGTTGTACGCAACGGTGGGGACTACATCGAGGGCCTGTGAAACTTGGGACCATCTAAGTGAGTTATTAATCCAGTTATAACTAAGGTGCCAAAACTAAAAACCAACCCATGTATATGAACACTGCTATAAAACGACTTAATTACCTCATTAAATCAAAAATAAACACTATCACGAAAGTAATTGTGAGACTGAGTTCTTGAGAAATTGTGCATATAACTTACATCCCTTTTTTTTTACTATTGTTGCATGCTCTGCTACGTTATTGTAGGCGGCTTCAGTGGCGTAGTTGGTAGCATGCTGAGCTTCTATGCCCAAGGTCGCGGGTTCAAACCCGTCTGAAGTCGTCTGATTTTTTAAGAGCGTTAAAAATCCCTCTGTATGCCTTCCTTCGGAGGGGAAGTAAAGCTGGCGGTCCCATTCCATAGATTTATGGCATGATAAAGAACCTTTCACTAATTACATTTGTGTGAAGCTAAATTATAGGTCATATTTGACTATCGCTCTTAGGTTCCAACGTTCGTCGCCAGGAGCCGACTGCGTTGGATTCTAGTAACAAAGTTCAGAACTAGTTAGTCGTTGACGGTGGTGTTTGGTAGCAAAAGTTGGAACTGCAGTACTTGAAAATCGAATGTCTACAGTCCTTACTTGAATTAAAAACATACAACACACACTAAAACAGCCGTCACAATTAACATCGGGTATCAGACAGATTCTACACACTCCCAAAGTACACGGGGCTACATGACCGCGTTGTCGCTGCCCTAAACTCAGGAACCAGCCATACGTCATTGTACTGCTCAGTACTTTTCGACTAGGTTTACAGTGAGTTAATGTGGCACTTGAGTAACATTACAGAACTATGTTCTAAACTTAGGGGCAAAATGAATATACTCTGCGAAATATACTGGCATGTATCTTTCTATAACATATAAAGACACCTCCTGGGCAAAGCCGGGTACAATACCTAGTAGACTACAACAACGATATGTACTTAACGCCCCTTTGAATTGCTTTAAAGACGCCGGGATTTTTCCGAGGAGGAGATAATTAACTACTGATATGAGGCTGTCGCATTTATGCCCTTTTAAAAACTATTGGAGTGAATCGGGATCGAACCCGTTATCTTGGGTTTTGAAGGTGAATTGCGCTCCCAACACTCCTCAAATTAGAAGCTGTAGTTAAATCGCTTTTGAGACCAGTTTTTAAAATTGTGTGAATTGCCCAGAGCTTGTTAAGGAATATCGTTGGCTCTATGACGTACATATAGTGCAGAGGTCGTTCAGCCAAGATCCTCTCTGTATCTATGGAACGCAGTAGTCAGTCTGGTTGTCGCTGCTTCCATCTCCATTGGTATCTTTTTTATACGCCGCAAGAGGCCTTGAATTTCGCAAGGCTGAGCTGTCTCGACTAATGTACGCTATTCCTGTCAGTCGTTCCATGCATTCCGATTGGAATATTTAATTATTCGCATTGTTTGACATTTTGAAATCTATTGGAATGAAGTACAGGGATAGGAGGGTGATCTACAATCTATACAAAAACCAGGCAGCAGTCATTCGAGCTGAAGGACATTAGAGAGAAGCTGGTATTCAGAAAGGTGTATGGCAAGGATGCAACTTATCACCCATACTTTTCAACCTTTACATTGAACAAGCAGTGAAGGATATTGGAGAAAAATTTGAAGTGGGAGTGAAGATTCAAAGAGAAATAATTTCAACTCTGAGATTTGCTGATGACATCGTCATCTTGGCCGACACGCCTGAGGATTTGAATGAGTTTTTGAATGGTATGGACTCCGTCTTACGAAAAGAATTCATGATGAAAATTAATAAATGTAAAACAAAAATACTGGAATGCAGCCGAAATAAATCAAAAACCTATATGGACATCAAATTGGCAGTTGAAAAGCTGAAGGAAGTAGGGGACTTCTGTTACTTAGGAAGCAAAATAACCAGTGATGGACGAAGCAAAGAGGATATAAAAAGTAGGTTGGCTCAGGCAAGGAAAGCATTTCTACAAAAAAGGAATCTGTTGACATCGAATATAGATTTAGGTATTAGGAAGTCATTTTTGAAAGCCTTTGTCTGGAGCGTGGCACTCTATGGAGGTGAAACTTGGACTATTGGTACAGCAGAAAAGAGGAGAATTGAAGCATTTGAAATGTGGTGTTACAGGAGAATGATGAAGATCAGATGGGTAGATAGGGTTACAAACGAAGAGGTATTAAGACGAGTGGGAGAGGAGAGATGTTTCTGGCGACTGCTAATGAAGAGAAGTGGTAGGTTGGTAGGACACATACTAAGACACCCAGGAATAGCAAGCTTAGTTATGGAAGGAAGGGTCGAGGACAAGAACTGTAGGAGTAGACCAAGGTTAGAATATGTTAAACAGATTGCCTCGGATGTAGGGTGTGGTAGCTATGTAGAGATGAAACGATTAGCTCAGGACAGGGAGACATGGAGAGCTACATCAAACCAGTCATAAGACTGAGGACTCAAACAACAACGCAGTGTAAATTCGTGGCATCGCCTTGGATACTCGAGCATATTGATTTCGCTTCCCAATCTCAATTCGTACGTATGAGCGTTATCCTGTGCTAAGAGTAGGCCTACTACACCAAGTCCAATGGCCTTTTTTTTAAACCTTGAATACCACACTCATGAAGTACATTCGTAAATACCGACCCAGTCAAACTGTAGTCTTTTTTGTACTATCTCACAAAATTACATCACTTGTTATTATTATTTTAGCTGTATACTTTAGGATACCGGTAAACTAGTTAGATGCCCATTGCTTGCATAAAATAAAATAACATAAAATTATGAAAACAATGAAAGCAGTTACATCCTGATACATAAATACGTATATTTACTAGCGCTGTGAACAACCCCTCTCAAGTTTTGGGATATATTTACAGTGCAAAAGCAGTCTCTCCGAACGAATAGCACTGACATTAATGAGGGGTTACAATATCCTTCACATGAACCGTTCGCCATCGACATTATGCCATGCCTCGGTAACAGGCAGAATGATTTCGCACACTACGAGCAGATTTTGTTGGCATTTCTGTCACTCCGGCGTGAACAGATAGCACATCAGGCTTCCTCCGAACATCGTTGTATAGGCAAAAATTGAGCAATTCTTTTCTTTATGTCGCGGTGTACGGTACGCGTATTGAGCCGATCATAAAACTGAGGCTCAATATGTGACATGCGTAAGTCTTCTCGATCCTTGTTGCAATCCTGAATTTGCTAGATTATGAAATAATTGACTCCACCAGCACTGAAGACTCCGAACATTGCACGAAGTGGCCACCGCTTAGTTTTGCTACAAGTCGAGAATTTTACACCACCGTTTTTGGCCGGTCAGCCCACTCGTACAGAGGGCAGCCGGTGAGCCTCAGCAGGCATTTGCAATTCATACGTTAATTGTCAATTGTGCGGAACTCTCGTATCAATTGCACATGCCTGAGGCTCGCCGAATGTACTCTCTACGACCGCGGCTGACCGGCCCAAAACTGTGTCGTACTATACCAACGCCACCTAGACTATAGTTGACTATACACAGTTGATCAAAGGTGTCAGTTTCTCCTTTGGTTTCATTATACTGTAAGTGTGAATCATATTTGAAGATTCATTCAGGGTGTCATAAGAAAATGCATCTCACCTCGTCAGTTACTTATCAAGAACTGCAGCAGTACTGTAGCAATACCTCACTAGGGTTTCTTACGACCCTGACCTATATATATGTATGTCTACCCCGTATTATTCCCGTTTTCCAACGAGGTGGGGGATGAGATGCGATGAAATTCTATGTGGCGGTTGGTTTTTACTGCTGGATGCCCTTCCTGATGCCAACCTCATGAGAGGAGTTAATGAGAAACGAAATGAATGATGATGAATGAATCTGGGCAAGGGTGTGGAAGGAAGCGGTCGTGGCCAGTCAGAAGGTACCGTCCCAGCATTTGCCTGGTGTTGAAAATGGGAAACGATGAAAAACCATTTCAAGAACGGCCGACGGTGGGGCTCGAACCCACGTCTACAGTGTCCGCAGAGAGCCTAGCCCCATGGTCTTGCGCTTTAGCGAGCGTAGCTACTGCTGTCGGTTCTGACCTATATATATTTGTCTCAAACCGTTTGCTTTTGTTGACAGATATGAAATTCACTAACCGAGTGTGGAGAGGCATTTTTATAATAATTTACAAACATGTCTGAGTAGCCTACTGCTTCACACAAAATATGTATTCAATTATTTGTTTGTCGCAGGGTCGCTCAGACCCCAGTGTGGTTAACATACTGATTAAATTACTTTGTGTCGCTGTTTCAATTAGAGGCTTAGAACATTAGCCCCGGATACCCGAGTATGTGTGGTATTTGATGCAAACTGTGTTATTGTGATGTGTAACTGGAAATAGCAGGGTTGTGGTGGATGCCTCAGGACTTAAAATTCGTTACCATTTGCCTGGAGCGAGTGTGGAGAAACCACCTAGGACGGCCGATTTCAGCGTCGGGATTTGAACCATAGATCCTCGACCCAGTCCAGTGAAACGTGTCTCACACAGCCCGGCAATCTGGTGGGTCAATAGACTTTTATATATATATATATATATATATATATATATATATATATATATATATATATATATATATATAAAAGGGCGCACTCTTTGTAAACACACGACGTAATAGTTTATGGCAGGGTTTCTA
Organism: Meconema thalassinum; assembly: GCA_946902985.2. Lineage (NCBI taxonomy): Eukaryota > Metazoa > Arthropoda > Insecta > Orthoptera > Tettigoniidae > Meconema > Meconema thalassinum. The sequence goes on from OX336390.1 coordinate 899,723,738, forward strand.
AACCTATGGGTCGCCGTGGCTTTCGGGATGGCAAAGGCTTATTGACACCCTAAGTGAATAAACGAACGGAGTCACTATGTTCTTATATAAAATGTTTTTTTTTTTACAATTCACATCACGAAACCTAAGATTAAAAACTGTTCGCAACTTGAGCTAGCCTTAATATGCTCCCTTTAAATACAGTGCAAAGTGAAGGATAGCACTGCACTTAAAAAAAAAAATATAGCCTACTTTTCACATTTTGGAAAAATGAGGAAAAAGTAGACTTATGAGATCGATTCGGGAAAATGTGTGTCTGTCTGTCTGTCTGGCTGTGTGTGTCCCCCCCCTATCAACTCCTAAACGGCTGCAGCTATCGAAACCAAATTTGGTATTAGTAAAGATCTATATCTGAATATCTCACGGCCATATTTAAATTGACGTCAGTGCTACCAACTGCTGAAAATTCACAATTGAAATTTGAGCTCTATGTTGGATATCTCAGAAGGTATGCATGCGAATAATTCCAAAATTGGCACACATATAGATAATAACATTCCAGATTAATTTTCTGAAGTACATACATGCCAGTTTTGCCAACGTGATTCTAAGCCTGCCGTAAGTCCAATTTCTAAAAGCTTGTAACTTCTATATTATCGATTGGATTTCAACCAAATTTTGTATATACTATATATACTACAACACATATGACTGTGCGTATTCTAATGAACCACCAGGGCTGTCAACTGTTAATAAATGCTCTCACTATGTTTTAACCCTAATGTCAATATATCAGGAAGTATGCAAGCTAACAGCTCTAAACTTTGCACACATATAGTACCTGACATTCTACCTTAGTTCGGTGTACCTTATATACATCAGTGCTGCCAAGACGATTCTAAGCCTGCTGATAGGTCAAGTTTTTAAATGCATATAACTTCTATACTAACAAATGGATTTGAACCAAATTTCGTATGTGCTTTGTGTACCATAACAGTTATGACTATGGGTATTCGTAAGAACCAGGAGGGCTGCCAACTGTTAATAAATGCTCTCTCTATATGTTCAATCCTAATATCAATATATCAGAAATGTATGCAAGCCATCATCTCTAAACTTTGCACACGTATAGTACATGACTTTCTAGATGAATTTGGAGTATCTAATATACATAAGTGCTGCCAACATGATTCTAAGCTTTCTGATAGTTTCAATTTATAATTACATGTAACTTCTATACTAACAATTATTACCAATTGGTACTATAATAGATCGTAATATTTCAGATTAATTCTGAGCATCACATACATGTCGTTGTTCCCAACATGATGTTACGCGCACTGATAAATCCAATATCAAACAGCATGTATAGCCCATACTAGCCATTAGACTCCAACCAAATTTTGTATGTGCATTCTATACCTCAAGAGATGGAACTAAGAATATATTCAGAGTCACCTTGGCTGCCAACTGTAGTAAGTTACTGTATTAGGCTACACTATTTTAGGTGTATTTCAAACTGCAGTACTTAGAAATGTGGGTATTACCAACTTGATATCGTCATTATTGTAGATAGGTCTATATAGATTGGCATGAATCTTAAATTTTAAGAAAAGTAGGCTCTTTAGTTCGTCATGGAACTACTTGTTAATATTTTATGATTGCTTATTCAGACCTACATTGATAATAACATTAGTAATCTAGAGTTATTTATAAAGATATTCTTAAATTAGCACTGTTTAACCCGTGGGTCGAGCACGTTGATCGCCTAGTTGCTTTTGGGTCGTGGCAATAAAAGTTGAGGCCTCCTTGGTCATCAACAAATTCAATTATTTTGAGGCTCTTGGTACAAATAGGGTTGGCAACGTTAGATGCATTATATCTAACTAATCTAATTGTGAAATTTGCCGTAGTTGCTGATTCATAACTCTTTTGAGTCTGCAGCCCTATATTGACTACTTGGTTGTGGTGTGGAGTTGAACTTGTTGGTGAGCAAATTGTGGGCTATAAATCCTTTGCGATCGCCACTCGAGTAACGTCAGGGCGGGCGAGATGGACTGCTGTCACGCGAACTGTATGCGGCTGATGAGCGTAATTGCATGCGACAACTGCGGCATTCTCTGACAAGCTAGTGAAAACAAAAGCGTGGGATCAGATGTTATATCAGCCACTGCCCCCGCACTGATAGCCTGGTTTGATAAGTATGGGCGTACTCTTGAATGAGTTTAATGGAATTCACGGCCGAATAGCCTGCACGTGGCACACCCTGCATGATCAGTTCACAGATCCGAAGATCACCACGACGACAGCCATACATACCCAGGGGCAAAGAAAATTCAGCCCTGGGAACCGGGTGGGCTGAATGGCCCGGCAGAGATAACTCTACTTTATTTAATTGAAGTACCAACTTTCTTGCACAATATTAATTCATTTTAGGGGCTTGGGACATCTTGATCATCAGCTCCGTAGGCTACTTGTGTGCGTGTGTTGAATTTGTCTGATAAACTGTGGTAACTAGTAGTGTAAGTATTATCCCGTCATTTGCCTGGGCAGAGAGTGATAAAACCTGTAGAAACAAAATGTTCAGCAAAGAGCATATAGCCTACTTTCTCCTAAATGTATGGGCATACTTATAACTCACCGGCCCCGTGGTGTAGGAGCAGCGCGCCTGCCTCTCATCCGGAGGCCCCGGGTTCGATTCCCGGCTCTGTCAGGGATTTTAGAAACTGACGTGAGGGCTGAAACGGGGTGCACTCAGCCTCGTGAGGACAATTGAGTAGCTGTCTGACAGTGAGGTAGCGCCCCGGTCACGAAAACCGAGATTAACGGCCGAGGGGTTCCGATGCGCTGACCACGTGTCACCCCAATATCTGCAGGCCAAATGGCTGGGAGCGGTCGCTTGGCCTAGGCCTAGGCTCTTCATGGGCTGTAGTGTCACGGGGTTAGTTAGTTAATACTTATAACTCTTTGTCCTTATCAAGGGGTAGACTATAATTGAATGTTCATTGTAGTAGCTGATTCTGCAACCTAGCGGTGAATTAATATCTTGTACGCCTCTGAGTGTTGAATGTGCAGGCAGTTTAAAGCGACCAGGAGGGATGCGATCCAGCTGACAGTGCTTAAAGATAATCGGAGCGCGGTCATGGTTAGAAGTTGAACTAGTGATGATCAGTGGCGGCTCGCACATATCGCAGTTGGTGGGGCTGCATGCACAAGCATTGACTTACCTATTTGTAGGTCAGTTCCAGGCGTCGAGTCTTGAACGCGACGAATTTTTCGATGACGAGGTTATTGAAATTCGGAATGCTGTTAATCAGACCATTCTCAATAGACAGCATTCCAAGTACAGTAAGTCTTTCTTGTCCTGTGGCTAGAGCCCTGCGCGGATAAAGAAAACGTTATCCACATCCGCCTCGCATCCGCACGACTGTTATCCGCACGTTTGTTATTCGAATCTACTGGCATTACAATAATATTTTTATTTTTTATTAAAGCAACACATCCATCTGGCCGTAAAAACCATCCACCACAAAGACTTACATCGCATCTCATCCTCGACCCCTTTGGAGAACGGGAATAATAAGTGGTAGACATACATTAAATCAACACATTTAGACATTTGAGGAGAAAGTCGTTCCCTTAGGCTATGTATGTCATGTGCTATGTTTAAAATGAATGTTATACAGCCAGAATTGCAACCCTTTTCAGTTTGAAGAGTTAATTATGCTTAATGACATAATTTGAATGAGATAAGCTTAATGACCATTTTACATTTGTCATAAAAAACATAACAATAAACATCCGGGTCCTAGTAATGATATTCAACAAGTTCGGATTGTACTGTATTCTATAAACTATCCGCAAATTTGCTCCAAACATTACCGGTATCCGCTATCCACACATCCATGCCAACTATATCCGTATGACGATAAATGTTGCGGATATCCGCGCAGAGCTTTACGGCCATGGCAGTCCTGAGGTACACTTTGATCCTCTTGAGGCACGAAAAGCAGCGTTCGGGTTCAGCGGTAGCCATAGGCAGGGTGATAGCGACACGTAACAGTTTAACGACCTCTGTAGATGACGGGCCGAAGAACCAGTGAGAAGGAAACTCAGGTTTTACAGCTCCACGGATATTTCGAAATTCTTCTCTTCGATATAAACATTTTCTTGTGATAGTATTTAGCCTGTTTGCCATCTCTTGATGAATGCAGTACATTTGAATTTGTCTGTGGCTTTTCACCGATGTCTCAGTCTCACTCATGGCTGTGTTTATATGGAAGCTACTGGGGTATGGGTGGTGCTTTGTAATAACAATCAGGGCACAGTCAGTGCCTGTGAATGCTGTGAAAGTTTCTACTCATAGGGTTAGTACTGCTGTTCTGACTCAGTGAGGAAAGCCATGGCAAACTCCCTCACTCCTCTTCTTGCCTAGTACGCCTCAATATAGCACTGCCTTTGGTTTTTGTGGGTATCTACCCACATAACCTAACGGCGGTACTTTTTGGGGATCCAGCCAGCCTTCGGACTGACTACCTAACAGACAGTCATAGTATTATGATTCTATTTATATATTTCCTAGTTTCTAGTTACTTCATTGTTGTGACGCTCAACCGATTGTTGATACGCCGAACTTAAGCGTAACACTGCAAAATTTTACATGTTATTTAAAGAGTTCCGGAAGATGCGTGCTTCTGAATTTCCTCGCTCAGTTTTCCAAGATCTGTCACTCTCTTTTGAGTTCAGCTAAATTCTCCACCGACTATACTGTGAAATAATATACAAGTATTTGTTAATATCACGCAAGCATACTACATTAGAATATTGATCTATAATTCGTATGTTGGCAAGACTGATCGTACAAGTGTTAGAAGAAAATGCACAAATCATGGAGAAGGTGGAATGCCTCCCTTTCATTGGCTAAGGGTTGATAATGGACATGGTTCTTCTAGTACCCACTAGATGCCGTGAGCGCCTACTTGAGTTCTATCCTTCTTCTACTCATGATTCTCATTGCCATTCAGTGCTACAAACATAGCCATTTTGCAGCAGAAGTTTTTCCCTTTTAAACATTTTCTTGCGATATTATTATGATTATATTTATAATTTAGTGCATTAGAATATAAGTCGTAAATTTTCTGAATACGAATTAGGGGCTGTTAGCCGCTGCCAGTATAATATTTGAGCTGTTTGCAAACTGTATACTCGATTGTTTCCAAGGATGAGTTGGCACTCTGTGGCGAAGCTGCAAGTATTGCACCCAAAGAGGCTTTCATAGGACAACTTGACAACGGGGGAAGTGGATTCAGGAAGTGCAATGTTAAGTTCCTAAGGTGCTGCGGAGAATGCAGCAGCCGTGGGGGAAGCGGATTTACGAGTCAGCCTGGCCTTTACTTGTGAAAAATTTAAAGAGATCTATTTAATTACACCGATACCCCATTAATTTCAAAGTGTAAATTGATATTGTCTAATACCCTGGGGGGGGGGGCTGCAGCTCTGCAGCTCCCCTTCACGAGCCGCCGCTGGTGATGATGTTATCCGTTCAGTCGGATCCGTCCATCTGCGATTCTATGGATCATCACTCTCCGAGTGCCACACTGCATTCTTGAGCTGATCCAGGGTGAGGTTAGAGCCCGTTTTAATGGCGTCCAACCAACGTTTCCTCTGGCGACCTGGTCTTCTGGTACCTCTGATCATTCCTAGCATGTGCGTTTTCTAATGAATCAGATCGCATAACGTGGCCAAAGTATGCCACCTGCAACTTCATAGTCTTGCCGACCAATAATATATGGGGCCTGATGCGCTCTAATACTGCCTTGTTGGCGACTTTTGCAGTCCCTGGTATTCTTAAGAGTCTACTCCAACACCAGAGCTCAAAAGCATCGATCTTCATCCTGTGTGCCTGTTTTAGTGTCCAGCTCTCACATCAATACATGAACAGTGGGAATATAATCACAATGACTAATCTAAATTTGGTAGCCAAACTGATATCTCTGCTCTTCCAGATTGGGGACATAGTCATCATAGCGCTTCGTCCAAGCGAAATTCGTCTCCTAATTTCAGGACCGCCATCCCTACTCTAACTAATTTTAGCTCCCAAGAAGATGCAATCCTCCACTCTCTCTAGTACAAAATTGTAATACTTCAGGAGGCCAGAGCTCTGCAAAGCGGAATGTTTGGAACACTTATCCACCTAACCCGCAAGAGGACAGCACCGTACAGAGACATTGAGAAGGCTATGGATGACAACGTGTATCTTGTTTTTATATTCTCCTTTTTCTTCTGTGCGTTGCTGGGGATGCGATTATTAATAAACGAGTGTATATATTGACCTCTCCTTTCAGCTAAATAGCAATTTATTTAGTATCTGAGGAGAGAGCTCGTCCACAACTATTATAAAAGAATTCAAGTAAAACGAAAGCTAACTCTAGTAGGTTTCGAACCCCAGCTCACCGCGTGAGAGACTAATAACACTCTAGCACAGAGCCAAACCTGATCATAACATTTCAGTGTTATTAACCGACTTAGAAACAACGTGTTAGCAAATAATGTCTTGAAGTAAACTATTTCACTGCAGTACATCTTCATTATAAATCATTTCATACAATATTTATATTATTTCTTTCAGTTGGCTATATCGCATGCAACGTACTCAAACTACTGAACTATAGGATAGGCACAGGTGGTCAGCTGCCATCTTGTCATGTGACAGAGACGGCTCAGCTCTTTTAAGTCACTGATAAATTGTAATATTAGAATATACAATTATAATATACAACAGGTCATGTCATTTAGGATGGCTTAAACCACCCTCGACTCTATAATCGGAATTGGTGGGTCGTAAGTTATAAATTATAATGCTTGTATAATTCATATGGCCGCCATGTTTAAATGGTACGACTGATGACCTTGTAGTTTGGGCACAGGACGCGTCCCATGCGAAGGTATGGTTTTACCAAATTCGGTAAAGATCCGATGATTAGCTCGTAATTTAATCTTAAGTTTTAACCATTTGAGTGGCCGCCATTAAGTTTTAGTAAAGATGGCGGCAATATAAAACGACACTGAGGTGTCATTTGCTAGTGCTACCTCTATACCACATTTCGTTCAATTCGGTTTCGTCGTGTTTCAATTGATAGGGGGGGGGGGCTGTGTAGATCTTTTAAGTCTTTCATTTTTTGAAAAATCGAAAGTAGGCTGAAAACACGCTCAGGATAGTCTGTGTCAGCGCCAGTATTCGAACCTACGATTCCGGACTTGCTGTATTTTTCCATCGTGGTCGTGGTGCGCAATTTAGCGCACATGGATACGCCGCGGGGTGCACAATATCGAAGTATGCATTCCACTGAATTTAGGAAATAATACATTTAAATGTGCGTCCAGGGGAAATCTTAAATAGGCAGTGTGAGTAAACTTAAAAAATTATATCGTTGGACTTTGTTATAACAACGTCCAAGGGACCGTAAAAATTCTGTTCTTATAAACGAGTGTCGTCGTAACCAAGATTAATATTTTCAGTCTAGTAAGGTGGAAAATAAGATGGGGAGCGTGATGGCGCAGTGGCTTAGCTGCTCGTCTTTCACCCGGACGGCCGGGGTTCGAATCCCGGTGACAGCGGGGTGGAATTTTCACCTGAAAAATCACGTGGCGTCAGGAAGGGCATCCGGCCTTAAATCTCCCGCCAAAACCAAAATGAGCCTGGTTGGCTCCGGCAACCTCAATTAATTGGGAAAAGCCGAAGAAAGTAAGGTGGAAAATAAGAAAGATCAAACTTTATTAGCCTTATTTTATTTTATATACTCACGTTTAAGCCGTCATAAACATACACTACAATTAAAACAGTTTGTCGAATACTCGCCAAACTTCTTTACTTAGGAGTGAGTTTTTTGGGAAAGGGATGAGGGGGGGAATGTGCCACACCCATCTCACTGCTCGTGCTAACTGAACACCTGACCATTTGGCTTATTCAGTAAGTGTAAAGTCAGGGTAACGCTAAAAGAATTACACAAGTGAAAGTAAACGCTTTCAAATTAGTAAATATAAACTTGCACAATCCAGACATTTGTCATCAATCCGAATGTGAACTCTATCCAACGTTAAAAACTTACAAATTTCATATTTTTATTGTTATTTGGCTCTGGGGGGGGGGGATTGAACCCCCTGATCACCCCACGCCACTGCTTGACGAGTAATCTCACAATTAGTGAGAAACTCACTCGACTCCAGCGAAGTGATAAAGAAGCAGTCTACACGTTTGGTCTCTTTCCTCGTGACGAAAGCCCTGGCGGCCTGTTATATACAAGCTGGCAGCTCTAAAATTATAGAATCGTTGCAGAAATTGGGAATTGGCGAGAATTAAGGGTACACGTTGCTTGGTGTTGTGCGAGGACTATGAACAATCTTTAGCTGCCTTGTTTTCTCGCCATGGATCCTAGCTTTAGTATTGATGTTTGTTGTTTTAAGAGGTGGAACTTCGATGTAATCTGCTAAAGTGTGTACCGGGTCTAAGTAAGATTTCGGACGGTCAAGGTCCTATTGATCTGAGGGGGTTGGATGTGGAAACCATTCGCCTGGAAGTCTTACTCTGAAATTTGATATGGACTACCACAAGACTCGGATGTTTATTTCACGGCTTCAAAATAATGAGCTAATTTTGTTTAACACTTTGGTTTATTCACAACTGCGATGAATATTTAAATCAAACTTCCCATTTCGAATAGATCAATCCAGGAGTAGATCATAGGAAAAGGCTGGGGAAATACTTTCCAGGCATATCATTGAGCAAACATGGTTTCAAAATTATGCTAGGGACTAAGGATTCACCGGGAGACTAAACGTTGTTGGTGGTGATTCGTTTAGGGGCTTGGTGACATCGTGGTTATGTTGTTGCTTATTTTAGGAGCTTCGCGACATCGCATTCATGTAGCCCCTTGTATTTGAGCGTGTGTGTATATTTGTAATTAGGGCTAGGACTTGGGTAGGAGACATCCGTGGCCTAATTTAGGTACCATCACGGCATTTTCCGTGATTAGAAGTGGGAAACCACGGAAAACTACTTTTAGAATGGCTGAGCCAACAGTCGAACCTACCCCTTCTCAGTTCAGCTTCACGAGGCTGAGTGAGTCCCTGTTCCAGCCCTCTGACCAGAATTAAATTTCTTGGCCGAATCAGGAATCGAACCCAAACCTTCGCAGCGACAGCCAAGGATGCTAGTCACTAAGCCACAAGGTGAGCGGGAGATTAAGCGAGATATCACATGTCTTCTCAATAGTGAGTTATTTTTAAAAGGTCCTTCAAGTGCTCGTGGTTCAAAGAGAGGGACATCAAGGTAAATGTAAATACTTCGAAGAAGGAAAATACATCAGTTCCGACACTTCGAAAATAACAGTATTGGGAAAATAACAGGGAAGGACCAAGAGAGACTGACAGAAATACACTATAGGGTGGATACAGTAATTCACTGAGGTTGGAAGAGAACAAGAGATGGTCAAGGGAGGTCGGCAAGAAGCCCCGCTAATTCTTCTTGTCGTTAAAAGTATGTCTGCGTTGAACCTGGAGTTGCGACTTACCTTGAAGGGTGGAATTGGAATGGAAAATAATGGCTAAAAGTAGATATAGGCTACTGCATGCCATCACCGGAAATGTGTTTTGGTGGATTGGCATTCCATTGTAGAGGGCTGCGCCTCAGCCTAGCGAGCGTACCATCAGTCCTGTTCTAAAATATGAGGTATTACATTAGCATGATCTGGTTTGCGCGCAAATTATATAGCTGGTAACTAAAGATCACGACCTTCCTGGGGAACTGTTTGTACATTTCTCCCATTCGTGCTACCATGTCGCCATGTCATAAAATCTGCTATACTCTGTGGCTGTAATTAACCTGGTTGTCTCAGTTGAGGGATATAAACAATGTAACTCCCAGCGTAATTAAAACATCTCGCTAACGACTTGGTGCAGCTTAATCTAGACGGAACAGTACAAATAGTATGCCAGAAATTAACTATACCCATTTTACATTACTATTATGTATTATTATTATTATTATTATTATTATAAACCTCTTTGAATAACAGTTACTATGGATTTGATTGCTTTTGATTTCGAATGACCTGCAAATATGCAGTATAAAACTACAATACGGTACTTTAATATACTGTAGGTTTGTATTATAATCTCTCTGGTTGGAAATTACTCTATTTTTCTCCGTGTTATATGCCGTTTAATTGTTTTAATATTTTATACTGTACTAGTATCTCTTTCAAGTTTGTATTTGTTTGTACATAAATGTTTTGACACATTCTTGGTGATTAATTTCATATACGGTACACTTAAATATTCGGTACACCACATCACATTGTTATCGATCACTTTATGAAGCTGCCATGCGGTAGTAGAACTAGTTGTGAAAGTTACCAAATCGGTAAGTGAAACAATATGACGTGGTATACCGAATATGCTAGTGTATTAAGTATTGTTTCACATACTGATTAAGTAGGCCTAGGTTTATCTAAATCAGAGGATGGTGGGAGATGCGATTTGCACCGACATTTCTGATGTTAACTGCATGGTTCTTAACAAAATCATATACTGCGTAAAAAGTGGGGGTGAGGGCACAGGAGTTCTTGTTACTCGTCAAGTCCACAAAACATCAAAAGTCATTCATATCGTTTAAGTTATTATCATTGTTTGAGAAGAGGGGTGTAGACGTCCCATTCAACTATTTATCATTCATTTATTTACTCTTGAAAATGGAAAATGCAATACCGTAAAGGAATCGGTCATTTGTGTTGATTTTCAAGATATGGAATGACGCCATGTAGTCTAAATATGTAAACTATAACATTTTCAGGCCTATTGAGTTGTTTACACAGGTCTCCCCACGTGATTGGACAGGAGGAACCATTTCAAGCATACGGACCATAGTGTTGCATAGTGGACGTGCAGCCTGTGCAGTGAACTGTTCCCTGTCAAACATGTCCCGAGACGAGCACGCTAAGTTATCAACATTTGCCACAATTTAGATGACCGCGTTGTCTCAGCCCCTAAACTAAGGAACCAACCAACTATTCTATGCAATATGTAGATTTATGCATAAACCTTCTTTTTCATATAATACACATGGAGAGTAGGTAAATTCACTTACCTAATTATTGCAAAGAAGGCCTCAATTGTAGATCTTGCCATCTAGGCGTTATGGCGGTAGATAAATAATTAATAATGATTTAGACTAGACTTTTTAGTCGGTGCGAAGCTTTCGCACTTACCGTAGGGGCAATGGCACGTGAGCAGAAATATCATTAAAAAAGAAAAAGAGCAAGTTGGTATGGAAACGTATTTAATTGAAATCGAGCACAAAGCAAAGCATATTTGCTGCAAACCACGGTGGGTATTAAATAAAATAAGGCCATTTGACGGCCGGAGCGCAGTAGGTGGATGAAAGTGGAACTTACTGGGCTGAAACAGGACCTTCTATACTACCGGACCTGACACTGCAATCCAAGATGGCCGCCGTAGTTGGTGGTCGGACATCAAACGCCTGACGTGTGTTACAATCCAACACAACACAAAATAACATCATGACGTGATTTTGTCTGCTGTTAATTCATTTTATGGGCTTGGGACATCTTGGTCATCAGCCCCGTGCAGTTGTGTGTTGGTTGAATTCCTCCGATTACGTGATGAATGTAGTAGTGTGTGTAGCTGTGTAAGGGACAGGCATGGGGAGGTGCCCTAGGAGTTGAAGTAAGGTACCACCGGAGTTTCGTCAGGAAAGGAATAAAATAAAATAATGTTGAGGCCCACAGGAGAGATCTGCAGAATTCCTGTAGGAATTTCAATCCCTTTTTAGTAAGTTGCATATTATTCGGGGCATGTTTGCCATCTCTTGATGAATGCAGTACATTTGCATTTTTCTGTTGGCACAGGCTAGAGTAAAATGAGGCTTTTCGCCGATGTCTCAGTCTCACTCATGGCTGTGATTGTATGGAAGCTACTGAGGTATGGGTGGTGCTTAGTAATGACATTCAGGGCACAGTAAGTGCCTGTGGATGCTGTGAAAGGTTCTACTCATAGGGTTAGTACTGCTGTACTGACTCAGTGAGGAAAGCAATGACAAACTACCTCACTCCTCTTCTTGCCTAGTACGCCTCAATATAGCGCTGCCATGGGTTTTTGTGGGTATCTACCCACATAACCTAACGGCAGTGCCTTTTGAGGATCCAACCAGCTTTCGGGCTGACTACCTAACAGACATACATATTATTCTTAAAAATAAATGTGACCAACCAGATGGTGTAGTTCTTGGTTGTCACTTCAGGGGTCCAAGTTTGATTCCTGACTGTCAAGAAATCTCAATTCTAGTCTGAGGGTAAGAACGGGCTACACACAGCCTAGTGAGTTAAACCGAGAAATGTTGGGTTCGATTCTCCGCTTAGCCACCCAGCAAGTGGTTTACCATGGGTTCCCACACATACCTGAGATAAATGCCTAGGTAATTCCTATCATAAGATCACGACTGCCTCCTGTAAATCCGTCAACATGTAGGCTAGTCGTATTCATTCATTCCTATTCATGAGATTAAATGGAACTCTGTCAAACGGGGCGGCTTCGGTGGCGTAGTTGGTAGCATGCTGAGCTTCTATGCCCAAGATAGCGGGTTCAAACCCGGCTGAAGCCGTCGGATTTTTTAAGAGCGTTAAAATCCCTCAGTATGCCTTCCTTCGGAGGGGAAGTAAAGCCGGCGGTCCCATGTCATAGATTTATGGCATGTTAAAGAACCTTCCACTAATTACAGCTGTGTGAAGCTAAATTGGATAGGTTAAGAATGTAAACATCGCTCTTAGGTTTCTACGTTCGTTGCCAAGAGCCGACTGCGGTGGCGTCTAGTAGCTAAGTTCTGAACTAGGCCTAGTAGTCGTTGACGGTGGCGTTTGGCGGCAAAAGTAGGAACTATTTGAAAAATTCTAAGTTGCAGTCTGTACTTAAATTAAAAAACAGATACACACACTAATACAGTCATCACAATTAACACCGGTTATCAGACAGATTCTACACACACCCAAAGTACACGGGGCTACATGACCTCGTTGTCGCAGCCCCTAAACTTAAGAACCAACCAAACTCTGTCAAAGGCATGACGTGTGTCAGAATCCAACCCAACCCAACATAACATCATGACGTGATTTTGTCTGCTGTTAATTCATTTTATGGGCTTGGGACTTCTTGGTCATCAACCCCGTGAAGTTGGGTGTGGGTTGAATTCCCCTGATGGGAAATTAGAAAATAGGCACCAATGGCTTATCTTCATAATGTAACGTGTTTTTCGAGGGGTTTTTATGCAACTGGCATAAGTCAGTAGGAAGCCATTCTATATTTATTTACGCGGCAAATTGTTCAGCCAAGAGAATTTTTCATGTTAATTTATTATTATTATTAATTTATTATAATTATTATTAAGATATTTTCGGAGCATTTTATAAAAATTATAAGCATACAGATGGGTTTTCTATGTCTTAGAAAACGCTATCAAGCAAATTATTACGAACGACGATATCATAGAAAATTATCTGATTACGAAATTTTACGGAGTTTTTGTCAGTTAGGGTATTTGAGAGAGATGACTCACTGGGATTTCAAGTACACGCTGAATCTTGTCGAGGAGCATGACGCAATCTTGGGTCGCAAGGTCTAGAAAAGGCGAATTGTTGAAACGGAACCCTCCCGCCGAGTGTAATGACCCAGAGGAGGAGAAGATCGCGTGGTGGTTCAGCCAATCAGGGGAGACGACGTAAGCTAGTTGGGACTGAAGAGTGGGGAGCCAACGGGTGAATATATCGTTCGACGCGCGGTGAAACAAGGACTATCTGTGTAGAACTTGCGGTGTACGGTCGCAAGTGCGTGTCGCTCCGATGTTCAGTGGAGTTAGCGACGAACTTTTGTAAAACGTAACCAGTGCGGTTTTACGCGAGTTTGGGTCCGAGGTACGGACCATAGAATTATATAATCTACCAGGATATCATCAAATTTCGACGGAGATGACGACGTCCAGGAGACTGTGGGAAGCACACAGCATCATCAAGAACGAGGGAGATGCTTTGGCAATTTCCAATGGTAAGCGCACATGACGCAGAAATACGCAATCTCTCATTTTCTTTGTTTTATATTTCATATTTCAGTAACTTCATAGCTTGGAAATAAGAGTAAAATCAATTTATCAGACTCCGTTTTCACGTAATTTTCTATCGGTAATATTCAAATCACAACGCTCCAATTTAAATTTTAAACTTATTATTATTATTAATTTTGCTATACTTGTTTTATATAATAAATTCATTTCTTTTACAATGCAATCTTTGCTTTCAGTAGGTAGCATTAGATATAGACCAATTCCTTCTCCTGATACAATTGTTTGTTGGGTTAATGATCAAATCATACCACGATCTGAGTGAATAGAGTCTTGAATGTGTTCTGCCAGAGCTAGACGTTGTTAAATACAAATTTAGATTTCAACATTGCATTGAGGTCTTGGCGCCCATTAGAACAACATAGCTTAGGCAAAGGTAAACAGTTACATTTCTCTCCCAACAGTGTGGGCTAGTTGAAACCATTACATTTGTCGCCGACAACTTGGGGCTGAAAACCTAATAACATTTGTGGAAGGAGAAGGGTATATATTTCTGTGCCTGTATTTTGGGGGTTATTTGTCTTTATCAGTGTATATCATTATGGGGGATGAGAAAGAAAGACAGATGAGGTTACGTAGTGGTCATCAACTGGAGAATGATGATACGAGCAGTATGTCGAGTGATGGTAGTACCGGGGTAGCGGAGGTAAATCCCGATACTGAAACAGGGAGTGTAGGCGGCCAACCAGAATTAAAAACTTTACTTCTCGAGTTCATGTATCAGAACAAAGTTAGTAGTGATGCTTTAAATGCAAAATTAGAACAGAATAATGCAAAATTAGAACAAAACAGTAGGGAAAATAAAGAAAGTACAGATGCTTTAAATGCAAAATTAGAACAGAATAATGCAAAATTAGAACAAAACAGTAGGGAAAATAAAGAAAGTACAGAAGCTTTAAATGCAAAATTAGAACAGAATAATGCAAAATTAGAACAAAACAGTAGGGAAAATAGAGAGAGTAATGAAACTTTAAACGCCAGATTAGAACAAAACAGTAGGGAAAATAAAGAAAGTACAGATGCTTTAAATGCAAAATTAGAACAGAATAATGCAAAATTAGAACAAAACAGTAGGGAAAATAAAGAAAGTACAGAAGCTTTAAATGCAAAATTAGAACAGAATAATGCAAAATTAGAACAGAATAATGCAAAATTAGAACAAAACAGTAGGGAAAATAGAGAGAGTAATGAAACTTTAAACGCCAGATTAGAACAAAACAGTAAGGAAAATAGAGAGAGTACTGAAACTTTAAATGCTAAATTAGAACAAAACAGTAGGGAAATGAGTGACAAATTCGAACTGATTAGAGGTGAGATCAGGGGGGTGATGGAAGAAAAGGCTAAAGAGATTATTGCAGATGTAGACAGAAAATTAGGAAAAGTACAGGAGGAGTTGGAAATTAGAATCAGTACACAGGCTGAAAATTTAAAAGAACTAGTGCAACTGGAAACACAGCAGGTCAAAAAGCAATTGGGGGGAGAAATTGACAAAATTCAGGTAGCTACTACAGAGGTTAAGGAACAGCTGGGGGGTAGAATTGAGAAAGTCCACTCACAAGTAGTTGCAGAAGTAAATGATTTAAGAGAGAGTAATAGGGAAAGCATTAGCAAGATTGAGGAGAAACAAGCAAAGCTATATGATAAAGTAGAAGAATCAGAAGGAAACATTAAATTAACAGTAAACAGTATTGAGAGGAAGGCTGAGGAGAAAATCGCAGAATTAGAATTAAAATTAAAAGCTAGGATCAGGCAAGAAAATAGTCAGAATAGGCCAGTTTTTGTGAATAGCACACACAGGGAGGTAGAACTGGGTAAGTTCAGCAATCGACAGGGGTGCCCAATGGAGTTCATGAACACTATAGAAAATAAATTTGGGGAGAGGTTGGAAAATGGTAGTATTGAGTGGTGCCAGGTAGTTGAAATTTTAGAACAAGTGTTTGTGGGGGAAACGAGGAATTGGTTTGCTGTCTACAGAGACAAGTTTACTGATATCAATGATTTTAAAATGAAATTCTGTGAAAAGTTCTGGAATGAGGTTATTCAGTCGCAGCATCGTGAGGGAGTAGTGTGTGGTAAATATAACCCTAAAGGAAGCTCCACCATGACCGAATACTTTTTAGGGCAGGTATTAGTGTGTAAATATCTGGATGGCTTGAAGGAGGAAAGTGATGTGGTAAGGTTGCTACTTAGGCACTTTCCCTATAGGATCAAGGAGGCTGCTTGTATCCAGAATGTAAAGACTATATTACAAGTAGAAAATTTGTTAAGCACATTTGATGCACTAGGGAAAGGGGGTTATGAGGACAATTTCAATCGGAACCAGGGTAATAATAATAATAGACCTGATGAAGCCAGGCATCAGGAAGTTCAAGGGAACGGTGGCGAAGGGGCCAACGCTCAAAATAGAAATAATAATAATCAGCTATATCAGAACAGAGGAAATGGCTATGGTAATCAGTATCAAGGGAGGAACAATGATTACAGGGGAAATCAAGGGAGAAACAATGATTTCAGGGGAAATCAAGGGAGAAATTATAATGACAATAATTACAACCAGAATAGGGGTCAAGGAAGAGGACAGCCTAGTGGTAGTAATATACAGCCAAACAATGACAACACAGCCCAGAACAACCAGACTAGTTCAGTAGTTAGTAGTACTACGGCCAGCTGTAGCGGTTCTTTAAACGCGAACCAGGCTGCGAAGTAAGGTCAGAATCTCAGTCTGTAGCATGCCCTGTCCATACAATTATACAGGAACCCTATGACCTAAATGTAAGAAATGAATTATTACATGAACTAAATGATGAAGGTATTATTCAGGAAGTGGTTAGTAAGAGCCCCATAGTTAAATTTAACGTGTCCGAGGCGTACACAGATGTTTTAATTGATAGTGGTTGTATGAAGAGTTGCATAAGTAGTGCATTTTATGATAAAATGAAAGGAACTGGAGTAAATTTTGAGGAGATGCCAATTAAAAGCACTTTTGTTATCACAGCTGTTGGGAAGAGGTCTAAAGTAATTTCTAAGCAAGTTTTAGTAGACATTAAAATTAATAATCATGTAGAGAAGCAGATTTGTCTTGTAATTCCAAATTTAGTATTCAGTGTTATCTTGGGTTCAGAGTGGCTAAGTAGAGTGTCTGGTAACTTATGTTATGATGTAGGGAGTTTGAAATTTAAATGGGGAGATTCTGAAGTAGAAGTAGCGTTCAATGACCAAATTCAGAGAAGTAGTGTTGTAGGTGTGATTTGTACTTTAAATGAGATATCGCCAGCCGTAGAGCGGGGTTCTCCATGTTTTGTGGGCAGTGTGATTACGAACGGAAGTCTAGAGGACTCGTTACGTGAGGCTGCATTTCAGGGAAATATAGAGGATGAACAGTGTGTTCGGCTCTATGATGTGTTATGGTGTAATAGGAGAGTTTTTGAGGATCGCATTGGTATGACCAATTGCTATACACATTCATTGAACGTTATTGATAGGTCAGTATTCACAGGACATAGATATCCTGTACCTTTCGCTTATCAGAGTGCAGTTGAGGCACAAATTAATCAGATGCTTGAAGATGGGATTATTGAGCACGCGAACAGTCCATATGTTAATTCTTTGATCACGGTACCCAAGACCGACGGCACTGTTCGTATTTGTTTAGACGCTCGTTTGGTTAACAGTAGAATTAGTTCAGATCAGCTGAAATCTATGTCAATAGAGGAATTAATGCAAACATTTGAGGGGAAGAAGTATTTCACTTGTGTAGATTTGAGTTCCAGTTTTTGGCAAGTGCCACTTATGTACGAAGATAGACCATTTACAGCTTTTAGTCATAAATATAATCTTTATCAATTTTGTAGAACACCTTATGGGTTAAAGAGTAGTTCAGCTGCTTTAATTAGGGCTTTAAACATCGCATTAGGGGATGACACAGGAGAGTTTGTAACCATTTACATAGATGATATGGTAATTAGTTCACACAGTTTTGAGGAGCATCTACATCATTTAAATATAGTTTTTCAGAAGTTAGATCAGGCAGGGTTCACTTTGAAGCTGTCTAAGTCGTCATTCTGTCAGTCAGAAGTGACATTTTTAGGTCATAGAGTGTCGAGTAGAGGTGTAACACCAGAAGAAAGTAGGGTTAATAAGATACTTAACGCAGAGGTGCCACAGAATGTTAAACAGTTAAAAACTTACCTGGGAATTTGCAACTTTTTCAGGAGGTTCGTTCTTAAATACTCAGGGTTGGTAGAACCATTCAGGGAATTGCTTAAAAGTGGGACTCGGTGGAGATGGGAGTCCAAGCATGATCAGGCTTTTAGAGCGCTGAAGGAAGGTTTTGAGAAAGCTGTAGTGCTGAAATATCCGTTAAAAGATAAGGAATATGTGGTTATGACAGATGCTTCACATATAGGCATTGCTGGAGTATTATGTCAGAAAGATGATGAGGGTAATCTGTGCATTGTATCTTTAGCCTCGCGAGGACTGACTGCAGCAGAGAAAAGATACACGATTACTGAGTTAGAGCTTTTAGGTATTGTTTTCAGTTTAGGGAAATTTAGAATGTATTTAGTAGGGGGGAAATTTGAGATCCACACAGATCACCATGCATTACTGTATATGAGGACTTGTAAACTCAGTTCTAACAGAGTTAGTAGGTGGATTCTTGCTCTGCAGGAATACGAATTCACAGTAAAATATATTAAAGGTAAAGATAACATTCTTGCAGACATGCTATCGAGGGACACTAATTTATGTAGGGATTATCCTGTGGTTAAAGCAGAGGACGGTATTTTAATATGTGCATGTGTGGACAGTAGCAACAGGGCATCGTTACAGACACTGAGAAATATGCTAGTGGAGCAACGTGATGACGTTAAGTTAAAGGAGCCACTGGCTAGGTTGGAAATAGGTGAAGAAGAGTATGTGAAAGTAGGACGGTTCACGTACAAGATGCAGGATGGGCTTCTTGCAAGGAAATGTAGGAATAATCGGTGGGCAATATGTGTTCCTGCCACTTTGCGGGAGGAGCTAATTTGGTTCATTCATAGGGAATTAGGACACTTTGGTGCTGCCAAGGTCTTCTATGAAATTGGTCGTGACTTCATTTGGAGTAAAATGGGAAGGGACGTTAGGAGGATTTTAGCTAAGTGTGACACCTGTCAAAGGAGTAAATATCCAGTTAAATATTTAGTGGGGGAGAGATCTGCAGTTCTCACCAGTAGTCCCGGCGAACTACTGTGTGTGGATTTATTTGGCCCGATCGTTAAAGGACAGTACGGCTACGAGTACATTTTTATAGTTATTGACGCTTTTAGTAAGTATGTCAAGCTATATCCGCTAAGGAAAGCCACGGGACTAGCGTGTAGCCGTCTGATCATTAATAAGTATGTACCTGAGTTTGGCATTCCTCTCAGGATACTATCTGACAGTGGACCACAGTTTACTGCAAAGAAATGGAGAACCAGTATGCAGGAAGCTGGTATAACACACGTTCATTCCTCTGTAAGGTACCCTCAGGGTAATTCTGCAGAGCGTCCATTAAGGGAAGTGGCTCGTCTTTTTCGGACTCTAGTGCATGACAAGCATGCGGCCTGGGTTGGACATCTTCCCAAGGTCGAGACTTGGCTGAATTCTGTCCAGCATGAGAGCACGAAATTGACGCCATACGAAGTTCACTTCGGAAAAAGACCACAAAATGAACTAGCGAGGGTGTTGGGATTAAATGAGGGTAAGCAACCGGGGATGGATTACATTGTCCAGTTGGCGAAACAGAATTTATCTAAGTCAGCACAAAAGAGAATTCGCCAACAAAAAGAAACTAAATTTGACCTATTCGAGCCGGGAGACAGAGTCTTACTTAGAGTGCCGAAACAGTCAAATAAGCTAGAGAAAGTCATGTCCAAGTTCTTTTATCTCTACGAGGGCCCATTTATAGTTTCCAAACGTATTGGCAAAACAGCATATGTGCTGGAGAATAGTGAGGGAAACAGATTATACGGGACGTATAATATACATAGTCTACGAAAATATGTGTCATAAAGTGAGTGTGTTTAGCTGGCGAGCCAGCCTATCAAATGAGTAAGTGTAGTATCTGGTGCGTGGAGGATCTGGTCTTAAGGCAGGCGTATCGGAAGTCACACAGGGGGGTAGTATGTAAGTAAATGAGAGTTTTTAAGGTACAGGGAAATATGACGGGATTGTCGGATGCTGTTGAGCACTAAATTGTCTCGATGCACCAAGGCCATTTTGGCAGCGCTGATGGGTTCCCATTTATCTCCAAGAGATGGGGGAGCGCTTGAATAGGGCTTGTTAGCTTAAGGCGTCCACGAGATAAAAGATGGGCCATCAGAATGCGAGACAGTCCTTCATGAAACTCATACATATCAGCACACGTGATTTCTGTTTACGGCCTCGCCATGTAAGATTTGTAAGTGTGTAATTTAAGGTAATTTGTACAATGGTATTATTTGTGTGAGGAGAAATGGTCTGTGTTGAGAACTAGTATTAAGTAGAATATGGTTAACGGGAACTTAACAAGACAGGGCGATTACGGCACAGAAATATTTGGTGTTATATGTAATGCGCATTTACTGTTTTTTTTTTCAGAAGTCAATATTAATTTAATCTACTTTAAAGAGAGATTAAGTATTATGGTCACGAGGCGCTGCCACAATAGTGTGATCGTGTGCTCAGTGATAAGTGGAATTAAATGTCACCATAAGGAGGGGACCTCCAGTGAAATTAGGAAGTTCTATGGTGATATAAATATATCAGAACACCTTCAATGCGTGTGATATGACATCATAAATACATAGTGCTCACACATTAATTATGTCTATTTCTCCAACATAGAGAAATTTGAGAGGCGGAAATATCCGTGGAACACTATTCCCTATGTAAAACATTGGACTGGTTGCAAAGTGCAATCCATAGTGACAACAAACTTTGACGCAAAGTGCGTGAAGAAAAAATATGAGTGTATATATCTGTAATTTAGGGTGATTTCATTTATGTAATATGTATTTTGGATGGGGTTTATTAACGTGTCTGGGATAATCGGATAATGGACCGTCGTCACGGTAAATCATCCGATGATCCGAGGCGAATATGTAACGTGTTTTTCGAGGGGTTTTTATGCAACTGGCATAAGTCAGTAGGAAGCCATTCTATATTTATTTACGCGGCAAATTGTTCAGCCAAGAGAATTTTTCATGTTAATTTATTATTATTATTAATTTATTATAATTATTATTAAGATATTTTCGGAGCATTTTATAAAAATTATAAGCATACAGATGGGTTTTCTATGTCTTAGAAAACGCTATCAAGCAAATTATTACGAACGACGATATCATAGAAAATTATCTGATTACGGAATTTTACGGAGTTTTTGTCAGTTAGGGTATTTGAGAGAGATGACTCACTGGGATTTCAAGTACACGCTGAATCTTGTCGAGGAGCATGACGCAATCTTGGGTCGCAAGGTCTAGAAAAGGCGAATTGTTGAAACGGAACCCTCCCGCCGAGTGTAATGACCCAGAGGAGGAGAAGATCGCGTGGTGGTTCAGCCAATCAGGGGAGACGACGTAAGCTAGTTGGGACTGAAGAGTGGGGAGCCAACGGGTGAATATATCGTTCGACGCGCGGTGAAACAAGGACTATCTGTGTAGAACTTGCGGTGTACGGTCGCAAGTGCGTGTCGCTCCGATGTTCAGTGGAGTTAGCGACGAACTTTTGTAAAACGTAACCAGTGCGGTTTTACGCGAGTTTGGGTCCGAGGTACGGACCATAGAATTATATAATCTACCAGGATATCATCAAATTTCGACGGAGATGACGACGTCCAGGAGACTGTGGGAAGCACACAGCATCATCAAGAACGAGGGAGATGCTTTGGCAATTTCCAATGGTAAGCGCACATGACGCAGAAATACGCAATCTCTCATTTTCTTTGTTTTATATTTCATATTTCAGTAACTTCATAGCTTGGAAATAAGAGTAAAATCAATTTATCAGACTCCGTTTTCACGTAATTTTCTATCGGTAATATTCAAATCACAACGCTCCAATTTAAATTTTAAACTTATTATTATTATTAATTTTGCTATACTTGTTTTATATAATAAATTCATTTCTTTTACAATGCAATCTTTGCTTTCAGTAGGTAGCATTAGATATAGACCAATTCCTTCTCCTGATACAATTGTTTGTTGGGTTAATGATCAAATCATACCACGATCTGAGTGAATAGAGTCTTGAATGTGTTCTGCCAGAGCTAGACGTTGTTAAATACAAATTTAGATTTCAACATTGCATTGAGGTCTTGGCGCCCATTAGAACAACATAGCTTAGGCAAAGGTAAACAGTTACATTTCTCTCCCAACAGTGTGGGCTAGTTGAAACCATTACAATAATAATTGGATTTGGATCCAGTCACACAACAGTTTCAAGGCATATCATCACAATTTTAGCATAACCTATGTATGAGTAAGTTAAGCCTACTGGTAGTTTATTAAAGCGGGATCCACACCAAGTACGTGATAAGATTGATATCCTTGGACAAGCAGGCGTATAATTGGATGAGAGAACACTGCAGACAATTTAAAAAGTAGGTTATGTTCCTACGTACGGTAATCAATTTTCAGATCTTCTTAAACCTTGAATTGGAATACGTTAATTATTGCTATGCTTGCTCATAATGAACTGCCATTACTAATAATTTATAAACTCTAAACAGAATAATAAATAGACCAAACTTACCCACTGATTGGCAATAGTATTGATGGTATCACAAGCGTAACAGAAGTCACCGGTATCTCGTATTTAAGAAGCACTATTGCAGACATTTACTTACACGAACGTGTAATATCATTAGTCATTAAGCAATAATCAATAAGCACAGATAATCAAGGGAGACGATTGCTAACCGAAATTCACATCACTGTCACATCGTAAACAAAACGACTCAACTAATAAACAAAGCATGTAACCACCAACAGCGACAGCCATCTTTCATCAGTCCCGCCGCCAGTGTCAGGTCCGGTATTATAGAAGGTCCTGGCTAAAATGCCCATGTCCAAGTCCTTAACTCGTAAAACCACGTCACTGTAGCCAGTGAACCAAGAATTTGGCACACACGTTATTCGGAATTAAAAAATGAGTACAGAAATTTAGGATGTAATGAAACACCAAGCAATAAAATGAAACAACATTTTGGCAGGCAAAAATATCTGTTGAGGTGGAATTCGAACCGCCTAAAATTGATGACATCATTAGTCAAGCATGGTATCCCCTACACCACGATTACACGATATAAAAGATATCACAAGACGAGACTAGGTTCCCAAGAAATATGCATCAATAATTTAGACTTACCTGAATTAATTTATCTATATAGTGCTGGCCTCGAATTATAGGTTTCTTCGTCTTCACCCAAGGGGCAGCTACAATAGTCTCACTGTTTCTATGGTTGAATAAGACGCTTTTTGGCGAGTTATCACGATTTGTATTTAAGTTCAGTAATTATAAATTAATACTATTAGCAAAAAATCAAACAGATTCTGAAGTAGGAGAGAAGAAAGTACCCGGTCACTGAAGTGCTGTCCCAGCACATGCAGAGTATTTGTCTACACAATCGGAATGAGAATAGTTGCCTGAAATAATCGAACCAACACCATAGAGATACAATTCAATTAAGACCTCTCGTGGAATTGTCTAAAATCTCGGGTAAAACATCACACCGAATTAGTTGATTAAAATATGCAAAGAAGTCGTCGTGTGGATATTAGAACATAATTATGGAGAATACTACACACAAGGGACACGATAATATGTTACCATTTAACCTATTAAACATTCGCTGTTACCGTTTGGAATAGTTGTACGCTGGAAATAGATGATTTAGTAAAGTACTATAGGTTGGAAAGCACCATCTCCCTCTTACGGAATTATCGCGGCACACCATCTCGCAATAAAAGAACATAATTGGCAAGGTACTCACAGCACTTTATTGCACACATCATAATAAAAATAACTTGCAAGCTGTAAAGACACCTTTCACACCGAAGATGCAAGATGCATGCATCCTGGATGCAAGATGCATGCATCTTAAACACCAGACTATGTAATTGAACGAGAGGTTTCACACCGAAGATGCAAGTGCGTCTAGCATCCTGGATGCAAGACGCACTTGCATCTTGAGAACCAGCCGGCTGGAGATTTCAGCGTGCATCTATGTTGTGCAGTCTTGCATACTCGCCCCTCCCGTGGAAATCTGACTCACCCGACTCTCGGCATCACTGAATGTGATTCACACCGTTGAACATGTGATTGACTCGCGCCACTTCTTTTGAGTGTCATTAATTTCAGACATCAATTAGACGTTGTGTTCCACGTACGAAACTTCCATCCACCCTTCAACTATGTTATCCGCCACGGAGAACTTCAACGTGACCTTTGTTAAAGCAGTTGAAGACTATCCTGCAATATACGATACTACAAGTAAGGAGTACTCAAATAGTGACCAAGGGAAATCATGGAAGGCCCTGGCACAAAAATTCGAATCAACAGATTCACCAACACCAGTACAATGAAAAGGTATGTGCTAAAATATATACGCTAGTTTCAATATCGGTGACTAGACACCTACTGCTAGTTGGCGTCTTTCCGTGACGAATTAATGGTATTATTTTTTAGAAAAACCAAATACTCGGCTTGTTAATAACAAAAAGTAAGCTACAGAATGTAGTGCCCTTATATAAATGAGTATTATCATAGCTCATCATACGAATTATCTTTTCAATCGATTTTATCGATTTTTTAAATTTTTACTAAGAAATATTCCCAAGTAATGTTTTCAGTTTTGAGCTATATTTACACGTTTCGAAAATGAGTTATACTATTCATGGGGAAAATATAGTTACCGTATTTACCCCAACCAGGTAGTGGATTTTAGAAACAGATCTACCACTTTCGGAAACGCAATTAGCCCTGGGGTTCACTCAGCCTACACGAGAAATGAGTACCAGGGTAATTCCTGGGAGCAAAGACGGCCGGGCGTGGAGCTGACAACTCCATCCCATTTAGTACCGATGTCACAAAGTGTGGAAGCCTCTACCTTCCACTACTCCCGGCCTCTATGGCCTGTATGGAGTTGGCTTTGCTTTACTTACCTCAGAAATATCAGTAGTCTTTCGCAGATACACACAACCGATAATTTGTATCCCTACGACTCAGTGACGGTTCCATGAGATCCAACAACTTATAAAAAGTCGAAATCTTCATTTTATAATACGCCTGAAACTTTACCGGATGGTTCAGTAATTGCTGAGACACAATAGCAGGGCTATGCTCTCCAGCATTATCCCAGTATGGGTGCTGCCATAAACGATTCATTCTTTGTCTTAGTCTCCTTCTGACTGCACAAGCCAGAACTGTAATTTCGTCGTCTGAAGAATCAGATAATTGATTATTCATTTCTCAAACTCGCGTACTAAACTCAACAGAGATAATGGATATTAAAAGAAGGTGCAAGTGGCACATGCATCTTGGGTGTGAAAGCGCTTTCATCAAGATGCAAGATGCATGCATCCTGCACCCTGCATCTTGCGTCTTGCATCTTCGGTGTGAAAGGGGCCTAAGAATCACAAAAATATGAATAATGACGGAACACAATGAGTTCACTGTTTGGCATAGGGGGAACGTCTTCCTTAACCAATAAAAAAGTTCACTGTATTATTTGGCGTGTATACAAGGCAGTGTAGAACATCTGCCAGACTGGTAAAGATTTACGGAGGCACATATTGCTGAGCGTTCAAGATAACGTCAATGGTTTGGTCTAGCCGTGGATACTCATTGCGTTTTCCCTAATGAAGTGTACTAAGATATTATTATATTGCCACTAACTAGCAAATCATTGCGGTGTATATTCTTGAGTCACTTTTATTATGCTTTAGTCTTAGGTACCGGTACTTCAACATCCGAAGTAAATGACACAATGCCATCGGTTGACTGGACAATCATCACACAAACGAACCAGTCCATATTAAGCGTATTATCACATATTTACATACGATTCCAGTACATTAACGCGAACTGGACTTTACAGACATACAGAAGAAACTAAAAATTACAGATGAGTGACAGTTAATCGCAATTTTCATCAAACGAAGGTAATCAAAGCTAAATAGTGTACCGCAGCAACGAATGTAAACAAACAATATGCCGAGGCTTCAGCATACGCCATTTTCACACTTTCGAGATCTGCATTAAGGTCTGAGTATTGTAGTTGGTATTGACTGGAATAAGGAGATAGCCAGCCATTCCATGACTGCAGTGCTGGGTACCGCCTGGTGGATGAAAGTGGAACTTCGCTAATTTCATTACTTCGGTCGGTTTGATTAATACTTGGAGTCATGAACTGTTGAATTCATAGTTTTGCGGAATGCCCTGTGTCCTGACGCTTCTAATTTATGTCATTCAGTTATGTTGTTTCCTTAATATGAGTGTCGAACAGTCTACAATCTTAAGTGAAATACTGTAGGAATAGATAGGAGATACTTCGAGACTCAACGAAATTGGTTGACTCTTCTTCATGATGTCGACTCAGACTTTAAACAGCAAATGTTTTGGCATTGGCATAGCTTTTTACAACAGATCCGTGAGTGGGAGCACTCTTGCTTACGCACGAGCCAGCTGTGAGCAAGATTGCTGCTGTATTCCCATCCACATCTCCTCTTTCTCGCTGTGGAGAGAACTGGCTGACAGAGTAAAAGAGTTTGTAGTTTTACGTGACCGTTAATCTCATGATCATGAGTCACCAGAGTGGAAGAAGAGTTTTCCTTGCACGCCAATTTTGAGCAAGAGCGATAACGGACTTTTTAAATCACAATTTTAGAATAATAATACCGTGTGGTGTCTGGAGAAGCCTGGTACAAGTATTTCAAATTTTCGCCCGTAGGTACCCGAGCGTCGTGATGAAATGAATGGTGAAGACGTCACAAACACCCAGTCCCCATCCGAAGTTTAAATCCCACGATCCGGCCGGTAAATGAGCCCAAGGGCTAGGAATATGGATTACATACGAGTACATGCGTACATTCTCATTTTAAGTTGTTGTTTTTGCCTATGAAAAGAAGATATAAGTTAAATATAAAACGCCAGAAATAATGAATGGAAAAGTGTTACTGTGGAGCATCTGGATGCCATGTGCTAGAGCTGTCGGACGTCTATTTGCAGCGGAAGTGCTGTTGTTTAAATAGTTTACTCTTAACAGTGCTGAAAGAGAGAAGGCATCCGTTTGCTCGCATTTTGTCTGAGAGAGGTGATGCACTTACAGTACATGACCTAACGTAAAATCGAACGAGGATAGTTATGGTGTTATTGCATTTTCTGTAGGCCTATTGGTTATTTCATAAACAACCTTGAAACTCGAGTGTACATGATATTTTGGTAGACAGTAGTTTTGATATCAACCGAGCGATTTTCAGCAAATATGAGATGACAACCATGTTGCTGATGGCGGGATTCGATACACAGACCTCGGGCACAGTAAGAGTTTTCCGCTCAAGCTGTAGCAATGCGTATGGGTAACCGTCTGGTTTTGAAAGCGTACCTGTCGATACTCATCTACTAAGGGACCCTTTATGCTAGGCCATTTTAAGTAACTTGCGTGCACACTGTTTTTTGTGTGTGGATGTGGGAGAGTTAAACTGACGAAAATAGACTTGTAACATCTGTATATCGGATTTCAGTTGCACATGTGCAAAGCTGCTCTGCGCCCTTGAAAACATAGTTGACGGAGAAGAGCATTGCTCTCATGGCGATGTGATGCACGCGCGGCGAGATTCCCGGAAGAAGCAGGTGGACGTGCGAGCCCATGACCTCAGTTACGTCATGGCACTGACCTACTGAGGATTAGGCCACACACATATATAGCCTACTGCGCGCGGCAACCTCATTGCTGCAGCACAGATCTACTACTTGTCTTAAACACTCCCCGTTTGGCCGTGCGTGAACATCACACAGGTGACGAGGAACCTGAAGTTTAGTACATACAGTATTTGGTAATAAATACAGTGTAAGGCAATAGTGTGATAACCTGTATAATTGTGATGACTGTAGTAATTTGTGTACCTAAATTGGGGTAGGTTCCCTTCGGACTTGAAATAAGGAAACATCCCTGCTTCTTCCTGGCGTGAACGTGGAAAATTTGGGGAAATCCACACTCTGGATGGCCGTTGTCCGTGCCTTGTTCTAACATCGGATCTCTGAACTGCAGTCGTGGACTAAGGCTTGACGCGGTGGGACGACAAGGAACAATAAGATAGTGTTATGTAGGTCCATGTGATGAAAAGGAAGGACTGTGATTCCCCCCCAGCCCCTTGGCGACGAGCTCCCTCCTGTGCTCTCCATAAGAAGGGCCATCGAGTTGTATTCTTTTGTTGATACACCGAGAGAAATGCAGCGTCATTCTTCTCCAAGAGGACTTCTTTTCATCATAATTAAACGGGGAAGGAATGTCTTGAGGGGAAGTTTCCCTTATCCCCACTTTTATTAATGTTACTATATACTCAGTAGCTCTTTTCTACTACAATCTTGTGTCTGTGCTCTTCTCCACTGTAATGTACACGATGCCATGCGATTTTGGAGACAAAACGAGTGGATTTCATGTTCGACTGAAGATGAGTAGCGCTCTGCTAGATACAGTAAATAGTAATACATTGCGCAGAATCATCCAAGTTCATCTTTCACGTTGTTTTTGATTTCAACTTTTACAATTTTTTTGGTTAAGCCAATAAAATCGCTTTTCAGTCGGTCAACACGAGTGTACCCAATTAGGCCTAGATTGTAACAATTAATTCAATCATCTAATGCCCGAAATTAATACCTGAATTAAAACTCACCAATTTTTCTCTGTTTATGCAGTGTCTTGTGTGGGGTTACGCCTAGGAACACCAAGCTGGTTCATCAGCGGGCTCTTGGTGTCCCCGTCCGGACCCCCCACAGGAGTAGCGAACTGCGCGCTACCTCCCTTTTTATGAAGCACACCTGCGCCTCTGCGAGAGCTAACCTTAACCTCCGTATGAAGGCTTCCAAAAAGATGGTAGCCTATATTGGCTTTCACGACCAGTGAATTAAAACTCGCACAAGACACGGCATAAACCTAGAAAAAAAATTAAAGCCGGCGGTCCCATGTCATAGATTTATGGCATGTTATAGAACCTTCCACTAATTGCACCTGTGTGAGGCTAAATTGGATAGGTTAAGAATGTAAACAACGCTCTTAGGTTTCTACGTTCGTTGCCAAAAAACCGACTGCGGCAAGGATCATGTAAGTATAAGAGATTCGTCACTTTTGGTTATATAATTTCCGAGAGAGAGCAACGCCTGAGGCTATGTTCCGCTATACCAAGTCTGGCAACATAAAAAGTAAAAAGCCATATGAATGTAGCCTTTATTACACGTAATTGAACAGTATGTTCTGCGATGAGTTATTGATTATTGATGAAAATAACACAAACTAACTGCGCCTTTCGCTAGGCGTAGAAATGTACGTCCAGATAGGAAAATAGTACTCTTTGATACATATCAATGTTGGCAATAGATTTGTCACGAAGGACACAGTTATGCCGTTCTAGAGCTTAATTCACCTTTAGGCTAATTAAAAATGATCTCATACTCTACAGAATTGTTGGGATATTCGATGAATATAAAGAAAACTGTCCAAATGCACATTCTATTGCCATAACCTCACTTTTTGCCTAGGATGCCGGCTGCCACCCACCCCTCCCTGTAGCCCTAAACCACAAATTTTATTGCAATGCAAAGGAGAATGGGTAAGAAAACAAACACGAGATGAAATGCACACATTTATTCTCTATATATTTTATTCAAGAGTAGTCCATATTGCCCACTAGTTTTACACATGGTCAACACCAGGAAGATGAAAACTGCCGTATTGTTCTTACTATCATTATAATTCTTACATCCCGGTGCTTGGCAACTTTTTCCTCCCTTGCAGTGGCATGATTGACTCTCAATTCAATTCAAATAAATAATCAAAATACCGAACAAATCAAAACAACCAACAACACCACGAGGAAAATCAATCAAAACAGATTACTCCCGCTTCCGCCAGTCGGTTTGGTGTGAGCGTTGGGTGAGTGCCAACTACGGAAACATAGTACTGAAATTATTTCTTCATTGGGCTGGCTGCGTGGCTCAGGGGTAACGTTCTCGCTTGCTGGGTCCAAGGTTGCAGGTTCGTATCCTGGCGCTGTCAGCTGGCATTTGAGGGTGCTCAAATGTGAGGGAGCCGTGTCCGTAGATTTACTGGCACGTTAGAGATCCCCTTCGGGACAAAATTCCGGCACCCCGGCGTCTCTACAAGCCAGTGTAGTTAAAAGGGACGTAAAACCAATAACATTATTATTATTATTAATTCTTCATTGGTTGGCAGAACATCTATAGCGGAGCTTTATCTATACCCACGCGCTCCCTATGATCTGTCATCCCCCTGGATAGCGGTGGCGTCTAGTAGCTAAGTTCTGAACTTGCCTAGTAGTTATTGACGGTGGCGCTTGGCGGCAAAAGTAGGAACTATTTGAAAAATTCTAAGTTGCAGTACTTAAATTTAAAAAAAAAAACCAGATAACACACACTATTACAGTCATCACAATTAACACCGGTTATCAGACAGATTATACACACACACCCAAAGTACACGGGGCTACATGACCGCGTTGTCGCAGCCCCTAAACTTAAGAACCAACCAACCAAACCTAGAAAAATTGCTAAGTTTTAATTCACTGGCCGTGAAAGCTATAACACCTGAATTATTTATAAAACACTTCTCACATAAATGAGGGGGGGGGGGGCTGTGTGAGAAGTGTTTTATCAACAATCATGTATTTAATCCTCAGCTGAGTTTTAATTACCTGGCCAATATACTAATTCCTATTTTTATTTCAGGCGATTCAATTAATTTTTACTCCCCGCCCATTATAATTGGGTAAACTCGTGTTGACCGACTGAAAAGAGATTATATGAATAGATTGCTTAGGCAACACTGAAAAATGACTTATGACATTTCAATTTTTTGAACACAGGGCTGCAATTTGTCTGAAATTGACATTCATTTTTTCATAGCGTATTAAAATGTTACAACTACTTGGCATGTGCAGTCTAACATTAAGTTCGTTATAAAATGCATGTATTTATTTATTTATTTATTTATTTATTTATTTATTTATTTATTTATTTATTTAGCGTATGGATTTTAGTGCCGGGAGTGTCCGAGGACATGTTTGGCTCGCCAGAGTTTGTAGCTGCTTCAATGCGGACACCCATGGGGTGAGCTACAAGTTCCGTTCAATTTAAGTAGTTCCAACTCTCGCTACCAGATGTGACTGACATCTAGTGGTGGACGTTGGAACTTTGATAGAGGGTTTCAACGAAATCTAACCTGCAAATTTAGCTTCACACAAGTTTAATTAGTGGAAGGTTCTTTTGCATGCAATAAATTGGAAGAGAAGTGTTTTATTAAATGTATAAATAATAATTATGGGGTTTGAAGCCATTTTTCAGTGTTGCCTTAGTAAACAAAAGGTTGGTGCTTTTCAGTCGGTCAATACGAATGTACCCAAAAGAGTTGGGTTATACCCTAATCTGAAAAAAATACATGAGATTAATGAAATTAATAAATTATTTATTATTATTTATTATTTATTAATCTCATGTATTTTTTTCGGGATTAGAGTATAACCCAACTCTTTTGGGTACATTTGTGTTGACCGACTTATAGATTACTTACGCAACACTGAAAAATGGCTTCTAACATTTTAATATACGGTATATATTTCTGATATGTATTTTTGTTATTGTTAATTCATTTTAGGGTCTTGGGACATTTTTGGTCATCAGTCCAGGGTGTGTTGAACTTGATGACTTCTGTGATGACTGTAGTTGTGTATTTAACTGTATTAGGGACAGGGATGACGTAGGTGCCCTGGGACGTGAAGTAAGTACTATCCCTTTATTTGCCTGGAGGGAGTGTGGATAAACCCGGGGAAAGAACCTCACTTAGGATTTCCGCTAGCAGGATCGGGATTCGAACTTGCTATCTCCGGACTTGCTGTTGCTGCCCTCGCGGTCATGGCGCGCGATTTAATGAGCACGTCTACTCCGCGGGACAGTTCGATATTTAGTTTAGTACAGCACCCATTACACTATCAGTTCAACACAGCAAAGGTAACTCAAAAGACGGTTAGAAATATTTGAGCTCATTTTAAGTACTGTACGCTGTTATGAGACAATCGATATGGTAACTTTCCAATTAGCCTACTTGAATATGTGAAAAATATCCTGATATAAATTACATGTGATTAAGATAATATGATTAGCATAAGTATGAAAAGACAAGAATATGACCACGTTGGCCCTATTCCTTATTGACGAAGTTGAATATATTCTGAAAATCGATACCTTAAGTCAGGGATTCGCAACCTGTGGGGGTGCGCGGCAGGCCATCTTTCTACCCGATCCACACTCAAATGGGACATCACCTGAACTCATTGAAGACCCACATAAGGCAATACTTCCCACCTACAGACAAATGATTGGACTGGATATGTGACCCCTTTAGTTTTGATGCTACAGGAACTTCTAGCAATCTCACTACTTCCCAGCAGGAACAACTAATCGAACTGTCGTGTGATCCAACATTAAAAATAAATATTTGAAAGTTGCAATGTTAAATTTTTGGATCAGTGTTGGAAGGAATACAAAGAACTTTCAATTATTGCTGTAAAAGTTATTGGATTTTCTACTACATACTTATGCGAAAGGGGGTTTTCGAGTTTAACTTATCTAAAAGTAAGTATAGAAACAAGCTTAATGTTGAGAACGATTTAAGGTTGTATTTAACAAAGCTAGAGCCGAACATTGATCAACTGTGTAAAAAGAAGCAAGCTCAACTTTCTCATTAACTTTTTGTAAAGTTATCCTACTTTCCTTATATTTTGTTTTATTAAAATATATTTCCTTATAAAATTACAAAGGTTAAACCATACTAACTAAAAATCTTCTACAGTTTTTAATAACCATTATTACTACCTATGAAAGGTTAGTAGGGGGGACGCGGAATGTTTTTTTTAAGAGGTACGATGGTTGAAAAAGGTTGAGAACCCCTGCCTTAAGTCAATAATAGGGGCAGATGACCTCGTAGTTCCGCCCCTTAAAACGACAATAACTAAGTCGTACCTTTAATATTATAGTACCGGTTTCGGCCACATTGTGACCTTCCTCAGCGGTATAATCTCTACTTAGTTTAAAACAATGTCCCCGATTCTTGGATGTCACGGGTAATCTCGAGAACCACAGGATGGATTTTGATGCGGTTTTCACCATTCTGTAAAGGATATGTCGAGGGAGGTTTCTGTAGAAAATAATTTATTTATGATCAAAGGAAGCCAAGCAGTAACGATTTCGGTGAAAAAGTCGAAAACATAGAACCTGGTGTCCGTGCGCTTTTTTAAGCTTACGCTGGGCAAACCGTTAAACATATCTATTAGCCCGGTCAAGTTAGACATGCAAGGTTACAAAAATTCTCATAGAGCTGAAAATTTGTACTAATGGTCGAAACACCATTATAAATGAAATGTGAAAAGTCCCCATAGATTCGACAACGGCAAAAAAAAAAAAAAAATCTAGGTCAAAGTTCGCAAATACGTTTTTTTTGCTATTTCAGCCAAACGGTAAGTTTTATATAAAAAAAAAAGATCAGACTAAAATTGTAGATCATGCCATTATCTATAAAAATGTCTCAACACTTTTTCTCCTAAGAGTCGCCGTTTTTGAGATATAACGATTCAAAAAGTTGTATTCTTCATAATATGCACACGTTTCCACCCCACCTGTGAGGTAGTGTACTTCGCGCGTTTTTTTTAACGTAGTTTCCCCGGTAGGCCTATTCTACTATCTATTGTGATCCTGTTTAATTCAATGAAATGAAAATCCACAGCCTGCTTCCAGTCTCCGACCGGGTCAGGAATGGAATGAATGAAGCCCCCATCTTGCGGCGAGGATATGAACTGTGCCGGCTGCCGAGGCCTGACGCACTCCTCTGGGGCAATGATTAAATGAATGACAAATGAAATGATAGTGGAGAGTGTTGCTGGAATGAAATTTTGACAGGGAAAACCGGAGTGCCCGGAGAAAAACCTGTCTGCCTCCGTTTTGTCCAGCACAGATCTCACATGGAGTGACCGGGATTTGAATCACGGACCCAGCGGTGAGAGGCCGGCGTGCTGCCGCCTAAGACCCGGAGGCTTCTGTTTAATTCAATAATATTTAATAATAAAAAATGGTACTACTGTATTGAAAATGATGAAAGCGGTGTGAATTTTAAGAAATTGGGGGAAATTATTCGGAATCATCTAATATTTCTGCTTCCACATGATGTTGTTCTTCTTTTCTTCTTGTTCCTCTTCTTCTTCTTCCTGCTGGGTGCAGGTAAATTGTCCTAACAGCGATGAATCACATGTCTCCTCGCTGATATCGTATGAACACTCTTCTGATGGCAAATTAACATTGGAGCATGACTGGCCTTGACAACTGGCACATGCTAATGAACAAAAGAATCCAACGTTTTTGCAGCCGCATTTAGCATTACATCCCTGAAAATTGGATCATCATAACACTCACCGGTTATTCGATATTTAAGAAATTATACGATTTGAGTATTCATTTCTTTGATTTACTGTTTCTAAAATCCATGAAAAATGATAAAGGAAAGACCTCAAATGTTAAAAAAGACAAGAAACAGGCGTCACATCGGTTTAAATATGAAGTGGACCGAAATTATGGAGCGTATTTTCCTACAGCAACAGTATCTGCAAATCGCACACTTCGTACATTTTTTGAAAGTCACTTTTTAAAGAAAGCATAGATATTTATGAAATTATAGTGCAATTCGTCACTGCTAATGTCTATTCTCTTTCATTAGAATGCTAATTTGTCACGAGCGGTCTCTTGTAAGCGCCGGAGGAGGGATCTATCTACTGAAATAATATTCAGTATATGATTAAATATTATTGAATTAAACAGGATCACAATATATAGTGGAATAGGCCTACCGGGTAAACCACGTTAAAAAAATGCCAAGTACACTACCTCACTGGTGGTGTGGAAACGTGTGCATATTATGAAGAATACAACTTTTTCAACTTTTTGAATCGTTGTATCTAAAAAAAGGTGACTCTTAGGACAAAATGTGTTGAGACAATTTGTATAGATAATTGCATGATCTACGAGTTTAGTCTGATCTATTTTTATGATTAAAAAAGAGCTGAAAAGCGCAAAAAAAAACCATATTTGCGAACTTTGACCTTGAATATTTTTTTTTCGTTGTCGGACCGATGGGTACTTTTCACATTTAATTATAATGGCGTTTAGACCATTAGTACAAATTTTCAGCTCTATGCGAATTTTGTAACCTTACCCCTATTTGTTGGGCTAACTTGACCGGGCTATATGTACTATGAGTGTAAGAATTGTTCAGCATGAAAAGTCCTACAAAAAAGTCCGCGAGAGCATATCTCTATCTTCAATACATCGCCCACTATACGTGTTTTTACGTTTTAATTTCTTCCAACAATCTCCATTCAATTTCTGAGGCGACAGTTTACGAGCTAGCTTGGGGTGAGCCTATCACCCCAGTTACAGCCTAGTTAGCGGGTCAGCCTATTATCCCAGATACAGTCAGCAGCAAACTGTCGATTCGTGTTGAGTTAAGATTTCAGAGAAGAGTGATTGTGTTTGGAGTTTCCCTGGAAGTGCAACTTGGCTTTTCTTCATTTCGCCTCTGAACTTTTCGTTCCGCAAAATACACAGTCAGGTTGGACGGAAGGGGTTTTGTGTTTCATGCACCTCGCCATTCTTAAATTACATCTGACAAGAATTCGTTGCACATGCATCTCCATCATATAATTAATAGTCCAGTCAGTGATTTTAACCTATCATGCCGAGACGTAAATCGAATATAGGTCGTAGTTCATTGACATTAAAAACAAGCGGTTATCTCGTACCGGTAATGCATTCATAACTGTTCCCGGGCGAAGCCGGGGTGGGTTTCTAGCATAATATAAGTGCAAGACTTACATTCAAACATTTTCCATATCAAATAATAAGTACAACTTATTATTGACTTAGGGTATTAATTTTCAGAATATAACATGATTGTTATGGACTATTGAAGAAGGAGAAAACTTTAACGAGTGTTAAACCATAGTAACACCACCATGGTTACCATTATAGCCTATTATGGAGTGTGACATGACTCATGAGAGTGCCAGAACTGATTGACCCTCCATATACCGGTACTTTTCGTTCGCCAAGTGAATAATTTTGCCATTCGCACAGGGTTCTATATATTGCAGTTGTCTACTTTGGCATTCCTTCTTTCTGTTTGACAATTTCTGGTCTGTAATTGATACTGACAGCATATAAAACGGCTATTTGATTGACTCTTGTGAGCAGTATCCGGCGATGAGCTTAAAGCCTCGTTGATTGTGTAAATTGATAAGCTTGTCTGTCACATCACAGATGGTACCCGTTCGCGTCACAGCTGTTCTGTACAAAAAGATTCTCTCGGGCATCGCCGAGCTCTTTATTATCATGTAGCATCATCTGCGTAATTATATACGTCTGGCGTTCCTTCGAACATGTCATATGTCCTGCTATAATAGTAGATAATTTATCACCACTATTATGTTGAGTTCTATTGTACCTATATGAGTATGTGATCCGCCTTGTGACCTTTGTGTTTATGCTGACTGTAGTAGTGTGCGCGTTTGTAATTATGTGAGTCTGGAATCGGGATAAGTGCTTGTAGTAAGGTTCCATCCTAATATTGTCCTTGAGCAAATATGAAAAAAAAAAAGCTCAAAAGTTAGTATTTTACAAAAGCAATTGAATCGGCCGGTGCTGAAAATTATTAAGTCAGATGTCACTATTTTTTCAGGAGACAGATAAAACATTATATAACGTAACAAACACACTATATTAATCATCTATGTTGTGAAGCAACTATTCAGGTTATATTTGTGTTAGTGGAGGTTTGTTATCTTGAGCAATGATGAAAGCGTTGGTTTTAAGACATAGCTCTAGTTCCATAGGGGGGATCGTTAAGAAGGCATACAAGTCACAATTATTGTGAGAGTGTTTAAAGGTTTAGAAGAGAATAGGGAGAGGGCTTATCTGTCTCTCGTAAGACATCAGCTAGAATATGATACAGGTGTATGGGATCCATATCAATCATACTTGATAAATAAGTAGGAACGGGTGCAAAGGAAGGTCGCCAGGTAGGCTACATAATAGGGGTTCACAGGTGTATTTGCAGTGTGAGTGAAATGAATCAGAATTTGAGTGGGAAAAGTTTGGTTGGCTCCTACTTTTGTCGCCAAACGCCACCGTCAACAACTACTAGTGCAGAACTTCGCTACTAGATGCCACCGCAGTCGGCTCCTGGCGACGAACGTAGGAACCTGAGCGTTGTTTACATTTTTAACCTAATTTAGCTTCACACAGGTGTAATTAGTGGAAGGTTCTTTAACATGCCGTAAATCTGACATGGGACCGCCGGCTTTACTTCCTCTCCGAAGGAAGGCATACTGAGGGATTTTTAACGCTCTTAAAAATCCGACGACTTCGGCCGTGTTTGAACCCGCGATCTTGGGCATAGAAGCTCAGCATGCTACCAACTACGCCACCGTAGCCGCCCTTAAGTTAAACTAAGTCAATGGAATAGTAACTAAGTCAAATATTCCTTTGTGGGGGTAGGGGAAATAGGATGTAACCGTTTGCCAGAGGACATTTTCATCTTATGCCTTCAATGTTTCGGAGGTTTAAGAAGCTGGCCTGGCAGTGTCAATTAAACAAGAATTTGTAATTGGATTAGTGGGTAGCAGTGTGTTTATATGCGTTAGAGGGAAGGGGTTGAAATTGTATTATCATTCTTAAATTATTTGTTTATTTATGTAGATAATTTAACTGTTTATATATTCTAAAGCGTTGTTTTATTGTAATTTTGTCACCGGAGAATACGCCCCCATTTGCAATTAAATCTATCTATAGCCAGGCCAGTTTGCTAACGATATTATTTTTATGTTACTTGTATAACATGACTACAATGTTTGTATATTGAAGTTTGAGTTTGATATTATTGCAGTATACTTTGTCATAATGTAGGTCGTGTTCCGAAACCCATTTAGTCCATCACACGGAAAATCTATTTAGTGAAGGGAGAGTTTTCA
Organism: Meconema thalassinum; assembly: GCA_946902985.2. Lineage (NCBI taxonomy): Eukaryota > Metazoa > Arthropoda > Insecta > Orthoptera > Tettigoniidae > Meconema > Meconema thalassinum. Next base: position 899,762,204 of record OX336390.1, read on the forward strand.
GATGGAGAGAGCCAGTAGAATATATGAAAATAGGGTATATAATTTCCACAAGGAACTACTACTTCTTTCAATTAATTTCTAAAAAATCCCAGCAATTTAAGGGCATTTTATTGAGCCTTTTATGTGAATTTTTACGTCATTAACATCCTCCCTCTATTTATTGCACCTGGGTGTTAGTAATAAAAAACGTCTGGCTCTGTGGCTAAATGGTTAGTGCGCTAGTCTTTGGCCCAAAGTGCCCCGGGTTCGATTCCCGGCCGAGCCAGCAGGGATTTTAATCTCCTGGGGTTAATTCCCGTGGCTTGGGGACTGGGTGTATGTGCCGTCTTCATCATCACTTCATCCTCATTACGACGCGCAAGTCGCCCACGGGCGTCAACTAGAAAGACCTGCACTAGGCCTCTCCGGAGGCCACACGATCATTATTATTAGTAATAAAAACACAACTAAAACATTTTATTTATCTATACTTATTGTAAGGAAACGACGGCACTGACTATTCTTCTCACCGAGAAGTTACTTCTCTTGGCCACTTGGTGAAGCCCAGCGCAATAGATAATGCAATCAGCTGTAAGCACAACCTTGCGCTTATCTAAAGTTAGACCAACTGCTAGTACAGATAATAAGTCTACCCGTCCAACCGAGCTCTAATTGCCATACAGACCTTCACCAAAAATCATTTGTAATGCCGGCTTTCTGTTTCTTGCTTTATGTTGGTAAAAAGCAAAATTTAAGTTGTAGGAAATTGAGGGACTTTGCTGCGGTTGGATATGTTTGAGTCATCCTATTTTATGCAAGTAAATATTGCAATTGCAGGCTATACGTAACTGGACTGATTGTTGTTAATTCATTTTAGGGGCTTGGGACATCTTGATAATCAACCCCGTGTAGTTGGGTGTGTGTTGAGTTTGTCTGATAACCCGTATTTTATGTGATGACTGTAGTAGTGTATCTAACTGAATTGGGGACAGGGATGGGATAGGTGCCCCGGGAGTTGAAATAAGGTACTATCCCGGCATTTTCCTGGAGAGAGTGTGGGAATAACGGGGGGAAAAGAAAGAAAGTTTCTCCGCTACACTGAGGAACATCGAATCATGGATGTGTTTTTCAGATCTACAGTAGATGATGGGTACCTGTTAACCTTGCTAACAAGGTTATATTACAGGCGAGCACGTGTTTATACCAGTCGCAATTTGCATGAGGATAGGTCTGTAAACCAGTTTATTTATAACGTTTTTGACATAAAGTTAGCTATTTTTGCATTGAAGTACAAATCCAGAACAAGATACACTGTCGAAGTGTACAACAGCTTCTCGCGTGAGAAAGGCAGCAATGAGGTGTGGGTAGTATCTGCGCGTGCCCACTTAGGGGCAAGTTGCGCGGTAGACCGTCAACTTACTCTTGTATAACGCAAATAGTATCACGCAGTTTGGTTTGACCCCCAGCCCAAAAACATATCCATGTTAAAACCACACTCAGGTTAGTCGCTGTCAGCGCCGGGATTCGAACCTACAATCTACGGGCTTGCTGCAGTTGTCCGCACGGTCGTGTTGAACGATTTAACGAGCACGGCTACGCCGCGGGATTTACAGGAATGAGGTTCGAATATTATTAATTCCTGAAGTGTGTATAATCATTTTAAGTAATAAACAGCGAGATCTTACTCTTTTACAAAAGTATAAATTTATGTTGTCCGCCTCTAGACGGGGTTAAGTGTTATTTTCTGTAAAGGCCTGTTCTATTAAAAATGTTTGGTTGCCGTAAAAGCACAAAATTTAAGTTTATATGACGTTCACTTCTATGTTGTAAATGAGAGTGATGAAGTGTAAGGCTTTGTTGTAATCCTCTCACCTCTTATTCAACAGCGTAGCTCAGCGCGTTAAGTCACATACCACAACTAAAATGGGGAACTGCTGCACGCGAATATCCGAGGCTTGATTTCCGGCGCAGTTAGCGACCACCCTTAGTGTGGGTTCTCCCCGGAATTTTCCATACTCCAGGCAAATGCTGAGATGGTACCGGTCTTTGTTTCGAAGTCCCAGGGCACTTAACCACAATCTTTAACCCTAATAATTAGGTTGCAAACTACTACAGAAACACAGGTTATCAAATTCAACACGCACACAAATATACGGGGTTGATGACCAAACAGTCCCAAGCTCCGAAAAGAATCAACAACCCCCTCCACTCTACACTAATAATGTGTATCCTAAAGTAGGTTTCTTGCGGGGATGCCTTTTACTTTTTAATGGCATTCACTTTAACTTACAGTACATACCGAAGTATTGAGGCTGATAAACTGGGTGCCTAGTTCCTTAAACCCGAACATCAATTAATTATAACGCGGTAGATCTAGCTGTAATTGCCAAGTGAGTGGCTGCAGGTCGGTGGTCGCATTCACCAGAGTTGTGTAGACAGGCTGAAGTTATTCTTAGTTTGTAGGCATGTGGACTGGCGGACTGGCGATGGTCCAAGCAGGTGGCAGAATACCACCTCCTTCCTCGAATCGCCAGATTAGATCTGATTGTCACTGTCCTCCCTACACATTCCTTCAACATTACGAACACCACCATTGAAACGCTACAATGGACTTGTACAAATTAGCACTCATCGAGCATCAAAGTCACGTTCTAACGAGCGTGGAATAAGAATATTTTATTCACCATTGATCATTTACATGAAATAGGTTTCGTCATTCCTGATATAGTATTATTATTATTATTAGTATCCTCTATATACAGTTATTAAAAATCAATATTAACAATTTTTATGTCCAAGAATTATTTTACGGTGTAAAATGGATTTTCTAACATCCAGTTCTACAGTCTTCTTTTGAACGTACTGAAGGGTATAGACTGGGCAGAAATTGGTAATTTATTAAAACAATCTATGTCATTTACTTTATGCGAGCTACCAGTTTTTGCCAGTCTATGGCTTGGGATATCAATGTTTCCTTTATTTCGAGTGTGGTGATGGTGTAGATGTTTTCCCTAGTAATAAATTCACTTAAATTGTTCTTGACATACAGTACCAAAATCAAATATATAGATTTGTAATTGTTAATATTTTGAATCTAACGAAAAGGGGATGACATTGGTCCCTAGGATCAGCTTTACACATTACACGAACAATCTTCTTATTTATCATTATGGACATACGGTGAGTGACCCCATAATAGCAGCCCATAAGGTATGCGAGACCGAAAGAGTCCAAAATATGCCATTCTCAGATACTCTGTTGTCACTAATTCAGTCAATTTCCACATGAGATAAGAAACCCGTGATACCTTTTTACAGACATGATTGGCGTGCTCTTCCCAGTTTAATTTTGGAATCGATATAAACGCCTAAGAGCTTAACTAACTGAATTTCTATATTATTAGACAATCCTAACAGGTGTTGAGTTTTATCCTCATTGCAAAGTAATTTATTGGATGAAGACCAATTTACCGCGGTTCTAAGGGCTTCTTGCGCCATCTCATTCAGACTTCATATGATCCGATGCATGTTAAGTACTGCTGCGTCGTCTGCGTAAGACACAACTGATTGTGATATAACATTTTGTGGCAAACCATTAGCTGCAACATTAAAAGGAAAGGAACCTAGGACAGATCCCTGTGGTACACTGGTTATGACCTCTTTCTGTGTAGAGTGTCTATTCCTAATTGCTACAAATTGGTTTCTGTTACTTAAGTATGACTTCATTACATCCAGCGTGGGGTTATTTACACCACAAATCTGAAGTTTTTCCAACAGAATTTCATGATTAATGCAATCAAAAGCTTTACTCAGATCACACAAAACCAGAGGGACCATGTTCTTACTTTCAAAAGCTGTTAAAGTTTGATTAACAATTTCCAAGACAACAGAAGTTGTATTTTTACCTTGTCGAAATCCAAACTGACTGCTGGATAGCAGGGCATAAGTTTCAAAGTAATTGCTAAGTTGGTTGTAAATAACACATTCAACTATTTTAGATAATAGGGGAACGATTGAAACTGCGTGGTAGTTCTGGGAAACTTGTTTGTCGCCACTTTTGAAGATTGGAATAACTTTAGAAATTTTAAGCCTGTTTGGAAAGAATCCAAATTTAAAGATTTATTAACAACAGTGGCTATAGGTTCACAAATTAAGTGCCCCCTCACCGATAGATGTGGACTAGGTTCCCAGTATTTGCCGATGTACCTGCTAGATTGATTTTATCCCCTATTCTTTTCACATTGTTCAAAAAGAAGTCATTCATAGCATCTGGATCCAGTAAACGTCCTGTGTATGAGTAGGAGTGTTCTCTAGTTAGTGTTGTGTTATCCCAAGCTGCCTTGCGTTTATTAGATGCACCTTCAATGTGTTTTTCACAAGCTAATATTTTTTGCAAGTGCAAGTTTATTTCTGTAAAACGTTTTACACTGAAGATTTTGTTTCGTATGCCTCATTCTGCACAATCCCTTGCTCACATGAGTTTTTATGAAATCTGTACAAAATTAGCATCCTTTCTCATATTTTTTTATTTGGGGTAGATGTCCTCGTAGTTCCGCCCCTTAAAACAATAACTAACTATAACTTTCTCATATTTGGCCCAATTCATCGGAATACCAGTTAAGTTTCTTATTTCTTACTTTACACACATTTTTAATATTTATTATGGAGGGGGGGGGGGGGAGGGGGGCAAGAATGCCACAATTAACATAAATTTGCTTGCCACGGTGGGTGAGTGGTTATAGTGTCGGACTACCAACCCCAAGATTGCAGGTTTGCCCCTGGCCATGGTAAGTGATTTTTGAAAGGCGACAAAAATCACGATACTCATGTCATACGTTGTTGGCATGTTAAAGAACCCATTTGAACTCAGTAGGCCGTGTTCAATGGCAAAATTAATCTCGGGATTTTCCGCCAACACAAAGTTCCTCCATTCTCTACTTGAAAGCGCTGTAGTGTCAAGGAGTTTAGATATCTAACCTCCTTGACTTTCATAGCGTTCAAAGGAACGACGAAATTCGACATGCAAGCTACCCTCTGGGTGTCAATTAACAAAGCTTGCACCAGGCACCCGAGGCAATACGATATTATTATTATAACATAAATTTTAAAAAAATGTTCAACATCCATCTCAATATTAGTTTTGTCAGTGTGTTGTTTGTACTGTACAAAAAGTTCCAATTAACTTTCTTCAGTCTTTCAATAAATAGATTAATATAACATTCTTACTGAGTTCTAGTCCATGTAACATTATGTTCATAATTGGGACATACGGCAGTTTATTCTGGTGCAGAGAAAGTACCAAAGGTTCATGATCACTGATCAGCAAAAGATCCACCAACTAACCTGACTGTATGCATCAGTTGGAAAATTGATCGGGGCAAACATTACTGCGTGTTGGAGAGTTATTTGTAAATTTTAAATTTAAGGATCTTATAAGGTTCAAAAATGTTCTTGAAATTTGCCCATCTAACTTTGGCATTTCAATATTAAAATCCCCACAGATAGCTACTTTTTTTTTTTTTTTAGCCGATTCAAAATTCTCAAGTAAAAAATGAATATTGCCCTTGGGAGGTCTATACAAGCTAACAATTATTAAATTCGTCTCAATTAATTTAACACAGATAAATTCCACATCTAATTCACCTCGTTACCATACAAGAAGGGAGAGTCTAAAATGTGCTAGATTCTCTCAAATTATGATAGTTTTACAATTATTCGTGCGTCCATGAGTTTATATATATATATTTTTTTGATGATTGTAAAGGTATTCTTTATATCTTTTGTTTCGCTTAAAATGTCACGATTTCAGAAGAAATTAAATCTTAATTTTCAAAATGAATATTAAGTTTAAGATAACATTTGATATCATTTTCAGTATGATTCACAGCTGATTAAATTATCTGTCCTTCTGTTAGGTTGTTAGCCCGGAGGCTGGTTGGATCCTCAAGAAGCACCATTGCTGCGTTGCTGTATTAAATTATATAATGTTGGGTGTTATTATATTGCAAAGTACAATAGCTACTATTCCTGAATTAAGGGGCGTTCCCCGAGGAGGGGGTAAAGCTGCGGCCCCCTTCAAAATGCTCTCGAAATTCTTCGAAAAAAATAATCAATCAGTAGAGTAATATTTAACGTTATTGTTACCTGCCACCCCCCTAGTGGCACTTTTGTTAACTGGATTACGGTGGGTTGAAACACAACACAGATTGTTCCTTTAAAGAAATAATTAATTTTATTGCGGCCAGAAAGATACACCACTCAACAGCAAATACAAGCAATTAGAACCTTACTTCAGTTTCCTCAAGTCTCTTCCTTATGGAGAGCTCTTGCCCCCTTTCACTTGTCAACAAACCACAGAAGTTAATCCGTCCTAATGAGTCCGGTGGCCTTGACAGAAACTACCTGCACCTCTCCCTTATGTACACAAACTACAGTTACTTACGATAACCTGCTACACGCTGCTTCGCTGTCCACGAGCTGGGAAACAATGTCACTGGATTTCGTAACTCGCACGGCACCTCGCCACAATACCTCTGTCGCTCAGTGAAATCACACTCGCTCAAAACACAGGCAGTCCCCTGTATGCTTCTCACTCCCTCGCTGTCAAGAGAATCGGCTTCACTAGGGGTTTCGCAAGTCACCACACTTCTGTCGCTCAGGATAAACGCTCGCACTAGCTCGTAAAAAAACACACACCCTGCTTGACAGGTCGCTCTTATATAGCAGGCCGGTGACTCAATAAATGCTTCTAGATCCATCCAGGGTTCACGGCTTCTCGGGGTTCCCATCGCTGGTTGGGTCACGAATATTCTGGACCATCCCTTTGTCCTAGTAGTCCTGTTGCATAAGGCGCACGCAATACACTGAGGCAGAGCACAGCCCAGCCCTGGGGCAGTTGTGACTCATGCGGCGAGCGATGAAACAAACTCACAGCCGTAACATTATTAAACCATAATTTTGTTTCAGCCTTTGAGTCTTAACAAATATAGGTTGTAAATTTCAGTAAACCCACTATCGTAGTTGAACACTCCACGGCTGGACTGGATAGATGTGCATACAGAGTTCCGAAGTTCAAAACCCGGTGCTGACAACAGCCCCTGAGTTTGGTTTACCCTACCCCAGTCCATTTCCAAATAAGTCTAAATCACGCACACACATTAATTAGATATACGGTACATGTTTTTAGTCAAATTCCATACTCGTAGAAGTATTTATAAGTTTATTTCTTGCTTAATTAATATACTATTTAGGTTTAAGGATGGCCGGTTTGCCATCTCTTGATGAATGCAGTACATTTGCATTTGTCTGTTGGCACAGGCGAGAGTAAAATGTGGCTTTTCATCGATGTCTCAGTCTCACTCATGGCTGTGATTATATGGAAGCTACTGGGGTATGGGTGGTGCTTAGTAATAACATTCAGGCCACAGTGAGTGCCTATGGATGCTGTGAAAGGTTCTACCCATAGGGTTAGTACTGCTGTTCTGACTCAATGAGGAAAGCAATGGCAAACTACCTCACCCCTCATCTTGCCTAGTACGCCTCAGTATAGCGCTGCCTTGGGTTTTTGTGGGTATCTACCCACATAACCTAACGGCGGTACTATTTGAGGATCCAACCAGCCTTCGGGCTGACTACCTAACAGACAGACAGGTTTAAGGAAAATATAAATTTACAACATTTTGTTTGATTTTGTTCCATAGAACTATTTTTAAAACTAGTCTACTGAAAACAATATTAATTTTATTAAATACGAGCTTAGGATTATTATTATTATTATTTTATTAATCGCTTATTCTCCAAGCTCAACTTCGCCCACAGATTATGCGCCACTATACCGCCATAAGGGCAGTGTCTTGGAACTGGACACACTTAGTCAGCAGATACAACTGGGGATGATGACAGGCCGATCGCCCAGGCGACCGCTAACTTGGGTCTAATGAAGAAAAGGTTGGGGAAGGAAGTGGGAGGGAAGTCGGCCGTGGACCTGCTGAAAGGAACCGCCCCGGCATTTGCCTGGTGGTGAAAATAGTAAACCACAGAAAACCATTTTCAGGACGCCTGAGGTGGGATTCGAACCCACGCTCTCGGCTACCGCGGTCGGGTTATTTTATTATGAGATTTAAAAATTCATGATACTGTAAATTTATAAACGCTGCTGATTTAGGCTATATTTTATGATTCAGCCCCTCTGAAAAAAGAAAAAAACCTGGAGACGCCCCCGCCTGAACTAAGCAATGTGTTGTAAGGATTTGGTCATACTTCGGTTACGAGCAGAATGATTGTTGTCATATGCATTGTCAGACTCGGGGAAAAACAAATCTGCTCTCACCTCTCTTTACCTTTCTTAAACGTCAAATATTCCTCATGCTAGATTTTAGCATTGTGCTAACACCGATAAGCTAGAAGCTAAATCAGTGCAAATTATGCTAGACATGGCAACGCTGGTGGGTGTCTAATTAGGGCGCCGTTTTTTTTTAGTCGACTGTCTAGTTGTTACTTGTGTTTGTGAAGCATATGGAGTGTAAACGAGGAAGAGGTGTTCCCCAAACATGCTCGTTTAATGTGCTCAATTAATCTTTACTATATTTATTTATTTATTTATTTATTTATTTATTTATTTATTTATTTATTTATTTAGGGTATGGCTCTTAGTGCCGGGAGTGTTCGAGGACATGTTCGTCTCTCCAGAGGCTGTAGCTGCTTCAATGCGGACACCCACTTGTGAGCTACAACTTCCGTTCAATTTCAAGTATTTCAACTCTCGCCACCAGATGGGACTGACACCTAGTGGTGAACGTTGGAACTTTGATAGAGCGCTTCAACGAAATGTAACCTGCAAATTTAGCTTCACACAAGTTTAATTAGTGGAAGGTTCTTTTACATGCCATAAATCTATGGCATGGGACCGCCGGCTTTACTTCCCCTCCGAAGGAAGGCATACTGAAGGATTTTGATGGGATCAATATTAGAGGCCGATTGATCAAGCTCGTGTAACTGACACAAGAATTTGCGAAGAAAAGAGAACAATAGAGAGAGGCTCAGCGGAATAAGGGCCCATCCCAAATCGATACTATTGGTCACTCATAATTCATATAGCCCCATGTACATCTGCACTGGCGGCTTCGGTGGCGTAGTTGGTAGCATGCTGAGCTTCTATGCCCAAGATCGCGGGTTCAAACCTGGCCGAAGTCGTCAGATTTTTTAAGAGCGTTAAAAATTCCTCAGTATGCCTTCCTTCGGAGGGGAAGTAAAGCCGGCGGGTCCATGTCATAGATTTATGGCATGTAAAAGAACCTTCCACTAACTAAACTTGAGTGAAGCAAAATTTGTAGATTAGGTTTGATTAATGTTCTTAAGTTCCAACGTTCGTTACCAGGCGCTGGTTACGATGGCATCTAGTAGTAGCCAAGTTCACAGCTAGGTCTAGTGGACTGTAGCATTTTGAAGCGAAAGCAGGAACTACTTGAAATTATTGTCTGCAGTCCTTACTTGAATTAAAAACAGATAACACACACGAATACTAAACAGTCATCACAATTAACACCGGTTGTCAGACAGATTCTACACACACCCAAAGTACACGGGGCTACATGACCGCGTTTTCGCAGCTCCTAAACTAAGGAACCAACCAACCAACCTACCTACATCTGCACCTAGATACCTCATTTTGCTTTGTATCTCATGCAAATAATGAATGTTGAACAACTTACTTTTTTTTTTTTTACAAAATCTAGTAAAATCCCTATTTTCTTTCTCGAAATCGTTGGATTTTTGAGAGCGTTAAAATCGTTCAGGTCTCTCGGCTTGGGGCATAACTGTAAATGTATTGCTCCGAGATAAATCTCAGGAAGTGGGTCCAAGTCCCGGCTGAGTCCTGCTGAGGACCGGGTATAGGGCGGTGTAACACTAAAACAGCTGTAGATCCTGATTGAAGGAACAGAATTCGTCTCAGGAAGGAGGGGGCTCGAAGACCATTGCTCCTGAAAAGAGTAGCAACTAGTCTTGTGTAGTTCGCGAACGAACTAGTTCGGAAGAGCGGGTCCCTCAGACGAACTACCGAACTAGTTCCCAGATCGCTCGCTTGTTAGTTCGTTCGCTCTTTTCCCGCTGACCGACTTGTAAAAGCGCGAGAGCGCGGGTCCGCCGTAGCTCGTCAGCTCGTCACATCACCACTCATTGCATGCGCTTTGTTTTGTTGTCAGCTCAGTTGATTGAGTGTATCTATTGATAGTGGCAAGATTGTCAAGTTTTGGCGCGGCGATTGTTCAATGTTCGTTTATTATAATAACAGTATAACACACTACTAGTAGGCTTGCGCATAATAGTTCGCGGCTGGGAGAGAGCAGTTTAGTTCGCAGCTCCTTAGCGAACTAACACGCTAATAGTAGTAACTACCTTATATTTGTAATGTAATACAGTGGCGGTTCATAAATATAAGTTACTGATATTTAACTGATGTAGATGTGGGGATAATTCCAGAGTTTTATTTAACTTAGTCATTTTGGATTATTTGAAAATATGTCCAATTATTTAGAAAATCGGCGAACTGGATTAACATTACCATTTGAATGAACTAGTTGATATTTATTTTTCTCGATACATGGTGATACAACTACATTTACCTGTTTTTAAGAAATGAACATTATGACGATGCTTCACAAAGAAAAGCGAACTTCTATGGACAAAAACTCTGAACTAAAAAACCCTATTCCTCCCATTCATGCCATAAAGATAATGTACCCAACGGTCTCAGAGCAGCCAAATAATGAATATCACGAAGCAAGTAAGAAATGAAAATTCCGGCGGGCGGGGGTACGTCTTATCATCACCTAGTGACAAGTAGGAAATGGAATCGGATGGTGACGCGCCGATACACGCGAAAAATGATGATGGTAATTGTTGTTTTAAGGGGCCTAACGTCTAGGTTATCGGCCCCACGCGAGAGAAAAAAATAAAGAGAATAATAAGTGTATGCTTCTACGAACACATCGTCCATACTGTTATTCTTTTAGGTACGGTACCGGTATTTCACTAATGATAAACAGTGGCGGATCCAAGCCTTGTGGGGCCCTGGGCGGTATGATAAGGTGGGGCCCACAACAATAGGAAATAATAAAAATCAAATCAAATGGAGACAGGGAAGGTGTGGTCCCAAGAGAGAAAAGAACAACACCGGAGACGAATGCGGAAACACTGGGCGGGAGTTAAAGCTCGGAAGAAGAGACAGTTGAACTGACGTGGTCCCTAGTTGGCCGAATCGATGAAAGAAGAAGAAAATAAAGAATAGTTACAATATTTTGAATACACTACAGTACATTTTTTTAATAATATGAAAGAAACCTTTAAGTCCCATTGAAGAAGATTATGTAAACTATGAAATATTAAAATATTACTTTGCGACTTTTTTCCCGGCTGAAGTCTTCTATCATTTCACTGTAATCTAAACTTGCTACACGGGCACGGGAGGTCATAGCTGCACTGATAAAATAATATGAATTATAAATTAGTTCGAAAGTTTGAAAAGTACAAAAAATGAATCAATTAAATTTAAAACAATCTATGGCGCGGGGCCTCCCGGACCGCGGGGCCCTGGGCGGTCGCCCTCCTCGCTCTCCCCTAGATCCGCCCCTGATGATAAACAAATGACGACTTTTGGCTTTATAAACAATAGAAAGAGAAGTTTTCTCAGAAGGAAAGACATGGACCCTAATTAAAAGGATGGCCAACAATAGAGTGAGATGGAAGAAGTTTGTAGCTACCCCATGTTCCTACAAGGAATATAAGGAAATAAGGAAGGAATAAGGAATTTCACTAATGTTTCAATACTCATATTTTTGTATTTTTTAATCTTCGAATATCAAAATATAAAACACATTAGTACACACGCAACTTGTCGCTATCTAATACACGAACTGCACAGTAACTGTTACAGTAGCCTACAGTATTGCTTGAAACGAGAGCAATGTGAATGAGCAATCACTGGTGACGAGTCATCAGTGGTGACAGACTGCTATAACAAACAAAGAGCGCGTGCAGTGTCAGCAGCACGGCGAGCGAACGATCTGTCTTACAGGGAATTCGAGATGGGACCTAACGAACTAAAAGAGCGAACTAGTTCGCTAAGGAGCTGCGAACTAAACTGATCGCTCCCAGCCGCGAACTATTATGCGCAAGCCTAGTAGCAACGCATGCACGCAGGCCCCTCCACTGTGCTAGGGTGCAGCGGGCCAATCACCCGCTCACTCGAACCCCCACTTGATTAAAAGAACAATACAGAGGAAAGCCGGACGGATCTTACCAATGACGACCAGGCGAGGTCAGTAACCTTCGACAAGCCATGATGCTATCACAGGATATGATCCGACGGCGTTCGTTTGTGAAACCTCAACACCGCAAGGTAGAAGAGGAGGCGATTAAGTAAGTAAAATCCTTCAGGTTGCCATCCTTCGGAGGGGAAGTATAGCTGGCGGGCCAACGTCATAGATTTATTACATGTAAAAGAACCTACCACTACAATTGGAAGTGTGTAGCAAGATTTCTAGGTTGTATTTGGCTGGTTAGAAACGCTCAATCGAGTTCCAATGTTCGCCGCTAGGCGCTAGTGACAGTAGCATCTGGTAGCCAAAGTTGGAACTACTTGAAATTGAAATCTGTCAATTCGTGGCCACCTTACGCAAGTGTTCTTGGAAGTACTGTATGTGATACTGTGACTTATACAGTTCTTCCAGGAAATTTTCTCTGGAGGTTGGAATCTGAAGAAATTAATACATTGTTGTACAGGGTTACCACCCAAGATGTCTCCATAAAATGTTAACGCCACGGGATATCATTGCTCTGTGACTCTTATTAGTTACCTTTCGTAAAAGTGAAAACGGGTTGCTGATTCTGAAACGGATTAGAAGATATTGTAGGAGCATCATAGGTGGACGTACTCGTGGTGTTAGAGTAGTGCGACTGCCTAGCAGATGACCTCGTAGTTCCGCCCCTTACAACACAACTATCTACACGGAGACTCCTGGTTCGATTCCTGGCTGCGGAAAGGGTGCACTCAGAGATAACAATTGAGTAGCTGTCTGACAGGGAGACTGAGTCCCGGTGACGGAGACAAGATTAACGGCCGAAGGATCCCGCGCTGACCACGCATAATCTGCAGGCCAAATGGCTGGACATCGGTACTAACCTTAACATCCTCCTTTTAGGTTACCAAGTTCTCCATATTCACTTTATCCTCCCATCTTTATAGAATTTATATAATTTTAAAATCGTAAGCTGCAGTGTGAGTTGACGGTAGAATTTTGTTACAGGAGTCGGGTAAGGTTACAACCTTTCACCGCTCCTGTTTATTTTATGGAATATTTGCCGAAGGGCACAAACTGGCTGGGGGGGGGGGGGGTGTCAATTTGGTTGAAACCAGGTAAGCTTAAGTCTGTATTATGCTGATGACCTGCTTGAAATGACGACTCCGTCGTAAGCTTACACGTCAGCATGTTAGAACTTGAACAGAAATGTAGGGAATATGGTGTGTAAATCAGTATTTAAAAAAAAAATGTCGGTAGGGAAGAAGGAATCTTATTTTCAGTGTCGCCTTATTGACAATTGCTATGGCAACTTTTAAGTTGGTCTACATAATAATCCCAATCGCATGTCCCATATTGTGTCGACCGACTGAAGAGTTGCAATATAAATTAGGACTAAATTGGAAAAGGTTGGCCATGTAAGTACTTACAGTAGGCAGAGTATTCTTTCAGGATAGTCGTATGGGGAATGAAATAAAGTCGAGGTCCAGTAAAGCCATGCAGTGAGTTCTCAATTGCGATCTACAGTATTCTGTAAGATATACGTTAGTGTAGCGACGAAACTCTCCCTCATCGCTCAGTATTTAGACTGGCCTTGCTGTATGGAAGTGAGAGCTGGTTAGATTCGGGATATCTGATACTTAACTAGAGGTACAGTAAATGATATGAGGGTAGCACGATAATTACTGCTGGGACAAATAGATGGGTGCAATGGCAAGTAGATACTCGTAATGAAAAGATAAAGGCTAAGCTGGAAATGAACTCGTTGGGTGAAGCTGTTCATATGAGCCGGCTCAGATGGTAGGTTCATGTGAAGAAAATGGGGGAGAGGTTAATGAGTTCGACTGTAGAGGGTAAGAGAAGCAGAGGTAGGCCTAGGAGGCGATGGTTAGATTAGTTGTTGAATGATTTCAAAGTGAGAGGTGTAGAATCGGAGGAGACCGCAATGCTAACTGCTTATAGGGATCATGCAGGCACTTGTTCGCAATCAGAGGCTTGCAGACGTGGAAAGCAAAACAGGCCTAAATGAAAATGGGTGTAATCTCTCCGTAAGTCCTCGATTCTTGGATGTCACGGGTAATCTCGAGAACCACTGGATGGATTTTGATGCTGTTTTCAGCTTTCTGTAAAGGATATCTCGAGGAAGGTTTCTGTAGAAAAATATTTATTTATGATCAAAGGAAGCCAAGCAGTAACGATTTCAGTGAAAAAGTCGTAAAGAAAAACCTGGCGTCCGTGCGCTTTTTAAGCTTACGCTGGTCAAACCGTTAAAATATCAATATACTGTTAGTGTAAGAATTGTTCAGCATGAAAAGTTCTACAAATAAGTCCGCGAGAGCATATCTAAATCTTCAATACATCGCCCACTATAAGTGTTTATACGTTTTCATTTCTTCCAACAATCTCCATTCAATTACTGAGGCGACAGTTTACGAGCTAGCACGTAATGCATTCATAACTGTTCCCGGGCAAAGCCGGGGCGAGTTGCTAGTCGTTATGTATAAAATAAAATAAAGGTGTTGGTTCTAAGCGGCGGTACATCGAAGTCATCTGCTGCAGGAAATAATGTTGCGAATAATAAAAAATTAATGTTATCTTGTTCAATGCGTGAAATTCTTCCAAAATAGAAAGGATTTAAGGTAAACAATCTCGTTTTTTTTGTTTCGTTTATGTTTTTCTTTGAAATTCCTGACTTTTATTCTCGCCGTGCACTGATAAAAATTAATACATGATCCCCTTCTTCATTAGTGCTGACAACTCAAGTTTACGAAGAGTTATTTTCATCGCAAAGTTGCTGGATTTGCAATAATAAATTAATTATTTTTGTCACGAAAGGTGATTTAAAAAGTCATTTAATTCCCACTTACACAATAGAAATCTGTTTTTTATTCGCTAGAAAGTTAGAAATACTTTTCTAACAAATATTTTGCGACAACATAGCTAACTGCTGCTGTGATTGAGCCAATCGAAGGTATTGTTAACGTAATGTACGGTAACATCTCAATTTGTGTGGCGGAAGGGAAGGGGTCTGATTCTGTGTGGAGGGGCTTTTCCTCCCCCTTCTTCTTAAAAGAAACACGGCAGTACACATTGACTGTAGTGCGTTATAGAGTTGGAAGACATCTCTTATTCCGCTGAGTATGTCAATGGACGGTCCATGTAACAATTGAGAGTTTGTCCCCTTCGCTTGTGTTTTTTTTGATGAACAGAGTGTTCTAAAATTAATTCACAGAGTTGGCCTTGGGGGAACTATGCATAGCTCATGAATAAATTACGGTACTCTACAGGTAGTTGATTTATCCCTCGGCGGTCGTTGTCTCGCTTATCTCGAGCTGAGGATTATCGGAAGTGATGTGTATGAAATAAAGCAGCTATTAATTTCAGTTCGCTAATTTAGACATGTTGACCGACCTTTTTAGTCACGACACTCCACTGCTTGCCTCTGAAATTTGGCCGACTGTGTACTTTATTTTGGCTAAGGCAACACTGAAAATGGCTTTAAACACCATAATATTTATTTTGGCTATAAAACACATGTACCGCGCCGGTCGGTAGGCGCTCTTTCTTTCTCTCCGAGTGTTGAAACGATCCACGAGTTTTCAAACTATGTATCTATGCGGACAGTGCCGTTTCCAGACGGAGCTTAAATACATGTTTATGACGAGTCCCAGAAAAAATAAAAGGGTCTCAGGTTGGGTCGTTTAGAAACTTCGCTCGCCCTTGCCATTCGTAGTAGGGCCAGCTCCTCTCCATTCCAGAGGAGAAACTAAGCCCAATCAAGAACGAACAGCTTGGCCGAGATTGTTGTCCTAACAGCTTGGCCGAGATTGTTGTCCTAGGACACCAACTACTGCACCCACCGTCTCCATGAGTTATACGCTACCAACAGCAAAACGAACAAGCCCCCACCACCACCACCACATACAGTACATTTAAAAGATTTTGTAAGAGCAATTAATTGCCTTATATTGATGGTATGGACTCCGTCTTGAGGAAAGAATTTATGATGAAAATCAATAAATGGAAGACATCAGAAACCCCTAGAAGTAGGAGACTTTGCTACTTAGGAAGCAAAATAAGCGGTGATAGACGAAGCAAAGATGATATAAAAAGTAGGTTGGCTCAGACAAGGAAAGCATTTCTGCAGAAAAGGAATCTGTTCCCATCAAATATAAATTTAAGAAAGTCAATTTGTCTGGAGCGTGGCACTCTATGGAAGTGAAACTTGGACTGTAGGCGTGTAATGGGTTAACTGAACTATTGAATAATGTTAATAAGAAAAGCGCTCCATTGTTGGGCGTTATTTGTAATGGGTTTGTGATAATAGAGCCCCTAATTAATGGCCGCCATTTGTAATGATTTTATTAAAAATTGACTAATGTTTTACTAAGAAACTGATTATGTGCAAAGCGCTCCACTGTTGCGCGTTATTTGTAATGGTTTAATGAACTTCTTTACTGTTAATATGCAAAGGTTAATAATTAAATAGCCGCCCACTTTTGGGTGATCAATATGAAACATTTAATTGTGTATTAATTTAATAGTGTATCTGTATTGTTGTCAGCTTCACTAAAAATAGTACATATTGTGTAGTATTATATGTAGCCAGGGCGCCAGACCATTCATATATCATGATCAAAATAATATATTAAACCTCGGTTAAACAGAGGTAGAGCAGCGCAATTCCTTTCTCCAGCCGTAGTGAAACTTACGTAATCTAACCTTACGATAATTAGTTTAGGAGTGTGGTGTTGCCTTATAGTAATTTCTAGCTACTAAAGGAAACCAGTCAAACATTTGAATTTAAAAAATGAATTTAATGTATAAAAACAAGTGCAAAAAGAATAAAATACTAAAGATAATAATGATGATAAATTTAAATTAGAGAATCTACTGAATTTACTTGATTGGAAATTGGAGTATACTGAGTTAATTGAATAAAATATATATTGAATTTAATAAGCATGAGAGCCTTCTGATTTGACTGGAGTAAAACTGTTTATATCGTTCACCGCATTGAAGATCATTGTAGTTGGATTGTTGCGTAGAGAGTTCATGATGGCCCTGATCTTCCTCAACGTAATGAATGTATATGTTGATGACGGAATAAATTCCATAAATCATCCCTGTGACAATAGCCTCGTACACAACCATGACACATACTTAAATAGTCAACTGTCTAGTTTAGCACTGCGTTACAGATGAATGTTAATTTCCAACTCCATCTCGCTACACGTTCCACTCTTCTGCCTGTACGTCCAGCTCCAATCAGTCTCCTGCCAGCCATTCAATAATAATAATTAGGGCCCGGATGTTGATGACCTTAAAATTATTGAAAAATGACCTATAAAATGCCCTTAAAATTCTCTTAAAATGACCTATTTTTTAAAAAAATGACCTTAAAATTCTCTTAAAATGACCTATTTAAAAAATGACCTAAAATGATCATTAAAAAATTACCTAAAATGATCAATTTCATGATTGTCTTGTAAAACTAATGGTTCGAATAACAAACATTCTCAGTATAATTAGTGTAAAATATTAATCAATAGATTAACAATACGCCATTTTCATTTCTACTACAAAGTGAAAAAATATATTACTAAATAAACATACCTTAGTTAGCGTTGCAATACACTACCATCGTCATCCTCAAGTTATCAAAGGTGAAGGAACGGCGGCTGTCAGCTAATACTGTTTTATATTTCGAGAAACTTCTCTCCACTTCCACTGATGTAATAGGAGCATATTTGAAAAACACTATGTCACTGGCTATTAAATCCTCTTCAAAAATGTCAATTCTGAAGTCTTCTCCCGACAAAATACTAGCTATTTGACACACTGTCTGATACCCTTTATTCTTGTCCAATACAAATTTTATTTTCTGTCTGAGTCCCCAATCTCCCCTTTTACATGTTTTATATAACCTTCAGCATTCCTGATTAACTCTATTGACTTGGCCAATAGCATGCCACTTTCTTCTAGGCAGGTTATGGTTTCTGACAAAAATGAAAAATTTGATTTTATGCAAGCTAATTTACCTTTCATTTGAGGATCAGAAAACAGGTCCTGTGACTCCCAATAGCATTAGCATCTGTCCTATCAAAGCCATTCACTACTTCTCTCACTATGTGAAAATTGTCACAATAGTATATGCATGCAGTCAACCAGGTACCCCAGCGTGTTAAAACTGGTGCGGGGGGCAAAGCTACGTCAAGGGCCTTGTCTTTGAAATATTTAGTGCGGGATGGTGCTTTGACAAAGACGTTCTTTACTGTGGAAACTAGTCTATCTACTTCTGAAAATTTTGATCGGACCTGTTCTGCAATTCGATGAAAAGCATGGGCCAGACAAGTAACATGCACCATCTTATTGTAAAGTGCTTTGATAGATTTTGCTGCCTTTACCATGTAAGGTGCTGCATCTGTTAGGAAGAGGAGCACATTCTCATATTGTATTCCCATAGGCCATATTAAACACATGGATTTATCGAACAGTTTGCATATCTGAGTGTGATTAACCGCTTCCAAAACCTCTGAGGTCAGCAGAAAAGTTTGCCCGGGACTGTTTGTTTCTAGGGTCCCTATCACTACATTTCGTACATAACGTCCCTCTGAATCTGTAGTCTCGTCAATTGATACGTAATTCTTTTTCTCATTCACACATTCACGTATTCGGTTTAACGTGCCTTCGTAACATTTTGATAGGTAGTTTTTACGCAATGTTGGTTCGTCTGGAATAGTATGACCAGTGTGGCGTTCGAGGAAATCACTTTATTTAGGATTGCTTAGTTTTCCTAGTGGAATATTAGCACTAACAAACACTTCACATAATTCTTTATAAAAAGGAAGATGACTTGTTATTTGATGTCGAAGCAGTTTATTTTAACAGTAATTGAGACACTTTCCTTTTTTCCACATTTTCAAGACCTCGCAAATGTTTATCGCGCCCGACGTGTTGTTGTACGGTGAACCGTTTATCTGCAGCGACTTTGATTTCGCACACTTTACAGAACAAAATAGTTCCATCAGTTGAGAATATGTTTCCACCGAAATCTGACACGTACCGTTTTAAACGGCTTGCAGTTGACTGCTTTTGTTTTGGCATTTCAATTACACTGCACAACAAAACGTCACACACCTACAACACAAACACACCTTAAAAGTCCTATAGTTGGAGGGTATTTGAGTGAACGATCAGACGTCAGAGCCGGCCAGAGCTGTCAACACTTCTAATAAAGATAAACTCGACACAAACCACATGGCGCTGAGGGGATTACCCCGTTTCTTTTCTCAGACTGACGCAATACTCACGTGCACGTGAAGAAATCAGTGACGCAAACCGTACACACAAATGCTTCGTCGAGAAAAATTAAATCAGCTGCGTAGATAGGAGACGAGTAATGAAAACAGATGAGCACGGCAGAACTTCCGTATGTAGTCATGTTAGTCCAAGAATGTTAACGCTGACATGTTTAGAAATACAGATACCGGTACTAAAAACATAACTTTAAAATGAGCATTTAACCATATTCAATAAAAAAAAAGACCTATAAACGTAAAACGCCTGAAAAATGACCTAAAATGCCCCTAAATGTTAGAAAATTACTTTATTCTGCAAAATGTAGGACAAATGCTTTTTGATGACTTTTAAAATCCCATATATCTAACATATTTATTGTAGAATACACTTAATTACCACTAAGCATCGTCTCCGTGTACTCAGAAAAAAGATGACTTTTCATCAAAATCCGGGCCCTAATAATAATCATCCAGTTGGGCGGCCGTCATATGTATATATCGTTCCCAGGTAGGGCACGTGTCTATCCCCACTTCTGCAGTCGCTAGGCAATTTTAGCTCGCCTTTCACATATCAATAATGGCAATGCTTCTTTGTAACATTTCTCGGGAGGTCCAGCCCACCTTTTGTATAAAGTTGCAAAGGACTCATTCACCGGCCCAGCATTGTTAATGGCGAGTCTTCATAGAATCCCTTCTTAGTATGATTTGTTTACTGGTAGAATACTTGATGTGCAAGACATAAGTGTCTATTTATGTCATTACCAAGAAGCAGTGGATAAGCCGGCCTTCTGCGAATAACCCTCTTTCTTCCTCTGTACGTGTTTTCTTCAGAAATAGTATTCTGTCAACCGTCTAAATTATTTCAAATATAATGTGTATAGCTCCAAGCCCTTTCAATTGCCATAATATTCTACATTACCGCATAATAATAGATATAAACATATTAGTTAACATAATAACTAATAAAAGGTAAAATGTAAAATTAAAAAATATTTATAATAATAATAATAATAATAAAATATATAAAATTATTTCATTCTGGTCACAAATTGGGACCGTTACATTTCACCCCAGAGAATTCTGGTATATGTCAACAATCATATCACCATACTTCTCTTCAATACTTGTACAAATATGAAATATTATACCCTTCAAAGAAATTACAAACATCGACAATATTATACCCTTCAAAGCAATTACCAACATCAACAAATTATACCCTTCAAGTTTTACTTTTTTTTTTTAAATTTCATCATTCCAGTCTTCCACTGTTCATAATGTCTTTTTCTTCTTTACATAATTAAAGCGACCTGTAAACAATGTACATCAAAATACCCTTCACTTTTATATTCTTGTTTTGGACATCAGTCATCGTTGCACTTATGTATATTTGTGTGGCATTTTATATCTTGAGGACGTAGAATTCAATTTTCGGCCTGGTGTCGAACTGAATACTCTATGGCTAGTTTGTTGGACTGCCAACTGATCAATTTACTTAATCACTTCACAACACTTGGTATGTGGTGCGAATAACCAGATCTACTCCAGTCTCTCAGGAATTATATGTATTTAGTAACACAGGCATATTATAGAAAAAATGAAACTTTATTAGCTTATATTACCTAAGGCAACATTGTTCAGGGCAAATGCAGTGCGCTAATTTACCCCCCCCCCCACACACACACATATATATATATATATGAGTCGCCTAGATGCAAAAGTGTCCATGTCCACCATAACTGGTTTTGAGAAAAAGTGGAAAATGTGTTTTTACTGGGTGGATTGGTATAAGCCTACACTGTTTGTCATATAAATAAGTATGCATTAGTACAAATCTGCTTGAGCTATTGACAAGAAACCAGGAACGCAATGCTTGCAAGATATAAGCAAAATAAAAATGGACATGGACACTTTTGCATCTCATTTTGCCGATGGACACTTTTGCATGCAACTGTAATGGACCTGGACAGTTTTGTTGACGCTTGTTGCGTGTTTGTACATCCAGTGACACAGCACCTAGACAACTATTGCGTTTTTATTTTGCCCAAGGCACCCATCGGCAATTAAGCCCAAAGTTTGTTGTTCATGTCTGTATGGCATAAACAGTGGTAGAGAGCTGAGCATATTCATTTGACCCTTTCTTACCTTCGCTCTCAAGCCATGTGTACATGATGACATTATTAGTGGTTAACCTTGATTTGAAGAGGAACATACTATAATGGCAAGATTGTATAGGTATAATTGCCTACTGTAATAGACACTCTGATCAGATATTTTAATTCCTTTGGCAGTCGAAAGACATGGGCAGAAATTGTCTCGCATTTCCTTCAGCGATGAATAGAAACAACTTGCTTCACTGATCTTCACGGCGTACTCGCTTCCTAGAACGGTCAGGTGTTGTTTCCGCAATGCCTTGATCAACATTACTGACATGTATTTATTGTGAAGAAAACAATGCGTATAACTTTCAGCATCAACGTTAATACACACACAAGGGCTCAATGTTTACATACATAAGACGGACATCTTGTATTAGTCATCTGACTTCAATCTTCATTGCGATTGGTGGAAAGGGACAAGGCAAGTTTTGAGCCTCACTTACGTATGGACATGGACAGTTTTGAATCCAACCACACTTTTCGAGAGCTGGTATTCATAGGACATGGACAGTTTTTAGCATAAATAGCATTTCAGGCATGTGTAATAAGTCTAGCTCTACACTCCAGTGTTGCCAACTCATTTTTTTTGGAAAAGTGGACATGGACAGTTTTGCATCTAGGCAACTCATATATATCACACTCAAATACACAAGCTTATAGCCGACAAAATACGCTTTATATTTCCTCTGTGCTCTCCAAGACACACAGTATCATAGATTGGCGCAACACCTCGCCATTACCCTCTCGTTCAGACCACAATCATTCACTTAATATTAAGCGACTTTTCATACTTACCATCAGCTACACTTCGTATTACTCATGATACATATTTCCTTAAGGATCTCACATTGTAAGTGCCGTATAATCGTTTTCCTGCATCTTCTAATTACTCACCTTTTTAACCTTAGTTACTCACCTTTTTAACCGTAGTTACTCCCCTTATTTCTCAATATTACACTCCATTCTACTTAAGATTACACATCTTAATCACCTGTGGATACTCACCTTATTTCTCAAAATTATACTTCTTTCTATTCAAGATTACACGTCTTTATCACCCGTAGTTACTCACCTTATTTCTCAAAATTACACTTCTTTCTACTTAAGATTACCTTTCTTTATCACCCGTAGTTACTCACCTTATTTCTCAAAATTATACTTCTTTCTACTCAAGATTACCTTTCTTTCGCGGAATCCGTATTCACTTACTTTATTTCTCAAAATTACACTTCTTTCGATTACCTTTCTTTCGCGGAATCCGTATGACCAATAAAATTTAATTTCTCCACTACAAAAATGACTTACCTTTAAATCCTTGCATTAACATCCTAGCTACTGAAATATTAACTGTTCACAAAAATCTGCCTAATTAAATTACGGGCATCAAAATATAGCTTTACTTTCCTTTCTGACTTGGGAACTACCCTTAACGAATTAATATATGGGCTAATATAGGGTTCTATTTATCCTGCAACATGCTTTCAATCTG
Organism: Meconema thalassinum; assembly: GCA_946902985.2. Classification (NCBI taxonomy): domain Eukaryota; kingdom Metazoa; phylum Arthropoda; class Insecta; order Orthoptera; family Tettigoniidae; genus Meconema; species Meconema thalassinum. The sequence goes on from OX336390.1 coordinate 899,785,427, forward strand.
CCTACTCACAGCTTCCTGAAATTTGTAAGGCACGGGGTAGCGATGACCTACAAAAATTACTGCGATCATGTACATTTAATGAATGTTCGTAGCAATTAGCTAATCCAATTCGGTTCTCAATAAATACTAATTCTCTTCCAACACCTTCATCCATTGATCCACTTGATCAGTCTCTAACTCACTCTGTAATGCAGCCTCACGCAAGGTATCCTCTAGATAATCCTTCGTCATCACACTGCCTAAAAATGTAAAAAAAAACAAGGTTCCCTCTCAAGAGGTTCCCTCTCACTACAAATATCGACTCCTTTAGTCGTCAAGCGTACATATATTCTTAGAACCACCATAAAACTTACTTGAATTATTAAATGACATGATCACATCTTCATCCATCCATCCATCTGAATTTAACACTAACCTCCTTATAACTTAGCTGGACAGAATGTTGCGACATCCACTCGGAATCCATAATTAATGAATATACTAGATTTGGAATCAATAAACATACCTGTGTTCCTTTAAAATTTCTACAACCACTTGTTTAGAAATTATGGGGGATCTTTCCCACCGCAGTGAACACAAAAGTCGTTCTAATTGGAATTTCCTCAATTTTAATACCATGTTCCTTCCTATTATTATAAAATGCTGCACCGATGCAGAAAACCTGACAGCCACTATCAAAAAGTGTATCAATACACGCCCCTAACACTTGTAATTTTTCGACTGAGTAAAAATTAATAACGGTAGGTTCCTTAGATACCTCCACAAATTCTCGTTATAAATAATTACGGATTAGGTCATACGGTTCGCTCAAAATAGTAATACCGACTTACATAACAACTCTCTCTGGCATTTTTAAGTTCTTATCGCCTTCTTCTTCGCTTCTATATTTATTTATAGTTACACTCTCTTCTCTCCTCATAACAATAGTTTCTTCCTCCTCCGTATTATGTTTATTAATAGTAACGCTGTATTTCCCCTCTCCACCTATTACTTCCCCTATTCTACCTTCTATGGCACGCCACTGCACTTCATAATCTTTCTCACTCTCTTTCATTATTTTCTCTATTTCCTCTAAGAACGTAATTTTCTCCTCTTTCATTTTACTTCTGGACTTACTAATTTCCTGCCTTCCTTTCATTTCTCCACTACTATCGCTTAACGACCTCTTTAACTGTTGCTTTTTGCTTCTGTTCTTTTCTATATCCGTCCTTCTTTCGTCTTCTACACTATCTCTCTCCACCATTTCCTCCAACATCGCGCGCTGCTTGTGCTTTTTCTTCCTATGCTTTGGATTACTTATCTCAGCTTTCTGCTTTCCTTGTTCAATAATTATGTCTTTCTGACTGTGCCTTAACGCACGCTTCTCTATCTCTGTTAACTTCATATTGACTTCCTCAATATAGGCTCTGACTTCTTCCCTTGTCTGCCTATTTTGTTCCTCTATAATTTTCTGCATTTTTATTTCTTGAGTGCTTAGCACTTTCTTTATTTTACCTACTTCTATTCCTATCTTGACTTTAATCTTCATCTCTTCTTTCTTGCTACGTTCCATAATCTCTACATTCACTTCTTCTACTCTTTACCTTACCTCTTGATTAATCTCTTCTACTTTCTTGCCTATAACTTCAAACTTTTCCCCTACTTCTATCCTAACTTCAGCTATGGTTTTCTTTAACTCACTTTGCAACTCCTTTCTTATGATTTCTTTGAATTCTGACATATTCTCCTTAATCCTCTCATACTTTTTATTTAACTCCTCTTTCACCTTTTCCACCTTATCTAGCTTCTGATTAATTTCTTTATTATTTTTACATATAACCTCTATTATCTCCATACTCATCTCCTGATTTTGCCTATTCATCTCCTGATTGTGCCTACTTATTTCCTCTCTCATCTCCTGATTTTGCCTATTCATCTCCTCTCTCATCTCCTGATTATTCTTATTGCTATCTTCTTGCTTCTTGTCCATCGCCTTACTTATCTCCCTACTCATCTCCTGATTATTTGTATTGGTATCTTCTAGCTTCTTGTCTATCGCCTTACTTATCTCCTGATTATTTTTATTGCTATCTTCTAGCTTCTTGTCTATCGCCTTGCGTATCTCCTGATTATTCTTATCATTGTCCTGTTTCATCTCCAGAAACATTCCTATGATCGCATCTAATTTATTTTCCGAAATATCCAAAGGCTTTTGTTTCTCCTGCCCTCCACTAGTCTCAGGATTTATTTCAGGATGTACCTCTATATTCGTCTCAGGGTTAACCTCGGGATTATTCTCAGGATTACTCTCAAGATTTACCTCCGAGATCTTGGTATAATCCTCTACACTCTCAGCCTCAGTACCACTATCAACTTGCGTATAATTAGCTTTCTCGCCTTTACCCCTACTCCTCAGTTTCCTTTGTTCCTCATCCGCCATCTCGAAGTACACCGTATAAAATTTACCGTTCCAAAATTCTCTTCACTTTCCCCCAAAATCAATCACTGACAATACACTAATTCACTTCACTTTCCCCCAAAATCAATCACTGACAATTTGCACTGAATTGACACTCACTCCTTCCGTAAATATCGTTAGGTTTTCGTTCCCCACGTTGGGCGCCATTTGTAATGGGCTTCGTTAAACTTAATAATGATAATAAAAGCCCTCCACTGTTGGGCGTTATTTGTAATGGTTTAATGAACTTCTTTACTGTTAATATGCAAAGGTTAATAATTAAATAGTCGCCCACTTTTGGGTGATCAATATGAAACATTTAATTGTGTATTAATTTTATAGTGTATCTATTGTTGTCAGCCTCACTAAAAAGTACATATGTGTAGTATTATATGTAGCCAGGGCGCCATACCATTCATATATCATGATCAAAATAATATATTAAACCTCGGTTAAACAGAGGTAGAGCAGCGCAATTCCTTTCTCCAGCCGTAGTGAAACTTACGTAATCTAACCTTACGATAATTAGTTTAGGAGTGTGGTGTTGCCTTATAGTAATTTCTAGCTACTAAAGGAAACCAGTCAAACATTTGAATTTAAAAATGAATTTAATATATAAAAACAAGTGCAAAAAGAATAAAATACTAAAGATAATAATGAAAATAAATTTAAATTAAAGAATCTACTGAATTTACTTGTATTATGGGTCTTGATTGGAAATTGGAGTATACTGAGCTTATTGAATAATATATATATTGAATTTAATAAGCATGTGAGCCTTCTACTGGAGTAAAACTGTTTATATCGCTCACCGCATTGAAGATCATTGTAGTTGGATTGTTGCGTAGAGAGTTCATGATGGCCCTGATCTTCCTCAACGTAATGAATGTATATGTTGATGACGGAATAAATTCCATAAATCATCCCTGTGACAATATCCTCGTACACAACCATGACACAGTTTGATGAGACTGAATGTCTTATCAAATTCACATACTTAAATAGTCAACTGTCTAGTTTAGCACTGCGTTACAGATGAATGGTAATTTCCAACTCCATCTCGCTACAAGTTCCACTCTTCTGCCTGTACGTCCAGCTCCAATCAGTCTCCTGCCAGCCATTCAATAAATAATAAAAATCCAGTTGGGCGGCCGTCATACATATATATCGTTCCCAGGTAGGGCACGTGTCTATCACCACTTCTGCAGTCGCTAGGCAATTTTATCTCGCCTTTCACATATCAATAATGACAATACTTCTTTATAACATTTCTCGGGAGGTCCAGCCTACTTTTAGTATAAAGTTGCAAAGGACTCATTCACCGGCCCAGCATTGTTAATGGCGAGTCTTCATAGAATCCCTTCTTAGTATGATTTGTTTACTGGTAGAATACTTGATGTAAAAGACATAAGTGTCTATTTATGTCATTACCAAGAAGCAGTGGATAAGCCGGCCTTCCGCGAATAACCCTCTTTCTTCCTCTGTACGTGTTTTCTTCAGAAATAGTATTCAGTCAAGCACCTAACTTATTTCAAATATAATGTGTATAGCTCCAAGTCCTTTCAATTGCCATAATATTCTACATTACCGCATAATAATAGATATAAACATATTAGTTAACATAATAACTAATAAACGGTAAAAATGAAAAATTAAAAAAAAATCAATAATAATAATAATAATAAAAATATATAAGATTATTTCATTCTGGCCGTGCAACCACCAGAGGGTGAGATCGTGTGTAATGGTGCTGCGGCTTATATCCATCTATACTGAAGACCTACGTTTCTTTTGTGGCTTCCAGTGAATATTTGTGGCTTTGTTTTGGGTGCTGAGTTTGTAGTAGTGTTGTCCAGAGAATCTACTCTCTTTTGGTAGTGTTTTAGGATCATATTTATTATTAATTTTATGCAGTAAGTGTCAGCCATCTTGTTAACTGCTACAATAAGTTCCATAGAAAGCACTATCTAGAGAGTCACTCGTTATCTGTGGCTAAAATCTTTGCCCTCACTTTCACCCATTTTGTTTCTTTTGCCATCACTACCATAGAAACTATGAACAAGATATGCACTCTACTTAATATTCTTGCCTAGGTCACTCAGCCGGCCTATTTTGTCAGCCATCTTTAAGACCGACAATGTGAGGCTTCTGTACTGGCACTATTACCCGGTCAGCTTGCGTGGGGGTTTAGCTCTGAATTGAGTAAGGGCTAAACACAACCCTGCGCGAGACACTGGGGTAGGGGGCCTCAACCCCGACACGGCGCGTCCCAATGGCTGATAGGGGACGTCCTGTAGATATGCAGGACAGGTGCGAATAAGGCATGGCCAAATAAGCATCCGCGGATCAACTGAGGCAAAAATAGTAAACGGTCAACGGTCTCCAAGGCGGAAGAGGAAGACTCCCAACGGTTTGGAGGGCGGAAAAACCAACACCAAAACTCTGGGGCTTACAACCTCAGTTTTAATTCTGGAGGAACAGACAACGCCTGCCCTCCCAACTAACTTCAACATAGGGCATGATGGAAACTCCTTCAAGAAAGACTACTCCAGGGGGCAGCCGGCAACGGAAATCCCCCACCGCCAAAAGCGGTGCAACCAGGCCTTTGGATTCTGGAGAGCCTGGAACGTCATGCAGGGAAGAGTCTGAGCTTCCCAGAACCTCATCACAGAAGATACGAACCAAGCAAAAACATCTGCTGGGAACGCTGAACATCAACACGCTCCTGAAAGTTGGCAAACTAAAACAACTGATCAACGTTTTGAAGGAAAAAGACATCTGCATACTGGCACTACAAGAGACAAGATACCTAGACGAAAATCCCATGGAATCTGAGGGTTACAGAATCTACAAGGGAAAACCTGCGATTAAAAACAAATCAAATGTAACGATCTTAGGTACGGCCTTCGTAGTTAAGAGGAACATCACTGAGTCCATCATCAACTTCACCTCACCATCCGAGAGAATTTCTCTTCTCTCCTTTAGATCTGGAAATAAAGCATATACAATTATCAACGCACACGCCCCTATTAATGAAGATAACAAGAAAAATCCTGAGAAGGTGGATAGCGTTTGGCAAACTCTCGAAGACACAACTTCCAAAATTCCACAACATCACGTAAAAGTTTTGGTTGGCGATTTCAATGCCCAGATAGGCAAAGAGAGAAGATATAGAAAAATTGTGGGGGACTATCCAGCACATAAAAGAACGAACAGAAATGGAGAAAGAATAATCGGGTTTTGCAGACATTTCAACCTGAAACTCATGTCCACATACTTCAAGGCACTCCCGAGCAAGAAGAAAACCTGGGTATGTCCTAACACGATGCCGGGAAAGTTCCAGATCGACCATGTCGCAATAACGATCAAAAACCGAAAGGAAATCCTGAATGTTAAAGTAAGGAAAAGCCTAAACATCGACTCGGATCACTACCTCTCGGAGATTAAAGTAAAATTCCAGCCAAACAAGCCCAAACCGAGAACCAACAGGAAACCCAGAATTAATACAGAGACTCTGAAACAGAACAAGGAAAAATACTGCGAAAACCTATCAAAGCTGAACATGAACAGCTGGGAAGAGATCAGAGAAGCAATGACCAAAGCAGCTGATGGTTTGGGAAATCCAGCGAGGAAACGAAAACATAGGTGGTGGAATGAAAAGTGTGACGAAGCTCTTGACAAAAGGCTACAAGCCTGGAAGAGATGGCACTCCAACAAGACCGAGGAGAGGTGGGAAGATTTCAGGGAAGTAAGGAAGAGAACTGCTAAGATCATAAGATCAGAGAAGAGGAACTACGACAGAAGTAGGGTGGAAAAGATAGAAGAAGATTTTCGAAAAAACAACACGCGAGAGTTTTACAGAACCTTCAAAGAGGAACTACAGGGATATCAGTCACAAAGTCTGTGCTTCAAACGGAAAGATGGTAGTATAGCTTCGAACGACAAGGAAAACTGTCAACTTTTGGCCGACTATTTCAAAGTGCTGCTGAACTGTAAAGAACCTGTGGAAAGATTGAATACTCAGAATCCATCCTATGAGAACCCGGATTCCAACCCACCAAGTTTAGATGAGGTAAAGCGCATAATAAACGAGCTTAAAAACAACAAAGCACCAGGCGAAGATGGCATCGCTGCAGAAATGTGGAAGTTCGGAGGAGAAATGGCTGCAGAAAAAATACACGGCATCATAGAAGAAATCCGGAAAACTGAAATGATCCCGAAAGACTGGAAATGTGCCCTTATACACCCACTTCACAAGAAAGGTAATCGGGCGAACATCGACAACTACAGAGGAATCTCTCTACTTCCAGTCCCATACAAGATACTCTCCAAAGTACTGCTGAACAGAGTTGAAAAACATGCAGACCACCTCATAGGTGAATATCAAGCTGGCTTTAGAAAGGGGAGATCGTGCGCAGAACAAATATTTAACCTCAAGAGCATCCTCAGATCAAGAGCTTTGAGAAGCCAGAACACTGTAGTAATATTCGTTGACTTCAAGAAGGCGTACGACTCAATTGACAGGCAGACTTTATTTAACAGCCTAGAGGAGTTCGGAATTGACAGGAAGACGAGAGAAATAATCAAACTCTAACGGATACCATGTCAAAAGTGAAGTTCTTCGGAGAAATCTCTGATCCTTTTGAAATAAAAACAGGGGTCAGACAAGGAGATGGCTTATCACCTATCCTCTTCAACATTGTTCTGGAGAAAATCATGAGAACCTGGGAGGAAGCTTTGGACATGAAAGGAGTAAGGGGGATACATCTGGGAAGGAAAGGACAGAACCTGGAAATTAAATGTTTGGCTTTTGCTGATGATCTTGCCCTCTTAGCCCAAAGCCGAGATGATGCCCAAAAAATGCTGGATACTCTGCATGAAATCGCTGAGAAAACGGGTCTTAAAGTCTCCTATGAAAAGACAGAATACATGGAGTACAGACACCTTGGAGAGAGACACATAAAAGTGAAACATGGGACTGTCAAAAGAACTGAGAAGTTTAAATATCTAGGTGAATGGATAGAACCCAATGGGCTGGATAAAGAAGCAAATAGGGCAAGAGCTAGAAAATTGGATTTGGCTTATAGGTTAACCCAGAACAGATACAACAAACGAGCAATATCCTACAAGGCAAAACTCGGACACTATAGCACAGTAGTAAAGCCAGAGGGTCTTTACGCCTCGGAGTGCTTGACACTGAATAAACAAGGGGATCTTCAGGAACTGGAAAAAAAGGAGAGGAAAATTTTGCGGAAAATTTTAGGACCACAGAAAACTGCTGACGGGACATGGAAGAACAAAAGGAATGATGACCTCTATAAACATACTGAAAAAATTACTGTCACAATGCGGAAGCGAAGGTTGAAATTCTACGGACATTTGGTGAGAATGGACGAGAACCGACTGACTAAGAGGATATTCAAGTATATTACAGAGCTGAAGGCTACAACTAAGTGGGTAGAAGAGGTTAAAAGAGACGCCAAGGAAAGTGGACTCACAGTGGATGTGATCCACAACAGAAAAGAGTTCAGAAATCGAATTGACAACATCAAGATGTTCGAGGAGAAAACACCTAAAATTAGAGCCAAACTGGTAATATCCGAGGAGGAGCGAAAGATCAGAAGTGAACGAATGAAGAGGTTTTGGGAAGAGAAGAGGAGATTAACCAGAAAGCCTTAGGTTCCATGCGGTCCACAGGCGGCCAAATTCGGAAGAAAGAAGATGATTTCATTCTGGTCACAAATTGGGACCGCCACAGGAGCAGCATAAAATGGGTGAATAGAAGCATTTGAAATGTGGTGTTACAGGATAATGATGAGTATCAGATAGGTAGATAGAGTAATAAATGAAGAGGTATTAAAACGAGTGGGAGGGGAGAGTTGTTTACGGTGACTGCTAATGAGGAGAGGAGATATGATGGTAGGACACATACTAAGACACCCAGGAATAGCAAACTTAGTTATTGGACGAAGGAAGGAAGATTGTAATTTTACGTTACCGTTAATCTCGAGATCATAAGCCACGGGACCTCCCTTTTACGTGGAATCTGAACCACAGGACATGGCATTTCACTTTTGAAAATCTCACATGCATTGAGCGGGAATCGAACTCGGTCTGCCGTGGTGAGAGGCTAACAGTTTTACCGCTGCTTCACCGCGCCCCCTTATTGAAGGAAGGGTCGAGGACAAGAACTGTAGGGATAGACCAAGGTTAGAATATGTTAAACAGATTACTTCGAATGTAGGGTGTGGTAGCTATGTAGAGATGAAACGATTAGCTCAGGGCAGGGAGGCTTGGAGGGCTGCATCAAACCAGTCAAAAGACTGAATACTCAAACAACAATAACCTCGTTTTCCGATAATTTGACTACTTTATTCGTGATCGATATAGGCAGGTCCCAGGGTAGCAGCGCCATTTTGACAATGAGCAGAATGCTTCTGCCTAATAGTTGCGAGCAATTTACTCTGTGTCCGACTATTGGTAACTCAAACTATCACTTGGGGCGCTGCGGTCGGCCCAACATGGCCGGGATAAGTAGGATAAAACACTCAATAACACAGGATTGCTATGGAACACTTTAGTATTATTCTGTTATAATCAGTAAATGTGATCCCTAAAATATTGGTAGTGCTATTTTATGTATAACTGTGCGATACACATGATCTAATGCGTGTGTTCCACTGGATTTTATATGTGAATTACGTAATATCAAGCATTTCTTGTCTGTTCGGATTTGTTTTTGTGCATTTCAAATCATAACGCTGTTACGTTTGAATACTACTGTAGCCTATATTCGAGTTTGCTAACTGTACCATAGACTCCGAAATTTTACAGAAGAGGTAGAAGTGGTATTTGTTAAACACGTTATGTGGAAGAGTACACCATGATGAAATGTCTTGGTCACTTAACGCTCTTGAGCTCCGGACGTTGTTGCCCCCATGGTTTACAGGAGAAATTGAAAGGAGAACGCTAACAATTAAGCAGTTTCAATGTTCATGTAAGGCAGGTGCATCAGAATGTTGCAAACTTACTTTAGCAGTGCTTCTTTTCTGTCACAGGTAAATAAGGCCTATTAGTCCATTATTATTATTATTATTATTACCTTCAGTGGCTGGACTGTCTCCCTACGTCCACACCAACTGTATTCCAACTCGTTCCTGTTTTCCGTATTTATTCGTTATCTTTACCTTTCGCCCATCGGCTTTCAGCCGTAAACTGAGCAATATACTTTGCTTTTACTTAATATTTTGTATTCTAAAAATGAGTAAAACTCCTGAATTGTGTATATTAACACGAACAAATTAACACGCTCTGTTCACCCAGGCAAGAAACAAAACAAACTGTGACCACGTGGTAAATTTATCCTAAGTACGATTCTTATTTTCACCGCTAGATGACACATCAGATGCCTGGGGTTGCCAATAACCGTGGAGAATGCTCATATGTTGCCAGGACGGTAGGAGTTTCTCTACTGCAGTCACATTTCTAGTCTTACTCACCAAATAAGAAAACCCATTTTCATCATAAGAAACCGGTAACCTTCGGCCCCTTTAAAGAACAGTGGTTATTCACTGTATAAAGTAATATGTACTATGTAGTCTTATGGCTCATGTTGGGTCTGCGGTTTGGGCTCCCTTTTAACTGCTGTAGCGCAGCTCAAGGTAAGTAGACTGGACGCAGCTGACTGGACGGCTCTTCCGCTAACTTGATGCTCGGGAGACAGGCTACGGTATCATTCCAAACAAATGACTGATAGCTGTTTTCGCGTTCCTGCAACTACTACTTCAAGACCCGCGGTACGTTTCTCTCCTCCAGACCTCGACATAAAGAAAGAAAGAAAGAAAGAAAGAAGAAAGAAAGAAAGAAAACCTAGCATATACTTAAACCTAGGATCCATCGAGTGCCTTCACTACTTTTCGGGTACAAACTATGTGACGTTCGACCACAGTCCGACGTGGCCTGATATCTGCAGTGTAGTTATAATGGGCCTGTTCTGCATGCAAGTATTGTGACGTAGTCGTGACGATATTCTCGAAGTCGTACGTTGGAACACACTGCTTTTTTAGAGAAAGATAATATTATTCCTTCTGTTTGCATGACCAATTCCCGTCACAGTTTTGACCCCCTAAAGCCCTCTCTAATCCTCGTCTGAATGTATGAGCATGAAACAGAAGCTAATTTCTGTTCTGGTCACTTAATATTATTGAGGTACCCTACTGTATATACCAGTGGTTCTTAACCGGTGGTCTGCGGACCACAGGTGGTCCGCGAGTGCCTTGGGAGTGGTCCACGGGAGAAAAGGGTCCACCAGCACGTATACAAAAGTGGTCAATAAATGGGGATTTCGAAAACGATGTCCGATGAACGAGAATCTTCTGAATGTATTCGCGACGATCACTATCAGGTTTTGAATTGAAATATCTTTAAAATAAGTGTCAGTGAGGAAGGGTTACAACTGATAATGTGTATTGGGGGAAGGGGGGGGGGGAGGGGGAGGGGTGGTCCGTACACGATTCAATTTCAGGCTGAGTGGTCCGCAGACTTCTACGGGTTCAGGACCACTGCCTATATACAGTAGATTTCCATTCGATCAAGTCTGATGCGCTTTTCGTTAATGGTTTGCGGGCTAGATTGACACAGTTCTGGCAGGGGCTTTCGTCTTAATTGCACATTAAAGAACCCCCTGTATCACCATCTCCTCGCCACACACACACACACACACACACACACACACACACACACACACACACGCCAGTTTTTTAAAGAAATTTATGGTTTTTCTTGAACTCTGCAGACAATTTAAAAGATTGGGACAAACCGCACCTCTTAACTCCCTCCTTGGCTTATTCTTTATACATACATAACACACTCTGCAGTCCGTCTCTAAGAAATAAAAGCACACCTACCAACTAAATTTGGTGCCAAAAGCAAAAACAAAACAAAACAAAAAACATGGGTGATAATGGTCAGAAAGCTATTGCATACATACAGTCTCTTGTCCTGTTTGTTTAATAGAACATCCTTCCTTCGGTGCAGCGAATGGGTCACCAATTGATAGAATTTTCTAAGGCTACGTAACTAACTCTTCTATTCGTAACTTATATGCTATTGTTCTGAACTTTGGTAGATTTATAGGTTTCGACAAGATATTTGCGCTGTACCATGCATGAAATACTAAAATGGGTCCAAAATGGTATTTTATTGATAACTACTATCAAGAATAGTTCTGAAAAATATAGGTTGCCTTAATTTATTTGTTTATAGCTATTCCAAAGTTGATATTTTAACATGGGCCTGCTGTTCAAGTCCGTTTTAGTGGAAGAAAAGTCACATTGCGATGTTAGCTACAGTGGCTAGCTTGGTATGTTACGCTTGAGGTGTTTGTTGTTGTTGTTTGTTGTTTTAAGGGACGGAACTACGAGGTAATCTGCCCCTAACGCTTGAGGTGGAAGGGTTAAAAGACTGTTTGGAACTGTTTTGATTTTATTTAAAGATCCAGTTTCTCAGTCGTGATGGAAATGGAGTGTCATTAACGTCGTATTTCTCTTTTTCTAGGTGAGCCTCGGTGTTGCGTGTTGGAAGGAAGAATATCCACTGTATGTGAGTTAAATGGGCGATAACCATAACTGTGTAACATTTGATTTTTGTGATAAAATCATACATAGCTGTTCACTTTCTAGCTGCTGCGCGCTGTATTCAATTGCACCTTGAAGACGTAAGGTATCTTCCATAGAGATAACCACATGATTTAATGTATCAGAACACATTCAGATAAAATAACATATACTGTACTTTTCAACAAACCACATCGTAGTGTATCGGCTAGCGTTCTTGGCAGTGCGGGAACCAGGTTCGATTTCCAGCTCTGCTAAGAAATTTTAATTCTGGTATGCAGGCTGAAACAGGGCACACTCAGCCTCGTGAGTCAAAATTGAGAAGAGGAGGGTTCGTTTCCCACCTCAGCCATCCTGGAAGTAGTTTTCCGTGGTTTCCCAGGTAAATTCTGGAAAGGTTCCTAACTTAAGTCCACGGCCGTCTCCTTCCCAATCATATCCCCAATTTACAAATATCTCTTCAGGGGCTCACATCTAGTGGGACGTGGGTTGGCGACCACGGGACCCCAGCTGAGTCTGGCATTGCTTCCACTTAGGCCTACTTGTTCTGGGCTCCTCTCCGTTTTCTTTCCTGTTGACCTCCCTTGGTCAACTCTTGTTCTTTTCCTACCCCGACGGTATTAGGGTATCCGAGGCCTAGGGAGTCTTTCACTTTCCCGCCTTAATTGGCCCTTGTCTCATCTTTCCTGATCCCTCCTTCTTCGAGGGATCAGACCTCTTGTTTTCTTTTCATTATATTTCCTTTTCTCTTTAAGATTCCCGCACTTTTTTTGTTAATTGGCTCCCCATCTATCTAAATTCCATTTAGCGATTTTTTTTGCATCTAAACTCCATTTTGTAGGTGTTTTCAGTCTACGTTGCATTTTGTAAGTCTTTTCGATCTACAGTAATATGCATTTTGCAAGTGTTTTCAACCTCAATTGCATTTTGTAAGGATTGACAATCTAAATTGCTTTTTAGTAAGTCTTTCAATACAAGGGATGGGACTTTCGTGAGTATTTTGAATTTCAATTGCATTTTGTATTTTCAACCTAAACGGCTTTTTGCTAGTATTTTCGATCTAAATTGCATTTTGTATGGTGGGCATATTGCAAGGATTTTGATTCTCAATTCCATTTTGTAGGTATTTTGAATCTAAATTACATTTTGTAAGTATTTTCAATCTAAATTGCATTTTGTAAGTATTTTGAATTTCAATTGCACTTTGTGATTTTTTTGGAATCTGGAATGCGCGTTTTTCAATCTAAATTGCGTTGTATATTTTCAATTTCAATTGCATTTTGTAAGTATCTTGAACCTCAATTGTATTTTGTACGTTTTTTCATTCTTATTTGCACTTTGTAAGTATTTTGAATTTCACTTGCATTTTGTAAGTAAAGTATTTTGACTCTACATTGCATTTTGTACGTATTTTGAACCTAACCTACATTTTGTGCGTTTTTTTCTTCAATTTATTCTTTTTGTGAGTATTTTCGTTCTAAATTCCCTTTTGTAAGTATTACCGCTCTCCATTTTGTGAGTAGTTTCAATCTGAGTTCCTTTTTGTAAGTATTTTCCTTCTCACATAATTTTCGTTCTGGTTTTCACTTCATTGTGATTTTTGCTATCACCCAGCCCATTAGGGGCCGATAACCTAGATGTTAGGCCCCTTAAAACAACAATTACCATTATCATCAATTTACAAATACACTAGTAGCCTACAGTCATCACAATAACACAGGTTATCTCACAAACTACACACATACGGGCCTATATGACCATGATGTCGCAGCCCCTAAAATAAGCAACAACAACAACTTTTCACTTGTAGACATTTACTTCTTATTAGTGTTAATATTTATATTCTAGGGGCTATTCTCAGCAGTTAATAACCAAACCTTTGTGGATTTTTTGATGGATGGAAGGCGACTGTTTTGTGAGTTGCTTTGATTTTCTAATTCTTGTAGATATTAAGAAATATTTTTTTACGGGATTAATTAACACTTTAGTAGTTCAGAGCAATATCATCCACCCGTTATTAAGATTGTGCCGCTCTTTGGTGGGTTAGTGTAGGATGGCCACTTCCGTTCTTGGTTGACATTGTGGGCTTTGGTAGTGTTTTGTAGAACTATTTTGTCTTGTAGATTTAACCATTAAGATCTAAAGACGCTCGCTTGATGAGCGAATCATGTTATCCTGTATTTTCTCTCTCTTCTTGCAATCCATGCAAATAACTTTTAATCACATGCATTATTTTTTCCTCGCTATTTCACATTTTCCAATAATTGAGATTGTAATCGTGTTGGCCGGCTGAAAAGTTACAATATCAATTCCCAACTGTTTCAAATTATATGTTATCCAAATTAAAATATGTGTTGAGCTCATTTGTGCTAAATTGTCATACCGTTACAGTGTTCACCCATACTTTATATCAGCGGTGAATTAACATGTTTCCTAAATTCTTCATCCCACTGCACGATATTTGTGTAAGGGGGTTATGTACGGAACTCTCGCATTTTACGCATTCAGCGATCATTTGAATTTTGCTACACAATGTTACAATAAGTTATTCGCCAACTATCTCTTGTGGACTCGTTGATGAGTTCATTTGTCTAAATGAAATACGTATGGGTATTTAATAAACGTATTACACATTAGTCGTTAAAAATAAATTAATATACATTAAGTAATGAAATGTACCAGTTTCAACCATATTATGGCCTTCTTCAGCGATGTTCGTAAAAAGAAAAGAAGCTAATGTAATTACGTGCAAAGCTTTCTTAATAATACGAAGGGCGTAGTATATTGTTTTACACTTTATTTATTGTACCAAAATGAAGTACATTACACATCAGTTGTTACGTCCACCTTCTCAACATAATCTCCTTGTAACTTTATGCACTTTTGCCATCGATGTGTCCGTCTCGCCGGACCTTCCTGAAACCATTCTTTCGGTGTTCTGCATACCCATGGCTGGACAGCTGTGTCCAATTCTGCAAAACTGTGACCACGCAGGTGATAATCACTTGGTGCCAAGTCGGGAGAGTACGGTGGGGGTGGCAGCACCGTGGATTCCATTTGATCAATGGCAGCGGTGGTCTCTCGATTAGTGTGGGGGCGGGCATTGTCATGTTACAGAAGCACACCTTTAGCACATTTTTCCTGGCCGCTTTGTTTGGATGGCACGACGTAAGCGCTTAAGAGTTGACACATATGCTGCACTGTTAATCGTGGCCCCCAATTCCAGACAGTCAATGAGGATGATGCCCTTTGTGTCCCTGAACACTGTCGCCATTCGCTTGCCAATTGATGGCACTGTTCGACATTTCTTTTGCGATGGACTGCCCCTATGCTTCCATTGCATCGATTGTTGTTTCGTTTGTGACTCATGGTAATGGAGCCATGTCTCATCACCAGTCACAAGCCTTGCCATGAAGTCGGCTATGACAAGTGCATTCGTTGGCCTCTGTGCGTGTGCTGCTGCCAAACGGTGGAACAAGTCACCACCTTCAAAAGTCAAATGTGAACCATACCCGGACGTACAAAAAATAAAGTGTAAAACAATATAGTACGCCCTTCGTATTTTACTTGGGTTTTCTATTAAAAAAAAATGAAAATAGTTAAAACATATCTTTAACAAATGTGGGCTTTAATTTGATGTTAATAAAAATAATATTTCGAAAATGACATATATCTAAATATTTGGTGTTTGTAAATTCCTATAAATCAAGTTTTTTTTTAATATTTTGAGATTATCTACAGGGTGCGAATTGTGCTTCCTATGTGATAATAAAGGCTCTTTGTGGAGTGCCGCATAGGCTGGAATATGTATTTATGTCCCGGCTTTGTGATTTAAAAAAACCTGTTATGTCGTAATCTACAGTATGGTAGTCTTCGTATCGAAAATGTATTGAAGTCGGATTTTGTCATATTAGGTTGGAATATGCATTTATGTTCTTGCTCCAATGGAATTTTTGCAGTGCCAGTTTGCCATCTCTTGATGAATGCAGTACATTTGCATTTGTCTGTTGGCACAGGCTAGAGTAAACTGTGGCTTTTCACCGATGTCTCAGTCTCACTCATGGCTGTGATTATGTGGAAGCTACTGAGGTATGGGTGGTGCTTAGTAATGACATTCAGGGCACACTCAGTGCTTGTGGATGCTGTGAAAGGTTCAACTCATAGGGTTAGTACTGCTGTACTGACTCAGTGAGGAAAGCAATGGCAAACTACCTCTCTCCTCTTCTTGCCTAGTACGCCTCAATATAGCGCTGTCTTGGGTTTTTGTGGGTATCTACCCACATAACCTAACGTCAGTGCCTTTTGAGGATCCAACCAGCCTTCGGGCTGACTACCTAACAGACACACGAAATGTTAAATGTCCTTGATTTAAAAACAAAACTGTTGTGTCGTAATCTATGGTAGTCTCGTTATCGAAAATGTATTAAAGTCGGTTTTTGTCATAGGCCTATGTTATATGTTAGTTTCAATTAATTTAGTTCATTTGTGCCAAGCTACAATAATAGCCTAATGTTAGGGGTTATACGTTCCTTCTGTGACTTTTGATCTGCCGAAGTGCCGGAATTTTTCTCTTACGGGTACCTTTAACTAGCCAGTAAATCTACTGGTACGGAACTTTCGTATCTAACAAGGGAACATCTTCTTCTCCTCCTTCTTTATGTTCCGTGTTCGCTCCTCCGAACGTCGGCGATCACCATGGTAAAGGCGTTTCTGTCTTCCACAAGACGGAGCGATTTTCTTGCAGATTGAATCCGTGACCACAACGTTATGTTCTGAAGCCAAGGCATTTTGTTTTCTGCCTCGTCCTCGTCGGCCATCTATTGTGTCTTATAATATTACAGTAGTTGGAGCAGTTGATGTTTTTGACCTCTTAAGTAATATACTTGATATGAGGGTAGCATGAATGATTTCTGGGACAAATACAGGGTCTTTCATATAAAGTAAGAACGGCAAGCGGTAGTTTCGTTATTCGGGCGGGAGGGAGGGATCAGGAAAGATGAGACAAGGGCATTGGAAAGCTGGTGTAACGATACAACAAATGTTTCAATCGTTTTGGCGATTATGTTGAGACATAAGATTAAAACAAGCAAACATTTAGTAGTAAAATCAGTTTGGTATGTCAGTGTGCTATTTTTATACAGTCCATCGGAACTTTAAAAAAACCAGCCCTCGTATGGACTATGCGCGCGCTTTCAATCGTAAAGCAGGGGGCCATGGCGCGCCACAAGCTCGGCCAAGGCCACCGCACCAGCGAATAACGAAACTGCCGCTTGCCGTTCTTACATTATATGAAAGACCCTGTAGATGGGAGCAAACGCAGGAATGTACGGTACTCGGAATGAAGAGATAAAGGCTAAGTTAGAAATGAACACGCTAGATGAAGCTGCTCGTATGAGCCGACTCAGATGGTGGGATCATATGAAGAGAATGGGGAGGAGGCCACTGTGCTAACTGCTAATAGGGGATCATGGATGATATTTGTTCGCAAACTGAGGCTTGCAGACTAGAATGGGCGCTGAAAGGCAAAGCAGTCTCAAATGAAAATACATGACCTAAATTGGCAGTCTTTCGACATTGAATGTCAGCCAAAAGTTGAAGGCCACTATTTATTTGGTCTTCTGAGGACATCTATGTATGTAACTTTTATCATTCCAGGATATTTTTAGCATTCTTCGATTATTCCACATTTCGATTGCCTCTATTTTACTTATTTATTTTCATTGTGCTAGCCTTCGAAGTACAAGACTCCATACCTGTTGTGACCTTCAGAATCTTCTATGCCGAAGGTCGCGGGTTCAAACCCAGCCGAAGTTGTCGGATTTTTAAGAGCGTTAAAAATCCTTGAGTATGCCTTCCTTCGGAGGGGAAGTAAAGCCGGCGGGCCCATGTCATAGATTAACGGCATGTAAAAGAACCTTCCACTAACTAAACTTGTGAGAAACAAAATTTGTAGGTTAGGTTTGATGAATGCTATGAAGTTCCAACGTTCATCACCAGGCGCTGGTTGCGATGGCATCTAGTAGTAACCAAGTTCACACCTAGGTGTTGTGGACGGTAGTATTTGGTAGCTAAAATAGGAACTACTTGAAATTATCGTCTGCAGTCCTTACTTGAATAAAAACAGATAACACACACTAATAACAGTCATCAGAATTAACACCGGTTATCAGACAGATTCTACACACACCCAAAATACACGGGCTTACATGAGCACGTTGTCGCAGCCCCAAAACTAAGGAACCAACCAACCAGAAGTTGTTAAAGCAGGATGACAATTTTCTATACAGCCTACTCCACTGTATGCTATTTCTATGCAACTTCTGATTTCAAAGTCTGGATCGAAAGTGTCAGTAGCGATACTCCCTAGAAATGAAACATCGCGAACGCCAATCTCCCGATCTCGGTGAAACTCATAGGGGACATGGAAAACAGCTGTGATGATATTTCACCCCCGAAATCTCACGTGTTAAGGGGCAACGCTATCTCCGAACTCTGAAGACGAGTGGCTTCGAACCCTACCGTCAACCATCCTTGAAATGGTTTTCCGAGGTTTCTCATTTTCGACTCAAGTTAAATGCCGAGGCGGAACATTCGAATAGGCCACGATCACTTCCTTCCAAATCCTAGCCCAGTTTCATTCATCGCTTTTTATGTCGTCTGTTGAGGTTGGCGTCAACAAGGATATTAGGCAGTAAAAAAAAAAACATTCACCGCATTTGGGCATACATCTAACCTCACCTCATCCCCGTAAAAACGGGAATACTAATTGGAGTAGAAATTGCATGGCCCATCGATTCACAGCTGTGGCTCAAAGTCAAACTTTGGTGGAAACTAGTGGTAAATAAAAACGACAGCATCTTCTCCTCTGACGTCACCCTTCTCTTGTTGTGACGCGAGTTAGCAGCGGAGAAACAAAAAAGTTGCTCAGACAAGCTAGTGTTGTACACGCTGGTTGGTTGTTGGTTTCACGTCCTTGTTAACTACTGCGGATTTTAGAGACGCTGGTGTGCCGAAATTTTGTCCCGAAAGGGATCTTTAACGTGACAGTAAATCTACTGACACGGCTCCCTCGCATTTTGCGCACCCTCAAATGCTCTCTGACTGTGCCAGATTTCGATCCTGCAACCTTGGGAACAGCAGGCGAGAACGTTACCGCTGAGCCACGCAAAGATCATAGGCATTTTCTCCGTAACTCTTAATGGATTTCCAGGAAATTATGGATTAATGTGAACTTGCGAATGTCTTCATGTGCTAAAAGCCAGCATTAGTAAGCGGTCAATCATATCATGAACTGAATTCCACCATATTATGCAGTATGTACTAAAAAAAGAAAAAGCCTAATGAGATTATGATATAGTCGACCATTTTAAAATGGCGGCCATTTAAAGTAGGTTGTTTTTACTAAACTTACTAATTGATTGATAACTTTCCATGTGAGAAATCTATATGTAATTAATTGTCAGTCTATTTATATAAATTACAGGGTGGGGGGTTTATAGGGATGGCATGCTTCGCTCGTCAAGGAACATATCACCAGAATTACGGCAGTCAAGTCAATTTTTTAACATAATGAATGTTTGTGTGTTTGTTTGTTCGTTTTTTATGCGTTCATATACCATTCATTCCATTGCGATGAAACTTCGGTGAGTTGTCATGCACACTCCCGCGAAGGTTTCTGAATTAAAACATCCATTTTGCAATAGATGGCGCATGAGTCGCTGGCCGACTATAAGAAATTTATCCATGCAAAATTTCAACTGTATTGGTTAAGTAATCTTTTCGTGAAGAAAAAAAAACCACACAAACCAACTTTCAGATTTATACGTATGTTACTATGATTTCTATACCGTACATATGAAATAAGGTATGCATTTGCATGAACTTCCGAAGTCCAGTGACTAATTTGTCGCAGCGTTGAGGCAAATAGAAGGAGGGATAAGAAAATCTGAGTAGGTATGTCAGTAGTAACTGGAATTGGACTCCCATGTTAAAGAGAAACCATATCGAATTCCGGGAATGTCTGAAGTAGACCTGGTTGGAGTGACTTGAAGCGTGTTACGTAATCCAGTCACAGAGCAGAGGAACGTGCCTCGACCGCTGATCAGATCGCATCATCTCGGCCGCGGCCTCCTAGATCAATGATGGATACGAGGTGCGGAGAGCACGCGTGTTTTATTGCACTGTATATTGGCTCGTTTATTTTTATTTTTTTACTGGGACTTTAAATAAGACGGAGGAACGTGTGGGGAAATTCCTCGCCACTTTCACGGTTTAGGATGATGGAATAAATTTGTAGAATTTATGTGGCCGTATTTTTTTTCTCCGTCGTTTTAGATGTAATTCGATAATGTGATTGCTGTTCTGTCTTGGTTATTTTTTTCACTCGCACATAAGACGCTCGTTTTTTTTAATAGTACACATTTAAAGGCTTTTCAACAGGCAAAATAGTTAACAAAATAATATTATGGGGTTAGAAGCCATTTTTGAGTGTTGCCTTAGTAAACAAAGGTTTGGTGCTTTTCAGTCGCCCCACACAATTTAACTAAAAATTCTTTGAGATTTCTAGTGAAAAATAAAAGCAGAATGCACACTCGGAGAGTTTCTTTTCCCACTCGTTAAGAAAACAGTATCCTACAAACTAATTAAAAACCGGGTTTCATTATTCGATTTCAATACAAATACGTGCTACACATGTAACGAACTGAATACGAAAAAAGAAAACGTTTATGTTCGTAGTATTTAAAAGATCATTTTTTTTCAATGTTTGCATGTTGTATTCCATGTGAATATTCTTCAGTCGGTCATCATGTATAGGGGAGGGAGGCCATTATTTTATCATGGGCGGTTGATGTTAATATATTCTACACAAATACTGTACATTAAATAAAATACACACATACGTTTAAAAATCATACTTTTCAGTACCGTACTTAATTATATACTATATATATTTTAAGTAGTGAAGTATACACTGTATGTGCGTCTTTTATTTCAGCAGGGGCGTCGCGTGATTAAAATCTTTGGGTGTTCATATACTGTAAAATTATAAATGTGACGGTGAGTCATTGCGACCTATTCGCAGCACGGCCTTTGGAAAGCTCCGTTCTATAGGGAGGGCCCTGACGGTATGACCTTCTACAGATTGAGAATACTGTAATACTTTTTTATTTTTTTTATTAATGGCGTAAGGCTGTAGACCATACAACCAACCACATAATGAAAATTGAAGGATAGGGAGATTGTATACATAGTGTAAAACACTGGCATTTATGCGTATTGTCCATGATTTGAGTATTTGTTGTGTAGTAGGAGCAAGTACCTGTAAAAGGAAGCAAACAATAAACATTTCAGATTATAATACTGAGGAAAAACAAAAGAGAGAGAGACACAAAAACCAATATGCGGAATTCAGTGTCCTTCAAGTACTGGATTACTGCGAGGTAGGTCTATCGGTGCTGACTAGCTATATAGTAGGGTAGAGATGCGAGTTGGAGGGTAATGATGCAGGTCCTGGATCCCCTTGAGAAACGTAGCCTATTGCGTTCGGAATCGCGCACACGCAAAGAACAAATCGTTGATGTCACCAAAAGAAATGTTGTCACACGAACAATACGGAGAAAAATACTTCATGCATACTTCCCTGGCGTATGGGTTGCCGTGATCAACAAGGCGGTTCACCCAGGATGAGACCCTTGCTTTGGTTGGTCCTTGCAAATACCCCAAATGTGGGTTTCTCAGGTGCAGGAGACGATGACAACTATAGGGACTTCATAATAAATCCATCAACGACTGGTACTTAAATGTTTAGGAATAGTTTAGAATACAATGGTGACGTTTGGTCAAGAGGGAGGGAAGTCTCCACGTGTGGGCTGCCGCTGTGGGAGATGCTGTACGGCTGGAAATAGTCGTGCAAGATGCATGCCCCACATGTCTCGTGTCGTATCAGTAGGCTACGGAGAGCTCTCCAGAGAGGCATCTGCACATCTGCCGTCACACTACACTATTTTATTTACACATGTTCCCTTTCTTTTTACCGACTCACCTCTGTAGCCGAGCGCGTTATGCGTTCCACGTAGGAACGGCCCCAGATAATATTTCACGTAATGTGAGCCACTGTGATTGGTTGTGCTGGGCGGGCCAACCTGACCGACACTGAAAGAGACAAAATTAGCTACTGTGTTCTCTAACGTAGAAAATAAGTGGAGCCACCTCGTGATGTAGCGGCTAGCATACTTGGCTATCTCAGCAGAGGCACTGGTTCGATTCCTGGCTCTGCCAAGAAATTTAGTTCTGATCTGGGGGCTGGAACGGCCTTGTGAGCCACAGCTGAGAAGAGGCGAGTTCAATTCCTACCTCAGCCATTCTGGAAGTGGTTTTCCGTGGTTTCCCATCTCTACTCCGGTCAAATCCCGGGATGGTACCTAACTTATGGCCACGGACGCTTCCTACCCAAATCCTACCTCGATTACAAATACACACACTAGTACAGACATCACAGTGGGACAGTTCATTAGACAGCTTCTACACACACCCAAATACACAGCGCTAATGTCCACGATGTTGCAAAGTCTCTAAAAGGATACAAATTAGAAAAAGAATCAATCATCTTAGTTCTTACCCAGCATCTAGTTTTGTTAAAACAAATGTTACTGATTAAGAAATGTAGTTAGGGTAAAAACTCAGCATTTTTTCTAGGTTTGTGCCGTGTCTTGTGTGGGGTTTCGCCTAGGACACCGAACTGGCTCATCAGCGGGCTCTTGAAGTCCCCGCCCGGACCTCCACAGGAGTAGCGAACTGCGCGCTACCTCCATTTTTATGAAGCGCACCTGCGCATCTTTACTGCGAGAGCTGTAAGCTAAGCAGCCATAACCTCCCTAAGAAGGCTTCTAATAAGATGGTATATTGGCTTTCACGGCCGGTGAATTAAAACTCAGCAATTTTTCTAGGTATGTGCCGTGTCTTGTTCAGTAGTTAGGGTAATAAAAATAAACATAAAAAAGTTAGGGTGATAAAAATAAACATTAAAAAAAAAACATAAATTTGCAATCGTTTAGCGCACTAAAAGTATTTTTATCCCTTATCATTATCGTTTCTGGGGACTAGGTGATGCGGTGATGTGAGTTTCTATGTGCCAATGATTTTACGGGTGGAATGCCCTTCCTGAGAGGAATGAATTGCAATGAAATGAATGGAGATGAATTAAAGAAGGGAAAAGAGTTTGAAGGTGGCCTTGGCCGTTCAGTCATTTGTTGGAGTTGAAAATAAGAAACAACTTCAACCATTTCAAAAATTGCCAGTGTTCGGTGCCGAACTCACTTGCTTTTCGAGTTTAGAGATATCCTAGTCCCATGGCCATGAACGTTAATACGCGTAATAGCGAATATCAATTGTTTTTTATGGGTTTGGCCGGATGCCCTTCCTGACACCACGTGATTTTTCAGGTGAAAATTCCAACTTGCTGTCACCGGGATTAGAAACTAAGAATTCTTGTGGGTGATAGCCGAACAAGGGTCCACTAAATCCGGCATCCTAGCCACGACTCGCCTATTCCAATCACGGAAATGTTTAAGTCAAAGGGGTAAATAAACTATTTTTAATGTATCTTCCGGTGTTATGCCGTCAACGATGGGCATTGGAAGCTAGATACCAGTCAGATACTTCCTCCAACAAATAGCCTTATTTTATTTTTATTTCATTCAATTACTTATTTACATAGGTCCCAATGATGATGATAATTGTTGTTTTAAGGGGGCTAACATCTAGGTTATCTAGGTCCCAATGAGCCAGAGCTCGTATTAGGGACAATCAAGTAGCATAGATGCAGATTGGCATATACGTACATGCATTTTGTAACATGATATATATACACATTTTTTGTAACATGACAATAGATTGATAGTGACTAACTTTACAGAAGTAATTTGTGTGATACGATTGCTTAAGGCTACATATTGAACTTAGGCTATTCATTCCTTAAGAGGGAGTCTCTTGCTTTCCTCTGAAATGTTTTTATAGAAAAACTTTCCTTTATGAATAATGGTAGAGAGTTATATTTCTTTATTATAGAGGACATAATTCCTTTAGTTCCAAATTTAATGGATCGGAAATGGCTGGTAAATATTCGACTTACTCCCCTTGATGCATAATGTTGAATGTCATTGGCATGGGTAAAATGGATGTGTGTATGCATCAATTTATTTTTTAATTTGTATACAAATACTGTTGCTGACATAACCATTTGTTTTTGCAGTGGCATAATTTTAGTTTTGTGTATAATTCATTTGAGCCTGATTAGTTTGATCGCAGTTTGTGTTCTGCTGTTAGATTTAAAAGGTTTCTGGTGGATTACTTTGTCGTGCTCAGAGAATCTCAACTAAGCAGCGGTGTCATATGAGAAAGACAAGTTGAATCCCGAGCGCAAGACAATAAACCATCGTCACTCACTGTCACAGGCTCTGTCAGCGAGTGCGTAGCGCAGCCAACTTTTCAGTTACGGTATTACATTCGCGAGGATGTTTTGTGTTCACTTAGTACTGGAAGCGAAATCCGTGTTTTCTTTCTTTCTTTCTTACTTTCTTTGTTTGTTTACCCCGTAGCATAAACGAGCTGGATATTTGAGATGAGAAGATTCGAATCCCGGCATTGACAGCTGCCGTCCTGATTGTCGTTTTCTCCCACTTTTTTCGGCAATCTTTCCAGGCAAAGGGCGGATCGCTTCTCATTTCAAGTGCCGGGCCACCTACCCCGATCCTAGACCAATGATTACAGTATCTACATAACGTATATAAAGCTGAATGATTCCCTGTTTGCTTTCTTGATTGTTTGTCTGCTATTTATACAAATTACACAATTTCACTGAACTGGACCTAATTTTACGTAGGCTACTTACCTTTTGGAAGACTGAAGGGTAACACTTTCTACTTGAAATTCGGATAGTTCTCTCCAGTCCCTAGATTTAGGCTCTTTGGCACAAATCTACACCCTTTCACAGAACTGAATCAAATTTTACGTATTTACCTTTTGAAACCCTGCGGGTAACACTGTCTACTTGATATTTGCACAGCCCTCTCATTCCATAGATTTAAGGCCTTTGGTACAAATCTACACCGTTTTACCGAACTGAACCAAATTCTACGTACTGTACTTACCTTTCAGAACCCTGTGGGTAACTGGGACTTAAGTCAAGAAATTCGCTGTAGAATTGAGCAGGCCAGAAGTTCTTTCATGAAAATGAGAAAAGTTTTGACCAGCCGTGATTTAAGTCTGTCATTAAGCACCCGACTGCTTCGATGCTACGTTTTTAGTGTCCTGCTCTATGGATTTGAATCATGGACACTTACCTAGGTTTTAAGTAAGAAACTGATAGCATTTGAAATGTGGACGTATCGCAGGATTTTAAGGATATCATGGACAGCTAAAGTCACAAATGTGGAAGTACTGCGGCGTATGAACAAAGACTTGCAAATTCTCAGTATCACCAAAAGGAGAAAACTAGAATACTTTGGCCATTTCATGCGTAACAACAAATACCACCTCTTGCAATTAATTATCCAAGGGAAGATTGATGGCATTAGGGGTTCAGGACGCAGACGAATATCCTGGCTAAACAACTTAAGCCAGTGGTTTGCACTTAATACAGTGTCACTGTTTCGAACAGCTATGGACAAACAGCAGATCATGCTACTGATCGCCAATGTTCTTGGAGGACGAGGCACTTGAAGAAGAAGAAGAAGAATGATCATTTTAAGCCTCGCAATGCAAGAAACAAATCTCGGGACGTAAAATTTGGTTCAGTTCGGTGAAACGATGTATCTCTACTTAGTATAAAACGAAGTCCCCGATTCTTGGATGTTACGGGTAAACTCGAGAACCAATGGATGGATTCTGATGCGGTTTTCACCAATCTGTAAAGGATATCTCGAGGATGATTTCTGTAGAAAATAATTTTTTTATAATCAAAGGAAGCCGAGCAGTAACGATTTCAGTGGAAAAGTAAAAAGAAAAAACCTGGCGTCCGAACGCTTTGTAAGCTTACGCTGGGCAAATCCAGGCTGTAAGATTTTTTAACCAGGATATTCTTCTTCGTCCAACACTTCTCTTCCCTGGTATTTTTCCTTGAATAGACTGTAGGAGATGGTACTTGGTGGTATTCCTCATAATGTGTCCTAGGTATTGGATTTTCCTGATTTTCACGGTGGTTAATACTTCCTTTGTTTGTTTTTTTTTCATTTTTTGGAGAACCTCAACATTTGTGACATGGTCTGTCCATGGTATCCGCAATATCCTTCTGTACAGCCACATTTCAAAGGCCTCTAACCGTTTACATAAAGACTTTGTCAGAGTCCATGTCTCAGCACCGTAAAAAAGAGTAGAAAACACATAACAACGCAAAAGCCTGATTTTCGTAGTCATTGTCATGTTTGAACAAATTCCGCATCTTATTGAAAGTTGTCCGGGCTTTCCAAATTCGAGACATCACCTCATCAGAAGGGCCCCATTGGTCGTTTATGGTAGTGCCAAGGTATATATACTTATGCACGTGTGCAATGGGTTTCTGGTCTATATTTAATTTGCATGCAGAGACTTTGTTTTTACTAATGACCATCAATTTTGTCTTCTGAGGGTTTATATCTAAACCATATTCATGGTTTTTTTGGATAACTTTATCAATGATATGTTGCAGGCTAACTGACTATATTGTTACGTGCCACCCCCCTAGTGGCACTTTTGTTAACTGGATTACGGTGGGGTACAAAGCACAACACCAATTACTGCTTAAAGAAATAATTAACTTTATTGTGGCCAGAAAATTACACGAATCAGCAAATACAAGCAATTAGGAGCCTTACTCCAGTTTCGTCAAGTCTCTTCCTTGAGCGCTCTTGGCCCTTCCACTTGTCAACAAACCACAGAAGTTAATCCTGCCGCTAATGAGCCTAGTGGCCTTGACAGAACTACATGCAACTTCTTTCTAATGTGCGCCTACTACAGTACTTACGAGCACTTGCTGCGCGCTGTTCACCAGCTGGGAGAAACAATGTCACTTAATTTCGACACCACAATATCTGACACTCCGTGAAAGCACACTTACTCAGAACACGGCAGTCCCCTGTATGTTCCTCACTTCGCCGCTACACTAGGGGTTTCGCAAGTCACCACACTTCTGTCGCTCAGAATAAACGCTCACACTAGCTCGTAAAACACCACAACAACTGCTTCACGGGTCACTCTTATATAGCAGGCCGGTGACTCAATAAATGGTTCTAGATTCATCCAGAGTCCACGGCTTCTCGAGGATTCCACCGCTGGTCCAGTCACGAATCTTCTGGACTATCCCTTTGTCTGTAGTAGCCCTGTTGCATAAGGCGCGCGCAATACAGGAGGCAAGCCACAGCCCAGCCCCTGGGGCAGTTGTGACTCAAGTGGCGAGCGATGACACAAACTCACAGCCGTAACACCACCCCCTTCCTAAAAAGGCTGATCGTCCCGATCAATCATTGGTCCGTCTGTGTCCCTCCGTAGGCTGCCAGGCGATCTCGATGCACGATCTTCATCTTCGCCCTCGGGCTCCGCTGGATCCTGTAGACGACATCGTTGATCCGTTTCACGACTCGGTACGGGCCCTCCCAGGACTTCTGCAGTTTGGGTGACAGGCCTTTCTTCCGTAATGGGTTGAAGAGCCAGACCAGGTCGTCCTCGTGGAATCCGCCGGCATCCGTCTGCTGGTCGTATCGGGTCTTCATTCTGTCGGTCTCGATCCGCAGTTTCCTCCTCGCGAACGCGTGCACGTCCTCCAGTTGGTCGACCAGTTCTTGACAATACTGGCTTACCGGGATCGGATCATTCCCAGGTCGGCCAAAGGCAAGATCGACAGGTAGACGGAGCTCCCTCCCAAACATGGCCCGGGCTGGTGTGCACCCGGTGGCTTCATGCACGGCGGCGCGGTAGGCCAGGAGAAATAGTGGAAGATGTTTGTCCCAATCCCTCTGGTGCTCGCTGACGACTATTCGAAGATGGTTCTCGATGGTGCGATTGAATCGCTCTACCATCCCGTCGGACTGAGGGTGTAGTGGCGTTGTCCTTGTCTTCCGGATTCCCAGCAGCTGGCATAGGTTCTGGAACACATGCGACTCGAAGTTCCTCCCTTGGTCGGAGTGCAGCTCCAGGGGTACTCCGTACCGGCTGACGAATTCCTTCACCAGGGTCTCTGCAATCGTCGCGGCTTCTTGGTTAGGGAGCGCATACGCCTCCGGCCATTTGGTAAAGTAGTCGCTGACGACTAATATGTAGCGGTTCCCTGCCTCGCTTAACGGGAATGGCCCAGCAACATCGATGGCCACTCTCTCCATGGGGCCGCCCACGTTGTAGGTCTTCAGTGGACCCCGTCGTCTTCGTCCTGGGCCCTTGCTGGCTGCGCAATCGTGGCACCTCGCGCAGTGGTTCTCCACGTCTGTTCGGCATCCGATCCAGTAGAACCGCTCTCTCAGCTTCTCCAGGGTCTTCTTTATCCCTAGGTGTCCACCAGATGATCCTCCATGAACTTCCTTCAGGACTTCCTCCGTCATAGCCTTTGGAACGACGACTTGTTCCCGAGATGTCTTCCCGTCGGTGCTCTCCCAGGTACGGCAGATGAGGCCATCCCTTACAATCAGCGAGTCCCACTGTGCCCAGTAGGACTTAAACTTTGGGCTGCAGTCACTCACAATGTTCCACCCGGGTCTGGGGACACAGGCCCTCTTCCATTCGGCTATCAGTCCCAGGTCTTCATCCTCTGCTTGTGCCCGCGTGAAAGATTCGCGGCTCCAGTTCCCTTGAAGTTCCACAGTAGTCCGTCGGCACAGTATCCCGGTGTTCTCCTCCCTTCGGGCACAGAAGGTGCAGTCTTCGGGGCACGGTCTTCGTGACAGGGCGTCGGCGTTAGAATGCAGTTGGCCTTTCCTGTGCTGAATCTCAAAGTTGTACTGTTGAAGTCTCTCTAACCACCGCGCGAGTTGACCCTCGGGCTGCTTGAAGTTCAGGAGCCACCGCAGGGATGCATGGTCGGTCCTGATGAGAAATTCTTGCCCGTACAGGTACTTGTGGAAGTGTTCAACGGTCTTCACGATGGCGAGCAGCTCCTTCCTGGTGACGCAGTAGTTCCTTTCTGGCTTTGACAAGGCCTTGCTGAAGTAGGCCACTACTCTCTCCTCGCCGTCCACTACTTGCGACAGGATCCCCCCTATGCCAAAGTCGCTGGCATCGGTATCGACGATGAACCTTGTTCCAGGTCTGGGGTAGGCCAGAATAGGCGCGGGGCACAGAGCCTGCTTGAGTTGTTCGAAGGGACTGTGGCATTCTGCTGTCCATGTGAAGAGTTGGTCCTTCTCAGTCAGTCGATGTAAAGGTTTGGCGATGTCGGCGAATCCTCTCACGAAGCGACGATAATAAGCGCAGAGTCCCAGGAAGCTTCGTAGTTGCGACTTGTCCTTCGGAACTGGCCACTCCCTCACAGCTGCGGTCTTCTCTGGGTCGGTGCGCATCCCTTCCTCGGAGACGATATGCCCAAGGTACTGGACCCGCTTCTGGAAGAGCTGACACTTCTTGGGGCTCAACTTCAGCTGGGCAGCCCGTAGCTTCAACAAGATCTCCTTCAGGTTGCTGTAGTGCTCCTCGAAGCTCCTCCCCAGAACGATGACGTCGTCTAGGTATACCAGGCAGGTCTTCCAGTGTAGTCCCCTCAGAATGGACTCCATTAGCCTTTCGAAGGTTGCAGGGGCGTTGCACAGACCGAATGGCATGACGGTGAACTGCCAGAGCCCGCTGCCCACAGAGAACGCCGTTTTCTCGCGGTCCTTAGGGTGGACCTCCACCTGCCAGTAGCCACTCTTCAAATCCAAGGTGGAGAACCATCTTGATCCTGATATGGTGTCCAGCGTGTCGTCGATCCGGGGTAGAGGGTAGCTGTCCTTTTTCGTGACGTCGTTCACCCGCCTGTAGTCCACGCAGAACCTGGTGGAACCGTCCTTCTTCTTCACTAGCACGACCGGAGAACTCCAAGGACTATGTGATGGCTCGATCACCCCTTGCTCCTTCATCTCTTCTACCATCCGGTCGACTTCGGCTTGCTTGGCGAGCGGGACACGTCGGAATGGGGCCCTAATCGGTGCGCTGTCCCCAACGTCGATTCTGTGCTGGACCAAGCTTGTCCTGCCGAAGTCTTTGCTCCCCACGGAGAAGACATCCTGGAATTCGCGTAGCAGGTCCTGAAGTTGGCGTGATTGCTCTTCGTCTAGATGGTCCTGGGATCCTTGGTACAGCTTCTGGAGTTCTTCTGGCAGGGCGCGTCTTCTTCGGTTGTCCGTCTGCAGGTGTCCGTCCGTCGTATCTGTGATGCGGGCAATCCAGGAAACGGGCTCGCAGACTCCTAGGTTGGTGTCCCGGTGAACCGTAATGTCGTAGTCGTTCAGGTTGGACAGGCGGACGTACGGCCGAGACGTCGTGTTGATGAGAGTCTTGGCAACTAGCAATCCTTTTGTCTGGATGTCCTCATATTTTGGCTCGATGACAGCCGCCACACCCTCAGCAGTTCCGTCGACAATTACGGCAGCGCTGACTTCCGTCCTGGCGGGAACGATGACGTCCTCTCTCAGCCTTACTCGTCGTGCGGCGACGGCCTCGTGTGCTGGTTGCAAAGCAAGTTCCTCACTTCCGAAGTGCAGAGTGTTGGTACTCAGATCCAAGATGATGTTGTTCTGGTCCAGGAAGTCCAGTCCGATGATCACTTCATTTGATACGTCAGCCACAAGTACTGGATGCTTTATCGCCCGTCGACCAATGACGAACTCCAGTGATGCTTCGCCATGTACCGGTGCGGTCTCTCCGGTCGCGGTTATTAGCTGGAGGTTCCTTTGTGTGGGTTGCACTCTCCACTTCGGGATCACGGTGGGGCTGACGATGGTCCTCGATGCTCCCGTGTCGATTAGCATGGGTCAGCTCACTCCGTTGATAACTCCGTCGACCATCAGGCTGCTATTGTCCCTCCGTAACTTCGTCACACGGACTTGGACTGCCGGGGCTTGACGACTGTCACAAGCCAACCTTTGCCCCCCAAGGCTGGCTAATACTCGTTTCCCTGGGCCGCGCGGTTTTCAGACGACTGACTTCCCGTCGGATACCCTCGGCGGCGGCGATCACCGCAGTCCTTGCTCAGGGTGGCCTTTCTTACCGCAGGTCCAGCAGGTCGGTAGTCCTCTTCCGGGCCGCCTCTCCGGTTGTCTTCCGGCTGTGTCGTTGCTGGTAGTGCCGCGACTATCGAAGAAACGGCTTAGCGCCTCCATCAATTCGTCGGCCAGGGGCTTGGTCTCGTTGGGTTTTGCTGGTTCGTCAACGTCCACTTGACGCACCCGCGCGTGCATTCTAGATGCCTGTTTCGCCGTCTCAAACTCAAGTGCGTGGCTCAGCGCATCTGCCAGGGTCTTATTGCGCGCGAGTCGCAGCGCCTGTTGAGTGTCCGAGTCCCGTAGTCCGTCGGTGAAGGTTTGCGTCGCAATCTGCTCCAGAAAGTCGGCCGGCGCTGTTGGGTAGGCTAGCCTTACGAGGCGTGCGATGTCCATCTCGAACTCCTGCAGGGTTTCCGCGTTCTTTTGTACCCGGGTCCGGAGCTGCATCTGGTAGGCCTGCTGAAGATGGCTATCCCCATATCTGGACTCCATATGTGCGATCAGTGAAGCGTAGTCCTGGGATCCGGTCGGGATGGCCTGAAGGACGTTAAGGGCGTCCCCTCTCAGCGCTACAATGAGAGCTGTAGCCTTTTCCGTGCTGTTCCAGTTGTTTATGGAACAGGCTGCCTCGAACTGACGTAAATAGGTGCTCCACGGGACCTTTCCGACGAAGGTTGGGGGCGTCACTCTGCTCTGTCCCGTTCCTGGTGTCCCCGGTGTACCTGTGGGCGGGCGTCGGCGCAGCTCGGCAACTTCCTCTTGAAGAGCGTTGACTTTCTCTTCCACCCCCGTGAGTGGGCGTTGGCGCAGTTCGGCTACTTCCTCTTGTAGGGCTTTGACTCTCTCATCCACCCCGGTCGGCGGGCGTCGGCGCAGCTCGGCGACTTCCTCTTGTAGGGCTTTGAATCTATCTTCCATCCCTGTCGGCGGGTGTCGGCGCAGCTCAGCAAATTCCTTTTGTAGAGCGTTAAATCTCTCTTCCACCCCCGTCAGCGGGCGTCGGCGTAGCTCAGCAACTTCTTCTTTTAAGGCGTCGAACTTCTTTTCCACTGCCGTGACTTCCTCACGCAGACCCAGTTCTAATTTCTTCAAGTCCTGTGCTAACTTATTCTGCCCGTCTTCCATCTTCTTCTGGCCGTCCTCTATCTTCTTGGTTAAATTCTTCTGGCCATCTTCTAATTTAGCAGTTAGGTCCTCGGCTAACTTCTTCTGGCCGTCCTCCATCTTCTTCTGGCCGTCCTCCATCTTCTTCAGGTCCTCCGCTAACTTATTTTGACCGTCTTCCATCTTCTTCTGGCCGTCTTCTAATTTGCAAGTTAGCTCCTTGGTTAAATTCTTCTGGCCATCTTCTAATTTAGCAGTTAGGTCCTCGGCTAACTTCTTCTGGCCGTCCTCCATCTTCTTCTGGCCGTCCTCCATCTTCTTCAGGTCCTCCGCTAACTTATTTTGACCGTCTTCCATCTTCTTCTGGCCGTCTTCTAATTTGCAAGTTAGCTCCTTGGTTAAATTCTTCTGGCCGTCTTCTATGCCATTTAACTTTTCTAGCAATGCTGCCAATTGCGCCTCCATTTTAGTTGTTTGCCTTGTAAAGGGCATGAACTCACAGGAAAATTTTAAAAAAATTGACCTGCTCGGGTTTTGAAACCAGGACCGTCAGGTGTTGTGCTTGAGTTCGTAATCCGGCTTCTGACACCAGTTGTTACGTGCCACCCCCCTAGTGGCACTTTTGTTAACTGGATTACGGTGGGGTACAAAGCACAACACCAATTACTGCTTAAAGAAATAATTAACTTTATTGTGGCCAGAAAATTACACGAATCAGCAAATACAAGCAATTAGGAGCCTTACTCCAGTTTCGTCAAGTCTCTTCCTTGAGCGCTCTTGGCCCTTCCACTTGTCAACAAACCACAGAAGTTAATCCTGCCGCTAATGAGCCTAGTGGCCTTGACAGAACTACATGCAACTTCTTTCTAATGTGCGCCTACTACAGTACTTACGAGCACTTGCTGCGCGCTGTTCACCAGCTGGGAGAAACAATGTCACTTAATTTCGACACCACAATATCTGACACTCCGTGAAAGCACACTTACTCAGAACACGGCAGTCCCCTGTATGTTCCTCACTTCGCCGCTACACTAGGGGTTTCGCAAGTCACCACACTTCTGTCGCTCAAAATAAACGCTCACACTAGCTCGTAAAACACCACAACAACTGCTTCACGGGTCACTCTTATATAGCAGGCCGGTGACTCAATAAATGGTTCTAGATCCATCCAGAGTCCACGGCTTCTCGAGGTTTCCACCGCTGGTCCAGTCACGAATCTTCTGGACTATCCCTTTGTCTGTAGTAGCCCTGTTGTATAAGGCGCGCGCAATACAGGAGGCAAGCCACAGCCCAGCCCCTGGGGCAGTTGTGACTCAAGTGGCGAGCGATGACACAAACTCACAGCCGTAACAATATAATGCGCACGACAGCGTTGGCTTTTCAACATGTTCAAAGGGCTGATGGCCTTGATGCCCCAAGCTCATTATTGAAAAGTTTAGAAGCTAAATTTTCTGCTTGGAGTTTGCACGTGAGTTTTCGACATTTCAACCACAGTTAAACGCATGTGCATCGGTAGCAAATTTGTGAAGAGCGTACCTTGATCAACGTATTATCCTTGACGGAACATGTTTATGGTAAGCACGAATTTCTTGGCGAATACTTCGAGCTGTTTTGGAACTTATGAATAACAATCGAAAAGAAATATGATAAAGTAAATACTTCTCTTTTAAAATCAAGTATAAAGAGTCGCGTGAAACGTGCAATTATGCTCGTAAATAAAATGTGTATCCATTATTAGCCAAAATTCCCAAAATAAACTACTCAACATGATGTGCTAGGGTGTATAAAAACTTAAATGTGCTCATTAAATACAAATATGCAACCGCCAGTTTGGCAGAGTGGCCTTCGAAGACAACTTGCACAATCATCTGAATTGCGTAGCTATTCATTTATTAAACATCTTTTACATTCCTATCAAAAGTCAATTCTGATGCCTATTCTCAACTGAGCCATTATTAAATAGAGTTACTGTATTGAATAGACAGATGTCTTCAGTAATGTGTGTGTTACTATGTTTCGAGCTGCATGGTCTCCTTCCTCACTTTTTACGAGCCAAGGTATCCCGCCCTTCAAACTTTCTGTGTCGCATCGTTAGCTATTTGTCGAGTTTGTGTGATCTGATGACTTCATTTGTATGACAGAATATTATACACACATTCTCTTTGTTTAAATGGAGATAGATATGTTTGAAAAAAAAAAAACTCTCTTCGCCCACAGGAATAAATATTCCTCTGCTGGTAAAGAAACACAGTTACTTCTGCGGTAAATCAATGTTACATATACAGTATTTGAGTTAATGAGTCCATTTCAAAAATTTGTAAGAAGGGATGACTTCTATGGGCATGGATTGTTTTAGCTTTCAATAAAAACGGTCACCATTTAAAGACTACCGTACTCACGTTAAATTTCGAATCTTTGCCCACCCTTTTAATATTTTGCTACCCAACGTGCCCGCCTGGGCAATATATTCTGGCGGTACTACTGGATCGGAGGTTGATATCCCGGCTCTGACAGCGTCCATCCTTATGATGAGAGGGGTTTTCAATACTCAGTTCAAGCAAATGCCGGAAATGACCGTATTTCAGGTTCCGGTGCGCCTTTTCCAATCTTCAACCTTAATAAATAAATTACACACGCTGCGATACAACGGGCAGATGACCGCTGTTTCGCCCTTTATAACAGCAATCACCATCAAAATCATCACATGCTATATACAATCTGCCTATCTGGACAACCTGGAGATCATGGAGAAAATCTTGACATTAGAACATTAACCTGGAAACTGCACTTTTCATGCTGAACACATATGAGTTTTAAAATTGTTGGTTTGTTGAATGTGGCGCCTGGTTAACAGTTGAAGATACCTCATGCGCCTGATAAACATGGCTGCCGTAGCTGAATGAGCAAGAAATAGAAACAAACATTCACGTAATTTAGCACATATTTCCGGTGCGGCAGTGATTGTGGACAGTAATTTCAATTGGTTACATCTCCCAGAATATGAAACAGGGTATGAAAATAATATATTATCTAATACCGGTATTATCCAAGTGTAAAAGCCATGTTCGACTCTCATGCAGTATTTCGTTCTTTGAACTCTAATATCTTTGATTTTTAGATTTACTATAACGTAGACGTTTCCTATATCTTTCCTTTCATTTACACTATTGTTTGGATGTAACCTTGGATCCGGTATTTCATTCTTACATAATCTGAACAATTTTCAAAAGCTACTCAAATTTAAAGAATTAATCTTCGGAGTAATAATTTGAACAGATTTTATTTACATCAAAAATAAGTTATCTGATTAGCCTGCAGACATTCCACATTCCACAATTTGAGATAAGTCTCTACATCAGATCTTTCAACACATAATAGTAGTCAAACACTACTTTGTGTGTTGTAGTTATATTTTTTTTACCATCATCGCTGCAAAGTACTTGTAGGTCATTTCCGCATATTAATTTACAGTAGTTTAGAGCTTATTGCTTCACAGCAATAGTAGCTACACCTTCATACATTAGTTGGGGAAGGAAGACTATTTTGTTGATGGGATCGACATTTCTAAGTTTTGCAACATTAAAATAAATAGTTCTTTTGTTGGGTGCTTAAGGCCTCAATTTATTTATTTATTTATTTATTTATTTATTTATTTATTTATTTATTTATCGTATGGCTTTTAGTTCCGGGTGTGTCCGAGGACATGTTCGGCTCGTCAGAGGCTGTAGATGCTTAGAGCAGACACCCAGGGGGTGAGCTACAAGTTCCGTTCAATTTCAAGTAGTTTTAACTTTCGCTACCAGATGTCACTGACACCTAGTGGTGAACGTTGGAACTTTGATAGAGCGTTTCAACGAAATCTAATCTAGAAATATAGCCTCACACAAGTTTAGTTAGTGGAAGGATCTTTTACATGCCATAAATCTGTAACATGGGACCGCCGGCTTTACATCCGCTCCGAAGGAAGGCATACTGAAGGATTTTAACGCTCTTAAAAATCCGACGACTTCGGCCGGGCATAGCAGCCACCGAAGCCGCTAACGCCTCAATATTTATCAGTAATACTCGTA
Source organism: Meconema thalassinum (assembly GCA_946902985.2). NCBI lineage: Eukaryota > Metazoa > Arthropoda > Insecta > Orthoptera > Tettigoniidae > Meconema > Meconema thalassinum. The sequence goes on from OX336390.1 coordinate 899,821,851, forward strand.
GTTACCATACTTTCTAAGTTTTACTGACGGATTGTTTTCTTTTTGGTGGGCAGAGACTGTCTGTGGGTGTCATTGTAGGTTTGGTAGCGTATTGTAGAGCTAGGCCTATATGTCTTTTAGATTTGGATCTGATGATGCTCGCTTGATGAGCGAAACTTGTCATCCCTTAGTTTTCTCCTTCTCCAATAGTCCATAAGATTATGTCTTAACTTCACGTTATTTTTTCGCATATTCCATCCAGTAAATGGAGTTATTTTGTGGTGACGGACTGAAAGTTACAGTACAATATCAATTTTAAAATATCTGTCAAAAACGTAACTGATACATTGAATATCTTGTGGGTCATTCGTTGGTCCTTGCCTACCTTTAAACTGCTCTAGATATCTTGGTGGATCTGTCTTTATAAAGCCATCTTCAATGTCAGTGCCTAACAGGGTGTCTACTACTCTGGAAAACAGGGAATACTCAGGGAATTTTTAAATCCTGGAAAACTCAGGGACTTATCTGGGTATTTTAATGACACTCAGGGAAGTTTAGTTTTACAAGGTCCAACATTGAATAATTGGAAATTAAGCATTTAAATTTTGTTGGGGGGAAAAGTATATTCTGGTGATGATTGTTATATGTTGTACTGACATCAGTAAGCTCTCATTTCTTGCAAGATAGAGCACACAGATTACGTGTAGACTGTGTATTTGTATATAAATGTGTAACTGTATGATTTTTGAGCTATTGACGAGTTACGTTCAATATTCGCAAGTACAATAGTTTTTCTGGATGAAAAATTTAGAAATTGGGAAAATGTAGAAAAATATATTTTTCTGTAGGATTTTTTTTCGTCTTTTTGACTTTGTGATGCTACCCTGTATTGTTCAAGAACTTTTTCAAATTCTCTTTAAGTACAAACTCAGTTTTATATATTTATTATGGCCGCTACTGTTACTCAGGGAATTAAAAATCAGGGAATTATCAGGGAAATCTGTTAGTTGGTTTTGGTAGACATCTTGCTAATATCACTTGGTCAATTTTAATGATCATCGGCATGTGATTCTCCTAAAATCTCATTAGCTTATTACTAGAACGCTCCATCTGTCACCAGAAAACAAAATCAATGTTTCTAAACTAAATCAGATAATTAAAGAAGGCCGTGATTAAAAGGAAAGCGGCAGATAAGCATTTACAAATACTATAATCAATGTGTCAGGTCAAAATAGATCAATGTATCGTCAAGAGATGCCGCAAAAATACCGAAAATAATATAAATAGAATCAAGTTTTCTCGAAGCCTGCTACCAACCGCTCGCGTCCTGACTATCAGATTTTTTGGACCCTTCGCCCAAGTGTAAAAAAAATGCCTTACTAGGGAAAATTTTCAGCTCTCCAGCATCTGTAAAATTACTGGAGTTAATTGGACATATACTCGTGTTGACTGACTGAAAGTTACCATTAATTGGACTTAATGTGAATGTTAAGTTGATTATCTTCATGCCACTACATTTGGTTGAAACCGTCAATGAGAATTATGTTTGCAGTGTGTTTTCTCTCGTTGTGCAAATTACTTTCGATTTGTTTTCATTGGGTTATTTGAAATGTTTTCAAAATAGAGTACCGGTATTTAATAGCACTTGAGTATGAAACTCCATTTGCACTTACTACTCAGACTGATACCTTTGATGAAGCTGAGATTTCTTTAACTGTAGCATTAGAAGAGCTAGGTATTTATTATGAGAAAAATCACCTGAAACCAAATCCAGCTAAGACCCAAATTTACGCCTTCCATCTACGGCATGTACAGGCCTCTCAGAAGCTCAATGTATTCTGGAAAGGGAGTTTACTGGTACCCTGTTTTACACCAAAGTACTTGGGAGTTATGCTGGATCGCACATTAACATACAAGACACATTGCCAAAACTTAAAACATAAGATAGCTGCTAGAAACAACATCCTACGCAAATTGTCAGGAACCAGTTGGGGAACACAACCACAAACAATCAGAATATCAGCTCTAGCTCTATGCTACTCTGCAGGCGACTATGCCTCCCTGGTTTGGTAGAGATCAGCCCATGCGAAGCATATCAACATCGCTCTCAACGAAAGTTGGAGGATCATTACAGGATGCTTAAAACCAACACCTATTGAGAAGATCCAACTTCTTGCTGGTATTGTTCCTGGTGAGATTCGTTGGGATGTAGCAGCTAACAAAGAGAAGCTCTAATCATCTACTTCAGAAGCACTTCCCCTCTATGGATACCATCCTGCCACACGGAGGCTGAAATCTAGAAAGTGTTTTCTCCGCACATCAGTTAAGCTTCAAGGGAAAGCAGAGAATGCTAGGATCAAGATGTGGAAAGAAAGAACTAACCACCTTTCCAACTGGATGGAACCGAAGGAATGTCTTCCATGTGGACACCAGGAGAAGTGGATAACCTGGAAAGCCCTTAATAGACTCCGTACAGGAGTCGGCAGAACAAGAGTAAATGAGCGGAAGTGGGGTTTCTCAAGCGACTCATCACTCTGTGACTGTGGAGAGCTGCAGACAATCCAACATTTATGCCAGTGTGACTTATGTCCTTCAAAGTGCACTATGAAAGATTTGATTGCAGCAGCATCCAGCGCTATTGACTTCGCCCAATACTGGGCTAAATTCATCTAGCTCTCAAATTTGTTGCTCAATATTTGATTGTTTTGTATAATAGACCTGTATATATATGTATGGTAGTAATGTAGATATTCTGTATTCAATATTCATACTGATACTTCTGTCACGAATAAAGAAGAAGAGTTTAAGAACATCCAAAATTTAAACAAAAAATCATTGTCGTATAGCCTACAAGGTGCAAAGAGGACTTAAACCGTTTAAGAAACATGGAGAAAAAATTCCTGTCTGAACTGGCCACCCTGAACGCAAGTTATCAGATAAATTTCATATTCCAATAGACGTGGCTGATGATCAATATGTCCTAAGGTCTAAATGAAGCAACAAACAAACACTGACAACGAAGCAATTTTTTTTTAAATCTCGCCTGAAAACTGTACGGTATGTTTCAACCAAGTCGTGATATGACCACCCCGGTTTAAAGTGCTTCAATCCCAAAATATTATCTAACGGAGCAATGCTCTAGGAACAAGTTACCCAATATACTAATCGTAAGAGGCTGATGTGAAGGCTGCTAAATGGTTGGAAATATCAAATCTAAACGTTGGGAAAGAATGCATAATCATGATGATATTGCTACAGTATCGCATTAGGCTAATGGACCTTGGGGTGTTCAGAATAGTGGGCCGCCAGGAAGGTGATAAGGCTCAGCTTATTAAGGTTACATTCCAGTTCCCGAAAAAAACGAGTCGAGAGAAAAGAAATTCGCATTATTCTCAATGCTAGTCCTACATAAAATTTGAACTACCGGTGTTATAGATGTTGTCTCATGCTGTAGCCCGTCCTTTAGAGAGACGAGACGTGGAAAGTAAAAGAGGGAAGATTCTACGATTGTTTTTCAATTTGTTAACACGTGGATGGAAGTCCTGTTGATATTAATATAACGTACTAATAGCCGTTACAATAAAATAACCCGTGGCACTACAGCCCACGAAGGGCCTAGGCCTACCAAGCAACCGCTGCCCAGCCATTTGGCCTGCAGATATTGGGGTGACGCGTGGTCAGCGCATCGGCCGTTAATCTTGGTTTTCGTGACCGGAGCCCTGCCTCACTGTCAGACAGCTACTCAATTGTCCTCACGAGGCTGAGTGCACCCCGTTCGAGCCCTCACGTCAGTTTCTAAAATCCCAGACGGAGCCGAGAATCGAACCCGGGGTCTCCGGGTGAGACGCAAGTTAATAGCCGTTACAATACGAGAAATAAATACACAAATAACATACAAATTACACATTCCACTACATCAGTGGCGTCCACCCTTTGCACGCTCGGAGTGCTAGCTATGCTGCGCCGCACGCCAGCAGACTGGCTCCTGCCTATATTGGCTGGGCTGACTGCCGGCGCGGTGCTGCGACAGTTCTTCGCCGCGTCTGACCGATTGAAGTTGGGATCACTAGCGCACCGAATGTAATGTAAATAAACAAACTGTTCGACCGATGTGTTGGTTGTCCGACACATCTACATTGTGTTTCGCGCGTTTCTCTCCGTGCAGGTACTTACAGATTACGCGCTGAGCATTAAACTACTGATAAAGTATCATGGAACTCATTTAAGACATTGTGATTTCGGTAACATTATTGTTTTTTTCTCTCTCCTTGTTTTCGTTTTGTTTCAATTAGTTTTATATTTACAATACAGTATACTGCTGATAACCGTTTGACGATCGACTGACAACCACAACACAGCGAAGGCAGTACGGAAGGGAGTGAGCGGGAAAGCGAACAAGACAGTCTTCCCCCACCATCGCTGCAAGGCCGTCCGCGCCAGAAGCACGCCGGCGTGCTGTAAGGACACCTCTTCACTACATGAAATATTATTATGGGAATGGCATGTTTCGTTCGTCATGCGAACATCTTCAGGTCCGGATTAACCCATAAACGCCTAGCGTTACCATATGGTAACGCAGTACCGGTCATTGCATTTATTGCTCTACAGGACCTTTGCCAGTTAAAGATATTCGAACTTCGCGCTTATATGATCAAGGAAGGTCTATTGATTCATTTCCCGCACACTAGTCACTAGGGAATGTCTTGGGTGATGTCCCAACAATTGGGTGCATTTCGTGGTTTGTTTATCACGTCGTGATGGCATGCCGCAAAAGGTACGGCATGCTAAATTATTACGTAAAATGTAGATAGTTTACTTTGTCTTCGGGATTATGGTAGTGAAAATGAAAATCCACAGCCTGCTTCCAGTCTTCGACCGGGTCAGGAATGGAATGAATGAAGCCCCCATCTAGCGGCGAGGATATGAACTGTGCCGGCTGCCGAGGCCTGACGCACCCCTCTGGGGCAATGATTAAATTAATGACAGATGAAATGAAATGATAGTGGAGAGTGTTGCTGGAATGAAATGTTGACAGGGAAAACCGGAGTACCCGGAGAAAAACCTGTCTGCCTCCGTTTTGTCCAGCACAGATCTCACATGGAGTGACCGGGATTTGAACCACGGACCCAGCGGTGAGAGGCCGGCGTGCTGCCGCCTAAGCCACGGAGGCTTGATTATGGTAGTAAACCTATCTAATTTATAATTCAGTAACATATCTTACGTGTTTCTTTACAGCTGCTCATGCCCGGGACTAATCCCAGCGTTACCATATGGTAACGCTAGGCGGATACAGGGTCAGTGGTAAGGCAAGACATTTTCTGTAGCACATTCATTTGAAATGAGTTAGAATACATTTCGTGTATTTATACACAAAACGTTTTTCCATATACAGCTTTTTTTAACAGTGCATGCCTTCATATAATATGTTTTATCACCGAAGCTTTTTTTTACCGTATTCAAGACCATACCTTTGCCGGGATATCTGGCTGCAGGCAGTGTTTCAGAAAATACAATACGAGAATTATTTCGATATTTCAGAGGTCTAGACTGGCTGCGTGGCTCAGCGGCAACGTTCTCGCTTGCTGTTTCCAAGCTTGCAGGATCGAATCCTGGTGCAGTCAGCTGGCATTTGAGGGTGCGCAAATGCGAAGGAGTCGTGTCAGTAGATTTACCGGCACGTTAAAGATCCCCTTCGGGTCAAAATTCCGGCATCCCGGCGTCTCTAAAAGCCAGAGCAGTTAAAAGGGACTTAAATCCAATAACATAATTATTATTTAGAAGTCTGACCGTGACAGAAATATTGGAGTCAGGGGAAAAGGAGTAATGACGACATGATTTTAGCTCGCTGGTATGTAAACAGCCCAGTAACTGTTGCCTCCACGACTGTCCCTGTTTTTCCTGTTTTTCCCCCCCTCGACCAGGTCAGAAGGTTCTGTCTGGCTGAAAAGAAAAATAGTTACAATCCTACCTCCTCTCCAGATCGGCACATATAACAAATTCACGGGAGGAACGAACCTTATGGATGAAAATGTGAACTGATATCACGTGTCAATAAGAAACAAAAAGTGGTGGTGGGCCGTATTTTCTTGGCTTCTTGTCGCGAGTCTCTAAAACGCGTGGTACCTCATTACTATGTCTTGGTCAAGGACAACTCACCTGGAGTTCAAGAGGGAAGTGGCACAATTCTACGTAAAATCGTACGGTGTAGAACCACGTGGAGCCAGGCGGCTGTCAACAGCACGTGCAGGATAGGGCCGCGACATTGTAGACTTGTGATATGATAGACGCGATCATCTGGTCATCAACGTCCCAGGACATAAGCGGAGGCGGTGTGCCGGTGAATTGTGCGTATGCAATGTCCGCACTGCATGTTGTAAATGTGATGTGGGACTGGGCATATCATGCTCCTTGCCGTTCCGCACCAAGTAACTAGTCACTTGACTATATGATCGAAGGTTCAAAGGTGTCAAAATACTTGCTCAGTGCTTTTTAAAGTGTAATATTATCAAGATAAGTATTTAGCAACAAATTTGAAATTGGTACATTATTGTATTTATAAATCACCATTCAGAATATGCAGTAAGGGTTTTGACAACACAAGCGCCTAGCGTTACATATACAGTATGTGACGCCCTGTATTTCGGGAATTTAAGATGTCACGTTCGTAAAATATGGTTTGAGAAGCTTAATAACTCCCTATGGTATGACTTAATAATAAAAAGCAACATTTTCAAGAAGTATTAATTCGGGCGTTCATGGGTTTTAATTAGCTAATCTCTGTAAATAAAGTAAGCTTTCTGTATGAACTGTTTGAATCTTCGATTAAAACTTTGTATTTATCCCGCATGAGGTGTATAATGACCAAATATATCCTCAGCTTAAAGTTTGTCTGTTCGTCGTTTTTTATGGTTTGGCGCCAAAACTCCTGGTGAGAATGACATGGAATTCGTATTTAAGTAGAAGGCACTTAAACTTATTTATGTAATACAAAGGGGCGAGGGGTTTACGAGGAATCTTTAAATCCCGCCAATAAGGGAATTGCGCAATCTGTATAGGCCCTACATCGCTTGACATGACAAGGCCTGATGTGAAAAATGCTTGGTGACTCAAATGTTACTGCTAATCTGAGAATATCACCAGGTGAGAAGGATTTTCTTGACGTGAATGTATCACAACCCAGTTCTAATGCTTAAGGCTCAATCATTCAAGCTTGAAGGAAGTCCCGAGACATCCTCAGTCATTTCACAAGGACCGTGCATCCGCACTCTGCTTTAACTCCGGCCTGGAATAAATATGTCCGATTATAGTTAGTTATTGTTTTAAGGGGCGGAAAATCGGTGTCAGCTACCCCTTATTATCTATTATGTTCAGAACTATTTCTGTGGCTTGGAACAGGAACAACCAAATTGGAAGTTTTGAGATAAATATGGCGTCTTAAAGTTTGGAACGCGACTTTGGCATTCGATTGCTGCGGACTTCTTAGCGGTGTCGCCTAACTTTCATTGTAATCACTATTGATTGCTGACCACTCCCGCTGCGCAACGACAACCAATGTTAACATTGGTTCTTCTAGTCCTCAGATTTCGGGCATATTGTGGAAGGAGATTGGTTGTGACAATGGAAAGAATACTTGGATACGATGTAGGATATTGGCTGTTGTTCCATTCGAAAGATAGCCTCCAAAATATAAAGAGCGCGCAAAAACCTGAAAATATAGAAAGCGTTGAAGTCATGGTTCAGTGTTGCTTTATTGACAATTGATATTGCAACTTCTCAGTGGTCAACACAATATAATCCCAATTACTGGGACATGCGAAAATTACTTGAAAAATTGCATCAGTACCGGTAATTAAAATATGTATATTTCTTTTGGTGTACAAAACGGGAAGAAAACTAAAGGATGACATGTTTCGCTCGTCAAGCGAGCATCATCAGGTCCAAATCTATACATAGCTCTACAACAACAACAACAACAACAAACTAATCCACAATGACATCCATTAACAGTCACTGCCCTTCAAAACCAAAACAAACAAAAACACTGAAATGAAAATCCACAGCCTGCTTCCAGTCGACCGACCGGGTCAGGGAATGGAATGAATGAAGCCCCAAACTAGCGGCGAGGATATGACTGTGCCGGCTGCCGAAGCCTGCCGCACTCCCCTGGCGAAATGATTAAATGAATGACAGATGGAATGAAATGATAGTGGAGAGTGTTGCTGGAATGACATTGTGACAGGGAAAACCGAAGTACCTGGGGAAAAACCTGTCTGCCTCCGCTTTGTCCAGCACAAATCTCACATGGAGTGACCGGGATTTGAACCACGGACCCAGCGGTGAAAGGCCAGCGTGCTGCCGCCTAAGCCACGGAGGCTCAAAATCACTGAAAAGTATAAATTGAAAACTAATGTTTGTGTATGCCAAATGGTTTTGGACCTTTACAATCTACTCTCGACCAATCTTCCATCCTGTCATGGCATAGACATTATAGCCAACAACCGGTCTTAAAGACGCGATATGGACTTTACAATACTGCCTAATTTAGGCATTAGTTTGTTGTGAAAAATACAATGTATATCCTCCCTGTTCGACCTTTTCCCTTTTTCAGGTGTTATTCCAATTTAATTGGGCATATATTCGTGTTGACCAACTGAAAATCACCAAGCAATTGTTAGTCTAATAAGGCAAAACTGAGAAATGGCTTCAAAGCTTTCTATAATTAGCTGTAATGTAAATAACTAAAACCTTAACTGTACTGTTTGAATACCATTGGTGTAAACCCATTGTATATTAAAGTTAGTCAACTGAAGTGTTTGGATTCAAGTCAGAGCGATCAGTGTGTATTGATTGAGTGACAGGCGCGGTGGGAGGCTGTGGAGCATGCAGGTTCTCACACTCCGGCCTATGTCAGCACCATCAGCGCGTGTTATCACTGGTACACACACTGGCAGGTGCATCGTGCGCAATTCTGATCTAATGTTCAACCGTGTTTAGTCTTGATACCGTGGAGAAGGTGTTGATACGCTGTGTTAACTAACTGACGTCAACTCGAAAAACCTGCTCTAGATCTCCCCGCTATCCTAAATGTGGTATATGTATTCTTTATTGCCAGACAGATATAATCCACGTGTGACAATATAATAATTAACAATAAAATATAAAAGCATAAACAGAACAACAAACACAAATAGAAAGGCACTTATCAATCAACAACCACAACCCTACATAGTACACGCACTCAAACATCCTGGAAGAAAATTACCTCCAGCTTTCATTTCTAATGTTTTCCCTGGTTTCAGAACATATATGTTTGAAAGCGTAGCCGCAGATAAAGCCGTGGATAAAATGCAAGCAGTTCCGTGAAGAACTAAATAGCCTATTTTCATATATCTACTAATATCAATTGCCTCTATCAACAAACAAATTGTCAGTTTGATTGCTGTAATAGATTCGTAGATATTGAGAACCGTCTAAATATTTTGGATGGTCACCATGTTGGATTTTTATATTATAGGCCTTAGATTTATGTACTATTACATGAAGATTATTGTGCAGGTGTTTCATTCAACTTCAATCGCATGATTAGGACACAAGAAATAAAAGCGGGATTTTAAAATTTCGCTCAGCCGCCATCTTGTGGTTATGAAAATAATTTAAATGAATTAGATGCCAGTCGATTAAAATTGGTATAAGCATTGGTATCAAGTTTCACTGCGCTCGGATGGTAAAACGCAAGAAAGGTCCATTTGAATATTTAAATTTCGCTTCGCCGCCATGTTGGATTTGTACTCGTCAGGTTATTGAACGTCCCATAGGTGAACTTATGCTTATAGCCTCTATACACTTACAAAATTTCAGTTTGATTGCTGTAGTAGATTATAATAATAATAATAATATCGTATGGCCTCGGGTGCCTGGTGCAAGCTTTGTTAATTGACACCCATAGGGTAGCTTGCATGTCGAATTTCGTCGTTCCTTTGAACGCTATGAAAGTCAAGGAGGTTAGATATCTAAACTCCTTGACACTACAGCGCTTTCAAGTAGAGAATGGAGGAACTTTGTATTGGCGGAAAATCGCGAGATTAATTTTGCCATTGAACACGGCCTAGTGAATTCAAATAGGTTCTTTAACATGCCAACAACATATGACATGAGTATCGTGATTTTTATCGCCTTCAAAAGTCACTTACCATGGCCAGGGGCGAACCTGCAATCTTGGGGTTGGTAGTCCGACACTATAACCACTCACCCACCGTGGCAAGCTGTAGTAGATTAATAGATATTGAGAACCGTATAAATGTTTCGGATGGTCGCCATATTGGATTTTAATATATGTAGGCCATAGAGTTATGTACTATTAGATGATGATTATTGTGTAGGCTACGTTCATTATGCAAATGTTGATTTCGATCGCATAATCAGAACACAAGAAATAAAAACTTAATTTTCGAAATTCGCACAGCCGCCATCTTGAGGTTATATAAAGAACTAGCTGACCCGGCAGACGTTGTCCTGCCAATCTAAGAAAGTGTTGGCGTTGAAATTCTGTTTCTTGAAGTGCTTTTGGATACACAACATGTTAACTGCCTCTAAGCTATCGTAAAATGGATTTTCTAATTTAGAACCATTCGTGGAAGCGTGCACAACAACTTTCAAAAGTTTCATCGCTGTCACTCATTTGTTGAATCTACTCGTACGCTACCTGTTGTGAAATGGATTTACTAAGTCGAAACCCTTCCCTGGCGTGTACACAATAACTCATCAATGATTCATCGCAATCGGATGAATTGTATATGCACGTATACGGGGTTTTGTTTAAACGATTCGTGCGCTGTCACTCATTTGTTGAATCTACTCGTGCGCTACCTATTGAGAAATGTATTACTAAGTCGAAGCCCTTCCCTGGCGTGTACACAATAACTCATCAAAGTTTCATCGCAATCGAAGAATGTTATATGAACGCAATAGGGGTTTTGTTGAAACGCTTCGCGCGTCGTCACCCATTTGTTGCATCTACTCTTGTGCTACTTATTGTGAAATGGATTTACTAAGTCCCCTTCCCTGGCGGGTACACAATAACTGATCAATGTTTCATCGCAATCGGATGAATAGTGTATGAACGCATACCTGATTTTGTTTAAACGATTCGCGCTCCGTCACTAATTTGTTGAATCTACTCGTGCGCTACCTACTGTAAAATGTATTTACTAAGTTAGAAACCGTCACGCAAGTGTCCACAACATCTCACCCAAGTTTCAGCGCTATCGGACTAATGGGATATGAAGACATAGGGGACTGTATTGAAACGCTCCGCATGTCGTCGTTCATTTGTCGAATCTACTCGTGTGCTACCTACTGTGAAATGTATTTACTAAGCCAGAAACCTTCCTTGGAGTGTCCACCATATTTCACCCAAGTTTCACCGCTAACGGCAGAATGGTATATGACCTTATACGGGACTTTGTTGAAACGCTTCGCGCGTCGTCCCTCATTTGTTGAATCAACTTGTGCGCTGCATATTGTATAGTGGATTTACTAAGCCAGAAATTTTCCATGACGTGTACACAACATCTCACCCAAGTTTCATAGCTACGGACGAATGGTACATGAATGCATATGGGACTTGGTTGAAACGCTTCGCGTGTCGTCGCTCATTTGTTGATTCTACTCTTGCGCTTCATATTGTAATATGGATGTACTCAGCCAGAAACCTTCCCTGGAGTGTACACAACATCTCACCCAAGTTTCATCGCAATCGGATGAATGGTATGTGAACGTATACGGGACGTTGTCGAAACGCTTCGCGCGTAGTCACTCATTTGTTGAATATAAACGTTCGCTTCGTATTGTAAAATGGATTTACTTAGCCAGAAACCTTTCCTGGAGTGTACACAACAATTCACCAAACATTTATCACTATCAGACGACTGGTATATGACTTTATACGGGACTTTGTTGAAACGCTTCGCGTGTCATCGCTCATTTGTTGAATCTACTGGTGCGATACATATTGTAAAATGTATGTACTAAGCCAGAAACCTTCCCTGGAGTGTACACAACATCTCACCCAAGTTTCATCGCTATCGGATGAATGGTATATGAAATTATATGGGACTATGTTGAAACGCTTCGCGCGCCGTTGCTCATTTGTTGATTCTACTCGTGCTCTACCTATTTTTAAAGGGATTTACTAAGCTAGAAACCTTCCCTGGAGTGCACACAAAATCTCAGCCTAGTTTCATCGCTATCGGACGAATGGTATATGAACGCAAACGTGACTTTGTTGAAATGCTTCGCGCATCGTCGCTCATTTGTTGAATCTACGCGTGCGCTACCTATTGTAAAATGGATTTACTAAGTCAGAAACCTTCCTTGGAGTGTACTCAACATCTCACCCAAGTTTCATCGCAATCGGACGAATGGTATATGAACGCATAGGAGACATACATACCCACAGACAAACTATCACGTTACATTGATTTTTATATATATATAGACAAGCTGTACCCGGCATGCGTTGCAATGCCAATCAAAGAAAGTGTTGGCGTTGAAATTCTGTTTTTTGAAGTGCTTTTGGATACACAACATGTTTTTCAATTTCCGTTAACTGCCCCTATGCTATCGTAAAATGGATTTTCTAATTTAGAATCAATCGTGGGAGCGTGCACAACAACTTTCAAAAGTTTCATCGCAATCGGATGAATGGTATATGAACGTATACGGGATTTTGTTTGAACGATTCGTGCGCTGTCACTCATTTGTTGATTCTACTCGTACGCTACCTATTGAGAAATGAATTTGCTAAGTCGAAACCCTACCCTGGCGTGTACACAATAACTCATCAAGGTTTCATCACAATCGAAGAAGGTTATATGAACCCAATATGGGATTTTGTTGAAACGCTTCGCGCGTCGGCACCCATTTGTTGCATCTTCTCTTGCGCTACTTATTGTGAAATGGATTTACTAAGTCGAAACCCTTCCCTGGCGTGTACACAATAACTGATCAATGTTTCATCGCAATCGGATGAATAGTATATGAACGCATACCGGATTTTGTTTAAACGATTCACGCTCCGTCACTCATGTGTTGAATCTGCTCGTGCGCTACCTGCTGTAAAATGTATTTACCAAGTTAGAAACCGTCACGTAAGTGTCCACAACATCTCACCCAAGTTTCATCGCTATCGGACTAATGGGATATGAAGACATAGGGGAGTGTATTGAAACGCTCCGCGTGTCGTCGTTCATTTGTCGAATCTACTCGTGTGCTACCTACTGTGAAATATATTTACTAAGCCAGAAACCTTCCTTGGAGTGTCCACCATATGTCACCCAAGTTTCACCGCTAACGGCAGAATGGTATATGACCTTATACGGGACTTTGTTGAAACGCTTCGCGCGTCGTCCCTCATTTGTTGAATCTACTTGTGCGCTGTCTGTTGTATAGTGGATTTTGAAACACTTTGCGTGTCGTCGCTCATTTGTTGAATCTACTCGTGCGCTATCTACTGTGAAATGTACTCACTAATTTGGAAACCTTCACGTAAGTGTATACAACATCTCACCCAAGTTTCATCGCTATCGGACGAATGGTATATGAACACATACGGGACTTGTTTGAAACGCTTCGCGCATCGTCACTCATTTGTTGAATCTACGCGTGCGCTACCTATTGTAAAATGGATTTACTAAGTCAGAAACCTTCCTTAGAGTGTACTCAACATCTCACCCAAGTTTCATCGCTATCGGTTGAGTGGTATATGAATGCATAGGAGACATACACACACACCCACAGACAAACTATCACGTAAGATTGATTTTTATATATATAGATATTGAATTAAATTAGATACCAGTGCATTACAATGTGTATAAACATTTGCTGTACCAAGTTTCATTGCGTTTGGATCATTAAATCGCGAGAAAAGTCCATTTAAAACTTTCAACTTCGCTTGGCCGCCATGTTCGTGTTGTAGTTAACCGGTTTTTGAAAGTCACATAGATGAACTTCCAGTAGTGCCCTTTATCTCCGTACAAAATTTCATGATGATACCGGTAATAGTTTCAGAGATATAGAATGCCGGTGAAATATTTCGCACCGCCGCCATCTTGAGGTTATGTAAACAATTGAACGAAGTTAGATGTCGGTGCATTACAATGTGTATAAACATATACTGTACCAAGTTTCATTGCGTTTGGTTGGTTAAATCGCGAGAAACGTCTATTTAAAAGTCGCAACTTCGCTTGGCCGCCATGTTGGTTTTGTAATTACCAGGTTTTCAAAAGTCACATAGGTGAACTATAGTAGTTCCCTTTATCACCATACACAATTCCAGGGTGATATCGGTAATAGTTTTGGAGATATTGAATGCTGGTGAAATATTTCGCACAGCCGCCATGTTGGATTGGTGAGACGTAACAAAATTTGAAGGGCACGGTCGGGGTCGCCCGGATTAGTGCTATGAACTTACCGAGTTTCATTGAAATCGCTCCAGCTGTTTAGAAGTTATTAGGGGGGACACACACACGCACACACAGACACACGGACAAAAGGTGATCTCATAAGCCTTTTTTTTTTTTTTTTCATAAATGAAAATAGGCTAATAAGAAGATCTATATATTCGCCGAAAACTATAATGGAATCGAATGTAGATGAAACGCTGATTGCCGTATTGATAATTAGTGAATCTGCATCTTCCGATGCTTGCTTGACCATGTAGTTCGCAGCTTCGAATTTTGTTTTCAACATTCCAATGAGGCGGTTCTTGTTTGCATCGTTGCTCAGAAATTTGTCTTGCGACTCAGTTGGGATCATTGTCTCGTCACAAAGTATATCTACTGAAGAATGCTTCCGTGATCGTCCCTATCGCTCCGCATATTTGGTACTACGGTCTGCTACATCTTACGAATATCCATCGAATACGGTGATGGCATTGGATGTATATTTCGATTTAACGAATGCGACGTAGTTATTACAAATGCATGAAAACGATTCACCCCGATTCCAAACTACTCTGTGCAATAAGAATTCTCCGTCGATGACATAGCCTACATGGTGTCTTCAAAGTTGACATGTCCAGAATATGTCTCAAATGCCTTGTATACCTATATAAGATTTAACGCATTCATTCGTCATTGAAAAGCGATAACGGAAACGGAGCAAGTTCGTACGTAGAGAAGTTTCAAGTTCCTCAACAGATTCTTTTGCGCTGCACATTCTTTGAAAAATTAATGATGAATCAATCGGGATAATGTCATCTATCCAGACGCCTGCATTCATAACGCCAAGTGATTTCACTCTATCATTCCGTTTGAATTTTACATTATGGAAATTCTCACCGACGATTTTTGAAATGCTATCGATACCCACTTCTTGAGACATGTGGCAGTTTATTTTCTCATCTCCGATAATTCTAGTGCTTATTGACATGCGTTCTTTTATTTCTGAAGAAGGAAAATTTTGGCACAACCAATCCATTAGTTTTTGTAGGTGATGAAGTCGAAGAAAAGAACTTGGAAGAACTTCCTATCCGTGAGGTTTTGCACAGTTCTAAAGACCAAGAACTCTCAAAACCTGGTCCATCAGGGATAGCGAAGTGAAGGAGAATGCGCTAAATTAATCACATGTGGATTAAGCCTACTGGGGATACGTAAGAGAGAGAGAGAGAGAGACAGGAACTGTACCTCATGGTGGTGTGGAAATTAGTTTTTTGGCCAATACGCGTGTTGGTGTAGACTTTGCGGCGCTCGTACGCCAAAACTATTAATTTTACGAGAAAAAAAAACCGGTTGTGACATACTGTAAATTATAGGAAATATTCTCTAGTTTCATTTTTTACATAACTATTTTCACCGTAAAGTAAGTCAGAAAGAAAATATCGGCGATAAACTGTTTTGGAGCGCCATTTTTCAATATGGCGGTGGTTTCCGGAAAAAAAAAATTGTTAGCAAAGTAAAAATTCGGAATGAGCACGTCAAAATCTATAAATATACCAATTTTCAAAACTCCCCTAAAACTCCGTAGTCAAACCCCTTTTTGAACGCCAGTTGACTGGACTATAGCGGGAAAGAGGGCCCGTGAGACGCGAACACGTGCAGCAACTATAAAATGGTCCCATTTGAACAATGTTAATTCACATGTTTGACATAATATGGCATGTGACGTAGGTTATAGTATGTAAGCATGATGATTTGTTATGATGTAACATTGAAATAGTTTTATTCTCTCATACCCAGCGGCATACTCGTGCGTATTAATTCACGCACCATTGCTGTGGCGGTGCTCTGTATCAATTCGAGAGATCGAACGTTGGAATCCCGGCGCACCAACGCCAATCCTAGACCTACGACAGTTTTACACACTAATACAGTCCCCACATAAACACAAGTTATTAGAAAAATCAAACACACACCCAAGCTCACGAGGTAAAGACCAAAATGTCCCAAACGCCTTAAAATGAATTAACAACATAACTTATTCTCTCGTCAGATTGCTTGGTATCAACTTGAGTTCACATCATTTGGTGTTAGTAGAGATTTCTCTCAGGACAATCTCTTTCGTTACTTTGATGAGAGTGTGTGATTTTTCAATCGTTTTTAAATATTTTAACAAATTGAGAAAATCTTTATACAGTATTGTCTCGTTTTTTTATTTATTTTTTAGCGGCTTCGGTGGCGTAGTTGGTAGCATGCTGAGCTTCTATGCCGAAGGTCGCGGGTTCAAACTCGGTCGAAGTCGTCGGATTTTTTTTAAGAGCGTTAAAATCCCTTTGGAGGGGAAGTAAAGCCGGTGGTCCCATGTCATAGATTCGCCTCCAGGTGCTGACTGCAATGCCATCTAGTAGCCAAGTCCGCAAGCTAGGTGTCGTGGACGGTAGCATTTGGTAGTAAAAGTAGGAACTACTTGAAATTATTGTCTGCAGTCCTTACTTGAATTAACACAGATAACGCACACTATTACAGCCATCACAATTGACACCGGTCTACACACACCCAAAGTACACGGGGCTACATGACCGCCTTGTCGCAGCCTCTGAACTAAGAAACCAACCAACCAACCTATCTCGTTTTCTTTGCGCGACTAAGTTAACTGTACACAAGCTCAGCGTCATTCAAGTAAGGAACATATCGTTACGGACAGAAAATAATGAACGAAGTAATAAAGAAAACTCGTTTAAGCACACTAGCTTGGTGAAACTCTTCGAATTTGACTTGCGTATCAACGATACCACCCAGTGCCACAAACCAGAATTAAATTTCTTGGCATAGCCGCGAATTTTGTTAGGTACAATCCTTGCTGCAGTTTAGGACCTCACTCAGTCCAATGGCTTTTAAAAGGGTTTAATGCGACAATCACGACAACCAGGCAAAATTCCTGCATCCCGGTCTCTGACGTCACATCAAGGGTACTTGCAACATTATTATTATTATTATTATTATTATTATTATTATTATTATTATTATTATTATTATTTAAATCTTTATTTCACCTAATCTGTGGGTAAAATTCAACGTATCGTTGGGCTTCTTCGCAAGACGATATGGCAACTTCTTTTAGGGGGCACATTGAGAACTGAGCGAACTATGGAACAGGTCTCCAAAATTACGGCTTTCTGCATGATGATAATAATGTAGACCAGGATGTATTCCCAATTTTTCCAATTTGCTAACTAATTGGGTATGATATCTGTAGAATAGATGACTATGGGCAGCACCACTACTCTTTCCTGAATCTACATCTGCTGTATTTCCTCAGCCAATGGCAGATACTTAGTCATTTTCTCATAGCAGGCTTGTTGGAGATTATGGGAATTGGGCATTGCGTTATCAATGAGGAAGGTTCTCTTTCGCTCTTTGTCCACAAGAACGATATCTGGCCGGTTTATTGGTATGTTTTTATCTGTCCCATAACAACTTATGAGTAATCTTTTAAAACGGCGTCAAGGCTTGACAACCGAGAGAGTGGTGGTCGGTGGTCACGGCCCCCTGGCGTACTGATAGTGACACAAAGTTTTTTCAGGTGACAACGAATTTTGTGCAAGGTGTAAGTGAAGTATTTTGGTTATTTGGTTGTGTCTTTTAATATAATCATTATTATTAATATTACTATTATTCATATGTTCACCATGTCATTGGGTACAATTCACTATTTCATCGGCATTTGTTGCAAGATGGAGTGGAGTTCTATATATATCGGTAGGTTGAGGAACGAACGAATTATTATTATTATTATTATTATTATTATTATTATTATTATTATTGAGCAGCAAATATTATTTTAAACTCTGATATAGGCGGCTTCGGTGGCATAGTTGGTAGCGTGCTGAGCTTCTATGCCCAAGGTCGTGGGTTCAAACCCGGCCAAAGTCGTCGAATTTTTTGAGAGCGTTAAAAATCCCTCAGTATGCCTTCCTTCGGAGGGGAAGTAAAGCCGGCGGTCCCATGTCATAGATTTATGGCATGTTAAAGAACCTTCCACTAATTACACCTGTGTGAAGCTAAATTGTATAGGTTAGGAATGTAAACAACGCTCCTAGGTTTCTACGTTCGTTGCCAAGAGCTGTCTGCGGTGGTGTCTAGTAGCTAAGTTCTGAACTAGGCCTAGTAGTCGTTGATGGTGGCGTTTGGCGGCAAAGGCAGGAACTATTTGAAAAATTCAAAGTTGCAGTCCTTACTTGAATTAAAAAACAGATACACACACACTAATACAGCCATCACAATTAACACCGGTTATCAGACAGATTCTACACACACTCGAAGTACACGGGGCTACATGACCGCGTTGTCGCAGCCCATTAAATTGAGGAACCAACCAACCAACCAAACTAAGGAACCAGCCAACCAAACTCTGATACGGCTATTATCTGATTTAGTGATCCATTCATGCAAATTCTCATCATTAACGGAACAGTGGTGGGTATTCCGCCATCCGTGACCTGTAATCGGGAGTGTGATGTTCATGTGTCATATTCACTGGATAGTGTCTCCTTACTTTCCATTTCAATCTGTGAATGTTTCCTTTCTTCACAAACAGAAGAATAATGTGGAGCGGATGAGGTAATGGCTATTTGACCTCGTGTTCAGTGGTGTGACCGGAATTAGAATGAGCCCAGGGAGTTCTTCAGCGGGCGTTTTCCTCTCATTTTATACATTTTATTGTGCAGATAGTTATTGCATATAATTATACTGGTGTAGGCTTTCACTGTCGAGATCGACTCAAAAAGACTCAAAACGACTTTTCGAGTTGTTAGGCCCTGGTATCATGATATCTGACTTTTCTCCAGCAACTACGGCTGTCATATTCAAAGATTTATTCAGAATGGTTTGCATTGGCGCTTGTCTGAGGTTAATATTGGAATGTTCTGGAATTAACACGAAACATGAACGGGTTGACAGTTCTTTTGTTTCGTTCGGATATGGCGATGTTATTGATATACTCTGCGTGATTAGTTGGCTGCTGTGGGATACTCCACCTATGTACTGTACTGCAGTGAAAGAAGCCAAGCGCGACGTCGATCGAGTTTCAAGAATTCTGTCCTGGGAGAGGCTGACTCCTGGTTTCCAAATCATATCCATATAGGCCTAGTATCTTCATTTTTCTATTAACATTTTGTGGATGTTTATAAATTTTGATTGCTTCTTTGTAAAGTCTGGCGTGATAGTCCGATGTTCTATTTTCATTTGTGAAAAAATGAGCTTATCAGATCACCTTTTGTCCGCGCGGCGCGCGCGCGCGCGTGTGTGTGTGTCTAATAAAATCTGAACGGCTGGAGTGATTTCAATGAAGGTCATAGTACTATTTTGGCCGACCCCGACCGTGCCCTTCAAACTTTATTACGTCTCACCAATCCAACATGGCGTCTGTGCGAAATATTTCACGGGCATTCTATATCTCCGAAACTATTACTGATATCACCCTGAAATTTTGTACGGTGATAAAGAGCACTACTAAAAGTTCACCTACGTGACTTCCAAAAATCTGTTAAGTACAAAACGAACATGGCCGAAGTTGAAGCATTTAAATAGACTTTTCTCGCGATTTAACCATCCGAACGCAGTGAAACTTGGTACAGCAAATGTTTATACACATTGTAATGCACTGACATCTAATTTAGTTCAATTGTTTACATAACCTCAACATAGCGACTGTGTGAAATTTTAAAATTAAGTATTTCTTGTGTCCTAATCATGCGATCGAAGTCAACGTCTGAATAATGAACGTACGCAATAATGGTCATCTAATAGTACATAACTCTATGGCCAACATGGCGACCATCCGAAATATGTTGACGGTTCTCAATATATATTAATCTATGACAGCAATCAAACTGGAATTTTGTACGGTGATAGAGGCTATTAACATAAGTTCACCTGTGGGACCTTCAATGACCTGGTGAGCACAAATGCAACATGGAGGTGACGCGAAATGTAAATATTTAAATAGACGTTCCTCGCGATTTAACCATCCGAGCGCAGTGAAACTTGGTACGGCGTATGCTTATACAAATTTTAATCCACTGGCATCTAATTTATTTCATCTCAATTGTTTTCATAACCAAAAGATGGCGGCTGAGGGAAATTTTAAAATCTCGTTTTTATTTCTTGTGTCCTAATACGATTGAAGTTTGAATAATACACCTACACAATAATCTTCATGTAATAGTACATAACTCCAAGACCTACACATATGAAAATCCAACATGGCGACCATCCGAAATATTATGATTGTTCTCAATATCTACGAATTTATTACAGCAATCAAACTGAAATGTTGTATGTTGATAGAGGCAATTAGCATAAGGAGGATATATGAAAATAGGCTGTATACTTCTTCACGAAACTACTTGTTGTGTCTTCGCATTGCAAAACGTGGTTGCTTTGTCATGCAAATTTCGCTATAGCATAATTATGTATATATTTTGGAGCTTGCAGTGTGTAAATTGTTGTTGGCCTGTAAACAGTTTCTATAGAAGCACTACCCGAAATAATTTAAAACCAATAACGCGAGTAATACTCAGTTTAGTGCACAAATTATCCTACATTACCATCTGCTGAGGATATGTGTATGAGTATGTGCTAGAGTCTGCTAGACACTGATGTTCTATGATCCATAATACAGTGAAGCCAAAAAGTATTCGTCTACGTGCTGTTTTGCGAATGAAACCGGTCTATAGACAGTGAAAGGCCGAAAATAAACAAAAAACAAATGTAGTTGGATGGCGCATTGGGTCAGTACAGCATTATTATACAAAACCGAACCCGAAAATATATTCTAAGCGATATCAAGGATAGCAAAACGTAAAAGCTCCATTATTACCTAGTTAATAAAGTATTCGTCTACGCTTGGAATGACTGTTTAAAATGAGAGATCGGGTTGAAACGTCACTCGTGATTCACGCATTGGCTGGTGTCAGCCTTCCGCAACTCACTCAAAACATGTTGTGAATGGCTCTGGAGATGTACAAGTTGTAAAATGGGTCGGAAAGTTAAAGAGAGAAGCGTAACGGAGAGGAAACTCATCCTGGGCTTGGATAATCAGTGCAAATTGTCCTATGCGATTGCAAAGCTAGTGGGCAGATCTCGATCAACGTTTTAGTCGGTGGTGGATCGCTTCTGCACAACAAAAACATTCAAAAACAAGCCGCAGAGTGGTCGTCCTCGGGCACTGACCGATCGAGACGAGATATTTATTACGCGAGAAATCAAGAAAAATACAAAACTTGGTGCACCGAACTTGGCTGGTGAGCTGGAGAGGAGAGGCACATGACACAGTAAGGAATACCTGCAAACAAAATGGGTATAATGGCCGGGTAGCTCGTAAGAAATGTTGGGTGGATGCAACGAATCGCAAGAAACGGCTTGCTTTCGTAAAAAAAAAAAACATGTATTAAAGGACGAGGACTTCTGGAATAAGTTATATTTTCGAACGAAAGCAAATACAACATATTTGGGTCAGATGGCAGGCGAATGATAAATACGGAGATGCAGCCGCACAACCTTGTGCCCACAGTGAAACACGGTGGGGGTTCCATCATGGTGTAGGACAATTACATGTCATAGAAGGAAATGGATCACAAGATGCATATAAATATTTTAAAGGAAATTTTGAACACTAGTGACGAAAAATTACATCTGCAAGGCACGTACATCTTCCAACAGGACAACGATCCGAAGCACACAGCTGTAAATACTAAGCTGTGGCTATCATATAACACACCAAAACAACTCAATACCCCCCTCAATCCAATAGAACACCTGCGGAAAGTGCTGGAAGATAACATCACGAAACGGCCAACTGTGCAAGACCAATAGAACATTACATCCTCCACCACGACTAACTAGGTCCGTTCTATGCCGCGACGATTGCAAGCAGTCATTGCTGCAAAGGGGAACCCTACCAAGTATTAATTTCTGTTGTTATGTACAGTATGGACGAATACTTAATGATATGGTGAAACGGTGCATTTTTACGTTTTGCTATATTTGTTATCGCTTAGAATATATTTTCGGTTTCTGTTTTGTATAATAGTGCTGTACTGAGCCATGCGCCATCCAACTACATTTGTTTTTTGTTTATTTACGTCTTTTCACTGTCTATAGACCGGTTTCATTCGCAAAACAGCACGTAGACGAATACTTTTTGGATTCACTGTATATTCTCTTTGACGCTTGGTTGCATGCAGCTCCACTGCGGCAGTAATGTCAAACTCCTGTGCCACGAGAGCACACACTGGGCACTGGTTAAGACTAGGAACATCACTGCATGCCCACAACTTGAGCAGGGGACATATGTTTCGCTCTAATAATGTTATATGCACATACAAAAAATAGGGTTTATTATTATTATTATTATTATCATTATCATCATCACAAATTGTGCATTCAACACTGTTCTTGTGGCTTAGGCAAAATTTTGGCGAGCTTACACAAGAAGCTTTGCTGGTATTCAATGAGTATTCAAGGATTTCTTGACTATATACCAGTTGTCCAGTATTGCTCCTTTCTGTATTTTCTCTTTGATGCTGAATGATAGATTCAGTTTGTGTAGAGCTGTTTTGGTATTACACCTCTGACTGAGATTACAAATTATTAGTATTATTGGGGGCGTGGTGGCTCAGCGGTCTAGCTGTATGCCTCTCACCAAGGCGGTCCGGGTTCGATTCCCGGTCAATGCATGTGAGATTTTCGAAGTGAAATGCCATGTCCTGTGGTTCGGATTCCACGTAAAAAGGAGGTCCCGTGGCTCATGATCTCAAGATTAACGGTCACGTTAAACTACAAGCTTCCTTTCCTTTTTATTAGTATTATTATAATTATAATCGTTATCATTATTTCACCAAGAACAACAATAAATCTTCCCAATGAGAATTAACTTACGTACCGTATATTTGTTGGCAGTGGTGTTACAGCCATCACAATAATACAGGCAATCAGACAAATTACACACATCAAAATATAGGCTACAGATGTTTGAAAAACCCGTAAAATGAATCAACAACATCAATTGATTTATGTAGATTGCGCACACAGGCTACAAATGTCTATAAGGAACAGTATTGATGTATATTCCTGCCTCGCACCCGGAGGCCTCGGGTTCGATTCCCGACTCCGTCAGAGAGTTTAGAAACACGGTTGGAGTGGGGTGCACTCAGCCTCGTGAGGACAATTGAGAATGTCTGACCTGGGGCAGCGCCCCGGTCATGGAGAGCAAGATTCGGCCGCAGGGACCCGACGCGCTAAACACGCGCCACCCCATAATCTGTAGGCCATCGGGTATCAGTCGCTTGGTAGGCCTAGGCTCTTCTTGGGCTCTAGCGCCACGGAGTTAGGGGTTTGATGCATATTAGTACGATCAAACAATATTATCAGTTCCAGAGGCATGGGTTATTTTTATTTTATTTTTTGCCTTTACACAATGGGTGAGATATTTCCAAGTGTTAATACTGAACTTGTTTGTGAACATTTCAGTTTGTCGCAGCGAACATTGGCGCATAAAACCGTGGCGTTCATCTAATCCCTACATTGCCAAGTGGAATATCCATTATATTCCCGCGCTAAACTGGCCTATGGCACGTACCTTGGGGAGAAGCTTAAAAGATCATATTTTCCATATGAAATTGAGTTATTACTTTACAAACCCGTGATTGCTTTTGTGGTTATGCAGCTGGTTGAAAGCGATTCTTTTGTTATTTTGCTCAGTTCTCTAGGCTTGTAGCACGCTGTAATACACGTCCTCTCGGGAGGAACATTAATCACGTCACTGCTCTGTATTTAGTTGTAGCAAAATAAAAGTATGTTTCAATTAGAGTTATGTGTGTTTGTTTTTTGTTCTGATAAATGAAATAACAATCCCTCTGGGTCTCAGAGCCGCTGGTTAGCTTGAAACGGGCTGCTAGAGCCCGAACTTGGCCATTCGCTCCTCCTGTATTACAGCAACCAAGCTCATCAGGAACTAAG
The DNA here is from genome assembly GCA_946902985.2 of Meconema thalassinum. NCBI lineage: Eukaryota > Metazoa > Arthropoda > Insecta > Orthoptera > Tettigoniidae > Meconema > Meconema thalassinum. The sequence continues at coordinate 899,846,288 of OX336390.1, forward strand.
TCAGTCATCGAATTTCGAAATCAAAGTTACATATTCGCAAAGGTATTTTCAGGCTGAAACAGGTTAGGGGGTCTACTGTAATTTTTCGCTAATCAGGGGCTTGAATTTGACGGTGCGTGTTCTGAATAGAAGATGCTAATTATCAGCGCTCGTAGCCAGCGACTCTACTTCTTCACCTTCCCTTTCAAGGAGAGTGTTTTCTGGGCCTATCCCCAGGCTACAACTTTGCAAGGAACATCCTTATTTGAAGGAACAAAATCATGACCCATAACATTGGCGGATAGCGGATGACGCGTAGCATAACCAAATGGTTCGGCAGGCGCGCCCGTTTGTGCTGTGCGCAAACCAGCAAACAAAATATTTTAAAGTGATAAATAGTTTGAATTCAATACAATAACTTTGTGTCAAGAAGTTTCAATATGAGACATAATTTTTCGTCAAAATGACCAAAATATATATTTTGATCTCCAGACTGTCCCCTTGAAAAAAACTAATGAAAAATTGTGGTTCCCCCCCCCCCCAACCCCCCTTCCCCCTCCCGTCCTCTCCTACGGCTTAAAAAAAACCTCCACGAATACGTAACTTTCTTTCTTTCTTTCTCATGATCGCAAGATTAACGGTAACGTAAAACTACAGGCTTCCTTCTTTTTTCTCTTTCCATCAAATCATCGGTTCTTTGAAGAACAGCTACCATTCGTATTTCATTTAATTTTTAAACATTACATGCTGTGGTACCGGTAAGTCATGTTACTGTATGGATCAATAAGTAAGCAAAAAACTTATTTCACACAATTCTTCTCGGGTAGGTTTTCCATTCGCTTTTAGCTCCAAGTAGGCAGCTGTATATCAATCTGATACACTGTTGGTTTCTGTCGGTGGACCTTGTTATGATACCCACCATAGGTCGTCATTTTGAAATTACTCCGCTTTTCAATAGAATATCTTTTCCTGTTGGGAATTGTATTCAAACAGTCCAGCGCACCTCTCTTCCTATAAGTCTGCATCGTATTACCTAAATGTCTTTTTTGCTGGGTGCCAGTCATAATAATAATAACAACAAAGACAATTTGATTAAAACTTTGTAGGAGAGCACTGAATCTTATCTCTGAGGTCGTAGGGTGATAAGCTCGTTTGAGAAAGAAAACCCAGCTGTGATGCAATCATTCCTCATCAAATAAACCAGAATGGGAACACATGTTCAGGGAAGACAAGAGTTGAAGTTCTACATAACTGTATTAACTTCAGGCATGTAAGCAAGGTTTGCCGTTACAATAGTTAAATGGATTTAATATTAGTACGAATTCTTTTCCTCTTGAGGCGGCTTTGGTGGCGTAGTTGGTAGCATGCTGAGCTTTTATGCCCGAGGTCGGGGGTTCAGACCCGGCCGAAGTCGTCGGATTTTTTAAGACAGTTAATAATCCTACAGTATGCCTTCCTTCAGGGGGGAAGTAAATCTGGTGGTCCCATGTAATAGATTTATTGCATGAAAAAGAACCTTCCACTAATTACACTTGTGTGAAGCTAAATTGTAGGTTAGATTTGACTAACGCTCTTAGGTTCCAACGTTCGTCGTCAGGAGCCGACTGCGGTGGTATCTAGTAACCAAGTTCAGAACTAGTTGTCGTTGATGGTGGCGTTTGGTAGCAAAAGTAGGAACTACTTGAAAATTGAATCTCTGCAGTCCTTACTTGAATTAAAAGCAGATAACACACACTAATACAGCCATCACAATTAATATCGGTTATCAGACACACATAAAGTACACGGGACTACATGACCGCGTTGTCGCAGCCCCTAAACTGAGGAACCAACCAACTTTTCCTTTCACGGCTAAGGCAAAGCTGAGCCTGTTAAAATGCCTTTTTACTCACATACGAGCATAAGGAAGTCATTCCTCAGATTTGAAAGTCGGTCAACTTCTGGATTTACCTGGTTGGTCGTTCGTCTTGGTCAAGATCGCTTCTGACATGTCATCTGTGTGTTGGATTCCATTTCCAACTCTCGCTTTGATTTATTGAAATAATTCCAGCGAATGTTCCTGTTCTGCCCATATATGGTTAAGTTAATGTTCAAAATATGAACATTATTCTGAATCATCATCAAATCGCTCGCTGTTTCTTAGTTAACTTCTGTGCACACGATATTCGAATACTTTTCGAATGTTGTGTCACGAGAAGCTGATGATGATGATAATTGTTGTTTTAAGGGGCCTAACATCGAGGTTATCGGCCCCAAGGAAAATTGCAGTTTTACGTGACCGTGAATCTTGTGATTATGAGCCACTGGATCTCCTTTTTACGTGGAATCCGAACCACAGGACATGGCATTTCACTTCGAAAATCTCACATGCATTGACCGGGAATCGAACCCGGACCGCCTTGGTGAGAGGCATACAGCTAGACCGCTGAGCCACCACGCCCCATGAGAAGCTGAGCCACAAAATCTGATTACAAGAATAATAGTGCGACACTCACAAAATAATGAGTCCTCGTGGTAGAGTGTCATTTTGCCAGTTCGCATCACTCACGTGGTAGCTCCCTCTTACTGATCAAAACTTTAGTTCCTGACTTGACCACGACCCATCAGAATTCCTCTCAGCACGTGGGGTAGCAGATGACCTCGCTGTTCCGCCGCTTAAAACAATACGTAACTAACATCAAAATCTTGTCAATTTAAATTAGCATGCCCACGCATTAAAGCGGTCCCGTACTTATTTCTTGTACGTGCGTCCTGTCAACCTGCGTAGAGAGTCCAGTAATGAGCTTGCTTCAGTCATCTTGTTCAGTCTCGACTATTTGTAAAAATTCTTAACTTTGTCTTTCGTTTCTTCTGCTAGCGCAGGTAGGCCCTATGTTTCAAATATATAAAACATTCTTCAAACCTTGCGTAATAGTATACAAGCCTATAAAAATTACCCTTGATCCCTGTATACACCCTTCATGTGTATTGCTTTCTACGTATGAATGTTATTTTGTCAATTTACGCTTAGTGGTCAAAAGTCATGGGAAGGTACGGAATATGATAGACTAATAACGAGTTGCTCCTCCGCGAGCCCTCAAAACGGCAGCAATACGGCGAGGCATCGACTCGACAAGAAATGGGTTCCTGATTCCCAACATTCAACTGGGTGGTGATCTGACTCACAGTAGTCGTTCGATCACCCCGTATGGTTCTATTGAGGTGATATGATGTCCTTTCGTTTAACCCCTGTGGTCGTCCCGTGCGGCGGTTTACGTGGATGGTAACATTATATCTGCGATATTGAAGATCCACCCTCGACACTGTTGACCTCGGAAACCCGAATTCGCGCGTAATCTCCGAAATGCTATGACTCATGCACCGATGATCATCCCACGTTCAAAGTCGGTTAACTCGCGGCGTGTTGCCATTTCCATTACACTCGTGTCTGTGTCAGACTGCTCTGCTCCGCCGCAGCTAGCCGCCACGCACACGGCACATTTTCTCATGGGACTACCCTTCCCGTGACTTTTGGTCACTCAGTATACGTTGACAAACGTTGTTAGATTTATAAAAATATTTGTACGTGAATAAAACTTGATACACATGGTCCATGTAAAGGGATTTGTGGCGACAAGGTACCAACACTTTTGCGCTGGACTAAGTGTATTAATATGACTCACAGTGAAGAAATCACTTCTAATATTTTGTGCATATCTTAAACTTTTCATTTACATTGTTAATTTATAATACATTTTTGCAGAAATGCAAAAATTATCCAATGCAGGCTTGCCATTGAAAGTGTTAACATGCTGATTTGTTATTTTCTTTCAGGTGCGCGTAGTTTGTGCTTGGCAGTGAGTGTACGCCGGAGGCTGCAGCTTCTGCTACAAGGTGAGCACATATCCATTACTGTCTCCAGTTGCCTAGCGAAGTATCATTTGCACGACAAGAGCCGGTTCTTGCATCCCTTTGCTAATCTGTGCAAAGTGAAGTACAGCTCCATCATAAGTGTCGTCAAGTACTGCGGCGTTCTTTTGATCAAGGATGTGCTCAGTAGGGGCTGATGATAAGACATTGTACTTCCTTTTCTTATATTTTCCATTTTCATACTTCCTGAGAAAAACCAGTCAATCAGCTTCTATTTCTTGTTATTTACTAATACGTTGTCATACGTCTTGAAAAAGTGGTCCTGATTTTAGGCAAAGAAAGAACGCCCTTCCTTATTTTTTTAAACATACGTACTTAAATGCCCTGAATTTTTAAAGTCTCATCCTAAAAGCATATTTTTTCTGAGATGTTTCTACATCTTGGTTACATTGGCGGCATAGTTCCTCCGACTTTGGAGAAAAGAGAGCGATACTGAAGGCTGTGCGGTCAAAAATTGAAATTTTATTTTTATTTTTATTTTTACTCTTAATCTCTAATGTAGGTCTTTGTGAGATATTATATGCGTTTTGAAGAAAATAACGACGGCTCGTTTGCTGAGGACATGGCTTCAAAGTGGCTATTTTGAGCGTTAAAGGTACAATCTCCACGACGAAACTAATAATCGGAAGACACCGACATTTATGTACAACAACCCCTGTAGTAGTACCTGCAATAGGAACAATTCTTATTACGAAATTCAAATTTTGTATTAACCTCTTCAGATTTGAATACCATTTTTAGTGAGAAAAAATTGTTATATTAACTTCAAAGTTTTATTAATTTGATGTGGCTCTTATTCTGAGCAGTAGAAAAGTTCGATAAAGAAATTTGGTTCAGCGATATACCCGTGGTGATTGTACCTTTCAGACTCTACAAAACGCAGGTTGAATCAGTCACACACACATACACACACGCGCGCACACACACAGCGGTAACACAAGGTCTTGGGCAAGAGCGCGCTCGGGCACCTGCCTTATCCTCTCCTTCAACACCTTTGCTATCGCAGCTTCCGCGTCCCTCCCGCCCTGACTCATCATGCCAGTCCACACGACCACAGACTAGAGCAGAGTTTACCAACCTTTTGAAGTTCACGGCACCCTTGGGAATAACATTAAACACAAGGGGGCACCCTTCCTTGAATAAAAAAAAAATTATGTTTCATATGTAAATTTATTGAAATATTTTATAATAAGTAACGTACACCATAACATAATACAGTCTACTTTACTATAGTCAGTGAGTAAAAATACATCAAAATTTTGTTCGATAAATCGTTAATATGAAACTTGTGATTGATGCTTAGAGCACAGGTACGTGATATCGGGCCTTGCAGTTGACAATGAAACACGCAAATCATCCTCAAGGTTATTCAGTCTATTTCTTGCTTTGGATTTTATTGTCACCAGAGCAGAGAAGGCTTGCTCGCATAGATAGGATTTTGGAAAGGGCGAAAGTGTGTTAATTGCTTTCTTCATTAGGTTAGGATACTACTCTCTCCGCTGAAGCCCAAAAGTAGCCACCGACGCCTCACTCTTGGTGGACTTACTTTTGAGTGTGGAATCGGCACAAAGATGAATAAATTCATCTCGTTCGCAACCAGTGAAATCTATTTCCTCGCACTATCTATGAAATCAAATGGTGAGACAACCCAGTTGACATTCATAGTGGAAATAGATGGAAAGTATGTATCTATTGCTTCTTGCAATCTTGATAAGTGATCACAAATGCGTTCTTTCAGCTTACCCAGATCGTTATCTACTGCCAGATGAAGAAAGTTTGAAAGATCTCCTTTCTGAACTGCAGACGTCCAAGAACTAAGTTTTCTTTTAAAATCTTTCATTTTATTGGTTGAGGAAATTATTGTTTCCTGTCTACCCTGCATTGAAACATTCAGTTAATTCAGTTTATGAAAAATATCTGCCAGATACGACAGTTCCAAGCACCAAGAATCAGTTAGTAACAGCTCATAAAATGTATCTTGATTTTCATCTTTAAAAAGAGTTTTCACCTGTTCTCTAAGTTCAAGAAACTGCTTCAATACACGACCCCGCGACAACTACCTTACTCTGTATGAAGTAACAAAGAGGTATGAGGTGCATCCGTTGCGAGACATAACTGTTTAAAAATCCTGCACATTAAAGGTCGAGACTTGATGTAGTTCACCATTTTCACAACTTCGTTAAACACTGCAGCAAAATCTTGAGCTCTTGCAGTAAAAACCTTTAAATTTCCCAGACATAGATTGTGCACCATCTGTACATATACCACAACAGTCTTTCCATGCCGGCCGAAGTCGTCGGATTTTTAAGAGAGTTAAAAATCCCTCAGTATGCCTTCCTTCGGAGGGGAAGTAGATCCGGCGGTCCCATGTCATAGATTTATGGCATGTTAAAGAACCTTCCACTAATTACACCTGTGTGAAGCTAAATTATATATAGGTTAAACATTTGACTAGCGTTCTTAGGTTCCTACGTTCGTCGTCAAGAGCCGACTGCGGTGGCGTCTGGTAGCTAAGTTCTGAACTAGTAGTCATTGACGGTGGCGTTTGGCAGCAAAAGTCGGAACTATTTGAAAAATTCAAAAGACTGCAGTCCTTACTTGAATTAAAAACAGATAACACGCACTAATACAGTCATCACAATTAACACCGGTTATCAGACAGATTCTACACACACCAAAGTACACGGGGCTACATGACCGCGTTGTCGCAGCCCCTAAACTTAAGAACTAACCAACCAGTCTTTCCATGAAAGATCTTGGTCATTGAGAAAGGAATTAATAGAAACAAAAATATCATGTCCTGAGGTTGTTGTCTCCAGCGGTCTACAGAACAGAAACGCCTCATTAATATCTTTATCATCAATATATCTGGTAAAACCAAGGAGTTGCAGTTTGTCACCACTATCGATACTCTCATCTACTTGCAAAGCAAATGCTCTATCAGTTTTTATTTTCCCCACGACTTGTTCGTTGATATTGCAAACATTTCAGATATCCTGCGACTGATTGTGTTGTTGGAAAGAGGACATTTCGAAATTTGATTACTGCTCCTTCACCAAGTATTGTTGAAACTATAATTTTCCATGCAGGACCTATGATTTCCTCTCCAAGAGTATGAGGTGTGTGTGTGATTTTTTTTCCTATCAGTTCTGCTACTTTAAACGAGGCTTCAAGAGCAGTATCACTTATGGTCATTCTCTTTACCATTCGCACAGCTGTTTTTTTTTCTCCCCTTCTAGTACACGTGAAAAATACATCACACTCTTCCCAGACCCACTAGGATGCTTAATTGTGAGATGCCACTTCAGTTTGCTAGGTACCATGGCCTCGTGTTTCGCCACAAACTAAACACACAGGGATAGGGTTTTCCTCGTTCTTATTCCACGTAAATCCATACACTACGTAACTGTCCTGGTATGTTCTTTTCTTTCGTTTGTCTTCTTTATGTTGAATTCGACGGTTCGGGAGTAGGAGCCGACTGCTCACTTTCACTCTCCAGGTGTTTACGTTTAACAATGGACTTGTCCATAGCTAAACACTGCTACTGTAATCAAGGCCATGAAAACATGTTAAAGTGGCGTAGGAACGGGTACACTTTTATATATTTATATATATGTAAGTGACTGATGTGAAACAGCTTTTGTCAAAGCATTTCGGCCCTGAGTGGCACAACAGAGAGGATCTAGGCTTCTACCGAGACTTGCTACTATGTGGCGAAGACATAGCTCGACAAAATGTATCTGAAGTAGAAGAAGAAGAAGAAGAAGAAGAAGACCCCATGGAATGACGTTGCTGTGCAGTCCAATGGGCTCTATTTCGCCTAGTTTGAAAAGCTGTGAGCATATTGTGAATGGAAATTTAAGGTTGAAAGGTTACTTTTATTGTATACTGGGTAGTTTCTTAGAGAACTTTAAAATATAGCAATAATTTCACTTTCACATAGAAACCATAATTACTGACTTAATGAAACTACTCCAAAACTACTTAAGTCCTAGATCCTGTATCAAAACTGCTTAAGTGCAATATATTTTCTATTATTACGTAAAAACTGCTTTTACTGTATTTTTAAAACATACATAAAATGAAAACTAATCGTATTTTGTAACTATTATACAAACTGTTTCTATTTAAACGCGCACGGATAACTCAAGACAGTTTTTTGCCCTTTCTCACAAATTTCATGAAATTGACTTAGGTAGTTCTGGAATAGGACGACTCACATACATATCTTTATACCTCTGTTATTTATTTTATTTGTTATTTAATTTCCAATGAATTTGTTATTATTAAGTCCCTTTTTTTTTGTTAAATTTTATTCTTTGTTTTCTTACTGTCAATACTTTATATTGTTATACAGTCAGTATAAAATGGTGTACTTCGTACCTGTATCAGATTATTACTAAAAAAAGATGTTTCAATATAGAACAATATGATATGTAAATGATTTTTCAAAATCTGAAATAATAAAATTTATTTTCATGGGAATATTTGCTCATAATAAAATATGTGTGTGTTTCGTTTACAGAATGTTAAAAATTATTTATGAGTTACTTTATAAAATGCTGTAAGTTATATTCGCAGAATAAATCATGTTTAAGATCAATAGAACTTTATAGGCCAGGCGACAGGTCGAAAAACAAAAGCCTCAATAAGGAAATAATTAGTGGAAAGCTGGAAATTGCTTTAATCGCTTTATTTTGACCCAGATATTACTCTCCCAAGTTTTCCCCCTCAAGCGAAGTCGGCGTTGGCCCTTCTGGCCCTAAGAAGGTACCATTTTTCCTTTTTTTTTTTTTTTTTTTGCTAATATCTCCCAAACCATCAACTTTATCAACAAAATGCCTATTATGAAAATAATCTAAGAGTACATTTTCTACAAAAATGCTCTATACCTTTTGTCTCTAATGTGAACTGTTACGATGCTACGACCATTCAAATTGGAGCCCTTTTAGATTCTTGCGGAAAAGCTATGGAAATGATATGCCATATCAAAGTTTCTACATATTATAAAATATTTGTCAGCATTCCAGGTGCACAAGCTGTTAACTTGTTACAAGTATAACAGATTTTCAATGTAATCAGCTGTGGCCTCAATTTCTCCGTCATCGCTTTCATCGTCTGTATCGGTACTTTTGTCCGACGTCACAGGGCGCTCAAGATTAACATCGATGTCTCCGTCACAATCATCCATATCATCTTCCTCGGCAGCATTTGTACATGACCGTCCCATACAATTCATGCAGATTCTGGAGCATCGGAGGCCCGTTTTCCTGCAACCACAAGCTGCGTTACATCCTTCCGAACATTTGCTGGACACTGTGTTTAGAAGCGTTTGTGGCACCGGATCCCTCGTAGGTATGGGAGCCAAACCACATTGAGAATTTTTCCAGCCCCAATCCAGTGGATTTGTATCATTTCCATACCCTGTTTGGATTTGATGATATGTTCTTAAAGAGTGATCACGTGCCGCTGATTCGGTGGGAGGTAAGCTTACGAGATTAAATCGATGTTTGCTTAGAGATTTTTCAAACAGTTGGAACCGCAGCTCATTCAGGGTATTTCCCGTGGTTTTGTTGTCATAAAGCCCAGCCAAAACCAACTGGCCCGCTTTGTCAATTTCATCGGGGTTTGCGTTCACGTCTCGGAAAACCCTAACAGCTGTCTGCAGTTCCTCATTACTCTTCAGCAGTGTTACGAATTTCATTTTGCACTGCCTGTGAAACGAAGACGTTATATCGCACCCACTAAACGCATGCAAAAAGAGGAAGTTTTCTTGCACACATGTTGGGAGATTGAAACTTGTTGTGCAAATTAGTTGTTGTTTGGTTGAACCTTGGCCGGGTTTCATAAAATACATTTTCGTGGAGGGTGGCACACAAGCCGCCAAGATGACCAGGATATCTATATCTTCAGCCACTATAATGACTGAATTGTCGGGCCGAGATAACTCGAGTGGGGTGGTAACGATCAGCACATCGGCATGTGGAGCTTGTCTGGTTTCGATTCCTTCGCTTTCGAATTTGACGCGCAACAAGTCGATCAATCTTCGTTTGTTTGTGACATTAGACAAAAAGTTTGCTTGTGGCATAGGTGCCGTCATGGACTCATAAAAAAAAAAACATTAGCAGCTTCATGCTTGTGCGATCGTCGAAGACGTTCAACGGACTTGGTACTGCGAGCTGCTGGGTCGTCAGGATACCCAACGAAAATAATGACACTGTTTTTAAAGTATCTTTTAACGTAACTCGCATATTTGGCACTAATGTCGACAAAAGTATCGGTTTGGTGCCAAATTACACGGTGCAGAAGATATCCTCCGTCGAGAACATGATGTAGGTCCTCAAATATGGGCTCATCGGTAACAGGATCGAATAATTTATAGAACAGACTTTTGCGTCTACGCATTCCCGCTTTATCAAAGATCGCAACCGGATACGGAGCTAGTTCAAACTGGAAATATTGTTTCAATTCTGCATCGGATTTCTTTGCAAGGCAAATGCATTGGAAAAGCACAAGAGGATCACCAGGAATATCCGTGTTGCGGATTTTTAGCCTATTTTCAATTTTGAAAAAAATAGGCTTATGAAATCACCTTTTGTCCGTGTGTGTGTGCGTGTGTGTGTGTCTAAACGACTGGTGCGATTTCAATGAAACTCGGTAAGTTCATGGCGCTATTCCCGGCGACCTCGACCGTGCCCTTCAAATTTTGTTACGTCTCACCAATCCAACATGGCGGCTGTGCGAAATATTTCACTAGCATTCGATATCTCCGAAACTATTACCGATATCGCCCTCAAATTGTGTACGGTGATAAAGGGCACTACTAGAAGTTCACCTATGAGACTTTCAAAAACCTGGTGACTACAAAACCAACATGGCGGCCAAGCGAAGTTGAGACTTTTAAATAGACTTTTCTCGCGATTTAACTACCCAAACGTAATGAAACTGGGTACAGCAATTGTTTATACACATTGTAAAGCACTGGAGTCTAATTTAGTTCAATTGTTTACATAACCTCAAAATGGCGGCTGTGCGAAATATTTCACTGACATTCTATATCTCCGAAACTATTACAGATATCACCCTGCAATCTTGTACGGTGATAAAGGGTACTGATACAAGTTTACCTATGTATATTTCATAAACCTGTAAAGTACAAAACGAACATGGCGAACAAGCGAATTTGAAATATTTTAATAGACTTTTCTCGTGATTTAACTCTCTGAGCGCAGTGAAACGTGGTACAGTAAATGATTTTGCAGATTGTAATGCACTGCCATCTAATTTAATTCAATTGTTTACATAACCTCAAGATGGCGGCAGTGCGAAATTTTAAAATTATGTTTTTATTTCTTGTGTCGTTATCATGCGATTGAAGTGAAAGTTTGAGTAATGAACCTAGGCAATAATTGTCCTTGAATGGTACATAACTCTATGGCCTATACATATAACAATCCTAAACGGCGAGCTTCCGAAATATTTAGACGGTTCTCAATATCTATGAATCTTTTACAGCAAACAAACAGATTTTTTTATGTTCATAGAGACTATGAACATATGTTCACCTATAGGACTTTGAGTAACCTTGTGACAACAAATCCAACATGGCGGCGACGCGAAGTATAAATATTTAAATGGACGTTTCTCGCGAATTAACTATCCGAGTGCCGTGAAACGTTTCACGTTAAATGCTTATTCAAATGTAGATCCACTGGCATCTAATTTATTTCAATTGTTTGCATAATCACAAGATGGCTGCTGTGCGTAATTTTAAAATCTCGTTTTTACTTCTTGAGTTCTAATCATGCGATTGAAGTTTGAATACCACACGACCACAATAATCTTAATGTAATAGTACAAAAATAAAAATCCAACCTGGCGACCATCTGAAATATTTAGACGGTTCTCAATATCTATGAATCTGTTACAGCAATTAAACTGAAATTTTGTATGTTGATAGAGGCAATTAACATGAGCAGGATATATGAAAATAGGCTGTATAGTTCTTCACGGAACTACTTGTTATTTTCGAATTTACCGCGCGGAGAGGCATCACGCCATTTTTTCTAAGGAACTTCACATCGTGAAAATTGTTGCCGGTTATGCCTTTTTGTGCTGCTATTCCAATTTCATAGGTCATATGACAAGTGATTTGTCCATCCGCGACAACTCCTGTGCTTAACGAAACAACGTGTTGTCCACGAGGAAAGGGCTCTTGAGTTGATAACCATCCAACAAATTTTCTCAAGTCCGCATCATCCCGCGAGATCCGCGCACACCGTGCATCCACATGCTGTTCTGTAGTCGAAAACTCAATATTGCAAAATGATACTAATGGTAGGTATTTTCCACAGCTGTATACATTGAAAATCTGTTATACTTGTAACAAGTTAACAGCTTGTGCATCTGGAATGCTGACAAATATTAAAACATGTAGAAACGTTGATATGGCATATCATTTCCATAGCTTTTCCGCATGAATCAAAAAGGGCTCATCTTTGAATGGTCGTAGCATCGTAACGGTTCACATTAGAGACAAACGGTAGGGAACATTTTTGTAGGAAATTTACTCTAGATTATTTTTTATAAGAGGTATTTTGTTGATAAAGTTGAAGATTTGGGAGATATTTGCAAAATATTGAAAAATGGTACCTTCTTAGGGCCAGAAGGGCCAACGCCGACTTCGCTCGAGGGAGAAACTTGGGAGAGTAATATCTGGGTCCAAATAAAGCGATTAAAGCAATTTCCAGCTTTCCACTAATTATTTCCTTATTGAACTACCTGTCGCCAGGCCTATTATGCGAGTTGCAATCTTCAATATATATCAAAATAATATATATATTACAATTTGCCTTACGTTGCACCGACACAAATACTGTAGGTCTTATGGCGACGATGGGATAGGAAAGACTAGCAGTGGGAAGGAAGCGGCTGTGGCCTTTATTAAGGTACAGCGCCCATTTGCCTGGTGTGAAAATGAGAAACCAGGGACAACCATCTCCAGGGCTACCGACAGGGGGGGTTCGAACCCACTATTTCCGGAATGAAAGCTCACAGCTGCACAACCCTAACCACAACCTCACTCCGTGAATCATATCATACTATATCAAAATATAATCATAATAGGCCTATATCATAATATATTCTTTTTTATTGGGCTGGACGGAGGGAGAATACCTACTGTCGACCAAAGTATTATGTGCACTCGAGTTTGAAGGGTGTTTGTGAAGTAACCAATAGACCTACATAAAATCCAATACCATCATCATTTTCGCCGTTCATTTTACGTTAGTTCATGTAGGTTTGGAATTTTTAATTTATATTTTAATATTTTTTATCGCAGTTGGAACACAAAATGTGCCCATTTTTAAGCGTGTTTCAACCATGCGTCACATTTAAGAATTATTACCTCAAAAACCCGTCATCAGATCAAATGCAAATTTTAACACAATATACATTGGAATGTTGTATAACTGGTTTATTAATTTCAAAATTTTGTGTGTCCAAGAAACAAAGTTGTTATCATTTTTGTAAGGTAACTTTTTCTCGGTTCGGGGTGGTTGGAAAATATCGCTCTTGGTCGCGTTGTAATCCTTATACATCAAGAAGTTATGCTGTATGACTGTGAAATACGTAAATTAATTCACTTATTTTATATCGGTTTGTATTTGTTCGTGGAAATAAGGCATGATTCACCTGCCAGCCGCTCCGGGGTAGGCTGTACAGCGTTGCTGAGATGGAGCCCATCACTGCCGAGCGAGGCGAGGTCGTATTTCCCCGTTCAAATATAAACCGATATAAAATAAGTGAATTAATTTACGTATTTTAAAGTCGTTCAACATAACTTTTTGATGTATAAGGAATATAACGCGACCAAGAACTACATATTCCAACCACCCCAAGCCGAGAAAACGTTACCTTAGACAATAGATAACAACATTGTTTCTTGGACACGAAAAATTTTGAAATTAATAAACCAGTTATACAACATTCCAATGTATATTGTGTTAAAATTTGGATTCGATACAATGAAGGGTTTGTGAGATAATAATTCTTAAATGTGACGCATGGTTGAAACACGCTTAAAAACGGGCACTTTTTGTGTTCCAACTGCGATAAAAAAATATTAAAATATAAACTAAAAATTCCAAACCTACATGGACTCACGTAAAATAGAACGACGAAAATAATGATGTTATTGGATTTTATGTATGTCTATTGGTTACGTCACAAACAACCTTCAAACTCGAGTACACATAATACTTTGGTCGACAGTAGTCCACAAATTGGCAATACGGCTCGGAAAGAAAGTCTGGTTTGTTTTTCAGATGCAAAGCAACGCTATCAGTGAGAGAGAGAGAGAGAGAGAAGACGTTGAGTGACGAGGAGAAGCGGGGGAAGTAGGGGCGGAAGGAGGTGATAATTGAAGGGTAGACACGTCACTAACACAAATGCAGCGGCTGCTATCGGTGATACAGTAGTGCTGCCATCTCTTGCCATGCGATTGACGGCGGTGGCGATCGCACAGCCTGAAAGTCACGGAACTTATTCGTTAGTGCTTTAGTATGCCTACGCTATCGTTGAACACAACCAAAGATACTTCTTGTTCTAATTTCTTTGCTTAGTCTATTATGGCGGGGCTACCTAACGTTTTTGGTTTGAATTTATAAATGTTCTTTTTCTGATTGTGTTTTTAGCTGAAACAATAAATCGTGTTTCGAAATTGTTGCAGTGTTTTTACACAGTGGAATTGTGTGTTTGTAATTACTGGAAATTTAAAATGCATCATTGAAAAATGGGTTCAGAACTTCTCATTGCTAATGGCAGTCAGGTAAATCGCGAAGCTAAAAGATTCAAGTCACTAAAAATAAACATCATGAACTTAGACAATAGCGTGTTGACAGACTACAAAGTTTCTACAGGCAACACTGAAAAATGGCTTCAGAACTCCACATTTTAGAAATTCCTGATTTTATAATTATTATTACTGTATTACTAATTGACAATATCACTTGTCAACTTCCTTCCCTATAAAACTAAGAGTTAATTAATTGATACTCCCTTCCCACATCTTTCTCCATACAAATACTAATTGTACTAACCCTTATTAAATATCAGAATGTGCACTCCATCCTACCAAGGTTGTAGCCAAAGTGCAAAAGATCCACTGGGCTGTACGTTTTTATGTTTTTATAGGCTACAAGTATTCACACAAACATTAAGCTTACTGACAAGATAGTGGAACAAGTAGCCATTTCCCTGATTTGGGAAGTCTAATCACCAATGACAACAGGTGTAGTAAAGAGATTAGAAGGCGAATAGCGCTGGCAAAACTGGCGTTCAATAATAAGAAAAAAATTTGATGACCGTAATGCAAATTTGGATATTGCAATTAAAAAGAAATGTCATGTCCTTTGTAAGGAGTGTGCTTCTGTATGGATGTGAATCTTGGACGATCAGAGGTCAGGATTGGAAGCGTTTGAGATGTAGGTCTGGCGGAGAATGTCACGGGTTAAATGGATTGAAAAGGGGACTAACATCAGCATCCTGCTAGAAATTCAAGGGAAGAGAGAACTGAGACCAACGATCCATAAAAGAAAAGCTAAATTCACAGGCCACATTTTGCGACATAACACTTTCCTAACTAATCTCCTGGTAGGAAAAATCACAGGGAAGAAAGGCCGAGGATGACCGAGAAAATATTTCCTTCAAGGCATCATGATGGTTCCTACTATGAAATGAAATGAGGTGCTGAAGACAGAGAACAATGGTTGCGGTGCCAAGGCCTTGCCTTTGGAAGTTGATGATACAAAGACTATATTTTATAATTTTGCCCGTAATTTTTAGATTGGACCTGTTACATTAATGGCATTAATATTAACGTACATGTCTTGTAATACTGGATACCTGAGATTCCTCCTTTGATATATAAGCACAAAATTGCAAGTGGATCAAGTAACCGATGAAATCTGATACTGTTGAATCTTCTCGTATTACAAAGCCAGCCTCCGTTTGACCTTGTCAGATACACAACACTCTTCCAGATCATCTTTGAATGGCAAATTCATCTGTGCAGGTGACTGTTCGTGAGTGCAAAGCGAGGTAGTTGCTAGTTGATCCTGGCGAAATTCCATTCGGTTTTGAAGAGGAGGAAATCCGTAATTCGCGATGCTACTTATGTCAGCATGTAAACCGAAACCTGTTTATAGATAAATGTTGCTCTTCAGTCGGTAATTTCCTTTCTGGAGCTCAATTATCTGGTGCTGTTATTGTTGACAATCAGACTGAAGAAGTCCATGTACTAAGAGAATTCTAATAAATATAAATATAATTTAAAGACACTTGTGCTGCATTATATGAAGCATGGCATAAACACTGTTTGATGTAAATCATCAGCACATGTGGATTCAGGGCCTTGAAACATGAGAAATGTAAATCGAAGCGATCCTTATTCACAAGTGGATTGATACTGGATTGATTGTAACTGGACTGCTCATTTATGCTCTGAAGGGTGATCAAATACATATTTAAATACAGAAATAAACGCGTTGCCCTAAGCTTAGTCTCAAATTTCCAGATTTTCGAAGTGAAATGCCATGTCCTGTGGTTCGGATTCCACGTAAAAAGGAGGTCCCGTGGCTCATAATCACAAGATTCACGGTCACGTAAAACTACAATCTTCCTTCCTTCCTTTTTCAAATTTCCATTATAACTCTCCATCCATAAGCTGGGATTTGTAAACATTGTTACAGTGGTTTTCAAATGGGAGACTGTTTGTCCTTGAAATGTCTGTCAAGTGCGACCCAATCCGGAACACACAATAGCTGCACTGTAAAAAATTGCTAGCTCCGAATGGAATTTAGGAGGCAATTAAAACTTATGAAATTAAGTGTATGTGTAAATCCAAGTTATCCACAAGTGGATTGATTGTGAACAGTTTAATATTTCCGTGTTTATTCATGTTGTGGCATGGAGAAATAGTGATTGCCAACAGCGTAGCCGAACATGTATAGTAACATTCCACGACTTCAGTGGGGAACTGCAAGTTCCTATATCCAAAGTTCGATTGACGGCGTTGACAGAGGCCATCCTGCGCCTTTTTTTTTTTCTGTGGACATATTCATGCTCTAGGCAAATACGTGAAAGTTATCATATCGCACGCGTGCACACACACACAACTACTCTGGAAAACATGGAATTTTTAAAACCGGAAAAAATCAGGGAATTATCAGGGTATTTGAATGACACTCAGGGAATTTTAGTTTTACCTTGAATAATTGGAAATTACTCATTGAAGTATAGTCTGGTGATGATTGTTCTTACTGACATTAAATCAGTAAGCTCTCATTTCTTCCAAGATTGAGCACACTGTGTAATTGTATATAAATCTGCAACTGTATTATTTTTTATAGAAACACTATTGACGAGCTACTTTTAACACTCACAAGTACAATAGATTTCTGGATGAAATATTTGGCTGTTTTTTTTTTCGAGTTTGTCATGCTACTTTTTATTGTTCGAAAACTTTTTGAAATGCTTTTTAAGTACAAACTCTGTTTTATATATTTATCATGGCCGCTACTATTACTCAGGGAATTTTCTGATTTATCCTGAAAAAAAAAACAAAAAAAACAGAGAATTGTCAGGGAAATCTGTTAGTTTGTTTTGGTAGACACCCTGTACTAGAGGCCGACGATCAAGGATCTCCCAACCTCTAATTGAAACAACATCAACAACAACAAAATGGATGTTAGTGGACGTTGCCGATCACGTATGGCTTTAACAAGAAAATGTTGGCCACACTGGCTCGGCTTCACCATGTTGAATCCTGAACAGTCTCGCAAACAAGCAAGCGTACACAGTCCTCCCAGAAGAATCGACGAGTGTTGTATTGTCTTATTTTGTGGCGTGTGTGGTTTTGTAGAAGTATAGAATCGCGGAATGGATACGACAGATGTGTTACCTGTACCATAATTGAAATGTATGGTCACAACACTCCACCAACGTGTGAAGTTGATGAAAACCGACCTGTGTGTTTTTTTTTTTTTTAACACATTCTATGACCACTAGTTTTAATGACTAAACGTCTGAGCTGGTCAGTTCTCAAAGAGTCACATCTCACTTCCCCATCGTAAATAGTCATAATCGAGATCGACCAACATAATACTCTTATTACCTGCAATTAAGGAGGACCTAACAAAAACTCTTATCCTCCGTTGCCTTGGCGGCAAAGTTATATACCGTACGCTCTTGCGTCTCCCATATTGACACTATGCCTTAAACAGGGGTCTAGGTTCAAAGTTTCGTATAAAAAGAATCAAAATGTAAATATTCTTCTCTTTATACAATTCAGATGAAATAGTGCCGTTGGGCTCGTGGTGTATGCTTTTCACTGGCCAACCTCTTTGGAGTGTGCCATACCAACTGGGGTGAACTCTGACAACTAGTTTTAGAAGTTTGAAAAACGTTAATTCCTCTGAATTAATAGACTGCTTCGGTGGCATAGTTGGTAGCATGCTGAGCTTCTATGCCCGAGATCACGGGTTCAAACCCGGCCAAAGCCGTTGGATTTTTAAGAGCATTAAAAATCCCTCGGTGGGCCTTCCTTCGGAGGGGAGTAAAGCTGGCGAGCTCATGTCATAGATTTATGGCATGTAAAAGAACCTTCCACTAACTACAATTGTGTGAAGCTTAATTTGTTGGTTATATTTGATTAACGCTCGATTAGTTCCAACGTTCGCCGTCAGGTGCCGGTTGCAGTGGCATCTAGTAGCCAATTATACCGCTAGATGTTATTGACGGTAGCATTTGGTAGCAAAAGTAGGAACTACTTGAAATTGATCGTCTGCAGTCCTTACCTGAATTACAGATAACACACTTTGCGGGCCATTGACACTCCGGGGGTTTGAGGGGTATATAATTGTTTTTTAAAATATAGGTGCAATATGGTGAGTTTTGTGGCTGTTTGAGCCTAGTTTTCTTAGTATTGCCATTTCCTATATTAATTTGTAGTGGATAAATAAATAAAACACTAAAAATAAATTTAAATATTTTTAATGAATCTCTTTAAAATAGGCCCTTCACGTGCTGTATAGTGCCAGGGGTTGTTGTTGTTTTTGTTGTTGATGATATTCAATACACTCAAACGGCATGCATGACAAAGAGTGTGTTTTTATGTTCATTTGGCACAATTAATAATCAAATTATGAAATAAAGTTCATGATAATTTAGTTTAGTGCGACGACTGGAACTTGTTCCAAAGCTTTGGCGACACGGCGCGGTCCGTAGGTTGGGCAGTCCTGCACTAGAGGAACGCCATTTCGTCACCACCAACGACGATGTTAAAGCGTTACCGTTACCGAGGACACTGACTTTTACCAACAGATGTACATCAAACTAGTGAATAGGTGATACAACTGTGATCTCAAGGCACAGATACCGGCGTTTAGTTGTGCCCTTGACCTTGAGAGCTCAGCCGTAGGAGAGGGCTGTAGAGCGTGACTGTAGGTTCTCACAATCAGACACAGACACACTCAGCGTGGCCGATGTTTTACGCTCCAGTAGTATACCGGGCGAGTGGGATGGGGAAGTGCATTGTAACTGCCGGTAACTGTATGCATTAAGACTACGGATTCTAAGATCCTGGTTCATTAATCAACTCTGCCAAGAAATCAGTGGCGTGTGGTGGAATTTTACTTAGGGTAAGCAATGGTTTTCTTCGCAAAACCATTGAAGACCCAGTTTAGAAGTTTGGGATGTTTTGAACTTGGAAAGTAAATCTATCTCAATTGAAATCAATGATAATTGTTATATGTTTAGTTAAAATACCGAATACAAGTTTTCACTTTCGAGTTAATAGAGACCTATCGGTACTCAATTGACTTCCAAATTAAATTAATATTTTGTTCTCAAATTTACCGCACATCAGCGCTGTCATCTCTAGACCCAAGTCCCGGTGCCATATTTTTACAGATTTCTCACGCCTACTAGTGTAAACAAAAACGTCTACTGCATACCCTACTCCCTTATATTGCATTAGACAACATTACATCGCTGAACTATAAAAATGACGGCCTACCACTGTAAAACAATCACACGTTTTAACACAGCATATAAAAAGCTGTTTTACACAAACACTGACACGCATTTTCAAACTATAATAAGCGAGTAAACACACTATCTTTGAAAACTGACCGCTCCTTGTTTTCGGCCTAAGGTATGTAACATAAGGAATTGCTTCCTAGCCTTCGCTTTCACTCACCCTGCATTACCAAGAAATATCAAAAGAGGGCATGTCACGGTAATGTGCTGCTGCAAGCGACTCCGCAAGGAACTCGCAGTAGGCATCAAAGAACAAATAAGTGTGAATGGGTTCATTAAAACAATACCAGACACAGAGAATGGAATATCACTATAACCAAAGTAAATAATTATTGTACCCGTCATTATTTTACTTGGGTAAGCAATGCTTACCTTACATCCATGGAATACACGCGCCTGCAAGAAATGTAGTTGTTGGGGTTTTAATCCCTTAAGGACTTTGCGATATAAAGGTCATGTATTCGTGTACTTGGGTGTGTATGGAATCTGTTTGATATCATGTGTCATTGTGATGACTGTGTGTGTAGTCTATTCGACCGTGACCTTAATTAAGATACCATCCAGGCATCCGCACAGGTAGAAGAACAGTGAAATCACGGAAAACAACTTCTAGGATGGCTCAAGTAGGTATTGAACCAACCTCTTCTCAGTTCTGTCTCTCGAGGTTGGCCCCAGACCAGAGTAAAATTTCTTTGCAGAGCAGAAATCGAACCCGGACATTACGGATGACAGCCAAGAATGCTAGTCACTATGCCACGAGATGGATGAACGTAATTCTGTTGTAGTAGTCTGAAGGTTGGAACGGGGTACAAAGAGCCTCGCGAGGCTAAACTGAGAATAAGTAGATTTGATTCTCACCTTGGCCATCCTAGAGGTTGTTTTCCGAGTCTCCACTCCTACTCCAGGCAAAACGTAGGGTGCCTCCTTTCCTGTCGTAATCTCAATTACAGTACACACAATAATACAGGTTATCAGGCAAATTACACGCACACACAAGTGCACGGAGTTGATGACCAAACCTTTGAATGAAAAATCAGCTCTCGTAGCTCACTAAGGCAGTAAAGCAGTATTAGTACTCCCTACCATCATTAGATATGACATAAATATAAAATTAAATGTCCAAGCGAATAAATAACTAACCAAACGACAACATACCTCTCACAATTCATTATTTATAATGATTTTTGTGAGAGCAATAAACATAACCAATCTAAAACTTCAAAACTAAACACTAAAATAGAAACCATTAACCAGCAGAGTGAAAGGAGCCCTTAAGGGCACCAGACTCTAATTATTTTCTTCGCTTAAAAGTGTTTGACTGTCAGAGAGTACAACTACTACGTTTGCATCATTGTCGGTAGGAACTATTGGAAAATAACCGATGCATGCTGCTTGGACTGTTGGCGCAACAGAAAAGAGATGTTTCTGGCGACTGCTAATGAAGAGAAGTAGGGTACATACCAAGACACATAAGAATAGCAAACTTAGGTATGGAAGGAAGGGTCGAGGATAAGAACGGTAGGGGTAGATAACAGATTACCTCGGATGTAATGCGTGGTAGCTATGTGGAGATGAAACGATTAGATAAGGACAGGGAGGCATCAAACCAGTCAATAGACTGAAGACTCAAGCAACATGCTACTTTCTACTTACACCCTCGTGAATCAAGTTTCCGTTGGACAGAAACCTAGAGAAACTTTCTCCCTTCTATCCTGGAGTTTTTGCGAAACTTTGTGACTAAACTATGTAGCCTACACACTTGGAAGAAACCAGTCTCTTGATAGGACCCGAAATGGGGATCAAAGCCGTGGAGCAGCCATTAAGTAGCGAATAGTGCCTTAATCCCTCATAAACCCCTCTAGGAATAACTAAGTTACCCTCCTATGTGCAGCAGTAAAGAACATATGGCCCGCAACATTTTACGATCTCTGCGCTCGGAATGGCCCCTCAGAGCTGCTTCTAATATTGATGTGGTCGTCACGACCATCGCTTCCACATTCAATTAACCTCATCACCGGCAGGATGAGTTCTACATGTAGCAAACAATTAATTAATGATTTCATTAATGTTCCCCAATATTTCGTTATCGAGGGTCACATTATAATTTACATTTTCATGGTAACAGAAAGATAGAGATGGAATTGACTGAATTAGGGAAAAGAACTAGAGCCTACTTTTCAACACCGATGAATAATTCAGGCTGTTGACTGTATCAATACTGCATTCACTCCCCCGTTTCAACGAGGTCGGGGATGAAATGCGACGAAAACTGATAAGGACCACTTTTGTAGTTCATGATATGAAGAGTATAGCGAAGAAAGGTTCACTTCACAACAATCATTAGTTATTTACAAGCCTGATTTTGAAAGTCTGTGAATGTACAGTTCTGGGAGAAAGTCAAGAAGGAGTAAGTTTGGGAAAAATATACATTTAGTAGTAGTTTAACAACTGACCAATATTCAACTATTTCTTAATTATTTTCGACATAAGAACTCTTTTTCCTTTATTTGTCTGTTTCTTATTAATTGCTAGTATACGCCTTTCTTTCTTGTTTAATTTAGATCAAAAGTCTTGGTGTAATGACAATCCATTTTAAGTGCTATGCAAACGGGCTGTTTAGCATGTTACATGTAGCCTACGCTTTCTTCTCTCTCATATTATGCATGGAAATAAGCTAATAAAGATTTGCATGTTGACTATTCAGACTACTAATCATTATTTGTGCATTGTTGGTTCTCTTAATTGTCCTCTGTATATTTATGTAGAATTTGAGCGTGTGTTTCTTCTCCCGCCCTATGCACAGATACTCTTGTTTCTCTCTAACTCTAGACTCCACACTGCAGTACGTGTGATCGATCTGAGGGAAGCAAGAGAGAGTCAAGGCTGTCCGCAAGGGGAATTGCCTTTCCCACTACTTAAGTTGTTCCATTTGTATGCATTGAAGTTGATCACTTATTTGGACACATCCTGGGGTTATAATTTGTATAGTTGTATGGAGTACCTGGCAGTTTATCGGTTATTCCAGTTGTATGTTTATTTGGTTTTCTGTATTATTTCTCATTCCAGTCTATCGCAGTGAAATAATTATGTATTCATTTGCATAGAGTATTTCCAAAGTAGCCTATCTTATTATATAATACGCTAAGGTGTATGTTTGATAAAACTCAAGCTCCTAAACCAGAGGGAGTTGGAAGGTGTGGTTTGTACCAAACTCTTCCGAATCGTCTCAACAGTACAGGAAAAATCTTGCATTTCTTGAAAAGTCAACGGAAATATATTTATTTGTTTATAAAGTGCCTTTAAACCAATAAACAAACAAGACGATAGTCCTGGCAGTACTGTTTCGCGTACAGCCCGCATGGCACTAGAGCCAGACGGGTAGTCTGTACACATGGGGCGCACACAACCCATTATGCGAGAGTTCTCGCACGGGTCCGCTAGTTCTTAAAATAATAAAATAATTATTATACCGAATATTCTTCACAAATGTGGCAATTACTAGACAAATTCCGCTGAGAAAGGTCAGAATTTTCCCATAACACTCGAGAGGTCGCGCCCGTTTTAGAACGCGACTGATCGCACGAAGGCAAATTGCTCACGCTTAATATTTTCAGCACCTGCTATTTTGCTTTTGCATTAAATGCTCGGACAAAATTACGTAATGTACCCTGTTTTACTACCTTTCAACTGGTATTAATATAATTAGTGTGTAAAAATATTACACAACGTAAAAAATACACATGTATTGCAAAATCTCATGTCATCCGGGAATTTTCACGCGCGTGAGCAAACTAACTGAAAGTGTGCATTTCAAAGAAACATTTGTTCACAATTCAAGTAAATAAATAAATTAATAAATTAAGAAATCAAGAATTTCACTTTAATCAAACTATCTTGGAAATGTAGAATGTTGCAAAAATTTGTTACACGAGAAGTCGCACGAAGGCAAATTGCCGCGGCAATCATAAACCAGTCGGGAACGGGACAGACGAGACTCTGACACTCATCAAGGTCAGGCGTGAGAGAGTGCTGGGAGAGATGAAATGGGCGCCCAAAACTGTACCGCAAATAGTGACATAATTATTAAGAAAATTCAAAAACCGCGGCAAACTGCCGCAAGCGCGACCTCTCACGTGTTATTAAAATAACATTTTGCGTGTGAATCCCGATGAAATGTTGACCAACAAGAGCTAAAAAGATAATACACTATTCATGCTTTATCAACAGTATAGCCCCATTTTTCAAATCCACCATTCGCGAAGACGCGAATATGGGGTGGCACGTCACACTCAGATATTTCTCCAAAGAAGCGACCATCTTAAGTGTTGATTTTCCTCTTTCCCTCCTAGCAAATACCGGGATGGTACCTTATTTCAAGTCCAGGGAAACCTATTCCAATCCCACGACCATGATAATAGTTACACACACTACTGCAGTCAACACAATAACATACCGTGGATTATCCGACAAATAATAATACACCAAAGATGTCCCAAGCCCGTAATTGGAGCGGCAACAAACAATTCAAAACCCACTCTTGTTAAACGACGCGTTTCTTCTTCTTCGGTCGTTTGGGCCACCTGTGGACCAAGGTGCTTGTTTTAACTGTAGTTGTCTGCCCCTTCTGGTGTTCCTGGTGGATTGTTGGGCAGCTGCTTTCGTACTGACACGGGGTGTGTATTATTATTATTATTATTATTATTATTATTATTATTATTATATCATCATTTTTGCCCTTATGGACAGCGTTTGAACTTAAATATCTCATGATGACACAATTTTCACTTCCGTCCCTTCTTCCTCTTCTCTTCCCAAAATCTCTTCATCCTCTGACTTTGCACCTGTTTCCGTTGTTCTCCCCACAATATTCTTGTCTTCATCTTTTCATTTGTTTTAAATGTTGTATTCCTAATTTTGTTTCTGAATTCTCCTCTGTCTCCAAACATTTGCCTGTCTATCCCCACCTGCCTAAAGTCTTCCTCTATTTCATGATACCAATTAGTTTACCTGCTTGAGGTGTTTACTACATCAAAGATCTGCTTTGTAAGTCTGTTGCTGTTGCTGTTCATTCTCTGTATGTGCCCGTAAAAATTTAGTCTGCGTTTTCTGATCATATCGGTGAGTCTGCCTGTGTACTCGTATAGCCCTTTTCATCCATATGCCATCTCTGTGTATTGCTCCAAATATTTTTCTGAGAATTTTGCGTTCTATTTTTTCAGTTTCTACTATGCCTGATGCTCCAATTGTTGTCGTTTCTGACGCATAAAATGCGGTGGTACGACTGTTTTGTAGTGGCCTGTCTTGATATGCTTTTCTTATTATAATGTGACCATGTGAGTTTGTATACGGGACGTTTATTATTATTATTATTAATAGTAATTCAGAAAACTCCATGCTACCACTCACTTGTTAACTACTGAGCATTCTTATTTGACCTCCTTTCCGTCGTGAGTTGCGGATTGTAGACACATGCTGTATTTTGCTACCTCGGGAAGTATTTTTCCAGTATGTGTACTTTCTCAGCTGATAATCTTCCTCGCTGAATGTGATATTGGCCAGGTGGGAAGAGCACTCGCCCGCATCAATATCATGAATTACTCCCTTATCACCCTTTCACCCCGCTCCTCGTTTCATTTTCCAACTCATTCCGGCGAGAAGCACATACTGTATTTTAAACCCTCGAGGGAGTACACCTACTGCAGTACTCTGGCGTTAGCTCAAGTCATGCAATCCTCATGAGCTTGATCTATTACCGTTAGGGCGGTAATGTTGATCAACAAGAGCTAAAAACATAATATTAATGCTTTATCAACACTATAACTCCATTTTTAAATCCGTCATTCGGGGGTGACACGCGGTGTGGAGTGACACGCGGTGTGGAGTGACACATCACTCTCAGTAATTTCTCCAAAGAAGCGACCATTTTGGAGACGGTTGATTCGGACAACTCTTATGCAACTGATGACGACTCTATGGCACGAGTTGGTATGCTGCATGAAAATTTAACACGCAATTATTAGATCACGATATGCTTTGATATACTGTAATGTTAAGGTGTCCGATAAATAGCACAAGCCGAAGGGACATAAAACTTCAAGAAGAAAGAAACTTAATATATCGTATTTAAAAACCTTGTGAGTTGTATAGCACAAGAGAGCTTCAGACGATAAGATAATATAATAAGACTTTCACAACAAAATTTTATTTTACATGCTAATATAAGATTTCCGTGCGCGCAGCCATCTTTGGACTGATATTGCGAAGATCTAACGCAACATATGCACCATCTAACAGTTGCATGATGAAACTGTGGTCTCCTGCTTCGGCTCTGATAGAATGTTCGAACACGAGGATGAATATGTCATCCATATGTTTTGAAGCTACGTCGTAGTTTATATGATATTGCTCGTTAAAATTGTATTGCAAGTATGATGCTGCACCGCTTGTATTCGGCGCGTGGCATTGATATACAGTAACTTGGCATGCGCTTGTCCAATAAATAACTCTACATACTGTACCTAAATAACTGCGTTGTGTATTTGATAGAAGACTGGTACTGAGGCTGCACATGAGACGTATCAGGGCAATATTCATGCGGATGAGCGATCGTACGGGCTGTAGGGAAATATTTCCGCAGGTCTATGATTGGAAATAAACAGATTTTGAACGTACTCGATTCGGTCATCTGTAACCGATTTTCCTCAGAGTTATTATCTGCGTGCCAGGAGAAGTCCACTGCAGTCGCCTTCCCGCGTACCACACATTCCAAGAACTTCAAGTCGGTCATTACCTGCTTCACTCACTCAGCGCTTTATTTCTTTGCAATCTGTACTCTGTTAAGAAATAAACATAACGCCATGTGAATATGCCTACAGAAAAAAGGGAACAATACAAACTTATAGTCGGATAAGCTACAAGCACCATGCGGGAGGTAGTAGCAACTGACTGACTGACTGTCGATATACAGTATTTCGGTCAGGAATACATGGGCAGCGTATGCGTAAAGCTACTCCCATTCGCAGCGTGTTGAACGGACTTCTCTTGGGGCACTTACATTACTTGAGTCTTGAGTGACCTTGTCGTAATTCCGTACCGTCAAACAGGACATGCTTCGTGTGTTCTGCAGAAGCAAGGAAGTAAGCGGCTCAGCGCCCTTAACTACACACTCGATTTTTTTAAAATTATTATGATTACTATGTTCCCCATGTTATAGGGTATAATAGACCATTTAATTGGTATTTGTTGCAAGGTAAAATGGAGTTCTTTCCATTGGTAAGTTGAGGAACAAACGAACTATGGAACACGTCTCTAAAATGACTGCTTTAGCCTATGCATACTGAAGTGCAGATTTTGGTGGAACCCCAGCTTATCAAGTCAGCCCTTAGCGACTTTGGTATGATACCAGAGGAAGAGATTTCTTTCTTTCTTTCTTTCTTTCTTTCTTTCTTTCTTTCTTTCTTCTAGGGGCAGATGACCTCGTAGTTCCGCTCCTTAAAACAACAATAACTAACTTTTTCTTTCTTTCTTTCTTTCTTTCTTTCACAAACTACAGCATTGTGAGCTCTTCACGCTTGTACAGAGGCAAAAATATATTATAAAAATAAAAGAATCTAATAAAAAAAAAACAAGAACCGGTAGAATGTCCTTGTTAGTATGATAGACATTATTGTAACACATTCTTGTCGGATCGATTCAGCCAGAGACACGTACTTGTTCACTTTCTCATCATATTGTCCGAGTTAGTATTTACAATGCCGATTAAAAGGGCTCTCTTGTCCAGTTTATCGACCTACAGTATTTGCTGATACTGTAGTTCTATCCTTGATCATTGACTTGTCCAAGAGTTGTTTATGTTCTTCTTCTTGTTCCATGTAGGCCAACTACGGACCATGATATTCAACTATTTTGCTTGGAGTGGATCTTGATGTTTGTCCAGGAGTCACGCATCCTCTGGCTGTGTTGTTCCTTTCTCTCCTTTGTCCAGAGGGCACCTTTATTCTTCCTTGGTTTTTTTCCTGGAACTTGTGTAAAAAAGGAAGGAAGGTTGTAGTTTTGCGTGACCGTGAATCTTGTGATTATGAGCCACGGGACCTCCTTTTTACGTGGAATCCGAACCACAGGACATGGCATTTCACTTTGAAAATCTCACATGCATTGACTGGGAATCGAACCCGGACCGCCTTGGTCAGAGGCATACAGCTAGACCGCTGAGCCACCACGCCCCTCTTGCTTGTGTTATTATTATTGTTATTATCATATAGTAGGATGAGTTCTTGGTTTAAAGCTGTAAAAGGGGTGAGACAAGGCTGTAATCTTTCACCTCTACTGTTTATTTTATGTATGAACTATTTGCTGAAGGGCATAACATGACTACGTGGAAACCAGGTAAGCAGTCTGGCATACAGTATACTGATGACCTGGTTGTAATGACAGACTCCGGCGAGAGCTCACAAGACTAAATGTCATAACATAAACAGTAATGCACGGAATATGGTATGAAAATCAGCATTTGAAAAAACGAAGGTTATGTCGGTAGAGAAGAAGCACGAGAGAACAGAATGCTATATAGGAGGAACTGAATTGGAACAGGTGGAACATTTTAAGTACTTCGGCTGTATATTCTCTCAGGAAGGTAGTATAGAAAAAGAATCGAGGTGCAGAAAAGCCAGTGCAGTGAGTTGTCAGTTGCAATCTACAATATTCTGCAAGAAAGAAGTTAGTGTGGCGACGAAACTCTCCCTACATCGCTCATTATTTAGACCGACGAAGCTGTATGGAAGTGAGAGCTTGGTAGATTCAGGATATCTGATATATATGCTAGATGTAACTGATATGAGGGTAGCATGAATGATTGCTGGACAAACAGATGGGAGCAATGGCTGGGAGATACGCGTGGAGTAAGAAATGAACACACTAGATGAAGCTGTTCGTATGAGCCGACGCAGATGGTGGGGTCATGTGAAGAGAATGAAGGAGGGGATGGTGAAGTTCAGTGTTGAACAATTTCAAAGCGGGAGGCGTAGAAGCAGAGGAGACCGCAGTGTTAAGTGATAATAGGGGACCGTGGTGACGACTTCTTCACAAACAGAGGCTTGCAAACTAGACTGGACGCTGAAAGGCAAGACAGTCTCAAACAAAAATGTAATTACTGTGTGAATAATACTGTCACGTTCACGTGCAGAAATCGGTACGGGAGACTGTAATCTCCTTATTGAAATAATAGATATATTTATTTTGTCTGGCAAGATTAGGGCCATTGGGCCCTCTCTTCCATCTAACCAGATCATTCAATTAATACATAATGAACAATACAAATAATACTTATATCTAACAACAATACAATGTTGATACAATATAAAATACATATAAAACAGATTAGCTTGGTATAGGCAGTAAATTGTTGTATTGCTGGGGTGAATAAGTAAGATACTTAGAAGTTAGTTTAAACTTAGAGTAAGAATAGGAAATGCTGATAAAATATAGACTAATGATGATGATGATGATGATGATTAGTCATTACTGACTTATGAGCAACATTAATTATGCAGTGTATTTTGAATGGATGAAGGAGGTTATTTCGCTGCTCCAAATGAGCGAATTGAACCTGAATATCGTTTGCTATGGACGCTGGACCACTGACGAAACACGGCTGTAGAAGGAAGCTTGTCATATTGCACGGTCACTTACGCGTATTTGCTGTATTTGTTATGATAGCATTCGCATGGCTATTCTGTCTGTATAGTTACAGTCTACATCTAACAGCTGCGACGAGAAAGGGTGACGCTATGTAAAGCAGGTGGCGCATCCGGTATGATCTGATGGTATTCAGCAGGTGTCCTGCAAAGGGGAGAGGGTGGATGGCGGATATATTTTTCTACCAAATAAAGGAAGCTGATGCTTGAATAGGCAGGCGAGCTATCTCTCTTGCACAGTTCTCTCCTCTCGTTTGTAAACGTGAGCAAGCTCTTTGGCCCTGCATAATGATCGCAATATTCCACGGGGGGAGATATCCGTGCTAATACTGTTACATGTTTAACTATACATTGTGTAGAATCATGCCACATGAATATAGAGGGTTGCAATGATTCAATTCTTGCCTGTATGTAGCCTAGAGTATATATGATCGTTCATCACAGGCGCGACGCGACGGCTGTATACAATTTCATGAAGATTTCTGTTTAGTACGTCCAGAGCCATTAGGGCACCAATCTAGGCTGGGGGGATTCATTTCGATTTTGGTTTCTCGACTTGATCTCCGTAACGTTTGGTTTTATGAAGAAAGTCATGGAAATAAAATGTTTAAGCATTTTAAATTCTGTTCGGACGCGCTGTCAAGTACGGGGATGGGAAGCTATATCTGGCTTTTCGGTCAAGAGATGGGTCGGATGTAGTTACCTATTGACAAGGAAAGAAACCACAGTGATTTCCTCAAGAGTTTTCCAGAATCGCACATCGTTTTGGGAATTGATTCTCTCGACCAGTGAAATAATAATTGCAATATTTTTGTAACATTACATTACTTATGTGACATCAGTCAATTTCAGGTGCAATTTAGAGCGTCACGTCATCAGCTTATAGCAATAGCCCTACTGTTTTTTTTTCTAGGTAGTATCTGCATTGCTCAGTTATTTGGTGATATCCCCCCCCCCCAGGGGCTCACATCTTGTGGGACGTGGGTTAGCGACCACGGGACCCCAGCTGAGTCCGGCATTGCTTCCACTTATGTCGGGCTCCTCTCCGTCTTCTTTCCTGTCGACCTCCCTTGGTCAACTCTTGTTCTTTTACGATCCCGACGGTATTATGGTATCCGAGGCCTAGGGAGTCTTTCACTTTCCCACCTTAGTGGCCCTTGTCTCATCTTTCCTGGTACCCTCATTTTTCGAGGGGTCAGCCTTCTTTTTCTTTTCATTATATTTCCTTTTCTCTTTATGATTCCGGCACTATTATTATTATTTTTTTCCTTGCTCCTTGTGTATCTAAATTCCCTTTGGTGATTTGTTTGCATCCACACTCCATTTTGTAGGTATTTTCAATCTACGTTGCATTTTGTAAGTTTTTTCGATCTAAGTTGCATTTTGCGAGTGTTTTCAACCTCAATTGCATTTTGTAAGGATTGACAATCTAAATTGCTTTTTAGTAAGTCTTTCAATAATGTCGGGAATCCTGAAGCTTTGTGAGTATTTTGAATTGCAATTGCAATTTGTAAGTATTTTCAACCTAAACCGCTTTTTGCAAGTATTTTCAATCTAAATTGCATTTTGTATGGTGGGCATTTTGTGGGTATCTTGAATCTAAATTACATTTTGTAAGTATTTTCAATCTAAATTGCATTTTGTAAGTATTGTTCATCCAAATGATTAGTTTGAATCTACCGTACATTTTGTAAGCATTTTCAATTTCAATTGCGTTTTGTAAGCATTATCAATTTCAATTGCACTTTGTGAGTTTTTTTGATCTGAAAAGGGCGTTTTTTCAATCTGAATTGCACTGTGTATTTTCAATTTCAATTGTATTTTGTTAGTATTTTGAACCTCAATTGCATTTTGTATGTATTTTCAATCTCATTTGCATTCTGTAAGTATTTTGAATATCAGTTGCATTTTGTAAGTATTTCGACTCTACATTGCATTTTGTACGTATTTTGAACCTAGCCTGTATTTTGTGCGTATTTTTCAATCTATTCCTTTCGTGAGTATTTTCGTTCCAAATTCCCTTTTGTAAGTATTACCGCTCTCCATTCTGTATTCTTTAATCTGTGTTAAAGAGGAGCAGATGACTTCGTAGTTCCGCCCCTTAAAACAACAATAACTAACTAACTAATTGGTCATATTTCACGTGTTTCGCCTTATGATAGTCTGGCCAGTTTTGATATTGCCTCTGTTCAGCAGCGTACCTGTTTGATCCTTTTCGTCTCATGACAACTTTAATATTAATTTCCTGAGTCATCTGAGTGAATATGACCCATCCCATTTTCTTTCTTTCTTTCTTTCTTTCTTTCTTTCTTTCTTTCTTTCTTTCTTTCTTTCTGTCAAATTTACATTCAGAACCACTGATGTTTGTCGTATTCTTCTTCTGAGCTCAGCCCGTATATTTTAGTGTGCGAGGAGTTTCGATCACTTTGGGACAACTGTTCAACCATCATCGTAACACAACTATTTGTGCGATCAATGTCAGATTTTATACAATTGTATACGTGTTTACTTTAAAATGTGCAGATATTCTTTCTTTATATTGTCATCGACCGGAGCGAATTCTCCGTCTTCTACTACTGCCATGCAGCCTTAGCCATGTTTAACAGTGACTTGAACATTTCTGTTTTCCAGCTGTCTGTTTTTATGTTCTACGTTTATCTTACAATAGGATTGAAAACATAGATCTTGCTGTTTTCAGCAAAAATGATGCTATCACTGGGATTCATATCCCCTGGTATGGCTTTTACCAAATAGCAGCCTCTTCATTCTGTTTTTCTATAAAACAATAAATATAATAAAACAATACAAAGCAACCTTCCCGAGGTCTCCAACCAACAGGGGTGAGAGTGCGATATCTAAACCAATCAACCAAAGTATGTCGTGGTTTCGGTATCAATAATAGTTTTTTGGACTAGAATGACTTCAAATATATTAAAGGGACAGGAATTCCGCCTGATCAATACACAATTTTTTACAGTCAAAGGGCTATAGTACACCCATTAGGTACATGTTTCGAGGCCTTCTATATTCGCCCCTTCATCAGCCATACACAGAAACATATTGTCAGTATAATCAAGGAAATACAATAAAAAGGTTAAAACTAACATGAGAAACTAGATGAAAATGAGACATAGAAATCGTGAGGAGTTATGGTGAAAAAACATTGAATAAAACATGTCCTGAGAAAAACTCACAAATATTATAAACAAACAAATGGAAAAATCACATTAAAATAACATATTAATGACTTCTGTAGAAAGCCGGTGATCCTCCAGAACCTCGATACCGTAGGCACTGGGTATTTTATATCTGTCGGGGCCAGAAAGATGAAAATAATCTCTCAATGTTCGCTTCTAGCTGTTGTTGCTTATTTTAGGGGCTGCGACATCGCGATCATATAGCTCCGTGCATTTGTGTGTGCGGGGGGGGGGGGGGGGGGGTTGTGTGATAGCCTACGCTATTGTGTTGGCTGTACTAGTGTGTGTATTTGTAAATTGGGGATAGGATTGGGAAGGAAGCGGCCGTGGCCTTAAGTTAGGATCCATTCCAACATTTGCCTGGAGCAGAAGTGGGGGAATCACAGAAAAGCACTTCCAGGATGGCTGAGGTGGGAATCGAAATCTCCTTTTCTCAGTTTTGCGTCATGCGGCTGAGTGTACCTCGTTCCAGCCCTCACACCAGGGCCGGGAATTGAACCCGAACCTCCGGGGCGACAGCCAAGAACACTGGCCGCTACACCTCGAAAGGGGGTCTCGCTTCTAGCTCTAAGGCTCATTAATCTTATTTCTGACCACATCCTCATGATAACCAGATGAATACTTATAGGTCATTAGCTTGGGTTATCAGCATTTCTGGTGTAATATTGAAAGTAGATAAGCTCCGTGGGATGAGTCAAACTTATGCAAGGAGCAGAGTTTCCAACTATTAGGCCTACGTGCTGAAAATTGCTAGGTAGTAATCAAAAGTCGATAGATTCCATCGTAATCCGCAAATATATATATGTCGCCAAAGAGACTTTAAAATTCGCAAGTCCCTATTTGTTGTTGTTTGAGTCTTCAGTCTTTTGACTGGTTTGATGCAGCTCTCCATGCCTCCCTGTCCTGAGCTAATCTTTTCATCTCTACATAGCTACCACACCCTACATCCGAGGCAATCTGTTTAACATATTCTAACTTTGGTCTACCCCTACAGTTCTTGTCCTCGACCCTTCCCTCCATAACTAAGCTTGCTATTCCTGGGTGTCTTAGTATGTGTCCTACCAACCTATCTCTTCTCTTCATTAGCAGTCGCCAGAAACATCTCTCCTCTCCCACTCGTCTTAATACCTCTTTGTTTGTAACCCTATCTACCCATCTGATCTTCCTCATTCTCCTGTAACACCACATTTCAAATGGTTCAGTTCTCCTCTTTTCTGCTGCACCAATAGTCCAAGTTTCACTTCCATAGAGCGCCACGCTCCAGACAAAGGCTTTCAAAAATGACTTCCTAACACCTAAATCTATATTTGAAGTCAGCAGATTCCTTTTTTGTAGAAATGCTTTCTTTGCCTGAGCCAACCTACTTTTTATATCCTCTTTGCTTCGCCCATCACTGGTTATTCTGCTTCCTAAGTAACAGAAGTCTCCTAGTTCCTTCAGCTTTTCACCTGCCAATTTGATCTCCATAGAGGTTTCGGATTTATTTCGGCTGCATTCCAGTATTTTTGTTTTACATTTATTAATTTTCATCATGAATTCTTTCCGTAAGACGGAGTCCATACCGTTCAAAAACTCATTCAAATCCTCAGGCTTGTCGGCCAAGATGACGATGTCATCAGCAAATCGCAGAGTTGAAATTATTTCTCCTTGAATCTTCACTCCACTTTACATTTTTCTCTAATTTCCTTCATTGCTTGTTCAATGTAAAGATTGAAAAGTATGGGTGATAAGTTGCAGCCTTGCCTTACACCTTTCTGAATACCAGCTTCTCTCTCATGTCCTTCAACTCGAATGGCTGCTGTCTGGTTTCTGTATAGATTGCATACCACCCTCCTATCCCTGTACTTTATTCCAATCGATTTCAAAATGTCAAACAATTTAGTCCAATCAACGTTATCAAAAGCCTTTTCTAAGTCTACAAAAGCCATGAACGTTCTCTTATCTTTCCTTATTCTACCTTCCAAAATCAGCCTAAGACTTAGTACAGCTTCCATTGTTCCTACATTTCTCCTGAAACCAAACTGGTCTTCACCCAACTCCGTTTCTATCTGGCTTTCGATCCTCTTGTAAATTATTCTAGACAGGATCTTTGAAGCATGAGTAATCAAGCTGATTGTACGGTAATCTTCACATCTGTCAGCTCCCACTTTCTTTGGTATAGGGATGATTACAGTCTTCTTGAAATCAGGGGGTACCTCACCTGTCTCATAAATCCTACACACCAAGTGAAATAACCTGATCAGACCTTCATCTCCTATGCAGCGTAGCAACTCAATCGGTATATCATCTACGCCCGGTGCTTTGTTCCTGCTTAAGGCTTCCAAAGCTTTATCAAATTCTGATCTCAATATTAAATCTCCTTTCGCATCCACATCAATTTCCTCCTCCCTTTCCATTACATGATTCTCAATCTCCTTTCCCTTATACAAACTCTCTATGTAAGCTTTCCATCTCTCAACCTTTTCTTCCCTATCTGTTAGAGGCTTTCCATTTGTGTCCTTAATATTACAGCACTTAGTCTTCTTTTCCCCAAAAGTATTCTTAATCATTCGATAAGCTGTGTCTACTTTTCCTCATTTCAGACAATTTTCGATACCTGCACATTTCTCTTTCAACCATTCTTCTTTCGCTTCCTTGCACTTCTTGTTAACCTCATTTCTCAGACGTCTGTATTCTGCTTTCCCCTTTTCATTTCTTACGTTCTTGTGTTTCCGCCTTTCGTCCATCAATTCTAGTATATCCTGAGTGATCCACGGTTTTCTACCTATTCTTTCTTTCCTACCAATGTGTTCTTCTGCGGATTTTGTTATTTCATTCTTCAAAAGTGCCCATTCGTCTGCAATTGAAGTTTGTTTAGGGTTTTTCATTAGTCCTTCCTTTATACTCTTCTTGAATCTTTCGTTTACATCCTTCTCTTTCAGTCTGTCTATTGCCCACCTTTTTGGCTTTTGACTTTTCTTCAGCTTTAATCTGCATTTCATTACAACCAGATTGTGGTCAGAGTTTATGTCAGCACCAGGATATGTTTTACAATCCAAAATCTGGTTTCGAAACCTCTGCTTGACCACAATGAAGTCGATTTGGTAACGCCCTGTATCTCCTGGTTTCATCCATATGTATATTCTTCTATTGTGGTTATAGAATAAGGTGTTAGCTATGACCAACTCATGCTCGGTGCAGAATTCTACCAGCCTGCTTCCTCGATCATTCCTTTCACCTAATCCGAAATCTCTGCTATCTTCCCTTCTCTCCCTTTTCCTACCACAGCATTCCAATCTCCCATTACTATAACATTTTCATCACCCTTGATATACCTCAGAATTTCGTCTATTTCTTCGTATACCTTTTCACCATCCTCATCATCAGCTTGACTGGTAGGCATATAGACTTGTACCACTGTGGTGCAGGTAGGTTTAGTATTGATTTTTGCTACAATAATCCGTTCACTATATTGCTCATAATATTCCACCCGCTGTCCAAGTTTCCTACTCAATATGAGGCCAACCCCTGCTTGGCCATTGTTTGATTTAGTGCTAATGACCCTATAGTCTCCTGACCAAAAGTCCTGTTCTTCCTGCCAGCGCATTTCACTAATCCCAACCAAATCCCACCTCAACCTATCCATTTCCCTTTCTAAGTTTTCTAACCTTCCACTTCCTAGCAGACTTCTAACATTCCACGCTCCGATCCGTAGAATGTCAGATTTCCTCTTTGTCACTTCTGTGATGTTAACCCCCTCTCGAGTAGTCCCCACCCGGAGATCCGAATGGGGGACTAGTTTACCTCCGGATTGAAATTTTACAAGGGAGGAGGCCATCATCACATGTAATTATGCATAGAGAGGTGCATATCCTCGGGAATAGCATACGGCTGTAGTTTCCCGTTGCTTTCAGCCGTGCAGCAGGACGCAGTGTAGCCATTATTTGGCTTATATTATCAATATCTTAACCGTCTATAAGACTAGTAAAGAATTGATTTATTCTGAAAGGCTGCTACTCCCTTTCAGAATAAGTAAAGAGCAATTCTACTAACATAAATACTAACCTTCTACTAACAATTAAATACCAAAATTCTACTAACAAAAAAAATACTTAAGTTCCACCAACAACAAATACTACCACTAAAACAGTCTGTCACCAGGCACACTCACATGCACCCTTACACATCACAGTCTACTGAAACAATGAACTATAACTAATAAACAATGTAACTGCTACCAGACACACACACACCACAGTCTAATAGAACAATGACATATATCTAATAGACAAACTAACTACCTACTTACAACTAAAACTAACTACATACTTACTGTACTGTTATTTGAATTGACAATGTTTACAAAATACAATTTAGATAGAAAATACTTACAAAATGTAATTTAGATTCAAAATAGTCACAAAATGCAATTGAGAATAAAAATAAGATGTGGTGGGGCTACATACTGTAACGTGTTTTTCGAGGGTTTTTTATGCAACTGGCATAAGTCAGTAGGAAGCCATTCTATATTTATTTACGCGGCAAATTGTTCAGCCAAGAGAATTTTCATGTTAATTTATTATTATTATTAATTTATTATAAAAATTATAAGCATACAGATAGGTTTTCTATGTCTTAGAAAACGCTATCAAGCAAATTATTACGAACGACAATATCATAGAAAATTATGTGATTACGGAATTTTACGGAGTTTCGTCAGTTAGGGTATTTGAGAGAGATGAGTCACGGGGAATTCAAATACAGGCTTAATCTTGTCAGAAAGCATGACGCAATCCTGGGTCGCAGCGTCAAGGAAAGGCGGATATATGGAACGGAAAACGACTTCTCCCTCTCGCGCGCCGTGTGTAATGAGCCAGAGGAGGGGAATATCGCGGCGTGCTCAGCCAATCAGTGAGGACCACGCAAGCTAGAAGTTGGGACTGGAGTGGGGATGCGACATGTGCAAATATCGTTCGTAACGGCGTGGAACGAGGACAATCTGTGTAGAACTTGCCGAGTATGTTTGCACGCGGGAGTCGCTCCGATGTTCCGTGGAACGTGGACTAGCTGTATAGAACTTAACGAGTACGGTTGTACGCGGGAGTCGCTCCGATGTTCCGTGGAGTGGAGGACTAACTTTTGTAAAACTTAACCAGTGTGGTTGTACGAGTGTTTGGGTCCGATGTACGGACCATATAATTATCTAATCTACCAGAATATCATCATATATCGACGGAGATGTCGACGTCCAGGAGACTGTGGGAAGCACACAGCATCATCCAGTACGAGGGAAAGGCTTCGGCCATTTCCAGTGGTAAGCGCGAATGACGCAGAAATACGCAATCTCTCATTTCTCTTGGTTTTATATTTCATATTTCAGTAACTTGATAGCTTGGGAATAAGAGTAAAATCAATAATTTATCAGACTCCGTTTTCACGTAATTTTCTATCGGTAATATTAAAATCACAACGCTCCTATTTAAATTTTAAACTTATTATTATTATTATTAATTTTGCTATTCTTGTTTTATATAATAAATTCATTTCTTTTACAATGCAATCTTTGCTTTCAGTAGGTAGCATTAGATATAGACCAATTCCTTCTCCTGATACAATTGTTTGTTGGGTTAATGATCAAATCATACCACGATCTGAGTGAATAGAGTCTTGAAGGTGTTCTGCCAGAGCTAGACGTTGTTAAATACAAATTTAGATTTCAACATTGCATTGAGGTCTTGGCGCCCATTAAAACAACATAGCTTAGGCAAAGGGTGGGCTAGCGAAATTGCTACATTTGTACGCTCAACGTGGAGCAAAGTAAATACCGTTTCACTTGTCATCCCAGCCTAAGCAAACTGCTACAATTGTCGCCGACAACTTGGGGATGAAAACCTAATAACATTTGTGGAAGGAGAAGGGTATATATTTCTGTTCCTGTATTTTGGGGGTTATTTGTCTTTATCAGTGTATATCATTATGGGGGATGAGAAAGAAAGACAGATGAGGTTACGTAGTGGTCATCAACTGGAGAGTGATGATACGAGCAGTATGTCGAGTGATGGTAATACCGGGGTAGCGGAGGTAAATCCCGATACTGAAACAGGGAGTGTAGGCGGCCAACCAGAATTAAAAACTTTACTTCTCGAGTTCATGTATCAGAAAAAAGTTAGTAGTGATGCCTTAAATGCAAAATTAGAACAGAATAATGCAAAATTAGAACAAAACAGTAGGGAAAATAAAGGAAGTACAGAAGCTTTAAATGCAAAATTAGAACAGAATAATGCAAAATTAGAACAAAACAGTAGGGAAAATAAAGAAAGTACAGAAGCTTTAAATGCAAAATTAGAACAGAATAATGCAAAATTAGAACAAAACAGTAGGGAAAATAAAGAAAGTACAGAAGCTTTAAATAAAAAATTAGAACAGAATAATGCAAAATTAGATAAGAACAACAAGGAAATTAGTGTGAAAATGGAGCAGATTAGAGGAGAAATCAGAGGAGTAATGGAAGAGAAGGTTAAAGAGATCATTGCAGATGTAGACAAAAAATTAGGAAAAGTACAGGAGGAGTTAGAAATTAGAATCAGTACACAGGCTGAAAATTTAAAAGAACTAGTGCAACTGGAAACACAGCAGGTCAAAAAGCAATTCGGGGGAGAAATTGACAAAATTCAGGTAGCAACTAAAGAGGTTAAGGAACAGCTGGGGGGGTAGAATTGAGAAAGTCCACTCGCAAATAGTTGCAGAAGTAAATGATTTAAGAGAGAGTAATAGAGAGAGCATTAGCAAGATTGAGGAGAAACAAGCAAAGCTATATAATAAAGTAGAAGAATCAGAAGGAAACATTAAATTAACAGTAAACAGTATTGAGAGGAAGGCAGAGGAGAAAATCGCAGAATTAGAATTAAAATTAAAAGCTAGGATCAGGCAAGAAAATAGTCAGAATAGGCCAGTTTTTGTGAATAGCACACACAGGGAGGTAGAACTGGGTAAGTTCAGCAATCGACAGGGGTGCCCAGTGGAGTTCATGAACACTATAGAAAATAAATTCGGGGAGAGGCTGGAAAATGGTAGTATTGAGTGGTGCCAGGTAGTTGAAATTTTAGAACAAGTGTTTGTGGGGGAAACGAGGAATTGGTTTGCTGTCTACAGAGACAAGTTTACTGATATCAATGATTTTAAAATGAAATTCTGTGAAAAGTTCTGGAATGAGGTTATTCAGTCGCAGCATCGTGAGGGAGTAGTGTGTGGTAAATATAACCCTAAAGGAAGCTCCACCATGACCGAATACTTTTTAGGGCAGGTATTAGTGTGTAAATATCTGGATGGCTTGAAGGAGGAAAGTGATGTGGTAAGGTTGCTACTTAGGCACTTTCCCTATAGGATCAAGGAGGCTGCTTGTATCCAGAATGTAAAGACAATATCACAAGTGGAAAATTTGTTAAGCACATTTGATGCACTAGGGAGAGGGGGTTATGAGGACAATTTCAATCGGAACCAGGGTAATAATAATAATAGACCTATTGAAGCCAGGCATCAAGAAGTTCAAGGGAACGGTGGCGAAGGAGCCAACGCTCAAAATAGAAATAATAATAATCAGCTAAATCAGAACAGAGGAAATGGCTATGGTAATCAGTATCAAGGGAGGAACAATGATTTCAGGGGAAATCAAGGGAGAAATTATAATGACAATAATTACAACCAGAATAGGGGTCAAGGAAGAGGACAGCCTAGTGGTAGTAATATACAGCCAAACAATGACAACACAGCCCAGAACAACCAGACCAGTTCAGTAGTTAGTAGTACTACGGCCAGCTGTAGCGGTTCTTTAAACGCGAACCAGGCTGCGAAGTAAGGTCAGAATCTCAGTCTGTAGCATGCCCTGTCCATACAATTATACAGGAACCCTATGACCTAAATGTAAGAAATGAATTATTACATGAACTAAAGGATGAAGGTATTATTCAGGAAGTGGTTAGTAAGAGCCCCATAGTTAAATTTAACGTGTCCGAGGCGTACACAGATGTTTTAATTGATAGTGGTTGTATGAAGAGTTGCATAAGTAGTGCATGTTATGATAAAATGAAAGGAACTGGAGTAAATTTTGAGGAGATGCCAATTAAAAGCACTTTTGTTATCACAGCTGTTGGGAAGAGGTCTAAAGTAATTTCTAAGCAAGTTTTAGTAGACATTAAAATTAATAATCATGTAGAGAAGCAGATTTGCCTTGTAATTCCAAATTTAGTATTCAGTGTTATCTTGGGTTCAGAGTGGCTAAGTAGAGTGTCTGGTAACTTATGTTATGATGTAGGGAGTTTGAAATTTAAATGGGGAGATTCTGAAGTAGAAGTAGCGTTCAATGACCATATTCAGAGGAGTAGTATTGTAGGTGTGATTTGTACTTTAAATGAGATATCGCCAGCCGTAGAGCGGGGTTCTCCATGTTTTGTGGGCAGTGTGATTACGAACGGTAGTCTAGAGGACTCGTTACGTGATGCTGCATTTCAGGGAAATATAGAGGTGGAACAATGTGTTCGGCTCTATGATGTGTTATGGTGTAATAGGAGAGTTTTTGAGGATCGCATTGGTATGGCCAATTGCTATACACATTCATTGAACGTTATTGATAGGTCAGTATTCACAGGACATAGATATCCTGTACCTTTCGCTTATCAGAGTGCAGTTGAGGCACAAATTAATCAGATGCTTGAAGATGGGATTATTGAGCACTCTAACAGTCCGTATGTTAATTCTTTGATCACGGTACCCAAAACCGACGGCACAGTTCGTATTTGTTTAGACACTCGTTTGGTTAACAGTAGAATTAGTTCAGATCAGCTGAAATCTATATCAATAGAGGAATTAATGCAAACATTTGAGGGGAAGAAACATTTCACTTGTGTAGATTTGAGTTCCAGTTTTTGGCAAGTGCCACTTATGTACGAAGATAGACCATTTACAGCTTTTAGTCATAAATATAACCTTTATCAATTTTGTAGAACACCTTATGGGTTAAAGAGTAGTTCAGCAGCTTTAATTAGGGCTTTAAACATCGCATTAGGGGATGACACAGGAGAGTTTGTAACCATTTACATAGATGATATGGTAATTAGTTCACGCAGTTTTGAGGAGCATCTAGGTCATTTAGATATAGTTTTTCAGAAGTTAGATCAGGCAGGGTTCACTTTGAAGCTGTCTTAAGTCGTCATTCTGTCAGTCAGAAGTGACATTTTTAGGTCATAGAGTGTCGAGTAGAGGTGTAACACCAGAAGAAAGTAGGGTTAACAAGACACTTATCGCAGAGGTGCCACAGAATGTTAAACAGTTAAAAACTTTCCTGGGAATTTGCAACTTTTTCAGGAGGTTCGTTCTTAAATACTCTGGGTTGGTAGAACCATTCAGGGAATTGCTTAAAAGTGGGACTCGGTGGAGATGGGAGTCCAAGCATGATCAGGCTTTTAGAGCGCTGAAGGAAGGTTTTGAGAAAGCTGTAGTGCTGAAATATCCGTTAAAAGATAAGGAATATGTGGTTATGACAGATGCTTCACATATAGGCATTGCTAGAGTATTATGTCAGAAAGATGATGAGGGTAATCTGTGCATTGTATCTTTAGCCTCGCGAGGACTGACAGCAGCAGAGAAAAGATACACGATTACTGAGTTAGAGCTTTTAGGTATTGTTTTCAGTTTAGGGAAATTTAGAATGTATTTAGTAGGGGGGAAATTTGAGATCCACACAGATCACCATGCAATACTGTATATGAGGACTTGTAAACTCAGTTCTAACAGAGTTAGTAGGTGGATTCTTGCTCTGCAGGAATACGAATTCACAGTAAAATATATTAAAGGTAAAGATAACATTCTTGCAGACATGCTATCGAGGGACACTAATTTATGTAGGGATTATCCTGTGGTTAAAGCAGAGGACGGTATTTTAATATGTGCATGTGTGGACAGTAGCAACAGGGCATCGTTACAGACACTGAGTAATATGCTAGGTAGAGCAACGTGATGACGTTCATTTAAGGGAGCCACTTGCAAGGTTGGAAGCAGGTGACGCAGAACCATTTATAGTTTCCAAACGTATTGGAAAAACAGCATATGTGCTGGAGGATAGTAAGGGAAACAGATTATACGGGACGTATAATATACATAGTCTACGAAAATATGTGTCATAAAGTGAGTGTGTTTAGCTGGCGAGCCAGCCTATCAAATGAGTAAGTGTGGTATTTGGTGCGTGGGAGGAGATGGTCTTCCAGGCAGGCGTATCAGAAGTCACACAGGGGGGTAGTATGTAAGTAAATGAGAGTTTTTAAGGTACAGGGAAATATGACGGTATTGTCGGATGCTCTTGAGCACTAAAATGTCTCGATACACCAAGGCCAGAATTTGGTAGCGCTGGTGAATTCCCATTTGCCTCCTAGAGATGGGTGAGCGCTTGGACAGGGTATTTTTTGCTTAAGGCGTCCACGAGGCAAAAGATGGGCCATCAGAAGGCGAGACAGTCCTTCATGAAACTCATACATATCAGCACACGTGATTTCTGTTTACGGCCTCGCCATGTAAAATTTGTAAGTGTGTAATTTAAGGTAATTTGTACAAAGGTATTATTTGTGTCAGGAGAATTGGTCTGTGTTGGGAACTAGTGTTAAGTAGAATATGGTCTACGGGAACTTAACAAGACAGGTCGATTACGGCACAGAAATATTTGGTGTTATATGTAATGCGCATTTACTGTTTTTTTTTGTTTTTTTTCAGAAGTCAATATTAATTTAATCTACTTTAAAGAGAGATTAAGTATTATGGTCACGAGGCGCTGCCACAATAGTGTGATCGTGTGCTCAGTGATAAGTGAGATTAAATTTCACCATAAGGAAGGGACCTCCAGTGAAATAAGAAAGTTCTATGGAGATATAAATATATCAGAACACCTTCAATGCGTGTGATATGACATCATAAATACATAGTGCTCACACATTAATTATGTCTATTTCTCCAACATAGAGAAATTTGAGAGGCGGAAATATCCGTGGAACACTATTCTATATGTAAAACTTTGGACTGGTTGCAAAGTGCAATCCATAGTGACAACAAACTTTGACGCAAAGTGCGTGAAGAAAAATTATGAGTGTATATATCTGTAATTTAGGGTGATTTCATTTATGTAATATGTATTTTGGATGGGGATTATTAACGTGTCTGGGATAATCGGATAATGGACCGTCGTCACGGTAAATCATCCGATGATCCGAGGCGAATATGTAACGTGTTTTTCGAGGGGTTTTTATGCAACTGGCATAAGTCAGTAGGAAGCCATTCTATATTTATTTACGCGGCAAATTGTTCAGCCAAGAGAATTTTCATGTTAATTTATTATTATTATTATTATTAATTTATTATAATTATTATTAAGATATTTTCGGAGCATTTTATAAAAATTATTAGCATACAGATAGGTTTTCTATGTCTTAGAAAACGCTATCAAGCAAATTATTACGAACGACAATATCATAGAAAATTATGTGATTACGGAATTTTACGGAGTTTCGTCAGTTAGGGTATTTGAGAGAGATGAGTCACGGGGAATTCAAATACAGGCTTAATCTTGTCGGAAAGCATGACGCAATCCTGGGTCGCAGCGTCAAGGAAAGGCGGATATATGGAACGGAAAACGACTTCTCCCTCTCGCGCGCCGTGTGTAATGAGCTAGAGGAGGGGAATATAGCGGCGTGCTCAGCCAATCAGTGAGGACCATGCAAGCTAGAAGTTGCGACTGGAGTGGGGATGCGACATGTGCATATATCGTTCGTCGCGGCGTGGAACGAGGACAATCTGTGTAGAACTTGCCGAGTATGTTTGCACGCGGGAGTCGCTCCGATGTTCCGTGGAACGTGGACTAGCTGTATAGAACTTAACGAGTACGGTTGTACGTGGG
This sequence comes from Meconema thalassinum, assembly GCA_946902985.2. Lineage (NCBI taxonomy): Eukaryota > Metazoa > Arthropoda > Insecta > Orthoptera > Tettigoniidae > Meconema > Meconema thalassinum. The sequence continues at coordinate 899,891,080 of OX336390.1, forward strand.
AGTCGCTCCGATGTTCCGTGGAGTGGAGGACTAACTTTTGTAAAACTTAACCAGTGTGGTTGTACGAGTGTTTGGGTCCGATGTACGGACCATATAATTATCTAATCTACCAGAATATCATCATATATCGACGGAGATGTCGACGTCCAGGAGACTGTGGGAAGCACACAGCATCATCCAGTACGAGGGAAAGGCTTCGGCCATTTCCAGTGGTAAGCGCGAATGACGCAGAAATACGCAATCTCTCATTTCTCTTGGTTTTATATTTCATATTTCAGTAACTTGATAGCTTGGGAATAAGAGTAAAATCAATAATTTATCAGACTCCGTTTTCACGTAATTTTCTATCGGTAATATTAAAATCACAACGCTCCTATTTAAATTTTAAACTTATTATTATTATTAATTTTGCTATTCTTGTTTTATATAATAAATTCATTTCTTTTACAATGCAATCTTTGCTTTCAGTAGGTAGCATTAGATATAGACCAATTCCTTCTCCTGATACTATTGTTTGTTTGGTTAATGATCAAATCATACCACGATCTGAGTGAATAGAGTCTTGAAGGTGTTCTGCCCGAGCTAGACGTTGTTAAATACAAATTTAGATTTCAACATTGCATTGAGGTCTTGGCGCCCATTAAAACAACATAGCTTAGGCAAAGGGTGGGCTAGCGAAATTGCTACATTTGTACGCTCAACGTGGAGCAAAGTAAATACCGTTTCACTTGTCATCCCAGCCTAAGCAAACTGCTACAATACACCCTGCTTCCTTAAGGGCCTTGAGCACAAGGCAGGAGGGAAAAGTAAAAGAACAAGAAGGCTGACCCCACGCAGAAGGAGGGTATCAGAAAAGATGAGACAAGGGCCAATGAAGGCGGGAAAGGAAGAGACTCCCTAGGCCTCGGATACCCTAATACCGTCGGGGTCGGAAGAGAACAAGAGTTGACCAAGTGAGGTCGACAGGAAAGAAGACGGAGAGGAGCCCGGCACAAGTAAGTGGAAGCAGTTAATTAGTTAGTTATTGTTGTTTTAAGGGGAGGAACTACGAGGTCATCTGCACCTCATTTAATATATACAGAGTGTTTCAGAAATACGTTTACAAACTTTCAGAAATACGTTTATGCAACTCTAAATTCATTTTATTTTATCGATGAGATACAGTATACAATATGTAAAAATCGGTAGATCTAGCAACTTGTCGCTTATGATAGCGACATTGAACAGGAGAGACATGTCCTGCTGTAGTTACTGGACATGGAAGTTTACAGTACACACTTCAGTGTTCTCTCAATCATATCACAAATTAATGATGAAGTGGTATTGACATCTGCGACTTATTCTTCTTTAAATATGCAATAGCACGTTGTTTACTGATGTTAAAGAAAACTAGTATTTTTACGTGACCGTTAATCTCTCGATCATAAGCTATGGGACTTCCTTTTTACGTGGAATCCAAACCACTGGGCGCGACATATCACCTCAAAAATCTCACTTGCATTAACCGGGGATCAAAACCAGTACCCTTTGGTGAGAGCCAAGCAACTTGACTACACGTACAATTTCGGAACATTATAAAATAATTCTTGTTGTTAAATTTCTTCGGTGGCAGTGATTCCGAAGATGGAGATAGAACCTTCCAGGGCCATCACTGCGATCTTCTCTAGAACCGATGAGTCTGAGGAGAATGATCTCCAAAATTTAGCAAGGCGTCTCATAATAGTTCCTCGCTCTCCCACCTTCAAATCAATGACCGTTATTTCGTCCAGGTTGTACTTCGTCCGGTAAAAATGAACTGTAGGTTCATAGATTCGTCGTTATTCTACGTCGACATCAGTAAACTGTTTACTCTGTCTTTCAAAACGGACAGTTGAATCTATCATGTATACTTCTGAGGAGCATGCCAATTCTTCTTACATCACTTACTGATGTTCTATTGAACTGGTGTTAAGGAAAGTTGATAAACCAGTACCGTACCACGAAATCAATGTTCAGGTACATAATTCTTTAATAGAATTAGGTAACACTGTAAAAATGGCTTCTGTCATTTCAATTGTTGTATTCATGTATTGTAGATAGCAAATCATTATGTGACTTTGAACACATGTTTTCCAGTGTTGGAGGTGTGTTGATGTATTATTAGTAGAAGCTTTCCAATTGGTCAACATGAGTGTACCCAATTATATTGGGCGGGGAATTACAATTAATTTCCTAGTGACTGAAATAAATACATAAATTATTTAGACACTTAATAAAACACTTGTCACGCAAATGGGAGGCTGGTGTATTGTTGTGAGTTATTTAAGCAACGATGAAAGATTTGATTTAAGACAGGTCACTAGAACCGAAGTAAGACAATTTAGCTATCGTATTTTTTGTTTAGTTTACTGTATATTTGTATTCTTTAATGTCAGACAGATAGACTCCATGTGTGACAATATAATAATTAACAATACATAAAAAACAACAAACACGAGCACAAATTCTGTAGAAATACACTATTACACAACCATACAGACACGCACTCAAACATCCTATCTCTAGCATTCATTCATACAATCCCTTTGTGCAAGAAACATTAAAATATTTATTACAGAAAATTCAAAACTATCTACAGTAAACGGAAAAAGGGCAAAAACATAAATGAAAAGATAGGAAGAAAAAGTTCAGAAACTGGAAAAGAAAAATATACAAGAGTGACATTCGAGCATCTAGAAATCGGCAAAAAGAACACATTACTTCAGCCGCTCGTACATTGAATCAAAAAAATCAACCAACCATTCATTCAACCACATATTCAATCAATCTATCAATCAAACACAAATAGAAATGAACACAATATAAAATATGTTACAGCCCACTTGAGATGTTTCTCATAACAGTGAATATCAGTGGCACTTTTACTCTCCATCAAGCTGCATGTTGACTGCAACCGGATCAGACATGAATTTTTGTGTACATTAATTGTCGATCTGATTCCATCGAACGTGTGCTTCCGTCTGGCGATTCTCTGAGGGACGTGAAAACCCAAGTCAGCTAGCAACTGATTTGAATCAATTCCGCCATTTACCAGCTTCCATAGGAATGTCATGTCACCCAGTGTGCGCCGACTGCTCAGTGGTCGCAATAACTCTCATACTCAGGCCTATAGTACGAGCGTCCATCCCTCTAACAGAGCCATGTAACAAGTCAACCAACATCACATGAAAAATCTTTTTAACTGACAGAAGAATTTTGAGATGAAAAGGACTAGTAGAATATATAAAAAATAGCCTATATTAGTTCTTCACGGAATTGTTTAAATGTCTCTTTTGTAACGTATTAGAATTTTGAGTCTCGACATGATATTGTTGGAAGTATTGTACGAGGTTTCAGAGAGGAGCTTGCAACATCTCTGGTCTTGTCGCGAGGTAGTTCGTTGTTGTTGGCGCCCAGTCAGCAGGTGCCGGTGGAACGCTTAATTATGTTGCGCATTGTAATGGAGTTAAAATCGATTGCGTGATGATAATGAAGCGGCATTATACAGCTGGAATTGAGTTACGGTGCTTTTCTCCTCACTCGCCTGTTCTCGTAGCAAGACAAATTAATTTCCACCGAGTTTCAGAAACACAGCATGGTTGACTTGGTTCGTCCGCAGTAGACGTAGCCTATAAGGAAACAAGGGCCCAGCCCTTCTCCCCGTCAATTTATTTTCTAGGATTTTAAAACAATTTTAAGCTTGCTTTGTAGAAAGAAATAAGACATGCTGTTTTGCGGCAATTGCAATATCCGTGTCTGCAGTAGTTCCTATAGTAAAATACAATAAAATAATATTCTTGTATGTTCCCTCTAACATACAGCCAAAACACAATCCGTGGCTGCTAAGAAGCAGAAATTCATTCTTAATAATAGCAGAAATTTGAATGAAAATTTATACTGCCAGTTATGGGGCCCAGTACCATATCACTTGAGATGTCTAAATCCTGATAGTATTTTTCAACTTCAAGAAGACAGTTGTTCTTAGCTTTCTTTGAGAGAGTACGATTTATAATTCTTCTAATGATCGCTCATTCTGAGATTATGATTATTATTATTATTATTATTATTATTTTTATACTGTGCTGTATCTTGATTAGGAGGTACAAAGCTTTACGTCTGATCACCTATTCGTTGTTACTCCCTTAGCACCACCCAGGGATATACGTGTATAAATTCCACTGTATCTCTAGCCATAAAGCTAAATAAATTATTATTATTATTATTATCATCTTGCACATGGGCTTACAATTTCTCAGCATATTTGCTGGAAAGAAAACATTCACAATCCCTGATATTAGGAACGTCATAAGGAGCAAATTCTTCAACCTCTCGGTGACGTCATTCTGTAATAACATTGCTCTTCTCCGTCACTCCATCCGGCTAGACTACCCAAGAACAACCTTACTATGCGACACGCATGACTGTCATCTGCGTAAGTTTAAAAAGGCTTGGGTCTAACTTCTAATCCGTGAGAGATTCCTTTACGTTGTTCGGAATCACGCCAGCGCTGGATAGGAACTGTCCTGACTTAAGCCATGTGGCATTGCTTCCTGGTCAGTTCTGAAAGCTCTCTGTATTTTGACAGCTTTTCAACATGTTTAGTTAGCATGTTACCACTTTTTGGGATCGCCACATCTATGAAGGTGGTGTTCCTCATGCATTTGTCAACAAGACACAGATCAAGTCTGTTGTGCACGGCTGATTGGTCTGTCAATACAGTAATTATTATCATCATGATATTCATCATCATTCACTATCGGATTCACTATCTAATGAAAGCCTCTCCCAACCTTTTCCACAGCTAATGATTCTTGGCCCGCGATAACCACTTTCTCCCTGCAAATATACTAAACCATAGCCGCCTGTAGACTGAAGATGGTTATGGTTAATTTCATTGATCCTTCTCGTGTGCGGTCTGACTGCAGGAGTCCATCGTGGGATATCATACGTCCTTCCTTCCAAACATGACTTCCTATTCCTCTTCACAATAGTGCGCCATATTGTATTGTAACCTGCCAGTTCACCACTTGTTGTTGTTGTTGTTGTTGTTGTTGTTTAAATTAAGGTTTGGACATAGTGTCCATTTCATCCCCGTGTACTTCGGTGTGCATAAATACTGTATATTAGGTATATATAATTTGTTTGATACTTGCGTTATTGGGGTGGCTCTAGCAGGTTATGTATTTGTAATTGATGTTAGGTTTGGGATGGAGGTGGCCGTAAATCCGTAAGTTGGGAACCATCCCGGCATTTGCCTGGAGTAGAAGTGCGAAACCATGGAACACCACTTCCAGGTGGCTTAGATGGGAGTTGAACCTAGGCTACTTCTTCTCAGTTGCCTCACGGTCAGTTCCACTTTGTCAACTTGCCTAGAGAGTTAAATGTCGTGCCGCGTTAGCTCAACGTTAGAACATTGGTGACCAAAGATGATGTAGACTACTTACCTCGTGCTCTCGTTTTGCTTCGGATGGAGCGTCATCCTTGGCTGTTTCTTTACAGCGCAGGCGCTCAGAGATGGAGAGCGGCGATCAGGGAATCTGTAGGTCGTTAAGAAAACATTCAGCCTTCTCCAGTTCCTGTCATTAGCTTCATGACTGTTTTTATCAGAAAGACGTTAGGTGCTGCACACACTGGCTGATGTTACATGTATACTCTCCCGCTCTGTAACCAGCGCATCTCAACACCAAGCCTCGTGGCTAAGTTGTTAATATAAGGATATCAAGTGAATGCTACAGAGTTCCTCAGTTGCTAACTAACTCGTGACGCGGGTACTCGCTACCAAATCTCTATTTTACTATAGGTTATGTCATTTATGCGAAAATCGCCGAGCGCTTTATCTCGATGCATCCGATTATATTCGTATTTTTTTCATTTTAAATGATCTTGTCAACTTCGTTGTTACGCTGGGGTCTGGCGTTACGTTAGGGTGACGGGACGAAATGTACCCAGATGCACTGAGGTGTGTGACGTCATAGTACTGCTTGGTGCATGTGTTCCCCGACAATCTCTACTTCGTTAGTATAAGACAAAAATCCCCGATTCTTGGATGTCACGGATAATCTCGAGAACCACTGGATGGATTTTGATGCGGTTTTCACCATTCTGTAAAGGATATCTCGAGGAAAGATTCTGTAGAAAATAATTTATATTTGATGAAAGGAAGCCAAGCAGTAACGATTTCAGTGAAAAAGTCGAAAACAAACTTGGCGTCCGTGCGCTTCTTAAGCTTACGCTGGGCAAACCGTTAAAAATATCAATATACTATGAGCGTAAGAATGGGTCAGCATGAAAAGTTCTACAAAAAAGTCCGCCAGAGCATATCCCTATCTTCAATACATCGCCCACTATAAGTGTTTTTAGACTGGATGGAAGGGGCACGTCCCCGCGCGCTCTGTTGAGCGTGACGGCATCCCGCGCGCTTGACGTTGCTTTGCCCTTGGTTTGCACTTGCCGTTCGCGAGTAATTTCAAACAAGATAAGCAAGATAAGTATTATGCAGATCATTTTCTAAAATGTCAAGAGTTCGCGAGAAGCCTCCAGCCTTTCTAGCATTTTTCAGCATTTGTAGCATTTAAAATGATACAAAGTCTAGTCTTTCAGACTGACTGTCACTCTTAGTGTTTTAAATGGATGATAGAGGCAGCCTAAATAAATACACTATTATCATAGGTTACGTCTTATGACATACTTTCAAAGTATATTTTTATTATATTTGAATTGCAGCCCATGATCATAGCGGGGTATTTTAATTGAACGCCCGTAGGCTCCCCATAAGTTCAATTTAAAGTACTTCCAACCTTGGCTACCAGAGATGCCACTGTCACTGACACCTAGCGCCGAATGTTGGAACTTGATAGAGCGTTTCTGACCCAAATAACCTACAAATTTAGCTACACAGGTTTGGGATGGAGGTGGCCGTATATCCGTAAGTTGGGAACCATCCCGGCATTTGCTTGGAGTAGAAAAGGGAAACCACGGAAAACCACATCCAAAATGTCTGAGTTGGGAATCGAACCCGCCTCTTCTCACTTTTTCCTCACGAGGCTGAGTATACCCCGTTCCAGCCCTCAGACCAGAACTGAATTTATTGGCAGAGCCGGGAATCGAACCTGGGCCTCCGTGGTGACAGCTTAGAGTGCTAGCCTTACGCAACAAGGCGGGTTACAAGGTACGTCATAACCTTATACACTATCTGTCCATGTGGGTTGAACACACAATGATGTTTACCAATGCTTCCTTCTGTAATAACTTAAGTGAATTGAAACTACAGTAGGCCTATAAACAAAACAAAAATTGTAATATCAATTTGGCACTTCACGCCTCGTATGACATTTTCGTGCAATAATAATTATAATAATAATAATAACATTTAACAAGTTGCTAAATTGCGAAGATCCACCAGAACTGCTTCAGATAAATACACACGCCACTATTAAAACACCATCGGAAAACATAAATCCACCCACAATCCAAGAAGTCTACAAAGCTCTGAGAGAGCTCAAAAACTACAAAGCGAGTGGAGAAGATCAAACATTTCCAGAATTGTGGAAATATGCAGCAGAACCAGTAAAGATTTCATTACACCAACGCATAGTGAACATTTGGATCAAAGAAGAACTGCCAGACCATTGGACTACAGCTACAATACATCCATTACACAAGAAAGGAGAAAAATCAAATCCTGACAACTATCGAGGAATTTCCCTTTTGGATATCACATATAAAATCATGTCACGAATTCTATATAATCGTTGTAAAGATCAATTATAACTGGAAATAGGAGAATATCAAGGTGGATTTCGGCCATGACGAAGCTGCCCTGAACAGATAATCACCTTAAAATTAGTAATGGACTACTACAAACGTAGACAAGAACAGCAAGTCATAACCTTCGTAGGCTTCAAAAAAGCTTATGATTGTATACATAGACTTCATTGCTGAAAATACTAAGGAATTTCGGACTTCATCCCAAATTAATAAAAATTATAAAACTAACTCTAACAAACACCAAATCTAAAGTAAAATTCAGAGGAGAAATATCTTCACCGTTTACGATTAAAACAAGATTAAGACAAGGAGATGGTTTATCGCCTCTACTTTTCAATTGTGCTTTGGAATATGTAATGAGGGAATGGTACAGGGAAAATCCTAGGAGCATAAGAATTGGAACCAAGAAAGATCAAATAGACTTAAATTGCCTGGGATGCGCAGATGACTTAGCGTTACTGGCTAATAATATTCAAGAAGCCAGAAATCAAATAATAAGCCTACAAAATATAGCACCAAAAATTGGACTTCAGATATCATTTGAAAAGACAGAGATAATGGTAGCAAAGCCACTTGTAATCAATCACATAACAGTAAATAACAAGACAGTTAAAATAGTGAAGCAATTTAAATACTTAGGAGAAATTATAACTTACAATTTGGATGAGTAATCTGCATGGCAAGAAAGAACTAATAAAATGATAAAAGCCCAAAAATTAGCATGGTTTACATATAAAAGAAAATGTCTATCAATCCCAACAAAATGTAAACATTACAAGACGGTGGTTCAACCAGAGGTGACATATGGAAGTGAAACTCTTTTTAAAGTTACTCAGAAAAACAGAATCGACAAAATTTTAAAAGTAGAAAGAAGAATAGCTAGAACATGCATAAATAAAAAAATATCAGAAAGATGGACAGTGGCGGATAGTACCAAATGAAGTGGTATACAGAGAACTGGAGCCCATCACTGATACTATTCGGAAGAAACTGATTTCTTTTTTTGGTCACATCATGAGGACTCCAGAAACCAGGTTATCTAGAAAAATTGTAGTGAAACTTTGGAATATGAAACAACAAGTAGGATGGATTAAGGAAATTGGAGAAGTTATGAAAGAATTATAAATAACCTTGGATGACTTGCAAAACAAAACAAAAGAATTTAAAAAACTGAGAGATATAAAAATAAGATATCAGGCTAAAATAGACAAACGTAATACAGTAAAAAGGGTATTTACAGATGAGGAACGCCTGAGAAGATCAGAGCGAATGAAAAGCTACTGGACGACTCGGAAAGGAAACTTACTGGAGAAGAGGACCAAGAAATGATTGACTGAAGTGGTCCAATGAGGCCGTAAAAGCATAATAATAATAATAATAATAATATTAATCTATTTTCTTTTACTTTAGTGGACTCCCTGTACCCTTCATTTGACTGCATTGAAGCATTGAAGAAGTTGGTTGGTTGGTTGGTTGGTTTAGGGGCTGCGACAACGTGGTCATGTAGTCCCGTGTAATTTGGGTATGTGTAGAATCTGTCTGATATGAAATGAAAATCCACAGCCTGCTTCCAGTCGACCGACCGGGTCAGGAATGGAATGAATGAAGCCCCCATCTAGCGGCGAGGATATGAACTGTGCCGGCTGCCGAAGCCTGTCGCACTCCTCTGGGGCAATGATTAAATGAATTACAGATTAAATGAAATGATAGTGGAGAGTGTTGCTGGTATGAAATTTTGACAGGAAAAACCGGAGTAACCGGAGAAAAACCTGTCTGCCTCCGCTCTGTCCAGCACAGATCTCACGTGGAGTGACGAACCCAGCGGTGAGAGGCCGGCGTGCTGCCACGGAGGCTAATCTGTCTGATAACCGGTGTTAATAGTGATGACTGTATTAGTGTGTGTATCTGTGATTCAGGTAGAAGGACTGCAGTCGATTAATTTTTCAAGTAGTTCCTACTATTGCTACCAAACGCTACCGTCCACGACACCTAACTGCGGACATCCCCCGGGGCTCACAGCTTGTGGGACGTGGGTTGGCGACCACGGGACCCCAGCTGAGTCCGGCATTGCTTCACTTGTGAGGGCTCCTATCTGTCTTCTTTCCTGTCGACCTCCCTTGGTCAACTTTTGTTCTTTTCTGACCCCGACGGTATTAGGGTATCGGAGGCCTAGGTATTCTTTAACTTTCCCGCCTTAATTGGCCCTTGTCTCATCTTTCCTGATCCCTCCTTTTTCGAGGGGTCAGACCTCTTGTTTTCTTTTCATTATATTTCCTTTTCTCTTTAAGATTCCCGCACTGTTTTTGTTACTTGGCTCCCCGTGTATCTAAATTCCCTTTAGCGATTTTTTTCATCGTCCACACTACATTTTGTAATCCACGTTGGATTTTGTAAGTTTTTTCTATCTAAATTGCATTTCGCGATTGTTTTGAACCTCAATTGCATTTTTTAAAGATTGGCAAACTAACTTGCTACTTAGTAAGTCTTTCAATGTAGGAGCAGGGCATTTTAGTGAGAATTTTGAATTTCAATTTCATTTTGTAAGTATTTTCAACCAAAACCGCATTTCGCAAGAATTTTAAATCTCATTTGCATTTTGTGTGGTGGGCATTTTGCAAGTATTTTGATTCTCAATTGCATTTTGTGGGTATTTTGAATCTAAATTACATTTTGTCAAATATTTTCAATCTAAATTGCATTTCGTAAGTATTATCAATCCGAGCCTCCGTGGCTTAGGCGGCAGCACGCCGGCCTCTCTCCGCTGGGTCCGTGGTTCAAATCCCGGTCACTCCATGTGAGATCTGTGCTGGACAAAACGGAGGCAGACAGGTTTTTCTCCGGCTACTCCGGTTTTCCCTGTCAAAAATTTCATTCCAGCAACACTCTCCACTATCGTTTCATTTCATCTGTCATTCATTTATCATTGCCCCAGAGGAGTGCGTCAGGCCTCGGCAGCCGGCACAGTTCATATCCTCGCCGCTAGATGGGGGCTTCATTCATTCCATTCCTGACCCGGTCGGAGACTGGAAGCAGGCTGTGGATTTTCAAGTATTATCAATCCAAATGAGTAGTTTGAATCTACCGTACATTTTGTAAGCATTTTCAATTTCAATTGCATTTTGTAAGTATTTTGAATTTCGAAGCCTCCGTGGCTTAGGCGGCAGCACGCCGGCCTCTCACCGCTGAGTCCGTGGTTCAAATCCCGGTCACTCCATGTGAGATCTGTGCTGGACAAAACGGAGGCAGACAGGTTTTTCTCCGGGTACTCCGGTTTTCCCTGTCAACATTTCATTCCAGCAACACTCTCCACTATCATTTCATTTCATCTGTCATTCATTTAATCATTGCCCCAGAGGAGTGCGTCAGGCCTCGGCAGCCGGCACAGTTCATATCCTCGCCGCTAGATGGGGGCTTCATTCCTTCCATTCCTTACCCGGTTGGAGACTGGAAGCAGGTTGTGGATTTTCATTTTTTAGTATTTTGAATTTCAATTGCACTTTTTGAATATTTTGAATTGGAAATGGGATCTTTCAATCTGAATTGCATTGTGTATTTTCAATTTCAATTACATTGTGTAAGTATTTTGAATTTCAATTGCATTTTATAAGTATTTCGTCTCTGCGTTGCATTTTGTACGTATTTTGAACCTAGCCTACAATTTGTGCGTATTTTTCAATATATTCCTTGTGTGAATCTTTTCGTTCTAAATTCCCTTTTGTAAGAACATTTTGTGAGTTGTTTAAATCTGAGTTCCTTTTTGTAAGTATTTTCCGTCTCACTTAATTTTCGTTCTGGTTTCCATTTCATTGTCATTTTCGCTATCACCCAGATCATAAGGGCCGATAACCTAGATGTTAGGCCCCTTAAAACAACAATTATCATCATCATCATCATAATTGCGTACATGGCTACTTCTAAATGCTATCGCAGTCAGCACCTGGTTGTGAACGTTGGAACTAATATAGCGTTATCAATCTAACCTACAAATTTTAGCTAAAGCTCAGCATGCTACCAACTACGCCACCGAAGCCACCGCACAGTGGGTCAAAATCGAAATCTAGGATGACAAAATTATTTAGTTTCATAATTAAAAAATCAAAATGTATTACTTCTACAGCATTGTCATATAATTGCCGTTCACTATTCTGGGATATACACGCAGCTTAGTGTAAATCTGTCACCACTGTTCGAGCAGTCTGAATTGGAGGGTGAATGTAAGTGGCTGTGGTTTGGTTGTCTTTGTGGTTAGTGTGATGCTTTAAGATGGAATATGCAGCTGAAGGTATGATCTTTGTAACGTGTTTCAGTTATTAATGGACGTAATTGTTACGTAATTTTAGCTATATTTGCATTATATAATATTTAACTATAAGCTGATGGATTGGAATCCGGGCTAGCCATAAGAAACAACAACATATTTAACTATTATTTTTTAAATTATATTATCGCTTAGATTTTTAGTATGTCGCGTCACTCTGCGTCACTTTCTACTTAATGTTAAAATGTAGATAAAGTCTTGTAGTTTTCGCCTGTTATAAGATTTTTTGCAACTTACTTAGTTATTTTACGTTTTGGAAGATGCCGCGCAACCAGTTCTCCTACGTTTACAACTGTTTGAAGCACTGTGTTCGACGATTATGTCAAAAGTAGAACTTTGTGACTTTGTTAAAAGTAAATTAGGGGTAGAAAATTGTTCTGAAGAGATAACTAAATGCTCTATCCAACTCCCAGTCATAGACAATTTCTTGCATGTACAGACGTAGCTTAAAAAAGTCTTAACTGATGTTTATTATGAAGTAAACAAATTATATACGTTGCTTTCACTCTAAATTCATGATCAAAGCTTAAAAATAATGTTGTCCCCCTAGATTTTGATTTTGACCCACTGTGCGCTGCATTGAAGGAGGTTATTTTCTCTAATCATGTTCAAACAAGCGCACTCCTAACCTTATTGATATAATAATCTGCACCTGTTTAAATCCTGGCCCACTTAGTTGAGTTGTGAGGATTATCCCAGTTTTAAAGGTAAACACAGTAATCCCCGTGAGTGCGCTGGGCCGAGGGGGATCGATGCCAGTCGGCTGCTGCCTGGGTGGTGCTCCGCCACTCCTGTGCCCGCATGCGTGACCTAATGGGCCAATTCCATGTTGTTTGAGTTTGCAGCTGGCAATACAAACGGTCGTCAGCAAGGTGACAATACACAAACTAGAAAAAGCTTGCTAGGACGCATTAACCTCGTGGAAGTGGAATTCTCGATCTCACTGAAATTTAACGCAAATGACGATCGTACAGCAAGTAAAACATCTTTGATGACATTTCGCCCCGAAATTTCAGTGGCGACTGCTGATTTTTATAATGCGTAGGACGTAATATGATAGGCTTAACTTAGGATAATTATTATAGCTGGGCAAAATTGAGATATTAGACTCGGTCTAATATTAATTACTAGCATTATCCGTCGCGGCTTCGTCCGCGAATGTTCTAGTTGTAAAGCGTACACTTAACAAAATCGCAATCATGAATGCTATGACTGATTTATCCTTGGTATGAATAATCAGATCTTAACAATTCAGCTACTGGTGCAGTGGTTAGGGGTTTGTCATTCCTTCATAGGTATATCAGAGCGAAGTTAGTTTTCTGGGAATATCACAGACATTGTTAATTTAAGGGCCTTTAAATGTGGTTTTCGGAGACCCTTTATAGTCGGGTGAAAAAGACCTTTCGTACCACACTCACACGTGAAAATTGCGTGAAAAAATTCTAGAGTGCCCCTTGACCCCCTTAAGCACATTATACTGTATGTATTGATGAATTTTAGAGCTTAATTTGGTTCAGTGATAACCTTATAACCGTCTGGAAACTTTCACAGTACTTGGAATTGCATTGCGTCTTACAGAAATAGATGGACCTGTGAGATTTTGTTACCATGGTTACCGTGTTGCATTCTTTCATTATTTCATTGAAAAAAAATACATCTTTTAAGGTATTTATTTAATTGTGGGGCATTTAAAGAGTTTTTTTTTAGCGTATGGCTTTTAGTGCCGGGAGTGTCCGAGGACATGTTCGGCTCGCCAGTTTTGTAGCTGCTTCGAGACGGACACCCAAGGGGTGAGCTACAAGTACCGTTGGGGAGGAAAGTTGGAATGGAAGGGCGAGGAGGTGGAAGGTAGCGGCTGTGGCCTATAGTTAGGGACCAACCCCGGCATTTGCCTGGAAGGAAGATGGGAAACCACAGAAGACCATCTTCAAGGTTGCCGGCGGGGGGATTCGAACCACCTCGCCTCCCGGATGTGAGCGACTGCCAACAGTCATGCCGTAACGACCACGGCTAACTCGCCCGGTATTTAAAGAGTAAGTGAGTAAGTTTCGCTTACGCATTGGATTATGCTGAACCTGTAGGTATCCCATATGTGTAGGTTGGTGTTAATGGGACCTTATTTTCGGTACAAAACTGGAATGGGACCTTAGCAGAATAATATAGGGAGGGATTTAGTCACACTGCACTATTACGAACACATTACACAATACCACTCCAAAGATGTGCACACGCTGAAAACAGACTATTAATTCTGTCCGAGTGCAATCGAGTGCCCGTAGTGTTGGTTTAAATTCAACCAATAGCGAAACTTGAGGATCTCAGTCGACGTCCTCAGAACGCCATTAAACAGACCAAACCTGTCCCTTCTCCCTCAAGGGCTCCCATACATTTCTAAAGCTATAAAAACGTGCTTTGAGGATCCAAGACTTCTTTACTCAGCTTTCTACTCCGGGGGTGAAATGTAAAACTACTGTCGACCAAAATATTATGTGTACTCGAGTTTGAAGGATGTTTGAGAAGTAACCAGTAGACCTACATAAAATCCAATAACATCATCATTTTCGTCGTTCTATTTTACGTTAGTTTATGTAGGGTGGAGTTTTTAATTTATATTTTAATATTTTTTATCGAAGTTGGAACACAAAAGGTGCCCGTTTTTAAGCGTGTTTCAACCATGCGTCACATTTAAGAATTATTATCTGACAAACCCGTCATCTGATCGAATCCAAATTTTAACACAATATACACTGGAATGTTGTATAACTGGTTTATTAATTTCAAAATTTTGTGTGTTCAAGAACGAAAGTTTTTATCATTTTTGTAAGGTAACTTTTTCTCGGCTCGGAGTCGTTGGAAAATGTAGTTCTTGGTTGCGTTGTAATCCTTATAGATCAAAAAGTTATGCTGTATGACTGTGTAATACGTAAATTAATTCACTTATTTTATATCGGTTTGTATTTGTATGGGGAATTAAGACATGGTTCACCAGTTAGCCGCTCCGGTGAAAGCTGTACAGCGTTGCCAAGGTGGGCTCCATCACGCTTCATGGCACGCCTAGCTCGGTAGTGATGGGCTCCATATCAGCCACGCTGTACAGTATTTTCTGGAGCGGCTAGTAGGTGACCCATGAATTAATTCCTCGTACAAATACAAACCGATATAAAATAAGGGAATTAATTTACGTATTTCACAGTCATACAGCATAACTTTTTGATCTATAAGGATTACAACGCAACCAAGAACTACATTTTCCAACGACCCCGAGCCGAGAAAAGGTTACCTTACAAAATGATAACAACTTTCGTTCTTGAACACACAAAATTTTGAAATTAATAAACCAGTTATACAACATTCCAATGTATATTGTGTTGAAATTTGGATTCGATCTGATGACGGGTTTGTGAGATAATAATTCTTAAATGTGACGCATGGTCGAAACACGCTTAAAAACGGGCACTTTTTGTGTTTCAACTGCGATAAAAAATATTAAAATATAAATTAAAAATTCCAAACCTAACTGATCTAACGTAAAATAGAACGACGAAAATGATGATGTTATTGGATTTTATGTAGGTCTATTGGTTACTTCACAAACAACCTTCAAACTCGAGTGCACATAATATTTTGGTCGACAGTAGTTACAAGTACTGACAGTGACAGTGAGACAGAGCTTATCGTGAGGGCGCGCAAGGTAGCCCCAAAAACTATTTTACAAAACAATTTAATTGTTTAAAATAGTTGCAGTTGAGAGCTGACTGTAGGATGATCCTCACGTCCTACATGGAGGATTCGCCACTGCGAAATTTACTTGAACTATTCTTGCGATTGTGAAATTGTTCCGGGTTAAGTACCTGTGCGACATTTCGTGGATGCGTCCACATAGTTTATATATCCTCTCCGGCCAATCGCCAATCCTAAGCTTATCTACGATGATCATAGTACACGCAAAGAGTCCTTTATTTTATGCAGATTCAAAGCCGGGATTGGTACCTCAGTTCTCCGAATGTTGAGTTACCGTGTTCTCAACGTGAAGCGTGGCTTAAAGCACTCGGCTAATGAGGTAGGCTCAAAAAATTGCAAACTAATCAGGAGGCATTTTTGAAAGCCTTTGTCTGGAGCGTGGCACTCTATGGAAGTGAAACTTGGACTATTGGTGCAGCAGAAAAGAGGAGAATTGAAGCGTTTGAAATGTGGTGTTACAGGAGAATGATGAAGATCAGATGGGTAGATAGGGTTACAAACGAAGAGGTAGAAAGACGAGTGAGAGAGGAGAGATGTTTCTGGCGACTGCTAATGAAGAGAAGAGATAGGTTGGTAGGACACATACTAAAACGCCCAGGAATAGCAAGCTTAGTTATGGAAAGGAGGGTCGAGGACAAGAACTGTAGGGGTAGACCAAGATTAGAATATGTTAAACAGATCGCCTCGGATGTAGGGTCTGGTAGCTATGTAGAGATGAAACGATTATCTCAGGACAGGTAGGCATGGAGAGCTGCGTCAAACCAGTCAAAAGACTCAAACAACAACAACAACAACAATCAGGAGGAATGACGAGAAAGAACAATGACAGTTGAGCAACAAATTCCTTAGTATCGCGTCAGTTGACCATTGGTCTTCATACTATATTACGCACATTGTCAGAATTCGTAACGGTGTTCATTCATTCATTTCAACTTAGTAGCAGTATTTAGACTATATTGTTATTACGTAATTATGTTGCGTAGTTGTCTTATATTTACAGTCGGTAAACTGTGTCACAGGTAACCAAATATTATACTCGAACCTTAATAGAATTTAGAAAGAGCGAGCAATACACAAGATATGCGGCGTTAGGCGCTCTATAGTACGTAAGACGATGTGTTTTGTTAAGGCACCTAAGGAATCGACGACCAGAAGGGGTGAAAAATCAATTCTAGTGGTTCAATTCAAACTGCACATACGGATGGAGGTCCCGTGGCTTATGGTCGCGAAGATAAAAGCCACGGATTCTTTCTTTCTTTCTTTCTATCTTTCTTGCAATTACTTGAAATTCCCCGCCATCGTAATATTTACAATAAACATGATAAAATGCTTTAAATTTAATACGATAAATTGCGTGCGCTACACTGCCTCACGTGTTGATAAGTGCTCGGAAGACATCACTGTTAACTGATCAGTCTACCGCCGGTCCAGATTAAACTGTGATTTGCTCGATTTTATAAGGAGTATCCCGCCGATGAAGAATGCATCAAGATTTTGCGACAGGTATTTTCACGTTACCGATAGACTGGGGAATTCAGATTGTCTCCCTATGTCCACTGCAAGAAACGAGCGAGGTATAATATGAGTAGGCCTATACGACATTCAAAAATAGTAGAGGCCTAGGTCCTTTCATAAAAATCTTCATAACGACCTTTCCAGGACATTTTCTCTTCGAAAATATGTCATTACACTAGTCATATATCATGTTTCCCGTATTCGAGTCATCACTTCCAATCGATAAAAATGTTCTGCCGCAGTTATGGCAGAAGTTCATTTTCAAATTTCTATCTTTCTAACAATCTCTGCAACTGCAGAAAATAATAAACAGTGCCTTTTCAAAGACGTTCCCATTAGAAGCCACAATCCACCACTGGTTCAAGAGGTCAGTAGTTCACGTGCGCCTTCTGTCCCGCCGACCGCAATAGTCAGTGCGTAAAACGCCGACTATTCCGGCCAAGTATCCTGTACTTGGGAATTAGGCTGGTTAGAATCTCATCCGTCGGCCGTCCTTGAAATAGTTAACTCTAGCTTTTCCTATTGTAATTACAGACAAATGCTGGGATGGTGACCGCGTTCACTTCCTGTCTGAACCCAGTCCCAATTTCGTTAGCGGATTACACAGGTTATCAGACAGACGTTGCCCATTCCTCTTTGTGAGCTGACACCAGGCGGATAATTTTCTATTTTGTACCGTTGAGGAATAGTTAGTTGATTATTGTTGTTTTAAGGGGCGGAACAGCGAGGTCATCTGCTCCTAGTTCTGAAGTAGTGGAGCAGTGCAGAGTGACACAGTGGTTAAACGCTGGCTTTCAAAACCCACGATCCCGGCTCGCAATGGAACATCGCAAATGTGAACCTCCTGATCTCATTAAAACTTTGCTTGCATATTGATCATATCGCAAGGAAAACATTTGTGATAGTGACAATAATTGGAGACTTTCAATAGCCTGTCTACGATGAGAAGGCCTACGATCATAGGGGGAAGGGGTGCTGCCTACAATAGTGCGATAGGTAGGAGACGATATGAGAACTCGGTGCGGGTTGCTCGGAGTCCATCGTGCAATTCCCACTGTCTAGGTAGGGATGACCGCTAATAGATAATACTGTGCCTGATGTATTTGGGGATTTATTTATTTATTTATTTATCGTATGGCTTTTAGTGCCAGGAGTGTCCGAGGACATGTTCTGCTCGCCAGAGTCTGTAGGTGCTTCCAGCGGACACACATAGGGTGAGCTACAAGTTCCGTTCAATTTCAAGTAGTTCCAACTTTCGCCACCAGATATCAATGATACCTATTGGTGAGCATTGGAACTTTGATAGAGCGTTCCGACGAAATCTAACCTAACAATTTAGCTTTACACAACTTTAGTCTGTGAAAGGATCTTTTATATGCCAGAAATCTATGACATGGGACCGCCGGCTTTACTTCCCCTCCGAAGGAAGGCATACTGAAGGATTTTTAACGCTCTTAAAAAATCCGACGACTTCGGCCGGGTTTGAACCCGCTATCTTGGGCACAGAAGTTCAGCATGCTACCAACTGCGCCACCGAAGTATTTGGGGATGAAATATCATCACGTCGGAATTTGACCTGCACGTAGCCTACGCAAAGTTTCAGCAGGATCGGGAGGTTCACGTTTGTGCTGTTTCCTTGTCAATGTAAAGGGTGTTTGAATGCGACTATCTCATGTCACGTTAAAGATACTCTCCAGGGCAGTATACCGGCACCTCGGCGTGGCAATTACGGTTTTAACATACATTGTAAGTTATTCAAGCCAGCAACCTTATAGGTTTATTCTAGTATTCATAAATCATGGGGGACACTAACCACATAACTTTTTATTTCGGAAATCTCGAAACAGACTTCCTGACAGTGGCGGCCGGTAACAAGGTTGCAGTGTTGCACACCGACCAGACTTCTTTAAGAAAAACAATTAATACCGTAATAATATTTTTAGTAATAAAAGCTCTACGTTTCCTTTTATATATGTATAGGAATTCATAATTTTGTTCTTTAATACAGTAATCCAGGAAATCCTGTT
Source organism: Meconema thalassinum (assembly GCA_946902985.2). Classification (NCBI taxonomy): domain Eukaryota; kingdom Metazoa; phylum Arthropoda; class Insecta; order Orthoptera; family Tettigoniidae; genus Meconema; species Meconema thalassinum. The sequence goes on from OX336390.1 coordinate 899,910,466, forward strand.
AGCAAGTTACTGAGAAAGCGAAACGTACCAACTGTCGTCCGTTTGGTCGTTGCCGGTCCCGAGCACCGATCAGATCTCAATAGTGAAGGGTATGGCAGAGTAAGCCCTATCCCAACAGTTAAGTCGGCTGGTCGTTGCCCGCTGATTGCAACAAGAGAGCCGAGGCGCGGACGGAGATACCATGATGTCTTGCAATGTAATTTGCGCGTACTTGTGACACTCGCGGTTGTTTCTCGCCCTCGTAGCCTATATAACTTACGTTGTTTTGTTCTTGTGAAGGTTTTCATGTAGACTAACTTATAATCCATTTAATCCGATGACAATGTGATGTTCTATGAATTGCGGCATTCTTGATGAATGAGGTACACTCGTTTTACGGCGCACTTGAATACAGTTTTGTCTGATATCAAGCAGCCTTTTACCATACCACGTACCCCCCTCCCCCCCTCCCTCCCCCTTACTGAAAATAGTGCAACGCCCATAACAATTATCCGCCAGCCGCCACTGCTTCCCAGGGTATTTCACGCTCACTTCAGGTGAATGTCGGAATTATAACTTATGTTTTCCGAGGACACCTACCCAAATCCGAAAATCTTAATCTGTTACCGTTGTTACATTAACATATGTTATTAGCTAAATGCCACATGCATAAGATATAAGTACACGGGGCTGATGGCCACGATCTCCTGAGCCCTTATAATAATAAAATAAATGTACAGCAACATTAGTCAGTGCGGCTAGGTAGCAATGTGTCAACTCAACTCGACTGGATGCAAGGACCAAGAAGAGCTTGTCTAGGCCGTATTGGAACACTTCCTGTATGTGATTCATGCGCCACCGCGCCGTGGAGGCGTGGAATGTTATCGTTAGCATCTCCTTTGTTATGAGGAGGCATTTGAGTAAACGTTTTAATAACATTACTGTACGGTATGTCAAAGTCGTAAAACTATACGTTAGTTTCAGTAATTGGATATATTTTCCTAAACTTGCCCCGTTATAATAGTGATCGTAACTAATAATACATGTGTTCTTTTTCTGGAGTGTTATTTACATATTATATACATTGCACCTCGCCCAATCTTTGGACAAATTTGTGTTGGCCGACTGAAGAGTTACAACCACTGATCTCTATACATGGATGGCTGGTAGCTAAGGCAGCAGTAAGCCGAATAGACGATGACAGGTGTAGCAAGATGGCAGCGAGCGCATGGTGCAATATTGCGAATCCGGCTCTGTGATTGGTTACTGGTAGTTTGATGTTATACATGTATTTATACTGGCAGTAAATATTTTGTGTTTCTTGTAGTTGTAAAATGGGCTGAATTTGGTTATTTAAAGCGTAAAATCTTAGTTTTAAGTACCGGTTTGGTGACCTATCATCCCAGGCAAGCTGGTAATACCTTTACTTCTCAGGCAGATAGGTCGCTTAGCCGTAATTTTGAAGTTATTGTCAAGTTAAGTACACATATGCGGTGGTGCTGAAGTAGACTTGATCGGGCTAGGCTATTGCGTGTTTAAATTTGATCCCATTTCAGGGATTTTCGGTTCTGGGTGCGAATAGTTCGCTTAATAGTTGTAAAACGGTGGGGAGAGTATATTTTGAGTAGGTTTCTAGTTGTGTTACGTTTTATGTGGAGCTGAGGAGTGAAATTGGTTTGGCTTCAAGTGCATTTTTGGCTTTGATCTATTCCCGTTATTATTAAGTTTATTGTGCTGCTAGCGTGATTAAAAGCTGTAGTATTTGATGTAGAGTGCTGGGATTACTTGGAGGAAGTGTTGGTTATTTCATGGAAACAGGAATTCATTACGGTACCAATTACCGATTACGATATGTCGAATCTAGGCCTGTATAGTGAGCTACTTTTAGGCCTATAGGTACATCATTTGAAGAATGCATAATTTTGTGGCATATATATTTTGTATACCGTATATACAATTTACAAGAATGTTTCCAGAAATTGTTTTTCACTCGTTACTTTGTTGATCGCTAATTGCGTGTACTCAGCACCTAAGTTGATATTTGTCAGCCGTTATTATACATTCATTTTTATTGATATTCCGGAGATTTACTGACCTCGGAATGACGTGTCAGTGATCCCAATGCTCTTATGCTATGAGTGAACATATCTCTATATTTTTATGTGCTCCAACGCACCATTAATTACGATTTAAAATTGACTAGATTATCATTGCTTGCGCATAAGGAGGACTCGAGAATGGGTAGACCAACATGGCGGACCGCGCGCTCAACCTGGCGTACTTTCTCGTGCAGCGGAGCGCTGCCATCGGCGATCCATGTATAGAGATCAGTGGTTACAACTGACAGTTTTTACATTCAGTCTAGGCCCATATCCAGCTCCGCCTCTTCCACCTGTGGCCGAAGGTATTGGACTGTTTTTAATAGATGTTTGATATGTAGGTCATCAGCCTAATTGATGCAGAGTGCCAACTCTTCGAAGAATCCACGCACTCAGCTAAACTGTTGGGTAGCCACAAAGTCTGGAATGGAGAACTAATGAAAGTGCCGAGATCGGAGGATTGTGTGCCGGCGTTGCGTTGGTAGCGGCCATTCTGAGTATAGTTTTTCCACACTTCCTCCAGGCAAATTAACCTATATATGCCCACGGGGTCCTTAACGACCCATCGTAGTAATGCGACCAGTTCTATCATAAAATTCAAATAACTGTTGAGAGTGTTGTTATTTTGGTCAACAATCAGTCTGTTGTGCTTTGCAACATTCAGTATTGATGGGGGCCAGAGAGAAGCGTTACGCGAGTAATGTGGCCAAATCGCGCCTCTCACCCCTACCCCCTCGTTTCCGTCCACAAGCTTCTGTATGTACCTGCGTTTTTGAAAACGTTGTCCATCATAGTCTCACGCTGACATATGAGAGAGAGAGAGAGACAAAAGAGCAAAATATTTAGGCTATTCGTAAATCGGCCAGATGGAGATCATCAGCTGACAGATGTACGAAATCGTCCTGCATAAAGCTCACTTTCTTTATCTTTTATCTTACTGCGTTTGAAATCTAAGAAATACTGTATTTATGTGATTAATATCGACAGTAATTTCCATAATAACTATAACAAGACATTCAATGCAGTTAAAATACAAAGTTGTAATAATAGCCTAATAATAATAATAATAATAATTGGATACATCACGAATTCTGTCGAATACTTTCAGGAAGGGTCATAGCTGAGTGACAGGCAAGAGAGAGAAAGCTGCTTCCCCATCCCACCTCCCGTCCCGCTAGTCAACTCTTCAGCTCGCATCAATAAAAACGTTCTGTTGTCAATGAAATGTACTTTTCATCATTGAATTGCCAATCGGTTGACGAAGAACACTTCCAAGAAGTGCTTGTCTCGTAACTTGAAATTAAAACATTATAAGTCAGTCATAAGGCAAGAAGCCTTATCTGCCATGGAGTGTCTTTCTTTAAACCGAAGGGGTCTGATGGAGAAGATGGAAATTAGAGAGAGGAGAATTCTCCGGATGATCCTCGGTCCTGTAAAGGTAGATGAAGAATTTCGTAGGCGACATAACTCAGAGCTCTACGAAAATATAGAGAAACTATCTGATTGTGCGAGAAAAAAGAGAATAGCATTTTATGGCCATATCGCGAGATTACCTTCCACAAGATTGACCAATCGTTTGCCTAGTTTATGGCACAATAAGAAGGTTCGTATCACGTGGTTGACGGAAACTGAGAAGGTTAACGAACTGGAAATATCAGATCTGCATTACAGATGCATGCTTTGGAGGAATTTCATGGTTTTCAGGAGAAACCTCGGAAGGAAGGTACCCCCTGGACTACTGAAAGAAAGGAGTTACACCGGCAGCAAATGTGTCAATACTGGGCGAAGATCAAGACCTTCTAGTTGAATAAACGTGTTCCTAAGTAGGACAATTCGAGAGAAGAAGAAGAAGAAGAAGAGTTTTTTTTTTTTTTAGCACATGAATAAAATAAATAAAAACACAATAAAAATATCTAAATCACAGTCCATTATGTAGGTTGAGGTTTGATACACACTTTAAAAAAGAAGTACGAACATTCCTATAAACTTGGAACTTATTAGGAAAACAGTGATACATTGTTATAAAGGCGGGAAATTTTGAAATTTTTATTTTAAAATGTTATAATTAGAATTTTTACATTATTGAAGTTGAGTCTGGTTGCCAGGAAGCATGCCAATACTGGGATATGTGCAGCATTTGTCAACAATATGAGTAGCATATTTAGCAATAGAATGAATATTGGCCTTTTTTTCCCTCTTAATTTGGGTCTTCCCCCTTAACCGTTGCGCCACCACGCCCCTATTCTGAACTCTGGCGGCGTATGATGATTAGGTATTGCATTCTATTTTAAGTTTAATCACCTTTAAAATGATAAGCAATGCTTTTAATTTTAGGGTGTGTTACGCTTCTCCTGGAGTCAATTTGTAGAATCTTCTTCTTGGTAGGCAATTGTGCACCTGGAGAATATTTGAAGCCAGAAAGACCTAAACTTGGCGTTTCTTGTCCAGCGCATTTCACATTTACTGGCAGGGTTTTGAGCGTGGAGTGTAACGAAGAAATCCCATCTGGCATTGAGTGTTGTGCTCATCCGAAGAATGTAAATACGACTCCAGGGTATTGCAGTCGTGTTAGGGAATGTGAGAGCTGGAAGTGATCCCTGGGGTCACCAGAATGTTGTGCAGCTCATCCGAGTTGGAGAAGAGGCGCGCCTGCTGGAGCTGCTCACAATGGGCCGTTTGCTGTTCCCTCTTGTCTCTGTCACTCCGTATGACGAGTGGGACTTATTTGTTGCTAATTCTTAAATACCAATGTTCTACGACTCCATTTACGATTACGTGCCGAGTGCGACCGTGCCGGATGCGACTCAGAAAAAATCGTGGCCGTAGCGACCCTGCTAGTAGCGTACAGTGCCCCATGCGACCCATTGTTCGAGAGAAGCCAAATTTACGTAAATTCATGAAATGCAAAACTTCAGAAATCGCGTTTTTGTATTCAGACATGATTATGAATATAATGTAATTTCATTCATTACTTTTATGCACATCCTGACACTGTGTTTTAAAAATCTCCTATCGATGGAAATTGTGGTAGTCGTCTCCTGTAAGTTGGAGTTAGGACGTTTTGGAAATAAATCATATATTGACATACACTTTGAGTGGCATTTATGAACATTTAAATGGTTTAAACACAACGAACACAAACTGTTGCTCTGCATATTCTTCAAAGTCAGCCATGGCCTTGATTTATCACGTGATATCAAGTGATGTCCAGAGAGCCATCGGATTGGTCAACATGGATATAAGACACATTGGAAATAAATACCCGTTGGAGTTAGCCTACATCACCTTGCAAATAAACTTACTGTCGACCAAAGTATTATGTGCACTCGAGTTTGAAGGTTGTTTGTGAAGTAACCAATAGACCTATATACAATCCAATAACATCATCATTTTCGTCGTTCTATTTTACGTTAGGTCATGTAGGTTTGGAATTTTTAATATATATTTTAATATTTTTTATCGCAGTTGGAACACAAAACGTGCACGTTTTTAAGAGTGTTTCAACCATGCGTCACATTTAAGAATTATTATCTCAAAAACCCGTCATCAGATCGAATCCAAATTTTAACACAATATACATTGGAATGTTGTATAACTGGTTTATTAATTTCAAAACTGTGTGTGTTCAAGAAACAAAGTTGTTATCATTTTTGTAAGGTAACTTTTTCTCGGCTCGGGGTGGTTGGAAAATGTAGTTTTTGGTTGCATTGTAATCCTTATACATCGAAACGTTATGCTGTGTGACTGTGAAATACGTAAATTAATTCACTCATTTTATATCGGTTTGTATTTCTACAGGGAAATAACACATGTTTCACCAGCTAGCCGCTCCGAGAACAGCTGTACAGCGTTGCCGAAATGGTGCCCACACGCATCATGGCGCGTCTCGCTCGGAAGTGATGGGCTCCATATCAGCAACGCTGTACAGCTTTTCCCGGAGCGGCTAGCTTGAGAACCATGTGTTATTTCCTCGTACAAATACAAACCGTTATAAAATAAGTGAATTAATTTACGTATTTCACAGTCATACAGCATAACTTTTTGATGTATAATTATTACAACGCAACTAAGAACTAAATTTTCCAACCACCCTGAGCCGAGAAAAAGTTACCTTACAACAATGATAACAACTTTGTTTCTTGGACACACAAAATTGTGAAATTAATAAACCAGTTATACAACATTCCAATGTATATTGTGTTAAAATTTGGATTCGATCTGATGACGGACTTTTGAGATAATAATTCTTAAATGTGACGCATGGTTGAAACACGCTTAAAAACGGGCACTTTTTGTGTTCCAACTGCTATAACAAATATTAAAATATAAATTAAAAAATTCAAACCTACATGAACTAACGTAAAATAGAACGACGAAAATGTTGATGGTATTGGATTTTATGTAGGTCTATTGGTTACTTAACAAACAACCTTCAAACTGGAGTACACATAATACTTTGGTCGACAGTAGTTCTTAGATCTCTGTTAATATGGGATATACGACGTATAGTGACTTAAAACCTTTGCTATACGTTGAGAGAACCTATACACTTCCTTATGAAAGAAAAAACTGAAAAACCGTCAATTTTGGATTTACGTCACTTTGGAAATAAGCTCTTCAATTTTTACGGTGCCTAACCTAACCTAAGCGGAATTTTAGCAGAGACAGATGTGTTAGAAATTCCCAGATTCCACCGATACATCAGTGCTTGGGTCGCTTGCGGCACGGTCACATCCGGCACGACACCCCATTTACACACTGGCATGAGTGTGCGGTTGATAGGGGTCGCATTACTGTGTAATTGCTCCAGTGCAAGTTGCGCGTTTATAAATGTAACAAAATGTAGTTATTTTTCCGCAAAGGAGTCTGAAAATATTTATTAATATTCCAACATCAATGTATGTTTACATTTCAGCTCGGCCTATTTTGTGTATCGTAAATTGACAAATTGTGCATAAATACGGTATGTGAACATGAGGCATGCAGGTCCGAATTGTTTTTTTGACTTTCGCGTGAGCTGAGAGCAGAAGAGAGAAAAGATGAATCCTCCTTTTTTAAATTTATTTATATTGATTTTCGTTTTTAGGGGTGGCTGTTAACTGTGTAGGACGTTATTCCGATATTCATGTAGCTTCATCAACATGCCCTATCACAAATCGTCAGAATCCAACATAAACCGGGTGAGTTAGCCGTGGCTGTAGGCAGTCGCTCACATCCGGGATGTGAGGAGGTTCGAATCCCCCAGCCGGCAACCTTGAAGATGGTCTTCTGTGGTTTCCCATCTTCCCTCCAGGCAAATGCCGGGGTTGGTCCCTAACTATAGGCCACAGCCGCTACCTTCCAATTTCTCGTCCTTACAATCACACTTTCCTCCCCAGGGCCAACACTCCACACACGACGGTCCTTGTAGCTCACCCCATGGGTGTCCGCATAGAAGCAGCTACAAACTCTGGCGAGCCGAACATGTCCTCGGACACTCCCGGCACTAAAAAACATACATGCTAAAAAATAAAAGTCGTAGGGACTAAGATTTTGAGTATGCCTAGGTGATCTTGCGAAGTGTTCTATGAGAAAATAGGCAGTAGAACTCCAGAACATTTCCTTGAGAACAGTGAACAGGTAAATTATTTTCACGCATACCGCTTGCATGAAAGTAGTCCTAGAATAATTATTCCCAAAGTTTTTGCCGTGTGTACTGTCCATTAAATGATGAAGTTTTTGTTTAAGCAGAGTTCGGAATAAGATATTCAGAAAGAGAAAGGTCTAAGAATTATAATAGCCCTCTGATATTTGTGATGTTCGTTCTTATCTACTGTAATTCCATGGCTGAAGAAAATGCGCCACCCAATGCTATTCGGAACACATTCGCCGTTGTTGTATTCAACTCGACATCATTTATAAAGAGATAAATGTCAAAGAGAAATATTAAGAAAAATGTTCATTCAACTGATATACTGCAGCTAGCAGAATGGATGTTTTGATAGTTTTGACAGTTCATAACTGTTGTCCACGTGATGGAATGCATAATGGCTGCCATGTGGGTCGTAGCTTATTGGCTGCCATACACGTGGTATAGCGGCGGGTGGATATGTTCAATGGGACTGGTAGTTTGGTTCCTTAGTTTAGGGGCTGCGACAACGCGGTCATGTAGCCCCGTGTACTTTGGGTGTGTACAGAATTTGTCTGATAATCGGTGTTAATTGTGATGTCTGTATTAGTCTGTGTTATCTGTGATTCTGGTAAGGACTGCTGACGATCAATTTTTCAAGTAGTTCCTACTTTTGCTACCGCCTACGGTACCTAGCTGCGAACTTGGCCACTAGATGCCATCTCAGCCAGCACCTTGTGGTGAACGTTGGAACTAATATAGCGATATCAAACTAATCCACAAATTTTAGCTTCCACAAGCCTAGTAAATGGAAGGCTCTTTTTCATGCTATAAATCTATGACATGGGACCGCCGCGCCGGCTTTACTTCCCCTCCGAAGGAAAGCATACTGAGGAACTTTTAACGCTCTTAAGAAATCCGACGATTTTTGCCAGGTTTGAACCCGCAACCTGGGGCATAGAAGCGCAGCATGCTACCAACTACGCCATCGAAGCCGCCTTCAATGGGACTACTTCCCCAAGAGAACTGTCAAAATGAAGTGCCAATCGTCAGTAAACCAACTACTAGGGCACAGAGTTCCAGTGAATAAGATGTATTGATAAGTTGTAGCTAACCCCATGTTGTATGAAAGTCACGCTTGCCTTTTACGTAGTAGGCGCCGAGTTCCATTCCCCGCACCATCAGTGATTTAAGGTATGGCCTGAGGGCTGGAATGAGGTACACTCAGTCTCGTGAGGTCAATTCAGTAGATCGTTGATATGAGAAGTAACGTCCTATGGCTAGAGTCTCGGATTTTTTTATTTTAATGTTATGTGCGATATATTTCAGCAAACATATTCTGCATACATGTATGTTATCACAACGGTATATTTACCCCAAATATGCCATTGTTTCGATATTGAAGCCGCTAAATAAAGTTATTTTGCGAAATGTGTTATTTTCACCCTAAAATGCTAAATATCAACGAAATGTTGATGATAGGATTAAAAAGAGAAAGTTTTAATTTAAAATTAATTGAAATTGTTCCACTATCTGTCGTTTGATAGAAAATAAGAAATCTTACATATCAATGTTACATAAGATACGGGATAACGAAGTCCCTTCTCGATCTTAAGTCCTGAAATCATGAACAATGCCATGCTTATACACCCCCTGTCTGAAAAGTTCGGTGAATGGGTCTATATTACGAACGGATTGTTGGCTTACCTGAAACAGCCGTTACTATCCTTCGAAGTAATCCCTATGGATGGTTACGCACTTCTTAGAACAGCTGTACAAGTCTTGGCATAGTCTTCCTGAGGGATAGCCTTCAGTTGGGTCGTCACATTACGTTGGATGTCCGAAATGTCGGAAAACCTCTGGCCCTTCAGGGCTTTTTGGCGACCCTGGACCCCGATACTCCATACTTTGACGCTTGCCTTCGAGGTCGTAAGTAGGGGGGTAGTGGGTGTTCCAAATAGTGTCATGGCCGCCGCGTGAGTCCAAGCCAATATCTCGCGAACCCATGGTCCGATTTTGACAAATGAGGTGTCGTTGGACTCGGGCTAACGCCCTCTTTCCAATGGATCACTCATTTCAACCCCTAAATTAAACTTACCCCTACTAGGGGGTGAAATTGTAATTTTTAGTGAAAGTCTCTTTTCAAATACGACATGTATAAGGTGCGCTGCTAAAATGAACTTAAATGTTGTTGCTCATATCGCGCATGCGTTTTTCTGGCTGCCGCTATGGATCAACATTTTTGTTTTTGTTTTTTACGCATGCGCACTTGGAATTTTTGAAAGAGGGCGAGCTCTTTGAAAAAAAATTATAGATAAGAAGGGGTTTTGGTAGTGACGAGAGAGCCAGATAGTCGCCTACTTTCTTACGAAGTTTCTCGATATCTCTCGAACGCAAGGTCGGATTTGGACGTGTGATGTGTCAAATCGCTTGTCTCGAAGCCCTATATATGTTATTAATAGGTTAAAGTTTTGAGAATTGGGGAAACAGGCTTTTTGGGGGTAAAACCATGATTTTAGACTTTTTCCGATATCTCACGAATGCATGGTCGGATTTGGTCCTATGACGTGTCAAATGGCTTGTCTCGAAGCCCTCTTTATTTTGGTAATAGGTTAAAGTTTCTGAAAATGAGGGAAACAGAATTTTTTGGTGTAAAACTGTGATTTTAGTCTTTCTGATATATCTCACAAACCAATAACGCCAGAGACGTATACGAGGGGTCGTAGGACTCGGGGTGAGGCCCTCTCTTCCCCCCCCCCCTTTTTCAAATATAGTATTTATATTTAAAAAAAATGCGAAAGGGTCTAACGACACTTTTGTTGAAAACATTTTAGTTTTTAAAACTTTTTTTTTAATTTGTTTAAAATGTTCATGAAGAGTGGTTGCAGTTAGAGACGATACCACTGGACACGTGTTTCAACGAAGCTATTACTGGCCACGGGGGTGATATACTAATACAGTATTCGCTATTTCGATGAGACGGCGGGTCGAGGGTTCGTTTTCCGATTTTTCCTATGATGGAATACCTAATACCTAAACCCCCTGAAGGGGGTCTTTAACATGTAAACGATTATGAGTGACATGACAAATGATAATTCCTTGATCAGATGAAGTTAGCTTTAGATAGAACAAACAGAACTTGGTTATATGTTGCTTGAAGTGAGTATAGAAAACAAACTTGCTGGGGCAGACTGACAGGATGTGGATGTTATTTGAGCTTATTGGAATGCATTGACTTGACTTGACAACAGGGCAATGAAAAAAGCACAGAGATGCTGAGGACACTTGAAGGTCAAACGATATGGCAACCATGGTGGGAGGGGGAAGCTAGGATGATGTCGCCGATCATGTTCAATGTTCAATGGATGAATTTATATTTTGCGAAGCATTGTTTGGAGAGGGTCATGGGACGACTTGTTTTAAGGGTATTTATTTTTTCGATCTTTCTTATGGTGGTCTCATTGATTGAAATCATTCAAAACTGCTAGGGCATGGCCTTGAGATTTTATAAACTGATAATGGGATTTTGACATACAAGGTCCACTCAGAACTTGACATGATGTCATTCTTTTTATGGCTTATGAATTTCCCCAAAAAAGACCCATAACAACAAGATCATGGACTTTTGCTTTTCATAATATATTGCAAACCCATAATGTAAGATGTTTACTGTGGATGACGAAATCTAGCTAGGTAAAGAAAGAATTATTGTAGGATATATGTATGGTGACTGACACGTCTTTGACCATTGGAACTTGTTTTCAGATCTGACTGTAGTACATAGGGAGTATAGGTTGTAGGCATGGATTGACAAACGATGCACACAAAATTCAATTTATCGATTCGAGAATTAAGAGTAGACTATCATTAATTAATTGGTTAAAGAGTGTAGCTAAAAATAAAAAAATGGTGACTACATTAAACTAAACTGAACCAAGTCGAATCAAACCCAACTGAACCAAACCAAACCTAATCAAGAACAAGCCAAGGGCTTAAGTGTAAAACTTGTGGGGGAATGCAGTCATTGGCAATGTCCAAAGAGAGGGATAACGCTCTACCTTTAGAGGGTGAGGTAAAGCTAGCGCATGGTGCTAATGCATATTCCCAAGTACATGAACCACACACACACACAACTATCCTATGCTGTTTTTATGAGTTGACTGTTAAAACTTACTCAGTGGTTACTGAGCAAGATGGTCGCTACACACAACAAGCTTTAAATACTTGAGGCTAATAATCTATACACACACACGCACTCGCTTGTTCTAAACTAAACTGTCTCGCTGGCAGTGCTCACACAGTAGGCAAATGACAGAAATGCTTGGCTAACCGAAATACAATCATTTTCGGTTGTCTAATGATACCAGCTAGCCATTACATGCTATAGTGGTGAGCACATGTGCCTCTTGCACTGGAGATGGTAACTCGATTTCTAGCTCTAAGGCCTAGAACGAATCAAACTAAGAAAGAATGGTATGGTGACGCAGTAGTTAAACTGTTAGCCTTTCAATAAGGTAGACTAGGGTTTGATTTTGGGTTAATATACATGTCATAAACAAACAAACAAAAAAAGCGGAGATAATGTTTAAAACTGATTACACTTGTCTCTTTTCAAATTATTACTTAGATTACAAATACAAAGGTGGACTGGGTTTGATATACAGTTAATGCTGCCTATCGCATACTAGCCTGTAAGAAAGCCAAACAAGTAAAAGGCGTAGGTAGAGCAGTGGTAAAATCACTATGTGTAGAGAACTACCTAACGGTTTTATGAACTGGCAATGCTATGTCGCATAAACAGTGCAGGATACAATCCGGCAACCATAATTTTTATCTTGTGGAACAGAGAAAATGCAATTTTACCTTGATGGATAGCAAATGAGTGCAGATGAATGACCTATGCATTAGCCTACCATAGGGTTATAACCACGAGGTGGAGGTGTGACTTTTATATTTTATTGTTTAGAGACATGGCTTTTTTTTGTAACCAGTAGATTTAGTATTTTGTAAATATTCATTTTTGTAATTGTAAATAGTGGAAACATTTTTTTTGTAATAGTAAATGTTAAATGTATAACTAAAAGTTATTTGGGATAAGTGTGCATGTCAAGGATAAATAGCGTGGTTGTATTTGTTTTCAAAGACAGGTATGGTTGTGTGAATGTAAGACTATAGATAGAATGATAGAGAGAGAGAGAGAAAGCTTGTGTGTGTGTGTGTGTGTGTGTGTGTGTGTGTGTGTAGCATTGATTTTTCAACCAAAGCAAACACGGCAAGGTAGGATGGTGGGGTAATTAATGTATATAGCAAATGGTAAATAGTATACTATATTTTTTTAACACTTGTGTTTTTTTAATGCAGTAGTAGATAGGTGTTATTTTGTAAAACAGTCTTACCTACAGTAGTAGTAGTAGTAGTAGGCCTATATGTTTTTGGAAACAAACAGAAAGAGAATGCACTATTGCCATGGCCAAGCACTTCCATTAAAGTGATTTCAAGAAAATTTAAATCAGCAAATGTGTGTTTTACAAAACTAAACATTCAGCATGGACTAAATCATAAACGTGTCTTCTGTGATATGGAAAAAATAGGAAATCCATGTTTCCATATCAACACAATTTAAAAACTTAAAACTGACATTTAAAAAATGTAAATGGGAAATTGGCAAATGTGTAAACAACAAAATGGAAAATTCTTGTTTCCATATCATGAAATCCAAAAACTTTAAACTGACATTTTCAAATCGTGTACATGGAAAATTGACAAATGGCAATGTGTGAAATGTGAAAATGAAAAAATATGAACAAATGGCTATCATTATTTAAAAAAAATAAAAAACCGTCGTGTTCTATCGTTAAAGTGTGAATCAAACCACATATACTTATTTGGATCACCCGAGACTGAGTAGACCTGTTTTAGTCCTAATATACTTTTAAAATTTTATGTTAAAGCTCAATTTGAACTCAAGAGCTTTAAAGTGCCAGCTAACTATTATAACCGTTACGTCACAAAGACAACTTTACACTACTCTTAATAAACAATAATAAGAAAAAGAATAATAAATGTTGAATTTTTTTTAAGGATGAACATGGTGACACTGTTTCTGTTGCACAGTCTGCTAGCTACTAGCCAGCAGCTGGGGTCTTAGAAAACGATACAGTTGACATTTTGTAATGAGATGTGACATGTTTCAAAGTACAGTATTATGGGTTGCTGTTGAGTAAAAACTAATCCTGTACAAGGAAGCAAGGGTTCGAACCCCTTACCTAACATTACTATTGCCTGAACATGGCTTGACGACACTCGTATTATTATGATACTCGGTACACAAACCATAGATAGAGTGTATTGTTTAAGATCACTTTCTTTCTGAACATAGGTGGAGACTGTTGATGGTTAACAATGGCATTAATATAGTAGGACGTGGGTATAGCAATTAAGAAAAAACAGACAATACCCATACAATATTTTTATTTATTTAATATAAGTACTTGTACAATAGTTACATTCAAAATACATTTCTTTTTTCTCTATTACTATTTAGTCCTTTTTGATTCTCTTGCATATGAAGGGTAGATAACCTTGTAGTTCAGCCCCTTAAAACAACAACAACACAACCTTTTGCATAGTCTGTGATGTTGACGACTCTTGAGATGTGGAAGATGGATTAAACATAACTTTTACAGCAGGGGTTAAATGTTGCTCAATAAACACTGCACTATTTTGAGTAGCAACATTTTTTTCTTGTACTAGCTTTTTAGCATTGTCATGATTATTTGTTGACACCAACAGTGTTTCATCTGGTACACCACATTGATGATCACTCACACTTAAAACCTTACCATTTCTACTTTTTAGATTGCCTCGACATTTTTTTGACCTCTCTTTTGAGCATTGCCAAAATATTATTCCTTTTACATTTTGACGATTATAGTTATAAGAGTAGCCTTTATAGAGTACACGTTGTTTACCTTTGTTAGTTGTAGTAAGTTCCATAGTAGCAACTAACCTGTTAGTATGATTTGCTCACTACAAAGGTTATAACTGTTCTGATAATAAAATCATTTAGCGTTGGCTTTTATATTTAATATGTACAGTTTGAAGTGATAGCAAAAGTGAGAGCAAAATGGTAGCAGAGTGGTAGAAAATATAACATGTATTGTTAAGAAATAGTTTAAGCTGTTATGTGGATCCATTACATAATAATTTTAGCACGACGAAGCTCATTTTCTATATCCAATAGTTCTTCCTCATATTCAGTATAACCAGCCTGTTTATAGACATGCAGTTGCTGAAGCCGCCGGATTAGCTTACTTGGATTGTTCCAGTAGACAAATTTAACAAATGATTTTTTAGTTGTAAACAAAGCATTACCATTATCATTATTATCTTCATCATCAACATCATCATCATCATAACCATTATCATTATCATCATCATCATTATCATCATCATCATGATCATTATAATCCTCATCACTATTACTATATAGTCCTTTTTGATCCTTTTGCAATACCACATTTTGCACAGTCTGTGTTGCCCTTGATAATGTTGGGAGTTTTTCAGACATTGACAACTGTCCTAACACGACTTTCTGAGGAGATGATACATGCTTCTTAACAAACAATGCACTATCTTGAGCTGCAATATCTTTTTCTGGGACAAGTGTTTTAGCATTTTGAAGAGTTTTTTTAAACAGCAACGATGTTTTATCTGGTACACTACATTGATGATCACTCATACTTAAGACATCACTATTTTTACTTTTCAGCTCACCTCGACACTGTTTTGAACGATGTTTTGAACAACGCCAAATAACAGTTCCATTTTTATTGGTTCGTTTTACAATATATTTATATCCTTTATAGAATGCGTATGGCATACCATTGCTATTTGTTGATACTTCCATGTCAATTGTCAAGCATGAACTAATCTCTAGCAAAGTTCACTCGATAATATAAATAATTTCTAAACCCCAGTAGTGAATAGTCAGTTGTTTTTGATCTATGCAAGCGTAAACATGTCACATACACTGGTGATGGATACTCAAGGCTTTAAGGTCAATGAAAACAAGTACAGTATATATTTAAATAGGTGGCTATCATTGATTGCACAACACGCGGGTCACCATATCTTTTTTTTCTTTCGGACTAGTGTTTTAACATTTGAAGAGTGTTTTAAACAGCAACGATGTCTTATCAGTCACACTACATTGATGATCACTCACACTTAAGACCTCGCTATTTTTACTTTTTAACTCACTTTGACACTGTTTTGAACGATGTTTTGAACAACGCCAAATAACAGTTCCATTTTTATTGGTTCGTTTTACAATATACGTATAACCTTTATAGTATGCATATGGCTTACCATAACTATTCGTTGATACTTTCATATCAATTTTCAAGCATGAAATAATCTCCAATAAATTTCGCTCGATAATAGAAATAATAGTTTAAAGTGGGTGCGAAGGTGGGTGCAAAAGTGGGTGCAAAAGTGAGTGTAAAAGTGGGTGTAAAAGTGGGTGCAAAAGTGGGTGCAAAAGTGAGTGCAAAAGTGGGTGCGAAAGTGGGTGCGAAAGTGGGTGCAGTTTATAGTAGGCACCATTTTTACTAGAATGTGATTTGAGTAAATGTAATTTCTAAACCCAAGTAGTGAATAGTCAGTTGGTTTTGATTTATGCAAGCGTAAACATGTCTCATACACTGATGATGGATACTCAAGGCTTCTTGGTCAACAAAAACAAGTATATAGTTAAAGAGGTAGCTATTATTGATTGCACAACACTGAATCTATTTTTGAAATTTTGACAAAGGGTCTAAGTGCACTTTTGTTAATATCTCGCGAACCAATAAGACTACGGCATTGTATGAGGTATTGTTGGACTTTTTGCCGAAGACTGCTGGTAAACACTTATGTTCCCACGACCTTTTTAAAGATGGCGGCTGACCCACGAGGGGTGATTAAAACGTATTCCAAGCGACGCTTGTCGATAAGCAAACCAATAATCAAAAGGGGGTGTGACAGAGCTTGAGGCGATAACCCCTTTTGATTGATCCCTGTTGATTTGCCCCTTTGGACTGGTCCCCGTTGACAAGTCCCTCTGAACGGGTCCTTTTTGAAGGGAGTCATTTATGACGGGCCCCTGCTGACGGGTCACTGTGGACAGATCCCTGTGGACAGGTCCCTGTTGACAGGTCCTTTTGACTAATCCCTTTGGACCTGTCAACAGGGACCTGTCCACAGGGATCCGTCCACAGTGACCCGTCAGCAGGGGCCCGTCATAAATGACTCCCTTCAAAAAGGACCCGTTCAGAGGGACTTGTCAACGGGGACCAGTCCAAAGGGGCAAATCAAC
This sequence comes from Meconema thalassinum, assembly GCA_946902985.2. Classification (NCBI taxonomy): domain Eukaryota; kingdom Metazoa; phylum Arthropoda; class Insecta; order Orthoptera; family Tettigoniidae; genus Meconema; species Meconema thalassinum. Next base: position 899,927,510 of record OX336390.1, read on the forward strand.
AGGGATCAATCAAAAGGGGTTATCGCCTCAAGCTCTGTCACACCCCCTTTTGATTATTGGTTTGCTTATCGACAAGCGTCGCTTGGAATACGTTTTAATCACCCCTCGTGGGTCAGCCGCCATCTTTAAAAAGGTCGTGGGAACATAAGTGTTTACCAGCAGTCTTCGGCAAAAAGTCCAACAATACCTCATACAATGCCGTAGTCTTATTGGTTCGCGAGATATTAACAAAAGTGCACTTAGACCCTTTGTCAAAATTTCAAAAATAGATTCAGTGTTGTGCAATCAATAATAGCTACCTCTTTAACTATATACTTGTTTTTGTTGACCAAGAAGCCTTGAGTATCCATCATCAGTGTATGAGACATGTTTACGCTTGCATAAATCAAAACCAACTGACTATTCACTACTTGGGTTTAGAAATTACATTTACTCAAATCACATTCTAGTAAAAATGGTGCCTACTATAAACTGCACCCACTTTCGCACCCACTTTCGCACCCACTTTTGCACTCACTTTTGCACCCACTTTTGCACCCACTTTTACACCCACTTTTACACTCACTTTTGCACCCACTTTTGCACCCACCTTCGCACCCACTTTAAACTATTATTTCTATTATCGAGCGAAATTTATTGGAGATTATTTCATGCTTGAAAATTGATATGAAAGTATCAACGAATAGTTATGGTAAGCCATATGCATACTATAAAGGTTATACGTATATTGTAAAACGAACCAATAAAAATGGAACTGTTATTTGGCGTTGTTCAAAACATCGTTCAAAACAGTGTCAAAGTGAGTTAAAAAGTAAAAATAGCGAGGTCTTAAGTGTGAGTGATCATCAATGTAGTGTGACTGATAAGACATCGTTGCTGTTTAAAACACTCTTCAAATTTTAAAACACTAGTCCGAAAGAAAAAAAAGATATGGTGACCCGCGTGTTGTGCAATCAATGATAGCCACCTATTTAAATATATACTGTACTTGTTTTCATTGACCTTAAAGCCTTGAGTATCCATCACCAGTGTATGTGACATGTTTACGCTTGCATAGATCAAAAACAACTGACTATTCACTACTGGGGTTTAGAAATTATTTATATTATCGAGTGAACTTTGCTAGAGATTAGTTCATGCTTGACAATTGACATGGAAGTATCAACAAATAGCAATGGTATGCCATACGCATTCTATAAAGGATATAAATATATTGTAAAACGAACCAATAAAAATGGAACTGTTATTTGGCGTTGTTCAAAACATCGTTCAAAACAGTGTCGAGGTGAGCTGAAAAGTAAAAATAGTGATGTCTTAAGTATGAGTGATCATCAATGTAGTGTACCAGATAAAACATCGTTGCTGTTTAAAAAAACTCTTCAAAATGCTAAAACACTTGTCCCAGAAAAAGATATTGCAGCTCAAGATAGTGCATTGTTTGTTAAGAAGCATGTATCATCTCCTCAGAAAGTCGTGTTAGGACAGTTGTCAATGTCTGAAAAACTCCCAACATTATCAAGGGCAACACAGACTGTGCAAAATGTGGTATTGCAAAAGGATCAAAAAGGACTATATAGTAATAGTGATGAGGATTATAATGATCATGATGATGATGATAATGATGATGATGATAATGATAATGGTTATGATGATGATGATGTTGATGATGAAGATAATAATGATAATGGTAATGCTTTGTTTACAACTAAAAAATCATTTGTTAAATTTGTCTACTGGAACAATCCAAGTAAGCTAATCCGGCGGCTTCAGCAACTGCATGTCTATAAACAGGCTGGTTATACTGAATATGAGGAAGAACTATTGGATATAGAAAATGAGCTTCGTCGTGCTAAAATTATTATGTAATGGATCCACATAACAGCTTAAACTATTTCTTAACAATACATGTTATATTTTCTACCACTCTGCTACCATTTTGCTCTCACTTTTGCTATCACTTCAAACTGTACATATTAAATATAAAAGCCAACGCTAAATGATTTTATTATCAGAACAGTTATAACCTTTGTAGTGAGCAAATCATACTAACAGGTTAGTTGCTACTATGGAACTTACTACAACTAACAAAGGTAAACAACGTGTACTCTATAAAGGCTACTCTTATAACTATAATCGTCAAAATGTAAAAGGAATAATATTTTGGCAATGCTCAAAAGAGAGGTCAAAAAAATGTCGAGGCAATCTAAAAAGTAGAAATGGTAAGGTTTTAAGTGTGAGTGATCATCAATGTGGTGTACCAGATGAAACACTGTTGGTGTCAACAAATAATCATGACAATGCTAAAAAGCTAGTACAAGAAAAAAATGTTGCTACTCAAAATAGTGCAGTGTTTATTGAGCAACATTTAACCCCTGCTGTAAAAGTTATGTTTAATCCATCTTCCACATCTCAAGAGTCGTCAACATCACAGACTATGCAAAAGGTTGTGTTGTTGTTGTTTTAAGGGGCTGAACTACAAGGTTATCTACCCTTCATATGCAAGAGAATCAAAAAGGACTAAATAGTAATAGAGAAAAAAGAAATGTATTTTGAATGTAACTATTGTACAAGTACTTATATTAAATAAATAAAAATATTGTATGGGTATTGTCTGTTTTTTCTTAATTGCTATACCCACGTCCTACTATATTAATGCCATTGTTAACCATCAACAGTCTCCACCTATGTTCAGAAAGAAAGTGATCTTAAACAATACACTCTATCTATGGTTTGTGTACCGAGTATCATAATAATACAGTGTCGTCAAGCCATGTTCAGGCAATAGTAATGTTAGGTAAGGGGTTCGAACCCTTGCTTCCTTGTACAGGATTAGTTTTTACTCAACAGCAACCCATAATACTGTACTTTGAAACATGTCACATCTCATTACAAAATGTCAACTGTATCGTTTTTTAAGACCCCAGCTGCTGGCTAGTAGCTAGCAGACTGTGCAACAGAAACAGTGTCACCATGTTCATCCTTAAAAAAAATTCAACATTTATTATTCTTTTTCTTATTATTGTTTATTAAGAGTAGTGTAAAGTTGTCTTTGTGACGTAACGGTTATAATAGTTAGCTGGCACTCTAAAGATCTTGAGTTCAAATTGAGCTTTAACATAAAATTTTAAAAGTATATTAGGACTAAAACAGGTCTACTCAGTCTCGGGTGATCCAAATAAGTATATGAGGTTTGATTCACACTTTAACGATAGAACACGACGGTTTTTTATTTTTTTTAAATAATGATAGCCATTTGTTCATATTTTTTCATTTTCACATTTCACACATTGCCATTTGTCAATTTTCCATGTACACGATTTGAAAATGTCAGTTTAAAGTTTTTGGATTTCATGATATGGAAACAAGAATTTTCCATTTTGTTGTTTACACATTTGCCAATTTCCCATTTACATTTTTTAAATGTCAGTTTTAAGTTTTTAAATTGTGTTGATATGGAAACATGGATTTCCTATTTTTTCCATATCACAGAAGACACGTTTATGATTTAGTCCATGCTGAATGTTTAGTTTTGTAAAACACACATTTGCTGATTTAAATTTTCTTGAAATCACTTTAATGGAAGTGCTTGGCCATGGCAATAGTGCATTCTCTTTCTGTTTGTTTCCAAAAACATATAGGCCTACTACTACTACTACTACTACTGTAGGTAAGACTGTTTTACAAAATAACACCTATCTACTACTGCATTAAAAAAACACAAGTGTTAAAAAAATATAGTATACTATTTACCATTTGCTATATACATTAATTACCCCACCATCCTACCTTGCCGTGTTTGCTTTGGTTGAAAAATCAATGCTACCCACACACACACACACACACACACACACACACACAAGCTTTCTCTCTCTCTCTCTATCATTCTATCTATAGTCATACATTCACACAACCATACCTGTCTTTGAAAACAAATACAACCACGCTATTTATCCTTGACATGCACACTTATCCCAAATAACTTTTAGTTATACATTTAACATTTACTATTACAAAAAAAATGTTTCCACTATTTACAATTACAAAAATTAATATTTACAAAATACTAAATCTACTGGTTACAAAAAAAAGCCATGTCTCTAAACAATAAAATATAAAAGTCACACCTCCACCTCGTGGTTATAACCCTATGGTAGGCTAATGCATAGGTCATTCATCTGCACTCATTTGCTATCCATCAAGGTAAAATTGCATTTTCTCTGTTCCACAAGATAAAAATTATGGTTGCCGGATTGTATCCTGCACTGTTTATGCGACATAGCATTGCCAGTTCATAAAACCGTTAGGTAGTTCTCTACACATAGTGATTTTACCACTGCTCTACCTACGCCTTTTGCTTGTTTGGCTTTCTTACAGGCTAGTATGCGATAGGCAGCATTAATTGTATATCAAACCCAGTCCACCTTTGTATTTGTAATCTAAGTAATAATTTGAAAAGAGACAAGTGTAATCAGTTTTAAACATTATCTCCGCTTTTTTTGTTTGTTTGTTTATGACATGTATATTAACCCAAAATCAAACCCTAGTCTACCTTATTGAAAGGCTAACAGTTTAACTACTGCGTCACCATACCATTCTTTCTTAGTTTGATTCGTTCTAGGCCTTAGAGCTAGAAATCGAGTTACGATCTCCAGTGCAAGAGGCACATGTGCTCACCACTATAGCATGTAATGGCTAGCTGGTATCATTAGACAACCGAAAATGATTGTATTTCGGTTAGCCAAGCATTTCTGTCATTTGCCTACTGTGTGAGCACTGCCAGCGAGACAGTTTAGTTTAGAACAAGCGAGTGCGTGTGTGTGTATAGATTATTAGCCTCAAGTATTTAAAGCTTGTTGTGTGTAGCGACCATCTTGCTCAGTAACCACTGAGTAAGTTTTAACAGTCAACTCATAAAAACAGCATAGGATAGTTGTGTGTGTGTGTGGTTCATGTACTTGGGAATATGCATTAGCACCATGCGCTAGCTTTACCTCACCCTCTAAAGGTAGAGCGTTATCCCTTTCTTTGGACATTGCCAATGACTGCATTCCCCCACAAGTTTTACACTTAAGCCCTTGGCTTGTTCTTGATTAGGTTTGGTTTGCTTTAGGCTTGGTTTGGTTCAGTTGGGTTTGATTCGACTTGGTTCAGTTTAGTTTAATGTAGTCACCATTTTTTATTTTTAGCTACACTCTTTAACCAATTAATTAATGATAGTCTACTCTTAATTCTCGAATCGATAAATTGAATTTTGTGTGCATCGTTTGTCAATCCATGCCTACAACCTATACTCCCTATGTACTACACTCAGATCTGAAAACAAGTTCCAATGGTCAAAGACGTGTCAGTCACCATACATGTAGCCCACAATAATTCTTTCTTTACCTAGCAGGATTTCGTCACTCACAGTAAACATCTTACATTATGGGTTTGCAATATATTATGAAAAGCAAAAGTCCATGATCTTGTTGTTATGGGTCTTTTTTGGGGAAATTCATAAGCCATAAAAGAATGACATCATGTCAAGTTCTGAGTGGATCTTGTATGTCAAAATCCCATTATCGGTTTATAAAATCTCAAGGCCATGCCCTAGCAGTTTTGGATGATTTCAATCAATGAGTCCACCATAGGAAACATCGAAAAAATAAATACCCTTAAAACAAGTCGTCCCATGACCCTCTCCAAACAATGCTTCGCAAAATATAAATTCATCCATTGAACATTGAACATGATCGGCGACATCATCCTAGCTTCCCCCTCCCACCATGGTTGCCATATCGTTTGACCTTCAAGTGTCCTCAGCATCTCTGTGCTTTTTTCATTGCCCTGTTGTCAAGTCAAGTCAATGCATTCCAATAAGCTCAAATAACATCCACATCCTGTCAGTCTGCCCCAGCAAGTTTGTTTTCTATACTCACTTCAAGCAACATATAACCAAGTTCTGTTTGTTCTATCTAAAGCTAACTTCATCTGATCAAGGAATTATCATTTGTCATGTCACTCATAATCGTTTACATGTTAAAGACCCCCTTCAGGGGGTTTAGGTATTAGGTATTCCATCATAGGAAAAATCGGAAAACGAACCCTCGACCCGCCGTCTCATCGAAATAGCGAATACTGTATTAGTATATCACCCCCGTGGCCAGTAATAGCTTCGTTGAAACACGTGTCCAGTGGTATCGTCTCTAACTGCAACCACTCTTCATGAACATTTTAAACAAATTAAAAAAAAAGTTTTAAAAACTAAAATGTTTTCAACAAAAGTGTCGTTAGACCCTTTCGCATTTTTTAAAAATATAAATACTATATTTGAAAAGGGGGGGGGGAGAGAGGGCCTCACCCCGAGTCCTACGACCCCTCGTATACGTCTCTGGCGTTATTGGTTTGTGAGATATATCAGAAAGACTAAAATCACAGTTTTACACCAAAAAATTCTGTTTCCCTCATTTTCAGAAACTTTAACCTATTACCAAAATAAAGAGGGCTTCGAGACAAGCCATTTGACACGTCATAGGACCAAATCCGACCATGCATTCGTGAGATATCGGAAAAAGTCTAAAATCATGGTTTTACCCCCAAAAAGCCTGTTTCCCCAATTCTCAAAACTTTAACCTATTAATAACATATATAGGGCTTCGAGACAAGCGATTTGACACATCACACGTCCAAATCCGACCTTGCGTTCGAGAGATATCGAGAAACTTCGTAAGAAAGTAGGCGACTATCTGGCTCTCTCGTCACTACCAAAACCCCTTCTTATCTATAATTTTTTTTCAAAGAGCTCGCCCTCTTTCAAAAATTCCAAGTGCGCATGCGTAAAAAACAAAAACAAAAATGTTGATCCATAGCGGCAGCCAGAAAAACGCATGCGCGATATGAGCAACAACATTTAAGTTCATTTTAGCAGCGCACCTTATACATGTCGTATTTGAAAAGAGACTTTCACTAAAAATTACAATTTCACCCCCTAGTAGGGGTAAGTTTAATTTAGGGGTTGAAATGAGTGATCCATTGGAAAGAGGGCGTTAGCCCGAGTCCAACGACACCTCATTTGTCAAAATCGGACCATGGGTTCGCGAGATATTGGCTTGGACTCACGCGGCGGCCATGACACTATTTGGAACACCCACTACCCCCCTACTGTCGTACCTCAGGCACCACGTCTCGTCACCAGTGACGATCGTTTTCAGGACCATTCCATTCCATGGAATATTACCCTTCTCACTGCCACCCGTCGAACAGGTGTGCACGTTAGGTTGCATAAATTCATCCTTCCCACTGCCGCCCGTCTATCAGGTGTGCAAGGCCGGTTGCATAAATTCACACTTCTCTCTTGCTTTCAATTTAGAGTTTTGACGACCCACACTGAAGGATATTCATAAAGAAGACTTCCAGGACTTGTACAGCCGTTCTAAAGAGTGCATAACCATCCACGGGGATTACTTCGAAGGATAGTAACGGCTGTTTCAGGTAAGCCAACAATCCGTTCGTAATATAGACCCATTCTCCGAACTTTTCAGACAGAGGGTGTATATTGGGGACAACATAAGTTTCACGAGTATTAGTGAGAAAAGGACTCTGGTAGTCATAGAGAATATTTGTAGAAGTAAATGTTATCATTATGGGGTTTGAAGCCAGTTTTCAGTGTTGCCTTAGTGAACAAAAGTTTTGTGCTTTTCAGTCGGTCAACACGAATGTACCCAAATGAGTTGGGTTATACCCTAATCCTGAAAAAGAATGACATGAGATTAATAATCTGAAAAGCTCCAAACTTTAGTATAGTAAATGTTAGGTTAGGTATTAAACACATTAGATATCATTTGAGCTTTAGCTGTTTCGAAAACATAAAGATTAGATTGATTGTTATTGCTCAAAATGTTTCTACAGTGTTCATTATTTAACCAAATCCGTGCACCGTACACGTAGTTATTATTCTTAACCTCACTCTAACCTCGTTTTTATATATATTTTAATTTCACCGCTATGGATATTTTATCTCACCACTTTGAAGCCGTTTATATTACCATAAATCAGGATCCCTACCTTTGGCCCAAAACCCAGGTAATACAACTGCGAGTGTCGTCGCACTGGCCACACGATCCCGATCTATCCGCAGTCTATGTACATCCCCCAGGGGCTCACATCTGGTGGGATGTGGATTGGCGACCACGGGACTCCAGCCGAGTCCGGCATTGCTTCCACTTGTACTGGCCTCCTCTCAGTCTTCTTTCCTATCGGTCTCCCTTGGTCAACTCTTGTTCTTTTCCGACCCCGATGGTATTAGGGTATCCGAGACCTAGGAAATCTTTCACTTTCCCGCCTTAATTGGCCCTTGTCTCATCTTTCCTGATCCCTCATTCTTCTAGGTATCAGCCTTCTCTCACTTATCATTATATTTCCTTTTCTCTTTAAGATTCCCGCACTGTTTTTGTTAATTGGCTCCCCGTGTATCCAAATTATCTTAAGCGAATCTTTTGAATCTACGCTACATTTTGTGGGTATTTTCAATCTAAGTTGCATTTTGTGAGTCTTTTCGATCTAAATTGCATTTTGCGAGTATTTTCAACCTCTATTGCATTTTGTAGGGATTGACAATCTAAATTGCTTTTTAGTAAGTCTTTCAATGTAGGAGCAGGACATTTTAGTTAGTATTTTGAATCTCAATTGCATTTTGTAAGTATTTTCAACCTAAACCGCATTTTGCACATATTTTCAATCTAAATTGCATTTTGTATGGTGGGCATTTTGTAAGTATTTTGATTCTCAATTGCATTTTGTGGGTATCTTGAATGTAAGTTATATTTTGTAAGTATTTTCAATCTAAAATGCATTTTGTAAGCATTGTCAATCCAAATGAGTAGTTTGAATCTACCTTACATTTTGTAAGCATTTTCAATTTCAATTGCATTTTGTAAGTAGGTATATTGAATTTCAATTGCACTTTGTGAGTATAAAGAATCTGAAATGGGAGTTTTTCAATCTAAATTGCATTGTGTATTTTGAACCTCAATTGCATTTTGTAAGTATTTTGAACCTCAATTGCATTTTGTACGTATTTTCAATCTCATTTGTATTTTGTAAGTATTTTGAATCTCAATTGCATTTTGTACGTATTTTCAATCTCATTTGCATTTTGTAAGTATTTTGAATTTCACTTGCATTTTGTAAGTATTTCGACTCTACATTGCATTTTGTACGTATTTTGAACCCAAACTAAATTTTGTGCGTATTTTTCAATCTCTTCCTTTTGTGAGTATTTTCCTTCTAAATTCCCTTTTGTAAGTGTTTCCATTCTCCATTTTGTGCGTCGTCTCAATCTGAGTTCCATTTTGTAAGTATTTTCAGTCTCACTTAATTTTCGTTCTGGTTTCCATTTCACTGTCATTTTCGTTATCACTTAGACCATTAGAGGCCAATAACCTAGATGTTAGGCCCCTTAATACAACAATTATCATCATCATCAAGTCTATGTACACATTTCGCCATAGTCCTAAGATATTTTGGCGCCACTTCTTACCAGACCTCTCTAGAAGGCCGGAAATAGGACTGTATAAAACTGGTTGGAATTCTATCTCAATGCCGCCTTCACATTCACCAACATCCTTTTTTTGTCGGCCACTTCACAGTTCCTCTGTTCTTTGCTGCCTTAAAAGGGAGCAGAGATTTTTTCCTCCTCAACAAATAACACTAGCGCTGGCTTGCTCTTATAATATAACCATTATGATATGCATGCACGTTTCGATGATACTTCTATCTATCAAGTTTACATAACAGTTCCAATGGCATTGAACGAGCTTAGATGAAGCTAACGTTGGTTATCCTTTGTTGTTCCACTCGAAAGATGGAATGCGTTTTGGGAGGTGTCGGAGATAATGAATGCGATGCACTGTTCTTCATGCTGACCAACATTGCTGTATAATATTTGGTCTTTTAACCATTCATGCCCTACTTGATTTAGTACTCAATGTTAGTTTAAATAAATCTATACACCTTACAATATAGCTACTGTAGTTTAATAATAATAATAATAATAATAATATAATAATATCGTATGGCCTCAGGTGCCGTGTGCAAGCGTTGCTATTTGACGCCCAGATGACAGCTTGCATGTCGAATTTTGTCATTCTTTGGAGCGCTATGAAAGTCAATAAGATTAGATATCTAACTTGCTTTCTTGTAGAGAAATGAGGAAAGTTGTGTTGGCGGAAAATACCGAGATTAATTTTGCCATTATGAATACGGCCTACTGAATTCAAATGGGTTCTTTAACATGTCAACAACGTATGACATGCGTGCCGTGTTTCTTGTCGCCTTTCGAACATCACTTACCACGGCCAGGAGGGAACCTGCAAGCATGGAGTTGGTAGTCCGACACGATAACCACTCACCCTCCGTACCACATGAAAATGAAAATCCACAGCCTGCTTCCAGTCTCCGACTGGGTCAGGAATGGAATGAATGAAGCCCCCATCTAGCGGAGAGGATATGAACTGTGCCGGCTGCCGAGGCCTGACGCACTCCTCTGGGGCAATGATTAAATGAATGACAGATGAAATGAAATGATAGTGGAGAGTGTTGCTGGAATGAAATTTTTGACAGGGAAAGCCGGAGTACCCTGAGAAAAACTTGTCTGCCTCCGTTTTGTCCAGCACACATCTCACATGGAGTGACCGGGATTTGAACCACGGACCCAGCGGTGAGAGACCGGCGCGCTGCCGCCTAAGCCACGGAGGCTCACTCCGTACCACATAATAGTAATAATAATAATAATAATAATAATAATAATTTGCATTGCTATCCCATATTACTCCCAATATAACAGGGTCAGGGAATATGGTGAGTTTTTAATATGCTTGTTAGTTTTTATGGCACGATGCCCTTCCTGACGGCAACCTTATCGGAGGAGTTAGAGATGAAAGTGAGTGCGGAGTTGGAAGGACGTGGCTGTGGCCTGCTAAAATGCAGCGTCCTAGCATTTGCCTGGAGTTGAAAATGGGAAGCCATGGAAAAGCATTTCAAAGACAGCCGACTCGTTCTGATCTAAAAATGGCCTTGCGTCTTAATGCGCGTTGGTACCCCAGTCGGTGATATAATTATAATAATAATATAGATTGAACGTCCCTTTCTAACTACCGTTGTCTTATATACGGGGACATTTTGCCCTGGAGGGGATCTTTAACGTGCCAGTGAATCTACTGGCAATAAGATGTTACATAACGCTCTGAAACACCATTCGACTATACCAGAATCGAACCTGCAAATTTGGGTTTTGACGGCCAACCACTATTCATCTGTACCACTCTGCCCAACAGCTAGTATTCTGTTTTATATTAAGTTCAACGAAAGTCCACCCTAGTCTCTGGAGCTTGAGTAGAGCTGTAGATAGATAGGATTTAATACTTTACGTCACATGATTGATAGAAGACTCCCTCGTGGTGTAGTGCTTGGCTTTTGCCCCGAAGATTCGGGTTCGATTCTCGGCTCTGCGAATAACTTTAATTCTGGCCTGGAGACTGGAACGGGACACACTCAGTCTCGTGAGGTAAAACTGAGAAGAGGTGGGTTCGATTCCCACCTCAACCATCCTGGAAGTGATTTTCCGTGGTTTTCTACTTCTACTCCAGGCAAATGTTGTGATAATTCCTAACATAAGGCCAAAGTTGCCTCCTTGCCAGGCCTTACCTGAATTACTAATACAGCCATCACAATAACACAGGTGATGAGATAAAATGCCGCACACACCCAGGTACACGGGGATAAATGGCCTCGGTGTCCAAGCCCCTTAAATGAAACATCAACAGCTACAATTAATAGGAACTCCTCGAGTTCGAGTATCGTCGCTACGTCCCATACGATCTGGGGCAGATGACCTCGTTGTTCCGCCCCTTAAAAGCAACAATAACAAACTAACTACGTCCTATACGGCGTCTTATCGTCTCACCCTGCTGCTAAATTGACTGACGAAGGGATTTCCTCATTCTGATAAAATAATTTCCTGAGGTAAAGGCTGAAAAGTCGCAGTGTTTCTCTGACCCTGCAGGTGAGGTCAAAGTAGTATTCCAAATTAGTGGCGGTTTCGTCATAGTAGCGCTTCATAACCCACTGCTAGAACATGTGTTGATATAAGGTACTGTACCATTATGGTTAAATTGCTCCCGCTCCCCAGGTTATCCAACATTGTCAGCAGATTCCTACTTGCTACGGTGGGTGAGTGGTTATCGTGTCGGACTACCAACCCCAGCTTGCAGGTTCGCTCCTGACCGTGGTAAGTGATTATTTTTGAAAGGCGACAACTCACGGTACGCATGTCGTACGTTGTTGGAATGTTAAAGAACCCATTTGAATTCAGTAGGCCGTGTTCTAAAGGCAAAATTAATCTCGGTATTTCCCGCCAAAACAAAAAGTTCCTCCCTTCTCTACCAGAACGTACTATAGTGTCAAGGATCTTAGATATCTAGCCTCCTTGACTTTCATAGCGCTCCAAGGAGCGATAAAATTCGACAGGCAAACCGCCCTCTGGGCGTCAGTTAACAAAGCTTGCACTCGGCACCCGAGGACATACGATTTTATTATTAGCAGATTCCTATTCAGAAATATACGCTTACCAAACCAATGTGTGTATATAGGATGTTCGGAAATTCCGGTTACAAACGTCGAGGACTTGTAGAGGGGTGTGAGTACATAATACAGTCGAACTCGAAGTGCTTTCTCAAATAAAAATTACTTTGAGTTATCGAATATTCGAGATATAGAAAAATCGGGTTCTTTTATCATAAATAATAGTCGACTGTTGCTACGTCATGCTGTTATTGTCACTGGGTCCACTCATGCAGGTTTACTAACTAGGGTTAAATGTTGCTGTGCAAATATTGCAGATACATTTAGATTAATTTTATTGTGAGTTAGCGGATAATGCTGCGAAAGAGGCGGTATCACTACCATCTCGACCAATGGAGGTACCCGCTAGAGATATTCGCTCTCAGTTACGCCGACAAGTACTGGCATTTTGGGAGCGTCAGTGGCTAGCTGACCCACTGCCCAGTAAACTGAGAGCGATCAAGGGAACTACTCGCGTGTGGCGGAGCTCTTTCCGGTCACGGAGAGAGTCCGTCATTTTGTGTAGGCTAAGGATAGGTCATACAAGATCCACCCACTCGTACCTAATGAGAAGGGAAGACCCCCCCCCCCCCCCACTTTGTACCTGTGGAGCCGTATTCACCGTGGCTCACATTTTAGCCGAGTGTGTGGATCTTGCTGACTTACGAAGAAACCTTGGTTTACAGATGACACTCAACTTATATTAGCTGATGACGCTGTGGCTGCTGATCTCGTCATCCGCTTTATAAGTGAGAGTGGGTTAGGGCCAGCAATCTACATTTTCCAGTGTACATTCACTCAAAGACTTGTTCTTTTTTGAATGATGCATTTTTGTTTTTCCGTAATTGTTGTTTATATTATAAATATTAGTTTTATTTTATTTCTTGTTTTATTAATTTTCGGTCTTTTCAAATGTAGGTGTCCACCTCTAAATTTTAAATTCCATTCCAATTCTGTAGACTATACTTTAATATGTGTTAAGAAAGGCAGATGACCTCGTAGTTCCGCCCCTTAAAACAACAAAAACTAACTAATTTTGGTTGGTTTGTTGGTTCCTCAGTTTAGGGGCTGCGACAACGCGGTCATGTAGCCCCGTGTATTTTGGGTGTGTGTGGAATCTGTCTGATAACCGGTGTTAATGGTGATGGCTGTATTAGTGTGTGTATCTGTTTTTTAATTTAAGTACCGACTGCAACTTAGAATTTTTCAAATAGTTCCTACTTTTGCCGCCAAACGCCACCGTCAATGACTACTAGGCCTAGTTCAGAAATTAGCTACTAGACGCCACTGGCTTTTGGCAACGAGCGTAGAAAGCTAAGAGCGTTGTTTACATTCTTAACCTATCCAATTTAGCTTCACACAGGTGTGGAAGGTTCTTTTACATGCCATAAATCTATGACATGGGACCGCCGGCTTTACGTCCCCTCCGAAGGCATACTGAGGGATTTTAACGCTCTTAAAAAACTAATTTTACTGTATGTATTTTCCGTTGCTTTAAAGAACGTGACTCTTGCATAGCGCTATAAATCTTGTGTTGACAGCGTATTTATTAGCTGGAATTCCAGGTGCCTACACAACTGAATGCGTATTATGAATTCCCTTGTCGCACCTAAAAAACGTAATTTGACTGCATTTTCACCCCAACTTCGAGTTAAAGACACATTATTTTATGTCTGGGGAACAAAATATAATTCTAGTTATCAAATTATTCGACTAATAGAACTTCGAATTTTAGAATAAATATGACATAAATTGTGTAGAACTTGCCGGGAAATTAAAATTACTTCGAGATATCGAAAATTCGAGATATACGAGGGTCATTCCATAAGTCATGGCAACTATGTTATATCTTTTGATAATGCTACTGCATGGGAAATCCACGATGAACCGTCTAGGCCGAGTGATATCTCAATGCCAACAGAAAATAAGGTTCGATTGCAGAAGTTAACGGCAAAGGTACAAATGAAAACCGCACAATGGAACTCTGTGTAAATTTGTTTACAGTAGTACAAATGGAACATAAATCAATCAATTAACATCCAGGGTAGGGGCAGATTAGGTCGTAGTTCCGCCCATTAAAACAACAATAACTAAATAACTAACATACATCCAGGGCACCATTTCCAAGCAATGGAACACTGTTCAATAACAGTCTCGGACATGTCAGTTCGGGCAGACAAGGGGTGCCCACTTCGCGGCGAATCTGCAGTTGCTGCGCGTCCATGTCGGAAGGCCTCCACCCAACGTGCAACTGTTCGGTAATCACAAACAGCTTTACATAGTGCTGCATGACACTGAGTAGCATTGCTGCCACCGAGAAAAGCGATTTTCAAGAATGATCGCTGTTCCAATCCGTTTACAACCATCTTGTAGCATGGCCAAGCTCAGAATGAACGTGTATGGCGCTGGTACTTAGTCACCTGCACTTACAGTCGCTTTCTGTCGGGTGAATTCTGTGCTGTTTGCCGCGGGGTTTCGAATGTCTACACTGGAATTACCGTGATGCCATATGTTCGAAAGATATAACATAGTTGCCATGACTTATGGAATGACTCTCGTAGAAGTTCGACTGTATTTTGAATATGAACCCATGTCCCGTTTTCGTTCTAAATCCGTTTCAATTCAGGTGGATACCTCATCCATTACTGCTTAAGGACTTTATTACGCGTGACTCAGTACATTACGTTTCGATTGAACAGGCAATGAAGGAAATTAAGAGAAACATTTAAAGTAGGAGTAAAGAAAGATTCAAGGAGAAATATTTACAACACTGAGATTTGCTGATGTCATCGTCATCTTAGCCGATTCACCGGAGGATTTGAATGTGTTTTTAAATCGTTTAGAGCAGAGATTCCCAAACTGAGCGAATTCGCCCGGTAGTGGGCAATTTTAGCTCTCCAGTGGGCGAAACTGACAGAATGTGAATTCGATGGGCGATTTGGAAAAAAAATTGGTGGGCAAATAATTCAGTTTTTTATATAAGGTGCGTACAAAAAGTAACGAGCCGGAGGCTGGAATGCGCAAACCGGTGACTACATCGGCTAATCGTGGCGTGTGTAACGAGGTGTGGTTCCGACCAGAGCGTGGAAGGTCACAGGCCGTTGCTAGAGGGGCACGCGTGCACGTCACGTGACGTTAAAAAAGCGAGCAGCAGCATGCATCAATCGTCCAACGCTGCCAGTCGCATTGCAAACAGTGACATGGAGGCGTCAACCGAAGAGCAAAGAGGTGTTGTTCGGTTTCTGACAGCGGAAGGAGTAGGGGAACGGACATTTATCACCGAATGTCACAAGTGTACGGCGAACACTGCATGTCCTTTGCAAGGATCAAGGCGTGGCACAAGCGCTTCAGGAAAGGACGGGTGTCGTTAGCCGATGATGCCTGGTCTGGGGCACCCCCTTGCATTACCGATGACAACGTCCAGCTGGTTGATGCACTCATTACCCAGGACCGCCGAGTGACAGTGAACGCCATAGCCGCCGTGGTCGCCCCACGACAATGCACGACCTCATACGGCCAACACAGTCGCGGCACTCCTGCAGAAATTCAAATGGGAGGTTCTCGGCTACCCTCCATACAGTCCAGACCTCTCTCCCTTTGATTTCGCCATGTTTGGTCCCCTGAAAAGGGCTCTGCGGGGCCAACGATTCACCTCGGACGCCGACGTCCAGCTGTACGTGCGGAACTGATTCACATCGCAGCCCAGGGAATTCTATGAGACAGCCATTCACCGCCTCGTGTCACAGTGGTACAAGCGCCTCAACAGCCAGGGCCAATACTTCTAACATACAGGTACTGGTTTCTGTAATTATGCCTCCGGCTCGTTACTTTTTGAACGCACTTTATATATACAACATGGCCGAGAAGGTTTTGCCTATAAAAATAAGGAATAAAATAAAATTGCAAACAAGTAATTTGAAAAGCGAGGAGATCTTAGAGTTTTTCTAACAAAAATGGCTCCTGACATCAACAAATTGATTGAAACTCATCAAATCCATCCCTCACGTTAATTAGACATAGGTATTCATGTTGTTTAATTAGATATAAAAATTCATGTAGTTTTAATTTTTTTCTTTAATTCATTTCATTAATTGTTATTCATTTTTAGGCCTATTATTTGTACATTTTTAATGTACATAATTATACCTAAATAAACATGATGTAGGCCTACCTATTAAGAAAAAATGTCCCTAAAAATCCTTTTTTCAACTTATATGTAGGTATTTGAATGTATGTGTTAGTAATTTTAAGATTTGTGCGTTTTTTTGAAATGAGGCAGGCGAAAACAAATTATAAATCTCGAAAGTGGGCGATGGTCAGAAAAAGTTTGGGAAACCCTGGTTTAGAGTCTGTCTTGAGGAAAGAATTCATGATGAAAATCAATAAATGTAGAACGAAAATAATGGAATGCAGCTGAAAGAAATTAGAAACCCCTGTTGATATTAAATTGGCAGGTGAAAAGCTAAAGTAGTTGGACTCTTCTGCTATTTAGGAAGCAAAATAACCAGTGATGGACGAAACAAAGAGGATGTAAAAGAGTAGGTTGGCTCCGGCAAGGAAAGCATTTCTACAGAAAAGGAATCTGTTGACATCGAATATAGCTTTAGAAAGTATTTTTAAAAGCCTTTGTCTGAAACTCGGCAATCTACGGAAGTGAAACTACGACTGTTGACGCAGCAGAAAAGAAGAGAATAGAAGCGTTTGAAATGTGGTGTTACATGATGAAGATCAAATGGGTAGTTAGAGTAACAAGTGAAGAAGTAGGTCTATTATGACGAGTGGGCGAGGAGATATGTTTCTGGTGACTGCTAATGAAGACAAGAGTTAGGTTAGTAGGACACATACTAAGACACCCAGGAATAACACACTTAGTTATGGAAGAAAGGGTCGAGGACAAGAACTGTAGGCGTAGGCCAAGGTGAGAATATGTTAAACAGACTTTGTCGGATGTATGGTGTGATAGCTAAGTAGAGATGGAACGATTAGCTTAGGACAGGGAGGCATCGAGAGCTGCTTAAAAACCAGTCAAAACACTGTATCTGCAATCTTAGCCCTCACAAAAGGAAACTGATTTGTACCAATATCTTGCTGTGTTGGGCATTTCGTACTTTCAAAGTTTTATTGGAGGATGAACTCGCATCCATCTTATCGTATTATATAATACGCTAAGGTGTATGTTTCACAAAACTCAAGCTCCTAAACCAGAGGGAGTAGAAGGTGTGGTTTGTACCAAAATATTCCAAATCGTCTCAACAGTACAGGAAAAATCTTGCATTTCTTGAAAATTCAACGGAAATATATTTATTTGTTTATAAAGTGCCTTTAAACCAATAAACAAGAACTATGTCGCGCATAGCATTAGAGCCGGACGGGTAGTCTATACACATGGGGCGCACGAGAGTTCTCGCATGGCTCCGCTAGTTCAGACTTATTGGTGTACTGACATGGAATTTAAACGGATGTAGAACGGAAACGGTACATTTGAGGACATGGGTTTCTGTTCAAAATATTAGATACTCGCTTCCCTCTACAAGTCCTAGAAGTTTGTAACCGGAATTTCCAAACATTCTGTATATACACAGTATTGTCTATTTATATAGTACATTTTGCTCTAAGTAATGTGGCAACAACATAAAATAGCTCTTAGTATCTACAGTCTTCCTGCGTGCATGCATTTGAGATTATTATCCAGAAAATAAATATCTTTTATAGTCCATAAAGTTCTCGCTTAGTGATGTCCTTTTGTTGTGACGGAAATGAGGTGGTTCAGGGAGTGAAGTAAAACACTAACGGAATGAAGGATCGACCTCACAGTGATTATGTTGCTGTCTGATGCAGGGGCTTGGAACATCGTGGTCATGAGCCTTGTGTAATGTGATTGCGTATCATCCTATCTGTACTAGGAGTGAGTGAAAGTGGGAAAACTACGTCTAGGATGGCTGAAGTGCAATGGAACCCACCTCTTCTTAGTAATAATAATAATAATAATAATAATAATAATAATATCGTATGGCCTCGGGTGCCGGGTGCAAGCTTTGTTATTTGACACCCAAAGGGTAGCTTGCATGTCGAATTTCGTTGTTCCTTGAAGCACTATGAAAGTCGAGGAGGTTAGATATCTAAGCTCTTTGAACACTATAGCGCTTTCTAGTAGGGAAATGAGGAACTTTGTGTTGGCGGAAACTCCCGAGATTAATTTTACCATTATTAACACGGCCTGCTGAATTCAAATGGGTTCTTTGACATGCCAACATCGTATGACATGGTGTCGTAATTTCAAAAAATTACTTACCATGGCCAGGAGCGAACCTGCAAGCTTGGGGTTAGTAGACCGACACGTTGACCACTCACCCACCGTGGCCGAGTATACCCTATTTCAGTCCTCTCAAACCAGGATTGAATTTCTTGGTAAAGCTGGGAATGTTTTGAAGTCATTTTTTCAGTGTTGCCTGTAAAATAATGTGCTTTTCAGCCGGTGAACACACTTTGCCCAATTAGATTAGACGGGGTATATATAATACACTTCCTGAGAAAAATAATAAAAAATAGTATTATTCACTGATATCCCGCCTTTATCAGTGAATAATAGACTACTAATACTGTAGCCTTCATGTATTTTTTCAGGAAGTTGTTGGTTGATTTGTTCCTCAGTTTAGGGGCTGCGACAACGCGGTCATGTAGCCCCGTGCACTTTGTGTGTGTGTGTGTGTGCGTGCGCGTGCGCGTGCGTGCGTGCGTGCGCGTGCGTGCGTGCGTGCGCGCGTGTGTGTGTGTGTGTGTGTGTGTGTGTGTGTGTGTGTGGAATCTGTCTGATAACCGGTGTTAATTGTGATGGTTGTATTAGTGTGTGTTATCTGTTTTTAATCCAAGTAAGGATTGCAGACATTCGATTTCAAGTAGTTCCAACCTTTTCTTCCAAACGCCACCGCTGACGACCAACTAGTTCTGAACTTTGTTACTAGATGCCACCGCAGTCGGCTTCTGGAGACGAACGTTGGAACCTAAGAGCGTTAGTCAAATATCTTCTATATATATAAAGCTCAATGTTTGTCTGTCTGTCTGTCTGTCTGTCTGTTATGTATACAAATCCACACCGTTTCACCGATCTGAACCAAAATTTGTATACATACCCTTCGGAACCCTGCGGGTAACCCTGTCCACTTGAAATTTCCGACAGACCACCCCATTCCCTGCATTTAGGCCCTTTGTCCCAAATCTACACCGTTTCACCGATCTCAACCAAAATGTGTATACTTACCCTATGTAACCCTGTGAATAACACTGACCACTTAAAATTTCGGACAGACCACCCCATTTCCTGCATTTAGGCCCTTTGGCAAACTTATACACCGTTTCACCGATCCGAACCAAAATTTGTATACCTACCCTTTGCAACCCTGCGGGTAACCCTGTCCACTTGAAATTTCGGACAGACCACCCCATTCTCTGGATTTAGGCCCTTTGGCCCAAATCTACACCGTTTCACCGATCAGAACCAAAATTTGTATACTTACCCTTTGGTACCCTGCGAGTAACACTGTCTGCTTGAAATTGCGGACAGACCACTCCATTCCCTGCATTTAGGCCCTTTGGCCCAAATCTACACCGTTTCACAGATCTCAACCAAAAGTTGTTATTTACCATCTGGAACCCTGCGTGTAACACTGTCTGCTTGAAATTTCGAACAGACCACTCCATTCCCTACATTTAGGCCCTTTGGCACAAATCTACACCGTTTCACCGATCAGAACCAAAATCTGTATACTTACCCTTTGGTACCCTGCGAGTAACAATGTTTGCTTGAAATTGCGGACAGACCACTCCATTCCCTGCATTTAGGCCCCTTGGCTCAAATCTACACAGTTTCACCGATCTGAACCAAAATGTGTATACTTACCCTTTGTAACCCTGTGAATATCACTGTCCACCTAAAATTTCGTACAGACCACCCCATTTCCTGCATTTAGGCCCTTTTCAAAAATCAATATCGTTTCACCGATCCGGACCAAAATTTTTATACTTACCCTTTCGAACCCTGCGGGTAACCCTGTCCACTTGAAATTGCGGACAGATCACCCCTTTCCCTGCATTTAGGCCCTTTGGCACAAATCTACACCGTTTCACCGATCAGAACCAAAATGTGTATACTTACCCTTTGGTACCCTGCGAGTAACACTGTCTGCTTGAAATTGCGGACAAACCACTCCATTCCCGGAAAGAGGACAGGGTCCGTCCCAAAGGCAATGGAAAAAAGGGGTAAAACCGGACCCGCTCAGGAAACCCTCAGGGTTGCCAGCTCCCGAACTCACCAGCCATGAGCCCTTGAGGATGTATCACTATCCAGGGTGCACCCGAAGTGGTGGGGCTACACACACCCTGCCACCTTGAGGGTCTTGAGCAGAAGACACGAGATATTAAGAAAAGAAAAAGAAGGCTGACACCTCGAAGAATGAGGCTAACAGGAATGATTAGACAAGGGCTAATTAAGGCGGGAAAGTGAAAGAGTTGCTAGGCCTCGGATACCCTGATACCATCGGGGTCGTAAGAGAACAATAGTTTGACCAAGGGAGGCTGACAGGAAAGAGAACTGAAAGGAGCCCGGCACCAGTAAGTAGAAACAATGACGGACTCAGCTGGGATCCCGTGGTCGCACACCCACGTCCCACAAGTTGTGAGACATTGGTGGATGGAGGGGGGAGGGGGGGGGGCAGGTGTGAGAATAGCTTGCTGATTCATCGCGAGGTGACATGAGAGAAATGTCCAGACCCCGCCGTGTTACCTGGTATTGCTGACTATGCTGATGTTCATATTGCGTCTTTGCTCAAACCACTGTAGTGTTACGAAAGAATGAGTGATTCACCGGTCAATGTGAACAGGACCGGGAACCCCCACCCGAACGTCTGTCATCATAATATATCGTCATCATCTGCGATATTCTCAGGTTCGTGCAGCTTGGACCCGAGCAGTACTCTATAAGCTCTTTCACTACACGCATCGAGTATAGGCCTAAGCCAGAAAAAAACGTTCAGACATTGGAAGACATCGAAGGTAGAAATCTGAATTACCTATATCAGATTTAAAATTACACCATGTTCGTTTAGTAGTCATTTTTCATTACCTTATTATTATCATAAGGACAAATGACCTAGATGTTACGCCCATTATACCATAATCACCACACACAATAACTCTTCATCGCCTGTGAATTTTGAAATATTTCTTTCTACCACGGTAGTTTGCAAGTTTGTCGTGTCAATTCAACAGTAGTTTTCATTACCATCCTCATCAAAAGGGCAAATGACCTAGATGTTACGTCCATTATACTACTAAGTAACACCACAGTCTTCATCGCCTGCGATTTTTAAAATGTGTATTTCCATTAGTTTGTAAGTTTGATATACCCGTTCAGTAGTAGTCGTATTGACAGGCCATGCCAAAGGAGAAGATATCTTTATTCCCCGAATTCCTTTGATTCCTACTGATATGCCTTTTGATTTCAAGCTAATGCAATTCCCTGCATGATCCCCTCTCATGATCAGTTATACGTAGCGTGCTCAAGAGTGGGCACACCTAAACATTTATTTATTCATACACCAGAGGGAAAAACAAGGAATATCGTTTATCCTAACGCACTCCATTAATTTCAATGTTAGCTACAAACATGTTAGTATTTATTAAATAACAACTGCAAAGTGAGATGAAACATTTCTCTGAAGTTCAACCATTACATCGTATATTAGGCCGTGTTACTTTGCGTGTCATCTGTCTAGGATACTATTTAATCTACTGTTACTGTATTCATTTATGCCAATGATCTGGTTCCTTCCCTTTGAGAACCTGTACCGAAACATGTAAGCCGGTCACGTAGAAAATTCACAGCGAGTGTTATTGTATATCGTACATCTCTTTTCTATTTTATTCCTTTCATTCCTTTAAAGTATCAATTTTTCCCATTCGTTGATAAGTTATATGTGCCAGTAGTCGCTTCTATGTTCATCATCACTATGTAGAAGATGTTTTGCGTCAGAAGATATGACAACTGGATGCTCAGGAACTTTAACGATATATCGACTGAGAAATCTGGAAGCTTCTCTTGGAGGAATTGCTTCAGACATTTATCGTACAGTTTAAACCTTAACAAGACGAAACTTTTAACCAGATAGCGATCTAAGTGGGAGATCTTTGGCAAAAAAAATAATTAAGTCTTTCCCGAAATGTGAGTCCTAAAAATAACTTTTTCTATTATTTTCTAAGTTTCATGTCAGTTATGTAGTGATTTTCAATATCATCCTGATCAGTAGGGCAAATTACCTAGATGTTACGCCCTCAACGTCATTGGGGGCAAATGACATAGATTTTAAGTCCATTATATTTCTAATCACCACCACATATAGTCTTCTACGACTGAGATGTCACGAATTCTGGGACCGCTAACGACATATCTCGACTCGGTCTGAAGACAAATATCACGAGAATGATAATTATTTTACAGAGCCTTCCCATAGTGACTTAAGTATACACATTGTCACTGGGTTTGATATTTTAAGAAATGAATACATAAATAAATATAATTTATGACGTTGAGTGTTAAGGAGACTGAAATATTATCATCATTCCACCGGGCGAAGCCGGGTACTACTGCTAGTAACCTATAATTTTGCTCCACACAAGTGTAATTAGTGGAAGGTTCTTTCTCATGCCATAAATCTATGACATGGGACCACCGGCTTTACTTCCCCTCCGAAGGAAGGCATACTGAGGGATTTTTAACGCTCCTAAAAATCTTCACGAAGTGGTTTACACAGACACTGAATGACCTAAAGGAAGCCAACTTTAGCATTAAGGATACACATAACAGGTATTTATTTAGAGGTAACGGGGCATGGTGGCGCAGCGGTCAAGCTATTTGCCTCTCACCACGTTGGACCGGATTCGATTCCCGATCAATGCATGTGAGATTTTCGAAGTGAAATGCCATGCCATGTGGTTCGGATTCCACGTAAAAAGGAGGTCCCGTGACTCATGATGGCGAGATTAACGGTCACGTAAAACTACAAACTTCCTTATTTTAGAGGTAAACTTCAAAAAGTGATCTTCAGGGATGAACAAGAAAGAAAAAGAAAGCAGCCACATAACATCGAACAACTCAGGAAGCAGAGATCAATGAGGGTGAAGAAAATGTCGGCAGAGATGAAGAAGACATTTTAGCAAGAATTGAAGATTTAACGTGCTCTGTAAAAGTGCTATTCGATTAAGCAATACTAGCGGACCCGTGCGAGAACTCTCGCATAATGGGTTGTGTGCGCCTCATGTGTACAGACTACCCGCCCGGTCCTATTGCTATGCGGGCTGGACGTGGCACTGTTCTGCCAGGGGCTATCGTCTTGTTTATTTGTTTAAAAGCACTTTAGAAACAAATAAATATATTTCCGTTGACTTTTCAAGAAATGCAAGATGTTTCCTGTACTATTGAGACAATTTGGAATATTTTGGTACAAACCACACCTTCTAACTTCCTCTGGTTTAGGAGCTTGAGATTTGTTAAACATACGCTTGTGGATTTTTTTTCCACACCTTAGCGTATTATACAGTGAGATTCTTTTGCTGGACCGGGGCCGGCGGCCGACTGCCAGGCGTGCGCGCCTTCAGCCCCCCAACCGAGCTTGGGCCGCAGTGTTGCGCGAGGCGGAGGCGAGCTAACCAGGTTCATTAAAGTCATTAAGTCACTGAACTTTCATCAACGAGGGTGTGTAGTGTCAGCGCACAGATAAGAAGGTAACATAAATAACAGCTGCAAGATTTAATTAAAGAAGCACAGATTTTTTATTTCTTCGGAATCTGGGTGATCTCACGTCACCAGTTAAAGGTTAGAACTTATCTTTTCACAGAAGGTACTAAAAATGTTCACCTTCAGCTGACAGACAGTAACTTTGGAAGTACCATCGTTACATTATGTAGCTACTCCTGCACCCCCCCTGCGTGTGCACGGACCTAAGCCCGTTTGATGTTCAAATGTGGGTTAATTTAAAATACAAAGTGTACAGATCAATTACCCGTACTCTAGTGGAGCTGGAGAACAAATACGGCAGCAGATATCCCTAACAACAGAAGAGAATCACAACGTGTAAACGCTAATTTATTTACACGGTACAACGTCTGTCTGTCAGCTGGAGGAGAACACACTCAGCATCTCCTGTGGATAGGTAAGTTCTTTAATCATGATTTCCTGGTGAATTTACCATTAGTTATTGTACTTTGTTACGGTTTCCATCTGCGCGCAATCCGCGGTGCGAGCTCGGTTGGCTGGCGGAAGGCTCGCGCGCCCGGCCGCCGGCCGCCGGCCCCGCTCCAGCAAAAGAATCACCCTGTATAATAAGATATATATATATATATATATATATATCCCGCCTAATCTATTTGGGAAAAAGCGTGCTGTACGACTGAAAAGTATAAATTGACAGAGCTGGGAATCGAACGCAGGACCTTCGGGATACAAGTCTCAATACGTACCCATAAACCACAGAATGCCATGAATGAATACGTTTTACCTTTAGAATTGAATGACTTTCTGGGAGTATGTTTTCAGGTATAGGCGTTGAAATAAAAAGAATGAAATCTTACCGAAGCCTTAGAGGACATATAACAGGCGTGTGTGACCTGGATAAAACAGCAGGATGTCATTTCTTGGTACAGTGCATTTTGTACTTTTGACATAATGACGAAACTAGCCTTCGAATGAGTTAAGCTGTCAGCAGGATGTTAACTAACATGTCCGTTTAATGAGGGAGATTCGCTTTCTAATGCGTGTATCTCTCCCTAAACCTTCACCACTTACTTAGCCGGAGAGAACAGTGCCATACGTCCCTTATCATTTGGAGTCCAGCTCCACACCAAGACGTTCGATTCCCGGCGCGGCGGGGCCATGGTGATCTTAATCTTCTACTGTTAATTTCCCTGGCTTGGGTACTGATTGTGACGTCTGCTTCACCATTTTAATTTCATGACGCATAGGTCGCTCACGGGCGTCAATTAGAAATACCTGGACCAGGTATCCCAGGAGGCCACGCAATTTTTCATTTCAGTTGGAATTTAACCAAGTGGTTTGTAGTGCCAGAGTGGAATGATCAGAAATGGACTAGAATCGCCCTTCCTATCACTTCCCGTAGCCCAAGGTGGCTGAAATTTCGTCACTGATATTTTGTGTTTTCTTGTTAATTCGTTTAAGGGCTTAGAATATGTTTGTCATCAATACCGTTTCGATCCATTAGATGTAACAGAATACATTCATTTAAAAACACATGCTTATTATGTATCCTCCTTAGTTCTGGACGGCTCGTAGATAGGTCAACTCCATACAGTAATATAATCATTTTGGGAGGGGGAGATTTGAGCCCGGAGAGTGTCATAGATACTTTCTCCTTTCCGTATATTTTGTACTTGGCTTCTACTTGGTTTGGTGAGTGAACAATTGTTTTTTTAATGGATTGCACAGTCTGCTACACTCATGATAATAGAAATTAATGATGATGATGATGATAATTGCTGTTCTAAGGGGCCTAATAACTGGGTTATCGGCCCCAGAATATAAATTGCAACACCTTGAAGGATTCGGTCGTTTGTGTTGATTTTCAAGATATGGCATGATGCCATGTAGATATGTAAACGTTACAGCTTTAAAGCCCATTGAATTGTCTATAGAGGTCTTCCCCACGTGATTGGTCCCGGAAGAACCTCGTGTGGTATACGGACCATAGTGAAGCGAGGTCTGTGCATTGAAATGTTCCCCATTTAACATTCCTCAACGACAAAGGAGAGTGCACTATTAACAATTGTCGCAGTTTGAAGGAGCTCGAATAGTTAGTCCGTGTGAGTGGGTTATCTCGACGAACTGTAGCGCTGCACGTGTTGGCCGACAGGCATTTACGGCGCAACGGTTATGGGTCAAAGCAGTACACACACTCGCAGACCCGGCAGAGGTTCACCTCGACGGACAACTGCGAGGGAGGTTTCCCGCATTGTTCGAATGGCCTGGATGGACCCCCGCGCAATAGTAGCGCTAATTCGAGTAACTGTGGCATCGACGTTCCACAACAAACAGTTGGGAATCGTGGTTCTGCATTGACCCCACAACATCGACGTGAATGGCAGACCTGACTGTGGGTCGACGAATGGCATAGCGTCGTCTTTAGGAACGAATCGCGCTTCTGTCTTGCCGGCAGTGATCGCCGCAATCATGAGCGACGATGTACCGAGCAGAGGGCTCGCTCAGACCTTATTTACGAGAGGCACATACGGCCAACACCGGCCGTTATGGTCTGAGGAGCTTGAATGTGAAATCACTAGTGATTGTTAAGGGGAATATGACTGCTCACCAACATGTCGACAGAGTACTCAATCCTGTGGGATGTTGCAACTGGGCATTGCATACATTTACATCGAATACATTTCTAGCGAGTAAGCCTCCGTGGCTTAGGCGGCAGCACGCCGGCCTCTCACCGCTGGGTCCTTGGTTCAAATCCCGGTCACTCCATGTGAGATCTGTGCTGGACAGAACGGAGGCAGACAGGTTTTTCTCCGGGTACTCCGGTTTTCCCTGTCAAAATTTCATTCCAGCAACACTCTCCACATCATTTCATTTCATCGGTCATTCATTTAATCATTGCCCCAGAGGAGTGAGTCAGGCCTCGGCAGCTGGCACAGTTCATATCCTCGCCGCTAGATGGGGGCTTCATTCATTCCATTCCTGACCCGGTCGGAGACTGGAAGCAGGCTGTGGATTTTCATTTCACATTTCTAGCGAAGCTCTCCACGACATCACAACTTTTCAATGGCCCGCCAGATCCCCGGACCTCAGCTCTATGGAGCATGTATGGAACATGATGGGTCGACAACTAGTCAACTTGCCTCCACAGCTTGAAATTAATAGTTCAAGCATAACTGGTGTAGGGGTTACCGTGATCAACGACGAAATGTGGTATCAGCGTACGGTTATAAATCTATATATATATAAATCAATTTTACGTGATAGTTTGTCTGTCTGTCTGTGGGTGTGTACGTCTCCTATGCGTTCATATACCATTCATCCGATTGCGATGAAACTAGGGTGAGATGTTGAGTACACTCCAAGGAAGGTTTCTGACTTTGTAAATCCATTTTACAATAGGTAGCGCACGCGTAGATTCAACAAATGAGCGACGATGCGCGAAGCGTTTCAAGCAAGTCCCGTATGTGTTCATATACCATTCGTCCGATAGCGATGAAACTTGGGTGAGATGTATACACTTACGTGAAGGTTTCAAAATTAGTGAATATATTTCACAGTAGATAGCGCACGAGTAGATTCAACAAATAAGCGACGACACGCAAAGCGTTTCAACAAAGTCCTGTATGCATTCATATACCATTCGTCCGATAGCTATGAAACTTGCGTAAAATGTGTGAACTTCAGGGAAATTTTCTGGCTTAGTAAATCTACTTTACAATAGGCATATACATATACCATTCGTCCGATAGCGATGAAACTAGGCTGAGATGTTGTATGCACTCCAGGGAAGGTTTCTGGCTTAGTAAATCCCTTTAAAAATATGTAGAGCACGAGTAGAATCAACAAATGAGCGACGACGCGCGAAGCGTTTCAACAAAGTCCCATATAAGGTCATATACCATTCATCCGATAGCGATGAAACTTGGGTGAGATGTTGTGTACACTCCAGGGAAGGTTTCTGGCTTAGTTCATCCATTTTACAATAGGTAGCGCACCAGTAGATTCAACAAATGAGCGATGACACGCGAAGCGTTTCAACAAAGTCCCGTATAAGGTCATATACCATTCGTCTGATAGTGATAAATGTTTGGTGAATTGTTGTGTACACTCCAGGAACGGTTTCTGGCTTAGTAAATCCATTTTACGATACGAAGCGCACGTTTAGATTCAACAAATGAGTGACAACGCGCGAAGCGTTTCGAAAACGTCGCGTATACGTTCACATACCATTCATCCGATAGCGATGAAACTTGGGTGAGATGTTGTGTACACTCCAGGGAAGGTTTCTGGCTGAGTACATCCATATTACAATACGTAGCGCAAGAGTAGAATCAACAAATGAGCGACGACACGCGAAGCGTTTCAACCAAGTCCCGTATGCATTCATATACCATTCGTCCGATAGCTATGAAACTTGGGTGAGATGTTGTGTACACTTCATGGAAGGTTTCTGGCTTAGTAAATCCACTATACAATAGGCAGCGCACAAGTAGATTCATCAAATGAAGGACGACGCGCGAAGCGTTTCAACAAAGTCCCGTATAAGGTCATATACCATTCTGCCGTTAGCGGTGAAACTTGGGTGAAATATGGTGGACACTCCAAGGAAGGTTTCTGGCTTAGTAAATACATTTCACAGTAGGTAGCACACGAATAGATTCGACAAATGAACGACGACACGCGGAGCGTTTCAATACAGTCCCCTATGTCTTCATATCCCATTAGTCCGATAGCGATGAAACTTGGGTGAGATGTTGAGGACACTTACGTGACGGTTTCTAACTTTAGTAAATACATTTTACAGTAGTTAGCGCACGAGTAGATTCAACAAATGAGTGACGGGGCGCGAATCGATTAAACAAAATCCGGTATGCGTTCATATACTATTCATCCGATTGCGATGAAACATTGGTCAGTTATTGTGTACACGCCAGGGAAGGGTTTCGACTTAGTAAATCCATTTCACAATAAGTAGCGCAAGAGTAGATGCAACAAATGGGTGACGACGCGCGAAGCGTTTCAACAAAATCCCCTATTGCGTTCATATAACCTTCTTCGATTGCGATGAAACCTTGATGAGTTATTGTGTACACGCCAGGGAAGGGCTTCGACTTAGTAATACATTTCTCAATAGGTAGCGCACGAGTAGATTCAACAAATGAGTGGCAGCGCACGAATCGTTAAAAACCCCGTATACGTGCATATGCCATTCATCCGATTGCGATGAAACTTTTGAAAGTTGTTGTGCACGCTCCCACGAATGATTCTAAATTAGAAAATCCATTTTACGGTAGCTTAGAGGCAGTTAACGGAAATTGAAAAACATGTTGTGTATCCAAAAGCACTTCAAGAAACAGAATTTCAACGCCAACACTTCCTTTGATTGGCATTGCAACGCATGCCGGGTACAGCTTGTGTATAATAAAAGGGAGCATAAAACACAGTTACAACCACTAATCCTTTGTTGATGTTCTATGTAAACAAAATAACTACGGTAGGCGCTGTGTTAGGGGAAAAATGGGAAGATGTTATACGAACACAGTGATATCTCGAATGGGACTTGGTTATTGAAATAGAGCGCTATAATTGACTGATTTCAATCAAATTCTTACACGCTATTGGCCCAAAGTGATGCACGAATAGAATAGCAATGCTCATGTGTATTTATTAATTATTGATTTGGGTGAACCTATGGCCACTGCTGTACGGTAGTCTACCGTCAGAAGCATGACTCATTCTCTCAGCCGGACAGGTGAAGTTGCATATCTCGGAAGTTGAACAACGTGGCCAACATAACGGGTTGTATGGAACTGCGCCCAAGCTTCACTAATGACCCTGGTCATTAGCATCAATCTTCGAAAAGTGGCAGTGGAACTGCGCCCATTGAGAGCGGTCAGATAGGTTCTCTCCCTCCTCCCCTCTACCGAATTATGTTGTGTCGAGTGGTGTGAATTTGAAGTGACTCATTTCAAATCGGTTGTGTCTTGATTGCGAACAAGTCAAAAACCGTCCAGATTGCGAACAACTAAATATACCCTGTCCAGATTGCAGACATGAGATTAGTGTTGGCCTGGGATACATAAAACAGGTACAGTTTTCAAAGCAGACTAATTTTTTTTTTGTTCTAGCAATATTAACATTAACTGGTCCATTGGGATGTTTTCGACAACCTAACCATATTGTAAAATAGTCTTGTTATTGCAAATGTTTAATAATCTAGTTTGAGGTAATCTTACCATTTAGAAAGCTTGCCACGGTGGGTGAGTGGTTATAGTGTCGGGACTACCAACCCCAAGATTGCAGGTTCGCCCCTGACCGTGGTAAGTGATTTTTGAAAGGCGACAAAAATCACGACACTCATGTCATACGTTGTTGGCATGTTAAAGAACCCATTTGAATTCAGTAGGCCGTGTTCAATGGCAAAATTAATCTCTGGATTTTCCGCCAACACAAAGTTCCTCCATTCTCTACTTGACAGCGCTGTAGTGCCAAGGAGTTTAGCTATCTAACCTCCTTGACTTTCATAGCGTTCAAAGGAACGACGAAATTCGACATGCAAGCTACCCTCTGGGTGTCAATTAACAAAGCTTGCACCAGGCACCCGAGGCCATACGATATTATTATTATTATTATTATTATTATTATTACCATTTAGAAGATTATTATATTTTTTATTGTATAACAAAACTAGAGGGGTAGTTATTTATGGTGGATTAGAGAGAGTTGTATTATTATTAGTGTAGCCTCCGTGGCTTAGGCAGCAGCGCGCCGGCCTCTCACCGCTGGGTTCCGTGCTTCAAATCCTTGTCACTCCATGTGAGATTTGTGCTGGGCAAAGCGGAGGCGGGACAGGTTTTTCTCCGGGTACTCCGGTTTTCCCTGTCATCTTTCTTTCCAGCAACACACTCCAATATAATTTCATTTCATCGGTCATTCATTAATCATTGTCCCAGAGGAGTGCGACAGGCTTCGGAAGCCGGCACAAGGCCTATCCTCGTCGCTAGATGAGGGCTTCATTCATTCCAACCCTGACCCGGTCCAATGACTGGAAAAAGGCTGTGGATTTTCATTATTATTATTATTATTATTCGCCTCTGTGGTGTTACAGCTGCTTATTCTCAGCAGTGCAGAAGCTAGTGGTGGGAGACAGTCCGTCACTTTCCCTTAAACCGACCTTGGGCTAACAGCCGACTTGGCTATGGGCGCAGTTCAATCGGTCTCATTAAAAGGATCTGGAAATACCACTGATTATGGGTGCAGTTCCATATCTCCCAACATAACCAGCAGGTCCAGGTGCAGTGGTGAGTCAAAGTTCACCATATCAATGAACATGTCCTCGGAATAATAGGCTACTAATATTAATAATAATACTAAGTTTAATAATAGAACTACTATTACTATTGCCAATAATAATAATAATAATAATACTGAATAATCGAAATTGAAAATGACACCGCCAAACGATCCGCAGGAGTCTAGAGTAAGTTACATTAAAATGGACACATTGAAAAATCGATAATTTTATATTATTTTCACCAAAAGCTTCTGTATTAAATTATTCTTGTAAAATGTACGGTCCTTCAAATAAAATTGAGTGCGATCTTGGTAATTTTTTCAGGCAAGCATCGGGAGTGACTAAACTCACTTGTTATAAACAGTGTTTTCATTCCCTTATTCTTAACGGGTTCATAGAGTGACACCCTGGGTTTTGTCATGCACAGTGGTAGTACTCACGCATCAATAATCTCAGACCAATCGTTTGTATCCCACATGTTGGCAACAATAATGTGACGTCAATGTATGCGCCTGTGTGTACCTCGGTATGAGTTGAAGAACCCTCGTACGCAACTACAATTGCTGTCGTTAAATTGACAAGAGATAAAGACTAAAGATTCATATTTACGTAGTTAGCAAATATTTCCAGCGCAGTAGTGATACACTACAGTAATTTCAATTGACAATGACGTCCAGAATCTGAAATAGGTATGAAAATCATATATTATCCAAGTGCAAGTGTTGGTTGGTTGGTTGGTTCCTTAGTTTAGGGGCTGCGACAACGTGGTCATGTGGCCCCGTGTACTTTGGGTGTGTGTATAATCTGTCTGATAACCGGTGTTAATTGTGATGACTGTATTAGTGTGTGTTATCTGTTTTAATGCAAGTAAGGACTGCAGACGATAATTTCAAGTAGTTTCTACTTTTTGCTACAAATGCTACCGTCCACGACACCTAGCTTGCAGACTTGGCTACTAGATGCCATCCCAGTCAGCACCAGGCGGCGAACGTTGGAACTATTATAGCGTTATCAATTCTAACCTATACATTTTGGCTACACACAAGTCTAGTTAGTGGAAGGTTCTTTTTCATGCCATAAATCTATGACATGGGACCGCCGACTTTACTCCCCCTCCGAAGCAATGCATACTGAGGGATTTTTAACAACTCAAAAAATCCGACGACTTCGGCCGGGTTTGAACCCACGACCTTGGGCATAGAAGCTCAGCATGCTACCAACTACGCCACCGAAGTGCAAGTGTAGTATCCTGGTTATCATCTCTCCTTTACAATTACCGGAATGACTTGACAGCGATAGACTGCGATCAACTCATTCTGACAGCTTTTGTAAGGTTACATTGTTGGTAACGTATTTAAGATGGCGCAGTTTATACAATTAATTGTTTTACGTAGGGCGATTCATAAGTCTTGACAACTATTTTTTAATTTTTTCGTCAATGTACCAACACACGAAATGAACTATATACCGTACTGTACATTGATGGTATGTTACATGACCTTCGTAATGTTGCCATCAGGTGGGGTCTGTTTGAACCGGTCTGGAAATGAACACGATCCCGATGTCAGTCTGTCATCACTAACAAGGGGAGGATACGATGCATGGGTCACCGATTCGAACCATCTTTAGTACACTTGTAGGGCATGACTAGGCGTACACCAGGTGCAAGTAGTAAGGTGCGCTTCTCAGCCGATTCCGAGAAATTAATTATACATTATTCGTAATTGCTGTACGTTCACATGAAGTCAAGGTGCGCTTGGTGCAGCGGTAAGAGCCCTGCTTCATAAACGTGGGAGCACTGGATCGAATCCCACCGGTGAGCCTTTTTTTTTTTTTTTTGGTAAACGTAGGCAATTCGTACAACTGCAGGTGTCGTGAATAATGTTCATTTTGCAGTCAATTGTAATAACGTGTTTTGTGAGCGGGAAAAGTGATTCTGAAATCTTCGTATGGGGGTGAACGTTTGTGACATTACATAATGTACAGTCGGAGCATTGCAAATACATTGGCATTATACATGGTCAGGTGTATTCTATTATATGTATTATATGTATACGTTTATACACTGAAGGCCCAGTCTGTTCCGTTCATTGCACGTCAGTGAACCATCAGACCACCCCGTACCCCGCAAGTAGTGCCTCATGCTATGGGTATTGGTTGGAAAGTGTTCGGACCTGGCGAGGTCACCTGCACACAAACTAACGATAACGGTGGGCAGTTGTACTAACAGCAAATACTGTGAATAAAGGTATTCTTTCATGAATCTCCTGTTCGATTTATTCCGACTCCCTTTTCCCGCTCACAAAACACGTTATTACAATTGACTGCAAAACGAGCATTATTCACGATACCTACAGTTGTACAAATCGCCTATGTTTACAAAAAAACCTGACGGGTGGGATTCGATCCAGTGATCCCGTGCTTACGAAGCAGGGCTCTTACCGCTGCACCATGCGCTCCTTGGTTTCTTGTTAACGTACAGCGCACATAAAGGCCGTACAGCAATTACGAATAATTAATAATTAATTTATCGGAATCGGCTGAGAAGCGCACCTTACTACTTGCACCTGGTATACGTCTGGTCATGCCCTACAAGTGTACTAAAGATGGTTCGAATCGGTGACCCATGCATCGTATCCTCCCCTTGTAATGTTCGGAAGTTTGGGACCTAAGGAAACAAGAAATAAGTAGGCAAATAGGCCTATTCCCAAAAAATACTGAAATATGATCCAAGAAAGGTACAGTATAAAAAGGAAGTAAAGTATAGTTGCCATGACTTATGAATCGCCCCTCGTATTTATACCCTATAGTTTTGGCATTGTAATGGACATACGCATATCTCCAGAGAGCGGGAATATATTATGCTACTTTTTTCTCATTTCTAAAAGCACGGAAAGAGTTGTAAAAAGATAGAAATTACATTCTTTGTGGAACACATTATCTCTACTGTTTTAGGGTACTACGGTCGGCTGACTTGATAAATACGAGCTTCTAGCGTGCGGACGTTTTTCTAATCCTCCGTAGTGTGATCCACTGCTGTGACCTGAGTATAATTCCCGTAAGTCATATTTACAATGGTCTGTGCTCCCATTAATCTTAGAGGCCATGTGTGGGTGGAGCATGTATGCCCATTAATACAGTTGGAAGCAGTGAAAACTCGCCTTATGTCTGAACTAGAGAGCACTTCTTTTTTTGACTTTGTCGTCCTCCTCAGATTTCTACATCCATATCCGATGACGTGACAACATTGCGAAGGTCATGTCACTTACCTGTACTTTCCAATGTAGTCCATGCAGTTAATTTCGTGTTTTGGCACATTGTCGGGATTTGTGAGCATAGAAAATAGGTATGTTTCAAAACGGATGATTTCAAAGAGGGTGGTTGTTGTTGCTGTTGTCTCATTTAGGGGCTTTACGACATCGTGGAGATGTAGCCCCGTGTTCTTGGGTGTGTGTAATTTTGTTATTGGGATGGCTGTATTAGTGTGTGTATTTGTGATTCAGATTAGGATTGGGAAGGAGGCGGCCGTGGCCTTCCCGGCATTCAGCTGGAGTAGAAGTGGGGAAACCACGGAAAACCACTTCCAGGATAGCTGAGGTGAGAATCGAATCAGACTCTTTTCAGTTTTGCCTCACGAAGCTGAGTGTACCCCGTTCCAGACCTCAGACCAGAATTAAATTTCTTGGCAGAGCCGGGAATTGAACCCGGGCTTCTGCGGAGACAGCCAGTAGTGCTAGTCGCTACGCAACGAGGCGGACAGGATTTCAAAGAGCATGATAAAACATCAATGTCATCATATTTAAACGAAAGTTTTATATTTTGATATACAGTATTTGTCATATTTTTTCATGTTTTGCAGTTTAAAAATAAACTTAAAATGTTGTGTAAACATCTATAAAATTCTCATCTCTCGTAGTCATTCCCATTAAAGCTCAACAGTACAAATAGTGACAGGAGAACGTGAAAATCCAAAGTCCTGTCAAATAGTTGGTAGGAGTTTAAAATCGCATCAAACCAGTCAAAAGACTGAAGATTCAAACAACAACAACAACTGAAGTGGACCACCCCTTTTAGGATGGATGAGGTGGGAATCAAACCCACCTCTTCTCAGTTTTGCCTCACGAGGCTGAGTGTACCCCGTACCAGCCCTCAGACCAGTATTGAGTTCTTGGCAGAGCCGGGAATCGAACCCGGACCTCTGGGGTACAGCCAGAAACGCTATCCGCTACACCACGAGTTGGTCGGTTGAAAGAGGGACTACTCCTTTTCGTCGACATATCGAGAGGTAGTTTACATTACGGTATATGTTAATACGCTCGCCTGCAGCAGGGGCAGTGCGTTATGTTCCAATCACTCCAATTCTGGTGGGGACTGGATTTATGAAAAATAATATTTATTGTTGGAATTTAATTCACATTTAGTTTGGTGTTTCCTGGTATACCAAATTTGAAGAAAATAACAACACTATACTACTTTCAGGTAAATTAATCCTTGCAATTTAAAATTTTCAAACGTCGATAAATCTAGAAAATGGCCAATTTGCAAATACACGCACTAGTACAGCCTTCACGAAAACACAGGTTGTCACACACATTTCCCACATACACACAGATACACGGGCCTATATGGCCATCATGTTGCAGCCCCTAAAATAAGCAACAACAACATTTATCCAGGAAAATCCAGTGGAGTAAAACAGTAATAACGTTAATACGGTCTCCTACACTCTGATAGATATTCATGACCATTCCAGCCCCTAAATATATTATTCTCTTCTAAGTTTGCCTCATACTCTTCTCCATGCATCGCCACCCTTGATTGCTCGTCTAAACACACAACTCTTGGTCTTCTACTGCCTAACGCATCCCTTCCCACATTTGTGAAGGTATTCGGTTCTCGAATGTTATGAGTGAATTTCTTCTAAAATGTATTGTAAAATTAAAGGGCATTAACATTCTCAATTGAAAAAGAAAACGTCCCTCACCGAGACACACATGCATGAGCTTAAATGAAATCGTCTGTTTAATAACGAATCAAAAGACGGCGTGACGACACCAGCACGATTATCAGACACTTATACCCGTTGTTGAGTTCGTGGGCTGTGATCAAGCTGCTTGCCTGTCAGCTAGACGGACAGAGTTCGATTCTCGGTCAATGCTTGTGAGATTTCGAAGTTAATCCTATGGTTCGGATTTTATATAAAATGGAGGTCCCGTGGCTCATGATCGGGAGATTAACGGTCACTAAAACTACAAGCTTTCTTTTTGTAGGGCATTTAGGAGCTTTGCGACATCGTGGTCATGGTAGCCCCGTGTACGTGGGTGTGATACCTGTGTCATTGTGATGGCCGTACTAGCGTGTCTACGTGTACTGTAATTGAAACTAGGATTTTGGTAGGAGTGGACCGTGGCCTTAATTTAGGTACCATTCCGCTATTCGCCTAAAGAAGAAGTGAAAAATCACGGAAAACCACTTCCAGGATGGCCGAGTGAGAACCATACCCACCTCTTCTCAGTTATGCCTCACGAGGCTGAGTGAACCCCGTTCCAGCCCTGAAACCAGGATTAAATTTCTTAGTAGAGACGGGAATCTACCCCGGCCTTCCGCGATGACGGTGAAGAATGCTAGCCACTACGCCATGAGGTGAGCACTGTAGCACTGTACAGTGTTCCCGTGAAATCTGAAGCACTGCTTGTGATAAGAATTAATCAAGCTACTGCGATATAGTCACTTTTTCATAATGAATACCAAGATGTATCTCATTGTCAAGCATGGCTATTCCTTCGTGATACGCGGGCTGTTGCTGAAAAGCACCGTGTCAAGAAAGGAATCATAAGCCATGGAAAAGGACATTCTAGTGGCAGTTAACCGCTGTGTGGTATCAGATAATACCTATGTCTTGACGAGACAGCGAGTGTGTATGGCATTTAAAATTTAGATGTGTTTTCTATGCAAATTTCTTATGAATATTAATAATATGTCAGCCTCGTTTGGAACCAACAAAGAGTGTCCCAGAAGTTTTAGCTCGTACGTGCCGACCACTGTTAAATATAACAAGGACGTGAAACGAATAAGAGCCGACGATCAATCGCTATGTTACTGCAGTCATTAGTGGACCAGTGGTGATAACTTCGGTCAATCTTTCACAACTTAAGCCCTCCCCTGGGGCTCATAACCAGTGGGACGTGTGTTGATGACTACGGGACTCCAGCTGATCCCAGCATTTCTTCCACTCACTCATGTCGGGCTCCTCTCAGCCGTCTTTCCCGTCGACTTTCCCTAGTCATTCCGATGGTGTTGGGTCGCCCGAGACCTATGGTGTCTTTCAGGTTTTCGGCCTAATTGAACCGTGAGGTCTTTTTTTTAATATCTTATCCTTATTTTTGGAAGGATTATGCCTATTGTTTTTACACAATATTCTCTGCCAATCGTAAGAGGCGATTAAAGGAGCGAAATCTGACTAACCGACCTTGTAGGGTGCATCCTGAGTAACATCAAGTTGTGTACATTCTCAATGGATCGGGTGTAGTGAGCTCGGAAATAGGTACCACGAGGGATCGGGTTTTTCATTTTTCATCTGACTTTGGGGTGGGCCATTCCCATTTTCTCTTCCCTTTCAGTCCTTTTGATGATTCTGCTCCCTTCCAGGTGCCTCATTCCTCATTGCCGTGGCGATTCTGGTGTCGCCTGCGACGTCATGGTCTCAACAGGCAGCAATTTCATAGAGCCATCGTCGTGTGAGACTTGAAAATGAGTCCTGGTCGTGAAGAGGCTGTTGTGGTGTATATGACTATATGACTGCCCTTAAAGATTCGGGTTCTAATCCCGATCGCTTGTCATTTTTAAATCTTACTCATTGCCGGCTAGTGCACTGCAGGAACTTCGGATGTTCCTACACTTTTCTTCATGCAAGCTAGCGTAGTTAGTTAGTTAGTTAGTTATTGTTGTTTTTAAAGGGTGGAACTACGAGGTCATCTGCCCCTAAAGCTAGCGTAGTACAGGGCAGGACCAGACAACACTGTGTGCACGCGCATTCAGCATCGAGTCCTGGAGTCCACGAAATATCTCAGTAAACATACTGTATGTATGTTATCACACTGATATATTTACCCCAATTTTTTTTTTCGATATTGAAGCCGAGAAATATCGCGAATAAAGTTATTTTTCGAAATGTGTTATTTTTGCTAAATACCAACAAAATGCTGGTAATAATATATTTTTTTAAATATTTACTTTAAAATTAATTAAAATAGTTTCACTATCTGTCCGATAGAAAATAAGAAATCTTACATATCAATGTTTCTTAAGATACGGGATAACGAAGTCCTTTATCGAACTTGATTGGTTGAAGTCCTAAAATCATGGAAACAATACTCTGTTTATACTTTGGGAACATCATAACATTCACGAGTTTTTAGTGAGAAAAGGACTATGGTAGTTATGGAGAATATTTGTGGAAGTAAATGTTAGGTTAGGTACCTAAATACAGAAAACATAATTCATTTGAGTTTTAGTTCCGAAAAAAAGAGGTAATAATAATAATAACAACTCGTACAATTCGGAAGGCGATTGAAATAATTAAATAACCTCAGAACTGTAATATACGTGATGGTTATCCCTTAAGTAAATCATACCTGCCCTCTATAGTTTCATTACCAACATCCTCTTTGTCTCAGGAGGTCATGGTGTAACCATTTGTTTTGATATGGTTTCCTATCTTATACCATTTAACGGTTATACAACCAAAAAACTTTTTCTCGGAATTGATGGGCTGAATGTATTTTATTTTTCTCGTGAAGCATGATAATATATATATATCCCTATATTTTATATAAAATTGTTCTTTTGTCCTTCTGTCTGTCTGTCTGTCTGTCTGTCTGTTCCTCCATCAATTGAAAACGAGTCAACAGATTTCGTTCAAAATTTGCAAATGGCTATAAGGACATCCCGGAATCAACTTAGTCTGTAAAATCCAGCAATACATACAATGCGCTTAAGGGGACCAAGGGGTGTCCTTTTATATTTTCTTTCGATTTACTCGTGTAATATGTCGTACGAAAGATCTTTTATAGCTCTATACAGCAAGATTATTTTCATTACTTTTTCAATTAATTAAACAAGTTGTAAATTGGAGGCTAAAATACTGAATTTTCGTGCCCCACAAGCTTTTACATTTTATTTAAGGGGGTCATCACGGGGATGGGGACTTATAGCATCGGCGAGGGTTCATTATTTTACAGTATGAGCGGAAATAACTTTGTTTATCTTGCTATTATGTATGGTACTTTATTTGATTGTTTTCTGTTTGAGGGACAGAATCCATAGAACCATCTTTTAGGGTCTTTTTTTATACAGGTGGTGACACTGTTCGTACGGAACGTCTCGACACTGACGTCTATCTATTTAACAGTCTGTTATTCCTTCATGCAAATATTATCTCCTACAGAGACAGAACGAGACCTCGTGAAATGGCGTTGCTATGGTAACGTTCATCAATTTCGCAGACCGGGAATAGTTTTCTGGCAATATCTCGAAAACCGTTTGTTTTAGGGCCTTAAAACGTAGGGTTCGTGTGGGAACCATGAATATTGCTCCTCGCATTGACACGCGTAAAACGAGCAAATTGACTTCGACCAGTCTCATCCATCCATCTCCATCCCTAGGCGTAGATGACATCGTAGTTCCTCCCCTTAAAACAGCAATAACTAATATAACAACATCTCTATCCCTATATATTGAGCCCATACTTTGCTTATATATATGCATGCTCCACTCCATTGACCTTGAGCATAGCATCGAAGAACTGTGCGAAGCACAACAACAATTAATCGTTCTTCTGACATTTAACATTCGAGAAGTGACTCGATTATGAACTTCAAGTTCCTAACAAAATATATGATTTCTGAATCATCAACTTGATCAATAAATGGTTGAACCATTCAGCTATTCAATTTTCCACTTGGGAACATTATTATAAAAATATTTATATTCATGGCCATTTTTAGCAACTTTCACAACTTGCAATTCTTCGACAGAATGCGGAAATAAGAATTATAGTTTTATAATAAATTCATTCAGTTCATGGCACTAGGATTGAAAATATCCTTCAAATTACTCGTGGTTAAAGAATTATTTTTAATTGGCAGTGGCCCATTCTACTATTTGTGTAAGAACACAATATTACAACAACGGCAAAGGTCTTCCTCTGAAGAAGAATAAACTACTATCATGACAAATCCGGGTTCTAGCAAAATCAAAGTCTAAATGGAAT
Source organism: Meconema thalassinum (assembly GCA_946902985.2). Lineage (NCBI taxonomy): Eukaryota > Metazoa > Arthropoda > Insecta > Orthoptera > Tettigoniidae > Meconema > Meconema thalassinum. Next base: position 899,968,436 of record OX336390.1, read on the forward strand.
TCGTAAACAAGGTTGAAATAAGAACTGATGGTTTCAAGAAATAACCTTCGGGTCATTCATCCGACGAAATGTGTAGTTCCAATACTCCTACTATAAACCTGAGCCATCGAACCTGCTATTTGATTGATCACTGGGTGGGGTACAATTTACGAAGGTATATAATATTTGAACAATAAACAACACTCCTGGGGGGGGGGGGGGGGAATCCATGTATTAGTTATGATCACTTTATAATGGGGCAATTTTTGGATTACGCGTTTCGACCTTCAAACGGTCATCATCAGATCTTGATCACTGAGTTGAGGTTTAAATCTATATACAATGTTATCTAACTACAAAAATGTTGTGCGTACAATTGGTGTTTATATTTGGATAGTTTGAATCTTGTTATGTGAGGTAGTTAGTTTTATCTGCAAGGGTTCGTGAATTACATATGAATATTTTGTACGTACATACAAATTAGAACAACACAATATTACTACACAATCCTCCTTATTTACCTTAATACAGCCACAATCCTCCTTATTTACCTTAATACAGCCGAAATGAAACCATTTCTCACATAGTGCAATTTTGCATACGTCCCCCTTAAATTGCATTCTGTGACAATTTTGAATCTAAATTACATTTTGTAAGTATTTTCTATCTAAATTGCTATTTGTAAATATTGTCAATTCAAATAAAAGTACAGTAAGTATGTAGTTAGTTTTAGTTGTAAGTAGGTAGTTTGTCTATTAGATATATGTCATTGTTCTATTATGCTGTGGTGTGTGAGTGTGTCTGGTAGCAGTTGCATTGTTTATTAGTTATAGTTCATTGTTTCAGTAGACTGTGTTGTGTGAGGGTGCATGTGAGTGTGCCTGTTGACAGAATGTTTTAGTGGTAGTATTTGTTGTTGGTGGAACTTATGTTTTTTGTTAGTAGAGTTTTGGTATTTAATTGTTAGTACGGTAGAAGGTTAGTATTTTTGTTAGTAGAATTGCTCTTTACTTATTCTGAAAGGGAGTAGCAGCCTTTCAGAATAAATCAATTCTTTACTAGTCTTATAGACGGTTAAGATATTGATAATATAAGCCAATAATGGCTACACTGCGTCCTGCTGCACGGCTGAAAGCAACGGGAAACTACAGCCGTATGCTATTCCCGAGGATATGCACCTCTCTATGCATAATTACATGTGATGATGGCCTCCTCCCTTGTAAAATTCCAATCCGGAGGTAAACTAGTCCCCCGTTCGGATCTCCGGGTGGGGACTACTCGAGAGGGGGTTAACATCACAGAAGTGACAAAGAGGAAATCTGACATTCTACGGATCGGAGCGTGGAATGTTAGAAGTCTGCTAGGAAGTGGAAGGTTAGAAAACTTAGAAAGGGAAATGGATAGGTTGAGGTTGGATTTGGTTGGGATTAGTGAAATGCGCTGGCAGGAAGAACAGGACTTTTGGTCAGGAGACTATAGGGTCATTAGCACTAAATCAAACAATGGCCAAGCAGGGGTTGGCCTCATATTGAGTAGGAAACTTGGACAGCGGGTGGAATATTATGAGCAATATAGTGAACGGATTATTGTAGCAAAAATAAATACAAAACCTACCTGCACTACAGTGGTACAAGTCTATATGCCTACCAGGCAAGCTGATGATGAGGATGTTGAAAAGGTCTACGAAGAAATAGACGAAATTCTGAGGTATATCAAGGGTGATGAAAATGTTATAGTAATGGGAGATTGGAACGCTGTGGTAGGAAAAGGGAGAGAAGGGAAGATAGTAGGAGATTTCGGATTAGGTGAAAGGAATGATCGAGGAAGCAGGCTGGTAGAATTCTGCACCGAGCATGAATTGGTCATAGCTAACACCTTATTCAATAACCACAATAGAAGAATATACACATGGATGAGACCAGGAGATACAGGGCGTTACCAAATCGACTTCATTATGGTCAAGCAGAGGTTTCGAAACCAGATTTTGGATTGTAAAACATATCCTGGTGCTGACATAAACTCTGATCACAATCTGGTTGTAATGAAATGCAGATTAAAGTTGAAGAAACTGAAGAAAAGTCAAAAGCCAAAAAGGTGGGCAATAGACAGACTGAAAGAGAAGGATGTAAACGAAAGATTCAAGAAGAGTATAAAGGAAGGATTAATGAAAAACCCTAAACAAACTTCAATTGCAGACGAATGGGCACTTTTGAAGAATGAAATAACAAAATCCGCAGAAGAAAACATTGGTAGGAAAGAAAGAATAGGTAGAAAACCGTGGATCACTCAGGATATACTAGAATTGATGGATGAAAGGCGGAAACACAAGAATCTAAGAGATGAAGAGGGGAAAGCAGAATACAGACGTCTGAGAAATGAGGTTAACAAGAAGTGCAAGGAAGCGAAAGAAGAATGGTTGAAAGAGAAATGTGCAGGTATAGAAAATTGTCTGAAATTAGGAAAAGTAGACACAGCTTATCGAAGGATTAAGAATACTTTTGGGGAAAAGAAGACTAAGTGCTGTAATATTAAGGACACAAATGGAAAGCCTCTAACAGATAGGGAAGAAAAGGTTGAGAGATGGAAAGCTTACATAGAGAGTTTGTATAAGGGAAAGGAGATTGAGAATCATGTAATGGAAAGGGAGGAGGAAATTGATGAGGATTCGAAAGGAGATTTAATATTGAGATCAGAATTTGATAGAGCTTTGGAAGACTTAAGCAGGAACAAAGCACCAGGCATAGATGATATACCGATTGAGTTGCTACGCTGCATAGGAGATGAAGGTCTGATCAGGTTATTTCACTTGGTGTGTAGGATTTATGAGACAGGTGAGGTACCCCCTGATTTCAAGAAGAATGTAATCATCCCTATACCAAAGAAAGTGGGAGCTGACAGATGTGAAGATTACCGTACAATCAGCTTGATTACTCATGCTTCAAAGATCCTGTCTAGAATAATTTACAAGAGGATTGAAAGCCAGATAGAAACGGAGTTGGGTGAAGACCAGTTTGGTTTCAGGAGAAATGTAGGAACAAGGGAAGCTGTACTAAGTCTTAGGCTGATTTTAGAAGGTAGAATAAGGAAAGATAAGAGAACGTTCATGGCTTTTGTAGACTTAGAAAAGGCTTTTGATAACGTTGATTGGACTAAATTGTTTGACATTTTGAAATCAATTGGAATAAAGTACAGGGATAGGAGGGTGATATACAATCTGTACAGAAACCAGACAGCAGTCATTCGAGTTGAAGGACATGAGAGAGAAGCTGATATTCAGAAAGGTGTAAGGCAAGGCTGCAACTTATCACCCATACTTTTCAATCTTTACATTGAACAAGCAATGAAGGAAATTAGGGAAAAATTTAAAGTGGGGGTGAAGATTCAAGGAGAAATAATTTCAACTCTGAGATTTGCTGATGACATAGTCATCTTGGCCGACAAGCCTGAGGATTTGAATGAGTTTTTGAATGGTATGGACTCCGTCTTACAGAAAGAATTCATGATGAAAATTAATAAATGTAAAACAAAAATACTGGAATGCAGCCGAAATAAATCAGAAACCTCTATGGAGATCAAATTGGCAGGTGAAAAGCTGAAGGAAGTAGGATACTTCTGTTACTTAGGAAGCAGAATAACCAGTGATGGACGAAGCAAAGAGGATATTAAAAGTAGGTTGGCTCAGGCAAAGAAAGCATTTCTACAAAAAAGGAATCTGCTGACATCGAATATAGATTTAGGTATTAGGAAGTCATTTTTGAAAGCCTTTGTCTGGAGCGTGGCGCTCTATGGAAGTGAAACTTGGACTATTGGTGCAGCAGAAAAGAGGAGAATTGAAGCATTTGAAATGTGGTGTTACAGGAGAATGATGAAGATCAGATGGGTAGATAGGGTTACAAACAAAGAGGTATTAAGACGAGTGGGAGAGGAGAGATGTTTCTGGCGACTGCTAATGAAGAGAAGAGATAGGTTGGTAGGACACATACTAAGACACCCAGGAATAGCAAGCTTAGTTATGGAAGGAAGGGTCGAGGACAAAAACTGTAGGGGTAGACCAAGGTTAGAATATGTTAAACAGATTGCCTCCGATGTAGGGTGTCGGAGCTATGTAGAGATGAAACGATTAGCTCAGGACAGGGAGGCATGGAGAGCTGCATCAAACCAGTCAAAAGACTGAAGACTCAAACAACAACCACTACATGTGTAGTACTACACGCTCTTAACTAGTCTTACATAGTTGTGTGTGAAACATAAATTACTTTTGACAGATATATTTGTTAATGGCTGTTGGTCTTGACGCTTTTTCAATACTTGAGAATCTAGAGACTTCACAAATTTTGCAAATGATTTTGAATACTTTTTTTTATTATTAAGACAGACTTGTACATTGGCCAGTTTCTTCCTATAACAACACTGTTTATTAACATTTCTCTCTCACTTTCAATTTCACTGCGCTCGATTATTAAATGATTTATGTTTGGGGACTTCTATTGCAGGAACAGTCTGGGCTCCGTACAATCCTAAGCCTGTGCAAGTACGAGGACATATTCCCATGTCCGGTTACTATTATTGTCATGTTTGGTGTTAGGTTGATTTTGGTTTTTAGTCTGCCTGCAACTGTTGGAAAGAATTCCCTTCTAATAGCGCCTTTTGAAGTTTCTTCCCATTTTCTCTGCCATTCTTTTCTCTGAGTTGACATTTTACTGTGCTGATAGGTATTTTGTCGTAACATCTTTCATTTATTTATGTTTTTAGCCTCCTTTGCTATTTTATCAGCCAGCTCGTTGCCATAAATACAGGGCGCCAGGAAATGTTCTCCGCAGTGCCTACACGCGTCTGCGAGAGCTATCATCTGTTGTTATGTTGGCAGCACTACTGTCGCTTGTATCAAAACAAACAAACAAACAAACAAACAAACAAACAAACAAACAGTAAACTTTGTACACACCACAGCCATTCATAACAGATTCTGGAAGTACTAATGACACATACGCTCGCTTATTGCAATACACACTGCTACAGCCCACACGTGTGGGATTCAGCCTGTCAAGAACACCGTGCTGCCAACTAAACTGCTGATGCTAGCTCTGGCAGAAGCCGGCAGTCACTGCGGAGAACATTTTCTGGCGCCCTGTACCTATGTGTGCCTTGTTGTTCGAGTCTTCAGTCTTATGACTGGTTTGATGCAGCCCTCCACGCTTCCCCGTCCTGAGTTAATCTCTCCATAGCTACCAAACCATACATCCGAGGCAATCTGTCTTAACGTATTCTAACATGGGTCTACCCCTACAGTTCTTATCCTTGATCCTTGCTTCCATAACTTAAGTTTGCTATTCCTGTGTGTCTTAGTATGTGTCTTACCAACCTATCTCTTCTCTTCATTAGCAGTCGCCATAAACATCTCTCCTCTCTCAATCGTCTTAATACCTCTTCATTTGTAACCCTATCTACCCATCTGATCTTCAACGTTCTCCTGTAACACCACATTTCAAACTCTTCAATTCTCCTCTTTTCTACTGTTCCAACAGTCCAAGTTTCACTTACATAGAGTGCCACGCTCCATACAAAGACTTTCAAAAATGACTTCCTAATACCTAAATCTATATTCGATGTCAACAGATTCCTTTTCTGTAGAAATGCTTTCCTTTCCTGTGCTAACCTACTTTTTATATCTTCTTTGCTTCGTCCATCACTGGTTATTTTGCTTCCTAAGTAACAGAAGTCTCCGACTTCCTTTAGGTTTTAACCTGCCATTTCGACGTCTATAGGGGTTTCTGATTTCTTAACCCATTTGAATTGCATAGACTATTTTATAAATTCGAAGTAACTTACCTGAAAACACTAAATTTAGTTCCTATAGTTTCTAACATGTATACGATGATAACAACATAACTTGATCCTTCAAAAATATCAAAAAGTCTCCGATCACAAATGTATGTCTACGCTCGGGAATCAGAGTTGACTGAAATTCACTCTTCACCACTAGCACAGCAACCCACAGCAACATACCTTGCGGGCGTGGTGGCGCAGCGGTCAAGCTGTTGGCCTCTCACCAAGGTGGACTGGGTTCGATTCCTGGTCAATGCATGTGAGATTTTCGAAGTGAAATGCCATGTCATGTGGTTCGGATTCCACGTAATAATTGCAAGATTCACGGTCACGTAAAACTACACCCTTCCAACATGCCTAAAACTACAAGTCACACAAGCAACTCGCTCGTTCTAATTGGTTTGTGTTTCCTGGGTCTGACTTGGGGCATATAAGCTACAGTACCTTTACGCTTGTCACGAGCCCGCAGCAGAGACGATGCACACTGCGGCTACAGAATTGGGACAAGAATGTTATTTGGAAATGTTCCAGTACTGTTCCGGTTTTCGCTGCCAAGGACCTTGCTTGACCGACCCCACTGATAGCATTGTTGTTCGCATCCGCCGCAACGTAAACACTCACCACATTTTTAGTCAGTAGAGGCGAAGGGTATTCAACTGAAACGGAGTGGGTTTGATTCCCCCAACGTAGTGATTTTAGAAACAAAACTAACACTTTTAGAAACGCAAATAGCGCTGGGGTTCACTCAGCCTATAACAGAAATGAGTACCAGAGTAATTCCTGGTAGCAAAGCTGACAACTCCATCCCATCTAGTGCCGATCTCACGAGTGGAAGCGTCTACCTTCTTACTCGTCTTATTATTATTATTATTATTATTTTTATTATTATTATTATTATTATTATTATTATTATTATTATTATTATTATTATTATTATTATTATTATGGAGAAGAAGGTAAAGTGACGTAGGATTACATTTCGTAGGTGGGGAAAGAGTTTTAAGGAAAGTTGAAATGCTCCTTTTCCTCATCTACAGGCCTGATCGTCTTCCAAACAACATATAAATATCCCCGCCACGCAATCAATGCAAATTGATAGACGAAGGAATATCGAGTTTAAAACGTATTCAAACTAAATAGATTGGAGGGCGAAGGGGCGAGGAGGGGCTGGATTTCGGTCACTTGTTTCATCCGAGTTCAAGTTCGGAACACTTCGTTGCTACTCCACTGCAGAGGGTTCATCTGTAGTATAGTCACCGAGATGAAATGTTATTGTTTGAGTCTTCAGTCTTTTGACTGGTTTGATGCAGCCCTCCATGCTTTCCTGTCCTTAGCTAATCGTTTCATCTCTACGTAGCTACCACACCCTACATCCGAGGCAATCTGTTTAACATATTCTAATCTTGGTCTACCCCTACGGTTCTTATCCTCGACCCTTCCTAATATACCCAACTTTGCTATTCCTGGGTGCCTTACTATGTCTCCTACCAACCTATATCTTCTCTTCATCAGCTGTCGCCACAAACATATCTCCTCTCCCCACTTGTCTTTATACCTCTTCATTTGTAACCTTATGTACCCATATGATCTTCATCACACTCCTGTAATACCACATTTCAATCGCTTCAATTCTCCTCTTTTCTGCTGCTCCAACAGTCCAAGTTTCACTTCCATACAGTGCCAAGCTCCAGACAAAGGCTTTCAAAAATGACTTCCTAATACCTAAATCTATATTCGATGTCGACAGATCCTTTTCTGAAGAAATGCTTTCCTTTCCTGTGCTAACCTACTTTTTATATCTTCTTTGCTTCGTCCATCGCTGGTTATTTTGCTTCCTAAATAACAGAAGTCTCCTACATCCTTAGCTTTTCGCCTGCCAATTCGACGTCCATAGGGGTTTCTGATTTATTTCGGCTGCATTCCAATATTTTTATTTTTGTTTTACATTTATTAATTTTCATCATGAATTCCTTCCTCAAGACAGAATCCATTCCATTTAAAAACTCATTCAAATCATCTGGTGTGTCGGCTAAGATGACGATGGAATCAGGAAATCTCAGTTGAAATTATTTCTCCTTGAATCTTTATTCCAACGTTGATTTTTTTTTCTCCAATTACCTTCATTGCTTGTTCAATGTAAAGATTGAAAAGTATGGGTGATGAGTTGCAGCCTAGCCTTTCACCTTTCTGACCAGCTTCTCTCTCATGTCCTTCGGCTCGAATAACTGCTCTCTGGTTTCTGTATAGATTGTAGATCACCCTCCTATCCCTGTACTTTATTCCAATCGTTTTCAACATGCCAAACAACTTACTCCAATCAACGTTATCAAAAGCCTTTCCTAAGTCTACAAATGTCATCTATCTTCCAAAATCAGCCTAAGACTTAGTACAGCTTACCTTGTTGCTTCGTTTCTCCTGAAGCCAAACTGGTATTGACCCAACTCTGTATCTATCTCTTTTTTCATCCTCTTGTAAATTATTCTAGTCAGGATCTTTGAAGCATGAGTGATCAAGCTGATTGTACGGTAATCTTCACATCTGCCAGCTCCTGTTTTCTTCGGTATAGGGATGATAATATTCTTCTTGAAATCAGAGGCTACCTCACCTGTCTCATAAATCCTACACACCAAGTGAAGTAACCTGATCAGACCTTCATCTCCTATGCAGCGTAGCAACTCAATCGGTATATCATCTATGCCTGGTGCTTTGTTCCTGCTTGAGTCTTCCAATGCTCTGTCGTCTGGCTGCGTGGCTCAGGGGTAACGTTCTCGCTTCCTGAGCACAAGGTTGCAGGTTCGAAACCTGGCGCAGTCAGCTGGCATTTGAGGGTGCGCAAATGTGTGGGAGCCGAGTCAGTACATTTACTGGCACGTTAAAGATCCCCTTCGGGGCAAAATTCCGGCACCCCGGCGTCTCTAAAAGCCAGGGTAGTTAAAAGGGACGTAAAACCAATAACATTATTATTCAATGCTCTGTCAAATTCTGATCACAATATTAAATCTCATCAATTTCCTCTTCCCTTTACATTACATGATTCTCAATCTCCTTTCCCTTATGCAAACACTCTATGTAAACTTTCCATCGCTCAACCTTTTCTTTCCTGTCTGTTAGAGGTTTTCCATCTGAGTCCTTACTAGTGCAGCACTTAGTTTTCCTTTCCCCAAAAGTACTCTTAATCCTTCGATTAGCTGTGTCTACTTTTCCTAATTTCAGACAATTTTCTATACCTGCCCATTTATCTTTCAGCCATTCTTGTTTTGCTTCCTTCCACTTCTTGTTAACCTTATTTCTCAGACGTCTGTATTCTGCTTTTCCCCTTTCATCTCTTACATTCTCGTGCTTCCGCCTTTCTTCCATTAATTCTAGTATATCCTGCGTGATCCACGGTTTTCTACCTTTTCCTACCAATGTTTTCTTCTGTGAATTTTGTTATTTCATTTTTCAAAAGTGCCCATTCCTATGCAATTGAAGCTTGTTCAGGGTTTTACATTGGTCCTTCCTTTATACTCGTATTTAATCGTTTATTCACGTCCTTTTCTTTTAGTCTGTCTATTGCCCACTTTTTTGGCTTTTGACTTTTCTTGAATTTCTTCAACTTAAGTCTGCATTTCATAAGATTGTGGTTAGAGTTTATGACAGCACCGGGATATGTTTTGCAATCCAAAATCTGGTTTCAAAATCTCTGCTTGACCATAATGAAGTCAATTTCGTAACGCCCTGTATTTCCTGCTCTCATCCATGTGTATATTCTTGTATTGTGATTATTGAATAGGGTGTTAGCTATGACCAACTAATGCTTGGTGCAGAATTCCATCAGCCTGCTTCCTCGACCATTCCTAATCCGAATTCTCTTACTATCTTCCCTTCCCTTCTCTTCCTTTTCCTACCACAGCATTCCAATCTCCCATTATTGTAACATTTTCATCACCCTTGACATACCTCAGAATTGCATCTTATTTCTTCGTTGATCTTTTCAACATCTTCATCATCAGCTTGACTGGTGGGCATAAAAACTTGTACCACTGTGGTGCACTTAGGTTTTGTATTGATTTTAGCTACAATAATCCGTTCACTATATTGCTCATAATATTCCACCCGCTGTCCAAGTTTCCTACTCAATATGAGACCAACCCCTGATTGGCCATTGTTTGATTTAGTGCTAATGGCCCTATAGTCTCCTGACCAAAAGTCCTGTTCTTCCTGCCAGCGCATTTCACTAATCCCAACCAAATCCAACCTCAACCTATCCATTTCCCTTTCTAAGTTTTCTAACCTTCCACTGCCTATCAGACTTCTAACAATCCACGCTCCGATCCTTAGAATATCAGATTTCCTCTTTGTCACTTCTGTGATGTTAATATCCTGTCGAGAAGTCCCCACCCGGAGATCCGAACGGGTGACTAGTTTACCTCCGGATTGGAATTTTACAAGAGAGGAGGCCATTATCACATGTAATTATGCATAGAGAGGTGCATATCCTTGGGAAGAGCAATACGGCTGTAGTTTCTCGTTGCTTTCAGTTGAAATACCATGTTAAAATATAAACTTAACTGTGTGTACGATCCTACATAAACTTAGTAAGCTTCAAGAATGTTATTGTTTCTCGTCTCGCCATGTAGTCTAAGAACGAGGTTGCCAAACTCCTATCACGCGGGTAAATGTTTTAATTCATTCAACTCGCTATAACATCTGTAATAATCATTTCATTGGTAAGATACACAATTATTTAGTAGCCTAACTAGTTGCTAGAGATGTAGAGCATACAAGATCTGTTCTTTTGATAATATTAAGGGTTTAAATTCAACAGAACTTACGATAATATTTCATACTAGCGGACCCATGCGAGAATTTCATACACCTTAGCGTTTTATGATGACTATCTACTTTCCCCGGCTTGAGTGCTCATATGCCCCATACGATACGCGCAGATAAGTTTAAACTTTAATTTCCTTCAAATTAGACACAAATGTCCGCCTTCTGTGGTATTGGGCACGCATTGAGACTTCAGATCCAGTTCCTGACTCTGCCCAGAAATGTAATTCTGGTCTGAGGGTTGGTATGGGTTACACTCAGCCTCGTGAGGCAAAACTGAGAAGAGTTACTAGCTATCCTAGAGGTGGTTTTCCGTGGCTTCCCGCTCCTTACTGAACCCTTGCAAAGAAGCTTATGAGACTCAGTTTCGGGGGGTGTAACAGTCCATTTCGTAAGTTGTTGTTAAAGCGCTTCATTAACATGCAGGGTAACATATAACAAAATAACATGCAGGAAAAAGCGAAGCCAGGGTTGTAACAAATGTATTTAATGACAGATCAGCTATTTACAAAAATGAAATCAACAAACAAAACTCCCATAATGACTCCCACTGAATAAATTAAATTGCCAAAAACTAGGCCTAATCTCAGGAGAGATTATTACTTGGACCAAATGTCCCAAAAATGAACAATAATGACAATGTATGCGCGTGTGCTGTTCTACATGCTTCACGATGAGTACAATTGAATGCATGATTCGTCATCATCCGGATAAACTTTCAGAAAACGAATCCACATTACTTAGAGCTAGACAGACGCGGGGAACAACTATACACAACTTAAAACTAAACCGACACTTCCTATACTAAATTAAACAACAAATAATTTCCGCATGGAATTGGAATCAAACTGCCGTAGCAAAACATTACTGCCTAAAAATTAGGACTTCTCACAAATCAACACAAGTAAGTTAACACGTGACCAACAAAAGAAACACACATATGACCGCCGTCATTTTTACAAGTAAATACAACTACACCACATAGGTGTCACACAGACTAACTAACATGAACTGAGTCATAAACGAATCACTAGGCTCAAAGCCAACATCTACATCATTAACACAATATTCCATCCATACGACATGCAATAATCCGTAACAAACGTGGCGAACTCCCCAATTAATTATGGTTCAAAATAACCATCACAAAAGAACAGGTTTGCTAATGATAGCTTAAAGGGGCCAGTCGGACAACAGGACTGCCTAAAAAAATAAGTCACCAAGGCTAGACGGGCGGTACGTGGAAATCTGCATATCTGTCAACCCACGTGTCAAAATAACCTCGACCTCCCAAGGCACGGGATCGAGTCTCGAAGAAGCGTGCCCCAAAGCACAATATATACGTGTGTGTGTGTCAGAACAAAATATATCTCAGCATTTCCCCTAGGAAATCCAAGAATCAGCATTGGACAAGGAACAGTGGTCTCTTCGGAGCACCCTGCCTTTCCATCAAAAATACAACAACAACAAAAAGGGCGGTAGGACCTCTACCCCTCTTCACGTAGAATCAAAACACACACCTGACACGATAACACACACAGAATCACACGTATGGGTTTGACAGAACCTGAAATAAAATGACATAAATATTTTCCACCAGCTGGCGCCTCCGTTCTAGGCCGTGACTATCGAACCTGAAAAGGACTAAAAAAAAATCTAAAAAATTAGAACTAAGGTGTTCTACAATTACATCTTAATTTGTTGCGCTCGGCAACCCTAATATGAGTAATAACCTGTTCAGCAAACATCTTACAGTAATTACCTCCCTTTCCTATCGAAAATATGAACTTTAATAAAGCACCACTTATCGAATGTAACGAGTTTCGCATTCGCATGGATAAAATCTGGTACACGCGCCGTGTACACTAAATATGACTCCAAAGAAAAATACACAACAAACAACTTTGGCCACGCGCCAACGTACATTTAAAAACATTAGTGTCGGTGCAAGAAAAACAATCTAAACAAGAAAAGAAATAAATGAACTATTTACAAAGTTCCCCCGCCATATCTAACTACATATTGAGTAAATCAATTTTTGTACATCACCGTATCAGCTTGTAGAACATATAACTTCCATCTCGGCCCATTTCCCTACGGGAAATTAGCCCTCCATCGTCGACTCCATGAAAGCGTTGGACATCACTCCGGCTCCTGACCAAACGTCGGACATCTTGGCGTAGTCTCTTGGACAGAAATGTTCAATGTTAATATAAAATGCCTGGCTATAATCGCTGTGAGTTACTACTTTCACCCACGATTGTCCTATGCGATTAATCAACGAAGACTTTCCCTAGCTTAGCATTCGCTTACACACGCACAATATATCACTTGAAAAGTACGATAAATATTTACATGAATTATACACTTCAAACACATCGTCACTGGCTTGAAAACAAGTTTTAAATATGACTGTCTCGCAGTCCTTATCTCGTTAGATAATCTCTACTGCTCTGCGTGGACCTTTGCTCGCGTTGAGCACTAATTGGAATGTTACTTAAAGTCTTGCCCATAAGAGCTGAAAATAGTTGTCTTTAGAATAATTATTACGAGCGTAAAATCACCACGCAAACTGGCGTGACCCTAGCTCACCAGAGCTCAAAACGGTTGTCTTTAGAATAATTATCAAGAGCGTAAAATCACCACGCAAACTGGCGTGAACCTAGCTCACCAGAGCTCAAAACGGTTGTCTTTAAAACAGCGTCTCCTCGATCAATTTATTGGAAACTGACAGAGTGAGGTGGAGTGGGGAGAATTAAGAAAAAATTTCTAGAGTTTTTATCTCACGCACATGGGACTAGTGTCAATCTACATCATTTAATTCAAACGTCTCAGCGCACTCATGCGTAGATATTTCGGATCGGCGGTTCTTTAGATAATCAATTCCGCGCGCTTTTTACCAGAGACGCTACCCATCGCGTGGTTTTGGCGTGGTCTCATCTGATTGGGTGATTCAATCGTAGGTCGGTTGCAACTAACTCGTGACCATCCCCTCATGACTCCAATTTTGGTGCATGTTGTTACACAATTTGGCCTTGAACTCGGCTTACCCGGTCGTCTTCAAGAATAGCTGCCACGCTCTGCTTCTGTGGTAATCATTGCAACACACTAACTTGCCTTCCTCTTTGTCAACTTCCACATGTACTGCCTGGGCCGCAGTAATAATAATAATAAATCATGAATACTTATTTATTGCAGATTAATAAGGGTTCATTACTTAAAGCAAATTCCGGAATGCACGTCCTGTCCAATTCTAGCCTCGGTCAATACACAATTACCTAGGTCATTAGACACATTTTGCACACATCCATGTGCATGGGGTTGATGACCACAATGTCAAAGTCGCTAAACGTTGAAAAATAATAAGTGATATCCTGAGAAATCAGGCAAATGTGATATATCGGCGTGTGTCATACTATTCTCAATATTACAAATCAGACGAACCAACTATGATGTGACCTGACCGTGGCCTAAGTTATGACAATAATGTAATAACGTAAGCCACGATACTGATTCTTAGGAGAACTTATCTTCTCTTGGCACCCCCTACAGACTGTAGATACCAAAGCGAATAGCCTATGGTAAAATACTGAGGCAGCATTAAACAATGTTGAGCCTATTTTACCTTTATTAGCCCATATATTTATTTATTATTTCCTCGTTGACGGCTGCCAAACGTGACAAATTATATATTTTCATTTTACAGTAATTACATGATAGGTAAAAATATCGCACTGTATAGTAGCAGTAATAGAAACGAAATAATTATGAACCTGTATGTAAAGGGTTAAAGGTGTAGAAAACATCGCGGAATTTGTCGTGTATTACCGCCAAGATAAGAAACCGGAGGATGACGCCGGTGATGACAATGAAGATGATGATGATGATGATGATGAAGTAGACGACAATGTGTTTTGTTTGCTGTTTGTGCTAGTGTTGCACAGTATGTTGTAGATGTAACAGGCTCTCACCCCCCCCCCCCCTTTCTCTTCTGATTACCCAAGACGTGATAATAATAATAATAATATCAGCGTATCGAGATAATGATCACATGACATTACCACACCCAGAATTAATAATGAAAAAACACATGAAAAGGCTAATTTAATTACTCACTAGGTCAGCTGAGTTCACAGCAAATAAAACCTAGGAGTGAATGTTCCAAATTTTCGTGGTATTCAAGAACATCCCCGATTTGAATTAGGAGAAAAGATAAGGCGGGACGAAGCATGTGTCAAGACCAGCTTGTTGAATGGAAAGCTGGGCGTACCCAGAAAGGGCGATAATTCTAATCTTGCCACACATGATGAAGGGAAAAGAAACAATCTTCCTACTGACTGCCGTCAATAAAAAAACAACATCTCAATAACAAAATATAATGAAAATCAAAAGATACAATTAAATCATGATTAGATTACAACTAAAACCCTAAACCACTTAACTTAGGCTTATATTTAAAGGGGTAATGCAAGTTACGGATAATGCTGTGAATAAAATAAAAGTCAGACATTGCCCAGTTGGCAGAATTACTTTTCCCCATCATACGATTAATATAATTACAGAATTGAGGGTAGTTTCACCCGCAAGGATACAAGGAAAATAACAACATGAAATTTAGGCCTGGTGGCGTTTCACAAACAAATTGCATAAAGCAACAAACGTGTTCCTTAGTGAACGAAAGCGTCTGAGAAACTTCAGAGTCCAGCACTGACTGTCTTCTGAAGCCTATCTGACCAAGGTTAAATCCACGAGGTTCCCATCCAGCTAACCGGAAATAGGGCAATAATAACCCATACTGCAGTAATTACATATAAAGGTACCCCCAAATCATACAAACCCTTCCAAAATATTACATGCTAATATACTAGAATAAAATGTCAGTATGGTCCACCGTCACATGGTCTTAACGACATAGCAAAATGACACAGTTTAGTGTTCCACCGAAAGGTTGCCCCTTCTAACCAAAAGTTCATACCACCTGGTTTATTTCAGCCCTCCGGAGGAGCTGGCTTTAGTTCCCCCGGAGGCGATCGCTTTTAAGTCCTTCCGTCACCAAGCTTCCTCTCGTACTGTCTTTGAGTCACAGATTCCACCCTTGTATATCAGCGTACCCCCCCCCCCCACCACAACCCTCCAGTAGTACCAACTGCGACCAGTCGCTCAACCGGCCAAAACAAAGCCAGAGTTCAAGGTCTTGAGTGGGTACTATAGAATATCAGCCCATACAGGTTACTGCGTAGAAACCTTCTAGGAGTCGAGGCGTTACACAATGTCCTTTGTAAGATTTTTCTCAGAATAAGAGCTTGGCGAATGAAGCTGACAGCAAATGTTCACCTTTCAAAGTTCACGGATCAAAGCTTGACTTATCCCTCTTTACAAGTGTCTATCAGGGATAATACTTTAAGTGACAGTTCGCACGAAGGATAAAAATCCTGGCAGAAGGGTCTGGCGATCCCATTTCACGAGTAGTCAGGCGCCAGGCTGGCGAATGGAATTCTCAGAAGAGCCCTGGTGTATGCTCTCATGATAATCCGGCCAGGCCGGGAGCCCCTGCTGCGTCTCGAAGATAAGATGAACATGTACCGATTTGCAAAATTGGTACAGTAGACAAGCCGTAAAGTGCACAAAAATACGCGGCACGGGAATTCACAGCAATAAACCTTGTGATTGTCTCGATCAACAATGTTTATCAATTATTACGCTGAAACTTCTCAAATGAGCTAATTAACTCGTGATTAAATCACGACACATTGCCATATCACTGAAGTCACAACATTCAATATACAGACCAGGTATGAAACATTGAGTTTTATCTGAAATTCACTTTTATGCCATTGTGTAATGAAACGTCTATTGAAGAACATTGATACATTTTCATTTCATTTACTGATACCGGCGTTTAGCTATGCACTTGATCCTGAGAGCTCAGTGGTAGGAGAGCGGTGAGGGGAGCGTGGCGATAACTTCTCTATCTGAGAACATTGACGCGCGTGACAGTAGGTTCTTTTACAATGAGACACGGACACGCTCAGCGTGTCAAATGTTTTACGCTGCTGTAATATACCGGTGAAATGGGATGGGGAAGTGCAGAGCTAACTGCCGGTAGCTGTAGCTGCATATTCTTTTTACTACGTTATTTGCTCAAGATTATGCCATCTATAACTGACCTGCTGTTATGTTATGGCAGGATTGTCTCACAAGCAAACCTTCTGTTTGGGGCAGACAATAATTGTATTTTTTCTTCTTTAGTCATGTTTAGGATGTCAAAATATTTGCTCTCACAAATTTTAGCAACCGGAGGGCAATTAGTGTGGGAGATATATGGGAATAAATAAGGGGGAAAGTTATGAGTTCTCGTAGGCTTGTGAGTCGTTTGTACGGGAAACAACAATTTTAAGAATAGGATTAGTTTGGAACAAACAGACTTCTGTAATGGTAGTCTATATAAAAAAGTGCCTAAAACGTAACTTTTCTGTACACCAACCACATCTAATTATTGCTACTGCATCACAATTATTACACTGTCCTCTCAAATTCTTGAAACAAAAATCAAAAGCCAACTCCGTACAGGCCATGGAGGCCCTGGGAGTAGTGGAAGGTAGAGGCTTCCACTTTTTGTGACATCGGCACCACTAGATGGGATGTAGTTGTCAGCTCCACGCCCGGCCATCTTTGCTCCCAGGAATTACCCTGGTACTCATTTCTGGTGTAGGCTGAGTGAATCCCAGGGCTATTTGCGTTTCCGAAAGTGGTAGTTTTGTTTCTAAAATCCACTAACTGGGTGGGGATCGAACCCACTCCCTTTCAGTTAGAAGCTCAGCGCCTCTACCGACTGCGCCACGCAGCCCCCTAATCCAGCCAACACCCATCCGTACTGGTGAGCGTGCTCAAAGCACGGAGAAAGGAACTGCTGGAATGCTAGCGACTGTAGTTTCAGGATGTTATCCAGCTGCTGCTGCGGCAAGGTAGCAGGTGACTCGTCGAAGTCAGCGTTGTGTGAGATCTCGCGTATCATGTATTTATAGCCTACATTCTAAAGAAGTATCTTCTACAAAGAATAAAATATCTCAGTGGTTAAAGTAAGATGATCCCGACTTTATAAAGCACAGAAAACACGACCCAAAACAGCTACTCTGTACGCCGGTTGTGAATGCCTACATGAGTATATTAATGTTTTTGATTCCTTTAGCGTGTAATTACCGCGATTAACAGCTAAACGTGGTAAAATATAACCGATGATAAGCTGTCATGTGTTCCTCTTAGAATTCTGGCCATGCACGAAGCAGGGGCTGAGTCAGCGGCTTCACTGGGACTTACCTTATATAGCAAGCGACAGGACAGGACACCTGCTGTCAATACATCTCCTTTGGGTTATTATTATTATTATTATTATTATTATTATTATTATTATTATTATTATTATTATTATTATGAAATTTACATAAAAATACGAAACCATCACCGTTTGACTCCTGGGCGAGCCAAAGACACTGAATATAACACTGGATCTCAAGATGTTCAAAGCGAGTCATTGAAGAGACAAAACCTTGCGCACTATACTTGCAGTACTGAGAAGGGCTGCCTTTTGTATATGGTTTCTCTTCAAGCCAAGGTTCTTCTCTGCATTTTCCCAGTCCTTTGTAACTAAACCATTCACAGGGACAACAACTGGGATGACGAAAACTTCCTTTAAGCCGTTTATTATTATTATTATTATTATTATTATTATTATCATTATCATTATCATATATAATTCGCTAGGGCCATCTAGGACCACGTTAAGTCTTGTTACATTTGGCTTTCTTTTGCGCCCAGAATTCCCTCATCCTTTGGGGTTGAGCCTTCTTGCGTTCCTCTGTCCAAGGAGCACCATGTCTTGTTTTTGGAGGCAAGATTCGATTAAGCCTGTTCGTCACTATATTTTGCCGGATGAGATCCCTGTCCAATGCGTCGCAGGGAGGAGGTCTTCTTTTGATGTTTCTAAACCAGGGCATCGTGGTTTTGTGGTTGGAATAAGAAAAAGTGAAAGATCTTCTTTGTCAACCTGTTGCCTTCCACTCGTCTGAGGTGGCCATAAAATCGTGCCCATCTTTTACGGATTGTGTCTGTAAGCTTCTATATTTTACTATAGACGTCCTTGATGGATCTGTTTTGGTGGATGCCATTCTTGTAATAGGATCCCATGATTCCTCTAATGATTCTGCGCTCTTTTTTCTCCATTTCTTCAATGAGCCATTTGTCGGCATTTAGGGAAATGGTTTCGGCTGGTTTCAGAACCGTTCCATAGTGACGTAGCTTAGTGTTTTGGGAAAGGCACTTTTTGTTATAAATAATGCGTGATTATTATTTACATTATTATCACCGACTGGATAGCTTAATGCGTTAACGTGCTTTCGAACTTGGAAGACGAGTGGTTACTTATGTAGCATACCTCTACGTACTAACCTCTACTAACATCGTGGCGTAGCCCTGCGCGTTAATTCAACCACCGCGACTGTATTGGGGAACTGCAATAGTCAAAAGATCGAAGTTTAGAATCCGGCCGCTGACAGCAACCATCCTGTGTGTGGGCTTTGTCCAGTTTTTTCCACACTCCTTCCAGGAAAATACCGGAGTAGTCCCTTATCTTAAGTCCTACCCCTTCTCCGACCCATTACACACACACTACTACTCCCATCACAACAACACAGGTTCCAGATAAATTCAACACACATCTAAGGTCCAACCCCTAAAATGAATCAACAACAAAATTTTCTCTAAGATTCCGATCCAACAATTTGACTTAGATATTAGAAAATCTGGCCAGTTTGCCATCTCTTGATGAATGCAGTACATTTGCATTTGTCTGTTGGCACAGGCTAGAGTAAAATGTGGCTCTTCACCGCTGTCTCAGTCTCACTCATGGCTGTGATTATATGGAAGCTACTGAGGTATGGGTGGTGCTTAGTAATGACATTCAGGTCACAGTCAGTGCCTGTGGATGCTGTGAAAGGTTCTACTCATAGGGTTAGTACTGCTATACTGACTCAGTGAGGAAAGCAATGGCAAACTACCTCACTCCTCTTCTTGCCTAGTACGCCTCAATATAGCGCTGCCGTGGGTTTTTGTGGGTATCTACCCACATAACCTAACGGCGGTACTATTTGAGGATCGAACCAGCCTTCGGGCTGACTACCTAAAAGACA
The DNA here is from genome assembly GCA_946902985.2 of Meconema thalassinum. NCBI lineage: Eukaryota > Metazoa > Arthropoda > Insecta > Orthoptera > Tettigoniidae > Meconema > Meconema thalassinum. Next base: position 899,988,238 of record OX336390.1, read on the forward strand.
TTAGAAAATCACATCCATTCCTTAAAATGGAGCTTTGTTTAACGTTGTTTGTGATTCATTGAACGAATGCGTTGCGTCATTGCAAAACTGCTGCATAAGTAGGCGGCGTCCTTGTAAAACCAGAACAGCAAGGATGGAAGGTCAATAACTGGAAAAAAAAAATCAAGCAAGTGGAGCATATCACTCGCTATACATTGTGAGGTTTGAAGCCATTTTTCAATTGTGCGCAGTCGATCCACGTTAATATGACCATCTTCTTCATCTGATGTCGGCATCACGTAACTCATCAAGTATTACCGGAGTCTTCTAACTAGGGCTAATAATTTTAATCGATTAATTTCAGTTATCGATTAATTGGAGTAGAAAAATCGATTAATTGCTACAAAAATGATTTAAGCGTTTAATCGATTGGTCGTTTAATCGATTAATCGGTTGATCGAATATTATATTAATTGGCCGATTAATCGATGCGCTCTCACACTCCTTCCAGGTAAATGCCGGAGTAGTACCTTATCTTAAGGTACTTCTCCGACCCATTACACACACACTACTACTCCCATCAACATCTTTGCTAAAAAAAGTTTTTCGTTTTCTTTTTTCGAAACCCTTCCCAATTTGATGTTCTTCCATTGTCACTGATTCTTATTTGGCTATTGTTAAGCAAAAATATTTGCCATAATAGCAAATTGTTTGGATCCGTATTGACTGAATAACTAAGAAACACTTAAGTTAATTACACGCCAAATCAATACTGACAGAAACACTCTTAAATGTCTACAATTTATAGATTATTTGAAGTGTACATGTTTCGAAACAACAATGGTTTCTTCTTCAGCACAATTAAGAGAAAATAATACTTATTCTAAGGAAAAAGCTTAAATTAAACATGGATATCCTTACAATACGTTTTAAAAGAATAATTTAAAAAAATATATATAAATCCTTAAAATTATCTATGAAAATTTAGGCAATTATATGGTTAATCTTCTGAAAAATATCTATGAAAAAAATATTGTAAATATTCCTCTTCTGAAAAAATTATGGTTCGCTGAACAAAAACAGTGTCTTAAAAATAAACTAGTAAAGCTTTAAAAGTACTGTACCACGGAGTTGAAATAACACATGTAGTCATATCTCTGGAACTGATTCCATCTTAGACCCTATTAAGAGCATCAAGTCTATATTTCGATGTTCATTCAGATTTATATACCTTCTGTTCCGCATGCCAACTATTTCAATACGTGGTGGCATCTCAATCTCGAAAATCTTAAATCAGAGCATCAGATTGTCTTCTACGTCACTATGCCTTCAGTTCCGCATTTTGGGATATTTAATTAATGTATTAATATTAAATATTAAACTCCAAATATGTATGGGTCTTTCAATGTTAAACATGTGATCCTTAATTAGTTATCATGAGCAAGGAAGGACATTTTGTATATTTAGGCAAGAAATAACTTTTTGTATGTTTCTCTATATCATTCTGAAAATAAGCGTAACTCAACTTAAGCGATGAACTCTGATTTAAACTTCCTTTCTTATCTCGTATCTACTAATTAATTAATCGATTATTCGGTTAGCCGATTAATCTAATAAGCGATTAGTCGATTAATTTCAAATTATTCGATTAATCGATTATTAATCGTTTAACGAAACATAGCTTATTACCAGCTCTACTTCTATCTCCAACCACTAAAACATAGTTATTTATACCGGGTTTATACTGCCAACACACCCACACATCCACAAACAAAAAGATTTTGATTTGATTTAGAGAGAGGCTTCAAGGGAATCGAACGGGACTCGCAATTTTTTTCGCTAAATATCGGTTTCCGGTTATCAGAGGTAGGCCTATGCTAAAATAATTAAACCATGGACATACTAAGAAAAAGTAAAATAGTGTGCATTTATGTTGTATTGAGATGTTTCTGCTACGAATCAATATGTGACGGTCACGTGAATGTAGGGGTGAGAAACGTGTTAAATTCCCTTCATTAAACGGAAAATTATTTGAAAGTAGGATTACGGGATCAATCACGGGGTACTGTGCATGTGTCTGTCGATCCTTCGGTCTGTCTGTTCTCCCTGTTATCTTCTGAACGGCTGCTCTGGTCACAGCGAAATTTTGTGTGGTGGTAGCGTTGCCTCTAAATATCTGATTTTTGGTATTTTCATTCACTGTTGCTAACTGTTACTAATAGTTGATACCAACATTATACTGTAGTTACCCTTCAAGAATTCGTAAACAACTCTTCGAATTCGTAGACACACGAAAATAACCATGTCTTGAGAATGACCCTTATTGACAAAGTTTGAGAGACACTTTAAGTCAGTAAATATTATCATTATTGTTTTAAAGAACCGGTTTCGGTCACAATTTGACCTTCATTAGCAGTGAAGACTTGATATTTTAAAAAGTAAGCAAATATGAAGTTGCAAGTCCATGAAATTACATGATAGAGATAAAACATAAATTTTCTTAGTGCTGTTGAGAGAAATGATTCAACAGGTACAAATTAAACATATAATAAAGGAGGAAAGGAGAATACTACGGAAAAGAATGGGCCCAATCCAGACTGAAGCCGGATGGAAACTTCGGAGCAACAACGAAGTCTACAAGAATGTAGACAACATCTCTGAGATCATGAGGAAACGGAGGCTAATGTTTCTGGGACACCTGTACAGAGTGGACAAATCCAAATTAATCAAACAGTTATTTGACTACCTCTGGAACAAGAAGACCATTACATCATGGATTAAAGAAACTCGAAAAGACCTTGAAAAATCTAACATCCCGGAGGCCCAAATGTTAGAAAGGGATGCGTTTCGAAACAGTATACACGATCTGGAAGGGTTTCTAGACGAGATAAGTGCTACCAGAAGAGCTCGGACGGAAGACCAACGGCAGCAGCACAGCGAACGTATGAAAGAGTACTGGAAGCGGAGGAAATAACCGTAATTACAAAGCAGAAATAGTGATCGTAAATGGTCAATTCGCAAAGAAAGAAAGAAAGAAAGAAAGAAAAAGGACTTCAGTTTCAATAGCATTTCTAAAATTGTTTTCTGTCTAAAATATTAAAAATAATGAAATCAGATCTGTTATAAATTTTGATTAACTTAATCAGTGTGAAAATAGAATATCTCTCCGAAAGCAATTCGATGTGAACGCGTTACTTAGTTGGGCAGAACGTTGTAAAAATAAATAATAATAATAATAATAATAACAATAAATGGAAGGATTCCAAGGAGGAAGGGAAAGAAAACCGGCTCAAAATGGTCCGAGTAAAGGAAGAGGAAGCATAGTGAAATGATGAGGGAATATTGGAGGAAGGAGAAGGAACAGCAATGAACTAAGCATTGAAATTGACTCGTGGTCCCTAGACGACCGAATCGAAAATAATAATAATAATAATAATAATAATAATAATAATTGCCAGTTTTTTTTAACCCACTGATATGCTGTGTCACTTAGTATCCCTTAATTTAGGGAAGTTATTGCAGGATTATTTTCTCTATCTCATTTAAAAAGTAACTACCCCCCAAGTTTGCGAAATACTCCCTTCGCTAGAATTGTATATGGTAGAGCGAGGGAGCTGCCTAGCGCTCATTTGTAAGATAGCCCTCAAGGCATGCCTGCTGAATGATTGATTACTCCCAGTTGAGAGTGCTTAGCTTATCGTGCTCATGAAGCAGTCTAGCTCGGCGCTTGTCTGCACGCTTCCATTATGTGGGAGTCTATCTTGAGTACATTTTAAGGTCCTAATAAATTGTTAAAGCAAAAACTAATATACGTGATTGTTTTTGGAGCGAACTGTAATTATGAAATTAGAGGGGAAGCCATATCCTGCATTACGTTTATATTTATGAAATGTTCATAGTAATGACCAACAATACTCGGTGAAATTGCACAATTTATTCAAATAAATACATTTTTTACTTCCCTTCTAAATATAATTAGGAATAAAAGATACATATTGCGGCTTAGGTGGCGTAGTTGGTAGCATGCTGAGCCTCTATGCCCAAGATCGCGGGTTCAAACCCGGCTGAAGTCGTCGGATTTTTTAAGAGCGTTAAAAATCCCTCAGTATGCCTTCCTTCGGAGGGGACGTAAAGCCGGCGGGGCCCATGTCATAGATTTATGGCATGTAAAAGAACCTTCCACTAACTACAATTGTGTGGAGCTAAATTTGTAGGCTAGGTTTGATTAACGCTCTATTATGTTCCAACGTTCGCCGCCAGGTGCTGGTTGTGGTGGAATCTAGTAGCCAAGTTTGCGACTAGGTGTCGTTGATGGTAGCATTTGTTAGCAAAATTAGGAACTACTTGAAATTGATGCCTGCAGTCCTTACCTGAATTACAGATAACACACACTAATACAGCCATCACAATTAACATCGATTGGGGGGCGTGGTGGCTCAGCGGTCTAGCTGTATGCCTCTCACCAAGGCGGTCCGGGTTCGATTCCCGGTCGATGCATGTGAGATTTTCGAAGTGAAATGCCATGTCCTGTGGTTCGGATTCCACGTAAAAAGGAGGTCCCGTGACTCATGATTTCAAGATTAACGGTCACGTTAAACTACAAGCTTCCTTTTAACATCGATTATCACTATGTATTTAGCGTATGGCGTTTAGTGCCGGGAGTGTCCGAGAACATGTTCGGCTCGCCTGAGTCTGTATTGCTTCCAGCGGACACCCATAGGGTGAGCTACAAATTCCGTTCAATTTCAAGTAGTTCCAACTTTCGCTACCAGATATTACTGACACCTAGTGGTGAACGTTGGAACTTTGATAGAGCGTTACAACGAAATATAACCTAGAAATTTAGCTTCAGACAAGTTTAGTTAGTGAAAGGATCTTTTATATTGTTACGGCTGTGAGTTTTTGTCATCGCTCGCCGCATGAGTCACAACTGCCTCAGGGCTGGGCTGTGCCCTGCCTCGTGTATTGCGTGCGCCTTATGCAACAGGGCTACTAGGACAAAGGGATGGTCCAGAATATCCGTGACTGACCCAGCGATGGAAACCTCGAGAAGCCGTGAACCCTGGATGGATCTAGAAGCATTTATTGAGTCACCGGCCTGCTATATAAGTGCGACCTGTCAAGCAGTGGTTGTTGTTGTTTTTAGAGCTATTGCGAGCGTTTATCCTGAGCGACAGAAGTGTGGTGACTTGCGAAACCCCTAGTGAAGCTGATTCTCTTGACAGCGAGGAAGTGAGAAGCCTACAGAGGAACTGTGTCTTGAGCGAGTGTGTTTTTCGAGTGCGACATAGGTGATTGTGGTGCATTGTGAAACAGTGTGTAGTACGGTGACAGGCTGGGTGCAGATATTTCCAGCCAACGCACGGGGCCACCTCATTACGAGGGATTAACTTCTGTGGCTTACTGACAAGTGAAAGGGGAAGTGTTCTCGCCGAGGAGGAAACTGGAGTAAGGTAATAATTGCTTGTATTTACTGATGAGTGCTGTATCTTTCTGGCCGCAATAAAGTTAATTATTTAATTTAAAGGAACAATCTGTGTTGTGCTTCAACCCACCGTAATCCAGTTAACAAAAGGTGCCACTAGGGGGGTGGCACGTGTACAGGCCCCCAGGGGGTTGCACCCCCTGGAAGCCACCCTCCATCATCTATTAAAACCATCCCTAACTGGCAGACATAATAAAGCCAGAACAGTATCTTTTACAGCAAGGGCGGCCGACCAGCTTGGAAGGCTTGCCAAACACTTGCATCACAATCACAAACATCTACACAATGGCTAACTAGGACACCTACACCAATGGAATGCTGACAGTACAACAGCAAAACCTATAAGAGGAAGGCCTTAATGACGACACACTCTCTCTCGATTATCAGTCATACAGTGTGTCAGCCGGAGGCCCTGGTACAAGCTGTTATCATCAGGTGAGTCAGCAGTGTTCAGATATCCTATAATCTGTAAAACCTACCCCACAAACTTGTACACATAATTTGCACTATTGTTCACACTTCCCTAAAAGGGACATACATTTTCATACATCACTGACCAATAAATACTTGGTCAGTAAACGACACCTTGTATTCGTAATTACACGCCTCTTCACATCCTAACACCCTTCCCGTCTCGTCACGAGTAAGCGTGACAACAGTAGCCTGTAATCGCCGGCTCAAGTTCTATTGTGTCTCTCACACGCGACCGCTGGCCGCAAGCTGCCAGCATAGCTGACACAAGCAGGACTGTTATATAATTCCTTTCGACCAGCTGGGAGTCCAGTACATTAACCTGGCTCAAAGGATCATCCCCTACTCGACGCTCACGTCTTCATAGGAGCACCCCCTATCATTTAAACATCACACAACACTCTACACTGGTGAGCTTACCCAGCTACGGGAAGCTACCCTCTCTGGGAATCACCTTCCAATTCAGCACACTAACACATCTGTTCTAGATCCAACTACCCCCAACTAAGGGATCTAAAACACACGTAACAACTGGTGTCAGAAGCCGGATTACGAACTCAAGCACAAGCACAACACCTGACGGTCCTGGTTTCAAAACCCGAGCAGGTCATTTTCTCTAATTTTCCTGTGAGTGCATGCGCTTTACAAGACAAACAACTAAAATGGAGGCGCAATTGGCAGCATTGCTAGAAAAGTTAAGTGGCATGGAAGACGGCCAGAATAAATTAGCCAAGGACCTGAAGGATGACCTGAAGAAGATGGAAGACGGCCAGAAGAAGATGGAGGACGGCCAGAAGAAGTTAGCCGAGGACCTAACTGCTAAATTAGAAGATAGCCAGAAAAGTTTAGCCGAGGACCTAACTTCCAAATTAGAAGACGGTCAGAATAAGCTAGCAGAGGACCTAACCGCCAAATTTCTGGATGGCCAGAAAAATCTGGAAGAGTGTCTGCTGACGAAATTACAGGAAAGTCAAAAGAAATTGGAACAGGGTCTGCGTCAGGAAGTCAACACCGTCTGCCAGGGCCTACGTGAGGAAGTCACAGCAGTAGAAAAGAAGTTCGACGCCTTACAAGAGGAAGTTGCCGAACTGCGCCAACTCCCACTGACGGGGGTGGAAGAAAAATTCAACGCTTTACAAAAGGAAATTTCTGAGCTGAACCAACGCCCGTCGACGGGGATGGAAGCGAGATTCATCGCTCTTCAAGAGGAAGTTGCCGAGCTGCGTCGACGCCCGCCCACAGGTACCCCGGGAATATCAGGAACGGGACAGAGCAGAGTGACGCCCCCAACCTTCGACGGAAAGGTCCCGTGGAGCACCTATTTACGTCAGTTCGAGGCAGCCTGTTCAATAAACAACTGGAACAGCGCGGAAAAGGCTACAGCTCTCATTGTAGCGCTGAGAGGGGACGCCCTTAACGTCCTTCAGGCCATCCTGACTGGATCCCGGGACTACGCTTCACTAATCGCCCATATGGAGTCCCGATATGGAGATAGCCATCTTCAGCAGGCCTACCAGATGCAGCTCCGGACCCGGGTACAAAAGAACGCGGAAACCCTGCAGGAGTTCGAGATGGACATCGCACGTCTCGTAAGGCTCGCCTACCCAACAGCGCCGGCCGACTTTCTGGAGCAGATAGCGACGCAGACTTTCACCGACGGGCTACGGGACTCGGACACTCAACGGGCGCTGCGACTCGCGCGCAATAAGACCCTGACAGATGCGCTGAGCCACGCACTTGAGTTCGAGACTGCAAAACAGGCATCCAGAATGCACGCGCGGGTACGTCAAGTGGACATGGACGAACCAGTAAAAACCAACGAGACCAAGCCCCTGGCCGACGAATTAATGGAGGCGCTAAGCCGTTTCTTCGATAGTCGCGGCACCACCAGCAACGACACAGCCGGAAGGCAACCGGAGAGGCGGCCCGGAAGAGGACTACCGACCTGCTGGACCTGCGGTAAGAAAGGCCACCTGAGCAAGGACTGCGGTGATCGCCGCCGCCGAGGGTATCCGACGGGAAATCAGTCGTCTGAAAACCGCGCGACCCAGGGAAACGAGTATTAGCCAGCCTTGGGGGGCAAAGGTTGGCTTGTGACAGTCGTCAAGCCCCGGCAGTCCAGGTTCGTGTGGCGAAGTTACGGAGGGACAATAGCAGCCTGATGGTCGACGGAGTCGTCAACGGAGACAGCTGACCCATGCTAATCGACTCGGGAGCATCGAGGACCATCATCAGTCCCACCGTGATCCCGAAGTGGAGAGTGCAACCCCCACAAAGGAACCTCCAGCTAATAACCGCGACCGGAGAGACCGCACCGGTACATGGCGAAGCAACACTGGAGTTCGTCATTGGTCGACGGGCGATAAAGCATCCAGTGCCTGTGGCTGACGTATCAAATGAAGTGATCATCGGACTGGACTTCCTGGACCAGAACAACATCATCTTGGATCTGAGTACCAACACTCTGCACTTCGGAGGTGAGGAGCTTGCTTTGCAACCTGCGCACGAGTCCATCACCGCACGACGAGTAAGGCTGAGAGAAGACGTCATCGATCCCGCCAGGACGGAGGTCAGCGCTGCCGTAATTGTCGACGGAACTGCTGAGGGAGTGGCGGCTGTCATCGAGCCAAAATATGAGGACATCCAGACAAAAGGATTGCTAGTTGCCAAGACTCTCATCAACACGACGTCTCGGCCGTACGTCCGCCTGTCCAACCTGAACGACTACGACATTACGGTTCACCGGGACACCAACCTAGGAGTCTGCGAGCCCGTTACCTCGATTGCCCGCATCACAGATACGACGGACGGACACCTGCAGACGGACAACCGAAGAAGACGCACACTGCCAGAAGAACTACAGAAGCTGTACCAAGGATCCCAGGACCATTTAGACGAGGAACAGTCACGCCAACTTCAGGACCTGCTACGCGAATTCCAGGACGTCTTCTCCGTGGGGAGCAAAGACTTCGGCAGGACAAGCTTGGTTCAGCACAGAATCGACGTTGGGGACAGTGCACCGATTAGGGCCCCATTCCGACGTGTCCCGCTCGCCAAGCAAGCCGAAGTTGACCGGATGATAGAAGAGATGAAGGAGCAAGGGGTGATCGAGCCATCACATAGTCCTTGGAGTTCTCCGGTCGTGCTAGTGAAGAAGGACGGTTCCACCAGGTTCTGCGTGGATTACAGGCGGGTGAATGACGTCACGAAGAAGGACAGCTACCCTCTACCCCGGATCGACGACACCCTGGATACCATATCAGGGTCGAGATGGTTCTCCACCTTGGATTTGAAGAGTGGCTACTGGCAGGTGGAGGTCCACCCTAAGGACCGCGAGAAAACTGCGTTCTCTGTGAGCAGCGGGCTCTGGCAGTTCACCGTCATGTCATTCGGTCTGTGCAACGCCCCTGCGACCTTCGAAAGGCTAATTGAGTCCATTCTGAGGGGACTACACTGGAAGACCTGCCTGGTCTACCTAGACGACGTCATCGTTCTGGGGAGAAGCTTCGAGGAGCACTACAGCAACCTGAAGGAGATCTTGTTGAAGCTACGGGCTGCCCAGCTGAAGTTGAGCCCCAAGAAGTGTCAGCTCTTCCAGAAGCAGGTCCAGTACCTTGGGCATATTGTCTCCGAGGAAGGGGTGCGCACCGACCCAGAGAAGACCGCAGCTGTGAGGGAGTGGCCAGTTCCGAAGGACAAGTCCCAACTTCGAAGCTTCCTGGGACTCTGCACTTATTACCGTCGCTTCGTGAGAGGATTCGCCGACATCGCCAAACCTTTACATCGACTGACTGAGAAGGACCATCTCTTCACGTGGACAGCAGAATGCCACAGTGCCTTCGAACAACTCAAGCAGGCTCTGTGCACCGCGCCTATTCTGGCCTACCCCAGACCTGGAACAAGGTTCATCGTCGCTACCGATGCCAGCGACTTTGGCATAGGGGGAATCCTGTCGCAAGTAGTGGACGGCGAGGAGAGAGTAGTGGCCTACTTCAGCAAGGCCGTGTCAAAGCCAGAAAGGAACTACTGCGTCACCAGGAAGGAGCTGCTCGCCATCGTGAAGACCATTGAACACTTCCACAAGTACCTGTACGGGCAAGAATTTCTTATCAGGACCGACCATGCATCCATGCGGTGGCTCCTGAACTTCAAGCAGCCCGAGGGTCAACTCGCGTGGTGGTTAGAGATGCTTCAACAGTACAACTTTGAGATTCAGCACAGGAAAGGCCAACTGCATTCTAACGCCGACGCCCTGTCACGAAGACCCTGCCCCGAAGACTGCACCTTCTCTGCCCGAAGGGAGGAGAACACCGGGATACAGTGCCGAAGGACTGCCGTGGAACTTCTAGGGAGCTGGAGCCGCGAATCTTTCATGCGGTACAAGCAGAAGATGATGACCTGGGACTGATAGCCGAATGGAAGGGGGCCTGTGTCCCCAGACCCGGGTGGAACATTGTGAGTGACTGCAGCCCAAAGTTTAAGTCCTACTGGGCGCAGTGGGACTCGCTGGTTGTGAGGGATGGCCTCATATGCCGTACCTGGGAGAGCACCGACGGGAAGACATCTCGGGAACAAGTCGTCGTTCCAAAGGCTAAGACGGAGGAAGTCCTGAAGTTCATGGAGGATCATCTGGTGGATACCTAGGGATAAAGAATACCCTGCAGAAGCTGAGAGAGCGGTTCTACTGGATCGGATGCCGAACAGACGTGGAGAACCACTGCGCGAGGTGCCACGATTGCGCAGCCAGCAAGGGCCCAGGACGAAGACGACGGGGTCCACTGAAGACCTACAACGTGGGTGGCCCCATGGAGAGAGTGGCCATCGATGTTGCTGGGCCATTCCCGTTAAGCGAGGCAGGGAACCGCTACATATTAGTCGTCAGCGACTACTTTACCAAATGGCCGGAGGCGTATTCGCTCCCTAACCAAGAAGCCGCGACGATTGCAGAGACCCTGGTGAAGGAATTCGTCAGCCGGTACAGAGTACCCCTGGAGCTGCACTCCGACCAAGGGAGGAACTTCGAGTGTTCCAGAACCTATGCCAGCTGCTGGGAATCCGGAAGACAAGGACAACGCCGGTACACCCTCAGTCCGACGGGATGGTAGAGCGATTCAATCGCACCATCGAGAACCATCTCCGAATAGTCGTCAGCGAGCACCAGAGGGATTGGGACAAACATCTTCCACTATTTCTCCTGGCCTACCGCGCCGCCGTGCATGAAGCCACCGGGTGCACACCAGCCCGGGCCATGTTTGGGAGGGAGCTGCGTCTACCTGTCGATCTTGCCTTCGGCCGACCTGGGAATGATCCGATCCCGGTAAGCCAGTATTGTCAAGAACTGGTCGACCAACTGGAGGACGTGCACGCGTTCGCGAGGAGGAAACTACGGATCGAGACCGACCGAATGAAGACCCGATACGACCAGCAGATGGATGCCGGCGGATTCCACGATGACGACCTGGTCTGGCTCTTCAACCCATTACGGAAGAAAGGCCTGTCACCCAAACTGCAGAAGTCCTGGGAGGGCCCGTACCGAGTCGTGAAACGGATCAACGATGTCGTCTACAGGATCCAGCGGAGCCCGAGGGTGAAGATGAAGATCGTGCATCGAGATCGCCTGGCAGCCTACGGAGGGACACAGACGGACCAATGATTGATCGGGACGATCAGCCTTTTTAGGAAGGGGGTGGTGTTATGGCTGTGAGTTTGTGTCATCGCTCGCCGCATGAGTCACAACTGCCTCAGGGCTGGGCTGTGCCCTGCCTCGTGTATTGCGTGCGCCTTATGCAACAGGGCTACTAGGACAAAGGGATGGTCCAGAATATTCGTGACTGAGCCAACGATGGAAACCTCGAGAAGCCGTGAACCCTGGATGGATCTAGAAGCATTTATTGAGTCACCGGCCTGCTATATAAGTGTGACCTGTCAAGCAGTGGTTGTTTTTGTTTTTATGAGCTAGTGCGAGCGTTTACCCTGAGCGACAGAAGTGTGGTGACTTGCGAAACCCCTAGTGAAGCTGATTCTCTTGACAGCGAGGAAGTGAGAGGCCTACAGAGGAACTGTGTCTTGAACGAGTTTGTTTTTCGAGTGCGACTTAAGTGATTGTGGTGCATTGTGAAACAGTGTGTAGTACGGTGACAGGCTGGGTGCAGATATTTCCAGCCAACGCACGGGGTCACCTCATTACGAGGGATTAACTTCTGCGGCTTACTGACAAGTGAAAGGGGAAGTGTTCTCGCCGAGGAGGAAACTGGAGTAAGGTAATATATGGTTGTATTTACTGATGAGTGCTGTATCTTTCTGGCCGCAATAAAGTTAATTATTTAATTTAAAGGAACAATCTGTGTTGTGCTTCAACCCACCGTAATCCAGTTAACAAAAAGTGCCACTAGGGGGGTGGCACGTAACAATATGCTATAAATCTATGATATGGGACCGCCGGCTTTACTTCACGTCCGAAGGAAGTCATACTGAAAGTGTTGATCGCTCTTAAAAATCCGACGAATTCGGCCGGGTTTGAACCCGCGATCATGGGCACAGTAGTTCAGCATGCTACCAACTACGCCACCGAAGCCGCTACATCGGTTATCAGACAGATTCTACACACACCCAAACTACACGGGGCTACATGACGACGTTGGCGTAGCTCCTAAACATAGAACCAACCAATAAAGGTTATATCTCTTTTTTATTTCCCTGGGTTTGCGTTATTTGTGTGTTTCAGGCTTGCCACGGTGGGTGAGTGGTCAAGGTGTCTGTCTACTAACCCCAAGCTTGCAGGTTCGCTCCTGGCCGTGCTAAATGATTTTTTTGAAAGGCGGCAAAAATTACGACACCATGTCATACGATGTTGGCATGTCAAAGAACCCATTTGAATTCAGTAGGCCGTGTTCAAAATGGCAAAATTAATCTCGGGAGTTTTTGCCAACATAAAGTTCCTCATTTCTCTACTAGAAAGCGCTGTAGTGTTCAAGGAGCTTAGATATCGAACCACCTTGACTTTCACAGTCTTCAAGGAACAACGAAATTCGACATGCACCCGGCAACCGAGGCCATACGATATTATTATTATTTTTATTATTATTATTATTATTATTATTATGACGAATACGCACGAAAAAATATTTTTAGTCTATTTTCATCATATGAAAATATAGGCTTATGAGATCCCCTTTTATGTGTGTGTAGATAAATGTGTGTGCTGATTTGTGTGTGTGATCTGTGTATGAGTCCTCCCCTAATAAAATCTAAACGGCTGAATCTATTTCAATGAAACTCGGTAAGGATATACTACTGCCACGTCCATGACTTTCAAAGTTTAAAACGTTTCATCAATCCAACATGGTAGCCGTGCGAAAGATTTCCCCTCATTCTATATCTCCGAAACTGTCACTGATATCACCCTGCAATTTTGTATGGTGTTAGAGAATACTAATATAAAAAGTTTACCAATGTGACTTAAAAACAAAACCAACATAGAGGTCAAGCAAAGTTGAAAGATTTAAATGGAATTGTCTCGCGATTTAATCATCTGAGTGCAGTGAAACTTGGTATAGTGAATTTTTATACAAGATTTAATCTACTGACCTCTAATTAATTCAATTGTTTTCATAAATTCAAGATGGCGGTTGTGCGAAATTCTAACATTACCGCAAGCTATTTGTTGCGTCCTAATCATGAGATCATCGTGAAGGTTTGTATAATGAACCAACGCAATAACATTCATCTACTAGTACATAATTCTATGGCCTACATACAGTATAGTGTGCCGGTGATACAATAGGACTGTCTGACCTCCCTTGTTCACCGTCAAAATCAAGATAAGCGAGACCCAGAAATTTAATAAACTTGACTTTGAAGTTTGAAAACCCCTCTTTTGGACGAACTATTATCGACATTGAAAAATTGTTAGAATTTAAAATTGCAATATGCGGTTCAATAAGAATTTGCATTATTTTATGGGGCAGCCTATATTGCCACGTGTCTGACTTTCCTACGGCCTGAATAGAGACGCGCGAATATTGCAATCCAAGCAACCGTTTTCGGCATAAACTCTACTACGTTTTCCTGCTGAGAATTGTTCCTCACAGCAATTTGCTTATGGCCATTTTTTTCGTGCTGGCAAAAATGTTGTGGCGCACTTCGTATGTCTCAGCGCGCGAGATAATGCGTGCTTGCGGCAACGACGACGAACTTGCATTGCTTCGGTTGCGTAGTCGGTAGCATGCTTCTATGCCCAATATCGCTGGTTCAAATCCGGCCGAAGTCGTCGGATTTTTAAGAGCGTTAAAATCATTCAGTATGTCAGTATGCCGGCGGGCTCATGTCATAGATGTATGGTATGTAAAAGAACCTATCACTGCAATTAGTAGTGTGTATGTTTGTTAGTTAGAAACGCTCTATCAAATTTCCAACGTTCGCCGCTGGGTGTCAGTGACAGTGGCGTCTGGTAGCCAAAGTTGGAACTACTTGTAGAACTTCTTGGGGAGCCTGCGGGCGTTCAATTGAAATCTCCTGCTATGGCCATTGGCTGCAATTCAAATGTAATAATTCCTTAAGAACAACGTGCCTTCAATTCACAACCACCAAAGCAAGTTTAGTTTCTTCATTGCATTTGCATGCATTTTCAATACTTATCGGGGTTTATGCGATAGAAATATGAAATGATGTGCGGGCATGTGATGAGGCTCAAGTTCAATTGCCGCTTCAAATTAACAAAATTAACGATTAGACATTTCTCTTTAGAAGTCAAACACGTGTACTACAGCTAGTTCTTGATATTTCTGTTTTGTTGCAGGTAAGGGTCTCCAGGAAGTAAATGGACTATCGCTGAGATCTTTCATGTTGGCCCATTCCATCAAGTCGTAAGTAAAACGAGACATTACTGATGTAAATTGAATTGAATCAAGCGTCTGTGGTACTTTTGCTTATTGTGAGTGGAATGTATAGCATCTGTACACCAGATGGTTCAGGCAAGTATGAGGAGCAGTTAGATGAAAACGGACCAATCACAAAAAAGTGTAATAGTATTACCTCGAAATAGCTTAAATCTCTCCATAAATGACGAGCTCAAACCTAACATGAATCCAAAGAAAAATAAAATAAAATGGGAGCAATGATGTGAATCGTAACAGAAAGAAATAGATACTGAAAAGCCACAAAATAAAAGCCCGTGAGACATGCTTCAAACATATTTATATCAACCTAGCAAAAGTACCCGTTCTTCGAACGGTTTATGTACTTATAAAATAAAAACTCTCACATAATCATGTATTCTTAATGTTCAGTACAGTAGTTATATTATTACCTGTTTATCAATTAGATTCAGCCTTTCCTCTATCTGTCTCCCATAGCTGGGATGCTATGGTACAAATATCTCGCGATTCTAGGTCCTTAAAACATGTTTTTCTGAGACCATATTAGGAGCTTTGTCTCTCATTCCATCTATTTTAGCATGCATTCTGAGGGGGTTTCCCCCATAGTCCCCCTTTTATGAAAGGTATGGTGAAGAGTTATGTGAATGATTGGTGCCTGGCCTGTGATGGATACCCATTTTACGGTTAGAGAACGTTACGGGCGTTCTCTAGCTGTTATAAACCTGCCAACAGACAGATAAAAACATGCACATACGGTTCACACGACCCACATCGTGTACATCCCTTTCACACAACAAGTCAGCAAACTATGCTGGCTCAAAACTTTATAAATAGCAACCATGCTCGATGATAAATACTTAATCGGAATCCAGCATAACACGCTACACAAATATTCCCTCTTGCATCCAGTTTGAGATGAATGCGGCAGGACCAATCAACACATACAGTAGCCTCTTCTAAATCACTTGCCCAAATCGTGGATTTAGGGGAATAAATATTGACTTTATATTATGATGTATTTCTCGGCCCGGGAGAATGCTCGCAATGCCAACGTCCTCAAAATCACGGGAGACCCATTCGAAAAATGCCACACAAATTATAAAATATAGATCGTATGAATAACTCTGTAACATTTTTATAGGGTGCATACGCCACTGCCACATTTCATGTGAGCGTATAACTAGAATCAAGTACATTTCTCAATACCAAATTCTAATTGGTAAGCAATTCGCCAAACATCTGTATTGTGCCCAACTGGTCACGGCAGTCTGGTATCGAACTCAGGGCCTTATCAGAGAAGACCAGGCAAATGGTTATGCCTAAGGTCGAACCAGTGGTCTCTAAGGGGGAGCCATATTATGGAACCCACAGAGCAATGAGAGGTCTACTGACACATAATAGTCTAGCGTGATTTCACGATTATTTAGGTGCAAATCATAGCAAATTAAAGGAAAAATTATAAGCAAAATGCAAGGGAATGTACATTTTCAGTGCATACGAAGTCGAGAGAGGCTAGTATTGAAGTCTGACAAATGACTTTAACAAGTAGGCGGGGTAGGCCTGGCGCCTACGGAACTATTTCCGTCTAGGGCGGTCAGACAGCTCAAAATTAATGACCCGGGAATCCACCGGTCGACAACGAGCAAAGCTTTGGCGGGACCAAGCCCACAAGAAATTAATTAATTACAGATAAATGGAGCATTGTAATGCAATGAAACATACACACAGATGAATGTATTCACGGAGGAGTAATTTAGGAGTGGTTTTTCACCTAAAATTACGCCTATTTCTCAAAATGACCGCATTACAACCTAACTCACGCTCGAGAGCATGAATACTTTAACCAACCAGCGGGAAATCCCCACCGTAGCATCCCACGCGCTGAACTAAGGCAATTAATTGTAATTAATTGGCCGAAGCGATCGCCGGCACGCGAGTGTTTTTAAAACCTCCACGCCTAGATAAACAAGATGCAGTTGTTATTTCGGCTGAAGACGGAGTATTTCAAGAAGGGAGTCGCTCTCACGTGTCCCGTGAACTATTTTGTGCAAGAAACCAATATAAGGGAGAGCAGCATACGCTAAGGGTCAGTTATGGTTCAGTTACACGTCAGTTGTTGGTCAGTTACAGTCAGTCAGTTACGTTCAGTTGCAGTTCAGTTGGAAGTTAGTCCTTTGTCTACAAGCGCTCTGCAGAAAGCACGCCAATTATTAAAATATCAGCGTACCGCCGTTGAAGACAATGGAGGCAAATTGTAAGCTTCATCAGTGATAATGAAGTGCATAAAAGGTAACAAAGTGCAGATATTGCTTTATTATCTGACACAGATATAAATTCGCTACTGCGAATAGGAACTGATAATGTTTGGAACAGTTCGTATACCGGAAGGTATTGTCAATTATATGACATCAGCATTAGGAGCACTCCAGTGATGGGAGAGTGGAAGTTATTGCCACTTATCCAGGACAGTGAGGTGAACGGGAGTGCAGGGAACTAGGATCGAACATCTATAAAAACGCTACTAGATTTCACGGAGACCAGCGGTTATCATAAGTCATCGCATCTCTGAGGTCAAGCGTAGGTGAAATCCAGATTAAGGATCAACATGTGAAATGATAGATGAAGTGTATAAATTGTGAAATAATAATTTAAAGTGTTAATGTGTTTAATGTTTAATATTCAGTGTTTATCAGTGGTAAAGGCCACTTGTGGTAAAATGTGTATCATGTGTAAAAAGTGTGAATCTCAGTGTTGTGTATTGGATATCATGATGGATTAAGTCAAATCGTCATGGTAGAGCTCAGGCGGAGATACTGGTACTTTCCACCCAGAAGGAAGCGTGAGTAAACATGCAAATAATAGCATTATAATGGCATAGTTCACCATGTAACGATTAATCACTTTGAAATTAAAGAAGTAATAGTCACTTACTGAACGAGTTTTCACCACTCGTCTTGAATAAAGTATGACTTGGAAGGTGATTTGCTTAGGACCATGTAGGTCAAAAATAGTGATGGATCTAAACGTTAAAATAATAATAATAATAATAACTGGGGTCGGCAACCATAAAGTAAGGGCAAAATTGGCCTAAGTAATGTTCAAATAGTGTCATGTCTAATTTAAGATACTGTCATTTGGTAAACAGTAAAGAATGTAGTGTGGAATATCGCGA
This sequence comes from Meconema thalassinum, assembly GCA_946902985.2. Lineage (NCBI taxonomy): Eukaryota > Metazoa > Arthropoda > Insecta > Orthoptera > Tettigoniidae > Meconema > Meconema thalassinum. The sequence goes on from OX336390.1 coordinate 900,006,221, forward strand.
ATACGAGAGCTTTTCTCAGTGTCAGTGAAATTTTGAATGAATATGTGAAATTAAAGTAAGCCAGTGTATTTATACATTTGTGTTAGGAGCTATGTAAAGCTTTGGCTTAAATAGTATAACAGGAAGAACGCAGGTACCTTGATAATGGAGTCATATATGTGAAATATTGTTTAGCCGCATATAGCGTGCAGATTAACGTAGAATCCAGTGATTTACGTAAGATAAGCACGGGAAAGACTAGTATAGCTTGCGCGTGAGGTGAAAATTGGCTTAATCTTCGAGAAGTATCGCCTTTGTGCATACTGTATGTGTTACGCAGCGATTTGGATAGATTCTGTCTATTGCCAACGCTTGCATTGAATTATAGCCACTATGGACGCCCAGCGAGGCGCGGTGAGCATTTTTACTTATGGTCTGCCCGAGAGGTAGAATCATAGTCGTCGACGAGGAACGTGGTTCCCATATATATGTAAATGACAGCTGCTGATGATAACCATGGGGTTTCATTATGATGCGCGTCTTTAAAGCCACAAAGTAATCACCTTAGAACGGCAATGCTATCATTAGAATTCCACCCCTGCCATGAATGTTTAATAGGAGCCATTTGAGCCCAAATACACTGTAAAGTTAGGTGTTAATTAATTAAATGACTCAATTACTTAGGACTATGCCTAGCGGATCTTTATTGTTATATAATTGTAAACAAGAGTGGCCTTGACGGTAGAGAGAGACAGGAAATGTAGACCATTTCCGTGGCAGCCATCTTGGAGAGCTGTCTGGAACTAATTTTATGACCTGCTGAGGGGAGGGAGGTCGCTCGACCGATCCCTTGTCAATTACAGTCACAATAGGACACTGAGAGATCTCGGTATTCAATAATGCAATTAAAATATGAGTATTTTAGTGATGCAAATGGAATTAATTGGTGTATGGCAACTCACATATGTGGTTGAACCATAGAAATCAGATGATATTTGGCGAAGTTATCCTCTGAGGGGGAAGGCTGAACCAAAATAATGTAGGCATCTTCTTTAAAGTGCATTCTGCCAGTTTATGCTAATTTAGGAAAAACGGGTATGTGTTTTTCCCAGAACATGACACAGTTGTATCTATAATAAGTCCGACAAGACCCAGATAATCGTTATATGGTGAAACTATAAATATTCTATCCATGTTTATGTTTATTTTATGATTAAGAAGCATGACTCATTTTCCTAGAGCGTTCATAGGGATGGAAAGAAGGAAGATGATTCGCACGACACAACAAAATATTTGCTAATAAATGTAGGAAACATTGAAGTAATGCTAATTAAAGTAAATGTCGTAGGAGACGGAATAATGTCTTAGTAATTCATGTTTATATGACATGTGGTTTTTGTGTTAAGATACTTCCATTAAATAAAATTGTGTCACATGACGAACACTATGAAAACCTTGTAATCTGAACTATTATTGACAGGATATTAGAAGTAGGTTTGAGTGCATTGTAGCGCTATTTTTAAGGAGAAAGCTCACAGAATAACCCTATTTAGTTGTGGGAATTAATTGTAATTTGTCCTTTGTTTTGTATTTGTTGTACAGCCATGATTCTAGACCAGTAAATATTTTATTCATAGGAATGTTGTGTATTTCCTGTAGAGTAGTTACCTGGTAGACTCAAATCCTGAACATGTGGTCGTATTGTGGGCAGGAACGTCCCATACCTCGAAAGACCGTGAGCTAGTTGGGATACGAACACATGGTCCACATGGTGACAATCGGGTACAGTATATAGATGTACATTTATAGTATTATTATTATGTCTTATCCAATATTCAGTTTTATTATTATTACTATGATTATGTTTTATTGTGCGATATCTTATTTTATACTCTCATTATATTATCCTGTATAACGAATAATTATTAATTTCATTTGCGCTAGTGAGGAGGCTGAGAGGAGTTGGATGTGTGATATTTCGTAATTTACGCGAGATAGTTGGCGACAGTCAGACTGCAGTAACGACTTATTCACCACGGGAGGGATCCCAATTTAGACCGAGATGTGGAAATTTGTCTGACCCAAGGCAATGAAAACTTGACCGTTTGGAGAAGTATCCTATAGAAGAGAAGGGCCTATGACTTATTTGGAGCGGTGTGGAGGATGATGGCCCACGATTGGATATGACGGAGCGGGATTTCAAATTGAAAGAACTACTGAATGTAGGGAGAATGAAGGTTATAAAAAGCGATGCGCAGAGGAAATTTATATTTTGAAGTACAGCGTCACTATGGATCTCAGGTGAGGCCATCAGTGAACATTAAAGCTGGTAAAGTGTGAGAGGCAACTGAAGTCTTGTAGCACCAATGGGTATAGTCGTTTATTGGGCTTTATCCATGAACGTGATTTATGGGATCAGATCCCGTCACGCCAGTCCATCAGAGAATACATCTCGTCTCTGATCGGTAAAAATAAATTTATCATCACGTCTCCGAAGAAGAAGAAGAAGAAGAAGAAGAAGAAGACACGCTGTAAGATGGATTGACCTACCATAACCATGTCTTCTGGCCATTAGCCATATTACGCATTGGATCCGTTTACAGGAATCTTTTTGATGACATTGGAAATAATAGCCTACTCAGATTGCTTCAGGAAAGTTTCATGCGGTATTCATTGACTTTACACACTGCCAGCTGGATCGCATCCCTCCTGATTGCTCTAACCTGCCTGCCCATTCAGCACTCAGAGGCGTACAAGACACATTAATTCACCTCTAGGTTGCAGCACCAACGTACTGTGATCGCCGTGGATTTTTGAAGGAGAAGATAGCTGATACAAAGGATTCTTACGTTTGAAGGCTTCCTATCGAGAATAACGGACGTGAAAGCATTACCACAAGTTAGTAGTTTTGTTATTTAATCAACATAAATTATATAATGTAAATTTATCCACATACTTACGGGCTAATTATCAATATAAAATACGATAAAACAAAAAATACATGGTGGTGGAGGTGATTGTTTTAGGGGCGAAATGCGTAGCTTATTTGCCCGTAATGTTACGGATGATAATGAAAATACAACTGACTTACATTTAATTATTATTATTATTGTTATTATTATTATTATTATCGTATCAGAAATACCATTTACACAGTTCAGTTATGCATAGTATACTACATAACACGAATAAATTAAAAAGCACTTCACACCAATCTCGACCAGAACCTAGCAACATCAAGGGCATTTTGTGTTTCATACAGGAGATCATCTTCGGAGCAGGAAGATTGGCACAATGGACATTGGAGCATATGATGCATAGTTTGTTCTTCACCACAGTCACATGTGATGAGGGGCGTGGTGGCTCAGCGGTCTAGCTGTATGCCTCTCACCAAGGCGGTCCGGGTTCGATTCCCGGTCAATGCATGTGAGATTTTCGATGTGAAATGCCATGTCCTGTGGTTCGGATTCCACGTAAAAAGGAGGTCCCGTGGCTCATAATCACAAGATTCACGGTCACGTAAAACTACAATCTTCCTTCCTTCCTTCCTTCACATGTGATGTTGCTGGCATCGATGTAGCCCCTTCTTGCTAGGTTGGCTGTGGATCTGCCCACTCCTGTCCTCAATCTGTTAAGGACTTCCACACAGACCAGTCTTCATGACAGCTAGGTGCCAAACGTTCTGCAACTGTCATTTGTTCTGGGATGACGGGGACTTTGGCTCTCCAAAGCCGTACTCTCGCTGTAGTAGGTGATCCAGTTAGTTCCTCAGACGTTCGTAGGAAGTTTTTTCTTGATTTAAGTCTCTGAACTGGAGGTGTTGGGCCATGCAAGGGATGAGCACTTTGTTGCTCCACTCTACTCCTACCTTTGTCCGCAGCTATTTTCCTTCGAATACAATAGAGTTAGTCAACTGGAGTAGGCTTTAAACAGCCAGTCACTAGCCTGCAAGTCTCATTGAGGGCCACATCCACCTGTCGGGCATGGGATGAAGAATACCAAACAGGACATGCGTATTCTCCGACGGGATAACAAAGTGCCATTGCAGATGTACGGAGGGTTTGTAGTTGACTACCCCACTGTGAACCAGCCAGTTTGCGGAGTAGGTTATTCCTTGCCGACACTTTGAGTTTGCAGTTCATGCAGTACTTCTTAAATGTGAGAGTTCTGTCAAGGGTTACACCCAAATATTTTGGAGTGTCACAGTTCTGTAATTGGATACCAGACCACATTACTTTGAGTTCACGATGAGCTTCCTTGTGCCTCAGGTGGAAAGAACACACCTGAGTTTTTGAAGGGTTAGGCTTTAGCTGGTTTTCACTGTAGTAGCTTGTCAATAATTTAATTACATACTAGAAGGGATGACAAGAAAAGTATAGACAGGGAAAAGAAATGGCTCCAGCCCCCGAAGAATAATGTTGATTCATTCAGGGGCTTTGCGACATCGTGGTCATGTAGCCCCGTGCACTTCGGTGTGTGTGGAATTTGTTTGATAACCTGTCTTATTGTGATGTGTGTATTTGTAAATCAAGTGAGGATTGGAAAGGAAACGGTCGTGGCATTCAGTTAGAAACCATCCCGGTATTTACCTGGAGTAAAAGTGGGAAACCACGAAAAACCACTTCCAAGATAGCTGAGGTGGGAATCGAACCCTCATCTTCCCAGTTGTGTCTCATGAGGCTGAGTGTACCCCATTCCAGCCCTCAACCCAGAATAAAATTTATCGGCAGAGCCGAGAATCGAACTCGGACCTGCGGGGTGACAGCCAAACATGCCAGTCACTCAACCACGAGGGAAGAATTGAGAGACTTAAAAGCACCATGCGTGATGGAGCGACACACTCTGCCTCCTTTAGGACCTCTTACAGAAGACAGTAAATAAAAGAGGTTTTGGTACAGATCCTGCCTTTAGGCTAATTTCCAAAATGTACAGTTCTCTCTGAAGCTCTCAGGAAGAAATTTAAGACTACAAACAATAGAGTGATCAGAAGATACCCATTTGCTTATACTCTTGTCACTTTCTCTGGAAATATCCCCTAACCATTTCTCACGCAGAGAATTTTCCGACGGTATCTCGGGAAATTAAACTCCCTTGTATTCGAACACACAAATTTTTCCATTGCGACCAAAACGAAAGTGGTGTCTGCCACAGTGGCTTGGTGCTGCTTCCCAGCGCTTTTATTTGGAAACGAGGTTGTACGCGTAAACCAATGCTGTATTCATGGAAAGGGCAGGCAGTTTAAAGCTGCCAGGAGGGATGCAATCCAGCTGGCAGTGACTTTACAAAAGTTTTCGATAGACCTAACACAAACAAACATCATCTCTTCAAAACTAGGGGCAGATGACCTCGTAGTTCCGCCCCTTAAAACAACAATAACTAACTCTCTTCAAAACTTGAGTCGTTAGTGGAAGAAAACACAGAGATCACTATTCTGGTCATAACATGTTGAGGGTAAACACTGTCAGAATCTCAGACAATGTGACGACCTCTAACAAGATCGTCCAAACCAATGGAGTATTGCAAGGTGGTCCCCTCAGTCCATTATTATTTACTGTTGCCACTAATGAAGTTGTTCCGATAGAGAAGAATCAAAGGAAGTAAGGATATATTTATATGCTGATGATATGGTTCTAGGATCGCATGACATCAATGAATTAAAAGTGTCAATAACAGCCTATGCTAATGAACTAGAAGTGAATGCCAAAAAAACTGAACATATGATATATGGGAAAGGTGGACGGCTATCCCCACATGATAGAAAACTTTTCCAAAAAAGGCACTACACATCGTAAATAGCTTCAAATATCCTTCAGGCAACGTCTAAATCTTTCCGACTACACACAAGATTCAGAGGAGCAGCAGCTAGGAAAGCTATATACGATATCACGTTCTTAAATAGACTGTATCTCAAGTCTGCCATGGCATTATTTCATACAAAAATAATACCTATTCACTTTGGAAATAGTCAGGGCAAGATTTTTAAAGATCATCACTGGTGTTATCTCGATATGCACGGTCACGGCTAGTCTATGAGCTTGCTGGGGAACCGATCCTCCTATAAGATTTGAGGTTCAAGTTTGCTCTCCCTTCTACGGATGGCTGGAAGAAATTGTTGGAAGAAATGGAAATAAAACGAAAGGATATCTGGCTACAGTATTACTCGACTGAAGCCATGATGAACAGGACATGGTCAGATGCGAACCCGGACCTTTGTCACTTCGTTAACTCCATGGCCGTGCATGGCTATCATCATAGAGTTTGCAAGCTCAGGTCCTATCATGAGCCTTCAGCTGATTGTGTTTGTCAGCTGTGTGCAGGGCCGGATTTAGATTTGATGCGCCCCTAGGCCCGTGGGTTTTTTCCGCCCCCTCTTCATACCATCGTGAAGGAGGGAGAATTAAGACCTCGGAAAGGTCTGTTAATTTTATTCTACTGTATCGTGAAGTAAAATCAATTAAATAAATTAAAATAACGAGAGAATCAACTGTTTCTAAATTTGTATATATAAACTATAAATAAATAGGCCAACGTGATATTAAAATAAGTTTAAACCATTTAAGACTCATTATACACTGTACATATACACTACAACCTACAACTATGCATAATGAATTATTCAAATTAAACTGATATTGATATTCAATATTAAAATTTTCTCCTAATAAATCATAAAACATTCCAGTCCTAAAGCTGAAGTCGAAAAATCTGCTGTTGCAAAAGATTTATTGGAAAATGATGGCCACGAGATAAATTGGAAAAGTGTCAAAATTTTGGAAAGTTTAATTTAAATCATAAAATTATACGAAATAAGTGTCTTGTAGTCTATAACATTTTATGAAAATTTTCTGACAAAAAGGTTTGTGGATTCATTTTGCGCCCCTCAGCATGGTGCGCCCCTAGGCCGGGGCCTATTGGTAAATCCAGCCCTGGCTGTGTGATCAGCATTGTGAACGGTACCATGTTCAAAAATGCACACAGCGACCATGCTCCATTATTAATTGCACAATGTGAATATTCATTTGTTAAAGTGCACAATTTGTGTTTGATAAAGTTATTAATAGAGCCACTGTAGACCCGTTCTAGTCATGCTGTACTCTGGTGACAACTTTTGACAGTTACACGCCCACTGGGTACAATCGTGTTGACCGACTAAAAAACATCAAACTTCGATTACTAAGGCAACACTGAAAATGGCTTCAAACACCATAATGTGAAATATGATTTAATTACCAACAATAGAACTGTATCTTAATTCACCATTTGTATTTGAACAACATTTATTTATTTATTTATTTATTTATTTATTTATTTATTTATTTATTTATTTATTTATCGTATGGCTTTTAGTGCCGGAAGTGTCCGAAGACAGGTTCGACTCGCCAGAGCTGCTTCAAGTGGACACCCCAAGGATGAGCTACATGTTCCGTTCAATTCAGGACCTTCTATAACTACCGGACCTGACACTGGCGGCAGGACAGAGGAAATATGGCTGACGATCTTGGGGGTGTACATTGTACATGCTTTGTTTATGTCGCTTGGCAATCGTTTCCCTTGATTATCTGTGCTTATCGATTATTGCTCAATGATATTACACGTTAGTGTAAGTAAATGTCTGCATTAGTGCTTCATAAATACGAGATACCGGTACTAAACCCGACTTTCACATAGCCACCACCTATTATTATCCGCTGGATGGAAAGGATCGCAGGGACGTTGATACCCAGCTAGATAAACCAACACTTCCCTACTAGGTGAATAACTAGAAAATTCTCGGAACAAGGATATTTATGAAAAATGCAATAGTACTACCTAGTTACATACAAAATCCTACAATAAAATATGGCAGGACGAGAATCTGGAATCTCGAGGAGTGAACGGTAAAAATAAAATGAGCGGGCGCCAGTATCTAACTAGTAGTACTATCATATGCGGATTATTAAATGAGAAGATTATCAGTTTCTATAAAAAGTGAACAGTGCCTGTATGGATTTATTCAGAAGTACAATACAAAAATTATGTCCCTGACAAGATAAAAATTACGTAACACACTCAATATTCAAAAGCGGAGTCCTTCTTAACCAAAATATAAATTTACACTTTAATACAATACAACTTTTAAATATTTAATGGAATGCCAACGACTTGTTGCACAGCCTGTATTTTCTACTACCGTAAGTTGTTAAATATACGTTGCTATACAGGGTGTAACAAAATTGTACGGCACAAAATGCAGGACACATTCCTCACACGTAGACAAAGAAATTATGTTATATGAACATGGGTCAGGAAACGCTTTGTTTCCATGCTACACCTCATTGTCCCCAACTCATTAAGCATGGGAAACACACAAGAACAGTACGTTAGAATTATGGGGAACATGCACTCTCGGTTACGTCTGGTTACGTTGTCATTATCCTAGGTGCACCCGCCAAAGAAATTATGTTATATGAACATGGGTCAGGAAACGCTTTGTTTCCATGCTACACCTCATTGTCCCCAACTCATTAAGCATGGGAAACACACAAGAACAGTACGTTAGAATTATGGGGAACATGCACTCTCGGTTACGTCTGGTTACGTTGTCATTATCCTAGGTGCACCCGCCGGTGTTTTGTTTTACATGCCCCTGTTTTCATGTGACTTAGCAGATGTGCCTTTAGCTGTGCGACAAAACATGTAGGCCTACTTCATCTACGATGGAGCACCTCCTCATTTTAGTGTTAATCCGCCGGCTTCTAAATAACAGATTTGATGACAGATGGATAGGTAGAGGTGGACTAATTGCCTGGCCTCCACGCTCTCTGAACCTAATCCCACTGGGGTTTTATTTGTGGGGGGCTATTGAAAGCTCTTGTGTATTGAACCTCAGTACAAGATGTCCAGAGTCTCCGTGCCCGTATTATGGAAGTCTGCGAAACCAAACGCAGTACTACCGTAGAGGGATACATTAGCACATCCGAGATTCACTTCGACAGCGGGTTGATGCATGTACCAATGCGCACGGAAAACATATGGGACATTGCCTGTGAGAAAGAGTTGCATGTGGTAAGCTGATACGTTCTGTTCCTGTGTGTTTTCCTTGATTAATGAGTTAGAGACAATGAGGTATTACATGAAAAAAAAAAGCGTTTCCAGACCCATGTTCATATAACATAATGTCTTCGTCTACGTTTGTGGAGCGTGTCCAGCATTTTGTGCCGTACATTTTTTTACACCCTGTATACATTACTCTCCCTACTTAATGCAGAGTTTACTTCACTCGATGTTCCTTCTTTAAATTAAAATGATTTAAATATTTAAAATTATTATTATTTACAAATTATTTACAATATATTTCGAATAATCGTGTCCAGCACGATATTCTGTCAGTCACTAGATCCTTCTAGATCTCCCTCTCCTGCATCTATACTTCCTTTTAAGATCACAATATCTGTTTACCTTCTTTAAAAATTTGTCACATCAATAGAACATCTGTAACGAGCGGTGAAACTAATGACTGTTCTCATTTGTCAACTCCATTAATAAAAACAATAAATGATGGATAGTATGCCAGACTATCTCATTCTCATAAATTATCGTAGTGCGTGGAATTTATCCTCACTTACACATAAATCGCAATTTTCAAACGTCATTACTGTATCAATGACTACATTGTCATACTTTTCAGAACGTTACCTCACGTTACAATCGCATTAATATTCCTCTTACCAATGAACAAGTCCTTTAACTAGCGTCAATAATACGCAAACATCCTGCACCAAACATCTCGTTTCATTACGTCGTTGCACGGTATTACAAAATTATTTACCCATCACCATACATCTCTAAAACGTATGAGATTCAGTAACATTATTCAATCTACACGACTGCGTGTTATATCTTTCAAGTTACAAGTTACTTCTTGTGATTATATATAGCCTCGTGCTTACATAAACTTATTTACTTGTTCTGTTCTCAATGCTTATCATTTATGTACAACATTATTTTCTACACACCTTGAAGCGATATATTTGAGATAACATCATTTCATTATACAAAGTTCAACCGCGTTACGTTGAATAATACCTTTTGAGATACTAGTCTGCATATACTCATTTCTTTAAATGACAATACTGTGACGTGCACCATGTCTGCGCGATTCGTGCAATTGCCGTCGGCCGCCATCCCGTTCTCGAGGAGTCAAGTGGGCGGGGTGTCTGGGGAGCGCCTGGCAGCCAATCCAGCCAGGGCTAATTAGGGTAGCCCCTCCCAAGGCCACTACAATACAATAGCCATACGAATCAGGTAGACTATTGGCGCAAGGCTACCTGATAGCTCTGTTTCTGGAAACTACTGGGTGCGACAGGAAGGTCCCGAACATTGGTGGGAGGGGCTGGACAGTTCTGGAATCCACCACTAGAACTTACTCGCTGTTGCGAGAGGTGGCTTGATCGGGAATACTCGAGACCAGGGAGCTGATTTGATATATATACCGGCAAACTGCGGCGGGCAAGTCAGTCCTGAGTGAGTCTCCGCTGAAGGTGAGTGCCGAGCGACCAGTGAAAATAAATGTGGAGTACTGTAGTATTGAAGACAGTGCTGTGAAAACAATAACGTAGACAGTGACCGTGCAGATAAATAGTGACTGTAAGAGATACTCCCTTGCAGTGAACATTGTAAATAAATAGTGACTAATATTTGTGTCAAGTGTGTGTGTGTGTGTGCGCGTGCGTGTGTGTCTCTCTGTCTCTGTCTCTCTCTCAAAAACGTTACAATACTGTACTTTCAGATCCTCCCATTCTTGTAATACTAAATGAATCTACGTTCATTTTAACTTTCTTAACTTCTGTCATGACAACAGGTTGATACAATTTATCACACCTTGTCTTTCTTCCGCATTGTTTCTGCGCATAAAGCGTAATTACACGTATTTACTCAAACAGTGAGTTATTTATCCTTGTATATCATAATGACATTATTGTCAACAATGTAATTCCTTTATCTTCCTAAACAAGACATAGTATTTACGATGAAATCTAATAACATATTATCGACGTGTTGATCGAATTATTTCATCAAATTATATTATCGATGCATTCTATCGAAGCATTCCACTCTTTATAAAACTGATTCGCATAAAATCGTAAAATTCAACATCGTATATCCAAAATAAACTTGCAACAAAAAAATAAAAATTAAAAAACGTCAAAAAGACACACGCTGACGTAAAAAGAATTTACTTCGAATGTATTTGAATCTAACAACCTAATAACATGGATAATAAATGGTTACATGTCTATATAACATGTTGGTCACAACTAGATTTCCCCAAAATATGGCACAGACTACTAAATATAGTAAAAGCGCTCATCTACCTTCAGCTGTGATGATCTCTTGATAACCTGTGGTGTTAATGAGGAGTTGAACGTCCGCATTCCTTGTTCACGTTCCTGGCATACCTCCCGGTTCAGCGGGGTCGAGTGTATGCTTGGGTGAGCACACAGCTGGGCTAGCCACACTCCCGGCGCGATCCCTCGTACGGTTGAAGTAGCTTCGTCTCTGCTTTCGCTGTCTTCTCGGTTCACGAACCTGGAACTCTCGTACGTTTCTGAACCAGATGGTTCTGTCCATACCCTCTTCAAACGTCTCCTCTCTTGCAGGTCTTCAGTGAAATCATATGCTGTGGTATACATGCTTTGAGATTTCCGAGATGTAATTGGAATCTCAAGTAGTCGAAGCAGCATTTGTGATATCAGTGGACTGCGGTTGGAATTGCAGTACCAATCCATGGTTTCCTTTGTTGCCTTAAGTCACCTCTGGTTTCCACATCATTGCATATAGACTAGCTTCCCTCCATGGTTTTAGTGATTCATGACGATGCCCGTTGTGAATTTCATATTAGAGTGTCCCCTCTGAGTTAGTTATTGTTGTTTTAAGGGGCGGAACTACGAGGTCATCTGCCCCCTAGTCCCCTCTGACTCTGGGTTCGTTAACATGTCGAATATTTCCCGTAATGCAGGTGAAATATTTATAAGTATTGAAAATGCTTCCGTCGTATTTTAATAGAATTATCTCTATTATATTTCCGTAGATTGCATGTATATGTAGCTTCCTCTTATTGCTCGTTGTGTAACGAAAATTGCTTTATTTGTAGTAGTATTCTGCTTTCAGTACAAGTCTTTTTCTGTAATGCAGTGTTATTTCATCGAAGCTTCTTCTTCTGGTTGACCGATGGATACGGCTCTCCTCCCGTATAAGATTCTCTTGTCGGTCGTTCGATGTGTGTACTATAATATTGTGGAGGGAAGCATGCTTCAAGAAACACAATAACACAACACAATTAACCTTTAGAAGTAGTCTCAAAAATTAAATACCTCGGAGTTACTTTATAAACAACATTATCATCCTTCAACTTTCATGTTACAGAGAGAGCCACTGCTGCAATAAAAGCCATGTATCATATCCAACAACCTCAGAGAATCTCAATAGCCACTGCATTAACACTCCTCAATACTGCTATAGCACCAATAGCAACCTCTGGGAGTAACATCATCTGGGACAAACTAACAATCACAAATCTATCAACAATTGAGAAGGTCAAAGCCCGTTACCTAAAACGGATTCTAGGAGTAGGGTAACATATGTGTTAACAAAAGAAACCTCCTTCGTTGAGGACATAAGAGCACAATTCTGGCTACCAAGTACTAAGGCTTATGAAAAGACGCTACACCTGTTAAAAGAGAAAACTAATGCCATATGGCCCGAATTTTACTCAACAGACGCCATGACAACATAGGAATGGAAGCAGCCAAATTATGAACTTACAGTTAAACACATACTGACAAGATTTGCAACGCACGGCTTTTATCACAAGCTATGTCGGAACCTAAGATTTCATCAACCGGAAGAATCCTGCGTGTGCAAATTGTGCAATAAACACTGTGAGCGATATCATGCAGAAAACTGCCCAAACAGGACAATCTCAATAATAGGACTAGGACAAGAATAATTTATGTACCATTATGCACATTGTGCGCTTTTCTTAAATAATAATATTGTGGAGTTTCACGAAGCAGGTCTAGACTCAACCAGTGACAGAAATGGAATGACTCTCTTGATATTACCTCTCTAGTCTCCTTGGCTTGCTAAAATTACGTCTCTAGCCTCGAACTTTATATATTTATTTAATCTGCAAATATCTCCTCTCGTACCTTTAAACTTAAAATTTCATTTCGGAGAATAAATTTCATTTCTTTTTCTCTTCATATTGGTGCAGTGTAATTATTTATAATTGTCTTTTTAAAACATTATAATATTTCATACTTCAGAAAAATAAAATATTCTGATTAGCCAATGAGTTGCTATGCAGTTTTCAATGTCCTGACTTGTAAGTTAGGTGACGTGTGCTATGATCTTCCCTCTTTCTTAAATCATAAGCGTGCCGTCCGCAAATTTTACACGTGCGGTCGCGAGCTAACTTCGCAATCGGCCGGCTAAAAACTGGTTTCTGACCGTCTAGCTTTAGAAAACTCGTAATATTGTCAATTCGCAGCTCCTATAAAATCTCATTCACTCCTTGCTAGAATATGTTATACAGAAACTTTTCCATTCTCGCTCCACATAAATGATGCGGTATAATCTTACAGCTTAGCGACTGCATTCGCTAGCGTTACAAAATACTTACGTGTATGGCAAGTTGCCTACACTGCTCCTTTAAATCCAAACATAAAATTGTTACGCGAGATGGTTCGATTCTCTTCTCATGCATTTCCATGCTATTATTAAATTCGAGTTCAGTACCTTCTTTCTGTTACCCTTGTAATACCATCAATTATATTGCCAATCAGTGGGTAAATTGGTCTTTTTATTATTCTGTTTAGGGTTTATAAATTATTCGCAATGGTAATTCATTATGAGCAAGCATAGTAATAATTAACGCATTCCAATTTAAGGTCTAAGACGATCTGAAAATTGATTACGTAGGAACATAACCTACTTTTTAAATTGTCTGCAGTGTCCACTCATCCAGTTATACGCCTGCTAGTTCAAGGATATCAATCTTATCACGTACTTGGTGTGGATTCCGTTTTTATAAACTACCAGTAGGCTTACTCATGCATATGCTAAAATTGTGGTGATAATGCCTCGAAGCTGTTGTGTGACTGGATGCAAATCCAATTATTATAAAGATAAGCCATTGGTGCCTATTTTCCCATTTCCCATCGGGGGAAATGTGTTGTGTTGGATTCTGACACACGTCATGCGTTTGATGTACGACCACCACATACGGCGTCCTTCTTGGATTGCAGTGCCAGGTCCGGTAGTATAGACGGTCCTGGTTCAATTTCAAGTAGTTCCAACTTTCGTCATCAGATGTCAATGATACCTAGTGGTGAACGTTGGAACTTTTATGGAGCGTTCCAACGAAATCTAACCTAGAAATTTAGCTTCACACAAGTTTAGTCTGTGGAAGGATTTTTTACATGCCTGAAATTGAACCAGGACCGTCTATACTACCGGACCTGGCACTGCAATCCAAGAAGGACGCCGTATGTGGTGGTCGTACATCAAACGCATGACGTGTGTCAGAATCCAACACAACACATTTCCCCCGATGGGAAATGGGAAAATAGGCACCAATGGCTTATCTTTATAATAATTGGATTTGCATCCAGTCACACAACAGTTTCGAGGCATTATCACCACAATTTTAGCATATGCATGAGTAAGCCTACTAGTTGTTGCGTGCCACCCCCCTAGTGGCACTTTTTGTTAACTGGATTACGGTTGGTTGAAGAGCACAAACACAGGTTGTTCCTTTAAATAATTAACTTTATTACGGCCAGAAAGATACAGCCACTCATCAGCAAATGCAAACAATTATTACCTTACTCCAGTTTCCTCAAGTCGAGAATACTTCCCCTTTCACTTGTCAACAGACCACAGTTAATCCCTCGTAATGAGGTGGCCCCGTACGCTGGATGGAAATAGCTGCACTAGGTCTGTCATTCACTGTTTTGCAACTCACCACAATGACCTCTCTTCGCACTAAGTAACCACACTCGCTCAAAACACAGGCAGTCCCCTGTAAGCTCCTCACTCCCTTCGCTGTCACGAGAATCGGCTTCACTAGTCGGTTTCGCAAGTCTCCACACTTCTGTCGCTCAGGATACGCGCTCGCACTCGCTCGTAAAACACAACAACCACAGCTTGACAGGTCGCACTTATATAGCAGGCCGGGGACTCAATAAATGCTTCTAGATCCATCCAGGGTTCACGGCTTCTCGAGGCTTCCATCGCTGGCTCAGTCTCGAATATTCTGGACTATCCCTTTGTCCCAGTAGACCTGTTGCATAAGGCGCACGCAATACACTGAGGGAGAGCAGCCCAGCCCTGGGGCAGTTGTGACTCATGCGGCGAGCGATGAAACAAACTCACAGCCGTAACAATATGCTAAAATTGTGGTGATAATGCCTCGAAACTGGTGTGTGACTGGATGCAAATCCAATTATTATAAAGATAAGCCATTGGTGCCTATTTTGCCATTTCCCATCGGGGGAAATGTGTTGTGTTGGATTCTGACACACGTCATGCGTTTGATGTACGACCACCACATACGGCGTCCTTCTTGGATTGCAGTGCCAGGTCCGGTAGTATAGACGGTCCTGGTTCAATTTCAAGTAGTTCCAACTTTCGTCATCAGTTGTCAATTGTTACAGGCTCTCATTCCCCCCCCCCCCCTTACCCTTTAAATAACCCAAAATGATAATAATAATAATATCAGCATATCAAAATAATTAATCAACATGGTATTACCATGTCCAAAAATTAATAATTTATAATACACCCAAAAGGCCTAATTTAATTACTCGCTAGGTCAGCTGAGTTCACAGCAAAAAAAACCTAGGAGCGAATGTTCCGATTTGCTTGGTATTCAAGAACACCCTGATTTAATTTAGGGAAAGAGATCGGGTGGAACGAAACTAATGTCAAGACCAGCTTGTTGAGAGGAAAGCCTGGTGCGTACCTCAGTAGGCCGTATTAAAATGACCCTGCCAAAAGATGAAGGAAAGGAACAGAAACAAGGTATAATCTTCCTACCGACTGCACGCATTTGAATGAGATAATCAAGTCCCAAAAAACAATATATTATAAAATCAGAATGATGCTACATTACTATAGATCCCCTCACCTCTTACAGCACTAACAAATCTGAACAATATAGTGATTAAACCTATACACTTCTTAGTCTAACATATAAATACGAACACGATGATTCCCAGAAATTAATAGCCAACAAGGACTAAATAATTTGTCATTTGCCCGCATGGCAATTTACGCAATTACATTTGAGGTTAAAACATGAATTTCAAAATGGATCCGAAAGAAGAAGAAAAAAAAAGGAAAACAACATGAGAAAGGCAATGCCTTCTCAAAAAACAATGCTGCATCAAACAACCGGAACGCCCCTTAATGGAACGGAAAGGTCTGACAACCTCCACAGTCCAGCACTGACTGTCCTGTCAAGCCTGTCTGACCAAGAATTAAATCCACGAGGTTCCCATCCAACTAACGGGAAATAGGGCAATAATAAACCACACTGCAGTAACTACATATAAAGGTATCACCAAATTATACTAGACCCTCCAAAAGATTACATACTAAAGTGTTAAAATAAAATGTCAGTCTTTATCTAATTAAGTTGATGGTCCACCGACACATGGCCTTAAAATAACACTACCAAATGACACAGTTTAATGTTCCATCGAACGGTTGCCCCTTCTAACAAATTGAGTTCATACCACCTGGTGTATTTCAGCCCTCCGGGGAAGCTGCCTTCCCAGTTTCCCCGGAGGCGATCGCTTAGGAGTCCTTCCGTCAGCAAATTTCTCCTCACACTCTCTGTCGAGTCACAGATTCCACCCCTTGTATTCCAGAGTCCCCCCACCACCCTACTCCAGTCATACCACCTGCGACTAGTGGCACAATCGGCCAACACAAGGGCAGAGCCACAGGCCAGAGTCCAAGGTTTTGAGTTGGTAGTATTGAATATCAGCCCACACAGGTTACTGCGTAGAAACCTTCTAGGAGTTGAGGCGTCACACAATGTTCTTGCAAGGGTGTTCTTAGAACAGGGGCTTGGCGAATGTAGAAGACAGGAAATGTTCAGCTTTCCAATGTTCACAGATCAAAGCTTGACTTATCCCTCTTTTCCATTTGCGATAATACCTTAAGTGACAGTTCGCACGAAGGGTAGAAATCCTGGCAGAAAGGCTTGGCGATCCCATTTCACCAGTAGTCAGGCGTCAGGTTGGCGAAAGGAATTCTCAGAAGAGGCCTGGTGTATGCTCTCATGATAATCCGGCATAGACCTGGAGCTCTTGCTGCGTCTCGAAGATAAGATGAACATGTACTGATTTGAAAAATCGGTACATCCTCCTCCTCCAAAGGAAGACGATGGGGAGATGATGAACAGGGTGATGGTGTCCAGCTGGTCTCTTGGCAGCTGAAGAGGCTACCCCAATCTCCGCCAGCGGACCTTGAAGTAGATCTCTTCGGGTAGAATGATGCCATGGGACCTAGATGGTACCTCCAAACTGGGCCCAGATTGGTAGTACACGTCCCACATAGTGACCACTGAAACACACATCAGAACAGCAGCGTATGGTCCAAATACAGTTCCCTTAGAGGGAACAATCGTTCCAGGCCAGTCAACCAGCCCAAACAGCTGAAGTTATCCCAGGAAGGATAAAAAAACATCACACGAAGCATTAGTGTGCCATCGAAGTTCACTTAAGAGTCTTTCAAGCCACACACGGGATGCTTGAGGCCACGAACAAGGTTTTGTGCCAAGACAGGGGTTCCAGGGCATAATGAAAGGTTCGCTGAAGTATTTAAATCACATGAAAGGGGCAACCAACTATAAGATATGACTGACGTTAACAAGCTTAACAGAAGGTTCACTACAATACTTAGCAAGAATAACCAAATCAACTTATATCAACCAATTTTTGACTAAAACATCCAGAAACCATAATATTTACAAAATCTCAGATATTTCCCCACCGAAATTCCCTGAAATTTTATGGGCAACACCATCAAAATAGAAATAATGCAAAGGGGAACCCACTGGTACCCTTTCCAAAACAGTTAAACATACTCAAAAGTGAATTTACATTTAGCAAAACCGAAAGACCATTTTCCAGCGACTTCACGAAATCAGAACTGCACGTAACTATTCCCAAAATTCACAATAACAATTACTTTAACATGCCGCACGGGGCATTCCATCAAAACTACATTCATTATACCGCCCGTGGTATTGCTCAATTTAAATACATTACAAATCTCCTACCGCACGAAAGCTTCACACAGAGCTCGTTTTGATATGCACACAAACACAATTTACATGTCTTGCTCAATTTCACATGTTCCTGACCCACACTGCCCTCAGTGGCCTCCAAGGACAGGAGGAACAGAGACCACAACATCCTATCACGCAAGCACACTAGCAGTAAGACAAACAAAATAAGGAAAAAACCACGTCACCCACATAATTCACACACACATTCACACTCCTGGCACCTGGGCTGAGAACTGAGCCCAAGGCCAATGACTCATACAAAGCGGAGGACTGGCTCTGCGGAACGATTCACACCAAAATATAAGATCCTCAGATCCATCGGACTGCCACCCCGATATTTCTCCCACTCCATAACTGCCAACGGGCACTATTCCCGGCGACAACACAACGTCTCCCACTCCATAACTGCCTACGGGCACTGTTCCCGGCGACAACACAAAACATAAATATCCCTAAATTCCATAGGACAACTTGCGAACCAGGAAAACAGCATGGAGACTGCAGTTCACAACCTGACGTGAATTATTAAAACAGTATGCACTGTCATTCACACACTACACAAATAAAAATGGCCCTGTCCTTCACACGACAGGGCCTCTCCCTTATGACACCGGGAGGAACATCATCCACACACTACACAAATAAAAATCGCCCTGTCCTTCACACGACAGGTCCTCTCCCTTATGACACCGGGAGGAACATCTACTCTTGCGCCACCAAACCCTGGCCATCACGACGTAAATCAGCTCGGTACCTGAGCTCCCCCTCCGGATCAACACACGACCCCACAGAGGGTAATTAACATCTTCCCCCACAAAGGCACGGCCGCCTCAGAAGATGACAGTACAACACATTACCAAAACATAAATACGCATTCGACACAAAGTAGGGCACCCACCAAGCGTCACACGCACCCTAGTGCACGTGGCTCACCTTCCAATCACACAACACAGACAAACACAATCCCGAAAATTTCTCTAACTGGCGTTACCACAGACTACAGACGTCTCTAACTAACAACGTGTGTCACCTACTATTAATGTTCACCATCCAAATACTGGGTGACACTTTATGACCACACTCAAATCGAACCCCTGATGTTTCAACGCACCACTGTCATCAAAACGTGCTTAAAGCATTGACTCCACGAAGCTACTTAAAATCTCAAAATTCACAACCTCCTCGACTAACAACACGTGTCTGTATCTCGCCAAATTCTAACGCCAATAAAATTCCTCCCAGAATATCAAAACTAATTTATTCAGAATTACAAGTCACAGAAATGACCGACGTTACATTTCAAAAGGCACGAAGCAATTAAAATCTTCAAAATAAATCCATAAATCCAGCTCACACCAAACCACATTGGAACCTCGCACTAAAAAAACTGCCAAGCTATCAACACTATTACTCAGAGAATTTAAATTTATTTACCACCCAAGATGATTACTCCAGTAACTACCCAGGACACTAACTGTCACTAAGGCTCACAATCGATCAGATCATCCGGTGGCAACAGCCGAACTCACACACACCCAAGGTGACGGGGCTACACGAAATTTTAACGAACTCAGAACCTTTCAGAGTTGAAACTACAACAGAAACGCTAGCGGTCTAACAGATCAAGGCTGCAAGTTATAAATAACTAACCAACTAATGCACTGAAGCACCCTCAAGCGAAAAACTCCAGAATCAAAATATCAAATATGCATGAACGCCTACAACAGCTGATTGTGAAGTGAACACACCCAAGCTAACGGGAGTCTACATGAAATCTCACGAACCTACAACCCTTCAGAAATGTGACCACAATATAATAACCTAGCCGCCTAACAGCAAGAACTGCAAGTTATGAATAACTAACGAACCAGCCTATTTCAATGCCATCGCAAACGAAACACTGCAACCTCAAAAAATCCCAAAATCAGACTAGTGAACACAGCAGCTGACATATAACGACAGCTCAGCATGCCACCGCAGGATATCTCCCTCAAGGAGAAGTTTCACCAACCGAACTACCATTTTTTTTTATATATATACCAAAAATCAACAAGTATTCCCAGAGTTAGCAACTTCATCACCGGAACTCGA
The DNA here is from genome assembly GCA_946902985.2 of Meconema thalassinum. NCBI lineage: Eukaryota > Metazoa > Arthropoda > Insecta > Orthoptera > Tettigoniidae > Meconema > Meconema thalassinum. The sequence goes on from OX336390.1 coordinate 900,026,634, forward strand.
ACACAGGACTCCAGTTCGCAACATTTATCCATCATCCATCACACATCCTTCTCAAACATCTCATTATAAGATTTTACCACCCACGACAATAACCCATTACATTCAATTATGCAAATTAGCAATCGTACAGATATCATGAACACAAAATACCCTATGGTATAGAAACACTTACCGACAGCTCAGCAATTGTGGCTCGACTCTCCATACAAACTGGACGAGTGGCCTCTAAATACCCCAAAAAAAATCGCCTTTCACCGAGATAACGAAGTCCCATACCTACAGTCACTCGACTCGGGCAAATACTATATACACCCTGCCCGGGCCCAATCAAGATGGTACTCACACCCCAAATTAAATGGACTCCTGACAGTAGATCCCCATACGAAGCACATCTGCATAATAGGTTCAGTGCAAAATGCAACTAATACAACTAATATAAAATTAATATTAATCCATCTTACGTTAATGACAATTAGGCCTCAATTTACTCCCACCCAATTCAAATTGCAAACTTGCATCAATTCATCCACACATGACTAATTCATTCAATCAACAGGCTCAAAAAACTTGAAGGACTACAGAAGAAAATAAATACAATTTTGACCACCAAAGAACCCCAGTTCGATTCCTAGTCAGGGCAGCAATAAAAATCGCATCACACACACTCTTACATCCTGAACACAATCAACCACAGAAATACATTCATACCTCCACTAGACACACATCCCTTCCCTGAACAATTCTAAATTCCCCATTTACACCAGTATGTTAGTTTTCGGATCGTCAAGACACTATAACGCCAACGGAGTATCAACTCACGCGAGGACCTGATAAAACAACCCGCAGTTGTAGCCCTGAAATCACAGTTCTTCTTACATCGCATAAATACGTCCTAAAACGAAAGACACGAATCGGGGGAAAATATTTATTTACACCCTAAATGAGATGTGACCTGAAGGTGAATGCCTCCCAGAAAAAAATCCCACTTAGTAAGTCACTCAACGAACACACACTAAGATACTGAATATTAAGGCCATTTAATACTTGACCAATTTAGATGATAACCTAACCTTAAAATCCATGTCACAACAAGACAATTTACTCGCCCCCCAATTACTAAGCAAACTTAAACATCAATCATACATAAACACTCACCTGATTCATTTATACTGAATTAGCACACACGCAATTCGACACTTAACATCATTCAAAACACAATTACCGAACGTACATATAGACAGCAATTCGACCATTCCCCAGAATTAATTTAACGCAGAATAAGTTGACAACACCAAATTTTAATACTCTCACGGTCTAATTTAATTTGACAGAACTACCAACGACGAAATAATTAACCCCCAGCTAAAGAAATGACAACAAAACTTGAAATGTTTGGCCTAATGAACAGCCGACCACTACCAATTATACCTCACACGTATTATGCACAGCGAATCGCAGAACTTCAGATATCCAGCCTTACGTCACTAACAATTATTAAGAATAATTACAGATTTACCCCCAGGAACCTGCTGATGATAAATCCACACACGCAATTCACATTTTTACTGACATCAGTTGCATAAAATAATAACTTGTCACAGTCGCCGCCATGATAGTTCAAAATCACTACGTGATTCAACAGGCGTGCACTAAACGCACATCAAAACAGACACTAAGTTATTCTTACTGGAAATACAAGCATATCAATTTCAGCCTATTTTCAAGAGAATTTAAAACGTCAATAATTTAAATTTTACCAAAACTACTTCCAATCAGACAAACATTTTATTCTTTTCAAACACGTGACACAATTTGTCAAAACAACACTTCCCGAGGTGCACATTTAGCACAGGCGCAGTAAAATTGAGCTGGACTATTTCCTACAAGAAACAGAATGAATTTACAACCACCCCAAAACCATACCAACAGCATATCAAAACTCACCACGTGTGAAATTCATTCGGCCGGTCAACTCGTCAATCTGGCAACGCAGCACGGCCATTATTATTACAGCAGTCCTGAATTTCGTTCAGCGCACTCTTGACTGTCACTTACAGCGATCTTCACGTCTAACAGCTGACGATATGAATTTCTCATTTGGTCCTCGATGTACACAGCAGGTTATTTTACATGAAATCAAATCACAACATGTATTAGGTTCTGCTCTAATAACTAGCCTACCTATTGGAAAGAAGAAACATTAGTAAGGAGGACCCAATCTACATTAATTAAGTTACTGAATTTAATTTTAATTAATTACTGCAATCAGTCAGCAGGAAAGATTATTTGCTAATGGCAAGATCACAGAACAAAACCATGCTCACTGCTACCACTGTTACAGGCTCTCATTCCCCCCTTACCCATTAAATAACCCAAAATGATAATAATAATAATAATATCAAAATAATTAATCAACATGGTATTACCATGTCCAAAAATTAATAATTTATAATACACCCAAAAGGCCTAATTTAATTACTCGCTAGGTCAGCTGAGTTCACAGCAAAGAAAACCTAGGAGCGAATGTTCCGATTTGCTTGGTATTCAAGAACACCCTGATTTAATTTAGGGAAAGAGATCGGGCGGAACGAAACTAATGTCAAGACCAGCTTGTTGAGAGGAAAGCCTGGTGCGTACCTCAGTAGGCCGTATTAAAATGACCCTGCCAAAAGATGAAGGAAAGGAACAGAAACAAGGTATAATCTTCCTACCGACTGCACGCATTTGAATGAGATAATCAAGTCCCAAAAAACAATATATTATAAAATCAGAATGATGCTACATTACTATAGATCCCCTCACCTCTTACAGCACTAACAAATCTGAACAATATAGTGATTAAACCTATACACTTCTTAGTCTAACATATAAATACGAACACGATGATTCCCAGAAATTAATAGCCAACAAGGACTAAATAATTTGTCATTTGCCCGCATGGCAATTTACGCAATTACATTTGAGGTTAAAACATGAATTTCAAAATGGATCCGAAAGAAGAAGAAAAAAAGGAAAACAACATGAGAAAGACAATGCCTTCTCAAAAAACAATGCTGCATCAAACAACCGGAACGCCCCTTAATGGAACGGAAAGGTCTGACAACCTCCACAGTCCAGCACTGACTGTCCTGTCAAGCCTGTCTGACCAAGAATTAAATCCACGAGGTTCCCATCCAGCTAACGAGAAATAGGGCAATAATAACCCACACTGCAGTAACTACATATAAAGGTATCACCAAATTATACTAGACCCTCCAAAAGATTACATACTAAAGTGTTAAAATAAAATGTCAGTCTTTATCTAATTAAGTTGATGGTCCACCGACACATGGCCTTAAAATAACACTACCAAATGACACAGTTTAATGTTCCATCGAACGGTTGCCCCTTCTAACACATTGAGTTCATACCACCTGGTGTATTTCAGCCCTCCGGGGAAGCTGCCTTCCCAGTTTCCCCGGAGGCGATCGCTTAGGAGTCCTTCCGTCAGCAAATTTCTCCTCACACTCTCTGTCGAGTCACAGATTCCACCCCTTGTATTCCAGAGTCCCTCCACCACCCTACTCCAGTCGTACCACCTGCGACTAGTGGCACAATCGGCCAACACAAGGGCAGAGCCACAGGCCAGAGTCCAAGGTTTTGAGTTGGTAGTATTGAATATCAGCCCACACAGGTTATTGCGTAGAAACCTTCTAGGAGTTGAGGCGTCACACAATGTTCTTGCAAGGGTGTTCTTAGAACAGGGGCTTGGCGAATGTAGAAGACAGGAAATGTTCAGCTTTCCAATGTTCACAGATCAAAGCTTGACTTATCCCTCTTTTCCATTTGCGATAATACCTTAAGTGACAGTTCGTACGAAGGGTAGAAATCCTGGCAGAAAGGCTTGGCGATCCCATTTCACCAGTAGTCAGGCGCCAGGTTGGCGAAAGGAATTCTCAGAAGAGGCCTGGTGTATGCTCTCATGATAATCCGGCCAGACCTGGAGCTCTTGCTGCGTCTCGAAGATAAGATGAACATGTACTGATTTGCAAAATCGGTACAAAGATAAGCCATTGGTGCCTATTTTCCCATTTCCCATAGGGGGAAATGTGTTGTGTTGGATTCTGACACACGTCATGCGTTTGTTGTACGACCACCACATACGGCGTCCTTCTTGGATTGCAGTGCCAGGTCCGGTAGTATAGACGGTCCTGGTTCAATTTCAAGTAGTTCCAACTTTCGTCATCAGTTGTCAATGATACCTAGTGGTGAACGTTGGAACTTTTATGGAGCGTTCCAACGAAATCTAACCTAGAAATTTAGCTTCACACAAGTTTAGTCTGTGGAAGGATTTTTTACATGCCATAAATCTATGATATGGGCCCGCTGGCTTTACTTCCCCTCCGAAGGAAGGCATACTGAAGGATTTTAACGCTCTTAATAAATTCGACGGCTTCGGCCGGGTATGAACCCGCTATCTTGTGCACAGCAGTTCAGCATGCTACCAACTACGCCACCGAAGCCGCTTTTGGACAACAAAGAGAAAACAAAAATGAATGAAAACCAAAGATGAACGAGAATCACAGATTGTGTTCTTAACTTAAGTTCTCAATTACTACCCAGGACGCATTCAAGAACACTGACAATTGAGGTACGCATTACTTGAGGCTGAAAGTGAAGGTGTGACTCCATTTGAGGAACTGATACCAGTTACTGCGAGGACACAACCGCTTCCAATGATTATGGTGCAAATATAACTGCAACCCGAAGTGGAAGATCAGTTGTGTTACCAAAAAGATACTTGGAGTGAACTCTTGAAGTTTGTGTTTACTTTTTTGTAGTGTGTACCGTTATTGTTATTGGATGCTTACCGTATATTTCTAGTTGATTCAGTACTTGTTTCTGTTTATGTGCATGTTGTAAGCTAACGTCATATTGTTTCAGTTATCTTAGGTGGGAGAATGTGTGTTTCAATGTCTTTGGTAAGAACATGTCTTTGCGATCAGTATTTTTTGTTTAAGTTCCTGGATGTTTTAAAGTAATAAAGATGGCCATTCGCTGAATCGTTTCTCAATATCTTTTTTTTTTATTCAGCGTGTTGTGAAGTTGGAGACCAGCAAGATCACAACTTTTTCAATTTCCTCTAAATTTGCTGCCTCTGATTATAGTCTTTCCTATACCAAAGGAGAAACACCAACGTCACATTTAACAGTACCTAACTACCTATCTAATGTACTGCGTGAGGGTGCTTGAACAAGTTTGGATCTGCGACCAAATTCATACCCTTTCAGAGATGCTACCTTCCAGCATATACAATGTAGAAGCCTGTGCTCAGACCACTGAGGGTGCTATTTATAAATAGCCATGAGGTCATCTCCTTCTGCTGGCTTCCTTACTAAATGAAGGACTTACTTTCACTACTGTTCTGGATGTCTTCCTTTATTTCATGTAGTTTCTCCTGAAATGCTTTTATCATTCGTTAGGGTGTATAAATTGTTATTCGAAACCTATTATTTACAGTTGTTAGATTTCGAATTTTGGCTACCTTTTCACTTGCACTAACATGACAAAATGTCATACTATCAGCTGCTATCCCCTCTTCTATGGGATCATCTTTTATGGCATCCGTTATTGATGGCGAGTTCGTTCTCCTTTTCTTCCTTGCAGGTTCCTTGGTGAGTTGTTTACAGGACGGGTATCCTGGGGAAAACACTTGGTACAGATCATACCTGTAATTTCCTAAATTTACAGTTCTCTCTGAAGCTCTCAGGAAATAAATGAAGACTACAAGCAACAGAGCGATCAGAAGGTACCAATTTGCTTCCTCTCTTGTCACCTCTGAAAATTGCACTCCCCGGTATTCAAACTTGCCCTTTTCTGACTTAAAAAACGGCACGCAGCAGTACACCATTCATCCAGAATACATTCCAAAATACAACTCTGCCATTAAAAGATCAATACGAAACTGATATCTGCTACAGTAACTTGGTGCTGCTTCCTAGTCCCTTTATTGTTTGGAAACGAGGTTGTATGCATACCGGCCTAGGCAAATAATGATACTTTTTACATGAAATCCCGTTAGCTATTCAACAGCTCACACAGCGCTGTCGACCAAGCATAGCACGACAAAGACTTATCTCTCCTTAGTATAAAGCAAAGTCCCCGATTTTTTGATGTCACGGGTAATCTCGAGAACCACTGGATGGATTTTGATGCGGCTTTCACCACTCTGTAAAGGTAATCTCGAGGAAGATTTCTGTAGAAAATAATTTATTTATGATCAAAGGGAGGCAAGCAGTAACGATTTCAGTGAAAAGGTCGAAAAAAGAACCTGTTGAACGTGTGCCTTTCAAGCTTACGCTGGACAAACCTTTAAAAATATCAATATACTATGAGCGTAAGAATTGTTCAGCATGAAAAATTCTACCAAAAAGTCCGCGATAGCATATCTCTATCTTCGATACTGTAACCTTCCGAAAGTTTCAAGGGATCGAACCCTTACTTTCGGGACGTGCGATTTAAATTATCGTCCATATATTTTTATTTGATGCCTTTTTATGTTTAATAATTATTTAGGGAAGTGTATGCTATCATGTAATTGATTTCCGATTAATTTGTTTAGGTTTTAAGAGATTGTAATTGGCAGGATCTAAGTCAGGTTATATGTGAATTTTTTAACATTGGAATAATCTTCAGTGAGTTAGTCTGGAATTGTGTCCATCAACCAGGAAATAAGGCTTGTTACCGCGGGGTTTCTCCCGAGAGTCGAGTGGAAGATGAGTCATACAGGTGGTAGGCTTGACAACCCTGTGATAGGGGTGTGTCTTTGATACTTCGTTCGAGCAAAACAACTCCTTATTTGGGATTGCTGTGTTTCTTGTTGTTGTGATTGGCTGCACCCGTGGGGAAAGCAAAGTAAACCAGTGATGTGTGGTGGGGAATGATGACTGTTATTAGCTCGGTCGAGACGTGCAGGGAGGACACTCAATTTTCGGACTCCGTGTAGGGAGGACTCAATTTTTAGATTCCGTGAGGGACGGAACTCATTCTTGTTGCGGACTCCGTGAGGGAGTAGAGTTTGTATTTTGGACTTGTGTGATTTTGTGGAGAAGGAAGTATTTCAGACGATCACAAGTTTATGTTCAAGGTGCAATTACTGAGTTGCTGGCTATACGTTCTGTAGGGAATTATGAGCCTAGTCTCAAACAAATCGCCTAGATTGTTTGTTTCGAAACGCATGAAGTATTGTGAATTAACGTCTGTGTACCAAAATTCTGAGACCATAACGGTAAATTGTTGTACGACGAACACTAGTAAAATATGCTACGTGTTAGTAAATTCAGGAACGAACTAGGTGCGACAATCCATCACTCGGATTTAAAGCAAAGTAAATCGTTGGATGCTGACCATCAATCGAATAATGTACATATTCTTCATAACTGAAAAGCTTGGGTGTGAAACATATAATAATTGTGTTACGAGTAAGTAGGACTGATTCTTTGGGAGCTCTAACCCCAGAATCAGTAGAGTTAGCCATCACTGCTGAAGTCATCGCCTGTAAGTACCAGTCATCATTACTTCCAAGGATCATCAATATGTCGTATGTGTACCTGTGTAAATATGATAGGGAGTGTTAATATAGTCTGTACGACGAGGATCCTGCGTAGTGCATTTTATGTCTGGTATCAGAATAGATTGTGATTTTTACCAGATCTCCAGTGTCTTTATTTCTGAGGTGACCATCATAGTTAAGAGTGAATGTATATTGCTGCTGCTTATACCGTACAGGTGTTTAACCCCCACGCACGCCGTGTATATAGTTATTGAGAGGGTGAACAGTTAGAATACATCGCCCACTATAAGTGTTTTTAGTTTGCACCTCACCATTCTTAAATTACGTCTGACAAGACTTCCTTGCACTTTCATAACTGTTGCCGGGCGAAGCCGGGGCGGGTTGCTAGTGACACTATATATTATCATTATAATTTCTGCAATATCAAAATGCAAATTATGTCACAAAATAAAATAGCGTGTTAATAAATCTAAGAGAAATTAGACATACCTTGCACCTCTTTAAAGTTGAAGTCGATCAGAATCACTCTGTTTTCATTAAAGTTTATGCATTTTCCTGCTGAGCGGTTTGTATAGTAGGCGTTTGGAAGCAACCAGTCTTTCAGATTCAGTTTGCGCGATATTATCCAAAATTGGCGATACAAATTTCTCTCCAATAATGATGGCAAGTCCGTTTGGACCGGTCTCGTCGCAAATTGGACACTGTAGAAGTGGACTCTTAGACTAAACAGGAACTAGTTCCGAACATATAATATCTAGTACATTTTTCCCAGGAACAAGTGGGGCAGCTTTTTCAACGAAGAGCTGAATTACTGACAGTATTGACACAAAAGCAGGTTTAGGGTAACGCAGACGACCTAAATCTTGTGCTGTGATAAGGCTCAGGAGTAGAGAGGAGTTAGAGACCTGCGAAATGCATTCCAAACATTCCGTACATGAAATTCTTTCTTCCACTGTGCGTACAATGTAGCCACCGACGTAAGCCAGACTTGCCGTTTTCATTGTCGGCAAAGGTATTGCTGAAAATGAAATTTAACTGAGTTAGTATGATTTAGGTGAATTACACAACTTTCTAGTAATTATTGTTATGTGCAGAACTCAAATCATTAGTCCACTTTATAAAAGATAATTTAACATAAGAGGCTGCTTTAACATATCTTGTAGAGTATTCAGAATACTTCGAGGAATGACAGGTCTATTCCCTGAAGCTGGTGCATTTCCAAGAATCAGATTGTGAACTGGGTTATCTGTGATGCTAGATACAGAGTCCTCTACATTGCTGGAAGTTGATGTACTCAGAATTCCAGTTTTCAAAATCTTCTGCAAACTGAAACTCACTGATCTTGAGTCCAGCATCTCATTTGACTCAGACATACGGCGCAATGTACTGAAGAGTGATTCAACAGTATCGCTAGAGAATGTTCGAGTCAGAACATAATGATACCCATTTTTTAGAAGATACCTTATGCACAGGTCAGTTGATTCCGTGGTTAATTGTATAGCTTCGTATGTCTCAAAAGTCAGGAAGTCCTTTCTAGCAGCGTTACTAGCAGCTTTCAAAGTTTCAAGGTAAGAAAGTAAATATTCCTCTAGCCAGTTTAGGCGACTGTCATTTAATGAGAATAAATACCCTTTATCTGGATTTCTAGACTGAATATGATGATATGTGCTGCTTACGTCAGGCATAGCGAACCATTTATTAACGTTTTTCATAAAAATTATGGTCGCTTCTGCGTCCATGAATTTGTACGCTTCCGGGTGCATGCCTACATTTTCTTTCAGTGTACTAATGGCACCAATAACTTCTGATGAGAACACTTCCTTGGCACGCCGAACATTCATTTTTGAAAAGTTAGTGGGTTCGATGTGTTTCTAGTGAGGTGTCTGACTGGTTTGACGATCTTATCCTTTTGCATTTTGTATAGTAATGACAAGTATCTCCCTGAAATTAATTCAGTACCATCAGTCATCTCTCGTTCCAGAAACTGCGTTCTGATGTTTTTTAGAATGTGACACTGATCAAAACTAAGGAATAACTTCCTAGCCTCGTCGTATGGGTGATTGACCATAGGTTGCAAATTCCCTCCCCCTAAATGACTCATCATTGTGGTGTTAGTTTTGTGATGATCAGAGACGATTCTTTGCAATTGCAATTATGCAACCACATTGTTCAACCTCGAGAATAACGTCCGGCACGAGTTTATGTATGTCCCGTCCTGGCAGCTGGTTCGTGAAAAAGAAGGCACAGGGTATATGATAATTTGTCGAAAGACCTCTTAGCACAAAACACAACACTCGATTGGCTGCTACTTGTTCCCGGCTGTAATTTTCATCCTCTCTTTCCTTTTGATGAGACGGTGCTGGAATTGTGTCCTTGTACCCGAAGAAGCAGTCGAGTTTCCTATCATAAATAATCTTAGGATTTATTGCAGCCTCATCTACAACCAGGGATGAGAAACGTTCAGGAGTATTCAGTTTGTTTGCCTCTAATATGAGCCTATCTTTAATCAATGTAGTAACACCTGTCGCACAATCACTAGAACAGGAATATCTACATAGAGTTCTTTTTTTAGGGTAATTTCAGAAAGCCCCTTTTCCTTATATGGGAATAACCCTTCGGTGAGATATATTGAAAAATAATACACTCCCTAATTCTATCTAAACTCCAACTCGGTCTGCGTTATCTGTACAAAAGTAGCTGCTCTAAAATGAACCTCGCTCGAATTTCTCCTTCAGTCGCATCTTGCTTCAAGTGCTCAATTTCTTTGTGAAATAAATCATCTTTGAATTGGTTAAGTGTAACTTTTGTCTCCAGTAATTCCTCCTGTTTTTTTTTTCTGCAGAGAATTGTTCAGCCGTGTTACTTTCACTCGCAACCGATTATTAGTTTTTATCATTTCCTTGATGTCGTAGGCATCAGTCGGCGTGCTCGAGTGTCCTATATTCACAGACTGAGAGTAAGGCAAGGGCGAACTGGGAATTTCCACAGCTGGAGTTTCCTCATCATGTACAATACTCTTCCGTTTTTTGAGTGAGGGTAATTTGAACTTGGCAATGCTCCTTCGGAGTTTCTTTATGACAGGTAACTTATAGACTGGATTATTATTATTATTATTATTATTATTATTATTATTATTATTATTTATTTATTTACCATAAATCGTACAAGAAGTATGGAAGGCCTTGTGAAAAAGGGCAAGCCCCACATACATATTTCATGCTTCACAGGCACAGCTTACATCTACATTTGTTTTAACAATATTTACATATTTTACAAAGATATTTGCAGTATTTACATATTTAGAATATTGACATAGTACATTTTCCTGTTCACTCACTCTCTCACGCACGCACTTTCATAACCTCGATCACTCGATACATTCATTCATTCCAATTAGTGAACACCGACGGCACAGCAGTTTTCTTTAGCCTTCTGCACTTGCCTACATGTGAATAATCATCTTCCTTAAAATTAAGACTACATACAATAGACGAAGGGGAGTTCGTGTTCGAAAGAAACGTATCGCGGGAAATCACTCTAAGTCATTCATCACACCTATCTCTGTCACACGGGAACTCGTGAAATGAAAGCACACCTCCGCTTTTCTTCCTATTCGAAGTGCAAAATGGCACACAACAGTATGACATGCTGGATTTGAGCAGCGGCGTTCAAACCGTAGTTTATAATTTACCCCAGCATTTTACAATATCATCAGCAAACACTCCAAACTACGTAGGATTTCAGTATATTAATACCGACTACGTACAATAATTAAAACTGAAACTAAACTTCCGTGTTCTACGTATCACTGTGAGAACACTTTTAATAAACGTACTGTACAGCTGTTTACTAATTGCGCCTATAATGGGATGGGAGTGCGCTCTATCGGCAACGAGTAGAAATTTTCCAATTACACGTTATGCATGGGTTCTAACAGGGAATATCAAGGCCGGTATGTACCTAGTATCTAGTCCAATGAGCGCAGCTCGCATCCAGTCGGCCGTGGTATGCATAAACTAAATACCATGGAACAAGAGTATTATCCTCCACGCCAATACTGAAATCGTTGAATGGGCAGGCAGTTTAAAGCAGTCGGGAGCATGGTCAGGAGGGATACAATCCAGCTGGCAGTGGTCACACGACATGGTACCTAACTGACTCCATTTTTTTTCCTGTATTTACAACAACTTCTACGGAAATCTAATGAGATCCTTAACCGATGGAAACAGCACTTCGAAAATATTAGCAACGAAGAATTTGCGCATCCGCCACTACCAGCTGCGGATCCTGTACTTGGTCCAGTGTCAGCCATCACGGTTGCCGAAGTGGTGACCGCAATGAAGAAAATGAAAAATGGAAAGGCAACTGGACCGGATGATCTTCCAAGGGAGGTGTGGAAGATGCTTGTGCCACAAGCAGCTCCGTTTCTAGAGGATCTCAACAAGATCATCAATGAAAACGAAGCTCCTCTTACTTGGCTCAGCAGTGTCACAATACCTATTTGGAAAGGTAAAGGAGATGTGCACAACTACTTAAATTATCGACCGATTCACCTGCTTTGCCACACTATGAAGATATTTGAGCGTATCTTGGATACACGCCTTCGTGACATAATCAAGATTGCCTCAAACCAATGTGGTTTTATGAAAGGTACAGGGACAATCGATGCTATTCATGCCACTCGGCGTTTGATGAGAAGGCAACTAGAAAAGAGGAAACCACTCCATATAGCCTTCTTGGATCTTAAAAAGGCTTTCGACAGGGTACCTCGTGATCTAATATGGTATGCACTACGATAGCATGGGGTACCAGAAGCATATGCTCAATGAGTTTAGCTTCTTTAACGGAATGTCACCAGCTATGTCCGATGTGCTCCAGGAAACTCCGCATGTTTTCCCATCAGTGTTGGTGTTCATCAGGGGTCAGCTTTGTCCCCGCTCCTGTTCATAATCTGTCTTGACACCATCCCTGGACCTTGCTCTATACTGCCGATATCATTGTAGCCTAGCTTGCCACGGTGGGTGAGTGGATAGCGTGTCGGTCTACTAACCCCAAGATTGCAGGTTCGCCCCTGGCCGTGGTAAGTGATTTTTGAAAGGCGGCAAAAATACGATACGCATGTCATACGATGTTGGCATGTCAAAGAACCCATTTGAATTCAGTAGGCCGAGTTCATAATGGCAAAATTAATCTCAGGAGTTTCCGCCAACACCAAGTTCCTCATTTCTCTACTAGAAAGCACTATAATGTTCAAGGAGCTTAGCTATCTGTTATCTAACCTCATTGACTTTCATAGTGATTCATGGAACAACGAAATTCGACATGCAAGCTACCCTCTGGGTGTCAAATTACAAAGCTTGCACCAGGCACCCGAGGCCATACGATATTAATTAATTGTAGCCTGCAAGTCTCGCCAAGAATTGGAAGAACATGTTCAATGTTGGAAAACTGCACTAGACACCCATGCCCTACGATTTAGCATTGGGAAGACAGAGTATATGGAGTGTGGAGTACCAAGTGAAGGATCTATTCGCATTGATGGCACTGAACTACGAAAATCATTTGTATTCAAATACTTGGGTACACTAATCTGTTAGGGGCAGATGACCTCGTAGTTCCGCCCCTAAAACAACAATAACTAACTAACACTTTTTTTTAGCGTATGGCTTTTAGTGCCGGGAGTGTCCGAGGACATGTTCGGCTCGCCAGTTTTTGTAGCTGCTTCGAGACGGACACCCAATGGGTGAGCTACAAGTACCGTTGGGGAGGAAAGTTGGAAGGGAGGGTCGAGGAGTTGGAAGGTAGCGGCTGTGGCCTATAGTTAAGGACCAACCCCGACATTTGCCTGGAAGGAAGATGGGAAACCACAGAAGACCATCTTCAAGGTTGCCGGCGGGGGGATTCGAACTTCCTCGCCTCCCGGATGTGAGCGACTGCCAACAGTCATGCCGCAACGACCTCGGCTAACTCACCTAACTAACACTAATCTGTCCAGATGGTCAATCACTGCCAGATGCCCGAAACATAGTCAACGCTGCATGGCTGAAATGGCGCCAAGTCTCTGGAGTCCTTTTTGACCGAAATGTGCCACTATATCTGAAATCGAAAATTTACAGAACCATCGTTCGACCAGTAGCACTGTATGGTACTGAATGATGGCCAGTAACGAAGAGACATGAACAACAACTGCATGTCATGGAGATGAAGATGATTCGCTGGACACAGGGACTTACTATACTGGACAATGACAATGTTCGAGCTACATTTGGTGTGGCTCCAGTCCCTGAAAAAATGCGGGAGAGCCGTCTACGTTGGTATGGCCATGTACTGCTTAGCAATCACTCTTCAGTCGCGAGAACTGCACTTGACATCAGTCCAGAAGGCCAACGGCCCCGAGGGCGACCGAGAAAGCGCTGGCTGGATACTATGCGGGAGGACATGCAACTAGAGAAGCTCTAGATCGATCAGTTAGGGAGATAAAGTGCAGAAAAGCAGACCCTGCAATAAAGCGGGATTAATGCTAGGAAGATGATGATGACAACAGTAGAATATTAGTGTCAACAATTGTGTGTTTTAATCGGTGTACAACTGATATCTAAACAGATCCGTGCCCTACTCATAGACATCGCCGCAGTCGAACGTATGTGCTGCCGTCTATAGAGGAACGCAAAAACGTCGAAGCTTCACTCAGGACCTTCTATACTACCGGACCTGACACTGGCGGCGGGTAAGAAGCAAGATGGCTGACGTAGTTGGTTGTTGTTTATAATGATGTGTGGTTTTGTTCACGATGTGATAGCCTAGTGGTGTGATTAATCTCTATGTCACTTAGCAATCGTCTCACTTGATTTGCTGTGCTTAGTGGTTATTGCTTTCGTGTAAATAAATGCCTGCATTATCATAGTGCTTCATAAAATCGAGATACCGGTACCTTCTGATTCCATCAATTCTACTAGTGGGTAAGTTGGTCTATTTATTATTCTGTTTAGGGTTTATAAATTATTAGTAATGGTAATCCATTATGAGCAAGCTTAATAATAATTAACGTATTCCATTTTTAGGTCTGACAAGATCTGAAAATTGGTTACGAAGAAACATAACCTGCTTTTTAAATTGGATGCAGTGTCCACTAATCCAGTTTTAAGCCTGCTAGTTCAAGGATCTTATCACGTACTTGGTGTGGATTTCTGCTTTTATGAACTACCAGTAGGCTTACCCGTGGAGATATGCCTCGGAACTGTTGTGTGCCTGGATGCAAATCCAATTATAAAGATAAACCATTGGTGCCTACTTTCCAATTTCCCAAAGAAAAAGAACTTACGGATAAATGGACAAGAAGCATTCATCGTGATGCTTTTTCTCCGACAGCTAACTCAGCTCTTTGTGTCAAACATTTTGTCCCTGAATTAGTTATTACAGAAGACAAATTCCCTTGTGCAGATGGCTCAGTTGTAACTGTACCTAGAAAAAGAACAAAACTACAAGAAGGTGCATATCCTACCATCTTTGAAAACCAGCCATCGTATTTAACGAAACAGTTGCCTCCAAAAAGAAAGGATCCAAAGGAACGCATGAAGCAAGTTCTTGCCCGTGATGAGCAACAGTATAGTGAGTGGACTGAAAGAGATACAATATTAGGGTTTGAAGAATTTAAAAATGAAGTAGGCACTAGATATGTGGGGCTTTTCACATTATTTACCAAAGATAGGCATGTTTTGCTGTGTAAAATTGATGACAGCCCCAATGAAGCACCTAAAATTAATACCTCCATCAGAATTTCACCATCCTTTTCTGTGGAAGTTTTCCACAACAATTTGCATCTCCCCAGCAGTCAGTTTCAGTGGTGTCTTGGCGATAACTTGCTTTGTGATAAATGGACCAAGTTTGATTGTCGACTGAGTCACCTAGCAGGTTTCCAGCTAGAAGATTTAGATTGTAAACAGAAACTTAATCTCTTACTTGGTTGGTTCCTACGTGTTAATATTGACAACTTCGACATTACCACTAAAAAGAAATTGAAATTCCTACAGGAACAGTTACAACTTTCCCTGCCCACTCATGTTTATGAATTCACATAGAATTGTATCATGTACAGTAGGCTTAATTATTATTTTTGTGTTAGATGTGCATACAATATGCCTTTTTGTCTACTGGTACCAGTATATTTTGTATCGATTCATTCGGCAGTGTGATATTTAATTATTTGAATATGACTACCGTAGCTTACGTGTTTAAGTATTTATATGGAGGAACATTTTTGTATGTAGTGTTAATTTATATTCTCAGATGTTCATCAAATAGGCCTTCATTGTCTACTGGTAGCCTATATTTTGTATTTTACAGAGTGCCATAGGAATGAATGAATGAATAGGACTAGACTATTTGTTTATGGATATACAGGAGGCAGTCGTGATCTTATGATAGGAATTAACTAGACATTTACCTTCAGTATGTGTGGGAACCCATGGTAAACCTCTTGCTGGGTTTCTAAGGGGAGAATCGAACCCAACATTTCCGGGTTTACCTCACTAGCCCTCTTACCCTCAAACTAGAATTAGATTTCTTGACAGTCAGGAATCAAACATGGACCTCAGAAGTGACAACCAAGAACTCCACCACCTGGTTGGTCACATTTATTTTTATGAATAATATGTACTAAAAAGAAATTGAAATTCCTACAGGAACAGTTACAACAGGAACAGGACGTGCCCCTTCCATCCAGTCTAAAACACTTATAGTAGGCGATGTATTGAAGATAGATATATGCTCTCCCGGACGTTTTTGTAGAAATTTTCATGCTGACCAATTCTTACGCTCATAGTGTATTGATATTTTTAACGGTTTGCCCAGCGTTAGCTTAAGAAGCGCACGGATGCCAAGTTTGTTTTCGACTTTTTCACTGAAATCGTTACTGCTTGGCTTCCTTTGATCATACATAAATTATTTTCTACAGAATCTTCCCTCGAGATATCCTTTACAGAATGGTGAAAACCGCATCAAAATCCACCCAGTGGTTCTCGAGATTACCCGTGACATCCAAGAATCGGGGATTTTTGTCATATACTAACGAAGTAGAGATAGTCGGGGAACACATGCACCTAGCGGTACTATGACGTCACACAAAAAAAGGAAGATTGTAGTTTTACGTGACCGTGAATCTTGTGATTATGAGCCACGGGACCTCCTGTTTACGTGGAATCCGAACCATGACGTCACACACCTCAGTGCATCTGGGCACATTTCGTCCCGTCACGGTAACGTAACGCCAGATCCCAGCGTAACGACGAAGTCGACAAGATCATTAAAATGATAAAATAATAATGTTATTGTTTTTACGTCCCTGTTAACTACTGAGGCTTGCCCCGAAGGGAATCTTTAACGTGCCAGTAAATCTACTTACACGCCTCCTTCGCATTTACGCACCCTCAAATTGCGACTGGCTGCGCCGGGCTTCCAACCCGCTATCTTGAGCTCAGCAGGCGAGAACGTTGCCGCTGAGCCACGCAGCCAGTCATAATAGAAAATTTACAGGTAATAACCTGAATATTTAGCTCCTTAGACCAAGAAATGCGAACAACAAAAGCACAAACTGCCACACTGTTCAATCGTCAAATGACACACGATCAGAAAAGCTCGCCAACCCTGCTGAATAATTTACTCCGCCCTTAATACAGCTACATGGATTGGCATGCCTGAAATTGAAAAGGGAATAATGACCTGTGCTGCATTACAATTTCTTCATTTTTTTAAATGTGAAGGTCTCATAATTATGTGTGTACGATTGAGTAGTTGTTGCTACTTCAGATATCAACCTCTACATTGAAAAGGGCGTCGCTAGAACCAAGTGCTGAAGTTGCTCTATGGTGTAAGCCAATACTTTCAGTCTTCTTCACAGCTTACCCTCGAAAAAATTCCACGCCACGCCACTGGTGGGAACCCATGGTAAACCACTTGCTGGGTGGCTAAGGGGAGAGTCGATCCAATATTTCCCGGTTTAACTCACTAGCCCTCTTACCCTCGGACTAGAATAGATTTTGTGACAGTCAGGAATCAAACATGAATCCCAAAAGTGACAACCAAGAACTACACTGACAACCAAGAACTACACCTCCTGATTGGTCACATTTATTTTTAAGAATAATATGTACTAAAAAGAAATTGAAATTCCTACAGGAACAGTTACAACTTTCCATGTCCACTCTACCAAGATATTCTGC
The DNA here is from genome assembly GCA_946902985.2 of Meconema thalassinum. Lineage (NCBI taxonomy): Eukaryota > Metazoa > Arthropoda > Insecta > Orthoptera > Tettigoniidae > Meconema > Meconema thalassinum. Next base: position 900,044,403 of record OX336390.1, read on the forward strand.
AGATCTCTCCAGTGGGCTTCAACATTATTTTATTTGATTATTTTTCTGATGGAACTCCGGTATTTCAACTCCTGTGGCACCTCCCCACGCCTGTCCCTTATACAGCTACACACACTACTACATTCATCACGTAATCGGAGGAATTCAACCCACACCCAACTGCACGGGGGTGATGACCAAGATGTCCCAAGCCCATAAAATGAATTAACAGCAGACAAAATCACGTCATAATGTTATTTTGTGTTGTGTTGGATTCTGACACACGTCATGCGTTTGATGACCGGTCACCAACTCCGGCGGCCATCTTGGATTGCAGTTTCAGTTCCTGCTTCACTTCCTAGTGTTGTATTGTTGCTGTTCCATGCAGTAGGCTTGTCGAGGCTTTATGTAATCTAGTAGGCAAAGGAAGAGCTTTATCCTGTGAACCTTCTCAGAAAGCTAAAAATCCGGACAAAATTCATTGAAAAGTGGGGCCGTGTAATTTAGTTGGCACTGACCATACCATACCATACTGTCTCTTCGTGGAACAACAACACTAGGAAGTGAAGCTTCCATGTGGCCAATGGTTATCTCTTTCTTGTTCCATGGTGTTTGTTTCGTTTATTGTTGGATTTCTTTGGTTACTGCTAATGCCGTATATGAATATGAACATTTGCATCACTTGAAGGAGGATTCTTTGAGATTTGTTTTGTAGTATGCAAAAATTTAATATAAATATTATCTGGACTCGCTTATTGCACTGCACTAAATATGCAACGCGAGTTCCTAATAACTCCTGTACTGTACAAAATCATAAACGTCCATGCGCATATGAACCCCCCGAAGTTATCAATAGTAAAACGCTACTCTCTCGTCACTATTCGTCTAAGTCTTTAAACCTGAAGGAAGTTCTGGCTGAAAAGATACCTCCACACGTTGAAAGAGTACAGAAGCTGCGTAAGAATCATGGTGCAGTTAAAATTGGTGATGCCACCATCGGCATGGCTTATGGTAAGTACTTGGGCTTGTCGGGGGCACTTTTCATATCTAAAGGAAAATACATACGGCTTGTTTAGAATGATTAAATAATTTAATGAAAGCAGCCAATTGCTAAAATGTACAACGTATAATATTAAGAATATCTCACAAAGTGCATTTATGTCTTACAGAAATTCGTTAACGAGATTGACCTTTTAGTGCACAGTATCAGCTGATATACGTCATAGTAGCCCACGTCCCGAATAGTTAGTTTACACTTGCATTTATCGTCCGGGTTATGGAATTTCTCTGTCTGGTAAATCCGATGATGGAAACCGTGTACGGCGTATCTTTTCATTACGTGTCGTAAGTCATATCCCGCTTGCGTCCAGTCCCTGTATATCATTGCATCCTTTGAGTAAAACGTTGCTTCTTTATATTGAGTTCTTTTTTTTGTGCAGAAGTTCCATGTAGGCGTCGGTTGATAGTAGCAATATGTCAAGGCGGAGTTCTTCAATGAAAAATTGCAGTCTTGCTAGCACGTAGGTGAGGCGAGACGGCGTGTATTTTGCTAGGCACATTGTTCTTTTGAGGAAAGTGGCTTTGACTTTGTCTTGTAAATTTCTCTTCGTCAAATGCATCCAAATAGTCTCTAAATAATGTTTTTTGTGAGATTAATATAGTTCTTGGAGAAAGCTGGTTATTGTTTTATGAGGCGGAACTACGAGGTAATCTGCCCCTTTCTTGGAGAAATGACGAAAATATGATTTACTGCTTATTAGGTAGCTTCCGAGTTTCCACTGCACTCCGGATTCTGACAGTTGCTTGTTTGTCAAATGTTTCTTTGTATAATTTGGTTCAGGGCTATGTTATTTATTGGTTGGGTTTCTGATGGTCGTATCGTCACTAAAACGATTGTGAATAATGTTGTACATTGTGGGTAAAAATAAAAAAACTCGTCTTGCATAGAACGTAGCCTACGTACTGTACATCGTTCTGTATACTTTTCAAGTTGCCGCTGAAACAGGGAGGGACCAAAGTGAACGATGCGACTATTTTACGCTATAATTTCACTATTTCTTCAAGAACCACACACATTTTGCTATATATGGCCTCAAATAACATGGTTAAATCACTGACAACGAGCAGTGAGTATTTTCCTTTGGGTGCGAAATGTGCCCGCAACCCACTTTGGCATATGTGGCATGATTGTAGTCTATCTCAGATTGTAAGTCGTGTCAGGGTCGGATAGATGAAAGATACTGGCAAGGGAAATAATGGAATAACTATTCTCAGATCATGACTCTGAAGAGAGGGGTATCTTTTGTATTGGCTTGAATTCATATTCAGTGCCACTTTTATGTACGGGTGGCATTTATTTTAATTAATACACTGAAGAAAATGGAAATTGCAACACCATGAAGGCATTGGTCGTTGGTGTTGATTTTCAAGATATGGAACGATGCCATGTAGGTATATAAACGACTTCAGACCCATTGGATTGTTGCTACAGGTCTCCCCGCGTGATTTTCGCGGAAGAATCAACTCCAGTATACGGACTCTGGTGTAGCGTAGTTGACTTGCAGTCTGTGCGGTGAAGTGTTCCCCGTCAAACATGCCTCGACGACAGAGAAGAGCACGTTATCAACAACTGTCGCCGTTTGAGAGGGCTCGGATAATTGGGCTGTGTGAGGCTGGATTATCGCTAAGGACTGTCGCTGCACATGTTGGCCGACAGGCATCTACGGTATGTGTATGGCAGCAGTGGTCAAATGAAGGTACCCACACTCGTAGACCTGGCACAGGCCCAGTGCGACAGACAACTGTGAGAGAGGATCGCCGCATCATTCGGATGGCCCGGATGGAACCCCATGCAACAGCAGTGCGAATTCGAGCAGCTGTGGCACCCCAAGTTACACAACAAACAGTTGGTAATCGCCTGCGTGCAGCTGGCTTACGACCCCGTGTCCCTGCAGAAGGTGTTCCATTGACCCCACAACAGCGACGTGTAAGGCTGGCCTGGTGTCGAGAACGATCGACGTGGGTCGACGAATGGCATAAGGTCGTCTTTAGTGATGAATCGCTCTTCTGTCTTGCCCGCAGTGGTCGCCGGAATCGTGTGCGCCGACGTACCGGGTAGAGGGGCCGCCCAGACCTTATTGTCGAGAGGCACACAGGGCCAACACCAAGCATTATGATCTGGGGAGCTATTGGCTTTGTGAAATCATAATTAGTGCTTGTTGAGGGCACTATGACTGCTCGACATTACGTTGATAGGGTACTCAATCCAGTGGCTGTCCCTATGATGGCGAACATTGCTAATGGGATGTTTCAGCAGGACAATGCCCGGGTTCACACTGCACGCATATCCAGAGAAGCTCTCCACGACATCACAACCTTAGAATGGCTCGCCAGATCCCCGGACCTCAGTCCTATTGAGCATGTGTGGGACATGATGGGTCGACAACTGGCCAACCGTCCTCAGCCACCCACAATTGACTCCATGCTTCGCCGAATTCATCAATTTATTGCAGCTCGTGGTGAGCACATCCTGTATTGATTCTTGTCCAAACTTGCGGTCAGAGGGACCTGAAAGTGTAATCATCGAATCACAACCGAACACTCGTCCTGCATGTTCAATTGCAGCAATGTAGCACCACTCCTTCTGGGTGTTGCAATTTCCATTGTCATCAGTGTAGTTTGCAGTAAAACAAAGAGAACAAAATTACATTATGTTAAAAGTCAACATTTAAGTTAAATCTTGAGCATCAGTCCCGTGTACGTGGGTGTATGTTTTGAATGATGTGTCTGTTCTCATTGTAATAGTGTATGTAATCTCAGGGATGCTGCGTTGCCGTTGGTTGACACTTATCGCTTCCTGGGGCTCCATTTTGACAGCAAGTTAACGTGGCAGCACCATATACGGCAATTGAAAATGACATGTCTCGGGAAACTGAACATGCTCAGGTTTCTTAGTGGCACTACGTGGGGGGCTGACCGTGCGGTGCTGCTACGGTTCTACCAAGCCCTCGTCCTGTCCCGGCTAGACTATGGTTCTGCGGCATACGGTTCAGCAAGGCCGGCAACCTTGAAAATGCTGGACAGTATCCACCATAGTGGCGTTAGGCTGGCTACCGGTGCCTTCCGGACCAGCCCGATACCCAGCCTACTCGCCGAATCGGGTGTTCCACCTTTAAATTATAGACGCCAACATATGCTGTTAGCATATGCTGCCAATGTGCGTCAAATGCCGCAACACCCGACCTATCAAGCTCTCTTCGGTACCCAAAACCACCAGGGGTACGCCAACCGGCCTCGTGCAACTCGGCCGGTTGGTATTAGACTTGATAGCTCGTGTACCGAAATAGGAGTGGCTGTAGGTCCCTGTATGATCCGGACATCTAGCGAGGTGCCTCCGTGGCAAGTCCCGCGTCCGGAAATTCGGTTAGATCTGCACCGAGGTCCTAAGGTGAACACGGATGCCTCCGTTTACCGGAGGCAGTTCCACAGCATAGTTCACCAATTTCCGGACGCTGGCATTCTATACACGGAGTTTGCTGAGCCCAAGGTTGCAGGTTCGTATCCTGGCGCAGTCAGGTGGCATTTGAGGGTGCGCAAATGCGAGGGAGCCGTGTCAGTAGATTTACTGGCACGTTAAAGATCCCCTTCGGGGCAAAATTCCGGCACCCCGGCGTCTCTAAAAGCCAGAGTAGTTAAAAGGGACGTAACACCAATAACATTATTATTATTATTATTATTATCTATACACGGATGGTTCGAAGGTGGACGAGAAGGTGGGTTGTGCTTACGTTATTGATGGTGCAAATACCAAGATCTCTTTGCCTGAGGCCTGTAGTGTGTTTACTGCGGAGCTCGTTGCCATCTATGAAGCTCTGCAGTTTGCACTACAGGATGCTCGAATCCACTTTCTCGTGTGTACCGACTCTTTGAGTTCGTTGCAGTCAATTGCTACATGTTTCCCGCAACACCCCCTAGTGCAGCGAATCCACGACCTACTAGCCGGGCTGTGCCACGCTGACACTCGAATCACCTTTCTGTGGCTTCCAAGCCACATGGGAATTGCGGGAAATGAGTTAGCAGATCAAGCTGCAAAAGAGGCGGTATCACTACCACCTCGACCAATGGAGGTACCCGCTAGAGATATTCGCTCTCAGTTACGCCTACAAGTTCTGACTTTTTGGGAGAGTCAGTGGCTAGCTGACCCACTGCCCAGTAAACTGAGAGCGATCAAGGGAACTACTTGCGTTTGGCGGAGCTCCTTCCGGGCCCGGAGAGAGTCCGTCATTTTGTGTAGGCTAAGGATAGGTCATACAAGATCCACCCACTCGTACCTAATGAGAAGGGAAGACCCCCCACTTTGTACCTGTGGAGCCGTTTTCACCGTGGCCCACATTTTCACCGAGTGTGTGGATCTTGCTGACTTACGAAGAAACCTTGGTTTGCAGACGACACTCAAACTTATATTAGCCGATGACGCGGTGGCTGCTGATCGCGTTATCCGCTTTATAAGTGAGAGTGGGTTAGGGCCAGCAATCTAAATTTTCCAGTGAACTTTGACTCAACGACTTGTTCGTTTTTGAATGATAATGTTTTGTTTTTTCCGTAATTTTTGTTTATTTTTATAATTTTTATTTTTTATTTGTTTGTTTTTGTTTTATTAATTTTTGGTCTTTTTAAATTTAGATGTCCACCTCAAAATTTTAAATTCAATTCAAAATTTGTATTCTTTAATCTGTGTTAAGAGGGGCAGATGACCTCGTAGTTCCGCCCCTTAAAACAACAATAACTAACTAACTATGAAAACAGCAAAATGGAAATTCCATGTTTCCATATCACCAAAACAGCAAAACTTAAAACGGACATTTTTAAAAACTGGAAATGGCCATGTGTGAAATTTGAAAATTCAAAAACTTCAAACGGACATTGTTTAAAATGTGTCATCAGCAAAATGGAAAAATCCATATCATCAAAAACGTTAAACTTGAAACGAACGTTTTCAAAAACTGTAAATTGCAAAATGATAAATGACAGTGTGTGGAATTCATCATGTGTGAAATGTGTAAAATGAAAAAATCAGCCATCAACATCACGATTTCTTAAAATTAAAAATAACAAAACATCGTGCTCTGGAAAACTTTTGTTTTTATTTCATAGTCATAGTGAATTGACAAAAGAAAAATAGAATACAAACAAATCCCAATTCCTCACTCCTCAATGTTTATGTCCATGCATCATCAACTTTCCTTTCATAGCACTCATGACAATCAGGGCTGCCATTCTTTCACCCACTGAGGCATCATTGGATGTGAAACGTTGTTTAGCTTTCTTCAATAACAATTTATCTGCCACATGTCTTAAACCAGGATGACTATGGCGATAAGAAAGGTCATGTTCCTTGCATGCTTGATCCAAAAGATTAATGGGTACATCACCACGTTGTAAACGTTTTTCGAGACGAGTTCCAGGGCCACAAAAACGATAACCTGGAAGATGGATTTCGAAAGGTAAGTATTGAATCACTTTGTCAATGACGCCATTGCCAGTACAGGTCTGGCATATCCTTTTCCATCGATGGTAAAAAGGTTTGGTCTTCCTCCTCCTCTGTGGACGATGTTTGTGTTTGTTGTTGTTGTTGTTGCTTTTTCTCGCCATGACACCCGTGGAATGATTCAACAAAGTCTTTACATGGACTTTTATGACCGTGATACAGTTTCACTAGCTGGCAAGTCGCACACTGACGCATAGACGGTATTTTTGCCATGGCCACTTGCTTATGGTGATCGTAATCCGTACAGGGTTGCAATTCACTCAACACAGGGTCTTGAGTCCATGATTTTGGTACATGTTGCCAGATTTCTTTGACAGCGTTGGCGGCCACATAATAAATGAACGACTTGGGCAGCGCCAAGAGTTCCTCTTTGGTAAAACTGTCTAGTTTCTTTTTGCACACAAAGAACTTGCCGATGGCTTTGTCCGTAGCATTGCCTTTCTCCATGGTATCACGTGCTGTAGATGTTTACACGTCGCTTGTAGAAATCTCACTGGCGTCATTCACAGGTAAATCTTGAGTTATAATTTTGTTCAACAACTCCCAGCAGGCATGGGTGGTTAACCAATGAAAGAGATGCCACGCATGCGATAGGGCTGTATGGGTAATGTTGCCACAGGAACAAGTATCCATGAGCGTTTGCAGGGAGGGGCAGCCCAACTCCATGAGGTCGATACATTGACAGTAAGACGCCAAAAATGGTTGCAACCATTGACGTTTTTCATTACCTTTCACAAATACCACATTGGCCGAGGACAAGTGTGCTTTCATAACCACATCCAAATATTTATAGGAAATGGTTCCCTGATTCCAGTCTAGTTGCCTATGATTTTCAATCCACTGGGTTTGTTTACGGTCTTTTTCACACAACAAATCAAAAGCATGGGGTGGTTTAAATAGCAAATGCGTAGCTTGCGATATCCAAAACGTGGTACAATCGATCATGGCCACTTGTTTAAATATAAATTTGTTGTCACCAATTTTAAACCCTTGGCAATCCACAATGAGTGTGCGCAACATGTTGACGCTTGCCTGGACCAAGTTCAACTGACGACTGACGGACGATCAGGTGTGATCATGACATAGACTTACCTGCCATGCTAGTTTCAAAATTGAGGTTAGGGTAGGACAGGGGGACATGCAAAAATAAGAATTTAAGAATTACATCATCATTTTATTATCATAACACGTCTTACAGGCTTTTCTCATTTTAGGATAAGGACGATAGCAACTGATACAACAATATAGTCTCTTGTGTTTGTAACGTCCATAACACCGATGATGTCCCAATGTCTCTAAACTAGGCGTTTTTGATGGTGATCTGCTCACCGAAGCACCATGGATACCATACGGCCCACATGTATCGTAACTTGTTTTTTTTTCATCACCCAGAGACACAAGCGAGGGATAGCTTGAATGACAGGGTATATTTCCCACTTTCATTCTGCACAGGTAGGGGCAGGTGGGTGACCAGCGCTGATGTTCCTGCATGGGTTCATCGCCCTCCTGCCATTGGTCTATGATGATGGGACAAAAGGCACATTTCACTTCATCTCTCGTTTTTAAATAGTAGAATCCAGCAGCCGCCAAGGCTTGAGGGTTTATGAAAGGCACTGGCCACGTGGCAAAAGTCTTGAAACGTTGTTCCTCAGAGTTTACATTCATGGATGTGACGTCTCTTGAGGCTTTAAAGCAAGACATGACTGAGTGGCTTGACGTGGGATGACCTGTTATTTATACACTCGTCACTTGGTTGGACAGTGGATAATAGTTGACTTGTTTGTGATGAATAATCAGACAGTAGGCCGTCGTATTGGCTGGTACATTGTCATGCGTTTCAAAATCTAGTCGAATGTCGATATTGGATGGCTTGACAGACTCTTCCAGGTAAGAACAGTCAAAAACAATCAGTGGTGCTCTTGCCTTAAACGCTTGGGGTAGTAGCATGGGGCCGTTCTCTTTTTGATAATACGACCATCGAAATTTAGAAAACAAGTCGTACAGGGGGCCAAACTTATTTTTTGAAAAATCCAAATCCAGTCCTTCATAGGGAAACACAGCTCCGTTGAGGAAAAGACGTGCATTTCTCAATTGCAGGTGATCAAATTGCGTGGCATCTTTGGTTTGTTGATACTTGCGATTCGTTTGAAAACCCACAATCAGGTAGAGAGGTCTCTCTGTATAGCGAGCTGTTTTTACAGACCAACTGTGTGTGTTGGTGGTGGGCAATAGCGGATACTCATGGAGTGCCCAGCTTCTAAATTCCATGGGTAGAGGCATATCTCTCTTTACCATTTTGAGTATGTCCAGTTTTTTGCTATCGTTAAGGGTCACATGAGGCACTTTCCATAGCAAGCGTTGTAGTTGAACTTTTGAATCGATGGGGGCATTGTCGGCTCCCTTGAGTGCATTATTATCACTCCTGTCTCTCACCAGATAAAGCACTTGCCTTGCGTTGACCACAATGCGTTGGTGATCTTCAGCAAAGCCTAGAATCAGTTTAAGAGGTAAATATCCAGTAAAGGTTCCATCGGTGTGTACCATCCAGTCATTGGTCGAGTCAGGACACCAACCTGCCATGCAAAGTGTTTTACCTTCTTCCTCACTATAAGAGGGGTATAGTTTCATGACACTGGAAATGCCCACATTTCGAGTGCTATCCACCACGATATCGTTAATGACATAACGTACTTCAGAAAACAGAAAGGCTAAACCATGGTTGGCCAACTTGGATGTGGTAGGTGTAGAGCCATCGGCTTTGGTGAGCCGACCTTCAATCTGAATGACACTTTCATGCGGTAGGGTGTAAATATCTTGGTTGTTGATAACAAATTGAATTTCATCATTGTTATTGAGTCCAGGTGTTTGAGCTTGATAGGAATGGAGATCAATTCTTACCACTCCTGGTTGCTCCTCGATGCGGTTCGCTATCTCTAGGATAGAATTCATCATGAGGGTTGACGTGGTAACCCAAATGCTGTAAAATCTGCTTGTTCTGAGATGTTAACGTGTATTCACGTGGCAAACAACTAACACCATTCCTAGACGGTGTTGTTGCTTTATACACAAACTTCATAGTGGCTTTAGCACCAACTTGTAAGTCACTGGTGTGGTAGAATCTAGATCAATGAGTTGTTGATCTCTATTGATCAGTCTTAATGTTATATTACTAGGGATTGGAATTTTTCGGTGATTTCAGAGTGAAGAAAGTGGTATTTTAAAGTGGCAAATTCGGTGGTTTCAAGTGCACTTTTCGGTACTTTCAAAATCATAAATTTTAGGTGGGATTTTATAAATATCATGGATAACATGCATAACATAACACATTTCAGTCATCCTTCAAAGTATACTTCAGTAAAGAGATCAAAATTCTCTTGTGACAAACGGTGACGCATATCACTTAACGTGCTAGTGTAAACTGAAAAACAAAAGTTCACAGCGTTTGAACAGGGGATCCAAATGGTTTTCAACACAGATTCTGCGAACTTAGGAAATACAAATGTCATTCTTTGCAAAACTCCAACGTCTGTCTTGGTCCTGTCATGCATCTGCTTCTTGATTAAAGTTTGCAGTTCTTTGTATCTCTTAACACCTCACTTTCTTCCAGTGTTCCACAGAACGGCAACTTCTTAATTTTCTTTGCAGGGTCCTCACTGATTTTCATTGGCACTATTTCTGCTGGATCAAACGCACACATTTGTAAATCCTGTTCCCAGGGTCAACAGATCTCAAGCTGATTCATTTTCCAAGAGCAAGGGACCCAGCATTTACTAAAACTGAATGTATTTTCCCTCTTTTTAACACATTTCCACAACCCTCCAACTGCTCCTTAATGTTGGTACCGTACTTTCCAGAAACAGCAAGTTTAAGGGCTTGCTGAATTCTCTGTAGATGTCCATCAAGAAGGTGAACAGTTGGATGTGGCCGTCTAATAAGGGGATGAGTTCAGTGATGTCTGTGCCAAATTCTTTGAATCCCAAGTATTTCATCATGTGAAACATTGTTGAGAAAATCAACACCAGAGTCATCAGTCCCTACTACTTCACTCATAAATTGCAAAATATATTTCAAGTACTCTGGCAGGCACACTACAGAATGACACCAAGAAGACCACCTGGTTAATACTGGTTCAGGAAACAGTGGCACATTTTGATCTGGATACTTGCCATCTAGATATTCATGTCTGATAGGCGGACTACATGACGCCACGCATCGAGTAGGTACTAGGATGAAGGGGCAGATAACCTTGCTGTTCCGGTCCTCAACACCTCAATAACTAAGTACTGTAACTTACTAGGATGATTTCCCAGATTGTTAGAGATCGCTGTATGCAGAAAGTGAGGCCCGCTATCTACCGTTAAGTTTCCAATCTTTCCGTGTTTGTTGGATGCTCTCCATGCAGTCAAGTCATGGGAGAAGATTACCGCCACTACACTCGCACAAAAACAAGCGTTTGTCGGCTTCTGTGACGACGATATTTTAAACGGGCAAGGTGGTCTCACTACGATGACATTAGGGCAAAACCTGGATGAATGCCAAGATGCAGAAGAAAGTGACATCCAGTAGTTAGACTTCGATAAAGACAATCATGGTTTCAGACATGAGGATGTTGTATGGAATTTGACTGTCTGTGAGATAAACTGAGATCCAGTACATATAGAATGCAGGAGTGATGCAACGGAAATTCCGAAAGTTCCCACAGTCAAGCTAGTGTGTCTAGTCACACTTATCTCTTACATAGAAAATCAAGATGAATTTTCATTCTCATATATTGTTTTCTTCAGAATTGTACAATCTAAAATTAGAAAAAATAAACCATCTAAGAAACAAAAAATGATGACAGTCAGTTTTCTTAGTTTTTAATACTGGTAAAATCCACAGTGTGTCTTACAATACTATGTTATAAAGTATTATATATTTTTTTGCGTGTTCATAAAATACATTTCATTATTTTTAACTAATAGTTTTCTCTTTGCTAGGCTTAAAAACATTACTTTAGATAATTCGCAGTTTTCAATATTTCGCGGAAATTCGTGGATTAATTGCCGCGAATTATCGGAAGTGCACTGTAAGAAAAACAAAAAGCTAAAATTCGCGTTTTCAAGCGAAATTCATGCATAATTCGCGAAATTCGCGTCTTGATGCGAAATTCGCGAAATTTCGCGACTTCAAAAACAATTTTTTTTGCCATTTTTAGGGTTATTAAAACACATTACCATCTGTGTATTACTTCATTTAATAATTCGCGAAATTCGCGATTGCGAATTTTTCCAATCCCTATATATTACTAATACTATCAACAGCCACAGAATGAAAAAGCACCACTGGAGGGTTTTCACGAATAATATAGCCATTGGGCGATGTCACAATAAAGTCATAAAGTGAATGCGATGGTTCTTGATTGGTGTACACTTGGCTAATAATATTACACGTCACCGACACATGATGGTCCTCAATGAATTTCACTTCATGGTCTGATTCATGTTTTTTGTTGGGCTCCAACACACGTGGTTTAAATCCTAGTAATGGACCAATGGAATCGGGGTGTGTTTTAAAGTCAATGTTGAATGAAGAGAAAATACTGCAGCGATGAGTGTTGGTATTGCCTACAAGTTCAAACTTGTGCGTTCCGTCGAGAAATGACTTTAAACCATATTGATTGATCAACACCACATAAATGTGTTCATAAATATCATCGATCGTGTATCCACCAGAGTTCAAGGTGAGCACAGAATCATCATAGTAAAACTTGTTGTTCACATTTTCACGTATGTTGTATATTCGATTGTACGTTTCAAGAGAAACAAGTCCTAAACCATAGGGTTTTTCACTCAATTCGATAGGCGGGTAAAAGTCTAGGCTGACTTCAGGTCCACGTCCATGCACTGTAAACGTTTTACTTTCTGCCGACATACTGGTGGCGTTTTTGCTTATGCTGCGTCTTATATAAAAAAATTAAACACAAACGTCCACACTGTTGGCTGTTAAACGTTTGCTCTCGTTTCACATTATAATATATCTTGATCCTGTTTCCAAAATAGGTCACTAGTTCCATGGGCGGGGGCAAATTCCCAAAACTGTCAAAGTACCATACCGTGGATCCCTCTTTGACATAAGCTACATAATGCGTTCCTGGTCCTCGGTGATCATCCAAATTGACAACAGCACATTCCTGTTTCCAAGGTCGTGGGGGTAATTGGTTTCGCATAAACACACCTCGAAAATGAGAAAGCTTTAGTTGTTTAGCATAGCTTTCCACTTGTTGATGCGTCAGGGCATGTCTCGCTATGGCAGAGGTTAAATTTTTTTTTTAATATTTCGAAATGGTGAAATCCCAAATCCTTGTTGATAAAAGGCTGGCTTTAAATTGGCATTTCTAGCCCCCATGGCAATCGCTTCCATCGTTTCATTGTGTCGCTGACTTTCTTTGAGTTGTTGCTTGCCCTGCTGCGCGGCTTTAATGGTTTTCGCCACTGCACTGGCACCGCCCAAAAGTGAGCCCAGAGCAGCCAACCCGGCAAATAATGCAGGTAAAAATCCCGCTCGTTTGGGGACTGGAATCACTCGCCCTTGGTTTGAAACCTGTCGCCGACGTTTTGGAATAACCTGTCTCTGTGCTGCTCGAAGGGCTTTCCTTATGGTCAATACATTATTTTTTCTTTTTTTCTTTCGCAAGGGCTTGTCCATGAATGTTGAAAACCCAGGCTTTGCCAAGGACAAAGTCCTTTTTTTAGTCTTTCTCACTGCATACCTTTGTTTCACCATGATGATAATGACCAACAACCTTTCACACGAAAGTTTAAATCACAACTAACGTCAGATGGTTATTTCATGGCTGTATATTCCAATTCCACATAAAGTGGGAAATCGTTTATGTTTTTTCCCGCTTGCTTTTCATCCCATGTCAACATGAGGTGAAAGGATAATTCGTCACCAGCATTGATCATTTCATGGTTATGGACCAACATCCTATGACCATTTATCTTTATTTGTAAATGGTTCTCATCAGGTATGGCATATTTGATGTGAATGGTTCCATCATAGTGTAATCGATAGTGGCTTAAACCCGAAGCAAGCACATAGGTCAAGTGCTGATCATGGACTAGCGGTAAATGGTTTCTGTCATTCACAGGTTTTTCATTTGTCAGATACACTAAAAACACAGATGGGATAAATTTATAAAGCCTTTTCATTTCATGGGTCACGTAACGCTTGGTACAAAGTCATTTGAAACAATCACGTGCCAATCATGCTTTGTTTATTCAACAACATTTAGCACCTCCGCTAAAAGCCATGTTGAAACCCTCTTTCAAGCCATCTGAAACGCTACCCACCGTTTCACAAGCCACGCAGACGCTGCACGAGGACCCTGAGGAAGAGGAAGAGGAACAGGAAGATTTGACTAGTGTTAGTGAAGTTGAGGATGAGGAGGAACAAGTGTTTACGCCTCAAAAAAAGGCCGCGCCCCTTGCAGAGTTTTTGAGAAAAAAGAAATCCTTGGCCATGGTCGAAACACCTTGCCCTTCCAGATCGTCTCCGTTTTCACAACTCTTGGCCACCCCTCAACATAAAGCTCAACTGAAAACCATTTTAATAAAATATTATGGATCAACATTGGAACCCTATTTCACCGATCTATTTATTGGAAACACAGATACCACGTATGGTGTTCGCTATGAGGATGATAGTTTTAAAATTGGCGATTCATCCATTAAATTTGCTCGTACTAAAGCTGTCATTAAAAACATCAACTATAAATTAACGCCAGGACTGTTAAAGCTGCTCTTTTCTCGGACCCCCTCTTCCCATGATTATACGTCAGAGGATCTTGACAAATATAAATCCATTTTATTGGATACCCATGCCCACAAAAGACAGTATGATCCCACGCAACAAGTGAATGCCAATATATCTCAAAAATATAAAACCATCATTGCAAAAATGTTTCCCACCAGTCAAAGTACTCGTCGTAAAGCATCCGCTTCGGGAGTGACATTTAAACCATTAAAACCCCTTGTGGATGTTACCTACTGGCACAATCCCAATAAGCTCGTCCAGCGGCTACAGTTGTTGCATGCCTCACGTCAAGCTGGCCATACCGGTCACGATTGGGAAATTCAAGAAATTGAACAAGAACTTCGAAATGCCAAAATTATTGTTTAAGCCCTCACCCATTAAAATGGGTATTGCTCACGAGTTGCATCGCCCAGCTAGGCGTCACTATCCGCGACTCAAGGTGATTTCACGAGGTGTGGATGAACTTTGGCAGGCTGACTTTCACTAAAAAATTACAATTTCACCCCCTAGTAGGGGTAGGTTTTATTTAGGGGTTGAAATGAGTGGTCCATTGGAAAGAGGGCGTCAGCTCGAGTCCAACGACACCTCATTTGTCAAAATCCGACCCTGGGTTCGCCAGATATGAGTAAGCAAATAGTGTGTACTAACTTTTTGAGCACCTTGTGAGTTAGAATCGGCACTACTCCACTACTGGTATCGAATAACCGCGGTGTCTCGGTGGGCTGGCTGGGTAGCATACTGTATTTAGAAAGCCATCCTCATTTCGACCCTATGTCTCAGAGAGCCAGTCCACTCCGCCTGCTAGCCTACCAGGCGGATTTTGCTTGGTCCAGCCTTCGTGTGCGACAACGACGTTGATTGGTTCAGCTTTCTCGCCGCACACGTTGCTCTGGTAGAAATGTCTTTATCCAAAATGATCAGTACCATAATTAATATATTGTATTCACTATTAATATTATGTAGGCCTATTATGTTATTAATTGAGCCTCCGTGGCTTGGGCGGCAGCACGCCGGCCTCTCTCACCGCTGGGTCCGTGGTTCAAATCTCGGTCACTCCATGTGAGATTTGTCCTGGACAAAGTGGAGGCAATCTCCCATAAGGCCAACCCCTCGTCCACGTCGTGGGAGATGGGCAACGGCACAAAGTAGGGGACTGCCTGTAGGGGTGAGGTACAGTGGGGTCTATGTGTGCTCCGTGACCGCTATCCCACAGGGGCTCGCATCTAGTGGGACGTGGGTTGGCGACCACGGGACCCTAGCTGAGTCCGGGATTGCTTCCACTTACTTATACCGGGCTCCTCTCCGTCTTCTTTCCTGTCGACATCCCTTGGTCAACTCTGTTCTTTTCCGACCCCGACGGCATTAGGCTATCCGAGCCTAGGAAGTCTTTCACTTTCCCACCTTAGTTGGCCCTTGTCTCATCTTTCCCGATCCCTCCTTCTTCGAGGGGTCAGACCTCTTGTTCTCTTTTCATTATATTTCCTTTTCTCTTTAAGATTCCCGCACTTTTTTTTGTTTGTTAATTGGCTCCTCGTGAATCTAAATTCCCTTTAGCGATTTTGTTTTGCATCTACATTCCATTTGGTGGGTATTTTCGATCTACGTTGCATTTTGTAAGTTTGTTCAATCTAAATTTTTTGCGAGTGTTTTCAACCTCAATTGCATTTTGTAAGGATTGACAATCTAAATTGCTTTTTAGTAAGTCTTTCAATAATGTCGGGAGTCCGGAGATCCGACGAATCTTTTTGAGTATTTTGAATTTCAATTGCAATTTGTATTTTCAACCTAAACAGCTTTTTGCAAGTATTTTCAATCTAAATTGCATTTTGTGGGTATCTAAATTACATTTTGTAAGTATTGTCCATCCAAATGAGTAGTTTGAATCTACCGTACATTTTGTAACCATTTCCAATTTCAATTGCATTTTGTAAGCATTTTCTAATTCAATTGCACTTTGTGAGTATTTTGGATCTGAAATGGGAGTTTTTCAATCTGAATTGCATTGTGTATTTTCAATTTCAATTGCATTTTGTAAGTATTTAAAACCTCAATTGCTTTTTGTACGTATTTCCAATCTCATTTGCATTTTGTAAGTATTTTGAATATCAATTGCATTTTGTACGTATTTTGAACCTAACCTACATTTTGTGCGTATTTTTTTCAATCTATTCCGTTTGTGAGTATTTTCGTTCTAAATTCCCTTTTGTTAGTATTACCGCTCTCCATTTTGTATTTAATCTGTGTTAAGAGGGGCAGATGACCTCGTAGTTCCGCCCCTTAAAAGAACAATAACTAACTAACGTGACCGCTACGGTAGCTGTGAAGGCCTTACAGGAACCCTGAAATATGACGGCCAACGGGGCTCTGGTGAAGCCGTGTTAGGCGTAGCTGGTCAGCGGTGGATCAAATCGTGCTTTCAAAACAAAAACAAACCTCGGATGTAAAAATGGAAATTCCAGACATGACGGTTCTTCAGGTACCCCACGAAGGTATGACAGTCAAAAACCCAAAGTTTATCGTGGATACCTGAAAACACAGAAACCGAAGAAACAAAAAATGAGAATTGGGACTATCAGTATCCTCACACTCAATGGTAAATGTGAAGAACTTGTTGATCTAATGGATAGGAGAAAACTAAGGATACTAGTTTTAAGTGAGACCAAGTGGAAAGGTTCTGGCAAGAAAACCCTCAGCAATGATTATGTGTTACACTGGTGTGGTACCGTAATCATGCAGAAATGGAGTTGCACTTCTACTACATAGAGATATAGACGTACATTCAGATATTAGGTATGTTAGTGATAGAATCATCCAGATGAAACTACGTGTTGACAATACATACTATTGGATACTCTCAAGTTTATGCACCACAAACAGGGTGTACTACAGAGGAGCAAGAACAGTTCCTAGACGACATAGAGGATTTAATAGCAGAGGACAATGTCATCATTATGGGTGATTTAAATGCCCAAGCGGGATAGGAGAGACAGGGGTGTGAGAACATTATTGGACCTCATGGATATGGAAATTGGAACTCTTGAGGGAGAATGCCTGATAGATCTGTGTGTGCGAAACAACTTAGTTATCCAGAATACTTGGTATCAGAAGAGAGAGAGTCACAAAATTACTCGATACAGTTGGAATGGACAGCTTGAAACTGTGATTGATTATATAATAACAGACCAACAAGCTAATCAGTCTGTAACTAATGTTCAAGTTATTCCAAGTGAATGGCTTGACAGTGATCATAGACTGTTCATTGCAGAGCTGAAGGATGTGTGTGTACCAACAGTCAAACACACAAAAATGCCAAAGATTAAGACTTGGCTGTTGAGAGACTCGGAAAATAAACAGGAGTACTAAGAAAGGATCATGAGTAAGATACCTAAAAGTGAAAAACTTGGGGTGGAGGAAGAATGGAAGCTCTTCGAAAACATTTTTGTTGCACAGGCTGTTGAAATCTGTGGTAAAACAAATGCTACACAGAGAGAAAAGGAAACACCATGGTGGAATGACAGGGTCAAGGCAGCAGTAAAAGAAAGTTGTTGTTGTTGTTGTTGTTGTTGTTTGAGTATTCAGTATTTTGACTGGTTTGATGCAGCCCTCCACGCCTCCCTGTCCTGAGCTGATCGTTTCATCTCTACATAGCTTCCACACCCTACATCCGAGGCAATCTGTTTAACATATTCTAACCTTGGTCTACCCCTACAGTTCTTGTCCTCGACCCTTCCTTCCATAACTAAGCTTGCTATTCCTGGGTATCTTAGAATGTAACCTAACTCTTCTCTTCATTAGCATTCGCCAGAAACATCTCTCCTCTCCCACTCGTCTTAATACCTCTTCGTTTGTAACCCTATCTACCCATCTGATCTTCATAATTATCCTGTATCACGACATTTCAAACGCTTCAATTCTCCTCTTTTCTGCTGCACCAATAGTCCAAGTTTCACTTCCATAGAATGCGACGCTCCAGACAAAGGTTTTCAAAAATGTCTTCCTAATACCTAAATCTATATTCGATGTCAACAGGTTCCTTTTCTGTAGAAATGCTTTCCTTGCCTGGGCCAACCTACTTTTTATATCATGTAAAAGAAAGACGTATGATAAAGAAGAAATTTTACCGGAAAAAACAACAAACTGGACTTTTACGTAATTACACTGTAATTGAACATCTGTCTCAGGAATATCGGAATAAGTAGCTGGCTGTTAAAAGACTGATCCAGGAAGAGAATGACAAATGTTGGGTTGACTTGACCACCAGGTTAAAGGAGGATGACCAAGGCAATACAAAACTACTGTATAGGGTGGTGAAGAATAAAAGGTGTGAGCATACAAATATTGTTGCTCTGGAAGCTGATGATGGAAAGTTGTTAAGAACCTACCTCGAAGTTAGAAAGGAAATGAGGAAGCATTTCAGCATGCTGCTGAATGGTTATGTTACAACATTAATGTTAGTGTTGGCACAGTTGAAAAAAACCATGAGGGCAACAACAACAACCTTTAACATGGCTGGAAGTGGAGATGGCACCGAAGAACATGCGAAATGGGAAGTCTCGGGTTTGACGAATTAACCTCAGATATGATGAAGGCTGCTGGAACACCTAGCCTATAATGGATTTTCAGAGTAGCCTACTGTCAGTCATCTGGGTGGAGAATAGTATTCCAGATGACTGGACGAGAGGAATCGTCATCCCACTGTTCAAAAAGGGTAACCGCAAAATATGTGTTAACTACAGGGGCATTACTCTGCTATCGCATACTCCGAAGTTGTTGGAAAAACATCTTAGAAAACAGATTGAGGAAGATAGTTGAACCCTTATTAGAAAGAACAACATGGTTTCAGGAAAGGTCGAAGCACTGTTGATCTCATTTTTGCTGTAAGGATTTTGGCTGAGAAATATTGGGAACGTGGAAAGGAACGTGTGATGGTGTTCCCCGTAATAAGATCTGGAAATGTCTTGAAGACTTTAAAGTGTCATACTACCTGTTTGACAAAATAAAGATGTTATATCGGAGTTGTTATAGTTGTATCCAAATAGGAAATGGTCTTTCTGAATGGTTTGAGACAAAAAGGGGAGTCCAGCAAGGAATTGCCTTGTGACCACTATTGTTTGTCACTTACGGACAGAATTTTAAAATCTATTAAGGAAACTGCAAATGAATCACGAGCTTTGGTATTAGCAGATGACGTGGTCTTATGGGGAGAAACGGAAGTGGAAGTACCGGAGAGACTGACTGCTTGGAATAACAAATTTAAAGATTTTAGCCTGAAGATCAGCAAGGCCAAGACTGTTGAAATGATCATTAGCAGAGAGAGGAAAAGTTCAAACATATACTGAATTTGGAGGGAGTAATCCTAGAATCCGCTTCTCACTTCCAGTATCTGGGAAGTATGGTCTTCAAGGAAAACACCCTTAAACAAGAAATTCTAAATAGAACAGGGAAAGCATCACATTTCTATAACCAAGTTCGGCAATTACTTCGGGACAAAAATATACCCTTGACAGCAAAGGCAACGTTGTATCACACCTACTTTGTTCCAATTCCTTATAGTATGAAAACATGTACATTGCTAAGTAAGGATACCATTGTATTCAAGCCACAGAAATGAGTTTTGTTAGTACTATGAACCAAAGTACCAGGAGAGACAAGATCAGAAATGAGGTACACAGAGCAACAGCTGGCATCAGGGTCCCTGTCATCAACTTTCTGGGGAAACGCAGACTTCAGTGATAGCTTTGGAACAGCTAAGAAGTACTTCAACCTGGATGTCAGAGGGAAGATACCAAGAGGAAGACCAAGGAGACGATGGGTAGAGGCAGTTCGATCAAAGGTGGAAAAGAACAAATGATGTACCAAGATCGGGTAAGATGGAGAGCGCTTGTTTGCCACACCCGGGAAACTGGAGATGGAAAATTATGATGATGAAAGTGGAGGCGGACAGGTTTTTCTCCTGGTACTCCGTTTTTCCCTGTCACAATTTCATTCCAGCTACACTCTCCACTATCATCTCATTTCATTTGACTTTCATTTAATCATTGCCCCAGGGGAGTGCGACAAGCTTCGGTAGCCGGCACAGTTCATATCCTCGACTCTAGATGTGGGCTTCATCATTCCATTCCCTGACCTGGTCGGTCGATTGGAAGCAGGCTGTGGATTTTCAATTTCCCCCGTGTGGGTGCTGGTTAGAATACACCCACGGTATGCTCTGCCTGTCGTAGGAGGCGACTAATAGGGCCGACAAGACCGACTGACATGACTGACTTTGATTTGGAAGACTCCCTGTGGATGGGGAGGGCAGAATTCATCCACGGTATCCCCTGCCTGTCGTAAAATGTGACTAATAGGGGGGGGGGGGGGCTTATTAAGATCTTTTCGACTTCCGGTCCTATTTTGGGTTTGTCCCTTAGAAATAAACGTGCATGCTGCCTGGGGAAGGGCCACCAACTTGGCCATCTGGCCAGAAAGCCTGGACGGTATTCCCCATCCCGTCAGTTGGGGGTGCCATGTACCCTTGCAGAAGTATCCGCCTCACAACGGAGGTCCCTGCACGGCCGAATACTTGCGCCGAATATATCACTGTGCATGCCGAGGGGTATGTGCCTCTTCAAGGCACTAGGACCCTGGGCAATACTTACTATCGCCAGGTAGGTACTTCCTTGGCTGGGTGGCGCCCACAGTGATGGCCCTTGTTCGGAGTAGGTAGTATTCGGGGAGGATGATTTCGGGGTGACGCAAAAGCGGCCCAAAAATTCATCAGAGGGTGCCCCCTTAAAAAGCCGTCTCTTGAGTGTCGGATCAATCCCAAAGTGTTGTTGTTTTAAGGGGCGGAACTACGAGGTCATCTATCTCTAACTTGCAATGCACGTTTCCCCGTTGACAAGTCACCTCGCTACCTGGTAGCTACCAGGACAGACGGAGGTGATTTAAAAATGATGAAATCAATAATCTTTTCCGAAGAAATCGAGGGGAAATTTGGATATCTTAACGGGATTTCCAAGCTCCGGAACGGGCAGCTCCTGCTGCATACCGTTAGCCGGCAGCAAACCGAAGCGTTGCTGGAATGCACGCATTTCGGCGAAATTCCGGTTAAGGTCACAAAGCACGAAACGCTGAA
Organism: Meconema thalassinum; assembly: GCA_946902985.2. NCBI lineage: Eukaryota > Metazoa > Arthropoda > Insecta > Orthoptera > Tettigoniidae > Meconema > Meconema thalassinum. The sequence goes on from OX336390.1 coordinate 900,065,843, forward strand.
TGAGGTACGCGGAGTTATATTTTACCGCGACCTCATTCCCAATAGCGATGAGGAATTGTTGCGGGATCTGGGGAAGGGAGGCGTCACCAAGATTAGGCGCATCGCCCAAAAGATTGGAGAGGACAGCGTCGATACCGGCGCTTTTATTCTTCATTTTGAGGGTGATGTACCTAAGCAGGTGAAGGTCACATCGTACCACTGCGAAGTTCGACCGTACATCCCTCCACCTATGCGCTGCTATCAATGCCAGAAATTCGGGCATGTTTATGCCAGGTGCACTGCAAAGGCCGTGTGTAGAGAGTGTGGTAAGGGGACACATGAGGGTGAGAGGTATACGCCTCCCCGATTTGTCCTAACTGCCAAGGACGTCACTCTCCACGATCGAAGCAGTGCCCCGAGTTCTGTAAAGAAGCAAAGGCCCAAGAAATCAGAACATTGGATCGGCTTTCATATCACGACGTGTAACGGTTTCTATTGCCCTCACTGTTGCGTGACAAATGTAATGGTTTCTTACTAGCTCTGTCTTGCACTTTGAAATATTTACTCTGACTAAGATATGTTGTTTTAATGGGCGCCAAGACCTCAACGCTATGTTGAAATCTAAATTTATATTTAACAACACCTAGCTCTGGTAGAACACCTTAAAGAATCTTTTCACTCAGATCGTGGTATGATTTGATCATTAACCCAACAAACAATTGTATCAGGAGAAGGAATTGGTCTATATCTAATGCTACCTACTGAAAGCAAAGATTGCATGGTTAAAAGAAATGAATTTATTATATAAAACAAGTATTGCAAAATTAATAATAATAATAATAATAATAATAAGTTTGAATTTAAATTGGAGCGTTGCGATTTGAATATTGCCGCTAGAAAATTACGTGAAAACGGAGTCGGATAAATTACTGATTTTACTCTTATTCCCAAGCTATGAAGTTACTGAAATACTGAATATTAAACAAATAGACGAGAGATTGCGTAGTTCTGAGTCATTCGCGCTTACCACTGGAAATTGCCGTAGCATTTCCCTCGTACTGGCTGTTGTAGAGAGCTTCCCACAGCCTCCTGGTCGTCGTCATCTTCTTCGTTAGTTGATGACATACAGGTAGATATAACTTATGGTCCGAATATCGGAACCAACCACACTGGTTAAGTTTTACATAGTCGCCTTGCCTCCACGGCGCGCAAACCATATATGCACTCCACGCCTCCCCTCTCAGGGCCCGTCTTCAAGTCGCCCGGTCTCCACTGATTGGCTGAGCCACCACGCGCTACTTCCCCACCTCCGGGTCATTACACTCGGTGCGGCGATGATGTCGATTACCGGTCCAGGCCATTTCGCCTTTTCTTGAAGCAGCAACCCAGCTTGCGTCATGCTACTCGACAAGATTAAGCCTGTAGCCTAATTCCCAGTGACTCATCTCTCTCATAATACCCTAACTGACAAAACTCCGTAAAATTCCGTAATCATATAATTTTCTATGATAATGTTGTACGTAATAATTTGCTTGATAGTGTTTTCTATAACATAGAAAACCTATCTGATTACTTATAATTTTATAAAAAAAAATGCTCCAAAGAAATACATTAATAATAATAAGTTACATGAAAACTTCTCTTGGCTGAACAATTTGCCGCGTAAATAAATATAGAATGGCTTCCTACTGGCTTATGCCAGTGGCGTAAAATCCCCTCAAAAACTCGTTACAGACGCTCGAAAGAGGTACCATGGTATGAATGCCCCCGAATTTCGGGTATCGTTTGCGGCCGCAACGACGTTCTAATTCACCCCTGCTGCCACAGTTCCCAGTGTAGTACCCTCGACGTCCGGTTATTCAGCAGTTTTGAAGTCACCCCTCGCTGTACCAGCGAAGATTGTCAGCCCGAAGGAGGTCCCACAACCTTCTTCGGCCTCGGAAAAGAAGGTGCCGGTTATACCATCTAAACCGGCGAAATCGAGAACTTCTTCTCCGAAACTGTCGGCGAACAAGTCTTTCCCAGCTTAAGGGGGGAAAAAAGACTTTGCCGACCGGGGCTGGTTCTTCTTCCGGCCCAATTGATACGAAATAGATAGGGAGACGGTGCGCCGCCCTCTCTCTCACCCTCCTGCTGATGGGATGGCACCCGTATGTGCATGCTCTTCCGTTCCCACGACCATCAAAGGAGCGAAGCTGGCAGAAGCCAAGCCCGTTAGTGTGGAGGAACTCCCCCGAGGAGGAAAAGAGGAGAAGAGAGAAACGGTGCAGCGCCGTGTCTCTAACTCTCCTGCTAACAAGGCTGCTAACCCATCCGCTGGCCATCCCGCTCCAGCTACCATCAGTAGAGCGGTGCCAGCAGGAACAGCCATGTTTAGCAAGGATCTGGCGTCAAGAGGAAAGGGACTACCCACTTTCCCGAATAGACGTCAGCGCCGGTCGAAAAAAAGAACGCTCGGGACGTGTCGGGGACGGGCACCCAGTCTTCGGTCCGGGAGAAGGTCCTTCGACACCGCTCTCGCTCTTCCCCAAGAGGGAGAATTTGTATGTCTGACGAGGACTACACGCCACACAAGAGAGCGCCCATTCCAGTTTCTTCGTCTTCGGACGGAGATGTGGAGATCGAGGTGTGCTCTCCTCCCCATCTTCTCCATCTAGAGATGGGGAAGGGTGGCAAACGGTCAAGCGTAAGTAGAAGAACCACTTTTACTTAAGTCCACACTATGGCACTATTACAATGGAACTGTACTAGCTATTCTGGTCATCTCGCTGAGTTACGCCAATTAATATCTTCCTTTTCGGCAACCATTGTCTGCCTTCAGGAATCCATGTTTTGTCCTGGACATGAGACAACAATGCGTCACTTCTAACACTTCTCTAAAGACCGGGTGGATGGAGCTGTGGCCGCCGGTGGCGTCCGCACTCTTGTCCACTCCAACCTCTTTGGTAAAGAGGTGCCAATGCGTACTCAGTTAGAAGCAGTTGCAGTTCGTACGTTGTTGCCGGTAATGGCAACAGGATGTAACGTGTACATCCCACCGGATTATCAACTGGATTACAACCAGCTGGTGGATCTAGTCTCTCAGCTTCCCCCTCATCTCCTTCTGGGAGATTTTAATGCCCACAACACCATATGGGGCTCCGCTACCACTAGCGGTAGAGGGAGAGATTTCGAGAGACTGACCAGGCGGCTGGACCTGTGTTTGTTGAACACAGGGGAACCTACGCACTTCTCTATTGCTCACGGCACTTATTCAAGTGTCGATATCACCTTATGCAGTCGTGCGCTGGTTCACCTGCTACAGTGGGGTGTACACGACGACCTTTGTAATAGTGACCATTTCCGGATTATCGTTGTCTACTCTTCCGAACCAGAGGGCCCTCGAGTTACCAAGTCGATGGCTTCTCCGTCGGGCTGATTGGCCAACTTTCACGGCACGTGAGGTGTTTGCCGAATATACCTTTGAGAGTGTCGACGATCATACCATTCACATAACGAATGGTATTTTGGCTGCTGCTGAGGAAACAATGCCTTCCTCATCCGGCAACTCCCGCCGGAAGCTTGTCCCTTGGTGGACAGCCGATATTGCAGCAGCAATTAAAGATCGTCGACGTGCTTTCAAATGCTATCGGAGGCACAGCACTATGGCCAACCTTATCACCTTCAAAACTATGCGTGCTAGAGCCCGATATCTGATTCGGGAGATTAAGAAAACGACGTGGAAAAAGTATGTGTCGTCTATGACGGCGCATACTCCTTCATCTCAAGTGTGGACTAAGCTTCGTCGGATCTCCGGACTCCCGACATCATTGTCGATACCCGGAGTATCCATCAACGGAGACATCATCACGGACCATCTCGCCATTGCCAACAGTATTGGATCGCACTTCTCCGATGTATCTCTGGGAGCTACGATCCTACATTTCTGACTCTGAAGCGGGAGACAGAGGCTCACCCCTTGTCCTTTGCCACTGCTGCTTCGGAGTCCTACAATGTACCATTCCCAACGGTATCTGCGCAGTGCGCTTGCACTCGCACTGTGCAGGGATATGGCTCCTGGACCGGATAACATACATAATCAAATGTTGGTACATCTCTGCGAATCCAGTATAAACCAACTGTTGATCCTCTTCAATCGTATATGGATTGAAGGGGAGTTTCCTTCTCAATGGCGAGAGGGGATCGTGATACCGATTCCCAAGGCTGGAAAGGATCCCAAGCCTGTCAGCAGCTATGTCTTGGTTGGTTGGTTCCTCTGTTTAGGGGCTGCGACAACGCGGTCATGTAGCCCCGTGTACTTTGGGTGTGTGTAGAATTTGTCTGATAACCGGTGTTAATTGTGATTGCTGTATTAGTGTGTGTATCTGTTTTAATTCAAGTAAGGACGGCAGGCAATTTTTTTTTCAAGTAGTTCGTACTTTTGTCGCCAAACGCCACCGTCAACGACCACGCAGCTATGTCTGTCAAATGAGCTGCTGGAGAAGATGGTGAACCATCGACTGGGTGGTTCTTGGAAGGGAGAGATCTCCTGTCTGAGTACCAGTGTGGATTTCGCTCTCATAGGTCCACCACCGACCATCTGGTGCAACTTGAGAGCTCCATACGGGAGGCAGTTCTCCGAAAGCAGCACCTAGTCACGGTTTTCTTTGACCTCAAGAAAGCCTACGACACCACATGGCGCTACGGGATCCTTTCCATCCTTCACGAGTGGTGACTCTGTGGTAATTTACCAAATTTTATAGCGAACTGTATGTCCCTTAAAACAACAATTATCATCATCATCAGTTCCTCAGGGTCCTGTGTTGAGTGTCACCTTGTTCGCGATTGTCATAGATACAGCCGCCGGGCCCACGGTAGTTCCATCGCTGTATGTAGACGATTTAGCTCTGCATTACAGCTCTGGAAGTATGGCAATCGTGGAATGGCAATTGCAGCTAGCCATTAACCGGGTCGACAGGTGGGCTCACGACCGAGGTTTTCGTTTTTCAGCAGCGAAAACCTCCGTCGTCCATTTTTGTTGGCTCCGGAGGCTACATTTACACCCTTAACTACATCTCAGGGATGCGTTGCCGTTGCTTGACACTTATCGCTTCCTGGAGCTCCATTTTGACAGCAAATTAACGTGGCAGCACCATATACGGCAATTGAAAATGACATGTCTCGGGAAACTGAACATGCTCAGGTTTCTTAGTGGCACTACGTGGGGGGCTGACCGTGCGGTGCTGCTACGGTTCTACCAAGCCCTCGTCCTGTCCCGGCTAGACTATAGTTCTGCGGCATACGGTTCAGCAAGGCCGGCAACCTTGAAAATGCTGGACAGTATCCACCATAGTGGCGTTAGGCTGGCTACCGGTGCCTTCCGGGCCAGCCCGATACCCAGCCTACTCGCCGAATCGGGTGTTCCTCCTCTCAATTATAGACGCCAACATATACTTTTAGCATATGCTGCCAATGTGCGTCAAATGCCGCAACATCCGAGCTATCGAGCTCTCTTCAGTACCCAATACCACCAGCGATACGCCAACCATCCTCGTGCCACTCGGCCGGTTGGTATTAGACTCGATAGCTCGTGTACTGAAATAGGAGTGGCTGTAGGCCCCTGTATGATCCGGACACCTAGCGAGGTGCCTCCGTGGCAAGTCCCGCGTCCGGAAATTCGGTTAGATCTACACCGAGGGCCTAAGGTGAACACGGATGCTTCCGTTTATCGGAGGCAGTTCCACAGCATAGTTCGCCAATTTCCGGACGCTGGCATTCTCTACTCGGATGGTTCGAAAGTGGACGATAAGGTGGGTTGTGCCTACGTTATTGATGGTGCATATATCAAAATCTCTTTGCCTGAGGCCTTTGGTGTGCTTACTGCGGAGCTCGTAGCCATTCTATGAAGCTCTGCAGTTTGCATTACAGGATACATGAATCCACTTTCTCGTGTGTACCGACTCTTTGAGTTGCGAGAAATGAGTTAGCGGACAAAGCTGCAAAAGAGGCGGTATCAGTTCCATTTCGACCAATGGAGGTACCCGCTAGAGATATTCGCTCTCAGTTGCGCCGACTGGCGTTTTGGGAGCGTCAGTTGCTAGCTGACCCAATACCCTGTAAATTTAGAGCGATCAAGGAAACTACTCGCGTGTGGCGGAACTCTTTCCGGTCACGGGGGGGGGGGGGGTCCGTCATTTTGTGTAGGCTAAGGATTGGTCATACAGATCCCCCAGGGGCTCACAGTTAGTGGGACGTGGGTTAGCGACCACGGGACCCAGCTGAGTCCGGCATTGCTTCCACTTAGTTGTGCCGGGCTCCTCACCTCCTCTGTCTTCTTTCCTGTCGACCTCCCTTGGTCAACTCTTGTTCTTTTCCAACCCCGACTGTATTAGGGTATCCGAGGCCTAGGGAGTCTTTCACTTTCACACCTTAGTTGGCCCTTGTCTCATCTTTCCAGATACCCTCATTTTTCGAGGGGTCAGCCTTCTTTTTCTTATCATTAAATTTCTCTTTAAGAGTTGCTCCTCATGTATCTAAATTCCCTTTAGGGATTTTTTGCATCTACACTCCATTTTGTAGGTATTTTCAATCTACGCTGCATTTTGTAAGTTTTTCGATCGAAGTTGCATTTTGCGAGTATTTTCAACTTCAATTACATTTTGTAAGGATTGACAATCTAAATTGCTTCTTAGTAAGTCTTTGAACAATATCGGGAATCCGGAGATCCGCCGAAGCTTTGTGACTATTTTGAATTTCAATTGCAATTTGTAAGTATTTTTAACCTAAACCCCTTTTTGCAAGTATTTTCAATCTAAATTGCATTTTGTACGGTGGGCATTTTGAAAGTATTTTGATTCTCAATTGCATTTTGTGGGTATCTTGGATCTAAATTACATTTTGTAATTATTTTCATTCTAAGTTGCATTTTGAATTATTGTCCATCCAAATGAGTAGTTTGAATCTACCGTACATTTTGTAAGGATTTTTAATTTCAATTGCACTTTGTGAGTATTTTGGATCTGAAAGGGAATTTTTCAACCTGAATTGCATTGTGTATTTTCAATTTCAATTGCAATTTGTAAGTATTTTGAACCTCAATTGCATTTTGTACGTATTTCCTATCTCATTTGCATTTTGTAAGTATTTTGATTATCAATTGCATTTTGTAAGTATTTCGACTCCACATTTACATTATGTGCGTATTATTCAATCTATTCCTTTAGTGAGTGTTTTCGTTTTAAATTCCCTTTTATAAGTATTACCGCTCTCCATTTTGTTTTCTTTAATCTGTGTTAAGAGGGGCAGATGACCTCGTAGTTCCGCCCCATAAAACAACAATAACTAACTAATTTTTGTTTTTCCGTTATTTTTGTTTATATTATAATTATTAGTTTTATTTTAATTTTTTAAATATTCATTTTCGGTCCTTTCAAATTTAGGTGTCCACCTCTAAATTTTAAATTCCATTCCAAATTTGTGTACTATAATCAGTGTTAATAGGGGCAGATGACCTCGTAGTTCCGCCCCTTAAAACAACAATAACTAACTGCGGTCTATTTCCTTTTTCCCTGCTTATTCGTAACTTATGCTTAACTTTTGGATACTAGAGTACAATGATATACACAGAGAGAAGAGAAAGAAAATAATGAATTATATACTAGAGCAATGAATCTAATTCTAATTAACTAATAACATAAATTTGAATAAGAAAGAAACGTATTTTGAACTTCCTCCTTTCCAAGTAGTCTCTCCAGGTTCCATATTTATGTTGTGTTAAGTCACCATCAGCTGCGCGGTTCTCCAGGAGTCCTTACTTCAAGGGTGTTGAATACCGCTTCTTCAACGCCTCGAGGTCCCGAGTTGTTGTCAGTTAATACTCGACGTGTACTTTACGCCAAAATGGCTGACAGTCTCTTGGTTGGTCAGTCTTCATAAAATCTTCCCGCACCGTTATGCCGGTGTTCTTCAGACATTTCTTCGATTTTAAGAAAACATTCCTATCAACGTAGGACACGAATTTAGCAATAATATGTCTCCTTTTATTACTGTCTCGGAAGCCTACACGATGGGAGTTTAGTGGACTCCGGTATATTATGGATAGCTTTGGTGGCTGCTATTGATCTAGCATTTATATTGTTATACCCTGGGGTTCCTACAGGGTATAACCAGCCCCTATCAGCCCCCTTTCACCACCTTTCGCCCCACATGTCTCGTCTAAACCACAATTAACCAACAACTACAACCATCTAGCCACTGCAAATTACACTCAGCTTGGCTAACTGTTTACACATACATGGAGCAATCCTTACGACATTAAGTCTAAACAGTTTGCACCTACTAAGTAGCAAGAGGAATGTGCTGACTTTTTTTTTACACAATAACACGGACTCCCTTAAATATAGCCCCCACCAGGACACGAGGCGCTCTCCATCACTTGCTGCCAAACGACGAAGAAGTGCTGTCCGACGACATAGCAGATTGGGTGAGTGTGTACTTAAGGGTTTTTATCCCGAACATCTCCTTTCTAACACCAAACCTTTTAAACTTGTAATCATCCATCACGGTACTTTTTACTTCGCTAGAGTTCAAACTAACGAATCTGCACACCCTTTCACGATAAAAAGCAATTAAACAGTTTACATTATTTTAGTTAATTTGGTTGTATTTCTTGCCTCCTCACTTATACGCCGGTCGTTAGCCAGCGAGTCCTACTCCGCTGCACCGCGTGCCAGTTCAAGGCACGTTCATTGTCTCTGTAATTTAGTAAACAGCCGTCAGCATTAGCCGTTAGCGGCTTCGGTGGCGTAGTCGGTAGCATGCTGAACTGCTGTGCCCAAGATAGCGGGTTCAAACCCGGCCGAAGTCGTCGGATTTTTTAAGAGCGTTAAAAATCCTTCAGTATGCCTTCCTTCGGAGGGGAAGTAAAGCCGGCGGTCCCATGTCATAGATTTATGGCATGTAAAAGATCCTTTCACAGACTAAACTTGTGTAAAGCAAAATTTGTTAGGTTAGATTTCGTCAGAACGCTCTATCAAAGTTCCAACGTTCACCACTAGGTATCATTGATATCTGGTGGCGAAAGTTGGAACTCCTTGAAATTGAACGGAACATGTAGCTCACCCTTTAGGGTGTCCGCTGGAAGCAGCTACAGACTCAGGCGAGCCGAACATGTCCTCGGACACTCCCGGCACTAAAAGCCATACGATAAATAAATAAATAAGCATTTAAGTAACCGACCTTACCTGCCCGCAGTCTGTCTGCGCTCTCTTTTCATTTAGCACTATCTCTCTCCAAACACAACACGCAAAACTCACGTCTTGCCCTGTAATCTATTAACACCGTCCTTCAGACGATATCATCGCAACTGAGCTAATAACCCCAGGGTACTGTAGTTCTACCGGAGGTACCGGGTAAAGCCATTCGGGGGAGCTGAGGGAAAACCATTTGGTCAAGGCACCGAGTGAACCTCAACAAACGCTGGAGGTGCCGACCAATGCAGGGCAAAACAAATTTGTTGGACGCGCCCGGTAGTTGCAATCTAAGGCTCAAACAACGAGTCTAGTAACGACCCTGCACCAACTTACAGTAACTAGCCAAGCCAGTAAGACAATGTTTTACCCCCCCCCCCTTCCCCAAACACGTACACAAGCGCAGAATTCCGGCCCTGACCACCAAAACAATCTAGTAGCCTGACTAGGTTAAGCAAAATACATCGAACGGGCTTAACGCGGCCCTGCAGCAAACTAATTAGCCAAGCGATTTTTTCTTTTTCAATTAACCTCCCAACAGCGAAGCAAGTCAAACCACCCCTAGTAAAGACATTAACTTCCCTCCCAACCCTCCCGTTAAATCTAGAAAAGGAACCACCAAATACCATTTGGTAAAGATCATAAGCCGTCCCAATTTTAAGAACGACAAACGTAACTTGACTTGAGACGGAATCGCACTTTTTCACGGTTCAATCGATTCCGGGCGGACATCCCTCCTGCAGCTAAGCCAAGCTAGGGAAACTCTGCTCCCGCTCAAATCTTACGACACATAGCCCGAGACATTCAAGCACCTCCAAGCACACATTCACACAGGAACCATGGCTACACATTTAGCAAACTCAATTCTCCAAAATAGTGACACAAACACGGACACCAGTAACTATCAACACGAGCTATTGAAGACATGGCACAAAAACATAGGCGCGGACCAAACACGACTACAGAGGACACACGAATTATTCAACAGGGAATACACAAAAATTCAAACAATTTACACACGATTAGATATAGATCGTACGGCGGACAGTCGCAAAATTCGACAACATATGCGCAATTAGAGCGAACACATGTGGAGGTACACAGGGAACAAAGCCGATTAAATAAAGAACACTTCCTTGTTTCTCAACGGGGCACACATACAGATGACAACAGCCAATACACACTTCAGGGAGGAACTCACACGATTAAGAATAGACCACACGAGATTAAAAAGACAATATGTGAAACTACATGCCATAAATGAACAATTGATCATAGCAATCAACCAACAGGTTACACCGTTACCTACCCCCCACAGTGAACACAGCGTCAATAAACCTAGAATTACACTCTTACCTACCCCTAACAGGGAACACGGCATCCACAAACCAAGAATTACACCATAATCTACCCCCAACCGGGAATACGGCACTAGCAAACCCAGGATCACACTATTGTCCATCCCAAACATATCAGACAGGCATAGAAAGCCCAGGATCACACTTTTATAAACGCCACATGATGGATCTCCTGGACAACCAAGATGGTTCCATGAATATCAGAACACTTACAATTACAGGCATAACACACGCTACTAGTAACGGCCACAATAGGCAAAAACGCCGGGAGTCGAACCAAGCACAGAAAAGGTTCAACTAAGGCCTAGGTAGTTAACCCACCCTTAACACGGGACACAGACAACACAATCGCACAGATTACAAAGAAACAGATACAACCCCTAACGTATAGTGATATCCATATATATATTTAAGATTAGTGCCTAACAATAGCCATTTTCATTGAAGTGAAGAAAGGACGTTGCAGAGCGTTAATTAACAGTACTACGTGTGTATGTATGTATATCGTATATGTTGTATTATTTGTATTTCCATACCGCACCCAATAAGGGGCAAACATTGTAATTGTACCTACAAACGGCACTAGTTAACAGTTGCACACCCAAATACACGGGGTATAATTCCATACATACATAGGGACACACTTAGGCACGACAATAGGAAAACCAGTGGACCCAGCATACAGGGGAAACAAATTCGCATTTGCATTCAGAATCGTTACACATGAATCACACTTTAGAACGCATATACACGAAGCAGAAACTAACATTGAATCAGGGCGCACGCCGACACGACTTGTATCACCGTAGGCGGAAATTAAATACTCGCGTCAGCACAGGTCAATCCAGGCGCGTGTCGAACGAGCAAACACACAGACATACATTGCAAGACGTCAGAGACACGGCATTAGGGACGGAAAATTGCCATGCCACATGCGGCCCACTGCCAAAGACTATAGGCGCGCTCGACATTTACGACAAACTACCGCCGAAATACATTTGCATTTACACATTCATCTTCCATGATGGCTTAACGCTCGGAGCATCAGTCCAGAAATTTTTTCATATAGAAGGTGTCAAATAAGTATTACGACGGTCTTGTGAGGTGCTATTGGTTCACTGAAGTGAAGGTGATCTGTGCAAGTGTTAGTGAAGTGAGCGTGAGTGTAGTACGATATTTATAGTCATATTGGAATTTGTAAATCGTCACTTTGAGGTTAGTCATGGCGGGAAACAAAGACAAAAGAAACGCAACTCGCTCTTCAAATGTCAGTGTACAAGGAAAGATTACAGCCAAGCGCGCGGCTAGCTCGTCAGCTGTTTCCGGTGAGGTCTCATCCCCTCAACAGGGAATTAGCAGCCAGCGCTCTCCCTTAGCGACCAACGGTACTACACACAGCCCCTCTGACAAAGCAGCTAATGACATCTTATCACATGATAACATCGGACACTTGGTGCAAGGTATCGTAAAGAACTTATTTCAAAACAATGACTTCCTTCAGCCCCTTGTGACAGTTCTCGCTCAAAAGGTATGCGAGGAACTAAGGGAATCACTGGCTTTCAGCAATGAGCTGATTGCAGAATTAAAACATGAACTCAAAGCTCGCGAAAATGAAATTCTTGAACTGAAGTCCTCACTTCACAACAAAATTGAGGAAACAGAACAATATTTAAGGAGGAACAATCTAAGAATCTTTGGTGTGCCTGAAGAGAGAAGTGAAAGTACAGACCAATTAGTGCTCAATGTTGCTGCAAAGCTTAACGTCCCGTTGACCGTGGATGATATTGACCGTTCGCATAGGGTTGGAGCCCCGGGGGGTGGAAAGCCTAGAGCTATCCTGTGCAAGTTTGTTTCGTATGGGAAACGGTCGGCGATTTTTCGTGCAAAGAGGGCGTTGCGTGGAACCAAGGTGACAATTCGAGAGGATCTCACCTCCACCAGACACCATCTACTGAAGCAAGCGGTCTCCATCTTCACGGAGAAGCAAGTGTGGACGTCAGATGGTACGTTAATTGTACTGCGAGGTGACATCAAACACCGTGTGAGAAACGCAGCCGAGCTTAAAAAGCTCACCCCCTGCTAAGTTCCAGGTACAATGAAGATAACTAGCGTACTCATATTACTCACTCTTTTACCTCCTTTTAATTTTTAAAATTTTATTTTTAATTTACTTCACATATTTAAATAATTATGCAACATTTCTTTTTAGGACCATCTTTTAATATTTAATATTTCTGGAAACTCTGTGTCTGTAGTTAGTAGGTATACAGCTGAATTCCACTCCCCTCCTTCCAGACATACTTTCCGCTATCAGCCTGAAAAACACCAATTGCCTAAAAATTGCTCATATCAATGCTCAATCATTGGTTGACTCCTCTCACTATTCTGAATTTTGTCACGTCTTTGGTGGTTCGTCTTTTGACATAATTGCAGTAAGTGAGTCCTTTTGCAAGCCCTCAATTCCAGATGCTGCTGTCTCTCTCACTGGCTATAAAGTCATTAGAAATGACAGATTAACCGTCGGTGGAGGTGGTGTTGCAGTTTACCTTAGGGATAACATAAAGTATAGCGTGCTAAGTCAGTCTCCTGGTGAATATAACAAGAGGCCTGAATACATTATACTTGACATCTCTCTTACCGAAACTAAAATTCTCTTTGCTTGTGTGTATCGTCCACCGAAAGCTGGCTACCTAGATATTTTTCTGAACGACATGTACAGGTTCATTCTTGATTATAAATATGTTTTTATTGTTGGGGACGTTAATGCTCGGTTTGGTAGTGGAGCCTTTGAAACTGAACAGGTATGTGATGTGCTCTGTTTCTGTAATGTTGAATGTTTACCATTCGATACTACATTTCACACAGCTACTTGTGACAGCTCTCTCGATATTATCTCTTCAAACTGTAATGACCTCGTTGTTGACTACGGACAAGAACCAGCTGCTGGATTCTCAGCCCATGATCTTCTGTACGCAGTGTTTTCTCTATCTACCCCGAAACTTCGACCAAAATCAATCTTTGTACGTGACTTCAGTAAATTTAATTTAAATGATTTTAAAACGGATGCAGAATTACTCCCTTGGCAGAATTTCTACCAATCCACTGACATAGATGAGAAAGTGACTCTATTTAATGATTGTGTAAATGAACTATATGATATGCATGCACCGCAAAAGAAAGTGGATATAAAACATAACTCTGCTCCGTGGATCAGTAAAGAAATCAAAACGCTTTTAAAGAAACGTGATAAAGCACGTAGAACATTTATTAAATCTAAACTTACCATTGACTATGAAGAGTACAGAATTCTGCGTAATAAGACAAAACAAACAATCAGGAACACAAAAGTGAAATATATGTACAACCTCTTCAGTGACTGTAAAACCACCTCCGCCAGATGGCGTGCTGCAAAATCATTGGGAGTTGGTGCCAGTTCAGTCACTGATGTTGAGATGCCTGTCTCTGCATCACAATTAAATGAACATTACTCAAATGTTGCCTCAATTGGTGATGTATTAAGAGTATCAGAGACCGTCACGAAATACACATCCATCCCTCCCCCTGCCCATGAAAAATTTTTCTTTATGTATGTTTACCCACACCAGATTGTGAAAGCCATCAAATCAATTCGTACAAAAGCAAGAGGCCCTGATAGCATCCCAATTTCTCTTATTTCTAACTGTCTTGAAGTATTTCTACCCCCAATTATCCATCTATTTAATTTCTCTCTACAAAGTGGAGTATACCCGTCTCTTTGGAAGTGTGCTAACATACGTCCAGTGCCAAAAAATAAAAACCCCACTAGCTGTAGTGACTTTAGACCAATAAATATCCTTTGTGCCCTTAGTAAAGCGCTTGAGAAAATAGTTCATGAACAAGTATGTGAATACCTAACTAAATTTAATATCTTCAATCCTTACCAATCTGGGTTTAAAAAGGGTCATAGTACCACCACTGCATTGTTAAAGGTCAGCGATGATATACGCTCAGCTATGGACAAGCGTCAGCTTACAATCCTATGTCTTTTCGATTTCAGTAAGGCTTTTGACTGTGTGCACCACAATATACTTCTTGCAAAGCTGAAATCTTTTGGCTTCTCTCAGAGTGCTCTTTCCTGGTTCAAATCCTACCTTTCCATGCGTACACAGAGAGTGGTCCTCGCGGATGGCTCCTCCTCAGACTGGAAATCGGTAGAAAGTGGAGTACCTCAGGGATCTGTCTTAGGTCCACTATGCTTCTCGCTATATATAAACGATGTTTCTAATGAATTCCGAAATAGTTCTGTTCATATATACGCTGATGACCTCCAAGCCTATTTTCACCTCACGCCTAACACTGCATGTGATCGTATAAATCTGTTTAATGAAGACATTGACAGGCTTTGTGAATGGGCCCAAAATCATAATCTTAACTTGAACATATCTAAAACACAACTTATATCCATTGGATACACAAAACTTCTGAATTCAGTAGATTTTAATTCACTACCACCCATCAAGATACTAGATAATAATATTAAATATAGAAACACTGTCAATAATCTCGGAGTGATATTTGATAGAACACTGTCGTGGGCAGATAATACGTCTAATGTGGTAAGGAAGGTTGTATCAACTATGCATCTCCTGAAAAGAACTGTTTCTTACACCCCACCTAACATACGTAAGCTCTTCGTCCAAACTCTCATCTTTCCAATCATTGATTATGGCTCTGCTGTATACAATGATTTACCAGAAACACAGAACATCAAATTACAAAGAGTCCAGAATGCATGTGTTCGGTACATTCTGGATGTAAGGCGAGATGAACATATCACACCTTACTACGTGCAGCTGAAATGGCTGAAACTCCACGAGCGCAGGCAGTTATCAGTTGCCATTCTGACACATAAAATATTACATACCAAGACCCCGTTATATCTCTACAATGCCTTTACACCAATGCATTCTGTTCATAATCGAGAAAATAGATACACAAAATTAACACTCCAGATTCCTATACACCGAACCATGAAGTTCAATAAATCTTTTGTTTGCACCGCCTCACGCCTCTTCAACACCTTCCATGTATATAAGTTCGTCAACATTGCAAGCACTGCAGCTTTCAAAAGACATCTTTCATCCCGCTTCTTGGAGCAGTATACCTCTCACATTTGATTACTGTGTTATGTTAAAATACTTTTTTAAAGTTCAATTATAACACAAGGACAATAGCTGACAACATGTCTACTTCAATAGCTCTTCTTGTACAGTATATGGTGTTTGTTTTTCGGGCTGATAGTCTGTATGCACTCTCACTCTTTTGTATATAATTTTTCCATTATCATTAGTAATATTATTATTATTGTATTGTTACTATATTTTTGTTACTATAATTGTTAGACTATGATTATTTATATTGTAATGTAGGTGAAATGTTTTATTTTTATAAGCCCTAACTTTATTTTATGTAGGGCGCTACTGTAAAGGAGCTCTTAAGCTCTATGTGTAGCAGTGAAAATAAATCAATCAATCAATCTAAACACACCGTTGCGCACTCAGAGGCGTGTCCAGCCGTTCACAAGGCGGAAACAGGTCTCCAAACGGATGCAAACACTCAAGACGTTGTACACGAATCTATATAAACATAACCGTGTTTGTGGCATCCACAACAGTGCCCACACGATTTGTACATATTGAGGCTATGTATAATAGGTCACAGACTACTTCACCGTACTACAACACTTCAGGGACAGTACAACAGGTATTCGCTTAGGCTTTTTTCTCTTCTTCACATGGATCATTTTAGTTTGCAATTAAGCCGCTTTGGCACACATATCATTGATATCTGACTGAACAATTACCGTTAATTGCAATCCATTGCATCCCACCTTAGTCGTCGAGTGGGGGCTATCGCCATCGAGCAATAGAGTGGTGTTAATAGCCTTGACCCGCACTAGGGACCTCATATGAGCCTACCAAGAAGGGCCTACATGCCATCGTGCAGTAGAGTGGTGTAAATCGCCTTACCTGCAAGTTAGAGATCATTTCATCCTTAGTCTACGTGTAGGGCCTATGGCCTCTTGCCTTGAGCAATAGTGTGGTGTTAATCGCCTTACCTACCCTAGGTTCCATATTTTCATCTAATGCTGAATGGACAGTAAGCGAACGAAACTATAAATGTCAATCACGTATCTGTTGATTATTATTAAATCCAGTAACAATACATGTCGTCGGGATCATATCTTTTGATTCTTGCCCATGATCCATTAGTTTCTCACGTCAGTATTTCATTTTTAAAACAGTAATTTATATATTTTTGTAGATTGATTTAAGATACTACCAATAATTTTTGGAATAGGTATTTCTTAAATCAGACATGTTCCTAATCAGACATAAAACGCATATAATCAGGAACGTACTTTCACACATCACAGGGACAGAGGCATAGTTTAAGGACACTTCGCGAGTGCACCTTACACTATGGACATACACATAACAATGAAGGCAACAGTAGAGCACAACAATACAAATAATACGTGGACGCCATAACGCCAATTAACATGAAATATACATGCACACAGACGACTCCACCCATTACACGAGGGTAACATTTAAAGCATAACCCTAAACAACAATGAAAAGAGAGCTATGAAATGTAAAAGCTGCATCGCAGTAGCATAAAAGGAATTAATTTAAAACAGTCAAATTACAAAGGCAGCACGGCCAGGAAGCCCGTAATAATATAAGACATACTTAAATTTTTCCTTCCATGCCAATCTTTCTTGACACTGAGTATTTTGCTAGAATAAGCATTGTTATCGTCCAGAACAGATTAGAATACCTTCCCTATAAACAAAGGCGATTGTACAAAGCAGGCCTAATATCTTTTAACAAATTCGAAGCATTAGCCCTAATAAAATCAACGCTAACAGTACTACTTTGATCTTCTTCATCTTCTTCTTCTTCTTCTCCTCCTTATTATTGTTCTTGCTACATTATTGTTAATATCGTTATAAAGAATACCATTACTTGGATCAATGTTATTATTTTAAGGAGGTAATTGCAATTATTAATATTACACAGAAGCTACACGGTAGAGAGAAAAGGAGTTAGTAAGTATTGTTTTAAGGAACGTGGAAGTTACCTGTCCACATGAGAAGAAGGGATAGCACAAGCGTAGTATGCTAAACGCGTTAGATTATAAGTCCATTATTAATGTTTAAGAGATAGCACAACATAAACCAACATTATTATTATTAATTAGTAACAACAGACCTTACACTCAGAGATAAGAGAGGACGGAAAATGGAAACATGAACACCGTAAATAATCAGGATCCGAGTACTATTATATCAGTAACATCAGCGGAAAAGCAAAGAAGCAGTAGCAAGACCGTTTTAACAGGCCGCACGTCCGCTTTCAGGCAAGTAAGATAGTAAGCAGTTCACCAATTCAGGGCAAAACAATATGTAATTGGAGAGAAATAGTGGTTAGTTAGTTATTGTTGTTTTAAGGAGTGGATCTACGAGGCCATCTGCCCCAGAACTAGTGGCCGTCTGCAGATTTTTTTCTCAAGAATGTAAGTATATTAACTGTTTGAATGCAGTCTGCTTCTAAGCGTATGTTTTCTTTATCATAGGTGGTATGAGGGGACTGACTTGTCTCGTGTACGAGACTTCTGTGTTGGATCCTATGGAAGGTATCCGTTTTCGTGGGTATTCCATCCCAGAATTACAGGATCTGCTGCCCAGAGCAACGGGAGGGTGTTCACCGCTCCCTGAAGGCTTGTTCTGGTTGATGCTCACTGGTGATATTCCTACTAAGGAACAGGTTGACGCCGTATCAAAGGAATGGGGGAAAAGAGGCCACCTTCCGGAATTTGCGCATGCGATGGTGAAGAACTTTCCCCGCGACCTGCATCCTATGTCTCAGTTTAGCGCTGTTCTCACCGCACTCAATTATGACAGCAACTTTTCCAAACAAGTGGCAGCCGGAGTGTCCAAGACCAAGTATTGGGAGCTAGCATATGAAGACTCGATGGACCTGATTGCAAAGCTACCAATGCTTGTTGGTTCTATTTATAGAACTTCTTTGAAGGGAGACTGCCTCCGGGAGGACTTGCAAGAAGATTGCGACTGGAGCTTTAATTTGGCGAACTTCATGGGAGTGGAAAAGGTGGACGAATTCAGTGAACTTATGCGCTTATACTTGACAGTACATAGTGATCATGAAGGTGGTAATGTGTCTGCACACGCTGTTCATCTAGTAGGATCAGCTCTTTCAGATCCGTATATATCATTGGCTGCTGGTATTAATGGGTTGGCTGGACCCCTCCATGGGTTAGCCAATCAACAAGTATTAGTCTTTATTAATAACATGTCTAAGGAACTAGGCGCAAATCCAACAGACGACCAAGTAGCTGACTATGTGAATAAACTTCTCAAATCCGGCCAAGTTGTACCAGGTTATGGACACGCAGTTCTTCGTGCTACCGATCCTCGGTATCTAGTTCACAGAGAATTTGGAAGCAAGTTCTTATCGAACGATCCTTTATTTAAACTTGTGGATCAGTTATTCAAGGTCGTACCACCTATATTGAAAAATACTGGCAAAGTTCAAAATCCTTGGCCAAATGTGGATGCGAATTCTGGCATGTTGCTTCAGTATTTTGGTGTGACAGAAATGAAAATCTATACCGTGCTCTTTGGTATGTCACGAGCACTTGGTACTTTGGCGTCTCTAATCTGGTCTCGTGCCATGGGTTTACCGATTGAGAGACCGAAATCGTTCTCTACTGAGGATTTTGAACGATTGGCTTCGGGACGATGACATTTCCGTATTCCAGAATGTAACAATGGCTGCTAAATATCAATTGTTATTAGTGGCTAAATTTTTAGATATGTAATCCACAAGTATATACTTTGCATATAGTATATGTTATTCTGCAGTTAGTGTGTTGTTAAAATATAGTAAAGCAAACATTTTTGTTGATAACTGTGTGATGTTGGTTTTATTATTGGCTTTAGACTGAAAACGGCTCCCCTATATACTTAATCTAGAATAATAATATAATATCGTATGGCCTCGGGTGCCTGGTGCAAGCTTTGTTAATTGACACCCAGAGGGTAGCTTGCATGTCGAATTTCGTCGTTCCTTTGAACGCTATGAAAGTCAAGGAGGTTAGATATCTAAACTCCTTGACACTACAGCGCTTTCAAGTAGAGAATGGAGGAACTTTATGTTGGCGGAAAATCCCGAGATTAATTAATTTTGCCATTGAACACGGCCTACTGAATTCAAATGGGTTCTTTAACATGCCAACAACGTATGACATGAGTATCGTGATTTTTGTCGCCTTCAAAAATCACTTACCATGGCCAGGGGCGAACCTGCAATCTTGGGGTTGGTAGTCCCGACACTATAACCACTCACCCACCATGGCAAGCATTACTTAATCTAGAGTTTTTACACTGTGATTGTCCCAAGTCACAAGCGAAGAAACCCTCAATTTTTTCAGACCTGTTATAAAAATATAACCACGCGTAGATTTTTATATCATGTATTGAATTTATATCTTAATGGTCTTTTATAGCGTTTTGTATTATTTTATTCATTCAATGAATCAATTTAGTTTTTATTTAGTATTTTTTATTATATGTAAGGATCAAAGTCAGGTGTAGGAAGGTAGATATTGTTCATTGTATAAATTTGGACTTGGTATATTAGGAAGTTGAGCTAGCAGGAGAGGACTCAGAATAATAGATATTGCTCAACTGGAAAATATCCCTGCTCGACTTATTAGAACGAGGAAATAGCAAACCGCTGGAAATGGCCGACCTGGTTCAAGGACATGTCAGTGCATGGCGAATATGAGCTATACCAGACCCAAAACAACTGTGAACATGGACTCGCCCTGTAGCGCGCGTCCAGCTGAGCACTGTTGCCACAGTGAGACTGGCGGGAGATGACACAGATCTCCACTCGCAGTATACACACGACCAAGGATCATGTAAGTATAAGAGATTCGTCACTTTTGGTTATAGAATTTCCGAGAGAGAACACCGCCTGAGGCTATGGATTGTACTGCCAAGTCTGGCAACATAAAAAGTAAAAAGCCATATGAATATAGCCTTTATTACACGTAAATGAACAGTATGTTCTGCGATGAGTTATTGATTATTGATGAAAATAACACAAACATAACTGCGCCTTCCGCTAGGCGCTGAAATATATGTCCAGATAGGAAAATAATACATATTCATATATATCAATGTTGGCAATAGATTTGTCACGAAGGACACAGTTATGCCGTTCTAGAGCTTAATTCACCTCTAGGCTAATTAAAAATGCTCTCATACTCTACAGAATTGTTGGGATATTCGATGAATATAAAGAAAACTGTCCAAATGCACACACTACATTGCCATAACCTCACTTTTTGCCTAGCATGCCCGCTGCCACCCACCCCTCCCCGTAGCCCTAAACCACAAATGTTATTGCAATGCAAAGGGGAATGGGTAAGAAAACAAACAAGAGAAGAAATGCAAACATTTATTCTCTATATATTTTTATTCGAGAGTAGTCCATATTGCCCACTAGTTTTACATATGGTCAACACCAGGAAGATGAAAATTGCCGTATTGTTCTTACTATCATAATTCTTACATCCCGGTGCTTGGCAATTTTTCCTCCCTTGCAGTGGCATGATTGGCTCTCAATTCAATTCAAATAAACAATAAAATACTGAACAAATCAAAACAACCAACAACACCACGAGGAAAATCAATCAAAACAGACTATTCCCGCTTCCGCCATTCGGTTTGATGTGAACGTTCATGAGTGCCAACTACGGAACCTTAGTGCTAAAATTAATTCTTCATTGGTTGGCAGAACAAACAGTACAGGGCCTTACCCCGACCCACGCGCTCCCTATGAACTGTCATCCCCCTGCGCACGACCTTCCCCCTGAACACAAGGCGCTCCGAATGTAAGTGCATGTACGATATGGGAGGGGGGTCCTAATCCTACGAATATCTATGCTCACAACGGAGTGCGCACAATGTGATATGAGGCAGATATAAGATGCCACACAAACGTTATTCGTGCATGTGACCTCCAGGAGGTCTGCCAAGCTATTTAATTCTAGTCTGAGGCGAAACTTGGAAGATGTGGGTTAGATTCCTACCTTAGCCATCCTGAAGGTGGTTTCTCGTTTCTACTCCCGAGCAAATGCCGAGATGGTTCCTAACTGAGAGCGATCAAGGGAACTACTCGCGCGTGGCAGAGCTCTTTACGGTCACGGAGAGAGTCCGTCATTTTGTGTAGGCTAAGGATAGGTCATACAAGATCCACCCACTCGTATCTGATGAGAAGGGAAGACCCCCCCCCCCCCCCCACTTAGTACCTGTGGAGCCGTTTTCACCGTGGCCCACATTTTCACCGAGTGTGTGGATCTTGCTGATTTACGAAGAAACCTTGGTATGCAGATGACACTCAAACTTATATTAGCCGATGACGCGGTGGCTACTGATCGCGTTATCTGCTTTATAAGTGAGAGTGGGTTAGGGCCAGCAATCTAAATTCTCCAGTGAACATTGACTCAACGATTTGTTCGTTTTTGAATGATAATGTGTTGTTTTTCCGTAATTTTTGTTTATTTTTATAATTTTTATTTTTATTTAATTATCTTTTTAAATTAATTTTTGGTCTTTTTAAATTTAGGTGTTCACCTCAAAATTTTAAATTCAATTCCAAATTTGTATTCTTTAATCAGTGTTAAGAGGAGCAGATGACCTCGTAGTTCCGCCCCTTAAAACAACAATAACTAACTCCGGAATGTAAACCACTATTATGAACATTATTAATGCATATTGGAAGTGGTCATGTTCACGCAGTACAGTATATCGTCTATCATTTAGATTAATGAAGCTCTATCTTTGATTTTTTTGTTTGTTTTCTTGTTTGACTAATAAATGAATGTCGGAATTGGTTCAAGTATCTGCATGAATTTTTAATATTTAATAGGATGGCGTTTTGCATCAAACGCGCAGGCATTAATTTAAAATTAATATAAACATTTGAAGCCTACTTGACGCGATATTCATGTACCGTATTCATCATCAAATATCTACCCGCCTTTTGTGGCATGGTTCGTAATTCAAGGCCACTGCCACCTCCTTACCACTCCTACCCTCAGTTAATTATACACATACTTCTACAGACACCCTAACAACTCGGCATATTAGACAAAGTTGACACACAAGAACACAAAAATGATCACGATGTTGTAGCCTCTAAAGCAAAGTAAAATAAAACTCAAATAATTGACGTGGCTGAGAAGAGCTGAAAGAAAGTCTCACGTGTATGGCTCATGAATTGTTAGCCCTACTGACTAGGAATTTGCTTTAAAGAATACTTTCAACCTTCTCCACCTTGTAACTGGTTGTTATTCGAGGCAACTATAGTCCCAAAATTAGCTACGATGGTGAAAATACACTTGCAAAATATGTCGCTTAAAATGTTTCAACTAATTTCATCTACTAACAAGAAGTTCAGTGACGAACTAAAGAGCCGCTTTTCTCGAAATATAAGATTCATTCCAATGATTAATCGATATGGACCTAATTAGAATAATGACGAAATTGAATTGGTAATATCGAAATTTCTAATTAGTTCGAAATATAACGGGCATAATATAGCCTAATAGAGCACAACAGTTGGCAGCCCTGGTGACTGAATATATTCTTAGCTCCATCTCTTAAGGTACAGAATATAAAATTTGGTTGAAGTCCAATGGATAGCATGGACGTTGCATGTAGTTAGACATTGGACCTATCAGCGCGCGTAAAATCATGTTGGCAACAATGTCTTGCATGTGTTGGTCAGAAATAATCTGAACTATTGTTGTGCCAATTTCGGATAAAATCCATTTATTTGTATAGAAGTTACATGTATTTTAAAATTGGACCAATCAGCAGGCTTAGAATCATGTTGGAAGCACTGACGTATATTGGTTACTTCAAATTAATCTAGAATGTAAGGTACTATACGTGTGCAAAGTTTAGAGCTGTTGGCTTGAATACTTTGATATTAAGGTAAAGAAATAGAGACAGCATTTATTAACAGATGGCAGCCCTGGTTGCTCTTAAGAATACGCATAGTCATATCTGTTATAGTACACATATCACATACGAAATGTGATTGAAATCCAATTGATAGTAAGGAAATTACATGTATTTATAATTGGTCCTATCGGCAGTCTTAGAATCAAGTTGGTAGTACTGAGGTCCATTATTTACTCCAAATTAATCTAGAATGTCAGGTAATATACGTGTACATAGTTTAAGGCTGTCGGCTTGCATACTCTCTGATATATTGGTATTTGTTTTTTCGTGTGGCCTCCTGAGAGGCCGAGTGCAGGTCTTTCTATTCGACGCCCGTGGGCGACCTGCGCGTCGGGATGAGAGATGGAATGGATGAAGATGAATGAAACTGGGCAAGGATGTGGAAGGAAGCGGCCGTGGCCTGTCAGAAGGTACCGTCCCAGCATTTGCCTGGTGTTGAAAATGGGGAAACCACGGAAAACCATTTCAGGGACAGCCGACGGTGGGGCTCGAACCCACGCGTCTACCGAGTCAGCAGAGAGCTTGGCCCCATGGCCTAACGCAGCGCTTTAGCCAGCGTAGCCACTACTGTCGGTGGTATTTGGATAAAAACAATAGAGAGTGCATTTATTAACAGTTGGCAGCCCTGGTGGCTCTTAAGATTACGCTCAATCATATCTGTCTA
This sequence comes from Meconema thalassinum, assembly GCA_946902985.2. NCBI lineage: Eukaryota > Metazoa > Arthropoda > Insecta > Orthoptera > Tettigoniidae > Meconema > Meconema thalassinum. The sequence goes on from OX336390.1 coordinate 900,090,176, forward strand.
TCTACACATAGTGCATACGAAATTTGGTAGAAATCCAATTGAGAGTGTAGAAGTTATATGCTTTTAAAAATTGGACCTATCAGCAGGCTTAGAATCATTTTGGCAACACTGTCATGTGTGGCCTCCTGGAAATTAAACTGAGTTAGTTAGTTAGTTAGTTATTGTTGTTTTAAGGGGCGGAACTACGAGGTCATCTGCCCCTTATCACCCATGATAAACGTGTGAGCACTTGCGTAGGGACTCGATTGAAATGGCGGTGCCTTGAGCATATGGCAAAGCCATTATGAAGAAAGATAAAATCAGTCTTATTCTTGAAGGTGAACATTATTTTTTTGTATGCTCGACGACTAGAGAATATTATTCAAACTGGTAGGAGCATTTGAGATAAAGAGAGTCAAGTATCCAACACAAAAGTTTTAACTGTGTATGTTTGTGACATTTTCCCTCTGTGAATAAGAGTATCAGTGGCTGACTTGGTTACGCGTTGAACTCGTGAATGAAAGGACTGGGGCTCGATATTTGGTAGGGGAAGTAATTTTAATTTTTTTCGTTACGTTTTATAGTTTATGTCGACCGCTTTATCAGTATCTTCTACAAAAATGATACGACAGTACACAGTTGTATCACACGGGCTTTAGTAATATAGCGAGTGCATGAATTTTCTGGTTCGATTACTTGAAAGTTACATAAGTTTAGTGCTTGAATGTGGCATTACACGAAAAAATCTTAATATGTACACGAATAGTAGATATTTTTTTAGTGGCTTCGGTGGCGTAGTTGGTAGCATGCTGAGCTTCTATGCCCAAGATCGCGGGTTCGAACCCGGCCGAAGTCGTCGGATTTTTATGAACGTTAAAAATCCCTCAGTATGTCTTCCTTCGGAGGGGAAGTAAAGCCGGCGGTCCATGTCATAGATTTATGGCATGTTAAAGAACCTTCCACTAATTACACCTGTGTGAAGCTAAATTAATATAGGTTAAACAATTGACTAACGTTCTTAGGTTCCTACGTTCGTCGTCAAGAGCCGACTGCGGTGGCATCTGGTAACTAATTTTTGAACTAGTTGGTCGTTGACGGAAGCGTTTGGCGGCAAAAGTAGGAACTATTTGAAAATCGATCGTCTGCAGTCCTTACTTGAATTAAAACAGATATACACACTAATACAGTCATCACAATTAACACCGGTTATCAGACCGATTCTACACACACCCTAAGTACACAGGACTACATGACCGCGTTGTCGCAGCCCCTAAACTGAGGAACCAACCAACCAGAATTTTCTTTTGCTGATTTTTTTTAAATATCGAGTTTACCCTCCAGGTTGGTGGAACCCACGGACTCAGCGAGGGAACTCACCACTACCGCCTCGACGGGCAGTGTCCTAGAACTGGGAACATCTGGTCGGAGTGGCCTCACCTGCAAAGCGAACAGGGGCCTTATGAGGGAGGGGAAGATGGGGATGGATGGGCAAGGAAGCAGGCGGCCGTGGCCTTAAGTAGGTACTGTACCATTAATTTATGGCACGTGCGCCACGAGCTGAGAACCTTCATACGGTACTTCGCAAGGGATCATAAGGCAGGTGGCCATTACACCTCAGGTGTGGGTCACCCGAGAGTAGCCGATGTCCCGCGAGCGTCTACGAACGCTGGGACAGGTAATGAAGAAGAAATCCTATTATTGGTTCACAGTATCAATGACGACAAAACACCTGAGAAATCGTAATGTTTTAGAGTAAACTAGGGAGATTTACGCACTGAAAAAGATATTAAACAACTTGCCAGAATACTAGAAAGTGTATGCGAGTATTTAAAACATTATAAGAAGTTGTAAAATGATAAAAGATGTGTATGTATGACATTCCTAGCGACGGAGTTCGTACTAGGATATCTTAGAATGGGGGAGGAATCCCTCGAGCGGGACGACCCACCACTAGAAATCAGGACCCGTACAGGAAATTTTACACTAGAGTGCTCGTTGTTAGTCGAATCGTTTAGTGAAATACGTGGAAGAAACGGACTGTTATAATATCATACTGTGCATTATATCTTGAACCAGTAGGCAGTACGGAAATGTCAGTGTCGTGTTCGACTTTTAAGCGTTTGAGCGAGGACTATCGCCAGTACAATGCCAGCGCGCATTGATACGCGAACACGAGGCGAGTGACGCCATAAGGACAGCTTGTGTTAAACAAGATTATATTCAACTCGCGCTGAGTTTTGAAGCTACGGTCAGTTTATGCAGTATACACTGTATGTGTATAGGAACTAGACTCTTCTCAAGCGTCATGTTTAACATGCAGGTGTAAGGGGGAAAGGATGAACAGTATACAGTGATAATAGCCAAGCAAGGCTAAGTTATGACGTAGGCATTACATTCAGAGCATGGTAGAGATTATCAAAGACAACCATATTTAGCATGTGTTTTAAGAACACGCTATTCTCGATCTTCCGAGAACATGTTTTTCACACCATTCGAGATGGGCCTAACACATGGTTGCTATCTCTCAGCTGCTGCACACTGTTATTTTCTGTCGGGAAGCGCGAGTGCGTGAACTCTGATCGCGAGGCCATTTCGTGCGTTAAGCGACAGCGGGGATGGAGTTTGGAACCTGGTTGGAGGAAGGAGATCCTGAGTTCGACACCCGGACCGCTCATGGAGGGGAATTATGTCCTGGTGAAGTGTATAGTGTATTACCACGACATGATAATATCCTTTTTTGATCATCGCTACGAAGCCTGGCAGAAGGTAGAAGACTTACAACGTTATTAGTAGTGGCTAGTGGGTATTTGAAAGTAACCATAGTTGCCATATTTCTTTAAAATTGTAGCATGGATGGACAGAAGTTTAGGTTCGATGCTCTGTTGTATCTGGCTTCTTGGCCAGCCTGGATTTTGATTTGGGTTAACCAAATACATCCAATATTGTAGTTTGGGGAACTACCCATATTTGATTCTAGTATTTTTTAAATTTGATTAATGCATATTTTCATTGTAGCGAAGACTCATCACAGGTGAAGATCCATATTTTCGACAGCGATAGGAACTATTTTGTGCCTAATGCACCTTGTTTTTAATTCACTTGAGCACTTTGATATTTTGATAGGATTATGAAAGTGTCTTTGATACACTTAGACCTGAGCTACATTGATGAAATTAATTTTCTGTTTGAAGAAATTACTTAAATATTTTTAAATGCCATTTGGACATAGAAGTTTTTCTGAGGTTGGATTAGTGGATAACTATGATTAGTTATTTTTCTGGAAGACTTCATACTTCTCTATAGAGCGAGAGATATTATTGATACTGCCTAATGAATCAATAGTTCTTTCAAAAACATACTTCTGTTTTACTAGGTTCATGGTCTAGGTAGTATTGCTAAATCATTCTCGAGTTCACCTGATTGGAGGAGTCTTCATAATAGTTGAATTTGATCAATTTTCACTTTATTCCAGATCACATTTTTCTTGTGACCTTTGATAGTTTGAGGCATTTTATATGCAGTTAATATTTATAATTCTATGATATTTGAAAGAGTTATTTAAAAGCATCAACGCCCAGTTATTAATAAATCCTAGATCAGACTTCAAGAAAGTCTCGATTAATATTAAGAACAATTGTAATGAATAATGTGAGGAAAAGCTTAAAGCTTAATAACAATTGTAATGAATAATGTGAGGAAAAGCTTAAAGCTTAATACGGTCATTTTCTTCGACATTTTCTATTTTTGACACAAGTGTTATGTACTTCAGTCTTTATATTCACGATGTATGTGAATTATTTTGTGCAGCACTGAGGTGCAATAAAGATCATTGTGGGATCTATTTGGTATAGGGTCACCAGTAAGGAGGTGTACTCATCGTCGAGCATATTTTGAAAAATGTTGTTATAGTTATTTATGGATACACTGTTGAGTGTTATACATGTTATGGAATCGTGCTACTGAGAGCACATATTTGAGATTGTGTGATAATCCACATCGAGTTTAATTAAGGTCAATCCTTACATGGAATTTTGGGACCCGATGTTTGAGTATAGCTTCTGTGTATAATAAGCACTCTGATAAATAAACTGAGTAAAACACTGTGTCATAAAAATGATTAAACAGTTGGAATTAATCCAAGAAAGTAATTAACAATTGTCAACAGATTCGTAATGCAGTTATTATTGATATTTTTCCTACATGGATAGACAAGTCCACACTTCTAATTAACTTAGTTGTTTGTTAGATTATATCACAACTTAGAAATAGTGCAACCGATTAATGACAAGTAAATCTTGGGATGGAAGGTCGAATCAAGTCTTGTAAAAACTTGAGAGTACACATTAGGTGTAACTCAACGTTCTGTGTAAAATGCAAATATTTATTGTATTGTTGATTGATAATATTGAAACATGATAATTTAATAACTATGATAATTACGTCGATTAAGTCATTACATCGTCGACGACCAATTACAATTAAACATTCTTGTATAGAATTTTGCATATGTGTGTGTCGAGATAGACACTTGATTTCTTGCCACAGTTGTAGGCGTTACCTGTATTTTGTTACTGGCATTCAGTATTTTTACCCGAGTTTTTGAGGGGTACTTCTTTCCGTTTAGAGGGAATTATATGATTTTTGTACAGATGTCATACTTTTTCTGAATAAATTGAATTTTATTTTAAAATTCTTCTGCGTGATGCTTTAAACAGGCGATTGAAGGTTGCATTAGGAAGGCCATCGCTGGGTATTTCGGAATAGTCCACTCTCCCGAGGAGCTCCATTTGTGGAAATCTCTTGTTCTCTGAGCTATTATGCGATTTTGGCCATGGTCTTACCCTAATGCCATCTTGTTAGCTATAATTGTGTCCTTTTTATCCCATTCACGTGTTAGTAGGACTTGGGGGTCTTTCTAGCCGGGGATTTTCAATTTCTACGATCAGACTGTCTTGGATGGATCGCCAAACTATCCAGTTTTTTCGTGCCCCCTCAGTAGGGCGCCAATCCACTGTACCCGAAATTACCTACCATCAGCTTGTTGAAATCCTTCGAAAATTACTGGATCGTAGAACCTGGAAAATCCCGGCTAGAAAATCCCCAGATACTACCAACAAGAGACGGGGATAATAGGGCACAGGGTAACCTAACCAGGCAACGTTACGAAAAAAACATGGCTAACAAAAAAAAACAGCTCAAGAGAACACGAGATTCACAAAAAGAATGTAATCTCAGGCGTAAGAACACCTAGAAATACCCAGCAATGGCTTTCTTAACGTGAGCTCCACTCACTTCTATAAATCACCACAATCGTAGAATTAAAATGAACTGAAAATATTTATTCAATAAACTGACATAACAAGAAAGAAGTGTTATGTCTTCAGACTGAGATCTGTGGAAAATAAGAATATCCTGACAAAAGTCAAGAATGAAATACAAGAATGCAAACCATAGACCTCACTGCGAAGACTGCATCTTGCTCAAAACCATAAACATGGGTTACAATGACCCATTCAGAATTTGATCCAAAATACTCCTACTGGATCTGATATCAGCTTGTTTCAAATTCAGAAGGTAATTTTCCTATATACACATAATTATAACCCTTAATTACATTTCTATACATATATACATTCATGTCACAACACCTCTCTGAGTGTTGTACGAATATACTTGATGATCTTACACCCTCCATGAGTGTACTTTACCTTGTGGTTTCATATTAAATTTCGTACTTAATTGATGTCTCTCAGACCCAATAACCTTTTCGCATGTATAAGCGGAAAATTCAATTTAAATCAACTACAACCTTCAAGAGGGAAGATTATGTAACTACGTCAGCATTGTAGTAATTTCCAAAAATAGGATAGTGAAGATCCTTTACACAAAATCATTAATATTCATGCTTAGAAATGCATGTTTCCAAATAACACATTATCGCCATTTAGTTCTGTTGCTGTAATGCTATAATCAGTCTGTCACACTTGACTATATATTATCCATTCAACAATGGATTTCATTAATACCATTTCATAATTATTTAATTATTACATACTTCAATGGTGCCTCCACTTGGTCTTATCCATATTATAAATTTACTCCACTGAGTATTCATTATCATATTATATTCATTATTAATACACAAAGAATTTCATTGCTAATATATTTTATAGTTCCAGTGTGCGAATGGATTTGTGTTACTAGTATTATACAAAATCGTAACAATTCATATAGAATGTTCAAAAACGTCATGACTGAATTCTCCAAATTATCATTGGAAATATTAATTATGCTGTGCATTAGTTTTATTATAATCACACATCTATTGAAAGATATGCCTCCACATTCAGCAATCTGGGATTTTCGTTGACAAAAAGAACATGAATGCTTCTCAGAATATTATCAGCTCGTAGACTATGCGATTCAGAATGCCTGAAAATACCATTAAGAATGGATTTCAATAAGCTCAATATTAAATTGACAATCGTGTGTCAAAACTTGAAGTTTAATAAGGATCAAGATTTATCAAGCAAATTCGGCATTAATCCTGCTCCAATGGATTCTAGAAAATAATATAAGGTTTATACACCATCGACAAGGGTGATCGTAATGATAAACACCGACATAGTCGATTAGAAAAGCCTCCTGTCTCTATAGTCCACTAAAACAAGAAATATCTCTTAGCAAAAGATAAAAAATCCTAATATCATACTAAGTGTGTTCTCAGTAAACTCAAAACTGTCTATATAAACGTAGTAAATGTTCAAAAAAACTCTCCAGCTAAAAACAATCAGGAATATCTCTAAAAATGTAGATCTAGCGATAAATGAAAGTGCGAAGAAATGTGTCATAAATAGATAACAATAAGTGTCCAAAGCACTATCCAGAATAATGAAGAATTAATAAAATCTTCTCCTATGATGATTCTCTTCTCTACGATAAAGAAGTTCCCACATAAATTGCTAGAAGTTAATTTTAATTGTGTAAAAACACACTAAGAAAAGGATGCATTCCTTATTGGAATCTAAAACCAGTCGAGAATAAAATCAGACATGAGTAAAACGTCGTGCCTAAATTCTACTCATAGACTATGCTAATAAAAGGAAAAAATGACAGCTACTAAAACATTACAATGTCTATGCATTACTATTAATAATAGAGCTTGATGTTCTGTACCTTCTCGCCCGTCGCAGATGGAATATAAATCAATGATATGCATCCCATATAATTTCTCCTCCACACATAGAAATGTCCTGGATCCACCTGGGCCGATAAGATCGAACCCCAGGTTCCCAATCTCCAACGTACGGGTTCCAGATGGACATCTGAACAACACCGGCTGTTACTGCCATTCCAGGTATAGTCCATCGCGTTCCATAGAAAGCGCTCGTCATATAGTAGTAATTCGCGTTCAACCGAAACGAAGGCGACTGCTGAAATTTAATGACCAAATAATACCGACTGACTATCAAAATCTTCTTCGTTATGTTGTTAGGATGATATGCTGAATATACCTTAGGTAGTCTGTTAAATGATTTCGTAGAAGTTGAGTGGATTCTTCCAATTTGCAGACTCCAGTCAACGGAATGAACAAGTTCCATTGAATCCTTACACAACAAGCCTCAGTGCCTTCATGCAGCGCCATATTGCCCAAGCGAGAACGAGCGATAATGTCGAGAATTATCGTTATCGAGCCCACATTATCGGTAATACCAGTTCCGGAACCAGCATTTCCGTTCTTCATTCTCGTCCAACGAGACCAATCGGAACTCAGGAGATTTTTGCCCGGCTCTAATTCACAGTTTTATTTGGGTCTGGTATAGCATCACTGTTGGTAGGGGAGGAGTGATTGTGAGTCTACTTCTGCGGGATTGGTCTTGGTCCGCGCAGGGAAGGTGTTGCGAGTGTTACTTAAGACGTGAAGGGGTTGTTATTCTTTTTGATTATTAGATTTTCTGTCTGAAATATTTTTGGAGTTCTGATTGATTTTAGAGAACTGATATATTTTGATTGCCTTGCCGATTAATACTTCTCATGGTTCAGAGTCATGGGGATACAAAGAGATGGACTTAAATGGTAAAAAACTAGAAGAATGGGCCGAATGCATGGGTCTTAAATTGATACATGACCCAAAGCTACCCCAGTCCTTTAATAGTGGTCGGTGGAAAAGAGGTTACAATCCGGACAACATTTTTGTCAAAACCAAAAAGCACATTGCAGAACCTTTCCCAAGAACACACGGGCTCGTATATGTGTAGTACAAGCAATTGTCAAACCTGAACAAGTCCCATTCAAAGGACAGTTCAGTTTCAAACAAGCAAGCAAGGTGAATAGACGTGCAGTGAAGTGTAAGGAAGAATGGGAATCTCTATTCAGCAGTACCGGGCGGTCATCGGCCGCTGGCAGGCTAGAGTGAAGTGCGATTTCGGTGTCGGGAAGGTGATAGCGGGCAACGTCACTGAACAGATGGGGGTTTTGGCGATGGGGATGGTAGCGCTGGTTGTGGCGACGCTACTATTAATTGGAGGAGTGGAGTCAAACCCAGGGCCTGGTCAGCTGGGATGGCAAGAAATGGAAAAAATAAGGGAAATTGTAAAGGAAGTGTCACAAAATGACCAGATCCGGGACATTCTTCGTGAGCAATGTAAGGAATTCAAGGAGATGAAGACATGTATAAGAGAAGAGATGGGAATAGTGACAGAAAGGCTGACCGAGAATAGTAGAGAGATAAAAGACCTAAGAGAAAAGGTGAAGATATTAGAGGTGGAGGTAAATGAATTAAGGAAGGCCAAGCTGGATGAGAGAAAGAAAAACGTCTTCATTTACGGAATAAAGGAAGATGCCAAGGAAAGCACCGAGGATCTAACATCCAAGGTGCTCCGAGTGATTAGTGAAGGCATGCGGATAAACATTGGAGTCTCAGAGATTGACAATGTGACCAGGATAGGCCGGGGAAGGGGCACGAGGCCCGTGGAAGTGTCATTAGTTTCTTCGCTGATGGCTCACAGAATTCTGGCGAACACAAAGAACCTGAAAGGGGAGAGGATATGGGTAAGGAGAGAAATGAGTAAAGAAGAGGCAAGCGAGCAACGGACCTTGCAGTTTCATTTAAGGAAGGCAAGGAGCTCTGGTCTCAAGGCTTATGTAAAAGGCAATAGACAGGCGGTTAGCGGCAACAACTGGGATCGGATTTGGACAGTGGCACAACTCCAGGATATGGAGAAGCAACAACAACAGGAGACAGTCAGACCTAGCAACCAGGTGGAAGCAGCTGTCGGTTCAGAGGGTAGTGCGGTGATGATTCAACAGAGAGCATCGACCTCCAAGTCCAATACGGAAGTGGCGCGAGCAGGAACGACTAACGTCAGCGCCAGGAACACCGGACAAGTGCGTGGTTTGCAGAAAGGTGAGACTGTCAAACAACGAGTTACTAGTCTAAAAGAACTATGGGGCAAGAAAACCTTGACAGAGCAGTTTAATGAGGAGAAGGATGTCATTTCTTCTCCAGGTGGCAGTATACTAGAGCTAGAGAAAGCTAGAGTTACTAGAAGTAAAGCTACCGCCAGCGAAGAGGGTAGGAGTAAATAATAACTAAACTGGAATATTGCTAGGGTAAATATAGAGGTTTTTTTAAATAAGAGAGGGAACGATGTAGTTTTGACCCTAATAGAAGATATGCAGATTGTAGGATTTGTTGAGAGTTGGCTCCCTGTAGGTTGCGAGGTTAAAATAGATGGCTTCAATATATATACAAAACCTAAGATTAGGAAAGCTCGTACAGGTAGGTTCCCGGGGGGAATTGTTGTTTTAATTAAAGAAGAGGTGAGGGAATTATCAGAATTTATTAGTTCAGAACTGGAAGAAGTAGTGTGGGTAAAAGCAGATATTAGGGGGAGGGGGAAAGGAACGGTATGTTTCGGCTTTGTCTACAACCCTCCTGAGAATTCCCCGTATGGAAGAGAAAGCTTTTTCGATGAGTTAGCTATTGAAATAAACAGAATTCAAAATATATATGAAGAGGCAGAGATTGTGCTTTTAGGGGACTTCAAAGCGAGGGTTGCAGACAGAAAGCCCCTTTACAGCAAGGGGGTTGCCGAGGCCGTATGTGGGGATAGGCACAGCAAAGACAAGGAATGTTATAAGAACGGAGAAAAGATTTTGGAACTATGTGGTGCAGAAGAGCTATATATATATTAAATGGTGCCTGTGTGGGGGATGAAGAAGGTAACCTGACGTATATAACAGAGATTGGAGGAAGTGTAATAGATTTAGCAATATGTTCCAGAGGAGCACTAGCCCTAATTAAGAGGTTCACTGTTGAAGAATGGGGGGAATCACACCACCTACCAATTGTCGTCAACATGCAGGGAGCGGTGACAAAATCAAAAGGGAACCCACAAGTTAAAGCTATAGAGAGAAAAGTAAATAGATTCAGATGGAGGGAGGAAAACTGCAGAGAGTTCCAGAACTACTTCCAGGGAGAAAATTTTGAGCTGATAAAGGTAGGGATAAGTTTAATGATCAGTAATGATGAAATTGAAGGGGTAATACGTATGATTGAGAATGCAATTATGATGGTCGGTCGGAAAATGCGCGTGAAGGCTAGAGGAAAATTAGGGAGAATTAAAGGATGGTACGATGAATCTTGTAGAAGGAAGAAAACCGAAGTTATTAGGGCACTGAAGTTATACAAGAGAGGAGGGGATGATACGATGAGAGTAGAATTTTGTCGTCTGAGGAAAGAATATAGGGAACTGCTCAGCAAAATGAAAGATGAATGGCAGGGTAAGGAAGCTACAGCACTACATAAGGATTCTAAAGCTAACGACTGTAGCAAAGTGTGGAGCAGGATAAATTCTTACTGTAGGGGGAGCAGAAGTGGTGGGGGGAGCTCTATTAGTGATAAAGTATGGATTGCATATTATGAGAATCTGTTAAATGCTGAAGATAATTGGAGGAAGAGGGAGAGTTTGGCGTCCCGAGGGGGCTGGAGGCCGCTCTGCCTATGCTGGACCAAGTCATATCGATAGAGGAAATTAAGGGAGTAATAGCAAAGAGTAAAGGAGGGAAGTCAGGTGCTATTTCGGGGATAACAAATGAATTTTGGCAAGAATTGAGTAACAATAGGTTCATGATGGACAGCTTGGTAAAAATATTTAACAAAATCTTTGAAGGAGGTAGATTTCCGAGGGCGTGGCGGGAGGGGATAATTTGTCCAATATATAAGAAGCGTGGGGACAAACTAGACCCAGGCAACTATAGAGGCATAACTTTGCTTGATAATTTGAGCAAAATGTACACCGGGGTCTTATCCAAGCGTTTAATAGCATGGGCAGAGGGCTGTTCGGTGTTCTCGAGACTCCAGACAGGGTTCAGAAAAGGGATGAGAACCAGTGACAATATAATGGTGGTTAAAACGGTGATGGACAAGTACATAAGAAGGAAAAGAGGTAAGCTGTATATCACAGCTATTGATTTGGAGAAGGCGTTTGATTCAGTGAGCAGGGGAGCTGTCATGGCTAAGCTGGGAAAAATCGGGGTGTCACATAAAATGATACGAGCAATTGAGAATGAGTATTCCGAAGTGAAATGTGCAATTAAAACTAAAGATGATGTAATTGTAGGAGAGATAACGTCTAATATAGGATTAAAACAGGGATGCAAATTATCCCCGGTGCTTTTTTTTTTGCTATTTATCAACGATATTTTCGATTCAAAGGGCTTTGAGCAACGGTCCAACCCTTGCTTGGACAATTATGATATTCCGGGCCTAGCTTTTGCTGATGACATCCTTCTGCTTGCTCTAACACCTTATAATATGCAATATAGTATTGACGATATTGTGAGATACTGTGAGGACTGGAACTTAAAAATTAACCCGAGTAAGACCAAAGTTATGGTCTGCAAAAAGGGAGTTAAACTGGCTAAGAACGAAAAGTGGGTCATGTATGGGTCGCAGATAGAGACGGTGAAAAAACTTGAGTATCTAGGGACGAAAATGGCGAGTAATGGTAAATGGACCGAACAAATTAAAAGGGCAATATCGAAAGGGCTAGCGGCATTTGCGAATGTTAAAGTGTTAGAGCGTAGGTTACCGAATCTTGACTACAAAGTGTATACGAATGTGTTCAACGCACTCATCGTTTCAGGAGCACTCTATGGAGTGGAAGTATGGGGTTTAGAGGAAGGAACGAAAACCCTGGACAGTATTGTAAGTAGGTTTGCCAAGATAATTTTGGGGCTACCTAGTTGCACGGCGAATTGTGGAGCGAGAATGTTGTGTGAGGATGTAAGCATTAGACAACATACCATAAAAAAGGTCATAAAGTCTTGGATTCGTTTAAAAGCAGGTGGAGGGGGGGAAATGCTTAAGGTAGCCTACCTGCACCAAATGAAGCATCAGCAAGAGGGCTACTGGGTGGACGGGGTAAGAAGTGTACTGGAAAGATTAGGAATGGGTTATCTACGGGATAGGGACTTACAAAGAGAGGAAGCTAGGGTGTGCAAAAAAGTGTGTAGAAGGGTTAATGACGTAGAGTTGCAGGTGCTAAGAGAAGAGTGCACCAGTAGGAGAACCTTAACGGAGTTCTGCGAAATAAGGAACTTTATGAGCATAAAGCCTCAATGCCTAATGAAAAGAGAAATGAGAGGGATAAGTTGGTGGTTAGTGGGGGTGTATAAGAACAAAGCGTTGAAAGAAGTAGGAAAAGAGAACATTTGCCTGTTTTGTGGGAAGGTTATGGGTGCAGCGCACCTGATCAGGGAATGCAAGGAAATTAAAATGATAAGAGCAAAGTTTGAAAACAAAGCAGATCTAAACAGAATAGAAAATGAAAATGAGTATCACACTTTAATTAAATTACTAAAAAGGGAATGGGGGAAGGCAGGTCAATTAGCAAAATATTTTAATACCATCAGGGCAATGTGGAATAAGAAAGCCTCGGACGAGATTCAGAACAAAGATGCATGTAAACTAAGCATTCAAGTACAGGAGACGGCTTCCTAAGCTATAAATCTTGTTAAAGCCTAGGAGAGCCTATCTGTATTAACTAGGTAGCCTATACGATTACTACAGTACAGCCACATATTGCTGTCTGTAGATTTTTCCTGTGAGTTTGATGGGTTTTTTTTTCCTTACTACAAAACTTATCAGACTCTTACAGTCAGTAAGGGCTCGATAGGGAAATAAAAGTAATTCTTTCTGTGATGTGTCTCCCATGGAGAACTGTCTAAAAATGAAGAACACTGTGTCCACATTTATGATTAAGAAAGGACTTTGTGCAGTCTCCATCAGAAAAGTTGCCCAGTGATATTGTGAATGAAGATAACTACTGCAAAGCATTATTAAGTTTTGAAATAACGAGGAAGCTATGAAATGCCGAATGAACATTTGGTTTAATTATCTAACGCCATACTGTAAATTTATGTTATCTATGTGTTTATTGTCTGTATGTCACGATATGACTCTCTGAGTTAAAGTGACAATTAACAAGTAGATTTGGTTCAAATAAATAAATGTTAAAGGACAGTTCAACTTTAAGAAAGCTCAGTAGGATAGCTTTTCTCAAAATCTAAATGAAGAGGAGACGAAGATCAATAATAGTAATAATGTTATTGGTTTTACGTCCCTTTTAACTACCCTGGCTTTTAGAGACGCCGGGGTGACGGAATTTTGCCCAGAAGGGGATCTTTAACGTGCCAGTAAATGTACTGACACGGCTCCCTCACATTTGCGCACCCTCAAATGCCAGCTGACTGCGCCAGGTTTCGAACCTGCAACCTTGTGCTCAGCAAGCGAGAACGTTACCCCTGAGCCACGCAGCCAGACAGACGAAGATCAAGCCTGACCCAGAGAAATACATAGATTGTGTTGAATTAGTAAAGTCTATCTCCCGTAAACACATCCCAAGGGGCTGCAGAACAATGTATATTCCTGGACTCGATAAGGACTCAAAATCCCTCCTTAACAAATATGTACAACTCTTTGAAAAGGACCCATTCGCAGAGGAAACAATACAATCTGGAGAACACCTTCTCCAAGCCATATCAAAATCAAGACCAGAAAAATGGCGTAACCTTCTCGAAAGTTTGGACATGAAGCGCACAAGCCGTCGAGCTTGGAAATTATTGAAGAATCTCAATGGTGATCCTACAAGTCCAACCCAGGAATTGGATAAAGTCACCGCTGACCAAATAGCCAATCAACTACTGCTGAACGGTAAAGCCTTAAGAAGGTCCAAAGAAACAAAAATACAATGTTGTGAACAGGAGAACAATCATCTTGGTACGCGATTCACAACGGAAGAATTAAGAACTGCTATTCAACAGATGAAACAGAACAAAGCTGCAGGTTTGGATGATATAAGACTTGAGCAAATAAAACATTTTGGCCCCTTGACTATCGAATGGATCCTACAACTGATGAACACCCGTGTGGCTAAAATTATAATCCCGAAGTTATGGCGTAAAGCAAAAGTTGTGGCCTTGCTCAAGCCAGGTAAAGAACCAAATGAAACCAAGAATTTCAGACCTGTATCGCTTCTCTGTCATGTCTGTAAGGCCGAGGGGGGGATTTTGAACCGAATTTCTGATTTTGTTGACAGAGATATCATTATCGAACTATCAGGTTTTAGACCAGGGAAATCGTGTACTGGTCAAATACTGAACTTAACCCAGTATATTGAGGATGGGTATGAAAGGAAACAGATTACTGGAGTTGCTTTTGTGGACTTCACAGCTGCTTATGCTACTGTAAACCACAAGCGATTGACAAAGAAGCTGTACTCAACAACTAGACTTCCGACTAACACAGTTTGTTCAGTGTTTGTTGCGGAATCGACAATTTTTGTCACCCTGAATAACAAGAAAAGCCGATGGAGGAACCTAAAGAATGGCCTCCCACAGGGAAGTGTCTTAGCTCCGTTATTATATAATATCTACACTAACGACCAGCCACTTAATATTAGAACCAGAGCATTCATCTACGCAAATGACACTGCTGTTGCTGCTCAAGGATCAACGTTTGAAGAAGTAGAGTTAAAGCTGCTCTTGAAGACTTAGCCATCTACTACAATGATAACTACTTGAAACCCAACACAGAGAAAACCCAAATATGCGCGTTTCACCTGCGCAATAGGGAGGCAAGAAATATTGTGTTCATCCTAAATACTTAGGAGTAAAGCTGGATCGCGCGCTAACCTATAAACAGCATTGCATAGACACCATACGGAAGGTATGCACCAGGAACATCATCATTCGGAAGCTCACAAACACCAGACGGGGAGTGCAGCCTTGTGTCCTGCGTACCTGCCCTTGCTCTGAGTTTCTCTGCTGCAGAATATGCTGCCCCAGTCTGGCGGAACTCGGCTCATGCCAACCAAGTTGATGTTGCCCTTCCTGAGACAGGCCGCATTGTGACAGGCTGTCTACGCCCAACTTCTGTCGATAAGATCTTTCCGCTCATGGGAGTAGCACCTCCAGAAGTTAGAAGACAAGTAGCGACAGAAGTAGATAAGAAAAACAAGAAACAGATCCAAGACACCCAATGTGTGTAGGCCTACTTGATGTCCATCCACCTGGGCTAAAACCAATAATGAGCTTCCTCCAAACAACAGTATCCATTCCTTCCTCAGCTGAAGCGCGCCGAATTGAACTCTGGAAAACAAATTCACCGGGAGGATCGTGGGAAATGAAGGAGAAGCCGGCAGCAGGCTACCATTTACAATACGAATCTTGGAAGACGCTAAACAGACTGAGAACTGGTGTGAGTCGGTGCAAAAGCAAATTTAATGAAGTGGGGATACAGTACTGAAGATCTTTGTAGATGTGGTGAAACAAGACCCTGAGCACCTTCTGAATTGCAGCATGTTATCAAGACCATGTGCCATTCTAATAGTTGAACACTGGAGAAATGAAATTTAGTGCAATTTATATGTATACTAGCAGAAGTACCCGTTCTTTGAACGGTCTTTTGTATGAATAACCAGACGTTATCAATTCAGCTACTGTTGCAATGGTTAACGGTTTGTCATTCCTTCAAAAGTTTTATCAGAACGAAGTTAGTTTTCTGGGAATATCACACACACTGTTAATTTAGGGGCCTTAAAATGTGGATTTCGGAGACCCTTTATAGTCCCCCGAATTTTGTGTCTCACATTGAGAAGCGCAACATATGCTTTGGTCGTCCTTCTAGAATAATTTTTATATTTCGCCTATCTTAGCATGTATTTTGAAACTTTATTTCCCTATACCCACCCTTCTATGAGAAGTACAGTGAAGAGTTATATAAATGATTAGTGTATTGACCCTCATGGATACCTACCTAATTTTACGATGCTCCAAGCATCCGAACACGAGTTATAGGTGTACATAAAGATACACAGAAATACAGACACACAAATCCACGTTTTGCTTGCATCCGTCAACAAACAAACCGAAATGCGTAAAAGAAACAAAATTGAAACTTTAATAAACAAACAATCATATGTTTATAGATAGGTGTATTTATGCAGGAGCAAAGGCAGCTAGTGGCCATGAGGCAAACTAGCTCTATTGACTACAACGTATCACCCAGATGTCCAAATATGGATATATCAACCACACAGTATCAAACAAATTCAAGGGGCAGATGACGTCGTAGTTCCACCCTTTAAAACAACAATAACTAACTAAATCAAACAAAATCATCCTTACGATGTACCCGTTTGTTGACAAAAAGAATGATTAGTTAAAATGTGCTCTCAAACTAAATTCACCTAACGTGTACTACCTGACGTGAAAATAAAATTGAATACCTCAAATTCCTAAAAAGCCGCAAAAATACTATTTCAATTCAGGAATTTTTGAAAATAATATTGCTGTTTGGAGATATAATAGACCTTCTGTACAACATATCGCACGTGTAGGCCTATGTCGGATGAAAGAATTCTGGAGTGCCCCTTGACCCCCTTAAGCGCATTGACGAATTTTACAGTCTTAGTTGGTTCCGTGATAACCTTATAGCCATTTGCAAACGTTCACAGAAATGTAATAAATGGAGTGGTATTGCTTCTTACAGAAAGAGATGGAAAGTTGGATGGCATCTCTTGAGATACTGTTGTCATGGTTACCGCCTTATATTCCTTGATTAGTTTATTAAATGAAATTAGTTTTCAGGGATTATCTCTGAAACTGTGGGTTCTAGAGCCTTAAAATTTAGTTTTCGGGGACACTTTAAGGCCCCCGTGTTTTGTTTCCGACACAGAGGGGCTGAAATTGAGCTTTGTCTCGTCGTTGTGTGCCATTATATAATAATAATAATAATAATTGTATAATTATATAGAGATAGGGATTAAATAGACCTTCCGTACCACACCCACACGTGTAAATCACGTGAAAAAATTCTAGAGTACCTCTTGACCCCCTTAAGCGCAGTATACTGTATGTATTGATGCATTTTACATCGTAATTTGGTTCCGTGATAACCGTATAGCCGTTTACAAACTTTCACAGTAATGTAATAATTAGAATTGTATTGCGTCTAACAATGACCTGTGAGATTCTGTTGCCATAGTTACCGGGTTGCATACTTTCATTATTTTATTAAATCAAATTAGTTTTCTGGGAATAACTCAAAAACTATTGGTTTTAGAGCCTTAAAATGTGGTTTTCGGAGCCCTTCGGGCCTCCGAGTTTTGTTTCTGATATTGAGGGGCTGAAAATGAGCTTTGTCTGGCCCTTCTACACCTATTTCAGCTTGCATTTTAAGGGGGTATGCCCCTCATATGAGAGGTTCGGAGAAGAGTTACATCAATGATTAGTGTCGTGCCTCTGAAGGATATCTGTACCAAATTTTACGTTGATCCACCCAGCCGTTCTCGAGTTATAAGGGAACATACTTGTCCACAGGCAAACAGACAGACAGACACAAATTTTATTTTCGCGCGCATCCGTCATAAAACAGTCTGAAACGCGCAAATAACGCAAATTTCCGTAGAAATTCAGAAAAAACAGACTAACTTTCAAGAGAAGAGATAGAGATTAGTATGTGTTTTGGACTCGGATAAATAAATAAATGGTTCCGAGTATTCATGTAGAGATTTGAAGCCATTATTTTTCAGTGTTGCCTATACAAATTGTCTTTTGAAACTTTTCAGTCGGTCAACACGATTGTGCCCAATGAATGAGTGGGGTACAAGATATAAATATGTAAATACACTCCTGGAAAAAATACATTTATTAGTTAATTATAACAATTAAATGGGGCAATTTAGGATTACGCGTTTCGACCCTCAAGTGGCCATTATCAGATGCTGATCACTGTGTTAAAGTTAAAATGCTCACTAATGTAAATTCACTACTGTAATTCAACAGCACGTCGTTAGGTGATACTAATATGATTCACAATTTGAATCTCGTTATACGTTAGGTTTGTTTTGTGTTCAGGGTTTTGTGAATTACATGAGTAACGGTGTAGCCTATATGCACGTGTATATAATTTAGAATAACACACTGTAATTATAATAAATCAATTGACAAATTTTAGCATGCACTAGAAAAAATCTAATTTCATTTAACTTGGTATTGTTCTCCTCACGGCAATGTTGACTTATCGTCCTTCACACCACTACTGACACGGTGAGCTCTGAGCCTAGCTTGCCTGTCGTCCTGCGCGCCATCTGTTATCGGAAGTTACAACTGAAGTTTTGAATGAACTATAGTTGTACCTGAACCAACTGAATGAGGTTGGAATTCCTTACGATAAATGTATGTTATGGACTCAGGAACTGTTTTAATAACTATCGTAGGGCATTTAAGCCGTCTGCCAGCACTTAGGCATCGGTCTATTGTTGCCACCCGGTCTATTCGACGGTATAGGATCCTACAAAACTACCTATATACAGGTCTTGGTTTGTTGAAAATAAACACAATGTGCATCCTCATCCTATAACATATTTCCCAATTATCCCTTCCCGTTTGAATTCCTTGCCTCATTTTATTAGTGTGGTTTTTATTTTAGCAGCGCGAATAATGGTGATCTTTCTAAAAGTGTGTGTTCTTTCAGATTCGCTGGATCATCTTTTTTCGCTGGATATATTTATATGGATTCTTTTATGTCGAGTGCTATTCCCTTTACTTCGTGGTGTAGAATGTTCAAATCTGTTTCTATGTTAGTGACCAAGTGTATATAATTTAGAATAACACACTGTAATTATAATAAATCAATTGACAAATTTTAGCATGCACTAGAAAAATTCTAATTTCATTTAACTTGGTTTTGTTCTCCTCACGGCAATGTTGACTTATCGTCCTTCACACCACTACTGACACGGTGAGCTCTGAGCCTAGCTTGCCTGTCGTCCTGCGCGCCATCTGTTATTGGAAGTTACAACTGAAGTTTTGAATGAACTATAGTTGTACCTGAACCAACTGAAGGAGGTTGGAATGCCTTACGATAAATGTATGTTATGGACTCAGGAACTGTTTTAATAACTATCGTAGGGCATTTAAGCCGTCTGCCAGCACTTAGGCATCTGTCTATTGTTGCCACCCGGTCTATTCGACGGTATAGGACCCTACAAAACTACCTATATACAGGTCTTGGTTTGTTGAAAATAAACACAATGTGCATCCTCATCCTATAACATATTTCCCAATTATCCCTTCCCGTTTGAATTCCTTGCCTCATTTTATTAGTGTGGTTTTTATTTTAGCAGCGCGAATAATGGTGATCTTTCTAAAAGTGTGTGTTCTTTCAGATTCGCTGGATCATCTTTTTTCGCTAGATATATTTATATGGATTCTTTTATGTCGAGTGCTATTCCCTTTGCTTCGTGGTGTAGAATGTTCAAATCTGTTTCTATGTTAGTGACCAAGACCCTCCGCGGTGTAGGGCCATATGAAGAATGGAAGCAGAACAGTCGCAAAGTGATGTGGCCCGATGGCTTAATATGAATCCTTCTGTTATTTATCTGATGTGGCGACAGTTTGTAGAGACCGAAAATGTATCCCGAACACCAGGGCAAGGCCGACCACGCGTGACATCGGAACGAGAAGACCGTTATTTGGCTGTAAGGGCACGATGGTACCGCCGTAGTACTTCACGGCAACTGGCATCTCACCTCGCAGCATCCACTGGATCAGTTGTATCGAAGCAAACAGTGTACAGAAGGCTTCGGCAGAGTGACCTTTACTGTCGGATACCTGCTGTATGTGTACCCCTGACGCGTCTGCACAGAAGGGAACGTCAACATGCCAACTGGATGGTCGAATAGTGGGCCAATGTTCTTTTCACACATGAGTCCCGATTTGGTCTGGAGAGTGATTCTTGACGGATTCGTATCTGGAGAGAACCTGGAACACGATTTCGGGACCCAAACATTGTGGAAAGAGACCGATATCGAGGAGGATCCCTGACGGTGTAGGCAGGGATTATGTTGACTACTCGAACACTTCTTCAGGAAATTGTACGGGTAAATCGGCAAGGTTTAACTGCTGTTCGGTATCGTGACGAGATCTTGGACATCATGTTCGGTTGTTAGGAGGCGCTGTGGGCCCAGACTTCGTACTGCTGGTTGATGTTTTCTTGGAAACGGTAGATATTGCACGCATGGTGTGGCCTGCTCGCTCCACTGATTTGAATCCCATAGAGCGTGTCTGGGATGCACTGGGGAGTACGTTGCATCACGTTAGCACCCACCAACCACTCTCCAAAACTTGCGAGCTGCTCTGCAGGAAGAATGGGCGTTATTGCTCAACATGACATTGATGGCCTCATTCGCCGTTTTATTGCTGCCAGAGGTGGTCTCACCCCATACTGAGCACATTAACCAGTTGTCGGAATGTGTGTGCAAATCCATGAAGTTGGAAAAAACGAAGAACATTTTTGTCTACTGTTATGCATGTTGCGGTGGTTTACTTTCTGTATTATTTGCATTGTTGCTACTTTACTATCACCTGTTTAACAAAACAAAAAAACTATATAGAAGCTGACCTCTGGGCGTCAAATAACAAAGCTTGCACCCGGCACCCGAAGCCATACGATATTATTATTATTATTATTATTATTATTATACTGTATTGTGGCAAAATAAACGTAACCTTGCAACATGTTCCGTTTGTTGCTTAATTTTGGGCACCAGTATATTTGTCAATATCCCAAGTTGTTAATGTTGGACTTGATCATGCAATCCAGTATCAGACCGGCACATTGGTGACCGGTGGGTATATTTCATGGAGGGGCACAGCAAGGAAATATATCGTTATTCGCCACCAAATCATCAGTCGTGGAGATGTTGTGGTGCTTCTTTTTACTGGCTTGGGATATATTGGTCTTCACCTCCGTGTATTTGGGTGTGTTTTAATTGAAAAAAAGAAGGAAGCAATCATGAGCCACGGGACCTCCTTTTCACGTGTAATCCGAACCACAGGACATGGCATTTCAATTCGAAAATCTCACATGCATTGACCGGGAATCGAACCCGGTCTACATTGGTGAGAGGCCAACAGCTTGACCATTGCGCCACCTCTCCACTGTTTTAATTGAGTGATAACATGTGTTTATATGACGACTCTAGTTACGACTGTAATTATTACGGTTAAGGATGAGGTAGGCGCCCCTGGATTTGAATTAAGGTACTATCCTGGCATTTGCGGAGGGAATGTGAAAAACCACTCTAACGATACCCACTGTCACCGTCGGAATTCGAACATCCAATCTCCGGACTTGCTACAGGTCCCCTGAGAACTACGTCCACTGTACACGAGAATGTTACACGAGAATGTTAGAGAAAGAACTGTTGGATTACTCTCTCATTCCCAACACCACACTAGTTTAGGCAACGGCCCTGTGTTAACAGTATTGGACTAGACAGGAAACTGTTGGTTTTAGGGCCTTAAAATGTGGTTTTCGGTGTACCGTAGGGACCTACCGAGTATTGTTTCTCGCATCGAGGGGTGTAACATGAGCTGTGTCCGGTCTTTATGCGACAACTTCGATATTTTGTCCCAGTTGAATATTTTTGGTGACTTTTCAGTTGCGTTGCCCGTTCCACGGGAACAATGACTTATTTCTGGACGATAGGCAGCCTATATGTTAATCCAGGTGATAAGCTATCTCCATTTCAAATTTCATCCAAATCAGTCCAGCCGTTTTAGTGTCAAGAGGTAACAAACACACACACAAACTTTCACAATTATAATATACTAGCATTACCCGTCGCGGCTTCGCCCGCGAAAATTGTAGTTGTCTAGAGTACACTTAGCTACGTCTCAATCATGAATGCTATGAGTTATTTATCATTTTATTTTGAATAATTATGATAATAATTTGGTAAAGACCGTAAACAATCAGACAATAAAGACAATACAACTCAACAATGGCATAAAAATATCAAGTTATCACAAACGTCACGTCGCATCGCATGTATAAGATTCGACTAAAAACCACAACACTCTTTCAGACCACAAACGTAAATATATAATAAATGAGATATATTAAACACACTGACTAAACACAAAATCCATTGACCTAAATTCCTATGAAAAAGTACACATCATAAAATTACACAAATCGAAATCTTCTACGCCCTCTTTTTTCCCCTTTCACCTCATAATACACATCACATTGAAAACCCCTTACACGCGTGTCTGCTTATTTTTAGCTGCTGGTCCCCATCCCCGTGATGGCACACACGTATAGAGGGAAATCTAAGGCTGTGCAGCGGTAGTCCTTTATTGGGCTTTTTTTTTTTTTAAGAATTTCACCCCTCCCCATGGGCTCCTTAAATTGGATTTATGAAGCAATGGTCGAACACCTATTTACTTATTTCTTAAGCTGATTTTTTCCCCTCGAGTTTCATACTTTTTGCCTATATCGTTTAAGAGACACATGCTCCATTAGGAATCCTTCATCCCCCACTTTTCACTCCTTTCACCTCAAAATATACACCACATCGATAAACCCTTAGACACGCGTCTGCTTATTTTTAATGGTTAGTTTCTATGCCGAGTATCACACCCACAATGAAACCAATCGTGAGAGATTGCTATTCAATGAAATGCAGGTCTACGCCCTTAACACCCCTTTAGAACCTGAATATCCAAATATCCTTCCTTAGTGGACGTTTTCGACATACAGTGAGCATATCCCCAAAATTTCATGTTTCTAACTTTAATAGTTTTGGCTGGGCGATGATGACTCAGTCAGTCAGTCAGTCAGGACACTTTGTTTTATATAATAGATAGATATAGGGATTACTGGACACCGTCATTATGTCTGAAGCTGTAAACGGTTTTCATGTTGCGTGTGCGCGAGTGTTTCTGTCCGTGTGTTTGTGCTTGATTTATTTATTTCTTCTTTTAGGTGGACTTATTACTTGATTGCTTTTCATTATCACTAGTATTAGATAGTCATTTCTAATTGGCTCTCCTGCCACTACTTTCGCTTGGGTGCTAAAGTATTTTCTACTCATTACATGATATTTTTCTATAAAAGAAAGCTTTCCAGTCGTTCAACACAAATTGTGCCCAGTTACATTAGGCGGGAAAACCAGTATTTATATGCCTTTACATGAAAAATATTGCATATGATATTTAACAAAAAAGAATACGCTTTTATGTACAAAACATAGGAGGTGCTTAATTGGATGACATGTTTCGAACGACAAGCGTTCATCTTCAGATCAGGTTCACTTAGGCTAGTGTACGATGTTTATGAATTACACATATGGACAAGTATACATAGGTTGCTTTTTTAGTTTTGGTAACTATTTTATAAATTTATAAATAACACACCTACATCGTTCCAAGTTTCTTAGGCCCTCGATGTAGTCTCCAGCACTGAGTGCAACGTGTTCCCAGCGACGCGGAAGCCGTTGGATTCCGTTGGCACTGACCAGTCTATCGATGGTGCGAAGAGAGCGCTCGGCAGCCTGCACAACATCTCCAATATTGTAGGGTAGCGGTTCCCGCGCAGTGGCTCCTTCATCTTCGGGATGAGATCAAAGTCACAGGGACTTAAGTCGGGAGAACCTCCCAGTTCCAGCGATTCAACAATGCAGACACAACTCCTGCTGTGTGTGCCCTAGCATTGTCATGCAGAACGATGGGCGGAGTGTCGATGTGGTGTCGCCGTTTCCTTCTCAGAGCTGCTAGGAGATGGTCTAAAAGAAACAAACAATAGTACACTGCGTTAACGGTTTGTCCTGGGGGAACGGTATGTTTAATGATCACACCGTCCCAATCATAGGCATGAATCAACATTACCTTCACATTGGAGGGGGTTTGTCGAACTGTTTGTTTTCGTGGTGATCCGTGGTGCCGCCACTCATTCGATTGGCGTTTCAACTGTGGCTCATAAGATTTGGCCCACGTCTCGTCAATGGTTATGATACGCCGTAAGAAGTCCTCTCCTTCGCACTCATAACGCTTCAAATGCGTACGAGAAGCGTCATATCTCAGCAATTTCTGCATGTCGGTTAAGTCATGCGGAACCCATTTAGACGCAATTTTCCTAATTTTCAGGCAGTCCTTCAGGATGTGGAGGACAGTCGAATTCTCCAGTCCTGTATCTTGCGCTAATTCACGAAACGTTACGTTCCGATCCGCCTCCACTAAAGCGGACACCATCTGTACATTTTCATCACTTACTGTTGGCTGACCTCATCGAGGCATGTCCTCCACACGATCGCGCCCATCTCGAAAGGCTGCAACCCATCTTGCTACAGTTCTGTAAGGTAACGCAGATGCACTGCATGCCTCTTGCAGTCCTTGGTGGCACTCTTGAGCCGTGCGACCCCTACCACACTGAATTTTTATCCATGTTCTCTGCTCCTGCTTCGAAAACATTGCGACCGTCTTGCGCGAGCGCTTGCCCACAACTACTCATTTAACAGGCACCACTGCATACGAATGGGAGAGGGGACGGACGAGGTCATGTGCTGTAAGGGAGGGGATACAGGTTAGCTACTTTTGGTAACAATGGCAGAGTCCCATACCGTTGCAACATAAAGCAGCAGCATCGTTGCCAAAACTAAAAAAGCAACCCTTGTACAATGTTTAGATTACGTAAGTTTGTAAAATAAGTGTAATGCGTCAAACGTATTTACAGACAGTATAGTTAACTTCTATGGTTGTTCCGTTATTATTATTACTATTGTTATTATTATTATTATTATTATTATTATTATTATTGATGTGTAACATCTTTCCACTCGGTTGTTGGATATTTCTGTGGGAGTGATTTTGAAAAATGGGACGGAAGTGTGCAAGACTGCCAGCCAGGAGGGATGCGATCCAGCTGGCAGTGGTAAGAGGAAACAATGAGCGCGCGGTGGCGGAGATTAGTACCAGGACGTACTGTCAGCCATGTGGAATGTATATCGTATACGGGTTACTTCAAGTTTAGGAGGCGCCATAAGATATAGTCATACAATAAATCATCTTCAAGTTGTCGTTCTTTGGTGTGAAAATATTCGTTACCGTATATCATATTTGCTGAAAACAATTATGATTTATTAAGAGTCTGTTTTTCAATCTATGGATAAAAGTGATGGGCATCCACTTCCCGAGTAACTTTGCTCAACACTTTTATTCTGAACGGTAAACGCTCATGCGAACTCTGGTGTCAACTGATTGAAACACAAACCACATGGAAGTCTACGTATACGTTTTTAAATGATGGTATACTTTAATGTGAAACATTGTAATTGGTCGGCAATGCCGGTGTTATGTTTCTACACAATGGCTATTCAGATATTAACCCACTTTGCTGTAATGCAGTTATCAATATAATATATATCTATATGTTTATACGGGGACTGAGCTAGCCTTTTTTATCCATTATACGCATTCCCTTCACTGCCAAGTAGGCGTATTCATATCTAATCTAAAACCCAATTCCACGCAGGAACATTATCGAAAGAAAAAAAAAAGAAAAATATTAATGGAGCATAAAAAATTACTTCCATATTATTACCGGCACGTGAAAATAAGTACCGTAACCGTCTTGTACTCTAAATGCCAGTGATTGTAATGGATACGTGGATAACATCTTGGTCTGCGAATCTTGAGGTCTCAGGTTCGAAACCCAGTCCCGGCAATTATTTTTGCTACCAGATTATCGATTTAAACGATATCTATCATAACATTACGCGTCGTACAGAATCTACATTAAATTACGATTTATCTAATTTTAATTTCAATATTTTTCTCCAAGCAGGAGATGGGAAATTTGATTGTATTGAACATTGTTTCTAGTAGTCTATAGATAGGCTAGAGACTATGGTTTCATTCATCCACTTAATGTACAGTATAATATGTGATGTTTGTTCAACCAAGTGTGACAGTAGCATATCTCCAATTCAATCTATACATTCATCATAGTACCAGTATGAAAACGGAGCGTAAATTAAAATTTTAAGAATGTCCAAGCTGTGTAGTGTATACGGGTAGGATAACATGTCAGATGACTTCATATACATTTCATCTCAATTTCATAGTAGGATAACATGTCAGATGTTACACATCATATGCGACTTCAGTGGAGCTATCTCTTGGCAGAACACAGGAAGATGTAGCGAATGAAGACGGGGACAGTCACTATGAAGAACAAACAGTCATCTATCGGTTCAACTATGACTCAGTTGGCAGACAGACGGTCACTACAGGATGTAGATATGGAGGGCCATGTTACGCTCTCTATAATTCGCACTCAGGAAACAGAGGCCAATACACAAAACAAATGTGTCGAGCAAATGGCGGTGCCTAACGAACAGAAACAGAATCTTTCTGAAGTTGCAGTGCTTTCAAAGAAAGTTGATAACATCATGGAATTCTTATCCTGCACATTAGAGGGATTAATAGACTCCCAGAATAAAAGAATAATGCATAAAGATGGAGAAAGAGAAGACAGGAAAGAACCGGACCACAAGGAAGAAAGAGGTAATAATCGTACAGGCGCTTGCGGGAACAGCATCGATACCGAGACAGAAATCCCAGTACACTATGCAACCGTAGTAGATTTAGGAGGTCCTAGTTCACGGCAACAACCTCTACATCATAGCGAGCGCCCCTCTGCCATAACACCGCCAGTAGACGGAGGGCCGGGAGATCAAGACCGAGATCATCTCAGACCCCGCGCACAAAAAAGAATACAGAAGGGTACATCAACGGCGTTCACCGGAAAACTACGAGCTGCAAACAAGACTGCATGGTTATACATAGGACGCGTGAATCCGGATGTAACCTCAAGCGATGTCATGGACCACTTAAAAGACAAGGGAATCAAAGACGGCATAAAATGCGAGAAACTCGCCTCCAGAGGTGAAAATAAAGCTTTTAAAGTCGGGATCCCCTTCGAGAGAAAGGATGATGCTTATGACCCAAACTTCTGGCCAGCTGATGTGATTTTCCGACCTTTTCGTTTTCGTTTTTGATCAAGAACTCTCGCTAGGTGCAAACAACCGGGAAGTGAAGTTACTTATGTGGAATATTGAAGGCCTGTTAAACGCCACGAACTCAACGCCAGAAAATTTATTTGACCCCCATGACGTCGTAATACTGGTTGAAACATTCTTAACATCAGATTGGAATGCGAGAAATCACTATACAGTGAACAATTTGGCAGAGCAAGGCCTGGTGGGAAGACCGAAAGGAGGAATCACCTGCCTTTTAAAGGTTCAGTTCACACCATTCCAGGCCATGTATAAAAACAACAATGTTCTAGTAGTGAAGACTAAATTGTGTGTGTTAATATGTGTGTATTTTCAGCCAGGATTCACATCTTACCAGACTATAGATGAAATAGGCACCGCTCTGAGTATAACGGAACGGGAGGATAGCATCATTATAGCAGGAGACCTAAATTGTCGAACTGATGTTCCATCACAGAAGACAAGAGAAGTCCTAGACTATTTAGAGGAGGAAGGGATATCACTTGTAAACAACAAGGATAGGAAGACGTATGTTTGTTACAACGGCACCAGCACGATAGATCTCGTATTCTCGAATCAAGGTAACATAAAGCCAATAAAGCAAGACATAATTCCGATTCCCTACAGGTAACACCAGCTACTTGAAACAACATTCCAACTCGGTCATGATAGCGGACAGGTGAAGTCCAAAACATTGAAATTTTCAAGGAAGACTCTACACCAGTTCATATATGAGGCCGACAACCAGGCTATCGTGGAAAAGGCCCTGAAAGGAGATCTCGACAAAGCAGCAAATATGCTCGAACACCTTTTACAGGGTGAAGTCATACTGGAGGCCGTCATAACGAGAAAATCAAAAGCATGGTTTGACGAAACCTGCTACAGAGTCCGTAGGACCACATTGGATGCCCTACACACAGCTCTCGAAGATCCCACTGCGATCATCTAAGGGAATATTCCAATCCTAGGAAGACGTACAAGACCCTCATAAAAGAAACAAAGGAACGGTATCAAGAGCAAGAGGAACTAAGTCTGATAGCGGCAGCTGATCAGTGCCCCTACAAAGCATTGAATCCAAGGCAACCGAGATACTGCAGAAGCATCCCCATGGAGACATGGGTGACTCACCTTAGCAATGTACTGCAATATAAGGACACTCGTCCAACTGATACCCCCGAGATTGAGGAGGACATTGATACAGAGATATTTATAACTGAGGAAGTAGAGGCTGCTATTATCAGCTCGAAGAATAATAAAGCTTGTGGACCAGACAATATATGTAACGAGCACCTTAAAATTGCTCTCCCAGTGCTAAAAGAAGCAATAACATCTATCCTGAATGATACCTCAGGCAAGGAAATATCCCCCATAGCTGGAGAAGGTCCACAGTAAAACTGCTGTATAAAGGAAAGGGATACACCGAGGATCCAAACTCCTATCGAGGTTTTGCACTGGAATGTGCGTTATTAAAATTTCTAACAAAACTTTTATGCCAACGCCTTAATAGAGAAATCGATCCTAAGCTCCCGGAGGAGCAATTTGGTTTCAGAAAAGGAAGATCTACAACACAGGCTATCCAATGCCTTCTAAATGATATTGAGACAGCTCTGACAGTCCCAAAAGGAAAGCTATATGCCATATTTATAGACTTCTCCAAAGCTTTCGACATGGTCAGTAGGAAGATCATCATAGAGAAGCTAGGAAAACAAATGAGAAGTAACAGCTATACAAAACGGCTTATCACAAGCATCCTGGCCTCAAATTACATAGAGATAAGCGATGGAATCACAACATCAAACCCAATAGATCAAACAACCGGTGTATTGCAAGGGGACCCTCTAAGCCCATTACTGTTCATCATAGCGACGGCGGATATCACACAGGTAGTCTCGGAGAAAGTAATTCTGTATATGTACGCTGACGATATTGTGCTGGCCTCGAGATCTCAAGAGGATCTACAATCTGCATTTGACCTGCTGTTGGAATGGGCGGAAGAGAATGAACTCAGCCTAAACGAAAACAAGACTGTATCAATGACTTTCCGCAAAGGGGGAAAACCAGCAGTTTTTCACACACATAGAAAACACCTTTGGAGAGCGTTTCTAACTTTAAATATCTAGGCGTGACACTTCAGACAACGGGCAACGTCTTTACGCTTCACGTTATCGATAGGATCAGTGCGGCTACGAGGGCCATAAATGATATCAGATAGTTGAGAAAACTCTCCGTCAAAACCGCCTTGAAACTCTTCCAGCTCAAGGTTACACCCGTTGTAACATATGGATTAGAGAATATCTGGACACACCTAAAATTGAAACACCTGGAAAAGTTGGAAAAACTAAAAGCGACTTTCTTAAAGAAGGTTCTGTGTGTTTCAAAATACACGCCTTCAAGACTAGTCTATGAATTAACACGTGAATTATATTACTGTATGTGGAAGAGCTCCGCCTCCGATTGTCGCTACCGTCTACACCAGCATACGTGCAACTCATGGAGAACCTGAAATCGAAGAAGAGAGACAGACATATGGTGGGATTTCTACATCACTGACGCAATGACCTGCAATGATTGGAAACGGGGAGGCTACGAACTAAGACATACTGTTACACGCTTTGCCATACATGGCTTTCACCATAAGCTGTGCAAGTTAAAGAAGTTTCACCAGCCAGACGCAGACTGTGTATGTGAACGTTGGGAAAGATATCATGCGATGTATTGTACATATAGACTTGAATCTCTGACGTCCTTCTGTTGTAATGAATAGTTTATTCCTATGTATGTTTCATTTTGTCTGTATCATTCCTTTGGCTATTAGCTGCAACAAATATTTTATTTATTATTGTAAGGCTCGTATCTTTTTAATATTTTTTAAAATTATTATTAATGTTATGTTGCATGTGATCTATTGAATTATTTGTACAGTTACTATTATAGGTACGGTACACGGAAAACTAAAACAATTGTAGCTGGCATTTTGCAAGTGAACAAAATGGTAGATTGTCGGTACACTTACCAGATAGGGCAATATTGCAGTAGGTTGACGCCCTGAAAACGTTATAACAATAAGAAGAGGTATTGAAGATGATGTACCACAACGTCGATAAATCGCATACGGCTATACTCGGGATTGAAGGATTGAACCATTGGAATATTTCAACACTGGTAACTGTCATATATGGGTAACTCAAAATGAATCTGAGTATTATGTTCTATGAGTTTGCAAAGTTTAAAAGTGATGGACTGCATACATTCTGATTTACTGGGACTAGGGTTCAAAATTATAGAGAGCTTAAATCAGCAGTTGGCAACCCTGGCGATTCTGAATATACGCCATCCATTAAGGTACACAACGCACATACAAAATTTGGTTGAATTCCAATAGATACGAAGTACGTCTTGAATGTAAGTTCCGTTTGGTAATAACATTAAATTGTGTACAGATACAGAAAAATTATTTATTGCACAAAGTTTTACAACCCTTAAACTACTTTTCCACATAACTGCCGAAATGTTGCAGGCATTTGTCGTAGCGTGGCACGAGTTTTTGTATACCTTCTTCATAGACGTGTGCCGCCTGTGTCTTCAACTACTGTAGTTGTACGTTCCGCTGCAGCGCAGTACCGCATAAGCGCGGTAGACGCTCTGTATCAAGGAGAAGAAACGTGCGCCATTTGGAGAGCGCTGTCAGCCACGTACGCGTTGTTGTGCATGTTTACTCGTACAATGTCGGTGTTGATTGAAAATCCCGCCGCTTGTGAAATCAGATCTGTGATTCGTTTTCTGAATGCTAGGAAAGTGAAACCAATTGAAATTTATCGGCAAATTTGCGAAGTGTATGGACAAAATGCGATGAGTGATTCAATGGTGAGAAGATGGGTCCGACAGTTCAATGAAGGACGTAGTGAAGTGCACGATGAAGAACGAAGTGGGCGTCCATCTTTGGTTACAGGAGAACTGGTTCACGCGATTGATGACAAGACCCGGGAAAACCGCAGGTTTACAATTAGTGCTCTCACTATGGAATTTCCCCAGATCTCACGATCACTAATTCATGACATTGTTACCGAAAAACTGAACTTTCGTAAACTTTGCCGACGTTGGGTACCAAAGATTCTTACGGAGCAGCACAAAACAAAACGGATGGGTAGTGCACACCAGTTTTTGACCCGTTACAATGAAGGCGGCGAAGAATTTCTGACACAGGTAGTCACAGGAGATGAAACTTGGGTTTCTTACGACACCCCTGAAAGTAAGCGGCAATCAATTGAATGGAGGCACACTTCATCCCCAGCAAAGGTTAAGCCGAAACAAATCTTGACACCTCGGTAAATGATGTGCACAGTGTTCTGGGACTGGAAAGGCATCTTACTCATTGATTTCTTACCGCGTGGTCAAACAATCAACGCAGATGCTTACTGCGAGACACTTAGGAAATTGCGCCGCGCAATACAGAATAAGCGCCGAGGGTTGCTGTCAAAAGGTGTTGTTTTTCTTCACGACAACGCACGACCACATACTGCAAATGTGACGAAAAACCTCCTACAGGGATTTGGCTGGGACGTGTTTGACCACCCTCCGTACAGCCCTGACCTCGCTCCTAGCAACTTTCATCTGTTCACACATCTCAAGTCCTTTCCTTGGCGGTCCACACTTCAACAATGTCGACGAGCTGAAAGATGATGTTTCCAACTGGTTGAAGACACAGGCGGCAAACTTCTATGAAGAAGGTATCCAAAAACTTGTGCCACGCTATGACAAATGCCTGCAAAAGTTCGGCAGTTATGTGGAAAAGTACTGTCCTTCAACCAGCTTAAGATCCGTGGCAGGAATGCAACGAGTCAGCAGTAGACAGCTGGCCTCTGCGTGAACGACAATGATGCCAACCTCAGATACTTATGCACTCTACTCACCACAGGCTGTGTGGCAAACACGTTTTTTTGTGTGTGTATGGTGTTGACACAGCACAGTGAGATTTCTAATTGTAAGTAATATTATCGTACTAGTTTAGAATGTGTATTCACGCTTAGATTAAAGATGAAAGCAAAGAGGTCGCTGAAAATTGTGAAACTTAAACGTTACCGTATTCAGTTCATGCTGTTTAGGTTATAACTAAAGCCCTGTATGGATACGGATATCCGCGGATAAACCCACGGATATCCGCAAAATTTTCGCCATGCGGATATGGTTTGCATGGCTGTGCGGATAGCGGATAAGCTGCGGACAATGTTTGGAGTAAATTTGCGGATAGTTTTTAGAATACAATCTGAACTTGCTGATATCATTACTAAGACCCGGATGTTTATTTTTCCATTATGGTTTTTTCTCATGACAAATGTAAGATGATGATTTACGCTAATCTCATTAAAATTATGTCAAGGACAATTAACACTCCGAACTGAAAAGGGTTGCAATTCTGGCTGTAGGCCTATAACATTCATTTTAAACATGGAACGAAAATATTATTGTAATGCCAGTAGATTTAGATAACAAACGTGCGAATTTGGGATACAAGTCGTGCGGATGTGGGGCGGATGCGGATAACAGTCGTGGGGATGTGGGGCTGATGCAGATAACAGCCGTGCGATGCTTCTTCATCACATCCCTCAATCACTTTCCTAATTATTTCCCTACCCTCAGAATGTATCACTCTTTTCTTCTTCACTGCCGACATAACACCACTGACCCGTACGATTTCACAATTGAAACTAAACGCAAGTAGCAGTGATTAAGCATAGCGTGAACAACATAGGTGCTAAGTTGTCAATATCTGCAGCGGCACGTATCAACGCAGCTGGAATGTCTCTCCGCTCCCCTTCAGTCCCCTGATATCATGAGCTGGTGGACGGACAGTAGTTTAAGAGGTGTAGAATGTTGTGCAATAAATAATTTTTCTGTATCTGTACACAATTTAATTTTATTACCAAACGGAACTTACTTTCTGGACGTGCCTCGTAGAATGGAAGTTACATGCAGTTACATGCTATGTATACGTTGCTCAAAATTAACCTGAATTACTGTATGATCTATAGTCTATATCTGGCAATTATGGAAGAAATACATTTGTTTGTATGAACGTGACATGCGAATAAGCATAGAATGTTGGCAGCACTGTCGTATATCGGCTACTCAAAATTAATGAATAATTTCAGGAACTATACGTAAAGCCCTGCGTGGATATCCGCAACATTTTCCCCCATGCGGATATAGTTTGCATGGCTGCGGATAGCGGATAAGCTGCGGATGATGTTTGGAGAAAATTTGCGGATAGTATTAAGAATACATTCCGAACTTGTTATCCGCATCCTCCCCGCATCCGCACTACTGTTATTCGCATCCGCCCCGCATCCGCACGACTTTTCCCCGCATTCCCACGTTTGTTGTCCGAATCTACTGGCATTACAATAATTACTAGAACCCGGATGTTTGTGACATATTATATTTTCCCGTTATGCTCTTTTCAAGACAAATGTAATATGATGATTTAAGCTAATCTCATTCAAATTGTGTCATTAAGCATAATTAACACTCCGAACACGAATGGGTTGCAATTCTGGTTGTATAGCATTCATTTTAAACATAGCACATAATATACAAAACCTAAGGGAACGACTTTTCCCCTCAAATGTATAAATGTGTTGCTTTAGTAATTTATGCTCTATCTTTAAAGATATTACTGTAATGCCAGTAGATTCGGATAACAAACGTGGGAATGCGGGAAAAAGTCGTGCGGATACGGGGCGGATGCGGATAACAGTCGTGCGGATGCGGATACGTTTTGTTTATCCGCGCAGGGCTCTAACTAGGCGTGTGCAAAGTTTAGAACTGTTGGCCTGCATACTTTCTGATAACTTATATTGAGAAATAATTTAAACAAAAAATATTGAGATCATTTATCAACAGTGGGCAGCCCTTGTGACTCTAAGGAATACGCACAGTCATAGATATTGCGGTACACAAAGCACATACGAAGATTGGTTGAAATCTAATTGATACTATGGATGTTACATGCATATAAACATTTGACCTAAAAGCACGCGTAGAATCATGTTGGCAACACTGTCATGTATGAGCTCCTGAACATCAACCTGAAATAGTATTATCTAGAGGTGTGCCAATTTTGGAATAGCTGCCATGTATACTTTCAGAGATATCCAACATAGACCTTTCTTCAATTGTGATTTCTCAGGATTTGGTAGCACTGACGTCATTTTTAGTTATGGCCGTGAGATGTGCAGGCATAGGTCTTAACTCATATGAAATTTGGTTCCGATAGATGCAGTCGTTTAGGAGTTCATTGAGAAGTGGAGGCACACACAGACAGAAGGAAAGCCAGACACACATTTTCCCGGCGATCCCATAAGCCTACTTTTATGTTCAAAATGTAAATATTATATGTCAGAAAACTGTATCATAATGAGGGTCATTATAGTACTATTCTTCATTATGAAACAGTTTCTCCAGCCAATCAGAGCTCATTCATTGACCAATTAGGTAAGGATAGCTTCGCGCATGCGCTCGAAATCCAACATGTCGGACATTAGAGATGGGACTATCGACTACTTTTAACCATCGACTGACTAGTCATTCATTGGAAGAAACTATCGACTAGAGTGTCGATTACTTTCAGTCGAAAGGTTACCTGAATTCGCATAGCCCCTAAGCGTATTGTTTCATGTATTCGACTGAAAGTAGTCGCTTCTAGGCAGCGTACAAAGTACTGTAAGCCGTTACCCGCAGAGTTGAGTCGTACCAACACGTGGAAAGCAAACTTCTCCTTAAACGACATATATGCAGACGTTAGTTTGGACTACGCGACACTACTCGGCAACATGTAATTGGTCAACGTTATTTATTTATTTTTACTGTGCTTCGAAATAGTGGTTTACGTCGTGTAGAGTGCAGCCATTATTTGCAATGTTGCACATTTCATTTAATGCAAAATGTGTCTGAGTAAATGTTCCCTGATATTGGTACAGGGCACATTACCTGTATATATTGTGGATAAGTGAAGTAATAGAGCATTCCTTAATTAACCTAAGAGTAAATTAAATCACTATAACTGAAAGGGAGTTCTTAAGTACTGTACCCATATGACGTCATGTGGAGAACATGTGTTCACATCCCGACTGGCTCTGTCCTTTCAGGGTGTGGTGCGTCTCCCCACAGTGCAAACACATATTCAGGATCCGAATACTACCAGGTACTACTCTACAAGAAAGGGTAAACGACTTCCTAAAAATAATATTTAATTTTAAATCATGGCTTATCATATCCAATTACTTAAATTACCCCACAAACAACAAAATACACTTTGGATCACACAGATGATAATGGCAAAAGGGACAATGAATGCTATTCTACATCATCTGTGGTCCGCAGCTGAGATCATAATCCGACCTCACCAGGCATACTGCCACATCTCTTCTTGTGAGTCTATGAGTCTATCACTGGTGTCTCAATACACCCTACTTTGCACTTCACTTTATGGGAATGCATTTTCTGTCATCTGACAATTGTTCATATTTTATGCACACTCTTAATAATAAAGATAATAATCAAAATGAATCAAATAAACATGACATCAATATTTTACACAAATAGCACTTTCATATTAGTTACGTTACAGTAATTATTTGCTTGACTATCCATATTGCTTATGGAATATTTACTTTATTTCATGTGTCAACAATGCGTTAGCCATTGTTGCGATAGGTTACTTGTCCAACAATGTACTTTCATTTCTGTGTATTGTGTCCTTCGTCCGCTTTCCCCACAAACGCTAACAGTACATTCCTAGTCTACATAAACAATGCTAGTTCGCTGTAACGATACAATACGTCTCTAAGTCGTTCAAGATATAAGTCGATTTATAGTTAGTTTGCATCAAATCCACATTCACGGTACCCGTATGCAAATATGCATCTCAAACTGGGTTTTAAACTTCAAATAATGTGTCAGTCGCTTTTAGCGCAGTTAGTGTCCAGAACAGCTAACTTTGCTAAATATCACTCGATTTCAACAATTAAAAGACGGATATGACATCCTTATAATGCTACGAATTCATTTCTGTAGCCAAAATAAACAATTTCTTATTAATTAATATGCCAGACCATGATAGCGCAGTCTCCAGTACACTTTATTATAGGGTCAGTCATAAACCTACCACCCTTAGTGAACACAATAGCTTAATGGTTCGGGTCGCTAGGGACCCCCTGCTGTGGGGCACGACCCTCGCCGTCCAGCCTCTTTCCCAGCTGTCTCATTACTTATTCACCCACACACCAACCAGACTTCACAATTCTCACTCTGATTCTGTTTAGTTTAAGGCGAAACTATTCATCATATGAACTGGATATCCAAATATTTACTTCCTATCGATAGGGTAACATTAATTGGCTTCAATGTAGCTCAATAACATAGTATAGCAAATGAATGGGTTATACTAGGCACAAAAGTCCTGGGGAACTGCATACGGCTTTTTATGGCGTGGTTTAGTGGTCTTACTGCTTGCCACTGTCACACATGAAGTCTCGGTAAGGCGTCCACGACCCTTCCGTACAAATAGATTCTCGCATCACAGTGCGGATCTTTACAATGGAGTAGCTAATTGAGTTGGCAAACGTTAATCCTCAATTGCCCTCATGAAGCTGGTATGGTAGCCCAGACACCTGTCTGTCTCCACCCGCTATCATTAATACAATGGTATGCCCTATGGCGATACATTAATACAAACCTTCGTAGAATAGCCTGTATGGTCCTAACAGTGTCCTAGAAACGTTCCTTGCATTAATTAACTTAATCATCTTGATTTTACTCTTAAACTGCTCGCATATCGGCAGCGCAAATACTAGCTCTGTTGGCATACCGCAGATCATATGACATTTCTAGTTTCCCTTCTATATGGCGTGTTTACTGATCTTCTCTCATTGCTTATCCTTACTGGTATTTGGTTTACTGGCATTACTACTGGCTTTACATTACAACAGTTTCACTTATTATCTTTATCATGTATAACTTTAATTGCTGACACATTATGACATCATTCTTACATATAATCTTTACTTTTTAATTACCTGGGATCTGATGCAACTTTTATCACTTCATGCAAACATGTTGCATATTTCCTTACTTCGACTCTCTCGCTTATAAAGTTATTGTACTTTAATATTAGACTTACTTTGGTCTTACGCGAAACAGCTGTAAGTCAAAATCATTCTCAAATGGCAAATACTTCTACATTAAATACGAGGAATGCTAGCTCGTATAAATATTACTTCAAAATACCTATTTTTACATGATTTTTCGACTTAGACGTATCGCATCGCTAGCTTCTACATGATATCATTGGAATTTGTACTCACGTCATTCTGGTGGTCGACTCTTATGATGCCACTTTATGCCCACCATCGTGGTGCTTACAGATGCATCGTGATGGATATGTTATATTCCTTTAGTTGACACAATACACTTTTCACGTCGGTAAGACACATTTTCAATTTACCGTATTTACACATCTTCCTGCTACATTTCATCACATAATACATTATTTTTAACACTGACATACATTTATTTATATTACAGACACTTTTCACACGATTTGTTTCATACGCTTCACAATTTCGTAATAACAGAGCTGCAGATGACGCGATTTCCGGTATCAAACTCCACTGGAAGTCTCTATCAACCGCGACCCTGGCTACTCTTCGTTCCAAAGGCTGCTAGTATGAGTGTTTCTCCCCCTTCTACTCAGTGTCTTTGTCTGTAGTGGCATAATATCACAATAACTGTGACCTGGTTCCCTTCCCATGATCTATATTAATGGATATAGTGTGACCATTTGTTGATTACTAGATCATGACTTGCGCGCTTTATCATATTACCCGTAATTTACTGTTCAATACCACTTTATTCTATACTGCGTGGCTTGATAACTCTCAGCTTTACTTGGCATTTATTTTTACGGCGTCTACGCACTCGTAATCTCGTCCAATCAGTCCAGTACTGACGAACATTTTCCTGACTGAAATACTTCTATAAACCTTACACATAAAATGTTCCTGTACGCACTTGTACATTACTTATAACTGCGCGGTCTAATTCCTTCATGTTAACTTTGTATAATACTCTACACTTGTAGTTGCGCGGTCTTTGTTTATATTTCTGAGCAGACGGACAGCACCTTCCCCCGCCTGAGTGCTCCAAGTCGGCTGACTTCTTCATGGCTCCATGCTCTATTTAAAGCTTTCTTCTCGCAACATAGTTCTCTCAAATTCACGGACCGACCTCACCTTTAAAACTGCAGCTCGCAGGGCTGTAACTGCCTCCATCTGGTCCAATTTCTCAAGGAGGTTCCATTTCCAGTCTCGTGCCTGTGATTTGATCGTTCAATTAATTAATATTAATTGATCTTGGCGATGGCGTGGGTACGCTACTCCCGGGATTCCCCTACTGCGTATTACTCCAATGGTCAAACATCCGCATTTATACGTCCTCCGTCCATGAAATGCTTAATCTGCTCCAATAAGCATACTTCTTGGGCTTATAATTATTCTCTCCGGATTTTATTCATGTTGGCGTTGATCTCACCTCCCTGGGATGCCTGGTTTTCATGTAATCAATTAATTTCATGCGGCGTCCTTCCCCTTCCATTCTTTCTTCCTTATGTCTTGGTGACTCCCATAGCAATTAGTCTCTGTCCTGGTTCCCCCTCGCAGACGTAAGTAGTCCATAGGCGCCATCTGACACGCCTCCTTTGACTTTGCTAATTTGTCAAATGTCAATCCTGCCTCGAAACTGTGCTTTCTAGTTCCAATACTGTATCTTACTGTGGTATGGAGATCTTTTATTTTACAATATTGCTTATAATTCCTGTACACAATCTGGAATTAAGCTGAAATTTCATGACTAGTCTCATATCATGTGGTTCTTGGTTACCACGAGGTCTTTCCCCCTCAAAGACGTTTGGTTCGATAACCCGAAAAATCCTATGCGTGATTTTTCTTCTCTGGAGCATCAGGTTCGACGCCAGTCAGCACAAGTTCCATGGGTACAGTACCGGTAACAATTATTCCATAGCCAACATTAAAATAGGCCTAATCACACATAGTTTTTTAATGCCACAAAATAAATGCAAAATATTTCCATCGAGTCACAAACACGTTATGTGTTCACTAATGTAATCCCCTCTGAAGTACATAGAACGTAGAGTTGTAATACGACTTGAACAAGAAAACGGCGGCCTACAGTAAATACACACGAAAATAGAGCACTTGAGAACAGCTACGAGAGCGAGCTTTCAGTGGAGATGTTGGCAACCATGTAAATACAAAGTTTCTTTAATGCGCGCGCTATCCACGTGCTGAAACAATATTGACGACTGAACGTAAACTATCCGAGCGCTTTCTACCAATTCTACATGATAAAACAATTGGGATCAGTCGTTTGCAAACAACTTGTTTATGTTACGGTGCAGATACGGTGAGTAGTCGTTGAATTCATTCGATTGTTTTTTAAAAGCAGTCAAACAAGTCGATGGTTTTAACTTTTTACAGTCGACTGCTGCCCATCTCCAGCTGAAAACAATTGACGACCAGAATTAATTTGAGCGTACACGGCCTCCGACTTGCTAATATTTTGGATCACAATATAAAATATTTTCTGATTTAATTTTCCTGGAAAATCTGTTTTATGTTTGCATCGATCATTACCATCACGCCATAGGGAGAATTTCATATTAGTTTTCTTGTAATTCTTATATCCCGTGGCAGAATAAATGAATTAAATTTAATCATAAAATAAATAGAACTCTTAATTCATAATTGGTAAGCCCATGTTCAAGCCGTGTAATAATTCAGGAATGCACCCAATTCTCATCAAAAGTTTATATACTGCGTTAAGCAGCAGCAGCAGACCATGCGACGTAAAGTCAGCGTATTTTTAAAAGCCTTTCAGCCCATACGGGCCATGAGAGCTATATCAGTAACAGGTTAAGGATTAAGCAGCACTTGTTTTAAAAAGCGTTTGGTCAATTCCTGTACATCATTACTGGTTAGAATATGACCTGGTGCATATAGCACAGAAGAGAGGAATCAAAGAGCCCAAGAGGCGAAAAATTTGTGAAAATAGCAATTAAGAGAACAGAGTTGAGGCCTGTGAGGCAATGAGTCTAAAGCCAAGAGAGGCATAAGGTGAGGCGAAGTGTGGCAGTGCAGTGTGGCCGTGCCCATCCCGAATGGGCCGGCCGTGGCCGACCCAACGAGCAGATGCACCACGATGCCGCTGGGCAAGAAGGGAGTGAGGAGTGAATTCTCGGATTGCTGTTGGAGTGCTGTCGGTAGTTTAGAGAGTAATCGTGGCTAGTTGCTGGACTACTTGGAACAAATGTGTGAGGGCTGAGTTCTGAGTTCGAGAGGGCGGGGAAAGTGTTAGTGACATGAGGGAAGGGATGGAAGAGTTAGCGTGTTGTCTGAGTTGTAACTGCCGACGTTTTATAGCTGTTTTTATGTATTTACAACCTTGGTAGGATGCTGCGTGGCCCTCACCACAGTTGACGCACTTAAGGCAGTCACGTGCTACCATGCAAGCAGAACGGTGATGAGAATCACATCTGTTACAGCGGGTCTCGTGAGGGCAACTAGCAGCATTGTGGTTCAATCTCTGGCAGTTATAACATTGTATGGTAAGTGTAGAGTGTGGTTTGGGAGAGGGGCGAAAAGTCACCCGTGTATTTGGTTGAGGGGCTGAATTTACTGTGTCGGGGAGAGGAGGGGGAGCAAGTGAGTGGTCGCTCTCAGAGGGAGAAACGACCGGGCTTGAGGGATTTTGTTTGTGCTGATCCAGGGAGGCTTGAGTGCCCTTATGTTTCCTCCTAGGTTTACAAGGAGGCTTAATAAGAGCTTTAGATGCTTGAGACCAATTGTTGGCCGAGTCAGGGCTGTTTGAGAGGCCTCATGGTGTATCTCTGGATCATCTGTCGGAGTGGACTCAAAGCCTACAAGTGTAGGAATTTCGTCAGTGTCTTCTGTTTGTGTCTCCGCTGTTACTTTTGTTGTTTCTTGTTGTGGCAATTTAGTTTCCTCAGTTTGAGAGACTAAGGAAGGTGAATTTGTGGGTCTGAATCTAATTAATGAAAATGGGGGAATGGCAGAGCGGCTCTTGAGAGCACTAGTGATAGAGTTGAGATGGCTATCTCAGAGGGAGTGATGCCTATGTGGTGATAACCTAATTCCTCAATGAGGGAAATAAATTGGGCTATGGGATTGAGCGCATTAATTACTGCTTGTCTGACTGATTTACAAAGGTGGGTGGATGAGGATCATCGTGGTCTGAAGGTTACTGCCATTAGGTGAAGCGTACCACAGCTCTTTCTCGAAATCAAATTTCGGGAATGAGACTTACCCGGTGAGGAAGGTGGTGAGCTAGAGAGGGAGGAATCTGATTTTGGTGAAGCTGGTTTAAATGGAAAGAGTGTACCACCTCGTTTTTGGGTAGGCACATTCGGAATTAGTGTTTTTGGATTGACAGGGGTATAATTTGGGATTTTAGGGTCATCAGGGTCCTGAGTCATCAGGAATGTTATGCCCTGGTACGTTAATGTGCGAGGTTTAGTGTCAGTGCGCGACATGTTTGTGTTCGTGAGAGTATACTTGCGTGTAGTGAGTAAGAGGTGATGAGAGATAGTGGTCAAATACCAGACCAAAGACCAGAGAATATGGAAAGAGAAGAAACAAATTTACCAGTCACTCAAAGTTATCCAGTTTAAATACAGTTGGAGCTGTGACGTTGAGTGCGCTGATAAATTTGAAGTTACTTGAATAATTAATTAATAATTAATTATTGGCTGCTTGGTAGGGCGGTAGGATGAGTTTAACTTGTGGCAAAAACTCAAGGGAAGACAGGAATTGCTTGATTTGGAAATATTGAAGGGGGGTAAGGTGCTGGAAATACGACTAGTAGTAGGATGAACTCGTCTGCAGTTCAATCCCGGCGGAGACAAATTCGGCCTATAACACTCCTTGTGTAATAGCTCGTATTTCAAAGAAGCGTGGCGATAGCGAGGACTAGGCTTGGTAGAAACGCTGGCGGATCATCGATTTCATCAATTGGCGTTATAAGACGGAGCTTGGAGCAGTGGCGTGCAGCTTGCTTGGATGCTGGACTCGGAATCTGATGGATCTGATGAGATCGATGTACTGCGTTAAGGAGTTCAAACATAACCTAAATATTGAATGCTTAACATTTCCAATAACACATAACCTATATTTGGACAACTGGATTTAGGATATTCCGAACTGGATAAGACTATAGGCACCTACAGGTATACTTAACTTATCAATTAAAGCTCTACAATAAATATACAACACAATAAATTGTAGCATGAAGTTATCCTGAAGAAGTCGTTTGATTCGAACGACTACTTAAATTCGAATGATTCCATTCTCTTGGAATTAGTCGTATGCAAAAGACTTGTTTAATTCGAATAATTCCAACGATTGCTTTGGGATCAGTCGTTAGCAAACGACTTGTTTATAATACGGTGAGTAGACGTTGATTTCATTCCACTGTTTTTTAAAAGAAGTCGAATAAGTTGATGGTTTTAACTATCGACTAATTTGACTGTTTTCAGTCGACTGCTGCCCATCTCTATCGGACATGAATTACATGATTTGAAAGTTCAAATTGGATATCGGATCAACCATTGTAGTTCCAATCCCAAACACAAAGACAAAATCAGCTCGAACCTTTACGGTAACAAAAAATTACTATGATATATGCAAGAAATTTATGAATCTACTCGTACGTCCAGAAGTTAGCAACACAGCATCCTTATATATAAATTACCGACATGGAAAGTGCACTGTCCCATATGTTTGCGTAAATAAACTGGCGAATATGAGACAAGAAATAGCACTGTACCTTAATATCCTTAACTCCAATTTCTACACAACGCATTGCTTTCAAACTACTTCGGTGGCAATATTAGTGAATGCTAGTTCTGATCGGCACTAGACATCATGCAGGCTGTAAACAATGGCATTGCCAAGCAAAAAAAAAAAAAAAATGGTCTCTGCTTTCGAAATTCTTTAACCCACGCATGCGCTCTGTTTAGTCAACAAACCATCCAGCGCGCTATGTCACTGCCATCGTAATGTACAGGCCGTAAGGCTCCTACTGTGACGTCACGCCTATGGTCGTTACAGTCGCATCAGCAAGTCAGACGCAGTCACTTCAAACCTAATATAAATTACGCTCCCGCTTCAAGACGTAGAAAAATAGCAATGCTATTTAGGGCTGATTGGCACTTCCATCCGTTACCTCTACATACGCCTAATTATCGCTCCGCTTGTTCGAATCCGGCCGATGTAGCTGGCATTTTGAGA
The DNA here is from genome assembly GCA_946902985.2 of Meconema thalassinum. Lineage (NCBI taxonomy): Eukaryota > Metazoa > Arthropoda > Insecta > Orthoptera > Tettigoniidae > Meconema > Meconema thalassinum. The sequence continues at coordinate 900,133,944 of OX336390.1, forward strand.
GTGAACAAAATGGTACATTGCCGGTACATTTACTAGGACGTTGAAACACACAAACAGGGCTAAATTGCAGTATTTTGACGTCGAGAATAAGATCTATTCTTGGTCATTTTCTCGTTGTTCACCGCTTTGAAAAGGTTTATGGTAGATGCCTGAGCAAACCCCACATCACTCTTGGCTATTGAACAGATCACGTCCTAAACTGCTCGTGGATGACAAAGCACAATGTAACCTATCTCTAACTGTAATCAATGCACAGGCCACCCTCAATATGACTTAAACAGGGTCTATCCTAACAGCACTTATTTTCTATGACTCAATCTAACTTGTTTCTTGCATCAGGAATTTACAATGGGTTGTAATTTTGAAATCAGGTATCAATAACCTACAGTACATACACCAGGTGCTAACAATCCCATTAATGTAAATACAGTAGCCTACACAAATGCTGCCACGAAAACATTACCATATTCACTTGAGCTTGATCGAGAGACCATTCTCACAAATAATGTAACTTGGACTGACTTCAGTAGATACTGAATACTGGATATCGCTTCTCTGATTTACATACGGTACGTAACTTAACCTCAGCATTATCATTTTAGAAATGTTTCCAGTCCTAGCATAGGCTGAAGTTTGGGAACTTCTTACAATAATTGAAACCATATTAACTTACAACCTACTATCAAGGCGATTAGCTCCTCTCTCCCGAAGAATGGTATCTTACTTTCAGAGAAATGTTAACACACACTCTTGTGTTCCCCGTAATGTACAAATAATTTCTAGGAATGTCGTGTATGCATTGCTTTCTTTCATAATACCGGTAGTTGCTATAAACAAACTTTTGTCATACCTGCGACCTGGGAAGGAGGTTTCCTGAACAACATTTTATTACCATCCAAAAAATAATAAGTGATATAGAGGTCTTAACTGAAGCCTGCGTGGCTTAGGCGGCAGCACGCTGGCCTCTCACCGCTGGGTCCGTGGTTCAAATCCCGGTCACTCCATGTGAGATCTGTGCTGGACAAAACGGAGGCAGACAGGTTTTTCTCCGGGTACTCCGGTTTTCCCTGTCAAAATTTCATTCCAGCAACACTCTCCACTATCATTTCATTGCATCTGTCATTCATTTAATCATTGCCCCAGAGGAGTGCGTCAGGCCTCGGCAGCCGGCACAGTCCATATCCTCGCCGCTAGATGGGGGCTTCATTCATTCCATTCCTGACCCGGTCGGAGACTGGAAGCAGGCTGTGGATTTTTATAGAGGTCTTAACTAAAACATAACCTTCTGTGTGATGACAAATATGCAACGCAAAATTTGCGTAGATACAATAACCTACCTACAAAATGAACATTTGTTTCAGAAAATAAATAATCCTCATTCTAGATGACGTAAATAGAAGCGTTCTCAAGTATCACTTTTCACGCGGATACTCATTCATAAAAGATATAAACAACACAGCACAAAGTAAAATGGTCGCCATCTCTACCCCCTACCGATCAGCTGATCAATCGTTAAGAGTCGCTGCATGATGGCGTACATTACGATGGCAGTGGCTATGTTCTCTAACTGAAGTTACTGAATCCCACAGATATTTATGAATATTTATGTTAAAACATATAATAAAGTTATAATTATCGTCGAACATAAACACTCGTATGCAACGAGCCTATAATGGCAATAATTAAGACAAGAGTATGCATAGGAGTGTCTTAATTACCATTATATTTATACACTAAAAAGATAACTGGGCCAAATGGCACTGTTACTTTATCAAAGATCTTCGAATAAATATATTTTGTACAAAATAACCGCGTACCCTCTTGACCTGTCAGAAAAATGGTTAAGGTTCAAAAAATCATTGTTACTTTTCTGAGGATCTTTTCAAAAACCTATGTACAAAATCACTGTCGTCCCACTTTACAACAATAACTCACTAGATTTAGCTTTTTACTACGATGTATTTAGGCATCTGTGTTGACTTCCTAGCGATGAGATTTACACAGTTGTTGTTGTTGCTTATTTTAAAGGCTGCAACATAGCGGGCCATTTATAGCCCCGTGTAGTTTTGTGTTGAGGGGGGGGGGGGGATTTGTGTGATAACCTGTGTTGTTCTGATGGCTGTACTAGTGTGTTGGTTGGTTTGTTCCTTACTTTAGGGGCTGCGATAACGCGGTCATGTAGCCTCGTGTACTTTGGGTGTGTGTAGAATTTGTCTGATAACCGGTGTTAATTGTGATGGCTGTATTAGTGTGTGTTATCTGTGATTCAGGTAAGGACTGCAGACGATTAATTTTTTCAAGTACCTACTTTTGCTACCAAATGCTACCGTCCACGACACCTAGCTGCGGACGTGGCTACTAAATGCCATCGCAGTCAGCACCTGGCGGCGAACGTTGGAACTAATAGAGCGTTATCAAATTAACCTACACATTTTAGCTTCCACAAGTGAATAGTTAGTGGAAGGTTCTTTTTCATGCCATAAATCTATGACATGGGACCGCCGGCTTTACTTCCTCTCTGAAGGAAGGCATACTGAGGAATTTTTAACGCTCTTAATAAAAAATCCGACGGCTTCGGCCTGGTTTGAACCCGCGATCTTGGCCATAGAAGCTCAGCATGCTACCAACTACGCCACCGAAGCCGCGTACTAGTGTGTGATTACACATATGTATTACTACTTAATAATGTAGAAATTACTGTGTAGGTGCACTGTTAGGGGCGCACACTGAGCCCTGTTGTGTATCATCAATAAATAAGCAGGCCTAAATAAATGAGTAGAACCTTTCACAGCATCCGCAGACTAACTGTGCCCCGAGAGCCATTACTCGGCACTACCCAGACATTAAATTGATAATGCACAATTTGTCTGAGGAGATCCAAACCTAACCTGCCGGAGCCGGGAAACGAACCCAAGACCTTTGAGACCTCTAGTTTCCATATAATCTCAGCCATGCTTGAGACAGGGATATATAACTTGTGCCAACTTACGAATCCGAAAATGGTGACAGGTCTGTTTCCTATCATGTGGAGTTTCAAAGGGATTGGAACGTATATGGACATGTACGTACTGCTTGTTGCTGCTTGGTTTGGCTCGTCTCGCCCACTGTAATGGACGGCTTCCGGACTCATGGTCATTCGTGGCGCAGGGCCAATGCCTGCACATTCCAGCAGTAATCGTCGTGTCAGAATGGAGATCCATTGTGTCACCGCAAAAACACGCCCTCCAGCAGGATTTGCGTGGACAATGTAGGTCATCCTCCCATACACTTCGTTATACTCGGGTTAATAGACAACACAAATGTTCATGAAAATTTCGGGAGTGTGATCTTTTGTGTCTTCTCTAAAGTTACATACATTGCAATGTCCTGTGAACAACTAATATTCCTTTCGGGCCTCCGTTAGACCACGTGGGAACTAACTGGGTGGGTGTAGAAACATCTGCTCAATTAAGGTAGAGCCATATACTGTCTACCTTACATACGATATTGCCGCCCATGTCTCAAAGGTTCGTTTTCTGTCTCGGTCAGGAATTTAATTTTGGTTTTAGGATTGGAGCTCCGTGTACTCAGCCTCATGAGATGCTGCCTCAATTTAGTGTATGTAGAAATATACGTAATTTTCAAACAAATTACAAGGGAAACAAGTAGTTCAGTGAAGAACGAAACTGCCTATTTTCATATATCCTACCTGTGTTAATTTCCTCTGTCAGCATACAAAATAGGGCAGATGACCTCGTAGTTCCGCCTAAATTTATATCAATGATTATTATTAAAACATACAAAATTTCAGTTTGATTGCTGTAATAGATTCGTAGATATTGAGAACCGTCTAAATATTTCGGATGGTCGCCATGTTGGATTTTTATATATGTAGGCCATAGTGTTAGTCTATGTACTGGTACTATTACATGAAGATTATTGTGTATGTGGATTATTCAATCTTCAATCGCATAATTAGGACACAAGAAATAAAAACGAGATTTTAAAATTTTGCTCGCCTCCATCTTGTCAGTCAGTCAGTTGATTCAAATTTGTATAAGCATTTACCATACCAAGTTTCACTGCGGTCGGATAGTTAAATCGCGAGAAACACCCATTTAAATATTGAAATTTCGCGTCACCGCCATGTTGAAATTGTGCTTACTAGGTTATTGAACGTCCCATAGGTGAACGTATGTTTATAGCCTTTATCAACATACAAAATTTCATTTTTATTGCTCTCGTAGATTAGTAGATATTAAGAACCGTCTAAATATATCGGATGGTCGCCATGTTGGATTTTTATATATGTAGGCAATAGAGTTATGAACTATTAGATGAAGATTATTATGAGGTTTATTATTCAAACGTTGACTTCGATCGCATGATTAGGACACAAGGAATCAAAACTTAATTTTTTACATTTCGCACAGCCGCCATCTTGAGGTTATGAAAGCAATTGAACTAAATTATATGTTAGTGCATTACAATGTGTACGCATATTGGCTGTACAATGTTTTACTGCTCTCAGATGGTTAAATCCCAAGAAAAGTCTATTCAAGTGTTTCAAGTTCGGTTGGCCGCCATGTTCGTTTTGTCCTTAACAGGTTTTTGAAAATTACACACGTAAACTTCTAGTACAGCCCTTTACCACCGTACACAATTTCACGGTGATATAGGTAATAGTTTCGGAGATGTGGAATGCGGGTGAAATATTTCGCACAACCGCCATGTTGGATTGGTGAGAGTATAACATTTTAAGGTCGGGGTCGGACGAAATAGTACTACAGTATGTATGACCTTACCGAGTTTCATTGAAATCGCTCCAGACGTTTAGATTTTATTAGGGACACACACAGACGCACTCATACACGCGCGCGAACAAAAGCTTTTTTTTTTTTTTTTCATAATTGAAAATAAGCTGAAAAAGCAATTCTAGAACAAAAAGCAAACTCCAAAATTAATAAATTATCACAGAACCCACAATATCATGTACCGTAAGAAAACTATCAACGAATACAGTACACATTACGGAGTTATAAATAGCGCGCTCATTCTTCGTTAGTGACTAGTTAGTTAGTTAGTTAGTTAGTTAGTTAGTTAGTTATTTATTGTTGTTTTAAGGGGCGGAACTGTGAGGTCATCTGCCCCTAGTTAGAGTGACTATACGTCTCGTATCACCAACTAACTGTGATCACCAGGCTCCGTATTGTTTGCCTACTTTTGACATTTTGCAAAAATGACGAAAAAGTAGTCTGTCCTTCTGTCTGTGTGTGTCCCTCCTATCAATTCCTAAACGGCTGCAGCTATCGAAATCAAATTTGGTATGAGTAAAGATCTATACCTAAATATCATATTTTAAAATGACGTCAGTGCTACCAACTGCTGAAAAATCACAATTGAAATTTTAGCTGTATGTTGCATATCTTAGAAGTTATGCATACGAACTGTTCCAAAATTGGCACACACATAGATTAATTCCAGTTTAATTTTCAGGACCCCACACATGACAGTGTTGCCAACATGATTCTAAGCCTGCTGATATGTCCAATTTTTAAATGCATGTAACTTCTATACTATCAATTGGATGTCAACCACATTTCGTATGTGCTATATGTACCATAACAGATATGACTATGCGTGTTCTTAAGAGCAACCAGGGCTGCCAACTGTTAATAAATGCTCTATGCTCAAGTCTTGAGATCCACTGCTCTTGCACTTTCTTATTCCGTCGCTGAATGTTGTTGCTCAACTTGGCTTAACAGTGCTCACATTTCACTAGTAGACACCCAGCTGAACCAGGCAATGCGTATCATTACATGGTGCATCCGACCTACTAACACACACTGGCTTCCCACCCTAAGCCACATACCACCTCCATCCCTAAGAAGATCACAGTCACTGCTTAACTTATGGAAGAAAATAGAAAACAATCTTCACCTCCCTATTCATTCTGATATAGCAGCTTCTCCAACCAAACGACTGAAATCCAGACACCCTTCTTGGCGTACTGCAATGATTCTACAGGACACCTTCTTTAATGTATCGGACGCCTGGAAAGAACAATGGCATCTGCAATCTTCGTTACCAAATCATCACATCATTACGAACCCCTGTAAGTGCCCTTCCCAGACGACAGTGGAGGACGCTAAACCGTATTAGGACCGGCCAAGGTAGATGTAGAGCCACTCTCTTCATGGGGATGGAAGGCATCACCTCAATGTGACTGCGGAGAAGAGGAACAGACAGTGGACCACATAACATTCGAGTGTCCTTTACGTGCATACAGAGGCTCTATAGAAGACTTACACTGTGTCTCAAGCGAAGCCCTTCTCTGGCTCTCAACTTTAAACATGGAACTTTTAGTTATGAACTTGAGATGGTAGTGCTGTATATATTGTATATAATATTGTATTCATCATACGCTAATATATCGGAAAGTATGCAAGCCGACTGCTCTAAACTTTGCACACGTATAGTACCTAAAATTCTAGATTAATTTTGAGTAACTAATATGCGTCAGTGCTGCCAACATGATTCTAAGCCTGTTGATAGGTCCAATTTTTAAATACATGTAACTTTTATACAAATGGATTTCATCCAAAATTTGCACAATAATAGATTTTATAAGATCATCATTATTTAAATATTTCAGATTAATTCTGAGCAACACATGCATGACATTCAGGGTGTCTACCACTCTGGAAAACAGGGAATACTCAGGGAATTTTTAAATCATGGAAAACTCAGGGAGTTATCAGGGTATTTTAATGACACTCAGGGAATTTAAGTTTTACGAGGTCCAACCTTGAACAATTGGTAATTAAGCATTTAAATTTTAATGAGGGAAAAGTATATTCTGGTGATGATTGTTGTAGATGTAGGTTCGTACTGACTTGAAATCAGTAAGCTCTCATTTCTTGCAAGATAGAGCACACAAATTACATGTGTAGACTGTATATAAATGTGTAACTGTATGTTCTTAGAGAGCATTACTATTGACGTGCTACTTTCAATACTCGCAAGTACAATAGTTATTCTGGATGAAAAATTCAGAAATTCGCAAAATATAGAAAAATATATATTTCTGTTTTTGTTTTCTTTGTCTTTAAACTTTATAATGCTACCGTTTATTGCTCGAGAGTAGGTAATGTTAGGCGGTTCCAGCACAGGGGCTAATGCGCAAGATGGCGGCCGCGCGCAACCAGCCCTATGTTATTCTTATGGAGGGGCCAGTCATAGCTGGCGCAAGGGCTAATGCGTACGATGGCCGCCACACTCTGAGACCGTGAATAATGTCACAGGCGGAGTTCGACCGTGTAGTCGCTAAATGGAATATTTATTGTTATTATTATTAACATTATTATTATTATTATTATTATTATTATTATTATGTAATTATTGATTTATCATGTAAAATCAAGACCAGCCTTATCTAGTTCACTTTATGGTAAAGTGGCTAGCATTCTTGGATGTCACTGTGGAGCCCCGGGTTTGAGTCCTGGCTTTGCCAAGAAATTTAATTTCTGGTCTGATAGTTGGAATGGGGTACACTCAGCCATGTGAGGCAAAACTAAGAGGAGTGGGGTTAATTCATACCTCAGCCATTTTGCCTAACCCAACTTCAGCTAACCTTACCTCACCTCACCTAACCTAACCTTTAAAGCTAAGCCAAAGGCTAATCAACACACTCAAAGTATATAAGGGCACATGCAACTGTCTTTTTGCTATTCTTATAGAGAGTAAGGTAAAGCTAACAATTGCACTGTTGCTACTGTGCAAGATGTTCGCTACACACCACCAGCTTAGGATTACAACGTCAGTTAATTTAAAAAGTAAAAGCTTTTATTCATTTTTTTCATTTTCATATTTCATACATTGCAATTTGTCAATTTCCAATTTACAGTTTTTTTAAATTTTAGTTTTAAGTTTTTGAATTTTGTCAGTATGGAAACATGGATTTTTCAATTTTGTTGTTTATATGTTTTTGATTTAGTCCATTACTAAAGTTCATATTTGCCGAACACGATTTCTTCATTACATATAACAAGGCTGTATACCTTATCCCAAAGCATATAGGTAATACATGGGTTATACTATACTTTTGACTACCTAGTTTTAGCTACCTAAGTGTAGTTACTCAACATTACTAGAGGTTAACAGTAGAATTGGGAGTGGGAAGTGTAAAGTAATTAGAAAAGTACAAGCAGTGTCCATACAATATTTTTTTTATTTTTTTAGCCATTTTAAATACATTTCCAATATTTACACATATTACATTTTTTCTTGTTTTAGGATTTTGATATCCACAACGTAACCCCTTAAGCATGGTCAATGATTGAGTAATGACCATAGGCATGAGTACCTATACCATTAGTATCAATTACTCTTTTATCATCACCAGGACACAAAGCTATTTAGTTTAGTCTTATAGATGATATGTCATGTTGTTTAGAAGCGATAATGTTCATTGGTATTCTTTTTACATTGTTTTTCATGATACAATCCTTATAATCTTGAAAGCTTATACAATTTTTACAACACCTCTACTAATACCTTTAATCTTTTTGATTTCTTTACCATTTATGTCTAAAGCATACATTTTAGCTCTAAGTCCTACAAATGCTTTAATAATTTGTCCACAAGCCTCGTCTTTAAATTTTCCCAACGTTTTCTTGTTTGATGTAGAGTAACATATATGATTAGTAGGATAATCAGATGTGTCCAGGTGTTCTAGGAAATCCAACTTGTCTTGATATACATCTTGGGTGTTAACCAAATAAATGAACGAGTCGGTATCCATATACATGAGTTTAAGATTGCTCATGCCATAATAGGGTATCAGGATATCGTAGTGGTGGGAATACATGAGTTTTTTTGAAATATCCAGTATACACATTCCAATATATATATAGGCTTATTGAATACAATGTTACGTTTAGCCATGTGGAAAGCAGCTAGATTAGGACCTTAAATTGTTCTGTCAATAAATGTCGGCTTTGCTATTAGCTTTTCAGCCTTTTTGCTGTCAGTAACGAGACGTATGTCTATTCTTTTACGAATATTTTCCATTGTTTTTCCAAAAATGGCATTGTTGAATAATTTGTATAGATTTTTCTCAAAATCATTTTTGGCTTGTTTACGAAGGTTGTTATTAAAATCAACGTATGCCTTTAGCCAAGGTCTTTGTTTAAACTTTAACACACGATGAATTTTTACCAATTTTAGTCCATGATCTAAAGCCTGTTTAAGTGCCATGTAATGAACAACGAACCGCCTTCGATTTCCGAGATGATGAACTAGTTTTTTGAGAGACGAATCCTTAGGTTGTGTACACTCTGGTAGGAAAGGTAAATCGTTGTGTAGATCATGAAGGTCGCATGGATAATCAACATCAACGTCTAGAATGTACCCCACAGGGTCTTTAGTGTTTCTAGATCAACCGTATCTGGAGAAACCCACTGAAATCCACCATAAGGAAGAGAGTAACACATAGCCCACCCATATTGGTTGTTGGCATCATCATAGGTAATAAACTGCGATGGTTTCTCAGAGTCATAGGTTTCCATGTATTTATTGTTAGCTTCAGCATACCGATGAGACACCTGACATATGCCTCCACGTATTCCAGACTCGATTAAAAGAATCTGATCGCAATCCTGTAGCAATTCCAGTTCAATTCCAGTGTAAAGGAGCATTGCCTCGAAACTTAAACCAGGCGAAGTAAAGAAGTGTGCAGCATCCACTCGGTGTTTTTTCTAATGTTTTGTTTCTGAACGTTTCAAAGCTGTCTGCAAGTAGGAGTACATTTGAAGTTAGGTAAATGTCACTATATTCCCCTAGAGTTTTAATGTTGAACTGATTCCACACATGTTTAACATGTTCAGTCTTCTTTGCTAACATCCTCTTGAATTAATGTGTTAAAGAATGCCTCGTTTGGAGGTAAACACGTTTCACTTAACTTTTCCCATGAATCAATGTAATCATAACAAAATACTCCTTTACGAGTCATGAGCGTTGCATTGTCTTTTCCAAAGTACTTGTCTGTTTCAGAGTACGATGTTAAGTTGGTAACTAAGTGTTCCGAACTACTAGGCATTAACCGAAACGTATCCACAAATCGAAGCTTAACATTTCCCACATGTTTCTTGAAGGAAATGTACTTTTCTTTAGAGTTAGGAATAACATCCACTCTCTCAGCAGTACACCCCAATTGCTTTACAATGAAATTTGCGTCGTAGCCACTCATATTATGTAGAAATACAGGAACCGGGTTACGTGTTTTACATCTCAAATTACAGTTATTATGTGCACTTCCACGGTATTCCCCTGTAATATGACAATGGTCTCGAACTTTCCAGTCCTCTTGGGTGAATGGTTTATGACACAAATAACAGGTTTCAGAACATTGGAACTCTGATTCTTGATGTTCAGTTAAGGCCTTTGGAACATTTAAGCTGTAAAGGCGATCAATTTCATTAGCTATTGAGATCAAACAGTCCATAAACTTTTCTGCTGCATCAGGACCACGATAAATAACAGGTTGGTTCGGAAGGGTTGTCTTTATATGTTCCACAGCTGGTGAGGGTTTAACATATATACCAAAGCTCATAGGTACATGACTTTAGTATGGCACTGTATAACTTGCCTGAGGATTGGGTAGACATGTTTGATATGGTAAGAGTATACTTTCAAAATCTGCATATATAACGTAAGGTATTCTCAACATTTTTTCCACATTTAAGAATTTCAGAATGGGGTTTTTAATAGGCATCTCAACCCTAGCAATGTCATGCAGGACACACAAAGTTCTATGTTCTTTCAATTTTTCCATTCCTTGTTGTCCACATTGATTATCGAAGTGAGTAAAACACCGTTTACACGTATATATCTTATGTTCATGGTGGGTAATCTGATGTCTTACTAGTTTATCAAAATCTTTGATAAAGACATAGTGGTTCTGGCCGGATGAAGAACTTAGCAGAAGGAGGTCGCGACGGTCTTGTAGCTCTTCATCCACAACCTTTAGAGGGAACAGTTTGTTGTCTTCTTCCAGTCTAAATACATTAATGGATATGTCGTTGGCGTTTTCAAATTTGGCGATGCCAGCTAGTGATGTAGGAAACGATATTAACTTCCTGAAAAATCAGACTTGTTTTCCATGTCCTTGTATTTACTAATGCGTTGAGCATCCTTTTTAACCAGTTTTGCTAAAATGGCATACATAAAACACTTTTCATCCTTTAAGTTTTGAGGATTAATGCAGGCATTTCTTGCTTTTACAGCTGCTGGTAATGGAATATATGTGCTACCACGCAAGGGATTATACTTATTTATTTTCAATCGTACTCCTTCCACTGCTAACAAAGCCCAATTACTGCCTTTTAGCTCAGATTCTTCCATTTCAGTAGTTAACTTTTTAAATTGTGTTTCCAGGAAACTACTTAAGTCTGTTTCCAAAAATAGGGCTTGATTTCGTGTTTTAAAAGCCCGGTCTGTAATTTCGTTGGTGGACATATGAATGAATCTACATTCGGCCACAAGATTAACTTTTATTGACTTGTGCATTGATAGTTCTTTCTGCATAGCTTGTATTATTTGCTGTTTGGACTCTTGAAGGTATGAATTTAAATCCTTACACGTATCACAACGTATAAAATACGATTTAAGACGATCTTGAAAAGTCGTTTCATATTCAGTAAATCCATTATTATCAGGAACCATTGAGAGGAGGTAATGTTTTGTAGGCTCAGTTTTTTGTCTTTTAGCTGCTGACACAACATTACAACATGGCGGCGTCCATTGTAGGCATTGTTAAATTTACTCCCACAAGTTTTGCACTCATAAAATTTACCACACGATACTTCGTGACGCTTTCTATCATAGTCCCGAAGAAAAGTCTTTCCACGCCTCACATTTAGCTAGGCATGGTTTCTTCCATCATGGATGTTGAATTCTGCAAACAGCTACTTACGACGTATCACAAGGCTGTAGGCTGGTCAGTGAGACGGTCTTTCACGATGTGAACACTGCGAAGGGTAGTAATCAGCTGATTGTATTCCTGCCATGACACCTCTTTTATACCTTATATAAACATGTGTGGAATCAGTTCAACATTAAAACTCTAGGGGAATATAGTGACCTTTACCTAACTTCCTACTTGCAGACAGCTTTGAAACGTTCAGAAACAAAACATTAGAAACACACCGAGTGGATGCTGCACACTTCTTTACTTCGCCTGGTGTAAGTTTCGAGGCAATGCTCTTTTACACTGGAATTGCTACAGGATTACGATCAGATTCTTTTAATCGAGTCTGGAATACGTGGAGGCATATGTCAGGTGTCTCATCGGTATGCTGAAGCTAACAATAAATACATGGAAACCTATGATTCTGAGAAACCATCGCAGTTTATTACCTATGATGATGCCAACAACCAATATGGGTGGGCTATGTGTCACTCTCTTCCTTATGGTGGATTTCAGTGGGTTTCTCCAGTTACGGTTGATCTAGAAACACTAAAGAAAGACGACCCTGTGGGGTACATTCTAGACGTTGATGTTGATTATCCATGCGACCTTCATGATCTACACAACGATTTACCTTTCCTACCAGAGTGTACACAACCTAAGGATTCGTCTCCCAAAAAACTAATTCCTCATCTTGGAAATCGGAAGGCGGTACGTTGTTCATTACATGGCACTTAAACAAGCTTTAGATCATGGACTAAAATTGGTAAAAATTCATCGTGTGTTAAAGTTTAAACAAAGACCTTGGCTAAATGCATACGTTGATTTTAATAACAACCTTCGTAAACAAGCCAAAAATGATTTTGAGAAAAATCTATACAAATTATTCAACAATGCCATTTTTGGAAAAACAATGGAAAATATTCGTAAAAGAATAGACATACGTCTTGTTACTGACAGCAAAAAGGCTGAAAAGCTAATATCAAAGCCGACATTTATTGACAGAACAATTTATGGTCCTAATCTAGCTGCTTTCCACATGGCTAAACGTAACATTGTATTCAATAAGCCTATATATATATATATGTATACTAGCTGACCCGGCAGATGTTGTCCTGCCAATCAAAGAAAGAGTTGTAACTTTGTTTCTTGAAGTGCTTTTGGATACACAATATTTTTTTCAATTTCTGTTAACTGCCTCTAAACTATCGTGAAATGAATTAACTAATCTAGAAACATTTGTGTGAGCGTGCACAACAACTCTCCAAAGTTTCATCGCAATCGGATAAATGGAATATAACGCAAACGGGATTTTGTTTAAATGATTCGTGCGCTCTCACTCATTTGTTGAATCTACTCGTGCTCTACCGACTGTGAAATGGATTTACTAAGTTAGAAAGCTTCACGTAGGTGTTCACAACAACTCATCAAAGTTTCATCGCAATCGATTAATAGTATATGAACGCATACGGGATTTTGTTGGAACACTTCAGGCGTCGTCACTCATTTATTACATCTACTCGTGCGCTACCAATATTGTGAAATGGATTTACCAAGTTGAACACCTTCCCTGGCGTGTACACAACAACTCATCAAAGTTTCATCGGAATCGAATGCATAACGTATGAACGCATACGGGATTTTCATTAAACGATTCACGTGCCGTCACTCATTTGTTGAATCTACTCATGCGCTACCTATTGTAAAATAGATTTACTAAGCCCGAAACCTTCTCTGGAGTGTATTCAATGATTCACCAAGGTTTCATCGCAATCGGATGAATGATATATGACCGCATACGGGACATTGTGGAAACGATTCGCGCGCCGTCGCTCATTTGTTGAATCTACTCGTGCGCTACTTATTAAAAACTGGATTTACCTTTCCTGGAGTGTACACAACAATTCACCAAAGTTTCATCGCAATCGGATAAATGGTATATGAACGCATACAGGACATTGTTGAAACGATTCGCGCGCCATCGCACATTTGTTGAATCCACTCGTGTGCTACCTATTGTAAAATGAATTTACTAAGCCAGAAACCTTTAGTGAAGTGTACACAACAATTCACCAAAGTTTCATCGCAATCGGATAAATGGTATATGGACGCGTACGGTACGTTGTTGAAATGATTCGCGTGACGTCACTCATTTGTTGAATCTAGTCGTGCGCTTCCTATTGTAAAATGGATTTATTAAGCCAGAAACCTTCCGTAGGGTGTACACAACATCTCACGCAAGTTACATCGCTATCGGACGAATGGTATTTGAACGCATACGGGACCTTGTTGAAACGCTTCGTACGTTGTCGCTCATTTGTTGAATCTACTCGTGCGCCATCTCCTATGGAATGGATTTACCAAGTTAGAAACCTTCACGTTAGTGTACACAACAACTCATCAAAGTTTCATCTCAATCGATGAATTGTATATAAACTTATACGGGATTTTGTTGAAAAGCTTCGCGCGTCGTCACTCATTTGTTGAATATAGTCGTGCGCTACTTATTGTAAAATTGATTTACTAAGCCAGAAGCCTTCCCTGGAGTGTACACAACATCTCACTCAAGTTTCATCGCTATCGGACGAATGGTATTTGAACGCATACTGGACCTTTTTGAAACTCTTCGCGCGTCGTCGCTCATTTGTTGAATCTAGTCGTGCACTATCTATTGTAAAATGGATTTACTAAGCCAAACACCTTCCCTGGAGTGCAATCAACATCTCACCCAAGTTTCATCGCAGTCGGATGAATGGTATATGAACGCATGCGGGACTTTGAAACGCTCTAACGTTCAGAGACAAACAGTAGAATTCGACATCACTGCCACCTTTGGTATAAAAAACAACTTTCCGCCACGGACGGAGTGTATATTATGGCGGTAGTTGCACAGGTTGAGACCAGATGGCTCTACGTGCAGAGACAATCAGTCCAAAAGCATCACTTTTCACTAAGGCTAGCGGTTTCCATGACGACTGTTTATGACTGTATATTGTAGTTCTAAAATTGTGTGTAAATTGTGGTTCTAAAATTCTAAAATTCCACCTACCTGGTCTAATTGTGAATCTAAACCATACGTGGACCCACCCTAACATACACACAAAATTTCATCGAAATCGGCCCAGCCATTTAGGAGGAGTTCAGTCACATACACACGTGTCGAAGAATTATATATATAAAGATATTGGAATGCGTATACTGGATATTTCAAAAACTCTCATGTATTCCCACCACTACGATATCCTGCTACCCTATTATGGCATGGGCAATCTTAAACTCATGTATATGGATACCGACTCGTTCATTTATTTGGTTAACACCCAAGATGTATATCAAGACAAATTGGATTTCCTAGAACACCTGGACACATCTGATTATCCTACTAATCATATATGTTACTCTACATGAAACAAGAAAACGTTGGGAAAATTTAAAGACGAGGCTTGTGGACAAATTATTAAAGCATTTGTTGGACTTAGAGCTAAAATGTATGCTTTAGACATATGGTAAAGGAATCAAAAAGATTAAAGGTATTAGTGGAGGTGTTGTCAAAAATTGTATAAGCTTTCAAGATTATAAGGATTGTGTCATGAAAAACAATGTAAAAAGAATACCAATGAACATTATCGCTTCTAAACAACACGACATATCATCTATAAGACTAAACAAAATAGCTTTGTGTCCTGGTGATGATAAAAGAGTAATTGATACGAATGGTATAGGTACTCATGCCTATGGTCATTACTCAATCATTGACCATGCTTAAAGGGTTACGTTATGGATATCAAAATCCTAAAACAAGAAAAAATGTAATTATGTAAATATTGTAAATGTATTTAAAATGGCTAAAAAAATAAAAAAAAATTGTATGGACACTGCTTGTACTTTTCTAATTACTTCACACTTCCCACTCCCAATTCTACTGTTAACCTCTAGTAATGTTGAGAAACTACACTTAGGTAGCTAAATCTAGGTAGTCAAAAGTATAGTATAACCCATGTATTACCTACTGTATATGCTTTGGGATAAGGTATACAGCCTTGTTATATGTAATGAAGAAATCGTGTTTGGCAAATATGAACTTTAGAAATGGACTAAATCGAAAACATGTAAACAACAATATTGAAAAATCCATGTTTCCATACTGACAAAATTCAAAAACTTTAAACTAAAATTAAAAAAAAACTGTAAATTGGAAATTGACAAATTGCAATGTATGAAATATAAATATGAAAATGAAATGGAAAAAAATGAATAAAAGCCTTTACTTTTCTAAACTTAACTGACGTTGTAATCCTAAGCTGGTTGTGTGTAGCGAACATCTTGCACAGTAGCCACAGTGCAATTTTTATACAATGGGTCAAAAAACGTTAGCTTTACCTTACTCTCTATAAGAATTGCAAAAAGACAGTTGCATGTGCCATTATATACTTTGAGTGTGTTGATTAGCCTTTGGCTTAGCTTTAAAGGTTAGGTTAGGTTAGTTTAGGTGAAGTTAGGTGAGGAAATGCTTGGTTCGGTGAACCAAGGTTATGTTAGGTTAGGTAAGGTTATGTTAGGATAGGTTAGGTGAAGTTGGGTTAGGCAAAATGGCTGAGGTATGAATTAACCTCACATAGCTGAGTGTACCCCATTCCAACTATCAGACCAGAAATTAAATTTCTTGGCAAAGCCAGGACTCAAACCCGGGGCTCCACAGTGACATCCAAGAATGCTAGCCACTTTACCATAAAGTGGACTAGATAAGGCTGGTCTTGATTTTACATGATTAATCAATAATTACATAATAATAATAATAATAATAATAACAATAAATATTCCATTTAGCGACTACACGGTCGAACTCCCCCTGTGACATTATTCATGGTCTCAGAGTGTGGTGGCCATCTTGCGCATTAGCCCTTGCGCCAGCTATGACTGGCCCCTCCATAAGAATAACATAGGGCTGGTTGCGCGCGGCCGCCATCTTGCGCATTAGCCCCTGCGCTGGAACCGCCCAACATTACCTACTCTCGAGCTCTTTATGAAATGCTCTTTAAGTACAAACTCTGTTTTATATATTTATAATGGCCACTACTGTTACTCAGGAAATTTTCTGATTTATCCTGGAAAAATCTAGGAATTGTCAGGGAAATCTGTTAGCTGGTTTTGGTAGACATCCTGGACATTGTTGCCAACTTGATTTTACGCGCGCTGATTGATCCAATGTCTTAACTGCATATAACGTCCATACTATCCATTGTACCTTAAGAGATGGAACTAAGAATATATTCAGGGCTGCCAACTCTAGAGCTCTACTACGCTATTTCAGGTATTTTTGATCTATTAAAAATGTCGGTGTTACCAACTTAATTTCGTCATTATTCTAGGTAGATTCTATATCCTACTGTAGATCAATCATTGTCAAGAATCTTAACTTCTAAGAAAAGTAGGCTATTTAGGCTACTTGTTAAGTTTTAAGAAGTTAAAATTAAGTTCGATCTATCATCATATTAGGATTTTATAGGATCGTATGTGTTCAATTTAGGAATGTAGAAGATTTTTGGATTATTGAGCAGATCATCATTATTTAACATTTTTGTTATTCGAACGGTCTCCTTTTGCTTTGTAAATATTTTGTATAAGTTACATAAATGTAGTCTTATTTGCTTAAATAACCGAATTAGGTATTTTTAGGTTCTTTCACGGAAAATATTTCTTATTAGATCCTAACGTAAAATTAGGTCAATTTAGGCTCTACAGAAATAGAAGCTTATTACTCGTTGGTAACTAAAACCTTAAAATAAACTAACATTTGATATCAGAAATAAAATAAGTCACAACATAAGAATCCGGGGCTTGATGAATATCCGTCTTAGACTGATTCTTAGAGCTGTGATATCCCGCTATCGACGGAAGGAGTCCACAGTGAAGTGAAGTGAAGTGAAGTGGACAACCTAATTAACCAACTGCAAAATTTGATCAAGTAAAGAAGAAATTTGAAAAGTAACGATTAATAACAAAACAGTCTAGAACGCAACCACTTCAAAACATCGCTACGGTTAACGTTAGCGATTCAATAGGGTTTCACATACACATAAAAAGTACTAACAAACAATGTAGGCCTAACACTATACAAGTGTTATAGACTAACGGATAATATAATAGTCTAAAAAATCCGACTCGTTACAAAGTGTAATTAAACTTTCTGTAGCTTAATAACGTAAATACTGGTGTACCTAGGAACATCTGTACGAGTTCTAAAAAGCGGGTTCGGTGGCGTAGTCGGTAGCATGCCCAAGATCGCGGGTTCAAACCCGGCCGAAGTCGTCGGAATTTTAAGAGCGTTAAAATCCTTCAGTATGCCTTCCTTCGGAGGGGAAGTAAAGCCCATATCATAGATTTATGGTACGGAAAAGAACCTACCATTGCTATTGTAGTGTGTAGCAAAATGTGTAGGTTATATTTGGCTAGTTAGAAACGCTCTATCAAGTTCCAACATTCGCCGCTAAGTGTTAGTGACAGTAGCATCCGGTAGCCAAAGTTGGAACTACTTAAAATTGAACTTGTTTGGAGCCCTCGGGCGTTCAATCGAAAATACTCAGCTATGGCCATTGGCTGCAATTCATATACAGTGTAATATCAAGTATTCTCACATATCCACTGCACCTAAATTAAACCTAAATGGTGATGTTAGTTTAACGAACGAAACTAGTCATCCAGTTTAGCCCCCCTAATATGTGAGAAGTGTTTTATTAAGTGTATAAATAATAATTAATGTAATTTATTTCAGGCACTAGAAAATTAACTGTAAATCGCCGCCCAATCTAATTGAGCACACTCGTGTTGACCGACTGTAAAGTTTCTAATAACTTTAGTAACACTGAGAAATGGCTTCTAATATTTCGTCATTGAGTTGGTGTAATTACTCCCCCATTAGTAGTCGTGGGCAAGACTGTTGCACATTTCGCTATCATAGGACTTTTATTTGTTTCTTCGGTTTGTGGGATATCACCTGGAAGTTGTCCGCATATGCTGCCTTCATTCACTCTATGAATCCGTCAACGTCGGGTATTCAGTTAGTTGGAGTAATGGGACCGCGCTCAAAGAAAGAATGAGCGTGCTCTTCGTAACTGCACATTTCTTTCTTTCTTTCTTTCTTTCTTGTTTAGGGATTTGGCTAAAATAGTGCGCTAATTCTTTGCTTAAGTGGCTGAACTAGCCTATATTGCAATTATAGTTCTACATTTCGCATCATAGAAATATTATTTGACGGCTTCGGTGGCGTAGTTGGTAACATGCTGAGCTTCTATGCCCAAGATCGCAGGTTCAAACTCGGCCGAAGTCGTCGGATTTTTTAAAAGCGTTAAAGATCCCCCAGTATGCCTTCCTCCGGAGGGGAAGTAAAGCAGGCGGGCCCATGTCATAGGTTTATGGCATGTAAAAGAACCTTCCACCAATTGCAATTGTGTAAAGCTAAATTTGTAGGTTAGATTTGATTAATGATCTATTCAGTTCCAGCGTTCTTCGCCAGGTGCCGGTTGCGGTGGCATTTGGTAGCCAAGTTCACAGCTACGTGTCGTTGACGGTAGCATTTGGTACCAAAAGTAGGAAGTATTTGAAATTGATCGTCTGCAGTCCCTACCTGAATTACAGATAACACACACTATCTGTGTTAAGAGGGGCAGATGAACTCGTAGTTCCGCCCCAATAACTAACTAACTAATACAGCCATCAAAATTAACACCGGTTATCAGGCAGATTCTACACATACCCAAAGTATACGGAGCTGCATGACCGCGTTGTCGCAGCCCCTAAACTGAGGAACCAACCAACCAACCAGAAATATTATTAACAGACTTTTTGAAGGATTGAACATATCGACCGAGTTGCACTTATGATCTGTATGATAACATGGGGGTGTAGTGTGTACGATACGGTCATTGAGGCGGGGTAATTCTCCCCAAGTATCGAACGAAATTTTTGCTCACGCCTTCACAATGAGCCATGATTTTAAATGGCAATGTAAACATTTTGATGCGCTGTTCGACTGTATCGACGTTCTCGCATTAGAAAGGTTGCAGTCGCCACGCCGGAGAGATAACAGTGCTCCAAATGAGAATATGCGTAATCATTAAGTTGTTCCTATTCGCACGGGTGTACTATTCACACCAGCAAAACTTCTGCTTTACCCATGAGACCCCAGGGCGAAGCATACGACATATAGTCGCGATGGCTAACACTTCCCCAGGCGGAAACCTTTCAGCCCCAAAATCCTGCTCCTCAGTACAGCCTATGTAAATACGAGGGTTTCGTGTCAGCTTCCTTTCTCTTGACACCAGATGTCCTGACCGTTCTCTCCTGATCTGAAGGGATTGTGAATACTGTGAATTTCATAGTTTTCACATTTTGCGTCGACTATTTAAAAAAAAAAGTTAGCTTTTTTTTTTCTTAAGACAAAATATAAGACTGATTATAGTCCATAACACAACAAATATTTTGCTTCGTTCATTACCCGCGAATTAATACGACAAAGATCTTTCATATAGCCGCTGAAAGATTGACTGTCTATTCTAGTAATAAGAGGTGTGTTGGCAAGGATTTGTCTTGGAGTATGGAAACTTTCGACACACTTTCCGTTTAAAGCCCATTACCCTCATAAAATCAGGCCCATACCGGCCGAGAAACACTCGTATACCGTTCACTTTATTACAAGCCGCTGGGACTCCGTTAGCGCCCGGCATAGGTTCCCAATCTTTTCAGACTACAGACCCCCTCCAAAATTTAAATATTTTCACGCACCCCTTGAGATTTAAAAAAAAGATAATGAACCGTATGTTGGACAGCAGAATATCACAATAACCTTATAATTCTCTTAAAAATAAGTTCATTTACAAAAAGTTATCTATTCGGTACATAATTATTTATGGAATTAATATAACATTAATTATTTATTTAACTTTTATTGAATAGTAGAAATGCGTTATAACTTACTTATAATCAAAAGGATCAAACTTGAAACATTACATCAAAATAACTTTCATGTAAACAGAAGCTACTTTTCAGTAATAAGCTTAGCGATGTTTTGTTTAATGTCTGATAGGCTAATTTCAGTATTAAGTAATTCTCAACATCAAGTGTGTTTCTTGGCGTAGATTTCAAATAGGCATTATGAAACTAAAATTTATAATTAAAACATGATACAATTTAAGTTTAGAAATAAATTTATTATATAAATTGCATTTCACAACATAAAAATCAGGGGAAAATTAAATTATTCTGATGAAAATTACAATTACCCCACGGACCCCCTGAAACCTTAGCAGAGACCCTTGGGGTCCGCGGACCCCTTTTGGGAACCACTGCGGTTAGCCGACGGAGCTATACCAATCGTCCGATGCTACACCTCGGCAAAACCCCGCAACGGACATGGCACAAACTAGATTATTCGCTGGTGGCCGTGAAGATCAATATCCCATCTTTTAGTGAGTAAAAATCACCTGTAAGTTGTCAAAGTGATTTCTGTATATTCTTGTAAAATACCCGCCAGTTTCTGTTGAATACGCCAGTTCTGAGGCTCACTTGGCTGGAGTTATTTATTTCTGTGCCTAACGTTGCAGGATAGAATCTTGCCACAGTCGGGTGTCTTTTAATGCGAGAGACCCTAGTTGGTAGATTTATTATTCGCAAGTTAAAAGAAATTCTCCAGAAAGTTAAGAACGGATTCTGACACTACCTCATTGTCTCCAAAACACGATATAAGGAACTTTAAAACAATGGTTGTGACTTATGATAGTACTAATGATAATAATAAGATTGTCCAATCGAATCTGTGCCTACTTTGTGGGAAAGAAGACCAAAGGGCTCTGGTTTACAAAGGTGGAAAAAAACTACAAGAACTGGGGATAACACATGAGGACATCTTGGAACGTGACCGTTTGAAGAAGAAAGTTGCGGAAATAAAGAATTTTCAGCCAAAACCCAAAATGAAAACGGGCAAGATGTGTACCGAGGAACGGAAGGAAGCTCACCGAATAAGAATCCGAGAATACTGGGCAAATGCGTGGGATCGAGGGAGAAGGATTGGTCCCTAGATGACCGAAAGAAAGAAAAAAAGAATTACCGTGCCATTATTATTATTATTATTATTATTAGGCTATTATTGACCATCTCGTAGTGTAGCGGCTAGCATGCTTGGCTGTCGCCCCGGAGGTCCGGGTTCGATTCCCGGCTCTGCCTAGAAATTCAATTCTGGGACACACTCAGCCTCGTGGGGAAAAATTGAGAAGAGGCGGGTTTGATTTCCACCTCAGCCATCTTGGAAGGGTTTTCTGTAGTTTCCTACTTCTACTCTAGGCAAATGCCGGGATGGTTCCTAACTTAAAGCCACGGTCGTCTCCTTCCCAATCCTCAACTTACTTGCAAATACACACACACGAATACAG
The DNA here is from genome assembly GCA_946902985.2 of Meconema thalassinum. NCBI lineage: Eukaryota > Metazoa > Arthropoda > Insecta > Orthoptera > Tettigoniidae > Meconema > Meconema thalassinum. Next base: position 900,156,315 of record OX336390.1, read on the forward strand.
CCATCACAATAAGACAGGTTATCAGACAAGTAGCTTGGCACGGTGAGTGAGTGGTTATCGTGTCGGACTACCAACCCCAAGCTTGCAGGTTCGCTCCTGGCCATGTTAAGTGATTTTTGAAAGGCGACAAAAATCACGACACGCATGACATACGTTGTTGGCAGAACCCATTTGAATTCAGTAGGCCGTGTTCATAACGGCAAAATTAATTTCGGGATTTTCCGCCGATACAAAAGTTCCTCCTTTCTCTACTAGAAAGCAGTGAAAAGGAAATGGTGGGGTTGGCATAGTGTCAAGGAGCTTAGATATCTAACCTCCTTGACATTCATAGCGCTCCAAGGAACAACAAAATTCGACATGCAAGCGTCAAATAACAAAGCTTGCACCTGGTACCCGAGGCCATACGATATTATCATTACCAGACAAATTTCACACACACCCAAGTACACGAAGTTAAATGACCGTGATGTCGCAAAGCCCCTAAATAAATCAACAACACCAGTCTATTATTGCTGGTATTATTATTGCTCAATATTATAGCATGCCATAAACGATGTAGTGTGCAAATAACGTTTGGTTGGAATTCGTCGAGTATTCTCGCTGCGTTGCTTTTCCAAGTGTTATGTCAAACATTGATGGGGCGAGGCTTGGGATGGTGACATATTATTTAGACCATATAATGGGTCATTACAAGGCAGTGCATTGCCTCGGGGTGCATTAGTGAGAATGATGTTCCATGTCAATGCCATGGACGATGGTGTCCCATTAGCCAGACTGCTCCACTACCGCCCACAAATAGCTCTTCACTGCACCCAATCAAATCTAGTCGTAACATGTTTGTTAAAAATAGCACACTTCTGCCCACCACCACTCTGAACATCTTGGTCATCAACCTAATGTACTTGTGCGAATATAGTGTTCGACACATAACAGTGCTGTCAATAGTAATGTTCGCAGACTAGGATTGAGATAGGGGCCCCGGGACTTGAAATAAGATACCATCCCGGAATTCGCATGGATTGAGTATAGAATAAACCAGGGAAAAGCAACTTACAGGATGGTCGCTAACAATGTGGGGATTCGAACCTGCGTGGCTGTGTTGCTCGGTTTGTTTTATTAAAATTGTGTCATAACAGATTCTACGTCAAAATCACTAAATCCCGGGGGAAATTTCACTATACAGTTTTTAAATGGAACACCGAAAATTAGATCATCTATATAACTGCTTTTCTTCACGTATTTGAAACACGAAGCATACTTCATCCTTGTGTTGCTCTTATGTTATCGATACTGACACGGTTAACATGGATACCAGTGTTGCCAATTTAAGCGACAAGTAACAACAACAGACTTAGAACTTGTGTTAAAGCAACGGGTGATTATTTTTGGGCCTGGGTTGCTATACATATTGAGAAAATGTGAGTTAGCAAATGAAAATCCACAGCCTGCTTCCAGTCTCCGACTGGGTCAGGAATAGAATGAATGAAGCCCCGATCTAGCGGTGAGGATATGAACTGTGCCGGCTGCCGAGGCCTGACGCACTCCTCTGGGGCAATGATTAAATGAATGACAGATGAAATGATAGTGGAGAGTGATGCTGGAATGAAATTTTGACAGGGAAAACCGGAGTTCCCGGAGAAAAACCTGTCTGCCTCCGTTTTGTCCAGCACAGATCTCACATGGAGTGACCGGGATTTGAACCAAGGACCTAGCGGTGAGAGGCCGGCGTGCTGCCGCCTAAGCCACGGAAGGAAATTAATACTGAGCCATCGTTTTTGGTTGTTTTGTTTTCAAAGCTCGGTGACGAAATTCAGGCCAGAAATAGGGAGATAAGTAACCATCCAGTTGAACCTTAAACAGGTACAGTAAGCAGCATGCTCGTTATCGCTTGCAGTTTGGATGGAACTTCCGTCAATGTAAAAGTTATTAACCATATTTCTGTCATTCAGTCGAATCAGTGCTCGCAATTTGCGTTCATTTGTGCGAGGGAAAGGACTGTAATCGCTTTATATCGATACGCTGACTCACAAATTAGCTGCAGTCCTCGTTTGAATTTATAGCCCTATTCATGTGATAGCAATGTAATTGTATTCCTTGTTTAGCGAAGGAACATAATGTGGAGAGCAATTAACATGGATATGTGTTTGGGCTGGGGGTCAAGCCAAACTGTTGGGGTTGGTTGGTTCCTCAGTTTAGGGGCTGCGACAACGCGGTCATGTAGCCCCGTGTACTGTGGGTGTGTGTAGAATCTGTCTGATAACCGGTGTTAATTGTGATGGCTGTATTAGTGTGTGTTATCTGTAATTCAGGTAAGGACTGCAGACGATCAATTTCATGTACGGTTGTTCGTACTTTTGCTACCAAATGTTACCCTTAACGACACCTAGCTGTGAACTTGGCTACTAGATGCCACCATCACCTGGCGGCGAACGTTGGAACTTAATAGGGCGTTAATCAAATCTAACATACAAAATTAGCTTCACCAAATCGTAGTAACTAGAAGGTTCTTTTACATGCCGTAAATCTATCACATGGGCCCGCCGGCTTTACTTTCCCTCCGAAGGATGGGATACTGAGGTATTTTTGACGCTCTTAAAAATTCCGATGACTTCGGTCGGGTTTGAACCCCCGACCTTGGGCATAGAAGCTCAGCATCAAGCCTAACTGTGCGTGCTAGAATTTGCGTTATACACAAGTCATAACGTATAGAATAAGAAGTGATATCACTGGCCTAGTACGCCTGGTCCGCCGCAGCGCAGCGCTGGCTCCGATCTGTGATGTAAGTTAGCATTGGCGTTTACGAGACTTTTAAAACCTTGCGACCTGTTTTACACGTTAAAACACCGCAAGATATCCTCATAGGCGCTAATAAGTTCAACATCTCCACTTAATTTACTGTGCCCAATTATAATTTAATAAGTCGTCTCCTGTAATAGTCCAGTTTCGACAATAAGTGAAGACAGAGAGCAAGTTCAAAATGCAAGTAGTTTTGCCACCTATCGGTAAATTTATAAAAAGAACGGAAAAATTAACCTCGCTATCAGTAAGAATTTCTTCACATTGTTACACATTTTACATTCCCTTAACAGACTTGCAACACAGAAAAAAAAAAGCCGTACGAACGCAACTTTCAACTTTACCGTAGATTACTATACAATTCAATAATAACCATAAATTTCACTCCACAAACACCAAAATCAGTAAACTACCATCATTTCAGAAGAACTTAACATTAAACAGACATAGAAGGCATAGTTATGACCCCTTCATAGAGTAGGCTATTGCCTAAAACTGATCACGCCTCCTTCGGCATTACGGTACATATATGTTTTTTAACTCATTGACTTTTTATTCTCATCCCTTTCTTCACAGAAGTAGTCTTTAATGGCATCAAGAGCATTTTTATTTAAACCATACCGGACAAATACTTATGCAAATTAGGAAATATATGTGGAACAGAATAGTCTTTCAATCGCCAGTTGGTTCTTTGGAGAAGTACTACTTCCTTCCCTTCTATCACAAATTTGTCAAATTTAACAATTAAATATTCTGAAAAGTGAGCATCACAGATGTAGGACTTTTCAGTAAGTTCCCTATCCTTCCCTGGTATGGCCCCATTGCACTTGATAAATCGTTCCTTATCTTTAGGAGGTTTGAAAAACCGTCTGACATCTTAACAGTCCCCACAGCTAGATCTGCATTCTGGTACAATAGGGCAAGGCATCTTCACTACTCACATTAAGCACTCATGAAAATGTAAGGGCTAAACTGCTGTTTAGTTACATTAAATAACAATAAAATTAACACACGAAGATAACGTCAACACACGACAAGAAATTAAATTCCATTTCAGTTAATGCTTCCTACAATAGCATTTCAGGTATTAATACTATGAAGTAATAGTGTAAGCACTTGTATATCAATAAACGTTTGCACAGAACACCACCAAAACTCTCCGATCGATTAAATACTTAAAATATCGCACATAAACACATAAACATATGGGGAAATCAACAATCTCAAATCGACTGTAGCGCTGCATAGCGGCGAGTGCCAACCCGATCCGTATTCATTACATGCTATTGAGGGAGAAGAGATCACACTTTATATTCTATTCGTTATGCACAAGTTGACACAAGTAAGTGTGACGGTCTACTGCGCACCTTGACCCTAAGCGGGCGCGCGCAGATACTACCCGCATCTCATTGCTGCCTTTCCCACGCGAGAAACAGTAGTACGGTATAAAATAAAACAGTTCGATAGTTTATCGTGTTGTGAATTTGTATTTAACTCATCAACATCAATGTAAAAATATTTGACTTCATGTGTCAACAACGTTTTAAAGAAACTGGTGTACTGATCAATGCTCATGCAAATTGAGAGTGTAGTAAACACGTGCTCGCCTGTAATAGGCTATAACCTTGTTAACAAGTATCATCATCTAGATCTGAAAAACATATCCAGGATTCGATGTTCCTTAGTGTAGTTGAGGAACTTTCTTTCGTGTTTTTGTAGTTTTTATGCAGATATCCTGGTCATCAACCCGTATACTTGGGTGTCTGTTCTATTTGTCTGGTAGTCTGTGTTTCTGTGGTGACTGCAGTAGTAGATAAGGACCTACAGTACGATAGTGGCCTAGTGAACGGGAAATATAATCAACATGTTGGAATTGTTACAGAACAAAGTAAAACTTAACCGAAAGACATGTGGCGTGCGAAAGTGTCCAAAACAATAAAATCAAATACGAGCCGAAAGAAAAAAAATATACAATGAAAACAATATGAAAAAAGGTGTGTATATCTCGTACACTGCAAGAAAACTGTTTATATGGCATATGATTACCCTGAAGTTCTGTGAGAGAGTTCAAGAGCTCGACCGGGGATGTTTTCAGCGTTCAGACTACAAGACCCTGAGAATTAACTTGGTGTCCTCAACATCCTGTATTCCCGAATAATATTGCATTTCTCTTTCTTTCTTTCTTTCTTTCTTTCTTTCTTTCTTTCTTTCTTTCACACGGGAGAGATATTTGCCCCTATTACACTGTGTTACTGTAGTGCACGCGAATTTCTTAATTCTAAAAATTCTTCACTAAGTTCTATACTAATATTTATGGTTACTAATTCTTAGAATGCTAATCTTGAATAAGTTCTAATTATTCAAAGTTAGACTTGGCGATGAGGATTGTACTCGAATTACAATTATTTACTATCATGCATTGTTCTGGCGTGTGGTAAATAATGTATTCACGGAAATATACAATCCCTACGGAAGCTATCAAGTTTGTCAGAATTATTTTAATTTGTGAATTGAAGTACATTACGATTTATTTGTATATCTTCTGCCCTCGTTCGAGGATGATCACAAGAATCCGATAACATACAATATCAGTATTAACATAAACAGTATGCACGGCTCAAAGAATTATACATAAGTGAAATACTATGTTGACTACATATATCTCATTAAATACAATAACGCCATACCTAAGAAGAAAAACAGGAATTAACTGACGTTCTTACAGTTCAAGGTTCATATAAAAACACACTGAACTGTATACATAAGTTTAAAAAAATGGAGATATGACATTATTTTATTTAATGGGTGATGTGAATTTCAAACAAGACGTTGAAATCTTACAGAAAAGAATTCTGAGTTAAACATTTACTGCTATAAGCAAATTAATATTATTATTGAATATATAAAGAAGCCTCCGTGGCTTAGGTGGCAGCATGCCGGCCTCTCACCGCTGGGTCCGTGGTTCAAATCCCGGCCACTCCATGTGAGATCTGTGCTGGACAAAACGGAGGCAGACAGGTTTTTCTCCGGGTACTCCGGTTTTCCCTGTCAAAATTTCATTCCAGCAACACTCTCCACTATCATTTCATTTCATCTGTCATTCATTTAATCATTGCCCCAGAGGAGTGCGTCAGGCCTCGGCAGCCGACACAATTCATATCCTCGCCGCTAGATTGGGGCTTCATTCATTCCATTCCTGACCCGGTCGGAGACTGGAAGCAGGCTGTGGATTTTCATGTTTTCATTGAATATATAAACGAATGTATAAACTAAGCTCTATTGAACAGAATGACGAATACATCAAGGAAGAGCTACACACACGAGAAATGCTGATGTATGTGTAAAATTTGGAGAGAATCATTCAGAATCTGAATAAAGATTCTCTCATTCATTAAAAAAAAAAAAAATTGAAACCCCCAGCGAATGAAGTAATTCATTTGTTATAAATTGACCACCTATTAATGTCAATGTTGTATTTTGTTACTTAAGGTAGATATGCAGTCCTGATTTATTTATGATCCTGTTCCTCGTTAATCCCGCCATATACTGTAAGTCACCAGTGCAAAGGTGACCACTGCATGAATGTTTGGTTGCGTTCACGGTAGCAAACAGTTGATGAACTGTTGAAGAAAGTACGCTGTGAACGAGGTGTGATGGAGCGCTCCCTAAACATGTTCCATGGAGCGGACGCCATTTTATGGAGCGTAGAAAAACTTCGCTCCATCCACGGAACATGTTTAAAACCAACATGGCGTATTGATGAAGTAGATTTGAAAACAAATGTAAACATTGTGGAAATCGCTCAAAATAGTTCCTAAACTGATGAATACTGAAATAATAATGAAGAACACAACATCACGGTCCCTCTATAGCCTATAAAATGACCTGCATCGAGTTAAATTCGTGATATATCTTTATTCCGATTTACGGACCGCAGTTGCGACAAATTTTAACCTATGTGTGAAACAACATAACCTGATATATCGGATGTTACAGCCTTTCTTTTGTTCCAAGTATTAAAAATTATATGAATTCAGGTGTGTGGTTTCCTTTTTAGTGGCAATGTGCATTTATAAAGTTTTTAAATCAATGTTTCAGCGTTTTTTCATCACTTGTCTGGGGTAATTTGGTCTGAAAATACAATTTTAACCTATGCTTTGGGCTAAATACTGTACCTCGACGAATATATTGTTGTGTAGGCAGTATAGAGAGAATCAAACTTCTAGGCTACCGATACTGTATAAAAAATTCCTTACATTTGGAGCAAGCATAGGCTACCGGTACTGTATAAAAAATACCTGCATTGTACTGGGCCTACCGTAGGTCTGTCTGTGCCTGCATTATTAGGTGATTCTTCCAATAGAAAACTGAGTGTTTGGCTGATCAGAATGTAATGACTGGGAAATACTAGTAGCCTATCAGTATTTTTCTTTTCATGGTATTATCAGACTTATCTTAACAGTTCTCTCTTGCTTCTTGGATGCTGTTTAGGTCTAGATCCCCCCTGGCTTTCAGCTTGGACTGAATGAAGTTAATTTGGTCATGTATAGGCCCTAGCCTATAAATATGTTTCTATGTTTGAAAGAAACCAGCTTCCCTTGGTAAGCATTTCAAGTACCAGTAACCATTAGGCTACTTTTCTTTTCATGGCATTAGCAGCCTTATCTTAACAGTTATCTTGCTTCTTGGTTGCTGTTCAGGTCTAGATTAAACATCCACATTCCTTTCAATGTAATGAATATTGCCTACCGTACTGGTACCATTGGCTATAATCGGGCATGCTCAATAGCCAATGTTCACTGCAGTAGGCTACCAGTACCATATATCAAGAAGCTGGGAATGATTATGCACTGAAACTCAAGATATAATAAATATATATACTAGCAGTAGTACCCGGCTTCGCCCGGTGGAATGATGATAATATTTCAGTCTCCTTAACACTCAACGTCATTGATGAAGATGATACTGACGACGACTGCTATTGAACGGGTATAATAAACTTACACTCTAATAGAAATACATATTTTAAAATTACCGGCGAGTAAGACTGTGGTGTTGCCTAGTAGTATAATGGGCGTAACATCTAGGTCATTTTTCCTTTTGATGAGGATGACAATGAAGACTACTACTACTGAACGGGTATATTAAACTTACAAACTAATGGAAATACACATTTTATAAATCACAGGCAATGAAGACTGTGGTGTTGCTTAGTAGTACTGTATAATGGACGAAACATCTAGGTCATTTGCCCTTTTGATGAGGATGATAATGAAGACGACTACTACTGAACGGGTATATCAACCTTACAAATTAATGCAAATACATATTTTTAATATCACAGGCTAGGTAGACTCTGGTGTTGTTTAGTAGTATAATGGACGTAACATCTAGGTCATTTGCCCTTTTGATGAGGATGATAATGAAGACGACTACTACTGAACGGGTATATCAAACTTACAAACTAATGGAAATACACATTTTAAAATCACAGGCCATGAAGACTGTGGTGTTACTTAGTAGTATAATGGACGTAACATTTAGGCCATTTGCCCTTTTGATGAGTATGATAATGAAAACTACTGTTGAATTGACACGACAAACTTACAAACTACCGTGATAGAAAGAAAAATTTCAAAATTCACAGGCGATGAAGACTTATTGTGTGTGGTGATTAGTGGTATAATGGGCGTAACATCTAGGTCATTTGCCCTTATGATGATAATAATAAGGTAATGAAAAATGACTACTAAACGAACATGGTGTAATTTTAAATCTGATATAGGCAATTTAGATTTCTACCTTCGATGTCTTCCAAAGTCTGAACGTTATTTTCTGGCTTAGGCCTATACTCGATGCGTGTAGTGAAAGAGCTTATCGAGTACTGCCCGGGTCCAAGCTGCACGAATCGCAGATGTTGACGATATATGATGACAGACGTTCGGGGGGGGGTTCCCGGTCCTATTCACATTGACCGGTGAATCACTAATTCTTTCGTAACACGACAGTGGTTTGAGCAAAGACCCTGTATGAACATCAGCATAGTCAGCAATACCAGGTAACACGGCGGGGTCTGGACATTTCTCTCATGTCAACTCGCGATGAATCAGCAAGCTATTCTCACACCTGGCCCCCTCCTCCCCCCTCCACCCACCAGGGTCTCTCAACTTGTGGGACGTGGGTTTGCGACCACGGGACCCCAACTGAGTCCGGCATTGCTTCTACTTACTGGTGCCGGGCTCCTTTCAGTTCTCTTTCCTGTCAGCCTCCCTTGGTCAAACTCTTGTTCTCTTCCGACCCCGATGGTATCAGGGTATCCGAGGCCTAGCGACTCTTTCACTTTCCCGCCTTAATTGGCCCTTGTCTAATCATTCCTGATAGCCTCATTCTTCGAGGTGTCAGCCTTCTTTTTCTTTTCTTAATATCTCATGTCTTCTGCTCAAGACCCTCAAGGAGGCAGGGTGTGTGTAGCCCCACCACTTCTGGTGCACCCTGGATAGTGCTACATCCTCAAGGGCTCATGGCTGGTGAGTTCGGGAGATGGCAACCCTGAGGGTTTCCTGAGCGGGTCCGGTTTTACCCCTTTTTTCCATTGCCTTTGGGACGGACCCTGTCCTCTTTCCGGGAATGGAGTGGTCTGTCCGCAATTTCAAGCAGACAATGTTACTCGCAGGGTACCAAAGGGTAAGTATACAAATTTTGGTTCTGAACGGTGAAACGGTGTAGATTTGTGCCAAAGGGCCTAAATGCAGGGAATGGGGTGATCTGTCCGCAATTTCAAGTGGACAGGGTTACCCGCAGGGTTCGAAAGGGTAAGTATACAAATTTTGGTCCGGATCGGTGAAACGATATAGATTTTTGCCAAAGGGCCTAAATGCAGGAAATGGGGTGGTCTGTCCGAAATTTTAGGTGGACAGTGATATTCACAGAGTTACAAAGGGTAAGTATACACATTTTGGTTCAGATCGGTGAAACGGTGTAGATTTTAGCCAAGGGGCCTAAATGCAGGGAATGGAGTGGTCTGTCCGCAATTTCAAGCAAACAGTGTTACTCGCAGGGTACCAAAGGGTAAGTATACAAATTTAGGTTCTGATCGGTGAAACGGTGTAGATTTGGGTCAAAGGGCCTAAATGCAGAGAATGGGGTGGTCTGTCCGAAATTTCAAGTGGACAGGGTTACCCGCAGGGTTGCCAAGGGTAAGTATACAAATTTTGGTTCGGAACGGTCAAACGGTGTAGATGTTTGCCAAAGGGCCTAAATGCAGGAAATAGGGTGGTCTGTCCGAAATTTTAAGTGGACAGTGTTATTCACAGAGTTACATAGGGTAAGTATACAAATTTTGGTTGAGATCGGTGCAACGGTGTAGATTTGGGCCAAAGGGCCTAAATGCAGGGAATGGGGTGGTCTGTCGGAAATTTCAAGCGGACAGGGTTACCCGCAGGGTTCCGAAGGGTAAGTATACAAATTTTGGTTCAGATCGGTGAAACAGTGTGGATTTGTATACATAACAGACAGACAGACAGACAAACATTGAGCTTTATATATATAGATATATATATTTCTTTTCTTACACAAGGAGAGAAAATTAAGCACTCTTCAACATACGGTAGCACTTACCCAGTTTGCCCTTTATTTCCTTCACTTACGGTATCTCAACATGCCTGAGTATTAACATTTTGTGACAATTATTGTATGCACATACTGTATTTTGTCCATGCTTCAACTAATCCAACACCAATATTTCCAGCCTTGACTTCCTTTTGTCAAACGAGCGATGATTTTCTCTCAGGGGACAGGTTAGGTCTCTGTACTCAAATAGGAACTGACTATTGAGTAAAATGCATTATGAGAATGGATTTAGAAATTGTGACATAAGGCTAATTTATTTCACTCACTCTCTTGTGTGTATGCTACATATTGATCTATATTTTAACAGTAGCCTAGGGTACAGGATACATTTCAAAATAATGTGGTGTCAGTATTAGTGCATGTATTTTTAACTGAGGCTAGGATTGGGAAGGAGGCTTTAAGTTACAAGCTTAGTAACCTGTAAAGGAAATTGTTAGAAAAATGATAACTTAAAGGGAGTGAGGTTTCATGAATATTGCCTGCTAGTACTGTACAGTATAGGCTACAATTAGGCAAGCTCACTAGCCTAGGTTCACTGCAGTAGGCTACCAAGAAGCTGGTAATGGCTAGGCCTATGTACTGCAACTCAAGGAATATATTTCTCTTCTTACACAAGCAGAAAAGATTGAGCACTGTTCAACACAGCACTTACCCAGTTTGTCCAATATTTTCTTACCTTATCGCAGCTTGCCTGAATTTTAACACCTCATTACAGTGATGCTTCACTTTATAATCTGCATATTCTATCACACAGCAGTATTTGCTGCTGACCACAGAAGACCTGATGTTCTTGTACGGTGACTGAATGAACTATGTTTGTTACAAAACTATGATAGATAGATAGATAGATAGATTTTTATTAATTCCATTTGATCAAATACATGCATTCAATACATTTTTGATATAGGACACGTCAGAATTTACATGCATAAAATAAAAGAACTAACAGGTATATATTACTAAGATTATAACTATTTATAACTTATTATAATAGCAAATCTTAATAGATACAATCTTATTGCACAACTATTTACACCTCACTCTATTATCATAATATGAAAACTTAATTCTATAAATACAACAACATACAGCTAGGTATTAAAATTAAATTAAAAAAGTAAAATATAGTTATAGATTCCATCACTCCTATACGCTAAAATATTCAACTACTGAGTAAAAACAATGGCACTGCAGATAAGCTTTCAACATTCTATCAAAGGTTTTTATTTTTGGGGCCAGTTTTATATACTGGGGTAGTTTATTGTATAATTTAACTCCAGTGTGAAAAGTTCCTTTTTGATATATGCTTGTGTGTGTGTGTGAAATATGAATGTTTTGATTTTGTCTTGTGTTATGCCTATGAACATCATTGTTTGTTTTAAGAAAAACATCTTTATTCATTAAATTCTTTTTAAAAAACATAATACTTTCAAAGATATATATGCAGGGCAGTGGGAGAATGTTTAAATCTTTAAACAGAGGTCTACATGATTCTCTCGAGTTTACATTTGCCATAATTCTAATCGCTCTCTTTTGTATCCTAAACGTGCTTAGTACATCTGGCGACATACCCCAAAATATGATCCCATATCTTAAGTATGAATGGAAATAAGCAAAATAAGTATTTCTTAATGTGTGCATGCTAGTGCAGGTTTTCAAAATACGTAACGCAAAGCACATCGAGTTCAGTTTAGTATTCAGATATTGTATATGTTTATTCCATTTCAAGTCTTGTTGTATCCATAGTCCTAAAAACTTTGTTTCTGATTTATTTTCTATTTGATGACCATTTAATGTTATATTGGGCATCGCAGGATTCCTATTCTGTATAGTGTGGAAATTTAGACATACTGTCTTTTTATAGTTTATTATGAGGCGATTATCTTGTGACCATTTGGTTAACTCTCCTGTAACGGAGTCAGCAGACTGCTGTATGACCTGTTTAGTTTCACCTTTTATTACGAGTGTTGTATCGTCCGCAAACAAAATTTCCTTATGTGAATGAACGTTCTGTGTTATATCATTGATATATAGAAGAAAGAGTAGTGGGCCCAAAACCGATCCCTGGGGTACTCCAAATTCAATAATTCCCTCATTGGACAATGTTTCATTAAGTAATTTGGTTCCATCATCCTTGTGTCTCAAGCTTACTATTTGTTTACGCCTTGTTAAGTAAGACTCTATCCATTTATTAGCTAGACCTCTAACACCATATTGATTTAGTTTGGTAAGGAGGATTTTATGGTCAACTACATCAAATGCTTTCGATAAATCCAAGAATAGGCCAGTTACATGTTCCTTATTGTCAATTAATTTCAGTATACTGTTACTACATTCGTAAATTGCTGTCTGTGTAGATTTTTCCGTTCTAAATCCATGTTGTGAGTTTGATAATATTTTATTTTTTTCTATGAAACTTATCAGTCTCTTATACATAATTTTTTCCACAATTTTTGCAATACCAGTTGGTAAGGTAATAGGACGATAGTTATCTAATTCATCTTTTGAACCGTTTTTGTGCACTGGAATTACTTTTGATAACTTCAAAATATCCGGGTAAGTTCCTGAGAGAATTGAACTGTTTATTAAGTGCGTAAGTGGATTTATTATATTTTCGGCACATTTCTTTAAAATTGCATCAGGGATGCCATCAATGCCAGCACAGAATTTATTTTTTAGCTCTTTTATAACTATTCTTACCTCTTCACTTGTGACATGATTTATAAATAAAGAATCACTGCATATATTTATTTTATTATTAGAATTTAGTGTATTTACCTGTGATTTATTTAATAATTTTTGCGGAATTTCCAGAAAATAGTCATTAAAAGTGTTTGCTATTTCCTCTGGATTATTAATCACTTTATTATTTCTGGTCAGTGTAATGTTCCTTTGTATTTTAGCATATTTTCCAGTTTCTTTCTTTATTACGGACCACATAGCCCTGTTTTTATTAGATGATTGGGAAATAAAATTATCATTATGCATTTTCTTTGCTAGTCTTATTACCTTATTTAATATGCTAGTGTATTTTTTGTAGTATAAATTGAATTCAGGTGTTGTGTGGTATTGTTTATATAATTTGTGTAGAAATTTCTTTCTTTGACATGAATTTATAATCCCTGTTGTTATCCAATTGCTAGTTTTGTTATTTTGAACAGTTCTTCGTTTAAAGGGGAATGCTATTTCAAAATAGTGTTTTAGGGTACTGTTAAATGCATTAAATTTATCATTTACATTTTCTAGTTCATAAATTTCTGACCATGTTTCCTTATTTAATAAGTCATTGAAATATGTAACATTTGCTTCAGTGAATGACCTGCACTTTGATTTTACTCCATTATCATTATTATTGATTACTTCGGATACTTCAAAACTCAGTATTTGTCCATGGTGGTCACTAAAACCCGGACAATAGACTTCTATTGAATGGTGATATTTATCTGTATTTATAAAAATTTGATCAGGAGTGGTTTTACTAAATTTTGTTATTCTTGTTGGTGTATTTACTGTAGGTTTCAGTCCATAGGAAATTAGTAACTGGTTTAATAATTCACAATTTCTATCAAGTTTTAAGAAATCCACATTTACATCCCCACAAATTATTATATCGAAATTTACTTTGCTCATGTTATTGAGTAACAATTCTAGTTTATCTATAAATAGAGGAAACTTTCCTGACGGAGAACGGTATACGCATACAATTATTAACTTAAACTGCTGAATTTTTACGGCAGAGAATTCAAAATCCTGTTCCATAATTAGATAATCATAAGCTGTTATCTGTTCATGATCTAAATTATTTCTTAAGAAGATGCAAGTACCACCATGGCTAATATTAGATCTAGAGTATTTACTAGCTTGTATAAACCCTGGGAATTGAATTAATTCAAGTTGTTCCTCTTTCAGCCAATGTTCTGAAATACATAGTGCTGAGATGTCTTTAAGTTCATTTTTAAGCATTAGATTTATGTAATCAATTTTATTATAAAGAGACTGGACATTCTGGTGGTAAATTTTAAATTTGTTACTTTTGCAAGCTTGTGTTGGTGATTTATTTACATTATTATTATCATAATTGTTATTATTATTGTTGCTAGACAAATCCGAAATACCATTGTTGCACTCCGTTAAATTTGACTTCAAAAGATGTGAATGCCAAACCTCACGTTTGGCTTCTTCTACCAGTTTCCCTGCTTCCACTCTAATGATATTACTGTCGAATTATTCTTACCATTTGAATTTACAATTTTGCAGATTTCATCACTAAGATACTCTTTTCCTAATCTATTTAAGTGTAGGCCATGCCGAGTGTGGAACTTCCTGTCTAATTTACTTACATCTACAATTTGGACATTTGGAAAACTCTTACAAATTTTATGAATTTTTCCATTTGTAGCCTCTATTTCTATATTTACACATGACTTGGGAATTAAATCGTGTCTCTAATATAGTTTTGCTGTACTGTAGTTTCATTTGTATTCAATCTGGTAATGAGCCTAGGTGGAAGATATTACTTCTTTTAACATTTAGTTTGCTGATTCGTGCCAACCATCTCTCTACCAGGCACATATTGAGCAACAAAGGGAATTGTTAGTAACCAAGTATCATTGCCTTTAAGAGAGTGATGAGTCATGAATGTTACCTTCGGTAATGGTATGTAATTGTACGAGCCCACTAGCCAAGCCCCAATGAAGTACCAGTATCGTACATCAAGCAGCTGGTAATGATTATGTACTGAAATTCAAGATAAAATGTAGTCATTGCTGCTTTTCGGGTACAAAATTATAAATATATAAACACACTCCTGGAAAAAATTACATGTATTAGTTATCACACTTAAATGGGCAATGGGCAACTAATGCATGTAACTGTTTCCAGGAGTAGGTTTACATAATAATTTTGTACCCCATGTTGACCGACTGAGAAGCAGCAAAGACAATCTGTATAGGCAACACTGAAAAAAAGAAATAGAATGGCTTCAAATTATCACAGAAAAGATGTATTCCTTAGCACTGCTTCATTTATCTTTGTTCCTAGGTGTCATTCATCCTGGTACTTTCCTGATTTTTATATCTTATTTTTCTCAGTTTATATTTTTGCAGTGTAGTTTCCTCGACCTCATTCTGTACTGTCCAGCAATAATTTTAAAATGCCCTATTTTTTAATTCTTTCTATGTTAGTGGACCATTTGATGACATGATCTATTAAAAAATAAATGTGAAAGCATCTTTTAGACAACTGTTTTCAACCAAAAATCTGTAGCCTAACATTTTTCATTTTCATTAGATGAACAGTAGCATATAGGGAATATGGTATGGAAACCAGTTGTGTATTGATAGGAGGAGAATGGACTGCCAAGTAAGAGACTAAGTTAATCCATCAACAGTTCATGTTGTGCCTTCCTTTTTAAGTACTAATATTGGGGTGTAAATAAGTTAGGCATAACAAGGGTAATACAGGCTCATACCATGATTTCCTTTGCTTTAAATGAGGAACTCAGAAATTTTATTTCTAGATGCTGGTTATAATTTTAAAGTGTGGAACCTTGAGGTCATCTGACCTTATTAGATAGGGGAAGGGTAATGGTCCAGATAAATACCTCTAGTTGACAGGTGGGGACAATGAGATTTATATTCTTGTAATGTTTCAAATTAATTTCGCTATCTAACCTGATTTTTTTGTAAATACAATTAATTTTTATAGTACAGTAACTAAAATCTGTATAGCACAGTTAAGCTGATGTATAAATCCAAAAGCTTCAAATCCTTGAGAAGAAAACTAGAGTGAAAAAGAAAAGATATAAGAAGCAGGAAAATATCAGCATGAAGGATACCTAGGAACAAATTAAATAGATGAAGCAATGCTAACAAATAATGAAGTCATCATGTGTGGATGACTGGTAAGAGGTTTACTGCTAGATTTACAGATTCTTGACCCTTCTCATAGGTTATAACCCTACATTAATAAAATCGAAGCTATATTGATATTCTTGAATAAATATTCGGTCTATTGAGGCATAGGCCTAACCTACCTTGTTCAATTTGAAGGGATTAAAATTACTTCAATTGTCATAAGTCTTGGGATATATCACCTTAATATACCGTACCATACGTTAAACTGTTAAGTTTTCTTTACCGTAGCCGAACTAGCATAACACAATAAATGCCGTAGCAGAAAGGCAAGAAATTTACGAACGTAGGCCTAATATTATCGGGAGCAAGGTATGGTTTGATACATGTTCGCAGCCTTCGGTACATAGTTTCAGACCAATCTCGTTCCGAGTTGCAAAACTAAAGGTAAATTAGATACTGATCTAATATCAGCATTCACTCTCACAAGATAATCTGATCATTTCAACATCGCAGGCTCGAGGATAGTACATCGGCCTTGTCCACTTTCGAACAACGCGCGCTGCTACAGATCAGATGGAGCAAACCGTTCACAAGTACACGAATTAAATACGTTATCCCGGATGGAACCACAATTAAGTTTGTAGTCCTGGATGGGTCTTCAATATGTAGATCCCTTTTCTCAGCTTCCAAGCGGGACAGCAGTTAGAACATGGTCCACTCAGGTTCTCCTCGAGACTGGTATTTCTTGAATCAACTGAACACGAAGATTCCCAAATGAATGTTATTTATTATAAGTCCACCGACAAATAATACATTCACAATAATTTATATACAAGGCATGTAGCCTGACTGTTCGCAGTCTAGTTAAACAGAGTTACATTACTCAAAGTTACAAGTGAAGAAGCGGCCGAGCTGCCCTTGTGCACCAAGTTAAATACTGGATGATCCATAGTGGGGGTTGAGAGTTTCTCTGAAGGACTAGCCAATCAGAAGTTTACTTCGTTTGGGAGGGAGTTGTCTCTCTGAGTGGGAGAAATAATGATACGTAAAATATTGAAGGTTAGTTAAAATTCCTTCTAGAAGCTTCAGAACTCCGTCATAAATGACTCTCAAGGTTTTCTTATGAAAGAGAGCTGTTTACTGGAGGTTTCCATGTCTTTAAATGGAGACAGCTTGTTTTAGATTATCTGACTGGGATATCTTGTTTTTAAATGGTTAATGCTTGTAAAGGAAACGAGGGATTACAAGATTTGGCTTTTAGCTTTATGACTTGGTGAGGCGCTTTCATAGATGGTATGTCAACAGGTTTCAACAGGCTGGGCTTCCAATAATAATAATAATATAACTTAGAAACCAAACTCATTGGAACCCATAGTCCTAGGTTCAGTATTGGACAGGGAACATGATTCCTCCCCCCTTAGTGTTTTGCTGTCCTCAGCAACATTTACATTTTTCTTACTTCTAAGTTTTACAGATTTACATAAATGACACAGTTTTTGTCTAAATATAAACAAAATGATACATATTATAATTAATACAAAAATTATATTAATGGATGTAAATTGCCTCTTCGTGATATAGGTTGTAGGAATTGGCTTCAAGTCTAATTTCAATTTGGTTATATCAAGATGGGAATTAAGGAAGTTTACTTCACTCTTTATTATGGGTGTGTCATGAATATTCAGGATTGGGAAGTTGTGAACATAATTAGTAGGTTTTTGTTGCAGCGTTATGCCTATACTAGACATGGGGCAAGATTCGTTTGAAAACACTATTTGTGGACCTGAGAGTTTCAGAGAGCTTTGCGTCTCTTTGCATGTTTGTAAAATTATCTCAGGTGTTCTGCTAAAGAACAGAATGTGTTCCTTATTTATAGGTTGGAATATTCTTATATCATTTCTTATGGAAGCATATTCACATCCGGCAGGATTTGTTAGATTACAATTGGTAATTCTAATATTATAGTACATACATACATATGACTGTGTGTTTTTCACACAAGGTGAACTGGACCATTTTAATGTGGGTCCCTGTAAATAATATTTTTCAGTCGGGATAAGGATTGCATTTTCAATGGTTGGTACAGGGGTGACGTCATACAATTGATATTGGCTTCCATCCGTGATTGGCATTGAGAGGATTACAATCATTTCCTCGTCCATTATAATTACCTGGGTTTTTGACAATTTTAAATTTTCGAATTGATGATATTGATCTGCATGAATCATACTTTTGACAGGGTAAATAGATAGCAAATGTTTTACCAAGTTTGTTAAGTCTTTTCTGGAGAATAATTTTACATTTGTCATTTCGTTAAATGAGAGAGAAATAGTTTCTTGCAGCACTTGCACTATTTTGTTATATTTATTGATGCACATCAAAACATATTGAAGGTCTTCCAGTAGGTTGATCTTGAAATCTTCTGTCTGGAGAATACCCTGAAGTACCCTCATGTTGCTGGTAACATGATTCATTTCATCGTAAATTTTTTGAGCAATTGAGTTTGCAAAAGATACCAATTTATTTATATGTTTAATCTCATTATTACGGCTTTGTTTTAAAGTGTCTAATTGACTTTGTAAATTATCCAAATCATCTTGGTCCAAATTACCAGAGATGAATTTAATTACTTTTCCTAAACCGTTAATTAAACCTCTCCTAGTTCTATTAGAAATGTTTGGTATTAATTTATTTAAATCCTTTTTAGTTTCTTTAGTTACTTCAATTAATTAATTTATTAAATAGGGAAAAGTATTATTACTTTTTAATACTAAACTGGAGACAGTGTCATCAATATTCTTATATGCCTCTTTTAAAGTAGTAAGGTTGAAATGAAACATGAATTTGTGGTAGTTGCTAATTATTACAACGGGTCCCATAGGATCGGCGTAGAATCCTGGAGTTTTTACGGGTTCTGTGTGGATGATGGCATACCCTGGTAGGAATCTGCAATGGGAAGAATTTTCCTCTTAGGTTTTATATCACGGAAGTTTCGGACATGAGTTTTACCGTTTTTCATTTTACAATAAACTCGGTTTTCCTCGATTTTGGTTATTGTGCCTTCATTATATAAATTTTTTGATTTTCTATTTCTGGTTAGGGGATCCAAAACATAAACTACCTCACCTATTTTATAGGGATGTTCAAAGGTGGAATCCCTTGGATCGGGCTTTCTTTCATTTAAAACTTTAATTTGGTTTGGTTGGTTGGTTGGTTCTTAAGTTTAGGGGCTGCGACAACGCGGTCATGTAGCCCCGTGTACTTTGGGTGTGTGTAGAATCTGTCTGATAACCGGTGTTAATTGTGATGACTGTATTAGTGTGTGTTATCTGTTTGTTAATTTAAGTACTGCAACTAAGAATTTTTCAAATAGTTCCTACTTTTGCCGCCAATCGCCACCGTCAACGACTACTAGGCCAAGTTCAGGACTGAGCTACTAGATGCCGCCGCAGTCGGCTCTTGGCAACGAACATAGAAACCTAAGAGCGTTGTTTACATTCATAACCTATCCAATTTAGCTTCACACAGGTGCAATTAGTGGAAGGATCTTTAACATGCCATAAATATATGACATGGGACCGCCGGCTTTACTTCCCCTCCGAAGGAAGGCATACTGAGGGATTTTTAACGCTCTTAAAAAATCTGACGGCTTCGGCCGGGTTTGAACCCGCTATCTTGGGCATAGAAGCTCAGCATGCTACCGACTACGCCACCGAAGCCGCTTAATTTGGTTTGCCTGTCTTTGTATGTATTCATTAATTTTTGGTGATGGGGAGAAAATGTGGTCCAATGCTTTGTAGTATGGGCCATATAGGACATTAAATGGTGGTTGCTTGGTTGCTGTGTGAATTGAGGAATTGTAATTTGTGATTGCAGTGATTATGAGCTGTGGCAACGGGGTAAATTTATCATTATCTCTCGAAATTCTTAATTTTTCGAGGAGGGTGGAATTCAATCTTTCCACAGGTGAGTTTGAGGTTGAGTTCAGAGGTGTGGTGGCATGGTACTCAATGTTCATAGCTTTACAGTACTCTGTAATTAAGCTGTTTTTAAATTCTCCTCCTTGATCATGAGTGATTCTTTTGGGATACCCATGGTGCGAAAAATAAATTTGTAATTGGTTCAAAACTGCCATAGCTGTACCATTAGCTAATACGTAGGCTTGTCCGTATTTAGAAAATACGTCCAATATCGTTAAAATGCGGTTCTGTTCAAAATGAAATGTGTCAATGTGAATCTGGGCAAATGGGTGGTCTGCTACAATAGGTCCTTGATTTGGTACCTCATTAGGGTGCCTCTCATACTTATTTCTTTGACACAAATTGCATTGGTTAATTAGATTCCTGATCTGTTCTTTTAGATGTGGCCAATAGTACTTGGTTCGAAGGTGCTCATGTGTTTCAATAATACCATTGTGATTTATTGAATGGTATTGCAATATCAACTGTTTTTGAGTTTCTGAACATTCTATGTCCTCTAAAAATTTTGATGTCCTGATTATTATCAATTCTGAAGTGAATAATCTCTGGCATACTCTGATAAACGGAATCTCAAGTGTTACGTCATCAAAGTAGGCGGCGTACCTATTTGAGGTATTTATGACTTTAAGAAGGTGTCTCTTTAAATCGTCATAGAGATTTTTCTGCGTTACAATCATGACGTGGCGGGTAAATTTCTTAAATAATTTCTGTTCTAGAATCTTTGGAAATTCTCCGTATTTTACTATGATCTGGTTACGGTTCTGGTTCAAATTTCTTTCTGATATCTTTAAAGTGGAAATTGGGTCTTCCTGATTGGAATGTACAGTTTCATTATCCATTTCATGCTGGTATGTATCATCTTCATGTTGGTGTGTGTCATCCCAGAAGATGGCTACATTAGAAACTGTTTTCTCATTTATATTCACTTGTATTCGTGAAAGTGCATCCGTGACATAATTAGTTTTTCCCTTGACATATTTTATATCAAAATCAAACTCTCCTAACTTTATTTTCCAGCGATAGAGTCTTGAACTGGGATCTTTAAGAGAGAACAGCCATTGGAGCGGACGATGATCACACTCTACAGTGAAGTGTCGTCCCCATAAATAAGGTTTAAAATGTTTGCTACTCTCTACTATGGCTAACAGTTCTCTTTCTATTGTTGAATAATTTCTTTCGGCGGGATTTAAAGTTTTGGAGTAGTAGGCAATAGGATGTCCTTTCTGTGTGAGAACACTGCCTAATGCGAAGTCTGAGCTATCCGTGGTTAACACGAATGGTTCTTCAAAATCTGGGTAAGCTAATACTGGCGCATTTATTAACAGGGTTTTTAGGGTTTCAAATGCAGATTTGTACTCGGGATTTTCAGCATCTATTTTGGTTCCTTTTTTCAAGCAGCGGGTTATTGGATATGCAATTTTGGCAAAATCTTTCAGGAATCTCCTGTAAAAGCCCGCAAGGCCAAGAAATTGTTTAATTTCTCTCGTGGTCTTGGGAATAGGGTAGTTTTTTACTACTTTAATTTTGTCAGGGTTTGGTTTTACACCTTCTTGTGAGACAACGTGCCCTAGGAAAGCTACTTCCTTGTGAAGAAATTCAGTTTTATCAAGCTGTATCTTCAGGTTCACCTCTCGTAATTTTTGCATTACAAGGGTAAGGTGTTGTCTATGTTCCTCTAGGGATTTGCTGTATATGATGATGTCATCAATATACACAAAACAGAACTTGTAAAGAAAAGGGCGTAGGACGTTGTCCATTACACGCTGAAAAGTGGCAGGAGCATTTTTAAGACCAAACGGCATTCTACAATATTGTAGATGGCGATTATCTATAGTAAATGCTGTCTTTTCTATAGATCTAGGATCCATCTCAATTTGATGAAATCCTTGCGCGAGGTCTAGAGTCGAAAAATAGGAACTGTGTCCTAGGTTATCTAGGATCTCTTCTATCCTAGGAAGAGGATATTTGTCTTCAATGGTATTTTTATTTAGCTGCCTAAAGTCTATGACCAATCTCCATTTCTTTTGTCCTGAAGCATCTAGCTTCTTTGGCACTATCCATACTGGATTACTATATGGAGATTCACTATGGGTAATTATCCCTTGCTTAAGAAGTTTTTCTACTTCTTCGCTCAATACTTTCTTTAGCGCGGGAGGATATCGGTAATTTTTCTGATATACCGTATCCTCATCGGTAGTTCGAATGAAGTGTTTTACTGCATTTGTGAATGTTAGGTCACACCCTGGATAGTAAAACACGTCCGCGAATTCAGAGCATATTTCTGATATGACACTTCTTTCTATGTCATTCATATGCTGCGTGCGGAGATATTCTTGAATCTCGCACTCCGAAATAGAATTTATTTCTAATGATTGTATTGAGATATTTTCCAAAGGTTCAACTAACACTGGTTTACTAAACTCTAATTTTAAATTCGTTTCTGCAGGATACAAGACCTGATAATTCTCTGCATGTAGGATTGCATCTGCAAAATACATTCCTTCATGTTCGAACTTTGGGATGTATACATCTCCTTGTTGAATGTTAACAGGGATTGCAATTTTGTGCATGTCTGATGAGGGTTGAAAATTTACTTGTTTGTTGCCTGAGTGAAAATAAAATGGTATGTCCTTATTATTCAGGGTAACTAGGTTTGATTTATAATCTAATTTTGCACCTAGCTTTACAAAATCTGCTGTGCCAATCAGCGCATCGAAATAATCGTGCCACTGCATGACTCTAAAATTTATGGGCGTGTCAATTTCGTATTCTGAAAAAATAGGGAATTGTATGTTATCTTCACCTATTGTTTGAAGTGAACGGATTGTATGCAGAATGGTTCTTGGAACAAATATTCTGCGAAATACTCATATGCTATTGCGGGATTCATTATTGAGTTGCAAGCACCACTATCTATTAGGATTTTAAATCCGAATAGGGTGATGAACGGTAATTTTGGGGCATTTTTTATATTATTTATGTCTTTGCAAGAGATGACTGGGCCAAGTGAAAATCCTGCTCTTGTTCCTCGGGATTTTCATAACTATCCTGAAGTAGCGATGGGTGGATTGAGTCGTATTCGAACTCATACTCTTGGGGTTGAGCTTCTTGAGAATATTCCACCGATTGTGTTTCTGGGGAATATTCTTGTGGCATATAGCTTAGCTCATCGGTCTCCTCTGCGTGTGCATTCACGTTCCCTCTTATAGTGGACACTGCTGACATTGGTTTCGGATATGTCTGATTATTGGGCGTGAAGCGCCGGGCAATGTTATTTGGTGTAGGATAAGGCCTACTGAATTGTTTGAAGGGTTGTTGGTTCTGTGGTTTCAAGATGTGTGGGTTCGGTCCCTGAAAAGGTCGAAAGTTTGGTTGAGGATTAGGGTTCCTAAATTGTGGATTCGGTTGGGTAAAGAAAGGTCGGGCTTGTGGAAAGTATTGATTTTGAGGCTTGGGAAATGCAAATGGATTGTGAATGGCATGGTTTAGTGGTTGTATTGGACCAAAAGGAGCAATCCGATTAGGTGGTGTTAGTGGTGATTGTTGGGGTGGCTTATGACTGGGACCAATATTGGGAGGATACTTCAGTGTTCCTCTCAACTGATCCATATAGCTCTCATGAGCTCTGCCATTATCGTAAATTCGGCAAGTCCTCAATGCATGGCTAAGGTCGGTTACTTGGGCGTAACGTAAGTAGGCTCGGTATGGATCTAGGATACCGGCTTTAAATGTGTTTAAGCTCAAATCATCTAATTCTCGTAATTTAAGCTCCAATATCTGGTCATGATAATTGAGTTTACACAAACTCTTACACTGTAAGACTAGAGCATCTAGCCTGTCATGGTATTCAGTGTAGCTTTCGCTTCTTTTTTGAAAGCAGTTTGATATTTCCTGCACTAGCAATCTCTCATCTTTAACGTCTCCAAATTTTCTGATTAATTTCTCTTTAAGTTTTTCATAGCTACTGTTCGCGTCAAGATCCAAAATACTACTCGCTTCCCCTTTTAATTTTGACTTTATGACGTTAAACAGAAATTCGTTAATGATGTTAGCATTTGTAATAGCAGGAGCTCTCTTGTGTGTGTTTAAAAAACTATCACATCTTGCTAAAAAGTAATCCAAGCTGCAAGATGCGCTCCCATTAAATTCAGTAATAACTGAATCTGGGCATATTCAAATTTTGATAACAATTCCGTCTCCGGCATTGTTAAGTCGGTGATTAATTGCTTAGTTTAATTTAAAATAATTTAAGATTTTTTTTTTTTTTTTATTAGTTGGTTAAAGAAAAATTATTTATTATTATTATTATTACTGATTATGAATTATGGATTAATTCAAAAGAATAATGACATGCGACACTTGTTCTAGTTTTAAAAACGCGCACTCACTTTCTTTTGAAAGGCAAAATAAGTTATTATTAGTGCTCTTCCCTAAAATTTTACTTTGAGTAATGAATCATGCTATAAACAAGCAATATGTAAAGGTACACAAAAAAACAGGGTATTTTGAATGTACTCACAGCCAGGAAATGATGATTAGCATGAACTGCATTCCGGTCTGCGTAGTCGGTTGGCTTCCTTCTGCGATGTCGTGCTATCGAAAGGCCCCTCTCAGAGTTGTCGATGCGCACGTACAGCAGCTATGGATGGCGATAGATGGCGGTCAGAAGGCGCTTGTTTCAGCGTTGCCGGCTCACCTCCTCTCGTTCCGTAGTCGGTTGGGTTTCTTCAGTGTCGTTCGAACGACCGAAAGGCCCCTTAACAGAGTTGTCGATATACTCGGGCGACGATGGCGGTTGGTTACTGTCGAAAGGCGCTTAATTTCAGCGTTGTCGGCTAGCTTCCTCCCTTAAAGCTGGCTGGTTAGTTATGGACGAAAAGCCTCCAGTAAGGTGTCAGTACCACTTCTTTCCAGTCGGCTTGGTTCAGATGATCAAGATGACTTCAGTATTTTCGGGATGATACTGGCTTTTTTGGATTGGTAACGAAAGGCGCCACTTGAAGTCTTGGCTTCGTTGAGCGTTGTCAGTATACCTGGTCCAATCAGCATGTAGATCTGGTGGTGATCATGTATCAATCGCGGCCGGGCCCCCAATTAAATACGTTATCCCGGATGGAACCACAATTAAGTTTGTAGTCCTGGATGGGTCTTCAATATGTAGATCCCTTTTCTCAGCTTCCAAGCGGGACAGCAGTTAGAACATGGTCCACTCAGGTTCTCCTCGAGACTGGTATTTCTTGAATCAACTGAACACGAAGATTCCCAAATGAATGTTATTTATTATAAGTCCACCGACAAATAATACATTCACAATAATTTATATACAAGGCATGTAGCCTGACTGCTTCGCAGTCTAGTTAAACAGAGTTACATTACTCAAAGTTACAAGTGAAGAAGAGGCCGAGCTGCCCTTGTGCACCAAGTTAAATACTGGATGATCCATAGTGGGGGTTGAGAGTTTCTCTGAAGGACTAGCCAATCAGAAGTTTACTTCGTTTGGGAGGGAGTTGTCTCTCTGAGTGGGAGAAATAATGATACGTAAAATATTGAAGGTTAGTTAAAATTCCTTCTAGAAGCTTCAGAACTCCGTCATAAATGACTCTCAAGGTTTTCTTATGAAAGAGAGCTGTTTACTGGAGGTTTCCATGTCTTTAAATGGAGACAGCTTGTTTTAGATTATCTGACTGGGATATCTTGTTTTTAAATGGTTAATGCTTGTAAAGGAAACGAGGGATTACAAGATTTGGCTTTTAGCTTTATGACTTGGTGAGGCGCTTTCATAGATGGTATGTCAACAGGTTTCAACAGGCTGGGCTTCCAATAAAAATAATAATAATATAACTTAGAAACCAAACTCATTGGAACCCATAGTCCTAGGTTCAGTATTGGACAGGGAACATGATTCACGTAAAACCTGATCCCGCTCCCGATGCATCAGCTTTGGAGCAGTTGATCAACTGTTTGCTACCGTGAACGCAACCTTTATGAATTGTGGGTTACCGATCCTGTCACCGTGTAACACGAATTCTGATTCGTTGACTAGATGTGCTGGTGGTGGGTGTTCTAGGCAGCAGAAATCAGAGGCGAAACGTATTACCTCCTGTCGACCAGTTCTGTTGATCCCCTGCCATAAACGTCAACAGAATTACCATACTAACGAGTTGTGTTCGGCCTCACTGATTCCCATAATTGCTTTAAAAATGCAATTAAAAAGTGTGTACAATCGCGGCGATGGGTTGATGCCTTCGTGAAATCCTTTACGCCTGCATGGTGTGTCTTGTCTAGGGAACCGCATGGAAGTGATCATTTACAACCTCGTGGTGTAGTGGATAGCATTCTTGGCTGTCCTCCTAGGGTCCAGATTCGATTGCCAGCTCTGGCAAAAAATTTAATTCTGGTCTACTCCAAAATGCGATCGTTAACGTTTAGTTTCCTAAATAGAATTCAGGATCATGTATATATCGCCAAATAATTTATCCATGCCCTTTAGATCATGAGTTATCCGTTCAAACCCACCTCAAACTCATGAACCAATAACTGCATAAATATGCGCTTCGGGAAATGGTCGTAGGAGCAGGGAAACTCCACTCAGGGCAATCTGAGCGACTAAACTAAGGGTTCGGATGACTACTCTCAAGTCGCTCACGGGATGATGATAGAAATAAATAATAAATTAATGTAAATTAAAGGATATCTCATTTTTATCCTATTTCTTCGGGGTAATCGATTCAATTAAATCGATGACTAAGTGCTCCCGAAATCGAAGCAACTTAATCCAAAAAAACCTTCGGAAGTCCTCACCAAAATTTGCTATGGAGATAAGAGAATCAAAGGTAACTTAGAAATTGCCTTAATTTGTAAGGTCCAGTGTTCATTACTAATATTCAAAAGCAATCTTGATGTTGTATTTTCACTTTTACTCATTCCACATTAATGGAGATCTATTCCTCAACCAACAACTCGACTGGAAACGTGTGTGAAGGCTGCAGCGTCTATCGAACGTTCGCCAAAGAAGTCCATTCGTAAGCGGTCACATATGAGGAAGGATTTAAAGTTTGTTAACAAATTGAGTGATAATGACATACAAAAACGTCATGGGGCTTATGGGCGAATGCTCGATGTCTTTACAACTTTACAACCCTTCCTTCAAGGGGGCGGGCAAGAGTAAGTGTTTTTCTCGGACGATTGTGCGATATATCGCAGTGCAAAAGCGAGGAACATTTATTTCTGGAGAAAAGACAACCCACATTTCTATGAAGAACTTGACACAACCAACCACATGTCATGATCTGGACTGCAATGTCTGCAACCCACTTGGTATGTCCATATTTCTTTGACGGTGCTGCGAATCAAATTGCGGGTATCTCACCAGGTTACGTCATTGGTTTATTACACTGTAACGGCCACAACATTCAGTTCCACGGTTGGGCTACCATTTGTAACGGCTACTTCGCTACCCCTAGGTTGGACGACCATTCGTGAAGGTCGGGCCTTATCTTATATATGCAACCAGTTGGAAAGAGCTTTTCCCCCACCCAGGGGCGGATCTAGGGGAGGGCGAGGAGGGCGACCGCCCAGGGCCCCGCACCCTGGATTTTTTAATATTTAATTAATTAATGAATTAAACTTTTCAAACCAATTTATAATTAATATTTTTTTTCAGTGCAGCTATGACCTTCCGTGACCGTTTAGCAAGTTAAGATTTCAGTGAAATAATAGAAGACTTTAGCCGGAAAAAAGTCGCAACGTAATATTTTAATATTTCATAGTTTACATAATCTTCTTCAAGGGGACTTATAGGATTCTTTCATATTATTAAAAAAAATGTACTGTAGTGTATTCAAAATATTGTAACTATTTCCTATTTTATTATTATTACAAAACTACTTTCCATTTGATTTGATAATTTTGTATTTCCTATTGTTGTGGGCCCCTCGTTATCATATCGCCCAGGGCCTCGCAAAGCCTGGATCCGCCACTGCTCCCACCGTAAAGTTGTTGATTTTGGTGAAATCATGCTGAATATCTCTATGATTTTCCTGTATGGGGTCGTTCGTAAGCCCACGTGCTCATTACGATCCGTTCCTCCGTGGTGTGTGGACTCATCGGCCATGATTTAGATGTAGGTCAACACCTAAAGCAATAAGAAACAACAATTCATTAACATCTCTGTAATGCATAGGGGGTAAAGGGGCTTTATGATCACCCTGTAGATTAGTCAACAATAGAACTGCTCAATTAAAGCTTTCATTATTAGGGAACCATAACACCCAGAAACCTGAAAGTTTAAAAAAAAAACAGTCCGTGAAGTGTTATAGAAAGTTATAATATATTTCAATAATTATGGACATTTGAAAAAAGTAAATATATAGCAGCCCGTAAAATAAGCAACAACAAAAACAACAACAAAGTAAACATATTCTGACAATTTTGAAATGTTATCCTACAGTTGTAATACTTAGAGTTGAATTCTGACAGTTCTTAGAGGGAGGTCCTTTTACTGCCTACCGGGGTGGGTTAAAGAGAGGTGGGGTATGGTTGTCATGGAAACGGGGTGGGGAGACTGCGGTTGCCATGGAGATAAGCCCTCTGGCCAGCTCATGTTGAGGAGGAGTTTGTAGGAGTTGCCAAACCTCGCACTTCTGAGTTAGATCTTGTCACAAGCAGTTCAGTGTGAGTGTTGTTCTATTTGTGTTTCTGTTTGGAGGCCGTCATTAAGTATCTAACGGTATTTTAAATACTAATTACGTAGAACGACAATTATTGTATTGCAATATATATTTCGAGCATTATGAATACTCCTCGAGGGAGAGGGAGACCCAGAACTCGTTCACCTCATGAAAAAAATACCGCCGGTCATGGTGTGACAATTCATCACCAAGGAAGAGAAATTATATGTGCCGCAAGGGAATTCTTTGAAGAGGAGGCTAAGAGTTTTTCGGAAAGGAATGTTCCTTTAATTCCATTCCAGAGAGTTCAAGAACGCACTGCGAAAGCTCTTAGAGTTAGTAAAAGTACTGTGACAAGAGTTACGATGGAGAAATATAACAACTCAGAAGAGGGTTCATCTAAACTGTCCATGCCTGGAAAGAAGCGGCCTAGAACCTCCAGAATTACAAATCTGGATCCGTTTAAAGACGATGCTATTCGCCGGCACATATATTCTTACTACACCAGGAGGGAACATCCAACAATTCAAAAACTGTTATTTACACTTCCGAACGACTTATTTAAAGGCAGTTACTCTTCCTTACTGAAAGTGGTTCATAACCTCGGTTTTGAATATAAAGCTATCAACAGTAGGAAGCTGCTGATGGAGAGAGGTGAGTGACTGAGCCAGGATCGAACCTGCCAAGTTGAGCTCAGAAAGCCAGTGCTCTACTGTCTGAGCTTTTCAGCCCGACCTCTGTTAAAGAAAACCGAACATAAGACCAAGTCAGTCATGGTCTGGCCAGGTAGTCTACAAGAAAACACAGCGGTCAGAATGAACGAACAAGCCAGCCGGAAGTGAGAAGGGTAGGGTATGGAATGCAGGAATGTGGCAACCGCGTGAAATGGCACGTGCAATGCTCCTCCCTCCAGCACTAGCTGTCAGACGTCAACTCTAAGTATTACGACCATAGTTAGGCACTTTTTTCTTTATCACTGTAGATAATTGGATGAAAGCTATAATTTGTAATCTAACGATATTGGTAAATCTTGTAAAGCAAACGTATTGTTGATGTGCATTTGGTTTTGTCAATTCAAATATTCATCAATTATTGTAAACCAAACGCACATCAACAAGCCATTATTTCAGATACATTTGTTAAATGTTTTATTTATTTATTTTTACTCTGATTACTTCCATATTACTTCACAGCTTTTAACTCATTTAAGTGTGCCAAATAGAAAATGGCACATAATTTAAGTCCTTCAAGTTTTGAAAAAAAATATTTAAATGTCCTTAGGCTAATTATTGAAATATGCCGTAACTTTCTATAATACACAGAATGCTATTTATTTATTCATTTATTTATTGGCGCACAACAGGATTTTCATCCCAATGACAGTTATTGATAAACTGTGAACGTTTGAAGTTTCTAGGTGTCAAAAGTTACCTAAAAATGACGCTTTTATTAAGCAGTTGCATTGTTGGCTAACTTATACTACCGTACCAGGTTCCCTTAATGCACTAGGGATAACGCAACCTGTTAATGCGTGATCAAAGGGGGTTTAGTAACCTTCTTTCCCAACTGATTTCTGTATGGCTTGAATATCACGTATGTTATCAACATGTGTAGCAGACTGTATTGAAGTGATTTAGAAGAGTGGTATAGTATATTTAACCGTGTTAAGTGGTGTAACAAGATCCAGAAAGCACAGTCTGTATCAAAAGGAAAATGCCGAGAAGAAGAAGATATGGCAGTAAGCTTAAAATATCAGTATCATCCAGTAGCGTAGCCAAGATTGAGCAATGGAAAAATTTGGGGAAAAACGTAATTCAGGTAATTGCAGAGCATAGTAATATGAAACAACTCGGCTATTTTACACTCGAGGAGTTAACAACGATGTACAAATTAGTGCTTATTTACCCACAGGTCCTTATTAAACCATTTTATCTTTTATTAAAACTAGATTAATTTATATAGAACCTCCCTCCTGCTTAGAAAAGAGAGCTAATTGTCCCGCTAAGCGGGATTTAAAACTATCTGGAGCTAGGCTCAATTTGAAAAAGCTATATATAGTGGGGAAAAAGCTAGATTGGCAACCCTGGGAGGAGGGAGTCATTATGCGTTGCCATAAAGACGTGTGTCGCCTAAATGGGGAGCCGCACCGAAAGGCAACAATCAGCAAGCAGTGAAGTAGACACAAACCACAACCATAGCAATTTACCATAAAGTAAGAGTTATAGAATCATCTGCAAGTGTCATTATTTAATTTAAGAAGTGTTCATTTAGCGTATTAATTAACAGATAGTTTTGTATTATTCCAAAGGTGGGGTCTAGCCCCCAGTAACACCCCCAAACTACGCCACTGGTATCATCTGCCTCTACAGTGACATGCTACACTGACCGGCAAAAAAAGTGGAACAGTTAAAAAAACTAATATAAATAGTATAAAACTAGCCATGAAAAAGATTTAATCACATTTTAAAAGCTTTTCATGCATTAGAACAAACATCTGAAACATCCGTGAATAGAAATTGATAATATGACATTTCTTAGGGTGGTTTATTACCACCAATTACCCCCAATTATCGATGAGCCTATCTTAATGGTTTTATGGCGGGAAGCGGACTGTAAGCGTTTAAGGTTTATGAGTGTTGCCGCTCGCTTATTGTTGTTCTAGGGATAACAACTGGCATTTGTTGAACACGTGTGAACCATTGTCACACATTTTAGCAAGTTATCCATTTGCAGTTCACACTAAAACATGCCTCTTAGCCGTGAAGAAGCTGCACAGGCAGTTGCATTGGTGGAGGATGGCCGCAGCTTCCGTTATGTTGCTGAGGTCATTGGATCATCTCTCGGTAGCATACATCGTGCAGTGCAACGATGCAGAGAGCTCCAAACTTACGACAGGAGACGAGGGTCAGGCCGTAGAAGAAGCACAAGTGCCAGGGATGACAGATTTCTCACCCTCCAAGTTCTGCGTGATAGCCATACCACAGCAGTCCAGGCACGAAATCAACTGGAAAATGTCAGAAATGTGAGAGTGAGTGAGCGAACAGTAAGAAGAAGGTTTGAAGAAGCTCATCTTTCATCCAGGAGACCTGCGCGTGGACCCACACACGATCGACATCACAGAGAGGCGCGTCTTCGCTTCGCAAGGCAGCATCTGGGATGGACCCACGAGCAGTGGGCCTCTGCTCTCTTCACTGACGAGAGTCGCTTTAATCTTGGATCTCCTGATGGAAGAGAAAGAGTGTGGAGAAGGCACGGGGAGAGGTACATCCCTGTTGTTTTCTCCTACAGGACTCCATTTGGAGATGGCTCGGTTATGGTGTGGGGTGGCATCAACGTTATGGCCCGCGCTGAGTTGGTGTGCATCGATCACGGGACGCTCAATTCTCAAAGGTGCATCGAAGAGATCCTGATGAACCATGTGATGCCCTTTGTGCCTTTCATTGGTCAGAATATCATGCTGATGCAGGATAATGCCCGCCCTCATACTGCTCGCTGAGTTGTACAATATCTGCAGGAAGTGGAGATTCAAACCCTGGACTGGCCAGCTCGTAGTCCTGACTTGAACCCCATCGAACATGTATGGGATATGCTTGGAAGGAACGTCAGACAGCGTGACTACACCACCTTGGCACAACTGAGAACATCGCTGCTGGAGGAATGGGATCGCATCCCGGCAGATGCCATTCGACGAGTTGTGAACAGTATGCCTGAGCGTTTACAAGCTGTCATAGACGCTATGGGTGGAAACACTCCTTTTTAGTGATCAGTGTTCCCGTGCAGTGCAGTGCAAACATTAATACTGTTTTGTTTGGCAATACGTTTGATAAAAACCAGCCCAAAAGAGCATTACTAAAAAATATAAAATTGTAAGACTTGCAAAATATAACGAAATTTGTGAGTTAAAGCGTGTTGTAAAACATGTTTCGGTATTTTCTGTTGCCAACCATCTAAAATTTACATGAATAATGCAAATATTGGAAAACCGATACATTTTAGTGGAATAAATTAAGAAATTACATAAAAAATTAAAGTGTTCCACTGTATTTCTCTGTAAAGTTCAAATTGTTTTCACAATCAGCGTGTGTGCATCTGCGTTTACAATGCCCCTTTTTCTTGAAAGAAATACTGTATCAAAGCTCATATTTTAATATTTTTAATATGCGTCAAGTTACTGAGAAATGCTACGAGAGAAATACACATATATGCTAGAGAAGGCTTACGATAGAGTACCAAGGGGAAAGATGCTGAGCTTCTTGAGGGGTTGTGATTTCGAGGGAAGGCTGCTACATACAATCAAAAGTCATCAGGCTGCCGTGAGAATTAATTGATAGTGTGATGCGTTCTTGGTTTAAAGTTTTTCCAGTAGTGAGGCAAGGTTGTAATATTTCACCTCTACTGTTTATTTTATTTATGGACCATTTGCTGAAGGGCATAAACTGGTTAGGTGGGATTCAATTATGTGGAAACCAGATATGCAGTCTGGCTTATGTTGATGGCCCGGTTTTAATGACAGACTCTGTCGAAAGCTTACAAGCCAACATGTTACTGTAGAACTTGAACAGTAATGTAGGGAATATGGTTTGAGAATCAGCATTTCAAAACCGAAGATTATGGCGGTAGTGAAGAAACGCAAGAAAATAGAATGTCAGGTACAATAGGAGGAACTAAATTGAATTACTGAGTACTTGGGCAGTATTATGGGAAAGGAGATGTAATCGATGTGCAGAAAAGTCAGTGCAGTGAGTTGTCAGATGTAATCTAAAGTATTCTGCAAGAAAGAAGTTAGTGTAGCGATGAAACTCTCCCCTGCATCGCTCGGTATTATACCAACCTTGCTGTATGGAAGTGAGAGCTGAGTATATTCAGGATATCTGATACATAAGCTAGGGGTAACTGACGTGAGAGTAGCTCGAATAATTACTGTGACAAATAGATGGGAACAATGGCAGGAATGTGCTCGTAATGAATCGATAAAGGTTAAGTTAGAAATGAACACGCTAGATGAAGCTGTTCTCATGGTGGGAGTGATGCGAAGAGAATGGGGGAGGAGTGATTACCTAAGGGGTTAATGAGTTCGGCTGTAGAGGGTAAAAGAAGTAGAGCTACCTCTAACTAAGAGGAGATGGTTGGATTCAGTGTTAAACTATTTCAAAGTGAGAGATGTAGAAGCAGAGGAGGCCGCAGTGCTAACTGCTAATAGGGGATCACGGATGCAACTTGTTCGCAAACAGAGGCTTGCAGACTAGACTAAAGGGGCAGATGACCTCGCTGTTCCGTCCCTTAAAACCTCAATAAGTAACTAATTAGATTACACTGGGCGCTGGAAGGTAATCAACAGTCTCACATGAAAATGTATGTATATTTTTAATACTACCGACCGGGGTAGCTACTAGCATAGGGATGAACCATTGTCTCTCCGTGTTCGGAGGAGGAAGGAATTACCATGACCGCTAATCTCGTGATCTTGAGCCGCGGGTCCTCTATTTTTACGTGGAATACGAACTACAGGACGTGATATTTCACTTCGAAAATCTCTCATGCATTGAACGGGAATCGAACCTTAGTGAGAAGCAAGCTACTTGACCACTGCACCACCACGCCCCCCAAGAAGACAAGCCGGCTCTGAATAGGTTTTCCACGATTTCGTATTTCCAAGTCACCCATATGCCACCGGGACAATATCTTCAAATACGAGTTTTTTTTTTCTCGTCAAGGATCTGTTTTTTCAAGACCCGAGGTTCCACCACAGTGAATATTAGATGAAGCTTCGCGCATAGTGTGTAGTGTCTCTAGTATGGCCGTTGATCGCGTCACGTTCTACATGTCAGTAGTAAGCGCGCAGTGTGTACGGAAACATGCCGAGAACAAAGCGTCGCCCGCCAATTGTGAGGTGCGTGCTGTAATTCGCTTTCTTCATGCGGAGGGGCTCAACGCAGCTGAAATTCACCGACGATTGTGTAACGTGTACGGTGCAACAGTCATGAGTGAGTGCGGCAATGGTGCAGGATCTTGGATGCAGGGTGTACAGACGTTCATGATGCAGACGGTCAGGGAAGGAAGCTGGTGTCAGCCGATGATCTCGTCCAGCAAGTGGATTCGAAGATTCGAGAAGATAGGTGGTTCAAAATTTCTGTGTTGCACGAGTCGTTTCCCAACCGCCTGCATCATGAACGTCTGTACGCCCTGCATGAAAGTTCCTGCACCATTTCCGCACTTTGCTGTCACTCATGACTGTTGCACCGTACACGTTACACAATCGTCGGTGAATTTCAGCTGCGTTGCGCCCCTCCGCATGAAGAAAGCGAATTACAGCTCGCACTTCACATTTTCCGGGCGACGTTTTTGTTCTTGGCATGTTTCCGTGCGCTTACGACTGACATGTAGAACGTGACGCGGTCAATGGTCATACTCGAGACACTGCACAATTACATCTGCGCAAAACTTCATCTGATACCTGTGGTTTGAATATCGCGACCGATCGGACCTAAAAAAAAGCTCTCGTAGCTTACGGCAGCTTCATTCAACTCCTTGTCTAATTTTATTCATCTTAACTCATTTCATCTCATCATTAACCCATCCGATGATGTTAGTGTCACGAAGGTCATCCGGCCGTAAATGCCACCCGTCAGAAAACCCTCATCTCATCCCGAGATGCGTGATGCGATCATGCTGCTTGTCTCCCACCAAAGTTGGCCGGTTTTGATTCACCATTATTGCATGTGAGATCGTCGAGCTATAATGTTACGTCCGGTGGTTCGGATTGCACACTAAAAGGAGGTCCCATACCTTATGAGCACGAGGTTTCCTTCCTTCCTTCCGATCCCCGATCCCGTTTAAGACAGAAATAATAAAGGCTAAGAAATACTTTTTTTTTTAGAGAAAATGCAAGGTTGTTTCGTGCAGTAATATGTAGCACAGTAAACGGGAGACGCACTGATGCTCTTGAACTAGCGCCGTGTGGGGGCGCCTCAAGCGCAGTGACCTACTTCTTGGAACAAGCACACATATAGTTATCGGGTTTCGTCGCCCAAAGCGGCATCCATCCGAAAGTGGAATTAAAGTATAGTCGATGGTGGGATTCCAATTAACTCGCCTATCGAGTCCGAATATTCATTCATTCATTCATTCATTCATTCATTTACTTTATTTTGCTAATGAGGGTAATTCCCCGGTATCAAATTGTACACTTGCAAAAAATTACCAGCAATAATATCAAACACACTCAATGTACACAAGCCGCGTTTTGGGAACTATAGTAATTACATCGTAGTATTTGCACAAAATTTCAGTCTTCTCCTAAACAAATCAATTTGTTTGGGGGGAAAGACTCTGAGACTATGGCAGGTAATGAGTTCCAATTATCAATACCACAATTAATAAAATAATATTTCCCATAATTTGTACGCTGCGTTCGACCCTTAACTTTGTGTGGATGATCTGCCCCGCTCAGGTAGGTGGGATTTCCCAGACGTTTGCTTTAGTTCTCCCCATACTGGCCGATTAGTGTAAGTATTAAACATGGGCGCAGTCCAATTCGGCCAGTTAATTACACTGATACAATCAGACAGACTTTTCTGGGCAGCATGATCTGCCCCTTTGATAAGACATAGTCCAATTGAGCCTGTGATAGCTCATTAGCGTCGTCCCCTCTCTTCCCCCACTCTGCAGCCAACACATACCATATTGTACACACGTTCCAACCTTTCCTCATTAAACTGTTGGAGGGAAGGTGACTCTCAGCTTCACGGTCCCAGGGGTGTCAATTACTATAAAGTCGCATATGTATGACCCAGCGTTCAGGATATGGTGACAACTGTACGTGGAGGAACTTTATACAAAGAATACGATATGTCCTCAATAGTTTCACAAATATGGACATCGATGAGATTGTGTTCGATAAACTGACAGCGATAATAATATTATATTATAATTTATTAGAAGAAATACCCATTTCAGGTTCCGTGCTGACAGTTAATATGAAAATTTGAAGTTTTTAAATTTTGAATAATGCGGAAAATTAAAAAACTTCAAGCGTTAATATAACTTAAGTGCAAGCTCTAACGTTTTACCCAATCTTCATTGCATAAACTAATGAATGAACAAAATTAATTTTAAAAAATACAAGTGAACAATTTTCATTGAATAGCCTAACCTATTAGATGAAATTAAAACATACTTAATACAGTACCAGTAATTAATTGTTGGAGATTCATTTTAGGGGCTGGGGAAGCTTGGCAATCAGCCCCGTGTACTGAATCTTTAATTGGTGTAAATTACATACAGTATTTATAGGCCTACTGTATTTATATTTCGACCATGCAGCCAGTCTGAAATGGTTTTCCATGCTTTCCTATTTTCAACTCTATACAAATCCAGGAACTATCGTTCCTTCCTTTCAACTCCTTACTCCCCCCCCCCCCCCCTGGCACTACAGCCCATGAAGAGCCTAGGCCTACCAAGCGACCGCTGCCCAGTCATTTGGCCTGGAGATATTGGGGTGACGCGTGATCAGCGCATCAGATCCCATCGGCTGTTAATCTTGGTTTTCGTGATCGGGACGCTGCCCCACTGTCAGACAGCTACTCATTTGTCCTCAAGAGGATTAGTGCACCCCGTTCCTGCCCTCGCGTCAGTTTCTAAAATTCCTGACGGAGCCGAGAATCGAACCCGGGGCCTCCGTTGTGTGAGGCAGGCGCGCTACCCCAACACCGTGGGGCCGGCTCCTTACTTAGGCTCATCAATTTCTTCTCTCATTAACTCATGTTGTGAGGTCGGCTCCAGGAAGGGTATCCGGCCGTCAAAAATACCCGCCACATAAAAATTTCATGGCATCTCATGCCCGTCGAGAAAAGGGTAGATATCCCAAGTAAATTCTACCTTAAAAATCCTCTTGGTATGAGGGCTGGAACGGGGTACACTCAGCCTCGTAAGGTAAAACTGAGAAGAGGTGTATTCGATTCCTACTCCCGCCATCCTGGAAGTGGTTTTCCGTGGTTTCTCATTTCTACTCTAGGCAGATGCCGAGATTGTACCTAAATTAAGACTACGGACACCTCCTAACCATATCCTACACCAATTACAAGTCCACAATAGTACGCTACAGCAGTTAAAATAACACAGATTATCAGACAGATTCCACATACACCAAAGTATTACATAATCACAAAGCCTTCAAAATGAATAAACGACAAAAAGTACCCCTTTCCAGCCCTCAAGTCAGATCTTAAGTATGACTGGCTGCGTTGCTCAGTGGTAACGTTCTCGCTTGCTGTTTCCAAGGTTACAGGATCGAATCCTGGCGCAGTTAGTTGGCATTTGAGGGTGCGTAAATGCGATGGAGCCAGAGCCATGTCAGTTGTTTTACTGGCAGGTTATAGATCCCATTCGGGACAAAATTCCGACACCTCAGCGTCTATAGATCATAAGTTTCTGGCTGGAATCTAACCCAGAGCCTCATCGGTAAGAGAAAAGCGTGCTATCCATACACCACGAGGGACAATAATAATAATAATAATAATGTAAGGAGTTTAAGGTACCTTTTAACTGTTGTAGCATTTTAAAAGAATAAAGGCATAATGTTTGTTTCACTGAAATTGTGCTAGATCCAAGTTTGTACAACCCTACATGGAAGTGTGTTTACGGGAAATTCCAGAGCCAGTGGGTCATTCTGCAAGATCAAGTAAGTTATCTTACCTTTGGGTTTTCACAATGGTAGTGGTGGGGGACCGAAGGGAGAAGGATTTCAGCGGAAGAACCAGAACTTGGCCTGGGGCAAGTGGCCAGAGAGGTCTGTGCGATGGAATGACAAGATAAGAAAGATCCACTCAGAAGATTAGCTGGCTCAATTCGCAAACACCCTTAAAGATAACGTGTAGTCTGGATTTCGTCCTTCTATCTTCCAAAGATTCCCACCCTAGTTTTTCTATAATTCGAGTAGCACTACTTCTAGGATTAAAATTGTTGAGCACAAACTTAGTAACCTTCCTTTGTAACATATCCAGCTCATTGATGAACCCTACTTGATATGGGTCCCAAACCGCTGAGCTGTATTCCAAGATAGACCTCACAAGTGTCAAATAACCTAATTCTTTTGCCTAGCCTTGCGCTAGAACACGCGTAGTTACCGTGCTCTGTTATGGCTGCGATTCCTGGACTATTCATTCTACCCAGTCTAGCCATACATACTGTTACAGCTTAAAAAGTGAAAAACCCAAATATTATGAGAATTATTTTAATTTGCTGTTTGTATCTTGTTCTTACAGGCATTCTTTACACAAATCACCAATCACTTTTCGAAATGGTCACCTTTGGCACTGATACAGGCTCTGAGTCTTTGTGGCCAATCGTCTATGGCGGAACGGAGGACATCCAGTGGGAAATCCGCCACTGCTGACAATAAGGAACGCTTTAAACTTCCAATGGTGGGGTGTCTCTTCCTGCAGACAATGCCCTCAAGCACTGACCACGGTCGGTAGTCCAAAGGGTTCAAGTCCGGACTGCTACTGGGCCAATCTTCAGTTGAAATGAAGTCGGGGACATGACGCTGAAGTCACCCTTGAGTTGACCTAGACTTGTGGGCTGGAGCAGAATCCTGCTGGAAAGTCCAGGGTTGGTTTTGAAACAATGTGCCACTTAGATTCTTCACAATAGGCTCCAAAACGGTGCTTTCGTATACTCTGGCGCTGGTTTTAACATCCTTTTCGCAGAAATGCAGCTGGGTGGTGCCAGAATAACTCCCCCACCATACCATCACAGAGGAGGGATGATGGGCCCTCTGAACTTTCGGAACCTTTTTACTGACTTCCCTAGATGATGATGCATAAACCCTGTCGTTTTGCACATTGAAAGATTCTTCAATAGTGAATACCTTTTCATCGGTGAAGA
Source organism: Meconema thalassinum (assembly GCA_946902985.2). Lineage (NCBI taxonomy): Eukaryota > Metazoa > Arthropoda > Insecta > Orthoptera > Tettigoniidae > Meconema > Meconema thalassinum. Next base: position 900,196,128 of record OX336390.1, read on the forward strand.
GGATGCTTCGATGACCATTTTGCGTGTAACGCTGCAGGAGACGTCGACATTTAAGCACTCTCAGCTTCTTTAGACGCGCGTCAAGGTAATGTCCTGTTCGTCGGCGATAAGCCCGTAGTCCAAGGCCCTCTGACAGAAGCCTTGATAATGACCTTTTTGAAATGTTCATTTCACGGGCCATGATAACCTGCTTCCGCACCGCATTTCTCCGAATACGAGCGGCCACTGCCTTTTTTGCTGCTAGAGTCCTGACACTGCGTGGGCGACCCTCCCTTGGACGCTCCTTTACAGTCCCGGTTGCAGTGAATCGCTCAATGGTCCGGTACACAAACATACGACTGATTTTCAGCTTTTGCAGCGTCTTGAAAATGTCACTTGGAGATTTTCCAACTTTATATAATGCTATTACTGCAACACGGTTTTCATAATCGCCCCATTCCATGTTGAAACCTGGAGCTAGATGCTTCCTCTTTCACAGACAAGTTAACAGTGGTTCAAGGTTAACGTGTGCACATTGGTAGTTCTTTACCTGCCAAACCGGTTATACAGTTTGTGTCAAAAGTTTGTAATAGTATTTATGGCTAGACTAGGTACATATTGTAGGAGAAAGAACGCTTTGACTTGAAGCGCTCACGAAGAATGTTACGAATATCATGGATAGCAAGAACAACGAATGAATTCTTTCTGAAAGAACTAAGAACTGTCCGTAACGCACACCTACTTCCTAACACCCAAAGATAAATATTAAAATTTTTCGGCCATGTCATACACCGAGACCAGGAAGCATGGCGAAATATTGTATAGGTAAATCAGTGAATGGCCACGGCATTCAAAATCGAACCACGACCAAGAAGAAGAAGAAGAAGAAGAAGAAGAAGAAGAACTACCCAGAGCTTCATTATGAATGTCACCCCATCCGCAATCGAGTGCATTAAGAGGACTATGCAGCTGCATCGTTCGGAAACAGAGGTTCGAATCTTGGCTGTGTCAGCCGCAATCCTCAGTGTGGCTTCATCCCAGCTTCATTCAATCTCTCCAAGAATATGCTGGGATGCTACCTTATTTCAAGTCCTGATTCCTGTTGACCTATTCTATACCAGACCCTATTAATGACTATGCAGTACAATACTACTAACTACAGACACCTCGACAACACCAGTTATTCGAGCACGAGGTTGATGTTCAAAATGTCTTTACCTAAATCGAATCATTACTAATTCATCATCAAAAACGGAACCCAGAAATTTAACCCGCTTAAATGCATGGATAGTCACCATTTAGAATGAACTCGTTAAATGGTAGTTAAGCTTCAAAACAGGCGATAAAATTACACACCAGGCACTTAAATGGGGATTGAAACTGGGGAGTTGTGGTTTAATGTTCAGTAAAACTCACTGTGTGGACACTCTGCTGCTCTCGTCTAGTTTTTAATGGTGGTATTAAATAAAAATAAAAATACAGATGCGATCCTTACCATTTTAATAATATAAAATCTATGTGATCATGGATAAGCAGCAAATGCCGGAACAGAACCTTCTAATAGGCCTCCAAACTCCTTGCCCAATGGTATAAGCGTTTATTTCTTAACCACTAAAACTAACCTCGGTAGTCTGTATTGAGTCCGGAGAACCGCGCGTAGCAAGGGACGACTACCACCCAGCACATAGCCGGACATGTGGCTGGCTTGACGAAACCATCGGCCGTATTACCTTGGTTTTAAGCCATGAAGCGCAACTTCTCTTATCAAGCAGTTATGCTTCCTCGTATATGATCATAGGGTAAGCAGCGACAGCCGGGACGATACCCCATTTCTGTTTTTAACGAATTCATTTCACCTCTCATTATCTCTTCTGGAGAGATGGCGCCAAAAAGAGCCGCTTAACTGGGTAGTGGTGTCGCTAGCACCCTTCGCAAAGTACGACCGCGGCAAGCCGGTGCCACACGTTACCTAAGTATTCTCGGTAATAGTCATGTTTGTCAGGGAACACGGTGTGGAGAGTTCCGGTTTTTGTGTGCGCGCGAGTAAACACGGCAAGCTAAGCCGGCTGTGACTGGCGCAGATCGCGGGCGTGCGTACGTGGTTCAGCCGGTGGTAGGCGCGCTCCGCGACTCGTATCGTTCGTTCACAAGTGTTTTATCATCCATATGGACGTGTATCTGCAAAGCTTAGATGTTAGTGTTGCACGCTTAGTGAGCATTGTGATTACTGTGATTGTTGGTCATGCCTAGACACCAATTCACATTACGCGAACGTGTGTCATTATTCGTATATTAAAAGCAGAAAATCTTGTTCTGAAACTAGACGAATATTTCGAATTAAGTTTCCAGGAAACATGTGACTAATCCCAGTACAATTAGGAAACAGGCTCCGTAAATAATGAAAGAGTTGACAGACATTACTTCATCAGAATATGTCAGGTGTGTGTTACAAGAGAGGGAGGACATTTTCAGCATCGCCTATGAGCACTGTAAGTACACATTATTGAACATGTTTGGTAAAAGTGTGGAAGTGCGCGCCCACCACTGGCTGAACCAGGTACATGCGCCCGCGATCTGCGCTAGTCACAGCCGGCTTAGCTCGCCGTGTTTATCGGACCGCACATAGATATGACCCTGTACATGGCTCCTATTCTATTAACAAACTTTTCACTTTAAATTTAATACTGCAATTTCTCTTCAACCATTTATCTTTATTTGCAACGCAAGATACTTTTCTGCAATTATCATAAACGCATTTCAGTTGGTTTACACGATTGTGCCCATTTCGAGGAGGAGTGTAATAATTATGTTAACACCCTAATACTTGAAAGAAATGTTATATGAATTATGTGTACACTTATTAACACACTTATCGAACGAATGGTGGGGGGGGATTTGTTCCAGAAGTATGTTAATAGGTTGGTTCCTCAGTTTAGGGGCTGCGACAACGCGGTCATGTAGTCCCGTGTACTTTGGGTGTGTGTAGAATCTGTCTGATAACCGGTGTTAATTGTGATGGCTGTATTAGTGTATGTTATCTGTTTTAATTCAAGTAAGGACTGCATACATTCAATTTCAAGTAGTTCTTACTTTTGCTACCAAATGCTACCGTCACGAGCCCTAGCTGTGAACTTGGCTACTAGATACCACCGCAACCGGCACCTGGTGCCGTACGTGGAACTAATAGAGCGTTAATCAAATCTAACCTACACATTTAGCTTCACACAATTGTAGTTAGTGGAAGGTCCCTTTACATTCCATACATTTATGGCATGGGCCCGCCGGTTTTACTTCCCCTACGAAGAAAGGCATACTGAGGGATTTTTAACGCTCTTAAAAATCAGACGATTTTGGCCGGGTTTGAACCCACGATCTTGGGCATAGAAGCTCAGCATGCTTCCAACCACGCCACAGAAGCCGCTGAACTACCACCCATACACAACGAAAGCTGGTTGGCAGGAAGAAGGAAGATTTTAGTTTTACGTGACCGTTAATCATGCGATCATGAGCCACGGGACCTTCTTTTTACGTGGAATCCGAACCACAGGACGTGGCATTTCACTTCAAAAATCTCATATGCATTGACCGGGAATCGAACCCGGTCCACCTTGGTCAGAGGCCAACAGCTTGACCGCCGGCCGCGTCCGACGAAAGCTGGTTGGAGTTGAAGTCCCTGAACAGGAGTTGGAAGATCCCGAGACAATCTGAGACGATAGGTCCTCAGTACAGGTGACTCGTCTTGCGAATGTGGACAAGAACAAACCTCAAAACACATGCTTCATTGCCCTGTGTGCCCTTCATCTTGTGCAGAGGAAGATCTCCTGCAAGCCACTCCGAGTGCCTTGGGCACGTGCTATATAAATATACTATTTTACTCTTATATGTATAGCAACTGTGCATTTTCCCCCAGGGGCTCATATCTTGTGGGAAGTGGGTTGGCGATCACGGGACCCCAGCTGAGTCCGGCATTTCTTCCACTTGTGCCGGGCTCCTCTCTGTCTTCTTTCCTGTCGACCTCCCTTGGTCAACTCCTGTCCTTTCCCGACTCCGACGGTATTCGGGTATCCGAGGCCTAGGGAGTCTTTCATTTTCCCGCCTTAATTGGCCCTTGTCTCATCTTTCCTGATCCCTCCTTCTTCGAGGGGTCAGACCTCCTGTTTTCTTTTCATTATATTTCCTTTTCTCTTGAAGATTCCCGCTCTGTTTTTGTTACTTGGTTCCCCGTGTATCTAAATTCCCTTTAGCATTTTTTTGGTAGGTATTTTTAATCTACGTTGCATTTTGTAAGTTTTATCGATCTAAATTTCCTCTCGCGATTGTTTTCAACCTCACTTGCATTTTGTAAAGATTGACAATCTAAATTGCTTTTTAGTAAGTCTTTCAATGTAGGTTTCAGGGCATTTTAGAGAGTATTTTGAATTTCAATTGCATTTTGTAAGTATTTTCAACCAAAACCGCATTTCGCAAGAATTTTACATCTAAATTGCATTTTGTTTGGTGGGCATTTTGCAAATATTTTGATTCTCAATTGCATTTTGTGGGTATTTTGAATCTAAATTACAGTTTGTCAGTATTTTCAATCTAAATTGCATTTTGTAATTATTGTCAATCCACATGAGTCGTTTGAATCTACCGTACATTTTGTAAGCATTTTCAATTTCAATTGCATTTTGTAAGTGTTTTGAATTTCAAGTGCACTTTGTGAATAATTTGAATTGGAACTGGGATATTTCAATCTGAATTGCATTGTGTATTTTCAATTTCAATTGCATTTTGTAAGTATTTTGAACCTCAATTGCATTTTGTACGTATTTTCGATCTCATTTGCATTTTGTAAGTATTTTGAATTTCAATTGCATTTTGTAAGTGTTTTGAATTTCATTTGCATTTTGTACGTATTTTGAACCTAGCCTACATTTTGTGGATATTTTTCAATCTCTTCTTTTTGTGAATCTTTTCGTTCTAAATTCCCTTTTGTAAGAACATTTTGTGAGTTGTTTCAATCTGAGTTCCTTTTTGTCAGTATTTTCCGTCTCACTTAATTTTCGTTCTGGTTTCCATTTCATTAACATTTTCGTTCTCACCCAGATCATTAGGGGCCGATAACCTAGATGTTAGGCCCCTTAAAACAACACTTATCATCATCATCATCATCATCATCATCAACTGTGCATTTGTATGTTTCCGACACGAGCATAAATAAATTTACTCCTCTCATGAGGTTTGCGTCAGCAAGGGCAACCGGGCGTAAACACCATCCGCTACGTAGAATTACATCGCATCTCATCCCCGACCCCGATGGAAACCTGAATAATAAAGGGAAGACATACACATCAGACAACCCCACATGCACCCAAGTACACGGGGCTATATGTATCAACAACAGCTTTCTCTTTCTTCCCAGTATTCAGAATATGCAAGGTCATGCAGCAAATGACTAAACACTTTTTAGAAAATGAAAAGTTGAAAAACATGCAGCGACTTGCAGTTGGGCCGTGGATCCCCGCTAGCGGTGTGGTCGCTGCTGGATCGATCGCAGTGCAGGCGAACAGGCCTGCCCGTCGTGCTGCCCAGTGCAGTGGTGAATAGAACAGCTGTGCATACGCCGACTCGGACCTAGCTCCTCCTCAGTTAAACCGCTAGCTTGACATTTCCTTAGTTTATTTGAATCGGCCGGAGCTGAAAAGTATTAAGTCAGTTTTCACTAATTTTCAGGACAGACGTCAGTGACAGAACAGAACTTAACAAACACACTATATTAGTCATCTACGGTAAAGCCATCATTACTTTCGACTTGACGTTTCAGTGCTAGGCTATAGTTTTGTTCGCTAAATCGCGACATCGCGAACGAAACTCGATCTGTCGTGATATAACGATTTCAATGGCTGCCTGCGATTGGCTAGTTAAAGTGATTTTCCTTCTGATCGCTAGATAACTGTAGAGTAACACTGAAACGTCAAGTCGGAAGTAATGATGGCTTTACTATATGTTGTGAAGCAACTATTCAGGTTATATTTGTGTTAGCGGATTATCAATTTTAATTTAATAAACATGTTTTTCAAATCAATTTTGTAAACGTGACTTAATGCCTTTCAGCTCCGTGGTCAGTTTATCACAACATCAAGCCATCCAGAATGAATCTTTCACTTGATATTTTATTTTAAAATTGATTTGTAACATAAAAACCACCTAAACCCTGTGCAAATGTAATTAACAATAGCACTGTAACACGCGGAAATCTTGCAGTGCAGCCGACATTAAGTACGGAATACGGCGCTGGAAGGCAGCAAGTCCATGCTTTTCTCCTCTGGTCGTACTACATTAGCAGTGGTTTCTTGCTTGAACAGAAGGCTGACTTAATTCTTTCTTATACAGTTCCACGTCAAAGAAAGAGCGGCCGCAGCAATAAAAGCCATTTACCACATCGAGCAACCTCAAGAAATATCATTGGATACAGCAATGCTACTGTTCAGGACAACCATATCACCCATAGCAACCTATGGGATTAGCATTACCTGGGAAAAACTCACACTCAGCGACCTGATGATAATAGAAAAAGTCAAGGCCCGATATCTTAAGAGGATTTTAGGCATAGGAAAGTCTGCCCCTTCAAGGTTGACATATGTATTAACCAAAGAGGACTACTTCATCGACGACATCAAAATACAGTTTTACTTACCAAACACCAAAGCCTATGAAAATGCACGCCGAACCTTAAATGAGAAACGAAATGCCATTTGGTCCGACTTTTACTCCACAGATGCCATAATGACGGAAGAGTGGAAACAAGCTAATTACGAGCTACGACACGTAATCACACGTTACGTCACCCATGGATTTCACTACAGATTCTGCGAAACCAAGAATTTCCACCAACCGAACGAAGACTGTGTATGTGATCTGTGCAACGATCATTGTGAAAGGTACCACGCACAAAACTGCAAAATGAGGACAACCTCAATAATAAGACTGGTATTAGCATAATTGATCATTTGTACAAATATGTATTTGTACATTGAGCGCTTTTCTTTTAATAATCATACTTCAGAATACCAATTCTTTAAAAAATGACCATTTTTCACTTAATGCTTTTCATCACCGACCGATTCATTAGTATTATATATCGCGTGTAACTCGGGAGCCATGAGGGGTGAGGTAATCAGTACCCAACTTGGAAAATAAACCTCAAGGCTTTATGCTTAACACTACAAAATTTCCCTAGACAGAAAATAGTGGCATCCGTGACGTCATTGACAACACTAATGGTTTAAACAATGCATACATATTAAATTCTATTGTGTTAATAAGCCTTTACATACAAATAATACAAGTGGTAATTTTCGTCCAAAGAGTTTTCTAACGTAGTAGCGACCAATGGTTTCGTTCGGACAGTCTTCTAATCTAGTAGCGGCCAATGATTTCGTTCAGACAATCTTCTAACCTAGTCACGTGAAGTGTTCTCTGACCGCTCCACCACAGAAGAGCAAATGTTAAACGACGGTCTAAATACGTCGATTTCAGAACGTAAATTAGGCAGAAAACTGCTAGCAGCAGCGTAGCGCCCAACTACAGTAGTTTAACACATTTACAGTTTTTAACGTAATTAATAATCATAATTACGTACATGAATTTCAGAGTAGTTGGTGGAAATGCTGTCCTTCAATTTCTAAACGCACGTTGCACCGACATAGGAAGTTTTGGTACACTCGTTGTAATTCATCCTCGCTGATATTTCGAATCAGTGAAGTTCTTTAGTTCTCGAGAGGCTCCAGAGTACGCGGAATGTTTCTGTATACCTTTTGTTTGAGGTTTCCCCATAAGTAAACATCGCACGGCGCTGAAACTTACAAACAAATTTACTGCTAACTTCTTTTTGAGAAGATAAGTTTCCACTAGGAAAATTCTATGTTTTGTTCTATACCAAGCTATGTTCTTGGGACACGAGGTAAGCTACAGTACTTTACAGCAAGGCTTAATTATCACAAGTAAGGTATCTTGCCAGCTGGGAACGTAATAAATGCTATGACAGCATCCAGGGCTTCACGACCCGCTGTTGTAATCGCTACATGCTATGAATCTGACGGAGTCATTGTGACCTGTCCGCGGCACGGCCTTTGGTGAGCTCCGTTATATAGGGAGAGCCATGGAGGAAAGAACGGAAGGAGATGCCTTCGCTGAGCTGCCTAGTGGAAGCTGTTGAAGCCAAACGGCACGCCCACTTTGGGTTGCAAGAAAATGGCTGTTCCTATGCTTAAAGCCGTAAACCACTCCAACTAGTCTTGGATTTTAGTGACATAAAACTGCAATGACAAGTCAAGATATTTTCTTGGATAGGCACAATACTCTCTGTACATTACAATACTTGGCACAAATAACCTGCGTTATCGTTCTGAAAGCCAATTTAAATAGAAATATGAGAGCACCTATGCAAGGCTAGTTTTGTAAGAAAGACGCGGCAAAATGTAGTCTAATCATACGCTGTAACACTGATTAAATTGAATACAGGTGTCTGAAGGTGCGAGTTATACCAAAGAAGGAACATTTTGGTAACTATCATAATGATGCCGAACTAATCACGGTATTTACACCAAATTGATTTTTAAGTTCTTATTGGTGTTGAGGCATTCATCAGTTTTTAGGCCTAATTTCGAGCACAGCTACTATCACTCATTGTTCGTTCACATTTTGATATTCAAGAATGCGAACCTTAAAATTAATAAACAGAGCACTTATTCGATTCGTACAACCATATGCAAGTCACGGAACACCGAATACAAGTTAAGGTTACGCCCACTTTGGACGCAGCGCTTGGCTATCGAACGAGCTCAGGGCATCTCCTCTTATTCTTTCCTCCTTGGGGAGAGCCCCCACTGTATAAAGGAAATAGACCAGGGGCGGCTTCGGTGGCGTAGTTGGTAGCATGCTGAGCTTTTATGCACAAGATCGCGGGTTCAAACCCGGTCGAAGTCGTCGGATTTTTAAGAGTGTTAAAATCCCTCAGTATGCCTTCCTTCGGAGGGGAAGTAAAGCCGGTGATCCCATGTCATAGATTTATGACATGTAAAAGAACCTTCCACTAACTACAAGTGTGAAGCTAACTTTGTAGGTTAGACTTTATTAACGTTCGCTTCTAAGTGCCGGTTGCGGTGGCATCTATTAGCCAAGTTCACAGCTAGGTATCGTTGACGGTAGCATTTGGTAGCAAAAATAGGAACTACCTGAAATTGATCGGCTGCAGTCCTTACCTGAATTGCAGATAACACACACTAATACAGCCACCCAATTAACACAGGTTATCAGACAAATTCTACACACACGCAAAGTACATGGTGCTACATGACAGCATTGTCGTAGCCCCTAAACTGAGGAACCAACCAACCAGACCCTTGTTTAACATTTGCTGTTCTGTGGTGGAGCGGCCAGAGGACACTTCACGTGACACTTACCGGCGGGGCGGTCGCTGTTACGAAGCACTTTCTTCCGACCACAATTAACGCACTTGTTGTGTGCTGAGTTTTCTTGCCACTGCCTAAACGCACGTTTACTGTACTATGTAGTGTGTGGCACACTATGTACCTACTCATCCTTCTTGCACCCCATCCTGCAAGACACATGCCAATTAACACGACTATCGCAGGCAGTAGATTTACTGATATGTCAAAGAAGCCCTTTTGTGTTACCTTATGGTATCTTGTCTCTAAATTCACATCACTTAAAATGGACGTATATATTTTATTCTTATTATTATTATTATTATTATTATTATTATTATTACTATTCGTATGTTTACATTGGCATTGGGCACACTACACCATTTCATCGGCAAGATGTAGTGGAGTTCTCTATATTGTTAGGTTGAGGTACGATCGAATTATGGAGCAGGACTCTAAAAAACTACTTTCTGCACTGTGGTATGCAGATTATGGTAGAGCCCCAGTTTATCGAGGTTCGCCTTCAGAGACTTCGGTATTATTATTAGTATTATTAGACAGGGAATTGGATACGACACATCATGCCATCACCAGCGATCGGGCGTACCCTGGGCAACGTTGGGAGTAATTCCAACGGCCGATCCTTCCACCACCAGAACATTACACCAGATTATAAATCAAAAAGGCTTTTTTCAAAACTGTTACAATAATTTCCATAAATATAGAAGGATTATCAGTAGAGAAAGAAGCACTACTATCCGATATGTGTAAGACAAAGAACTGTGATCTCCTGCTCATCCAGGAAACTCAGAGGTCCGAACAACAGAAGGCCAAAGATAAATAGAATGACTTTAATCACTGAGAGACCCAGTGCACAGTACGGCAGTGCAATATTTGCTAAACCAGGCCTGAATATCTCGTCTGCAAACTGAACTGTAGATAACGACACAGAAATTCTGACTGCAGCAAAAGAGTCCTATACAGTAACATCCATGTACAAACCTCCAAATAATGCATTTAGTTTCAAAGAACGAGATAATTTCTATTCGCAACCAGTGAAGTTGGTCATGGGAGACTTTAACTGCCACAGTATATCATGGGGTTACAGAGAATCAGACCAGAGTGGAGAAGACCTTGAAAACTGGGCAGAATGCACGGGCCTGAAGCTAATACACGATCCAAAGCTACCATACTCTTTCAGGGTGGAAGATGGGGCCGTGGATATAACCCAGATAATATCTTTGCAAGTGAAAATATTGCCCACCAAGTGAAGAAATAAATGGGAGACCCAACTCCAAGGACACAACATCGAGCTATTATCTGCACTATAGAAGCAATCATCAAACCCAAGTATACTACCTTCCAGAGAAGGTTTAACTTTAAACGAGCACAATTGGATAAACTCTCTGAGGAACTTGACTCCAGAATCCTTGAACTGGACCCTTCTCCAGAGAAATATGACTCCTTTATAAAGATGGTCAATGCTGTCTCACGTAGGTACATACCTCGTGGATGTAGAACAACTTATATACAGGGACTAGACAAAGATACAAAAACACTTATGAATAAATATGAACACCTCTTTGAAGGTGACCCATTTTCTGAAGAAACAATACAGGCTGGTGAAGACCTGATACTAGCCATATCAGCTACAAGGAAAGAAAAATGGTGTGATCTCATGATGCAGCTTGATATGAAACAAAACAGTAGAAAGGCATGGAATTGCTGAAGAACCTTGGAAATGAGCCAACAACTACTCCCTCGGCCATTCATGATATAGCACCTAACCAGATAGCGTAGCAGCTATTGTTGAATGGCAAAGTTAATTAAAAACCTGCAACTCCAAAGATCCAGAGAATTACTGAGGAGAATAACTATATTGGCACAGCTTTCTCACTGGAAGAATTAGAAACCGCAATATGCTCAACGAAGAACAATAAAGCCGCTGGATTAGATGACTTGAGGATGGAACAAATAAAAATGTTTGGACCAGCAACCAGGAAGTGGATCCTAAATATGATGAACACCTGTGTCTCAAGATTGCAAATACCAAAGATCTGGAGAAAAACCAAAGTTGTGGCCGTACTGAAACCTGGGAAACAGCCAACAGATGCCAAAAACTTCCAACCGGTATCACTCCTATGCCATCTCTATAAAGTTCTAGAGAGAATGATCCTCAATCGAATCTCGGACCAAGTTGACAAAACTCTGATTAGAGAACAATCGGACTTTCGTCCCGGGAGGTCGTGTTGTGGACAGATCTTGAACCTGACACAACACATAGAAGATGGATATGAATACGGGCAGATCACCGGTGTCGCCTTTGTTGACCTTACTGCCGCATATGACACCATCAATCACAGGACTCTATTAACGAAGATCTATGCCATCACGAAAGACTTCCACCTAACACAGTTTATAAGATGTCTGCTACAAAACAGACGTTACTTTGTTATCCTACAAAACAAAAGGAGCCGATGGAGGACACAGAAAAATGGTATCCCACAAGGAAGTGTGCTAGCCCCACTGTTGTTTAATATGTACACTAATGACCAGCCAATTAATCCGGTCACAAAATCTTTCATTTGCGCAAATTGCTGCCCAAGGACAACTTTTGAGGAGGTGGAAGGAAAACTCACAATAGGTCTTAAAGCACTATCTGCCTATTATGATAGCAACTACTTAAAGCCAAACCCTTCCAAAACACAAGTATGTGCATTCCACTTACGGAACAGAGAGGCTTGGAGGAAACTGAGAATAACCTGGAGAGGTCAACAACTAACCCACTGTGACACCCCAAAATACCTGGGAATAAAGTTGGACCGTTCCCTCACCTTCAAAGACCATTGCACAGATACAAAAATGAAAGTTTGTGCTAGGAATAACATTATTAGGAAACTGACCGGCAGCAACTGGGGAGCACATCCAGATGTCCTCCGCACATCCGCCCTTTCTCTGTACTTCTCCGCTGCTGAATATGCAGCACCTGTATGGCACAACTCCAGCCATGCCAAACAGGTAAATATTGCCCTAAATGAAACAGGACGGATTGTAACAGGCTGTCTGCGGGTAACCCCTGTTAACAAAATATACCACCTAATGGGCGTAGCACCTCCAGATATCCGAAGAAGAACGGCAGCTGAAATAGAAAGAAAGAAGCAGGAGACGGACCCCCTATTTGGAAGTGAACATCCTACCAAGACTGAAATCGAGAAAAAGTTTCCTCCAGACGATACAACCAATTCAGACACCACCTGCAAACTATCGAATACAACTCTGGCGTATCTCATCATCAGAGAAATATTGGGACAACCCCAAAGAAGAACTTGCTGCAGGTCATCACCTCCCATACGAGACATGGAAGGTCCTTAATAGACTGAGGACTGGAGTATCGCGGTGTAAGGCGAACATGAAAAAATGGGGATTCATCTCAGAGGACGAACTATGTGAGTGTGGTGAACATCAAGACCACCAGCACCTACTCAACTGAAGGAAACTATCAGAACCTGTCTCCATGGACGATCTGGTAGCCGCCAGTGATAAGGCAGTTCGTGCAGCGGAATTCTGGGCATCACGTGGAATATAAAGATGCACATATACTTTGTAATCTTTGTATATATATTTATAATATGTTATGTTCTGGACACGTATAAATAAATTAGTATTATTAATGTTATTACCTTAATTACCCGTCTAGATCTAGTGACGGTAGCTCATTAAGACGATGGCTACTTACTGATTATCTCTTCTCAAGCCTATCCCAAATTAATTATATTATTACAGATTTCACAATGACGTAGATTATTAGGGAGATTTCGCTCGTCGAATAAGAGCGCGAACTATGGCCACGATGTCTCAAGCCCTTAATTCGCTGATGAACCCGCTGCGCAAATTTTCATGTGAACGTAGTGTGTTGTTCGCGTGACTTGCCTGGCGTTGGAAGTTTCAGCTAGACTCCGCTTCTCGCGTATCTCGGCTAGACTATTCGCTCTTGATTGAATACTGAAGTTCTACTGTTGAGGTGGAGCGTAGACACCTTTACTAGGATGGTAGAAGGAGAAGTGTGCACCAGCCTGGTCGGTCCCTGAACGTGTACAAGGGCTCTTCACGAGCAAATTTCCTGCCCGGCTCTGTCCTACTAAATGAAATTGCTACGTTGTCTCTTGAAGAAAGTTCCTCCTTGAAACAGTAGTTGTGGATTTATACTTGTACAGGAAGTTTGCAGATTTTTAGTTGCTCCTTGTGTTTTAGTCGCTTCGGTTACTGAGGAAATTAAAGCATATTTTTACTTTGTTACAGGTAAGGAGTCGCTGACGATATCCTTGTCCGAGTGCACTGAGGTAAAGTGAAATAATTCTGTTAATATTTGAATTGCCACTTAAGGATGTTTCTATCGTGGTCTATATCTGAAATACTGCGCTTACGTTTTTCTGTCGTATTTTATATCGTTTCTGATTGCAGTTGTGATACGAAGGGAGATCAAATATAAACGGGAATTATTATTTTTACATTTATTGCATCAATCAAAAAATATACACATCTAGAGATCACTTTTCTACATAGTGCCCTGCCTTCGACACACATTCTCTCCATCGGATCGGTAAGTTTTTAATGCCGTCCTGCTAGAAAGAAGATGGACGTGTAAGGAGCCACTTGCGCACAAACTCTCCTACACTTGCATCATCATCGAACCGCTGTCCTCCTTGGTCTTGTTTAAGTGGTCCAAACAACTGGTAGTCGCAAGGCGATAAATCTGGACTGTAGGGAGGGTGTTCCAAAGGTGTGCAATGAATTGCCTCCAGTTTTTCCCGCGTTAAAGCGGCAGTATGCGGCCTTGCATTGTCATGGAGAAGAATGAAGTTTCGGATCGGTTGCCGGTGTCGCTTGTTGCGATACGCAGCTTTTGCTTCATCCATAAGGCGACAGTAATAGGCTGCATTAATTGTCCTTTGTTCGTGAAGAAAATTCACCATCAAAACGCCCGCGGAGTCCCAGAAAACTGTTGCAAGCACCTTCCCAGCAGATGGGCGTGTTTTGGCTTTGGCCGGACCTGCTTCGTCTCTTCGCCGCCACTCCATGCTTGCTTGCTTGCTTGCTTTGAATCGGGGGTGTAATGATGCACCCAAATTTCGTCACAGATCACAATACGACGTAAGAAATCCTCTCCTTCCTCCTCGTAGCGATGCAGGAGCCTCTGACAAACTTCCTGGCGTAATTTGTTTTGTTCTTGTTTGAGGAGATGAGGAACCCACCTGGCAGACAATTTTCTGAAATCGAGCTCATCTCGGATGATGGTTTGAACACTTCCGTAACTTATTCCTACGGCTAACACAATTTGCGAAATTTTTATTCGCCGATTTTCTTCAATAATGTCACGAATGGCAACAATGTTGTTTGCAGTGATGCTTGTCCGCGGTCTCCTTTCACGAGGTTCATTTTCCACTGTTTCTCTTCCTGCCACCATTTTTTTAGCCCACTCACACACTCGAGTCTGCGAAAGTGTTTCTTCCCCAAACTGTGCGCGGAGCCGTCTCAAAATTTCGGAAGGTTTGGTGCCCTCTTTTGCGAGAAATCTGATAATGATGCGTTGCGCAACAGACACGTGCACCTCTTACTCACTCATAGCGTACTGAAGCAGCCCAGCTCCCTGCAGTGCGTGTGCACGCAAACCCCTTCTTCAGACACTCCCACCAACATTCTGGCAAAGGCCTTAGATTTATTGCTAACGGCCAATGGATTTAACAAAAAATTAGTAGAAAACAAAAACAAATTCCCGTTTATATATGATCAATATCAAAGACAGACGTACACCACTTACCATATTTACTCCCATAGATAGAGGATCGTCATTTCTTCCATTTTTATGCTAAAAAATTAGGAGGGTCCATGGAAATACGAACATACGTAATGACCTCAACATTTTCTTTTTATAAAGTAATTTTCTTGATTTGTGGGCTTTATTATGGAGAAATCCAAAATTTGAAGTAAATCGGACTATATTGGTAAAGTTATAAAGTCGAGCTTCGAACTGACAAGAATATGAAATCTTGTGGTACAATTTTATACTGGAAAAAGTTTTGTAGTAGTAGTTAGTGGTAGTTATTGTTGTTTTAAGGGGCGGAACTACGAGGTCATCTTAGTCTTAGTGGATTTATTAATATCACAAGTTAGCAAGAGAGAGGCGGCTTTTCGATCGCAAGTCCAAGCTTTGATTTAGGAGGGTTTTATTTATTGTAGTGGCAATTATTTCATAAACTTGCGAGCACGTCTTGTTATGCTCGTCCCTTGTATAGAAATTCCATCTTATATTTACCGTAGTTAGTAAGATGATGTGGTATGGATAAAGGCGCCATTTTCCACCCATAGTTACTCGAGATTGAGGAATCCCATGCTTGAGCTTTGATTAGGTTTCTGTTTATTAGGTAAATCCATAGTACACAATAATTTTACAGTACGGTACATTATAAGACAATTTTTGGAAACAAATATACAGTATAGGCCTATGCCTATCCTTAAACATTCCTGTTTCTACGAGGTCAGCGATAAAGTATCTACACTATGTGGCCGATGGATTTTACACAAAATTAGTAGAAAACAAAAAAAGGAAGAGCACCACACTTTCAAAAATTAAACCACTGTTGAATGGAGTAGTTACAGAATCTTACCCGAAGAATGTAAATATATTTAAGAATAGGATAATGCGAATACATTACGAGTGGTTGAATGAACGAATGGATACACGAAGAAATGAATGACTGCCAACTCAAAATTATATAATATTTTGTAGATTTAGGCTGTAGGAACCGTGTGATTTAAATTCATTTTACTTTAATTAGGATTGTGTGCTGCAAACTAATTTTAAACAAGTAGTTCTGCGAAGAAGTAAGTAGCCTATTTCCACATGTTCTATTGGTCTTTTCCATTATAAACTCTCCCTCCTATTAAACAGTTTTATAGCTTTTAGTACAGGACCTACGTCGTGATAAAGTTTAGAGCAAGCAGTATCCATAAGTTGTAGTCATTATAGACAAGAAACGAAGAATGCATAATCGTGGTATATTGGCTCTCACGGGCAAGGAATTAAAACTCAGCATTTTTTCTAGGTTTATGACGTGTCTTGTGTGGGGTTTCGCCTAACACCATGCTGGCTAATCAGCGGGCTCTTGGTATCCGGCCCTTCTCATGAAGCCCACCTGCTAAGAGCTCAAGTAGCCTTTCACCTCCCTTTTCCAAAAGGATGGTATATTGGCTTTCACGGCCAAGGAATTAGTTTTAAGGGAGGTAGTTCACAGTTCGCTACTCCTGTGCGGGTCCGGGTACGGACATCAAAAGCCCGCTGTTGAGCTAGCTTGGAGTTCCTAGGTGAAACTCCACATAAGACACTGCATAAACCTAGAAAAAATACTGAGTTTTAATGCATAATCGTCTTACCATGGTACTAGTGCAAGCCCTGTCTTAGATTAAAACTGTAATCCTTCGTCAAGATCATTCACTTCAACACACCTCCAGCACTGGAAAATATGTGCCCAAAGTTGCACGATAAGGCCTTTAACGCTAAGGAATTGTGTACTGGTGTAGCCCATTACACTAATCTTCTCTTTAATCGCCTCCATAACATGTAAGAAATAATAAATAGTGTTTTAAAATTTAGAACTGATGCCGTCTTGAATTTTTGAAAACAATTGAACTTAATTAGATGTATCTACACTAAACTCAGTATAAAGATTCGCTGCGCCAAGTTTATTGCACTCGGGTAATTAGATCGATAGAAAAGTTATTTTAAATGTTTAAAAATCACTTTTCCGCCATGTTGTTTTTGTACTTCTCAGGATTTGGAAAGTCGCATATGTTTTCTTACGTAACAGTCCTCTAACATCATACCAAATTTCAATTTGATTGCTTAAATAGTTTGGAAGATATTGAGAACTGGTGAAATACGATATATACCATGGCCGCCATGTTGGATTGTTTTTAGGTAGCCTATATATGATATAGAATTATAAGCCAGCAGATGAATCTTATAATCTTTGCTTATTATATCAACCTACATTTCTATCGCTTCTTTAGAACACGAGATATAAACGTGATTTTAAAACTTTTGCACAGCCGCCATTTTTAGGTTCTCATAAAATTTGAATTCAATTAGACGCCGGTAGGCTATAGTATATTAAGCCTCGTATGAAGATTTACCGTGCAAAGTTTCACTGCGCCAGGATAATTAAGTCGCGAGAAAAATCTATACAAATATTGAAATTTTGCGTCGCCGCCATGTTGATTTTGTGCTCATCAGGCTATTGAAAGTTCCATAGGTGAACTTTGTTAATAGCATCTATCAAGATGCACAATTTCAGTTTGATTGCTGTAATAGATTCGTAGGTATTGAAGGCCGTCTAAATATTTCGGATGATCGCCATGTTAGATTGTTCTATGTGTAGGCCATAGAGTTATGTACCATTAGATGAATATTATTGCGTAGGTTCATTATACAAACGTTCTCTCTGATCGCATGATTAGGACAAAAAATTACTTTATTTTACAATTATGCATAGCCGCCATCTTGAGTTTATGAAAACATTTGAATCAAATTAGATGGCAGTAGATTAAGTATTGTATAAACATTTATCGTACCAAGTTTCACTGCGCTCGGATTATTAAATCATAAGAAATGCCATTTAAATAGTTTAACTTTGCTTGGCCGCCATGTTGGGTTTGTACCTAACAGATTTGAATGTGTAACATAACGGAACTTACCGTAGTATTCTCTATCACCATACAACATTTCAGGGTGATAGGATTGGGAAGGAGACGGCCATGGCCTTAAGTTAGGAGCCCTGCCGGTATTTGACTGGAGTAGAAGTGGGAAACCATGGAAAACCATTTACAACATGGCTGAGGTGGGAATCGAACCCACCTCTTCTCAGTTAGCCTCACAAGGTTGAGTGTACCCCGTTCCAGCCCTCATACAGAATTAACTTTCTTGGCAGAGCCGGAAATCGAACCCGGACGTTCGGGGCGACAGATACATATTTTTTGAGCAAGTGTTTTATTTTTTTATTACAACCAACCACATCATGAAACAAAAAGTACAGATATTTTAGAATGTTGAGCACTGTTATGTAGGCTATGCGTATTGTTCATTGTGTAAAATATTTATGATTTAGCAGTCTCGAGCACCTGAAAAAAGACTCAAACATGAAAATTCTGTTTAGAGCACTGGGGAAAATAAATGAGAGAGGCACACAGAGACCTATATTTGAAGTTCGGTGTCCGTCAGGTACTGGATTATTGCAAGGAAGGTCTCTCGCTTTTTGGGTAGAATGCAGGGTAGAGATAAAAGTTGGGAGGTGATGATGCACATCCTGAATCCGCTTTATAAACTTCGCTTGTTGCGTTCGGAATCTCTCACCCGCAAAAAACAAGTGATTGATATCACCGAAATGTGTGTCACACGAACAATACGGAGTAGTAAGTACAGTTAAGCGAAATAAATGACTAGGGTAACTTCCATGGTTAAATCGCATTCTGATCAGGCAAGTGATGTATCTTCATCTGGCATTCCCATATCATCATAATCATCATCATCATCATCATCTTCTTCTTCTTCTTATATGTGCCCTGCCCAGTCTCCCGGACGTTGGCGATCAATGTGGATAGGGTTTGTCTATTGTAACCGAATTTATTCAGTTACAGTAGCTCACCCTCGGGTTTTGTGCCTTGTGCAGTTAGTTTGGGGTATTTTATTCGTATCTTATTATATTGGGTTAACGTGGGGTTGCAGAGGTGATTTTTATTGTGCCTGTGTGTTTTTGTGGACGGATTCATCTTTGGATGGTCCGGACAAACTAGGATCATTGTTTATTGATTATCGGTTTTTGGATATTTGATATTATAAAATACGGGGTTTTGCGATTTATTACGTTTTGGGAATAAGGATATAAGACTGTATTAAGTAGATTGAAGCATTATTTCATTTTGGTTTGGGGTTAATTGCTTTATTTCGACCTAGTAATGTTAAATGTTAGATTCGTGGCTGTACTATTAAGGTACAATGAATTGATATTTTCGAGTGCTGGATATGTGACATACCCGGAAAAGACGGGCAGTAATTCAGCTTGTGTGGGATTACCTAGGCTATTTATGGCATAAACTCCCATGAACTTCGTGTGGAAACTACTGTGTGACGTCAGTGTGGATTTCGACTGTCTGATGTTCATGTGTTGACACGGATGTTCCGCTAGGAGCGGGCCACGCACAACTTAGTTCCGGCAGAAACGTTGGGGTTATGTAGCCCTGCGCCAGTGCATATAATGGCGTGTCTGGCGTTCTGAGCTCGTCTTATTGCTTTATCGGCAGAACACTGATCTACTAACGTCCAGGGTCGTTTTACGTGACATGGTTTCCTTAACGAACAGTTAAGAGATCGTCTTCTTGCTTGTACAGCGAAAGTCCGTTTGTCTACTTGCAATTTAGTGTCGTTATTACTCGATCATGGTATCGTAATACGAACGAGCAGTGACTAATTTTTAGCTATCCACTGAGCTCTTACGGGCTATTGGAGGCTACGTACATTTCATGGGTCCATCCATACCATGGGCTGTCGGTAATAACTTACCACGCCTAAAGGATATTTCAGTCGTAAACATTTCATCAAAGTCATGCGAGAATGGAGACGTGAACGTGCAGTTCCAGAAGAAAGAAAGTAGAATGAACCAGTCTTAACGTGTGTAGATATTTTGTGTACGGACGGTACAGTGTATATACGTAGGTGGCTGTTATGCCTGGGTCAGATATGGCCGTAGTGTTTTTCCTGCTCTCAGAGCCTAAATTCAGTGGCAAGGTACTGTATTATTTCACGAGTGTATGAAGGGTATTTTGTGTTATATATTATGTATATATGTGTATAGTACAGCCAATAGATTATCTCTTTAAAATTCACGTGTGTTTATATTCCTGTCTTGCATGAACGTGGTACATCAGCAAATGCATGCCAAATGCCCCACACCTGGGATAAGGGTTTTCATAGTCGGGGCAACAGTTATGTACCGTATTTTATTCTATTTTTTTTTCTTTCAGGAAGACCCATATGGTCGACCTTGGCGCCCATTCAAAGTCGGGAGTAATGTTAAAATCACTTGTGGCCTGTATTTAAAGGCAGTAAATTCTGTAGGTTTGTGGTAATGAGGGTAGTTAATGGTAAATCAACTCCAGCGAGGAGAGGGAGAGTGTCTCAGTGGCATCCCAACGTGAGGCCTTAGACATGCTGATGTGTACCAGGACACAGGAATTAAACTGTAGGCATATTTTCACAAATTCACATATTTCAATTAGGGATGGCTACGTTACAGCCAGGATGCAATTCTGCTTTGTTGGGGGACGGTGCTGGTGAGCGGCAGAATCAGACAGGGTCTGATAGGCAATTTGCTATAGGGATGGGGGAAAACAGTCGAGTCGGGGAGATTTGCCAGGGCAGGGGGGAAATGAATTAAGTATGATGGACATGTTGAGGAGGCTCGTGTATCTTAGCGACAAGTCTGTAGGGATGGAGGAGAGGATAATCAGTCGGATGGATGGTATGGAGGAGAGGATGAATAGGATGGGGGGGGGGAAGTAACTAGTCAGCTGAATAGTGTGGAGGAGCATTTATCCGAGAAGCTTGATGAGGTCACGGAGCATTTGTCGGAGAAGCTTGATGTGATTAGCCTAGACAGCCATGTTACTAGCCAGGTTAGTGAAGTCAGTGTAGAAGCCACTAATCTGGAAACTAAGCTATGTAATGAGATTGCTGTTCAGGAAGAGAGCGTAGACTCTAAAGTAGATAAGTTGGATGCTCAACAAGTGATGTTGGCAGGGGAGATTTCTAGCCAGGCACTTTTGACTAGCCAGAAATTTCCCAGGGTAGATAGGTTGGGAGAGCAGAAAGAGGAAATTGTAGACATCGTGGAAGAGAACGTTGTGGTTAGTGATGCGAGTGCTGGGAGAGTGGAGAAGGATGAGAGTGCTGAAGTTAGTGGGGAGAGTGCTGGGAGAGTGGAGATGCTTGGGAGTGCTGAATTTAGTGAGGAGAGTGGTGAGGTAGTGGAGATGGATGAGCGAGTCGAGATTAGTTTGCTAGGGAATGGTATGAAGAAGCTAGATGAGAATAATAGCCTGGTTAGCGAGATAGTGACTAGTATGGAGGAAGATACTGTAGGTAGAATTCTACGTGGTCAACATTTGGAACTAGGAGGGAGTGAAAATCTTGTTACGAAGTTAGTATGTAATTTCTCTGATGACATTAGGACTGCAGTGTGCGTGCAGGAGATAGTCGCTGTTACAGGCATAGAGAGGTCACTTGGAAGGTTAGGTACCTTGAGAAAGACAGGTAGGCAACGTCAGAGAAATGAGGGTAATCAAAGGGAAGGAAATTATAATCAGGGGAGAGAGAAGAACTGGGATCCAGGTAGATTAGATAGGTACATGTGGTATGAAGATCATGGGAGAGGAAGAAATAACAATGAGTGTCAGGGGTACGGGAAAAACAATCAACCGGAGAACAGACCACGTGAGGTAGAGCAGACAAATAGGGGGCGTGGCATGGAAAGACAGGTTGAGAGAAGCAATAGGCCAGGAAGTTTAAACTTCGCCAGGACTCACTATATGGAGCAGGGGGAGAGTCCTTGCATAGTATTCCTGCTCACGCTCTGGAAGAAAAACATAATGTAGAGTATAATGTCAATGTAGGATCTGATTGGTTGGGAGACCAGAGCTGTAGATTAGATTACAGTAAGGCGCAAGTGAAGTTTGGGTGGAGTGAGCAACAGGATTGGGTTAGGTTAGATTATCAGGTTGGTGGTAGAGATTTTGTTAGTGTCGTTGGATGCATTCAGGTGATTAAAGAGGTTTCTGAGGAGAACGAATTAGGTGTCGGCATGGTATCAAGTTGTATTTTGGTCATGGGAGATGATCATGTGATGAGTGATGTTGATCACTGTTGTTTCTTGATCATGGGAGATGATCATGTGTTGAGTGATGTTGATCACTGTTATTTCTGTGTCATGGGAGATGATCGTGAGTTGAGTGATGATGATCACTGTGTGGAGGCAGTTGTTAAAGATACCATGTTGGACGAGGGTCAGAAGTCAGAGGTGTTTGACGTTCTGAGGGAACACAGGGTGGTGTTCTCGGAGAAACCTGGATGTACTCACGGTTATGGGCAGAGTTTGGACATCGCAGATAGGTCTAGCTTGAGCGGTCCTAGGTACCCTATAGCTCATTCTTACATGGAGGGTGTTGTTGAGGTGATTGGTCAGATGCTTTTTGAGGTTATATTTGAGATTAGTAACAGTCTGTCTGTTAGTCTTCTGGTGGTGGTGACCATGCGGGATGGTACCATTAGGTTATGTTTGGAGGGCGTGACAGTTAGTAGTTTGCAGGAAGGATTTCTTTTTGTGTGTCTCGCAGGATTTTGGGATTTTCAACAGGGGAAGCTGTACCCTAAGAGATTAAATGAATTAAGGATTATTGTAGTAGTAGGTAAGATACTTTTGAAACAGCAGGGAAGGGAGGGGGTAAAAATTAAGATAGGTGATCTGGTGTTGCGAGCTGAGCATCTGCTGTCGGTAGAGCAGAGTTAAATTCATGAGGTTTTTCATTCCGGTCCATTTGCTATAGACCGCAAGGTAGGTGCATGTGCCTACAGCTTGATTACCAACGATGACAAGGTCCTAGGTACATATAATATTGCTAACCTCAAGCTATATGTCACCTAGAGATCTTGCTCACGATGACAAGACAGGAGTTCTAGTGTATTTGTGTGAGGGACAAGGATTAATCTATAGCCTTGTAGTTTAGAGATTGATCCTTGTGGGGGCGTTTGTAACCGAATTTATTCAGTTACAGTAGATCACCCTCGGGTTTTGTGCCTTGTGCAGTTAGTTTGGGGTATTTTATTCGTATCTTATTATATTGGGTTAACGTGGGGTTGCAGAGGTGATTTTTATTGTGCCTGTGTGTTTTTGTGGACGGATTCATCTTTGGATGGTCCGGACAAACTAGGATCATTGTTTATTAATTATCGGTTTTTGGATATTTGATATTATAAAATACGGGGCTTTGCGATTTATTACGTTTTGGGAATAAGGATATAAGACTGTATTAAGTAGAAGCATTATTTCATTTTGGTTTGGGGTTAATTGCTTTATTTCGACCTAGTAATGTTAAATGTTAGATTCGTGGCTGTACTATAAAGGTACAATGAATTGATATTTTCGAGTGCTGGATATGTGACATACCCGGAAAAGACGGGCAGTAATTCAGCTTGTGTGGGATTACCTAGGCTATTTATGGCATGAACTCCCATGAACTTCGTGTGGAAACTACTGTGTGACGTCAGTGTGGATTTCGACTGTCTGATGTTCATGTGTTGACACGGATGTTCCGCTAGGAGCGGGCCACGCACAACTTAGTTCCGGCAGAAACGTTGGGGTTATGTAGCCCTGCGCCAGTGCATATAATGGCGTGTCTGGCGTTCTGAGCTCGTCTTATTGCTTTATCGGCAGAACACTGATCTACTAACGTCCAGGGTCGTTTTACGTGACATGGTTTCCGTAACGAACAGTTAAGAGATCGTCTTCTTGCTTGTACAGCGAAAGTCCGTTTGTCTACTTGCAATTTAGTGTCGTTATTACTCGATCATGGTATCGTAATACGAACGAGCAGTGACTAATTTTTAGCTATCCACTGAGCTCTTACGGGCTATTGGAGGCTACGTACATTTCATGGGTCCATCCATACCATGGGCTGTCGGTAATAACTTACCACGCCTAAAGGATATTTCAGTCGTAAACATTTCATCAAAGTCATGCGAGAATGGAGACGTGAACGTGCAGTTCCAGAAGAAAGAAAGTAGAATGAACCAGTCTTAACGTGTGTAGATATTTTGTGTACG
This sequence comes from Meconema thalassinum, assembly GCA_946902985.2. NCBI lineage: Eukaryota > Metazoa > Arthropoda > Insecta > Orthoptera > Tettigoniidae > Meconema > Meconema thalassinum. Next base: position 900,220,464 of record OX336390.1, read on the forward strand.
GACGGTACAGTGTATATACGTAGGTGGCTGTTATGCCTGGGTCAGATATGGCCGTAGTGTTTTTCCTGCTCTCAGAGCCTAAATTCAGTGGCAAGGTACTGTATTATTTCACGAGTGTATGAAGGGTATTTTGTGTTATATATTATGTATATATGTGTATAGTACAGCCAATAGATTATCTCTTTAAAATTCACGTGTGTTTATATTCCTGTCTTGCATGAACGTGGTACATCAGCAAATGCATGCCAAATGCCCCACACCTGGGATAAGGGTTTTCATAGTCGGGGCAACAGTTATGTACCGTATTTTATTCTATTTTTTTTTTCTTTCAGGAAGACCCATATGGTCGACCTTGGCGCCCATTCAAAGTCGGGAGTAATGTTAAAATCACTTGTGGCCTGTATTTAAAGGCAGTAAATTCTGTAGGTTTGTGGTAATGAGGGTAGTTAATGGTAAATCAACTCCAGCGAGGAGGGTGAGAGTGTTTCACTATCTTCAATATACAGTGTTCAAAAAAAGTTTTGCATATTGCGATTTATTGACTCTTTTATTTTGCTATGTGTCTGTAATCACATTATCTCTCCTCCCTCACAAGGGAAGTATCAGGTAAGACAGGTCGAAACCTATCTCGAAACTTTGTGGACGCAATCGTTGTACTATATGAGGACAACGTGCGGAAAATCAGCTGCCAGATTGAACTACAAGGCTCCGAAGTCGTACCTGACATCCTGGTACGCAGGCATGACGGCTGGAGTAGCTGGACATCCCGACTCGGAGTAGAAACTAGGCGGGGCGTATATGCTGACTGGAGCGTGCCTCCTTCCCAACGGCCTTGAGTGCTTGGGCGGTCAGGGCTGTCCATTCCAACATGTACGGTACTCGCTATAGCCCGACCCAGCGGTTTCTGCCGCGATATGACCGGACAGGCGTGGCTAGCACTACACGCGTCACCGAAACGAAATATCACTCGCACCGAGGGGTCAAGTTTGACAGGACACGGTTTCTACATAAAAGTAGGATGAAAGGCAGCATTTTACTGACGAATAGAAACATGAATCACAATTCTACGCCCAGTAGTTTACCTTTTATGTTATTTTAAAAATAAAGAGCAAGCTGCTTCGATACTATACCAGACCCCAAACAACTGTGAACATGAGGGAGAACCCAGATTACCTCGCCCACTCGTGCCAGCCAATAGCATACCGCGGCGTTGACTAGTTAACTCAACTAGCAGGGCTCGCTGTGCCGTACGAAATCGTTATTCCTCTCCGCGCACGAAAATAATTAACTCTTCAATTATTTTAATGACGCTATGTTTCAGAGCTAAAAATTTTGACGATACGACCAGCCGTTCGGGAGATAACATCTGCCCTTGAACTGAAGGGATAATTAGAGAGAATGATTTAGGTGATGAAATATTTAGGTTCTATAAGGAAGATAACGAAGAGTGACGGCATTGTTGTATCAATTCAGTAGTGGAGTGCTGTGAGCTGAAGTTTTGAACACATAACAATGTGCCTTAGCAAGCCGAGTGGCTGCCGAACAGTTTACACAGCCAGGGAAGAAATATAATTTTCAGGGTATATGGCCTTTAAAAGAAGTTTTCGAATACAGAAGTACGTGAAAACACAAAATCTGATAACCTATCTTATTGTGGTGTCAGCAATTGTTTTTTGTTGTTGTTGTAATTGAGTCGAATAAAACTCACCTCTTCACAGTTTTACCTCACGATGCATAGTGTAGTACCCAGTTCTAACCCTAAGACCAGAACTAAATGTCTTGATTGAGCCGTGAATCGAATCCGGATCTCATGGGTTAAAGCAAGAGTTGTTATGATTGTTTTAGGGGCTTTGTGACATCGTGGGCATGTAGCCCCGTGTATTTGGGTATGTGTGGTATTTGTCTGATAACCTGCGTCACTGTACTGTCCGTACTAGTGTGTGTATTTGTAATTCAGGTAGGATTTGGGTAGGAAGCGGCCGTGGCCTTACGCTAGGTACCATCCCGGCATTTGCCTGCAGTAGAAGTGCGAATCCACAGAAAAAAATATTTCCAGGATGGCAAAGGTAGGAATACAACCCACATCTTCCCAGTTTTGCATCACGAGGCTGAGTGTACCCTGTTCCAGCCCTCAAACCAGAATTACATTTCTTGGGAATCGAACCCGGGCTTCCGCGGTGACAGCCAAGAATGGACAGCAAGTGTGCTAGCCAGTACACCACAAGGTGGTATCCAATAAACAAAAACTGATCCCAATAAATTGTTTTCTGTATTATTATTAATATTATAAAGGGTCTACAAGAAAAGTTAATCAGAATGACTTGGGGTGTAGATTACGTCATGTGAAATAATAACGTTGTTGTTTCATTTGAGGGGCTAGGACATCTTGGTACTTTAGCCCCGTGTACCGGTCTGAAAATCTGGGTTACTGTGGTGTCTGCATTTGAGTGTGTGAATTTGTATTCTGGTGATGATTGGGAAGGAGGCGACCGTGGCTTTCAGTTAAGAACCATCCCGGTATTTGCCTGGAGTATAAATGAGAAACCACTTCCAGGATGGCTGAGGTAGGAATCTAACCCACATCTTTCCAGTTTTGCCTCACGAGGCTGAGTGTGCCCCCTTCCAGCCCTCAGACTAGAATTAAATTGCTTGGCAGAGCAGGGAATCGAACCCGGACCTCCTGGGCCACTGCCAAGAATGCTGGTCGCTACGCCAGGAGTGCACGAATAACGTTTGTGTGATATCTTATATCTGCCTCATATCATAATTATAATAAAAATAAAAATGTGCGCACTCCATTGTGAGCATAGATATTCGTAGGATTAGGCCCCCCAGCTCGTATATGTTCTTACATTCGGAGCGCCTTGTGTTCACGGAGAAGGTCGTGCGTAGTGATGCAAAGCTCTCGATCCAGTCTGAGCAACCGATGCAGTCCGTGCCTTGTAATGCTGCCTCGGTTCTGTGTGTGACGTCAGGCGCATGTGGTTGATGTCTCGAGGTAGTGCTGGCAAGCGTGAATCAGAGCTCTCGATTATCTCGATGCTTTAGTATCGAGACGTCAGGCTCTTGCTGTGTGCTGTTCCCCGCCTGCAGTCTGTTTGCGTGCTGATCACTGTGCTTGCCATGGTGGGTGAATGGTTATCGTGTCGTAGCTTACAGGTTCGCTCCTGGCCATGGTGAGGCCGGTATTACACTATCAAAGGAATTTTATAAAACTGGACTTTTATAAAAGTTATACAAAGCAATCATCACACCATTACACTACATCAAATATTTTATCATAGTTCAGCAGAATGTATGAAGGACAGTTCCTTTTTCACTGAACTACTGTATATTATGGTAGTTGAAATTCTGTGGTGGCAATATAATATATACAAGAAACGGAAATATAAAGTGAAAGTCTATAGGTTAAACCATGGGACGCACGAGTAAAATCTTGGTGAACGAGCTGCAGTACGAGCACTTGAAAAATGACCATAATATTTAATTATTAATAATTATGAAGAAATGAATGATTATGACGTTCCAAACAACCACTGCCCGTGCAAATAAAGTTGAAACATAAGAAATAAAAAGTAAGCAATAAGTGGAAATCGATCCTTGGTCACATCGCGCGGGAGTCGAGCGCTCTAGCCCTTCCGCCAACGACCACTTGCTCTTAGCGGTTTGTTACATCTACCGGTAAAGATAAAATTCCTATTTACACTAGCTTGTAATACCATAAGTGAAATTGACGAATTACCTACAATACAAATATTACAATATAAAATGCACTGCTATTCATGACTTCTTTCAGCCTATTTAACTATTTAAGTCTTCTTTATATCCTGAAATGTGCGTCCTTTGTGGGCAGCGCTTATAGCCACGGCTATTTTACCTATTATCTGTTATTTATGTTTTACATTGTATAAAATTCATTATGTAACATATTATGTATTATTCACACTCTGATATGAGCATCTTTGTTGTGGTAATATTCCAGCTGTTATGATCCGCCATTTTGGATTGAATCTTTCATCAAAGATAGCATGGTGATCATACATTTTATAAAATAAATTTTATAAAACCACCTTTTATAAATTATTTCCCCATTAAACTGCCATATCTTTTATAAGAGGTATTTTATCAAAGATCTTTGACAAATTTCTTTCATAGTGTAATACCGGCCTTCCACCGCTGAGGTCCGAATCGAGCATGACTCGAGATGCATCGAGAGTACTGACGTGAGTCTCGAGTATCTCGAACGGGAATTACGTCATCAGTACGTTACGCCTCGAGATGCATCGAGAGCACTGACGTCAGTCTCGAGTATCTCGAACGACACTTTTGCCCATCACTAGTCGTGCGTATACTGCGAGTGTAGAGCTGTGTCACCTCCGCCAGTCTCACTGTGGCAACAGCGCTCAGCTGAACGCATGCTACTGGGCGAGCCCATGTTCACAGTTGTTTTGGGTCTGGTATAGCCGCTGTTGAGTCGGGGAGCCAATGTAATGTTGCCAAGTCGTTGCACAATGACGAGCGGGTGAGCAAAACTCTCGTCTACATAGCGTAGCATTATGTTATCACGGCCAAGTCCAAGCAGAGAATGAACGATGTTGGTACATCGGGACTCGGGGAGACAGGACGTGCCACGTGTGCCAGAGGAGGTGTGAACGAATTAAAGTACGTATTTGCGTCGCGGCAGACATTCCTGGGTCGGGCTTTACCTCCCATTGATTTATATAAGAGATTCGCCATATGATTTCGAAGCCTTTCAGTTCAATCTGGCAGCTGATTTTCCGCACGTTGTCCTCTTACAGTACAACGATTGCGTCCACACAGTTTGAAGATAAGTTTCGACCTGTCTTACCTGTTGCCTTGTTAGTATAAAACAAAAGTCCCCGATTCTTGGATGTCACGGGCAATCTCGAGAACCACTAGGTGGATTTTGACGCGGTTTTCACCATTCTGTAAAAGATATCTCGAGGAAGGTTTCTGTAGAAAATAATATATTTATGATCAAAGGAAGCCAAGCAGTAAAGATTTCAGTGAAAAAGGTTAAAAAAAACCTGGCGCCCGTGCGCTTTTTAAGCTTACGCTGGGCAAACCGTAATATATACTCTGACGAAAATGGAAATTGTAACACCATGAAGGCATTGGTCGTTTGTGTTGATTTTTAAGATATGGAACGATGCCATGTAGGTATGTAAACGATCAAAGTTTCAGACCCATTGGATTGTTGCTACAGGTCTCCCCACGTGATTGGTCGCGGAGGAATCAACTCCAGTATACGGACTCGGGTGTAGCGTAGTTGACTTGCAGTCTGTGCAGTGAAGTGTTCCCCGTCAAACATGCCTCGACGCTATCAACAACTGTGGCCGTTTGAGAGGGCTCGGATAATTAGGCTGTGTGAGGCTGGATTATCGCTAAGGACTGTCGCTGCACGTGTTGGCCGACAGGCATCTACGGTACAACGTGTATGGCAGCAGTGGTCAAATGAAGGTACCCACCATCGTAGACCTGGCACTGGCCCAGCGCGACAGACAACTGTGAGGGAGGATCGCCGCATCATTCGGATGGCCCGGATGGAACCCCTTGCAACAGCAGCGCAAATTCGAGCAGCTGTGGTACCCCACGTTACACAACAAACAGTTGGTTGCGTGCAGCTGGCTTACGATCCCGTGTCCCTGCAGAAGGTGTTCCATTGACCCCACAACAGCGACGTGTAAGGCTGGCCTGCTGTCGAGAACGATCGACGTGGGTTGACGAATGGCATAGGGTCGTCTTTAGTGATGAATCGCGCTTCTGTCTTGCCCGCAGTGATCGCCCGAATCGTGTGCGCCGACGTACCGGGTAGAGGGGCCGCCCAGACCTTATTGTCGAGAGGCACACAGGGCCAACACCAAGCATTATGGTCTGGGGAGCTATTGGCTTTAATGTGAAATCACAATTAGTGCTTGTTGAGGGCACTATGACTGCTCGACAGTACGTGGATATGGTACTCAATCCAGTGGTTGTCCCTATGATGGCGAACATTGCTAATGGGATGTTTCAGCAGGACAATGCCCGGATTCACACTACTCGCATCTCCAGAGAAGCTCTCCACGACATCACAACCTTAGAATGGCCCGCCAGATCCCCGGACCTCAGTCCTATTGAGCATGTGTGGGACATGATGGGTCGACAATTACTGGCCAACCGTCCTCAGCCACCCACAACTCTGGAACAACTGACGCGTGCAGTGCAGCAAACATGCGCCACAATTCCTCAGGAAACAATCCAGGGCCTTATTGACTCCATGCCTCGCCGAATTCATCAATGTTTTGCAGCTCGTGGTGGGCACATCCTGTATTGATTGTTGTCCAAACTTGCGGTCAGAGGGACCTGAAAGTGTAATCATCGAATCACAACCGAACACTCGTCCTGCATGTTCAATTGCAGCAATGTAGCACCACTCCTTCTGGGTGTTGCAATTTCCATTTTCTTCAGTGTAGCCTATATATCTACTATGAGTGTAAGAATTGTTCAGCATGAAAAGTTCTTCAAAAAAGTCCGCGAGAGCATATCTCTATCTTCAGTACATCGTCCACTATAAGTGTTTTTACGCTTTCATTTCTTCCAACAATCTCCATTCAATTACTGAGGCGACAGTTTACGAGCTAGCTAGGGGGGGAAAAGCGATTATCGCGTAATGCATTCATAACATCTCGTTCCCGGGCTAAGCCGCCCGGGTTGCTAGTACACAATATAGGATTCATACAAAGAAAAACAACAGATAATCTGCTCTGCAAAAGAGACAAAAACACACAGTGAATACCAAAAGTGATAATGCGGAACTGAGCACATTCGCCATGCTCCGAGTGGGTGAGAGATTTCACGAGCTCTTCGTCCAGAAACGCTAACAACAGCAAGGAGGTTCAGTCATGTTCTGGGATGGAATCATGTTTGGTCGACGTACGCCTCTAATTCCTATCCACGGTAACATGATATGCCCCAACATGAATAGGACGTTACTGTGCTAAGTCCGACATTATAACTTTTGGTATTCGTTGTGTGTTTCTGTCTCTTTTGCAGAGCAGATTTTGTGTTGTTTTTCTTTGTATGTATCATATATTGTGTATAATGTGATTGCATACACATTGCAAAATAAATAAGTCACTAAATGCAAAATTTTTGAGCACTATACATAGTTCAGAGGTACCATAAGTTCTCTTGCGATAACATTCACAACCACTGTAGGGTATAGGCTACTGCAGCTAAGTACAGCTTGTTATTATTTCATTTGAAGGACTTAAGCATCGTGGTCATTTAACCCCGTGTACTTTTGTGTGAGTGTGTATAATATAGAATTTGTCTTATAACCTGTATTATTGTGGTGTCTGTAGTAATATGTGTATTTGTAATTCAGATGAGGATTGGGAAGGAGGCTGCCATGGCATTATGTTGGGAACTATCGCGGCATGTGCCTGGAATAGAAGTGGGAATCTACGGAACAAACACTTCCAGGATTGCTGAGGTGGGAATCGAAGCCCACTTCTCACGAGACTGAGTGAACCCCGCTCCAGTCCTCAGACCAGAATTACATTTCTGGATAGAGCCGGCAATCGAACCCGACCTCTGGGCTGATGAATGACAGCTCAAGGGATTGCCAGCCCCAATAGGAATGCAGCTTACGGAACTGAATGTTTAATTACCGTACTTTTATCATTAGAAGAAAGGTCTTCTTCGAAAGTGAAATACCCAGATGGTGCCGTCTCCTTATTAGAATTTTCATTCTTTCTTTCTTTCTTTCTTTCTTTCTTTCATTCTTTCTTTCTTTCTTTCTTTCTTTCTTTCTTTCTTTCTTTCATCTTCTTCTTCTTGACGAGCTCAGTCCCACGAAAGTTGGCGATCACCATGACGGAGGCGTTTCTGTCTTCCGCAAGCCGGAATGATTCTCTAGCTGATTGAATCCCTGACCACTCCTTTGTGTTCTGAAGCCAGGACATTTGTCTTCTGCCACGTCCTCGTCGGCCATCTATTTTGCCTTTCAATATTAGTCGAAGCAGCTGATATGTATGGCTTCTAAGCACTTGACCTAAATAGGTAGTTTTTTGACATTTAATGCCAGACAATAGTTGAAAATCAGTATTTTCTTTTCTGAGGACATCTCTGTTCCTAACTTTGTCAGTCCAGGTTTTGTTTTAGCATTCTTCGATAGATCCACATTTCAAATACCTCTAGTTTTTTATGATTCTATCCTTCAAAGTCTAATACGACCACATACGGGGCCGATAGATTGGCAGGTGGCACTAAAAGGGTTAACGTGCAAGGCTACCCTGCGGAATCTTAACAATGAGACTACTTCCAACAACGTGCACATCCCCCATCCCCATTACATAAATGTAATCATACAAGGCGGAAGCTGAAGCCTTTTATAATGCAATAATGCAATTGCCGACCAACGCCTAACCTACTACAGGTCTATTTTCTATCCTTCCTAACTACTGCTTAACTAACTCACTAGAGGTCTGTCTATTTCCAATTAAAATGATGCTGCTGCAAATCTTAAATCTAAAATACACACACCAACATCGCATACACAAAACTAACCATGGCGAGCAAGTGAGCTAAGATAACATCATCTCATGGCATATATGATGATAATGGCGGTCATCAGTCCACGACTGTGACAAATATCAATCTCCATTGAACTAAATGCCACTGCGACTGCTACTCTCAAATTCCCCTTATTGCAAGCCCCTTATCATTGCATTAAACCTATTCATAACTTAAAGCCACACCACAATAAATACTCAGACTTGAAGCGCCTCAATACTTAAGTCAGAGTTATATTATTTATATTATAGAATGACGTAACAATGACCATGATAGCTCGATTCCTTATTGACGTGTTAATTATAATCAACTATTTATTTTTACCTTAAGTCAATATTTATTTCATTTTCGGTCACATTGTTACCTTCTTCAGCGTGGTATATGATGAGTAACTGAGTAGTACCATACCAAAAGTTCACAGAGTAAAATTTTCAAAAAAAAAAACAGATCTGTTACAATAATTTTGTTAGTAAAGCATAAAAATTGTCTTGAAAAATAGCATAGAAATGAGGAGATCTAAAAAGAAGAAATTAAACTGAGAAACAAAAACATGAAAACAGAACCGAAAAGATATAAAATTATTTTGTAACACTTACGTGTATGTGAAAATATGTACTGTTTGTTGAATCAGTTAGGTTATAAAAATGATGCTTGGTGTGTATTTACCAAGTCTGTGCAGAGAGAAAAAGCAAACAATATAAATAGACTTGTATATTGAAAGTAATGTGTTAAATTATTGAATCTTGTGAGCAAAAACTTCTTTTACTTACATTGTAGAGAAAAACTTCGCCACACATATTCCAAAGGTTTTCTCTACAATGTAGGTAAAAGAAGTTTTTGCTCTCTGTTCTGTTTTCATGTTTTTGTTTCTCAGTTTAATTTCTTCTTTTTAGATCTCCTCATTTCTACGCTGTTTTTCAAGACAATTTTTTATGCTTTATTAACAAAATTATTGTAACAGATCTGGTTTTTTGAAAATTTTACTCTGTGAACTTATGGTATGGTACTACTCAGTTACTCATCATATACCACGCTAAAGGATGTCACAATGTGACCAAAACCGGTACGGTTTCAATAAAATAAATATTGACTTTAGGTAAAATAAATAGTTTATTATAAGTATTTATCAATTACTCACTAAAAATTAAATCATCACAAGAGAGTAAAAGGAGCCCAGTCATGGACACCAGACTCTATCCCCCGCGTTCACACATTACTTAGGTGTGACGCCGCACTGTTTTAGAGTAGTACAGTGAGACTATCACTGAATTTCCGGTTATATTACTCGTAATTTGTGCATTATTTGTCTATTACATAAAATACATGGGAGGCAAGGGCACCCTACTGGAGTCGGTTGTTAAGTCCAGCCCTGTCGCCGTGATGACTTCCGGTTACTTAACCTTGCGTGATGTCACTGCCCCCAACCTCAGTACAACATTCACTTCATCTAGCGACCCGTCTGGAATGATAACGAGGACTCTGAACAATAGACTGTCCAAATCGGGATTCGCACACAGTTAAGGCTAGTGTGATGACAAGAGATGTCGAGAGCTGTAGCTCTCTACAGGAATAACCGCGTTGTTTGTGTTCAGATGTTAATGTCTATGTGAGTTTTGTCTCGTTTCTGAAAGGCTCGCTTTTGTTTACAACGTGGTTTGCTTATCACTGAGACTGGCTGCGTGGCTCAGCGGTAACGTTCTCGATTGCTGGGCCCAAAGCTGCAGGTTCGTATCCTGGCGCAGTCAGCTGGCATTCGAGGGTGCGCAAATGCGAGGGAGCAGTGACAGTAGATTTAATGGCACGTTAAAGATCCCCTTCGGGGCAAAATTCCTGCACCCCGGCGTTTCTAAAAGCCAGAGTAGTTAAAAGGGACGTAAATCCAATAACAGTAACAGTAGTAGCTTATCACTAAGCTTCGGATGTTAAGGAAAGGTAATATTTTTTTCCCCTGAGCTCATTTTACTCGAAATATGAAAAATAAGTTTGAATGACGGGTCCCTGACCACGTTTAAAGCAATTTGATGTTGCCTATAAATGCATATTTCGGCCATTTTTATTGTTTGGGTCATATTTGGTCATATTTTAGTGATACAAGGTCATATTTGGGTATAATTTCAGCATTTTTGTTTAAATTGGGGCGTTGTTAACAAGGTACGTGTTATCTGCGTCGAGTTTCAAACACAGGATTTCCGAATAGTGGAGTAGATATATTTTTCTTTCTTTTGCCGGAACAGGCAGATAGCAGGTTTAGAAGACCTGGTTCCAAGAAGGCGCTCCTCTACGGACGTCTTTTAGCACATCTTTCTGGACAAGTTAAATTGCGACACGGTACTCATGAGGTCACGGAACATGACGATAGTGTGCTTCCGTCTTTCAGTAGGATGTCACTACAGTAGACTAGATATATTTAGCTCAGAAACAATTACCAAACAAGGAAATGCCATGTTATGTCTCGCTCAGTTCTTCCTTGCAGGGCCGAGTGAAAGCTCCCTTGCTCTTTCTCTACCAACGGATTTCAACAGATTGGGCACACTTGTAGTACTGCAGTGAACCCCATTATGCCGAATGTGAAGTGTAGTGAAGCTGTAAAATTCAGAAAGTATGTGAAAGATTTCGGTGAAGAGACACAGTTTTTTAGGTCATATTTTATAGTTTTTAGGGCATATTAGCTTGCATATTTTGTACTTCTTTAGGTCTTAAACTTCCGAACCCTACTTATCACTGAGTTGAATCGCGCACCACAACCGCGATGGGAGAGCTGCAGCAAATCCGGAGATCAGATGTTCGAATCCCGATGCTGACAGTGGCAATTCTGAGTGTTTTTCCCCGGGTTTTTCACATTCTCTCCAGGAAAATGCCGAGATCTTACATTATCTCAAGTCCTATCCCTAACCCTAATAATTACAGTTACTCAGTAGGGGCAGATGACCTTGCTTTTCCGTGCCTTAAAACAATAACTAACACTACTACAGTCACCACAGAAATCCAGGCGAATTTTATGCTTTTCAGTCCGGTCAACACGTTTGTACCCCAGCGGCTTCGATGGGGTAGTTGGTAGCATGCTGAGCTTATATACCCAAGGTCGCGGGTTCAAACGCGGCCGAAGTCGTCGGATTTTTTAAGAGCGTTAAAAATCCCTCCGTATGCCTTCCTTCGGAGGGGAAGTAAAGCCGGCGGTCCCATGTCATAGATTTATGGCATGTTAAAGAACTTTCCCACTAATTACACCTGTGTGAAACTAAATTGTATAGGTTAAGAATGTAAACAACCCTCTTAGGTTATAACGTTCGTCGCCAAGAGCCGACTGCGGTGGCATCTAGTAACAAAGTGCAGAACTAGTTGTTCGTTGATGGTGGCGTTTGGTAGCAAAAGTTCGAACTACTTGAAAATCCAATTTATGCAGTCCTTACTTGAATTAAAAACAGATAACACACCCTAATACAGCCATCACAATTAACACTGGTTATCAGACAGATTCTACACACACCCAAAGTACACGGGACTACATGACCGCGTTGTCGCAGCCCCCAAACTGAGGAACCAACCAACGAACGATTGTACCCAATTGTATTGGGTTTCATGTCATAACTCTGAAAAAATGACATGTGATTAATAAATTCATGTATTATTTTCAGGGTTAGAGAATAACTCCCATTACAATTGGGTACAATCGTGTTGACTGACTGTAAATAATAAATTTCGTTTACTAAGGCAACACTCAAAATGGCTTCCAAAACGATAACAGAAATACAGGTTAACAGACAAATTCAGCAATCACCCAAGTACACGGAGCTGATGACTAAGATATCCCAAGACCATATTACAAATTAACAACAAACAAGATTATCAGTGGAGAGCAGATTATTTAAAAATATATTTTGCAGTTACATTCATATATATAATGAGTAATAACTAGAAAAGTAAATACATCAACATGGCAACAAAATCAAAGATGCCGATGCCCCTTTCCCGTCACAACGTAACTTACGGTTGTTAAACTTGAATAGGGAAGAAAATTGATTGGCAGAAAATATATATTCGAATTGTGGTGTTTGGAGAAGGCTTCAGTGCATTCCTTAGGCTGCAAATATAATAATAATAATAATAATAACAATAATAATGATAATAATAATATAACTATGGCTCCGGACAGGCCTGGTGCAGTCTTTCGAGTTGACGCCCGTGGGTGAATTGAGCGTCATGGTGATGAAAATTATTGGTGGAGACGCCAGTTCGCGCGCAGGGGAATTAGCGTTTCAGAGCTTAAATCACATGACCCAGCCAAGAAAAAAAATTGTGGCCTTCCAAACTAAAATCCAGCTTCCTATCAATTTAGCCAAGAAGCCGGACAGAGAGAAGGTCACTGATAAGGTGGTCCTTTACCATGTTCGACTCAAGATTTCCCATGTTTTCACATATTCCCCTCATTTAAATCTGAGTACATGTAAATTTGTTTTCTATATTAAAATCACAGCCTCTCATGGCAACACGTTGCAAATAAGCTACTACGAGTCCCACAAGTCCTGGTTGTTGGTTGGTTCCTTAGTTTAGGGGCTGCGACAACGCGGTCATGTAGCCCCGTGTACTTTGGGTGTGTGTAGAATCTGTCTGATGACCGGTGTTAATTGTGATGACTGTATTAGTGTGTGTATCTGTTTTTTTTTTTTAATTCAAGTAAGGACTGCAACTTGGAATTTTTCAAATAGTTCCTACTTTTGCCGCCAAATGCCACCGTCAACGACTACTGGGCCTAGTTCAGAACTTAGCTACTAGACGCCACCGCAGTCGGCTCTTGGCAACGAACGTAGCAACCTAAAGGGTTGTTTACATTCTTAACCTATACAATTTAGTTTCACACAGGTGTAATTAGTGGGAAAGTTCTTTAACATGCCATAAATCTATGACATGGGACCGCCGGCTTTACTTCCCCTCCGAAGAAAGACAAACTGAGGGATTTTTAACGCTCTTAAAAAATCCGACGGCGTCGGCCGGGTTTGAACCCGCTATCTTGGGCATAGAAGCTCAGCATGCTACCAACTACGCCACCGAAGCCGCCTACAAGTCCTGAACGTTTCATTTTGTCAGTAGTTAAAAATCCTTCTAAAACCGCCTCTGTAACAAATACATTATTCGCAAACTTGCAATGTATCTTGGTACATTTAATGGCGAATAAAACGGTGTTCCGTTGGCCCTTACGCCTGCTGACAACTCGGTGCACTGTTTCTTGTATTCCCCACCACTTGACGGCCGTGTCTCGCCATGCGGGCTGGCTTACCCTGATTGGTGTACACTCAGAAAGGCCGTCTTATCGGCCAACCACAATATAGCTATCTCTCTCAATAAGCAGCACTTACAGTGTAGCCTGCTAGGTCCATGGGACCCAAGCTGACCAGCGGGCAGTTGAACCGAGAGTCAGGGCCAGTCAGCCGGAAACATACAGTATGTTTCCCCACAAGTCGCAGATGGCTTCGCCGTTTACTACTGTATGCAAGACCGGAGTAAGAAAGGAAGGAAGCTTGTAGTTTAACGTGACCGTTAATCTCGAGATCATGAGCCACGGGACCTCCTTTTTACGTGGAATCCGAACCACAGGTCATGGCATTTCACATCGAAAATCTCACATGCATTGACCGGGAATCGAACCCGGACCGCCTTGGTGAGAGGCATTCAGCTAGACCGCTGAGCCACCACGCCCCCCCCCCCCCCCCCCCCGGAGTAAGAAAATACAGCTGGGATGAGTCAGCAATTTCCCCATGTTTTGGTTACCATGAGAGGACGAGATGTGACAATCTCGTTAACATCAATCACACACATCAACAAATCTGAGAAACGATTAGGTGGTCGCATGCCACCTATACTTCATTGATTTGATAAATACTTAATGTATGCAGTACATACGGTACTACGAGAGAATTTTCAACACGACGGTTGCATTAAATCAGCATATACATAACCTAACACTGTTTGGCAAATTGAAAGTGGAACTTCTGATACCGTAATTCCATTTCAAGAATCCCGGTTTCTCTTCTAAACGTTTTGGACATTTATTAGAATTGCCACATATCCATATTGGGCATTTCAACTCAAATTTCTTGTACGAATTTCCGAATTTCTCCATCCCATACAACGAGGTTATTTCATGTCATCGTAATACTGGTTGTCACCTTTTAAAAATCGTTAATAATCTCCGTATTGAAGAGGATTCAACTTATTTAACTCAAGCGCCGAGCTGAATTATTTTATTGATTTTCTAAATTATGTCGTGTATATTTTGATAAAAAAATTTAAAGCTTAACATTTTTACACTCACCGTTAATAGTTCTTATTTCTAACTACTTTTTTAAAATTATTGTTAAAAGACCAATCTTATATTTATTTAATTAATACTACTTTGTAAGGATATCCATTTTTATTACTATATTTTATTTATTACAATTATTATCATTAATTTTTCATTTTAATTTAGATTTAAGGCACATATGCCATTTTAGTTTTTCAATTCTTAATTGATTTTCTTTTTAGGCTGAGGATGACCCCACTGTGGGTCGAAACATGTACTAATATATAAAATATATATTTGTTTATGTATTGATTTGGCGTATAATTTAAACGTTTAATTCTAACATCAATACGGATATTTTAAAACATTTGTTTTCAATGGCAAATATGTTTGCTTCTATAAACGTAAACCAGACAATATACAACCAGCTGTTGCTTAGGTGAAGGTCATACAAACAGCTTATAAGTGACCGGTTTCACGGCGGGAGAGTGAATCGGTCCAACTCCATGCCCGTCCCTTCCCCTCATGCACATGCGACCACTTAATCGCTGTTGTGCGACTGCTTAGGTAGAGCGATCTTCCTCAAAGTGATTTGCAAAAACGTGGATTTTGGAGAGAATTCATATGCAAATTCACTCCGGACCTTCGCTTGGTAATGTTCGATCAGCACGTTTATACCATACAGGATTAGCTCACCAGTGCGGAAAGGAAGTACTGTTGTTGTATCTTAAATGAGAGTTTTGCATCATATTTGGTCATTAGCCCCGTAACGTGTGTGTCTGATGACTTTAGTAGTGTGTGTTACTCTAATTTATTTGGGTCTTGGGACATGAAGTAAGGTGCCATCCCGACATTTGCGTGGAGGGAATGTGGAAAAACACAGGCAAAATCACACTCGTATGCTACACAACATAGTGCAAACACAGTGTGCAGGACATACGATTAGTCTGCTAGCCACTTTTCGGCGCTTCCTGGCATAGGGAATTGCATATTCTCGGCTGCCTAGTGAAAATGAAAATCCACAGCCTGCTTCCAGTCTCCGACCGGGTCAGGAATGGAATGAATGAAGCCCCCATCTAGCGGCGAGGATATGAACTGTGCCGGCTGCCGAGGCCTGACGCACTCCTCTGGGGCAATGGTTAAATGAATGACAGATGAAATGAAATGATAGTGGAGAGTGTTGCTGGAATGAAATTTTGACAGGGAAAACCGGAGTACCCGGAGAAAAACCTGTCTGCCTCCGTTCTGTCCAGCACAGATCTCACATGGAGTGACCGGGATTTGAACCACGGACCCAGCGGTGAGAGGCCGGCGTGCTGCCGCCTAAGCCACGGAGGCTACTCTCGGCTGCCTAGTAATAACCATAAATAGTTCCATTTAGTTGTATCACTAATCTGTCCTACATAGTACTTTTTTTAAGTGCGTACTACTAATGCATACTAACTTACAGGGGGCAAGATGGGGTTCTACTATTTACTCATGTCACACACATAACAACGTCGTCATCTTTGTCCTCCACACCAAATGCCCAGTGAGCAGGGTTGGCAAAATAGCAGTTTAAAAAAAGAAAAACATTAAAACAGTTTTTTTTGTTTTAAACAGGTTTTTTTGTTTTTGTTTTAAACATTTTTTAAAAATTCTGAACATGTTTTAAACAGTGTAATAAAATGCTGTACTTTTAATACTGAAATATAAATACTTAAGAGATCATCTTGACCAGAGTTGTGTGGTAAGTAATAAACCAATGTTTACAACTGAAATTCAGCCAGTAGGGAAATTTAGTTACCAGCTAGGAATTTTGGCTGCCATGTTCGAAGTTTTGTCTCTGACAATGCTGCCAATATGGGGAAAATGAGGGATGAATTGGCAAAAAAAGATATCAAAGAAGTGATAACTTATGGTTGTTCAGCTCACCTGCTTAATCTGTTAGCACATGACTTGGAGGTGGTTGGCATTACAGAACATGTTAAACAAATTATTAAATACCGGTACTTCTGGAACACTCACTTTGCAACAGCCAAGTACAAACAGGCTGGCGGAACAGCTCTTGCTCTTCCTACGGATGTACGCTGGAATTCTTTAGCTGACTCTATAGAGTCCTATTTGGGTAACTGGCATATTATTGTCAAAGTCTGCACTAAAAATCGAAGTGCCATTGAACCAATTATAAGTGCAAAGGTAAATTATATCAATATGAAACAAAATGTTCAAGACTATCTCAAAAAACTTAAGACTGCATCAGTCTCATTAGATAAGATGCAGCGTGATGACTGTACCATTGGGGAAGCAGTAGAGGTTTGTCTTGACCTGCTCAATTTTTTCAAAAATGAAAACAGTCCCAATAACTTAAAGAAATTCATGAAACGATTTAACACAGCTGTAACTGTTACCCATCTCCTTGCCAATCTCATGGATCCACACTATCAAGGACAGAGACTGAGTGAAGAACAATATCATTCTGCTATGGAGTATGTTGAAGCTTACCACCCATATGCAATGCCAGACCTAATTAAGTACAAAGCAAAATATTCACTCTTCAAGGAATACCTGTTTGGTCCTGCAATACTAAAAGAAATTAAACCCCTGACATGGTGGGTGGCGCTGCAGAATAACATTCATCACACAACTTCAGGCCTAGCACATCAGCTGCATAGTGTAGTTGCTTCATCACCTGGGATAGAACGTCTTTTCACCACTTTTGGGTTTGTGCATAGCAAAGTCTGAACTCAACAAGAAACCTGTTGAATAAAGACAAAATGGCAGTGACATTTGGATGTATAATATTTTAAATACATCCCTATATTTTCTGATGGATGTTCGATTGCAAAATTTTTTAACAAGGGCATCAAAACCATTACAAAATCACTCTATAAACTTAATATTATTACGTAAAACCTTCAGTAGAATGCAGAGAAGACCACTGTACTCTACTGTATTCAAAAAACAAAACAAAAAAAATCTTCTAAAGAAACATATTTTAGACGGTTGTTAGAAGCATTGAGTTTAAAACTAATTTTAAACAATGTGCATTGTTTTAAACAGTTTTAAACACGCTGTTTAAAACATGTTTTAAACATGCCAACCCTGCCAGTGAGTCCAACCTTGACATTGTAAGCATTGAACCCACCCTTCTGTCGACTCAGTAAACAAATGACCACAGAAAATGCATTCAGCGTTGCCACTTTCTTCTGTTTCTTCTTGTTCTGCTGAAGATCCAATCAACTCGTTTCTGTACGGAGTTTTTGTCAAAACTGCAGTTTTGCCACGACGACGATCATTTAAACTCTGCTTAGTTGTCGTTACATGTGGAATTGGCACAGTGTCCTAAGGTGACACATTTCTAAATACAGTGGGTTCTTGACTTGAATTCCAGAAAGAGGACCTAGGTTCCGTATCACACTTGCTTGCAAGTGGTCCATAAGGTCTTGAACTGGTAGCTTCTTCAGTGTCTTCAGGAGATATTCTGTCGGTTGTCCGTGAAGGCAGGAAATCGTTTTCCTGAAAAACATCAGGGTCTATTGGCCATATGCCTCTGTTTCTAACTCCTTTCATTGCAGTTTTCATTGTGGCTGCTCGTAAAAATGCATTTCCAAGCTATTTGGCAATCTGATAGTCTACATCGTCCCCGTCTTATCCCAAATGTTATATCGAGACTAACGGAATGAATAGCTTAATTCATTTATGAACTACCACCACAAGCTCAAAATAAATACATTAGGGTACAATCCAAGGGATAGTCTTCAAGAACAAATGTATTGTTATTCCAGCCTATCTGATCAAAGGCCAAAGGGTGAAACAATAAAATTGCCACTCCACGCATAAAGATGCCACAAGATGATTGGAAGTCGCGTATACTGTGTAACCTTCTACTGCCCTTCGAGCTGTTTTCGTTTCCAGGCTAGTGACAGCACCGTGGAGACAAATATTCCCCCACCCCGTCTTGCCCCGTGGCCTCCCCCTTTTTCCCCTATTCCTAGCAACATGCAATCAACAAAGTCAGAAAATTAGAACTTTCAGCTCAAACTTTATCGCTTTAATTTCGAAAAGGCATCAAATAGACCAAAATTGTCGAGAAGAAATACGAAAAAATATTTGCCTGTTATGAAAATGAAAATCCACAGCCTGCTTCCAGTCTCCGACCGGGTCAGGAATGGAATGAATGAAGCCCCTATCTAGCGGCGAGGATATGAACTGTGCCGGCTGCCGAGGCCTGACGCACTCCTCTGGATTTGCCTGTTATAGAAACAGCAAAATTGAACCGATAACAACAACAATTAGAAAGCGAAGATTGCTGTTTTATGGGCTCATCTTCCGTATGAATAATGATCGGCTCACAAAGAAAATCTGTAATTTTCTTAAACCGAAGATCTCCAAGTTGAAATGGTTCCAAGAGTGTGAGAAAGATATGAGACAGGTGGACATTACGGAGGATAAAATCAAAGACAGGAATAGTTTCAGAAGGATGGTGAAAAGTTATCAGGGTTTTATGGTGGAGGCAGAACCCAGAAGACGGAGAGGCCCTTTAACAGAGCAGCGGAAGAATAAGCTGATAGATGGGCTCATGAGATACTGGCAAGATGTCAAAGCCGGCAAACGAACAAGACGCAGACACTGTAATGGGAGTGGTTGTTAACAAGCAGTCCATTGAGGCTCAAGTCGACGGTTAGAAAAGAAATATCGCTGTATCGTAATTTAATGCTACATCAGCAGTGACACAACTGTGCCAGTGTATGTACACTGAATAATTACAAAGGCCATGATGTGTCTGTAATACATGAGTTCCGTGAGTTTGAGTTTAAGTATCCATGCGACTTCCATGGCCTTCTATTTCAAATTTCATTGTGTCAATACCGAGGTGCATTCAAGTTATAACACCTCCGATTTCAAGCATTTACTTTGTTTGATTATATAACCATCTTGGCATTTAGGAGCAGCTCATTGATATGATGCGACCTGTGACG
The DNA here is from genome assembly GCA_946902985.2 of Meconema thalassinum. Classification (NCBI taxonomy): domain Eukaryota; kingdom Metazoa; phylum Arthropoda; class Insecta; order Orthoptera; family Tettigoniidae; genus Meconema; species Meconema thalassinum. Next base: position 900,240,282 of record OX336390.1, read on the forward strand.
CGCTAGCATGGCCATGTGTACTTGGGTGTGTGGAGTTTTGCCTGATACCATGTGCTATTGTGATGGCTGTATTGGTGTGTATTTGCAATTCAGGTAAGGATTGGGAATGAGGCGGCCGTGGACTTAAGCTAGGAACAATCTCGTCATTTGCCTGGGGTAGAAGTGGGGAAACCACGGAAAACCACTTCCAGGAAGTGCGAATCGGACCCACCTCCTCTCAGTTTTGCCTCACGAGGCTGAGTGTACCCCGTTCCAGCCCTCAGACCAGTGGCGTTCGCAAGGGGGGGGGGGGGTCAATACCCCCCCCCCCAAAAAAAAAATATATATATATATATATATCTGCATCTAGGAATTCGCCCGTATTTATTGCCTTTAATGCCGTAAAAGTTGACCGAAGTAAAAAACGAATTTTACAAGTGATATTGGTATAATGAGTGCGGAACGGACGGAGAACTACGAGAAGTGCTCATGCCCTACCTTACCGTCTTTGGCCATTCCTGAATTTAGCCGTAATCCTCTGCGAACTATCTGTTCCCTCCCGCTCCCTTCGACAGCAACACGCGCGCCCTCTAGTGTCGCTCTGCCTGCACCATCTCCCCTCCACATCCTACCTTCCCGCCAGCAACGGCAGTGACAAGAGAGAGCAGCACAATGCAAATTCAAATGTAAACAGTGTGTGATGTGTGATGATTTTGTGTAGTGAAAGTAGTTTTGTAGTGTCAGTGACACGTAACATTCTGTTAAATAGACCTTTGCATATTAGTGAAAAGTGCATTTGAGTTTGAGTTGTTGAGCGAGAAGCAGAGAGCAACGTAAAAAAAATCACTGTGACTGTCGGCAAACTGTTGACGAATCCGGACGACAGATTTGATTTGTGTTGTGTTTTTGGCTGAGCTGTGCTCTTGTTATACGTGAGGTTAAGCACGCCAGGGATTTTCCTACAAAATGGTGAGTTTTGAATTCAATTCAGCCTTTGTGGGTTTCGTGTTGGTTGAACTGTGCCATGCTGCCATCAATGTGAAATCATAACATCAACAGCCTCTACACCATCGTCGCTGATCATGCAACTCGCTGTTTACTTTGGTGATTTGTGCCCAATTTGCCGTATGAAAAAAAAAAAAAAAAAAAAAACACGTTTGATTAGGTTCACCTCCCGCGAAAAAGGGGTCGTATACGTCGCAGGTACGCTACGTTACCGTGCACGTGGGCGTATACGATACCATTTATTTTGTATTTTTCGCAGTATGTAGGCTAATTTAATTTTTTCTTGAATTACCCTAGGCCTTTTGGGCGCTTTTCAATGTCGGTGGCTGATACAAAAGTTTTTCTTCAATTTATTTATATTTGTTTATGAGCAAAGAACATGAACATCAATCTTTTCAAATTTAATATTTGATCTTCGAGGTAGCCAAAAATCGGTTTAAAGTAAAGATTCTTTATATTAGCTCTATGGTTAATTATTTAATTATCTCCAAAATGTCTTTATTTCAGAACAACCTTTATAGTATAGCTACAGTTGATTAGTCTTACTTTGGTACTTTTCTGAGCGTTAAACTTTGGCAGGTCTACTTGTAAAATGTAGAATTTACAACAGGTTTTTTTTTGTGATTTTATCGTAAGGTGTACCAATACATTATAAAAATAATCGTTAGAAAAGCAAAATGGTATAGGCCCAATTAAAATTTGTCATGCCATATACATCGATGGTGGTTGTGGTGCAGCTTAGCTGCTGTTACATTGTTTTCAATTGTTTATTTTTGTGGTGGGGATGAACGGGCGATTTTGTTCTTTTTTTAATCAAAATTGTTTCCTTTGGGGGCTGGGGGACGAACGGGTGATTTTGTACTTTTGTTTTTCTATCAAAATTGTTTCTTTTTGAGGGTGGGGTACAAACGGGTGATTTTGTTCTTTTGTTCATTGTTTCCTTTGTCCTGGTGCAGGATGGGGATGGCGTTCCTTCGTGTCCAGAAAGCTCGGCTGGTGTTGGTGGTGAATTTCTGCGCACCAACAATACTGTTCCTGAAACGGCTCCAATTTCTACTCCCCCTACTGCTCCTGTCTCTGGTGTTGGTATAAAACGGTGTACCGTTAGGACCATTGATAGTTTTTTCTGCAAACAACGTAAGATCACGGTTGAGCCTGAAGCTGCTGGCGTAAATTCGCCGTCTTCAATATCTGAGCAGCCATCCAATTCAGGCAGCAGTACACTTAACCAAGAAAGTACTAGCAACAATGTGGAGGGTTTCAGCAGTCCACCAGCCACTGTTACTTTATCTGCCGACCCTGTCAATGCATACGCATGGGATGTTGGGAATTTCGTGGGCCAGCCCGGTGTAACAGATTTTGAAAAATGTCAGCTGTTAGAGAGACCGTGGACTTGTAACGTGTTTTTCGAGGGGTTTTATGCAACTGGCATAAGTCAGTAGGAAGCCATTCTATATTTATTTACGCGGCAAATTGTTCAGCCAAGAGAATTTTTCATGGTAATTTATTATTATTATTAATTTATTATAATTATTATTAAGGTATTTTCGGAGCATTTTATAAAAATTATTAACATTCAGATAGGTTTTCTATGTCTTAGAAAACGCTATCAAGCAAATTATTACGAACGACAATATTATAGAAAATTATGTGATTACGGAATTTTACGGAATTTTGTCAGTTAGGGTATTTGAGAGACATGACTCACTGGGAATTCGAATACAAGCTGATTCCTGTCGAGAAGTATTACGCAAGGCTGGGTCGCAAGGTCTAGAAAAGACGAATTGTTGGAACGGAAATCGACTTCTCCCTCTCGCGCGCCGAGTGTAATGAGGCAGAGGAGGGGAACTGGCGGCGTGCTCAGCCAATCAGTGAGGACGACGTAAGCTAGATGTCGGTACCATGGTGGGGGAGCCAACAGGTGCATATATCGTTCGACGCGCCGTGAAACGGGGACTATCTGTGTAGAACTTGCGGAGTACGGTTGGAAGTGCGTGTCGCTCCGATGTTCAGTGGAGTTGAAGACTAACTTTTGCAAAACTTAACCAGTGCGGTTGTACGAGTGTTTGGGTCCGAGGTACGGACCATAGAATTATCTAATCTACCAGAATATCATCAAATTCCGACGGAGATGACGACGTCCAGGAGACTGTGGGAAGCTCACGGCATCAGCAAGTACGAGGGAAATGCCTTGGCAATTTCCAATGGTAAGCGCAAATGACGCAGAAATACGCAATCTCTCATTTTTTCTTTGTTTTACATTTCATATTTCAGTAACTTCATAGCTTGGAAATAAGAGTAAAATCAATTTATCAGACTCCGTTTTCACGTAATTTTCTATCGGTAATATTCAAATCACAACGCTCCAATTTAAATTTTGTACTTATTATTATTATTATTAATTTTGCTATACTTGTTTTATATAATAAATTCATTTCTTTTACAATGCAATCTTTGCTTTCAGTAGGTAGCATTAGATATAGACCAATTCCTTCTCCTGATACAATTGTTTGTTGGGTTAATGATCAAATCATACCACGATCTGAGTGAATAGTGTCTTGAAGGTGTTCTGCCAGAGCTAGACGTTGTTAAATACAAATTTAGATTTCAACATTGCATTGAGGTCTTGGCGCCCATTAAAACAACATAGCTTAGGCAAAGGTAAACAGTTACATTTATCACCCAACGGTTAGGGGCTAGCAAAACGTTTCATTTGTACGCTCAACGTGGAGCAAAGTAAATACCGTTTCACTTGTCATCCCAGCCTAAGCGAAAACGTTTCAGACTCAACCGAAGGATTATGCATTTCCGCACTGTGTTATTAAGAAAAAGGGAAAAGAAACGAGGAAGTTTGCACAGAGATCTCACCTCGACAGATATTTTTGACTAGTTCTCTCCCATAAAGATAAAGGCTTGTATTGTAAATATTGTGTACTTTTCGTCGCTGGAGAATGCGGAGGTTATCAGTGCAACACCAGTCTGAAACGCTTAGTCCGACAACCATTGACAATGTTTGACGACCTATTGGGTGAAAAGGGAGCACTCTGCTCTCATGAGCGGACTCAGTATCACAGAAAGGCAGTTGAAGCTGAAAAAAAAACCTTCCTTCTCTACTACCACAACCCTTCGTTGGAGGTAATTAATCAGCAATCTTCTCAGCGTGAAATACAAGTACGCGAAAATAGAGAACGACTCTGGCCTATATTGAGTATAATCCTTCTGTGTGGCCGCCAGAACATACCGCTCCGTGACCACAGAGATCACGGTTTATTATTACCACAGTCTTCAAAATTGGGAGAAAATGACCGGGACCAGGCTGCTAATTTAGAGGAGGAAGAGAAGTCTGTGGCTAAAGAAGGAAACTTCAGAGCTTTGCTTCGTTTTAGAATAGAAGCAGGAGATGAAAAGTTGTTGAAACACTTAGAAAATTCTGGCGCAAATGCTACTTACATCAGTCCCAGAACGCAAAATGAGTTAAGTTAATAGACTGTTGCAAAGAAGAAATTCAAGAGGTGATTCTAGGTAGAGTGAGAGACGTGGGGCCATACTCAATAATTTTCTACGAAACCACCGATTGCTCCCATATCGAGCAACTCAGCCTGTCTTTCCGCTACTTGTGTGGGAATTCAATTAGAGAAGATTTTGTCACTTTTGCTGACGCATATGAATCGATTCGCCTTGAAGATGTAGACGAAAAGGGTGAACGCCGATTGACGGGTATCGCTCTTGCTCATGTCGTGAAGGACCTTCTTTTAAAGCATTCTATTGATATAATAATGATGGTTGGAGCAGGCACTGACAATTGCGCTGTTATGTCTTCAAATGTGAAGGGAGCAGTTCAAGAATTACTCAAGAAGGCGGTGAACGCAAGACGATGTCCCTGTAGTAATCATGCCCTAAACAACGGCCTGTCAAAGTGTTCGAAAGTTGTTTCTTGCCGCAACACTACCGGAATTATGCAGAGAATTATTGCTTTTGCAAATATGTCTGCAAAGCGACATCTGGTTTTTAAACAAGAACTTGGCGACAAAGCTTTAAAGGGATTGTGTGAAACACGTTGGAGTGAGAAACACGACGGGCATTTGCAGTTTCAGGAAAACCTACCCAAAATTGCAAGAGCCTTGGAGAAAATCTCCTTGTGGCATGACCGAAAAACATCTGCCGACGCCTACTGTTTACTCCAGGCGATCAAAACTACAGATTTCGTGATTTCCGTGGTGTGCATTTGCGATGTTTTAGGTAAGAAAAAATGACATATTACTTACATATGATAATTTTGTTTGTTTATTTACTTTAAGATGTTTTTTAATCTAACACTAATACCATTGTTCAATATTTTAATCGTTGTTCCGGTGGTATTTGTTTCAGGAACTACAAAGTCGCTTAGCAAATATCTTCAAACTCCATCGCTCGATTTAAAAACGGCATCGGATTTGGTTAAAGATACAACGCAGACCTTGGAAAAAAAAACGACAAGAAGTGGACAAAAAATTCATCCAGCTCTTTGCCCGAGCTCAAGCTATTGCACAGGAACTGGGAATGGAATTATCACGACCTCGCACAATTGTGCATCAAATTCACCGTGACAACCCACCAGCTGACAACGTGGAAGAGTTCTTCCGAAAATCTATTTACATCCCTTTGCTTGATGAGGTCATTTCGGACTTGAAACGACGGTTTTCGGATGAAGTGCTAAAAGCGTTCAACCTAAATGTATTTATGCCGCCATTTACGAATTGTGACGAAAATACTGAACTACTAGTCAAGAGTGTAGCTGAGACGTACCAACACTTTCTCAAAGTACCAGTACAATCCGTGCAACATGAGTTTGAACTTTGGGTGCAAAAGTGGGCAAGGGAGTCGAATGAAAATATCTCCAAAGCGAGTGTTGTCAGTATCATTGGACAATGTGACTGGGATATTTATCCGTCAATAAACACTTTGCTGAGAATTTTGGCAACTTTGCCAATAAGTGTAGCAACTGCAGAAAGATCTTTTTCGACCTTACGGCGGTTGAAAACATGGTTGAGAAGTCGTATGGGAGAAGAGCGTCTAACGGGTTTAGCACTCATGCATGTACACGAAGACATCGAGGTAGACGTAGAAAAAGTAATAACAAGATATGGGAAGAAGAGTGTGCGGCGCCGCGAATTTGTCGTTTAAAATTAGTTTTATCGCTGTCAGCACACTTTAGCTTTTAGCTAAGTTGATTCACTGTCCGTGAATTTTAAACTTTTGTAGGCCTAAAAAGAGACTGTGTTTGTGAAAGAACTTTTTTTTTCATGTTTATGCATATTAAACGTATTTTAATATCTTTGTTCGGAGAAATTTATGTATTTACTAGCTTAACTACTTGTCATAACCACAGCCCCCCCCCCCTCCCGTGGAGAACTTGGCCATGTTCATGCACATGACCCCCCCCCCCCCCAAATGAAAGTCTGGGTACGCCACTGCCTCAGACCAGTATTAAAATCTTGGCAGAGCCGAGGATATAACTCGGACCTCTAAGAATGCTAGCCGCTACACCACGAGAGGAACTGGACTGTATTTCTACAAGTAGAGCTATTTGTTAACTTTATGAGTCGACCTGGCTGTTTGAGAGAGTCTAAAGAAAGTGGCATGCGCTGGCTGAAACAAGGAAGCGCCTGATGTACTGTTGGTGTTATGGTATGTGGCCAGTCTGACAGATCGTGCGGCCTTGACTAGCTGACCTTGGTGGCTGTGTTATGGTGGGCGATCATACGTCATTGGCACGCAGTTAATTGATGTGAGCTGTAGTTCGCTCGAGTCCCAACTTCCAGCAGATGCCTGATGTTGTATAGGCCTACTGAATGAAACTGTTTATATATGACGATATTATTATTATTATTATTATTATTTATTTATTTATTTATTTATTTATTTATTTATTTACATATGTTACGCCCTCATTGGAGCACTTAACTAAAACAAGTATATACATGTCTCAAAAACAATATTAAAGATTCAGCTTCTTATTTTCTTCTTTTCCCAAAACATTTTCATTCTAGTCGACCTTGCCGCTCTCTCTGCATCGCTTATGGTGTAAGTTTTGCGGGTAAAGGTTTTTAAGGGAAGTCGGATGTTCTTGTTTTTCAAGATATTCTTCTCATCTTTGTTAGCAATTTGGGTCATTGTCAAGCCGAGTTCATCCAGATCATTTTGAATTTCCATAAACCAAGAGTTCTTTGTTTTACTTTAGAAAAAATAATTAAATAATACTTTTAATTGTCTGGCATCCGGCAGGCGTGAGATATGACAAAAAAAAAAGCAATTCGCCTTTTTCGCATAGTATCGACTATAGACTCAGTTTCTTTATAAACCACTTCATTTGGTAATAGACGCCATTGACCATCCACCTGATGTTTTTTTTTTATTAATTATAGTTCTGAGAATTCTTCTATCAGTCTTCTGTAACTGATCGAGTGTTTAACTTGAAAAGTGTTTCACAAGCATATATTGCTTCCGGTTTAATAACTGATTCGTGTTTAACTTGAAAAGTGTTTCACAAGCATATATTGCTTCCGGTTTAATAACTGATTCGTAATGTCGTAATTTGGCATTTATGAAGAGTGTTTTTTTTTAAACTAGGCCAAGTAATATATTGCGCTTGTCTTAACTTTGTTGATCTATTTTCGATTGACGCTTTCTCATTCAAATTCCATGTTATAATCTCCCCTAAATATTTAAATTTATGTACAACTTGAATTTCTTTATTGTTAATTAATGTACAGTAATAGCTTGTGTTTCCACATCAAAGGATGCCATTATTTCAGTCTTTTCAAATGAAATTTGAAGTCCTACTTTTGCTACAATTATTAAAATTCCTTCAGTATGCCTTCCTTCGGAGGGGAAGTAAATCCGGCGGTCCCATGTCATAGTTTTATGGCTTGTAAAATAACCTTCCACAGACTAAACTTGTGTGAAGCTAAATTGTTAGGTTAGATGTCGTCGGAACGCTCTATCAAAGTTTCAACGCTCACCACTAGGTATCATTGATATCTGGTAGCGAAAGTTGGAACTACTTGAAATTGAACGGTAGTTGGAACTACTTGAAATTGAACGGAACTTGTAGCTCATCCTATGGGTGTCCGCTGGAAGCAGCTACAGACTCAGGCTAGCCGAACATCTCCTAGGACACTCCCGGCACTAAAAGCCATACGATAAATAATAATAATAATAATAATTATTATTATTATTATTACTATTATTATTATTATTATTATATAATCTATTGGAAAAATCACAGATTCCATCAGAAAGAGGCGACTGGCATTATATGGTCACATATGCTGCGGATGCGGATATCCGCAAAAATCTTCACCACGCGGATATGGTTTGCATGGCTGTGCGGATAGTGGATGAGCTGCGGATAATGTTTGGAGTACATTTGCGGATAGTTTTTACTGTAGAATGCAATCCGAACCTGTTGAATATCATTACTAGGACCCGGAGGTATATGACTTATATTTTTTTCCGTTATGTTTCTTTCATGACAAATGTAAGATGATCATTTAAGCTAATGTCATTCAAATTATGTCATTAAGCATAATTAACACTCCGAACTGAAAAGGGTTGCAATTCCGGTTGTATAACTATGCGACAGCTAATGGAAAAGTATTACGAATTTGATAAAGATCTACATTTCATATTTATTGATTTCCGACAGGCTTATGACATCATAAATCGGACTGCACTGTTGAGAGTAATGCAAGAGTTGGGTATCAAACAGAAATATATCAAATTGGTGGAAGCATGGTATGCAGATTCAGGTTGTCAAGTACGGTTCGCAAACAAATTATCAACTCCTTTCACGGTTCGAAATGGATTGAGACAAGGAGATCCTCTGTCGCCAATGTTATTTAATATTACATTGGAAAAGGTACGACGTGTAATTGGTTATGACAGAGAAATGGATATGATTGGTACTAACACAATCTTGTCATTTGCTGATGATGTGGTAATTATGGGAGAATCATTAGATCAGATAAAATCCGACACTACAAAGTTCATGAAAGAAGCCAGCAAAATGGGATTACTTGTCAATGATGAGAAAACTAAATATATGATCATTTCACGCCGACAGAATTTTGATGCCACTGTTAGTATTGATGGACATACGTTTGAACGAGTGGAGAAATTTAAATACTTGGGCTTGATTTTATCTAGTAAAAGTGAGATTGAAAAAGAGATCCAACAGAGGACTATTGGTGCCAATAGTATTTTTTTTGGTCTCAATAACTTATTTAAGTTACGCTTAATTTCACAAATCAGCAAGGTTAAGTTATACATGACACTAGTGAAACCGGTTCTGTTATATGGATGCGAGTCATGGGCGACCTCACAAACACTGGAAGAGCGCATTTGTGCATTTGAGAGGAAAGCGCTCAGAAAGATATAAGGACCTATTTACAATAGGGAAGAAGGAAGATGGGAAAGGAGGGAAAAAGAGGACTTATACCAACGTTTTGGGAAAGCTGATGTGGGTAGGATCATCAGAGGAAGACGGCTCCAGTGGATAGGACACATCGTAAGAGCTGTGGAATCTATTGACGTCAGAAAAGTTGGTTGGCGCAGCCACGCGATAGAATGTTGAAGCTGTAACATAGTGACTGGTGAACATGGTGAAGCATTGACGTCGTGATGGAAACAGAAAGGAATTTGTCAAATTCGAGGAGGTACTGCTCTGTAATACGGTTGCAAATCGTATAAAGCGGGTACGAAATCTCTTCACTACTTTCCTGTACAAAAAGTTCAGAGAGAAAGATCGGCTTCGGCGCTGTCAATTGGAAAACGTGTTACACGTTACATGACAGTGTGCAGTCTGCATTTTTGTGAAGACGACTTCTTTCCACAGCATAAGCACCGGTACTGTTGATTATTGATAGTTATTGTCTCTAATTTGTTTTCACAAGGATTTAGCTACATCAAAAATACTGATAAACTTGTAGTCTAATACTTCTGTGCCGTAGGGCTACATAGAATGTAATCCGCTCTTCGTAAACTTATTTTAGGGGTTCTTCCGATTGTCAATAGCCGAATGGTTAGAAAACTTAAGAAAAATGCTGTTCCTAGCCTTAATTTGCCAGAGAATTTATATTCTTGCCCTTGAACAGCAAGTATGTAGGTCAATATTTTCAATATTGAAGTATGATTTGGCTTGGATTGTGTTTTTGGCTATGATCTCCTTACTGTTGAATTTAGTTGATTAATGTGTAAAATCTTAGTTTTAAGTACCGGTTTGGTGACCCATCATCCCAGGCAGACCGGTAACACCTATACTACTCAGGCAGATAGGTCACTTAGCCGTAATTTAGAAGTTATAGTGATGTTAAGTATACATATGCAGTAATGTAGCAGGAGACCTGATCGGCCTAGGCTATTCTAACTTTAATTAGTTCCCATTTCAGGGTTTTTCAGTTTTGAGTGCGAATAGTTGGTTTGAAAGTTGTACAATAGTAAGGAGAGTATGTTTTCTATAGGTTTTATTTGGTATTATGGTTTATGTCGAGCTGAGGAGTGAATTTGATTTGGCTTAAAGTGTAGTTTTTGATCTGTTCCGTTTGCTTATAACAAGTTCAAATGGAGACTCCAGCTTTGTTAATAATCTGTATTTTAAATATTTAATTAAATATATTGATAAAGAGGATGCCTCCATTTTAACTTGTCTGTGGCAAGAGATTAATAAATTTATATTCTTGCATTTGAACAGCCAGTATGTAGGTCAATATTAGCAATATTGAAGTATGATTTGAGCATCCCAAGTAACGCTTATTTGAACCCAAAACATTCATGCAAATTCAGGATTGCTGGATTCAATTTATTATCAGGGAGTCGTCCTATGTGTTATGTGAGATATATATATTGTGAAATTAATAAAAACATGGATACCGCTAGGCTCCCAAGTACAGGCTTCATATATGTAACAGCAGACAGTAAATTAACTATCTACATGTGGGTAATATTTGTAACTGGTAGTAATTAAGCACTGCATTTAAATTGATAATAAAAATATTTCTATCAATGAAAGAAAATATGTAGTATTTTGCCATCATAAATTAGAAGCCATAACAAACGCACACCCAATCACTGTCTTCCTTACTTCTCGTCACTATCTCGCCGCCATATTGGAATCAGCTGACCGTAAGCTCCTCCCCCGTTTCGGACGTCAGATCCTAACAGAGTGTTCAATGCTCAGCTGTTTGGCAAACGTCCAAGAGGCCGTCCTAGGACGAGATGGAAGGATAGGGTGATGAGAATGTTGCAGCAGGTGGAACCAACATCAGTACTGGATGATGCAATGGATAGAGAACAATGGAACGACATTTGTAACAAATGCTTGAGATTATGATCGGGTTAATGCCTCCTGTTTGATTGATTAGAATAGTGTTTTGTAATATTGTATATTTGATGTGTTTGTCATGTCTCTTTGTTTTCTGTCATGGGCCTTAATGGCCCGATATGTACAATAAATGATGATGATGATAACATTCATTTTAAACATAGCACATGGCATACATAGCCTAGGGGAACGACTTTCTCCTCAATTGTCTAAATGTGGGGGCTCTGACGCTTTTCAAATGCGAAGTGGGGCTTTGCTCTTTTCAGAGACTCCGTTCAGTGTACTTTAAATATAATGTAAGACACTGTTAAATAATTATGAAATGAAATGTGTTGCTTTAATATTTTATGCCTTACCTAATAAATTAAAATTATTATTGTAATGTCAGCGGATGCGGATAACAGTCGTGTGGCTGCGGGGCGGATGCGGATAAGAGTCTTGTGGCTGCGGGGCGGATGCGGATAACAGTCGTGTGGCTGCGGGGCGGATGCGGATAACAGTCGTGTGGCTGCGGGGCGGATGCGGATAACAGTCGTGTGGCTGCGGGGCGGATGCGGATAACAGTCGTGTGGCTGCGGGGCGGATGCGGATAACAGTCGTGTGGCTGCGGGGCGGATGCGGATAACAGTCGTGTGGCTGCGGGGCGGATGCGGATAACAGTCGTGTGGCTGCGGGGCGGATGCGGATAACAGTCGTGTGGCTGCGGGGCGGATGCGGATAACAGTCGTGTGGCTGCGGGGCGGATGCGGATAACAGTCGTGTGGCTGCGGGGCGGATGCGGATAACAGTCGTGTGGCTGCGGGGCGGATGCGGATAACAGTCGTGGGGCTGCGGGGCGGATGCGGATAACAGTCGTGTGGCTGCGGGGCGGATGCGGATAATAGTCGTGTAGCTGCGGGGCGGATGCGGATAACAGTCGTGTGGCTGCGGGGCGGATGTGGATAACAGTCGTGTGGCTGCGGGGCGGATGCGGATAACAGTCGTGTGGCTGCGGGGCGGATGCGGATAACAGTCATGTGGCTGCGGGGCGGATGCGGATAACAGTCGTGTGGCTGCGGGGCGGATGCGGATAACAGTCGTGTGGCTGCGGGGCGGATGCGGATAACAGTCGTGTGGCTGCGGGGCGGATGCGGATAACAGTCGTGTGGCTGCGGGGCGGATGCGGATAATATTCGTGTAGCTGCGGGGCGGATGCGGATAACAGTCGTGTGGCTGCGGGGCGGATGTGGATAACAGTCGTGTGGCTGCGGGGCGGATGCGGATAACAGTCGTGTGGCTGTGGGGCGGATGCGGATAACAGTCATGTGGCTGCGGGGCGGATGCGGATAACAGTCGTGTGGCTGCGGGGCGGATGCGGATAACAGTCGTGTGGCTGCGGGGCGGATGCGGATAACAGTCGTGTGGCTGCGGGGCGGATGCGGATAATAGTCGTGTAGCTGCGGGGCGGATGCGGATAACAGTCGTGTGGCTGCGGGGCGGATGTGGATAACAGTCGTGTGGCTGCGGGGCGGATGCGGATAACAGTCATGTGGCTGCGGGGCGGATGCGGATAACAGTCGTGTGGATGCGGGACGGATGCGGATAACGTATTGTTTATCTGCGTATGGCTCTAACGATAGGCTAACAAAGAAAATTTTAAATCTCTCACTATTTCTGAAAAACCACAACGAATGGCTGGTAGAAATAACACAAGACTAACAAGAAATTGGTATTAACGAAGAAATCATTCACAATGGACCAATACAGTATTTAGAACAGGGGCGTAAATATAATTTTTCGAGGGGGGGGTTGCTGGCTATCCTGGAAAATTGTGAGTATTCTCTGAGGATTGTCGCCGCAAAATACCCAAAAATATCAACCAATATCTTAGAGCATATAACTTTGTGTAATTTTTTTAGATTAAATTTAAAGTTTATACGGGGTGTCATTTATGTACTTGAGTACCCTTAAGAGGCGTGTAGGAGATGGGTATAGGATCAATTTAAGATAGGGAACCAGGGTCGTAACGGCCTCATAACCTCAGAAAACAGGTTTGTTTCAGGCCCTCCGCCCCTGTAAAGTAGGCAAGCGCGCCATGTGTTACTCCGAGGTCAGGCACACTTTCGCTGTCAACGGTCTTGGCGCGACCACCGCTCAACGCTGCGTTAGCCGAGAGGATAGCTTTAATTTCCTGTTTTCAATTTTGCTGAAATACATTTTTGGACGGAGTACGTTTGGTTGTTGAGTTTTTTTTTTTTCGTTACATTTTTATGACAAGTGAAGAAAATTTCTTGACTGAATTACATTGGTTTCAAGAGTTTTAGGTTAGCTTACGAAGTTTGTACTAAATAAAGCTGCATTCCTCTTGCCAATCGATAGTTTCGTCGTCTGTAACTACTACAGAAACACACGTAACTTATTGAAACTAATAATCAATAGGCAACTAATTTACAGAATAGGGGGCATGGTGGCTCAGCGGTCTAGCTGTATGCCTCTCACCAAGGCGGTCCGGGTTCGATTCCCGGTCAATGCATGTGAGATTTTCGAAGTGAAATGCCATGTCCTGTGGTTCGGATTCCACGTAAAACGGAGGTCCCGTGGCTCATGATCTACAGATTAACGATCACGTTAAACTACAAGCTTCCTTTAATTTACAGAATCAACGATAGCTTAAAAAAATCAACATAGGATAAACACGCACTGTGACTACACCCCCTCCCTCCCCTCTAAATATAAAGGAAAAGAAAAAGAATAATGAAGGCATGGCACCCCAGGAGAAACGAACCCGGGACCACCGAGGCACCGCGCCTCGCTGTATCCTCGCGGCTAACGCAGCGTTGGACGGTGGTCGCGCCAAGACCGTTGACAGCGGAAGAGTGCCTGACCTCGGAGTAACACATGGCGCGCTTCTCTACTTTACAGGGGCGGAGGGCCTGACACAAACCCGTTTTCTGAGGTTAGGAGGCCGTTACGACCCCAGGTTCCCTATCTCAAATTGATCCTATACCCATCCCCTACACGCCCCTTAAGGGTACTCAAGTACATAAATGACACCCTGTATACTCTAGGCCAGTGTTTCCCAAACTTTTTTGTGTGTGTACCACTTTAAGAGATGAGAATCTTTCGCGTACCACCTAATGTTTGAGAGATAGAGTAACTATAACTCCCATCACCACTACATAGCAGACAAAAGATAGATTGTAAATTGTGTTTGTTAGAGGTAGACTATTAGAGCTAAAGTTCAAATAATAAAAAGTGTGACCAGTTGTTTTATTATAATGAGTATCCAATTCAAATATTCAGAAATAACACTGTGCAAATAATATTAATAAAACAGATCTTAATAATTAAACATAAAAACCAAAGTTCAACTAACAACTTCCCCTAGGGGCTCACGTCTAGTGGGACGTGGGTTGGCGACCATGGGACCCCAGCTGAGTCCGGCATTGCTTCCACTTACTTGTGCCGGGCTCCTCTCTGTCTTCTTTCCTGTCGACCTCACTTGGTCAACTCTTCCGACCCCGACGGTATTAGGGTATCCGAGGCCTAGGGAGTTTCTTCCTTCCCGCCTTAATTGGCCCTTGTCTCATCTTTTCTGATACCCACCTTCTTCGAGGGGTCAGCCTTCTTTTTCTTTTCCTGTTATCTCCTGCCTTCTGCTCAAGGCCCTCAAGAAGGCAGGGTGTATGTAGCCCCACCATTTCTGGTGCACCCTGGATATGGCTACACCCTCAGGGGCTCACGGCTGGTGAGTTCGGGAGTTGGCGTCCCCGAGGGGTTACTGAGCTGGGTCCGGTTTCCCACCTTTTGTCCCTTACCTGTGGGACGGACCCTCTCCACATTCACTTTCCTATCTGCCTTTCATGGCTCCCCTTCCTTCCAAGTCCCTCAATCTGCATTCTTCGAGGGTTGAGGACATTTCTTTTCCTCCTGTCCTTTATTTGCCTTATTCTCCTTTTTGTTTTCCATTTCTTCTTCTAGTATGTAAGTTAGTAGTTAGTTTTTTGTTATAGTTTGCATTTCATTTTTCATCTTCACGATCACCCAAACCATCAGGGGCCGATAACCTAGATGTTAGGTCCCTTAAAACAACAATTATCATCATCATCATCATCGTCATCATCAACTAACAACTTCAATGTGAAAGGTGAGCTTGAAGATTAGAAGCCAAGTTAGGAATGTCTGGCTTAAGATTGCTGAGTCTCAAACGAAGATTGTTTTCCACTGTATGGAGCCTATTCTGGTATTTATTCTTGAGATATAAGTAAAAAAAATGCAGTCTCATATAAGTAGGAAGTAGCGTAGTGAAAGACAATAAAAATCTAACTGCTTTGTCTGCTATGTGTGCATAGTCTGCACGCCTCTCAACCCAAAAGTTAACAAGAGCCATGTTTGAAAAAGTTTGTCTTAGTTCTGAATCACAATTCAATTCATAAAACTGCTCCTTGTATTTGGCCTTAAAGTCCTCCGGCAACATATCAATGTTTTTATATTTTTAAATTTTTCGTAACATCACCGCATACCACTGCAGCAGTACGTATCACAGTTTGGGAAACTCTGCTCTAGGCTACAATTACTGGCAATACCAAAAAAAAAGTTGTAAAATTCAACACAACACAGAAATAAAATTTTATACATAATGAATTTTCTAATATGATCTATGGAGTATGAATGGAAAATATCTAAATATTTGTCAATTTACTTAGCAGAAAGGTAAACAGTTTTTTTTACAAGTTGATAATTTATTTCTCAAAAGTACCGTACTGTGGAATTCACAGTTTTGTCTCGAGTGCACCCCGTTCCAGCCCTCAGACTAGAATTAAAATTTCTTGGCAGAGCCGGGAATCGAATTCGGACCTCCGGGGCGGCAGCCAAGAATGCTAGCCATAACACCACGAGTTAGTCTAATTTCACTCTTATTGTTTATAACTTAGCCAATAAGTTAAGATTAGGGTACAACCAAATTTACAATTATTTAATGCTCTTACCAAAGCAACACTTTCTTATTTTTTATTGGCTTTTTCGGGGGGGGGGGGGTGATGGGGGTGGCTGGAGCCCCCTCAGCAGCCCCCTTATATACGCCCCTGATTTAGAACCCTAATTATTTATTTATTTATTTATTTATTTATCGTATGGCTTTTAGTGCCGGGAGTGTCCGAGGACATGTTCGGCTCGCCTGAGTTTGTAGCTGCTTCCAGCGGATACCCTAAAGGGTGAGCTACAAGTTCCGTTCAATTTCAAGTAGTTCCAACTTTCGCCACCAGATATCAATGATACCTAGTGGTGAACGTTGGAACTTTGATAGAGCGTTCTGACGAAATCTAACCTAACAAATTTTGCTTTACACAAGTTTAGTCTGTGAAAGGATCTTTTACATGCCATAAATCTATGACATGGGACCGCCGGCTTTACTTCCCCTCCGAAGGAAGGCATACTGAAGGATTTTTAACGCTCTAAAAAAATCCGACGACTTCGGCCGGGTTTGAACCCGCTACCTTGGGCACAGCAGTTCAGCATGCTACCGACTACGCCACCGAAGCCGCTTAGAACCCTAATAAACTGACAGAAATTTACCGAGAAACCTACACGGAAGAAGACAGGATGGACAGAAGAGAGCACAGTGAACGGATGAAGAAAAGAGTAAACTTGTACTAAATAAGTTCAACTCGCTCCTTAGTTGGGCATAACAAATAAAAAAAAACTTGTCTTATCAACCGACCAGTGTTGTAAAAGTTACATCTTACTCATTATTGCTGACTGAACAGTCGACTAACTGTTGAGCAAGTGTTAAATATCACTGCCTTTTGCATCTGTTCAGTTCAAGTTTCCTGAGCCTGGCTGACCATTATTATTATTATTATTATTATTATTATTATTGAGAATGCATTTTCTTCAAGATTGCGGCTTCGATTCCCGGACATTGAGGTAAGATTTTTGAAGGGTGGAAAACATGCACGGCTCTCAGAGTCGGCTTGATAACCTCTCGTGTAAAATTTGGTGACTAGAGACAAAATTAAATCTCAGCAGAAGGTCGCTCTTATAGAATATATATATTTTTGTTTCGGTTAGCAGTGGAAATATAATGTCGAAATTATTGTCCAAAATATCTACGTCGAAGGCTGAGACCATTTTGTTGTTATTATTATTATCAATGTTACGTAATTTTCTTTCCATGATCACTTCTAATTTATTGTAAGTCACAAACACAGGTTTGTCAAATAAAATGGCTAGCAGCTGACGCGAGCTTTCCTCTTATTTATCTTCTGAAGTAGGCAACCAGTTTTGCCTAATTAGTTCTGCTTCACAGCCTCTCAGCATCCTATTGTTCCTTTTTTTTTCTTTCTTTCTTTCTATTATTCATGTAATAGTAGACTATAACTTTACTTACAAATGTCAAAATATACGGTAGCACTATGTATTTATTTATTTATTTATTTATTTATTTATTTTATTTATTGTATTAAAAAAGTACTTATTTATCTACCGGCATCGATCTATCTTTTTATTTATTAATTTATTTATGTATTCGTCCATTTATTTATTTATTCGTATTTATTTTTTAAATTTATTTATTTATTTATTTATTTATTTAATACTATAACATGTTATGAGCATCTTATGTTGCAAATTCACGATTAAAGTAAGAGTTTAAGAATATGTTTTAGTACCGGTACCATTAAGTAAAATGTGTAGTTTTGTTTGTTATGACTGCTTGTAACTTGCATTAATAACTTCACAATCTTCTCAATTTTGTTCGTTGCTACAATTAAACACACTTATGACTGACATCACTCTGTATCTGTACCAGTCGTGTAGCTTGCCTATGCTCATTGGTAAGGCCTCGTGTAATGCCTGGTGCATTGCTGACGTCAAACAACTGACAAACAAAGCAGGGATATAGTAATCTGAGGTTGATGAATGGAGCTCGCTCTGCTTTGCTCCCCCGGTCGGGTATTGCTTGCTTGTAATGGACCTCTATAAAACTAACAAGTCGCATGTCTCTCCACCTCCAGGTAGTCATTTGTCTTTGCAGTGAATTTCGGGTGTATTTGGCGGTTTGTAGCTAACACATAGCACAAACGCGCTCATGAAAATATGATAAGGTGTTTCCCCGTGATGAACAAATAATCAATCAGCGAACATTGAGATACCGGTGTTTAGCTATGCACTTGACCTTGAGAGCTCAGCGGTAGGAGAGGGGTGCAGAGCGGTGCGGGGAGCAGGCCGAATACTTCCCTATCTGAGAACATTGACGCGCGTGACTGTAGGTTCTCACAATCAGACAAAGACACGCTCAGCGTGGAAAGTGTTTTACGCTGCAGTAGTATACCGGAGGGAGTGGGATGGGGAAGTGCAGAGCTAACCGCCGGTAACTGTACTAGAACATACATGGGTTGATTTTTAAGTAGTGGCAACAGTGTATTTTTCTCCATACATAGCTTATTTACATGGTTCTACATTTGACAGGCCTTCGATGTGCCATGCTCCACTTCCACAGAGCAATTTATTGGACTCGTCCTCCTTCCATGTTGTGCGCGGCGACAATACCAATAACAGAAGCCGTTCTAAGCGAGCGGAATACAGCCGCAACGTTCTCAAAGCTGGAATAGAGAGGCTAGATAAATATTCAATGCGTTTGAGGTCACACAGCACGGCAGCGCCCTGAAGGATTGCAAATGGTGTTTGGTGCGACTGCATTGCCGTACCGTGTGGTAGCAAGGTAGGAGGATGCGAAAATGTGTCAGGCAACCCCCGGTATGATCATTCACGAGTAAGTGACGAAGATGTACAGACTGTCCGTGTTATTGGAACCGGATCGCAACGTCATGGTTTTGTGTGTTAGCTACAGATGCAGGACTGGCGCCTTCGACTATGCTTCACATCCTGAAGGATGACCTGAAAATTGCTTCAAAATGGGTTCCGTATGATTTAACGGGTTGTTTAGCAAATTTGTCTTCAGTGCAACCCATCTGTTACTAAATCCACGAAACTTCGTGTATACAAAGTGATATATCTCCCTACCTTGCTCTATGGCTGTGAAACCTGGTCATTGACCAGCAAACACCGGAGTAGAATTCAGGCATCAGGAATGCGATTTCTCCGCGAAATAGAGAGGAAAACGAGAAGGGACGAACCAGACCATCAGAACTAGTCTTGACATTCCACCTGTGTTCGAGAAAATTGAACCGAGCCAGTTACGATGGTTTGGGCATGTCCGAAGAATGGATAACACCAGGATGGCTAAACAGGCCTTGGATGCCAGAATGCAAGGAGCAAGACCGCGCGGGAAACTCAGAAGAAATGGGAAGACGACGTGAAGGCAGCTGTAGAAGCCAGGAATGGTGAACCCTCTGGAAAACCTCGACACCGCAAGGTACAAGAGGATAGACTAAATAAGTAAGTAATGATTTAAAGGACATGCAGAACAATGGCTGCTATATGATGCTTCTCGTTCTCTCTTGCAGTGCTAAGAGCGCGAAGGAGAGACCTTACGGTGTATCATCATTACAATTGATGAGACCTGGGCCGGATCTTATGAACTACAGCTGAAACTCAAACGGACGAGTGGCGTTATCACGGGTCGCCGTGAAAAAATAACACTTCGTCAGACCCCCACCTATATGACGGCTATGCTGATTCATGATTGGGATGGTGTGATCTTAAAGCACACCGTTCTCCAAAGGCAGAACGTTAATGTGCAGTACTAACCTACTATTGGCTTTTGGGAGACAATCTGCAGGCAGCGCTGAGAAGAAAATCCACCCATCGATCTGCTTGTCTGGATTAGTCAGTCGTTGGCACTGGAAAGTGTCCTACCACCCCCCTCACTCTCCATACTCTCCTTATTTAAGTCCCTGCGACTTTGGTCGTATCCCTAAGATGAAGGAATCACTTCGTGGGAATCGCTTCCGAACACTTGAAGACGTTCATCGATCGCTCTATTCGCACCATCAACGTTGACATTGCCAACGGGATGCAAAGGCTTCCACATCGCTGGGAACATGTTACGGTACACGCAACACAGGTGGTTACATCGATGGCCTGTGAAACTTACCCATGAAAGTATGCTATGTATCGAGAAGAAAAAATAAAAGTTGTCACTACTTAAAAATCAATCCATGTAGGCCTACATACATACTGTGCCCGTATTAACATATTAGCGTACATTTCAAAAACGAATTTAATAATCGTACGTATAATTATGACAGATGTTCTGGAAAATAGCCGCTCATGAAGTGTTTCGCGGAAATCACCACCAGAGTGCGTTCTACCCGATACATTATATTTGTATTACATGAGTGTATTTCTCGTTGGCCGTGCATGCGTGCCACCGTGCCATGTGACGTCACGGATTACTTCTTCTATGCACCGCCGGTAATAATGTCGAGGTGGATGCGCCGGTTTCCAATGATAAATAAATTCTGTCCGATTTTGTGGCGTGGTCTAAAGGTCCCCGGTTTCCATTTCCGGTCTGGTCATGGGATTTGAACTTTAGATGGTTATCGTCCATGACTTAGGGACAAGGTGTTCGTGATGTATTCATCATCATGACGCGCAGGTCGTCTATTTGGTCAATTTGAAAGACTGCACCAGACATGTCTGGGGGCCACATACCATAAAAATAAGTCCTAATGTGCATTGTATGTACTAACGTAGTATTAATAATGACCGCTCAGTACAATCATTTAAGGTCTGTCTACTACGTATTATCCTATTTTTGACGGGTTGGGTGATGACGCGAGATGAGTCTCAATTGGTGAATGAGTTTTACGATCGGATGCCCTTTCTGACGGTAAATTTATCAGAGGATTTAATGAGAGCCGAAATGAATGAAGACGAATGAAATTGGTTGAGTTGGAAAGAAGTGGCCGTGGCCTATCAGAACGAACCGTCCCGGAATTTAGTACAGGATTTGAAGGTGGGAAGCCCATTTCAAGAACGGTTGACAGTGGGGTTCGAACCCACTCGTCTCTCAAGTCCTGTAATAATTATAATGTGTAATGACTGTGATAAAAGTGGGGAGAGTAAAACATTTCCCTTTTAAGAAAGCCCTGAGAATTATTTTTAATTACGTAAGTCTGTGTTTACGGGCACATCGGCAGTAATTCATTTCCAATTCGATTCCTGGGTTAAAATTTCGTAGGACACGGCCTTGGACTATGTTCTTCATAACGCCTAGTATCGAAGCGCCGCTGGCTCATCGCCACCAGTATTCAAATGCCGGCCGCGCTCGATATTACCGCGTGGCACGCCGAGATATTGCCTGCGCCACGACCTTTTGTCAACTGCAGATAGCAAGGACCTTTGTTACACGTGGAAGTGTTCCTCATTTATTGCAGCAGCTTCGGGCTATCGCTGTCCGTGTTATATAGTCCGTCGAAAGAAGATTCATTCTACTTTATTTCACAATATATCCGCGAACCTTGCCGTGAATCAAATCAATTGTCCGAAGCACTAAGACAGCCTCGTCACGTGAACGAGTACGAATGCACTTCGCCATGCACTGGCTTCCCCTCACAGCGGAAATGATGTATCAGTCTTTCGTGGTTCGATTACAGTGACCACCGGACAGCGTGAGAAGAAAGCAGTGCATCGCGGAGCTCATTCGTAATAGTTCATCTACGCGGTAGAGAGACTTGTGGTGAAACCGTCGGTATAGTTCCATCACTCGACTGGTTAACGAGCGGTGACTCAAACTTATAGGGCGGGCATCAATTCCGCTCGGGAATTCCAGTCAGGTAGCCAGGGTTACCTTAATTCCGCTCGGTCCTCCAAGGGACCCAAAAATTAGTTCCTCAACTCCCCTCAGGCTTTGACAAGGGGTCGGCAAAGGGGTTATCCCCAATGACGTAAACAAATGTCATAACCCTCCTGCTCGCATACCAAGGGCCGGGTCAGACCCCTTATGCAGCCCATGAGTGAATTCTTGAATGCAGCTGATTTTTCCGTTCTAGGCTGGAAAACAGTATTTTCAGCACCCGCAGCTGATATCGAAAGTATTGTTTTTAGGTACAAATTATACACCTATTATTATCTATATTTAATTTAATAAAGTCTGACTAGGTTAAAAAACTTACAAACATTTAATTATGCACATGTTAAAAACAATGTAGCCTATAAAATTTGTAGAAAAAATAGAAAATTTGGCAGACTTATTTAAAAGAATATTATGATTAATTTTAAATCACTTGTATTTTCTGCCATATAAGTTATAATGTGCCAAACACTTTATATCTGATTTAACGAATGAGCGGACTTGACATCAATGGCACAACAATGTCTTGCGAACACCTCCACGCCATCGGTCAAACGCTCTGAAGGCAAGTCCGCTCATTCGTTAAATCAGATATAAACATAATACATAAAGAGCTAGATATTAATCACTGTTGTTAAATAAAAATATGGACTGGACATGCGCTGCAGAAGGTGTTGGACCCGGCCCTTGGTATGCGAGCAGGAGGGTTATGGTATTTGTTTACGTCATTGGGGATAACCCCTTTGCCGACCCGTTGTCAAAGCCTGAGCGGAGTTGAGAAACTTATTTTTGGGTCCCTTGGAGGACCGAGCGGAATTAAGGAAAATCGAGCGGAATTAATGTTCGACCAACTTATAAGGCAGTAGAACGCACCGACAATAACTATTGTTGGCTTCTGACCAATAGCTGACGGCTGTTGTCCAATAGAATGCTTCCTCTATCACTCCGTACAGCTCTGCGTGGTTAGACAAAACGTTATGCGCATCCGCACATTTGTTATCCCAATCTGCTGACATTACAATAATATATTTTAATTTATTAGATAAAGCATAAAGTATTAAAGCAACACACTTACACATTCGAGGTGAATTTCGTTCCCCTAGGCTGTGAATCGCAAGACAATGTTGACTGAGTTTTGTCGCTCTGAATAACGGCAAGTGAAACAGCGGGTGACTAATTATAGCACTTACTTAGTCGTCGGATATACCCACACAGGCAAGCGTAGGTATAAAGGACTTTTTTTTTCATAAGTCAACACTAATTGAAGGCATTTCCATGACTGGCTTCTCTCATTTCTCTATTATTTTCTTAATAATAGAGAAAATAGAGAAATGGCAAGAAACGTGAAAGACGAAGATCTTAGCAAATACTAAAATTATTTAAAAAAAATCCAGTTCAAACATTCAATTCAAAAAACTGTCCGCAAATTTAGTATAAACATTATTTATCCGCGGATATCCGCATCCGCGCAGGGCTTTAACTCCACGTGGACTTCAAAGTCCCGCCCTGGCGGCCAGCTCGTGTCTTGCGCAGGTATCAGGTGTCCAGTGTTGCACATCTGCATATAGTTCTGTCCAGTCTCGCTGCTTGCTCTGAGTGGCTACGGTGGAGAGTTGATAATGCTGTGCCTCGCGCTGGGAAAGCCTGGCTCCAGGCACCCATGGAATGTAAACATATCCGCCCAGCTAGAATTCAAAAGCGGGCCGCACGTTAACGCGTGCATTAAGCTGTTTCGGCCGTCAGATCTCCCGAGCCCCACCATGTAGGTATAGGATAATGTCACGTGAATAGGAGTAGAGAAGTTGAATGCTCGATGACACTTCACATTCTCAGAAATGCAACGGTTGCTCACTGGCAGAGATATAATGCGAGGTGTACAAATTATTAATGTTTAACCAAGAGTCTTAATTATAATTTGGGGGCGTGGTGGCTCAGTGGTCTAGCTCAGGTATCCCTCGGAATATCCAATTCTGAAAGTTTCCTGACACAATTCCTTATGAGAAAAGGTGTTAGTCGACAAGGAGAAAACATTGTCTTACCATACAGGCTTTGTTATGTGAACGTCTTGTCTACGAAAGGTGCAAATATGCAGTGTTACAAAAGATGCCAGCAGTTTATCAATAAAGTGATTTTGAATAAAAAATTGTGACTGATTTAAATTCTTTATTCGATTTTAATCATTTGCACACCTCTGTACATGATCTTCCACTTTTAGAAATTCTCCAAGAAGGCGACTGCATGGTTGCACCTTTCGTAGACGAGACGTTCACATACCAAAGCCTATAGGCTAAGACAACTGCTACCCAAGTGTGGTTTCCCCCTAGGTAGTTCCACTCACACTCTTGGCAGATGTACCTTATTTCAAGACACCTGACCCAATCGTAGACTGCAATAATAACTTGCAGTCTTTCACCTGTTAGGTCATGTATTCTACGAAGGTGGATCAAAAAGTTAGTTGCACTAACGCGCTGCAGCAGCGCGCTGTGTGTCGCAAACGTGGGCACAGCGGAGAAAGGGACAGACACTGCCAACACATCTGTTAGGCAGGTCACTGTGGTGTCTCGTCTTGTATGGTGTGAATAGCGGCCAAAAGCAATGGCGCGTCGACTGGACGTTCACTCCAAATATGAGTTGCGTGCGACAATCCGATTCCTATGGGCCAAAAGGAAGAATTGCACGGACATTCATCGTGAAATTAGTGCTGTGTATGGGGAGCGGGCCATTTCCCGACAAGGGATCGTAAAGTGGTGTCAGCAATTCGAAGCCGGACGCACTGATATCACGGACGAATATCGCAAGGGCAGGTCCGCAACGTCCAGGACCGTGCAAATGTCAACAGTGTGAATGCGATCATTAGACAGAACGGTGGTCGACATTCCCAGACCGATGGGGAGGTGAAGGCCGCTGTCTCCGTGTGGTTGCAGAACGCTGGAGGAACTTTCAATGCATCCGGCATCGACAAGCTGGTTGTGCGTTCGCAGAAATGTTTGGAGTCTCTAGGAAACTATGTGGAAAAGTGACGTTACATTGTATATCGTTATAGGCGTGTTGCTGTTGTATACTTTTAGGTGATGTAATAAATGGCCATAACTGGGAAGTGCAACTTATTTTTTGATCTGCCCTCGTACAAAAAGTACAGGCCATATAGGTGGATGTTAGAGAATTAAAATGTCTGACGTATACGGGAGTCGAACCCGCGACCTTCGGCTGTGGCCGCCGCTGCGCTACCAACTGGGCTAATACGAGATAAGTTTTTTTTTGTTTACCCGTTTAAGATAAAAGTACCACCGAGCAAGTTGGTATTAACCTTTCAAGATACGAGTACCGGTGGCCTAGGTTGGAACTATTCTTTGTTTACTTTTGTCTCGATGTCTGTTGCATTGGTTGACAGGCACAGTCGCGCGGTAGGATATGACTCGGCTCCAGCAGTCTGTCATCGTTCTCCTTTCCGTGGTGACATGAGCTCCTGTTATACTTAGCTGTGCTGTTGCGAAACAATTAGAATCACACCATTCTTAATTCGCCCATTATTATTATTATTATTCGTTCACAATTCATAATATAACTCCTGTCTAACACAAGTAGCGCACGCAATGTTGCTTGACTTATGTGTAGACTGGACTCTGTCGTCGCTGTGTTCCGCTCATCGTCCGGCACGGCTCCAGCTGCTATTACCAACAAACGATGGCGCGGCCAAGTTCAGCGGCACTCGTAGCTTTAAAGGCTATACCCTGTATTTCGAAAGAAAGAACGTTACGGATATGGCGGGAGCTTGGAACAGCTGAGCTGTGTTGCCAAGTTTTTATTGTTGTTGTAAAGCAGCTGATTCGAATACTGTAATATACAGAGTTCCACTTCGGACATTATTTCGATACGGTACAATTATGCGTAATATATTTTAAAAGTCGATCTTGAGTCACGCCGAGTACATTCAAATAGAGAAATATGGTGCGAAAATAAGGTAATAAATAAATACATTAATAAATCACAAACCGAAGCTATGCTGCCTTTATCACCTGCATTCAATTCAATATACACGACAAAGAGGACACACACACTGCAGCTAATACAAAGTAATCTGTTGAATAGAAAAACACACATTTGTGTAATTATTATGCTTCAAGATGAAACAAGAGTCTGGGTGGAGGTCGCTCACAGTATCCTGCACACTCTATGTATCGCGACTCTTTGTGGTTAATAAAAACTTTTGTCATAGTAGAAAAGTAATGTTAAGTCAAATAAATATTTAGTACTGAACACTCAAACAAGCCGTTCTGTGGCGATATTATTGCCGTGTTTTTACATTGTCGATTTGTAGGCTATTGAATAACAGGTGGTAATATATGAACCGGAAACCATAGAAACAATGAGAAAATAGTAATAATAATAATAATAATAGAAGGAAAATTATTGGACCAAAGCACAGAGATGAAGGATACAGGCTTCACTCCAGAGACACCACAGATAAATTGTCCAACCTCGCAGCAGACAACAGAAAGAGGCGACTAAAGTTTTACGGCCACATCAGCAGACTCCCACAAACCAGACTCACCAACAAAATTCTTGGATACATACAGCGGCTCAAGATTACTACACCCTGGATGATGCAAATCAAAATTGATCTGGTAAAAGCACAGGTCGACCCTGAAGACGTCATAGACAAAAGCGTCTTTCGACACAACGTATACAAGTGGGAAGTGATGTCAGAGAGAGCAGCACCTACAGCCCAAACCTCAAAGTGGACAGAAGAAAGGAAGAGAGCCTTTAGTGAACGAATGAAAGAGTTCTGGAAAGAGAGGAAAAACAAAAAGTCATAATTGCTTCGCGTGGTCTAATAGGCCTGTAACGTGTGAGATAAATAAATATTAATAGAAGTTACGAAGTAAAAATTGAAACAAAAATATTAAAACTCAATTCTAAAAGTAAACGAACAATGACAATGAAAGGAACTGCGACACAGACGCTTAACAAGCCACTAATGAATGAACACGCGCTGACAACGTTTTGTGCTTAATTTCAAACTCCAGCCAATGGGAGCTTGCGGCGGCCATTTTATATCGTTCCCGCCAAATGTTTCAGATTCTTTCTTCCGAAATAAAGGGTACCTAATAACAATTCTTTGTTTACATTAGGCACGCTATTAACTTGTATTGCTGGCGGTTACAGACGCGTTGGTAAGATGTAATTCAGCTCCAATAGCCTCAGTCATCGTTCTCTTATCTGTGGTGACATGTACTCGTGTTACAGAAAGCGGCGTATAGCTGTGCACTTGACCTTTAGAGCTCCGGGGTGTAGAGCAGTGCGGGGTAAGCCTACGTGATGAATACTTCCATATATGAAAACATTGATGCGCGTGACAGTAAGTTCTCACAATCAGCGTGGCAAATTGTTTACGCTGCAGTACTATACCGGGAGAGTGGGATGAAGAAGTGCAGAGCTACGTGCCGGTATTTGTTATCTTAGCAGTGTTGGACGTATACGGACGCTTTTACTCGTAACCGCTGTGCCCCCCCCCCCCCCCTTCCTGTCCTCCTCCTGCCGCAAGGCTCCAGCTACTACAATGAAACGCTGACGCAGCTGTTTCTCAAACACGTAATACATCTGTGACGCTGAGGTGTGGTGCTAACTCTTATCTCAGTTATCAATGCGGTCATGGAAATACAGGGGTAATAGTGTGGTCATGGTAGTTCACCACAGCTTCACAGATGTGCTCTTAAAAGGGAAAAAAGAAAGGAATTCCCGCATTTTGAAGCGTAGATCACTAGCATTTCACCAAGACGTTTCCAGACTCGAATTTTGTGGAGATAGAAGCGTGATTCGTCGTTGAACTTAATGCGTCCAATTGGCAACCTACCATGCTGCCCATTCCTGGCCGAAAGTTAGACGTGCTCGGAGATGCTCAGGTCGAAATGGTAGACGTTGTAAGGGACGCCTGTGGAGTGCTTACAGCTGTCGCACGATGAAGCGGTGCGCTGGGCTCGACACGAGGCTTCTCAACGGGTATACGTACCCCACGTTCCCACTGCGCCCAACAACGATGCAGAGCGTTTAGTTGTGAAGTGGTGAGCAAACCTTCGTTCGTGGCGCGTTTTCTTTTTAATGTTATTCTGTGCACTTTGCTCTTCAAGTGTTCTATTACCCTTTCACGAATTGATTGATGGCGGTCGAGATGGGAACTATTCTTTGTTTACTTGTGTCACACGTCAGCCTGCTTCGTTGACAGGTACAGTTGCGCGAGTAGGATATGACTTAGCTCCAGTAGCCTCAATCATCGTTTAACTGTCCGTGGTGACATGAGCTCCTGAGACGCGCAATGCTGCTTGACCTATGTGCAGAATGCACTCTCTCATCGCTGTGTTCCCCGCTTCGCCCCGCGGGGCCGCTGCTTCATTAAACAACAAACACTGGCGCAGCCACGCTCTGCAATCTAATCTTAAATTGGTAATACTAGTCACATTGGTCGGTAATAGCACTTTTAAAAGTAGACTACTCAATCTGAAGGCTCATTCAAGATCGACAGGCAAGTGAGGAAAGTGAGAGTAGTAGATCGATAGATCAGAGAGGACAAGGGAACTCCATCTCTGTACAGTGATGGATCCAGGGGTTGACAAATTACCCCCTTCTCCTCCTTTAATGTCCTTCAAACAGCTTTCGTTAGTCTGTTTTCATTATGTGAAACGTATGGTTATGAGTTCACCGTGTGTGTGTGTGTCCCTCATGAATTCTGATTGGATGGAGCTATTTCAGTGAACTTCAGTGAACCTCGTCCAACCCCGACTGAGTCTCTCAAATTTCAATTAGTTTCACCAATCCAACATGGCCGTGCGAACTATTACACCAGTTCCCAGTATCTCCGAAACTATTGCAGCAGTGAACCTGGAATTTTCATTATGATAGAAAGACTACACAGTATGTTCACATATATGACCTCCAGAAACAAAATACTCACAAAACCACGCAAAATAGAATATTAAAATGGAAATTATCGGGTGTAGAATATAAAGTGTTTATTTAGAGCTTAAAGTAATGACGTCTACTGTAGTTCAAATGCTTTGAACAATTGAAGATGGTAGTAGTGCGATATTTTAAAAAAGATTTAACTTCTCGTATCCTATTTAAACGATCGATTTGGAGCTTCGTATAATGAACTAGCATGATAATTTTCTAGATTATTTCTCATAAATTATTAAAGCCTTTTAACGAATTCCTGTGACTCGTTACCATAATAATAATAATGTTATGGGTTTTACGTACCTTTTAACTACAGCGTCTTTGTTTTAGAGACGCCGGGGTGTCAGAATTTTGCCCCGAAGGGGATCTTTAACGTTCCACTAACTCTACTGACACGACTCCCTCACAGTTAAGCACCCTCAAATGCCAACTGTCTGCGCCGGAATTCCATCCCGTTTTCTTGGACTCAGCAGGCGAGAACGTAACCGCTGAGCTACGCAGCCAGACTCGTTACAAAAAGATGCCATCTCTATGGGAGGTAAATACTCCATTGCGTAATTTTTATTGTAGTAGTGTGATGATTGTTTAAGATAGGAGGGGGGGGGGGGGGCGGGACATCGAGGCATTCTGCTCCCATTTTCCAGTGTACATGTGGTAAATTTTAGACCATACGCATGTTACTTTCTGAACAGGAACATCTCTTACTTATGTATTGAACTGGTATTTAGGAAAGTACCATGAACTGAGTTGGTTCCTTTGTTTAGAGGCTGCGTCAACCCGGTCATGTAGCCCCGTGTATTTTGGGTGTGTGTAGAATCTATCTGATAACCGGTGTTAATTGTGATGCCTGTTATCTGTTTTAATTCGAGTAAGGACTGCAGACGATAATTTCAAGTTGTTCCTACTTTTGCTACCAAATGCTACCGTCCACGACACCTAGTTGCAAACTTGGCTGCTAGGTGAAATCGCAACCGGCACCTGGCGACGAACTTTGGAACGTAATCAAATCTAACCAACAAATTTTGCTTCACACAATTGGAGTTAGCATGAACTGAGTATTCTGGTGTTGTATTCATCATAGGACCTTGGACAGTGCTGGAGGTGTGTTGATGTTGATGTAAGTTATCCTGAGCAGTGATGGAGCGTTGGTTTAAGACAGGGGCAAGCATAGTAGGCCTATTGATATCGCGCCAGGAGATGGCAGTTTGGTTTGAACTGCAGATGTCTTCCCGCTCACTGGGTATCGCGCATTCCGAAAACATTATGTTGGTCACTACTTGCTTCACTCACTCAGCACATTTCTTCTTTCACTGGCTGCGTGTCGTCTGCCCGGATTACAACCATTGGCATGCAAGAAGCCAATATATTTAGGTTTGGAATATGCGGGCCGCGCATGCGTACTGTAAGACCCCCGCACCCCGTCGCATCGTGTTGAACTGCCATCTCCTGACGCAATCACACTGGAATATCTACCAACTATGATTAAAATCCTGCGCGGATGCGAAAAATTTTGCGGATACAGTTTGTATGGCTGTGCGGATAGCGGATAAGCTGCGGATGTTTGGAGAAAATTGGGGTTAGTTTTTAGAATACAATCCGAACTTGTTGAATATCATTACTAGGACCCAGATGTTTATGATATGTTATATTTTTCCGTTGTGTTCTTTTCATGACAAATGTAAGATGATGATTTAAGCTAATCTCCTTAAAATTCTGTTATTAAGCTTAATCAACGCTCCGATCAGAAAAGGGTTGCAATTCTGGCTCTATAACATTCATTTTAAACAAAGCACATGACTTACTTAGCCTAGGGGAACGACTTTTTCCTCAAATGTCTAAATGTGTTGCTTTAGTACTTTATGCTTTATCTAATTAAAAATATTATTTTGATGACAGTAGATTCGGATAATGAACGTGTGGATGCGGGGCGGTTGCGAATAACAGTTGTGCGGATGTGGGGCGGATGCGAATGACAGTCATGCGGAGTGGATGCGAATAACAGTTGTGCGGATGTGGGGCGGATGCGGATAACAGTCGTGCGGATGTGGAGTGGATGCGGATAACAGTCGTGTGGCTGTGGATAACGTTTTGTTTATCCGAGCAGGGCTCTAACTCTGGGCTTGGGATTTCAAGAGTATATTATTATTATTATTATTATTATTATTATCATTATTATACCTTTATTATTATTTGACTTCCACCAAGCCACCATTTTACAGAACGGCTGAATCGCTCCTGCGTTTAGGAGAGATTCGAGTACATTTGAGGATAAAATAGTAACAAAGTTGAGTTCCATGTGTTTTTGAGTAATATGTTCAGGAAGTTACTTTATTAATTATTCCTGGACTGTTCTCCAATGTATCGCTGCTGTCTCATTTATGAGCTTGGGGCATCATAGTGATCAACTCCGCCTACCGGTCCTTGCATGGGGCAGATGACCTTGATGTTCCGCCCCTTGTACTTTGCGTGTCGTGCAGATGTCGTTTAGCCGGCAGCACATCACTTCTTTTTTCCCATTTCGCTTCTGCAGCTTGTATATTGGAGCGGAAATTGAAAAGGAATGCAATTACCTTCGAGATCAGATCGTTGTATGGTTTCGTTTCTGAGAATCCAACCAGGTGATGGAAAATAAACGACAGCGTGACACGAATACATATTAATTAGCAATCAATCTTAAGAGGTAGCAATTAGTTGATCGATCTAACCCGCATCTTTCTCCTTTCGCATTATAGTGGGAGTTCTTGTAGATGAGAGAATGTTTTAACTAACGGTCATTACAACTGGAGAGTGAGTCAGTGCTGTTGTATTTAATATTATTTATTTGCTACATGTATTAGAGATCAAAGCCCAGGTGCCAAGGTCCTAATCTATACGTTCATTTTTATCTAAACAAACAAACAAACAAACAAACAAACAAACAAACAGAAACAGGGTACCTCAAATAAAGCCCACGAGACAGCCTAATACATGCATTCAATTTATCTAACTAAACAAGGAAACAAAAGTGGGGTATTTTAAATAAATCTCAGTCCATTTAGGACTGGGTGAAATCAAACCAATTACTTTGTTGATAAAAGCAAATAAATTAATCAAAATATTCAAATTATAATTTTTTAAATATCGAAATATCAAGAACCAAATTTGGTAGTTAAGCATACGCCAAATACTGATTGGTTACTCTGTTTAGGGGCTGCGACAACTCGGTCATGTAGCCCCGTGTTCTTTCGGTGTGTGTTGAATGTCTGATAACCGGTGTTAATTGTGATGGCTGTATTAGTGTGTGTTATCTGTAATTCAGATAAGGACTGCAGACGATCAATTTCAAGTAGTTCCTACGTTTGCTACCAAATGCTACCGTCAACGACACCCAGCCGTGAACTTGGCTAATAAATGCCACCGCAACCGCACCTGGTAGCGAACGTTGGAACTTGAAGAGCGTCAATCAAATCTAACCTATACATTTAGCTTCACACAATTAATTGTAGTTAGTGGAAGATTCTTTTACATGTCATACATCCATGACATTGGCCCGCCGGCTTTACTTCCCCTCCGAAGGAAGGCATACTGAGAGATTTTTAACGCTCTTAAAAATCCGACGACTTCCGCCGGGTTTGAACCCGCGACCTTGGGCATAGAAGCTCAGCATGCTACCGACTACGCCACCGAAGCCGCTAGGCCTAAGACTGCAACGGTGACCTATTTACTTTAAAGTATATATTGTGTAGTGAATGGTAAGCAAAAGCACGCAGCTGATTTTCGATCCCTCTTTCTAGCCATAGTGCTGGTCGTTCTGCATAATTGTGAATAAACAATGATTTTACTAGTTGTTTGAGCCTTCAGTCTTTTGACTGGTTTGATGCAGCTATCCATGTCTCCCTGTGCTCAGCTAATCGTCATCTCTACATAGCTATCACATCCTACATCTGAGGCAATCTGTTTAACATATTCTAATCTTGGTCTACCCCCTACAGTTCTTATCCTTGACCCTTCCTTCCATAACTAAGCTTGCTATTCCTGGGTGTCTTAGTATGTGTACTACCAGCCTATCTCTTCTCTTCATTAGTAGTCGCCAGAAACATCTCTCCTCTCCCAGTCGTCTTAATACCTCTTCGTTTGTAACCCTATCTACCCAGCTGATTTTCATCATTCTCCTGTAACACCACATTTCAAATGCTTCAATTCTCCTCTTTTCTGCTGCACCAAAAGTCCACGTTTCACTTCCACAGAGCGCCACGTTCCAGACAAAGGCTGTCAAAAATGACTTCCTAATACATAAATCTATATTCGATGTCAGCAGATTCCTTTTTTGTAGAAATGCTTTCCTTGCCTCAGCCAACCTACTTTTTATATCCTCGTTGCTTCGTCCATCACTGGTTATTTTGCTTCCTAAGTAACAGAAGTCTTCTACTCCCTTTAGCCTTTCACCTGCCAATTTGATGTCCTTAGAGGTTTATGATTTATTTCGGCTGCATTCCAATATTTTTGTTTTACATTTAGTAATTTTCATCATGAATTATTTCCTCAAGACTGAGTCCATACCATTCAAAAACTCATTCAAATCGTCGGCCGTGTCGGCCAAGACGACAATGTCATCAGCAAATCTCAGAGTTGAAATTATTTCTCCTTGAATCTTCACTCCCACTTCAAATTTTTCTCTAATCTAATTTCCTTCATTGCCTGTTCAATGTAAGGATTGAAAAGTATGGGTGATAAGTTGCAGCCTTGCCTTACACCTTTCTGAATACCAGCTTCTCTCTCATGTCCTTCAGCTCGAATGACTGCTGTCTGGTTTCTGTAAAGATTGTAGATCACCCTCATATCCCTGTACTTGATTAAAAAGATTACAGTTAACTCATTCATTCATTCATTCATTCATTCATTCATTCATTCATTCATTCATTCATTCATTCATTCATTCATTCATTCATTCATTCATTCATGTACTTTATTTGCAAATGGGGGTAGTTCCCCGGTGGCAAATTGTACAATTACTAACTAGTAGATGCTACCTGTTCCACACCCTTCTCAACTAGACGTCCCCCAGGGGCTCACATCTAGTGATGATGATGATGATGATCATCATAATTGTTGTTTTAAGGGGGCCTAACAACTAGGTTATCGGCCCCTGCTCACATCTAGTGCGACGTGGGTTGGCGACCACGCGACCCCAGCTGAGTCCGGCATTGCTTCCACTTACTTGTGCCGGGCTCCTCTCCGTCTTCTTTCCTGTCGATCTCCCTTGGTCAACTCTTGTTCTTTTCCGATCCCGACGGTATTAGGGTATCCGAGGCCTAGGGAGTCTTTCACTTTCTTGCCTTAATTTGCCCTTGTCTCATCTTTCCTGATCCCTCCTTCTTCGTGGGGTCAGACCTCTTGTTTTCTTTTAATTATATTCCCTTTTCTCTTTAAGATTCCCGCACTGTTTTTTGTTAATTGGCTCCCTGTTAAAATCTAAATTCCATTTAGCGATTTTTTTTCATCTACAATCCATTTTGTAGGTGTTTTCAGTCTATGTTACATTTTGTAAGTCGTTTCCATCTAGAGTAAATTGCATTTTGCGAGCGTTTTCAACCTCAATTGCATTTTGTAAGGATTGGCAATCTAAATTGCTTTTTAGTAAGTCTTTCAATATAGGGACTGGGATTTTTGTGAGTATTTTGAATTTCAATTGCGTTTTGTAAGTATTTTCAACCTAAACCGCTTTTTGCAAGTATTTTCAATCTAAATTGCATTTTGTTTGGTGGGATTTTTGCAAGTATTTTGATTCTCAATTGCATTTTGTGGGTATTGTGAATCTAAATTACATTTTGTATGTATTTTAAATCTAAATTGCATTTTGTAAGTATTGTCCATCCAATTGAGTAGTTTGAATCTACCATGCATTTTGTAAGCATTTACAATTTCAATTGCATTTTGTAAGTATTTTGAATTTCAATTGCACTTTGTGATATTTTGGAATCTGAAATGCGCATTTTTCAATCTAAATTGAATTGTGTATTTTCAATTTCAATTGCATTTTTCAAGTATTTTTAAACTCAATTGCATTTTTTACGTATTTTTAATCTCATTTGCATTTTGTAAGTATTTCGAATTTCACTTGCATTTTGTAAGTATTTCGAATTTCACTTGCATTTTGTACGTATTTCGAACCTAACCTACAGTTTGTGCGTATTTTTCAATCTATTCCATTTGTGAGTATTTTCGTTCTAAATTCCCTTTTGTAAGTATTACCGCTTTCCATTTTGTGAGTAGTTTCAATCTGAGTTCCTTTTTGTAAATATTTTCCTTCTCACTTAATTTTCGTTCTGGTTTCCACTTCATTGTCATATTCGCTATCACCCAGACCATTTGGGGCCGATAACTTAGATGTTAGGCCCTTTAAAACAACTATCATCATCATCATCATCATCATCATCATCTTCATCATCATCATCATCAACTAGACGGTAAGGTGGTCTCAGGGACACATTTAACATCCTGGTGCCACCAGGCTCTCCTCCGCTCTTTTCAATCTCAAAGAATCGCGGTGTTCAAATATGTTTCGCAGTAAACGAAGGTAAATCTTATCGTGTTGGAAGCTATTTTTCAGTGTTGGCGTAGTAATCGAAATTTAATTCTTTTCAGTCGGTCAACACGATTGTACCCGATTGTAATGGGTGTTTCCCTAATCCTGAAAAAAAATGAGTTTAATAAATTCCCTTGGATGACCAGTTTCGACAGCCAAGCGATCGTGTTGACCGACTGAAAAGCATTAAATTTCGAAGGTTATCCTCTCACTCCTTGAGAGGCTTGCAGCTGTTGAAACTATTTGTCAACCCTGAGATTCCTAGCTGAGGGTCGTTGGTGTCTGATTCATATTCAGGCGGTGTACCTGCTCTCCAATTTCGAGCTTGCATTCTCAGCCAGTAGCGAAAGTGGAGCTCTATTAAGCGACCTATGTCTTGAGATTTTTACTTCACCTAATATGGCACGAGAAATCTTTTACGAGCCGACATCATACGTTCTGAATTTTTCGCGTCCTTCAATATATACAACTTCCTCGGTCGAATTTGAATCCGCATCTTGGGATCATGAGGGGGATGCACTGGCACTGATATATCCTCATGCTTCGGGTATACGGAGTCCTGTTAAGCATCTCATTAACTCCTACGTTAATCACAACATTTGTGATAATACCGGACGGGCTTTACTATTGTGTATGTCTGCGACCTACTACTTTTCAAATGGTTGTTAATTCATATAGGGTCTTGGGATATCAGCCCCGTGGGTTGTGAATTTGTCGGATAACCTGTGTTTCTGCCTGACGGTGTGTGTAACTGTAGACTAATTATTAGGCCCAAGAGTTGGGGTGGCTTCCTCGGGACTTGAAATAAGGGACCATCCTAGTATTTACCCGCAGAAAGTGTGTACAACCCGCGGAGAAAACACACTCAAGATGGCTCCTGTCAGCGCTGAGATTCAAACCTCCGATCTTCGGACTTCCCGCTCCTCATTACTGTCATAGTGCGTGGATCACATAGTGCAAAATCAGGTCTATGTGTTTACTGTATAGTTACCGTAAAAACATTAAAGCAAAGTTTGTAGTTTTGGCGCCCTCATTCCATGTGTTTGGCACACCATTGGGTGTAATAAGATTTACCAAGGATGAACAAGTTTAAACAGTGCTTCTCCGGCAGGGGCAGACGCAGAATTTGTTTTGTTTACTGATGAGGTGCTACAATTAGAAAATCTGGAAATGGCATCTAATGCATAAACATATATCAGATTTACAGAGTTATACAATTACATTTAAGGAAGAAGCCGACGAGGCTTTTTACACATTTTATCCAGTACTTCTTGAGTTTTAATTTCCACATGTTTATGTACTGTATATACATTAGCGGTAGTCCATTCTAACTGTCTGCTCCCATGGTGTTCCTCAAATATGTCTTCAGATACCGTAATGTTGAGAACGAACGTTCTGGTGTTGCTGTAGTTACCGGTAAAGTGCAGAAAATCTTCAACGCCTTGTGTATGAAGGGGAAAATAATTTCATTACACCTATTGAAAGATTATATATAATCCTAAGAGAACTCATGATAATCATTCTGTTCAAAGAAACTTCTTCTCCACATCTTTAGCTCACTGGAGACTCTAGTGATCAATATCATCCGGCCATTGGTTTACTATGGCATCAAATGATTTTTGCAGATGCTCGCTTGAGGCTTTCACAATGCTTTTGGGTAGCAACGTTTGTATGGTTTGTAGGACCCCTTTATGATTCAAAAATCTGTCCTTCAGCTGACTCATGAATTAATCTATGAAAGGAAGAAAAATTGAAAGCCTGTAGTACATTACATGTGCATTTAGTATTTTAATGAAAATCATTGACGTAGAAAACGTTCAGATCGTTTGAATATATCGAATTAATGTGAATACTTTTATCTTCAGTTATGTCCTTAATAGTTTCCAAATTTTTGGGGGCGAGGAATACAATCCACCTATCCCGCC
The DNA here is from genome assembly GCA_946902985.2 of Meconema thalassinum. NCBI lineage: Eukaryota > Metazoa > Arthropoda > Insecta > Orthoptera > Tettigoniidae > Meconema > Meconema thalassinum. The sequence goes on from OX336390.1 coordinate 900,277,802, forward strand.
CTCTTGGATCTGCCCCTGTCAATAGGATCCGCTGCCCAGTATTGGTACCTTCATTGTGTGTTTGGCAAGCTGAAAGAACCATTGGGTGTAATACGATTTACGAATGATGAGAAGCGGGTCCCTGCCGTCAGAGAACATTCATACCGTTCGTTGTTTTCAGATATTTGGTGACTGTCGAAACAAGATGTTCAGCAAAGAATATGTAGCCTACTTTCTCATATTTAGGCATAGTTATATATCTTATCCTGATCTTGCAATGTAGTCGCGTACAATTAGTGTGGTCAACTAGTAATTTACACCGAGTGAAGTAATACTCACCAGTATGGTCCATATTATTAAAAGAGGATGGATTAGATATCCGCCGTACTGCATAACACCCATTTGCATAGTAATTTCTTGAATATGTGAATTATATTGATCTTTTTTTAAATTCCTATTTATTTATTGTCGCTTTAACTCGTAGAGTCATATCGCGACATACAGAATTTTGTACATAGCTATAACAATGTTGGATACAAACATTTACTTAAGGTGCGGTATTACAAAAGTTGTTACAGAGGTTATATATCTTGGTACATATTCGTCAGTTTAAAAAAATTAATTATGTTTTTGAAATGGATGTGTTCATTTAAGATCTCACTTAGGCTTCTTCTCTGATGGAGGTTGCATAGAGTTCTTTGTTGATCGTACAAAGGGCATTTTAGTAGTATGTGGTTAACCGTTTTCCTTTCTTGACAGTTCTCGCATGCCGGTGGAGATGTCTTGCAGAAGATGTGTGCGTGGGTCATTTTGGTATGACCTATTCGTATTCTGGTAATGAGGACTTGTTCTCGGCGTGGAAGGGGCGGGGTGTCGAATTTATTTGTAGAATCATTCCGGACGTCATGAAGCTTTGAGTGTGGGGACCGGATCCAGTCGGTTAACCATTGTTTGTGGATTTTTGGTTTAAGAGAAGAGGCCACATCATTGTAGGGGGTGAGAAAGTTTGGATCTTGAGGGGAGAGACGAGTTGCTTCTTTGGCTGCTATGTCTGCTTGTTCGTTGCCTTTTATCCCCTTGTGTGAGGGAATCCACATAATGTAAATTTGCTGACCATTATTTGTTGCCGTGTTGTATGACTCCAGTATATTTTGGGCTAAGGAGTTGGAAGGCGATGAATCTTGAAGGGAGTTTATTGTAGATAAGGAGTCACAGAAGATTAAAAATATTTCTCTTTTTGTGTAATTCTTGATGGATTCTATAGCTTTTAGAATGGCGTGTTGTTCACATGTGAATATAGAGCATATTTTTGGTAATGTATACTTTATCGTATGATCTGGATATACAATAGCGCAGCCGCTACCATATTCTGTCTTTGAACCATCTGTATAGATTGCGGTAAAGGTGGGAAATCTTTTGGTTTTCTCTATAATGAGTGTCTTGAAGGTGCTACTGTCAGTTGATTCTTTATTAATTTCACATAAGTCTAAAATAGTTGGTGGAGTTTTTAATTCTCCATGGCGGAATTGACATATCTGTTGTAGTTCTCGGAGCAATTGGGGGGAAATGGGAGTGGGTATCATGTAGGAGTCGTGAAAGTCTATTGTGGATAGGAAGATGTCTTCTTTGCTGCGTGGGGTAGCGAAGAGATTGATTATTTGGGAAAACATAGGTGTAAGTTTTGGAGTGCGGAGACGCTGCGACCTTTGTTGCATAATTGATAGTCAGTAGTTTTCTGCGAGATTGGAGCGGAGGTTCATAAGCTTCCATTAGTAGACTGGAGATCGGACTGGTTCTAAAAGCTCCTAAGATGATCCTTAGAGATGTGTTTTGAATAGGGTCAAGTAATTTAAGTGCTGATGCTGGGGCTGAATTGTATATAATGGAGCCATAGTCTAGCTTAGAACGGATGACTGCTTTGTACGTGGACATTAATACATGAGCGTTAGCTCCCCAGTTGTTAGCTGCTAATGATTTGAGAACATTAATTCGACGTAGGTAGTCGTTTCTTAAAGTTTTAAGATGGGAGTTCCATGTTAGTTTGCTGTCAAAGGTCATTCCCAGTATTTTTATTTCTTTTTCCACTTCGATTTTATTTCCCTTGAGATATAATTCTGGTTGTTCATTCTGTCTTCTCTGTTTGGAAAATAGAATGCATTTGGTTTTGGTTGCAGAGAAAATGAAGCCCGTAAGATTCTCCCAATTGGCAAGATTGTCGAGGGATTTTTGTAATATTTCTTGGGTTGTTGATAGATTACGGCCTTTGCAGAAAATGGTGATGTCATCCGCAAAGAGGCAAGAGTTTACTGGGAGGTTGATGCAGGCAGTTATGCCATTTATGGCTACTAAGAAAAGGGTTACACCAATGACTGAACCCTGTGGGACTCCTTTCTCTAATCTGATTTCTTGAGATAGGGCACCGTTAACTCGGACTTGGATGCTTCTGTTCTGTAGAAAATTGTGTATGAATCCAATCATATTTCCCTTGATATTGTGTTGTTTTAGGGTTTCTATGACTTGAGTTTTGCGTATCGTATCATATGCTTTATGTATGTCTAAACTGACTGCTAGGAGATGGAGTCCATGTCGAAAAGCATCTAGAATTTCTGATTCTAATGTTATTAAGGTATCAGTTGTTGAGTGAAATTGTCTGAAACCACACTGCTCTTGTGTAAAGAAATTCTGCTGCTCTAGTATCCATTTTAGTCTTGTATTAATAATTTTTTCCATTAATTTGCACATAGTACATGTTAGAGCTATTGGTCGATAATTATCAGGAATCATGTGGTCCTTTCCTGGTTTGGGTATAGGAATCACTATGGCTTTCCTCCAAGCATCTGGAAATACTTTCTGAGTCCAAATGAAGTTGAAAATTTCGGTGAGATATTCTAATCCGTCAGGGGGAAGTTCTTTTAAGAATTCATATATTATATCATCAGGGCCAGGACTAGAGTTTCGGCAGTCGTTGAGTTCTTGAGATATTTTGTTTATGCTAATTTTATCATTGTAACTATCATTGGTATTATCAAAGAGGTCTGAGAGTGAGTTATTGTCAGGTCCACGGAAATTTGAGAGTACTTGTTCATTATTGGCATCACTTGATATTTTTGCAAAGTTTTTGGCTAAGGTATTGGCAATGTCTAGATGGTTGGTTATTGTTGATCCAGATTTTGTTGAGAGAGTTATTGTTTTTGAGGGATTTTGGATTCCTTTAATTTTCCGTAAGTATTCCCAAACAGAGTTCTGAGGGGTCTCATTGGAAAGAGAGGACACGTATTTTAGCCAGGAATTTCGTTTGCTTTCTTTGATAACGTTTCGTGCTTTTGCTCGACTTCTTTGAACATTTAATTTATTCTCAAGAGTAGGGTGTCGTTTGTATTTGTAAAAAGCTTGATTGTTGATTTTGATCGCTTCTTTACATGTGTTGTTCCACCAAGGAATTACTCCTCTATGGGTTACATTGTTAATTCTAGGGACTGATTTTTCTGCGGCTTCGAGTATTGCCTTAGTGAATTCGTTTACAATATAGTTGATATTGTAATTTTTGATGAGGTAAGATGGCGGTAATCTGTTGAGCTCAGTCTTGATATTTTCTCTGTATTGACTCCAGTTGGCATGTTTTGAGTTCCATTTCTTAGGATTAATTTGAGGGTGAAGTTTGTTGTTTTTATTAATTGATATAGGGAAGTGATCACTTCCATAGAGGTTTTTACTAGCGTTCGATGTGAATGTTGCTGCTATTTCTGCGGTGCATAAACATAGATCAATTGTGCTGAACGTTCCGTGCTGTATGTCCCAGTGTGTAGGACCATTGGAGTCTAGTAGGATTAAATTTTCAGAATCTATGAGTGTTTCAATTATTTTTCCTCTTTTATTTGTATAGTCATTGTTCCAAACGGTGCTGTGGGAGGTAAAATCACCCAAGAGAATAAATGGTTTGGGAAGTTGGTTTGTTAGATCTACTAGGTCTGTCAGGTCTATTTTCTGGCTGGAGGGGAGATATATATTGCAGATACAGAAGGAAAGTGAAAGGAAGATCATAGATGCTACTGCTTCCAATTTTGTATTTAGTGGAATTTCTTTTTGAGGAACTTTATTGCTAATGTAGGTGGTAACTCCTCCGCTTGCGTAAGTAGGATTGTTGCGGTTTTTGTAGTAAGCTGTATAATGATTAATATTAGCCACATTGTGGTCTCTAAAGTTGGTTTCTTGTAAGCAGATTATTTGAGGTTGATGTTCATTGACTAAAATTTTCAAGTATTCGTTTTGGGGGTAATACCCGTTTATATTCCACTGTAATATACTGGGATTCATGAAGATTATTTAAATAGAAGGATTATTGGCTTGGGTTCATTTCGGTTTGAGGAGTTATAGGAGGAGAGGAGTTGCTGTCATTATTAAGTGCATTGAGTAGTTTCTTGATAAGTCGAGTGTTACTATTCTTGATGTTCTTGTCTTGATAGTAGGGATGTAGTTTGCGCATAGTCTCGATGAGTTCTTCAATACTAGATGTGTAAGATAGTGCAATGGATAAGGCATTAGGTGCTGATGCACCTTTAGTATTCTCAAAAAGACTTTTTTAGTTGTAAAAAGTCAAGTGAAAAGTTAGAGGGATCAGCTTCTATCACTTCTTTCACAGGGAGGGGTTGATTTTCTAAGTTGAAGGAATTCGGTTTCATTGTTTTTTTCTTGGGTTGGATTATGTCTGGAGTTTTTTTTTTGGAGCCCCGAGTAGGGAATTCATCATCTGTTTTATCATCTCCCGATATAGAGAGGTCATCACAGAAGGACTTGATGTCAGCTCTGGAAGAGATATCCGAGGATTCACTTGGAGGTAAAGGTCGTTTTATTCCATGGTGTATGGTGGTAGACGATTCTTTGTTGATTTCAGGTAGCGGTAGTTGTCCATTCAAGGACGTTTCCATTAGAGGAGAGTTTTGAAAAGTAGGAAGGGAGTCGGTATTATGTTCGATAGTTTGAAGAGGATTCTTATCCTGTTCATGCTCCAAAGTATTGCTGGCTGGATCGGATGGTTGCTCCTTGGAAGGGGTTGGAGGTAGGTTGAAAGGATGGTTTTCTTCGTCTGAAGGATTAGTTAGCAATGGACATGCACGGGCCAAGTGGCCTTCTTCTTTGCAAGTAAAGCAGGTTGGGATATCAGAGGAGGTGTATATCCAATAACTCGTTCCTTCGTAGCATATCTGGAATGAAGGTGGTAGTTTATTAAAGTCACAGGGTTTAACATAGAATTGTCGGCGGAAGCTGAGTATATGTGCAAAACCTGGGATATTAATTCCAGCCTTGAGGTTAGATATGGAGGACATTGGTTTGATATTCAGTTGTTGAAGGTAGTCTGTAATGACTGGAGTTAGGTAGACATTTGATAATATCACTCGTTTGTTTGGAACTATTAGTGGACGTAGGGAAAGGTCAATGTTGTTGATGTTGATTACAGGGTGGTTTAAGGATAATTCTTGAACAAGATTTTTATTCTATAGGAATATGCAGATTCTCGAATTAGAAATGCGAGATACATATCGTATGTTATCAGGACTAGTTATTTTACCAACAGTGAGGATATAATCCTTTAATGGAATTCCGTCATGTGCGTCTATGATAATTGCTTGTTCTTTACTTGGAGTTGATTGAATTACGGATGCGTAACTTGGAAGGTATTTCTTTGGTACATTGTAGAACGAACTCTTAGTAGGGTTATGTAATGGTTCGATGCCATTACTAGTAGCCATTCTTGGGTAGCGAAGGGCTTTGGACAAGCCTCGCTGAATTACGTTATTCAATTGTCGACTTTTGTTGATTTGATCTGGCACTCGTAAAACATAAAATGATATTTTTTCACTCTATATTAACAGTATATCACAGTCCTGTGTTCAATTACATGAGTAGACTCGTTGTACTCACAGTTAACCTGGAAAACTTCCCAATTGAAGTCCTGCAACCAATTAATTCGAGAATAAATCAGCACACTTAATCAACACGACTGAACTCGTTCACTGCCACTTGGATTCCTATATTGATCTTGTGCCTAATAATGTGATGTCTTATACGGGTTTAATAATGTGGTGTCATCACTTCAGCTCCTATGTATAGTATTGTACGTTACCGAGCTTAGCATTTTATATTTTAAAGAATTTAAGTTTGATAATGTTGTGACTAAAGCTCTACAGTTGTTCTTAGATATAACTTCTCTTTCTTTGTAATTCCCCATCTGCATTGCGAGATATTGATTTTGCGTTTGAATAGTGTATCACTCACCATCTTGTAAATATGAGCCTTTGGTGCTGTGCCATTTTTCAGAGAAAGGATACCTACCTTTTGTGAGACTACCTATCGACATTAATGACGTATATTTTCAAAATGGTGGTTGCGTACTATATGCAGTCTGATGGTGTTACGACTAACGAAGCGAAGTCTCTTGGTAGCCCTCTCTTACCAAGTTTCGTGATAATTGCTTAACAGTATCCTGAGTTATTGATTTAATTTTTTTAATAGTACGCCCAGCTGCCATTGAGCGTATGAAATGGCTGGTCATTTCCATTGGGCATACAAAGCTACTTTATAATTCTAGTTTATAACTAATTTTCGTTATTGTAGCTCGAAAATACTGAGAGTTATTACTTTTTTACAGGCTATAATTTTAAGATGGAGGATTTGTGAAATATTCAATCGGATAAATTCATTGCTTAGGCTACTTAGTTCCCTTGTATAGATCTACCTGAATTCCAACTACTGTGAGCATTGTTTCGTTGGTGTATGAGTTACGGATTATAATATTGGATTACTTCGCACTGTCGCCATCTTGAAATGATACAACTGATGACATTGTTACTTAGACCTATAATGCATCCAATGACATGTTTTTTAAATCAAATTTAGTGGTGATCTGACGATTGGTATAGCCAATATTTGATTTACGCATTGAACATCCGGGTGGGTGCCATTTTTTAAAGATGGCAGCTGTATAAAATTGGTTTGAAGTGCTCTCAGCGAGAGCTACCTATGTATAAAATATTATTCAGTTTGGTCTTGTTGTTTGGGAATTGAGGTAGGGCAGACATATATACACACACAGATAGGCACGCAGGCATTTCGCCTGTATAGATCACGTACGTCTATTTTAATTTTTTGCAACATTCGAAAGTAGGCTAAAGGACTATGTGGTATAACTATGTTGGTTGGTTGGTTCCTCAGTTTAGGGGCTGCGACAACGCGGTCATGTAGCTCCGTGTACTTTGGTTGTGTGTAGAATCTGTCTGATAACCGGTGTCAATTGTGATGACTGTATTAGTGTGTGTTATCTGTTATCAATTCAAGTAAGGACTGCAGACATTGCATTTTTCAAGTAGTTCCTACTTTTGCCGCCAAACGCCACCGTCAACGACTACTAGTTCAGAGCTTGGTTACCAGATACCACCGCAGTCGGCTCCTGGCGACGAACGTCGGAACCTAAGAGCGTTTGTCTAATGTTTAACCTATAATTTAGCTTCATATCGATGTAATTAGTGGAAGGTTCTTTAACATGCCACAAATCTACGACATGGGACCGCCGGCTTTACTTCCCCTCCGAAGGAAGGCATACTGAGGGATTTTTAACGCTCTTCAAAAATCCGACGACTTCAGTCGGATTTGAACCCGTGACCTTGGGCATAGAAGCTCAGCATGCTACCAACTACGCCACCGAAGCCGCTTAACTATGTTGGAATTGTATTGTACTGCGTCAATCAATAAATGTCAACTGACCCTCCTTAATCATGTGGAATGTAAGTTTTGAGTGTCCCTAGTAGCCTACAAAGGAAGATTGTTGGGAACATTGCGTGCTAATCAGTCTGTTTGTCTTCTGTTCCTGGTGAGGAAGTCTGCAGTAGCGCGTTGACCATTGGCTGACTCACAGTAAGACTACACTGCTACTTTTGAAATCATGATTTTAAAATGTTGCCTTGTTATAACTTTGTTTAATATTGCCCTTCAGTCAACACCTCAATAGGAGCCCTGTTTTAATGAACGGATTATATTATACAGTATTAAGATATGAACAAGCACTCGAAATTTGAATTCTGTAGGCCGTGTTCATAATGGCAAAATTAATCTCGGGATTTTCCGCCAAAACAAAAGTTCCTCCATTCTCTACTAGAAAGGCTAAGCGCTATAGTGTCAAGGAGCTTAGATATCTAATCTCCTTGACTTTTATAGCGTTCCAAGGAACGACTAAATTCGACATGCAAGCTGCCCTCTGGGCGTCAAATAACAAAGCTTTCACCCGGCACCTGAGGCCATATGATATTATTATTATTATACTCGAAATGTTCAAAATGAACGTTCTCGCCTGCTGGGTCCAAGGTTGCAGGATCGAATCCTGGCGCAGTCAGCTGACATTTGAGGGTGCACAAATGCGAGGTAGCCGTGTCAGTATATTTATTGGCACGTTAAAGATCCCCATCGGGGCAAAATTCCGGCACCCCGGCGTCTCTAAAGGCCGCAGTAGTTAAAAGGGACATACAACCAATAACATTATTATTGTTCAAAATTATGGCCCTTATTTAACACTCCTGCAAAGGAAACCCATTTAATTAAATGATAGCAGGATTAAAATAGAGGGATGACGTATTTTATGAAGCGAACATCTGCAGATCCGAATTAATGTTTTGACGGTAGTTTATATTAATTCTATAAGTTGTTTGTTGTTAATTCTTTTAGGAGCTCCTCGGTATCGTGGTCATGAAGCCCTGTGTACTTGGATGTGTATAGAAAATGTCTGAAACCTGTGTCACTGTGATGTCTGTACTAATGTGTGCGTTTGTAATTGAGGTAGGATTTGGGTGGGAAGCGGCCGTGGCCTTGCTTTAGGTACCATCCCGGCATTTGCCTGGAGTATAAGTGAGGAGACCACAGAAAACCACTTCCAGGAAGGCTGAGGTAGGAATCGAACCCGCATCTTCTCAGTTTTTCCTCACGAGGCTGAGTGTACCCTGTTCCAGCCCTCAGACCAAAATTGAATTTCTTGGCAGAGCCGGGAATCAAACCCGGGCCTCCGCGGTGACAGCCAAGAATACTAACCACTACGCAATGAGGCTGTCTGTTAGGTTGTCAGCCCAGGGGCTGGTTGGACCCTCATAAGGTAATGTGGATAGAAATCCCCCGAACCCAAGGCAGCGCTATAATTACACATACTGTACTAGGCAAGGTGGGGTAGTTTGCTGTTGCTTTCCTCACTGAGCTAGTGCAACAGCGCTATTCTATGAATAGCACCTTTCACAGCATCCACAACTACCGGATGGGTTCTGAATGTCTTCAGTCAGCACTACCATACCGTACCTCATTATCTTCCTCATGATATCAACCTACATGAGACAGAGACATCCACGGAGAGTCACTTTAAGCTCTAGCAAAGATGTTGCATTCATCATGAATTTGTAATAAGTCATGTATATGATGTATATCTACCCCTCATTATTCCCGTTCTCCAACGGGGTCGGGGATGAAATGCGATGAAAGTCTTTGTGGTGGATGGTTTTTACGGCCGAATGCCTTTGCTGACGCCAACCTCATGAGAGGAGTTAATGAGAGATTAAATGAGTGACGGTGAATGAAACTGGGCAAGGATGTGGAAGTAAGCGACCGTGGCCTGTCAGAAGGTACCGTCCCAGCATTTGCCTGGAGTTGAAAATGGCGAAAGCCACGGAAGACCATTTCAAGGACGGCCGACGGTGGGGCGCGAACCCACGTCTACCGAGTCCGCAGAGAGTCTGGTCCCATGGCCTAGCGCTTTGCTTTAGCGAGCGTAGCTACCGCTGTCAGTATATGATGAAAATATGAATTTAGTGAAACCTTCTGGAAGGTATAGTACAGTATATCTTCCGCCTGTTTGTAATTTGTTTTCTGATCTAAGAGCATCTAATGCTGAATAAAGTGTCCGTCATTAGGAAAACGTCTGTCCATCGTTGCTCTTCATACATACGGCAGTCAATTGGGCTTTCAGAAAGAAATTAATCTTTTAAAACTAACTGGAAGTCTTCATAGAATTTGATGATGGTGTTAAGTGTACGGGCAGTCAATAATGGAATTTAATCATTCAAAAACTCCTCCTCATGTGCATTCAAGTCGCAATAATAATCTTACGAAGAAAAAGCATGCTTGCACTTTATTATAATAATAATACAAGGAACGTTTCTTAGAGGCAGACTACTTGCACATCGATTAAGCTAAGCCTCGGATACTCGCGTGGGCTACATAGACCAGTGATTTATTTTGTTGTAGTAACATTTTCTTCTTAAGTTTGTATTTTCTCCTCATATGGAAAGAAATACCTACATAAAATCTTCAGATTTAGCTTAGAATATTTATCCTGTCCTGTTTGGTAGTCAGTCCAGAGGTTGGTTGGATCTTCAAAAAGTACCGCCATAGGCAGCACTATAATGAGGCGTACTAGGCAAGATGAGGAGTGCGGTAGTTTGCCATTGCTTTCCTCACTGAGTCAGTACAATCGCACCGACCCTATGAGTACCTTTCACAGTACACACGGACACTAGTTGTGCCCTGAGGCCATTACTCAGCATCACTCATACCTCAATAGCTTCCAAATAATCACAGCTATGAAAGAGACTGAGACATCGGTGAAAAGTCACATTTTACTCTAGCCTGTGCCAAGACACAAATGCAAGTGGACTGCATTCGTCAAGAGATGGTAAACAGGCCAAGAATATTTTATATACTAGCGGACCGGTGCGAGAACTCTCGCATAATGAGTTGTATGCGCCCCATGTGTACAGACTACCCGCCCGGCTCTAGTGCTGTGCGGGCTTTACGCGACAGAGTTCTGTCGGGGGCTATCATCTTGTTTTTGTGGGTGAGTGGTCAGCGTGTCGGTCTGCTAACCCCAAGCTTGGAGGTTCGCTCCTGGCCGTGGTAAGTGATTTTTGAAAGGCGGCAAAAATTACGACACCATGTCATACGATGTTGGCATGTCAAAGAACCCATTTGAATTCCGTACGCCGTGTTCATAATGGCAAAATTAATCTCGGGAGTTTCCGTCAACACAAAGTTCCTCATTTCTCAACTAGAAGCGCTATAGTGTTCAAGGAGCTTAGATATCTAACCTCCTTGACTTTCATAGTGCCTCAAGGAACAACGAAATTCGACATGCAAGCTACCCTTTGGGTGTCAAATAACAAAGCTTGCACCCGGCACCCGATATTATTATTATTATTATTTGTTTAAACGCACTCTATAAACAAATAGGCCAACGCCCTAGCCATGTTGAAACACCGGATCCCATGAGAACTCCGCAGTTAAGCAACATTGGGCGCAGTCGGAACTTGGATGGTATGCCGGTTCTAGGTACTGCGCGCTGTTGGCCAACATATGGAGGAGCGGAAAGGCCCTGGCCACCCTACCGCAAGTAAACTCCGGCTGGGGGTAGCTTCTTCGGAGGCTCGGACCTCCCTTCGGGCAGAATACCAATTAATTAATTTAATAAACAAATAATTATATTTTCGTTGACTTTTCAAGAAATGCAAGATTTTCCCTGTACTATTGAGATGATTTGGAATATTTTGGTACAAACCACACCTTCTAACTCCCTCTGGTTTAGGAGCTTGAGTTTTGTGAAACATACACCTTAGCGTATGATATAATAAGATACTGCTATTTTTCATATTATTAAAACTGAACACCAAAATTAACGTGTACATGTCATCAGATTACTGTTTGAGCTACATAAGTAGTCAGTGAGCGCGAGTGACACTGCAACTCTCACTAGCGCAAGTGTACGAGGGTTTTAAAAAACGTGTATGTGTAGGACGTAGAATGATTCGAACCTATAAAAACTTTAACAGATTGTTGAAAAACCTAAATCGTGGATTCAGATCCCTGGTTATGGCGTTTAGTGCATTGGCACCTTGCTAAGTTCACAAAATTTTAGTCCTGTAGTGCCGTTGAAGATCGACTGTGAGCTGAACTTCGTGTGTCATTGCTGCAGTTGGCAGAGATGTTGATGGCGCCATGTGGGGAGCGCCTTGTTGGGTATGTGACCCAGCGTTCAGCTGTGTAGTACGGGCAGCGGCGTGTAATGTAGCAGGCGCACTCAGGTTCGATCCGTCGCGCCTGCTGGTTAACATGTTTGCTTTTTAGAGGCGAGTTTTTATGTGGAAGGTTTATGTAATATCCTACGGCGTGGGATTGCTAAGCCGGACTTCAAGTTCGGGAAAGGGTGCAGGTTCCTAAACTAGGTCTTAGGGACTATAAGCAAGGGAGTATTGTCCTCCGTGTAGTAAGTAGGCTCGTATAAGAGTAGGTGGGAAGGGATCTGCCTCCATTCCAGATTAACTACTTGTACAGCCTAACACTTATGGATCCATTGCCGCTAGTGTTAAGGTTTAATAGTTAACTTATAACCCTTCGCTATCCAAAATTTGTTTTGCACCACACTCGAACCACAAAATTGCGGGGATCCTTTATTCTACTCTCGGATGAACTTTCTGAAAATTGTGCACAATAGTACGGACATCTTCATATGTTCACAAGGCTTTAGACCTTTGTCCCAAACTCCCAAAGCAAGCAACATCAACTCAAGCCCAGGTCTTCGTATAGTTTGGACCTCTGAAGGTTAAACACTAGTTGCTTCAAGCCAGTGGGGGCTTTTTCCTCCACTCCTCTGTACCATGAATTATGTACTCGCATCTATTGTACTTACTGTACACGTAACTCGTAGAGATAACCAGTGCTCGTCAAATGTCGGGATAGTACCTTATTGTAAATCCCGGAGCACCCGCCCTATCCCTGAGCCTTATATTCGTAATTACAGCTACACACACTACCATTGTCACAAGACACACGGGTTATCAGAAAAACTCAACACATACTTAAGTACACGGGGTTGTGTTTAAAGATGCCAAAACCCCTAAGAAGAATTAACAACAAGGGTGTGATTTAAAATGTATTTGTTTATAAAGATTATGGTGTTTGAAGTCATTTTCAGTGTTGCCTTAGTAAACGAAAGTTTGATGGTTTTCAGTCGGTCAACAAGATTGTACCCAAATGAGATGGGTTATTCTCTAGGCCTAATCCTGAAAAACAAAATACAGGAGATTAATAAATACACTTGGATGACCAGTTTCGATCTTCAAGCGATCATCATCAGATCCATTACACTTAGGCTACAAACTTTTTATGTCTGAAAGTATGGGTGAAAATATTAACAATATGTACACTTCTTTAGTTGCGGTGTTAGTTGAGATAGTTCAACTCGCCGATATTTGTTAGTTACAGCCTATGTGATGTTTTGTTAAAATACTACCCCAATACCACGGGGCCGGCTAATTTGAAAGTAAATATGTATAAAGAATCTTATTACCAGCATTTCGTTGGCACTTATCAGTTTAGGGTGAAAACAACACATTTCGCAAAATGACTGTAATTCGCGATACTTCGCGGCTTCAATATCGCAAAAATTTGCATATTTTAGGTAAATATATCGTTGTGATAACGTATATGTTTTCTGAAATATTTCGCGGATATCGTTAAAACCAACAATAAGTTCCGTGACGAACTAAAGAGCCTACTTTTCTCGAAATGTAAGATTTATTCCAATGATTAATCTATATAGACGTAATTAGAATAATGACGAAATTGAGTTGGTAATATCGACATTTCTAATTAGTTCAAAATATGATGATGATGATGATAATTGTTGTTTTAAGGGGCCTAACATCTAGGTTATCGGCCCCTGAAGTTCAAAATATAACTGGCATAATGTAGCCTAATAGAGCACTACAGTTGGCAGCCTTGGTGACTGAATATATTCTTAGTTCCATCTCTTAAGGTACAGAATACAAAATTTGGTTGAAGTCAAATGGATAGTATGGGCGTTGCAAGTAGTTAGACATTGGACCTATCAGCGCGCGTAAAATCATGTTGGCAACAATGTCATGCATGTGTTTGTCAGAAATAATCTGAATTATTATTATCTATTGTTGTGCCAATTTTGCATTAAATCCATTTATTTGTATAGAAGTTACACGTATTTTAAAATTGGACCAATCAGCAGGCTTAGAATCATGTTGGAAGCACTGACGTATATTAGTTACTCCAAATTAATCTAGAATGTAAGGTACTATACGTGTGCAAAGTTTAGAGCTGATGGCTTGAATACTTTCTGATGTATTGATATTAGGGTGAAAAAAATAGAGACAGCATTTATTAACAGTTGGCAGCCCTGGTTGCTCTTAAGAATGCGCATAGTCATATCTGTTATAGTACACATAGCACATACGAAATTTGGTTGAAATCCAATTGATAGTATAGAAGTTACATGTATTTACAATTGGTCCTATCAGCAGGCTTAGAATCATGTTGGTAGTACTGAGATCTATTAGTTACTCCAAATTAATCTAGAATGTCAGGTACTATACGTGAGCATAGTTTAAGGCTGTCGGCTTGCATACTTACTGATATATTGGTATTTGGATAAAAATAATACAGAGTGCATTTATTAACAGTTGGCAGCCTGGTGGCTCTTACGATTACGCTCAAGTCATATCTGGCTTATCTACACATAGTAGCCTACATACGAAATTTGGTTGAAATCCAATTGATAGTGTAGAAGTTATATGCATTTAAGAAATGGACCTATCAGCACGCTTAGAATCATTTTGGCAACACTGTCATGTATGGCCTGGAAATTAAACTGAAATGTTATTATCTATATGTGTGCCAATTTTGGTATAGCTCCCATGTATACCTTCCAGGATATACAACATGGAGCTGAAATTTCAATAGCGATTTTTACCAGTTAGTAGCACTGACATCATTTTCAAATACGGCATTGACATATTCAGATAGTGATCTTTACTCATACCAAATTTGGGTTCGATTGCTACAGCCGTTTAGGAGTTGATAGGGGGATACACACAGCCAGCCAGCCGGACAGACAGACATTTTCCCGGATCGATCTTATAAGTGTACTTTTTCCTCATTTTTACAAAATGTGAAAAGTAGGCTAAAAATCAGGGACTCGAGATATAACCAAAAATTGAGCTCGAGTATTTTGTCATAACCTACTGTAGTTTCAGATGAGAAATGATAGCTTCCAATTTCGTAAATTAAGGCTTAATCCGTATTTATACAATAGCGAATGATATAGAATCCCCAAACTCCGTGGCACCACAGCCCGTGAATAGCCCTAGCTTGCCGAGCGATCGCTGCCAACCATTTGCCCTGCAGATTGTGGGGTTACACGTAGTCAACACGTCGGGCCCCTTTGGCCGTTAATCCTGGTATCCGTGACCAGAGTGCAGACTCACTGTCAGACAGCTCAATTGTCCTCACGAGGCTGAGTGAACCGCGTTCCAGCCCTCACCTCAGATTCTAAAATCCCTGACGGAGCCGGGAATCGAACCCGGGGGCCTCTGGGTGAAAGGAAGGCGCACTACCCCAACACCACGGGGCCGGCAATATCGAACAACACAATTGCTTACTGTACTTTAATTTAAAAAAATGCATTTCAATTCAATTCAATTAGCTCCAACTGCAGTGTGTTTCACTTAAAACACAATTAATTATCATCAGCTTGAACAAATTGCACAACTGTTCCGCATTTTTCTAACGATATTTTCATGTGAATATATCACTAAAATAATTGATACACTACCAGATATAGCTTGCCACGGTGGGTGAGTGGTTATCGTGTCGGATTACTACCCCCCCCCCCCAAGCTTGCAGGTTCGCTCCTGGCCGTGGTAAGTGTTGTGTTTTTTTTGAAAGGCGGAAAGAATCACGCCACGCATGTCATACGATGTTGGCATGTTAAAGAATCCATTTGAATTCAGTAGGCCGTGTTCATAATGGCAAAATTAATCTCGGGAGTCTCCGCCAACACAAAGTTCCTCATTTCTCTACTAGAAAGCGCTATAGTGTCAAGGGCTTAGATATTTAACTTCCTTGACCTTCATAGTGCTTCAAGGAATGACTAAATTCGACATGCAAGCTACCCTCTGGGTTTCAAATAACAAAGCTTGCACGCGAGGTCATACGATATTATTATTATTATTACTACCGGATATTACTATACTTGAATGTCACATTAGATTAACAATAGGGTTAGACACGACCTCGTGGCGCTACAGCCAATGAAGGGCCTAGGCCTACTAAGCGACCGCTGCCCAGCCATTTGGCCTACAGATTATGGGGTGACGCGTGGTCAGCGCGTCGGGTCTTCTCGGCCGTTAATCTTGGTCTCCGTGCAGATTAGCTGAAGAAAAATGCACAGTGAACATTCGCGAAGCTAAACAATAACCGCTAGTTGGGTTATATGAGGGGACATTAAATAACGGGAGTTTTATTATAGCCTACACCCCGCGGTGTAGTAACCCTGCTCGTTGTGTGCACCATGGCCGCGAGGGCAGCTGCAACAAGTCTGACGATCGCAGCGGCTATCCTGAGTGTGGTTTGACCACTCGCCCTCCAGGCAAATGCCGGGATAGTACCTTACTTCAAGTCCTAGTTTGCCTTCTTTATCCCAGTCCCTAAATCAATTACACACTCTACTACAGTCATCACAGGAATGCAGGTTATCAGACAAGTTCAACACACACCCAACTACACGGGGCTGATGACCAAGATGCCCCAAGCTCCTCAAATTAATAAACAATTTTTTTCACTAGAATCATGTACATAAAAACGTATTTTGCCTTATTTTTCGAAATATTCGCATTTGAGCCACAAGCTGGTGTGACCCGCAATCAATTTCTCACCCTTTCCATTACCTCTTATCTCGGAAATGTTCATTCAAAAGGCCAAACAAGTGAAATGCATAAGTTCGGACAGTTTAGTGGATGTTTCAACATCTCAAATTTCTTTATCATCTAGGCTTACAGGATAGAGCCGCGTCGTATATCGGTGATTGTTTTCCGACGTTTTGGCTGTCATTGCAGCAGCCTTCATCATGGGTACTAGTTGTATCCGTACTCAAACTTGAGAGATAAACTAGACACCGGTCGCGAAAGCCTACGACCTAAATATCTCAAATTCCTGATCATGTAGTGTATGGATTGTATGTGGGGCCAAGCGTTGTCCTGAAGCAACTATTATACTCCCATGAAAGGAAATGATATCATACGATTGATTAAACCAGCGTTTCGACAGATATAGCTTATATTCATGAATTACATAGGCCTATTACATATTGGGAGTATCTGATCATCCCGTGATGATGCGGAAATGTGTATTGTGTTCTTATTTCAATTAACTAAAAACTACATTTAATGTATTTATTTATTTAGTTATCGAATGACATACAAAGAAAAAAGCAAGCAAGATAAATATATACACACATATACAGATTTACAGGGACACATGACAAGTCAGGCTTATATGTTTAAATCTAAATTCTGTATCCAGTGTGGGGCCGATAACCTAGATGTTAGGCCCCTTAAAACAACAATTATCATCATCATCTGTATCCAGTGTAATGCTGGGGGTGTTGCCAACAGGAAGTCAGACTTATTACCCTGATATGCTCTTCTATGGCATTCGTGAACAATGTGGTGAACTGACTGTGAAGGAGCACCGCAGTCACATTGGGGAGAAGGAATTTTACCCCATTTAAAGTGTGATTCAGCACAGACTTCGTGGTTAGTCCGGATCTTATTGAGGGTAGTCCACGTTCCTCTTGGCAGTAAAAACCGGGTGCAGCGCTATTTCCAATAATTAAATCACTCCAAGCTTCAAGGTGCTTCATTCATTTCTTCATTGGATATTCGGCTTAAAATTGTTGTCTGTGAGATTCCTAGCATATTTGATGTAAAGTTCTATCTGTGCATAACTGTGTCAGTGTTAAAGCGAACAACTGTTCATTTATATTTAAAATACAAGCAGTTCTCATTTTTATATTGTTGTGATCCTGAATCCTCGAATACTATGCCTCCGCCAATAAATATAAAACAGTATGTCTTCAGTCATTAAATACGTTTCAATGTCAAAGAGTGACACAAGAGTGTGCAGCCGGTGACGTGTGCCAGAGCTATGGTTTGATTGTTCCACGTTTCAGCACTTGTAAATACATCTATTGAACTTGAAGTTCATGCAACTAATTTCTAGGTTAATATGGTTCACGCACATCTATAAGGAAGGGTCCTTCACACAGGCATCCGGCAAAATTGGATACACGAATGGAGAATTTAATGCAATTAAACATTACAATCCGCTAAAAGTTGCTACCTTGAGTGAACATCCGCCTGGATGTCGCCACGAATCAAAACGAGGTCACTTCCTCGAACAACATCCATCGACGTTCGCTCATTTCCATTCTATTTCCTCTCCGACAATTCTGGAGAGAATGAAAAGGTGGCATGAATAACGAGGAATTTGATTGGAATGGAAACTACCGCTGCAACTGGGGGCACAACCAAACTGATATCAGATTGAACGCCAAGTAGAAAAGTACAAACCTCATATTTGAATGGGCTGAACTAAAAAAAGCACCACTACTAAATCTTCCTTGGTGAATCAGTGGTTAAGCGTTCGCCTTCTGATCCGAGCCACTATGAATGCTATATTGCAAATAGTAGCCTAGTTAAAAAAAATGTTTTCCAAAAATTTAACAGTTTTTTGCTTAATTTTCTAAGTATATCTCAATTATTTTTGAATTGTATTATTATTATTATTTCATGAATAAGGTTCATCCTCTGTATTCATGTGTTTTCTTTACATGAAAAAAATCATACCATTCAGACCGATATTTCTTGTTAAATCGTTTTTTTTTTTTTTTTTGTGATTCATAAAGTTGAAAAAATTACTAATATTGTCCTTTCAATAAATCACGCAATACTTTATATACTGTTCTCTTTGATATATCATATGAAAGCCCTATGTATTAACTATACGTAAATCAGATTTCATAACTACTGTACATTATGTGTTACATATCAGTGAATCTACAGTATTATTTAATCCTTAACTGTATGCAAACACTACCACTCGGGGTGTATGAGCCCCTCTTGCAGGGTGCCTTACACCATCTTGTTTTGTTATTTCGTTTTATGGACATCTTAGTTATCAGCCCTGTGTCCTTGAGGTTGTGTTTAACTTGTATGATAACCTGTGTTACTGTTGTGACTGAGGTAGTGTGTGGAAGTGTAATTATTAAGGTCTGAAGCACCGGGATCTCAACCACCTATCTATGAACATGGTGCAGCCTCTCCCTCTTTGTACCGCGGGGTAAGAAATAATTTCGAGCAGACTGTTATGGTGTTTCTTCCAAGACATTAAGGATTCGCTAAAACACTAATAGTTCAAAGGATTCAGTTCCTTCCTGATCAGATTTCTTAAGCACCA
Source organism: Meconema thalassinum (assembly GCA_946902985.2). NCBI lineage: Eukaryota > Metazoa > Arthropoda > Insecta > Orthoptera > Tettigoniidae > Meconema > Meconema thalassinum. Next base: position 900,297,125 of record OX336390.1, read on the forward strand.
GCGTTCACAGGCATACGTTGCCACAAGAAAGATCAGTGTATCGACCAGCATTAATTCAGTATTTTTTGTACCGCAGTCTAATATTCGAGTCTCTCCAAAGGAAAAGGCAAAGCCAACTACGTACAGGCCATAACTCTACTTCCTTTCAAGTTGAGGAGTTGAGCGCATTACGGTTCCCTTATTTTCTTTAAGTATGGCAGCAGTGAGTATTAGCAGTAGTTTTCATTGCGAAATAATGAAAAATCCACAGCCTGCTACCAGTCAACCGACCTGGTCAGGAATAGAATGAATGAAGCCCCCATCTAGCGGCAAGGATATGAACTGTGCCGGCTGCCGAAGCCTGTCGCACTCCTCTGAGCGAATGATTAAATGAATGACAGATGAAATGAAATGATGGTGGAGAGTGTTGCTGGAATGAAATTTTTGACAGGGAAAACTGGAGTACCCGGAGAAAAAACCTGTCTGCCTCCGTTTTGTCCAATGCAGATCTCACATGGAGTGACCGGGATATGAACCACGGACCCAGTCGTGAGAGGCCAGCGTGCTGCCGCCTAAGCCACGGAGGCTTAGTTTTCATTGTCATATTCATTATTTCATGTTTCATTACCATTCAAGGCAGATGATCTCGATGTTTCGCCGCTTAAAACAGCAATTGCCATCAACAACATTTACTCTAGCCTGTTCCAGCAGGCAAGTAAAAAAAAAGGTACTGCATTTATCAACAGTACAGCAAAAACTTGTAAGCTACTAACATGCAGTCGGACGAGAGGGATGTAGTTCCAAGTTTGAAGGCGCGACCGCATGACCTACATGTGGGAGAAGAGATACAAGCGTAATGCAGATATGTGCGACCGGGAAAGTGAAGTCAGGACCCACTCTCCGCATGCGCAAAGCCGCGCCAACCTTGACACCGGCACGCCGCTATCGACCACCACGTAATCCGGTACCCCACCTCCATTCCGAGACTCGAACACAACACCCATTACCTCAAATGAAGAGTTCGTTCCTAATTTCAGCATGAATGCCAATATCGAGACCAGAGTAAACGGAACGTGCCGAATGTCTTGAGAACAGCAGCGGATTCCCAGATCTCAAGGATACGCTGCAAATACAACTTCTGCCAGCCATGTTCGAAACTAATGAGATTGCTATATAGTGAACGTTACTGACAGTCACTTCGTTTTGCACGAGGTAGGAAACACTCCCTTCCGCCCAAAGTCATGCACGACAATACCCGCTGTTACAATGCTGCTACAATGAGGGAATTGTTGCCATGGTGGAGGTGGGTGGTTCTGGAGCATCCATCCTCCGTGGGAAGTGCTTCCATACTTCATGAGGTAGGATGGTTCGTCGCGGGACATCAACCAAGACGGCATTGCTACAATTGTCTAGTATCCTGCGCCTTCTACACATCTGCCAACGGATGTAACATGTTTAAGGGGATTATATTGAAGGCCTGTAGCGGTTTGGTGGTTCTACAATAAATCGACGGTCCCAAGCAGTAACATTGTAACGTTTTGAGCTAGAATGGTTTGGAAGTTCTTACAAATATTACAAATAACCAAACATTACCTAGGTAGGCTATAGTATAGACTTTTAAATACTGTTGGTGTTCCTTATTATAAACCGATGCTTCGTGTTAATTTTCTTGAACGTCAAGAGTGATACGAGATACAATGGCCAGACCAAGTATATTGTCACAGTAGAGTTATTTGTAGCCATCAACAATCTTATATATTCTTTTCTTGTTGAGGATTTAAAAATAACTATTGAATGGTGCTATTGGGGTTCATAGAACAATTTACACATCTGTCCCGCTGCTTAATCACTGAGATACTGGAACCAACTTTTGTTTTTAAAGGAGATGGTACTAATTTCTCTCACAACCATGACACGATTTCAATGAACAAACTCAGTGGTGCATTTTTTTAAAATATTTTTGTTGTTGTTGAGAAATCGAGTATTCAAACAATGTGCTACGCCACGCCTTCTTTTACTGACATAATATTGTCGAAGGGGATGCGTTGAGGCGACTAGGTGTGAGTCATGGCTTGTTGACGAACGTGCATGTCTTACTTAGTCTCGCTCATATGTTTGCTCTAATCTGCTTCAAATTAAATGTATATCACCAAATCAGTTCGTAGTCATTATTCCAGAAGTATGGATCAATGGGAAAAGTAATAACTAATTGAAAGAACGGAATTTCATGTGTTGTCTACTACAGTGAGAGCATTCCCTATAGAACGGAGCTTCGCCGCCCGTGTAACGAGCGGAGAGTGATTAGTCATTGCCAGTTGACTAGCATCTACCGTTACACAACAGCGGGTCGGGAATCACCGCATGCGGTCATAACTTGACTACGTTCCCAGCTGGCAAGTTACCTTAGTTTAGAGAGTTAAGACTTGCCGTGAAGTAATCTAGCCTATCTCGTATCCCGTGAAAATGGTTAGGTCTTGAACAAAACATCGAACTTTCCTAGTGTAAACTTTTCTTCTCAAGAAGAAGTCTTTCGGTTAATGTGTTCGTAAGTTTCAGCGACGTGCGATTTTTACTTGTTTGGGGGGGCCTTAAACAAAAGGTAAGGTATACAGAAACAATCCGCGTACTCGGGAGGCTCTCGAGAACGAAATAACTGCACTGATACGAAATATTAGTGAGTATAAATCTCAGCGACTGTACCAAAACTTCCTGCGTTGATGCAATGTGTGTTTAGAAAATTAAGTACAGCATTTCCAGCAACTAACTTACTATGAAATTTATGTAATTATGATTATTTAACACGGTAAAAAGTGTAAATGTGTTGAACTAGTTGGGCGCTACGCTGCTGCTAGTGCGAGTGCCTTGCTCGACAGGTGGCTAGCCAGTGCCCCTACCGTCACATGGCGCATGCGAAGTTCGGTTCTGAGGAGAAGACTCTCACTGTAATTTCTAACGTACCGGTAACACTAGGCATTCCTGGCCGCCATGTTGGTTCTATAGGTCTCAAGAAACTCGTGTTGCACACCAAAGAAGTGTGAGAATCAGATGCCGCGTGTGCGAGGACGAGAGAATACTAACATTATTCAATAGATGCTTAGTACTAATACGTTAAATTTACGTACATGAGGAATTCTTTGTGCTAAGGCACCAGTAGTTAAATGGTTGAAACTAAAATATCACGCATGTAACACTTGATTTATTTACACTGAATCCTCTGTGGTCTTTAAGGTTAAGTTCCATCTTAAATACCACAAATAAAAATGTAGTTTACTTTGACGTAAATAGCAGTACGTAGTCTCTCCGGCCTCTTATACTGTCTCTGGTTTTTATGAGGTTGTTTTTATAATCCATCTGAAGTGTTGCGACATACCTACTGTACATCAAATCCTCCACCTCTTTCTCATTGCCATGGAAAAAACAATATGTTGTTAAATTCAAGGATAGTTTCCTGGCAATACTTTAACCCTATGAGTATGCCTCTAGAACTGATGGGCATTAATAACAAAAGCATTGACATCACCGCCATTGACCAGTAGAAGCACTGTTGGAAGTAGAGCCGGGCAAAAAGCTCTTGAGTTCCGATCGGTCTCGTTGGACGAGAATAAAAAACGGAAATGATGGTTCCGGAACTGGTGTTACCGATAATGTGGGCTCGATAACGATTATTCTCGTTATTATCGCTCGTTCTCGCTTGGGCAATATGGCGCTGCCTGAAGGCACTGAGACTTGTTTGTGTAAGGATTCAATGGAAATTGTTCATTCCGTTGACTGGAGTCTGCGAATTGGAAGAATCCACTCAACTTCAACGATATCATATTAACAGACTACCCAAGGTATATTGAGCATATCATCCTAATAACATATGGAAGGAGATTTTGATCGTCAGTCGGTATTTTTTGGTCATTAAATTTCAGCAAAAGAAAATTCTATTTGACGTGTAGGCTATATATTAAGATCTTTTCGTGTAGTGCCACATTCAAGCACTACCGTATGAAACTTTCTCGTAATGTATGTATGTCTACCCCTTATTATTCCCGTTTTTTCCAACGGGGTCGGGGATGAGATGCGATGGAAGTCTTTGTGGCGATGGTTTGTACGGCCGGATGCCCTTCCTGACGCCAACCTCATGAGAGGAGTTAATGAGAGATGAAATGAATGACGGTGAATGAAACTGGGCAAGGATGTGAAAGGAAGCGGCCGTGGCCTGTCAGAAGGTACCGTCCCAGCATTTGCCTGGTGTTGAAAATGGGAAACCACGGAAAACCATTTCAAGGACGGCCGACGTTGGGCCTCGAACCCACACGTCTACCGAGTCAGCAGAGAGCTTGGCCCCATGACCTAATGCTGCGCTTTAGCCAGCGTAGCCACTACTGTCGGTATGAAACTTTCTCGTAATAAAACCTGAAAATTCATGCACTCGCTATATTACTAAAGCCCCTGTGATGCAACTGTGTTCTGTCGTATGATTTTTGTAGTAAGATACTGATAAAGTGGTCGACATAAACAATAAAAAGTAACGAAACAAAAATTAAAATTACTTCCCCTAACGAGTATCGAGCCCCGGCCCTTCCATTCAAGAGTCCAGCGCGCAACCAATTCAGCCATTGAGACTGTTATACACTGAGGGAAAATGGTACAAACATACACAGTGAAAACTTTTGCGTTGGATACTTGACTCTCTTCTCAAATGCTCCTACCAGTTTGAATAATATTCTCTAGTCGTCGTGCAAACGAAAAAATAATGTTCACTTTCAAGAATAATATTAAGATTGATTTTTTCTTTCGTCATAATGGCTTTGCCATATGCTTAAATCACCGCCATTACAATCGCGTTCCTACGCACGTGCACACACGTTGCATCATGGGTAGAGAGAGCAACGATATTACCTTGTGATCGAACGAGACTTTGGAGTATCGGACGAAGTGACATTCCCGCGGTAATGAGTAATAAGTTGTTCTCAGTGCAACTCCCGTCGCACTATTCTCACTCAAACTGTCATATCATTGGCATTTATGGACAAATCAGTGAAGTGTTTGCACTGACATGATTAATACACCGCATGCCACAAACTGGTATTGTTTTCAAGCAAAAAATCAGAGTTTTTAGTAGATGAAATTAGTTGAAACTTTTCAGCGTAATATTTTCCAAGTGTATTTTCACCATCGCAGCCAATTTTTGCACTATAGTTGCCTCTAATACCAACCAGTTACAATGTGGAGAAGAAGATTGAAAGTATTCTTTAAAGCAAATTGCTAGTCAGTAGGGCTAAAAATTCATGAGTCATACGCGAGAGACTCTCTTGTAGCTCTTCTCTGCTACGCCAATTATTTGAGTTTATTTTACTTTAGGGGCTACAACATCGTGATCATTTTTGTGTTCTTGTGTGTCAACTTTGTCTAATAACCTGTGTTATTATGGTGTCTGTAGTAGTGTGTGTATATTTGTAACTGAGGGTAGGAGTGGTAGGGAGGTGGCAGATGCGAACTCAGTTCAATGTGATCTTCCTGGGGTGTATCACTTCATACTGCTTTAAATTTGTCAAATGTAAGAACGAGGAATGGTTTACATTCCGGAGTTATTACAGAAGGCGTTGACTTTACACGTGCAGCGGCTTGAGTGACACGTGCAGCGGCGTGAGTGGGTCTGCTTTTTCCTTTAAATAGATACTGTCGATAACGCCGAGAAAAAAGGAGTTCCGGTATTATCGAGACTCCCACTCAGTACAGGTATTATCGAAACTGAAGATTCTCGTTCAGCGGAGAGACCTGGCCTTGAGTGCGCTTGGTGGGGGGCGATACTAGCCATGCGGAAACTTACGATCCCGATCGGAACTAGAGCAAATTTGCCCGGCTCTAGTCGGAAGATAGTGAGGTGGCGACATATATAGAGGGAATTCTAAGCAGTTAAATTTTTTATATACGTACATTTTACGTATATTAGTATTGTAGGATTAATACTACTGTAGGTGTACTCACCTGCCATTTTGCTTCTTTGCTGCATTCCACTCTACAGACAGTTCTCAGAACAATCTTTATTTCGCTTTACCCTTTCCGCTGATCCACGTCACAAAACAGGTATAAAGCTAATGCAAGGATCTGAGTCTATTCCTGAACGAAACTCGTGACTCGACGAGTTAAGTCACACTACAACTAAGTACTCCACGCTCGGTTCAGTTCAAAAAGGTATTGAAAAGGAAATAATCGCGGTCTATTAGAAAGGCAAATGGAGAATAAGGAACTAGGGCCGGTACTTAAAATGATTAATTTCAGTTATCGAATAATGGATTAATCGATTTATTGCTACAAATAACGATTAATCTATTGAGCGTTGAATCGATTGGTCGGTTGATCGATTTATCGGTGGTTCGAATAATTGATTTGTTTTGTCAATTAATCGATGTAGGCTACTTCGCACCTCTCACTTTCACAGAAGCTAAACATACATTTAATTAATTTAAATATATTGTATCATATATTTTTTAAATAATGGACCTTCTTTGTGTAAACTATGCTAAAACAAAGTAAAACAAAAACGTTTCTGTGCTTAACTTATACATTGAACGAGAATTCAAAATTTGTACTGAAAACTCTTTGTTATCTTTTTTTTTTTTGCGAAACCCTTCCCAATTTGATTGATGTTTGACCTTCCACTGTCACCGACTCTTATTTGGTAATTGTTAACATAAACAAGGAAGGAAAACTAAAGCAAACATTGGATGTTCTTGAGAAACATAACATTGTCATCACTGCATTGCAAGAAACACGATTTTGTGATGAAGAAGCAAGGATTCAGAATTTATAAAGGAATACCTGGCACAAGAGTTACACAGAACATCCCTTATCTTGGTACAGGTTTTATAGTCCACAAGAAAGCTGTTGAGTCAGTGCTGGATTTTACATCATTGAATGGAAGACTATCCACATTGTCATTTAGATCACTTAATAAAGCCTACACCGTGGTCAATTTTCATGCACCGACGAACTTGTCAAACAAGAAAGACCGAGAGCAAACTAATATACAGTATTATGGGAACAATTAGAAGACGTGATTGACAATATTCCAGCGCATCACACCACCATCCTACTCGGTGATTTTAACGCTCAAGAAGGAAGAGAGAAAAAGTTTAGGAATATAGTTGGAAACTATCACGCACATAAACGAACAAACAATAATGGCGAACGGCTGTTTGACACCTGCAAAAATAACAACCTAGTTCTGATTGTAAACTTAATCTCAATAATAAAGACTGTGCTAAAGCCTTTGGAGAATATTTTGAAACCCTTTTGCACACGGCCATACCTACTGAACAACTTGCTTTCTATCCTAGCGATGCATACCACGACAGCTCACCACCCTCTGTCGAAGAAATAACACAAATCATCAAGGGGCTAAAAAATAATAACAGTACAATTTGTTATCCACGAAGCAACAGTCGTTTCACGACAGCATGTTTTTAAGTGTCCAGATAGGAAACACTCTAACAATTTTTGTCCTACCTTAAACAACTGGTGTCCATTGACACTAGGCAAATACTGGACTTTTTCAACAAGCCCATACTACATACTGTGAGGTCCATTATTGAACGCAAGAATCGCCATAGAATGGTTACATGCATTTTAGATTTTGAAGACACTTTGAACAATTAAGTGTTTGTGCATAAACAATATTTTAATGTGTCTAATGACACAAATTAAAAGCAGAACTGAATGACTGAATATGCGAGGAGCATTACATGCTTTATTTATGAGTGTTGTTGATATTCTAATTAGTGTATTTCTTAAACTCGTGATTCTTAATATGTTGTAGTTTTGTAATTGATGATGTGTGTTTTATGTTGTTTTATTGAGGATTTCGAGTGTGTTTTATGACGTTTTAATACCAAAAGAGGGCTGAGGAAGGAGACAGAAGGTTTCCGAAACATGTACCCATAGAGTTTTCTATTAAGTAAAATATTGATTCGGCGGGAAATTCTGGTTTTACTTATTGTAAACACGGTCAATACGGAACCTGGAATGAGTGCTGTACCTAATATTATGATGATGTTGATTCATTTAGGGGCTTTACAACACCGTGGTCGTGTAACCCCGTGTACTTGGGTGTGTGTAATTTGTCTGATGACCTGTGTTATTGTAATGACTGTATTTGTGTGTGTGTGTGTGTGTGTGTGTGTAGTTGCAATTCAGATGAAGATGGGGAAGAAGGTGGCCGTGACCTTAATTTATGAACCATCGTGGCATTAGCCTGGAGTAGTAGAAGTGGGGAAACCACGGAATACGAATTCCTGGATGGCTGAGGTGGGAATCAAACCCTCCTCTTCTCAGTTTTCCCTAAGACTGGGTGTAGGCCTACCCTGTTTGAACCCTCAGACCAGAATTACATTTCCTGGCAGAACCGGTAACCGAACCCGGGCATTCGCGGTGTCAGCCAGGAGTGCTAGCCACTACGCAACGAGGTGGACCTATCGGATTTATGTATATTATTAGGCATATTATATTCTTTTAAAACCATGTGTGACTGTAAAAAAAATGACCATTGATAGTACTGTATGATTCTGGGAGAATCTCAGTTAAGGGCACATGGCACGTAATCACTTTCATTTTGCAGCTATTTTAGATAAAATTTATAACCAGGCTCCTAGCCATGATATACAAATGAAATTTATACCACATATTTGTAGTGTATTTCTATCTGTTTTAGTACATTTTCAAAGTCCTGTTATAATTTGGTCCTTCATTATCGATATATTTTGAAAATTTGTACAATTAATTTTGTTTTACGCATGCTTATCTTTAGGTACACTTTTCTCAAAAAATAAAACTCCTACATGACCCAAACTTTTTTACAGGATATAGTACAAGAAATGTGATCTATTAAACTAAGTTATTTTTAAAGTGGCCAATAATCTACCAAAAAAGTTTTTGGAAATTCATAATTTATTTTTCCACAATAATTTTCAAATTTTCTTTGAATAATTGAAATATTTTCAATTTCAACAGTATAAGTTTTAGTTCACCACTTTAAGGGTGGTTGTAAGGGAAAATCACAGTTCTATCTTCTATAGTTGCTGAGAAAAATGCTCCTGAATGTCTAAAAACACAATGTTTCAGAAAATGAAGAAATAAAAAAGAAAGATCACTTACAAGTATCTAAAACATTCCTGCCATATATGCAGCTTCTGTTTGGCTTTCTTCATCTCCTTTCTTCTTTATCTACATCCTCTTCTTGATCCTTGATTCCTTTGTCAGGGCCTGAGCATCTTTATCCGCATCTACAAGTCGTTGTTTATCAATGGCATGAAGAGCTGTCGACAAGTTTTCCCCAGGATTTATCCCCAACTTGTTCAACACATTTTTCCTAGCTGCAGTTCCGTCGTTGAAGCAAATAACTGCATCAAGTACTGCCACTTTTAGAGTTTTGAGCCCAACAAATACAGTTTTGGGTACCCTTTCCCAGATGCAATGATTAAAACTTTCGTTAGGGTTTTGGGTATTCCCATGTAAACACTTTCTAAGGAGGTCCCTATCACTTAGACTCCTGTACACTGGCTTAATTGCTTCCATTACAGCTAATGGCAGTGAATGCTCATGATGGTATTCCACTCCTGTCACTTGATACCTTTGGTAACTACACCAGGAGTCAGCACCTTTCGGGCAAAGGTAATGCTGTGGATTGCTGTCAGTCGACAATTTATGAAAATAAGTAGCCCAGACTGCCTGCCTCATTTCAAGTTCATCTGTACAGCCTGTATGCCTTCTTATTGCCAGACCATAATACCGCTGTAGTAGATCAATCTGAGCATCAGTTAGTCGACCTCGTCCAGACAGTGGTTTCCCATCAGACAATTTCTTCCCCTGAATGTCTTTGCGCAACTTTCTCAGCCTTGCACCCATTCGTTTCTGCACATGGCCACAGCATTCTAGTTTGGTAATTGTCACCTCTGTGTCATATACATTTGCCTCACTTACCTTTACAAAGCCCTTGGAGTCACCATCCCCCAGATAATGTGTATACCTAACTCCACGTGTGCTCTCTGATCTTTGAAATATTCTCACTGCACCCTCACTCTCCATGCCCCCGCTGTACCCATCATAATTCTTGATACAATTGTGATTTTGATCCCCTTTTCTTGCACAGTTGACAAGCATTCAACGTCAATTACTTTGCCTGTTTCTAAAACAGTTGCAGTGACCACACCATTCAGTGATGTATGGCCCCGCTTTTGCCAAGAGCCATCCAAAGCAACAGTTATGTCCTTGCAGCCATCATTCAGAATTACTGCTTTATTGCCTGCTCTAATCATAAGAGTCCTCTGCTACCTCCTTTAGTGCATTGTATAGTAAGTCGATGTAAAGAGAGAATCTTGGTGGAGGTCGCAAATCCATAATCGCACAAAGAGTCTGAGCTGATTTAGCACCTTTTCCTATGCATCTCATGCCATAGAAAAGTCTAATGTTCAAATCATAAACTCTATCCACTTTCTTTGAGGTCATTGATGAGGCTGAAGCCCTACATGAACTGCAGATAATAGTTAATTTAGTGGCTAGTCCCTTTCTACTTGTTGTGTCTTCAAATAAATGTATACATTCAACACTGTCACAATATTTACACTTTACAAACTGTTTCATAAGTTCAGATAACAAATCAATGTCAACAATAACATATCCTTTGCCAGCTACACTTTCAAAGGTATCTTCCTTATTCTCAGCTTGTAAATAAGAAAGTTTTCTCTTAGATGAACTAGGTCTATTCACTGTTGCAGATAAACAAGTTAGTGGAGTGAGGTTAGAACTGCCTGGTAGGTTAGAACTATTATTCACATCAGTATCACTGCTACTGCCTGGTTTAGTGAACCTATTGCCGTAAAATCGTCGCTTCCCAAACTTTTTTACCCTACCCATCACAAAATAGCAAACACAGAAAACGGATAAGAGAATATATTTCACATAAATGAAGATCTAGCATACACCACACGTTTCTATGGATTTGAAACAAACAATAACAATAACCACATGTAAAATAAACAATTGCAGCCGTCCAGATAGCCAGTACCAACTTAGGAAATGTAAATTTCCCATGAACGTTTGGACTTATAGAGAGTTAATCAAATCTAACCTACAAATTTAGCTTCACACAATTGTATTTAGTAGAAGGTTCTTTTACATGCCATAAATCTATGGCATGGGCCCTCCGGATTACTGAGGAATTTTTAACGCTCTTAAAAATCCGACGTCTTCGGTCGGGTTTGAACCCGCGATTTTGGGCATAGAAGCTCAGCATGCTACCAACTACGCCACCGAAGCCGCTTTTTACTTTATTTATAGAAATGGTCGCCAGTTGTATTTTAAGTAATGATCGACCGATGTTTCGGTTTCCGCCAGTTTCGTGTGCTAACGGATGAAGTCGGGTCATGTTCGGAACGAATCCGCTCGGTAAAAATGCGGATATAATTATTTTCTTCGCCTACAATATAAGACTTTTTAATTATGATTACTAAGCGTACAAAGCATTTAAAGTGTTTATGATGGAGGTCTATCTATACATATTATCATTAATAATTCGATACAGCCGGTCGGTCGACTGGAATCAGGCTGTGGATTTTCATTTTCATCTACAAATACCAACAGTTATTCCGGTCTTCGTCTTCAATGTGCTTTTTCCTTGCCGTTTAGCTTCCTGCCAGAGATTTTTCAATCTTTGACTACTCCTCAATCTTTCTTCCACTGAAAGTGTAAGTGTTCTTTTGGGGATCGTTCACACTTGCAATTTTAGATAGTTGTTATTTTTAGTTTTATGTTTGTTAATGGTTTTGTTCTGTACGTTAATTCATGTTCCTTCCTTTCGAAAATAAGATTATCGTTATTTTGACGCTGTTAGTACAAATTAATTATTGACTTCTTGTTGAATTAAGAAAATAATAGTTTTTAAGAGAATACCACACATCTCTACATAGTATAAAACAAAGTCCCCAATTATTGGATGTAACGGGTAATCTCGAGAACCTCTGGATGGATTTTGATGCGGTTTTCACCATTCTGTAAATGATTTCTCAAGGAAAGTTTCTGTTGAAAAACATTAATTTATAACCAAAGGAAGCCGAGCAGTAACGATGTCAGTGAATCGAGTTGAAGAAAAACCTGCCGTCCGTGCGCCTTTTATGCTTACGCTGCGTGAACTGTTAAAAATATCTATATAAGTTACTATGAGTAAGAATTGTTTAGCATGAAAAGTTCTACCAATAAATCCGCCACAGCATATCTCGATATTTAATACATCGCCCACTAGGGCTTTGAAGTGTTTTTACGTTTTAATTTCCTCCAACAATCTCCATTCAGTGGAAATTTAAATTACTAGGTTTGGAGCGAGTTTACGAGCTAGCGAGCAAGCCTATCACCCCAACTTCTGCCAGCATCAAATTGTCGAGTCGTGTTGAGTTAAGACTTCAGAGAAGAGTATATGTGTTTCGAGATTCGCTGTTCACCTCGGGTTTTCTGAATTGCGTCTGGAACCTGCCGTCCGTGCGCCTTTTAAGTTTACTCTGGGTAAACCGTTAAAGATACCGGGCGAAGCCTGGGCGGGTTTCCTGTTACATCATAGAATAACCTGTTTGATAAATACTTCTTGAAAAGACTATTATTTATTTTGATAGGTAACTAAAGACTTAAACATTGATATAAATTGTACTTGTATGGGGTTCTTCCTAAATATTTGTGTACCTACATTGTATTCTCGAAATTAAAGTGTTTTACTAATAAATTGAAGTTTTTTTATTTAACTTAATCGAATAATCTGTTAGTTATCCAAGAAGACCTAGTAGTTAGGGTATAATGTACATTTAACTAAATTGTAACTTAATTACATTTATTTATTTATTTATTTATTTATTTATTTATTTATTTATTTATTTATTTATTTATTTATTTATCGTATGGCTTTTAGTGCCGGGAGTGTCAGAGGACATGTTAAGCTCACCTGAGTCTGTAGCTGCTTCCAGCGGACACCCTTAGGGTGAGTGACAAGTTCCGTTCAATTTCAAGTAGTTTCAACTTTCGCTACCAGATATCAATGATACCTAGTGGTGAACGTTGGAACTTTGATAGAGCGTTCCGACGAAATCTAACCTAACAATTTAGCCGCACACAAGTTTAGTCTGTGGAAGGATCTTTTACATGCCATAAATCTATGACCTGGGACCGCCGGCTTTACTTCCCCTTCGAAGGAAGGCTTACTGAAGGATTTTTAGTGCTCTTAAAAAATCCGACGACTTCGGCCGGATTTGAACCTGCAATCTTGGGCACAGCAGTTCAGCATGCTACCAACCACGCCACCGAAGCCGCCGCTTAATTACATAAGTTTCGGTTACAGTTTCGGCTGAAAATTGTGTTTAGGTCGGACACTAATTTTCAGTGAATTGTTGTCAAAGTCAGAATTATTAAATAATAATGAACAGTGATGCAATAAATATTTCCATCACCAAAACATTCCTTATTGAGAAAGAAGCTTCACTAGTTAAATGATTAAGGGAAGATCTGTGTGTTCACATTTAATGGAGGAACGTGTATTAACACAACTTTCAGTATCAGTGGCCGCGCGCGCATCGTATCATTTGACAATCCTTTTAACTTGGGTGCTTGAGAAGGTGCCCATCACAAGCATGCCTAACCTTGACTCGGTCCTGAAGAAGCACAGATCGATACCCGCCTGCATCTCGCCCGCTATTGTTCGATTCCACCCACTCAAGAAGCACATCGTTGGTCGCATCTGTCCCCGAACAACGATATTCCCAAATACAGTGAGTGCACTTGGAAAGGGGTCAACCGGAGTTCTAATCTCGGACAGTATGAATCTCTGTCTCATTATTAAACTATTCCCGTTTCTACGAGGTCTGGGATCAGGGGATATGAGCTTCTACAGTATGTGCGAGTGATGATTTTTTAACGTATGGATACTCTTCCTGACGTCAAACTTTATCAGATGAGTTTATCATGGTTGTAACCATGTTTTTTTCTGGTTCCTTATTGACGTTGATAGTAGGTAAAATGTTATAAGTTTTATTATGTTTGTCTCTGTCAGTACAAGGGATAAATGTTACAAGTTACATGTAACGAGAGACCAACTCGTGGTGTAGCGGCTAGCATTCTCGACTGTTACCCAGGAGGTCCGGGTTTGATTCCCGGCTCTACCAAGAAATTTAAAATCTGGTGTGAAGGCTGGAATGGGGTTAACTCAGCATCGTGAGGCAAAACCGAGAAGAGTAGGGTTCGATTCCAACCTCAGCCATCCTGGAAGTGTTTTTTTTTTTGTAGTTTCCCACTTCTACTCCAGGAAAATACTGAGATGGTTCCTAACCTAAGGCCACGGCCGTCTCCTTCCCAGCCCTATCCCCAATTTACAAATACATACACTAGTCCAGCATCACAATTACATAGGTTATCACACAACTTCCACAGACATCCAAGTAACCTACACGGTGCTTCGTGAACACGACGTCGCAAAGTCCCTAAAACAAGCAACAGCAACTATAAGGTGCGTTCAAAAAGTAACGAGCCGGAGGCTGGAATGCGCGAACCGGTGACGATATCGGCTAATCGTGGCATGTGTAACGAGGTGTGGTTCCGACCAGAGCGTGGAAGGTCACATCCCGTCGCTAGAGGGCACGCGAGCACGTCACGTGACGATACAAAGCGAGCAGCTCTAATCGGAACCACACCTCGTTACACACGCCACGATTAGCCGATGTCGTCACCGGTTTGCGCATTCCAGCCTCCGGCTCGTTACTTTTTGAACGCACCTTATATTATTTCAGATGTTAATCTACATGCACTGTGCATCAAAGTGTTCTCATTTTAGTTTGATGAAAGGGCACTTGTACAATGGTTAAAAGTTACACATACTGTTACATTAGGTTTATATAAAACTAGCTGAAGTACCCATGCCTCGCTACGCGTCATAAATAAATTAAAATGTGAAGGTGACAGTTAAAACAGGTGATAGGCGAGGTGCTGCGCAGAGGGAGATTAAGAATGGAATATTTTGTCCAACTACACCGCTCGGCGTTGACCGTATTTATAGCACAAATTTAGGTTTTACTCACTAACCGTTGGAGATACCTTTCGGATAGAAAATGTAATTTTAAACCTCGTATATGCCATCAAAAGTTTGCTATTTCTTAGCGTTCTCTTTTTATTTGAAATGGAAATATGAAAGTTTGAAACCAAAGGGTGTAGTGACGTCACTAAAATGGTCGCCAACCTTAAATAGTGCAAAGTATTGAAATAAAAAGTAACCTATATGTTAACCAGGTAAATAAGCTACTTCCATTTAAATTCATGTAAATCGGACCAGTGGTACTTGCGTGATTGAGTAATACACAGACACACACCATCTCATTTTTAGCCTCGCTTCGCTCGCGTCATAGTCTTGTCATATTGTTCTTCAATGAAATGCAGGTTTAACCCCGTTAACACCCCTTTAGAACCTGAATATCCAAAAAACCCTCCTTAGTCGACGTTTTCGGCACACAACAAACATATACACAAAATATCATTCTTCTAACTTGAATAGTTTTGGTTGGTCGATGAGAGTGAACATCCAAAAATCCTTCCTTAGTGGACGTTTATCTTCCATAATTTCACCCCTCCCCATAGGCCCCTTAAATTGCATTTATAAAAAAACAGTCGAACTTCTATTTATTTATTTATTTATTTATTTATTTATTTATTTATTTATTTATTTATTTATTTATTTATTTATTTATTTATTTATTTATTTATTTTTAAGCTGATTGATTTCCTCCGAGTTTCAAACTCCTCGCCTATGTCGTTTAAGAGATACACGCTCCCTTAGGAATCTTTCAACCCCCACTTGTCATCCCTTTCACCTCATAATATACACTACATCGAAAAACCATTAGACATGTGTCAGCTTATTTTTAATGATTAGTATATATGCCAAGTATCTCAACCCCAAATGTAACCACTCGTGAGATATTGTTATTCAATGAAATGCACGTTTACTCCCTTAACACCTCTTTAGAATTTGAATATCCAAAACTCTTTCCTTAGTGGACGTTTTCGATACAACGAACATATCCCCAAAATCTCATATTTCTATCTTCAATAATTTTGGCTGGGCGATGATAAGTGTGTGAGTCAGTCAGGACATTTTCTTTCATTTATTTTTGATAATTTGATCCCTCACCATCAACCCCTTAAGGATTTATGAAACAAACGGTCGAACACCTATTTACTTATTTAAAGCTGTTTTCCCCCTGAGTTTGATGAGTGAGTAAGTGAGTCAATCAGTTAGGACACTTTCTTTCCTGTTTTTCCACAGTATTTCACCCCTCTCCAAGGGCCCCTTAAATTGGATTTATGAAAAAACGGTCGAACACCACTTTACTTGTATTTTAAGCTGTTTTTTCCGCCAAATTTCAAACTTCTCGCCTATCTCGTTTCAGAGATACACGCTCCGTTAAGAATCCCTCAACCCCCAATTTTCACCCTTTTCACCTCATAATATACACCACATCGATAAACCCTTAGACATATGTCTGATTATTTTTAATGATTAGTTTATATACCGAATATCACATCCCCAAAGAAACAACTCATGAGATATCGTTATTCAATGAAATGCACGTTTACCGCCTTAACACCTCTTTAAAGCCCGAATAAACAAAAATCATTCCTTAGTTGACGTTTTCGACATACAGCGAACATATTCCCAAAATTTCATGTTTCAACTTTAATAGTTATCGCTAGGCGTGATGAGTGAGTGAGTCAGACAGGGCATTTTCTTTCAATTATTTTTACCAGAATTTCATCCCTCCCCATGGGCCCCTTAAATTGGATTTATGGAAAAATGTTTGAACACCTATTAACTTATTTTAAGCTGTCTTTTTCCCCTGAGTTTGATGAGTGAGTGAGTTAGTCAGTCAGTTAGGACACTTTCTCTCCTTTTTTTCCCCCAGAATTTCACCCCACCCCATTGGCCCCTTAAATTAATTTATGAAAAAACTTTCGAACACCGATTTACTTACTTTTTAAGCTGATTTTTCTTTCGCTGAGTTTCAAATTTCTCGCCTATGTCGTTTAAGAGATAGGCCTACACGCTCCGTTAGGAATCCTTCAACCCCCACTTTTCACCCCTTTCACCTCATAATAATACACCACATCGAAAAACCCTTAGACATGTCTGCTTATTTTTAATGATTAGTTTATATGCCGAGTATCACATCCACAAATGAAACCACTCGTGAGATATTGTTATTCAATGAAATGCAGGTTTAACCCCCTTAAGACCCCTTTAGAACCTGAATATCCAAAAATCCTCCCTTAGTGTACGGTTTTAACATACAACGAACATATCCCCTAATGCCATGTTTCCAACTACAATATTTTTGGCTGGGCGATGATGAGTGAGTGAGTCAGAACATTTTCTTTCAATTTTCTTTTTTCAGAAATTCACCCCTCCCCATGAACCCCTTAAATTTGATTTATGAAAAAAACTGTCGAACAGCTATTTACTTACTTCAAAGCAGTTTTCCCCCTGAGTTTGATGAGTGAGTCAGTCAGTCAATCAGTTAGGACACTTTCTTTCCTGTTCGCCCCGCCCCCCAGAATTTCACCCCTCCCCATGGGCCCCTTAAATTGGATTTATGAAAAAACGTCCAAACACATATTTACTTATTTTTATGTTGATTTTTTTTCGCTGAGTTTCAAACTCCTCGCCTATGTCGTTTAAGAGATACACGCTCCGTTAGGAATCTTTCAATCCCCACTTTTCACCCCTTTCACCTCATAATATACACCACATCGAAAAACCCTCAGACACGTGTCTTCTTATTTTTAATGATGAGTTTATATGCCGAGTATCACATCCCCCAATGAAACCAATCGGGAGATATTGCTATTCAATGAAATGCAGGTCTACCCCCTTAACTCCCCTTTAGAACCAGAATATCCAAAAATCCTCTCTTAGTGGGCATTTGCGGCCCTTGGGAAAGCTGCATACCAAATTTCATTCCAATCCGTTTGGTGGTTTCTGAGATTTCGTGATGAATGAATGAGTGGTATTTGACAAATATTTATAGTAGAAGATAGTGTCAAGTCTTTTTTATGCTAAACTCGGTTAACAGTGCTGTGTGAGTAGTTGAGTAACTAACGGGATTTCAAGTAAAGATCCTCATTTTCTATACCGGTATTGCAGAGCGCAAATGGCATCCAGTCGGCCGTGTCTCGACTTGAGCTATGTTGCCATGGAAACTATCTGCCTTCATGATTATATTTTATAATTTGATTAGCCTGTGCTTGAGTGCAAAAGGGCCGAAATCAGAAGAATGAGAAAGACTATCGAAACTTCATGTAGCCAGCGGTTCCTTCTGGGTCCTAAACTATGTGTATGAAAAATTTGGTTGAGATTGGTGGAACGGTGTAGATTTGTATACGGAACAGATCCACATACATACAAACAGACTTTCACTTTTATATATAAGATGTTACCTAGTATGTGAGTTAATGAAGATGAATGAAGCTGGGCAGGAAATTGGAAGGAAGTCATGCCGAGTTGAAAATGGGAAACCACTTAAAATCTCGGTCAGTGGATGACAAATTTGTACTGATCAAGGCGGAAGGGATCCCTGCGAATCATTTCTAAGCCATCTAGCGTTATCCCTGAGGTCCCGAATTCGCTTTGCTGAGTAATTTAAATTCTCACCTGAGGGCTGAAACTGAGCATATTCAACCTTTTGACAAATAACTCTGAAGAGGTGCATACGATTCCCACCTCTGTCGTCCTTAGAGTAATGTTTCGTGGTTTCTTTTTTCTATTCCACGCAAATTGTTCTTTTGCACAACATAAAAACTTTTATTCAATACTAGCTCTTCGTAACCGCAGTTGACGAGTTTGCGTTGGAAGATTAACAAGAATAGCGTTCGGGAGACTGGTGAGAGGGGTCAGCTTAGTTGTGGCTAGACTGTCAGTTTAGGTGTCAGAAATCCGAGGTACAATAATAATAATAATAATAACTAGCGGACCAGTGCGAGAAATCTCGCATGTTCATAAACCACACTTTCCCCAGTAGGTTTATAATGACATACTTTATTTCAACCAAATGATTATAGAGAACTATTTACATTTCAGGATAAAGGAAAGACCTCAGATTGTTAAAATTACATGAGACAGGCATCACAGCGGCCCGTGGACAGCAATTATGGAGCGTATTTTACTACAGCAACAGTAACTGCAAATCGCACACTTCGCACATTTTTTAAAGTGATTTATTAAAGAAATTATAAATATTTATGAAATTATAGTGCAATTCGTCACTGCTAATGTCTATTCTTCATTTGAATGCTCATTTGTCACGATCGGTCGCTTGTGAACGCCGCAGGAGGGATCTATACTACTGAAATAATATACAGGGTCTTTCATATAAAATAAGAGCGGAAAGCGGCGGCTTTGTTAACCGCTGCTGCGGTCACCTTGGCCGAGCTTTTGGCGCGCCAAGGCCCCCTGTTTTAAGCGTGTGTACAATCCTATATGATGCAGCGGCCTTGCTAGCGTGTGTACAATGCTGAAATCTTACTTTAGTTAGTTATTGTTGATGAAACCGAAACCCCTACTTGTGCTAATTTTGTGAGTGATTTATTCGGAGACCGTTCAAGATTCTCGCCAATGTCATCCTCTGTTAAAACTGTTCGTGTGCGGGCATGTTTTTATTGAGCACCGAGCCAGTAGTGTCAAACTTATTTGCAATTACGTGAATCTGTGCTAATGAAGGTGGCACTTCATCAGGAAATTGTTGAACAAATGCATCACGTACCCGCCGAGCCGACTCGTACTTAAAATAAGTTTTACATTAAAAAAAATACGATGTTGCAATGATAACTGTCTCACCATGTTAGCACTTGAGGTTTAGACTGGCGACTGAGCAACTGCACACTTATTGCAAGGTCAAGTTTGGTAATGCCAATCTGTTATTTTTATACAGTCCATCGGAACTTGAAAAAAACAAAACAGCCATCTATGTACTATGCTCGCGCTTTCAATACTATACGGATTTCGGTTTCATCAACAATACCTAACTAACTAACTAAAGTAAGATTTCAGCATTGTACTCACGCTAGCAAGGCCGCTGCATCATATAGGATTGTACACACGCTTAAAGCAGGGAGCCTTGGCGCGCCAAAAGCTCGACCAAGGTGACCGCAGCAGCGATTAACAAAGCCGTTGCTTGGCGCTCTTATTTTATATGAAAGACCCTGTATATGATGGTACTAGCGTACCCGTGCGAGAAATCTCGCATGTTCATGAACCACACTTTCCCCAATAGGTTCACAATGAGAGACTTAAGAAGAAAGGTTGCTATGTTTTTATTTCATCCAAATGATTATTGAACACTATTTACATTTCTGGATAAAGGAAAGACCTCAGATTGTTAAAATTGCATGAAACAGGCATTACAGCGGCCCGTGGACAGCAATTATGGAGCGTATTTTACTACAGCAACAGCAACAGTAACTGCAATCCGCACACTTCGCACATTTTTTAAAGTGATTTATTAAAGAAATTATAGATATTTATGAAATTATAGTGCAATTCGTCACTGCTAATGTCTATTCTCGTTCATTTGAATGCTCATTTTTCACTATCGGTCGCTTGTGAGCGCCGCAGGAGGGATCTATACTACTGAAATAATATATACTAGCGGACCCGTGCGAGAAATTTCCCATGTTCATAGGCCACACTTTCCCCAATAGGTTTATAATAAAGAGACTTAAGGAGAAAAGTTGTTATGTTTTTATTTGAACCAAATGATTATAGAACACTATTTACGTTTCAGGCGTCCCTACGGCCAAAATGCGAACTGAACAGCAATGATGTCGCGTATATTCCTACACCAACAGTATTTGCAAATCGCACACTTCTTACAAAAATTGATAGTTATGAAATTAGAATGCAATTCGTCACTTCTTATGTCATTTGTGTGCTGAATCCATTGATTGACAGTTAAGCCGTAACCCTCACCATGTATTCGATATTTATGAAATTATACGATTTTAGTACTCATTAGGGGCAGATGACCTCGTAGTTCCGCCCCTTAAAACAACAATAACTAACTAACTAACTAACTGAGCACTCATTCCTTTAAATTGCTGTTTCTGGAATCCATGCAAAATGATAAAGGAATGACCTCAGAATGTTAAAATGACATGAAACAGGCGTCACAGCGGCCAAAATGTGAAGTGGACAGCAATTATGGAGCGTATCTTCCTGCAGCAACAGTATCTGCAAATCGCATACTTCGTACAGTTTTCTAAAAGGCATTTTTTAAATAAATTATAGCTATTTATGACATTAAGAGTGCAATGCGTCACTGGTAATGTATATTCTCTTTCATTGGAATGCTCATTTTTCACGATCGGTCGCTTGTGAGCGCTGCAGGAGGGATCTATACTACTGAAATAATATATATGATGATGATGATAGTAATGTTTTGTCATTCGAATGGAGCCTCTTTGGACTGCGTGATAACAACCAATCTCATTTCCAGTGTCTTGTTCGTCTCCCGGCTTTGAGATTCTTCCAGTGTTTAGCGCTTTCTTCCACTCCTCTGGTATCGGACCTCTATGTTTTCTGGGTTCTGGCTCCACCATAGAACCCTGATAACTTTTCAAAATTCTTCTGCAACTACAGTATCCCTGTCATTGGATTTTATCCTCTTCAATGCCCGTCTCTCTCACATCTTTCTCGCACTGTTGGAACCATCTTAACTTCGGTTTTAGAAAATTCCAGATTTTCTATGTGAGCCGGGGGCGTGGTGGCATGGTGGCGCAGCGATCAATCTGTTTCCCTATCACCGGGTTCGATTCCCTGTCAATTCATGCGGTGAAATGCCATGTCTTGTGGTCCGAATTGCACGTAAAAAGGAGGTCTCGTGGCTCATGATCGTGAGATTTACGTGACTGTTAAACTACAAACATCCTTCATTATCCAAGCCGAATATGTGCTCGTAAATAATAATAATAATAATTCGATATTATTTCCTTTGAGATGTGTCGATGTGGGAATGGTTTTATCGTCCGAATGCCCTTCCTGACGTCAACCTAGTAAGAGGAGTTACAGTAGTTATAGTTAGTTATTGTTGTTTTAAGGGGCGGAACTACGAGGTCATCTGTTCCTCTTAACACAGATTAAAGTGTACAAATTTGGAATTGAATTTAACATTTAGAGGTGGACACCTAAATTTGAAAAGACCGAAAATTAATAAAACATAAAATTAAATAAAACTTATACCGTAATTATTATAATATAAACAAAAATTACAGAAAAAAACAAAGAGGGCAATACGTTTTAAGGGAGCGGCTGTGCAACCCCCTTCCCATTTGCTTGGAGCTGGAAATGGAAAACTACGGAAAGCCATTTCGACGAAGGATGACGGTCGGGTTCGAACCCATTTGTCTTCCGAGACCGGAAATAGCCTGGCCTCCATAGTTTGACATGTTAATGCATGTAGGTACCTCCGTCGGGTAATAATACTGACAATAATGATAAATGAGGTCTCTCTGGTACACAAGTTAAGTAGATTACATTTAAGCACCTTAAAAATTTGACGGTGACATTGCTGAGTAATGTTCTCTATCGAGTAGGTTAAGATGATGATGATGATAAATCATGTTTTAAGGGGCCTAACATCTAGGTTATCGGCCCCTAATGGTCTGGGTGATTGAAAAAATGACAATGAAATGGAAACCATAACGAAAATTAAGCTGGACTGAAAATAATTACAAATGGAACTCAGATTGAAATGACTCACAAAATGTAGTGCGGAAATACTTACAAAAGGTAATTCAGAAGGAAAATACTCACAAAAGGAATTTAGATTGAAAAATACGCACTAAATGTGGTTTAGGTTCAAAATACTTACAAAATACCCCCCCAGGGGCTAACATCTAGTGGGGCGTGGGTTGGCGACCACGGGACCCCCAGCTGAGTCCGGCATTGCTTCCACTTGTGCCCGGCTCCTCTCCGTCTTCTTTCCTGTCGACCTCTCTTGGTCAACTCTTGTTCTCTTCCGACCCCGACGGTATTAGGTTATCCGAGGCCTAGGTAGTCTTTCACTTTCCCTCCTTAATTGGCCCTTGTCTCATCTTTCCTGATACCCTCCTTCTGTGAGGGGTCAGCCTTCTTTTTCTTTTCCTTTTACCTCCTGCCTTGTGCTCAAGGCCCTTAAGGAGGCAGGGTGTATGTAGCCCCATCACTTCTGGTGTCCGTAGATAATGCTACACCCTCAGGGGCTCACGGCTGGTGAGTTCGGGCGTTGGCGACCCCGAGGGATTCCTGAGCTGGGTCCGTTTTCCCCTTTTGTCCCTTCCCTTTGGGGCGGACCTTCTCCTCTCTCCCCTCTCCTCTCCTCTTTTCATTATATTTACTTTTCTCTTTAAGATTCCCGCACTGTTTTTGTTACTTGGTTCACCGTGTCTCTAAATTCCCTTCTAGCGATTTTTAAGGCATTTTTAATCTACGTTGCTTTTTGTATGTTTTTTCGATCTAAATTACATCTCGCGATTGTTTTCAACCTCAATTGCATTTTGTAAAGATTGACAATCTAAATTGCTTTTTAGTAAGTCTTTCAATATGGAGGAGGGACCTTTGTGAGTATTTTGAATTTCAATTGCATTTTGTAAGTATTTTCAACCAAAACCGCATTTCGCACGAATTTTGAATCTAAATTGCATTTTGTTTGGCGGGTATTTTGCACATATTTTGATTCTCAATTGCATTTTGTGGGTATTTTGAATCTAAATTACATTTTGTCAAGTATTTTCAATCTAAATTGCTTTTTGTAAGTATTGACAATCCACAAGAGTCCTTTGAATCTACCGTACATTTGGTAAGCATTTTCAATTTCAATTGCATTTTGTAAGTATTTTGAATTTCAATTGCACTTTGTGAATAATTTGGATTGGAACTGGGATAGGGCCTATTTCAATCTGAATTGCATTGTGTATTTTCAATTTCAATTGCATTTTGTAAGTATTTTGAACCTCAATTGCATTTTGTACGTATTTTCGATCTCATTTGCATTTTGTAAGTATTTTGTATTTCAGTTGCATTTTGTAAGTATTTCGACGCTACATTGCATTTTGTAAGTATTTTGAATCTAGCCTACGTTTTGTGGGTCTTTTTCAATCTATTCTTTTTGTGCAACTTTTCGTTCTAAATTCCCTTTTGTAAGAACATATTGTGAGTTGTTTCCATCTGAGTTTCTCTTTGTACGTATTTTCCGTCTCGGATAATTTTGTTCTGGTTTCCTTTTCATTATCATTTTCGCTATCACCCAGATCATTAGGGGCTGATAACCTCGATGTTAGGCCCCTTAAAACAACAATTATTATCATCATTACTTACAAAATGCAATGTAGATTCGAAATACTCACAAAATGCAATTGAAATTCAAAATACTTACAAAATGCAATTGAAATTCAAAATACACAATGCAAGTTAGATTGAAAAAGGCCGGATCGGATTCAAGATTCTCACAAAGTGGAATTGGAATACTTACAAAATGCAATTGTAATTGAAAATGCTTACAAAATGTATGGTAGATTCAAAATACTCACAACATGTAGTTGAGATTAAAAATACTCCCAAATATAATTTAAAGACACGGGAGGCCAATTCAGAAAAACAGGGCGGGAATCTTAAAGAGAAAAGGAACTATAATGAAAAGATAAAGAGGGGTAATCCCTATAAGAATGAGGGATCAGGAACGGTAAGAGAAGGGCCAATGATGGCGGGAAAGGAAAATACTCCCTAGGCCTCGGATACCCTAATACCGTCGGCGTCAGAAGAAAACAAGAGTTGACTAAGAGAGGTCATCAGGAAAGATGACGGAGAGGAACCCGGCACAAGTAAGTGGAAGCAATGCCGGACTCAGCTGAAGACCCGTGGTCGCCAACCCTCGCCCCACTAAATGTGAGCCCCTGGGGGATTAAGAATGAGCATGCAACATTATTTTCTAGAAATGTAAATGCATGGTATCGCACTTCTAATAGCGGTTTGCGATTCCAATCTAGATACAATTACTTGAAGCGATCCATCTCGTGGAATGCATATCGATCGAGCTCCACAAATTCCCATGGCATGACATCAGTAATAGCCATTCCATTACACACATGCATGTAGTGGAGAGGATAACACAAGTAAGCAAACTCTTGAGACCATCAACCCCGCTACAAGCATGACTCGCTTCAGCTTGAATTATCATGCAGCAACATACGCCCAACACGCTGGTTGCTGGAGATTTCCGCTCCTAACTTCTCTTATAAAAACGAGTAGAAAATAGGATTGTGGAAGCGATGTGCATGTGTCTGTCATTCTGTGTCCCCCCCCATTAACTTCTGAACGGCTGCTTCGATAACTGTGAAATTTTGTAAACTGGTAATATTCCTACCTGAAACCCGAATTTTGTTAGTTGGTTGCTTCCTCAGTTTAGAGGCTGCGACAACGCGGTACTGTAGCCCCGTGTACTTAGGGTGTGTGTAGAATCTGTCTGATAACCGGTGTTAATTGTGATGACTGTATTTGTATGTGTTATCTGTGATTCAGGTAAGGACTGCAGACGACCAATTTCAAGTAGTTCCTACTTTTGCTACCAAATGCTACCGTCAATGACACCTAGCCGCGAACTTGGCTACTAGATGCCACCGCAACCAGTGCCGAACGTTGGAACTTACAGAGCATTAATCAATCTAACCTATAAATTTAGCTTCACACAATTGTAGGTAGTGGAAGGTTCTTTTACATGCCATAAATCTATGGCGTGGGCCCGCCGCCTTTACTTCCCCTCCAAAGGAAGGCATACTGAGTTTTTTAACGCTCTTAAAAATCCGACGACTTCGGTGGGGTTTGAACCCGCGATCTTGAGCATAGATGCGCAGCATGCTATCAACTACGCCACCGAAGCCGCCCGAATTTTGTTATTTTAATTAACACTATTCCCTACTATAAGTTTTGTTATACCAATTTAACAATTACCTTCGAAGAGCTCCCAACCTTATTTGCACCAACATTTGGACGAATATAGGCTAGTAGCCTACGTGCCACCAAGACACAATTTATAAAATGTGAGTCCACTCCAGGGTTGTAAACTGTTAGTAATAGGTGGAACCAACCTTACAGTTAACTTTCAAGAACTCAATGACGATCATAATCTGTACGGATGCAGTACGCACCACCAGTGCACAATGTATTGAGTTACAAGCCGTTCCAGCGTTACCAACCACTTGTATCAAGTGGTAACAAACAGTTATCCTTGGGGGGGATAAACTCAAACGATTGACTCTCATTTTGCCCTCTTATAATAATAATAATAATAATAATAATACGTACCTCCAAGACGCAATTCGTAACATTTGCGTCCGCCTCGTTGCGTAGTGGCTGTCACCGCGGAGGCCCGGGTTCGATTTCCGGCTATACCAAAAAAAAATTATGGGGTAGACTCAGCCTCGTGAGGCAAAAGAGGTGTGTTTGATTCCCACCTCAGGCATCCTGGAAGTGGTTTCCCACTCCAGGCGAAAGTCGACATGATTCCTAACTTAAGGCCATGACCACTTCCTTCCCAATTCTCACCTGAATTACAAACACACTACTACTACTACTACTACTACTACTACTACTACTACTACTACTACTACAGACACCACAATAACACAGGTTATTATGCATTTTAAAATACAAACTCACCCAAGTACACGGGGTAAATGACCCCGATGTACGAGCCTCTTAAACGAAGCAACAACTAGAAACAATGTAATATTATGGTAAGTTATTGCATTTTTCAGCGTTGTCTTGAAATAAAGTACTGTACTCGTAATTGGTATAGGGATGAACGATAATATATGAACAGTTAGAACTTTCAGGGTTAAGTTTATTGGAATAAGGACAATGGACAAAGTGATTATCAGGGAACGGATTTATACAGTATTGTACCCAATTGTCATCATGTGGACCATGTGTTCGTATCCCAACTAACTCACGGTCTTTCGAGGTATGGGACGTTCCTGCCCACTATACGACCACATGCTCAGGATTTGAGTCTACCAGGTATCTACTCTACAGGAAATACACAACAATTTCCTAAAATAACACAATTTACCGGTCTAAAATCATGGCTAAACAACAAATACAAATAAAGGACAAATTACATTTAATTCCCACAAATAAAATAGGGTTGTTCTGTGAGCTTTCTTCTTAAAATAGTGCTACACTGCACTCAAATCTAATTCTATCATCCTGTCAATGATATTTTCAGACTTCCATGGGTTTCCATAGTGTTCATCAACTGACACAATATTAGTTAATGGGAGTGTCATAACACAAAATCACATATCACATAAAAATGATACTAATAAAACATTATTCCATTTCTTATGGCATTTACCTTGATTAACATGAATTCATTACTTTCTGCAATCATTAACAAATATTTGTTGTGTTGTGTGAATCATCTTCCCTCCTTCCATCCATATGAACGTTTTTAAGAAAAGTGGTACTTAATTTTATAGTTTCACCATATAACGATTTTCTGGGTCTTGTCGGGCTTATCATCGTTACAAATGTGTCATGTTCCGGGAAAACACATACCCGTCTGCATAAATTAGCAGGAATGGCAAAATGCACTCTAAAAGAAGATGCCTACATTATTTTGGTTCAGCTTTTCTCTACAGAGGATAACTGAGCCAAATATTATCTGATTTCTATGATTCAACAACGTATGTGAGTTGCAACCCACCGTTCAATTCACTTGGCATCGTCAAAATAATCATATCTTAATTGCATATTTAAATATCGAGATTTCTCAGTGTCCTACTGTGACTAATTTACAAGGGACCGGTCGGACGACCTTCCTCCCCTCAGCAGGCAATAAAATTCGTTCCAGCTGGCTAGCCAAGATGGCGACCGCAGAAGTGGTCTACAATTCCCCCTCTCTCTCTACTGTCAAGATCAAGGTCAGGTTTGTTTACAAAATGCGGTACTGGAGTCAAGCTAAGTGTGGCTCCTACATAATTGAGTCATTTAAATATTTAACACCTATCCTTAGTGTCCTGGGCTCAACTGGCTCCTTAATTAACATTCATGGCTGGGGTGGAATTCTAGTGATAGCCTTGCCGTTCAATGGTGACTACTAGTGGCTTTTAGACGCGCATCATAGTGAAAATCCACGACTTTCACCAGCAGCTGTCAATAAAATATAAGGAATCTGCGTTCCTAAACGACGAATATGACCTTTACCTCAGGGTAAGTCATTAACACACACATGCTCACAGCGTCTCGACGGACGTCAATAGTGGCGTAATTCAAGCAAGCGTTGGATACAGACAGACTCTGTCCAATACGCTGCGTATAATACAGTATGCTCAAAGGCGATACTACTCGTAGATTTAGCCAACTTCTCACCTAACGCGCAAGTTATACTAGATTTGTCCCCGCTATATTTATTACGTAAATCACTGGATTCTACGTTAATTCTGCACGCTTACAAGCGGCTCAAACAATACTTCACATATATGACTCAATTATTAAGGCACCAGCGTTCTCTCTATCATACCACTTAAGCCAAAGCTTTACATAGCTCCTAACACAAAATGTAATAAAATTTACTGGCTTATATCACTTTAATGGTCCTCAAACATAATCCTAAGGATTGACCATATCAAATATTCATTCATATTTCACTGACACTGAAAAAGCTCTCGTATTTCTCTATATTTCACGTTATACTCTTACTGTTTACCAAAATACAGTAACTTTACATTAGACATGACACTATTTGAACATTATTTAGGCCAAAAATGCCTATTACTTTACTGTTGCCGACCCCATAATATAGTATTATTATCATTTAACGTTACCGTTACATCCATCACTATTTTTGCCTGAATGGCCTCAAACAAATCACCTTCCAAGCCATATTTTATTCAAGACGAGTGGTGAAAACTCGTTCAGTAAGTGACTATTACATCTTATTCTCAAAGTGATAAATCGTTACATGGTGAACTATTTAGTTATACTGACATTATAAAAAATGGGTACTCACTTTTTCCTCTTTGGTGGATAGTGCCAGCGCCTCAGCTTTAGCGCTACCATGACGCTTGACTTAAGCCATCATGTTATCCTTGACACAACACTTAGATTCATACACTTTCCACATGATACACATATTTTTATCAGTGGTTTTTTATCATTGCTATACACTGCATATTAATCACTATACACAAGAACACTTTAAATCACTATTTCACAATTTATATACATTTATCCACTACTTCACATGTTGATCCTTAAATTGGACTTCTCCTACGCCTGATCTCAGAGATGCGCTGCAATTATGACAACCGCTGGTCTCCGTGAAAATCTAACAGCGTTTTACGGACGTTCAATCCTCGTTCCCTGCAATCTCGTTCAGCTCACTATCCATATTAGGTGGCAATGGTTTCCAAGCTCCCATCATTGTAGTGATCCTGATGATGCTGTCATATAATTCTGACAATACCTCCCGGTATAAGAACTGTTCAAAAACATTATAAGTTCCTTTTCGCTGTGGCGAATTTATACTTGCGTCAGATAATAGGTAAATATCTGTAATAATTTACTTTCGACGCACTTCATGATTACTTATGAAGCTTTTATGACTTGCTTCTATTGTTCTCCAACGACGGCGCGTTGATACTTGAACATTTGGCGCGCTACTAGCAGCGTTTTAGTTACGTGTATACTGTAGAACAACTCGTGAAGACTGGCGAACGACTGTAGAAGAACTGGCTTGGCTTGCCTCGCTCCCTCTATATAAAGGCTTCTCATACAAAATAGTCCACTGGACCCATGAGAGCGACTCCTTTCTTGAAATAATACCTCTTCAGCCGAAATGACATCTACATCTTGTTTCTTTAGGTGTGGAGGTTTCAAAAACATTCGCGTGCCGGCGATCGCTTCGGCCAATTAATTACAATTAATTGCCTTAGTTCAGCGCGTGGGCACGCCATCATGGTACTTCCCCGTTGACTGGTCACAAAGTCACTGCTCTCGAGCGTAGGCTAGGTTGTGATGCATTCATTTGGAGATAAAGGCCTTAATTTAGGTGAAAAACCATTCCTAAATTACCTCTCCGTGAATATATTCACCTGGGTGTATATTTTAATGCATTTCAATACTCCATTTGGCTGTAATTAATTAATTTCCATGAGCCAACATGTCTACCCTCAGTTTCACCGTTGTCAATCGGTGGATACCCGAGTCATTAATTCTGAGCTGTCTTCCTGCTCCAGACGTAAATAGTTCGCTTGGCGCCTAGCTTCTCCGCCCCCCTTGCTAAGGGTCATTTGTAAACTGCCAAACTAGCCTTCTCTCATATTCGTATGCTCTGAAAATGTATATTTCCTTGCATTTGGCTACAGTTCTTCCCTTAAATTGTTATGATATTCACCTATAGATCGTGAAATCACGCTACCTTGTTATATGCCAGTATACCTCTCATTGCTCTTTGGGTTCCCTGAATTGCTCCCCCGCAGAGATCAATGGTTCGACTCTAGGCATAACCATGTGCCTGGTCTTCTCTGATGAGACCTGAGTTCGATGCCAGACTGCCGTGACTGGTTGGGCACAGTATGTACTAATAAATTACATCTGTTTCCATTCTTCGTGTAAATTCTTCCCAAGTTGGGAAGAATTTACACGAAGAATGGAAACAGATGTAAGTGGCAGTAAAAGAATGCTGTATGGGCTTCTAAGAAGTAAGAGGAAAGAAAGAGTTACTACAAAGCTGGTGAAAAAGGAAGATGGAGAGTTGTTAACACACCCAGAAGAGATAAAGGGACGATGGAAGGAGTATTTCGATAAGCTATTGAATGTGAGCAATTGTACTGGTGAGATCGAAGTGACACAGCCTGACGACTCTATAACAGAAGATGATATAACAATGCTGGAGGTGGAATTAGCAGTACAGAAAATGAAGATGGGAAAAGCAACAGGGGTGGATGAAATCAGTGTAGAAATGATAAAGGCTGCTGGACCTGTTGGTATGCAATGGCTGTATCGACTGCTAAAGTGTGCGTGGAAACGGAAATATGTACCAGAAGACTGGGAGAAAGGGCTAATAATACCAGTGTTTAAGAAAGGGGACAAGAAAGTGTGTGATAACTATAGAGGAATCACCCTCATATCACAGATAGTAAAAATACTGGAAAGAATATTAGAAAGAAGAATGAGAAGAAAGGTGGAAGGAGAGTTGCAAGAGGAACAGTATGGCTTCAGGAGTGGAAGATCCACAGTGGACCCAATCTTTAGCTTGAGGCAGGTGATGGAAAAGAACTGGGAATATGGAGAGGATTTGATCATGACTTTCATAGATCTAGAAAAGGCATATGATAGTGTCCCCAGAGAGAAGGTATGGGAAACCATGGTTAAGAAGAGACTGGGAAGAGAAATGTTGGAAATCGTGCAAGCAATGTACAACAACTGTGTTAGCAGGGTACTGACCCCAGTTGGAAAGACAGATTGGTTTAGGAACAAGACTGGACTAAGACAGGGGAGTGTGCTGTCACCTCTTTTATTCATAATGGTAATGGATGAAATTGTAAAGGAAACAAAGGAAGCATATGGACATAACGAAATGAAGTTACTATTATTTGCATACGATATTGTGGTCTGGGGAAGGAACACCGAAGAAGTGCAAAAACAACTAGATGCACTGAACGAAAATATTCAGAAGTATGGCCTGAAAATCAGTATAGAGAAAGGCAAGACCATGGTGATGACAAGAGGGGAAAGACAAGGAAAGGGCACTGTGAAAATTGGAAGTCAGAGTTTGGAAATTGTGGACACGTTCAAATACCTAGGAAGTGAATTGATGCACACTGGTAGGCTGGACATGGAGATTGGCAGGAGAGTACAGCAGAACAATGCATTCTATCAAAGTGTAAGGAAACTTGTTTGGGATAAGGAAGTACCAAGGAAAAGCAAGGAGGTAATGTATAAAATGTACTATGTACCCATATTAACTTATGCAGCTTAGACTTGGACCCTGACGAGCAGGCAAGAGAGTAGAATCCAAGCCAGTGAAATGAAATTCCTAAGAAGTATGATAGGGAAGACAAGGAAAGACAGAGTGAGGAATGAAGATGTTAGGAAGGAAGTTGGGATGGGAAAACTAAATGAGAGAATTGAGAAGTATAAACTAAGGTGGTTTGGACATGTAAAGAGGATGGAGGAAAATAGATTACCAAGACAGATGCTGGAGGCCAAGTGCAAGGGTAAGAGAGCAAGGGGAAGACCTAGAACAAGATGGATCGATTCAGTGAAGAACAGCGTGAGAAAAAGAAATCTGGACTGGGACAAGATCGTGGAAGAAGAATTGTGGAAGGAAAGAGGAAAGTGGAGAAGTGCCATAAATACCCCGACCCGGCTGGAGCTGGATAAGGGGAAATGATGATGATGATGTACTAATAAATTAATGAAGTATGTACTGTACATACTAGGCGCACGGTTCCAAAATCCGCAACACTATGGCTAGAGTGGAGCATGCAGAGAGGGAGGCGCACGGTTCCAAAATCCGCCTTATCCAGTTTTTAGGAAAATTGAGTTTTTCGCTCGTCTCCTTAGCTCATATGATTTAGCATCTTAATCAACAAGAAAATAGTTCCTATACTCGCCTTATCCTAAGATGATTTTCCAAAATCCGCCTTATCCATAGACTGTATGTGGCACCGAAGTTGGAATGTATCTCAAATAATTCTCTGAGGAGGAGGCGTCAGCATGATATTTATGAAGTTCTATGTCACTGTGTAAGTGTGTATTCTTTCCCAATTATTTCGCGCCAGTTTTTTACACGCGCATTACTTATTTTCTGGATAAACATTTCTTAATTTTTCACATATTTTATGACTTTAAAGAACATAAACAATAAAATGTTTCGATTATAATATCACTTTATGACGAAAGTTGTCATTATAAAGTTTGTAACGTTTTAAAAATTCGCCCTTATACACCATGACAGTTCCGGAACTTTCCTTATCCAATCTTAATTTGTTAATATCTTCCTTGTGTATCACGAGTTGTATGCAGATAGCATGTATATGAATAAGGGCATATGTCTCGATATAATAAACATGAATAAATACATTAATTTTACTGAAGTTAAACAAGAAACTTTTTTTTCGTCTCCTGAAAAAATTGCCAAAATGGATAAGGGGTATTTTGGAATCGTACGCCTCATATATAGGCCTATTTAGTTATTTTATTGAAACATGGACCTACGCTTACAAAAACTATTATTTCTATTTTAATATACAATTCAAAGAAGCTAAACAAAGTAGATTTATTCGAAACATAACGTTGCACTTCTCATTATCAATATGATTTTTGAAGAATACTTTTATTTTCTGGGCATGTTTGAACTTTACAATGTCTGCTGGGGTTAAATCCAACGTTAACTTTACACTTAAATCTCCACACAAAATTGCAGCAACCATTCCCATTGCTTCATATCCAGCGTTCTTCGAAAGTATGGTGTCCTATTTTCACTTTTGCCACATCTGCAACTTTACCTATACCACGATTTAAACTTCTTTTAAATATACAGTACTGTAGATCTTAAACTTGTTTCTCCATTATTGCCAGGACTGCTAATTTACTAGAATTTAATACTTTCTAGCCGAAATATGGACTAGATTGATTTTAATGATTAAGAATATGGAACATATTGTATGTGCTAAACTTCCAAATATGGAAAATAAATACTCTATTTTTCAGCTCCACGTGCCATGACCCGTAAAGACAATAAAGTTAAGCTTCCTAAATAAATATGTATTTACATAGAAATATGTTCCCTGGTGATTATTAATGTGTTAGAACATACAGTAACATTATAGGGAGTGAGTTCAGTCGAGCTACCCCTACCGGACTGATGGGTCCGCCTCGTTGCCTAGTGGCTAGCATACTTGGCTGTCACCGCAGAGGCTCTGCTTTGTAAGAAATTTAATTCTGGTCCGAGGGCAGGAGCGGGGTACGCTCAGCTTCGTGAGGCAAACTATGAAGTGGCGGGTTCGATTCCTACCTCAGTCATCCTGGAAGTGGTTTTCCGTAGTTTCCTACTTCTGTCGAAATCTTACCTCAATTACTAATACACACACTATACAGACATCACAGTGACACAGGTTATCAGACAAATTCTACACGGGGATACATGACCACAATGTCGCAAAGTCTCTAAGTAATCAACAACAAACAACCTACTGGATTGTAGGAGGCTCTTGCCCTAAAGGCCAAGTTTCCCCTTCAGCGTAGTAGTCAGAGCACCGGCGTACAAAGCCGGAGGTCGCTAGTTCGAGCATATTTGACTTGCGTGCCATATACGAGTATGGTTTATGGAAAGCAAGATGATTTTATACCCGTAGGTTTGGTTTTTTTTGTAATTTGTTGCTCTCAGATCAAATGACGAGCATTCTTGAAGCATGTGAGTGCAGACTAACAACCAGTGTTATTTTATTATGATGTGGGACAGATGGCCCGTCATCTCCTTCGTGGCCAGTAAGGGAGAGACCGCGATAATGAAATTAAAGAGTTGGTGTGCGTGTTGCGGGTTATTAATTTCACTGCTGACTGCAGCAATCCACACAAGGCGTCGCACGACCTTGCTCCTGGCTGGGCTCGATATGGGTCGAATTAGTGGAGCTACTGGAACTGGAGCGCTCATATTCATTGCTGGTGATTTGATGGTCATCGATGTTGTTTAAGGGGTGCAACTTCGGGGGGGGGGGGGGGGGGTGTCTGCCCCATTTTTTGGGGGTTTAAGTCTCTTTATTTTCTACTGTACGACATTAGAGACGCCGGGTGCCACAGTTTTGTCCTGAAGGGGATTTTATCGTGCTAGTAAATGCAGTGACTAAGGCTAGAGTAAAATGTGGATTTTCACCGGTATCTCAGTTTTATTTATGGCTGCGAATATATCATGGAAGCTACTGAGGTGTGGGTGTTGCTAACTAATTGTTATATCGAGGGAGATACAAGATAAATAACATACACTTGTTAATATAACACAATGGTTTATTAAACACTAGTCGATACACAACGATACACAATGTGAACTCTCTTGAGCGGAACTGACGTCTACAGTCCGCGGGTGCATATATACATAGTAGCTGGAAAGTTCCAGAATCGAATGTTCCAGATTGGAATGTTCTGGGCATAGTGACTAGAATGTTCGTGTTAACTCAAGTAGCCTAAATACACAACACTGACTAGAATGTTCATGTTAACATAGCACTTTCTAGAATGTTCATGTAAATACACAACATTTCCTCCCTCTTTTAAATGGATGATTTAGGAATCAGGAGAGAATCTCAACGGTGGTCGGCGCTGGCGAGTACTCCTGCGGGGAATAAAAGGGGTTTGCGAAATAGGCGGTGCCCTGTCCACTGGTGTGGCTGGTGGTGTTTGGGCTGTTGCTGGTGTGTCCATGAAGCGAACTCGTCTCAGGCTCGGTGGCTTGGTCGGTTGTGCGGTGGCTTCGTCGGTTGTGCGGTGACCTTGTCGGTTGCACGGTGACCTTGTCGGTTGCGCTGTGGCTTGATCGGTTGCGCTGTGGCTTGGTCGGTTGCGCGGTGACTTGGTCGGTTGTGCGGTGACCTCTTTGGTTGCGCGGTGGCCTGGTCAAGTTGAGTCTCTTGCGGAGATGAGGGTACCTTTGCTCCGTTGCTGTTATCGTTCGACTGGCGTAAGCGATTGGACGTTCTTGCCCGTTGCTGAGCTGGTGTGACAGTACTGCGCCCAGGCCGGTCTTGCTGGCGTCCGTGGCCAACAGGAGTGGTAACGCTGGGTCATACTGCATGAGCACCTGGGGCGAGGTTAGGGCGTTCTTGATGTCTTTGTATGCCCTGTCGCCTTCTGGTGTCCAGATGAGAGGGTCCTTGAGCAGTATGTCTCTGAGTGGTCTGTCTCTGGTGGACAAATCGGGGATGAACGAACTGTAGTAGGTTGCTTTACCAAGAAACAGTTGGAGTTCTTCTGGTGTAGTTGGTTTCGGTGCATCACGTACAGCTCGGATGTGTGCATCCGACTTGTGGATGCCTGACGCATCGATTTTGTGGCCAAGGGCTTCCAGAGAAGTTTGAGCGAAAACGCATTTGGCTCGGTTGAGCTTGAGGTTGTGTTGCCGAAACCGTTCCAGAGTGGTGCTGAAAAAAACTATACTGTCATCAAAAAAACTTCGACGTTTGGGAGACCATGCAGGACTGTGTCCATTCGCCGCTGCCAGATAGCGGGGATGTTAGCTGCTCCATATACTGCTCGCGTTGGGCGGATCAGACCATGAGTTGGCATGTTAAGCGTGAGAGCATGGCTGAACTCATCGTCGACCTCGAGATGAGTGTACGCGTCGGAGATATCCAGATGGCAGAAGAGAGTGGCGCCGCGCATTCGGTTGAACAGATGTTCCACCTTGGGAATCGGATATTCATCGATGATGATCCGTGGGTTGAGAGTAGGCTTGTAGTTGCCTGTGATCCTCAGTTTGCCGTTCTTCTTGGCGACGACGTGCGTTGTCGATGCCCACTCAGAGTAGTCCACTCTTCTGTAGAAGCCAGATGCAATTTTCTTGTCGATTTCCTTGGCATAGGCATCGCGGAGGGCAACTGGTACGTCTCGAGCTCTGGCGAAATCAGGTGTGGCTCCAGCCTTCAGGTGCATCTTCGCTGGGGGACCTGAGATCTTCCCGGGGGTGTCGCTGAACACATCCTGGTAGCGAGATAGAATGTTGTCGAGCTGTTTCTGTTGTTCCAAGGTCAGAGCCTGCTTGTTTGAGAGCTTGTGGATTGGGTCGGGTTTTGCGAAGAGGTGACCAAAGTCGATCTCCCGTACAAACTCTGAAATCCACTCTCGGCCAAAGAGCGATTCGATTTCATCGTCAACCACGTGGAGATTCAGGTTCCTGGTTGTGGTTCCGATAGTGGTGCACACTGACGTTTTGCCAATGCATTTAATCGGATGGCCAGTGTAACTGACGAAGTTACGATCGTTTCTCTGCAACACAAAACCTGGTTTGATCATACTTAGCTTTGATTTGCTCATGGTTGAGCAGGGGGCGCCGGTGTCGAGTTCCATTTTGACGGTGGTTCCCTCTATGTTGACATCAACCAGTGGCTTAGGTGCTGCGTTGACCGATCCGATGACCTCGATTTTGCTGAGGTAGTCCACAACGTCGAGGTTTACTGCTGGAAGCTCTTCTTCGGTCACATGGTTTGTTGTTCGATGTTTCCTCGATTTCGATCGGCAAACTTTTCTGATGTGACCTTTCTTGCCACACTTCAGGCACTCGGCGTTCAGGAACCTACACTGACTACGAGGGTGAGCTTCACCGCACCCTGCACATGTTGATTGGTTGTCCTGGGATGCACTCTGGTTTGCCTGGTGTGGCCATTGGTGCTGTCTGGTTAGGTTGTAAGACTCTTGACTTCGATGAGCTGACTTGCTGCGTGGCGGCTGCTGGTTGATGTTCTTCCTGGACAGAGGCTTCTCGTATCCAATCCGATGGGTTGATTCAGACTTAGCGGCAGCTGTTTTGACCTCGTCGGTGGTAATGCGAGTAGCTTCGAGTGCGTGCGCGATTTCATATGCTGCGGTGAAGTTCTCTGGTTGTTTTGCAATAATCTCGTCGCACATTGCTCGTGATTCCAAACCTGCGAGCATTTGTTCAATTAACATGCGATCAAGAAATGTGCCATACTCACAAAACGTTGCAGCCTGCCGCAGTCTAAAGGTGAAGCTAGCGATGGTTTCTCCTTGCTTCTGCATTACACTGCGAAATTTGATGCTCTCAGCAAACTTGTTGCGTGTGGCGTCAAAGTGGCCTTTCAGCTTAGATTGAATCTCGTTGTATGACAGAGTTTCCGGATCATTAGGACTCACCAGGATCTTCAGGGCATCATTGAGTTCAGATCCCATGTAAACCCGTGCAAAATGTGCGTGTTGATTCGCAGGTACCTTGCTCAAGTTGAGCGCCCAGGTAAAGCGAATGAAATAGTCGGCTACAGTCGTCCCGTCGGTTGTACGATACGGTTGCATTGTGAATTGTGGCGGTCGAGGCTGTGATGATGACGTTGTTGAACTTGTCTGTCGGATAGCGTCGGCGATGATTGCCGAGAATTGTTGGAGTTGCTCAGAGGTTAAGTCCGGCATGGTGAAGATGAGTGGAGAACAGTATATCTAACACGCACTTGCGATGAACTTAGTTCGGTGCAAACACTTGCGTTGAGGTTAGAAAGTTCACTCGGTTTAGTTTCCAACACGCACTGCGATGAACGTCGTTCGGTGCAACACTTGCGTTGAGGTTAGAAAGTCACTCGGTTTCACAACGTTATTTATCTTATCCCACTTTTGGCACCACTGTTATATCGTGGGAGATACAAGATAAATAACATACACTTGTTAATATAACACAACGGTTTATTAAACACTAATCGATACACAACGATACACAATGTGAACTCTCTTGAGCGGAACTGACGTCTACAGTCCGCGGGTGCATATATACATAGTAGCTGGAAAGTTCCAGAATCGAATGTTCCAGATTGGAATGTTCTGGGCATAGTGACTAGAATGTTCGTGTTAACTCAAGTAGCCTAAATACACAACACTGACTAGAATGTTCATGTTAACATAGCACTTCCTAGAATGTTCATGTAAATACACAACACTAATAGCAATCGGGGTACAGCGAGTGATTGTGGATGGTAGCTGGAACGGGGTACATTCAGCCCCATGAGGCAAAACTGTGAGGAGGAGGGTTTGATTCCCACCTGCTGCACTGACTCATTTTTCAGTGAAGAAAGCCTCAATCCTCACCTTGCCTTATTGTGTCGCTTCCTTTTTTTCCTGTGAGTTTCTACTTACAAAACTACTTTTTTAGGATCCGGCCAGCCTCCAGGCTGACTGTCTAATAGAAAGACAGTGAATATACAGCCATTGGTCTCTCACTTTGACGACCCTGAAATAAAAATTGACGGCGCTGGGATTTGCTGCCACAACCTTGGGCACAACATGCGAGAACCTTCCGCTGCGCCACGCGGTACACAACTAAATTACAGTTCTGAAATGTTATTTAAGATTCGGAAAATGATAATACAATATTAATAATTAACAATGTTTTAGTAGTAGTCCAGTAGGAGTAGACCTGTGCAGTTTTCACACTTCGTCGTTGGGAATGAAACGTGAGCAGAAATCCCATTAAAGTGAGGGTTAAAGTTTCCCCTTCAGCTTAGTGGTCAGAGCACCATTGTACAAAGACGGAGGTCGCGAGTTCGAGCATATCTGAAAGAATGTTCCGCGTTACAGTAGATGGCGGTGACCATTCGCAGATTCTCCCTAGAAAAAACAAGACGATGCCGGCCATTCAGATGTTCACATCGGATCATTCACAGACGAATTAAATGAACTTAAATATTTGAAGAATTGACTTGCGTGCCATATACGAGTATGGTTTATGGAAAGCAAGATGATTTTATACCTGTAGGTTTGGACTCCAGTAGCGGTCCACTATAACCACGTTTACGGATCATTCCGTGGAGATTAAGAGGAAATCATAGTATACGTATCAGAAATTGAGAAGTGCACCATCTATACAGTAGTTTTGTAAAAAGGAAGTGTAAAAAGTATGTACCAGGACGTTTAGATTATAGTAGCGTTCCACAGTGACTGGATCATTCAATGACGAATTAGGTGAAATAATGTTTGAAGAATATTATGTACACACCATCTATAATTTATGAAAAGATGAGATATAGATTTATGTACCCGTAGGATTTGGGCGCTAGACCGTAGTAGTGATCCACTGCGCCAAGTTTCACACAGTTCGGATCATTCCGTAACGAGTTACAGAAATTCATATAACATCGCTCCTACTAAAGGCCACTGGGCCGTAGATCGAGCATACTGTACTTTACATGGATTTAGCATCTAGGATTGTGATGGTCCCAATTTGTGACCAGAATGATATAATTTTATATATTTTATTATTATTATTATTATTATTATCAATATTTTTTAATTTTTCATTTTTACCTTTTATTATTACGCCGGCCCCGTGGTGTTGGGGTAGCGCGCCTGCCTCTCACCCGGAGGCCCGGGGTTCGATTTTAAAATTGACGTGAGGGTTGGAACGGGGTGCACTCAGCCTCGTGAGGTCAACTGATTAGCTGTCTGACAGTGAGACAGCGCAGCGCCCCGATCACGAAAACCAGGATTAACGGCTGAGGGGACCCGACGCGCTGATCACGCGTCACCCCAATATCTGCAGGCCGAATGGCTGGGCAGCGGTCGCTTGGTCGGCCTTAGCCCGTCATGGGCTGTATAGTGCCAGGGGTTGTTAGTAGGTAATATAAGCCGAAGCTGGCGCAGGGGCTAATGGGCAAGATGGCCGCCGCGCGCAACAAGCCCTATGTTATTCTTATGGAGGGGTCAGTCAGAGCTGGCGCAGTGGCTAATGGGCAAGATGGCCGCCACGCACTGAGACCGTGTATGACGTCACAGAGAGAGGTCGGCCGTGTAGTTGTTAAATGGAATATTTATTATTATTATTATTAGGTTATTATTGATTGATCGTGTACAATCAAGACCAGCCTTATATTGTCCACTTCGTAGTGTAGTGGTAAGCATTCTTGGCGGTCATTCCTGAGGTTCGAATCCCGGCTCTGCCAAGAAATTTAATTTCTGGTCTAACGGTTGGAATGGGGTACACTAAATCTTGTGAGGCAAAAGTGAGAAAAAGCGGGTTTAATTCATACCTCAGCCATTCTGCCTAACCCAACTTGACCTAACCTAACTTAACCTAACCTAACCTAATTTCAAAGTCAGAGCAAATGAAAGAGCACAAATAATAAACTTAGTTATAACCTAACCTAACCTAACTCCAAAGTTAAAGCAAAAT
This sequence comes from Meconema thalassinum, assembly GCA_946902985.2. Lineage (NCBI taxonomy): Eukaryota > Metazoa > Arthropoda > Insecta > Orthoptera > Tettigoniidae > Meconema > Meconema thalassinum. Next base: position 900,338,083 of record OX336390.1, read on the forward strand.
AAGTAAGAGCAAATGAGAAAGCACAAATAATAAACTTAGTTATAACCTAACCTAACCTAACCTTACCCACAGAAACCTCATTTAAAGATTTTACATTTAAACATTTTACATTTAAACATTTTACATTTTAATATTTTAGATTTTTCATTTTTCATTTTTACATATTTTAGATTTTACATTTTTGTTTTTTTTTTGTATTTTAAATTTTAGTTTTTTAGATTTTACATTTTATATTTAAGATTTTTTGATTTTAGATTTTACATTTTCCAAAAATAGTAAACTACAAGGTCACATACCAAAACTAACTTTACCAAACCTAACTTAAGCTAATCCAAAGGCTAATGCACATACACAAAGTATATATAAGGGCACATGCAACTTTCCTTATGCTAGTCCTATAGGCTACTGTACAACATGATCACTACCCCAACCGTTTTTTTTTTTTCATATTGTTGTTTACACATTTGTCAATTTTCCAATTTCCCATTGTCAGTTTTTTTAATGTCAGTTTTAAGTTTTTCAATTTCATAATATGGAAACATGGATTTTGCATTTTGTTGTTTACACATTTGTCAATTTTCCAATTTCCCATTTTCAGTTTTTTTTTTAATGTCAGTTTTAAGTTTTTCAATTTCATAATATGGAAACATAGATTTTGCATTTTGTTGTTTACACATTTATCAATTTCACAATTTCCCATTTACAGTTTTTAAAATGTCAGCTTAAAGTTTTTCAATTTCATGATATAGAAACATGGATTTCCCAATTTGTTGTTTACACATTTGTCAATTTACCAAATTCCCCTTTACAGTTTTTAAAATTTCAGTTTAATGTTTTTTCTATTTTGTAAATATGGAAACATGGATTTTCTAATTTGTGTTTTACATGTCTATTTAGCATTAGGAGTGGAGAGAGGTGGGTAGTAATTAAAAAATGTACAAGCAGTGTCCATACAATATTTTTTATTTTAACTACATGTACACTATTTACACATAATACATTTTATATATATATTCTTTTTTTTGTTATAAATTGTACAGTTGTTTTTATTTTGTTTTCTTTTTTTTTATTATGAATACTAGTTTTTTAAATTTTTGTAGTGCTATTGTTTTATTTCCTAAATTGTTTTGTTTTATGTATTTACTAGTTGCAGGCAGAAGATTTTGATATTCATAACTTAACTCTTTAAGCATAGTCAATGATTGAGTAATGACCATAGGCATGTGTACCTATACCATCAACATCAATCACTCTTTTATCATCACCAGGACACAAAGCAATTTTGTTTAGTCTTATAGATGATATGTCATGTTGTTTAGAAGCGATAATGTTCATTGGTATTCTTTTTACATTGTTGTTCATGACACAATCCTTATAATCTTGAAAGCTTATACAATTTTTGACAACACCTCTGTTAATACCTTTAATCTTTTTGATTTCTTTACCATTTATGTCATTTGTACATTTTAGCTCTAAGTCCAACAAATGCTTTTATAATTTGTCCATAAGCCTCGTCTTTAAATTTCCCCAACGTTTTCTTGTTTGATGTAGAGTAACATATGTGATTAGTAGGATAATCTGATGTGTCCAGGTGTTCTAGGAAATCCAACTTGTCTTGATATACATCTTGGGTGTTAACCAAATAAATGAACGAGTCGGTATCCATATACATGAGTTTAAGATTGTTCATTCCATAATAGGGTAGCAGGACATCATAGTGGTGGGAATACATGAGAGTTTTTGAAATATCCAGTATACACATTCCAATATATATAGGCTTATTGAATACAATGTTACGTTTAGCCATGTGGAAAGCAGCTAGGTTAGGACCATAAATGGTTCTGTCAATAAATGTCGGCTTTGCTATTAGCTTTTCTGCCTTTTTGCTGTCAGTCACAAGACGTATGTCTATTCTTTTACGGATATTTTCCATTGTTTTTCCAAAAATGGCATTGTTGAATAATTTGTACAGATTTTTCTCAAAATCATTTTTGGCTTGTTTTCTAAGGTTGTTATTAAAATCAACGTAGGCCTTTAACCAAGGTCTTTGCTTAAACTTTAACACACGATGAATTTTTATCTATTTTATTCCATGATCTAAAGCCTGTTTTAATGCCATGTAGTGAACAACATATCGCCTTCGATTTCCAAGATGAGGAATTAGTTTTTTCGGAGACGAATCCTTAGGTTGTGTACACTCTGGTAGGAAAGGTAAATCGTTGTGTAGATCATGAAGGTCAGATGGGTAATCAACATCAACGTCTAGAATGTATCCCACAGGATCGTCTTTCTTCAGTTTTTCTAGATCAACGGTATCTGGAGAAACCCACTGAAATCCGCCATAAGGAAGAGAGTGACACATAGCCCACCCGTCTTGGTTGTTGGCATCATCATGAAACGTTTCGTGGCTAGTGCACAGCTTGGCCCATGCTTGGGTGACATGTTGTAACGTTTCATAGCTCGTGATATAAAATGAGTGCAGTAAATAGCTCGGTTAATAGGGCGCCAATCTCCAACAGACGTTTGTGAGATAAATTTATGTTTATTAAATTGAGATTCTTTACTTTCGGGGGAGGGGCAGCAGAGGCTAGCTGTAAAACACCTTATTCTATTATCTTGACCTCTGGGAAGTCTAGCATTGAGTAAATATTGACTGAAAGTCATAGAAGTTAAAAATAATTTATTAACAAACAGGATGAGATGAATGACGTCTTGCGACCTTTCAAACGGATAAAATACAAAGGGGAAGTTATTTCTTTAAATTATTGAAGTTAGTAGTATTTACGTCCGACTTGCAATTGACATATATGCATGAGCTCACCGGGTTGTAGATCTTCATGGGCGATGTTGGAGGAGGTATCTCGTTCCTGAAGTAGACATCTCGCATAGTCTTCCATGGTTCCCAGTACCAATCCTACCTGATAAAGCTATCTGCCCACTAATTGCACAGATACTGTCGCCTAGCTGAGTGAATGGAATGGTTTCACTCGACTTCGATATTCAGCGCAATGCTGGAAATATCCTAGCTAGATCTCCACTGAGTTTACTAGTTTAACTTTATGAAATTTTGTAGTTGAATCTCAACAAGTGAGGTCCAAGTTTAGAATTTTCAGTGCTTTCAAGTGAAAACATAATAATATTCTTCCTCTCCATACAGCACTGTCCCGGCTTATATATGGCAATTATATCTCCCACCAGCAGTAGGGGATCTGCCAATTGCAATATCAAAGTATTGTCTACAGAAAGTGACGCTCCTTCCTTATTGGCCGAAGTAAGTCCTTTATCATGCACCAAGTGGCTATATTGGGGTGAAGGTCTCTCCCCAGTGACACACTTCCATATTGGTGTCATGTAGCGGTATCTTCCTTAAAAATCACAATGTTGCAGTTTTCTCGTCGTAAAACAATTTATTCTAAAAAGCTGTAGGGTCCATTGTTCTGACATCTTTTAGAATTAGCCTGTTGGCTACCGAGGGTCTCTCCTGGTTGCGGCTCCCTTTCCACTCTTCCGGCCTCTTCATAAGCTGTTTATGACGGGTCGAGCGGTATCTATTGTCAGTTGTTAGTTCCGCAAGTGAGCTCAAGAAATATATTTATTGGGGGAGGGGTTGTAAATTTACGGTTTGAAATCTCGGGTTGACGTCTGATTACAAGAATGGATGAGAATGAACATATGATTTTATATTACCCTTAAACACAATAAATATATACATGCACTATCGTTGCAATTGCATATCAATATAGTACTCTTAGATCAATTGTTTTGGGTGTGGTGTACAAACACCACAATCGCCCCCATGAGTCGACGAATAAATTCCCAATTTTGAGAATGACTCATCCCCTGAAAACAATTACACAACACTTAAAAACATATACACAATAAACTCAAATCTTCAGATCAACAATACATTTAAAATGTCATTTCTTTCATTGTTTCTTGTTATCCAGTTTGTCTGAACTTATTTCACTCGAAGGGTGTTCTTTATGGCATACAGCATTTCAACTGTAGAAGATTGAATTTTACACGGATAATTGCACACGCATACACACGCAAAGTGTTTGCTCTTACAAAATGCAATTACAAGTCGGAGGATAAGATATGTCTTCTGCCTTGTGTAACACCATCTTTCAACAAAACATTACTCTTCCCAGTAGTCACTACTTACAGAAAATATATTCTTAACAAAACTTCATGGTATCAAAATTAGACAACTTAGCGACATAGTGGTACACTGTATCTAACCAACTACCTGCGCTCCTACCAGCCTTATCCTTACATTATTTCAATGCGTAACCATTACTGTTATTCTAACACTATTATTATAATCATCCTACACAATCTTACTCACAAATCTAAATAATATTCACACACTGTATCTTAATCATAATTATTTGAAAAACACCCTCAATTCTTCTCCACCTCATCTAATTACTGTCATCGCTTCTAACATAACTTCAGAGTTCAGTAGCTCTCAATGCTTTCTCTCTCAAACTACTGGTAAACCGCTACTCAATTTAAATTTCTCACGAATTAGTCGTATTTTACTTACCTCTTTCTCTTCTTCAATCCTACTACATTTAACTCAATTAACTTCGAATTTTAACAAATTCCTTTCAATAACTTTTAAATATTATGCCAACCATCTATTATTATTATTATTATTATTATTATTATTAGTTTTACTTTTATGTGTGCCGTACAACAACACAACACACCATCAACTCGCTATCGCTCATCATCAGTAACAATTACAAGTGGTTTGACTAGGTATTTGGCCTTGCAATATATTTGACTAAGTTCCAAAACTTGCGTATTAAGATCTTGAAACTATAACTTGGATCATCTCTTGGGTGTACTCCCTCATTACTCTGTTTCCTTGTGTGCATACATTCGCTATTTTTATACTTCAAACCTCCCAACATCTACCGAGTACTTCACGTATTCACGTAGACACCACAAAAACCTCCTCAAAACTCCCAACATCTACGAGTACTTCACGTATTCACGTTGACACCACAAAATCCTCCTCAAAACTCCCAACATCTTCGAGTACTTCACGTATTTACGTAGACACCACAAAAACCTCCTGCTCAGAGTTATTAATATCCTCTGGCATACTTACTTCTCCAAAACCTTCCTCCACCATAACTTCATTTGGCCACTTACCAACCTGAAACCTCATTGCTCAACGGCATTAAAACTCGCTGGCATCCTTACTTACTACCTCAGTCACGTCATTTACGTGAAATTTACACACACACACGTACATACATACACACACATCCATCTCGAAGTACCAGATGTCCTATAATTTAATACTTCCTTATTTCCATCAGATGTTGGTTATTTCAGACCAAGCCTTACCATCTATCACTTCTAAACCACTTCTAAATATCTCCAACTGTAGTCACTGATGACTTCGCTGTTCTCAAATGAAATTTCTTTACTGCACATCAATACTTACTTCAATTCATTAATTTTATTCTCACTGTATCACATCATCTTAAATCATTCACGAATCTCTACATTATTATTATTATTATTATAATCATTATGGTTGTCATAACAGTTCTTATTTTCATTAGGTTACTTACCATTTCTCTTATTACTTTCTCAGATATCCTTAGGATGCTTACTTCTGCAGACTACGCACCTTTTAATACAGTATATAATTATCTATCGATAAGCGGTTCACCGTCTTTACCTAAGTTTATAAGCATAAGCTTTTATTTGCTGCTCCCTCACTGTTTCATACAACTCTGAACCGATACAAGATTTCAGGCTTCAAAAATCTACCAAAATTTTAATCTACGCCCCCCACACTTCTATTTAAACAATGTGCTAACATGCTCCACTATCTTAATCGCTATTAATACTCTTTACCTCCTTATTGTAGTATACTTTAATATCTACGTCATAATTCTCTAGTTTAATTACATTAAATAAATACACTTTAACTACACGAATAAGTCTCCGACCTCTCTTCACTCCTCTATTCATTTAAGATTCCTTGTTCAATTGCTCTCATTTCTTTCTTTCTTTCTCCCTGGTTTGAATGTTACTCTTTCTTCTCTTCTCATAATAATAGTCTCTACTTCCTCATTACTATATTTATCTATAGTAAAGCTACTCTTAGTCTCTCCTCCTAACGTTTCACCTAACATCTCTACTTCTAACATACATTCCAAATAGTAATATTCATCCTTATCTTTATATCTCTTTCTAATCTCATCTAACAATGTGACCTCGCTTTTCCGCTTCGTCCTACTCCCAGAGATTTTAACTCCCGTCATCTGCTTTCCTCGTTCACTGAAATCTACCTTCTGGCTTTGTGCTAACACACGCATCTCCATCTCAGCTAAGTTTACGTTACTAGAAACTCATACTACTTTAGGAAGACTTTTCCTAATATCCTGCTCTATTTCCACTATCCTACTTTCAACATTTACTCTAACCTGATTGTTCTCCTCTCTAACAACTTCCTGGATTCTACAATCCTGAGTACCTATTGTTTTCTCTACCTCCCATATTTCTACTCCTAACTGTTCTTCAAACAAATCCTCTTCTCTCATTCTCTGATCTATCATCTCTTCCTCCAGTTCCTCAACTCTCTCCTCTGTTTATTAGGCTTACAAAATGTGTCATGACCAATGTCTACTTTCTGCTCTACTTCTGATCTCATTTCAGCTAATCTTTCCTCCTCCTGATTCTGTATTTCTAATCTACTCTCATCTCCATTCACTTCCTCCATTTTCTGTTCTACATCCTGCTCTTTCTCACAAAAACTACTATTGACTATTTCTAGCTTCTTATCTTCTTCAGTTTCCTTGTCCAGCACTTGCCATCTTTGGTTAAATTCCACATTCTGTTTTATTATAGGCTGTGATACTATTTTCTTTTGCTCTAGTTCATATTTTGCTTCTCTGGTGCTCTGGGCTAGTTCCTGATTCCATTGTTCTATTTCATGTTTTAATTCTTTAAAACTATGATCTACTTTCTGACTTAATTTTTGATTGTTCGCGAGCATCTCTCCCATCATCTTGATTAACCTTTCTTCCAATGTATCTGATTCTATATTTATGTTTTTGCACTTTTCTAGGTCTTCCGCGCCCCCCATCGTACTATTCTGTGATTCAACCGACTTGTCTACCTCGCCGCAACTCTGAACATTGTTACTCCCGCTAGCTAAGTCTTTCTCCACTACCTCTGCCTCGGTACCCTTAACTATGTTACCACTACGTAACGTCATCATCTCGGTCTCATCTCCCATGATTCACTTTACATATACTTTAATATTAAAAAAAAACAATTAATTTTATTTCCAAATGCAATTTACTAATTTTATTTATTTCTTTAAGGTGTTTTATAGCTTTCGAGCTCCACGTTGAAGTGCCATGTTGTAACGTTTCGTGGCTAGTGCACAGCTTGGCCCATGCTTGGGTGACATGTTGTAACGTTTCATAGCTCATGATATAAAATGAGTGCAGTAAATAGCTCGGTTAATAGGGCGCCAATCTCCAACAGACGGTTGTGAGATAAATTTATGTTTATTAAATTGAGATTCTTTACTTTCGGGGGAGGGGCAGCAGAGGCTAGCTGTAAAACACCTTATTCTATTATCTTGACCTCTGGGAAGTCTAGCATTGAGTAAATATTGACTGAAAGTGATAGAAGTTAAAATAATTTATTAACAAACAGGATGAGATGAATGACGTCTTGCGACCTTTCAAACGGATAAAATACAAAGGGGAAGTTATTTCTTTAAATTATTGAAGTTAGTAGTATTTACGTCCGACTTGCAATTGACAAATATGCATGAGCTCACCGGGTTGTAGATCTTCATGGGCGATGTTGGAGGAGGTATCTCGTTCCTGAAGTAGACATCTCGCGTAGTCTTCCATGGTTCCCAGTACCAATCCTACCTGATAAAGCTATCTGCCCACTAATTGCACAGATACTGTCGCCTAGCTGAGTGAATGGAATGGTTTCACTCGTCTTCGATATTCAGCGCAATGCTGGAAATATCCTAGCTAGATCTCCACTGAGTTTACTAGTTTAACTTTATGAAATTTTGTAGTTGAATCTCAACAAGTGAGGTCCAAGTTTAGAATTTTCAGTGCTTTCAAGTGAAAACATAATAATATTCTTCCTCTCCATACAGCACTGTCCCGGCTTATATATGGCAATTATATCTCCCACCAGCAGTAGGGGATCTGCCAATTGCAATATCAAAGTATTGTCTACAGAAAGTGACGCTCCTTCCTTATTGGCCGAAGTAAGTCCTTTATCATGCACCAAGTGGCTATATTGGGGTGAAGGTCTCTCCCCAGTGACACACTTCCATATTGGTGTCATGTAGCGGTATCTTCCTTAAAAATCACAATGTTGCAGTTTTCTCGTCGTAAAACAATTTATTCTAAAAAGCTGTAGGGTCCATTGTTCTGACATCTTTTAGAATTAGCCTGTTGGCTACCGAGGGTCTCTCCTGGTTGCGGCTCCCTTTCCACTCTTCCGGCCTCTTCATAAGCTGTTTATGACGGGTCGAGCGGTATCTATTGTCAGTTGTTAGTTCCGCAAGTGAGCTCAAGAAATATATTTATTGGGGGAGGGGTTGTAAATTTACGGTTTGAAATCTCGGGTTGACGTCTGATTACAAGAATGGATGAGAATAAACATATGATTTTATATTACCCTTAAACACAATAAATATATACATGCACTATCGTTGCAATTGCACATCAATATAGTACTCTTAGTTCAATTGTTTTGTGTGTGGTGTACAAACACCACAATCATAGGTAATAAACTGCGATGGTTTCTCAGAATCATAGGTTTCCATGTATTTATTGTTAGCTTCAGCATACCGATGAGACACCTAGCATATGCCTCCACGTATTCCCGACTCGATTAAAAGAAGCTGATCGTAATCCTGTAGCAATTCCAATTCAATGCCTGTGTAAAGGAGCATTGCCTCGAAACTTAAACCAGGCGAAGTGAAAAAGTGTGCAGCATCCACTCGGTGTGTTTCTAGTGTTTTGTTTCTAAACGTTTCAAAGCTGTCTGCAAGAAGGAGTACATCTGAAGTTAGGTAGAGGTCACTATATTCCCCTAGAGTTTTAATGTTGAACTGATTCCACACATTTTTGGCATGTTCATAGTCTTCTTGACTAACATCTTCTTGACTTAATTTGTTAAAGAATACCTCTTTTGGAGGTAAACACGTTTCACTTAACTTTTCCCATGAGTCAATGTAGTCATAACAAAATACCCCTTTACGAGTCATGAGCATTGCATTTTCTTTTCCAAAGTACTTGTCTGTTTCAGGGTATAATGTTAAGTTGGAAACTAAGTTTTCCAAACTACTTGGCATTAACCGAAACGTGTCCACAAATCGAAGCTTAACATTTCCAACATATTTGGTGAAAGAGATGTACTTTTCTTTGGAGTTAGGGATAACGTCCACTCTTTCAGTAGTACACCCCAATTGCTTTACAATGAAATTTGCGTCGTAGCCACTCATATTATGTAGAAATACAGGAACGGGGTTACGTGTTTTACACCTCAAATTACAGTTATTGTGAGCACTTCCACGGTATTCCCCTGTAATATGACAATGGTCTCGAACTTTCCAGTCCTCTTTGGTAAATGGTTTATGACACAAATAACAGGTTTCAGAAGATAGGAACTCTGCTTCTTGATGCTCAGTTAAAGCTTTTGGAACATTTAAGCTGTAAGGACGATCAATTTCATTAGCTATTGAGATCAAATAGTCCATAAACTTTTCTGCAGCGTCAGGTCCACGATAAATAATAGGTTGGCTTGGAAGGTTTGTCTTTATGTATTCCACAGCTGGTGAGGGTTTTAACATATATACCAAAGCTCATAGGAACATGACTCTGGTATGGCACTGTATAACTTGCCTCAGGATTAGGTAGACATGTTTGATAGGGTGACAGTATACTTTCAAAATCTGCATAGATAACGTAAGGTATTCTAAGCATTTTTTCCACATTTACGAATTTCACAATTGGGTTTTAATAGGCATTTCAACCCTAGCAATGTCATGCTGGACACACAAAGCTCTAGTTTCTTTTAATTTTTCAATTCCTTGTTGCCCATATTGATTATCAAAGTGAGTAAAACACCGTTTACACATATATATCTTATGTCCATGGCGGGTAATCTGATGTCCTACTAGTTTATCAAAATCTTTGATAAAGACGCAGTGGTTCTGGCCGGATGAAGAACTTAGCAGAAGGAGGTCACGATGGTCTTATAACTCTTGATCCACAACCTTTAGAGGAAACAGTTTGTTGCCGTCTTCCAGTCCAAATACATTGATGGATATGTCGTTGGCTTTCTCGAATTTTGGAATGTCAGCTAGTAATGTAGGAAATGATATTACTGAAAAATAATACTTGTTTTCCAGATCCTTGTATTTACTAATGCGTTGAGCATCCTTTTTAACCAGTTTTGCTAAAATGGCATACATAAAACACTTTTCATCTTTCACATTTTCAGGATTAATGCAGGCTTTTCTTGCTTGTATAGCTGCTGGTAATGGAATATATGTGCTACCACGCAAGGGATTGTACTTATTTATTTTCAATCGCACTCTTTCCACTGCTAACAAAGCCCAATTACTGCCTTTTAGAGATTCTTCCATTTCCGTAGTTAACTTTGTAAATTGTGTTTCCAAGAAACTACTTAAGTCTGTTTCCAAAAATAGGGCCTGATTTCGTGTTTTAAAAGCACGATCTGTAATTTCATTCGTAGACGTATGAATGAATCTACATTCAGCCACAATATTAACTTTGATCGACTTGTGCATTGCTAGTTCTTTCTCCATAGCTTGTATTATTTGCTGTTTGGACTCTTTAAGGTATGAATTTAAATCCTTGCACGTATCGCAACGAATGAAATAGGATTTAAGTCGACCTTGAAAAGACGTTTCATATTCAGTAAGTCCATTTTTGTCAGGAACCATTGAAAGCAGGTAATGTTTTGTAGGCTCAGTTTTTTGTCTTTTAGCTGCCGACACAACATTACAACATTCTTCATGCCGACGTCCGTTGTACACATTGTTGAATGCACTACCACAGGTCTTGCACTCATGGAATTCACCACACGATACTTCATGTCGCTTCCTATGATAGTCTCGAAGAAAAGTTTTTCCACACTCTTTACACATATAGCTAGGAATGGGTTCTTTCATTATGAATGTTGATTTCTGCAAACCGCTGCTTACTGCGTATCACAGGGCTAGAGGTTGGTCAGTGAGACGGTCTTTCACGATGTGAACACCGTGAGAGGTAGAAGTCAACTGGTGATATTCTTGTTAAGGGTCCTCTAATATACCCCTAGTCTAGACCAACAGCTCTTTACAGTGTATGACTGTATGACAAGGCTGTAGACTGAACAGTGAGACGGTCTTTCACGATGTGAACACTGTAACAAGTAGTAGTCAACTGATTATATACTTGCTAAGGGTTCTCTAATATATCATAGTCAAGACCAACAGCTACTTACTGTGTAGTACAAGGCTGTACAATAGTTGTTTTGACAGTCTTTCACGATGTGGTCACTGTGAGTGGTAGTAGTCAACTGGTGATATTCTTGTTAAGGGTCCTCTAATATACCCCTAGTTAAGGGTAACAGCTGCTCACTGCATACGACAAGACTAAAGACTGGTTGTTTCAACGGTCTTTCACAATGTAAACACTGTGACAGGTAGTAGTCAACTGAAAATATTCTTATAGCCTACTCAAGGTTATCAGGTACTTACTGCATATCAAAAGGCTGTACACTCATGTGTTAGACAGTCTTTCTTGCTAAGGACCCCAATATTCCCTACACAAGGCTATACATGTTAGTTCTAAATACTTAGTGATTAATTGTATAATAAATTTAAATACACAGCATATACGAGCACGTTTTCACTCGGTAAAACTTTACCAAATAGTCAAATGCGGCACGCAAAGTATGTTTCCGCTATCTGGCAGTGACTATGAGAACTACTTGAACGACCAGCATGCTACCCAGCGCTCCATTTCAACACTCGCTCACTGAACGACCATTATGCTATCTAGCGGTCGATATCAATACTCACTCAACTACCAGCCTGCTACCTATCTGTCAATATAATAACTCACTCATTTACCAGCATGCTACATGGCCTTTTTGTCAGTTTTTTGTTGCCTTTTTTATTGGCTTTTGTTGGCTTTTTTGTTGGCTTTTGTATTAGCCCTTTCATATTTCCTCTCGTTTGTTGGGGGCTTATTTGGTCTTGGAAAGTATGTCAGTCCTTTTTTATGGCTGCATAATGCTTACAGCCATGATTGTAAGCAGCAACAACAACAACACACAAAATTTAAACAAAAAAACCAAAGTACTCTAAGGTTTATCAATGACTCTCAACTCTTACACTTACCTCTATCCCATGCCTAGTCAAAAAAGTAGTGTATTTTTCAAATTTTTCAAAAACATATTTGGAAAGTAGGCTATATCATTAAACTAAAAATCCTGAAAAGACATATGTTAACTCCAACACCTACTTCTATACCACTCTCAGTCCAAAAATAGTGTATTTTTCAAATTTTCCAAAACATATTTCCAAAATGGGTTATATTTCCAAAATTAAAAAGTTTACAAAAATGTTTGACATAAATGAATGGCCATTGCCTCCTCTACCACCGTACCAAGTCCCAGGTCTCTAGGACAAAAAAAATAAAAATTTTAAATGGGTTTTATTTCCAAAATTAGGAATTTTACAAACACATTTGTCTGACGTAAATCAATGGTCATTACCCCCTCTACCCCCACACTAAGTCTCATGTCTCTAGGACAACAAAAATAAAATTTTGAAAATGGGCTTATGTTTCCAAAATTAGGAATTTTACATACATGTTTGTCTAACGTAAATCAATGGTCTTTACCCCCTCTATCCCCATACCAAGTCTCAGGTCTCTAGGTCAAACAAATAAAATTTTGAAAATGGGCTATATTTCCAAAATTAGGCATTCTACGAAAAAGTTTGTCTAACGTAAATCAATGGTCTTTACCCCTCTATTCCCATACCAAGTCTCAGGTCACTAGGTCAACAAAAATAAAATTTTGAAAAAATGGTCACTATTTTGGAAACTAGGAATTCTACAAAAAAGTTTGTTTAACATAAATGAAAGGTCTCTATCCCCTCTACCTGTAAACCAAGTTCCAGGTCTGTATGACAAAAAATGAAAAACGTTCAACTGGGAAAGTAGGCGATTTTTCATAAAACCAAACATTCTAAAAAGTGTTCTATGGGCTTAAAAGAATGGCCTCTATGTCCTTTATTTTTATAATAAAACTTTTTTATTTTTTACCTTTTTTTGAAAAAAGTTCAATTTTGAAATTTTTATATTTTGGAAACTAAAGAGTTTACAAAACAATTTGTTTGACATAAATGACTGGCCCTGACCCCATCTACAACCAAAATAAATTTCAAGCCTCTAGGACTAAAACTGCAGTAGGGGGATGGTAGGGGGTCTAACGAGTGTCATGGCCGCCGCGTGGACTCAATCAAGACCCATAATACAAGTGAATTCAGTAGATTCTTTAATTTAAATTTATTATTATCTTTAGTATTTTTTTTTGCACTTGTTGTTTTTATATATTAAATTAATTTGTAAATTCAAATGTTTGACTGGTTTCCTTTAGTAGCTAGTAATTACTATAAGGCAACACCACACTCCTAAACTAATTATCGTAAGGTTAGATTACGTAAGTTTCACTACGGCTGGTGATAGGAATTTCGCTGCTCTACCTCTATCTAACCGAGGTTTAATATATTATTTTGATCATGATATATGAATGGTCTGGCGCCCTGGCTACCACATAATACTACACATTATGTACTTTTTTTAGTGAAGCTGACAACAATACAGATACACTATTAAATTAATACACAATTAAATGTTTCATATTGATTTGATCCCTGGTGCAATATTTAACTTATAAAAAGAAAGTATACGAAATAAAAGCCAACGGCGTGATCATATTGAAACTCTGGATCCCGTGAGATATCTTAAGTTGAGCTACATTGATTGTTAGGGGAAGGGAAGGAGAAGCGGAAAGAAACTGGCCATCCTACCGCACGTAAATTTGAATTCAGGAACATCTCCACAGAGGTTCAGACCTGTGGTAGGCAAGAAAACCTACTTCTCTTACATGTAAGCGTGTACACTACTATGTTCTATTATCAAAACATGGGCAGCAACCCATGGACCAGGGACTTATTCAGTTGGAGATTATGATGACGACAGTGTAGTATTACTGTAATATCAACTCATACCATTGAGTTATTAGTTAATGCCCACATCATATGAATTTTAACATGTAGTGTAGAATATGAAGCCAGTCTTAAGCCTATGTGAAATATCGTATATTTCCGATTTTAAATGCGGTAATGATCAATTCATTTAAGTTTTGATTTCATTGCGAATCGTGTCACAATTGGCAGTTTTCGTTATTTTCGAATGCACTATAACTTAGCTCCCTGCGCTTTTCACAAGCTGATACACTGCCAACTCCGAGATTGTAGGCTGAGTGAAGATATCTTACCTTGAAGAGTAAGGCATGTTGGAAAGGATTGAACCCTTTGTAGGGCAGACTGTTTTTTTTAATTTCATTTGTAGTCTTTATTTATTTATTTATTTATTTATTTATTTATTTATTTCAACATCAATTTTGATTTGAGTTATTATACTTAATTTTAATTTGGAGTTTAATTATTTTAATTTTAATTATTCTTCAGTATTATTAATAGTTATATTTTTTTTAAATATTTTATTTATTTTTGTAATTTTAAATTTTATTTTATATTTTATTTTTATATTTTTTTAAATGTGTGGGCATGTGGGACTGTCATGTCTGTTCGATTGTATTGTTTATTTTTATTTTAAAAAATATATACATTAGTTAACATTTTATGCAGCGCCATTGTTCAAGGAGACACAGAAATATTATTTGCTTTTGAGAAATATTAACACTTCTACAAGAAAATGTGTTGTAATTAGGCTAAGAAATTGAACCATTCAAAATATGAACTCTTCTTATGATTGGTGGATATACGGACCACTGACCTACGGTATAAAGGGTTAGTTGAAATGTAGCGTAATTTTGCCCCTTAGCTGTATTGGTGTCTGGCGACATGACGTGGCTGGGACACTGGCATTTCCTAGCAATATTTCACGCTTTACTTGACGTCAACCCTATGCTTCACAGTTGAATGGCCATCCTTCCTGCCCCACTTCCGGATAATAAAATGTAAAAGGGTCTAGCTACAATGGGTTGATGGGCATGGGGCTCCAGCATATCCGTGCTGCCGAAGCGTAACTGAGATTGTACAGTACGTTATATAGGACGTTCCTCTGTGAAGGCGCATTATCTCTTGGGTTTGCTTCCTCGGCGGATCAGTTGGAATGATATGAAAAATAAACTCATTATTTCCAGAATATTTAACTCAACTATTTTAGTCGGTTGCCGTTTGAGGAAATGAATAGCAAACTACCTCAGTCCTCACCTTGCCCAGTATGCCTATTGGGCGGGGAGTAACACTTATTTAAACACCCTAATACTTGAAAGAAATATTACATAGATTATTTTTTTCCGTCTGTCGGTGTCAGGAACCCTTTCTAATATGAGTCCAAACAGGCTGTTAATTAATGTTGTCACTGTACCATGTTCTTTCATTAATAAAGCGAAAACGAAGGATTTTGGGACATGATTATGTGTAGCCTATATGAACTTTTTTTTCTCGTTTTGGTGTAAGGAACCAATCCCCCAAGTTTGTAAAAGTATTTTTGAAACATAGCCTACTGAATACAATTAGCATGCGTTGCAATGCCACAGGGGCGGATATAAGAGGGGGGGGGGGGGTGCTGAGGGGGCTCCAGCCCCCTCCGAAAAAAGACAATAAAAATTAAGAAAGTGTTGCTTTGGTTAGAGCATAAAATAATTGTAAATTTGGTTTTACCCTAATCTTAACTTATTGGCTAAGTTAAAAACAATATTAAGATTGAAATTATACTAACTCGTGATGTAATGGCTAGCATTCTTGGCTGCCGCCCTGGAGGTCAGAATTTGATTCCCGGCTCTGCCGAGACATTTTAATTCTGGTCTGAGGGCTGGAACAAGGTACACTCAGCCTTGTGAGGCAAAACTGTGAATTCCACAGTACGGTACTTTTAAGAAATAACTTATCAACTTGTGTAAAAAAAACCTGTTTACCTTTGTAGGCTATATAAACTTTGAATCTTATCTAAAATAATTACACAACTCCCAAGGATGCTCACCTTCGGAGCCTAATCACGAGCACGTCCCTGTGCAAACAGGAGGCCTTTGCCCTTATGAGATGTCTATAGGCTAATGTTATTATTATTATATGCTCTAAGATATTGGTTGATATTTTTGGGTATTTTGCGGTGACAATCCCTTGAGAGTACTCATACTTTTCCAGGATAGTCAGCCCCCTCCGAAAAAATATTCTATATACGCCCCTGCAATGCCAATCAGAGACAGAAAGGAAGATAATTAATAATAATGAACCCCCTGCCAAAAACCGTGGCGTGCACTGGATTGGAATAGACAGTGACACCAGATGGGCTGCTGACAGTCTCCTCGTCGTCTCGCGATGAATCAGAAAGCTATTCTCACACCTGACATTGCGGCGTGATAAGTATACAGATTGTGCAATTGGGCTATTGTGGGATTTAAGGGTTCCTGTTAAGTCCCTCACCCTTTTGTGTTAGATAAATAATTTGTAGCCAGAAACCTTCCCTGGAGTGCACAAAACAACTCACCCAAATGTCATCGCAATCGGATGGATGGTATATGAACGCATAGGGGGTAAACGTACAGACTGACAAACTGTCACGTACAGGCCGGACGGTTGTTTTAGACGATTGCCCTTGACCTTGAAGCCTGCGGGTGAGCCTACACACACTCACTCTCTCACCCTATCGCTTCACACTTGTCCCCACCGATCTGATGTAATGGAATTCCAGACTTGAGCAGACAGTACAGTCCATGTCGAAGTATTGTGTGACGCGGAAGTACACGTTACGTAGTTACGAACAGAACGTCATTATATTTGCCAATGACTGTACTTCAGCAGTAGTGTGAAACAGCTTTATCAATCATCGGACCGCTTGGGGCAGCTGACAACAACACAGGTACTGTAGTAACTCGCTTCCATTAAGATTTTTATATAGGCTATATATATAAATAAAATAGATTCTTATTAACACATTCTCGAACAAATGGTGGACATTCACTGCAATGTCGCCAGAGTGTCTCTCTCTGCCCGCGCTAGGCTCGTCGTTTACCAACACCCCGTTCTACAATGCCTTTACACCAATGCATTCTGTTCATAATCGAGAAAATAGATACACAAAATTAACGCTCCAGATTCCTATACAACGAACCATGAAGTTCAATGAATCTTTCGTTTGCACCGCCTCACGCCTCCATTTATATAAGTTCGTCAACATTGCAAGCCCTGCATATCTCAAAAGACGTCTTTCAGCCTGCTTCTTGGAGGAGTATACTGCTCGGGTCTAAGCTCTGTGAACTTGCGGGGTGAAGGGGAGAGGCAGGGAAGGAGCAGGCGAGAAGTGAGAAGCTTGTCAACAGCCTGCCGCTTTACCTGATATTCCCGTCTATTCCAATACTGCTAACATAGGATAATTGTTCAAACCACTGTGGTGTTGCGAACGAGTGAGTGAGTCACCGACCTATGTATTTGGTTCTGTTACTACGCAAGGACCGGACTGGGAAGCCGGCTCATCTATTATAACAAACGTCAACGATCCACATTCGTGTCAGGTCCACGCAGGTTAGACCCGAGCAGTACCTCTCACATCAGATTACTGCATTATGTTAGAATACTATTATTAGTTCAATTATAACATCAGGACAATAGCTGGCAACCTGCCTACTTTAATACCTTTTCTGGTATATGGTGTTTGTTTTTCGGGCCGATACCGTGTCTGTCTGCACTCTTTTGTATATAGTGTTTCCATTATTCATTCAATTTCGCTAATCGGCCTCATTTTACATTCTGGCATTTGCTCATTTTTGTGTTTCCATTATTATTATTATTAATATTATAATTGTTGTATTATTACTGTCATTTTGTTACCGTACTCTAATTGTTAGACTATTATTATTTATATTGTGAATGTTTTATGTTTATAAGCCCTAATCTTATTTATGTAGGGTGCTACTGTAAAGGAGCTCTTAAGCTCAAAGTGTAGCCGTGAAAATAAAATCAATCAATCTATAACATTTGACAACGCGCCACGAACTGCGATCATGTATAGTTCTCCCGCTTTCCTGGTTAACGAGCGGCGACTCAAACGTACGGCAGTAGCACGTGCCGACAATAAACATTGTTCGCTACTGACCAATAGTATGCTTCCTCTATCTCTCCACGTGTACTCCCGAAGTCCCGCCTTGGCGGCCAGGTCGCATGTCACGCAGGTGTCAGGTGTCCAGTGTTGCACAGCTGTACATAGTTCTGTCCAGTCTCTCTGCTTGCTCTCAGTCGCTATAGTGGAGAGTTGACAACACTGTGCCTCGAGCTGGGAAAGCCTTGGCTACCCACAGACAGGGAAAGTTAACATATCCGCCCAGCTAGGTTTCAAAGGTGAGCCGCACGTTAACGAGGGAAGTGAGAGAACTATACGAGAAACGACTAACGCGCCCATTGGCTGGCAACTACGTCATATTCTGCTTGTCCCTGCGCAGCCAGTGTGTGCTCTTCACTCCAACACTGTTGTGTCGAATCCCGAGAATTACATTTTCACGGCCGCAATGATGACCAAACAGGCTTTTAGAGTGAGAGCCTTTTCTATAGAAGCCTTGCTTGGGCCGCGTGACGGGTGGAGAGCGATTAGTCAGCGCCAGTTGACTAGCATCTTCCGTTACACAACATCGGGTCGAGAATTATCAAATGCGGTCATAGCTTGATTACATTTCCAGCTGGCAAGATACCGTAGTTCAGAGAGTTGTGGTGAAGTACTGTAGCCTATCTCGTATCCCGTGAACATGGTTAGGTATTGAACAAAACATCGAATTTTCCTAGTGACAACTTATCTTCTCAAGAAGTCTTCCAGTGAATGTGTTCGTACGTTTCAGCGCCGTGCAATTTTTATTTGTGGGGGATCCTCAAGCAAAAGGTATACAGAAACAATCCGCGTACTCAGGAAGCTCTCGAGAACGAAATAACTGCACTGATAGGAAATATCATTGAGGATGAATTACAGCGAGTGTACGAAAACTTCCTACGTTGGGGCAATGTGTGTTTAGAAAATGAACAGCATTTCCAGCTACTATGCTACTCTGAAATTCATGTAAGATTATTATTCCCGTTTCCAACGGTG
Organism: Meconema thalassinum; assembly: GCA_946902985.2. Taxonomy (NCBI): domain Eukaryota; kingdom Metazoa; phylum Arthropoda; class Insecta; order Orthoptera; family Tettigoniidae; genus Meconema; species Meconema thalassinum. The sequence continues at coordinate 900,357,504 of OX336390.1, forward strand.
TCGGGGATGATATGCGATGGAATTATATGTGGCAGATTGTTTTTACGGCCGGATGCCCTTTCTAACGCCAACCTCATGAGAGGAGTTAATGAGAGATGAAATAAATGAAGATGAATGAAAGCTGTCAGAAGGTACCGTCCCAGCATTTGCCTGGAGTTGAAAATGGGGAAACCACGGACAACTATTTCAAGGACGGTGGGGCTCGAAGCCACGTCTACCGAGTCCGCAGATAGCTTAGCCCCATGGCCTAGCGCTGCGCTATAGCGAGCGTAGCTACCGCTGTCGATTCTGAAATTCATGTAAGTAATGATGATTATTAAACTAGTTGGGCGCTACGCTGTTGCTAGCGCCAATGTCTTGCTCGGCGGGTGGCTAGCCAAGTGTCCCCGACCGTCACACGGCGCATCCGAGGCTCCTTTCTATATGGAGGGCTCTCACTGCTGCTCAGGTTTGTTTATAAATTTAGACCCCTATCGCTTGTCTCTGTATGATCAGTGACACATTTGAACTCAGCTTGAGTAGCCAGCTGCTGAGTGCCAGTGTGACCACCCGTTGCTGAACACGACACTTTCATCCCACAGAAGTGGTCAAGACAATTTATCAACATTATTCGTCATGAATAGTCTTTAATCTCATATTCTGGCGGCTTCGGTGGCGTAGTCGGTAGCATGCTGAGCTTCTATGCCCAAGATAGCGGGTTCAAACCCGGCCGAAGCCGTCGGATTTTTTAAGAGCGTTAAAATAACTCAGTATGCCTTCCTTCGGAGGGGAAGTAAAGCCGGCGGTCCCATGTCATAGATTTATGGCATGTTAAAGAACCTTCCACTAATTGCACCTGTGTGAAGCTAAATTGGATAGGTTAAGAATGTAAACAACGCTCTTAGGTTTCTACGTTCGTTGCCAAGAGCCGACTGTGGTGGCGTCTAGTAGCTCAGTTCTGAACTTGGCCTAGTAGTTGTTGACGGTGGCGCTTGGCGGCAAAAGTAGGAACTATTTGAAAAATTCTAAGTTGCAGTCCTTAAATTAAAAAAACAGATAACACACACTAAGACAGCCATCACAATTAACACCGGTTATCAGACTGATTCTACACACACACAAAGTACACGGGGCTACATGACCGCGTTGTCGCAGCCCCTAAACTTAAGAACCAACCAACCAATCTCATTTTCTGTCTTTAACTCACGAAGACTGCGTTATATTTGTTGATGATTCATTTAGGGGTTTTGCGACATCGTGCTCATGCGGCTCTGTGTACCTGGGTGTGTGTGGAATCTGTCTTGATAACTTGTGTTATTGTGATGGTTGTATTACTGTATTTATAATTCAGACTGGAAGTCGGGAAGGAGGTGGCCGTGGCCTTAAAATTAAGTGCCATCGCGGTATTCGCTTGGGGTAGAAGTGGGGAAACCACGGAAAACCACTTCGGAGGTGCGAATCAAACCCACCTCTCGTCAGTTTTGCCTCACGAGGCTGAGTGTACCCCGTTTCAGTCCTCATACCAGAATTAATCTGAAAATATTCTAACGTACTTTTCTATTACAGTGAAACCTCTCTATAACGGACTCCTCTGGGACCGTAAATACTGTCCGCTAAAGAGGGGTGTCCACTATATAGAGGGTTAGAGAAAATTTTTGCATTTTAACACATGTACTTGTGCAGTATGTGTACTTAAATGAAAACGTAGGGTAACGCGCACTAAAAACAGTCCAGTTTCGTCCGCATTTAAAATGTTTTCCGGAGAATAGCCATCAGCGATGGAAGGCAGTTTTTCTTCCCAGCTTGAAACATTATCCATATTAACAGTGGAGGATTCTCCGCAAATTGCTCTAAATGTTATATCGTGGCGCTTTCTGAAATTCTCGAGCGAGCCGTTCGAGGCTTTGAAAGCTCAGATACCTAATTCTGCCGCGAAATCCAGTGCTTTAGCTTGTATCATTGGTCCGGACACAGGAACGTTCTAACTTCTTATTTTGTTGAACCACTGCCTTATCAATAACAACACTATTATCACTTTGAAACGGACTAATTTTCAGCTCATTACCATTAAGACGCCATACCTTAATTATCTCGTCTTGTTTCTTCATAGTTTCTGCTGCCTGTGTCTTTCCAATCTTTAACACTTCAGATAGTTTCCGTACACCACATTTCCCACGTTTGTGATAATCTACGATGTCTACTTTCTCTTTTAAAGTTCAACTTTTATGAGGAGCCATGTACAATGCACTCACTTGCTACTGTAACGCACAGGTCGTACAATAGATTTAAGAAGTTTCACGGTAAAACTGACCAGATAGTGAAAGTATGAATTCCCTTATCCCAACTATTTAAAGTTCAAGAGGCCTAGGTTTATTTTTGGAACAGTGCAGAATATAGGGGATGGGAAGGCATCCAGGAAGCACAGGATGTTTCGGAAGTACATTAACTAATAGACCTACAAAGATGCGATTTCTTTTCAAAACAAGTGTCTGCTAAGATAGTTTTTTATTTTATTTTTAATGTCCGTAATAGCAAGTGTCTGCATAAGAGAGATTAATTACTAGAAAATCGTCCGTTATGAAGGGGTGTCCGCCTTTGAGGAGTGTCCGTTTAAGAGAGGTTTCACTGTATAAAGAAAATGGACTGTTTTGGTTATGGTAAAAAGTATATTAGAGAATTTTCGATGCAATTTCTTTATATTGTGGAGACAATTACGGTGAGGGAAAAAGGTTACCTTATTCTTCACATTCTAAAGCCTTGGCCTACCAAGCGACTGCTGACCAGCCTATTATTATTAATAATAAATATATTGCAGCCGAATGGCCAGGAAAGGTTTTACATTATTAGGTTACATATTTACATTAGATCACAATTGCACTGTTCATTTGCTTGCATTTATAAGGTCATTAAGAGACCCTATCCAGCTTTTGCATTGCTTGAAGTGATAAAGTTCACACCATTTGTCATCTGCTTGGTGATATTTAGTAATTTCACACATTTTATGGTGAAAACCATGAATCGCGATCCCTATGATTGACCTGCAGATTGTTCACGTTCGCGATCCCTATGATTGACCTGCAGATTGTTCACGTTTCCAACCACCCTGTATACAATTATTAATTTATAAAAACTTTTATTGTGTAATTTTTACTTCTGTTCCGTTAATTTTTGAGTACCGGTACTGTAAATGTCGCGTTTTTGTTTTTGGTACCGTACACCTTCATACTGTTGTCTGATACTGAAGTAAGTCTCTGGCCTGATTATAGGAACAAAAAACTTTTATTAGTGTCCATAACACACGCATGCTCCTGTCTAGCTGATAAACTTCTAGAAATACATGCAAACACATTGGTACAGTAAACAGAATATTAAATGTGAAACACTTATTGGGTTGCTGGAAACACCTGTTGCCCGCATCCTCTGCTCAGCACCAAGGATCAAGGATTATGTAAGTATAAGAGATTCGTCACTTTTGGTTATAGAATTTCCGAGAGAGAACGCCGCCTGAGACTATGGATTGTACTGCCAAGTCTGGCAACATAAAAAGTAAAAAGCCATATGAATGTAGCCTTTATTACACGTAAATGAACAGTATGTTCTGCGACGAGTTATTGATGAATATAACTCAAACATAACTGCGCCTTTCGCTAGGTGCTGAAATATACGTCCAGATAGGAAAAGAATACATTTTGATATATATCAATGTTGGCAATGGATTTGTCACGAAAGACACAGTTATGCCGTTCTAGAGCTTAATTCACCTCTAGGCTAATTAAAAAATGCTCTCATACTCTACAGAATAGTTGGGATATTCGATGAATATAAAGTCGTCCAAAAGCACACACTACATTGCCATAACCTCACTTTTTGCCTAGCATGCCCGCAACCACCCACCCCTCCCCGTAGCCCTAAACCACAAATTTTATTGCAATGTAAAGGAGAATGGGTAAGGAAACAAACAAGAGATGAAATGCACACATTTATTCTCTATATATTTTTATTCGAGAGTAGTCCATATTGCCCACTAGTTTTTCACATGGTCAACACCAGGAAGATGAAAATTGCCGTATTGTTCTTACTATCATTATAATTCTTACATCCCGGTGCTTGGCAATTTTTCCTCCCTTGCAGTGGCATGATTGACTCTCAATTCAATTAAAATAAACAATCAAAATACTGAACAAATCAAACCAACCAACAACACCACGAGGAATATCAATCAAAACAGACTATTCCCGCTTCCGCTAGTCGGTTTGATGTGAACGTTCATGAGTGCCAACTACGGAATCTTAGTGCTAAAATTAATTCTTCATTGGTTGGCAGAACAACCAGTACAGGGCCTTACCCCGACCCACGCGCTCTTTATGAACTCTCAACCCCCTGCCAAGGATCATGTAAGTATAAGCCGTACGTAAAAAAGTACATTGTATAAATAAACGTATGTATGAGTGATTGATTGTCTCGCTGAATGAATGAGTATCTGAATGGAATGAATGTATGTATCGCGTGATCGAGGTTATGAAAGTGCGTGCGTGAGAGAGTGAGTGAACAGGAAAATGTACTATGTCAATATTCTAAATATGTAAATACTGCAAATATCTTTGTAAAACTTGTAAATATTGTTAAAACAAATGTAGATGTAAGCTGTGCCTGTGAAGCATGAAATATGTATGTGGGGCTTGCCCTTTTTCACTAGGCCTTCCATACTTCGTGTACGATTTATGGTAAATAAATAATAATAATAAGAGATTCGTCACTTTTGGTTATAGAATTTCCGAGAGAGAGCACCGCCTGAGGCTATGTACCGCTATACCAAGTCTGGCAACATAAAAAGCCATATGAATGTAGCCTTTATTACACGTAATTGAACAGTATGTTCTGCGATGAGTTATTGATTATTGATGAAAATAACACAAACATAACTGCGCCTTTCGCTAGGCGTAGAAATGTACGTCCAGATAGGAAAATAGTACTCTTTGATATATATATCAATGTTGGCAATAGATTTGTCACGAAGGACGTAGTTATGCCGTTCCAGAGCTTAATTCACCTTTAGGCTAATTAAACATTGCTCTTCTACTCTACAGAATTGTTGGGATATTCGATGAATACAAAGAAAACTGTCCAAATGCACACACTATATTGCCATAACCTAACTTTTTGCCTAGGATGCCGGCTGCCACCCACCCCTCCCCGTAGCCCTAAACCACAAATTTTATTGCAATGCAAAGGAGAATGGGTAAGAAAACAAACAAGAGATGAAATGCACACATTTATTCTCTATATATTTTTATTCAAGAGCAGTCCATATTGCCCACTAGTTTTACACATGGTCAACACCAGGAAGATGAAAATTGCCATATTGTTCTTACTATCATTATAATTCTTACATCCCGGTGCTTGGCAATTTTTCCTCCCTTGCAGTGGCATGATTGACTCTCAATTCAGTTCAAATAAATAATCAAAATACCGAACAAATCAAAACAACCAACAACACCACGAGGAAAATCAATCAAAACAGACTATTCCCGCTCAAGCCAGTCGGTTTGGTGTGAGCGTTGGGTGAGTGCCAACTACGGAAACATAGTACTGAAATTAATTCTTCATTGGTTGGCAGAACATCTTTAGCGGAGCTTTATCGAAACCGACACTCTCCCTATGATCTGTCATCCCCCTGCTGTGGACTGACTCGAAATTCGCCCTATTGGCGCTATCTGTTGGCGTGGAAAGTAAGACTACTGTGTTTGCTTCTATGTGGCTGTATACCTGAGTGGGCCTGAATAACATGCTGGACTTCGACTTGAAGGGTCCCAGACTGGATCATGGGATTATAATCTCCTACGGTTAATTCTACTGGTTCGGCCACTGGTTGTTTGGGACATGTCCATCATACACATAATAATATTATTATTATACACATCATTCTCATTACAACACATAGGCCACCTATGGATGTCACTTCAAAAGACCCGAGACAGGCTACTCCGGAGGTCACACGCCTTTATTATTATTTATTTAATTATTGGGCTGGGCAGCTTAGTTGATTAAACGCTGACCTTCAACTCAAGATAACAGGTTCAATCCAGGTCCGTTCTGATGGCATTTATAGGTGCTTAAAAGAGATAGATTTGTCTCAGTAGCTTGTACCTAGCTACAGTTCTCCTCTTTTAAAAGTGTAATTGTTTCAAATATGCCAGGGACGTAGTTACATTTTGAATGAATAAACCCAAACCCCGTGGCACTAGTCCATGAAGAGACTAGGCCAACCAAGCGCCTGCTGACCAGCCATTTGACCTGCAGATTGTGGGGCGATGCGTAATTGGCGCAACCGTTAATCTTGGTTTTCGTGACCTGCTTTTAATGAATATACTAGGATTCACAGAACCAGACCTGTATAGCAAGATGTTACAATGAAAAGCAAGTAGTAGTGCAGTTTTCCACTTCCATATTTCACTTGCTACTGAATTAGCAGTTGAATCGCTCTTCTTCGCAGCACTAATGAACTAGCCAGCATCTGGGGTAGGTGTACTGACGAACCTAATGGTCTTACACCAGGATGAAATGCTGGCAAAAAATAGATTGAGGAACCAGGGCAATTTGAATTTCTTTGTAAATTGAATTGATATGTTTTTTCATTTGAGGGGCTTGGACATCATGGTCATTTAGCCCCAGATTGATATGTAGCCTATATGAAAATTAAGAGACGTACAAATTTCCCCCCAGAATTTTCAAAACATGCAAAATTTTCCAGACATTTTTAGTTTATGAAAGAGATTAACAGTAGGCCTACTGGAATGCCTCAAATATGCTGTTCATGAACTTTGAATGTTTGTTAATGATTTAACTCTATGTTCCTAGGCATGGTAATATGTTTCAAGTGTATCTTTTGACTATACTAACTTTTCCTACCCACCACAGATATTGATAGATTATAATCTTCTTTATTCCAGGATTAAGTAGGAGCTCTTCACTGGACTGCATCACCTCTGAACATCGTGGAGGCTGAACACCAGTAAGTACACATGTTATCCAGTGAAACTGTGGTTGGATATAAGAGATCCCCTCTCAAACCCATCACGAATATATCCTCTCTCTAAAAGCAGGCCGAGCCTTGACATGTATAAATACTATTGTATATTTGCTTTAATGGCCAGTGAATTGAAACTCAGCTGAGTTTGCTGAGTTTTAATAAATACTATTGTTTTTATGTGAATGCTTTGCGCGGACTGATCGGGTCACACTATAATTACCCAGTACTCTTAATAAGGTACGCCGAAATGTAGGGCTGCTTTTTAGGATGTTATAAGTTGCTTGGTAGATGGTTATTCTACAGGTGTACAAGCGCTAGAATATACAAACTGCAGTGGAACCTCGCTCACTGGCAACCATATCTCAAACATATAACTAGGGCTAGGATTTTTAGGTAAATACATATTTTTTATGTAAATAGATATTTTAAGCATTTTTTCTATAAATACATAAATTCCTGCTTTTCACTTATTAGCACATAATAATACCTAATATTTACATTTTTTTAAATCAGTATGCTAGATCTTTCAGTTTATTGCATTTTTGTTCTGTGTTACTTCAACGGGGAAGAACCTGTGAGCTATCTAATCTTCATGCAGGGCGTATGTCGGCTTGCAACTGCATTATTCTTAACTTGTCGCCCCGTGCCACTCACTGTGGAAGTCGGGAATTTCCTTATCCATAGCCATATTGCACCACGTGCTATACCTCCCCCTCCCGCAGCTACCTGGAACCAGTGTCACTCACATGCAGTTCATTTCTGGCACTGTGAAGTGTAGGGCAGTTCTAAGATGCCTAAAGTAAAAAAAACTATAAGTTATCGTCTGCAGCAGTATGTTGCAGAATTTAAAGATAATTTTACTTCTGATAGGGGTGTTCTGTTCTGCCAACCATGTGTGAAAGGAATAAAGGCTGAACAGCGATCTCAAGTTCCACAACACCTCAAGGGCAAGAAACATATTGCCGCAGTTTTGCGCCTTCAGAATAAGTGTTCCGCGATAATCGTCAATCGTCGGTCATTTGGGATGGACAACCTGACGATGTATCTCGTTGTCTATTTTAATGCTTCAGCAGCCAGTGACATAGAATAAATTGCATTCGTGAGTACTGCATATTACCGAGCCTCCGTGGCTTAGGCGGCAGCACGCCGGCCTCTCACCTCTGGGTCCGTGGTTCAAATCCCGGTCACTCCATTTGAGCCTGCTTCCAGTCTCCGACCGGGTCAGGAATGGAATGAATGAATGAAGCCCCCATCTAGCGGCGAGGATATGAACTGTGCCGGCTGCCGAGGCCTGACGCACTCCTCCGGGGCAATGATTAAATGAATGACAGATGAAATGAAATGATAGTGGAGATTGTTGCTGGAATGAAATTTTGACAGGGAAAACCGGAGTACCCGGAGAAAAACCTGTCTGCCTCCGCTTTGTCCAGCACAAATCTCACATGGAGTGACCGGGATTTGAACCACGGACCCAGCGGTGAGAGGCCGGCGTGCTGCCGCCTTAGCCACGGAGGCTTCAATGTTTTGAAAATAATGGGCTTAATTCCTTTCTCCACTCACTGGCAGTTTTCAGGCAAGAATTCAGTTAATTTATGTTTCAATACTACAAATTTATGCAAGTGTCTATTAACTAATTCCGTTACATATGGCACAAAATAAACAGCATAAGAACACTAAGAGTTCCTTTTCACAGGTCACTGGTGTAAGACTTATCACTGAAAATGTCTTGGTAACTATTTCGGGCAATAAAAAAACAAAATAATACCTTCTTTTAGCATATTAATAATCTACACTAATTAAAATGAGATAATGAAAGCGGAATGAAAATCCAACATAACATTAAAGGTTTATTTGAGCCATGGTAAGTTCCTTTCACCACAGTAGGGTATGTCTTGCCCACCACAATATAGGCCTATATACGTGAAAAAGCTATACAATGGACTTAGTTCCTTTCTCCACCGACCGATTCAATTATATTGTCGAGTACTGCTATTCACCCTGCACTAGCACAAATACTGACCAGCTTGACAGGAGTTCGAGGTAACACTATCTTTGCCTCTTTTGTAGAACGACACAGCTGTCAAAACAACATCAATATTGCTTCGATGACGTCCGTAGTACAGTCAGCAATAATTTGTGATAACCATCTTCGGCTTAGCTCTTCCCTCATTAACATGACATCTCCAGCGAGAACATTTTGCTCATCCCTTGGCGTAAGGGAGAATAGGTTGGGTCAAATCAAAAATCTTTCAGACAAAAGTTTTAGGTAATATTTAGAGGACTATTGACCATTTGGAGTGGTTTTGATATTGTGCCTATTAAGTGAGGTATTCTTTTTTCTCAACAAACTCAATTTTTTCCACCCCTTTGGTCAGTGGTTGGTGCTATCATAAAAACTTTACTGAGATAAGGTTTTGGCCCTTATCCGATGAATAGTTGAATTAATTCGAATTTTCACATAACTTATTAAAAATGTTATAGCGATATTTCACTTTTTCGATAAAAGGCCCCACATTCCCACCCCCTTTGTCCAATTTTGCCCATTAACGAACTCCACCGACATTTTATAATGTAATATTTTATGTATACATTTGAAAGTGATCGGTGGAAAATGGCGGTAGTTATTGTGTCCACAAAATGTGATATATATATATATATATATATATATACTGTATGTATAAACTTTTGATCTGACAGTAGTTTTGGGAACTGGAAAATGTGAAACGCGAAGATATCTCAAAACTTTCTGGAAGTCGAAACATGGTACCGTACCCATTGCAATAGGTAGTTTTTTAATTAAATCTACCTGTTTGAGATCCAATTCCCAAAGGCCAATTTAGGAGCTAGCCGTTTTTCAAGTCAGTGGTTAGCTTGCTTTCGAGCAGTGGTTCCACCGTTATCCCACAAGTGCTCAGTGGCAATCGTATGTTGTTTGAGTCTTCAGTGTTTCGACTGGTTTGATGCAGATCTGCTTGCCTCCCTGTCCTGAGCTAATCGTTTCATCTCTACATAGCTACCAAACCCTACATCTGAGGCAATCTGTTTAACATTATGGTCTATCCCTACAGTTCTTTTCCTCGACCCTTCCTTCCATAACTAAGCTTGCTATTCCTGGGTGTCTTATGTGCCCTACCAACCTATCTCTTCTCTTCATTAGCAGTCGCCAGAAACCTCTCTCCTCTCCAACTGGTCTTAATACCTCTTCGTTTGTAACCCTATCTACCCATCTGATCTTCATCGTTCTCCTGTAACACCACATTTCAAACGCTTCAATTCTCCTATTTTCTGCTGCACCAATAGTCCAAGTTTCACTTCCTCAGAGTGTACGCTCCAGAGAAACGCTTTCAAAACTTACTTCCTAATACCTAAATCTATATTTGATGTCAACATATTTCCTTTTTGTAGAAATGCTTTCCTTGCCTGAGCCAACCTATTTTTTATATCCTCTTTGCTTCGTCCATCACTGGTTATTGGCCAAACAGATAATAATGTACAGATTCTCTGAATGCATTACAAAGAGAATTGCCAATAGTGCATGTAGGATTATCTTGTATTTAATACATTTCTGAGGAAGTTATATCTGCCATAGATAATACATCACACTAGTTGCATAAACCGGGGATATACTTATAAATTCAACTTTCCTAAAATTATCTCTTATGCTATTGTAAAATGAAAAAGCTACTGTACAATGATCTTGAAAGGAAGAATATGTGATTTAAGGGCAGATGACCTCACTGTTCTGCCCCTTAAAATAACAACTAACATGTGAATTTGTGATATGGCCATTTAAATAAGCGCTGGTCATATCGAATGGTCATGGCTGCTGTGGTGGAAGCGATAACGCACCTGGCCAGTAGAAACTATGGACGCAGGGCCCAAATCCCTGCCGTCCACGTTTTCAGCACTTCCATTTAACAGTGTGGCCATCTTCTGAAATACTGGGGAAAGGTATTTTAATAGAGGGGTAAGGTAAATTTATGTGACAATAATAAACCTTGCTGTGTTTTCTTGTGCAACCATTGTTACCCTTCGTTTGACGCACTAATTTTTGTGGCATTCAAGCAGCGTGTGTGCTCTCAAAGATACGTAAACCATAACAATGTAATGTATATAAAAAGGGCCAAATTTAGGATGACACTTTTTCAGTGTTTTATTCTGCCTGCTCCTGTTATCCTATGCTCATGCAATTTTACTACAGGCAGCTTTTTAGTGTTCAAACTTTTAACCATGAATTAGTCCCCCTAAACCTGTTTTCAATATTATTCAAATGTGGAATTACACTCCCCTCCCATCGACAGATTTCTGTAATTAAAATCCTTGTACCAATTTATCAGCTCTGATCACCTTTGAATATTTGCCCCCAATTTGAAACCTAAGAGTTCAAATGCTTCAAAGTGTGGCCACATTACGAGAGTATATACTCTAAAACACAGGGCTTTATTTATATGTGAGGACTGTCACGCGATAGCCGTGGCATGGGATGACCGCGTGGTGAGCAATGTAGCTACAGACAAGATGCCAAGGGGAGTTACAGCAGAAGCGTGGCCAGCTGGTTCTAGGCCGATGCACACGTAACAGCCGAGTGGAAAATCCCCATGTGACGGTACCAACATTTAAATAAAGCCCTGTAATTTCAATGAACCTTAATTTATAGGTCATAACTCCAGTAATTAATAATCATTCTCTTAAGTTATAATCATACCTTAACCCTGTGGCGCAGTTAACTCCTGAAAATATTTATATTTTATAACCCTGGGATGTGCACTTTAACGGAAGAACAATTTCTTTTAGTTTTCAGCGCATGGCTGTTGAAAATAAGGGTGGTACTGCAGGGTACCGTTTGCCACTCGTAGGAGCTGTAGTCTCTTTAGGATATAATTATGTTGCATGAGGTTACAGATGGCTGAATGTCCATTATAACAATTTATTCAATTAATTTTTGTACCTAACGAGCATGTGCTGAAAATGCCTTGGCAATAATGAAAACGTACATAAAAAATATTTGCATCAGGTGTGCATATTTGTCGACCTCAAAGAAACCAAAAACACCGTATGTGAATGCCTGCAGAATAGTAGATGCAGCATCATCTCTCCTTACATGGCAATTAGGTGGTTGACACTATCAAAGCGTACGTGTCTAAAACTCAGAGACCTGGCACCCAGAGCTGAACCCTGGATATCATTAAATATGTCAACACAATGTCCATTCGAAATTCCAGTGAACACATGTTCCTGCATACCATTCTAATGGAAATTCACGCGTGTTAACGGAGATGGCAAGCATCCAATTAAAAACAGGCCACCGTGTCTTACCCATGATAGAAATTAGGTAGAGAGAGATGGTTTGGTCCATTCTGTTGGTTTCACCCACAAAATCAGGGTGCAGGACCTACACTGGTTTCTTTTTGACCTGGAAATATTTCTTAACATTCACTACAGGGTTGACGCCATGGCGTGGGGATGCGACAGTCAATACCCAACACTCTTCTGCATCTCAAAAGTTCCCCTTTTTCATTTTTTCACGATTTGGCTTTTTGGCAAAGAACAGTCTTTTGGGACTCTGTTTTCACGAATACAATTATTCCAGTTGTGCCGTAGCCGCACTCCTTGAGGCGGGACAAAAAGTTTTCACAGAGCAATGGTAACGGCTTGATGATTTCGGAGAAACGTATCTAACTTTTGGACTAGTGGGGTCACGCATTTGCCAAACATTTCCTTGTAATCATTGTCTCCATCCAGATTCTCTCCTTGGTAGGTGTAACAAAGTTTAATCACACAAATATTCATTGCTTGTCCACCTTTGTCAATACAATTTTTTAAACCTTGAACAGTACATGTTTCAAGTCTAAATCAGACCTTTCTTCAGCTTTTGCCAATATTATCAAGAGTTTCTACATTAAGAAAGCATTTCATATTAAATATCTTTTTTTTTTTTTTTAATATTTACGTCAGTCATCTCCCATAAGTCCAACCCCTCGTCCACGTCGTGGGAGACGGGCAACGGCACAAAGTAGGGGATTGCCTGTAGGGGCGAAGTACAGTGGGGACTTCGTGTGCCCCGGGACCGTTACGGTAGCTGTGAAGGTCCTACAGGAACCCTGAAAAGTGACGGCTAACGGGGCTCTGGTGAAGCTACGATAGGCCCAGCAAGCCAGTAGTGGATAAAACCAAATGCTTTCAAAAATGGAACGAGCCTCGGACAGGATGGATTTAATAGACGACGACACGGCTGTACACACGGACTAAGATTTGGAACTTTAAACCTAAGAACGCTGACGGGGAAGGTGGAGGAGATAGTGGATATGATGGAAAGAAGGAAGTTGGATTTATTGGGATTGGCAGAAACAAAGTGGAAAGGGGAAGGAAGGAGAGTACTGAGAAAAGGCTATAGACTGTACTGGAGTGGGAACGAAGAGGGAAAGAGGAATGGAGTGGGAGTAGTAGTACGAGATGGTTTAAAAGAAGAAGTGAGGAGAATAAGTGATAGGATGATGAAAGTGAAAGTAGCACTGAGGGGAGAGACCGTAGAAATAGTGCAAGTATATGCTCCACAAGTAGGCTGCGCTTCTGAAGAGAAGGAGGAGTTTGAAGAGGAATTGCAGAAGCAGCTGGTAGGAAGAAATATGATTGTTATGGGGGACCTCAATGCCCATGTAGGAAGAGAAAGACAAGGTTATGAGAGTGTTCTAGGACCAGAGGGTTGGGGTGGAAGAAATGAGGAAGGAAAGAGACTGTTGGACTTCTGCCAGAGGAACAGCCTGCTAGTTGGGAACTCCTGGTTTAAGAAAAGAGAGAGCCACACAATCACATGGTACAGTGATGACTTGACCAGGAAGTCGGTGGTCGACTATATACTGTATGAGAAAGAACTAAATAAGAACATCACGGACATCAAGGTTATACCATCGGAGAACCTGCATAGCGACCATCGATTACTGGTAATGAACCTGAGAGGGAGTAAGGAGAAGAAAGGGACTGAGAACCAGGAAAGACGTATAAGGATATGGAAACTGAAAGAAGGGGATAGAAGGGTCGAGTACCTCAAAATGGTAAAGGAAGGAATTCCAACAGATAAAGAAAGAGGGGTGGAAGAGGAATGGGCTAGATTTAAGAAGACACTAGTGGGTGCAGCAGAAGCAGTATGTGGGAGGACAAGTAGTAAGAAGAGGTGGAAGGAAACACCATGGTGGAATGAGAAGACAAAAGATATAGTAAGGGAAAAGAATAGAGCCTTTAGGAGGTGGTATCAAAATAGGACGGTAGAGACAAGGGAAGAGTACCAGGAAAGAAGAAGGAGGCGAAGAGAGTGGTGGCTGAGGAGAGAAGGAAGTGGATGGAAGAGTGGACAAAGATGATGGAGGAGGATAGTGAAGGTACAAAAAAGGTCCTGTATGGGATGGTAAAAAATAAGAGGCGGAAGGATCCTACGGATTATGTTAGAATGGTGAACAAAAGGGGACAAGAGATAGAAAATAGGGAAGAACTGAAGAAAATGTGGAAAGAATATTTTGAAGAACTTCTGAACCCAAATGGAAAAGATGGTGAGGAGGAAGAAATCGGGGAAGAGGAAGATGAACTGCAAACAGAAAAGGACTTAACATGGAAAGAAGTGGAAGATGCAGTGAACAAGATGAAAGGAGGGAAGGCACCGGGTGTGGATGAGTTGAGTGTGGAGATGGTGAGAGCAGCAGGAGAGTTGGGGATACAGTGGCTGTACCGAGTGATGAGGACAGCATGGAAGGAAAGGAAGACCCCAGAGGACTGGAAAAAAGGAATCATTGTCCCGATCTTCAAGAAAGGTAGTAGAACAGATTGCAGAAACTATCGGGGAATAACACTGATGAGTCATTGTGCAAAGATCTTCGAGAAAGTTTTGGAAAAGAGAATTAGGACAAGGATAGAAGGAGGGATGAGGGAAGAACAACATGGCTTCAGAGCAGGAAGGTCCACAGTGGATTTGATTTTTGCTGTAAGGCAGTTACAAGAACAGCACTATGAGTATGGAACAGATCTACTGATGGCCTTCCTGGACATTGAGAAAGCATATGACAGTGTATGCAGAAACAAAGTATGGAAGTCCCTGGAGGATAGAGGAGTAGAGAAATGGACTATAAAGAGGATAAAGGAGATGTACAAGGGGAGCGTGAGCTGTGTGAAAGTGGGAGGAGAGAGATCTGACTGGTTGGAACAAAGAAACGGCCTGAAACAAGGAAGTGCACTGTCACCGTTACTTTTCATTGTGGTGATGGATGACATAATGACCCGAGTGGCACAAGTAATTGGGGACGGAAAGATGAAAGCAATGGTGTTTGCAGATGATTTGATGATTTGGGGAAACAAGGAGGAGGAGGTACAGGAACAGTTGGACGTGTGGGAAGGAATAATACAAGGATATGGGATGAAATTTAGCATAAATAAGAGTGAGATGGTGATCACAACAAGGAAGAAGGAAAGAACCACAACGGGAATAACAATTGGTGGGGAACAGCTGAAGAAAGTGGAGAGTTTTAAGTATCTGGGAAGCCTGATACAAGATAATGGAAGAAACGATAGAGAAATAAATGAGCGGGGGAGGCAGGCAGAAGCATTTCGGAGGAGTGTGAGAAGCATGTTATGGAGCAAGGATGTCCCTCAGAACAGCAAAAAGATCATATATCGGACGTACTATGTCCCTATCCTGACGTATGCCTCGGAGACCTGGGTTATGAAAGGAAGGGAGAAGAGCAAAATACAGGCCAGTGAGATGAGGTTCTTGAGAAGCAGTATTGGAGCTACAAAGATGGACAGAATAAGAAATGAGAGGACCAGAGAATTAATGAAGGAGGAACCATTACAGGATGGTATAGAGAAATCTAGAATTAGATGGTATGGACATGTAAAACGAATGGAGGAGAAGAGGATACCCAGGAGAGTACATGAGACGAAGTGGGAAGGAAAGAGACCGAGGGGAAGACCGAGAGACAGGTGGCTGAAGGGGGTGGAAGAAAGCGTGAAGAAGAGAGGAGAAGACTGGACAAGGGTGGAGGCTGAGAGATGGTGGGAAGACAGAAGACGTTGGAGAGGCTTGTGTTCCAAACAGACCCGGCCAGTGGCTGGAAACTGTGCAAGATGATGATGATGATCTACTAAATCACAATACACATGTTAAAACTTCTTTCCCTTTTAATAAGGGTGCACACATTTTAAAAACTCCCCTGTTTTCTTGAATTTTCAACCACTAGTTGAATGGGGTCATGGGCAAACCAATTATATTCTGTTTTTCTTTTTCATAAAATCTTCAGTCCTGTTAATTTTCAATTACAACGAGGAATAAGCCAAGTTCTTTCCTTGGTTGAATGGGATGCATGGTTCGTTGTGTGTTACCTTAGCAGCCAATAATGCTGCACGATGTTAGATGTTGAAACTTTGGGTATTCAGACAGAGATAATCTCCCAACTTTCATTGCGTACTTTGCTTGCCACGGTGGGTGAGTGGATAGCGTGTCGGTCTACTAACCCCAAGATTGCAGGTTCACTCCTGGCCGTGGTAAGCGACTTTTGAAAGACGGAAAAAATACGACACGCATGTCATACGATGTTGGCATGTCAAAGAACCCATTGGCAAAGTTAATCTCGGGAGTTTCCGCCAACACAAAGTTCCTCATTTCTCTACTAGAAAGCGCTATAGTGTTCAAGGAGCTTAGATATCTAACCTCCTTGACTTTCATAGTGATTCAAGGAACAACGAAATTCGACATGCAAGCTACCCTCTGGGTGTCAAATTACAAAGCTTGCACCCGGCACCCGAGGCCATACGATATTATTATTGCGTACTTTATGTCCCTCCGACTCTTCTGTGTACGAGTCGGTAGGACATTATCGCAATATTATACATAATAAATTGTTGTTAGACAGGGCTCGGTTTGTTAGCGAATGCTATTACCAGCATAGTTGCTGCCGCTGGGCCCACACTAGTTCCGTGACTGTTTGTGGACGATTTAGCTCTAGATTACAGCCCTGGAAGTGGAACGGCAATTGCAGCTAGCTATGGACCATCAGGTGGGCTCACAACCGAAGTTTTCATTCATATTCAGCGAAAACCTCCGTTGTCCATTTTTGTTGGCACCAGAAGCTACATTTACACCCTGATACACACCTCCGGGATGCTGGTGCCATTGGTTATCATTATCACTTATTGCTTTCTGGGGCTCAATTTTGACAGCAAGTTAATGTGGCAGCACCATATATGTATATCTATGACACATCATTTTTGTCTGTATTGATTTGAATAACAATATAATTTTTCCACTTGACAATACAGTTTTCATTTTTAACTCTTCCACAATGTTACTGGTATATGATTCAGTTTGTATTTGACCTTCATGAGCCTACATGTAGCAATCTCTCACATGGTGAACATTTCATGCATCATATGTTAAGTCACTGTAATTAAAATTCCTTGATTTATAAAATTGAAAAATTATTTTATTAAAAAAAAAAAAAAAGGTCTGTTTTTAGATGTAGACCAATCTCCCCTCCTGCCACTGCCAAGTGTTCCATATATCCAGTCAACTGGTCTTTAAGGCAATACTGCCTCAGTTAGGCCTTGATTTAAAGCAAAAAGTACAGAGGACCGGTATATACCTTCCCATTTTCCTAACCACTGACTTTCCTATTTTTACCATCCAAATTATGTGGGCATGTATTTGTGTTGACCGACTAAACATTACCATTCAACTGTAAATAAGGCAACACTGAAGATGGCGTTGAAACCTTAAACCGAACATTGGAATTTATTATAAAACTAAATTTATCATTGGGAACAGTGGTTGATTCTTTTAGGAGCTTTATGTTTAGAATTTGTGTGATAACGTGTGTTTCCGTGAAGTCTGTGGTTGTAATCGAGGTAGGATTTAGGCAGGAAGCGGCCGTGGCCTTGCGTTAGGTACCATCCAAGCATTTGCCTGGAGTAGAAGTAGGGAAACTAGCGGAAAAAAATACTTCCACGATGGATGAGATAGGAATCAAACCCATCTCTTCTTAGTTTTGCTTTACGAGGCTGAGAGTATCTCCTTCCAGCCCTCAGACCAGAATTAAATTTCTTGACAGAGCCGGGAATCGAACCTGGGCTTCTGCGGTGACAACCAAGAATGCTAGCCACTACACAACAGAGTGGTGTCATTGGGAACAATGAAAAGCCAATTTATTAAAACAACAATCAGATAAGACTCACTACTGCCTAAACATGGTTATGATTCAGTGAATTGCCTAACTATGTCATCGAGTGGCCTTCAGAAAAACAAAGATCAACGAGGTACAGACATACACACTTTTCCATGTAATGGGCACTGTGTTCTACTTGCAGGTCTGTGGGAAATGAATGGGGGGGGGGGGGGGGGGGGGAAACAGCTTTCGACTCTACTTGTGCTTTACCACAGGAGCTCCTAAATTACAAAATATTTTATTTATCGTATGGCGTATACATGAGCTACAGATCTATATTTACACTATTTACATAGTTAATCGCTTGTGGCGTCCCGAGGAAAAATTCTCTTCTATCTCCGTCGAAACGGCTCAGTGGGCATTCTTGGGTGATGTGCTTCACAGTTTGCCTCTCAGCACCACAGTCGCAACAAGATGATGACTTTTTCCTCCATTTGTATAGCAGATCTGCACACACACCGTGGTTAGTTCGGATCCGGTTTAGCTTGGACCATACTTTTCGAGGTTGTTCAAAGCCAGGTACCTTCTGTGAGATGCATGGCATTTCCAAAGACTCTGCTGGGGCGAATTGTCTCCATTCACTAGACCATTTCTCAATAAGGTTGAAATTACTCATTGCCAGGTTCTCCGCCGTGCAGATGGGTGGATGTCTTGACTTCAGTCTATCTATATGTAGATGGTGGATATCCTCATGAATGGGTAGTCTTTGATTAATCTGGATCTTCTTGTATTCATTCATCAAAGCATTGCATCTGCGGAGGTGGGGTGTGGGAATATGGCTTAATACAGGCAGCCACTGAATAGGAGTTGATCTGATGCCTGTGATCATTCTCATTGTGTCATTTAATTTAACATCTATTCTCTTCACATGAAGGCTGTTTATCCAGACAGGGGCACAATACTCTGCAGTAGAGTAAACCAGGCCAAGAGCTGAGCAACGTAAAGTAGTTGCACTTGCACCCATTACAAAATATATTACGGTACTATGGAAAATAAAGACAGAAAAAAGTAGAAAACTTATCAGGGGAATCAATGTTGTTTGGGAGCATATCAGTCTGTTGTAGGCTGGTTGCGTGGCTCAGCGGTAACATTCTCGCTGTGCCCACGATTGCAGGATCGAATCCTAGTGTAGCCAGCTGGCATTTGAGGCAGTAGATTTACTGGCAAGTTATAGATCCCTTTCGGGGCAAAATTCCGGCACCCTAGCGTCTCTAAAAGCTGCAGTAGTTAAAAGGGAATAAAACAAATAACATTATTATTATTTAGTCTGTTGTATAACAGATAAAACATTAACTAATTTATTTAAATGCAATCGTAGATTACATGATCTTACAAGAACACGTGTCGGGATCCCATAATTATTGATCCCTTCATCAGCTTAAAAATAGTGAAGGCCAGCATGCATACAAATTTTGCTAAAAATATACCAGTACATACTAAAATGGATTCAAATGAGATGAAATGATAGTGAATGAAATGGTGCAATGATATACAATAAACATGCTAAACAACACTGATTAAAAACACTGGGAAAAAGACCAATTGTCCAAAATAAAAAGATAATTTTTTAATCTGTTATGTACTTTGTCAATACGCAACCATGTCGAATGTTAATAATTCTGAAAATAGTCTGTTGTAGTTAATTCATATTAGGGGGTAGGGACATGTTCGGTCATCAACCTTGGATAACAGTCTACATCTGAAATCACATCCTCTGCAGGCTCTTTGTTTGGGAGTTACAAGACTTCACGAGGCTCATGACCAAGATGTCCGAAGCCCCAAAATTGAAACAACGATCAATATCAACCGCACACACACTTGTAGAATTAGCACGTGAGTCACATGCCACTCCACATCATGCGAGTAGGCCTACTTTAGTTGAAGGTTCCTGGCTAATTGAATGAGTGTGTGCTGCCATTCTACCAGGTCTGAGAGGACAAGGCATTTCGCTGAAGGAACATCGGAACAGATCCATTTAGATCGTGACAGAGTCTTAAAAAGGTTGCCCTGTAACATAGCATGTCATCTCCTCTGCTACTCTCAAGTCTCCAGTTTAGTAACGAAGGACTGGAAACTTCAAACACTATTATATCTTGGACTAACAGAGCTATTTCAATGTGCATCTCTACCAGACTTGTTAGGCTAGGTCCATATCAATTACCTCAACCATTGCAAAATATTGCAATTATCTCTGCATTTAAATTGTGCTGTACTTCATGATTTCAGATCAGACAGACATGGCTTCATAGAACATGCCAGGCTGTATTATATGCATAAATTGAGTCTTAATCATATAAACATTCAATTTAGTACCAAAGAGAGATTTAAAAAAAAAAAAAAATAATAAGCCCTTAAAGCACAGTGAACCTAAATTTTTTATCAAGGAATAAGGTACACGTTATAAAGAAAATTAGCTTTTTAGATAGATAACATATCACATTTATTTAGCAGGAACATACAACTTCACATTTTATCACTACCATAATTCAAAACTACTCAAACCTATTAATTAACGTAGAGGTCATAAACATGAAGTCACATTACACTGGCTGTCTCACTTGTTGGCCCATCCCTTGGTGGAGTAAGATGTGGAGAGTTGTACGAGTCTTCTGTGCAAGCACAAGTGTACACTAGCACGTCTTTCATACAATTAGCCTGCCACAATTGCTACCTGGGTGAGGCTGCACTAGACAGGGACCGTGGTGAGGCCTGATCTTCGCACTTCGGTAGCAGAACATTTTATGGCTGTTCTTTTTACCACAGATAATAAATAATATAACTGCGCTGCACATAACAGCTACCATTATGCCTCGAACAGAGGGCACTAAGGCCAACACGACCACTGTAATTGAGAAAGTTTGAACCAACTTCACATCTATGACTAATGCTAAACATCTCAAACTTCCATTGCACATTCTATTTCTCATATTTTCCTCTCTATATTTCCACGTAAGTTTTGATCCTACAATTTCTAAAAAGGAAACACACTGTCTAGTCTCTTTACTCTAAACCATTTAGTTAACATTAATCTAAAACATACATAAATATAGAACATATGGAAATAATACGGCTCGTTATGATTTCTGGAATATTAATTAACTCTTTAATGAGTTATACTTAGATCTTAATATTAATTTTCATAATACTCATGTCAGTCATATTATGGCAGTGAAGTAATCGAACATGTATTAAAAATGTGCACAAAGGACCTTAAGTGACATTCTGACAATGAAGACCGTAATTATCATTATCAATTTATCACATAGTAAAGTGCAAATAAACGTATTTCTTTAAATGAGAATTTCTCCAATTATAGGTATACTGAATTGACAACTTGTAAATGCCATGTTAAATTTCCCTCGTAACTGTTCTGAGTGTCTGCCCGCCCCTTTTAGATTATGAAAAGAAACTTTAAAATCACATCAAATTTAATCCAATTGTCAGTCAATGCCAACTTCAAGTCTATTTGCACTCTAAAAACCAGGTGGTACCTGTTGCTGTTTTTTCTTTTTTTAATGTATATTCTAATGGAAGCAAAGAAGGAAATAAAAGATACATAGCTTTAGTTATTTTGTTGAGATACAAATTTTCATAACTGTACGACAAGGTGAGCAACTTTTTTTAAGTCATTGAGTAACCACAAAGACAGGAGATGATTTCTGATATGGCAACCCAGCACTCAAAACACCCAAATAGCTCTACAGCCTATTGAGGGCCTATGACTGTACATTAGAGTCACATTGAGGGTACAAAATAGCTGCCTTGGAGCCTGGGCTAGACATTCTGTAGTGCCCAAAGATAGAAACTTCTATGGACATATCCAACAATATATATACATAGAAGGGGGCATTGGATGTACTACTACTTCGATGTAGTGATATTTAAAAAAAAAAGATTAAGAAATTTAAGATATTAAAAATATATGGAAGTAAAAGAAAGTCTTATTAGGAGAATATGAATAAAATGAATATTGAAGTAAGGAGTTTCACAAACCAGAGCTTTTTCCCAGGGAGTGATTGTTTGCTGCTGAAAATTGAGTTTTTCTGCTGCTGTGAGTTATAAATAAATTCACCATATGTAGTCAAATTACTTTTCTTATGTGCTCAACACCTCACAACCCTTTTAAAAATATATTCAGAATTCCTTGAAGGGGAAAGTTACAGGCCTTGGCTTACTAATTCTGAGAAATCAATACAATCTCTAATCCTTGACCCAAGATGATTTGTCGCTTATCATTACTTGCTATAAGTAGCAGCATCTAAGGAGCATGCAAACAATTCCTCTTGTGTATTGGCTCTGATTAGTACAAGTCTCTTAAAACATTCTGTAAACCATAATCTTATGAACTAAATGCCATGTGGGCATGCAACCTTTCAACAGCTATATCTCAAACACAAGATTAATAACCATATGCATGCTACTTCCATACTGTCAATTCTGGAAATGTTTCCATCTCCTTCTGGCTTATCCTGGTAGGTATGCCCACAATGTAATTTCTAAAATACGATGTATATGGTATAGTAGGAACTTATATCCACAAGTCTTCTTGTTGCTCAGCTGTGTTACTGATGCCCCTTCCAATACTTGGGTGAGGGTAGGGCCTCACTAATACTTACTATCCAACACAGGTTCCATAATATTGGCACAACTAGCAGCTATTACTTTCTGGCAATGATCTCGAATTTCTGAACCAGCTTGTTTTCATCATCTACAAATCTTTTAATGAATGGGATTGCCAATTGTATGCCACCGCCAGCTCCAAAAATTGTCTGAGCAGTCTCGTTGTACTCCAGTACGGAATCAATAAAAATAGCCTGGTGACTTTTGTCATTCGTCCGCAATTCCAGTTTGTATTGAAAACTGGAAGCATCCTCTCTATGGCCAATAAATTGGAGGCAGTGTGCAAAGATGAGATTCTTTTGAATGACCTCTTGACTATAACAGAAGATCTCTTCATCAAAATGAATGAGATAGTAGGCTTTGTTTGCTTTCTCAAAATCCACATTCCTCCAAACGATCGCACTTTCTTTTCCCTTCAACAAATTTGCATTATGTTCAAGTTTAAAGTGATCCAAAATATCATAAACACGTCCAGTCCATTGACAGTTGGGCATGAAACACTTATACAATCTCCAGAAACAAAATGAGTGGTGTCCATTCAGCTCACTGCCAGCTACCATTTCACGACAACCAACATCGGCATTCTCACAGGGGAAGTTTAGTTTGGCTGCAATACTTTCACCAAGACGATTTCTGTGTGAAAAGGTCGACTTACATTGTGGACAAGACGTAAAATTTTTTCGGCAGGAGGAACAGATGGAGTGACCATTGGTGCATTGCTCTATAACTGCTACCATGTATTTGTAGCAAACTGGGCATTCCATTTCCTTCAGGAGCACTTCTTGAGCAACGTGTTTGGCTGTCTGGCTCCCTGTGCTAAGAGTTGTCATCTTGACAGAAAACGGTTCTTCCTGAAATAAGAATAGAGTGAGTGAGGCATATGGCAAGTTATTAAATGTAAGAACTGTGCAAATGCATCAGTGACCACTGAGCACTTATCCATTATTTATTACTCCTTCTCCTTGAAGTTGATATGTGTATGAATTTTGAATAAAAATTCTGTTTCAAATGAAAATGATCAAAAATCAACATTTGCTCCTTTGCCTGAAAAATAGCTTGAGTCTCCTGTAAAAGGATTGAGTGTGGATCTGCACAAGAAGTTAAAACTTCCTACTTTTTAAAAAGGAAATAGACTTGCCTATTCTCACAATTTTAATCTATAGGTACATATTATTGGAAACTACATAGCTCAAATCTTTACGGTGTGTGAACACAGGCATAATACAAAGGCCATACTGAAAGTCATGAGCAACATTTTTTGTTCAATCACAATCTTCCGACTTTCCTGAACATGTACTGATTCTCTGACATCATTAACTTTTATTACATGACCAAAGCAAGGAGTTACAAAATGACCAACATCGATGATGTATTCCATCAACATCACATGAGAGAATTCCTTGTTAAAGAGGGAATCCCTGCTGCTGAAATTCATTACAGATCTCGGCATGCTTATGGAGATGTGTGCATGGGTGCTAGCAGTGTTCAGAGTAGGGGGGGGGGGGGACATTTAAAAATGGAAACAAGATCACCCAAGATCACTGTGTGCAACATGACACGCGTTGAAGTCAGACATGTCACTGTCAGTTAAATTGCGGCGAGACTTGTAATAGGACACAGTGCAGGAAATGATTCGTGAGTTAGGCTTTATGAAATTTCAAAAAAAATAATGGTACAGCGAGTTCATTTCAGTTACCAGCATTTCGCCTGGTGTTCTATTGGGCTCGTCAGTTGGTATGGTACACCTCACCAATAGTTTTAACAACAAATTGTATATCCGCCTTAGTCAATACATAAACGAAAATAAATTATAATTACACTTGCTCCTGGTACATGTTTCGGGGATTAATTGCTTTTATCCCCTTCATCAGCCTAGACAAATAATCGAAGAAAGATATAAGATAGCGTAGCACTCAAAAAATAAATGGCTATTTAACTTAATATGGTGCACCATATAAGTAGGTCACAGGAAAATGTTGAGCAAAACTAAAAACATATATGTAACAGCGAAGATATTCAGCCATCAAAACACAGAGAATCAGTGGACAGTTAATTCGTAAATCCGCTCCAAAACACTGGTCGAAGCTTGAATTGGCAAAAATCACAATACTTCACCATATGGACATAACCAATGAAGAAACCTTATGCTCAACAGGTCCAAAATCAAATGCCCACATACGAACTAGAAGAGCGTGGAAGGAACAACTTCAAATAGCAATGAGGTTAGCTCAATGCATAACCTGAAAGAAGCAAAGGAAAAACAAATACCATAATAAAAGGGACCAAGGGGAAATTTATAGACTGAAATAATTATGAACAACTATAAAAAATAATTTATAATGATATAGAACGAATGCAGACTTAATAATATTCGAAAAACTTACTTCAGGTTAAGTTAAGGTATCAATTTTGAAGAGATTGTCTTATGTTTGAAAATTATTGTAAATAATTTATGGGTGTAGCCAATTCCGACACTCATATATATGGTAGCAGTAGATGATAAATATTGCCATAGCTAGTTCTGTAATAGGACGTATGTATGAGTGGACCGCTACTATGAAAAATAGATTCTTTGGGGAAAAAATGTTCAAAGTGGAAATTAATTAATGTAATATAATACAAATCAAGTTGTAGGGAATTGTAATGGCAGAGGAGTGTAACAGTATATTAATAAGTATGTAATTATGTATAAATATGTGATGTAGAAAAGTTAAACTAAGAGCATCTAAGGTGGTTTATTATTGGACTTACTAGTTAAGTTATTTTTGAGAGTGTCAAATAAGATATTAGAATCGAAAATGACTTCATTAAGATTCACTGGGTCTGAAATACTGTGTGCTGTGTTGATTTCAATGTATTCGAGAACATTCATCATAGTACCCTTGCTAGTGTAATGTAAGATTTCTAAATCATTCTCTATACTAGTGAATTTGTGGCCTGAATCCTCCATATGTGTGGCCATAGCTGAATACTTTCTATGTTTAGTGGCATTTAAGTGATCAATATATCTTGTGGTGAAATTTCTTCCTGTTTGACCTATATAATTGGCGTTACAATCATTACAACTTAATCTGTAAACACCGGATTTGCTGAATTTATCCTTCAAGTTGAAAGAATTGGAATTAAAGAAAATGCTCTGATTAGTATTGTTAGTTTTGTAAGCTATTTTCATGTTAACCTTTTTGAATTTGTTAGTGATGCTATAAGTATGATGATTAAAATAAGTAAAAACTGCGTATGAGGGCTTTTCTTTATGCTCAGGTTGAAGTCGTGTGATGGGCTTATTTTTTAATTTGTTGATAATATTAAAAATGTATTGATGATTATAACCATTAACTCTGGCAATTTGATATATTATCTCAATTTCTTTGTCAAAATCTTGCTTGGAAAGAGGTAAATTCATGGCTCTGTTCACAAGGCTAATGAAGGTGACTTTTTTATGACAGCCAGGATAGTTTGAATCTTGCCTTATAACAGAATGGGTTTGCGTGGGTTTCCTGAAAATTTGGTAATGCAGTCTGTTATCTTTTTTGAAAATAGTTGTGTCAAGAAAATTAATCTTATTGTTTGTGGCAGATTCCATGGTAAATTTAATATTATCAATATTGTTGAGTTGATCTAAAATTCTATCAATCTTTTGAATATTATCGTCAATAATGATGAACACATCATCAACGTATCTACCCCAAAACGTAATCCCCATTATTTTATCTATTATTTTAGTTTCTTCTAAATGGTCGAGGTAAATGTTAGCGAGTATTCCTGACAATGGAGATCCCATAGCCATCATTTTGTTTATAAACTTTACTGTTGAATGTAAAGTAATTATTATATAGAATAAAATTTAAGATGCAAATGAATTCATCAATTTCTACTTTGGATAGACTGCTATTATCTGTTAGATTCTTCTTAATGATGTCTATTGTAGGCATAATAGGTATATTGGTGTACATATCTTTGATGTCAGCACTATGTAAAGAATGTTCTTGTCTAAGCTCCAATACTGATGTTTTCTCACAAAAATGTAAAGTATTTTTGAAAGCCATGTTTGCTTTAAAACAATAATGTTTCTTTAAAAATTGTTGAGCAAAATGTGATGTTTTATATAACGGGCTGTTTCTGAAATTGATAATAGGTCTAATAGGAATGTCATTTTTGTGTATTTTGGGAAGGGCACGTAATGTAGGAGCAGTGGGGTTCATATGGGCTAGTTGAGTAACATGTTTATCATCTAAAATAAAAAATGTGTTTTTAAGAATGCTTTTTAGTTTTCTTTGTATGGATGCAGTGGGATCTTTCTTTATTTCTTTAAAATTATCATTGCTAATGAAATCAATAGTTTTAGAGATGTATTCATCTTTGTCAATGAGTACTCTAGTGTTTCCTTTGTCTGCTTTAGTTACAATTATATTATTATTTACAAGCTTCTTTTTTAATTTATAGATATTATGAATATTGGAACTGTTTATTCAACTTTATTCAATGTGTACATCAACGATCTTCCAAAAACAATAAAGAAAGTAGGTAATGTGAATATCAGCATGTTTGCAGATAACAGCCCAAATCAGCAAATGCTTCTTGAACACAGAATGAACCAGGCACTTATAAAACTCAAAAACTGGACTGAAAACAATAATATGGAAATCAATACTTCCAAAACAGTATACCAGTTTTTCTCCCTGAGACACCACAATCCAACTTTTAGTCTCAAATTTAGTAATCAAGACCTTCCAAAAAGTGAAAGTACAAAGTACTTAGGTATCATCATGGACAAGAAGCTGAACTGGACCAAACACATAAAACATGTGGACGATAAGGTAAGCAAACGGATGAAATTACTGAAGAGACTAGCAGGAGCTACTTGGGGGAGCACTCAAGACACACTCAACAAAACCTACAATACTTACATCAAACCTATCATAAAATATGGCAGTGAAGTACTCTCTACAGCACCCCAGTCAAACATTGATCTCCTCGAGAGGTGTCAGAATAATGCCCTACGAATCATAACAGGTGCAATAAAAACCACACCTATAACCGCCTTGCAATTATATACCCACAACTTACCAATAGAAGAAGAGATGAGACATCAAACAGCCAATGCATATCTCAGTATACAAAGACTACCTCAAATGACATGGATCAAAAAACCAGTTTCTAGCCCCCAATCTTAAAACACAAAAAGATCCCTTAAGTCTCGCCAAAGAATATATCAATAAGAGCAATCTGCAAATAAAACTTGAACCACTCTGTATGCCAGTCAACCCCATTGAATATATACAAGTGACTACAGATCTTACTTTGTTAGAAGAGGCCTGCAAGAAAGACTCTTCACCACAAGATCTAAAACAACTGGCCCTCTGTACAATAGAAGAAAGATATCCATCTAATCAATGGCTAAAAATATTTACAGATGGCTCTCCTTCCTTCCAAGTCCCTTAATTCTCATTCTTCGAGGCTTGTGTGCATTTCCTTTCTTCCTGTCTTTTGTTTCCCTTATTTGTATTTTTGGTTTCCATTTCCTCTTCTAGTATGTAAGTATGTAGTTAGTTTAAGGTGTAGTTTTCATTAATACCCAAACCATTAGGGGCCGATAACCTAGATGTTAGGCCCCTTAAAACGATAATTATCATCATCATCAATTGTATTGCTTGCCATGGTGGATGACTGGTTATCGTGTCAGACTTCTAACCCCAAGCTAGCAGATTCGCTCACAAAAATCACTGTATGCATGTCATACGTTGTTGGCATGTTAAAGAACCCATTTGAAATCATTAGGCCGTGTTCATAATGGCAAAATTATTCTCTGTATTTTTCGCCAACACAAAAGTTCCTCCTTTCTCTACTAGAAAGCGCTATAGTGCCAAGGAGCTTAAATATCTAGCCTCCTTGACTTGCATAGCGTTCCAAGGAACGACTAAATTCGACATGCAAGCTGTCCTCTGGGTGCCAAATAACAAAGCTTTCACCCGGCACCGAGGCCATACGATATTATTATTATTATTATTATATCAACTGTATTCAAAGATGTTTCATTATGTTTTCTATTTTCAACACATAAAGGTTTATTCACTGATTTGGGTCAATATGACCCTTAGTGGTTCTCAGTGTAACAATAAACACCTGGTATTAGGAAGGTTAAGCCATCTCTTTCTTGATAACATTGGCATCAAGAACAGTTATGACGTACAATTGAACGGACTGTGGAGTTCAACAACGGTGAAAAGAACAACTAAGACGCAAAGTTTTCAATTTATTGGATGATCAATGACACCAAGCACACTTACGTCATTGTTCAAACGGACACGAAGGATCACTCACGGAGTCAAAAGTCAGCACTGAGACATGCGGCGATATTGCTCTGAAGCGTGGTCACAAACAGCTAATATTTCTACAACGACGCAATTACCCTCTAGCGGACTTGAGCATAACTACAGTTCGAACGATATTCACACGTGCGCGCTAGGTATTTCTGAAACCAGACGACCACATAACTCCATTTGACCAAATTTTGCAGCTGCGTCATTGTTCCTCCGGAGCGACGATATATATACATAAATTATAAACTTTTTTAATCCAGTAGGACTAGAAACTTCTACAAGGCATTTAGAGAAAACTTAAAGGAGTGCTTCAAAACAACCGATGGCACGTTGGAAACTAACACGAAAGAAAACTGTAAAATGTTAGCCCAATACTTCAACTCCCTTCTTAACTGCGAATCACCCTAAGGAAAACTTACCTTCACTCCTCCGGTTTCCACACACCTGGACTCACGAACCCCTGACCTGGAAGAAATTCAGGAGATAATCCAAAAGCTCAAAACTAACAAAGCACCAGGAGAAGATGGGATCATTTCTGAATTCTGGAAACTGAACGATCCTTACACTTACGCAGAAACTTCATCACGTCATTTCAGACATATGGATGATGGAGTGAAAACCAGAAGACTGAAAATGTGCTCTAATTCATCCGTTACACAAAAAAGGTGATAAAACAGCCATCAGTAATTACAGAGGAATCTCCCTGCTCCCGATCGCTTATAAAATCCTCTCCAAGGCACTTTTAAACAGGCTAGAACCCCAGCCGGAACCACTAATTGGTGAATACCAGGCCGGATTCAGAAAAGGACGATCATGTGTTGAACAGGTGTGTAGCTTAAAAACTATATTAAAAATGAGAAAATGTAGAAATACAATAATTACATTTTTCGACTTCAGAAAAGCGTGTGATTCTGTAGACCGTGAAACCCTCATCATGGAAGAAGACGGGATAGACAGAAAACCTGAAAAATCATTGAGCAGACGCTTACAGGAACTATGTCCAAAGTGAAATTCATGGATGAAATATCGAAGCCCTTTGTCATCAAAACTGAAGTTCGACAGGGGGACGGATTATCCCCAATGCTCTTTAATACTGTTCTAGAAAAGATCATTAGGGAAAGGGAACCTCATGCGAAAGGCATTCAAATTGGTATAAAAAAAGAGAACCGTCTTACAGTCAAGTGCCTCGCTTTTGCAGACGATATTGCCATTATCACTAATGCCAGACATGAGGCCATACACGCAGTGGAAAATTTACATGAAATTGTGCAAAGAACCGGACTACAAATTTCTTATGAAAAAAACCACTATATGGAAAGACGACCAGAAAATAACACAATACGGTAAAATAATACAAGGCCCCCATTTTAAATACCTTGGTGAAATCCTACAGTCCTTGGGACTAAACCGAATCGCCAATGAACAAAGAATCACCCAACTACAGAAGGTCTACAAGCTAACGTGGGCTCACTACAACAAAAAAGTGTATCTCGCTAGACGCAAAATTAAGGCACTATACAACGGTGATTCTTCCGGAAGCAACTTACGCAGCCGAAACAATAGTGATTGACGGTCATTTCAAAATTAAGGATATAGAAAAATTCTCCGAAAGATTTACGGGGCAGGTAATAATAACGGTATTTGGATGAAGAGACCTCAAAACGAACTCTACCAAAAGATCCACACGTTAATGGACGTAATCAGAAAACGCCGAGCACAGTTTTATACACACATTTACAGGATGGAAAACTTTAGGACGGCGAAGAAATTGCTCAACGTTATAACACAGAGTAAGTGTGGCACGGAATGGCTGACAGAGGTCCAGAGGGACCTTAAACAGGTCAACATACAAAATCTCGAGGACCGCACCGAGTGCCGGAATAAAATCAAAAATGTTAAGTTTGAGCATAGACCATCACGACAGTCTGGAAGAAAATGGACATCTGAGCGGAAGAGGAGCATTCTGAGAGGATGAAGAGATTTTGGGAAGCGAAGCGGGAAAACGCCAGAAGATGAATTAATCATGTATTCAAGTACAATCGCTCTCCTAAAGGGGAAATCGATTAGATAAAATAAATAAACATTTTAACTGACAGTGGTTTTGGGGTCTGTGGGATGTGAGACGCGAAGATAAGTCGAAACATGGTACCCATTGCAATAGGTAGCCTTTCTAATGAAATCTACCTAAAACGAACTATAGAATTTGCAACAATAACCAATTTTTTAACATTATGAGTTGCGTATTTTTCACGATGCCCGTACTCATTGGTTATAATTACTTCACACAATTGCTTTTTAATGTGTCTTTTTATGAAGAGTTTTTTAAATGTCCTTGTTATTTTTCATACGTTTCACACACTGTCTTTCTAATCATTCACCCATTGTAACATATCTTTTTTATGTGTATTTTATAAGACGTCATTTGTCAACACAGGGTTTTTATGACGGCTGTTAAGTTTTACCTTAGTCAAGGCTGATGAAGGGAGCCAAATGCTTTACGCCCCGAAACATGTGATCCTTTGATTGCAATATACAATAAAGTATTGGCCAGGCAGAAAGCTTTTGCTTGCTATAATTTAAACGTTATACCAAATGATGATGATGATGATATACCAAATATACAGAGTGTATCAAAATGAATATCAGGGTTTTAGGGATTTGTAGTATTTATTACAGTTAACTTACAATTATAAATAATACATCAAATGAAAGAGCAACTCGAACAGTTTGTCCTACAGGTGTTCAATGTGAGCACCATTCGTCACACGGCACACATCGAGTCGATAGCCGAGTTCATCCCAAACCTTGCTCAGTGTCTCTGGAATAATATTGTTGCAACAATTGCTTCAATCCTGTTTCTTAAGTCGGTTAGGTCAGCTGGTAGCGGAGGCACATACACATGATCCTTTACAAACCCCCGAAGGTAAAAATCGCATGGCCTCAGATCGGGTGAATGTGGAGACCATGCGAAACAAGCTCTGTCATCCGGCCCCTTGCGGCCAATTCAGCGGTCGGGTACAATGTCGTTTGACCAATTGCTTACTAAGGTATGCCAATGAGGCGGCACTGCATCTTACTGCCAAATAAAGTTCTCTGGTTCAGCCTCTAGTAATTAAGGTAAGAGCCATAGTTGTAGCGCATCAAGATAAGAAACACCAGTTACAGTTGCTTCAGCAAAAAGAAAGGCCTATAAACTTTCCGCCAGGATATGGCACAAAAAACATTTAATTTAGGAGAGTCTTGTTGCAACTGTACCATTTCGTGTTCACATGTCCACTTAGGTGAAATATCCATTCATCACTGAAGACGACACGATCCAGAAAATTGTCATCGTCATGCAGCTGCATATCGTTTGCAAAGTTGGTACGTGCACCATAGTCTGTATGCTTTAGAGCTTGTAACAAATGCACACGATAAGAACGTAGTTATAAGAGTCTCCGTAAAACTCTCCACACCGACATCACTGGAACTGTTAATTCACGACTATCCCTCCAAATTGATTTCTTGGGGCTACGTGTGTAAGACTCTCTCACTCGTTAACTCTCTGAGACTATAGTTCGCATACCGAATAGTTGAAAATTGATTCTTAAAAGCGTGAATAAACTTTTGTAAGTGTAACTGCATGTTTGGAGAATACTTCCGCAGGGGTAATGGCGAGATCTAGGCTAAGTCCATAACGTAAGCAATGTTCGTGTGCGAGAAAGTTGTTATCTTTCGTAGATGGGATGAAAAGCTTCCAACACAAATAAATTACCGTTTACCATTTACGGTCGGCGATCAGTCAGGCAAAGCAGTCGCATTTGCTGCGACGTTGGCTGGGCTCTCACCCCGCTTAGCGCTCAAAGCGGCGGTGGCGCAAAATACGGGTTGTGGCGCGGTCTGCAGGCAAAATAGAAGGCCGAGCGCCAAGACTCGACCGAGCATTCGGAGCCTAAGGAGTCTGGTATTATGAGACTTTTCAAGATTTCCTGGATCAAATGCGAAACTCCCGCATATCCCATATCGCTTGATGCCCTGTGGGCCTCATCCGCAATAAATACCAAGTTTTAGACAAAAATTCTTAATGTTCAGACAAAGTTTACTTTATTTATAGAGATGAGCTTGTTCTTGTTATTTTAGGTATATGGGTTTTAAGGGCAAAACCATGTTCTTTTCCAGGTTTTATAAAACTCCAATTTAAGGTGTATTCTTTGCAAAAGGCCAAGAGGATCTCCTTGGACAACTGTGGCCCTTAATGCTATAAAACTAGAGAACTTAGCTAATTTGAAGTGGGAGATTGCTCTCGATATAAAAACCTCAATTGCCAGCAAGGTAAACTACAGGGTCTTTCATATAAAGTAAGAACGCCAAGCGGCAGTTTTGTTATCCGATGCTGCGGCGGCCTTGGCTGAGCTTGTGGCGCGCCGTGGCCCCCTGCTTCAAGCGTGTGTACAATCTTATACGAAGTATTACCTTATAAAAGATGCTGTATGTGTCGTCCTTCCTGGGTCATAAAGGCATTGTACCGGGTAACCACATTCTGGCTGACGCGAGCGAGTTCTACCACTGTAATGTTTCTCATCTTTTTTTTATGTCTTTTATTGAGCACTGAGCCAGTAGTCAAACTTATTTTCAATTACGTGAATCTGTAGTAGTGAAGGTGGCACTTCATCAGGAAATTGCTGAACAAATGCATCACATACCCACCGAGCAGACTCTTACTTAAAATAAGTTTCACATACAAAAATACGATGTTGTAATGATAACTGTCTCACCATGTTAGCACCTGAGATTCAGACTGGCGACTGAACACCTGCACGCTTATTGCAAGGTAAGTATATACTATGCGCACACTTTCAATACTACAGCAGGGGGTCGTGGTGCGCCACAATCTCGGCCAAGGCCACTGGAGCAACGGATTACAAATCCGCCGCTCACCGTTCTTACTTTATATGAAAGACCCTGTAATATTGAACTCTTAGCTTTGGAGCAAAAGCTTTTTTAACCAATAAATTAAGACTCACAGTGAAGAGAGTTGAAATGTCATATACACCAGGTGTTGTTTTGCTGGAGTCTGGAATAGCCTCTTCCAACTTAGTTATGGAGATCTGAAACAACAATTGATAATGATACTCTAAGTAAATAACTTTCAGTAAATAACTTTCAGTATTTAGATTAAGGCTTTCATGGCCCGTAATACTATTAAAATTATTCATGCTTTTGGGAATAATTTTAATAACTTTCAGTATTATTTATGCACATACACTGTTTTGGCATTTACCATGAAAATACAAAAATACAATCCTTTCAAACTGTTGTAGGAGTATATTGTAAGCAGTATTGTACTGCATTTATCTGTAATAAGCTGCAAGAGCTCTATGTTTTAATGATAAAATTCACAAATAGCAAAGTTGCGAGTAGATTTGTCTCGGAAAGTATTTGAAGCTATAAGGCATCCAACGTTTAGAATGAAGCATTGGTCTTGTGGCGCGTTACGACAGGGTTGCCACTCCATGAGAGGAGGCAGTACAAAGCGCTTCGTGTACACTTTCCGCACATTCAGCGATTGTGCAGTGACGGAGACTTGAAATAAGTACTGTATACTAATAAGTTAGTAGGCTAACATAACACATACAACAAAATTAAATTAACTATAATGTATGCTGAATGTAACAAAGAAAACAATTAAAATAAAATAAAGTATAACCACAAGGAAATGTGTGAAGTTTCGACTGCAGTTAAAGTTGAAGTACGTTATTAAAGAAAATACTCCTCATTGGCTTACCTTTCATGATAAATACTTTCGTTAGGTTTCATCATCATCATCTTGTACAGTTTCCAGCCCCAGGCTGGGTCTGTTTGGAACATAAGCCTCGCCACTTAGTCCTTTCTTCCCACCACCTCTCCGCTGTCACTCTGGTCCAGTCCTCGCCTCTCTTCTTGACACATTCCTCCACTCCTTTCAGCCATCTATATCTTGGTCTTCCCCTTGGTCGTTTCTTCTGCTTCTGCATCTCATGTATCCTCTTGGGAATCTTCTTCTCATCCATTCTCTTTAAGTGTCCATACCACCTCAGTCTTGAAGTCTCAATCCTACCTTGCAAGGGCTCCTCTTTCACCATTTCCCTGACCTTTTCATTCCTCGCTCTGTCTTCTTGTTACTCCGATCCTACTTCACAGGAACTTCATTTCACCTGCCTGTATTCTGCTTATGTCTCTTTTCTTCATTGTCCACGTTTCTGAATCATAGGTCAGTATCGGGATATAGTAGCTTCTGTATAACACTTCCTTGCTTTTTTGTGGGACATCTTTATTCCACACTAAGCTTATAATGCTTCTCAGAAATGCTTCTGCCTGTCTGCCACGTTCCGTAATCTCTTTGTCATTTCTCCCATTTTCCTCCACTATACTTCCCAAGTACTTGAGACTTTCCACCTTCTTCAGCTGTCCACCTCCAAGTGTTATCCCACTCATTGGTCTGTCCTTTTTCCTGGTCGTTAACAGGATCTCACATTTACTGATGTTGAACTTCCATCCGTACTCTCCCACTGTTTCTTCCCAAGCCTTTTAGTTGCTCCTGAATATCCTCCTGCTTGTTTCCCCAGACCATGAGATCATCTGCAAACACCATTGCTTTCATCTTATCTTCTCCTATCTTTCCTGCTATCCGTGTCATTACCTTGTCCATAACCACAATAAAGAGAAGGGGTGACAGCGCACTACCCTGTTTCAGGCCACTCATTTGTCTGAACCAGTCTGTTCTTTCCCCTCCAACTTTCACACAACTCACACTTCCACAATACATCTCCTTCACTCTGCCTACAGTCCCTTTTTCCACTCCCATGTTTTCCATTGCTTTCCAAACCTTCTCCCTACACACATTATCAAAGGCCTTTTCGATGTCCAGGAAGGCCATCAACAGATCCTCTCCAAATTCGTAGTGGTGTTCCTGGAGCTGTCTCACTGAAAATATGAGATCCACTGTTGATCTCCCAGGTCTGAATCCATACTGCTCCTCTCTCAATGTTCTCTCCACTTTGGCTCGTATTCTGCTTTCTAATATCTTTTCATATATCTTGGCACAGTGAGGTATGAGTGTGACTCCCCTGTAATTTCTGCACTCCTTTCTGCTTCCTTTCTTAAATATTGGGACAATTAATCCTTTCTTCCAATCTTCTGGGGTCTTTTTCTCCTTCCATATCACCCTCATCACACGGTACAGCCACTGTTTCCCAACCTCCCCTGCTGCCTTCACCATTTCAACACGCACTTCATCCACACCCGGTGCCCTTCCTCCTTTCATCTTGTCTATAGCCATCTCCAGTTCTCTCCAATTCAGGTCCTTTTCCATTCCTGTGTTGTCTTCTCCAACTTCCAATACATTGTCTTCCTCCCTATGACCATTTGGATTCAGCAAATCCTCAAAGTACTCTTTCCACACTGTCTTGAGTGTTTCTTTGTTGTGTACCTCATTTCCGTTTTTGTCCATCATTACCACATCCTCTCGCAGACCTCTTCTCTTACTTTTGACCATCCCATAAAGTACTTTCTTATTTCCTCTGCTGTCTTCCTCCATCATCTCTGTCCCCTTTACCATCCACTTCTTCCTCTCCTCTGCGACAATCTTGTTTGCTTCTTTCTTCTTTATCTTATAATCTTCCCTCGCCAGATCAGTTCGTTCCTGGAACCACACTCTGAAAGCCTTGTTCTTCCTTCCCACAGCTTCTTTTACTCTCTCATTCCACCATGGTGTCTCTTTACACCGCTTTCTGTTGCTTGTTCTTCCACATACTGCCACTGCAGCTTCCACCATTGTGTTCTTGAATTGCTTCCATTTCTCTTCCCCTGTTTTAGGATTGTCTGTTGGCATCCTTTCCCTTATTATCTTCTGGAATTCTTCCTTGACTTCCTTTTCCTTGAGTTTCCATACTTTGATTCTCCTTTCCTGGTACTCTGTCCTCTTGCTATCCTTAACAACTCCCAGGTTCATTACAAGTATTCTGTGGTCGCTATCTAAGGCCTCTGATGGTATTACCTTTATATCTCTGACACTTCTCTTCATTTCCCAGTCGTACAGCATGTAATCTACCAAAGATTTCTTTGTTAAATCACTGCTGTACCACGTTACCTTGTGGCTTTCTTTCTTCCGGAACCAGGAGTTGCCTACCACTAAACCTTTTCTCTTGCAAAAATCCAGCAACTTTCTCCCTTCTTCATTCCTGCTACCCCATCCTTCTGCTCCCAATACATTTTCATATCCTTGCCTTTCACTTCCTACATGTGCATTCAAATCTCCCATGACAATGATGCTCTGGCCATTCAACTGCTGTTGTAGCTCCTCCTCAAAGTCTTCCTTCTCTTGAGCTGTACATCCAACTTGAGGGGCATATACCTGGGCTATCTCCAGGCTTCTTCCCTTTACAGTTACTCTGATCTTCATGATCCTGTCACTTATTCCCTTTACCTCTTCCTTCATTCCATCTCTCACAACTACTCCTACTCCGCTGCTCCTTCCTTCACTGTTCCCACTCCAGTACAACCGGTACCCTTTCCTCAGTTCTCTGCGACCTTCTCCTTTCCATCTTGTTTCTGCCAAGCCCAGTATATCCAGTTTTCTTCTCTCCATCACATCTACAATCTCCTCCATCTTTCCTGTCAGTGTCTGTATGTTTAATGTCCCAACTCGTAGTCCATTAGCATATCCGGGTCGTCGTCGTTTGCATCCATCCTTTCCGAGGCCTGTTCCTGTTTAAGATTCTTAAAATAACTGAACACATTAATTACGACCGGTTTTTCCCTCTTTCTGAGCACTTGACCACGCTTTCTTTTCACAAAACTAGCCATTGTTGTACGTGAAATACGTAAAATACAACACGTTAAATCTAACAGAACTGCTGCACATACACTCAAGATAGTGACAGCTGAACTACTGAAATAAAAGCTCGAAGGGCACAGTAATAAAGCTGTGAGTAGCAAGCTGCACCCCGCTGTCCTTTGAAACTTCATTCTTATAATCCGCGGTCAATGAACAGCCCAGCCTGTGTAAACAATTAAACCTACACTCTGGGTAAGCAGGTTGAAAACTTCTTCCAACATTCCTCTACAACTCTCAAACTGACATGACATGGTTATCTTTAAAAATAGAAAAGTTGGCAGCATACGAACTTTTTCAATGCTGCTATGCGGTTATGAGAGAATATTCAGAAGTTTTACCTACATGAAAATTGTAATATTGCCAGTATAAAATATTTCAATAATCCATCATCAAGACGGCACATTTAGCTACACGTGTGTGAAAAATAGGCATCACAAAGTCAATGCAACATGATATAAGATCAATTTTACTAAAAAGGGGACACAGTTTATAATTGTTTTTTTAAAATATGGATATCTAATTTTTCCAGCATTTCTATCAAGTTTACGTAGTTCTAATATAGGACAAAAAATATCGGCAAAACATCGTTTTACCCGAATATGTTGTTTTTACGACAAAGAAAAATTTTCGACTGATATGGCAACAGTGGATTGCTAGAAAATGACAGCGTCATACATGTCTCGCATGCAACAGAAAGAGAGAAGAATAGCCCTATCTAACCAGTGCTTCATTCTAAACGTTGGATGCCTTATAGACCTGGAGTATTTTCTACTCTTATTGAATAACTGAAAAATGAAAATAAGTATGGGAAGGTGGGCCACAGTGAGACAAGCTCATCAAATCTATTTTTTGAAAGAGGGAATAACTGAAGAATGAAATAAGTACAGTAGACTCTCAGTTATCCGGCCTAATGTAGCAGGTCAACTCTGATAACAAAAAAAGCCAGATAGGCCCGAGTTCTATAAACTCTTCGGACACCAGCCATACACACTTTTTTTTTTAAATATCACAACCCAATTTTATGAATATTTTCCGACTTCTTGCATAGTACTGTACATGCTAGTTATAAGTGTTTCTTTTGTATGTACTGTACTTTTCAATAATTATTACAGGAAACAAAAACGATCAGCATTATAACGTACGTACAGTATAGCCTAACACTTAACAATAAATAAAAAATAATAATTGGAAAACATAGGTCTAATTCTTACAAAAAATATTTATAAACTTATTTGTTTAAATGATTGCTCACATGTGAAAAGGCAGGCCTAACATAAAGTCTAAAAATACAAGTTTGAGGTTTTAACCGGGCATGACGAGTTAATTCGTCTACTACCTGTTGCTACGCAATCGGGTAATGACGAGGTAACTCATCTAGAGCACTTGAAAATTGTTATCTGCTGGGGGGGGGGGGGGACGAGTATTCGTGTCTCTTACACTGTTGAGTGTAGTTCTATGATTGCTCCGTAGATGTCAGTAGGTTCCAGCTTTGCTGTGCCCCAATGCGCGCCAATTTCTCAATATGGGACAAGTTCCTTCGTCATTCGCGGAAGTGTAATGGGTGTGACGAGATAACACGTCACCCACATCTTTATAATGGGCATGACGAATTAACTCGTTTTCAGTCAAAATATATTCCCCACTACGAATGTTACTTTGTAATGTAGTTCCAAGAAGTCTAATCAAACATTAATTATTGTATGAATTTTAAAACAAATAAAATCAGGAAGGACTAGATAAATTTTCATGCTTGCACTCATAATGGGCGGGACGAGTTCCTTCGTCATTCGCGAAAGTGTAATGGGCGTGACGAGATAACACGTCACCCACATCTTTCAGTCAAAATATATTCCCCACTACGAATGTTACTTTGTCGGTGGAAACTCCCCGGTTAAGAGGTTAAAAACTCTTTGATAGATGACTGCTTCCCCCTTTGGCCCTCTTTCAGGATGCAATATTCCTTAGGCCAGATAGTCACGAGCCAGATAATAGAGTGCCTACTGTAATGACAATAAAAGTGAATCTATATAATATAAATTGGGTCATCGACACTAAGGAAAACACTTAAATGTTTATTTAGAAACATCAAACAGGGCTTTTGACGAGAATATGTCGCTAAGTGGAATTGGTTCTTGGTAGAAATTAAAAAGTTATAATTTATTAACAATGATAAATGCAAAATGTTTGGAAACTTAATTGTTTGTGAGGAAAACAAGAATATTAACAACCATCCCAAAGTGGTGCATAAGATAATATATGTGGCTCTTAAGATAATCTTTCCAGGTCTAATTTTGCATGCAGTAGGTTAAGATAACAGAATAATCTTAATAATTATTATGAATCCAGATGTATAAATGTACTAAAATACACCAAACAATCACAATGGATGAGCTGCATGAACTGAAAAACAAGCACTTACGAGCGGACATGTCCTACTCCAAGAGCGGGAGAAAATGTGTGCGCTTCACTCACTGTAACGTCATTGTACCTGTCAACTTCGACAGCTCATAGACCACTGACACGAGGCAGATAAGCAATCGTGTTAGTTGAATCCTAGCTGTGATTAATGAACATAGCTTACCTTGGCTCTCAAGGCGGGTTACAGTAATTTAAGGGATTGAGAAGACTCAGAACAGTAATTTAAAATGAACATCTATAGTAGAGGAAGGTACAATACTTGGTTTCTTTGTGCAGAGATATTAAAAAAAGACAATATAAACTCCAGTGTTCTGCCACCTTCTAATGGTATGTTATTCAGGTTCACTTTGAAAAATTGTGCAGATTGTGCTCGAGTCCAAACCGTTGATAAAGTGTAGCGTGGTGACAATAGACTTTCATTTATCGAAGAATGACCTACGTGCTCAATGTGAACCAAAGAGAAAAGCTCCATTTCTATGAAGGAACACCAACACCAAGAAACAATTTTTTTGATCAACAAAAATCAAAATATTGACAAAGACTGTTTGTGCCAGTTTTGATTTGCAAAAAGTTTTAAACATTCCCCATGAAGACAGTATGTTGTTGTACTATTCTAGAAAGTACTCAGTTTACAATGAAACAGTGTACGGGAGTGGAAGTGGGAATGCATTTTGTTACATTTGGGGTAAGCTGATGGTCAAAGGGGGAGCAATGAAATATGTACGGTTATTCACAAATATTTGACAATGGTAGATCAGAGAGGAAATGTTAAGGAAGTATCTCTGTATTCATATAATTGTACTGGTCAAACTCGCCAAGACAGTATGAAGTTATGACTAATCGTGACTTCCTTGATTGAAAAGAATTTTCCTTAAAAGTAATTCCCCCGAATGCAAGGAAAATGAAAGATCGCTCATTGAAAATAATAGAGATTAAAACTGCCTTTGTCATGAAAAAAAAAAAAAAAAAAAAAAAAACACAAAATCGAAATCAACTTTACCTATGAAACTATTGGAGAGGAATAGTTGGGTATTGGCACCAAAAAAGGTCTCAGAAAATGTGTGAAATGGATTTTAACCCAGCTTATTTAACTCAACTGCCAATTCCCCCTTTGTTCTACAAAGACCTGCAACGACTGTGCTTGAAAAGTGTTGTACCAAGAGTAAATATCAAGAACGTCTTTTAATTACCAAACACTCAATTAAAGAATGTTTACCAGAAATTGACGAAGAAGATGAAATTGAAATAGACTTTCGATTAATTTATTGCATAAAACCCAAATTTTTGTATTTTACATTTTTTGTACTATTTTTTTTAGATTGTTCTATCTCAACATTAAACTGAATTACACATTGCAACCATCAATATTAATTAACTTAATGGACTTAACTTGAGAATCGAATTGTGTTATTAAGTTAAAACCGTAGGATCCACAATTGCTGTTACGCATCCACAGACTGAAAAATCAGATAATTATTTGGTAAACAGGGTAAATACTGATTTTAATAATAGTTTGGCAGAACATCTTAAGCGCACATCTTAAGAAAAAAATGTCTGCCTTAACATCTTATATGAACAAACAAAACATCTTAAGAGCCATATCTACGGAACTCGTGTATTACGCAGTGTCCGCCGCCATAAAAATCCGAAAATTTTTCTATGGGAATAGCTAATGTCCTAGCAAGATATAGGAGTTGAACTTTTTTCGCTAGAGGGTGTTATTGAATTTTTTCAGTAGTGCCAACATTATTGGCTGGTGCTGGTTTTGCCGCTTAGATCAAAACATAGAATCCTTGTGATCATCGTTAATTACAGTGATGAATACTGTTCTACATACAAAACTAACCTAACCTGGGGCTTACGCCCCAGACCCCCTTGCTTCTAGTACAATCAGTAATTTTCGTCCAGTCGTCTAACCAAGTAGCGACCAATGGTTTTTTTCCACACAGTCGTCTAACCAAGTAGCGACCAATCGTTTTGTCCAGACACCCATTTTAGTTTGTCAGTATTTTTCATCCAGACAGTGCCAAACTTCGCTGGCAGCATTGCCTAATACAAGCGTCCAACATGGCGACACGTTTTATCGTCCGTTTATTTCTTGAAAGTGAATGTTGATTGTTTCCTAATTTTAAGTGTGAACGTGGTGTTTGCTAAAAGCAGTTAGCTTCAATAACGTGGCCAAGTCATTACAAACAATTTTCAGAATGCTAATAACAAAAATAACGCAAAAATAACAACATTGAATCGGGACACCGTGTAATACTCGAGCCACTAATATTTAAGACAAGGTGGTGTTGGATTTTTCCACATACTAGTCTACACTCTACAGTACCCATACATGCCATCATCAGTTCTGATTTGAGGAGCTCTAAAAACCACTTTGCACCTTGCTCACAGCCGTAACACACAAACACCTGCAATTGCCTTAGCTCATCTGTAGGGGTGGCAATTTTTAGCATTTTGAAATCAGAAATTTAGCATTTTTGGTTTGAACATTTAGCATTTTGTATCTTTTATACATTATAAATTTAGCATTTTATAGCATTTTGAAGAAAGAAAACCACAAATTTAGGTTAAATCTAACAAATGAGTAATTTTGAAATGACATTAATGCGAAATTAAAATCACACTTCTAAAAGATGGTAAGACTTCAGAAGAGGTACTTTTCGCTCCAAAATTCTTAAAATACTGAAACTAACCAAATTACCTGAATCAACTTAATAGTCGGGAAAATAAGTAATAGATATTTACTCCTCCTCTGTCTATGACCCACCCAGCCATCCCTGAACTGACCCTCACAAGTGAAGTAATGGCCTGTCAGCCCCGAGGGGCCTTGAGAGCCATATCAAAAATGTACGACCAACAGCATTTGATTGAGGGGGTTTGGGCGATTACCAGAAATCTAATTGACCAGGATAAGAACAAGACTTACATAGGCAAAATTCCAGCTGATACGGCAATTTCAAGTATCATGTACCGTATTGCCAACCCCACGCATTCGGTACTATGTTGCATCCGGCAGACCAATGATTTTCGCCTAGACCAATAATGGTTAGGTAGCAGGGCCGCGTTAACTAATATAAACACCCCTGGTTTTTGTCACGCACAGTGCGGGTAGTCACGCATCAATAATCTTGATCCAGGCCAATGGTTTTGCGTAGACCAATATTTTCATCCAGATCAATGGTTTTCGCCTAGACCAATAATGGGTAGGAAGCGGGGAAACGTTAGCTAATATAAACACCCCTGGTTTTTGTCACGCACACTGGGGATAGTCGCACATCAATAATACCTATTTATTTATTGTTCACTTTAGACCATCCTCCCTTTTCATCACTTCTAACAACTTTTAACACCTTAGCTTATTGAAAATATATCATTTATGATATGCATACCTTTCGGGGAGTTGTTGGGAGTCCTTTCACAATCTCTTCATACTCAATACCCACTGCTGCCCCGCAATAATTGTTATTTCACGAAAAGAATGCAATTTTTCTTCACTTTCTTCACTTACGGACGCCATCTTTGACAGTCATGTGACACCCGAAAGTCGATCATGTGACTACGTTACCAACTTGATTAAAGAAATTCACCACACGCCTTCGCTACTAAGTTAGGCACTGTCTTGTGGAAAACTACTGCTAGTACTAAAAGCAAGGGGGTCTGGGGCATAAGCCCCAGGTTAGGTCTGTTTTTGTATGTAAAACAATAATAACATACACTCTATGTCCACTACTAGGTTAGGTACTGCCTGGTCGAAAAATAATGCTAGTACCACAAGCAAGGGGGTCTGGGGCGTAAGCCCCAGGTTAGGTTTGTTTTTGTATGTAAAACATTATAAATACATAAATAAACACTGTAATTGAGTTCACTAAGTGATTTCATACATCACGTGCGAAATAGTACCAAACGCGTGGGGTTGGCAATACTGACTCAGTGAGAAAGATGGGGGTGAGAACTTCGATTTCAACTATATAAGTCGTGTCGCTATTTGGGCGGGATGGTGGGTCTATGACAGCGGAGCAGTGAACATCTAATACTCAATCCTCTCCTGATATCCTCCAGACTATTAAATCAGGTAATTTCAGTTTTTAAAAATATTTATATAAAGGATGGTCTAAAGTGAACCGCTACCGAAGCGGGGCCACGTTAGCTAATATAAACACCCCTGGTTTTTGTCACACATCAATAATATTTATCCAGGCCAATGGTTTTGCCTTTTATTTCATTATGCACGTGTCATGATGTGAATTTTGTATCGGACATGCTGGCAACGGGATGACGTAGTGTGTGACGTCAATGTGTCATGGCGGTGTTCATGAAATGAACAAGCGGGGAAAATGATTTATTTACGTAATAAAAGAAATATTTCCGGTGCAACAGTGACAATTCGAATTGAAATGAAATTCTAATGACTTCCAGAAAGGTATGTGAATCATAACTAATACATTTCCAATAATCTGCCTTCTAAAAGTTGTGAAAACAGAAAAGTACCTCCCGTTGAAAGATTAATAGTGAGAT
Organism: Meconema thalassinum; assembly: GCA_946902985.2. Taxonomy (NCBI): domain Eukaryota; kingdom Metazoa; phylum Arthropoda; class Insecta; order Orthoptera; family Tettigoniidae; genus Meconema; species Meconema thalassinum. Next base: position 900,402,450 of record OX336390.1, read on the forward strand.
AAAAATGCATGTACTAATAAATTATGTATTTTAAATTAAGTTAAAGTAACACAGATGAAAATTGTTAGAAGTCAAAATTATTACAGAAAAAGAAATTTAGGTACTCGTGCAAGATCAGAATAATATAGAGAAAATCCACCAAAGCTACTCAAGTCTTGCTTCAATAATAAATTAAACAAATTGTCGATATTTATGAAATCAGAGAGCAATTCATCACTGCTGCTGGTTGCACAATGGGTTGTGTGCGCCCCATGTGTACACACTACCCGCCCGGCCCTAGTGCTATGCGGGCTGGACGCGGCACAGTTCTGCCAGGGGCTATCGTCTAGTTTATTTGTTTAAAAGCACTTTATAAACAAATAAATATATTTCCGTTACCTTTTCAAGAAATGCAAGATTTTTCCTGTACTATTGTGACGATTTGGAAGATTTTGGTACAAACCACAACTTTTAACTTCCTCTGGTTTAGGAGCTTGAGTTTTGTGAAACACACACCTTAGCGTATTATAGAGAGAGATTATGGTATATAGATTGTTGAATGAAATCTTAGAGACAGTTATAGAAATGTTTGGTCTCAATCACTTGTTGACTTGATCTACGCGAAGGGAATTACGGCGACGGACGGGCGGGCAAAAAGTGCAGGAGGGATTACTTTCTGCATTCCAGACCGGTGATCGAGCCGTCATAAACATTTCAAGAGTGTAGAAACTTCTCATTTAAAGTTTCCATGCGGAAAGAAAGAAAAAAAAAAAAAACGATACCGGTATGTTTAAAAATAATTTAATTAGGCCTAAACGTGGATTTCGCATTTTGTGGCTTTCCCGAAACACATTAAAAAGTGGTTTACAGGTCCCGAAAAATGAAAATACACGAATGCAAATCATTATAAGCATTTCGCGCTTATCGTATTTGCGAAAAAGCACAACCACTACTCATCTGTGTCATTAAATTAAAAAGGAAGGAAGCTTTTAGTTTCACGTGACCGTTAATCCCGCGATCATGAGCCACGGGACCCCTCCATTATACGTGAAATCTGAACAAAAGGACGTGACATTTCACTTCGAAAATCTCACATGCAGGCAAGCAGCTTGACCACTGTACCATCACATCCCCGTCATGAAGTTAATACGGTAACCTTAATCTTAAGCACAGGTTCGCTTGGTCAACATACCCTAATAAGAGCGCGACAGGAATCGAATGAGGCGAGCCAAAAACACAGACATTTGCCTCTTTGTTTCCTTTAGAATGCTATATAAATACTTCGCACCGTTGAAGTTTTGTAACACTACATCTATGATGTGCTGTCAATAAGTTTTATTTAAACCAAGTATGCTGAAAAGTTGTGTTTTATTTTTTCCGTCGCCTTGAATTGCAAGTAATGAAGTACTGTACTTACCGCGCGTGCTACACGCTTGGTTTTGCTCTTGCTTGCGAGTGACATTACAGGTGGGTGTCTACCAACACACTCGATCAAAGGGTGCGTTCAGCGGGCTCAGCCATGGGGATGACAGTTCATTGGGAGCGCGTTGGCCGCGGTAAAGCTCTGCTCTGGATGTTCTGCCAACCAATGAAGAATTAATTTTAGCGCTACGGTTCCGTAGTTGGCACTCATGAACGCTGACATCAAACCGACTGGCGGAAGCGAGAATAGTCTGTTTTGATTGATCACGGCCGACTGAATGCGCTCGCGCAGCTCGTATTCAGTCGGCCGTGGATTGATTTTCCTCGTGGTGTTGTTGGTCGTTTTGATTTGTTCGGTATTTTGATCATTTATTTGAATTGAATTGAGAGTCAATCATGCCCCTGCAAGGGACGAAAAATTTCCAAGCACTGGGATGTAAGAATTATAATGATAGTAAGAACAATACGGCAATTTTCATCTTCCTGGTGTTGACCATGTGTAAAACTAGTGGGCAATATGGACTACTCTCGAATAAAAATATATAGAGAATAAATGTGTGCATTTCATCTCTTGTCTGTTTTCTTACCCATTCTCCTTAGCATTGCAATAAAATTTGTGGTTTAGGGCTACGGGGAGGGGTGGGTGGCAGCCGGCATGCTAGGCAAAAAGTGAGGCTATGGCAATATAGTGTGTGCATTTGGACAGTTTTATTTATATTCATCGAATATCCCAACAATTCTGTAGAGTAGGAGAGCAATTTTTAATTAGCCTAAAGGTGAATTAAGCTCTAAGAACGGCATAACTGTGTCCTTCGTGACAAATCTATTGCCAACATTGTATATATTAAAATGTATTATTTTCCTATATGGACGTATATTTCAGCGCCTAGAGAAAAGCGCAGTTATGTTTGTGTTATTTTCATGAAAATCAATAACTCATCGCTGAACATACTGTTCAATTACGTGTAATAAAGGCTACTTTCATATGGCTTTTTACTTTTTATGTTGCCAGACTTGGTATAGCGGTACATAGCCTCAGGCGTTGCTCTCTCTCGGAAATTCTATAACCAAAAGTGACGGTTCTCTTATAGTTTAAATGATCCTTGGGCTCAGCAATTTGCTAATCTGCTACAGGCCGGACGTTTGATTTAGACGAGTGAAAAATCTTAATGGAAGCCTGGAGGCGAGTTACTACAGTACCTGTGCTGTTATCAGCTGCCCCAAGCAGTCCGATGATTGACAAACTGTTTCACGCTTCTTCTGAAGTACAGCTATTGACAAATATAATGACGTTCTCTTCGTAACTACGTAACGTGTACTTTCGCGTCACATAATACTTCGACGTGGACTGTACTGTCTGCTCAAGTCTGGAATTCCATTACATCAGATCGGTGGTGACAAGTGTGAAGCGATAGGGTGAGAGAGTGAGTGTGTGTAGGCTCACCCGCAGGCTTCAAGGTCAAGGGGAATCGTCTAAAACAAACGTCCAGCCTGTACAGTAGGTTCCTGCTGACTTGTTGCTAGGCTAGCAAGAGTGAGCCCGCCTGAACGCTTTGCTACAAGCTGACGCGGGAACTTTGAGCAATGCACAGAGTTCCTTTGAAGCTACCATACTTACTGGTCTAGGGCCTTTGATAAATACATAGAAAATAATAACTTATTATGCGACTGAGCTGTAGACAGCCCTGTTAATGCGCGGCGCTAGGCCGTGGAGCCAAGCTATCTGCGGACTCGGGAGACGTGAGTTCATATCCCACCGTCGCACAGTGGGTCAAAATCGAAATCTAGGGGGACAAAATTATTTTTACGTTTTAATCATGAATTTAGAGTGAAAGCAACGTATATAATTTGTTTACTTCATAATAAACATCAGTTAAGACCTTTTTTAAGCTACGTCTACACATGCAAGAAATTGTCTATGACTAGGAGTTGGATAGAGCATTCAGTTATCTCTTCAGAACAATTTTCTACCCCTAATTTACTTTTAACAAAGTTCCATTTTTGACATAATCGTCGAACCCAGTGCTTCAAACAGTTGTAATAGTGTGAGAACTGGTTGCGCGGCATCTTCTAAAACGTAAAATAACTAAGTAAGTTGCTAAAAGATGCAAAATATCTTATAACAGGCATAAACTACGAGACTTTATCTACATTTTAACATTAAGTAGAAAGTACGCAGTGACGCGACATACTAAAAATCTAAGTGAAAATATAATTTTAAAAATAATAGTTAAATATTATATAATGCAAATATAGCTAACATTACGTAACAATTACGCCCATTAATAGCTGAAACACGTTGCAAGGATCATATCTTGAGCTGCATGTTCCATCTTAAAGCATCACACTAACCACTAAGACAAACAAACCACAGCCACTTACATTCAGACTGCTCGGACAGTGGTGACAAATTTGCACTAAGATGCGTTTATATCCCAGAATATTGAGCGGCAATTATATGAGAATGCCGTAGAAGTAATACATTTTTATTATTATTATTATTATTATTATGAAAATAAATAATTTTGTCCTCCTAGATTTCGATTTTGACCCATTGTGCGTAGGCCGTCATGTAAATGGTTTTCAGTGGTTTCCAATCTTCAGGTCCAGGCAAATACCGGGACAGTAAGTTACCTTCTAATAGGCCACGACCTCTATCTTCCATATCCTAGTCAAGTTTCATTAATTTCAGTTCTCACGAGGTTGGCGTCAGGAAGGCCATCCGGCGGTATAAACCACCCGCCACATATACTTTCATCGTATCTCATCCCCGACCCTGTTGAAAACTGGAATACTAAGGGGGTAGACATCCTGACGATAAGAATAACTCTTCTTTTGAAATTCAATTTTATTGTAGGTTAGTCCACTCCTTTAATTAGTCTTATTAATATTAGGCTGATTTCTTATTTAAACATCCGTCGAAATTTGTAAAGAAATATTGAATTAGCCTTTCAGTTATTTAATTCTCCTATGTGTTACGCGGGGCAGATGACCTCGCTGTTCCACCCTTAAAACAATTATCATTAAATACCCTACTATACAAACAAGCCAATTGTTTGGGGCAACATAACCCACAAAATTAACATGTATTAATTCCATAAAATCCAATCAAAGAAGTTTGTTCATATTACTGTTGCCCATAATGGTAAAACACAGCACTGTATGTAAATAATTGTAGTGCAAGGCTATTGACAAGCTATTCTTGCTTTAGCTTAAAATTAATAAAATGAGGGATATCACTATGTTGCCCCAAGCCATTCAGTTATTTAATTCCCCCGTATATTTCAATAAGGTACGTTATCAGATGCGTTTAAAAATGTATATACAAAAAAAAAATTTCTACAAAAATGTGTCGAGTAATAAATAACTTAATTCTTGTAATATTTCTTTAAGGGGGGAGATGACCTCATAGTCCCGCCCCTTAAAACAACAGTAACTATTTCTTTAAGGTTTGGGTGATAAGATATTAATTGTTGTTCCTCTCCCAAACTAATTGGATAGAATCATGTTGACTGACTGAAAAGCATTCTGTTAATGAAAATTTAATAGGAAGTTTTCACAGCTAGGGGAGACGTTCTCTATTCAGTCAACTAAGACTTGACCAAGTTTTAGGAAATAAATCCCGAGTCGCCTTTGTTATCTAAGAAAGAATCAATTTTCAGTCGCTAAACACAGTATGTGCCCGAATAATATGTCACACTAACTGGAAAGGATTTAATTGGCCACATTGCTGTGTTGACTGTCTGAAAATAGATTCTTTGAATCTGCTGACCGTTTGCTGGCCAGCAATGAGCCCGCTGAACGTGCCCAAAGAATTTAATATCTGCGCCAACCACTCTAGTAATTCCAACAGTTAACGTTCAAAGCGCTAGGCGTCATTTCAGGCAGTCAGTTCTGTTTGTCACCAATAGATAGCGGGATAATCTTCGATTTGCCTACAATTCGGTCTTGCCTGTAATATTTCCATCAACGAGATAGAGCTCGTTGATTTCCATCTAATTCAACATGTATTCCTATTTTGTAATTAATAATATGTCCGTTTCTGATCATGGGAGTGCTTCGATCATAAATCCAATAGATGGCTGAAGATGTCACACTGTTGAGGGCAACATCTCGATCAGTTGACTGAAGGGAACTGCGGTAGTTTGGAACACTGCATACGTGATGATAATTGGGCTATTAAAGTGAGTATTAAGCCAGAATGGTGTATAAGGCGCGGTGCACACTGGAGAAACCCGACAGTAGAAAAATGGGAAGAAATTGCTCAACTGTTCTTTGTGCGTGCTAATTTTCCAAACTGCATTGGTGCCATAGATGGCAAGCACATTAGAGTTATAAAACCAGCACATAGTGGATCATTATACCATAATTATAAGATTTTTTTTTCTGTTGTGCTATTGGCTGTGTATGACGCTGATTATTGTTTCACATTGGTTGATATAGGCAATTATGGAAAGAATCCAGACTCTTCTATTTTCAAGCAATCCAATCTTTCAAAATCGTTGGCCAGGAACACACTGAACATCCATCCGTCTCAGCCGTTTCCAGATTTGGCTGAACCTAATTTCCCACTAGTGTTTGTTGGAGATGAAGCCTTTTCCTTGTCCTCTCATATAATGCGTCCACACGCGCGATCTCATCTTTCTCACAAGAAACAAATATTTAATTATAGACTTTCGAGAGCAAGAAGATTCGTAGAGTGCTCGTTTGGCATACTTTCAAATAAATGGCATATTTTCCACAGGCCACTCAATGTAGATATTGACTTTGCTACAAGTATCGTGAAGGCCTGTGTCGTTCTACATAATTTTGTCCGAGCCAGGGATGGATTCCAATTTGAACATACTTTAACTGAAACTGGGCTGTACGAGGAAGTTCATTCAAGTCTGTTAACAACGTAAGAGACTTCTATGCAGATTATTTTGAAGGGGAAGGGGCTTTACACTGGCAGGATTCTATGATTAATCTTTAGTAGGTACTACCTCAAGACACAACAGCTTGTGTTCAGTTTATTGTTATAAAATAATTATGTCGTAATAATACGGGCCACAAATAAAAAAAAGTGTACTTACCAACTTCTCTCTTCTTGGAGTCATTTGCTTCACTATTGACGTCCGAAACGGGGGAGGAGCTTACGGTCAGCTGTTTGCAATATGGCGGCGAGATAGTGACGTGAAGTAATTGGGTGTGCGTTTGTTATGGCTTCTAATTATTTATGATGGCAAAATACTACATATTTTCTTTCATTGATAGACATATTTTATAATCAATTTAAATGCAGTGCCTAATTACTACCAGTTAAAAATATTACCCACATGTAGATAGTTAATTTACTGTCTGCTGTTACATAGGCCAATATGAAGCCTGTACTTGGGAGCCTAGCGGTATCGATGTTTTTATTAATTTCACAATATATATATCTCACATAACACAAAGGACGACTCCCTGATAATAAATTGAATCAAGCAACCCTGAATTTGCATGAATGTTTTGGGTTCAAAGAAGCGTTACTTGGGATGCTCAAATCATACTTCAATATTGCAAATATTTACCTACATACTTGCTGTTCAAAGGCAAGAATATTAATTTATTAATCTCTTGCCACAGGCAAGTTAAAATGGAGGCATCCTCTTTATCAATATATTTAATTAAATGTTTAAAATGCAGATATTTAACAAAGCTGGAGTCTCCATTTGAACTTGTCATAAGCAAACGGAACAGATCAAAAACTACACTTTAAGCCAAACCAAATTCACTCCTCAGCTCGACATAAACCATAATACCAATTAAAACCTATACAAAACATACTCTCCTTACTGTTGTACAACTTTCAAACCAACTATTCGCACTCAAAACTGAAAAACCCTGAAATGGGAACAAATTAAACTTAGATTAGCCTAGGCCGATCCGGTCTCCTGCTACATTACCGCATATGTATACTTAACATCACTATAACTTCAAAATTACGGATAAGTGACCTATCTGCCTGAGTAGTATAGGTGTTGCCGACCTGCCTGGGATGATGGGTCACCAAACCGGTACTTAAAACTAAGATTTTACATTTTAATTGACTAAATTCAACAGTAGGGAGATCATAGCCAAAAACACAATCCAAGCCAAATCATACTTCAATGACCTACATACTTGCTGTTCAAAGGCAAGAATATAAATTCTCTGGTAAATTAAGGCTAGGAACAGCATTTTTCTTAAGTTTTCTAACCATTCGGCTATTGTCAATCGGAAGAACCCCTAAAATAAGTTTACGAAGAGCGGATTACATTCTATGTACGGCACAGAAGTAATAGGCTACAAGTTTATCAGTATTTTTGATGTAGCTAAATCCATGTGAATACAAATTAGAGACAATAACTATCAATAATCAACAGTACCGGTGGAAAGAAGTCGTCTTCACAAAAATGCACACTGCACACTGCCATGTAACATGTAACACGTTTTCCAATTGACAGCGCCGAAGCCCATCTTTCTCTCTGAACTTTTTGTACAGGAAAGTAGTGAAGATATTTCGTACCCGTTTTATACGATTTGCAACCGTATTCAGAGCAGTACCTCCTCGAATTTGACTAATTCCTTTCTGTTTCCATCACGACGTCAATGCTTCACCATCTAAATAAACCACACCAGTCACAATGTTACAGCTTCAACATTCTACCGCGTGGCTGCGCCATCCAACTTTTCTGACGTCAATAGCCTAATTAGGAATAACGGCTTGGGCAACTTCAGCCCACATTTGATTTTTTTTTTTAGTTTTATTGGCATAATCTGTGGAACGAATGTCCCACAGACAAGTACGCTGTTCAATTTCAAATATTAGTTTTTCACTATCTATAAATGACATTTTTTAGATTAAAAACCGAGTAAAAAATAGTAATATAAATGGTGAAAATAGAACACGTAGCACTCACAAAGTTGACCGTCTGAACGATTTCAAGCAACTGAGTAAGCTACATCTGGCCGAGAGTTGCCTGAAGTGGAGGGGACTTGCAGCTGACAGGCACCAACTGCTGGTTGATGAGAGCGGACGGATGTGGCGCCACAGAAAGTGTCTCATCTGAAAGCCCTCACGCTCTAAGCTTTACCTACAGTGAAGTTGCGTGGAGTGGTGTGGAGGAAGGTGGACCGTGTGAAAGCACCCTAAAGGGCGGAACAACGAGGTTATCTGCCCCTGAAGGCTACAGTCATGGTTACCGAATTTTAATTGTATTTAGTTACCGTTAGAATTCATTGTTCTTTGGAGGCATGGTCCTCGTTAGGAAGGCGGGGCCATGAAATGCAACAAGACAAAATCATGGCCCCACCATCCTAACTGAACTGATGGAAACCGTTGCTTCTGTGTGCATGTTCCAATGCAACTGGTTTCTTGAAACCGATTTCATGAAACCAGTTGCATGAAACAGATTTCTCCAGTGTGCACCGCGCCTTACTGTGTCGCGTATGGATATAAGGAGACGTTTAAAAAAGGATCGGGCATTTCTTTCCGTAGACAAGTTAATTCATTGTAAAATAACCCTAAAATTATTGACTTAATTACTTGCATTTCTTTAGCCTTCGTTTCCTCTTAACTTCGAAACATGAAAGAAAAATAATTATTATAAATTATTATAATTTACCCTATCCCACGAACCTACTACGTTGTCGTAGGAAGGCGGAGAGGTGATACTCCGACGTGGCGCGTCCCAGGTGGCGGATAGGGGGGTCCTCACCAGTTTTGCTGGCGGACTTGAGCGAAATAAAATAGCTCTCGCGGACCAAACACACTCCCATTTCTCATCAATCATCCTATCATATTCCATTCATCACCTTTCCAGATCACATCTGGAATTGTAATCCCTGACTACGGTCAGATCATCAACTCAAGTATGAACAGTCTTCTAATGAACTCTTCCACCGCAAGGCACCGTTCGGTTACGGTGGGGTGCCGCGTAGAAGAGTCAGGTGAGTCGGAGCGCCTGGAAACCCGAAAGTCCAAATACAAACTCAAAATTAACAAACATGGGGAATTTTCATTCTTTGCAACATTAAACATAAATTCGTTAATTAAAATTGGAAAACTTAAGCATTTAACCGATATATTGGACCAACACAAGATCTTAATAACAGCACTTCAAGAACTTAGAAACACAGATCAAGACCCCATTGAATCTGGAGGATACCGTCTCTACAAGGGACCTCCAGGACCACGAGTTATGAAAAATGTCCCCCAATTTGGTATGGGATTTTTAGTACATACCAGTATTATTGATTCAGTGGAAGACTTTTCGTCGAACTCATCAAGGTTAGCAACTTTAACAATTAGGACAGGAAACAAAATATACTCTTTGATAAACGTTCATGCCCCAACTAATGACAAGAATGTCAAAAAATTTAGAGATGAAACGGGCAATTTTTGGGAAGAACTTGCCTTACTAATATCAAACATTCCAGACACTCATGTTAAAATCTTGCTTGGGGATTTTAATGCAAAAATTGGTCAAGAAAGAAAATTTCGTCCAATAGTAGGTAAGTTTTAAGCTTTCCCAAACTCTGTCTCTAGGGCCACTATCATATGCCTTTTCTAAGTCAATAAAGGTCATTACCATGTCTTTTCCATATTCCCAGTGTTTTTCCATAGTTTGTCTTACAACAAAGATAGGTTCCACTGTTGATCTTCCCCTTCTGAACCCAAATTGTTCCTCTTGAATTTGGTTTTCAACCCTTTTTCGGATTCTTTCCTCTAGTATTCTCTCCATGATCTTGGCAACATGCGAGATAATAGTAATTCCTCTGTAATTTCCACACACCTTCTTGTCTCCTTTCTTGAATATTGGTATAATAATACCTTTCTGCCAATCTTCTGGAGATGAAATGATACAAATGACAAAAGCAATGTACAGTAATTGTTGCAGTTGTGTGAAGACCCAAGCAGGTAGAACAGGATGGTTTGAAATTGAAACTGGTTTGAAACAAGGGAGTGTGCTTTCACCACTGCTATTCATAATGGTGATGGATGATATACTGAAGGCGACCGACAGTAGTGGCTACGCGGACTAAAGCGCTGCGTTAGGTCAAGGGACCAAGCTCTCTGCTGACTCGGTAGACGCGTGGGTTCGAGCCCCACCGTCGGCTGTCCTTGAAATGGTTTTCCGTGGTTTCCCATTTTCAACACCAGGCAAATGCTGGGACAGTACCTTCTGACAGGCCACGGTCGCTTCCTTCCACATCCTTGCCCAGTTTCATTCATCTTCATCCATTCCATCTCTCATCCCGACGCGCAGGTCGCCCACGGGCGTCGACTAGAAAGACCTGCACTCGGCCTCTCAGGAGGCTACACGAAGAAAGAAAAGATATACTGAAGGCAACAAAGGAAGCCTACACAGGTACAAGAATGAACATAATCTTATTTGCGGATGATGTTCTGATTTGGGGAGAGAATGAGAAAGTGGTCCAGGAACAGCTGGATGTTTTAAAGGAAAATATTGAGAAATGGGGAATGAAAATCAGTGTAGAAAAGAGTAAGACAATGGTGATGACAAGACATAAGGAAGAAGGGAAAGGAATTGTTAAAATTGGAGATGTAAATCTGGAAGTAGTTGAGCACTTCAAATATTTGGGAAGTGAATTGATGGAAAATGCAAGACTGGATATGGAAATTAGCAAGAGAATACAAGGTGGGAGTGCCTTCTACTATCAAGTTCGGAATTTAATTTGGGATAAAGACATACCAATGAAGGCTAAAGAAGTGATGTACAAGACTTATTACTTACCAATATTGACATACGGAGCAGAAACTTGGCCTATGACCCGGAGGGATGAAAGTAGAATGCAGGCAGCCGAAATGAAATTTTTGAGGAGTATGTTACAGAAGACTAGAAGAGATAGAGTGAGAAATGAAGACATTCGAAAGGAAGTGAATGTACAGAAGCTGAACGAAAAGCTGGAACAGAACAGATTGAGATGGTATGGACATGTGAAGAGGATGAATGATGAAAGAATGCCAAAACAAGTGATGGAGAGGCAGATGACGGGAAAAAGAGGACGAGGAAGAGGTCGGTGGTTGGACCTTGTTAAGTGCAGCGTGATAAACCGGAACATGGAGTGGCGTTCAGTGCTTGAGGAAGAGTGGTGGACAGACCGAGTAAAGTGGAGGGGACTCATGTTTGCTCCGACCCGGCCTAGGCTGGAAAACGGAAAATGATGATGATGATGATGATGATGAGTAGGTAAGTGGCCAGCTCACAAATTCACTAACAAGAATGGTCAAAGATTAATCACCCTTTGTGAAGAACATGGCCTACGTCTCGAAACTACTAGATTTAAGCGAAGACCACACAAACTTATGACCTGGAAATGCCCTAACAGTGCACTAGGGGAATTCCAGATAGACCATGTTGCAATGGATAAAAAGTTCTACAAAGAAATATATAACGTGAAGGTACTACGTGGGGTCGATGTTGACTCTGATCATTATATATCCAAGATAAAGATCAAGTTAACTCCACGACGTAAACAAAAATCGTCAAACTCGGCCATGCAAAGGCAATATGACCCTAGTTATTTAATAAATAATGTGTCCTATAAGGAAAAGTCTAAAACTCTCTTAAGTGACAAGCTAGAAACGATGGTTGACACACTGAAAACCGTTGCTGTCGAAATTGCCCCTATTAGGAAAAGGAAAAAGCATGCATGGTGGAATGCGGAATGTGATGCTGCAATTCGGAAAAGACACACAGCATGGCTCAATGATCAGCAAAAGAGGACCACACAATCCCGAGAAGAATTAACCATTGTTCGAAGGGAAACTGCCAAAGAAATTAGGAGAATTAAAAGAGAAAATCAAAAAAAGTCCATACAAATTATTGATGATTCCTTTAAGCAACTCAAAACAAGGGACTATTACAGGACATTTCGTCAATATCATTCTAAATACAGCCCTCCTACACTATTAATGAAAGATAAATCAGGTAAACTAGCCCACAATGATACTGATAATGCTAAAATTCTAGCAGATTATTTTAGAGAACTACTAAATGCTGATGAACCTAAGGAATATCTTGATTTTGAGCCTAATCCAAAAAATAAAACAAATTTACAGAACATTATTCCTCCTGACTTGACTGAAGTATGTGCAGCGATTAATTGGCTCAAAAATTATAGAGCAGCAGGAGAGAATTCATTGGTAGCAGAACTATGGAAATATGCAAATGAACAAACCGTCTCCAACCTCCATAAACGCCTCATCGATGTATGGAATTCGGAACAAATACCAGAGGAATGGAGAATGGCTGTAATCCACCCAATTCATAAAAAGGGTGATAGATCAGACCCGAACAACTACCGTGGGATTTCTTTGCTTGATGTAACATACAAGATTCTATCTAGAATTATCTTGACAAGAATTCAACAACAACTCGATCAAGAACTAGGAGAATATCAAGGAGGGTTCCGACCAGGTCGCAGCTGTCCGGATCAGATATATCAGTCTGAAATGGATAATGAAATATCATAGAATGAGACAAAAGGATTTGGTCATTACTTTTGTGGATTTTAAGAAAGCTTATGACAGTATCCATCGAGGGTCATTACTTAATATCCTTAGGGAATTTGGGTTACATCAAAAGCTTATCAACCTCATCGGCGTTACTTTGAAAGATACTAAATCAAAGGTTAAATTTCGAGGCACCTTGTCTGAACCATTTGATATCCGGACTGGACTTCGACAGGGAGATGGTTTATCACCGTTATTATTTAATTGTGTTCTTGAAAAGATCATGCGTGAGTGGAACAAAACTTGTCCTCCAAATGTAAAGATTGGTACTAATATAAAACTGAATTGCTTGGCCTTTGCGGATGACCTTGCACTGCTTGCAACCAGTATCGATTAGGCTAAACATCAAATTGAAGAACTTGGGTCTATTGCAGCAAAAGTAGGACTTCAAATTTAATTTGAAAAGACTGAAATAATGGCATCCTTTGATGTGGAAACACAAGCTATTACATTGATCAACAATAAAGAAATTAAAGTTGTACATAAATTTAAATATTTAGGGGAGATTATAACATGGAATTTGAATGAGAAAGCGTCAATCGAAAATAGAACAACAAAGTTAAGACAAGCGCAATATATTACTTGGTCTAGTTACAAAAAAAAAATCACTCTCCATAAATGCCAAATTACGACATTACGAATCAGTTATTAAACCGGAAGCAATATATGCTTGTGAAACACTTTTCAAGTTAAACACTCGATCAGTTACTGACACATTACAGAAGATTGATAGAAGAATTCTCAGAACTATAATTAATAAAATACATCAGGTGGATGGTCAATGGCGTCTATTACCAAATGAAGTGGTTTATAAAGAAACAGAGTCTATAGTCGATACTATGCGAAAAAGGCGAATTGCTTTTTTTAGTCATATCTCACGCCTGCCGGATACCAGACAATTAAAAGTATTATTTAATTATTTTTTCAAAAGTAAAACAAAGAACTCTTGGTTTATGGAAATTCAAAATGATCTGGATGAACTCGGCTTGACAATGTCCCAAATTGCTAACAAAGATGAGAAGAATATCTTGAAAAACAAGAACATCCGACTTCCCTTAAAAAACTTTACCCACAAAACTTACACTATAAGCGATGCAGAGAGAGCGGCAAGGTCAACTAGAATGAAAATGTTTTGGGAAAAGAAGAAAAATAAGAAGCTGAATCTTTAATATTGTTTTTGAGATATGTATATACTTGTTTTGGTTAAGTGCTCCAATGCGGGCGTAACATATGTAAATAAATAAATAAATAAATAAATTTACCCTATCCTATTACCCTCCTGGACAGGCCTGTATTTCTGGACAGGCCTGTATTTATGCTCGAAAGTATCAAGTATTTACATGTTACTTTTTTCTTGGTGTTTTGTTGAGACTGCTAGTAAATGCATCTCTGAACATAAAAATGCTTTATGTCTCTATGCTGGATTATATTATGTAGTGTGGACTGCGCAATGCAGTCGTCAATCATGTTCAGTGTCTAATTGCAGGTTATGCTACAGATGTGACGTCTTCGATAATAAATACGCTAGTTTGCCAGCTCTTGATGAATGCAGTACATTTGCATTTGTCTGTTGGCACAGGCTGGAGTAAAATGTGGCTCTTCACCGCTGTCTCAGTCTCACTCATGGCTGTGATTATATGGAAGCTACTGGGGTATGGGTGGTGCTTAGTAATGACATTCAGGGCACAGTCAGTGCCTGTGGATGCTGTGAAAGGTTCTACTCATAGGGTTAGTACTGCTGTTCTGACTCAGTGAGGAAAGCAATGGCAAACTACCTCACTCCTCATCTTGCCTAGTACGCCTCAATATAGCACTGCCTTGGGTCTTTGTGGGTATCTACCCACATAACCTAACGGCGGTGCTTTTTGAGGATCCAACCAGCCTTGGGGCTGACTACCTAACAGACACAGACATACGTAATATTTGTCATCTTACTAAACGTATGGACAGTGCGTTTGATTGAGGAAATGTTGAGATTCTTCTAGGATACATTGCATCCCTAAATTAGTCAATTCTTCGTACAATTTCAAAGTTCTGGGTTATTTATGCGAAGTTTTCTATGATTCGTGGAAAATGAAAGGAAACAGTTCATTGATTATAATGTTTTCCTTTGTAGCAAATGTAATGCATAGTTGTTAAAAAGCAACGGTTACTGAATCAATAGACTTCCTGATTTCCACTTGCCCATGTTATTTTGTTTACTCTCTAAAAATACTGAAGTGGAAGGTACGGTAACGCGGAATGAGAGCTCATCGTACGATAAAATTTTCTAAACTACCGGTAGGCCTACTGAAATTAGCTAAAATACATTTTCTAATGATGAAAAATAAATTAGGAAATTATTTAGTAATCAAAAATGACCAGCTACACAGGAACAATTCTGTTCAAAAATCAGTACCGGTAGGCCTAATTCAGAGTGGGATTTGTTATTCATTATTTGCAAGAGGGGATCCTGGATGTTAATACCATCGCCGTCTACAATTCTCAAGCCGTGTCATAAGGTTTGGCAACACCGCCCATCTGTCATCTGGGAGGCCTATAGCGCAAGCACATGGTAATTGCTAACACTGCGTAAACTAATAGATTGTGATGCCAAATGTTTCCGAAAATACAACAGAACATAACGTCCGCTAAATCTACACACAAATATCACAAATAAAGGATACATATTATCATGCTATGTACTGTCGATTCCCGATAAGGTAATAATAAAAGGCTATAGTGTACATCAATGTCCCAATGTCTGAAGTTTCCTTTTATTGCTACTATGCTCACTGCTGTCATTGACGCGCTCAGAAAAAATATTTAAGACTATTCTTACGAACTTAGAGACTGTCTTTGATAATAAATTCTTCACTTTTTGCCCACTCATGCACTCATCTTAAGTCACACAAGCTTAATGCTGACAGTCGAGCAATAATGCTCCACTGGTCACTTAATTTAAAAATAGGTAGCTTACTAATGAAATCTACCTAACGGCACTTGCCAACTGAGTACAGTTCATAATGTCACATGAAGATATATACCAAAACTAAATTACTAGACATTGAAAGTCCACCTCGCTGTAGTGATCAAAACATAGTGATATAACCAGTTATTTTAGTAGTGCTGCCATAATTTGACTTAGTCAGGTACACAACACTTCCTAGGCATCTTAAATAGTTTAATGAAATATTAGTGAAGGATTTGTTGGTTAGATTCATAACCAAATATTGGTTACACATGCATCTTAATACGGGAAATACTCACTTCTACAACTTTCAGCAGGTCTGATTTACCACGAGGAATTTCACAGATGTTGAAATAGTCAGTACGAACTGCTTGTAGATGCTGTCATATCAAAATAAACGATATAAGAATAAAACTTAGCATGTTGTCTTACGTGTTTGTTACATTCTTAACCTTTGCTACCTTCCGGTACGTAAAGAAACATGCGATGCCTTCCCCAATGTCGTATAGTTTACGAAAATGTGTGTTTAAACCCTCATTAAAAAGCATTTCCCCACCTACTCCTATCAGTTTCCATTACGAGTTCCTCTGTTTACCCTTCAGTCAGCTGTTCGAGATGTTGCTCTCACCTCACATCACGGTACAGGCGCAGTGTGGCAATGCGCTCTCTATTGTATTTACGCTCGAAGTGGGAGTGCAAGGAAAACGTCTTATCTTCTTTCTACTATATAAAAAACGTTGGATGCGTAATGATCGATACTCTTTCATTCAGGCAGGCCGGATTTAAGAGTATGCCGCGTATAGGCTCAAGTGCATTTGCCGCCCCCTCTATAGATCATATTCGCTTAATACATTTGTTTTATACAACAAAAGGGTTGATTCCATTGGCATTTTCATCTTTTTTAAACATGAAGTTCATTTAGTTTAGATAAAACTACAATTTTAATGGTTTACATAATAAATTATATAATGAAATTAGTTATCTACTTGTTTTTACCTCTTTTAAGAGTCGATAAAAAATTAAATGAAAAATTAATTCGTTCTTGGCGATCAGTGATCAATATTTTACACATATTTTTATATTTTAATGCTAATGACTCGTATATCTTTTGCGTAATTGAAGAACTGTGTTCAATTTGAAATAAGTTGTTCCTCACGGTGAAATTAAATTACACAAAATGTAGTTAATTACTGGTTTACACTCCACGGGTCATAGCGGTCATAGCTTGATTACATTCCCAGCTGGCAAGTTACCGTAATTCAGAGAGTTAGGACTTGTGGTGAAGTACTGTAGCCTATGTCGTACCCCGTGAGCATGGTTAGGTATTGAACAAAGCATCGAATTTTCCTAGTGACAACTTATCTTCTCAAGAAAAAGTCTTCCATAAATGTGTTCGTAAGTTTCAGAGCCGTGCAATTTTTATTTGTGTGGGAACCTCAATAAAAAGGTATAAAGAAACAATCCGCGTACTCAGGAAGCTCTCGAGAACGAAATAACTGCACTGATACGAAATATCATTGAGGATGAATTACAGCGAGTGTACGAAAACTTCCTACGTTGGGGCAATGTGTGTTTAGAAAATGAAGGACAGCATTTCCAGCAACTACTCTGAAAACTTCATGTAAGATTATTATTCCCGTTTCCAACGGCGTCGGGGATGATATGCGATGAATTATATGTGTCAGATTGTATTTACGGCCGATTGCCCTTCCTGACGCCAACCTCATGAGAAGAGAGATGAAATGAATGCAAGCGGCCGTGGCCTGTCAGAAGGTACTGTGCCAGCATTTGCCGGGAGTTGAAAATGGGAAACCACGGACAACTATTTCAAGGACGGCCAGGAGTGGGGCTCGAACCCACGTCTACCGAGTCCCCGCAGATAGCTTAGCCCCAGGCCCTAACGCTGCGCTATAGCGAGCGATTCTGAAACTCATGTAAGTAATGATGATTATTAAATACGGTAAAAAGTGTAAATGTATTAAACTAGTTGGGCGCTACGCTGTTGCTAGCGCCAATGTCTTGCTCGGCGGGTGGCTAGCCAAGTGTCCCCGACCGTCACACGGCGCATCCGAGGCTCCGTTCTATATGCAGGGCTCTCACTGCTGCTCAGGTTTGTTTTTAAATTTAGACCCCCATCGCTTGTCCCTGTGTGATCAGTAGGGCCCGGATTCATATGCACTAAAACTACAAAAATATGCATGCACATATGCACTAAACAATGTTGAAAATATGCACGAAAATATGCACTGAAAATAAAACAAAATACACTTACCAAACGTATTATTTAATTTTAACTCAGCTTTACATTGATACAGATGTTTCATTCCTTGCCAAATGTTGCATGGCAGTAGGTTATCAATAGTTTTTCAATGTTTTCAGGGGTCTATGACTTTCTGTTGTCGGACAGAAATAATTTATATGCTGAAAATGATCGTTCTACGTCGACGGACGTAACTGGGCAATACTTGTACACTGGCACTGACTGCTCTGAACATTCTTCTGGTAAAGACTGCCTGATTCCACTTATGTAGTTGCTTATGGATTGAATCTTCTTCAGTCCTGGGTTTGAATCCAACACCGCACTGAGTTTCCTTTTCACTTTTTCTCCAGTTTCACCACGGACACCATTTAAAGAACTAATGGTGTTTTGAATTAACTGAAGGGATTCGTGTAGGGGTGCACCGCGTGTTTCTAGGCCCTTATTGCCTTCGAAAGTGACGAATAATGGACATGGATGAAACTGATGTCTTGATATACAGTTTCAGATTCAAATGCGCATTTTGCTTCACGAACACACGCAGTATGACTATCGTCAATACTGGTAACTACGTCTTTCACTTGGTTAAAGTACTCCTGGTAGAACGATACCGCGGATAACCAAGTTCCCCATCTTCTGAGAACAGGTTCCGGCGGAAGAGAAACCTGAGGCAGGAGAGTTTTGTACAACTGTACACGAGCCGGTGCTTTTAGGAACAGTTTCTTCCCACTTGAAATGACTTTGTTGACTGATGGAAAGAGCGTACGTATCTCTTCTGCAATACGATGCAATCCATGGGCCAATCATGTGACATGGATGAGATTTGAAAAAACTACTCCAAGAGACTGACCAGCTTTCAACATATACGAAGCTGCATCTGTGACTAAAAGGCGCACTTTGTAACAATCACTTTCCGATTCACTAGGCCGCAGAAGTCGCAGGGAATCGTTAACAAATCTTGCAACTGTAGCGTGGTTGGTTTTTTCTAGCACTTTGCACGAAAGTAAATGAGTTTTGCCGGGTTCTTCTGGACATAATTTACCCACTATGAAGTTCGCAATGTATCGACCACACGAATCTGTTGTTTCATCTACCGATATCCATATACAGTTTCCTCCTATGTCAGACCGTATCGAATCCACGACAGAAGCGTGCAGTGAATTTAAATAGTTCTTCCTAAGGGTAGATTCATCTGGTATCCTTTGATTAGCACAATACTTTTGAAGAAACGAGCGTAGATGTGAATTATTCAATTTATGCAGTGGAATGTTGCTGCATACAAAAGCTTCACAGAGATCAGCAGAAAATGTACTGTACCGTATATTTTCATAAGGTTATGCCCAGATACAGTAATGGAAACGACGAGAGACGCGATGCTGTTGAGCTCGTGAGTCAAGTCATGATCTATCACGCCGTTAATATGAGAAGAGTCATTCGGTTCAAGATCGGAAAATAACGAGCATTCCCGAGTGGATGAACTCTCAGATAGACCGATCAATAAATGTATACGTGACGTCATGTCATATATCGATCCACGCTACAGGATCATCTTTATTGTTTTGAAGCGAATTAGAGTATTAGAAGGCTTTTCAAAGGACATAGAACGCAGATTACCTTAGCAGAAAGCTATTTCATATGAGGAATATAATACAACAAGCGACGTGCAATAATAACATCTATAATGATCAAGCCATAAGCGAGTTATTGACACATCGAGATATCGATGAAGGATGACGGTAGTGGGGGTTGCTTGCTGGGGCGCTTGGCTGCAAGCAAGGCGATTTCACTTGGACGTGAACTGTTGTATTCAGAGTGTCATATGTGGTTACGCAACGCGGCTATCAAGCGAGATCGCAGGTGCAAGGTAGGCTGTGATTACTTCGCGTGTAGAAGGCTCGCATTTATACTTAGCGAAGCCGAACAGTTCTTTTCTTTGAAGTGCGTTAGAAACGTGCAGAGCATTTCGTGTCTCGACAAGCGGACGTGTATCGTGCTCAAGTATTTATTAAAGCTACAAGTTTATGATGGATCTGAGATATTATCAGAACAGTTGTTAATGTATACTGCCATCTTGGTCAGGAGGAATTGTGTCGAAGCGGAACGTGGACTGACTGTATGTCTCTGTCCAGTGGTGTCCATTACCAAGGCAGCCATTTCGAAACCTTGTGAGGTTTTCATCACGAGTAACAGTAACATGTATGATTGTGCTGTTACATGCTTACTTCAGGACTTGTTAAGCTGTACATTATGCAGACACTAGAACACATATTATCGTCTGAGATGTCAGCGGGGAAGTTTCATGTTGTAGTTATGACTTCCAAAATGGCAGGCTAATTTTAATGGGGTAGCTTCATGAGAAATGCATAAGCGAGATGATTGCCAGCCACAAATGCATTCTCCTTGTTGGAGAGGTATTTTTTTCACCGCACTGCAGTGGTCGTTCGCGAGTGCGTTCATCAGCTGCGCCATGCAGGACAGTGCTTTTTCTCAGGCGGATTGATAGTATTTCTGGCATGAAGGGAGTAGGCTCGTATGGTCGTCTGACCAGTATGCGTGTGCGCTGCAGACCCGGGTTCGATTCCCAGATCCAGAGAAGAAGAAGAGTGTATTATCTGGTGATACCCTGGATTTTCATCAGATATTTATATATCCCGCTTAAGACGCTTCAAGATGCAACAAAAGGTACTGGACCAGCAGACTCTATTAACGTAGCTTAGTGGAGGCACTTGTTAACAATATTGCAATTGTCATTTCTTTTTTGTAGATAAAATGGGTATTCACAAGTTTAGGTTCGATGTTTCTGTCGAATCTGACTTGCTGTGTTCCCGGGATTTTGTATTCGCTTAACGAATTCATCCCTTGTGTATTATTAGTTTGGATCATTTAATCAGTAGAATCAGTAATTTCTTAGTAGTGCGTATTTTTATTTGCCGAGAAGAGAATTTAGGGGAAGATCTCCAATATTTTGTCTAAGCATAGTTTTAATCACGTTTGTTTGTCAGTGTTTGGAACACTGATTTATTTGAGGCCAGTACATGTTTTCCATGTATTACTGTTCTGTTAGGAACTTCGCTTTCTCGCAGCGATTTGAATCTTGGAAAGTTTATCTTGGTGTTCGTTGCATTTATAGTTTTTAATCCACCTGTAGGATTATTTTTGTGGAAAGCAATTCGCTTTTGTGAGTGCAGATTTATTAGTGGATTTACTTAATGATAGTCATTGGATTAACCTGATTAGTTAACTTGCTTTCATGGTGTAAGTTTTATCCACTGATACTTCGAAGCCCACCGAAGTTGGAGGCTATCCTGATTCAGGAAAAGATCAGTTTTACCTTCTATTAGGTATTGATTTGAGATTAAATTAATTTAGGATGTCCTTTTGAGACATGTATTTTTCACAGTATTAACGTAAATAATTGCATTTAATGCAATTGTGTGAGTGAGGTATAATATAGCAGTTTTGAACACCATTTACAAAGTTGATTAAATCATTCCAGAAAAGCTTGACTAGGAGTCAAGAAAAATGAACAAGTATTATTAATATACATTATCGGGAGGCAAGATAGGTTAATTTGCTAGTGGAATGTTTCAGTATCTCGACTTTGAACAACGTGCTTAAGGTTAGTGTGTGAGTTAAGCATGTTTGTAGCTCTTGTGTGAATATTGAGATTAAAAATAATAATAGCGTTGTGAAGGTTCGTATAACCTTGTTGTTGTGTTTTGGATTCACATCTGGGATGATGCATATTTGTGAGATTTCATGCTTGCTGAAGCATTAGGCCTATTTTAGATTGAGCCGGTAAGTGCTTTTTCAGCCGGTAAGTGCCAATCTGTTTGTGACTTCGAGTAGTCAACACCCGTGTTTGGTGTTACATTAATGAAGATGAGTTTTTCTGGTATTTTAATGTCTGTTGGAGACATTGGCGTCGTCATTCTTATGGAGCGATCCTACATGTTTTTTCTTCACCTAATCAAAGGTATCGCTTGGATAATCTGTTCGAGCTACTTAAGACATATCCACAGCATATAATCGTTAAAACCTCTACAATGTTGTACAAGCTTACTTAAAATTTGAATCATGAACATAGTCGATAGATACACTATTTAGCTTAATTGCTTGATGAAAAGTGATAACCCGATATATTGAATGTTAATTGCACATCACGATGCGAATATTATGGCCAAGATCAGCTGTTTAGGCTGAAGCATGTAAATGTCTGAGGACATTTCTCTGTATATATTCTTATAAATACTTGTATATAATCTTGATATTGCTACACTTTTGGATTATCATTTAAGACGATACACGTGTATAAATTTTGATATTTCTTCTTTATTCATCGTCTAATAGTTCATCCAGTCCTCCTAATAGCATTAGGAGATTGATACCTGATTTCCTTAATACATAATGTGAGATATTAATTTTTGAATCACCTCAGCCTGTAGGTGATAATCGTAATTCATTTTTGGAATCATGTAGGATTTTCTTACTACAATTGTGCTTAGCTGTAATTTTGTTTTCTTGACGACAGGGCATTAGTATTTTTTATTTTGTGTCTGTTACCTTGTTCTCATGGAATAAATTGTTTTCTCAATTTTAAATCATGGTGTGATATTTTAACGAAGAGATCGGAGGTCGTTTTAAGATGGCCATCGCTTGGATTTTCTTTTTCCAGGGTTTTCCACCCTTGAGATAGTTCTTTTTATAGTCATTTTTCGTGTTCTTGAGCTAGTTTTTCTTATTTGTTTGTTCGTTGTAGCCATGGTCATTCTTAAAACAGCCTGATAGGATGACTAGTACCCCATTCATTCCTCTACTTGGTGGTAGGACCTGGGAGGGTTTTTTCGCCGGGCATTTTTCAGGTTCTACGATCTAGTGACCATCGAGGGATTTCACCAGGTATTGGTAAGTGTTTCGGGTACAGTACCTACTTCACACCGTGTTTTAATGTCGGTTAAAAGTAGTTGTTGCGTATTCTTACTCTGTTCTTTTGATCTAAGATGTGAAGTTGTTTTCGAATGCTGCTCAAGTTGATTTTTTTTAAAATCGCATTTTACTCTCTTCCCGCACACTTGACAGTACACTACATCACCGTCACTATTGCCTGATAGCCACTGTTTTATTAAAAATGACCTAGAGCTCTTATCTTTAGGCATTTTTACAGTTTAAACCGGTAACACACTGCAATAGGCGAAGAGCAAGTTAACAGATGAACGCACTTGTTTACGCAAACCTTGGGAGGCTACTGTTAGGGGAAAGTACATAGGACTGAAGGTAATAGCTGTTGTGAAAGGGTCATTATCCATCTATCTGCTTGTTCTGTATTGCGACATTGAAAGCTCATTCCTGACCAGGGAGGCTTATCATGTTGCCAAGGGATGTAAAACATATGGAGTTCATTAGATTTTTCATTTCTTGGATTACCGGCTTCGGTGGCGTAGTCGGTAGCATGCTGAACTGCTATGCCCAAGATAGCGGGTTCAAACCCGGCCAAAGTCGTCGGATTTTTTAAGAGCGTTAAAATCCTTCAGTATGCCTTCCTTCGGAGGGGAAGTAAAGCCGGCGGTCCCATGTCATAGATTTATGGCATGTAAAAGATCCTTTCACAGTCTAAACTTGTGTAAAGCAAAATTTGTTAGGTTAGATTTCGTCAGAACGCTCTATCAAAGTTCCAACGTTCACCACTAGTATCATTGATATCTGGTGGCGAAAGTTGGAACTACTTGAAATTGAACGGAACTTGTAGCTTACCCTTTAGGGTGTCCGCTGGAAGAAGCTACAGACTCAGGCGAGCCGAACATGTCCTCGGACACTCCCGGCACTAAAAGACATACGATAAATAAATAAATAAATAAATAAACCGTAGTCGATCACACCCACAAGAGAAAAATATATCTATATATGCACTAACGTTCAAAATATGCACTGACGTTCAAAATATGCATTTGCATATGCGCATATGCATTTAAAAACAAGAAGTTCCGTGAAGAACTATACAGCCTACTTTTCATGCCAATGATTATTCTACAGTATATGAATCTATCTAGAATAATGACGAAATTAAGTTGGTAATATCGACATATCTAATTATTTCAAAATATACCTGGTATAATGTAGCCTAATAGAGCACTACAGTTGGCAGCCCTGGTGACTGAATATATTCTTAGTTCCATCTCTTAAGGTACAGAATACAAAATTTGGTTGAAGTCCATTGGACGTTACATGCAGTTAGACACTGGATCTATCAGCACGCGTAAAAGCATGTTGGCAACAATGTCATGTGTGTGCTTGTCAGAAATAATCTGAAATATTATGATATCTTGTTGTGCCAATTTCGCATGAAATCCATTTGTTAGTATAGAAGTTACATGTATTTAAAAATTGGTCTTATCAGCAGGCATAGAATCATGTTGGCAGCACTGACTTATATTAATTACTCCAAATTAATCTAGAATGTCAGGTGCTATACGTGTGCAAAGTATAGAGCTGTTGGCTTGCATACTTTCTGATGTATTAATATTAAGGTAAAAATAATATAGACAGCATTTATTAACAGTTGGTAGCCCTGATTGCTCTTAACAATACTTATAGTCATATCTGTTATGTTACACATTGCACATACGAAATTTGGTTGAAATCCAACTGATAGTATAGAACTTACATGTATTTAAAAATTGGTACTATCAGTAAGCTTATAATCATGTTGGTAGAACTGAAGTATATAAGTTACTCCAAATTAATCTAAAATGTCAGATTATACGTGTGCATAGTTTAAATCTGTCGGCTTGCATACTTTCCGATATATTGGTGTTTGGATTTAAAAAATAGAGAGAGCAATTATTAACAGTTGGCAGCCCTGGCGGCTCTTAAGAATACACTCAGTCATATCTGTATATGTACACATTTTACATACAAAATTTGGTTGAAATCCAATTTATAGTGTAGAAGTTATATGCATTTAAACATTGGACTTATCAGAAGGCTTAAAATTATTTTGGCAACACTGTCATGTATGGCCTCCTGGAAATTAAACTGAAATAGTATTATCTACATGTGTGCCAATTTTGGAATAGCTCCCAAGCATACCTTGCAAGATATCCAACATGGAGCTCAAATTTCTAGTGCGTTTTTTCAGCAGTTGGTAGCACTGACATCATTTTCAAATATGGACGTGAGATATTCCGGTACACATCTTTAGACATACTGAATTTGGTTTTGATTGCTGCAGCCGTTTAGGAGTTGATAGGGGGGAGGGACACACACACACACAGCCAGACAGACAGACACACATTTTCCCGGATCGATCTCATTAGTCTACTTTTTCCTCATTTTTGCAAAATGTGAAAAGTAGGCTAAAAATCCGGGCCCTAGTGATCAGTGACACATTTGTACTCGGCTTGAGTAGCCAGCTGCTGAGTGCCAGTGCGACCACCCGTTGCTGAACACCACACTTTCATCCCACAGAAGTGGTCAAGACAATTTATCAACATTATTCGTCATGAACAGTCTTTAATCTCATATTCTGTCTTTAACTCACGAAGACTGCGTTATATTTGTTGATGATTCAATTAGGGGTTTTGCGACATCGTGTTCATGCGGCTCCGTGTACCTGGGTGTGTGTGGAATCTGTCTTGATTACTTGTGTTATTGTGATGGTAGTATTACTGTATTTATAATTCAGACTGGAAGTCGGGAAGGAGGCGGCCGTGACCTTAATTTAAGTACCATCGCGGCATTCGCCTGGGGTAGAAGTGGGGAAACCACGGAAAACCACTTCGGAGGTGCGAATCAAACCCACCTCTCGTCAGTTTTGCCTCACGAGGCTGAGTGTACTCTGTTCCAGTCCTCATACCAGAATTAAACCGAAAATACTCTAACATACTTTTCTATTATAACGAAAATGGACCGTTTTGGTTATGGTAAAAAGTAGGATGCAAATTTTATATATTATGGAGACAAATACGGCGAGGGAAAAGGTTGCCTTACTATTCACATTCTAAAGCCTAGGCCTACCAAGCGACTGCTGACCAGCCATTTGACCTGCAGATTTTTCACGTTGTTTCCAACCATCCTGTATACAATTAGTAATACATTAAAAAATGATTGTGTAATTTGTACTTCTGTTCCGTTAATTTTTGAGTAAGTTACTGTAAATGTCGCGGTTTTGTTTTTGGTACCGTACCAGTTATGTTGTTAAGACATGCAGCGGGCACCTTCATACCGTTGTCTGATACTGAAGTAAGTCTCTGGCCTGATTACAGCAAGAAACCTTTTACTAGTGCATGCAGGGCCGTGGAGAGCGGTGACGGGATGGAATCTCCCGGGCCCTCCCCTATAACCAAACTCTGTAACATTAATTTATAATCCTCGTAAATTTGCACAAACTGATTTTGCGCAATTTCTTTTGCGCAAAATGTTCATCACGAAATCAATTACAAGAACATAAAAAAACACCAAGCATTAATAATAATAATAATGTATTGTAGCATGCTGAACTGCTATGTCCAAGTTCGCGGGTAAGTCCGGCCGAAGTCGTCGGATTTTTAAGAGCGTTAAAATCCTTCAGAATGCCTTTATTTGGAGGGGAAGGAAAGCCGGCGGGCTTGTGGCTTAGAAGGCCGTGGATATGAGTGGTGATGGTCACTTTTGTCCCTCGTGTGCACACTTGAATGCAATAACACAGGAGACCGACAGTCCTGCGACAAAAATCACGCCAGCTGTTGCGACAGTATGGACACATTTTTGTCTCATCCAAAGGCTGTAATTGCACCATCGTACATTCATTTCCACTACAATTGGTAGTGTGTATCCAAAATGTGTAGGTTATTTCGTTAGAAACACTCTATCAAGAGCTTGCCACGGTGGGTGAGTGGATAGCGTGCAGGTCTACTAACCCCAAGATTGCAGGTTCGCTCCTGGCCGTGGTAAGTGGTTTTTTTTTTGAAAGGCGGCAAAAATACGGCACGCATGTCATACGATATTGGCATGTCAAAGTACCCATTTGAATTCAGTAGGCCGTGTTCATAATGGCATCATTAATCTCAGGAGTTTCCGCCAACACAACGTTCCTCATTTCTCTACTAGAATGCGCTATAGTGTTCAAGGAACTTTGATATCTAACCTCCTTGACTTTCATAGTGATTCAAGGAACAACGGAATTCGACATGCAAGCTACCCTCTGGGTGTCAAGTTACAAAGCTTGCACCCGGCACCCGACGCCATACGATATTATTATTATTATTCGATCAAGTTCCAACGTTCGCCGCTGGGTGTGACAGTGGCGTCTGGTAGCCAAAGTTGGAACTTGTTTAGGAGCCTACGGGCGCTCAATTGAAATGTCCTGCTATGGCAGTTGCTGCAAATACAGTATAATGTAGGCCTACTGTATTAATAATATTTAAATTATATACTGGGTCATTATCTGTGTGTGCCCCGATAAACACGGCAAGCTAAGCTGGTTTTGACTGACGCAGATCGCGGGCGCGCGTACACTTTTACCAAACATGTTCAATAACGTGTACTTACAGTGCTCAAAGTCGATGCTGAAAATGTCCTCCCTCTCTTGGAACAAACACCTGATATTTTCTGATGAAAGAATGGACAACTATCTCATCTAATTTTTGTTCTGTATGAACACAACGTTGTCTACGGAGCCTGTTTTCTTCAATCGTTTAGCGAGCCACCTAATTGTACTGGCATTAGGCACAGGTCTTCCTGGAAACTAAATCCACCAAATCCAGACTATATTTATTATCATAAGCAGAACGTGAATTACTATCAATATAAATAAGTTAATGCTGGTATGTAGAATTTAAAACAGTGAAACTGGAGGAATGCATGCAAAATTATTTGCAAATTCAATGTTTATACCTGACAAGCCCGTACCAATGCATTATTTCCAATTAACAAAAATATCACGAGTAAAGCCATCGAAAACTAGGTAATAATTAAATTCACTATACTGTTTTGTTTTTGCGTTTGAAATATCTAATTTGTCCCGATGAGGTAAGTTAACACTGTTAAGCATGCACAGTGTTCAGATTTTAAGTTCTGCAGATCCTCTATGCTCGTTTGTCGTGCACAAATTTGAAAAAGAATGCATTTACCGGACCGTAATTTCATCGCTTTTACAGTATTTAACTTGGGGGGAAAATCAGTTGAAAAAAGCTGTTGTCCATGGACTCGGAAACAGGTGGGTTCGAATTCCACCTTCGGTTAGGGTTGTATGGAACTGCGCCCAAGCTTCACTAATGACCCTGGTCATTAGCATCAACCTTTAAAAGTGGCTGTGGAACTGCGCTCATTGGGAGCGGTCAGGTAGGGTCCCCCCCTCCTCCCCTCTACCGAATTATGTTGTGTCGAGTGGTGTGAATTTGAAGTGACTCATTTCAAATCGGTTGTGTCTTGATTGCGAACAAGTCAAAAACCGTCCAGATTGCGAATAACTAAATAATTATACCCTGTCCAGATTGCGGACAAAGATTAGTGTTGGCCTGGGATACATAAAACAGGTACAGTTTTCAAAACAGACTAATATTTAATTTTTGATCTAGCAATATTAGCATTAACTGGTACAGTGGGATGTTTTCGACAACCTAACCATATTTTAAGAATAGTTTTGTTATTGCAAATGTTTAACAATCTAGTTTGAGGTAATCTTACCATTTAGAAGACTATTATATTTTTTAGAGGGGTAGTTATTTATCGTGGATTAGAGAGAGTTGTATTATTATTATTATTAGTGTAGCCTCCGTGGCGTACTAAACAAAAAGTAGGCAGCAGCGTGCCGGCCTCTCACCGCTGGGTTCCGTGCTTCAAATCCTTGTCACTCCATGTGAAATTTGTACTGGGCAAAGCGGAGGCGGGACAGGTTTTTCTCCGGGTACTCCGGTTTTCCCTGTCATCTTTCATTCCAGCAACACTCTCAAATATAATTTCATTTCATCTGTCATTCATTAACCATTGTCCCAGAGGAGTGCAACAGGCTTCGGAAGCCGGCACAATGCCTATCCTCGCCGCTAGATGGGGGCTTCATTCATTCATTCATTCAAACCTTGACCCGGTCCAATGACTGGAAAAAGGCTGTGGACTTTCATTATTATTATTATTATTCGCCTCTGTGCTGTAGTGGTTAGTGTGATTAGCTGCCACCCCCGGAGGCCCGTAGTACAGCTGCTTATTGGGACGGAGGACTACCTCTTATTCTCAGCAGTGCAGAAGCTAGTGGTGGGAGACAGTCCGTCACTTCCCCTTAAACCGAACTTGGACTAACGGCCGACTTGACTATGGGCGCAGTTCAATCGGCCTAATTAAAAGGAACTGGAAATACCACTGATTATGGGCGCAGTTCCATATCTCCCTTCGGTTATTCTAAGCTTATTTTCCATGATTCATCGTTTTAACCCTATAGCCAAAGGTTGTAATTGCACCATCGTACATTCATTTTCTCCTCAATTATATCCCAAATTAATTTAAAATATATGATTAACTTCAGATGTAGATTGTCGGACAGAGTTCTACACGCACAGTAAGTAGAAAGGTCTGATGACCACGACGTCCTATTATACAAAAATTAATCAACAGGAAGTTCAGTTCACTGAACTGCATGTTAAAAGAGGTGGAAAGGGTATACAATACACTGCGCAGTACTACGGCCTCTGTGACATGACGTAATCTCATTTCATAATGAAAACATGATTTTTACACAAAGTCAAGACGTATTTTAAAATACGTTTTACATATAGGGTTTTTATGTTGACATTCTTGAAGAGTCACGCCCTTGGGTCTAAGCCTAAACACTGATAAGTAGGGCTCGGATATTTAGGTGCTAAAAATCGGGAAAATATTTATTTTTTATGTATTAAAAATACCTGAAATACGTGACAAAGAAGTAAATATATTTAATTATAATTTAGTTTATTAATGTGAATATAAGCAATATGCTGTATTCACGAATGCAATTTAGGCTATGTCTCACTGATTCCTGAAGCATTACAATACACAACGAGATACATCTTCAGGTTGTCCATCACAAATGACCGACGATTATCGCGAAACATTTCTTCTGAAGGCGCGAAACTGCGGCAAAATGTTTCTGGCCCTTGAAGTGTTGTGTAACTTGAGAGCGCTGTTCAGCCTGGATTGCTTTCTCACATGGTTGGCAGAACAGAACGCCCCCATCAGAAGTAAAATTATCTTTAAATTCTTCAACATACTGCT
Organism: Meconema thalassinum; assembly: GCA_946902985.2. NCBI lineage: Eukaryota > Metazoa > Arthropoda > Insecta > Orthoptera > Tettigoniidae > Meconema > Meconema thalassinum. Next base: position 900,432,819 of record OX336390.1, read on the forward strand.
GCAGACGATAACTTGTAGTTTTCTTTTACTTTAGGCATCGTAGAACTGCCTTATAGTTCACAGTGCCAGAAATTAACTGCATGCGAGTGACACTGGTTCCAGGTAGCTGGGAGAGGGGAGGTCTAGCACGTGGTGCAATATTGCTATGGACAAGGAATTCCCCGGCTTCCACAGTGAGTGGTACGGGGCAACAAGTTAAGAATAACACAGTTGCAAGCTGACATGCGCTCTGCATGAAGATTAGATAGCTCACAGGTTCTTCCCCAATGAACTAATTCAGAACAAAAATGCAATAAACTGAAAGATCTAGCATACTGATTTTTAAAAATGTAAATATTATGTATTTTTATGTGCTAATAAGTGAAAAGCAGGAATGTATGTATTTATAGAAAAATGCTTAAAATATGTATTTACATAAAAAAATATTTATTTACCTAAGCCCTTCTGATAAGTGTTATGGTTGAACGGCGATCACACATCATTGTACATTAAACAAAGCAAAATATATTTTCATAATTAACAACAGGTATACTCATACGTAAGTCAAGTTATTTATTATGTGCTATCAGTAGATTTCAGCTGATCAGTGATTGTTTTCACAAAAGAAGAAAATATGAATTTGAACTACACAGTTCAAAAAATAAAATAAAATAGGGGAACATGTTTTGTAACGTCTGGTATGTGAACGTTAATTTCGTAGATGGGGTTCCAATAGTCGGTACAGCATGCCTTGAGACCTTAGCTACTCAGGATATGCCAAATCGAAGTTATACTCCATCTGTAGACATAGCCATGCATTAAACTGTCAGGTGACCCTTCAACACAAAGTGAATAGCGGTGCGTCCGTGTGTTGTGAGGTACACAGACTACTGCGGTCATTTGAGCACGTTGTACGTAAACAATGAGACCTCTTAACGAGGTTCAAGTCGCAAGGGCTGTCACTTTGATCCAGGAAGGATGGACTATTCGTCGTGTTGCTGTGGATCTCAATGTCTCTCCGTCAGTTATTCAACGCTTGTGGAATCGCTACAATGAGACAGGCCAGTTCACAAGGATGGTTGGACGAGGTCGTGGACGCATGACAACCCCACAGGATGACCGATATCTGACCATCTGTGCGTTGCGTCGTCGTTCAGCAACTGCCAGAGACCGGGTGAGTTAGCCGTGGTGGTTACGGCATGACTGATGGCAGTCGCTCACATCCGGGAGGCGAGGAGGTTCGAATCCCCCCGCCGGCAACCTTGAAGATGGTCTTCTGTGGTTTCCCATCTTCCTTCCAGGCAAATGCCGGGGTTGGTCCCTAACTATAGGCCACAGCCGCTACCTTCCAACTCCTCGTCCTTACATTCCAACTTCCCTCCTTCCCTCCCCAACGGTACTTGTAGCTCACCCATGGGGTGTCCGTCTCGAAGCAGCTACAAAACTGGCGAGCCGAACATGTCCTCGGACACTCCCGGCACTAAAAGCCATACGCTAAAAAAAACTGCCAGAGAACAGCAACAAGACCTCAGGAGGGTCATTGGAGTCACGGTGTCCGACGAGACAATAAGGAACAGGTTAAGAGAAGTGTCCTTACGACCCAGACTTCCTGTTCGAGTGCCCCGTTTAACGCAGCAACATCACGCAGCTCACATATTGTTTGCCCGTACCCACGTCAACTGGCAACTTCGCCCATGGAGACCTGTGTTTTTCACAGACGAGTCCAGATTTCCCCTGACACAGCATGATGGACGTCAACGTGTATGGAGACGCCGTGGTGAGCAGTACATGCCAAATGTTGTCCAGGAAGTCGACCGGTTTGGACAAGGTTCTGTGATGGTGTGGGGTAGCATCAGTATTGATGGCCGTACAGATCTTGTCGTCGTCCATGGTAATCTTACTGCTGCGGGGTAGATACTGCTACAGCATGTGTTGGCTGCTGCATACGGTGTTGGCCCTCGATTCGTACTCATGCACGACAATGCCAGGATTCATGTAGCGCGCATCACGAGCTGTCTTGCGAGAATTGGACATTCAAGAGATGGAATGGCCTGCAGTGAATCCTGACCTTAATCCCATCGAGTATGTGTGGGATAGGCTTGATAGAAGTGTTCGTGGGCGTCCTGTTCCACCACAGACGCTCCAAGACCTCGAACAGGCTCTCATTGAAGAATGGGACCTGATACCGCAACGTGACATCCGTCGACTTATACTGAGCATGTCACGTAGGTGCCAAGCTGTGATAAATGCTCGTGGAGGACATACACTATACTGAAGCTCTCCAACTGTGATAAAATCCACCCCGGAGTACTGTTTTCACTTTGTTTTCGCCACTATTTGGACATTTCCGTTTGTGCTCTGAAAACGAACGAGAATCCATCGATGTTCTTTTGCATACTACGGCAACTGTAAAGAATAAAGGTTTAGTTGATAATATACCTGGGTGTGAGATATTGTTTTGTGGAGCACGGCATACGTTCAAAAATATGTTCCCCTATTTTTTTTAACTGTGTATAAGGAAGATTTGAGAAGGAACTTCGATCATTATGACAATTTATTTCGCGAAATACCCAACGAATTAGCGTTAGTTTTAACACCGAAATCAACAGTTTTATTTCACCAAAAAATAAGGCCCTTCCCCTTACGGCATTAATTACTTCTCGGAAGTCCTTCAAGTCTGACGCGAGAACATTCAGGGTGTCGCTGGGGTTGGTAGCATTGACTGTAGAAGCTTCCATGGCTTGCACCAAGCGAGCTTGGAATTCATCCAGGCCGGACGTTTGTTTTAGACGATTGCCCTTGACCTTGAAGCCAGCGGGTGAGCCTATACAGAGTCACTCTCTCATACTATCGCTTCACATTTGCCACCACCGATCTGATGTAATGGAATTCCAGACTTGAGCACGTGGCGACACTGACTTGCAGACAATACAGTCAACGTCGAAGTATTGTGCGACAAGGAAGTTCACGTTACGTATTTACGAACAGAACGTCATTATATTTGCCAATGACTGTACTTCAGTAGGAGTGTGAGACAGCTTCGTCAATCATTGGACCGCTTGGGGCAGCTGATAACACAGGTACTGCAGTAACTCGCCTCCAGGCTTCCATTAAGATTTTTCACTCATCTAAAACAAACGTCCGGCCTGTCCATCCGCTTTTCAAATTTACCTACACGTTCGTTTACTGCCTTTAGGGTCATTCTTTCCTATTAAGGCTGTTCTACTAGATCTGCTGTCAATTGCTGGACAACAGATAGCAGCACTGCTGCCTCTCGCCTGCTACAGCCAGTGCACTACACTTCCCCTACTCTCTTCCACTGCGCCTCATTCGCGCACTTTGCACAACCACCCTCCCCTCCGCCGTTGCATACCTCGGCACCTCGGTTCCGAGTCACACAGGTCTGCTCGGGTCTGCTTTCCGAGTCGTACGCCTATTTTCAGCCTTGTGCCCTGCCATCGTCCAGTCGAATAAAAGAGGCCGGTGTGTTACTGTATGATTATAAGAATTACAACTCAAAATAAGTGTCTCTATGGATCATAAACAATTTTATTGTACGCTGACAAAACTTCAAAACTGTCTCTATGAAATGTAAAAAAAAATAATAATAATAATAATGTACCGACTCAACAGAAGGTGATTTATATAAACAAAATGGCTGTTCATTCAGTAATGAAATTCAAAGTTTACGTATGCAAAATTTTATAAGTATAATGAATGTTTAACATTCTGTAAACCAAAAACACACTTACAGTATTATGAGCAAAAATACAATTTATTGCTATAAATGTAAATTTCTTGTTGTGTGTGAAGGTGTCCGATTGCTTCCTCTTCTTTCGTTTGTTGGTATCTGCGGCCTTATTTAGTCGTTGAACCTCTAGCGCAAAGGTGGGACCTCGGATTTTTATGCCTCGTGCCTCGAACAACTCAACTGACTAAAAGTTTTGACAAAATGCACTCCTTATAAAATCGTACCAGTTTTCGAAGCATTTTTGTTTGCCATAACAACCCATCCTTTTCTATCCTTTCTACGAAGATGTCTCCATTCTTAGTATAAACTACAAAATTGCACCTTTTTCTCCTGTTGATATTCAATCGACTTTGAATCTGGAGGAAGTAGTTGTGGCTTCGCTTCAATGCAATTTTACTCCTGACATTGTTTTTAGTCACCTCTTCTCTGAAATATGATTCATAGACGGAGGCAAGGTATTTGATTTCTACAACGCCATCGCAAGTAACCAAACCATCAGGACTGGCTCATAAGAATGAATGTTCTTGATCCAAGAAGAATCCACTCTTGGTGACAATACTGTATTGCCAGTACTGTGTTCATACATTTCCAAAACAGCGTCCTTATTTCTCTTCCAAATGTGACGGCAACTGAGGTGAGATTTTTAGCCTACATTTCACAAAAATGAGGAAAAAGTAGACTTATGAGATCGGTCCGGGCAAATGTGTGTGTGTGTCTGTGTGTCTCCCTCCTATCAACTCCTAATTGGCTGCAGCAATAGAAACCAAATTTGGTATGAGTAAAGACCTATACCTGAATATCTCAAGCCCATATTTGAAAATTATGTCAGTGCTACCAATTGCTGAAAAACCGCAATTGAAATTTGAGCTCCATGTTGGATATCTTGGAAAGTATTCATGGGAGCTATTTCAAAATTGTTACGTATATAGATAATAATAATTCAGTTTAATTTCCATGAGGCCGGGTATGGCAGTGTTGCCAAAATGATTCTAAGCCTGCTTATAGGTCCAATTTTTAATGCATATAACGTCTACACTATCAATTGGATTTCAACCAAATTTCGTATGTACTATGTGTAGGTAAACGGATATAACTGAGCGTATTCTTAAGAGCCACCAGGGCTGCCAACTGTTACTAAATTCTCTCTCTACTTATTTTATCCAAATAGCAATATATCAGAAAGTATGCAAGCCGACAGCCTTAAACTATGCCCACGTATAGTATCTGGCATTCTAGAATAATTTGGTGTAACTAATTTACATCAGTTCTACCAACATGATTCTAAGCCTGCTGATAGGACCAATGTTTGATTACAAGAATCTTGTTCTCTAAAGTGCTGAGTTACCCCTCCTGGAGCTAGTCGTGGAGTCGTGCCCGGTTTGGTTGCTGATGCTGGTGCTTTACGCTTTTGTGGCGAAGCCTTTGGTGGCATGCTCCGATGTCTCCCAGGTAGACCACTACGTGTGGTGTGAGGTTGGAAACTGAAACGCTGCTGCTGACCACTACCTCTACCAGACGACTGCTCCCGAGCGGCCCGACTCCGCTCCTTATATACACAAATCCGGAAGGCGTGATACTATCAATTGGATTTCAACCGAATTTCATATGTGCTATGTGTACTATAACAGATAAGACTATGCGTATGCTCAAGAGCAACCAGGGCTGCCAACTGTTAATAAATGCTGTCTCTATTGTTTTACCCTAATATCAATGTATCAGAAAGTATGCAAGCCAACAGCTCTAAACTTTGCACACGTATAGTACCTGACATTCTAGATTAATTTGGAGTAACTAATATACATCAGTGCTGCCAACATGATTATAAGTCTGCTGATAGGTCCAATCTTAAAATACATGTAGCTTCTATACTAACAAATGGATTTCATCCAAAATTGGCACAACTAGTGATCATAATATTTTAGATTATTTCTGACCAACACATACTTGACGTTGTTGCCAACATGAATTTTACGCGCGCTAGATAGATCCAGTGTCCAACTGCATGTAACGCCCTTGCTATCAATTGGACTTCAACCAAATTGTGTATTCTGTACCTTAAGTGATGGAACTAAGAATATATTCAGTCACCAGGGCTGCCAACTGTAGTGCTCTATTAGGTTACACTATACCAGGGATATTTCGAACAAATTAGAAATTTCGATATTACCAACATAATTTCGTCATTGTTCTAGATAGGTTCATATAGATTAATCATTGGCATGAATCTTAAATTTTAAGAAAAGTAGGCTCTTTAGTTCGTCTCGGAACTTCTTGTTAGGATACGAAATTGGTTTGACAAGATTGTGGCAAGGAGTATGAGGTAAACGTTCAACGACTGGACCAAACCTGGAAGCTGTCAAGTGATTCACTCTATTGTTCCTCAATTTCAATGATTCTTTCTAACACTCCATAAAGGCTTTACTGCCACTTGACCTAACTATTCTAATTTGTCTCCAAATTCCTACCGTGATATTTTTTACTCTATTATTTCTTTGGTCCTGTTCGTTTCGATTACATAAGTAGTTCTCTGTCTCCAGGATTCCTCTAGTCACCTCAAGACCTAAGCGGTGCATTTAATGTTTTGGTCTGTGACGAGGCTAACGCGTCAGGAAATAGTTCCCAATTTTCTGCTTGTTTTTGGTGCACAAGATTTTCCAGTGCATGCTGCTATGTTTCCATAAACTGGCTAAAGATTATTTTTCAGAATTTCCCTTGTAAACATCTATGAATGAATTTTTCATTGTCCCCTTAATAATGAGCTTTACCAACTTGGCTTTTCATGTGATGAATTGTGTTTGTGAATGTAATTTTTAGTGATATATTTTACGATAGGCTGCGTAATTCAGCACGAATTTGATATTATATTACATTTTGTTGTATATAATCCTTGTTTGAGCGGCAAAAGAGCAACCGAGTAATTCGATTTTTATGGCGAATCAGGCTCAAAGGTTGGCAACACTGTTACGATCGCACAAAGTCAAGTAGACAACGCGTTCAAACTGCAGATGTAAAGCTTGAATCACCAATAAAAAACTTCAAAGGTAATACAAGTGGAGAGAAGTTGAGAAAAAGTGCAGACAAATGATTTTAAATGTAACAAGTAGGTTGAGGGATGACAAGCTAGACTAGAGTTTCCATGTTGGAAACACAAGAAGGGACAGAGGAAGGAGATGCGCGGAGGGATATTTTCCTCAGGACTTGGCCTGACGTTTGGTATAGGAGCCATTTTTTGTGAGCCTTCTTTTAACTTCACAAGCAGACTTCACTATGTCATTCCATCAGTATTTTCGCTTGTTCCTGTCTTTATACACTGTTGTCCCAAATACATAGGACTACATTTGCTACTTATAGTACTGCATCCCTGTATCCTGACCAGTCTGTCTAATGTCCTGCAATTCTTTACCATCTACTCTTTAGAATTAATCCATATATTTCTTCCTACGTTCCTTATCCTGGAAATTTTAAACCCTAATCCGTCTGCAAACAGCCCTCACTTTCTGCACTTCAGGTCTAACTATGCTCAGTTCACAGTAGAACAGTTTGTAGTCTGTTTCGTTGAAGAAAAAAACAACGGAATACCCTTCAATTACTTATCAATTTACCAAATTCAAAGTCAGTAATGATCTAGTCTATTATTGACCTGGTTCCTCTACCCTCCCTTGTGTATCTGTGAATCTCCTTATGCTTCGAGAATGAGTTCGCCACAGACAATCCCATGCTAGCACAGAAGTCCAATAAACATATTCCATTGGTGTTTGCTTCCCTATCCTCACTCCACTTACCCATAACCTTCTCATACTCCTCAATTCTATTTCCTATGCTAGCATTGAAATCCCCTATCAGTACTACACTATCCTTACTGTTAACTCTCACTACTACATCACTCAGTGCCTTATTTCATCCTGATCCGCCCCTTCACATGGAGTGTACTCTGAAACAATCCTGACCGATTTCCTGACATTTCCAAATCTATCCACATTAATCGTTCATTTACGTACGGCACCGGTACCTTACATAAATTATGCGAAGCTCCAAGGTTTTCTGGACAAACAGCCTTACTCCCCACTTTATCCTGCATCGTTTTACACCTGACAGGTGTACCTTGGATCTCCTCTCTATCTCCCTTTATCTGAACTTCACTAATCCCTAGAATATTCAATCCCATCCTATTTGCTGACTCAGTTAGCTCTGCTTTCCCCCTTCCATAACTACCCGCGATATTAACAGCACCCTATCGAATACCAGTTCGATTGCCTGTTCGTTTCCAAGCAGTCCCTAATCTATTAGATGAGAGTGGGACTCCATCTCTCCCATAGGTTCGAGGCTTAATCAAGACCTTTTTGGCAAGTTTACGGATTACAATTGAAGCAAGTTGCTAGCCTTACTTACGCAGGGCCCTTGAGTTTCACCCTAGGAAATCAACAAGTAAGTTGTTGATCACAAGGAGGACCACGACTCAAAATATGCCCAAGCACTCCTTTTCGATAGTAACTGGTATCCTGACTGTCAGAACCACTTACCAGACCACTCAGCAATTGCCCATGGTTCACGAATTAAGTTTGTAGTCCTGAAAGGGTCTTTAATTAAATATGTAGATCCCTTTTCTCAGCTTCCAAGCGGGACAGCAGTTAGAACATGGTCCACTCAGGTTCTCCTCGAGACTGGTATTTCTTGAATCAACTGAACACGAAGATTCCCAAATGAATGTTATTTATTATAAGTCGACCGACAAATAATACATTCACAATTGTTAATAATTTATGTACAAGGCATGTAGCCTGACTGCTTGGCAGTCTTGTTAAACAGAGTTACATTACTCAAAGTTACAAGTGAAGAAGAGGAAGATCTGCCCCTGTGTGCCAAGTTAAATACTGGATAATCTATAGTGGGGGTTATGAGTTTCTCTGAAGGACTAGCCAATCAGAGGCTTACTTCGTTTAGGAGGGAGTTGTCTCTCTGAGTGGGAGAAATAATGATGCGTAAAATTGTTGAAGGTTGGGTAGAAATTCCTTCTGGAAATTTCAGAACTCCGTCATAAATAGCTCTCAAGGTTTTCTTAGGAAAGAGAGCTGTTTACTGGTGGTTTCCATGTCCTTAAATGGAGACAGCTTGTTTTAGATTATCTGACTGGGATATCTTGTTCTTAGATGGCTAATGCTTGTAAGGAAGCGAGGGATTACAAGATTTGGCTTTTAACTTTATGTCTTGGCGAGGCGCTTTCTTAAATGGTATGTCAACAGGTTACAACAGGCTAGGTTCCCAATGAGAAGAAATAATAATAATAATAATAATAATATAATTTAGAAACCAAACTCATTGGAACACATAGTCCTCGGTTCTGTACTGGGCAGGGAACATGATTCTTTCCCCCTTAGTGTTTTGCTGTCCTCAGCAACATTTACATTTTTCTTACGTCTAAGTTTTACAGATTTACATAAATGACATAGTTTTTGTCTGAATATAAACAAAATGATACATATTATAATGAATACAAAAATTACATTAAGGGATGCAAACTGCCTCTTTGTGATATAAGTTGTAGGAATTGGCTTCAAGTCTAATTTCAATTTGGTTACATCTCGATGGGAATTAAGGAAGTTTACTTCACTTTTTTATTATGGGTGTGTCATGGATATTTAGGATTGGGAAGTTGTGAACATAATTTGTAGGTTTTTGTTGCAGCGTTATGCCTATACTAGACATTGGGCAAGATTCGTTTGAAAACACTATTTGTGGACCTGAGAATTTCAGAGAGCTTTGAGTCTCCTTGCATGTTTGTAAAATTATCTCAGGTGTTCTGCTAAAGAATAGAATGTGTTCCTTATTTATAGGTTGGAATATTCTTATATCATTTCTTATGGAAGCATATTCACATCCGGCAGGATTTGTTCGATTACAATTGGTAATTCTAATATTATAGTACATACATACATATGATTGCGTGTTTTTCACACAAGGTGTACTGGACCATTTTAATGTGGGTCCCTGTAAATAATATTTTTCAGTCGGGATAAGGATTGCATTTTCAATGGTTGGTACAGGGGTGACATCATACAATTGATATTGGTGTCCTTCCGTGATTGGCATGGAGAGGATTACAATCATTTCCTCGTCCATTATAATTACCTGGGTTTTTGACAATTTTAAATGTTCAAATTGATGGTATTGATCTGCATGAATCATACTTTTGACAGGGTAAATAGATAGCAAATGTTTTACCAAATTTGTTAAGTCGTTTCTGGAAAATAATTTCACATGTATCATCTCATTAAATGAGAGAGAAATAGTTTCTTGAAGCACTTGCACTATTTTATTATATTTATTGATGCACATTAAAACATATTGAAGGTCTTCCAGTAGGTTGATCTTGAAATCTTCTGTCTGGGGAATACCCTGAAGTACCCTCATGTTGCTGGTAACATGATTCATTTCATCGTAAAAATTTTGAACAATTGAATTTGCAAAAGATACCAATTTATGTATATGTTTTATCTCATTATTACGGCCTTGTTTTAAAGTGTCTAATTGACTTTGTAAATTATCCAAATCATCTTGGTCCAAATTACCAGAGATGAATTTAATTACTTTCCCTAAACCGTTTATTAAACCCCTCCTAGTTCTATTAGAAATGTTTGGTATTAGTTTATTTAAATCCCTTTTAGTTTCTTTAGTTACCTCAATTGATTCATTTATTAAATAGGGAAAAGTATTATTACTTTTTAATACTAAACTAGAGACAGTGTCATCAATATTCTTATATGCCTCTTTTAAAGTAGTAAGGTTGAAATGAAACATGAATTTGTGATAGTTGCTAATTATTACAACGGGTCCCATAGGATCGGCGTAGAATCCTGGAGTTTTTACGGGTTCTGTGTGGATGATGACATACCCTGGTAGGAATCTGTAATGGGAAGAATTTTCCTCTTAGGTTTCGGACATGAGTTTTACCGTTTTTCATCTTACAATAAACTCGGTTTTCCTCGATTTTGGTTATTGTGCCTTCATTATATAAATTTTTTGATTTCCTATTTCTGGTAGGGGATCCAAAACAAACTACCTCACCTATTTTATAGGGATGTTCAAAGGTGGAATCCCTTGGATCGGGCTTTCTTTCATTTAAAACTTTAATTTGGTTTGCCTGTCTTTGTATGTATTCATTAATTTTTGGTGATGGGGAGAAAATGTGTCCAATGCTTTGTAGTATGGGCCATATAGGACATTAAATGGTGGTTGCTTGGTTGCTGTGTGAATTGAGGAATTGTAATTTGTGATTGCAGTGATTATGAGCTGTGGCAACGGGGTAAATTTATCATCTCTCGAAATTCTTAATTTTTCGAGGAGGGTGGAATTCAATCTTTCCACGGGTGAATTTGAGGTTGAGTTCAGAGGTGTGGTGGCATGATACTCAATGTTCATAGCATTACAGTACTCTGTAATTAAGCTATTTTCAAATTCTCCTCCTTGATCATGAGTGATTCTTTTGGGATACGCATGGTGCGAAAAATAAATTTGTAATTGGTTCAAAACTGCCATAGCTGTACCATTAGCTAATACGTATGCTTGTCCGTATTTAGAAAATACGTCCAATATCGTTAAAATGCGATTCTGTTCAAAATGAAAAGTGTCAAATTGAATCTGGGCAAATGGGTGGTCTGCTACAATAGGTCCTTGATTTGGTACCTCATTAGGGTGCCTCTCATACTTATTTCTTTGACACAAATTGCATTGGTTAATTAGGTTTCTAATCTGTTCTTTTAAATGTGGCCAATAGTACTTGGTTCGAAGGTGCTCATATGTTTCAATAATACCATTGTGATTTATTGAGTGGTATTGCAATATCAGCTGTTTTTGAGTTTCCGAACATTCTATGTCCTCTAAAAATGTTGATGTCCTGATAATTATCAATTCTGAAGTGAATAATCTCTGGCATACTCTGATAAACGGAATCTCAAGTGTTACGTCATCAAAGTAGGCGACGTACCTATTTGAGGTATTTATGACTTTAAGAAGGTGTCTCTTTAAATCGTCATAGAGATTTTTATGCGTTACAATCATGACGTGGCGAGTAAATTTCTTAAATCATTTCTGTTCTAGAATCTTTGGAAATTCCCCGTATTTTACTATGATTTGGTTACGGTTCTGGTTCAAATTTCTTTCTGATATTTTTAAAGTGAAAATTGGGTCTTCCTGATTGGAATGTACAGTTTCATTATCCATTTCATGCTGGTATGTATCATCTCCTGGGATGGCTACATTAGAAACTGTTTCCTCATTTATATTCACTTGTATTCGTGAAAGTGCATCCGCGACATAATTGGTTTTTCCCTTGACATATTTTATGGCAAAATCAAACTCTCCTAACTTTATTTTCCAGCGATAGAGTCTTGAACTGGGATCTTTAAGAGAGAATAGCCATTGGAGCGGACGATGATCACACTCTACAGTGAAGTGTCGTCCCCATAAATAAGGCTTAAAATGTTTGCTACTCTCTACTATGGCTAAGAGTTCTCTTTCTATTGTTGGATAATTTCTTTCAGCGGGATTTAAAGTTTTGGAGTAGTAGGCAATAGGATGTCCTTTCTGTGTGAGAACACTGCCTAATGCGAAGTCTGAGCTATCCGTAGTTAACACGAATGGTTCCTCAAAATCTGGGTAAGCTAATACTGGCGCATTTATTAACAGGGTTTTTAGGGTTTCAAATGCAGATTTGTACTCAGGATTGTCTGCATCTATTTTGGTTCCTTTCTTCAAGCAGCGGGTTATTGGATATGCAATTTTGGCAAAATATTTTAGGAACTTCCGGTAAAAGCCCGCAAGACCAAGAAATTGTTTGATTTCTCTCGTGGTCTTGGGAATGGGGTAGTTTTTAACTACTTTAATTTTCTCAGGGTTTGGCTTTACACCTTCTTGTGAGACAACATGCCCTAGGAAAGCTACTTCCTTGTGAAGAAATTCAGTTTTATCAAGCTGTATCTTCAGGTTCACCTCTCGTAATTTTTGCATTACAAGGGTAAGGTGTTGTCTATGTTCCTCTAGGGATTTGCTGTATATGATGATGTCATCAATATACACAAAACAGAACTTGTAAAGAAAAGGGCGTAGGACGTTGTCCATTACACGCTGAAAAGTGGCGGGAGCATTTTTAAGACCAAACGGCATTCTACAATACTGTAGATGGCGATTATCTATAGTAAATGCTGTCTTTTCTATAGATCTAGGATCCATCTCAAATTGATGAAATCCTTGCGCGAGGTCTAGAGTCGAGAAATAGGAACTGTGTCCTAGATTATCTAGGATCTCTTCTATCCTAGGAAGAGGATATTTGTCTTCAATTGTCTTTTTATTTAGCTGCCTAAAGTCTATGACCAATCTCCATTTCTTTTGTCCTGAAGCATCCAGCTTCTTTGGCACTATCCATACTGGATTACTATATGGAGATTCACTGTGGGTAATTATGCCCTGCTTAAGAAGTTTTTCTACTTCTTCGCTCAGTACTTTCTTTAGCGCGGGAGGGTATCGGTAATTTTTCTGATATACCGGATCCTCATCGGTAGTTCGAATGAAGTGCTTTACTGCATTGGCGAATGTTAAATCACACCCTGGATAGTAAAACACATCCGCGAATTCAGAGCATATTTCTGATATGACACTTCTCTCTATGTCATTCATATGCTGCGTGCGGAGATATTCTTGAATCTCGCACTCCGAAATAGAATTTATTTCTAATGGTTGTATTGAGATATTTTCCAAAGGTTCAACTAACACTGGTTTGCTAAACTCTGGTTTTAAATTCGTTTCTGCAGGATACAAAACCTGATAATTCTCTGCATGTAAGATTGCATCTGCAAAATACATTCCTTAATGTTCGAACTTTGGGATGTATACATCTCCTTGTTGAATGTTAACAGGGATTGCAATTTTGTGCATGTCTGATGAGGGTTGAAAATTTACTTGTTTGTTGCCTGAGTGAAAATAAAATGGTATGTCATTATTCAGGGTAACTAGGTTTGATTTATAATCTATTTTTGCACCTAGCTTTACAAAATCTGCTGTGCCAATCAGCGCATCGAAATAATCGTGCCACTGCATGACTCTAAAATTTATGGGCGTGTCAATTTCGTATTCTGAAAAAATAGGGAATTGTATGTTATCTTCACCTATTGTTTCAGAGTGAACAGATTGTATGCAGAATGGTTCTTGGAACAAATATTCTGCGAAATATTCATATGCTATTGCGGGGTTCATTATTGAATTGCAGGCACCACTGTCTATTAGGATTTTAAATCCGAATAGGGTGATGAACGGTAATTTTGGAGCATTTTTTATATTATTTATGTCTTCGCATGAGATGACTGGGCCAAGTGAAAATCCTGCTCTTGTTCCTCTGGATTTTCATAACTATCCTGAAGTAGTGATGGGTGGATTGAGTCGTATTCGAACTCATACTCTTGGGGTTGAGCTTCTGGGGAATATTCTTGTGGCATATAGCTTAGCTCATCGGTCACCTCTGCGTGTGCATTCACGTTCCCTCTTATACTGGACACTCCTGACATTGGTTTTGGATATGTCTGATTGTTGGGCGTGAAGCGCCGGGCAATGTTATTTGGTGTAGGGTAAGGCCTACTGAACTGTTTAAAGGGTTGTTGGTTCTGCGGTTTCAAATTGTGTGGGTTCGATCCCTGAAAAGGTCGAAAGTTTGGTTGAGGATTAGGATTCCTAAATTGTGGGTTCGGTTGGGTAAAGAAAGGTCGGGCTTGTGGAAAGTATTGATTTTGAGGCATGGGAAATGCAAATGGATTGTGAATGGCATGGTTTAGTGGTTGTATTGGGCTAAAAGGAGCAATCCGATTAGGTGGTGTTGGTGGCGTTTGTTGGGGTGGCTTATGACTGGGACCAATATTGGGAGGATACTTCAATGTTCCTCTCAACTGATCCATATAGCTCTCGTGAGCTCTGTCATTATCATAAATTCGGCAAGTCCTCAGTGCATGGCTAAGGTCTGTTACTTGGGCGTAACGTAAGTAGGCTCGGTACGCATCTAGGATACCGGCTTTAAAGGTGTTTAAGCTTAAATCATCCAATTCTCGTAATTTAAGCTCCAATATTTGATCATGATAATTGAGTTTACACAAACTCTTACACTGTAAGACTAGAGCATCTAGCCTGTCATGGTATTCAGTGTAGTTTTCGTTTCTTTTTTGAAAGCAATTTGATATTTCCTGCACTAGCAATCTTTCATCTTTAACGTCTCCAAATTTTCTTATTAACTTCTCTTTAAGTTTTTCATAGCTACTGTTCGCGTCAAGATCCAAAATACTACTCGCTTCCCCTTTTAATTACGACTTTATGACGTTAAACAGAAATTCGTTAATGATGTTAGCATTTGTAATCGCAGGAGCTCTCTTGTGTGTGTTTAAAAAACTATCACATCTTGCTAAAAAGTAATCCAAGCTGCAAGATGCGCCCCCATTGAATTCAGGTAACAACTGAATCTGGGCATATTCAAATTTTGATAACAATTCCGTCTCCGGCATGGTTAAGTCAGTGATTAATTGCTTAGTTTAATTTAAAATAATTTAAGATTATTTATTTATTTATTATTAGTTGGTTAAAGATAAATTATTTATTATTATTATTATTACTGATTATGAATTATGGATTAGTTCAAAAGAATAATGGCATGCGACACTTGTTCTAGTTTAAAAAAAAACGCGCACCCACTTTCTTTTGAAAGGCAAAATAAGTTATTATTAGTGCTCTTCTTTAAAATTTGAGAAATGAACTATGTTGTATACAAGCAATATGAAAGGTACACAAAAAACAGGGTACTTTGAATGTACTCACAGCCAGGAAATGATGATCAGCATGGACTGCATTCCGGTCTGCGTAGTCGGTTGGCTTCCTTCTGCGATGTCGTGCTATCGAAAAGCCCCTCTCAGAGTTGTCGATGCGCACGTACAGCAGCTACGGATGGCGATAGATGGCGGTCAGAAGGCGCTTGTTTCAGCGTTGCCGGCTCACCTCCTCTCGTTCCGTAGTCGGTGGGTTTCTTCAGTGTCGTTCGAGCGACCGAAAGGCCCCTTAACAGAGTTGTCGATATACTCGGACGGCGATGGCGGTTGGTTACTGTCGAAAGGCATTTATTTCAGCGTTGTCAGCTAGCTTCCTCCCTTAAAGCTGGCTGGTTAGTTATGGACGAAAGGCCTCCAGCGAGGTTGTCAGTACCACTTCTTTCCAGTCGGCTTGGTTCAGATGATCAAGGTGACTTCAGTATTTTCGGAATGATACTGGCTTTCTTGGATTGGTAACGAAAGACGCCACTTGAAGTCTTGGCTTCTTTGAGCGTTGTCAGTATACCTGGTCCAATCAGCACGTAGATCTGGTGGCGATCATGTATCAATCGCGGCCGGGCCCCCAATTAAGTTTGTAGTCCCGAAAGGGTCTTTAATTAAATATGTAGATCCCTTTTCTCAGCTTCCAAGCGGGACAGCAGTTAGAACATGGTCCACTCAGGTTCTCCTCGAGACTGGTATTTCTTGAATCAACTGAACACGAAGATTCCCAAATGAATGTTATTTATTATAAGTCGACCGACAAATAATACATTCACAATTGTTAATAATTTATGTACAAGGCATGTAGCCTGACTGCTTGGCAGTCTTGTTAAACAGAGTTACATTACTCAAAGTTACAAGTGAAGAAGAGGAAGATCCGCCCTTGTGTGCCAAGTTAAATACTGGATAATCTATAGTGGGGGTTATGAGTTTCTCTGAAGGACTAGCCAATCAGAGGCTTACTTCGTTTAGGAGGGAGTTGTCTCTCTGAGTGGGAGAAATAATGATGCGTAAAAATGTTGAAGGTTGGGTAGAAATTCCTTCTGGAAATTTCAGAACTCCGTCATAAATAGCTCTCAAGGTTTTCTTAGGAAAGAGAGCTGTTTACTGGTGGTTTCCATGTCCTTAAATGGAGACAGCTTGTTTTAGATTATCTGACTGGGATATCTTGTTCTTAGATGGCTAATGCTTGTAAGGAAGCGAGGGATTTCAAGATTTGGCTTTTAACTTTATGGCTTGGCGAGGCGCTTTCTTAAATGGTATGTCAATAGGTTACAACAGGCTAGGTTCCCAATGAGAAGAAATAATAATAATAATATAATTTAGAAACCAAACTCATTGGAACACATAGTCCTAGGTTCTGTACTGGGCAGGGAACATGATTCACGAACTAGGACGTGACTACACCATAAATCATATAAGAGAACAACAAAATATGTAACATTTTATGTCCAATCGATTGAAGCCCTATTTTGTAAAATCGAATCATACATTAAAAGATTGCAGGTATTTATCTAAATTTAACGGGGAAAATATAAGTACTATGTAGGCCTAACAGTTATTTTACTCAGATATTATTCAGACAGCAAATAAAGTGCTTAAGACCCATCTTTATGGGAACTTATTTCTTTAATTTGAGACAGAATAAATTCCCAACGTTTGGCTAGACCGTTTTGAAGTATGTTAATTTACTGTAAATTTAGAAGGATGATGTTTTCGTGGCATTGTTGACTAATTTGTGAATATTAAAAAATGATACAGGATATCTTTTGTCGGAATGAACTGCTGCTCTCTCAATCACAAAACACAATTAGGAAACGGGCAAGGGGGTGAGATATCTTCTTCTAGTACTTTCTCAAGACTAAGCAGTCTCACTGGAAGAGTCATCGACTCGGCGCGCATGAGAGGTTTTCCTTTGCGCTGCAGGGTAAGTAGAATGGAATGCTGCGTAAGGGAAGGAGAACTCGGAATGGGAGATGGGATGCTAGGTATTAGGGAGGGGGAATGAGGCTCGGTGCTTGTGCGTGCAAATGTTAGTGCGGGTAGCCTATCGTGTACCATGCATAGCTACCGTTTTGTCGATTTGAAAAGTACATACGTCACGGGTATATCAATAAGCCGTTTCTTTCATCAAACATTCGAACTGCTCAGAATTAGAGCCTTTTTCTAATTGAAAAAGTTTCAAGTTAATATAGATTTTTTTTAAACAAAAAAGGCTATTGAAAGATGATCCTTAAAAAAATGTTGAATTTCGAAATACAAATAGTTTACAATGAAGCTACTATTACAAGGGTTATTGCACAGAAATTTCGAAATTCTCCGGTTATTAGTTTTGTTGTGTCGTATGTACCTTTAACCCTCAAAGTAGACACTTTGAAGCTATGCCCTGAACAAACGAACAGTCCATATTTTACAAAAGTGGCATATAACAAGTCCCAAAGACCTATATAACAGATTAAGAAGAAAAATAAAATTAAATCAATATTCTATTTTTCGGTAGCACAGCCTTAAGCACTCAACTAATGCTTATTGAAATGAAATAGCACACTGAGGACACTAATAAATGAAACTAAACTGGCTGTTGACTTGCCATGGTGTCCACAGAATTTTCAATGTCAATTTTCCTGACTTTTCCTGACCATTTCTCATCAAACTTCCAGACTCGCGAAGTCATCGTAACATCGGATAAAAAGTTTATTGAGAAAATATGTATATATATATATATATATATATATATATATATATATATATAATTATATCTCTTTTATTTGCAGCCTCCTCCATCCCCATAGCTGCCCAACGCTCGCCTCTTTATTCATTTAAAATACAAAATAAAGTTAATTATAATGCAATAATACATAAATCAAAGTACTTAATAACTTAACTATAGTGATGGGGTCGCCACATCCCTACGCCAACGCCAAAAAAGCGTACAAAAAAAGGTAAAAGAGGTTTTTACTATGATGTACTGTAAAAAATGGAAACTTACCATAATGTCCAGTGAGTTATTGCTTTTTATCTTCAGAGATTAGTTAAACTAGTAACATAAAAATATGGCTGTAAAACACAAAATACTGTTTGGTTAATATAAAATTCCTGACTTTCTAATACTTTTGTCATTTTTTCCTGACTCACACCTTTTTTTCACACTTTTTCCTGACATTTCCGGTCTAAAAACAAAATCCCTGACTTTTCCTGCCTGTGGACACCATGCTTGCGGAGCACTTTACACTCGGTATGTAGTAGGCGCCATCTTGCTCAGTTTTAGTCATAGTTTACTGTCTTACCCTTTTTCTTAGAGTTAATTTACTACCGTACCCATAAGTCCAACCCCTCGTCCACGTCGTGGGAGACGGGCAACGGCACAAAGTAGGGGATTGCCTGTAGGGGCGAAGTACAGTGGGGACTTCGTGTGCCCCGGGACCGTTACGGTAGCTGTGAAGGTCCTACAGGAACCCTGAAAAGTGACGGCTAACGGGGCTCTGGTGAAGCTACGATAGGCCCAGCAAGCCAGTAGTGGATGAAACCAAATGCTTTCAAGAATGGAACGAGCCTCGGACATGATGGATATAATAGACGACGACACGGCTGTAAACACGGACTAAGATTTGGAACTTAAAACCTAAGAACGCTGACGGGGAAGGTGGAGGAGATAGTGGATATGATGGAAAGAAGGAAGTTGGATTTATTGGGATTGGCAGAAACAAAGTGGAAAGGGGAAGGAAGGAGAGAACTGAGAAAAGGCTATAGACTGTACTGGAGTGAGAATGAAGAGGGAAAGAGGAATGGAGTGGGAGTAGCAGTACGAGATGGTTTAAAAGAAGAAGTGAAGAGAATAAGTGATAGGATGATGAAAGTGAAAGTAGCACTGAGGGGAGAAACCGTAGAAATAGTGCAAGTGTATGCTCCACAAGTAGGCTGCGCCTCTGAAGAGAAGGAGGAGTTTGAAGAGGAATTGCAGAAGCAGCTGGTAGGAAGAAATATGATTGTTATGGGGGATCTCAATGCCCATGTAGGAAGAGAAAGACAAGGGTATGAGAGTGTCCTTGGACGAGTGGGTTGGGGCGGAAGAAATGAGGAAGGAAAGAGACTATTGGACTTCTGCCAAAGGAACAGCCTGCTAGTTGGGAACTCCTGGTTCAGGAAAAGAGAGAGCCACACAATCACATGGTACAGTGATGACTTGACCAGGAAGTCGGTGGTCGACTATATACTGTATGGGAAAGAATTAAATAAGAACATCACGGACATCAAGGTTATACCATCGGAGAACCTGGATAGCGACCATCGATTGCTGGTAATGAACCTGAGAGGGACTAAGGAGAAGAAAGGGACTGAGAACCAGGAAAGGCGTATAAGGATATGGAAACTGAAAGAAGGAGATAGAAGGGTCGAGTACCTCAAAATGGTGAAGGAAGGAATTCCAACAGATGAAGAAAGAGGGGTGGAAGAGGAATGGGCAAGATTTAAGAAGACACTAGTAGGTGCAGCAGAAGCAGTATGTGGGAGGACAAGTAGTAAGAAGAGGTGGAAGGAAACACCATGGTGGAATGAGAAGACAAAAGAAATGGTAAGGGAAAAGAATAGAGCCTTTAGGAGGTGGTATCAAAATAAGACGGTAGAGACAAGGGAAGAGTACCAGGAAAGAAAGAAGGAGGCAAAGAGAGTAGTGGCCGAAGAGAGAAGAAAGTGGATGGAAGAGTGGACAAAGATGATGAAGGAGGATAGTGAAGGTACAAAAAAGGTCCTGTATGGGATGGTAAAGAATAAGAGGCGGAAGGATCCTACGGATTATGTTAGAATGGTGAACAAATGGGGACAAGAGATAGAAAATAGGGGAGAACTGAAAGAAATGAGGAAAGAATATTTTGAAGAACTCCTGAACCCAAATGGAAACCATGGCGAGGAGGAAGAAATCGGGGAAGACGACGATGAACTGCAAACAGAAAAGGACTTAACATGGAAAGAAGTGGAAGATGCAGTGAGGAAGATGAAAGGAGGGAAGGCACCGGGTGTGGATGAGTTGAGTGTGGAGATGGAGAGAGCAGCAGGAGAGGTGGGGATACAATGGTTGTACCGTGTGATGAGGACAGTATGGAAGGAAAGAAAGACCCCAGAGGCCTGGAAAAAGGGAATAATTGTCCCGATCTTCAAGAAAGGTAGTAGAACAGAATGCAGAAACTATCGGGCAATAACACTGATGAGTCATTGTGCAAAGATGTTTGAGAAAGTTTTGGAAAGGAGAATTAGGACAAGGATAGAAGGAGGGATGAGGGAAGAACAACATGGCTTCAGAGCAGGAAGGTCCACAGTGGATTTGATTTTTGCTCTAAGGCAGTTACAAGAACAGCACTATGAGTATGGAACAGATCTACTGATGGCCTTCCTGGACATTGAGAAAGCATATGACAGTGTATGCAGAAACAAAGTATGGAAGTCCCTGGAGGATGGAGGAGTAGAAAAATGGACTATAAGGAGGATAAAGGAGATGTACAAGGGAAGCGTGAGCTGTGTGAAAGTGGGAGGAGAGAGATCGGACTGGTTGGAACAGAGAAACGGCCTGAAACAAGGAAGTGCACTGTCACCGTTACTTTTCATTGTGGTGATGGATGACATAATGACCGTGTGGCATAAGTATTTGGGGAAGGAAAGATGAAAGCAATGGTGTTTGCAGATGATTTGATGATTTGGGGAAACAAGGAGGAGGAGGAGGTACAGGAACAGTTGGACGCGTGGGAAGGAATAATACAAGGGTATGGGATAAAATTTAGCATCAATAAGAGTGAGATGGTGATCACAACAAGGAAGAAGGATAGAACCACAACAGGAATAACAATTTGTGGGGAATAGCTGAAGAAAGTGGAGAGTTTCAAGTATCTGGGAAGCCTGATACAAGAGAATGGAAGAAACGATAAAGAAATAAATGAGCGGGGGAGACAGCAGAAGCATTCCGGAGGAGTGTGAGAAGCATGTTATGGAGTAAGGATGTCCCTCAGAACAGCAAAAAGATCATATATCGGACGTACTATGTCCCTATCCTGACGTATGCCTCGGAGACCTGGGCTATGAAAGGAAGAGAGAAGAGCAAAATACATGCCAGTGAGATGAGGTTCTTGAGAAGCAGTACTGGAGCTACAAAGAGGGGCAGAATAAGAAATGAGAGGACCAGATAATTAACGAAGGACGAACCATTACAGGATGGTATAGAGAAATCTAGACTTAGATGGTATGGACATGTAAAACGAATGGAGGAGAAGAGGATACCCAGGAGGATACTCGAGACGAAGTGGGAAGGAAAGAGACCAAGAGGGAGACCGAGAGACAGGGGGCTGAAGGGGGTGAAGGAAAGCGTGAAGAAGAGAGGAGAAGACTGGACAAGGGTAGAGGCTGAGAGATGGTGGGAAGACAGAAGACGTTGGAGAGGCTTGTGTTCCAAACAGACCCGGCCAGTGGCCGGAAACTGTGCAAGATGATGATGATGACCCACTTCACTGAATTAATTACCGCAAGCTTGGAGATTGGTCAAAAGCGTTTGTAATTGTTTCAAATATGACATGGAGGTAGTAACGTTTTGAATGATTAAACCCCGTGGCACTAGTCAATGAAGAGCCTAGGCCTACCAAGCGACTGCTAACCAGCCATTTGACCTGCCGATTGTAGGGTGACGCGTGATTAGCGCGTCGGGTCCCCTCGACCGTTAATCTTGGTTTTCGTGACCTGGTTTTAATGAATACGGTATTCTAGGATTCGCAAAACCAGACCTGTTTCAATGAACAGTAGTAGGCTAGTGGAGATCTCCACTTCCATGTTTCACTTACTACTGAATTAGCAGTTGAATCGCTCTTCTTCGCAGCACTAATGAACTAACCAGCATCTGGGGTAGGTGTACTGACGAACCTAATGGTCTTACACCAGGATGAAATGCTGGCAAAAAAAAAAAAAAAATAGTTTGAGGGACCTGGACAATTTGAATTTCTTTGTAAATTGAATTGATATGTAGTTTCATTCCTGGGGCTTGGTCATCATGGTCATTTAGCCCCAGAATTGCTATGTGCCGTATATGAAAATTAAAAGACATGCAAATATTCCCCCAGAATCTTAAACATGCAAAATTAACCACACATTTTTAGATTATGAAAAAAGATATAGGCCTACCGGTATTTGAATGTCTCAAATATGCTGTGCATGAACTTTGAATGTTTGTTAATGACTTAACCCTCTGTTCCTAGGCATGATGATATGTCTCAAGTGTATCTTTTAACTCGACTAACTTTTCCTGCCTACTACAGATATTAAAGTTGCAGGAGGTTAGATTATACAATACCGTAATCTTCTTTATTCCAGTATTGAGTAGGAGCTCTTCACTGGACTGCATCACCTCTGAACATCGTGGAGGCTGAACACCAGTAAGTACACATAGAAATACTATTGTTTTTATATGAATGCTTTGCACGGACTGATCAGGTCACTCATAATAAGGTACACCGAAATGTAGGGCTGCACTTTAGATGTTTTAAGTTGTTTGGTAGTCTGTTATCCTAGAAGTGTACAAGTGCTAGAATATACAAACTGCAGTGGAACCTCGCTCACTGGCAACCATAACTCAAATATATTCGCAAACTCAAGCGACGGTGCTGCCGTTATCTGGAACTATCGTAAGGGTGATGGAAACATAAACAAACAGATGCTATAACATACTGTTACGTGCCACCCCCTAGTGGCACTTTTGTTAACTGGATTACGGTGGGTTGAAGCACAACACAGTTTGTTCCTTTAAAGAAAAGTTAGCTTTATTGCTTGCAGGTCAGAAATATACACCGTACTATAAGCAGATAGAAACAATTATCAGTCTTACAGAAGCTCCCTCCTGTATGGAGCTCGACTCACCCTTTCACTCGGCCTTGCAGTTAATCCTCTCGCTAATGAGGTGGTCCCGTGCGCCGGCTGGAAATAGCTGCACTAAGTCTGTCACTCACTGTTTCCTGTCCACTGGCTAGGGAACTGCCCAATGCGTTTCGTAATTCACCACAATGTCTCTGTCGCCCTAGGTAAGTAGACACTCCTCACACTGCTCCGCGGCTCGGAAGGAATCTCACTGGGTTTCGCTAGTCACGTCACCACACTTCTGTCGCTCAGGATAAACGCTCGCACTAGCTCGAAAAAACACACTAACGCCGACCAATACACTGCAATACACCCCTCCTCGCCGCGGCTCGCAGGTTTATATCGGATCAGTCCCTGGCCTGGAAAGTTCGAAATGTCACAACCCATTGCCGCATTGAGTCTGTTCTGGTTGGTTCCACATCCATAATTTTCGCGTATTCTCTGGCCGGCCTGCACTGACTCACAGGTGCTTTGTTAATGTATGGTCGTGGGAGGAACCGAGAGGGTGTGGGCACTCTCTCCCTCCCCCTGCGGAGTTTGTCCAAGGCCACTAGACTGTCACACTGCCCCTCCCCCGGGAGCCTCCTGCCGGTCCGCGGCAACACGAAACACTACGATTTGACTTGATGGGTGCGGTCTTCTCTCTCTTTTTTCATAATAATTGAGGCTAAAAGTTGACTTATATAACTGCTCAGTTCCGCTGTGCTCTGGAAATTCAACAATTGCCATATCAATGCATTACTTTACAAAAAGAAAGCTTTTCAGACGGAATAGAGTCGATTACTTCGCGCCGCAAAGCCGATTTCGAAGTAAATGATCGTTTGCGGCTGGCATTTTACAAAGGAGAATTAATAATTAATAAATACTGACTAATTTCTTACTATGTCCAGAATACTACATTCTCCCCCGCACTACTAACTAGGCGACCTAGCAAGGTCGATTTGACGGCTGTTCTTCCCATGTGGCATACATTAATTTTAGGGGTCGGTTTATCGTAGGCCTACATGTGATTGTCTTTCCTGAACTTGCCCTATTGCTCCTTCAAATCTGTGAACCTCAGGACTTCTAGGTTTTCTATCATGTGCCCATTAAAAATTTAAAAAATCTTTACAGTTAACTTGTACAATCTTTGATTTATCGACTTCAACAGTATTAGGCTATATCTTCCAAATTTAAATGTATCTACCTACTGAAGTGTACCGTTAAATTTGAGTGGAAGGCTGGGTTTGGTACCCCGAGGCCAAAGTGGCCTGAAAACAATTAACCTAGTACTATTCTATGCGCTCAATGAAACATGGACTCGAACAGCAGTAGGTAAAATAAATATATATTTTTAAGGGAAAAGAATACAAGGCCGAATGGCTATGGGAGGGAACACCAATCTGCACTCCTAACTATATATTTAAAATGGAGGCCAAGCTATACCCCAAATTATATGGCAACGCTGTAAAATAAAACAGGTTACTTTCACGTGATTTATATCACCTCATATTAAACTTTTTCCAATTATATATCCGAAACTATTTCAGTCTCATTTCGTTTCACTTCAATGAAATTGCACATTACATTCTTTCAAATAGGCTTCCGAAACAGTTTTACAACCAGCATGGATGCTGTACTTATGCGGCCGTGATAGACCAAAAATGCCATCTCAGACAAACGAAAAGCAAAGGACCGTTTGTCATTTTTAAACTATCTGGTTCCCATAACCAAAATCCTGACAATTACATTTTAAAACGTTAAGTTATTATTTTCCTGTTACATAAAGATCGAAATCAGTATTATTAATTTTAACGGGAATAAGAGTTTAGTGCTTTTCAGTCGGTCAACACGAATGTACCCAAAAGAGATGGGTTATGCCCTAATCCTGAAATAAATTACATGAGATTAATAAACACTAGGATGACCAGTTTCGATCGTCAAGCGATCATCATCAGATCCATTACACTTAGGCTACAAAATCTATGTTTGAAATACAGGTGAAAATATTTACAATATGTACAATTATTTAGTTGCAGTATTGGTACTGCAACTGTCAGTGTATACTAAATGCAGTATATATGTTAGGTGAAATGCTAAATGGTGATAGCTATCCGGAGATTGTACTTTAGAGAGATTATATGGTTGTAAACTATGGTTAAACTATAAAATTTTTGACTAACTAATCTGATTGTCTTCCGTATTGCAGCTACTCGCAGTTTTCGTGCTCACTGGAACTCGCTGTGCGGTCGACTGCGGTGGTTATCTTAACGACTGGTTTTTCCCCTGCCTCCTCCCCCCTGTCCCGACGTGCTGTGGGGAGTGATAGCGATGTGTTTATGTGAGGTGTTGCCAACCTAGATAAGATGTATGTTATTGAATGAGGTGGGTCCACAACTATTAAAGACCGTGGATTGGCCCTCGCCACGCGTGGAGCATAACCCATTCGAACTAAGCGTTGACGGTCTTATGAGGACGTCCCGGCACCTTTAATACTGCCGCGAATATGGGCCTTGGTTTATTGCAGAAGCAAAGTACATCGTACACCTGATCCAGATAACATTTACCTATTAAAAAACCCCTAAATTCCCCCTTTTTTTATCTAGCTTGGCTGTGTCGCTAAATTGTGTTTTGTTTCCGACAGGGTGTGTTTTTTAGTAGCGTGAAGAGGGGTGAGCTCTCCATGAACGTGTGTTCATTTAGATTGTTGGGATTGTTTCGTGTGGCTAGGTGTATCTCGATTGCTTCCTTTATGTCAAGAGCTCTGCCTTTCGATTCGTGATGGATTATTTTAAGGTCCGACTCTATGTTGGTAAAGCTGTGCCCTGCGTCACACATATGTTCGCACACGGCTGAATGTGTTCCGTATCTTATCGCATTCCTATGTTCATTATAACGTGTGTCTACTCGCCTTCCACTCTGCCCGATGTAATTAGCTTGACAATCGGTGTCTTGGCACGTTATAGAATATACCCCTGACCTTGAATACGGGTCACGTTTATTTAGATTACTATTTAGGAGGTGCCTAGCGGTTGTGTTTTTCGTCGTGAAAGCTATCTTTATGCCTTGTTTTTTGAATAGGTTAGTGATTTTATATGTATTCGCATTCACATAGTTGAAACGCGCAAATTTTTTCTCATTACTGTCCGGTTTGGGAATCGTTTTATCTTTATTTTTATGTTTGGCTATAATTTGATTTATTTTGCTTGGCGAGAAGTTGTTTTCCTTTGCTATTTGCATGATAGTTCTTATTTCCTTATTATAGTTGTCTTTTGACATGGGTATGTTTAAAGCTCTGTGCACCATTGAATTGAAACCCGCTAGTTTGTGCGTACTGGGGTGATTAGACTGATTGTCGATTGCATGCGAGGTTTGTGTTGCTTTCCGGAATATGGAATATGAAAGGTCGTTGTCTTTACGTTCAA
Organism: Meconema thalassinum; assembly: GCA_946902985.2. Classification (NCBI taxonomy): domain Eukaryota; kingdom Metazoa; phylum Arthropoda; class Insecta; order Orthoptera; family Tettigoniidae; genus Meconema; species Meconema thalassinum. The sequence goes on from OX336390.1 coordinate 900,459,671, forward strand.
TAGTTAGACCGGAAAATAAATTATCTCGATATATTTCGGATTCCTTAGTGAATTTGATAGAGTGGTGAAGGCTATTAATGGATTGGAGAATTGTTTCTTCGCTTGTTAGTTCAGTATCGTAGATGCAAATTACATCATCTACGTATCTTTTCCATATTACTATTCCCTTTCTTGAAGTCTTTTCTAAGAACGAATTTTCTAGTGCATTGATGAAGATGTCAGCGATTAACCCACTTAGTGGCGATCCCACACGTTATAATGAACATAGGAATGCGATAAGATACGGAACACATTCAGCCGTGTGCGAACATATGTGTGACGCAGGGCACAGCTTTACCAACATAGAGTCGGACCTTAAAATAATCCATCACGAATCGAAAGGCAGAGCTCTTGACATAAAGGAAGCAATCGAGATACACCTAGCCAAACGAAACAATCCCAACAATCTAAATGAACACACGTTCATGGAGAGCTCACCCCTCTTCACGCTACTAAAAAACACACCCTGTCGGAAACAAAACACAATTTAGCGACACAGCCAAGCTAGATAAAAAAGGGGGGAATTTAGGGGGTTTTTAATAGGTAAATGTTATCTGGATCAGGTGTACGATGTACTTTGCTTCTGCAATAAACCAAGGCCCATATTCGCGGCAGTATTAAAGGTGCCGGGACGTCCTCATAAGACCGTCAACGCTTAGTTCGAATGGGTTATGCTCCACGCGTGGCGAGGGCCAATCCACGGTCTTTAATAGTTGTGGACCCACCTCATTCAATAACATACATCTTATCTAGGTTGGCAACACCTCACATAAACACATCGCTATCACTCCCCACAGCACGTCGGGACAGGGGGGAGGAGGCAGGGGAAAAACCAGTCGTTAAGATAACCACCGCAGTCGACCGCACAGCGAGTTCCAGTGAGCACGAAAACTGCGAGTAGCTGCAATACGGAAGACAATCAGATAAGTAGTTAGCCAAAAATTTTATAGTTTAACCATAGTTTACAACCATATAATCTCTCTAAAGTACAATCTCCGGATAATCTCTCTAAAGTACAATCTCCGGATAGCTATCACCATTTAGCATTTCACCTAACATATATACTGCATTTAGTATACACTGACAGTTGCAGTACCAATACTGCAACTAAATAATTGTACATATTGTAAATATTTTCACCTGTATTTCAAACATAGATTTTGTAGCCTAAGTGTAATGGATCTGATGATGATCGCTTGACGATCGAAACTGGTCATCCTAGTGTTTTATTAATCTCATGTAATTTATTTCAGGATTAGGGCATAACCCATCTCTTTTGGGTACATTCGTGTTGACCGACTGAAAAGCACTAAACTCTTGTTTACTAAGGCAACACTGAAAATATGGCTTCAAACACCACAATGTTTAACGGGAATGTTCAGTCTTCAGATCCCTTAACCTACGCATGCGCTGCACCCTACATTTTAAGAGGCTTGTTCCCTAACAAACATTACAGTAAATGAATTAATAAAACATCATGGGCCCACTTTAAATAATTAAGAAAGAAATTACACATAAAAATAAATAAAATATCTTGAACAAGATATGCTCGTAACAAGCCAAATAAACTAAAGTTTATATCATAAATGTGCAGCGTGAGGAGCAGACGTCACTTGCCCTCAACAAACTAAGATAAGAAACATCCAACATAGTCCGGAATGTTGCAATCTAATGCCGGTCAGCAACGAGTTCCCACATTTTAATAAATAACAGTTTTACCTTATGTATGGCCTAAAGAATATGGCCCGAGGCTACCACTCACGTCCCTTATAGAATTTCACATGATGTAGTTTTAATGATTTCGGCAGTGGCTCCGAGACAGGCCACGCCGCAACGTCTTGCCTCAACAGAATCACATCGTGAAGTCGCTTCTCCAAGCTTGGCTTAGCTTCCTTTCTATCCGGCAGCCAGCTCGCGCATTCCCAGATCTCACCTTTTTTTTACCAGTGGACAACTGAAGATCGGCCGGCACAACTTCATTGCCAACTTCATGATTAATTTGTCTCTAAGACCCTTATGGCCGAATCAAGTTTTAGAACTAAAGTTAGTTTGGGACACGATCAGAACAGATGTGTCCACCTCTGATTGGCTATCCAGTCTTGTATTAATTTAATTAGAGAGCGCCAAATTTAGAAACATCAACAATGCCCAAACAGTCAACAATGGCTACATTCAATCAATGTAGACCGCAATAATTTTATCAATATATTTTCCATTAAAGATAATGGGTGTTTAAATAGTTTCTGTCTTCTTCTTGTTTCCTGAAATGATTCACAATTAATGATCAGGGCGTCGGCAAAAGTGGGGGGGGGTCACATGGGGGCGGCGACGGGGGCAGCGGGGCACAAGGGGGGGGGGGGCGGCGGCGGCGGCAAGGTATTGTGAGTCGAAACCAATCGGCTCATGAAGTATTTAAAGAAATGTAGATAGATAGATAGATAGATAATGCCTTTATTGGTGGCGAAGTTAGGGCTCAAGGCCCTCTCTTACACTTAACCACTAGAAGAGTATACATCTACATGACTTATAATTACAAATAGCACAAATAATATTAATAGCAATAAGAATAGTGATAATATGAATAATGGTAGAATCATTGATTTCAAAAATACACAAAGTAAAGTACGGTACCCTTAAATGACGTAACTACAGTAATCCGATCATTCATCTCATTCATTCATTCGTTCATTCAACATTTATCCAGGAAGTCAGCGGGCTCCACCCAGCAAATACTCGCAGCAAGCCACTTTAAACTTGCGATGAGAGGGATTGTCTCTAATGTTCACAGGTAGCAAATTCCATGACCTGGACGCAGAGATTATGAACGAGCGGTTGTAAACAGCAGTACGGTTTATAGGTATGGCAAGAGAGGAGCCAGATCTCGTATTGTGGTCATGATAGGACGAGAGGTAAGAAAACGGTAAAACAAGATAGTTAGGGGTATTAGTGGAAAGTATTTTGTGCAGTAGTGATAACATGTGGAGTTCACGACGCTGGTGCACTCGAAGCCATGACAGCTCCTTATAATAGGGTGATATATGAACATCATATCGCAGGCCAAATATATATCTTACACAGTTGTTGAGGCACCGGTCCAGTTTCTTGTTACTGTCGCAGGTTATTTCAGTCAACACAGTGTCACAGTAGTCAAATATAGGTAGTATCAGAGAGCGAATTAGTTGTACTTTAAGTCGAACAGAGAATACATTACCGAACCGTTTCAGAGGATATAAGCATTTATGTACTTTATTACATGTGCTTATCACCTGTTTAGTCCAATTTAAGGTCTCAGTCATAATAATTCCTAAGTTTGTCACTGAAGTAGAGTAGGGTATGATTTTATTATTTAAAATTATTGGCGAGATGTCACGTTGCTTGAGATAATATAAGTTTTTACTGGTACCGATAATAATCACTTGAGTTTTATTTGGGTTTATTAATAAACTGTTTTTATAAGCATAGTCACTAAGCTGTTGTAGGTCAGAATTTATTTTAATAATTGCATTATTGATATCACTCGGTTTTGAATGATAGTAGATCTGTACATCATCTGCATACACTTGCAATTTGCAGAAATTAAGGGCTTTTGATATGTCATTTATTTGGATGATAAATAACAGTGGCCCAAGAACCGAACCCTGAGGGACACCGAGGGTCTTACTTTGCCATCCCGAACTCGCATTTCCCACTATCACACGTTGCCGGCGATTTTCGAGATAAGAGGAAAAGAACCGGAGTGACACACTATTAAAATTTAGTTCTCGAAGTTTCTGCAGTAGCAACTGAGGGTTGACGGTGTCAAAGGCACTACTGAGATCTAATAATGTCAGTACAGTCACGTCCCGTTGGTCCATTGCACATCTGATATCATCTGTCACTCGTAGTAAGGCTGTCGCAGTGCTATGCCCCTTTCTGAAGCCGGATTGGAAGGGGTTGAGTAGGGAATGCTTTGTAAGGTATTCAGTAACTTGTGTATGAACTAGACGTTCAAGTACCTTGGATAATGGTGGTAGGATGGATACTGGACGATAATCTGAAGGAGAATCAAACTTGGAGCTCTTCGGGATAGGTCTAATTAGTGCATCTTTCCAAACATCTGGGAACACTCCGTTTGTCAGGCAGTAGTTGAATATATGAGTTAATATTGGCAGAACAGCTCCCAAGACATCCTTAATCAGTGATATAGGAATGTCATCATTACCTGTGGCATTGGATGAAATAGAGTATATCACACCTTTAACTTCATTCGAGCTGACATTTCTAAAAGAGAATTGCTCAAAAACAGACTGCTGTTGTAACAAGGGTACCGGTAGTGAACTTTTAGGGAAGGAGGTAGAGGCTACTTTTGGCCGTGCGAAGTGATCATTTAGAGCCTCTAGCGATATGCTTGGTACATGTTGTTCAACTGTCTTACCTATCCCTACCGCACGTAATTTACTCCATTTTTGTCTAGGGCTGTTGGTTTTCATCAGTTCCTGAAAGTATTTATATTTAGAATTTCTAATTAGCTGCTTGGTTCTGTTTCTCAGAATTCTATATCTCTCAAAATCAACTGCATCATGTGTCAGTCTGTATTGTCTGTATAGTTTGTCACGACTGGCCATAGCAGATCTTACCTCGGCCGTTAGCCACGCAGATGAAGAGCGGGTAATTCTTACCCGTTTCTTTGGTGCATGTTTGTCAAATATTTCTAGTACCATTAAATTGAATGTATTTACTTTAGAGTTTATGTTCTGAGAATTACGTATATTATCCCAAGGCAAGTTATATGCATCATAGCGTAGTTTATTCTGGTCAATATGTCGTAAGTCTCGTATTGTAATGTAGCGTGGTTTATACTTAGGTATTCGAATAGAATAACATACGTACAATAGATCATGTGAAGAGATGCCAGGAGCAGGGATCTGTTCATGTTTAATTACTTTCTGAGGTTGATTTGTCACAAGAAGATCAATTAAGGTATGGCTCGTATGGTCAGTGTAATGAACATGATTAGTAGCGTTCAGGGGTAAAACCGTCATGTTTGTGGCGAGAAATAAATTCAGTAGGCTGTTAACTTCACCAGTCTGCTTTAAAAGGTCAGTGTTAAAATCACCCATGATTATAATGTCGTCGTATGCCGAGGCAAGACCTGCTAATGTATCTTCAAAATCAGCAGTCTGTCTTATTTTAGGTGGCTTGTATACAATCCCTATTAATATCTTTTTATGGCAGTCTAATTCTACAAACATAAATTCTGGTCGCAGTATAAGTGTTGGGTCAGAAGTGGAAATTATCTTACATTTTAGGTCGTTTCTGTAATAAAGTAGAAGCCCGCCACCTATTTTGTCAATACGGTCATGGCGTAATATAGAGTATCCATCAAGGTTAGCTGCAGATGACGGCATGTCTTTACGCATCCAACTTTCACTGATTCCAATAATATGTACATTGTTTACTTCAAAAATAGCCTCTACCTCCTCCAGATGCGCTATTAATGACTGACCATTTAGGTGACAACACTGTAACTACCGCGGGTGGCTCTTAAGCTGCTCTTGCAACACAAGTCCCGTTGAAGCTGGTAGGGACGGGAGAGAAGGGGTGGGCGAAGTTAGGGGAGAGGAATGCAGGTCAATGGTATTGCCGTTGTCCTGGTCAACAAACATCTGAAAGTATGCAGTGGGAAATAAATTTAAGTAAGTAGTAAAATGAGCTTACCTGAGCAACCTGGTGAGCAGATCCACTGACTTTCACAAGCACACACATACACACACACACACAAATATAAGCTAATTACTATACACATAATTTCTATCCTAGGTTCACTTGTTCATCCTACTCCCTGCCATATTGTTTAACTGCATCATCGTGCATATTTGAATTTTGATTCCATCCTCCCTTAAAACACAAATACGTCCATCTTGAGTCCAGCATTTATGCAATCCCCATATATCCCGTGCCTGATTTAAGATAGTTTTTCTCACACTTGTGAGTGACTCAGTTAGCATGAGCCCACTGCCCTTAAAAGCTCGCTTCGCACGCCACACACGATCTCGATCATGATACCGAAGAAACTTGATGATAATCGGTCGATTTCCTTGCGAGACCACCTCAGCAGACGTTCGATATCGGCGGCCCAGCCTGTGGCAGCGATCCACATCAAGCAGTGAGATATCCACTGAAAGTTTATTTTTCAGTGTCTCGAGTGCTATTTTGTAGACGTCCTCAGACGGCTGCTCAGGGACCCCATGCAACAAGAGGCAGTTTCGGCGACTGTACTGTTCAGCCTCATCCAATACCTCGTCTTGTTTGTGAAGCCGGTTTTCCAGTTCCTTCAACTCCCCTTTAAGTCTGGAGATGTCATCACTGGCCTGTTTCTTGAACGCCTGGAACTCATCGCCAAGAGCTTGGAGCACGTTTGGTGGGTTGGCGGCACTGACAGCTGAATCCAGGCGAGCTTGATATTCTTTCAAGGAATCTTCGAAAGCCGATATCTTCCTAGCTACTTCCTTTAGAGACATCGCGTTTACTTTTTAGTGAAGAGGATGCCTAATAATATGACTTAGTTCACACGAATCAGCACTTTCTGCAACTTAACTTTCTATTTAAGCAGGGTGTAGCAAGAGCAACTTCACTCAACCGTCACACTTGCCGCCATGTCAATATGGGCCAATATGACGACGAATTCTCCTTATGTACTGACTATACGCTTATTACATATTCCTGAAGAAATTATTTTTTTCTCAGCAACTTATGACCGAATTTTATTTTGAATCTGGTGAGGTACGGTACTCCTTTCAAATGACTAGTTTATAAGGATAAAGCTTCAAGTCTCATACAATCTTCTGTTTCTAGCACTATCCCACACATAATTAGGTGTTTGGCATCTAAAATTGTCCATCCTTCAACGAGAGCCCGCCTAGAATTTCCAACAACATATGAAGTCTATCGCCCTTGCGTTCACCATTTTGTCGCGACCTACCTGCCACCTACATTCGATTGAGTTCGCGAATAACATACTAATTTTTTGAATGCATTACAAAGAGATAACGCACCTGGCCAGTAGAAACTATGCATTGAGTTCACGAATAACATACCAATTTTTTGAATGCATTGTAACGATTTTGGTTACCAAGTTTACTTTTATACCGTTACGTGCCCCCCCCCCCTATTGACACTTCTGTTAACTGGATTACTGTGGGTTGAAGCACAACACAGATTGTTCTTTTAAAGAAATAATTAACTTTATTGCGGCCAGAAAGATACACTACTCATCAGCAAATACAAGCAATTAGAACCTTACTCCAGTTTCCTCAAGTCTCTTCCTTATGGAGAGCTCTTGCCCCCTTTCACTTGTCAACACACCACATAAGTTAATCCGTGCTAATGAGTACGGTGGCCTTGACAGAAACTGCCTGCACCTCTCCCTCATGTACACAAACTACAGTTACTTACGATAACCTGCTACACGCTGTTTCGCTGTCCACAAGCTGGGGAAACAATGTCACTGGATTTCGTAACTCGCACGGCACTTCGTCACCACACTTCTGTCGCTCAGTGAAATCACACTCGCTCAAAAACACTGTCCTCAAAAACTCGGTCCTCTCACTGTTGAGGTCGCTTATATAGCAGGCTGGTGACTCAATGAATTCTAGAACCGTCCAGGACACACGGCTTCTCGAGATTTCCTTCACTGGCTGGGTCACGAATATTCTGGACCATCCCTTTCACTTCGCAGCCCGTTGCGTAACGCGCACGTAATACACTGAGGCAGAGCACACACAGCGCGGGGCAGCTGTGACTCAACGCGGCGAGGCGACAAAACAAACTCACAGCCGTAACACCACCCCCTTCCTAAAAAGGCTGATCGTCCCGATCAATCATTGGTCCGTCTGTGTCCCTCCGTAGGCTGCCAGGCGATCTCGATGCACGATCTTCATCTTCGCCCTCGGGCTCCGACGGATCCTGTAGACGACATCGTTGATCCGTTTCACGACTCGGTACGGGCCCTTCCAGGACTTCTGCAGTTTGGGTGACAAACCTTTCTTCCGTAATGGGTTGAAGAGCCAGACCAGGCCGTCCTCGCGGGTCTTCATTCGGTCGGTCTCGATCTGCAGCTTCCTCCTGGCGAACGTGTGCACGTCCTCCAGTTGGTCGACCAGTTCTTGACAATACTGGCTTACCGGGACCGGATCATTTCCAGGTCGGCCAAAGGCAAGATCGACAGGTAGACGCAGCTCCCTCCCAAACATGGCCCGGGCTGGTGTGCACCCGGTGGCTTCATGCACGGCGGCGCGGTAGGCCAGGAGAAATAGTGGAAGATGTTTGTCCCAATCCCTCTGGTGCTCGCTGACGACTACTCGAAGATGGTTCTCGATGGTGCGATTGAATCGCTCTACCATCCCGTCGGACTGAGGGTGTAGCGGCGTTGTCCTTGTCTTCCGGATTCCCAGCAGCTGGCATAGATTCTGGAACACCTGCGACTCGAAGTTCCTCCCTTGGTCGGAGTGCAGCTCCAGAGGTACTCCGTACCGGATGACGAATTCCTTCACCAGGGTCTCTGCGATCGTCGCGGCTTCTTGGTTAGGGAGCGCATACGCCTCCGGCCATTTGGCGAAGTAGTCGCTGACGACCAATATGTAGCGGTTCCCTGCCTCGCTTAACGGGAATGGCCCAGCGACATCGATGGCCACTCTCTCCATGGGGCCGCCCACGTTGTAGGTCTTCAGTGGACCCCGTCGTCTTCGTCCTGGGCCCTTGCTGGCTGCGCAATCGTGGCACCTCGCGCAGTAGTTCTCCACGTCTGTTCGGCATCCGATCCAGTAGAACCGCTCTCTCAGCTTCTCCAGGGTCTTCTTTATCCCTAGTTGTCCACCAGATGATCCTCCATGGACTTCCTTCAGGACTTCCTCCGTCATAGCCTTTGGAACGACGACTTGCTCCCGAGATGTCTTCCCGTCGGTGCTCTCCCCGGTACGGCAGATGAGGCCATCCCTTACAACCAGCGAGTCCCACTACGCCCAGTAGGACTTAAACTTTGGGCTGCAGTCACTCACAATGTTCCACCCGGGTCTGGGGACACAGGCCCTCTTCCATTCGGCTATCAGTCCCAGGTCATCATCTTCCGCTTGCGCCCGCGTGAAAGATTCGCGGCTTCAGCTCCCTTGAAGTTCCACGGTAGTCCTTCGGCACTGTATCCCGGTGTTCTCCTCCCTTCTGGTACAAAAGGTGCAGTCTTCGGGGCACGGTCTTCGTGACAGGGCGTCGGCGTTAGAATGCAGTTGGCCTTTCCTGTGCTGGATCTCAAAGTTGTACTGTTGAAGCCTCTCTAACCACCGCGCGAGTTGACCCTCGGGCTGCTTGAAGTTCAGGAGCCACCGCAGGGATGCATGGTCGGTCCTGATGAGAAATTCTTGTCCGTACAGGTACTTGTGGAAGTGTTCAATGGTCTTCACGATGGTGAGCAGCTCCTTCCTGGTGACGCAGTAGTTCCTCTCTGGCTTTGACAAGGCTTTGCTGAAGTAGGCCACTACTCCCCCTCGCCGTCCACTAATTGCGACAGGATTCCCCCTATGCCAAAGTCGCTGGCATCGGTATCGACGATGAACCTTGTTCCAGGTCTGGGGTAGGCCAGAATAGGTGCGGTGCACAGAGCCTGCTAGAGTTGTTCGAAAGCACTGTGGCATTCTGCTGTCCACGTGAAGAGTTGGTCCTTCTCAGTCAGTCGATGTAAAGGTTTGGCGATGTCGGCGAATCCTCTCACGAAGCGACGGTAATAAGTGCAGAGTCCCAGGAAGCTTCGTAGTTGGGACTTGTCCTTCGGAACTGGCCACTCCCTCACAGCTGCGGACTTCTCTGGGTCGGTGCGCACCCCTTCCTCGGAGACGATAAGCCCAAGGTATTGGACCTGCTTCTGGAAGAGCTGACACTTCTTGGAGCTCAACTTCAGCTGGGCAGCCCGTAGATTCAACAAGATCTCCTTCAGGTTTCTGTAGTGCTCCTCGAAGCTTCTCCCCAGAACGATGACGTCTAGGTAGACCAGGCAGGTCTGCCAGTGTAGTCCCCTCAGAATGGACTCCATTAGTCTTTCGAAGGTCGCAAGGGGCGTTGCACAGACCGAATGGCATGACTGTGAACTGCTAGAGCCCGCTGCCCACAGAGAACGCAGTTTTCTCGCGGTCCCTAGGGTGGACCTCCACCTGCCAGTAGCCACTCTTCAAATCCAAGGTGGAGAACCATCTTGACCCTGATATGGTGTCCAGCGTGTCGTCGATCCGGGGTAGAGGGTAGCTGTCCTTTTTCGTGACGTCATTCACCCGCCTGTAATCCACGCAGAACCTGGTGGAACCGTCCTTCTTCACTAGTACAACCGAAGAAATCCAAGGACTATGTGATGGCTCGGTCACTCCTTGCTCCTTCATCTCTTCTACCATCCGGTCGACTTCAGCTTGCTTGGCGAGCGGGACACGTCGGAATGGGGCCCTAATCGGTGCGCCGCCCCCAACGTCGATTCTGTGCTGGACCAAGCTTGTCCTACCGAAGTCTTTGCTCCCCACGGAGAAGACATCCTGGAATTCGTGTAGCGGGTCCCAAAGTTGGCGTGATTGTTCCTCGTCTAAATGGTCCTGGGATCCTTGGTACAGCTTCTGTAGTTCTTCTGGCAGGGCGCGTCTTCTTCGGTTGTCCGTCTGCAGGTGTCTGTCCGTCTGTCGTGTCTGTGATGCGGGCAATCCAGGTAACGGGCTCGCAGACTCCTAGGTTGGTGTCCCGGTGAACCGTAATATCGTAGTCGTTCAGGTTGGACAGGCGGACGTACGGCCGAGACGTCGTGTTGATTAGAGTCTTGGCAACTAGCAATCCTTTTGTCTGGATGTCCTCATATTTTGGCTCGATGACAGCCGCCACTCCCTCAGCAGTTCCGTCGACAATTACGGCAGCGCTGACCTCCGTTCTGGCGGGGACGATGACGTCCTCTCTCAGCCTTACTCGTCGTGCGGTGATGGCCTCGTGTGCTGGTTGCAAAGCAAGTTCCTCACCTCCGAAGTGCAGAGTGTTGGTACTCAGGTCCAAGATGATGTCGTTCTGGTCCAGAAAGTCCAGTCCGATGATCACTTCGTTTGATATGTCAGCCACAAGCACTGGATGCTTTACCGCCCGTCGACCAATGACGAACTCCAGTGATGCTTCGCCTTGTACCGGTGCAGTCTCTCCAGTCGCGGTTATTAGTAGGAGGTTCCTTTGTGTGGGTTTCACTCTCCACCTCGGGATCACGGTGGGATTAACGATGGTCCTCGACGCTCCCGTGTCGGTCAGCATGGGCCAGCTCACTCCGTTGATGACTCCGTCGACCATCAGGCTGCTATTGTCCCTCCGTAACTTCGTCACACGAACTTGGACTGCCGGGGCTTGACGACTGTCACAAGCCAACCTTTGCCCCCCCAAGGCTGGCTAACACTCGTTTCCCTGGGCCGCGCGGTTTTCAGACGACTGATTTCCCGTCGGATACCCTCGGCGGCGGCGATCACCGCAGTACTTGCTCAGGTGGCCTTTCTTACCGCAGGTCCAGCAGGTCGGCAATCCTCTTCCAGGCCGCCTCTCCGGTTGTCTTCCAGCGGTGTCGTTCCTGTTGGCGCCGCGACTATCGAAGAAACGGCTTAGCGCCTCCATCAATGCGTCGGCCAGGGGCTTGGTCTCGTTGGTTTTTACTGGTTCATCGACGTCCACTTGACGCACCCGCGCGTGCATTCTAGATGCCTGTTTTGCCGTCTCGAACTCAAGTGCGTGGCTCAGCGCATCTGCCAGGGTCTTATTGCGCGCGAGTCGCAGCGCCTGTTGATTGTCAGAGTCCCGTAGCCCGTCGGTGAAGGTCTGCGTCGCTGTCTGTTCCAGAAAGTCGGCCGGCGCTGTTGGGTAGGCGAGCCTTACGAGGCGTGCGATGTCCATCTCGAACTCCTGCAGGGTATCCGCGTTCTTTTGTACCTGGTTCCGGAGCTGCATCTGATAGGCCTGCTGAAGATGGCTATCTCCATATCGGGACTCCATATGGCGATTAGTGAAGCGTAGTCCTGGGATCCAGTCGGGATGGCCTGAAGAACGTTAAGAGCGTCCCCTCTCAGCGCTATAATGAGAGCTGTTGCCTTTTCCGTGTTGTTCCAGTTGTTTATGGAACAGACTGCCTCGAACTGACGTAAATAGGTGCTCCACGAGACCTTTCCGTCGAAGGTTGGGGGCGTCACTCTGCTCTGTCCCGTTCCTGATATTCCCGGTGTACCTGTGGGCGGGCGTCGGCCCAGCTCGGCAACTTCCTCTTGAAGAGCGTTAAATCTCGCTTCCATCCCCGTCGGCGGGCGTTGGTTCAGCTCAGCAATTTCCTTTTGTAAAGCGTTGAATTTCTCTTCCACCCCCGTCAGTGGGCGTTGGCGCAGTTCGGCAACTTCCTCTTGTAGAGCGTTGAATCTCGCTTCCATCCCCGTCGGAGGGTGTTGGCTCAGGTCAGCAATTTCCTTTTTTAAAGCGTTGAATTTCTCTTCTATCCCCGTCAGTGGGCGTTGGCACAGTTCGGCAACTTCCTCTTGTAAGGCGTCGAACTTCTTTTCCACTGCTGCGACTTCCTCACGTAGGCCCTGTTCTAATTTCCTTTGGCTCTCCTCTAGTTTCGTCAGCAGACCCTCTTCCAGATTTTTCTGGCCATCCTGAAATTTGGCGGTTAGGTCCTCTGCTAACTTATTCTGGCCGTCCTTCAGGTCCTCTGCTAACTTATTCTGGCCGTCCTTCAGGTCCTCTGCTAACTTCTTCTGGCCGTCCTCCATCTTCTTCTGGCCGTCTTCCATCTTGGTTTCCATGCCGCTTAACTTTTCTAGCAATGCTGCCAATTGCGCTTCCATTTTAGATGATTGTCTTGTAAAGGGCATGCACTCACAGGAACATTTTAAAAAAATGACCTGCTCGGGTTTTGAAACCAGGACCGTCAGGTGTTGTGCTTGTGTTTGAGTTCGTAATCTGGCTTCTGACACCAGTTGTTACGTGCCACCCCCCTAGTGGCACTTTTGTTAACTGGATTTCGGTGGGTTGAAGCACAACACAGATTGTTCCTTTAAAGAAATAATTAACTTCATTGCGGCCAGAAAGATACACCACTCAACAGCAAATACAAGCAATTAGAACCTTACACCAGTTTCCTCAAGTCTCTTCCTTATGGAGAGCTCTTGCCCCCTTTCACTTGTCAACACACCACAGAAGTTAATCCGTGCTAATGAGTACGGTGGCCTTGACAGAAACTACCTGCACCACTCCCTCATGTACACAAACTACAGTTACTTACGATAACCTGCTACACGCTGTTTAGCTGTGCACAAGCTGGGGAAACAATGTCACTGGATTTCGTAACTCGCACGGCACTTCGTCTCCACACTTCTGTCGCTCAGTGAAATCACACTCGCTCAAAAACACTGTCCTCAAAAACTCGGTCCCCTCACTGTTGAGGCCGCTTATATAGCAGGCTGGTGACTCAATGAATTCTAGAACCGTCCAGGACACACGGCTTCTCGAGATTTCCTTCACTGGCTGGGTCACGAATATTCTGGACCATCCCTTTCACTTCGCAGCCCGTTGCGTAACGCGCACGTAATACACTGAGACAGAGCACACACAGCCCGGGGCAGCTGTGACTCAACGCGGCGAGGCGACTAAACAAACTCACAGCCGTAACATTACGTTAAGGTTCGAGGCATGGCCACCTTTTGCTGATGGGCCATTGCATTGCAGGCCTTAGCGCCTGAGCAAAAGGGATTCCTTGTAAAGGTCCAGCAGTAAGGTAGGAGGAGGCCATGCTTAATCGAGTTCCACATCTGTATGGATATTTCTTTCTTTGATGGTGTTTTTTTTAAGTTCTGTGATGGATGATTATTGAGTTACTTGGGCTATGAAAATGATATATGTGAGAGGCACTAGATGTATGAATGGAGAAGATCAGAATATCTTGTTGCAAATAGAAATATTAGTTTATGAAATGTGTTTCCTTATGGCATTCAATACACCCCCCCCCTCTCCCCCCTCCCCCCCCCCAAAAAGGGAGTAGTTAGAAATGTTGTACCAACATGGAGCGCGAAAAAGGAAATAGATTTAAGACGATTATGAATTGTTGGTAGAAGTACGAACAAGGAAATGGAAAATATGGAGTCTAGTTTGATTGACATGCTACTGAGCGGAACGAACCCTAGTTTGCTCCAAAGGCTACGGAACGAAATCGACACAGAAATTAAGAAGTATGGAGAGCCTTTGAAGGAGTATTTAAGTAAGGAATTAGAAGAAAGTAACAGGGCCACCAACACAAAGTAGAGGAACTGATCAAAGAGATTCAAGAAGATAAGATGGCAATGTGCATCAGGTTAGAGAAAGTGGTGGAGATATGTGAAGTATGTGATACTAATGAAGCTGAAAAAGGGCATAAGAAGCAGGAGAGAGGTGGGGGGCGGCTTCGGTGGCGTAGTCGGTAGCATGCTGAGCTTCTATGCCCAAGATAGCGGGTTCAAACCCGGCCGAAGCCGTCGGATTTTTTATGAGCGTTAAAAATCCCTCAATATGCCTTCCTTCGGAGGGGAAGTAAAGCCGGCGGTCCCATGTCATAGATTCATGGCATGTTAAAGAACCTTCCACTAATTGCACCTGTGTGAAGCTAAATTGGATAGATTAAGAATGTAAACAACGCTCTTAGGTTGCTACGTTCGTTGCCAAGTGCCGACTGCGGTGGCGTCTAGTAGCTAAATTCTGAACTTGGCCTAGTAGTCGTTGACGGTGGCGCTTGGCGGCAAAAATAGGAACTATTTGAAAAATTGTAAGTAGCAGTACTTAAATTTAAAAAAAAAACAGATAACACACACTAATACAGTCATCACAATTAACACCGGTTATCAGACAGATTCTACACCCCTCCAAAGTACACGGGGCTACATGACCGCGTTGTCGCAGCCCCTAAACTTGAGAACCAACCAACCCAGAGGTGGGGGGATAAGAAAGCAGGTGATATGGAAGAAACTGAAGGAGAGGAAGCGGGTGAAGGAAAGGAAAAGGTAGAAGAGAAAGGAGAAACGGATAAGGGAGAAGGTGAAACAGATGATGGTAATGGAGAGGAAGAAAATGAAGAAGAAATGAAAGATGGACAAGAGGGAGAACAAGGTGAAGGAAAGCAAGGTCAAATGGAGGAGGATGAAAATGAAGACAAGGAAGAGGATGAGATAGAAGACAAGGTGAAGAAAAAGAGAAGAGTTGTTGAATAGTATGAAGGAAGGAAGGAAGCTTGTAGTTTAACGTGACCGTTAATCTTGAGATCATGAGCCACGGGACCTCCTTTTTACGTGGAATCCGAACCACAGGACATGGCATTTCACTTCGAAAATCTCACATGCATTGTTGAATAGTATGAGACAGACAAGAAAGAAGAGGATAAAAATTAGGAAGGGAAGGAGAGAGAAACGGTGGAGATGGAAGATGAGGAATACAAGGTGCGGAATGACATGGTGGATGAAGAAAAAGACGAAATGGAAGGTAGAAGGAGGAGGAAGATTAAGAGAAGAACAGAAGAAAAGGAAGAACGAGGAGGAAGGAAAGAAATTGATATGGAAGAAACTGAAGGAGAGGAAGTAGATGAAGGAAGGGAAAAAGTAGGAGAGAAAGGAGAAACGAAAGAGAGAGAAGAAGTTGATAAAGGGAAAGGTAGTGATACTGAGGATGAAAATAAAGTTCTCAATCCTGATAACTTTATGATTTTGGATCCTGTTAGTGATGGAGAACTAGTTTGCAACCAGTTTTGTAATACATTTGATTATAATGTAGTTAACAACTATGGGTATTCTGTTTTGACTGATATGGTTGAAGTGTCACGAGAACCTTCATATGTTCCGAAAATAGGTTTTGCAGAAAGTGCAGATTCTATAGATGATTATGACAATGATGGGTGTAAAGTGATTAATCTGGATATTGATAGAGATGATTATTTATACATTCGAGATGATAGCAACATCGACAAGAGCAGTTCAGATGATAAAAAGTGTGGAGATGGCATGTCCTTATCAAATGAACTCATTTTGCCAGTGATTGGAGACTTAATATTGGAAAGTGGATTTCAGCATGGTGATTGCTTGGATTCAGAATATTTAGTTGTTTCCTCAGGGATGCTTGCACAACATAGTCAAGGGGAGATGTCTGTGGAACAAATACAGAAAGAGCCAGCAGTTGTTAAAGCTGACGCATTATTGCTTTCCGAGGTAGCTGAGGAAGCAAATGAAATGACTCAAAAGTGAGGAAGCATCTAGGAAGTGGCTTTTCGGAAAAACATGCCAGACGTGGACAAGTTAACAACAGTGAAGATTTATTCAAACCTCAACTTCCTTTTGGTCAGCGTAAGCCTGCAAAGTTTCTTGCTTCACGAGTGGAAGAATCAGTTGAGTATTGTGTGGGCAAACGACATAGGTCAACTATCGAATCAAATGGTCATTCTGTTGATGAGGATCCAGTCATCCTTCCTGAAGAGGATGGCATCGCCATTGTAATGGAAGATGACGCTGCCACTATTGGAAAAGAAAATAATGCAACGTCAAGTGATGATAATCGATAAGTTGTTTTACTGTGTGTGTGTGATTTTTTTTAGTGTATGTGTGATATGTTTTTTGTGCATGTGCTTCTCACGTGAGCCTCACATAGAGGGGCGATTGTAACCATTTAGGTTACAGAGTTTACTTTTATAGGTTAAAATTCAAGGCATGGCCACCTTTTGCTGATGGGCCATTGCATTGCAGGCCTTAGCGCCTGAGCAAAAGGGATTCCTTGTAATGGTCCAGCAGTAAAGAATGAAGGGGGCCATGCTTAATTGAGTTCCACATCTGTATGGATATTTCCTCTTTTGATGGTGTGTTTTTTTTTATCTTTTAGTTCTGTGATGGATGATTATTGAGTTACTTGGGCTATGAACATGATATTTGTGAGAGCCAATAGATGTATGAATGGAGAAGATTAGAAGATCTTGTTGCATATAGAAATATTAGTTTATGAAATGTGTTTCCTTATGGTATTTAATCCCCCCCGCAAAAGAAGCGAGTACAGTTACAGCATTACAAAGAGATAACGCACCTGGCCAGTAGAAACTATGGACGCAGGGTCCAAATCCCTGCCGTCCACATTTTCAGCACTTACATTTAACAGGGTGGCCATCTTCTGAAATACTGGGGAAATTTATTTTAATAAGGAGGTAAGGTAAATTTATGTGACAATAATAACCCTTGCTGTGTTTTCTTGTGCAACCATTGTTACCCTTCGTTTGACTCACTTATTTTGTGGCATTCAAGCCGTGTGTGTGCCCTCAAAGATACGTAAACCATAACAAGGTACTGTAATGTATATAAAAAGGGCCAGATTTAGGATGAGACTTTCTCAGTGTTTTATTCTGCCTGCCCCCTTTTACTATGCTCAAGCAATTTTAATACAGGCAGCTTTTTAGAGTTCAAACTTTTAACCATGGATTAATCACCATAAACCTGTTTTCAATAATTATTCAAATATGGAATTACATGCCTCCTCCTCCTCCTCATCCCATCGACAGATTTATGTAATTAAAACCCTTGTACCAATATATCAGCTCTGATCACCTACGAAGATTTGCCCCCAATTTGAAACCCACGAGTTCAAATGAGATCACAGTCATGCTTCAAAGTGTGGCCACATTACGAGAGTATATACTCCAATATACAGGGCTTCATTTATATGTGAGGACCGGTACGCGATAGCTGTGGTATGGGATGACCGCGTGGTGAGCGATTTGGCTACGGACAAGATGCCAAGAGGAGTTACAGCAGAAGCGTGGCCGGCTGGTTCTAGGCCGATGCACACGTAACAGCCGAGTGAAAAATCCCCGTGTGACGGTACCAACATTTAAATAAAGCCCTGTAATTTCAATGAACCTTAAATTATAGGTCATAACTCCAGTAATTAATAATCATTCTCTTAAGTTATAATCATACCTTAACCCTGTGGCGCAATAACTCCTTATGGTCAAAAGAGATGAAAATGTTTATATTTTATAACCCTGGGATGTGCACTTGAACGGAAGAACAATTTCTTTCAGTTTTCAGCGCATGGCTGTTGAAAATAAGAGTGGTAGGCCTACCGCAGGGTAGCATTTGCCACTCATTGGAGCTCTAGTCGCTTTAGGATATAGTATAGTAGAGCCATCATTACTTCCTGCTTGAAGTTTCAGTGCTACGCTACAGCTATCTAGCGGTCAGAAGTGAAATAACTTTAACTAGCCAAGACCAACTACAATCCTCAGACCTTAATGTAGAAAAAACATGGCGGCGATGGTTGCCCTACCAATAGCTAAGATCATGTTATCGGGGTTGTCACAGTTCGTGTAAATTATTATTTTTACTCACCTAAGAGCATAAAAGATATCACAAGACGAGACTAGGTTCCGAAGAAATATGCATCAATAATTTAGACTTACCTGATCAATTTATCTATATAGTGCTGGCCTCGAATTATAGGTTTCTTCGTCTTCACCCAAGGGGCAGCTACAATAGTCTCACTGTTTCTGTGGTTGAATAAGAAGCTTTTTGGCGAGTTATCACGATTTGTATTTAAGTTTAGTAATTCTAGATTAATATTATTAGCATAAAATCAAACAGATTCTGAAGTAGGAGAGAAGAAAGTAGCCGGTTACTGAATTGCTGTCCCAGCACATGAAGAGTATTTGTGTACACAATCGGAATGAGAATAGTTGCCTGAAATAATCGAACCAACGGTATAGAGATACAATTCAATTAAGACCTCTCGTAGAAATGTCTAAAATCTCGGCTAAAACATCGCACCGAATTAATTGATTGAAATATGCAAAGAAGTCGTCGTGTGGATATCTGAACATAATTATGGAGATTACCACACACAAAGGACACGATAATATGTTACCATCTAACCTATTAAACATTCGCTGTTACTATTTGGAATAGTTGTACGCTGGAAATAGTAGATTTAGTAAAGTGATGTAGGTAGGAAAGCACCATCTCCCTCTTACAGAATTATCGCGGCACACTGTCTCGCAATATAAGTACATAATTGGCAAGTTACTCACAACACTTTATTACATAGATCATAATAAAAAATAACTTGCAAGCTGTAAGAATCACAAAAGTATGAATAATGACGGAACACAATGAGTTCACTGTTTGGCACAGGGGAAACATCTTCCTTGACCAATAAAACAGAAGTTCACTGTAATATTTGGCGTGTATACAAGGCAGTGTAGAACATCTGCTAGACTGGTAAGGATTTACGGAGGCACATGCAGCTGAGCGTTCAAGATGTCTTGACGTAGATGCTCATTGCGTTTTCCCTTTACGTACTTAAGTTCGACACTACCGGTACTGAAGTGTGCTAAGCTATTATTATATTGTCACTAACTAGCAAATCATAGCGGTGAATATTCTTGAGACACTTCTATTAATGCTTTAGTCTTAGGTACTTCAACATCTGAAGTAAATGACACAATGCCATCGGTCGACTGAACAATCATCACACAGACGAACTAGTCCATATTAAGCGTATTATCACATATTTACGTACGATTGCAGTACATTAACGCGAACTGGAGTTAACATACATACTGAAGACACTAAAAATTACAGATGAGCAATAGTTTATCCCAACTTTCATCAAACGAAGCTAATCAAAGCTAATATTGTATCCCAGCAACGAATGTAAACAAACAATATGCCGGGGCTTCAGCATACGCCATTTTCACACTTTCGAGACCTGCATTAAGGTCTGAGTATTGTAGTTGGTCTTGAACTAGCCATTCGCAGACAGCCATTCAAATCGATATATCACGACAAATCGAGTTCCGTTCACAATGTCGCGATTTAGTAAATGACCTCGATTTTTCGTGATATATCGATTTGAATGGCTGCCTGTGTTTGGCTAGTTAGGTAAAATATATTTCACTTCTGACTGCTCGATAGCTGTAGCGTAGCACTGAAACTTCAAGTCGGAAGTAATGATGGCTCTATAATTATGTTGCATGAGGTTACAGATGGCTGAATGTCCATTATAACAATTTATTCAATTAATTTTGGTACACAAGAGTTTACCGACTGAAAAGCACTAAACTCTTGTTTACTAAGGCAACACTGAAAATATGGCTTCAAACACCACAATGTAATTTTGGTACCTAACTAGCACGTGCCGACAACGCCTTAGAAATAATGAAAATATACATCAAGTTCACAAAGCATTGACAAAAATATTTGCACCAGGTTTGCATATTTGTAGACCTCAAAGAAACCAAAAATGCCAACTTAGGTGTGTAGTATGTGAATGCCTGCGGAACAGTTGATGCAGCATCATCTCTCTTACATGGCAATTAGGTGGTTGACGCCATCATAGTGTACGTGTCTGAAACTCAGGAACCTGGCACCCAGGGCAGAACCCTGGATATCATTAGATATGTCAACGCAATGTCTATTCGAAATTCCAGTGAAGACATGTTGCTGCTTACCATTCGATGGGAAATTCACGCGTGTTAGCGTAAATGTCAAGCATCCAATTAAAAATAGGCCACCACAACTTCTTACCCCTGATAGAAATTAGGTAGAGAGAGATGGTTTGGTCCATTCTGTTGTTTTCACCCATGAAACGGTTGTATTGCTCTACAAAATCAGGGTGCGGGGCCTACACTTGTTTCTTCTTGGCCTGGGAATATTTCTTAACATTCACTACAGTGTTTTTTTTTTTTTTTTTTTTGTGGTGTGGCCTTCTCAGGTTGACGCCATGGAATGGGGATGCGACAGTCAACAGCCAATGCTCTTCTGCACCTCAAAAGTTCCCCCTCTTCATTTTTTCACGATTTTGCTTTTTGGCCAAGAACAGTCTTTCGGGACCCTGTTTTCACGAATACAGTAATTCCAGTTGTGCCGTATCCGCACTCCTTGAGGTAGGACAAAAAGTTGTCGGGGTTATATGACCGCGTTGTCGCAGCCCCTAAACTGAGGAACCAACCACAAAAAGTTGTCAAAGAGTTTGAATGGTAACGGCTTGATGATTTCGGAGATAAGTATCTAACTTTTGGACTAGTGGGCTCGCGCATTAGCCAAACATTTCCTGGTAATCATTGTCTCCATCCAGATTCTCTCCTTGGTAGATGTAACAAGGTTAATTCACACGAATATGCATTGCTTGTCTGCCTTTGTCAATACTTTTTTTTTTTACCGTGAACAGTACATGTTTAAGCTAAAACAGATCTCTCTTCAGCTGTTTGTCAATATTATCAAGAGTTTCTACATTATAAAAGCATTCCATATTAAATCTCTTCTTAAAAAAAAAAAAAAGTCAGTCATCTACTAAACCACAATACACATGTTTAAACTTCTTTCCCTTTTAATAAGGGTGGACCCATTTTAAAAATTCCTGTGTTTTCTTGAATTTTCAACCACTAGTTGTCCATTTTTGTTGGTACCAGAAGCTACATATTCCAGTTTTCGTTTTCACAAAATCTTCAGTCCTGTTATTTTTCAATTACAACGAGGAATAAGCCAAGTTCTTTCCTTGGTTGAATGGAATGCATGGTTCCTTGTGTGTTACCTTAGCAGACAATAATGCTGCATTCTGGTAGATGTTGAAACTTTGGGTGTTCAAAACAAAAGTTTGGTGCTTTTCAGTCGGTCAACACGAATGTACCCAAATAGAGCTGGGTTATGCCCTGAAATAAATTACATAAGATTAATAAATACACTAGGATGACCAGTTTCGATCGTCAAGCGATCATCATCAGATCCATTACACTTAGGCTATAACATCTATGTTGGGAATACAGGTGAAAAATATATACAAATGTAAAATTATTTAGTTGCAGTGTTGGTAATGCAACAGTCGGGGTATGTTAAATGTGGTATATCTAATGTTAGGTAAACTTCTAAAATAGTGATGAAAATCCGGAATTTGTCTGTTAGGGGTGATTATATGGTTTTGCAAAATCAACTATGGTTATACTGAAATAATGCAAGCTTATACTTATCGAGTTGTCTCTTTAACTGGAACTTGAAGCAGTTGCGTGTTTCCATAGACACCAGTTGTAGTCGACTAACCCCGAGTGTTCGCTGGGTGGAACTGGTTTTCCCTTTCCTCCCCCTTTAGTTGCTATGTTCTTCCAGAGGTCAGTGCCATGTATATTTGTGTGACTTGGCCAAATCTAGATAAAAGTGTATGCTAGAGTCTGCAACTACTAAAGACCGTGGAACTATCTTCGCCACGCATGGGCTAAAAAAAAAGCCATTTATACTAAGCGGTACAGGTCTATTGAAGACCTCCCGGCACCTTTAATACTGCCGCGCATATCGGCCTAGGTTTATTGCAGAAAAATGTACATAGAACACCTGATCCAAATAACATTTACCTATAAACACCGCTATTTCCCTCCCCTCCCCCTTTTTATCTAGCTTGGCTGTATCGCTAAGTTGTGTCTTGTTTTCGACAGGGTGTGTTTCTTAGTAGAGCGAAAAGGGGTGAACTCTCCATAAAAGTGTGTTCATTTAGATTGTTGGGATTGTTTTGTTTGGCTAGGTGAATTTCGATTACTTCTTTTATGTCGAGAGCTCTGCCTTTCGATTCGTGATGAATTATTTTTAGTTCAGTCTCGATTTTAGTGAAGCTGTGCCCCGTGTCACACATATGTTGGCATACGGCTGAATGTGTTCCGTATCTTATCGCATTCCTATGTTCATTATAACGTGTATCTACTCTTCTTCCGCTCTGTCCAATGTAATTAGCTTGACAACCAATGTCTTGGCATGTAATAGAATATACCCCTGACTTTGAATACGGGTCTTGTTTATTTAGATTGCTGTTTTGCAGGTGCCTCCCGGTCGTATTATTCCTTGTGAATGCTTTTTTATGCCTTGCTTTTTGAATAGATTAGTGATTTTATATGTGTTCTCATTCACATAGTTGAAGCGCGCGAATTTTTTCTCATTAAGTTAATGTCCGGTTTTGGAATCATTTTATCTTTATTTTTATGTTTGGCTAAAATTTGGTCTATTTTGCTTGGCGGGAAATTGTTTTCCTTTGCTATTTGTATAATGGTTCTTATTTCCTTATTATAATTGTCTGTTGACATGGGTATGTTTAAAGCTCTGTGCACCATTGAATTGAACCCTGCTAACATACCCCTACTGTTGCATTACCAACACTGCAACTAAATAATTTTACATTTGTATATATTTTTCACCTGTATTCCCAACATAGATGTTATAGCCTAAGTGTAATGGATCTGATGATGATCGCTTGACGATCGAAACTGGTCATCCTAGTGTATTTATTAATCTTATGTAATTTATTTCAGGAGCAGGGCATAACCCAGCTCTATTTGGGTTCATTCGTGTTGACCGACTGAAAAGCACCAAACTTTTGTTTACTTAGGCAACACTGAAAAATGGTTTCAAACCTCACAAAAATTTGGGTGCTCATACAGAAGTAATGTCCCAACTTTCATTGCGTGCTTTATTTCCCTCCGACTCTTTCGTGTTTGAATCGGTAGGACATTACCGCAAATATTATACCCTAGGAATTGTATTTCGACGGGGTCGGTTTGTTCGCGATTGCTATTAACAGCAAAGTTGCTGCCGCTGGACCCACAGTAGTTCAATGGTTGTTTGTAGACGACTTAGCTCTAGATTACAGCCCTGGAAGTATGGATTCATGGAACTGCAATTGAAGCTAGCTATGGGACCAAGTCAACAAATGGGCTCACAACCCAAGTTTTCATTTATCACCAGCGAAAACCTCCGTTGTCCATTTTTGTTGGTACCAGAAGCTACATTTACACCCTGATACACACCTCCGGGATGCTGGTGCCATTGGTTATCATTATCACTTACTGTATTGCTTCCTGGGGCTCCATTTTGACAGCAAGCTAATGTGGCAGCACCATATCTATACTAATATAATAAAGCTGAAGAGTTTGTGTGTTTAAACGCACTAATCTCTGGAACTACCAGTCGGATTCGTTTTTTTTTTAAATTTATATATAGCCAGATTCAAGAGGAATAGTTTAGGCTATGTTAAATTTTGGACAGACCACTCCATTCCCTGCATTTGGCTCTTGGGCACAAATCTACACCGTTTCACCGATCTGAACCAAAATTTGTATACTGAACCTTTGGAACCCTGCGAGTAACACTGTCTGCATGAAATTTATGACAGACCGGTCCATTCCCTGCATTTAGGCCCTTTGGCACAAATCCACACCTTTTCACCGATCTGAACCAAAATGTGTATACTTACCCTTTGGAAACCTGCGAGTAACACTGTTTACATGAAATTCCGGACAGACCACTCTATTTCCTGCATTTAGGCCCTTTGACACAAATCTACACAGTTTCACCGATCTGAACCAAAATGTGTATACTTACCCTTTGGAACCCTACGAGTAACACTGTTTACACGAAATTCCGGACAGACCACTCCACTCCCTGCATTTATGCCCTTCAGCACAAATCTACACCGTTTCACCCATCTGAACCAAAATTTGTATACTTACCCTTAGGAACCCTATGAGGAACACTGTCTGCATGACATTTCGGACAGACCACTCCATTCCCTGCATTTAGGCCCTTGGGCACAAATCTACACAGTTTCACCAATCCGGACCAAAATTTGTATACTTACCCTTTTGAACCCTGCGAGTAACACTGTCAGCTTGAAATTTCGGACAGACCACTCCATTCCCTGCATTTAGGTCCATCGGCACAAATCTACACCGTTTCACCGATCTGAACCACATTTTGTACACTTATCCTTTGGAACCCTGCGGGTGACACTGTCTACTTTAAATTTCGGACAGACCACTCCATTTCCTGCATTTAGGCCCTTTATCACAAAGCTAAACCGTTCCTCCTAATTGCACCAAATTATACATATACTTTGAAACCCTGCTGGTAACACTGTCCACTTGATATTTTGGACAACGCTCTCCATTCCCTACGTTTAGAATAAAAAAACAAACTGAACTTGAAAACCATGTATTAAGGCCCAAGATCACTCATGTCCGTAGTAGTGTAACTGTAATAGTATTTTAATAAGTCTATTGTTGACTGGCAATTCAGGCTGCATCACGTCGCCCCTACCAGTGTTCTGGTGCAGAATTGCGAAAATAGTTAAATCTTGCGCTGCTTATAAATTGCAGTCACGGGGAGTAATTAGTGCCAAAAGATTTATTTTGCCCCTTAAAACAGTTTATCATCATGAACATATTATGCATCTGTATAAGTGCAATGGTGTTGGTGCAATACATTGAGCTTATCAGCTGCAATAAGCGTTGGTGCTTTCAAATTTACCTTAATTTATTCCGAAACTTATCGTTGAGCCCTATGTGGCCATAATATTTATATAATTTATCATTTAATGATACTATTGCTACCTCAGGAGCTTGGGACAGCCGAAGTTTTCCAAAGTGTTCTGATTATTTTCCTACGGCACTATGCGACAAAAGACGACACTATTGGTCTCTACATTTCTAACAGACAATGAGATATAGGCCCTAGGCAGTGTCTTTCATGTCACTTATTCCTCTTTCTAATCATTTTTAGAAATTTGTTTGTAAATTACACGTGTCAGTGCTGTAGTTAGTAAATAGCCGTTTCCCTATTCATTATTATCATTACGGGAAAATGACCTGAATGTTACGTCCATTATACTGTACTGCTTATCACCCTCACCACCACAAAAAGTTTTGTTTTATTTAAAAAAAAAAGTTGGAGATAGTTTTTCATTGTCTGTTTTTAGGTGTAGACCAATCTCCCCTCCTGCCACTGCCAAGTGTGAAAGGCTCCATATATGCAGTCAACTGGTCTTTAAGGCAGGATATGGACTCTTACATTGCCTCAGTTAGGCCTTGATTTACAGCAAAAAGTACAGAGGACTTCCCGTTTTGACATTTTTCCTTTTTTACCGTCCAAATTATTTGGGCATGTATTTGTGTTGACCGACTGAACGTTGCCATTCAACTGTAACTAAGGCAACTCTGAAGATGGCGTTGAAACCTTAAAAAAAGCATTGCAACTTATTATAAAACTAAATTTATTAGGAGCTTTATGTTTAGAATTTGCGTGATAACACGTGTTTTTTCATGAAGTCTGTGGTTGTAATCGAGGTAGGATTTAGGCAGGAAGCAGCCGTGGCCTTGCATTAGGTACCATCCAAGTATTTGCCTGGAGTAGAAGTGGGGAAACCACCGGAAAAAGAACACTTCCAGGATGGATGAGGTAGGAATCAAACCCATCTCTTCTGAGTTTTGCTTCACGAGGCTGAGTGTACCCCGTTCCAGCTCTCAGACCAGAATTAAGTTTCTTGACAGAGCCGGGAATCGAACCCGGACTTCTGCGCTGACAGCCAAGAATGCTAGGACTACACAACAAGATGGTGTTTTTGGGAACAAAGAAAAGCCATTTTACCATTGCAACAAGCAGATAAGACCCACTACTGCCTAAACATGGTTATGATTTAATGAATTGCCTAACTATGTCATCGAGTGGCCTTCAGAGAAACAAATATAAACAAGGTACAGACATACACACTTTTCCACGAATTGGGCACTGTGTTCTACTTGGAGGTATGTGGAAAATGAATGGGGGGGAAACAGCTTTTGACTCGACTTGTGCTTTACCACAGGAGCTCCTAAATTACAAAATATATTACGATACTATGGAAAATAAAGACAGAAAAAAGTAGAAAACTTATCAGGGGAATCAATGTTGTTTGGGAGCATATCAGTCTGTTGTAGGCTGGCTGCGTGGCTCAGCGGTAACGTTCTCATTGCTGTTTCCAAGGTTGCAGGATCGAATCCTGACACAGCCAGCTGGCATTTGAGGTACAAATGCGAGGGAGCCATGTCAGTAGATTTACTGGTACGTTAAGGATCCCTTTCGGGACAAAATTCCGGCACCCCGCCGTCTCTAAAAGCCGCAGTAGTTAAAAGGGACGTAAAACAAATAACATTATTATTTAGTCTGTTGTATAACAGATAAAACATTATCTTTTTATTTTGGTTCAGCCTAGTCAATACTAACTAATTTATATAAATGCAATCGTAGATTACACGATCTTACAAGTACACGTTTCAATCTCCATAATTATTGATCCCTTCATCAGCTTAAAAATAGTGAAGGCCAGCATGCATAAAAATTTTGCTAAAAATATACCAGGACATACTAATTTTTTAACCTGTTATGTACTTTGTCAATACTCAACCATGTCGAATGTTAATAATTCTGAAAATAGTCAGTTGTAGTCAATTCATATTAGGGGGTAGGGACATGTTCGGTCATCAACCTCGGATAACAGTCTAAATCTGAAATCACATCCTCTGCAGGCTCTTTGTTTGGGAGTTACAAGACTTCACGAGGCTCATGACCAAGATGTCCGAAGTCCCTAAAATGAAACAACGATCAATATCAACCGCACACACACTTGTAGAATTAGCACGTGAGTCACATGCCACTCCACATCATGCGAGTAGGCCTACTTTAGTTGAAGGTTCCTGGCTAATTGAATCAGTGTGTGCTGCCATTCTACCAGGTCTGAGAGGACAAGGCATTTCGCTGAAGGAATGTCGAACAGATCCATTTAGATCGTGACAAAGTCTTACCAAGGTTGCCATGTAACATGGCGTGTCATCTCCTCTGCTACTCTCAAGTCTCCAGTTTAGTAACGAAGGACTGGAAACTTCAAACACTATTATATCTTGGACTAACAGAGCTATTTCAATGTGCATCTCTACCAGATTTGTTAGGCTAGGTCCACATCAATTACCTCAACCATTGCAAAAATATTGCAAGAACATGCCAGCCTGTATTATATGCATAAATTGCACAGTCTTAATCATATAAACATTAAATTTAGAACCAAAGAGATTTTTTAAATAAAAAAAAACAACCTTAAAGCACAGTGTTTTTATAAGGAATAAGGTACACATTTTTAAGAAAATTAGCTTTTTAGATAGATAACATATCACATTTATTTAGCAGCAACATACTGTATAACTTCACATTTTATCACTATCATAATTCAAAACTACTCAAAATTATTAATTAATGTAGAGGTCATAAACATGAAGGCACATTACACTGCCTGTCTCACTTGTTGGCCCATCCCTTGGTGGAGTAAGAGGTGGAGAGTTGTACGAGTTTTCTGTGCAAGCACAAGTGTACACATAGCCTGCCACAATTGCTACCTGGCTGAGGCTTCACTAGACAGGGACCGTGGTGAGGCCTGATCTTCACACTTCGGTAGCAGAACAGATTATGGCTGTTTTTTCTTTTTGTACCACAGATAATAAATAATATAACTGCGCTGCACATAACAGCTACCATTACGCCTCGAACAGAGGGCACTCAGGCCAACACGACCACTGTAATTGAGAAAGTTTGGACGAACTTAACATGTATGACTAATGCTTAACATCTCAAACTTTATACATTACACATTCTATTGCTCATATGTTCCTACCTATATTCCCACAAAAGTTTCGATCATATAATTTATAATAGAAAACACACTCTAGTCTCTTGAAAGCATTTAGTTAACATTAAACTAAAACATACATAAATATAGAACATAGAAAATGATTAATTATTATTGAAAGGTATTAACATATGCAAGTAATGCTGCTTGTAATGATTTCTGGAATATTATTATTTCAACTTCCATGATTTATACTTAGATCTTAATACTAATTTTCATAATGCTTATATACTCAGTCATATTATGGCAGTGAAGAAATCAAACATGTATTCATATTGTGCGCAAAGGACCATAACCGACATTCTGATAATGAAGATTGTAATTAAATTTTAGGGAGGGGTCATTAAAACTGTATATCAGTAACTCTTTGTATGGTCGCTGACAGATTTGTGTTGTAAGGGTAACAGAAATATCATTTGGGAGACTGATGACATTAGCTTAGCTAGTTTAACTATATGTTTGGCCAACATCTGTACAATTTTGCTACTTGCCCCCAGTACATTGTTCTAATTAGAATTAGGTATCAAAAGAAAGGACATCTTATATAGGCTCCATTGAGATACCGCACATGCAATAGAACAGATTTGTGACATCCATGTCAGAACATGTCGCCTCAGATCGGCAAGTGGATCACCAAGCCGTTTTCACACCTTGCATTGTGATGTCAAGAACAGGATACAGATTGCACAATTGGCTTGAGGTTTCCTGTTAACCCCTTTACACCTTTACAAATGGCTTCAAACCTCACAACCTTGGTATTTCATAAGTAGACAAGTTTTATTTTAGGAGCGTCTTCTACTTATATAGAAATTTTTCTGCATTCGCTGCAGGAAATTTGATGCGAACCCATAACAAACAGGCAAACTGAGGGTTTATTTGATCATTATTCACATCATCCATGAAATACTCAAAGTTATAGCCAAAAATTCCCAATGTTCATACAGAAAGCTTACTTTATTTGTAGAGATATTTCTGCAATGTAAGTCAGGAAGGCAGAATTGTATTATTAGGGACACTGCTAAAAGCCCCTTGTCTTTTGATAGAACCACTTCTCAGTAACATGGACTGCAGATTAAAAGGTAACGCTTCGTCAGCGACACGTGTCCTAATCTAGGCTTTCTTGACTGGGCTAGCAACCCTCTCGGATCACATCAGCTACTGGATTGTCCTCGCAAGGCTGAGTGAATCCCGTTTGAGACCTTGCGTCAGTTCTAAAACCCAAACGAAGCCAGAAGCCAAACATCTTTTCAACAGAGCTTTGAAGGTGGAGTCGGCAAGAAACCACAAGTCATCAAATAAACTGAGTGAAAATAAAAGACTTCAGTGGTATGGATATGTGAGAAGAAGGGGAACCCTACGTGGGGAGGAGGATGCTAGCCATGCAAATACAGGAAGTGAGAACAAGAGGCATAGCCCAGGCATTTTAGGATTTAAGGTTGAAAAAAATCATGTAAAGCCAATTTTCTGAGAATTTGACAATTTGACCCTGGGGAACAACATACTAAAATTCTCCAAGCTTCCGATGCCGGCTTCCTTGTTTTCCAGACCTAGAAACCTGGAATTCCAGGATATTCCTGGACCGCCCGTAAAAACCGAATCGTTTATCCAAAATTGACAAAGTATGGTATCAAATGAAAGAGGAGAACATGAAGGTTCTAAAAAATGTAAGAAAAGCAACATTCGGTCACTTCCGGTCGATAAAAAAAAAAAAAAAAAACGCGCAAAATTATTTTTTTTAAATTTGTTTTCAATCAACGCGGTTTTAAGTGACCAAAACATGGGGTTAAAGAAAAATAAGCTAAACAGAACGAAAGAGCATGTCTTAGCTTTCCAGAAGTGTCTTTTGTTTGTTCGTACGTCTAATAATGCACGAGCTACAGCCAGAATAAGTTGAACGCCACGTTGAGTTGGTTACGCGACGCCCACGTAAAAATCATAAAACGACGCAAGATTTGCTAAATGAAAAACAAAGACCGACAAAAAAAACACTCACATGTACAGTTGATAACATGCATTTTAATGAATATTTGGTTTGTGGTTTTAACAGCGACAATTATAAAAAACAAAAAACATTTGTGAAATTTAAAAAATATTTGGTGCAATATTGTACGTGTAGGGTCGACTAATGTCCTACGTCGGTGTATATGTCTGGCAGGGCCTCTTCCTGGAAAGTAAAAGAAAATTAATAACTCTTTTTCGTGAAATCGTTCGAATGATTACAATGACAGAAATATGTATAAAAATATAAATAAGTCCCAGGCTTATAGACACATAAAAGCATGTTGAATCATGAAATCTATAAACTAAATGTTACAGCAGCAGCTGATACTTCGTTGACGTGGTACTGCTTTCCGAGGTAAAGTAGGGGCTAGTGTATACGTCATAACACCACCCATGTTGTGAAACGTCCCGTGTCCGGTCTGCGTGCGCACATTAAATTCAGTGTTATCAAAGGAATATTGAACCAATTCTTTGTTCGGCTCTGCTTCGCCAAGCTGTTCTTCGCCTGTGTCATTTTCACTCTCGTGAAAGCTATTACGTTATTCTCATAACAAAGAACCTCGTTGTAGGACACTGAGAAACCCATGTTATGAAGAAGATCTACAAGCTGCCGCGACCCGTAGTGTCGGTGGACATACACGCCAACTGCCAACAAGATAGGAGATAAAAAGGACTTTGGACGACAAGCTGAAATAAATGCCTGCCCAATGGCTTTTTTCTTGGTGGATTTGCCGGTTGCGCCCTCTAACTTGGTCGTGATGATCCGATCAAGAAATAGAGCTAGAGTATTCGGCAGAACGTCGGCATCTAACGACTGCTCTTCTACGGACGGATATTCCTCCAGATTATATGCATGCGTCCGAATATCTTCTTTTATAATTTGAGCGGCCTTTACTACGATTCGCCGACGTTCATCGGCCTCGGACTTCCCACATTCCTCGTACCATTTGTCGTTCAAGATGTTTTTGCCGTTTCTTTCATATTTTAACGCAGTTTCGACCTGGCAGCTCGGTGATGAAGATTCACTGTCCATAGTGACTAAGTAGTTTTTCTTTGAAATACTTTTGCACGTATGGGCCACATTCCATTTCTTTACATACTTTCTCAAGGTAGTCATGAAGATCACCAAGCGCGAACTGGCAATCTTCATTGGTCTCCAAGAATGTACAGAGCTTTTCAAAGGCGTCGTGTTTTTCGGGGTCCGCAGGCTAAATATCATCGAGAATGTCATCTCCGATTTGTATCTGGAGGCGTTTTGGAGGCCGTTCTGCGGACCCCGAAAAACACGACGCCTTTGAAAAGCTCTGTACTTTCTTGGAGACCAATGAAGATTGCCAGTTCACGCTTGGTGATCTTCATGACTACCTTGAGAAAGTATGTAAAGAAATGGAATGTGGCCCTTACGTGCAAAAGTATTTCAAAGAAAAACTACTTAGTCACTATGGACAGTGAATCTTCATCACCGAGCTGCCAGGTCGAAACTGCGTTAAAATATGAAAGAAACGGGAGAAAACATCTTGCAGGACAAATGGTACGAGGAACGTGGGAAGTCCGAGGCCGATGAAAGTCGGCGAATCGTAGAAAAGGCCGCTCAAATTATAAAAGAAGATATTTGGACGCGTGCATATAATCTGGAGGAATATCCGTCCGCAGAAGAGCAGTCGTTAGATGCCGACGATCTACCGAATACTCTACCTCTATTTCTTGATCGGATCATCACGATCAAGTTAGAGGGCGCAACCGGCAAATCTGCCAAGAAAAAAGCCATTGGGCAGGCAATTATTTCAGCTTGTCGTCCGAAGTCTTTTTATCTCCTATCTTGTTGGCAGTAGGCGTGTATGTCGACCGACACTACGGGTCGCGGCAGCTTGTAGATCTTCATAACATGGGTTTCTCCTTGTCCTACAACGAGGTTCTTTGTTATGAGAATAACGTAATAGCTTTCACGAGAGTGAAAATGACACAGGCGAAGAACAGCTTGGCGAAGCAGAGCCCAACAAAGAATTTGTTCAATATTCCTTTGATAACACTGACTTTAATGTGCGCACGCAGACCAGACACGGGACGTTTCACAATATGGGTGGTGTTCTGACGTCTACACCTGCCCCTACTTTACCTCGGAAAGCAGTACCACGTCAACGAAATATATCAGCTGCTGCTGTAACATTTAGTTTATGGATTTCATGTTTCAACATGCTTTTTTGTGTCTATAAGCCTAGGATTTATTTATATTTTTTAAACATATTTCTGTCATTGTAATCATTCGAACGATTTCACGAAAAAGAGCTATTAATTTTCTTTTACTTTCCAAGAGGAGGCCGTGCCAGCCATAGACACCGACGTAGGACATTAGTCGACCCTACATGTACAATATTGCACCAAATATTTTTTAAATTTCACAATTTTTTGTTTTGTTTTTTAATTGTCACTGTTAAAACCACAAACCAAATGTTCATTAAAATGCATGTTATCAACTGTACATGTGAGTGTGTTTTTTTTTTGTCGGTCTTTGTTTTTCATTTAGCAAATCTTACGTCGTTACGATTTTTACATAGGCGTCGCGTAACCAACTCAACGTGGTGTTCAACTTATTCTGGCTGTAGCTCGTGCATTATTAGACGTACGAACAAACAAAATACACTTCTGGAAAGCTAAAAACATGCTCTTTCGTTCTGTTTAGCTTATTTTCCTTTACCCCATGTTTTGGTCACTTAAAACCGCGTTGATTGAAAACAAAATTTATAAAATTGAATTTCGCGCGTTTTTTTTTTTTAATCGACCAGAAGTGACCGGATGTTGCTTTTCTTAAGTTTTTAGAACCTTCATGTTTTCCTCTTTCATTTGATGCCATACTTTGTCATTTTTGGATAAACGATTCGTTTTTTGTGGGCGCTCCAGGAATATCCTGAAATTCCAGGTTTCCAGGCCTGGAAAACAAGGAAGCCGGCATCGCAAGCTTGGAGAATTTTAGTATGTTGTTCCCCAGGGTAAAATTGTCAAATTCTGAGAAAATTAGCTTTACATGATTTTTTTCTAGGTTTTGACGATTTTTAGACTAAAATGCCTGGGCTAGCAGGCCTAAACGATGATGGATGGATTGTGTGCAGAAGGACCTCAGGGAAAATCAGTTCGGAAGAAGATATGCATGACTGGGCTAAATGGAGGAGAGCTGTCAGAAACATCGACCTCAAATAGGAGTGGGAATGCCGGTAATGTACAGTATAGAGAAAGAAGAAGTAAAGTGTAAATCAACCTATTTCTTTAAATGAGAATTTCTGATATTATTGAAAACTTGAAAATGTCAATTTTTTAGTATCACCCTGCCCCTTTTAAATTATGAAAAGAAACTTTAAAATCACATCAAATTTAATTCATTGTTAGTCTCAATGCCAACTTCAAGTCGATTTGCACTCTGGCAACCAACTCGTTGGCCCTCATATTGGGTACCTGTTACCTAAAAGATGTTAATATTTTCTTTATTTGGGCAAGTGGTGAGAGTATTTTCTTTATTTGGGCAAGTGGTGAGAGTAAGTTCTTGATTCTCAACATTTTCTTTTCAAGGTGGTTGCAGGTAGAATTATCAATACTCTCCAGCAGTTGTTTGATGTAGAAGGAAGTTGGTGGTTTGGGGAGTTTTTTTTTTTTAAATAGATGTATATTATAATGTAAACAAAGAAGGAAATAAAAGATATCAAGATTTAGTTCTTTTGTTGATATACTAATTTTCATGACTGTATGACAAGGTGAGCAACTTTTAAACTTTTGAATAACCTCCAAGACAGGAGATGATTTCTGATATGGCAACCAAACACAAGCACACACACACACCCAATAGCTCTACAGCCTATTGAGGGCCTTGGCTTACTAATCCTGTGAAATCAATACAATCTCCAATCCTTGACCCAAGATGATGTATAGCTTATCGACTTTCTGCAGTGAGAGCCCTTCCTATAGAACGGAGCCTGACAGTGGATGTGCCGCGAAAAGGTCGCTACGACACACCGCAAGATTTATAGCATGTACCGATTATAACAGAGGGCCGGAAAGCCGTGGATGTTGTCCTAGCATAATTGCATTTGCAGCTGGCAAGATACCTTAGTTGTGATAATTCACTTGCTGTGAAGTACTGTAGCATACCTCATATCCCATGAACATGGTTAGGTATAGAGCTTCCACGAGTTAAAATGGCACCGGAGCTTAAGCATAGTGAACTTCCGGTCCGTGAAACTCCATTTGATTTTCATTACCAATGAATCGTCCGTGATTATTTTCATTATTATTTCGAATTGCGGTTTTGTTTTAGGCGTTCAACTTGTGAAATAAACACTTGAGGGTTGGCCTTCCTTGAATATTCCAAAGACAAGTGTCTCCTAAAAGAGTAATTAGTAAAAATTCGCAACAGAAACGACCATAACAAACAGCTTGGTTACTAAGTGTGCGATCTGCACATATCAAACGGCAGTGGTGTATCATATCTTAGACTACAATTGTATTGAATTGGTGCCAATTAAATATGTTATATGGAAGAATATTATAACCATTTGCTAACCGGTTGTTATATTGGTATATTATGCATTAACTTGACCCGTTTAAATGTTAAAACGTGACGAAACGAGTTATAGGCTATTCGCCATACCGGTAGGCCTAATATTTACTAACAACTCGTTGTTTCTTCTTTAACATTTAATTAATCATTATAATTATAATAGCCTAGGTATCTATTATCACGTATTTAACCAATAATCATTTTATAATTACATACCGGTACATATTCTACGTAGGCTACTTAGGCCTATTGCAAGAAAGCGATATTTGATAGCACATTCTGTTTCACCTTAAAATCCAACTGTGCCTAGTTTTCAGTATGGAAAATATTACCGTAAGTTAATAGACCAAACAACAGACGACAAACTTTTTAAAGAAATGTCTACGTAAAGTATGGTGCGCTACAAAACGGCAATCATTGAAAAGGTAAATTTCAAAAACGAACGAACTTCATTTTGCATGGATTATTTAACCCTAAACCTTCTAATGGAGGCATGGATTGTCTGTCTTTACAAATATTTCAGTTAATAATTTAAAACAAGTTGCCTGAAAACTAAATACAAAGAGCCGCGTGCCTACTGAAGTTGCTCTGTGAGAAAAACAACCTTGCCAAGAGTATACGACGTGCATACAGTTAAATACAATCATTCAATTGGAGAAACACTTTCTTCGTCACGATCTTTAAAAAAATTCATACATAATCTGTTGTAAATTGACTGGAAAATGTGCAATATTTAGAGACTGCGAGTGTTGAAAGCGGCACAACGTTAGCCGACATTTCGCATCATTAATACATAAGAAATAAACACATGCAGAGCTTTCTCATTGCACACAGCGGAAGATCATATCGCTCTTGGTTCATTTTACAACTTTTATTTCTCCTAAGAACAATAATTTGCTTAGTTACTTGCAAGGAAAATTGTTGTACACAGTTCCCATTGCTTCCATTACCTGACTACTAAACCGGAAGCTGGTAATGGTTAACCATACGCCGGTGGCGCATCCTATGGCAAGTGAAAGAACGGAAGAAAGTGTAAGCTCTATAGAACCAAACATCGAATTTTCCTAGTAGAAACTTATCTTCACAAGAAGTAAATTTGTTCGTAAGTTTCAGCATTGTGCAATTTTTATTAGCGGGGGAACCTCAAATAAAAGGTATACAGAAACAATCCGCATACTCTGGAGGCCCCAAAATTTTCTACATTGGTGCAACGTGTGTTTAGAAACTGAAGGACAGCATTTCCAGGAACTACTATGAAATTCATGTAAGTAATTATGATTATTAAATACAGTAAACCCTCACTATTTCGGGCTTCAATAATTCGGACAGGTTTTCATCACAGCAGCGATGCGCTAGACATCATTCGCACCAAGGCCATCTATTGTAACATGTCGATCACATCCCCCTCCCTTCCCATTCACTCCACTCGCAGCCAATAATAAGTACTGTATGTGACATTATTGGTGACAAGCACGCAACAAAGGCAGTACTTGCTCAGTTTCGTCTTTTTGAAGCCCATGTGACGAGTTACAGTTACATTCTGTTAAATTCTATCTCTATGATTGCTTAAAAGTGTTAAGAAGTGTCGTACTGTGGTCCTTGCTAGAATACAGTAACTAAGACTAGTGTTAGGGGTAAATATACATCGAAGGGTAAATGTATATAGCGATTCATATAAAGCCTTTGAATATGTACTGTGACTTTAAGTACATATTATGTTCATCTAGTCTTTCTTTAACAGTTACATACATTGTAAATTATATTCCTAATTTTAGCTTCAGATAACTATGCATGTACTGTACAGTACAATATTTTAGAAAACATTTCTATAATTCGGAGTAGAGTTTTCCCTCATTAGTCCGAGTTAATGAGACTTTACTGTTTGTTAAAAAGTATAAATGTGTTATACTAATTGGGCGATACTCTGCTGCTGGCGGAGGACCCTCACTGTATAAGTAGCAGCGTATAAGAAGCTAGCAAACAATTCCTCTTGTGTATTGGCTCTGATTGGTCTCTCTTAAAACATTCTTATGGAATTAAATCCAATGTGTGCATGCAACCTTTCAACAGCTGTATCTCACACAATTAAGAATAATGACAATATCCATACTGTCAATTCTGGAAATGTTTCCCTATCCTCCCTGCTCTTCCTGGTAAATATGCCCACAATTTAATTTCTAAAATACAATATAATATAGTAGGAACTTATATCCACAGTCTTCTTAAATAAAATGAAATTGTTGCTCAGAACTCTTCAGTGTTCCCCAGCTTTGTTACTGATGCCCCTTCCTCTACTTGGGTGAAGGTAGGGCCTCACTAATACTTGCTATACAACACAGGTTCCATATATTGGCACAACTGGCAGCTCTTATTCCCTGACAATGATCTCCAATTTCTGAACCAGCTTGTTTTCATCATCTAAAAATCTTTTAATGAATGGGATTGCCAATTGTATGCCACCGCCAGCTTCAAAAATCGTCTGAGCAGTCTTGTTGTCGTCCAGTACGGAATCAATAAAAACAGCCTGGCGGCTTTTGTCATTCGTCAGTAATTCCAGTTTGTATTGAAAACCTGGAGCATCCTCTCTTTGGCCAATAAATTGGAGGCAGTGTGCAAAGATTAGTTTTGTTTGAATTACCTCTTGAATATAACAGAAGATAGCTTCATCAAAATGAATGAGATAGCAGGTTTTGTTTGCTTTCTCAAAATCCACATTCCTCCAAACGATCACACTTTCTTTTCCCTTAAACAAATTTGCATTATGTTCAATTTTAAAGTGATCCAAAATATCATGAACACGTCCAGTCCACTGACAGGTTGGTATGAAACATTTATACAATCTCCAGAAACAAAATGAGTGGTGTCCATGCAGCTCACTGCCAACTACCATTTCAGAACAACCAACATCGGCATTCTCACAGGGGAAGTTTAGTTTGGCTGCAATACTTTCACCAAGACGATTTCTGTGTGAAAAGGTCGACTTACATTGTGGACAAGACGTAACATTTTTTCGGCAGGAGGAACAGATAGAGTGACCATTGATGCATTGCTCTATAACTGCTACCATATATTTGTAGCAAACTGGGCATTCCATTTCCTTCAGGAGCACTTCTTGAGCGACGTGTTTGGCTGTCTGGCTCCCTTTGCTAAGAGTTGTGGTCATCTTGACAGAAAATGGTTCTTCCTGAAATAAGAATTGAGTGAGTGAGGAATAAAGCAAGTTATTAAATAACGAACTGTGTGAATGCATCAGTAACAACTAAGACTCATACAATGCTCACACCCCAACACAAGAGTGCAAGAATGGCATGAACCGATCACTTTGTGCAGTACAGCCAAAAAGGAAATGAGTTCCTGTTCAGAATCATCACAGGCGATGAGGCATGGGTGCACCTGCCATGTGGAAATGATACACATGCCACCCCCTAAACGCTCGTGGTTCAGTCCCTATCGGTCGTACAAAAACAATAAATACACCATCGGAAAATAAAGTATTCCCTAAAAGGTTTATTCCAAGCATTTATGTGATATCTGCCATATTAAACTGCCCACCACAACACTGACATAAACGAAGAGCACTTGCGGCGGCGCCTGATGTTATAGGATATGCTTTTCAACTACTTCAGAATGTAGCTCTATCCTTCTTATTTAATTTGGGACATTTCCGGTCGATTTTGGTACAACTGTTCACATTAAATGCCAATTCCAGTGAGAACATGTACTTTTCCAGGACTCCACTAGTTCCAGGCCTTGGAATTCAAGAAAGCCGACATAGGAAAGTTGGGGACTATTGATATGTTGTTAAGAACATCAAATAGGACCACTGTGGAAAAAAATTAGCTTTACATTAATTATTTCCACTCCAAACCCTAAAATTACTGAACTAAAGGGAGGAAATATTGCTTATGATGTTTCCACGATATATACTGGAATAGAATTAAAAAATAAGTGAAATATTGAAAAACTTAAACTGGGAAATGTGTATATGCTGTTTACTTCATTTAATATTGCACTCCGTTTCCATTGTCTGGGTGGTTCATGGGCTAACATTGCAGACTTCGAATTCTATTATGCATCGTCGAAGGAGCTCGAATTCCACCTCGGATACGTTTTTTAAATTTCCGTATTCTTCTTTCTTGCTATCGGTATTTCATTGTCAGAACATATTTTACTTTGTTCATTCCCGTAAAGTAATGAATTATATGCGATTTACGTTGCCATATACTTTTAAATGATAGAAAATGAAGTATTCCAATCACTTGCACGTGCACACAATCGCTTTCGCCATGAGAGACAATTGGCGAACATAATTCATTTGAGGGGCTTTGACATCGTGGTCACTCAGTCCCGTGTACTTGAATGTAGCCTTAAGAGTTAATACAATTTTTGACATGCACGGGACATAGAATTCTAAAACTGTCTCCATTACGGTGGCTGGCGAAGTGAGTTTATGCCCATTCCAGTAGTTGCTCCCCTGCATAATTTACTGTCATGAAAACCCAAAGGATTGTACCTATAACACGTGATGGAAATTGCTTATTTAGACCAGTTTCGTATGGTTTATATCAAAATGAAGAATATAATTGTGAGCTGAGTTTGCAAGCTATTGCAAAAATGTTTTGCTGCCATGGATAATTATAAGGACTGTATTATTGGCGATCAGTCTCATCGCATTTTCCTCAGCAACCAACTTGAGTATGAAAGTCTCTGGACGGTAAATACACTGGTCATGTTGAACTTCACATTGTATAAGCCAATGCTCGTGGCTCATAATCACAAGATTTACAGTCACGTAAAACTACAATCTTCCTTTATAAGCCAATTGTTTATGATTATTTGTTTCGAGTACATAACAATGAGTC
This sequence comes from Meconema thalassinum, assembly GCA_946902985.2. Taxonomy (NCBI): domain Eukaryota; kingdom Metazoa; phylum Arthropoda; class Insecta; order Orthoptera; family Tettigoniidae; genus Meconema; species Meconema thalassinum. The sequence continues at coordinate 900,499,652 of OX336390.1, forward strand.
TAACCACACTATTTATTTTGGCAATGGAAGTATTAGGCTATTTAGCATTTAGTGGCTCCATTGATATAGGACACTAGTGGTAACGAATACGACGTTAATTTCTGGAGAAATGTTTCTATAAAAAACCTGTTCGACGAAAAAGAACATTGGCCAGTCTTATGTAAACCACAAATAGATGCAAAAAAAAGTGAGAAATCTGAGAAAATATGAAGCCACTTTTAAATTCCAATATAAATATGCCATTTCAGAAACAATTCCGGACATTATGCCGTACAGTGTAGGATCCTTGACAAACAAAATGTAAACATTGTTCTGGATGGTATTCCTCTTGCAAGAAGTCAAGGCTTGGTTACTTTGGCCTTTGCTGTTGTAATGGTAAACATGATCTGCCAAGATATAAAATACCTGACAGGCTGAAACAATTTTTCACTGGAGATGATATCACAAGGAATTTCAGAGAGAATATTCGGCTGTATAATCGCATTTCTTCCTTACATTCCAAAAATATAAGCGACGGTTCTTACGGCCAGTTGTATATATTAGACTCCTCAGAAGCTAATCAAGTTAGGTCTGTAAATCAAGTGAATTCTTGCATCAGGGAGGGCACACTTCACAATTTAAACAATATTTTGCAAAGCATAAGACCTACATTCAACATTCAAAATACCTCTCAATTTAAATCAGTGCCTAGATAAAGTTCAATTGCTATCAAGCTGACGATATTTAAAACACTAAGGTGTTTCGATTAGTATGGCTCATAGTATGAGATGAAGCCCCAATGGCAAAAAATTCATTCATTAATGTGTATCGGCTTCTAAGAGATATTATACGATTGTTCTTGGAGGCGACTTCAGATAGGTTTTGCCTGTTGTGCCACACACTTCTCCCAAACAGTTATTAACAACTGTAGTAAATACTCTTCTCTCTGCCCATTCACTAAAATACGCCACTAACATAAAAACACGCGATCGAAACCAGATGAAATGGAATTTTCTGATTTTTTTGCAACAAATTAATGACGACTACCCGTCTGTGGATGGTGAGGAATCAAATATTATTGAATTATCAGCCAGACTTCCAACTCATGATGAGATCATGACTGAGATTTACGGCGAAACATTCACTTCTACGAAGGATGTAATGAATTTATCAAAAGTTATGAACACTAATGAAATTAATTTTAAGTCATCCAGTAGTTCAAAAATATATACCAGCATTAACAAATTAAATAATGAAGATGCAAGCCACTTCATTTTCCTACAGAATTCTTCAATACCTTGGAATTAAGTGATTTGCCTCCACATATTCTTACTCTAAAAGTTTGAGCCATAGTTATGCTCCTTAGAAATCTGAACGTTTCCCAAGGGCTCCTAAATGGAACCAGATTAATTGTAAGAAATATGTATGACAATTGCTTGGATTTGGAAATAATGGGTGATATGAATAAAACAGAGTATATGCTCATGCTCAACAATTTTGTAGTATATACTCAGAATGGTATGAATAAAAAGTTGAAGTTTAGACTCACTGAGAAGTACATACTCAAGGGTGGGAGTAAATGCTCAGTTAGTGAGTATATACTCCAATGTGGTATGAATAAAAGAAGTATATGCTACAAATCTGAAGTATATACTCACAATTTCTGAAGTCTGGCCATTACCATGCTCAAGATGGTTGAGGTTATGTTTGTAGATGTAAACAACTTGCGGGATAGGAAAGTGTATAAATTACGAACGGTTTCAGAGAGGGACTATAGATCATTATACCGGTTTAAGATAGATAATATTCTATGGCTTTCTGATTACTTTTTGGGCAAATACACGGAAACAAGAGGAAAAGCTGTAAAAAACAATTTATGTTCTTCAGTATTTGACTTTCTGTGATACATTTGCCAAACTTTCCAGCATAGCGAATCTTTCTAGCTTTTAAACATTCGCTTTTTTTCCTTCTGCGAGTTAGGTGTTTGAGACTTGTCAAATACTGAAGGATAGTTACAGACAATCCTTACAAATTCCAAATCGGAAATATTTGATATATGATCATATGAGTCGTCCAGTTGCAAAACTCGTTTAATCCACTTGTGAATAAGAATCGTTTTCATGAGAAACGTTTCTATGGACTTTGCCTCACGTATCTTTTGTGTTTGTTGTTTTCTACTTTTTCCTTTTTGGTTTTGTGTTTGCTTTGTGCTTATGCTTTTGAATTTTACTTTTTGCTTTTCTTTCTTGGTTTTGTGTTTGTTTTCTGCTTTTGCTTTTGGGTTTGAATTTTGCTTTTTGTTTTATGTTTCTTGTTTTTTGTTTTCTGCTTTTGCTTTTTTTTTAATTTTGCATTTTGTTTTGTGTTTCTTGTTTTTTGTTTTCTGCTTTGGTTTAGTTTCTGAATTTTGATTTTTGCTTTGTGTTTCTTGTTTTTTGTTTTCTGCTTTTGTTTTTTGTTTTTGTGTATGTTTCCTGGAAAATCAAAATAAAACAAAACAAAATCAAAAAAATGAAAAAAATAATAAAATAAAGTAAAATAAAATAATTAGATAAATAATTTTACGACATGATTCTTATTCACAAGTGGATTAAACGAGTTTTTCAACTAGACGACCCATATTCATCCCCACTAACAGACATTTCAATTAACCAGGAACTTTCAATTAATCAACAAGACAAGTCTGCAGCAAACGACTGGTTTGCATTAACAAATGGCATGTAAAACAGTTGACTGACTAAACGTGCGTTGATGAAACGAGAGTAACATCTTGGCACAAGTGAAGTATATACTCCAAAAGGAGGGGAACTTGTAGTAGATACTCAAGATCTTTTATTCATAACAAACAGAGTATATACTCAAAACTCATGCTCGAAGTATATACTTCGAAGTTTATACTCAGTTTTATTCATATCACCCAATAAGTGCAGATAATATTGGGTAGACTTGATTTAACACCACCCGATATAACACTTCCATTTTCTTTTAAGAGGCAGCTTGGCATACTTTATCACAATCAATAAAACTCAAGGGGAAACTCTGAATCATGGAAGTCCCTATTTGCCTGATCAAGTTTTCAGTCATAGCCAGTTATATGCTGGAAAGTCGATCTATCGACGCCCTTAAAGTAGCAATAGTGTCAAAAAGTAATCGTACAAAGAATGCATAAGTTATAAGAAAAATTTTCAGTAAATATTTCCCCAATAGCCGTCATATTTGACAGGTTTCAACTAGCGGAAACTTACTTTCTCAAGAAGTAAATGTGTTCTTAGGTTTCAGCGCCGTGTGATTTTTACTTGTGGGGGAATCTCAAACAAAAGGATACAGAAACAATCCGCTTACTCTGGAGGCTTTCGAGACCAAAATAATTCAGACACGGGGCCTGTTCCACGAATGAACTTTGCAACTTTTCACTTTGCACTTTGCACTTTTCAATTCAGATTTTGTTCCACCATCACTTTTCAGATTTGTCTTGCAAAGTGAAAAGTGAAAAGTTAGGAATCTTTTCACTTTAGAAGACTGTTATGTTCCTCCATTGGTGCAGAAATGCAAAGTGCAAAGGAATGATTGAAAAGTTTTCAGAAATCTTTGCAAAGAGACGATTCCCTTTTCAGCTGTTAATGAACGAGTCTCTACACTAGTTTCTCGGCGCAGAATTTGGTTTAGTGTTATAAATATGTTACGCAGGAGCTTTTTTTAATCATCAAGTGAGGATAGTGATGAAGAATCCAACAAGAAGACGTACAAAGACAAGATGAATTTCCATAACCTCACTTTAGTATAGACAGGTTAAAAGTTCCACCTTGATCAATACTTTTATTAATTAAGATCACTGTGTGGTCATTAGTGGGACATGTTTCACCATGAAAAATAAAGCATTAAATCATGGAATAAATATAGAGTTTGTTCATGGAATAAACATGATCGGATCATTCCTATGAAAAGACTTTTCACTTTGCAAGGAAATTGAAAAGTAATACATAGATCATGGTGGAACAGAAAGACTTTGCACTTTGCAAGAATTGAAAAGTGCAAAGTGAAAAGTGAAAAGTTGCAAAGTTTATTCGTGGAACAGGCCCCTGCTATAAAGCATGAGAATTTAGCTAATTTGAAGGAGGAGATTGCTCTTGAGATGCAAACCTCAATTGCCAGTATTCTAGGAAGGTACACTACTTTTGAACTCTTAGCTTTGAAGCGAAAACCATTTTTAACCAATAAATTAACTCGCCTTGAAGAGAGTTGAAATGTCAAATACACCTGGTCTTGTTTTGCTGGATTCTGGAATAACCTCTTCCGACTCGGTTATGGAGATCTGAAACAACAATTGATGATGTTGATAACTTTCAGTATTATTTATGCACAAACACTGTTTTGGCATTGACCAAAATAAAAAATCCAATGCTTTCAAACTGTTGTAGGAGTATATTTTAAGCTGTATGAAAAGGAGTCAAGTTCTGAACTCAAATGTTATTTATCTCCAATTAGCTGTAGGAGTTCTAGGTTTTAATCATAAAATTCAAGAACAGCAAAGTTGCGAGTTGATTTGACTCAAGTATTTGAAGCTAGGGAAGCCTCCGTGGCTTAGGCGGCAGCACGCCGGCCTCTCACCGCTGGGTCCGTGGTTCAAATCCCGGTCACTCCATGTGAGATCTGTGCTGGACAAAACTGAGGCAGACAGGTTTTTCTCCGGGTACTCCGGTTTTCCCTGTCAACATTTCATTCCAGCAACACTCTCCAATATCATTTCATCTCATCTGTCATTCATTTAATCATTGCCCCAGAGGAGTGCGTCAGGCCTCGGCAGCCGGCACAGTCCATATCCTCGCCGCTAGATTGGGGCTTCATTCATTCCATTCCTGACCCGGTCGGAGACTGGAAGCAGGCTGTGGATTTTCATTTTCATTTGAAGCTAGGCCTGTGTTATTTTTTACTCTTATTGAATAACGGAAGAATTAAATAAGTAGGTCTACAGTAGACTCTCAGTTATCATGCCTAATGTAGCAGGTCAACCCAGATAGGCCAGAGTTCTATAAATAAACTCTTCCGACCCCAGCAGTACCATTTATTCATTTATCTGAAAAAGAGCACAATGCCCACAAGATTTTAAAAATGAGCAATGAACTTACTTCTTGCAATTTACTGCTGGAATCCACAATATTCTTCGTTCCGCACCGGAAATTTCTAAAATGTTACATCGGTCGTGGTATTTACGTACCAGACTACCCAACAACACAACAATTAGTATTTCATGTCCTCTTTCTCAGGGTTTTACAATATTTCACCTGTGTTTATACATGGCCGTATGCTGTATTCCTGCTTTAATTATTGTTTTTTCTAACAGTAAAATTTGTTGAATCCAGACCAATGGCTTTTTGTCATCACAGTGTAGTTGTGGTATTTTGTATCCCACATACTGGAAACTAGTGATGTCAATGTGTTCACCTCAGTGCGCGCTTCGGTGTCAGTTTAACAAACTAAATATGCTGTCAAACATGGCTGCCGTTGTTAAATGAGCAATAGACACATATTTACATAATTTAGCACATATATCCGGTGAAGTGTCCAAGGTTAGTAATAACAACTGATAATGTCCCCCCCAAAAGATAAAATAAGGTATGAAAATCATGTATCATCGAAAAGAAAAGAGTGATGTCTCATTCAGTTTTCATTGCAGATTGTTTCTATCTTTTGTCGGCGGTTTCACTCCACTAGTAAAAATCGCACGGCGCTGAAACTTATGAACACATTTACTGCAAGACTTCCTCTTGAGAAGATAAGTTTCCACTAGGAAAATTCGATGTGTTGTTCAATACCTAACCATGTTCACAGTACTTCACCACAAGTCGTAATTATCTCAACTAAAGTATCTTGCCAGCTGCGTATGTAATAAATGCAATGCCAGCATTTGGGGCTTTCCGACGCACTGTTGTGTAACAATAGATCCTAGTCAACTGACGCTGGCTCAACGCGATTCGCCCGTCCCACGGCGCAGGCGAAGCTTCATTCTATAGGGAAGGCTCCCGCTGTATAATGTTTCCCTTATGAAGAAGCTTCTTAAAGAAATCCACCAACAATCTACATTCTTCGGTGGTGTAGTATCTCCCTGACTGTTCTATCAATCCTGGAATGTCACAGGAGTAGGTCAGATCATCTTCCTTCATGAAATACTTTCTGAACTCCTTGTGTCTATACGAAGAAAAGGTAGTTCTTTCAATTGAGACCCGGACAGTTCACTTTTTCCCTTCGTGAGACTGACGTCTTGTATCAGATCACTCAACTCGGTTTGAACAATATTGTAAACTTCTGCATCTGCAGCTGGTGAAAAATCCCCATCAACTTGCTCATCATTGGAATTTGAGGAACCTTCAGAGTCGGGTAAACCGGCAGGCCTAGGAGGTGAAGATATTGGAATTTCCGGTCCATGAAGAACAGGTCTGGGATAAAGCTTCTCAGAAAGGGATGGCAGGATTTAGACTAAGGCTGTAGTTTTGACAATACGCATGCACTAGGAAGTTTCAGTCTCTAACGGATGGGATGAGAAGATACCAGCACAAAACAATTTTCTGTGGAGAGCAGAGATATATCTGTTGAGAGAGCGGAATATAAGGAATATATGGTGTCAGCCGCTATCAAAATCCAGAAAATGTTATATACAGTGAAACCCCTCAAATCCGAACCCCGGAAATCCGAAATCCCGGGTAATCCAAACGAGCGTTTTCGACAGTTATAAGATTGAAAAACACACACAAAAGAGAGAAACTTATTTATTTAATCATAAGACAATTATATGAGTATATTCTACATTATAACCTTATTTTACATAATTAGTTGAAAAATTAACAAAGAAGTACAGTTAGCATAGCTAACAAAGTGTAAATGTGCCTACATGCTTATCTCATCCAGGATTGAAAAACAGAAAAGTTGGTTATTGTAATTCCTTAGGTTAGTCACTTAGCAAAAACAATGAAATAACAATAGAAACACACAAAATATCACTCCATCTTTCACTTGAAATCAGTTATCTTCAATTGTCGAAGTGACGAAAACCTTCCCGCGGAGGCAATTACACACCATCGTCGCATGAACATGACGTCATTTGGCGTGGCTGCTGCGTGTTCTACGAAGCGCAGTATAAGTCACATTGTCGAAGTTTCTTCTTCCTCACTGTCACTAGCCTGCCTTGCTCAATGTACAGTCCTATACTGTAACGAGGGCTGGTTATTATGTTAGGCTATGGGTATTTTTCGGCTAATCTGAACAATTTTAAATCCGAACAGGCTACAGCCCCAATTAGTTCGGATTTGAGGGGTTTCACTGTAGTAATAGGGCTAAGCACTGTCTACTGGATGCGAGCTGCCCTCTATACCGGCCTGGCCATTCACAGTTGGAACCCATGCATAAGGTGTAATTGAAAATTTTCCTCTTTTGGCCGCTAGAGTGCACTCACCGCCAGGGATAGGCATGAGAAAAAATCAGCGGTATAGTGGGTTTGTTAATCCGGAGAGGTCACATTGACTCGTTGGGCATGAGAAAGTCGCACTGCGTCTTTTAGACCAGGTTGTTTCAAATAACGCATTACTTTACTGTGATGATTATTTCCTTGTTTTGTATTTATTTGTTATGATTTTTGTTTGTTTTGGGATTCATTTTATTGTTTTAAATTTATTTTATATGGAAACTTCTGGATTTTTGCTAATTCAAAAACACATCACAAAATTTGCTGAAAATCATAATACAGTCATATTCATTAAACTGTGAACTAAATAATTATTTCTAATGAAAAAGCAATAACTGTAATATTACAATACAACAAAAAGTTTGCAATAGGTTAAACTATGGGCACTTCAGTTCCTCATTCGCCGTCGCCACGTTCCGTTGCACATGTAACACATGTTGAAACTGCACATGCAACACATGTTGAAACTGTGTGCTCCTTGCAGATGTATGACTGACATGTGCTGCACTGGGACTTGGTTTTTCTGTGTTTGCGCCAATCACAGTAGGCACAACTACCAGGTCTGGTTTCCCGCCTCGATACTGCAGGCTGTTCACATTCCACTTCAGTTGGCTCACTGCTCTCTTTTAGAATTCTGCCTATTCTCATCTTCATCTGCCTGGATAAGCAATAAATTGTTCCTCAATATTTTCTAGACACAGTTCCCAGGAGAGCTTCTTGAGAAATTGTCGTTGAATTATGGTTTTCTTTCAGTAGAACCTCACTAACTCGACAGGGCCAACGAAAGTGATTTGATAAGTAAGCTAAAATGGAATAGGATCTCTGTTTCGCGGGCTTATAGGCAGTGTTCCAAGGACATTTTGTCGTCCTGACGTTTCACTGAATACTGCGTTCAGCATGTTCACAGGTTACATTAAGCGAGGTAAAACAAGTAAACAGAAGATATATAAATAGTCACCATAGCAACAGCGTACAACATAAAAGTAATGCATCAAGGACAGGGCTGCTCGTCTGTTGCATCTTCTCGTCTACGACGGTCAATAAGGGCAGGCTTGAGGGGGATTAAGGACTGGAAGCCAAGCTCTGTTCACATGTTCTGCTTCCTCCTTAAGATTGAAGCTGTTAGTATGCTTCAGGATTTCAAAGGCCTCCCTTTGTAGCCTGGCATGATAAGACACCGTGGTGGACAGAACTTCGGTACTACAAGGGTAATTGGAGACGAGCAGCCCCTGGCTAGAGCTTTTCTTCCATATATAAAAAAGGTCACGGACAGAATAGGGAGGCTTCTCGAGCCCCATGATATAAAGACCATATACAGGCCTACACGAAAAATTAAGGACATGTTTAGTCCGCTAAAGATAAACGACATCCTCATACCGCGGCAGGGGTTTATAAAATCCCGTGTGATTGTGGCCAAGTATATATTGGAACAACGAAAATAAGTATTGCCACCCACCTCAAGGAGCACGAACGACACTGCCGGCTGGGACAACCAGATAAATCCACTGTAGCAGCACACTCACTACTCGCAGGTCATGATATAAGGTATGGAGACACCGAAGTTCTGTCCACCGCGGTGTCTTATCATGCCAGGCTAGTATATATGGTATATTGGCTTTCATGGCCAAGGAATTAAAACTCAGCAATTTAGAAAAATATACTATCTTTTTGGAAGCCTTTATAGGGAGGTGAAAGGCTGCTTGAGCTTTTAGCTCTCGCAGTAAAGAAGCACACATGCGCTTCATAAGAAGGGAGGTAGTGCGCAGTTCGCTACTCCTGTAGGGGTCCAGGCACGGACACCAAGATGCTGCTGAAGAGCCTATCTTGGTGTTCCTAGGCTAAACCCCACACAAGACATGGCATAAACCTAGAAACATCGCTGAGTTTTAATTCCTTGACCATGAAAGCCAACATACCAGGTCTCTTTCAGTTCATCCACAGTATCCACACCTCCCTTTGTCATGTTCTTCTCCAGAACTCTCATCGATTGTGTCAGAATCATGGAAAATGGAAATCTATAGGACGACCTTATTTTTCTTGAAACCATAAGAGAGCAATGTAGGCCTACAGTCATCTCTAAATCCAAAATTACTGCTCTTGACTGCCTTCTTTGGTGCAAAATATTGGAGGAATCTCTTTCTTATTTTTTGCAGAGTTCCGACAATTGTTAGCTGGTGGTTTTCAAGAAAAGAGATGGCCAGGAGGAAGGACATAAACCAGTTATCAACTGCCACATTTCTCCCAGTGCCTGATATTGGTTGTACTAGAACAAAGAGTTTAGTGCTTTTCAGTCGGTCAACACGAATGTACCCAAAAGAGATGGGTCATGCCCTAATCCTGAAATAAATTACATGAGATTAATAAAACACTAGTACCAATACTGTGTACTGCAACTAAATAATTGTACATATTGTAAATATTTTCACCTGTATTTCAAACATAGATTTTATAGCCTAAGTGTAATGAATCTGATGATGATCGCTTGACGATCGAAACTGGTCATCCTAGTGTTTTATATTAATCTCATGTAATTTATTTCAGGATTAGGGCATAACCCATCTCTTTTGGGTACATTCGTGTTGACCGACTGAAAAGCACTAAACTCTTGTTTACTAAGGCAACACTGAAAATATGGCTTCAAACACCACAACAATTGGTTGTACTAGTCGCTCAACAATGGTTCATAGTGAATTTTCATTTCTAAAGGATCTCGCCCAACTTTAGAGCTCGAGCCAGCCGGGAAGGCGGTGCGCAGAACACAACACTAACATTACGTCGTGCCTCACTTCCATCACACCAATCACAGTCAGTCTGTCTTGAGAATCTGAGCTAATGTGTTGTGAGGAGCTACGCGAAAGTGTTGCCATACTGCAGGAACTCATGGCAGCAGCCTGCGGTGTGGGGCTCGGACATGGTGGACCTGTTGCAACAGTGGACATGTATCTCTTTCTCTCTCTGCACAAATCCCAGAGAGCCGGCCGCCTTCCGGGCTGACGCGAGCTCTAGTAGGCAACATTAGTAATTTTTCGTCCAGACAGTCGGTGGTGCAGTCTGTCGAGAGCTAAGAGAGAGCTGAGATATGTTGGCAATCTCTGAAATTTTGTATCTGTGATGCATGCACAGTTGTGTATTTTACGTACTTGTAATACAGAGAGTTTAGTTTGAATGTATCGGAGACCCTCGCTAGCCCACTCGCCCACGGCGCGAGCCTGTCTCCCGCCACGCACTTTGCCGTTATGCAGCGCCTGTGGCACTGAGTCATTGAGTATAGGAATTTGTACTTACTTAGTTCACAGCTGGTGCTGAAAATGTTCGCCATTCACTGTTACACATCGCTGGCACCTTTTTATGAAACTGGCATGTACTCCCTGAAGTTCCTCAGCACCGATTGACACTATTTCAGCTGTAATATAGTCTTTAAGCTCATTTATAGTGGAGAGTTTCTCGCATACACTATTTTTAAGCGTCCCCCACAAATAAAAGTCACATGGTGATAAGTTTGGGCTTCGCGGGGGCCACACGTTCCGACTTATAATCCTAGTACCAAAAATGCGACGCAATTCTGTCATGGATGCCTCGTCAGTGTGAGCAGTGGCAGAATCTTGTTGAAAATAAGTTGACAATCGATCTCCGTAAGTCAGTTCGTCAAAAAATTGGTCAAGGATCACATTGAAGTACAAATTCCTACACCCAATGACTCAATGCCACGTGAGCGCCACAAAACGGCAAAGTGCCTGGCGGGAGAGAGGCGGCAACGCAGGCGAGTGAGGGTCTCCGATACATCCAAACTAAACTCTCTGTAGTTTGGTCATGTGTCTCTTCTGGGATAGAAGAGCCCAAAATTCTAGTGATTAGCATTTGTAAAGATTTCTTTCTTCTCTTATATATTTCGGCCATTGGCTACAATAAATCTGTTTGATGAACTCTTTACGGTTCATTGACCCTCTGAAAGCAACTTAACTGCCTAAAAGTATGCCAAAAAATAAAAAATAAAATAAACAACTGGCGAATCGGGGGAAGGGTTAATAAGCTTTTGGAGATTATGGTACTACAATGGTACGATTGCAACATTTCACCTTGTGTTTGTGTTTTTTCAAGTTGGGTCATTATGAAGAACATTCTCCTGTAACCTACTCCTCTACACTCCATAACTTAAAAATAGTGCATCTCCCGCATGCATGCTCAACGTGGAACGTTAACTGTGAGGTGCGGTCACTGATACCGTTCGAAAACTTTACAACACAATCGCCCGTACGTAACAGCAGCTATTATAGAGCTGCACTAAGCTATTCAGTGGCTCAAGCAGGGGCGCACCCAGTGGGGGGGGGGGCTTTGGGGGCTTAAGGCCCCCCCCCCAAAGAAAAACCTGGGAACACTTTAAAAACATTGATGATATCTTTCAAGAAAATTGATTGCATAACGGGCTCCAGAATGTTTAGTCTTGAAGACAGTAATATAGACATAAATAACTTACGTGGCCAAGGGTACGATGGGGCGGCTGCCATGAGTGCAAAGTTTAAAGGGGCTCAAACGTGCATCCAAGAAGCTCACCCCACAGCAATATACATGCATTGTGCTTCTCATAGCCTTAACCTGGCATTGTCGACCGCGTCTGAGGTTGTATCAATCAGGAACGGCTTTGGAATAGTGGAGAAGTTGTGGGACACTCTTCTTAACTCCTTTTGTCCATCTGTCCCTTGGTCTTCCCCTTGGCCTCCTTCCCGTCATTTCCATTCCAAACATCTTCTTCGGTATCCTCTCCTCTTCCATCCTCCTCACATGTCCATACCATTGTAGCCTAGATCGCTCTATTCTATTTAGCAATGGTTCCTCTCTTACCATCTCCCTGACTCTCTCATTCCTTACTCTGTCCATTCTTGTCACTCCTACCCGACTCCTCTGGAACTTCATCTCCACTGCTCGTATTTTATTCTTGTCCCTTTCCTTCATCACCCATGTTTCTGAACCATATGTCAAAATTGGCACAAAGTAGGTCTTGTAGATGATTCCTTTACATTTTTGTGGTACATCTTTATTCCATATCATCCCCCTAACACTCTTGAAAAATCCATCTGCGCACCTTCCCCTCTCATTTAATTCCATCCTATTGCCTCCCTTTTCTTCAATTATGCTTCCCAAGTACTTGAAGCATTCTACTTTCTGCAACTGCTGTCCTCCAAGTGTTATGCCCATATCCAGTCTGTTCTTCTTCCTCGTTGTGGTGATCACTTCACTCTTTTGTGCTGAGAACTTCATCCCATATGATAACACTATCTTCTCCCACTCATCTAATTGCTCTTGTACTTCTTCCTCATCCTCTCCCCATACCAGAAGGTCATCAGCAAACAACATTGCCTTCATTTTTCTTTCCCCAATGCTATTTACCACTTTTCGTATGATTTCATCCATCACCACTATAAATAACAGGGGTGAGAGGGCACTTCCCTGTTTCAGACCACTCTCCAGTTGAAACCATTCCGTTCTCTCTCTTCCCACCTTTACACAGCTTTTGCTTCCCTCGTACATTGCTTTCACTCTTGCCACTGTCTTCTTGTTCACTGCTTTTGCTCTCATTGCTTCCCATACCTTGTTTCTATTAATACTATCATATGCTTTCTCAATATCCAAGAAGGTCATCACCAGATCTTTCCCATATTCATAATGGTGTTCTTGTAGCTGTCTTACTGCAAAGATGAGGTCAACTGTTGACCTTCCTGGCCTGAATCCATACTGTTCTTCCCTCAGCCCATCTTCAACTTCTGTCCGAATTCTTCTCTCCAGTACCTTCTCAAATATTTTGGCGCAGTGGCACATGAGTGTAATTCCCCTGTAGTTCTTGCATTCCTTCCTACTTCCCTTTTTAAATATGGGTATTATTATCCCTCTTTTCCAGTCCTCTGGTATTTTCTTCTCCCTCCATATCACTTTCATTACTCGAAAGAGCCACTGTGTTCCTATCACCCCTGCTGCTCTCACCATCTCCACACTCACTTCGTCTATTCCCGGTGCCTTTCCCCCTTTCATCTTCTTTAATGCTTCCTCCACTTCTTTCCATGTCAATTCCTTCTCTGAAATGTCTTGGTCACTGTCTGTTTCTTCCTCTACAATGTCCACTACGCTGGTTTTAGTTGGATTTAGGAGTTCCTTGGAGTATTCTCTCCAGATAACCTTTACTTCTTCCATATTTTCGACCTCCTTTCCATTCCTGTCCACCATTCTGACATTTTCCCCTGTATCTCTTCTCTTTGCCTTATCATTCCATACAACACTTTCTTACTGCCATCACAGTCCTCCTCCATCATTTCTGTCCATTTCTCCAGCCATTTCTTTTTCTCTTCCTTCACTACTTCTCCTGCTTCTTTCTTCCGCTCTTGGTATTCTTCTCTTGTTCTGTTTGTCCTCTGTTTATTAGGTACAGCATTCATTTCAGGTTCCGTATTGACCGGTATTTACAATTTAAAACTTGAATTTTCCGCCAAATCAATACTTTTACTTATGTAAAAACTTATAGGTACATGTTTCGGGGACCCTACTGTCCCCTTCTTCAGCCCTCCTTTGTTACTACAAACATCGTGTCACATTCAACATCCCATAATAAAACAACAGAATACACAACATAAATTACACAACCACAACATATTAAAATTACTAGCTTAAAAAATACACTTAAAATTCAATAAACAATCAAAGATAAAACTTGTGATGCACTTCGTATTTTTCAGTCCATCAGTTCAATTTTGAATTTGTGTCCTGGTACACATTAAAATATACTTAAGCACAGCATATGTTTTGTTCACTTCGTTTTCGAAGCATAAAATTCAACGCGATTAATCTATGGAGGAACTTGCTGATTTGACTGCATCTAAGATTAGCCTATTGTCATTTTTACATATGTTGTTTCAGGTAGAACATCAGGTAATATTGTGTCCTATTCTATGAAACTTAACAACATGTTATAGTAGAATGACTGTTGTTATGAATGACAGTCCAATAGAGTTGATGACGGTTAATTCAAGGCTTCTTATGATGGCAAGCTGACGGTCGACTGCTTCAATTAATAATTTCATTAATATTGTACTGGTCCTGAAATGAATGAATTGCGTTTTGGAAATAAAATCCCAAAAACTAAATATTATCAAAAACCGGACCTAAATGAAATATAAAGACTTAATAAGAACATATCAATCGAATGCCTCGTTCCAAACTATCTGAAGAACAAAAACATCAGATAATGCCTTTTCCATAATTATGGAAAAACTTTCTTACGGAAATTAAAACATTACAAAGACTTACCGGACGTAAGTGGCCTAGTCATTATCACAGCCCTCATAGAGGTCCACTTCAACTGAGCTACACCTTGCTATTGCCACAGCTGCTCGCTTGCAGTGAAACGGCTTGACGCGGCTGCGAGGAAAGGGGGAAGGGAGGGGATGGGAGGGGAGGGTTAAGATATTGGACCGAACCGAGAGGGGAGTGTAATTGGTGTAACGAAACGAAATGTATGAGAGAATACCTAATGTGGCGGGGGTTGTGGGGGTGGTTTGCGTTGTTTATTATTTAAGTAATCTGCTATTGTATCAAACAATTCGTTGGTTTCAAAATTAATTTCGTTTAAATTATTGCATTCATTAGACCTCTGGGATGTATTGATGTGGATGTTTTCTAAAATATTCATATAGCTGCCCTTAGACGCGTAATGCAAGATCGTGACGTCATTGTTTATGTCGGTGAACTTGTGTCCCGTTTCTTCCATGTGTGTAGCCATGGCTGAGAATTTCCTATGCTTAATGGCCGAAACATGCTCAGAATAACGAGTGCGTATGCTCCTACCTGTTTGTCCCGTGTAATTAGATTTGCAAGAGCTGCATCTTAGTTCATACACGCCCGATTTCAAAAACTTATCACAGCTGTTAATTTTGTTCGAGTTGAAAAATTTATTGGAGTTAGAATTATTAGTTTTGAAGGCAATGTTCATTTTATACTTCTTGAGGATATTAGCTACTGTGTGTACACTTTGATCTATGTAGGTGAAAGTTGCAAACGTTTTCTTTTTTGAGTTCTCTCTGATTAATTTAGTTGTGGGTCTGTTTTTTAATTTATAGATTAACCTATTGACATATTTATGGCTGTAACCGTTAACTTTAGCTATTTGGTGTATTATATCTAGTTCTTGCTTCCGATCATGTTCAGAGGAGGGGATTTTTAACGCTCTATTGATAAGGCTTATGAACGTTGCGTTTTTGTGGCCTCCCGGATGATTCGAGTCCTGTCTTATGACTGTGTTCGTTTGCGATGGTTTCCTGTAAACTTTGTAATGCAGACGATTATCCTTTCTGGTCACCGTCAAATCCAAATAATTTATTTTATTGTTAACTTCTGATTCTACGGTAAATTTAATATTATTATCAATGTCGTTCAACTCGGCCATTATTTGTTCTATTGTCTGTGTTTGGTTATCAATAATAATAAAAACGTCGTCAACATATCTCCCCCAGAAAACTATTCCTTTAATTTGGTTGATAATTTTCTCGTGTTCCATGTGGTCAAGATAAATGTTAGCTAATATACCTGACAACGGGGAACCCATTGCGAGGCCTTCAGACTGTTTATAGATTTTCTTATTAAAAGTGAAAAAGTTATTGTCAGTGATGAAGGTTAAAATCGAGACAAATTCTTCGATTTCATCTTTGGACTGTTCGCTATTGCTACTTAATCTATCGTGAATGATCTCGATCGTTTTACTAACCGGGATGCTCGTATACATATCTTTAATGTCGACTGAGTGCAAAGTATTATTTTCATTAAGTTTAAGGTCTATTGTTTTTTCACAAAAATGCATGGTGTTACTGAAGGAGCTGTTGGCCTTGAGCTTATAGTGTTTGTTAAGAAACTGTTGGGCAAATTTCGCTAGTTTGTATGTAGGACTATTCCTGAAGTTAACGATTGGCCTGATCGGAATATTTGGTTTATGGATTTTCGGGAGAGACCTCAGAGTGGGAATGCCGGGGTTCATACTTACAAGTTTGTCGGCGTGTCTCTCGTCTAAAACAAAGATGGTGTTCTTTAAAAGTGTTTTCAACCGTTTTTGAATGATATTAGTTGGGTCCTTTTTGATTTCCATGAACCTGCCTGAATTTAAAAAATCAATTGTTTTGTTGACGTAATCGTCTTTGCTCATTAGCACTGTGGTATTGCCTTTATCTGCTTTAGTAATGATTATATTATTCTCATTGATTTTGGTAACGAGTTTTTTGAAATTGTTATTTAGGTTACGGTTTACTTTAGCATTACTCTTGTTTGAATTGATTATCTTCTTAATTTTCTTGTTGGTTTCAAACCTAGCGGCATTTTGTTCTTCAGCAGGAAGTCTCCTAATTGCTGCCTCTGTTTCAGCTACCAAAACGGTTAGATTATTCTTACTGCGATTTTGTTCCCAGTTGTGTTTGGGGCCTTTTTGGAGGATATCCAGGTCACTCTGGTGGAGAGTGATATTAGTCATGTTCTTAACAGGGCTTTGAAAAGTATGGCTGTTTTTTACTTCTGGGGTGTTTTGGTTGAAAGGCGTTTTTTGTGCGTTAAGCAAATTCTGGAATTTGTTGTTTAAGGTATTGACCTTTCTGATAACACATGAGTGTGTTATATGACTTGCAATGATTTGGTATTTGTCCCATTCTTCCATATCTATAGAGTTCGCTGCCTCTAGGTGGGCGCGGTATAAGGCATTACTGATGTTATCCTTCCTCATATAGAGGAACCTTATTTCGCGAATAAGAACTTTGTTGTTAACCATGAACTGTGTATGTCTTTCATACGGGTTGGAATGCCCTTTTCTTTGATAACCTTTAAGATGTTGTGGAATTACTTTGTGTTTTCTGCATTTCTTGAGAAAATCGATGTCCTTGACGATATTCGCCAGTTTAATTTTGAGATCTTTGTACTCAAATTTTAACCTGTTGGCCTGGCTAGCCTTATGCTTATTAGCTACAGCATTCATTTCAGGTTCCGTATTGACCGTATTTACAATTTAAAACTTGAATTTTCCGCCAAATCAACACTTTTACTTATGTAAAAACTTATAGGTACATGTTTCGGGGACCCTACTGTCCCCTTCTTCAGCCCTCCTTTGTTACTACAAACATCGTGTCACATTCAACATCCCATAATAAAACAACAGAATACACAACATAAATTACACAACCACAACATATTAAAATTACTAGCTTAAAAATACACTTAAAATTCAATAAACAATCAAAGATAAAACTTGTGATGCACTTCGTATTTTTCAGTCCATCAGTTCAATTTTGAATTTGTGTCCTGGTACACATTAAAATATACTTAAGCACAGCATATGTTTTGTGCACTTCGTTTTCGAAGCATAAAATTCAATGCGATTAATCTATGGAGGAACTTGCTGATTTGACTGCATCTAAGATTAGCCTATTGTCATTTTTACATATGTTGTTTCAGGTAGAACATCAGGTATTATTGTGTCCTATTCTATGAAACTTAACAACATGTTATAGTAGAATGACTGTTGTTATGAATGACAGTCCAATAGAGTTGATGACTGTTAATTCAAGGCTTCTTATGATGGCAAGCTGACGGTCGACTGCTTCAATTAATAATTTCATTAATATTGTACTGGTCCTGAAATGAATGAATTGCGTTTTGGAAATAAAATCCCAAAAACTAAATATTATCAAAAACCGGACCTAAATGAAATATAAAGACTTAATAAGAACATATCAATCGAATGCCTCGTACCAAACTATCTGAAGAACAAAAACATCAGATAATGCCTTTTCCATAATTATGGAAAAACTTTCTTACGGAAATTAAAACATTACAAAGACTTACCGGACGTAAGTGGCCTAGTCATTATCACAGCCCTCATAGAGGTCCACTTCAACTGAGCTACACCTTGCTATTGCCACAGCTGCTCGCTTGCAGGGAAACGGCTTGACGCGGCTGCGGGGAAAGGGGGAAGGGAGGGGATGGGAGGGGAGGGTTAAGATATTGGACCGAACCGAGAGGGGAGTGTAATTGGTGTAACGAAACGAAATGTATGAGAGAATACCTAATGTGGCGGGGGTTGTGGGGGTGGTTTGCGTTGTTTATTATTTAAGTAATCTGCTATTGTATCAAACAATTCGTTGGTTTCAAAATTAATTTCGTTTAAATTATTGCATTCATTAGACCTCTGGGATGTATTGATGTGGATGTTTTCTAAAATATTCATATAGCTGCCCTTAGACGCGTAATGCAAGATCGTGACGTCATTGTTTATGTCGGTGAACTTGTGTCCCGTTTCTTCCATGTGTGTAGCCATGGCTGAGAATTTCCTATGCTTAATGGCCGAAACATGCTCAGAATAACGAGTGCGTGTGCTCCTACCTGTTTGTCCCGTGTAATTAGATTTGCAAGAGCTGCATCTTAGTTCATACACGCCCGATTTCAAAAACTTATCACAGCTGTTAATTTTGTTCGAGTTGAAAAATTTATTGGAGTTAGAATTATTAGTTTTGAAGGCAATGTTCATTTTATACTTCTTGAGGATATTAGCTACTGTGTGTACACTTTGATCTATGTAAAAGTACCTAAGTTTTTACATAAGTAAAAGTATTGATTTGGCGGAAAATTCAAGTTTTAAATTGTAAATACGGTCAATACGGAACCTGAAATGAATGCTGTAGCTAATAAGCATAAGGCTAGCCAGGCCAACAGGTTAAAATTTAAGTACAAAGATCTCAAAATTAAACTGGCGAATATCGTCAAGGACATCGATTTTCTCAAGAAATGCAGAAAACACAAAGTAATTCCACAACATCTTAAAGGTTATCAAAGAAAAGGGCATTCCAACCCGTATGAAAGACATACACAGTTCATGGTTAACAACAAAGTTCTTATTCGCGAAATAAGGTTCCTCTATATGAGGAAGGATAAAATCAGTAATGCCTTATACCGCGCCCACCTAGAGGCAGCGAACTCTATAGATACGGAAGAATGGGACAAATACCAAATCATTGCAAGTCATATAACACACTCATGTGTTATCAGAAAGGTCAATACCTTAAACAACAAATTCCAGAATTTGCTTAACGCACAAAAAACGCCTTTCAACCAAAACACCCCAGAAGTAAAAAACAGCCATACTTTTCAAAGCCCTGTTAAGAACATGACTAATATCACTCTCCACCAGAGTGACCTGGATATCCTCCAAAAAGGCCCCAAACACAACTGGGAACAAAATCGCAGTAAGAATAATCTAACCGTTTTGGTAGCTGAAACAGAGGCAGCAATTAGGAGACTTCCTGCTGAAGAACAAAATGCCGCTAGGTTTGAAACCAACAAGAAAATTAAGAAGATAATCAATTCAAACAAGAGTAATGCTAAAGTAAACCGTAACCTAAATAACAATTTCAAAAAACTCGTTACCAAAATCAATGAGAATAATATAATCATTACTAAAGCAGATAAAGGCAATACCACAGTGCTAATGAGCAAAGACGATTACGTCAACAAAACAATTGATTTTTTAAATTCAGGCAGGTTCATGGAAATCAAAAAGGACCCAACTAATATCATTCAAAAACGGTTGAAAACACTTTTAAAGAACACCATCTTTGTTTTAGACGAGAGACACGCCGACAAACTTGTAAGTATGAACCCCGGCATTCCCACTCTGAGGTCTCTCCCGAAAATCCATAAACCAAATATTCCGATCAGGCCAATCGTTAACTTCAGGAATAGTCCTACATACAAACTAGCGAAATTTGCCCAACAGTTTCTTAACAAACACTATAAGCTCAAGGCCAACAGCTCCTTCAGTAACACCATGCATTTTTGTGAAAAAACAATAGACCTTAAACTTAATGAAAATAATACTTTGCACTCAGTCGACATTAAAGATATGTATACGAGCATCCCGGTTAGTAAAACGATCGAGATCATTCACGATAGATTAAGTAGCAATAGCGAACAGTCCAAAGATGAAATCGAAGAATTTGTCTCGATTTTAACCTTCATCACTGACAATAACTTTTTCACTTTTAATAAGAAAATCTATAAACAGTCTGAAGGCCTCGCAATGGGTTCCCCGTTGTCAGGTATATTAGCTAACATTTATCTTGACCACATGGAACACGAGAAAATTATCAACCAAATTAAAGGAATAGTTTTCTGGGGGAGATATGTTGACGACGTTTTTATTATTATTGATAACCAAACACAGACAATAGAACAAATAATGGCCGAGTTGAACGACATTGATAATAATATTAAATTTACCGTAGAATCAGAAGTTAACAATAAAATAAATTATTTGGATTTGACGGTGACCAGAAAGGATAATCGTCTGCATTACAAAGTTTACAGGAAACCATCGCAAACGAACACAGTCATAAGACAGGACTCTAATCATCCGGGAGGCCACAAAAACGCAACGTTCATAAGCCTTATCAATAGAGCGTTAAAAATCCCCTCCTCTGAACATGATCGGAAGCAAGAACTAGATATAATACACCAAATAGCTAAAGTTAACGGTTACAGCCATAAATATGTCAATAGGTTAATCTATAAATTAAAAAACAGACCCACAACTAAATTAATCAGAGAGAACTCAAAAAAGAAAACGTTTGCAACTTTCACCTACATAGATCAAAGTGTACACACAGTAGCTAATATCCTCAAGAAGTATAAAATGAACATTGCCTTCAAAACTAATAATTCTAACTCCAATAAATTTTTCAACTCGAACAAAATTAACAGCTGTGATAAGTTTTTGAAATCGGGCGTGTATGAACTAAGATGCAGCTCTTGCAAATCTAATTACACGGGACAAACAGGTAGGAGCATACGCACTCGTTATTCTGAGCATGTTTCGGCCATTAAGCATAGGAAATTCTCAGCCATGGCTACACACATGGAAGAAACGGGACACAAGTTCACCGACATAAACAATGACGTCACGATCTTGCATTACGCGTCTAAGGGCAGCTATATGAATATTTTAGAAAACATCCACATCAATACATCCCAGAGGTCTAATGAATGCAATAATTTAAACGAAATTAATTTTGAAACCAACGAATTGTTTGATACAATAGCAGATTACTTAAATAATAAACAACGCAAACCACCCCCACAACCCCCGCCACATTAGGTATTCTCTCATACATTTCGTTTCGTTACACCAATTACACTCCCCTCTCGGTTCGGTCCAATATCTTAACCCTCCCCTCCCATCCCCTCCCTTCCCCCTTTCCTCGCAGCCGCGTCAAGCCGTTTCACTGCAAGCGAGCAGCTGTGGCAATAGCAAGGTGTAGCTCAGTTGAAGTGGACCTCTATGAGGGCTGTGATAATGACTAGGCCACTTACGTCCGGTAAGTCTTTGTAATGTTTTAATTTCCGTAAGAAAGTTTTTCCATAATTATGGAAAAGGCATTATCTGATGTTTTTGTTCTTCAGATAGTTTGGAACGAGGCATTCGATTGATATGTTCTTATTAAGTCTTTATATTTCATTTAGGTCCGGTTTTTGATAATATTTAGTTTTTGGGATTTTATTTCCAAAACGCAATTCATTCATTTCAGGACCAGTACAATATTAATGAAATTATTAATTGAAGCAGTCGACCGTCAGCTTGCCATCATAAGAAGCCTTGAATTAACCGTCATCAACTCTATTGGACTGTCATTCATAACAACAGTCATTCTACTATAACATGTTGTTGAGTTTCATAGAATAGGACACAATAATACCTGATGTTCTACCTGAAACAACATATGTAAAAATGACAATAGGCTAATCTTAGATGCAGTCAAATCAGCAAGTTCCTCCATAGATTAATCGCATTGAATTTTATGCTTCGAAAACGAAGTGAACAAAACATATGCTGTGCTTAAGTATATTTTAATGTGTACCAGGACACAAATTCAAAATTGAACTGATGGACTGAAAAATACGAAGTGCATCACAAGTTTTATCTTTGATTGTTTATTGAATTTTAAGTGTATTTTTTAAGCTAGTAATTTTAATATGTTGTGGTTGTGTAATTTATGTTGTGTATTCTGTTGTTTTATTATGGGATGTTGAATGTGACACGATGTTTGTAGTAACAAAGGAGGGCGGAAAATTCAAGTTTTAAATTGTCCTCTGTTGGAACCATTTCCTGAATGCTTCATTTTTCTTTTTCACTGCTTCCTTAGTTCTGGGGTTCCACCATGGTGTTTCCTTCCACCTTTTCTTTCCACTAGTTCTACCACACATGACTTCCGCTGCTTCTACCAACACGTCCTTGAACCTATTCCATTCTTCTTCACCTGTTTTCGGATCATCCTTCGGTAATTTGTTCCTCACTAATATCTGGAACTTCTCCTTATTTCCATCCTCCTTCAGCTTCCATGTCCTTATTCTTCTGTTATTGAATACAATCAATAATGATTGCCAACCTCTATTACGGTATCTATTATGTTTGTAATAACTCCAGTCGATGCGAGTTTATGTTCATTGCAAAGTTAGGTAAGGTAATTGGCAAAATAAAAAACCTAAATCCTTTGATAAGACATTTTGGTAGCGCTGCACACCGTGAGAACATGTGTATAAAACAATTGAGTAATGAAATTAGCCAAAGTACCTGTAGTAATGCTATCTGGAGATGATAAATTAATAGATGTTGACTCGTCCGCTGTCATAGACCCACCCAGCCATCCCAAATAGCAACACTACTTATATAGTTGAAATGAAGTCTCTAGGAGACATCTTTCTCACTAAGTCAGGAATGCCAACCCCACGCATTTGCATACCTGCCAACTTTTGAAAAGGGCTATCAGTAAAACTCACGCGCGACAAAAAAAATCTAACGATTTTCGACATACCCCGGCTTGACGAAAATAATAATACTTCTGGGCTACAAAATACAATAATTCATGCTTTAAACAGGATACTTCAATGAAATCATATCTACTTACATGATTTGTAGATGAACATAACAATCAAGAAGAAATCCATGTTAATCAGCAGCAGGCGTGGTGAATATCGGTTTGGAGCAGACATAACAGGACTTCCTTGATAGATTAAGCTGATATACGATAATTGAAAACGGCTTTAAACAATAAAACTTGTTTAACGTAACACAGGCAAGAAATAATATAATACACACTGCAAATCACATGCTAGTTCGACTTTTAAGTCATGGTTGTGGCCTTTTTAGCTTCCTGCAAACAGTCTTGAGAAAATGTTTTGTCATAACAGGGACCAGAACTCCTGGTCTTCAAAATAGAAATAGACTCCAGAGATTCATTGGACATGGATGACCTGAACTGTGTTCTATTTTTCTTCACAAAGCTAAAAAAAAACATTCACATTCTGCATAGCTATGGGGTATGGTGAGAATAGAGAGCAATACTCTAAAAATTCGGTTATACTTAAGAAGTCCATCGGCTCCACGAATTCTTGATATTTGTGCCCAACTGGAATCACTTGCAGCATCTTGATGTGCAGCCAAAGAGTCATCTACCTGAAGAGCTGTGAACTGCCTCTGAAGCACATTCACCACCTCATCTGTAGTTTCATTCTCTTCCTTGCATAACATGATAGGAAACTTTTCCAAGAAAAAACGAATGGAAGATAAGTGTGAATCTTCAATTTTGTCTAACCTAGCAACTTGAGCATTCTTTAACACGTCATCCTTGAGTGGAAACTTGTTGATGATGTAGTCACAGGCAGTATAAAAGTAGTTTCTCACTGATGAAAAGAAAAGGAATTTATCTGTATCCGGTCCGTTCTGAAGGCACTTAACAACTTCAGATGATGCATTTTTTGCCATTTTATTTACAATACATGTCGTTTTCGTGCGACCACAACTATATTTCTTTGCAACTTCTGATGTGGGAAACATCTTCTTAAATAAAGCTCCAGCATGATCAGCCGCACTTAAGGGCACATTGTGTTCCACCAAAAAGGAAGTAAACAGACACTCGGCCCTAATTACGTCACTGTAAACGTTTCCAGACTTAGCAAAAAAGGTGTTGATTTTCTTGCTATCTTCTTCGATTTAACATAACTAATGTGTTTACCGCACTTCACATGATTACTTAAATAGTTTTTTCCACCATATGCAATATTAATATCACACCCACATACCGTGCAAAAGGCAAATTTTTATCTCTTTCTTGATTTTAGTATGCACGGAAAATCAACCGAGTATGATTCTTTAAATGTCTGGAAGTACTGTTTCTTGTTGGATTTGTTCATTCTCGATATCTACTAAAACATCGAAAGGAACCTGGATCACTGAACGTCACATAAAATTATAACATAAAACAATTAAGACAGCCAACACTTCATTAAAACATGTCAAAACACACCAACCATTAAATGAACACGACGCCAACCTCGTGAAGATAGAATATGCACATGGTAGAAAAAAATAAACACACACACACGTGGAACGAATGTAATTAGTCCAAGGAATACAGGAAACTGCGAAGCACGAAGTTATAGCCAAAAACTCGAACGCTTCATTAAAATATGCCATAACCTTAAAAGACGAAAACATTCAAGGAACGCCAACTTCGCGAACAATGAACAACTAACGTGGTCAAAGAATATGGTTTAAATCGCAACGAGCGAACGGAGCGGAACAAAGAATATGCGAAGCAGAGCCTGTCAACACCTAAGATTCACATGCAAGAACGGTTATCCCGGCTTCAAATTCAATTACGATGACGACACAGCCATCACACGGTTAAAAGTACGAATCATATCAAAGAACGAGTTATCGACTATCGTGGACTTGCCTTCGACCCACGCAAACAATCGATTGTACGGAAGTGGGCGGTATTATCGAATGTAAATTATCGTTTCAAATTTTTGTCCGCGAAATCGTAAAATGACACCGTTCGTCCGTAAAACCGTAAAATGCTGCAATTTCCGTAAATTTTACGGATAAACCGTAAAAGTTGGCAGGTATGCATTTGGTACTATCTCGCACCGGGTATACAAAGAAACAAAAGAGTGTCGATAATGTAATATACTATTGCGCAAAATCCAACTCGTCAGTCGTACTTTAACCATTGATTGTGTGACATGTGAAATTACTTCATAAATTCTATTTTATTAATGTGTTACATACAAAAACAAACCTAACCTGGGGCTTACGCCCCAGACCCCCTTGCATGTGGTACTAACAGTAATTTTCGGCCAGGCAGTACCTAACCTAGTAGCAGACATAAATTCTATCTTATTAAGGTTTTACATAAAAAAACAAACCTAACCTGGGGCTCACGCCCCAGACCCCCTTACTTGTGGTACTAGGAGTAATTTTCGGCCAGGCAGTACTTTACGTCTTTACATGTGTAATGATGAATGGTGAATTTTGTGTGCGACATGTTGGTAACGTTGCCACATGTCTGTCTGTCTGTCGAGTGTCCAAGATGGCGTCCGTAGTGAAACAAACACAATAAAAATTCTTTATTTTCGTAAAAAAAAAAAAAAAAACATTATTGAGGTGCGGCAGTTGTAGTTGAGATTGTGAAACGACTCCCAACAACTCCAAGAAAGGTATGTAAATCATAAATCCTATATTTTCAATAATATACCTCGTTAAAAGTTACGAAAAGGCATGTTCTCACGGCGTGCAGAATTACAGACATTTTCTCTGTTGAATGGTCAATTTTTATGTCTAGGGCAGGGTTGTGTATATACATTTTTTTTGGGGGGGGGCTGACTATCCTGGAAAATTGTGAATATTCTCAGGGGATTGTCACCGCAAAAGACCCAGAAATAGCAACCAATATCTTAGAGCGTATAACTTTGTGTAATTATAAGTTTTTATAGCCTACAATTTTAGAGGCAATACAAAACAAGTTGTAAAATACAACACACAAATAAAATTCAATACTTAATGAATTTTCTATGGAGTATGAGTGGCAAATATCTCAATAAGTTATTTGTCAATTTATTAAGCAGAAAGGTAAACAGTTTCTTTTTCTTTTTTACAAATTGATAATTTATTTATCGTACTGTGGAATTTTCAATTTTGCCTCACAAGGCAGAGTGTACCCTGTTCCAACCCTCAGACCAGAATTAAAATTTCTTGACAAGAGCCAGAAATCGAATTCAGACCTCCGGGGCGGCAGCCAAAAATAGCCGCTACACCACGAGGTAGTCTAAGTTCAATCTTAATATTGTTTATAACTTAGCCAATAAGTTAAGATTAGGGTGCAACCAAATTTATATTTTATGCTTTTGCCAAAGCAACACATTCTTAATTTTTATTGGCTTTTTTCTGGGCATGCTGGAGCCCCCACAGCTTCCCCCCTCCCCTTGTATACACCCCTGGTCTCGTCTACTGTGCGAGTCCAGGCTCTATGAACTTGCGGGATGAGGAGAAAGAGCAGGGAAGGGTCAGGCGATAAGAGAAGGGCCTGTCAACAGCCCGCCGTGTTACTTGACATGCTCGTCTATTCCAATACTGCTAACATAGGGTCTTTTCTGAAACCAGTGTGGCGAATGAGTGAGTAATCAAACAGTTGATCCTCTGACATTCTCGTGTGCGTAGTTCTCAGGACACAAATTTCGTTTCAAATTTCACCTGAAGCGTGAAGGCAAATTAAATGCTGGAGATATAATTAATACATTTATTAGAGCACAAAATATGCAATTGAATTGAACATGACTTATCTTTTCCTCGAACATCATCATCATCATCATCATCATCATTAATTACTTATCACTAGTACAAAACTGTGACAGAGATAACTTCCTCTGATCACACTGCATTACATGATATCTGTCACATGCTTTGCCGCAGAGAGCACACACCCTGAAGTGGAATCCATGCACCGCGAATCTGGTTATCAAGTGTCTCATCTCATAGAAACCCCTCGTCCAATCCCGCGATGTCATCGCATCCGTGATATAAAATTCCTGCCATATGCTTCCTCTCTTTAACTTCATTTCCTGCATTAGTCTCTCATAACCCGATGTAGATGGCAGGAGCAGCTGTAATCTGAGGTCTTCAACAAAAGGAGGCTCTTTCGCGAGTTCATACACCAACCGAGAAAGAGTGAATTTCAAAAGACACATTACCCTTTTCAGGTAGGTAGCTTTCACCTTCTCCAACTCTACGAGTTGCTTATACTTAAGGTGATGCCAAATACTTTCCAAACCATATGCAACTACAGGAATGATATTGTCATTTAGACTTTCACGGCCCGTGTTACTATTCATAATGTTGAATTTTGTGCTTATGCCGTGTTTATTAAATTAATTATTAAATTAATTGTTATCAGATCCTGTATATAGGATTAATAGTCGTGATCCTACTACTCGCTACTCAAATGTCACCGTCAAATTGATCAAGCAATCATCTATTCCAGCGGATGCAGCGAAGACTCTCCTTCCAGGGGATGCTATTCCTCCGAGACTCTATGGTCTTCCTAAAATACATAAAGAAGATGTTCCTCTTAGACATATTGTTAGTACGATTGGTTCTCCTACATATGCCCTTTCCAAATACTTAGGTAGACTACTTCAGCCGCTTCTGGGTAACACGCCTTCGTACATTAAGGATTCCACACACTTCGTGGAAAAGTTGAAAGCTATAACACTTCAGCCGGGTGATATCCTAGTGAGTCTCGACGTGGTGTCTCTGTTTACGAGAGTACCTATTGATGGTGTTATGTCTCTCATTAATGGCTTTTTTCCTGAAGACATCACAAGGCTTTGTTATCACTGCATGACCTCCTCCTACTTTCTATGGAATGGGAATTTTTATGAGCAGACTGATGGTGTGGCCATGGGTAGTCCTCTCTCTCCTGTTGTGGCTAATTTCTTCATGGAGAACTTTGAAGAGAAAGCTTTGTCGTCGGCTCCTTTCAAACCGAAGATATGGTGGCGTTATGTGGATGACACGTTCGTTGTTTGGACGGAAGGTGAGGAAAATCTTAGCCATTTCCTGGATCACCTTAATCTCCAGCACCCTTCTATTTGTTTCACCATGGAAAAGGAATCTGACGGCAAAATACCGTTTTTAGATGTTCTCGTCACCAAGAAAGAGGATGGTGGATCTTTAGGACACAGCGTTTTTCGTAAGCCAACACACACCAATAGATATCTCCACGCAAGTTCTCACCACCACCCTGCCCAGAAACATGGTATCCTTACAACTCTAACTACCCGGGCTAGGAGGATTTGTGAAGTGTCTTCTTTACAAGAAGAAATTAATACCTTGCGAACCACCTTTGAGAGCAACGGTTATAGCAAGGCTTTGATCTCTACGGTTCTGAAACCAACAAATAATAATAGGACGTCAGTTGAGAAAAGAGATGTAAGAGGAACTGCTTACCTACCTTACATACATAACACGACGGATCGTATTGCTAAAATCCTACGTCGGTACAACATACGGACTGTATTTGGAACTTCTGTTAAGATTAGGCAACTCCTGCGACCAACTAAGGACAGTTTGCCTAAATTGCAACAACCGGGTATCTACAGAGTTCCCTGTACTTGTGCCAAGGTTTACATCGGGCAGACTTCGAGAACAATATGCACTCGCATTAAGGAACATAATAGATGTATCAGGCTCATTCAACCTGATAAATCAGCTGTTTATTAGGTACAGCATTCATTTCAGGTTCCGTATTGACCGTATTTACAATTTAAAACTTGATTTGGCGGAAAATTCAAGTTTTAAATTGTAAATCAGCTGTTGCCGATCATGCATTAACACCTGGCCATGATGTCATGTTCCAAGGAGTGGATGTTCTTGCCCGTATAAAGCAATATCGTCCCAGAATCATCAGGGAGGCGGTTGAAATACGTAAACACCCAGATAATTTCAACCGCGACACCGGCTACAATCTTAGTGAATCCTGGCTACCTATTATCAGAACCCTGAGAAAGTAATTCACTGCTGCTTTCCGTTGTCCCTAACATGGGGCTATAATGGCGTCCATCTTTGGGCACCTTCTATATGTTCTTTGTTGCTTTCTCTTAGCAATCATTGTCGTATTCTAGATTATTCCTGACGAAGAAAGGCATGGTTTCTTTCGAAACTCGTCGAATTTTAATTTAATAAACACGGCATAGGCCCAAAATTCAACATTATGAATACAGGAATGATCTTCAGCGAGAAAAGTCTCATCGCTGTCTGTAATGACAGTGTTCGGAGATGTCGAATGTCACTCATGGCCTTTATAGCCGCGTTTGTTCTGTCCTTGATGTGAATAGTGAAGACGTTTCCGTGAGTCTGGAATGTCACCCCCAGATACTTGAAGTGCGTAACACATTCCAGCGGTCTATTTTTGTAGAGAATTGTCGCTCCTCTTCCCCCTTTTCTGAAAGTCATTGCAACTGTTTTCCTTTCATTCAGATAGAGTTCATTCTCTTCCGCCCACTCCGCAACTCTGTCAAACGCCTGCTGTAAATCCGTTTCACTGGTTGAAATTAGAGCCATATCGTCTGCGTAAATGTATATTTTTACATTTGGGGGTAATATTTCCACCACATCTGCCGTAGCAAGAGCGAAGAGGATGGGGCTTAAGGGATCCCCCTGCAGTACTCCAATTGTCTGCTGTATTTCCTTGGAAGTTCTAATGTTGTCCGAAATAACGATGTAGTTTTCGCTCAACAGGGTCCTAACAAATCTCGCCAAGTAGTTGCCTTCACCAATCATGTTGTCTAATTTCCTTACTAGCATTTGTCTATTGATGGTATCAAAGGCCTTTGCATAGTCCAAGAATACCACATGTAGTTTTCCCCCGGGTGGTTTCAGGGCTTCTTCTATGTCAGCCTGCAGACATTGTATAGCCCGAGTTGCAGATCGTCCCCTCCTAAAACCAAATTGCTCTTCCGGTATCTGAGATTCTATTGCTTTTGTCAAACGAATGCAAACTATATTGCTGAGGAGTTTCAATACTGTCGATTCTAGGGCAATTCCTCTGTACGAGTTAGGGTCCCCACAATCTCCCTTTCCTTTATACAGCATCTTTATTGTCGATTTTCTCCACCTGTGAGGGATTGTACCATATCTTAAACATGCATTAAAAAGCGCGACTAAGCATCTACTCAGTTCTATTGATGCAAGCTTTAGGTGCTCGTTGTATATGAGATCAGGTCCACACGCCTTGTTATTCTTTGATTTTCATATAGCCATCATGACCTCCATGTCCGAGAGCAGCTCTGATTCCTCTAGTAAAATAGGAAAGGGCGGTGATTGAATAATAGGACGGGTATCCCTGCCTTGTAAAACTACTGTCAGGTGGTCTTCCCAAGTCTCTATTGGAATGTTTCTAGGATATTTTGGTTGCCTAGGTTTCAGCGCCTTATAAGGGTTATCTTCTGCTTCGTTAATTAGTTTCCTTTCTTCCTCCTGATGATAGGATTCTTTGGCCGTTTGTAGTATGTCCTTGTACTTCTTCCTCTTGAGCCGATAAACCTTGAGAAGATGTTCTGATGGATCCATGCGAGCTATGTGTAGAGCTTCTAATGCTTCTTTACGGGCCATGTAGCAACTTTCATTAAACCACCTCTTTGCCTTTCTTTCCCTCGAAGCAGCAAACGTGGCTTTTGTGATAGGAGACTAACCTGATCGCTGCCGCGTCCAAGTTACCTAACGAAATTAGCTCCATGGACTTACTTATTTCCGACTCACTCAACAAAACTGGATTTAATTTCAGAGACGTACACTGTGGTCTTCCGTACTTCCTGGAAGTGGCGGAGAACATTTCAAATATTGTCAAAACTGGCAAGTGTTTCCTTAGAGTCTCTCCAAGAGTACTCTGCTGAACCGCCTTGATATTAAACTCGTTTGTGAAAACTAGATCTATTACACTGGATCAGTTATGGCAGAAGTATGTGGGTCTATTGCTTTCGTTAATGAGGGTGAAACCGGCTTCTTCAAAAAATTCCATGACATGAGTTGTCTTGAGAGAGTATTTATCTATGCGACAATTCAAGTCGCCGGCCGCAATGACTGTCTCGTCATAATTATTACCTCAGTTTATTCAGCAATAAACGGTATGGCTGAAGGAACTTCAGGATTAATTTCTCGGCCCACTAAAAGGAAAAGTTTCGTTGTGCATAGTGAAGCCCAAATTAATTCGTACAGTTGTTGAGAAATGTGATGATGAATCTAGAGCAAACTCGTTGCATTTTCCATTAAAACAGGCCACTAGAAAAGCAGCAGATTACTGCAATAAATCAGAACATTTTATAAAGAACATTCGCAAAGAATCTCTTGATGCCGAGGAACGCGATTCCGAAGGTAATCTTTCTACTCCGGGAAAGAAAAGAAAAACTAGATTCGGTGACAGAAAGGTGTTTGTTGATGATTTTGGCAAATGTGTGATACGGAACATTGTTCAAGAATTTTATAAGGGAGAAAAGGTTAACCCAACAATTCGAAAGTTGTTGCCTATTGTGAAAGAGAGGATACATTTTCCATGGGGACAAACATCTTTTCTAAGGACATTGAAAAGCATAGGGTTTAGATGGAAAAAATGCAGAAGCAGGACAAAAATTTTAATGGAGAAACCTGAAATCATTCAGTGGTGTTACAGGTACCTAGTTAAAGTGAGCATTAAAACTACAGAACAGGAGACCAAGCCATCGTAACTTTCAACAAGGTATATTACTGAAAATGTAGTATTTATGATTGACAAACCTTTCTCGGAGATGTTGGGAGTCGTTTTACTTTCTCAATTGCCACTGCGGATATTCGTTCACCGCGCGCATGCGCCCGGTGGGCTCGCGCCTGCGCATTGGAGTATCTTACGGACTTTGTAATATATTGGCCTCAGCCGTCACCACAAAGAACGAATATCCGCCACTGCTGCACCGGAATAATTCCTTTTAATTGATTATTTACGAAAATAATGCTTTTAGCATGGTCTTCATTTCACTATGGGGGCGTGGTGGCTCAGCGGTCTAGCTGTATGCCTCTCACCAAGGCGGTCCGGGTTCGATTCCCGGTCAATGCATGTGAGATTTTCGAAGTGAAATGCCATGTCCTGTGGTTCGGATTCCACGTAAAAAGGAGGTCCCGTGGCTCATGATCTCAAGATTAACGGTCACGTTAAACTACAAGCTTCCTTCCTTCCTTTTTTTCATTTCACTATGGACGCCATCTTGGACACTACGTCATACGTCATGTGACACCCGAAAAACGAACATCTGAGTACGTTACCAACATGTCCAATACAAAATTCACCACATGACACGTAAAGTTTGAAATTGTTACAAATTTCCAGTAAGTTAAGCACTGTCTTGCGGAAAATTACTGCTAGTACCACAAGCAAGGGGGTCTGGGGCGTAAGCCCCAGGTTAGGTTTGTTTTTGTATGTAAAACATTAATAAGATAGAATTTATGTCCGCTACTAGGTTAGGTATTGCCTGGTCGAAAATTACTGCTAGTACCACAAGCAAGGGGGTCTGGGGCGTAAGCCCCAGGTTAGGTTTGTTTTTTGTATGTAAAACATTAATAAGATAGAATTTATGTCCGCTACTAGGTTAGGTACTGCCTGGTCGAAAATTACTGCTAGTACCACAAGCAAGGGGGTCTGGGGCGTAAGCCCCAGGTTAGGTTTGTTTTTGTATGTAAAACATTAATAAGATAGAATTTATGTCCGCTACTAGGTTAGGTACTGCCTGGTCGAAAATTACTGCTAGTACCACAAGTAAGGGGGTCTGGGGCGTAAGACCCAGGTTAGGTCTGTTTTTGTATGTAAAACATTATAAATACATAAATAAACACTGACAATTGGCGCAATTTTTCATTACATTACTTTATCGACGCTCTTTTGTTTACTCGTTCTATACCCGATGTGAAATAGTACCAAATGTGTGGGGTTGGCATTTCTGACTTAGTAAGCAAGATGGCTCCAAAAGACTTCATTTCTGCTATATAAGTCGTGTATCTATTTGGGATGGCTGGGTGGGTTTATGGCAGCGGACGAGTCAACATCTATTATTTTAACAGCTCCGGATACCATTACTAAAGGTACTTTATCAAATTTCATTACCTAAATTGTTTTATACCTTTGTTCTCCCGTTCTGTAGCGCTACCCTTCCAACGTGTAAAAGTATTAAATGGCTGCCAACATTTAGGTCAGGAGATGTTTTCGGTTGGTTGGTTGGTTGGTTGGTTCCTTAGTTTAGGGGCTGCGACAACGCGGTTATGTAGCCCCGTGTACTTTGGGTGTGTGTAGAATCTGTCTGATAACCGGTGTTAATTGTGATGACTGTATTAGTGTGTGTATCTGTTTTTTAATTCAAGTAGAGACTGCAACTTTGAATTTTCAAATAGTTCCTACTTTTGCCGCCACCG
Organism: Meconema thalassinum; assembly: GCA_946902985.2. Taxonomy (NCBI): domain Eukaryota; kingdom Metazoa; phylum Arthropoda; class Insecta; order Orthoptera; family Tettigoniidae; genus Meconema; species Meconema thalassinum. The sequence continues at coordinate 900,533,422 of OX336390.1, forward strand.
TTTTCGGTGTTCCGCAGGACTATAGTGCAGGCAGCCATTTAATACTTTTACACGTTGGAAGTGAGGATGGCTTCGTAAATGGTGCAAAACTTCTGTACAAGGGGGCACTACAAGTGGAGATTATCACGGACAAATGAACCAGCACAACTTCGAGAAGTGGTTGAAGGAGGAGCTTCTACCAAACATTCCACCATCTTCCGTAATTATAATGGATAACGCTCCCTACCACTCTGTGTTAGCTGAAAAAACACCAACTAAATATTCGATCAAGAAAGAAATGATTGACTTTTTGAAGAAGCGGGGCATTGACTGTAACGAAGGAATGAGAAAGGAACAACTTCTTCCCCTGGTCGAGGCACACAGACCGAAAGAAAAACTATTTAAAGTAGATCAGTTCCTCTCAACTGTGGGTCACATAGTTGTAAGGCTTCCACCGTATATGTGCGACCTTAATCCTATCGAACTTGCTTGGGCAAAAGTGAAGGGCTTTGTGCGGGAACATAACTTGGATGGGAACCTCAGTTTGACGAGACTGCAGGAATTAACAGAAGCAGCGATTCTGGCTGTGAACGTGGATGACTGGAAAGGCTACTGCAAAAAGGTTCGAGAGGTGGAGGCAGACTACTGGGAAAGTGATGGAATAGTATCGGATGTCATGGACGACATCATTATAAATCTGGGATCCAACGACACAGACAGTGAGACTGAGAGTGGTACAGAAAGTGACTCCGATGGCTGCAATGATACCGACAATGAACTGGCTTTTCCACTTTAGGTGAGTAAGCAGTTATTTAATTGATGTATTTATTAATTTATTTATTAATTATTATGTATTTATTTAATTTACGCTTGCCAGTTTCTTGATTATTGAGCATGGTGTTTGCATTATATATTGTAACACCGTGATATAACTGACAGCGGTAGCGCAGTGCTAAACCATGGGGGCCAAGCTACCTACTGACTCTGTAGACGTGGCTTTGAGACCCACCGTCGGCCATCCTTGGAATGGTTTCCCCATTTTCAACTACAGGCAAATGCTTTTGCCAGCCAAATTTCGAAGTCCCATGTGTTCTAAGAGTACAGTCTCAGTCTATAAATTACGGTACATTCAACTTCGATGTATTTATCATTAAATTTCCAATGGCCTCAGATCATTATCAATTAGTTATTTATTGAGCTGACCGACCAATGCATTTGCTTATGTTAGTACACGGACCGGACCGATAAGCCGGCTTATCTATCATCATAAACGCCAACGCTGCACATTCCTCTCAAGTCCATGGAGCTCAGAACCGAGCAGTACAGTAGCCTACGCAAACATGGCGTCATCAGTTCTGATTTGAGGAACTCGAGGAATCACTTTGCACCTTGCTCAGAGCCGTAACGCGCAAACACCTGCAATTCCTTTTAGAGCTCATCTGGGTAATTAAGTTAAAAAGGAATGAAGCTTTTAATTTTACGTGATCATGAGCCATGGGACCTCCATTTTACGTGGAATCCGAACCAAAGGACGTGGTATTTTACTTCGAAAATCTCACATACAAGCAAGCAGCTTGATCACTGCACCATCACGCTGCCGTGATGAAGCAAATACCCTTAACACAGGTCTGCTACCTACTTACCCTAATACTAGAGCAGCAGGGATCGAATAGGCTACACAGACATTTGCCTGTTTGTTTCCTTTAGAATTAAGCATTGTTAATGTTTCGTAATACATCAACAGTATGTGTTGACAATTAAGTTTTCTTTAAACAAAGGATATAACAAAGTATGATGAAAAGTTGTGTTTTTTTTTTTTTTTTTCGTTGCCCTACAATTGCAGATAATTAAGTACAGTACTTACCATGCGTGCTACACGCTTGGTTTTGCTTGCTAGCGACTAGGAACGTAGGAAGTGATACTGATAACAGAGGTCTACTAGCACACACCAACACACACCATCTGCGCAGTTGCTGAATGCTACGGTATATACGCGAGACGCGACTCGCTGCATATCCCCATAAAATACGAAGCGAGTCTAATCCACAGGCACACAGGTTAGCCATTCGTGAAAAAAACAAAGTAACTAAACAGTTGTTGTTAATTCATTTAGGGGCTTTGCGACATCCTGGTCATTTATCGCCGTGTACTTGCGTGTGTGGAGAATTTGTCTGATAGCCCATGTAATTATCACTGGCGGATTTAGTGGGTGGTCTGCAGGACTGCAGCCCCCCCGGTACTTCACACGTACGTAATTTACACGAAGCAACATTATATATTCAATTGGGTTCAAAGCCAGAATAGCGCAATAGTTGAATGCTTCTCTTCACATGATAATGTCGTATGATTCCACGTCCCTCTCTTGGGACTGCCAGGACATGGCCCTGTTATCTGGCCCTAAGGCTTTGAATCCGCTTCCCCCTCCGTGTGCGCTACAAGGCGCCCGCCAACCCCGCTCTAGCGGTCTGCCTGCATTGCAGACCCCTGTGTCTTTTACACCCAAACCACAAGAGATTAGGCAAACCAAAACTACTCTACATCGTAGCTACACCTCTAAATTTCACATTTTCAATCAAAAACCACAAATTTACTACCCGGAAATACTCTAAACAGGCCAAAAACCAACTACCAATCACAGCCCAGCCAACACGTTCAAATACAGCCATTCACAGCGCAGCAGCTCAAAACACAGCTCATTCATCTCACTGAAGTAATTTGAATTCATCATTAGTGAGGCTTATTAATATCAACTTTTATTTTTAAACAAACAAACCTACTACAGGTCCATCTATCATTTCATACTATCAAACATCAACCCACTAGCGGTCTGATTTCCTTCCTTAAAGATTAAAGTTACAATTTCAAAACTTTCATATTAACTTACGGTATTATTATTATCAGCTGAAGCGACTGCTCCTGTCGCGCCACGGCCGGGAGGGCATGTGGTGTGCGATGGTCGAGTGAACGAGACGGAAATTCGTAATAACAACTTTATATAACGTATAAGTTAATAAATTAATAACTTGAAATAACTTGACATTTAAAAATACTAAATATTACAAAAACTGGCTTTGAGAGGACATGACGAGAGACCATACTCCGGGAATCCTGATATATTTCTGAATTTAATTAAATACACAAGTGAACTAGACTCTGTTTTAAGACACATCTAGAGAGTGCTTCGTGTTTCAAAGGAACATCGAAAATGATCCAGGAAGAATTGTTGCAGTGTATGCTGGAGGTATGCAGAGAGGCTATTTTGGAAGCGGTATCAGAGTCTGAATTTGTAACAATCATGGCTGACGAGACGACGGATGTGTCGGATGGATTTCAGCTTGTTCTTGTGCTAAGGTATCGGCTTCGGTGGCGTAGTCGGTATCATGCTGAACTGCTGTTCCCAAGATAGCGGGTTCAAACCCGGCCGAAGTCGTCGGATTTTTTAAGAGCGTTAAAAATCCTTCAGTATGCCTTCCTTCGGAGGGGAAGTAAAGCCGGCGGTCCCATGTCATAGATTTATGGTATGTAAAAGATCCTTTCACAGACTAAACTTGTGTAAAGCAAAATTTGTTAGGTTAGATTTCGTCAGAACGCTCTATCAAAGTTCCACTAGGTATCATTGATATCTGGTGGCGAAAGTTGGAACTACTTGAAATTGAACGGAACTTGTAGATCACCCTTTAGGGTATCCGCTGGAAGCAGCTACAGACTCAGGCGAGCCGAACATGTCCTCGGACACTCCCGGCACTAAAAGCCATACGATAAATAAATAAATTGTGCTAAGGTACTGTAATTCGCAAGGTAATGCTGCAGAACGGTTTTGGGGATTTTTTTTAATCCTTCTGGTCAAAATGCAGAGGCTATTTCAGAATGTATTCTTTCCCAGCTTGCCATATTCTGAAAGATAAGAATAAACTAATTGCCCAGACGTACGATGGCGCGTCTGTTATGAGTGGTGCCGTCAGTTGCTTTGCACACCAACTTAATTTGATAATGGAGAGAGCTGCTAAGCAAAACACGAAAGCAAGAATATTTTTTGCAAATTTGTCTTCAATACCGGCATTCTTTTCCCGATCACCCCGAAGAGTATCTGTTTTAGATTCTTGTGTGGCTAGACGGATACCTTCTGCTGGAGCCACAAGATGGAATTTTAAATCGAGAACGGTCAATACTGTATTCGAGAAAAATATGCTTTAATAGATTGCTTTGAACTACTGATGGAATCCGAGTCTTCAAGTGACATCACAATCAGAGAAGCATCGGCTTTGTACAAGTCCCTTCAGGATGAAGAGTTAAACTTCTGGCTGAAATTCTTTCATCATATCATGCCTCAAGTTGATATTTTATACAATCAACTTCAAAATCGGCAGGCAGATGTAGCAAAAATTCGTTGCCATGTTTCAAACTTTGTTAAAACTGTTAATGATGTGAGAAATATAATACTGGACTCCAACAAAAATTCTGAAACCGGAAATGTAAACAAACCGTGCCAAGTTCAGGAAACTGCGACAAGAGTTTATCCGGCCAAGGAAATCTGTGATGTCATCATAACCCAGGCAAATAGTCGGTTTTAATTTACAAATCATCTCCAAGTGTCAACTCGGGTGATGCCATCAAATTTGTATTCCTTCAAATCAGATTTTCCTGAGAAAGAGCTAAATGACTGTGTACGACTTTTTCCTACTTTTGACACAGAAAAACTACAAACTGATCTATCTGTTTTATACTCCAGAGAAGAATTCATATCACTGTCTGGTGCTATCCAGCTGCTTCAGTTCATCATTTCAAACAATCTTCAGTCGTCACTTTCAGAAGTAGTAAAACTTCTTCGCATTGCAGCAACTCTGCCAAAAACCACGAGTGAACCAGGAAGGTGTTTCTCAGTCATGAAGAGGTTAAAAACGTACCTCCGCAGCACCATGGGTGAAGAAAGACTGACAGCTCTGGCAATACTGTCTATGGAAACTAACTTTCTTTGATAAGAAAAATACCAAATTTCAATGAGAAGGTTATAAACAAATTTTGATATACATGCAGCCCCCCTCCCTTAGTGTTGAATGGACGAGCCGCCACTGGTAATTATGGTATCTGTAGTTGTGTGTGTATTTGTAATGCAGGTGAGGATTGGGAAGAAGGCGGCCGTGGCCTAAGTTAGGAACCATCCCGACATTTGCCTAGAGTAGAGGTGGGAAACCATAGAAAATCACTTCCAAGATGGCTGAGATGGGAATCGAACCCACCTCTTCTCAGTTTTACTTCACGAGGCTGAGTGAACCGCGTTCCAGCCCTCAGACCAGAATCAAATTTCTTGGCAGAGCCGGACCTCCAAGATGTTGATGTTGTGGATTCATTTTAGGGGCTTTGCGACATCGTGGTCATGTAGCCCCGTGTACTTGGGTGTGTGGAGGATTTGACTGATAACCTGTGTTATTGTAATGGATGTATTAGTGTGTGTTTGGACCTCCAAGAATGCCAGCCGCTACACCAGTAACTAAACAATACACATAACTCTCGTTTTAAGGGGCGGAACAACGTGTTTATCCACCCATATAACAGACAGCCACTGTACCGTACCTGAGGCGAGTATGAAGCCCAGCAAATGGAATCTGACCCCATAACGATGGCAATTATAAAAGCCATCAAAATCGCACGGAACAGCAAACTTTTTCCGTTATGGATAGGTTTCTGTTTAGAACATGTTTTAGACATTGAAATGAATGCATAATATTACCTACCTTACCACATTATTTTGCAGGATACAGGTGGTAAATCCATATAAGTTGGATTATTGCACGAAGACAATATTGACGTAAGTACACACGGCACTTATTAGCCGGCCCCGTGGTGTTAGGGTAGCGCGCCTGCCTCTTACCCGGAGGCCCTGGGTTCGATTCTAGTCTCCGTCAGGGATTTTAGAAACTGACGTGAGGGCTGGAACGGGGTGTTAGTTAATTATTGTTGTTTTAAGGGGCGGAATTACGAGGTCATGTGCCCCTGGAACGGGGTGCAAGCTCTTGTGTACTTGAGAGGAATGTTGATCGTGGATGAAGAGGTGATGTGCGGGGGGTTCCCAATCCGTGCTTACTAACAGAACCAAATACATTGGTCGGTCAGTTAATAAGCATGCTACGCTACTTTTACATTTAAAACCAATGAATTTTTTAAATATTTAATTGTCAAAATCCCAAGCTGTTAATGTTCAGCTTGATCATGCAATCCAATATCAGTCCGGCACATTGGTGGCCGGTGGGCATATTTCCTGGAGGGGCACAGCAGTCAGCAAGTCGTTATTCGCCACCAACAGGTGGAGAATGGAGATGTTGATGTTATGTTACTTCTTTTTAGGGGCTTGGGATATATTGGTCATCACCTCCGTCTATTTGGGTGTGGTTTTAATTGTTTGAAAACCTGTGTTTCTATGACGACTCTAGGAGAGTGTGTAACTGTGAATTATGATTAAGGATGAGGTAGGCGCCCCGGGATTTGAATTAAGGTACTATCCCGCCAAGCGACATTCAACGATAATATCAATCCGTGCGAGAATAAATCTTTATAAAAATAGCGGCGTTGACGATCATAAAGGGAGCATTGAAAAAGAGGAGATGAATATTTCCAATAAAATGATTGCGGTCACATCTGTCGGTGGCGCGTAGTTTAAATTTAAAGAGCCGGGAAGGTGTGAGGGTGTGATTGAGACGTAAACGAATAATTATGGTAATATGTCGGCGGGAATACATAAGGATAGCATACCAGGGGCTGGAGGATATGTGTTGTTTAAGAGAATAATAGAAGGTGCCTTTTGTCCTTGAGGATGTTTCCCATTAGGTGTGCCAAGTTTGCCGCAAATACTGAGTAGATTTTTTCAGTAAGTCATTCTAAAGTATGGAGATGTTATAGTGAGAACCATGACCCAGGGTCGGTGATTTGGCTAGAGTGTCTGCCGTGTCGTTGCCGGATATGGAGGTATGGCCGGGAATCCACACAAACCGAATATCAAAACCAGTTTGAGAGAGATCGTGGGACAATTTTTGGATGGAAAAAATATACCAATGTTGGGATTTGGCTATGGAAAGGATGGAAGCGAGGACACTGAGGGTATCAGTCAAAATAATAGCACATTAAATAGAATGTTGTTTGATGTATAATAAAGCTTGACGTATGGCGAGAGCTTCGGTGGTAAAAATGGAAATATCCCGAGGTAAGGAAAATTCCAATGACGTACGGAGGGAGGGGGTGTATACTGCCGATCCTGTAAACGGACTGGTGGTGGTTTGTGATACATCAGTATAAAATGGTATATGGTGTGGGAATTGATGGAGGATATCCTTTCAGCTGGCGGGAATATAGATATGAGGGAGCCTAGGAATGTGGGAGGAGGGATTGGAAGGTAGTAATATCAATTGCGGGTTTATAAAGTTAGGCTGAGTAGCTAAAAATGTTGGTGAAGTATGTTCGGGTTTGTAAAATATCGTAAGGGTAGAATGTGCACATACGCCTGAAGGAGAATCGGGAGAATAGAATTGCTTGCGGTTACGGTACTCTGACATGAGCTGTAGTTTAGGAAGTAGGGGGTGATTGTATAAGGACAGAACTTTGTAAAGATGGTATATGGTGTGGGAATTGATGGAGGACATCCTTTCAGCTGGCGGGAATATAGATATGAGGGAGCCTAGGAATGTGGTGTAATGGGAAGTCACCTGTTTCCACTATAAAGGCATAGGTGGTAGAAGTAGATAGAGCACCTGTGTGTCCATGCGAAGTGCGTGGTACTGTAAAGTATCAAGTTTTTGATGTGTAACATCTTTCCACTCGGATACTTCAAGGTTTGGAGGCGCCATTACAGATATTTCTACAATGAATCATCAAGTTGTCGTTCTTTGGTGTTAAAATATTCATTAAATCATATTTGCTGAAAACAATATGATTTATTAAGAGTCTGTTTTTCAATGTCTGGATAAAAGTGATGGGCATCCACTCGCCGAGTAACTTTCCTCAACACTTTCATACAGAACGGTAAACACTCATGCGAACTCTGGTGTCAACTCATTGAAATACAAACCACATGTCTTCGTATCAGTATTTAAATTATGGTATGCTTTTATATGAAACATTGTTACTAGTCGGCAAAGCCGGTATTATGTTTCTGCACAATGGCTATTCAGATATTAACCCACATTGCGGTAATGCAGTGATCAATGCAATATATATGGATGATTTTATACGGGAACTGGGCTAGCCTTTCATAAACCACTATAGGAATTCCCTTTACTGTCAAGTAGGCGTATTCATAACTAATTTAAAACTCAATTCCACGCAGGAACATTATCGAAAAAAAAAGCAAAATATTAATGTAGCATAAAAAAATACTTCCATATTATTACCGGCACGTGAAAATGAGTACCTGTCTTGTACCCCAAATGTCTGTGGTTGTAATGGCTGTGTGGTTAACATCTTGGTCTGCGAATCATGAGGTCTCAGGTTCGAACCCCAGTCCCGGCAATTATTTTTGCTACCGGATTATCGATTTAAACGATGTATATCATAACATTATACGTCATTTTAACAGAATCTATATGAAATTACGATATATCTAATTTTATTTACAATAGTTTGCACCAAGCAGGAGCTGGGAAATTTGATTGTATTGAACATTATTTCTAGTAGTCTATAGGTAAGCTAGAGACTATGGTTTCATTCTTCCTCTTAATTTACAATATAATATGTGATGTTTGTTCAAACACGTGTGACAGTAGCATATCTCCAATTCAATCTATACATTCATCATAGTACCAGTATGAACACGGAGCGTAGATTAACATTTTAAGAATGTCCAAGCTGTGTAGTATAAGAGTAGGATAACATGTCAGATGACTTCACATACATTTAAGATCTGCAGCTGATACTTGGTCGTAAAATGTAGTGTGTGGCGACCTTCGTTGTTGATTGTGACTCTTCCCCATTCGGTATAGTGTGCGTTAAAATTCCGCCTAGGAGTAACTGAGTTAAATGGAAAAAATGAAAAGAAACGTTGCCAATGAGGGCGGGTGCCATGAATACGTGGGGGACGGTAAAAATTGAGTATGGTAAGAGAAGAAATCCGGATGGCTATTAGAAAAGTAAACGGGATGGTGGTAAACTGTGGTACAGGAGTTAAGTTTGTCGCTTAACAGTCTTCTTTAGTGATGTACTAAGAAGTTGTCGCTACTGCTAAGTCAGTAGGTCTCGTGGTTCTTACTTCTGATGAGTAGTATCTGCTTTCTATGAATGAGAACTCGTTGGTTAGTTTTGTAGATGTATTTATTAATCTTTGACAATCCAATATATACAAGTTAACACCACAGTCAACCTGTTCGGTCGCTGCTGTAACTGGAAGAGTGTGTGTGCTCCTCAGCGCAGGGCTTTTATACAGTTCCTTCACAAGGGGGGGGGGGACAATGTGCGTCATACAGAATATGGACTCACCCTTCACAAGGGGGAGGACAATGTGCGTCATACAGCATATGGACTCATGGTTCCTATAACAGGAATTCTATGAAGTGAACACTCATAAGCAGTGTGTCATTTCCTTGGTTCCGAGAATAAGAATTCTCTGAATAGGGGCTTTTATACAAATCCTCCCTTCACAAGGGAGAGAGCCATGTGCGTCATTGATTCATGGTTCCGATAACATGAATTCCATGAAGTGCACACTCATAGATAGTGGGGTGAACATATCGAGATATACAGAATGACAGATACACATCTGCAGTAATAATAATCATAAGTCTTAGTTTAGAATGGGGTCTGGAGTTCGACCCTAGACGGAATACATAACTCCTCCACCCGTTGTTAATCGTTATCGTCCTCGATAACAATTTTCTTAAATCTATTTTTTACAGATTTAATACATTGATTTATCCTTGTTCTATATATTAACAGGATAACACAGAAAATAAGTATTATAATACTTGTGTTCACAGACACAAAAGTCTTCATTTTAGTATTAAAGAGTATACATGCGTAATATTGAGTAATTTTTATACAAGGTGCGTTAGACCATCTTAAGGTAGGTCCTTGCAAGTAATATTTTTCCGGAGGGATTAATATTAGAGTATTGCTAGGTACAGGAGAAATTTTATACAATGTATAAGTTTTAGCATCAGTGATTGGCATATATAATATTACAACCATTTCTTCGTTCATCATGAGAACTTGCGTTTTTTTTGGCAGTTTAAGGTTCTCAAATTGATGGTACTGGTCAGTATGAATTATAGTTTTTGTTGGGTAGATTAGTTGTAAATGTTTTACAACATTTGTTAAATCCTTTTGGGAGAACATCTTGATATTTGTCATTTCATTAAATGACAAGCTAATAGTATCTTGCATCACTTGTATGATTTTATCTAATTTGTTCGTACACAAGAGCACATATTGTTGATGTTCCAGAAGGTTAATCTTGAAGTCTTCTTCTTGTAAAATACCTTTAATTACCTTCATATTATAGTTTACATGGTTCATTTCATTATAGAACTTTTGAGCAATGGAGTTACTGAATGATACTAATTTATTAATATGTTTAATTTCTTTGGCGTTACTTTTTTTTAATGCTTTTAATTGTTCCTGTAAATTGTCTAGATCATCTTGGTCTAGATTACCTGATATGAATTTAATTATACTACCTAAACCATTTATAAGACCTCTCTTACTTCTAGGTGTAGCAGGCAGCAACTTATTTAATTCCTTTTTTGTTTCTTTAATTGATTCTCTTAATTCTGATATTAGATAAGGAAAAGTTTTATTGCTTCGTGATACGAGACTTGAGATAGTGTCTTGAATATTATTATAAGATTCTTTTAAACTCGTTAAATTGAAATGAAACATGAACCGGTGATAATCGTTAATTATTAAGGCTGGTCCTAATGAGTCGGCATAGAATCCTTATGTCTGGATGGGCTGTGTGATGATGGTGCCATATCCGGGGAGGAATCTAGAATAAGAAATTTTCTTTTGGTTTAATGTCCCGAAAATTCCTTACATGTGTTTTACCGTTTCTCATTTTACAGTATACCCTGTTTTCTTCAATTTTGGTAATGATACCTTCGTTGTACAGGTTTTTTGATTTCTTGTTTCTGGTGAGGGGATCTAATACGTAGACAGTTTCATTAATTTGGTAATTATGATTGAAAGTGTCGGTGTTAGGTTTAGAATGCCTTTCTTTTGCAATTTTCAACTGATTTACTTGTCTTTCAATGTATGTGTCATCTCCGGGGATGGCAACGATTGAAGCTGTTTCATCAGCCATGTTAATCTCTACTCTAGTGAGTGCGTCTGCGACATAGTTGGTTTTGCCTTTGACGTATTTGATATCAAAGTCAAACTCTCCAAGCTTTATCTTCCAACGGTAAAGTCTCGAACTAGGATCCTTTAGCGTGAAGAGCCACTGTAACGGGCGGTGATCACATTCTACTTGAAAGTGTCGTCCCCATAAGTAAGGCTTGAAATGTTTGCAGCTTTCTACAATTCCTAATAACTCTCTCTCTATTGTGGAGTAGTTTTTCTCTGCTGGGTTTGGAGTCCTGGAGTAGTATGCGATGGGGTGTCCCTTCTGTGATAGGACGCTTCCCACAGCAAAATCTGAACTGTCCGTGGTTAACGTGAATGCTTCTTCGAAGTTTGGATAAACTAGCACAGAAGCATTTATTAAAAGGGTCTTAAGGTTCGTAAAAGCGGACTTGTATTCAGTATTCTCTACATCGACTTTGGATCCTTTCTTTAAGCAGCGAACCATGGGTTGTGCTACTTTTGCGAAATCTTTTATGAATTTTCTGTAAAATCCAGCAAGGCCAAGAAATTGTTTGATTTCTTTGGTAGACTTCGGAATAGGATAGTCCTTGACTACTCTGATCTTTTCGGGATTTGGTTTGACTCCGTCTTGTGATACAATGTGACCAAGAAAAGCAACTTCTTTGTGAAGAAACTCTGTCTTGTCTAGTTGTATTTTGAGATTTACTTCTCTCAATTTCTGTAGCACAAGGGTTAAATGTTGTACATGTTCGCTTAGCGACTTGCTGAAGATTATTATGTCGTCAATGTATACAAAGCAGAACTTGTACAGATAAGGACGCAATACATTGTCCATTTCAAGTTGAACCGTGGCTGGTGCATTTTTTTAGGCCGAAGGGCATTCTTTTAAACATTAGGTGTCTATTGTCTATTGTAAAGGCTGTTTTCTCGATAGACCTGGGGTCCATCTCAATTTGGTGAAATCCCTGAGCCAGATCTAAAGTACTGAAGTACTGACATCGACCGAGATTATCTAGGATATCTGTTATTCTAGGCAGGGGATATTTATCCTCAATAGTTTTCTTGTTCAACTGTCTGAAATCTATGACTAGTCTCCATTTCTTTTGTCCCGAAGCGTCAAGCTTCTTGGGGACAATCCAGACTGGATTGCAGTATGGAGATTCGCTATGCGTGACTATTCCCTGGTCCAAAAGTTTCTCTACTTCGTTGTTTAATATTTGCGTTAGAGGTGGTGGGTACCGATAATTTCTTTGGTGTACTGGGTCTTCATCTGTAGTGCGAATAAAATGCTTCACTGCACTTGAAAATGACAGATCACATCCTGGATAATAGAAAACATCTGAGAATTCCGAACATATGTCTTGAATAGCACTGTTTTCTAGATCGTTCAAATGTTGTGTTCGGAGGTGTTCATGAATGTTTCTTTCAGAAATGGAATTTATTTCCAGTGGTTGGATTGTTACATTCTCTAAAGGTTCAACTAGTATGGGCTCGGTGAATTCTTGTTTCAACTGAGTGTTTGTGGGATATAGAACCTGATAGTTCTCGGCATGAAGAATAGCATCTGGAAAACATATTCCTTCGTATTCAAATTTGGAAATATACACGTCTCCGTGTTGTATGTTGACAGGTATAGCTAGATGATATGCATTTAATGCAGGTTGAAAGCTTTCTTGCTTATGTGGGGAATGAAAGTGAAACGGTATGTCCGTGTTGTTGAGAGTGACTAGGTTCGAGGCGTAGTCAATCTTTGCACCTAGCTGAGCAAAAGCTGCGCTACCAATTAATGCGTCGAAGTAATTATGCCATTGCATAACTCTGAATGTTATAGGTGAATCTATGTTGTATTCCGAAAATATAGGGAATTGAATATTATCTTCTCCTATCGTTTGTGAGTGGATTGATTGAATACAAAATGGTTCTTTAAACATATACTCTGCGAACAATGAGTGTGCGAATTCAGGGTTCATAATTGAATTGCAAGTACCGCTATCAATTAAGATCTTTAGTCCAAACAGTGTGATGAATGGTAGTTTGGGAGCATTACCCAAGTTATTTAACTCTTCGATTTTGATGGCTGGGCCAAGCGAAAAATCCTGAGACTGTTCCTCTGTATCGCACTCGTATTCATAGTACTGAGTGTCGTACTCTTGCGGGTAGTATTGTATGTTGTACTCATCTACATACTCTAGTGATTGCTGTATGGGACCTAAAGCTTCCTGTTCGATGTCTTCTGAAGGTTCTAAGTGAGCATTCAGATTACCTCTAATGGTTGAAACACCGGACATCGGCTGTGGAAATATTTGCTGGTTAGTGGGTGTGAAACGTCGGCCAATATTATTTGGAGTTGGGTAAGGACGATTCATGGAGTTTGGTGGCTTGAAAGGCTGAGTGTTCGGAGCTTGAGCGTGTCCGAAAATTGGTTGTGGTTTATCTTTAAAGAAGGGTCTGTGGGTTTGATTTTGCATGAAAGGTTGGTTAAATGGGTTCCTTGGTGGAGCGGGGTTAGAATTCGAGAATGGATTGTGTGCTGAGTGGCCTAGTGGTCGAGCTGTTGGAAACTTGCTAGGAGGTAGTTTTCCTCTTAGTTGGTCCATGTAATCTTCATGGGCGCGATCGTTATCATAAGACCTGCATAACCTGAGGCAATGATTCAGGTCTGTAATCTGTGCATATCTTAAGTATGAACGGTAGGGTTCCAAAACTCCTGCTTTAAACGTGTTTAGGCTTAACTCCTCAAGTTATCTTAATTTCAATTCCAAAATTTGATTTTGGTAATTGAGTTTGCATAAGCTTTTGCATTGCAAAGTCAATCCTTCTAATTTATCATGATAGTCATTGTATGATTCGTTTCTTTTCTGGTAGCAATTAGAGATCTCCTGGATGAGAAGTCTCTCGTCTTTGACGTTACCGTATTTTCTTATGAGTTTATCTTTAAATTTTTCATAAGTACTGTTGGCTTCTAAGTCAAGAATGCTACATGCTTCACCTTTTAGTTTTGACTTTATGACGTTAAATAGGAAGTCATTTATTAATACTGAGTTTGTAGCTGACGCTATTCTCTTGTGAGTGTTTAGAAACGATTCTGTTCTTGCTAAGAAATAGTCAAGACTGCAAGAATTAGTGCCGTTAAATTCAGGCAAAAGCTGTATCTGAGCATATTCGAACTTTGAAAGTAACTCGGTTTCAGGCATTTTGGTTGAATTTATAAAGACGGTTTTCAAAATTGTTTATAATAAATATCACCCATACTTTTCAATCTTTACATTGAACAAGCAATGAAGGAAATTGGAGAAAAATTTAAAGTGGGAGTGAAGATTCAAGGAGAAATAATTTCAACTCTGAGATTTGCTGATGACATCGTCATCTTGGCCGACAAGCCTGAGGATTTGAATGAGTTTTTGAATGGTATGGATTCCGTCTTTCTGAAGGAATTCATGATGAAAATTAATAAATGTAAAACAAAAATACTGGAATGCAGCCGAAATAAATCAGAAACCTCTATGGAGATCAAATTGGCCGGTGAAAAGCTGAAGGAAGTAGGAGACTTCCGTTACTTAGGAAGCAGAATAACCAGTGATGGACGAAGCAAAGAGGATATAAAAAGTAGGTTGGCTCAGGCAACGAAAGCCTTTCTACAAAAAAGGAATCTGTTGACATCGAATATAGATTTAGGTATTAGGAAGTCATTTTTGAAAGCCTTTGTCTGGAGCGTGGCGCTCTATGGAAGTGAAACTTGGACTATTGGTGCAGCAGAAAAGAGGAGAATCGAAGCATTTGAAATGTGGTGTTACAGGAGAATGATGAAGATCAGATGGGAAGATTGGGTTACAAACGAAGAGGTATTAAGGCGAGTGGGAGAGGAGAGATGTTTCTGGCGACTGCTAATGAAGAGAAGAGATAGGTTGGTAGGACACATACTAAGACACCCAGGAATAGCAAGCTTAGTTATGGAAGGAAGGGTCGAGGATAAGAACTGTAGGGGTAGACCAAGGTTAGAATATGTTAAACAGATTGCCTCGGATGTAGGGTGTGGTAGCTATGTAGAAATGAAACGATTAGCTCAGGACAGGGAGGCGTGGAGAGCTGCATCAAACCAGTCAAAAGACTGAAGACTCAAACAACAACAACAAATATTTAAATCGTTAGATTAAATTTTGTAACAGTTGTTACTTTTAAAAGTTAATTACTTACTTATAAGTGTTAATATTAATCAAAATATATGTGAAAGAGCCCCGATTAGGTTTTCACAATAAAGTAAATAACTTATTATTATTAATGATCAAAATATATGTGAAAGAGCCCCGGTTAGGTTTTCACAATAAAAGAAATAACTTATTATTATTATTATTATTATTATTATTATTATTAATCAAAATATATGTGAAAGAGCCCCGGTTAGGTTTTCACAATAAAGGAAATAACTTATTATTATTAATAATCAAAATTAATGATATGTGGATATCTCGTTTAGATTCTCCACAATGTGAACTAGTAAAATGATAAAATTAGTTATATGTCTTCTGAAATGAGGATGATGATTGATGATGATAATAAATATTTAATTATTTTATTAATTCCTTTAATAGTGACAAGCGAAAGACCAGTATGGGCTGCACTAACTCACTTTTGTTAGGAAATTATATAACTTTATTTTTTTGTTTTTGTTTTAATTGTTTAGTTACAATATTAATTCAAAAGTAAATAAAGAGTGTAAGGTCTGCTAATTAGAACCCACTAAATTATTTCCTCTTGAAAGTCATGAATATTTATTATTAAGTATTTATTGTTTGTTTTAAGTTTATTAAGTTTAATTCAGATCGAAATGACAAGGCAAACTCTACTAGTTAAAGTTTACTGTAATTTGTTTTCGTTTGACAGGGAAAGAATGTATTATTTAGGTTTTATTATTATTATTGTTGCTCTCCCAATTTGTTACTTGAAATATTGAACCATGCTTTACTAATAATACTCTAGTTCACAAATAAGGTATTATTTGGAGTTTGACTTACAGACAAGAAAAGATGATCAGTGCTGGCTGCATCCTCTTGGAACTGCGGAGTCGGTTGGTTCTCTTGTGTCGTCGTGTGGTCGGAAAGCGCTTCTGGAGCGTTGTCGGCACGTACGGCGATGGCGGTTGGTTGTTGCGAAAGGCGTTTACTTGGAGCGTGAGCTTCTTGGAACGTTTGTCGGCGAACTTCCTTCCTTCCGTTAAGTTAGCAAAGTTGGTTGTGGACGAAAGGCGTCTCTCTTGGTACGTTGTCAGTTCCACTTCTAACTTGCTTCCTTCAAGCTGGCGAAGTCGTTTGTGGACGAAAGGCCTCCCTGAGGTTGTCAGTACCACTCCTGGCTTGCTGGCCGATTCATAGAAACGATGACTGCATCTAGTACTGAAGATAGGTACCTTGGTGTCGCTAGTATAGTGACGAAAGGCCTCATTGTGAGGTTTGTCAGAACACTGTACCAACTTACTCGTAGATTATCTGGCAAGGATAATCGTTACCTATTCCGGACTGGGCCCCCAGTTAAGTTTGTCGCTTAACAGTCTTCTTTAGTGATGTACTAAGAAGTTGTCGCTACTGCTAAGTCAGTAGGTCTCGTGGTTCTTACTTCTGATGAGTAGTATCTGCTTTCTATGAATGAGAACTCGTTGGTTAGTTTTGTAGATGTATTTATTAATCTTTGACAATCCAATATATACAAGTTAACACCAGACAGTCAACCTGTTCGGTCGCTGCTGTAACTGGAAGAGTGTGTGTGCTCCTCAGCGCATGGCTTTTATACAGTTCCTTCACAAGGGGGGGGGGGGAACAATGTGCGTCATACAGAATATGGACTCACCCTTCACAAGGGGGAGGGCAATGTGCGTCATACAGCATATGGACTCATGGTTCCTATAACAGGAATTCTATGAAGTGAACACTCATAAGCAGTGTGTCATTTCCTTGGTTCCGAGAATAAGAATTCTCTGAATAGGGGCTTTTATACAAATCCTCCCTTCACAAGGGAGAGAGCCATGTGCGTCATTGATTCATGGTTCCGATAACAGGAATTCCATGAAGTGCACACTCATAGATAGTGGGGTGAACATATCGAGATATACAGAATGACAGATACACATCTGCAGTAATAATAACCATAAGTCTTAGTTTAGAATGGGGTCTGGAGTTCGACCCTAGACGGAATACATAACTCAGGTTGGAATCGTGAATGAAGGTAGCAATTCTGAGCGTTCAATTTGATAACCTGGTAGGTAGCCTATTTAGTTAGCGTATGGCTTTTAGTGCCGGGAGTATCCGAGGACATGTTCGACTCACCATAGGCTGTAGCTGCTTCAAACGGACACCCATGGGGCGAGCTGCAAGTTCCGTTGAATTTCAAGTAGTTCCAACTTTCGCTACCAGATGTCACTGGCACCTAGTGGTGAACGTTGAAACTTTAATAGAGCGTTTCAACGAAATCTAACCTATCACACAAGTTTAGTTAGTGAAATGGTCTTTTACATGCCATAAATCTATGACATGGGACCGCAGGCTTTACTTTCCCTCCGAAGGAAGGCATACTGAAGGATTTTAACGCTCTTAAAAATCCGACGTCGGGTTTGAACCCGCGAACTTGGGCACAGCAGTTCAGCATGCTACCAACTACGCCACCGAAGCCGCTACCTGGTAGGTGAAAATTATAAAGAGCTTTTAACCATGTTTCTTGGATAAGGAAAATGTCAGGTTGGTAGGCGTTGAGTAGGGATAATACTTCGTGTCGCTTGTTGGTCACGCTACGACAGTTCCACTGCGAAAGGCGCATTTAATTCAGGTTGTTGTCGCAGGGAGGCTGGACAAAGGGTAGCACCTTGTCTCGTGATTTTCGGAGGAGGAATACCCATTGGGCATTCGTTCCGAGAAGTTCGAGTAAATCGGCAAAATATTGCGATATTTCTGAGGGGAGAGGACGAGGAGCAGTTGGCGGTTGAGATGGCTGGGGATGAGGGTCGCGCAGTGGAGAGGGTCGGGAGCCTCTAGGTTGAGATTGGGGAGCTGGGCTGAAGGGATAAGGACGTAGGGACGATGAGGGGTGAGGTGGCGTAAGAATGATATTTAAGTAGGATATTCTGTCGTACCCCAACGGGTTGACAATTTTAGGGGGGGTTGTTACGATCTGGGTAAATTTAAGTTTACGGGTGGAGGGTTTGGTAGGTGGGGAGATATTTTGGGGGAGTTCTTGAAACTGCTGGGGGACAAGTAACGGAATGAATAGATTCGAATTTTGAGAAGGATAGGTGACTTCGAAGTTGGTCTTATTATAGAGGCACATTTGACTCTAAATTTATTTGTGGTTGATATGAATTGCACATCGGGGAGGAGCACGCAGGGTGGTTCTCACCACAATCGGGACATTTTCGAAGAACTTGGCTGCACTCACTTGTGGCGTGGGTCAGGGAACAAATGCCGCAACGGGGCTCACGTGAGCGACAATTGTCGCTCCCGTGCCCGTAGCGTTGGCACTTCCTACAGATAATTGCTGAAAAAAAAATGCCTGAACTTCTAAGTGAACTCTAAATACTGTAGTGAAACCTTTTCAGGGAGATGTTGGGAATCAAAGGTAAATTTGACTGTGCCCGTGGGCACATAATCTACCTTGCCATCGGTGTATTTTTTGCGATTCATTCTTTGTACGGAAAGCACTGGGTAGGGGGATTCGATATATTCTATGATCTCTTCCGGGGTGAGAGTAGTGTCCACTCCTCGAATGACGCTAACTTGATGTACATTCGAGAAGAGAATGTGGGCGTTTAGAGCATGTTCCTTAAGAATATAAGCATAATGTTAGCTGCTTGTAGTGTATGGAACATGATTTCCGCTCGATTTCGTCCTTTTCGCTTGATAGAAGATATGTCTGGAATATGGTTCTTATAAAATAAGCGCCCGAGCACCATGAGGTGCCCATTCCCAATTTGTTTGGAATTGAGTGACTCTACAAAGATGAAATAGGGGCCCTCATGCTGGTCCCCATATTCGTGTTGAGGATATCGTTTCGGAGTAGTAGTAGTAGTAGTAGTATGGGCCATCGGTTGCGGATCGCTGGGGACGACTGCCACGTTACCGAGAGAGGGATTGAGATCGGGATTATTGATGACAATCGTGGTTTCCATCGGAAACGTTTCGGTTAGAATTTGCTCTATAGGCACATTAACATGTTTTTCCCCGAAATCGGGGAGTTTATCTTTCAACCCACCGCTTTGTTGAGACATTGCACCAACGAAGGATTAAAATGGAAAGACCTTACCTTGGTGTTGATAAGACTAACGTAACGATTAAACACTTACTACTACGTGGCACACAAGCACGCGTGTCTTCCAACCACACCGACCACAATAGGAAGGTTATGACGAAGCACATTCGCTAGCCACGGAACCCGCACAGCTAATGGCTCTAGAAATATTTTCAGGTGATGTGAGATCTCATTGTAGCGCCCCTTCCCCTGTAGAGACTAAAAGTGCTGTAATATTAAGGACTCGGATGTAAAACCTCTAACAGATAGAGAAGGAAAGCTTACATAGAGCGTTTTTACAGGGGGTAAGGAGATTGAGATCATGTAATGGGAAGGGGAGAGGAAATTGATGAGGATGAGAAAGGAGATTTAATATAGAGATCAGAATATGATAGATCATTAGAAGACTTAAGTAGGAACAAAGCTCCTGGCATAGATATACCGACTGAGTTGCTACGTTGCATAGGCGAAGAAGATCTGATCAGGTTATTTCATTTGGTGTGTAGGATTTATAAGGCGGGTGAGGTACCCTCTGATTTCAATAAGAATGTTATCATCCCTATACCGAAGAAAGCTGGAGCTGACAGATATGAAGATTATCGTGCAATCAGCTTGATAACTCGTGCTTCAAAGATCCTAACTAGAATAATTTACAAGAGGATGGAAAGACAGAAACAGAGTTGGCTGTAGACCAATTTGGTTTCAGGAGAAACTTAGGAAAAAGGGAAGCTGTACTAGGTCTTTGGCTGATCTTGGAGGGTAAAATAAGGAAAGGTAAGAGAACGTTCATGGCACATGTAGACGTACAAAAGGCTTTTGATAACGTTGATTGGTGGTATTGTACCCGTATTTATCATGAAGCTGACTTGTCGAAATCCGAAGATCAAAGATCGAAGAATCTTGTAGGCCCCGGCAAGAAAACCTGAAAATCCCTCCGACAAGCACTTCTATGATAAACACAACAGTCATACGAAAGTGTTATGGAGTAACTACTGTGGACAAGGATGCTAACTACTTTCGGAGAGTGAGATCCTTACCAAAATCTCGGGTCGGAATGGGTTAAAGGTGCCATATACCATGATCCGTTCCATAACACAATCTTCATTATAATTAAAATAAATCATGCAACTCCGTCGTTTAAAAAAGAACAAAATTAAATTTATTGTCAAAAGAACAATAAATAAAATAAAAACAACCTCCAATAAAATTAAGTGAGGCTCGCACTTCGTCAAAGAAAAACATATGTGCTGAAATAATCACACATGAACAACAAATGTCAACACCTCCTTCAACTGGAGTTCATTAAATTAAATAAAATTTAAAATTCAATTGAAAACCACTAATGAATTTCCAAACGCAAATAAGAATAATTATTAACATTACTAGTTAATTTATACAACGTAGAACTCCCTACTAAATAAACAAGGCAGAAATCAGCTGGACTAAAGTCACAATCTATCAACTGTTCCGAGCTCGCTTTCAATTCAACTAGCGATCAGCTGTTATACACTCAAGGGTTCTACGCACACAAATAACCGAACCCCTCAGTCATACATTTATACAATCCACTAATACTCTCACATCTATACTTTAAACATCCTTAACTTAAATATTGTCGGAGAATTTTACTCATCTCCATTTCATGTTCATTCACATACATTTCACAATGAGTTGTTTATCCAAAACAAACTTTCACTTACCTTCCAGTTCCAGATTAACACTTCCCCTCATATTTCAAAAACACGAATATTAAGATCCTGCGCTTATTTATCGACCTGATAATAAAGTATTATTATCCACCACATTTTAGAAGTCTAATAAATAATTAACTAAATTCAAATAATCATTTAAAATATTTACAACGGATTACTTCCACAAGTTTAAATTCAAAACCGTCTACCGG
Source organism: Meconema thalassinum (assembly GCA_946902985.2). NCBI lineage: Eukaryota > Metazoa > Arthropoda > Insecta > Orthoptera > Tettigoniidae > Meconema > Meconema thalassinum. The sequence goes on from OX336390.1 coordinate 900,554,852, forward strand.
TATCTATATCTTTCTTCAATAATAGTTCCATTATTATTAATTATTATAGTTTAAACAAAATTATTAAACACTGTTAATGTGTATATTTAAATATATTCACTTTAAATGTTTATATTAAATGTTTACTTCAAAAAGATCACTCAACTAATTCACATTGCTAGTTAGGTCTAATTAGGTTGATATGTCAATTCCTGGCTAATATGACCATTCAACTAAGTAAGTTGATAATGAGTTAATAAAAATTAGGTAACAAAGGTTATCGACCACCTCACCTCACTTTTCCGCAAGCATATAATTTTGTCAATCTGTCAATGATAATTACAACAGATGTGAGTTACGACCAACTCATCTCCATTACAATGCAATGCTTTAAACAGCACGTTCTTACTTCACAACAATATATAAGGTGCGTTCAAAAAGTAACGAGCCGGAGGCATAATTACAGAAACCAGTACCTGTATGTTAGAAGTATTGGCCCTGGCTGTTGAGGCACTTGTCCCACTGTGACACGAGGCGGTGAATAGCTGTCTCATATAATTCCCTGGGCTGCGATGTGAACCAGTTCCGCACGTACTGCCGGACGTCGACGTCCGAGGTGAATCGTTGGCCACGCAGAGCCCTTTTCAGGGGACCAAACATGGCGTAATCACAGGGAGAGAGGTCTGGACTGTATGGAGGGTGGCCGAGAACCTCCCATTTGAATTTCTGCAGGAGTGCCGCGACTGTGTTGGCCGTATGAGGTCGTGCATTGTCGTGGAGCGACCACGGCGGCTATGGCGTTCACTGTCACTCGGCGGTCCTGGGTAATGAGTGCATCAACCAGCTGGACGTTGTCATCGGTAATGCAGGGGGGTGCCCCAGACCGGTCATCATCGGCTAACGACACCCGTCCTACCCTGAAGCGCTTGAGCCACGCCTTGACCCTTGAAAGGGACATGCAGTGTTCGCCGTACACTTGTGACATTCGGCGATGAATGTCCGTTCCCCCTACACCTTCCGCTGTCAGAAACCGAACAACACCTCTTTGCTCTTCGGTTGACGCCTCCATGCCACTGTTTGCAATGCGACTTGCAGCGTTGGACGATTGATGCATGCTGGTGCTCGCTTTGTATCGCCACGTGACGTGCACGCGTGCCCTCTAGCGACGGGCTGTGACCTTCCACGCTCTGGTCGGAACCACACCTCGTTACACACGCCACGATTAGCCGATGAAGTCACTGGTTTGTGCATTCCAGCCTCCGGCTCGTTACTTTTTGAACGCGCCTTATATTAACGCAATACTTTCACAATACGGAATAACCCTTCGTATTTGAATTCAATATTTATACGGCATTACAATCCCTCGTATATCATACAGTAAATTCACATAGCTTCATTATTATTGCTTTCTTAAATTATTATCATATTATTTGCATTATTCTTTGATACGACAACCTTACTTGTTCACAATGTACTCCAGTAGAATATTGATCGTTGAAATGTGTATAATAATTGACCTCCCGCAAGTTTACTTCGTAACGTTACTATGGGATAAACAATTGTTTCCAATATTTAATAATAATACATTCATGAAATTTCTTAACAATAAAACAATTTTGCTGAAAGTTCTGAAATCCACGTAAATGTGGGTAAATATGCTTCTCTTGTAGTGAATCTTCAAAATTAGTTTAAGCGACGATTTCAAAATGTGATGAAATTTGAGTAATTGTGTGGCATGTTTTCTCTGCCGTTTACTACTGTCGTTATGGCAGTGCCTATTGATTTCCAGATCTCCAAAGTAACAATCACTTAAAAACAAAATTCTCTGCAGCTTCTGTCCTAGATTTCTACAGAAATTACTTTTCGACAGAAATAGAATCACTTTATAAACGGCCTTGTTTGGGAGTACCTAGGCTACTTATGCGAGCAATCGCTTTCATTGATGAAACAAGTAAAATCGTCGTTCCCGTCGAAGTGATCCACATTTGGAGGGAAACTTGCGTATTGCTATCTCCAACATTGAACCGGATATTGACATACTTAGAAAAAGCAAACAATGCCAAGTGTCTCATTAGGGGCATTAAGCCTTAATCTCATGGCTAGTCTGATATATTATTTTTAATTTTTATAGTCTTTGTTACTTATTACGGTAAATTCCTTTCATAATCCCTTCCCTGACATGTCATGAAAAGAAAATTACATGGCCATTGGCTGCATTAATAAAAAACAAAAATATATATTTTTACTAACAATAGATATTCTTTATATACAGTAACTTGATTACTTTATATAACCTTACCGACAACGGTAGCTACGCTCACTAACGCGCAGCACTAGGCCATGGGGCCGAGCTGTCTGCGGACTCGGTAAACGTGGGTTCGAGCCCCACCATCGACCGTCCTTGAAATGGTTTTCCGTGGTTTCCCCATTTTCAACTCCAGGAAAATGCTGGGATGGTACCTTCTGACAAGCCACGGCCGCTTCCTTCCTTGCCCAGTTTCATTCACCTTCCTCTCTCACTAACTCATCTCATGAGGTTGGCGTCAGGAAGCGTATCCGGCCGTAAAAACCTTCCGCCACATAGACTTTCATCCCTCGACCCCGTTGAAAACGGGGGTACTATAACCGTAAAATTAAGGGCCTAAAACATTTTCAGCTATGAGTTCAGTTAGGTTTAGTTCAGTTTTTAGGACATTTAACACAAAACGTAAAATGTGTGAGAAAATGTATGTAAGCCTTACATTTTAAGGACATGAATATAGTTTTACAGCACATTTTACATCTTCTGGTAGCATAAGTTAATCAGGTAATGGTAAAATTAGCTATTGAGGTGGGGATAGGCAATTGCCCAAGTGGGAAGGTACCTTGAGGCCCGCCACTAAGAATTGAAAGATACATTCGGCCTCCATTTATAAAAAGGTTGTGCACCACTGATCTCTCTATACATGGATGGCTGGTAGCTAAGGCAGCAGTACGCCGAATAGACGATGACAGGTATAGGAAGATGGCAGCGAGCGCATGGTGCAATATTGCGAATCCGGCTCTGTGATTGGTTACTGGTAGTTTGATGTTCTACATGAGTTGAACCTCTATGGACTGCGTGGTATCAACCAACTTCACTTTGGTGTCTAGGTCTTGTTCTTGTTCCGGCTTTGACTTCTTGCCAGTACCTTCTGACCCCAGCGACGAGTGCCTGTTTATGATCTTCGGACAAAGGTCCTCTCCGTCTTCCGGAAGTTGATACCATTTTAAAACCATGGTAGACCAACCTTCTAAATGTGTTCCTGTCAGGAATTTCTCGGTCTTGAATACCAATTTGCCTGAGATCTTTTTCGCATTCCTCGAACCATCTCGGCCTTGTTGCCTTAGACTGGATGAAACTCCATATTCTTTTGGTTAATCGATCATCAGTCATCCTCAAAAGGTGACCGTAAAATAATAGCCGTCTCTTCTTAATTGATGCTGTGATAGGGTCTATTTTGTTGTACAAGTCATCATTAGCTCTCACTCGCCACTGTCCATCAACCCATCTATTACCTAGGATTTTTCTTAATATCCTACGCTCTCTTTTTTCCAGTTGGTCAGCTTGACCTTTACTATTTATGGTCAAAGTTTCGAACGCATATAATCCCTCAGGTTTTACAACTGTGGTGTAGTGTCGGAACTTGGCCCCTATACTCAAAGACTTTTTGTTATAGGTATTCTTTGCAATGTGGTATGCGTGGTCTAACTTCCTCATCCTGACATTAATTGCTTCCTCTTCTAATCCATTCTGCTGGATGACTTCACCAAGATATCGGAAATGTGTGACTCGACTGATCTTTCCAAGATTAGTGATCATCCATTCAGGTCCATCGCAGATGTTTGTCATATATTTTGTCATCTGAAAGAAATCTGGAGTCCTACCTTTCCAGCAATTTCTGACAGCCTATTGATCTTGTTGACTGCTGAATCTATGTCGTTAGCAAAAATGGCCAGGTCATCCGCAAAGGCCAGACAGTCAATGTATATACCTTTGTGCTTAGGACCAAGTCTGAACCGATCTTCTTTTGTTTCTTCTTGGTCTAACATCTTCCTCCATTCTCGAATGACTTCTTCCAAAACACAGTTGAAGAGGAGTGGAGATAGTCCGTCTCCCTGTCTCACGCCCGTTCTGATTGTAAACGGTTCTGATATCTCTCCCATAAATTTGACTTTCGACACTGTGTTGGTTAGAGTTTGTTTGATCAAATTTCTTGATGTATCATCCACTCCAAACTCTTCCAAAATATTCATTAATGACTCCCGGTCGATGGAGTCATAAGCTTTCTGAAAGTCAACAAACATGACCACGTAACTTTGTCCTCCTGTCTTCTTGTACCTGATGATGTTCTTCAGGTTAATGATCTGTTCCGGGCATGAACGACCCTTTCTGAAGCCAGCCTGGTATTCCCCGATCTGTTGGTCAAGATGCGCTTCTATTCTGTTCTGGACTGCTTTGGAGAAAACCTTATACGGAACAGATACTAATGAGATGCCCCTATAGTTGATAACATTCTTTTTATCACCTTTTTTGTGTAGAGGATGGATTAGTGCTGACAGCCATTCAATTGGTAAAATCCCAGTTCTCCATATATCTTCAAAAAGCTTGACTAGTACATCTAAAGTTTCATCATTCGCCAGCTTCATACATTTATTTATACTGGCAGTAAATATTTTGTTTTTCTTGTGGTTGTAAAATGGGCTCAATTTGGTTATTTAAAGCGTAAAATCTTAGTTTTAAGTACCGGTTTGGAGACCCATCATCCCAGGCAAGCCGGTAATACCTTTACTTCTTTGGCAGATAGGTCACTTAGCCGTAATTTTGAAGTTATTGTGAAGTTAAGTATATATATGCGGTGGTGCTGATGCAGACGTGATCGGGCTAGGCTATTGCGTGTTTAAATTTGATCCCATTTCAGGGATTTTCGGTTCTGGGTGCGAATAGTTCGCTTAATAGTTGTAAAACGGTGGGGAGAGTATATTTTGAGTAGGTTTTTAGTTGTGTTGAGTTCTATGTGGAGCTGAGGAGTGAAATTGGTTTGGCTTAAAGTTCATTTTTGGCTTTGATCTACTTCCCGTTATTAAGTTTATTGCGCTGCTAGCGTGATTAAAAGCTGTAGTATTTGATGTAGAGTGCTGGGATTACTTGGGGGAAGTGTTGGTTATTTCATGGAAACAGGAATTCATTACCAAGCACCGATTACGATATGTCGAATCTAGGCCTGTATAGTGAGCTACGTTTAGGCCTATAGGTACATCATTTGAAGAATGCATAATTTCGTGGCATATAGCCTATACATGTATACCGTATTATACAATTTACAAGAATGTTTCCAGAAATTGTTTTTCACTCGTTACTCTGTTACTGGTCGCTAATTGCGTGTACTCAGCACCTAAGTTGATATTTGTCAGCCGTTATTATACATTCATTTTTATTGATACCGGAGATTTACTGACCTCGGAATGACGTTTCAGTGATCCCAATGCCCTTATGCTATGAGTGAACATATAGTTTTAACAACAAATTGTATCGGTATTGTATTGCTCCCCACAGGAGCAAGTGTAATTATAATTTATTTTCGTTTATGTATTGACTAAGGCGGATATACAATTTGTTGTTAAAACTATTTAGTACGACAATACGGAACCATCATGGAAACTAGTTTAAATAATAGAATGAGTGAACATATCTCTATATTTCTATTTGCTCCAAAGCACCATTAATTACGATTTAAAATTGACTAGATTAGACTATCATTGCTTCCCCATAAGGAGAGCTCGAGAATGGGTACGCCAACATGACGGACCGCGCGCTCAACTTGACGTACTTTCTCGTGCAGCGGAGAGCTGCCATCAGCGATCCATGTATAGAGATCAGTGAGCACAACACACGGAATAGTGGTCAACAGGAATATAATGTTGCATTGAAGCAAGCAGAGCGGAAACTGCTCGCCTCATATTTGACGGTACGCTTGCTTATCATTATCTAGCAGTTTTTAGGAACCGGGTGAGTTAGCCGTGGTGGTTACGGCATGACTGATGGCAGTCGCTCACATCCGGGAGGCGAGGAGGTTCGAATCCCCCCGCCGGCAACCTTGAAGATGGTCTTCTGTGGTTTCCCATCTTCCTTCCAGGCAAATGCCGGGGTTGGTCCCTAACTATAGGCCACAGCCGCTACCTTCCAACTCCTCGTCCTTACGTTCCAACTTCCCTCCTCCTTCCCTCCCCAACGGTACTTGTAGCTCACCCATTGGGTGTCCGTCTCGAAGCAGCTACAAAACTGGCGAGCCGAACATGTCCTCGGACACTCCCGGCACTAAAAGCCATACGCTAAAAAAAGTTTTTAGGACATTGCACAGTCACCTACTAACGCTGCACTGTCTGCGTAGTCTCTCCACGTTTCTGTATGTTGAAGATTGTATTCAAAGTTACGACACATGGCGAAATGAAGCCTCACATTCTCCCGCATCCACACATACTGTGTACATATTGGCTTTCTGCCTAGTGGCAAATCCTTGCACGGCTCCGCCTATAGGTCTTATTGCAGGAATGGATTTCTTTAAATAAAAATATGTGTTTGCTCCAATATAATATTTATTTCCAATTTTATACAATACAAACACTACAAAGGAAACAACTAAATACACTCAATATGAACTCTTTATCTTATTGATCACTTACTTGCTCGTTCGTCAACAACATTTGATAATACAACACTTTTCAAAAATGTATGTAGGACTTTTGCACTCTGATTAATATCCAATCACCCCGTGAATATCATATGAATGAATATACGTGGAAAATAGGACACTTAGCCGATAATCGTTTTAAGTTCTTACCTAATTTCGGCATTAACGCTCAATTGTATCCTGGCTTACCAACTCTTAATATTTCATATATTCCAAGATGATCGTTAAGCGTAATATGATCAGTGAATATGGTTAAAACAAAGTTGCTTCATGCTCGAGTCTCGTCTGTACATTGAGATGAAAAATTCAGTTGCACGACATTGTTGCGCATCTTAGTTTCGTCGTGTACAATGAATGGCCTTAATAGCCTTGAGACTTGGAGAGAAGCAATTTCAATACAGTATATGAGATTACTCTTTAAACATTTCATGGAAGTTGCTTAGATTCTGAGTTACTGATTCGAATGTGCTCTCGTCCGCCACCTTGAAACTATGACGGTGATTGACTTGTGCATTGAACATAGAAACTCCCTTGACATGTTTCAGCATGCTCGATCATTTGTATTATCCAGAATTGTCTTTATGAAATATACAAAAAATCATGCCTACTGTAGACACTTACCTAATTACATAGCTAAGGATTAACTAAAAGAAAGAATAAAAACAGTTAATACATTCGTAGTGGGGTTTGAAGCCATTTTTCAGTCTTGCCTAAGTAAACAAAAGTTTGGTGCTTTTCAGTCGGTCAACACGAATGTACCCAAAAAGGGATGGGTTATGCTCTAATCCTGAAATATATTACATGAGATTAATAAATACACTAGGTTGACCAGTTTCGATCGTCAAGCGATCATCTTCAGATCCATTACACTTAGACTATAACATCTATGTTTGAGAATACAGGTGAAAAATATTTACAATATGTACAATTATTTAGTTGCAGTATTGGTAATGCAACTGTCGGTGTATGCTAAATGTAGTATATCTAATGTTAGGTGAAAGGCTAAAATGGTGATAGAAATCCGGAGTGTGTCTGTTTGGGGTGATTATATGGTTGTAAAAAATCAACTATGGTTATACTGTAAGAATACAGGCTTATTTGTCTTCCTGGCTGGGACTTCGAGCAGTTTCGTGTTCACTCTAGCACCAGTTGTGTCGACTGAACCCGGGTGTTATCTGGACGAAACTGATTTTTCCTTTCACCCCCCCCCCCCCCCTTTGTTCCTATGTTCTGTCTGAGGTCAGTGCAATGTTTATTTGTGTGACGTTGCCAAATTTAGATAAGAATGTATGTTATTGAATACAGGAAGATCTACAACTATTAAAGACCGTGGAACTAACTGTCTTTGCCACGCGTGGACTAAAAAGCCATTCGAACTAAGCGCTTCCCGGTCTATTGATGAAGTCCCGGCACCTTTAATACTGCCGCGCATACCGGCTTAGGTCTATTGCAGAAAAAAGTACATAGTACACCTGATCCAGATAACATTTACCTATTAAACACCGATCTAGCTTGGCTGTATCGCTAAGTTGTGTCTTGTTTCTGACAGGGTGTGTTTTTTAGTAGAGTGAAAAGGGGTGAACTCCCCATAAAAGTGAGTTCATTTAGATTGTTGGGATTGTTTCGTTTGGCTAGGTGAATCTCGATTGCTTCCTTTATATCGAGAGCTCTGCCTTTCGATTCGTGATGATTTTTTTAGGTCTGTCTCGATTTTAGTAAAGCTGTGCCCCATGTCACACATATGTTCGCATACGGCTGAATGTATTCCGTATCTTATCGCATTCCTATGTTCATTATAACGTGTGCCTATTCGTCTTCCACTCGGTCCAATGTAATTAGCTTGACAACCAGTATCTTGGCATGTAATAGAGTATACCCCTGACTTTGAACACGGGTCTTGTTTATTTAGATTACTATTTTGCCGGTGCCTACCGGTTGTATTGTTCGTTGTGAATGCTATTTTTATGCCTTGCTTTTTGAAAAGATTAGCGATTTTATATGTTTCGTATTCACATAGTTGAAGCGCGCAAATTTATTCTCATTACTGTCCGGTTTGGGCGTTTTATCTTTATTTTTATGTTTGGCTATAATTTGGTCTATTTTGCTTGGCGGGAAATTGTTTTCCTTTGCTATTTGCTTAATGGTTCTTATTTCCTTATTATAGTTGTCTTTTGACACGGGTATGTTTAAAGCCCTGTGCACCATTGAGTTGAACCCCGCTCATTTGTGCGTACTGGGGTGATTGGACTGATTATCGATTGTATGCGAGGTTTGTGTGGCTTTCCGGAATATGGAATATGAAAGTTCGTTATCCTTACGTTCAATGGTTTTGTCGAGATAATTTATTTTTCGGTCTGTTTCGGATTCCTTAGTGAATTTCATTGAGTGGTGTAGGCTATTAATGGATTGGAGAATTGTTTCTTCGCTTGTTAGTTCAGTATCGTAGATGCAAATTACATCATCTACGTATCTTTTCCATATTACTATTCCCTTTGTTGAAGTCTTTTCTAATAACTCATTTTCTAGTGCATTCATGAAGATGTCAGCGATTAGTCCGCTTAGTGGTGATCCCATCGCTAGGCCTTCTGTTTGTGTGTACATTTTACTGTCGAATTGAAACACGTTTTGGCTGAGGAAGCCCCTTAGTAATCTCACAATCTCTTCAGTTTCTTTTGCCGAATTGTTGGATTTTAAGTTGTTTTCGATAGTGTTGATTGCATCAATAATAGGAATATTGGTGTACATGTTAGTTACATCGAAAGACACAAGCCTCAAGCTAGGTTTCATTTGTAGGGTGTTCAGTGCTGTTACTAATTCCGTTGTGTTCTTTACAGAGTTGTTTTTGTCGTTGGAAAGGCGGTGTTTTAAGATTTTTAGTATTTCTTTGCTGATTTTGTAATTAGGAGCATTCCTACAATTGACTATTGGTCTCATTGGGAACTACTTCAACAAAGGGAATAGTAATATGGAAAAGATACGTAGATGATATAATTTGCATCTACGATACTGAACTAACAAGCGAAGAAACAATTCTCCAATCCATTAATAGCCTACACCACTCAATCAAATTCACTAAGGAATCCGAAACAGACTGAAAAATAAATAATCTCGACATAACCATTGAACGTAAAGATTACGAACTTTCATATTCCATATTCCGGAAAGCCACACAAACCTCGCATACAATCGATAAACAGTCTAATCACCCCAGTACGCACAAATTAGCGGGGTTCAACTCAATGGTGCACAGGGCTTTAAACATACCCATGTCAAAAGACAACTATAATAAGGAAATAAGAACCATTCAGCAAATAGCAAAGGAAAACAATTTCCCGCCCAGCAAAATAGACCAAATTATAGCCAAACATAAAAATAAAGATAAAACGATTCCCAAACCGGACAGTAATGAGAATAAATTTGCGCGCTTCAACTATGTGAATACGAACACATAAAATCGCTAATCTTTTCAAAAGCAAGGCATAAAAATAGCATTCACAACGAACAATACAACCGGTAGGCACCTGCAAAATAGTAATCTAAATAAACAAGACCCGTGTTCAAAGTCAGGGGTATACTCTATTACATGCCAAGATACTGGTTGTCAAGCTAATTACATTGGACAGAGTGGAAGACGAATAGGCACACGTTATAATGAACATAGGAATGCGATAAGATACGGAATACATTCAGCCGTATGCGAACATATGTGTGACACGGGGCACAGCTTTACTAAAATCGAGACTGACCTAAAAGTAATTAATCACGAATCGAAAGGCAGGGCTCTCGACATAAAGGAAGCAATCGAGATTCACCTAGCTAAACGAAACAATCCCAACAATCTAAATGAACACACTTTTATGGAGAGTTCACCCCTTTTCACTCTACTAAAAAACACACCCTGTCAGAAACAAGACACAACTTAGCGATACAGCCAAGCTAGATAAAAAAGGGGGCAAATAGCGGTGTTTAATAGGTAAATGTTATCTGGATCAGGTGTACTATGTACTTTTTTCTGCAATAAACCTAGGCTGGTATGCGCGGCAGTATTAAAGGTGCCGGGACGTCTTCAATAGACCGGGCAGCGCTTAGTTCGAATGGCTTTTTAGTCCACGCGTGGCGAAGACAGTTCCACGGTCTTTAATAGTTGCAGATCTTCGTGTATTCAATATCATAAATTATTATCTAGATTTGGCAACGTCACACAAATAAACATTGCACTGACCTCAGATAGAACATAGGAACAAAGGGGGGAGAAAGGAAAAATCAGTTTCGTCCAGTTAACACCCGGGTTCAGTCGACCACAACTGGTGCTAGAGTGAGCACGAAACTGCTCGAAGTCCCAGCCAGGAAGACAAATCAGCCTGTATTATTACAGTATAACCATAGTTGATTTTTTCAACCATATAATCACCCCAAACAGACAAACTCCGGATTTCTATCAACATTTTAGCAATTCACCTAGCATTAGATATGCTACATTTAGCATACATACACCGACAGTTGCATTACCAATACTGCAACTCAATAATTGTACTTATTGTAAATATTTTTCACCTGAATTCTCAAACATAGATACTATAACCTAAGTGGAATGGATCTGATGATGATCGCTTGACGATCGAAACTGGTCATCCTAGTGTTTTTATTAATCTCATGTAACTTAATTTATTTCAGGATTAGGGCATAATCCAGCTCTTTTTGGGTACATTCGTGTTGACCGACTGAAAAGCACCAAACTTTTGTAATACATTCGTATAAAATTATATTTTCTCAAAAAATAGTTTTCTTGAATATTTTCTAAAATGTAAGAAGACAAATACACAGTTACTTAATGTTTGAAGACACTTAGCCTAGCTAAATTTTCACACATAGACTTTTGGCATCAACACGTAGGCTTATACAACAAAATGATCGATTTTCAAAATCGATATAATGTATATGGGATATGATGAATATATAAATACATAAAATACAGGAAGTGAGAATACGAGGCAGACCTAAACGATGATGGATGGATGGATTGTGTACGGGAGGACCTCACAGAAAAACAGTTGTCAGAAGAGGATGTGCATGACCGGGTTAAATGGAGGAGAGCTGTCAGAAACATCGACCCCACATAGGAGTGGGAATGATGTAAAGAGAAATAAGAAGAAGATAAATACATGAAAAACACCATGTTAATGTGATGTAGATCCATGCTGACGTTGATAAGTAAATATATAATCTAAATATCATCCACCTTTCAGCACCAAAATATTCGTAACAAACCTAAGTTTAGGATAGGATGAAGTACATTTAGCTAATTGTTCAGCAGCTCTAGTTTAGGTACCCATCCACTACTACAGGCAGATTGATTCTCTGGGAGCTTTTATTCTCAGGACTTAACACTAGGTCCGCAGAAAGAGGCACCTGACGTCTACTCCCGCAGTTAGGACATTGCCCTCCAGAAGGCAAGACTCTTAAAGAAAAATGTGCACTCATTGTAAGTAATTCCTGTTAAAACTTAATTGGCACACCAAATTTTACGTTACTGAGAATCTTCTTGCAAACTCAACTGCCCTAATTAATGTACAGTCCCTTTTATTGGTGTATTAATCAACAGAGACCACTTTAGAAACGCGAGATGGAGGTCTTCATGCAATGCGTAGTAAGTGATTTTTTTTTGTGCTATGAGTGATGAGTGGGTTTTAATATCCTGCTCTTAATTGTTGGAGTTGGTAGTTAACAATTTAAGTTGGCAGCATTGATTTTATATTTTAGTAATCCTTGTGTTGTTTGTGCCTTGTAGCGTGATGGACGTGTAAATATACGATCTACTATTTCGTTAGCAAACTCTCGTTATTTCCACTGAAACTTGAAGATTAGTTAACAACAGGTTATGGGCCCAGAGCAGTGCGAAGTACGTAGATCAGAGCGTGAATTACGGATTGTTGAGATTGAGATGAAATCTGAATTTTAAAAACAGATTGTGAGTGTTTGTGACTGAACCGGCGAACGTTACAGCGACAGTACCAAGATGGCTGACGGAGATGACAAAGACCTCGTTTCCATTCCAAAGCTAGCAAATGGAAACTACTTCGCCTGGAAACTGAGAGTGAAGGCGCATATGATCGATAAGAACTGTTGGGTGGCGATTGAACCAGGCTTCGATGAGAACGAGTTGAATGTGGATCAGGCACGCTTAAATAGGAAAGCTTTGTCGGTATTATACAAATCCGTTGGGGATGATTTCTTGTTAGATGTGGAAGATTGTATTAGAGCGAAGCATGCTTGGGAAATTCTGGAAGAAATTCACGTCTCTTCTACCAAGTTTAATGCACTTCAGTCCTTGAAAGAAATGACAAATATTTCGAAGACCCCAAATATGTCGATGCAAGAGTATGCGGCCAGTATCCAGAGATTGAACAAAAAAATTGCCAGGGGTGGCATAATATTCGACGACGAGATGATGGCCAACTTCCTGCTAGTCGGGCTACCGATGGAGGAGTACGAGACCTTCGTCCAAAATTTACTGAGGGAGCCGGATCTTACAACACGGAAGGTTAAAGGACGACTTCTAGACGAGGAGCGACGCCGGACCCAGTTAGAAGCCGCGCAGGAGACTTCCGCATCAAGTGCACTCATCTCCAAGAAAGGCAAGAATGACAAGTTAGTGTACAAAAACAGTAAGAAGAATAGTGTGCAGAGTGGAAAAAGTGGTGATAGTAATAGTGTTAAATGTTACAAATGTCAGAGGTTAGGGCATATTAGCAAGTTTTGTCCAGAAGTTAAATGTTTTAACTGTCACGAGTATGGTCATTGGGCATCAGATTGTACCAAAATGAAATCAAATAATGGAAAAAGGGACGAGAATGGAAATTCCAATAAAACGGGGAAGACTATAGCCTGTATCAGTGTGTTCGCAATGGTGTCAATGAACAGTTCTGATGTTTGGTACCTTGACTCGGCAGCGTCAGAACATATGACGTCTAAAAGAGAGTTGTTTTCCTCCTATTCAGAGTGTAAGGGCAATGTTAAGATTGGACAAGGGCAACTCCCAGTTAGTGGAAAAGGTATTGTCAAACTTGCATTATCTGATAAGTGTGGTGGTAATGTGCTTGAATGAGAAATGTTTTGCACGTTCCAGATTTAGCATTCAATTTGATTTCAGTTGGGCGCTTAGCCAAGAATGATGTATTTGTTCACTTTAACAAAGAAGGTGCTAAAGGTATGTATAATGATGAGTGCGTGTTTACAAGTCTAGAATCAAATGGGTTGTATTTGTTGGAACCTAATCACAGTGTAGCTTGTATATCGAATGCTGATGTCAGTGAAGATGAGATGAGTGATGAAATTGAAGCTGTAGCCTTGCGAGCAGTGAGTTCAGATTTGTGGCATGTAAGGTTAGGGCATCCACATGAAGCTGCTATGCAGAAAATTCCATATTTGTCAGGTTTAAAGAGTGAGAATAAGAGTTGTGATGTGTGTGTTCTGGGGAAGATGACTAGATGTAGTTTCCCGCAGAAGAGTGAACGCCAATGCAGTAAACCACTGGAATTGGTACATAGTGATTTGTTAACATCTCCTGTTAAATCAAATGGTGGTCATAAATACATGGTGAGTTTTGTGGATGATTATTCCAGATTTACAGTTGTTAAATTCTTGAAAAGTAAAGGTGAGGCTTTCTCAAAGTTTTTGGAGTATCAAGCTGAAGTAGAAAAAATGCATGACTTGAAACTTAAATGCTTTCAAACAGATGGAGGTGGTGAATATTGTGGTAATAAATTCGAGACCTATTTGAAAGCGAATGGGATAGGTCATAGAAAGACGGTAGCTTATACTCCAGAACAAAATGGTATAGCTGAGAGGTTTAATAGGATTGCAGAAGATAAGATAAGGTGTTTGTTAGTGCAGTCAGGTTTGTCAGATTCGTTTTGGGCTGAAGCAGCCAACACTGCTTGCCTTACTAGGAATCTATGTCCATCTAGGGCTATTGGGAATCAGATCCCATATGAAATGTGGAAGGGAGAGAGTGCTGAAAAAGAATATCCAAGGTTACGTGCATTTGGTTGTAAAGCTTGGTTATTTCAGAAAGTAGGTAAATTTCAGCCCCGAGCAGTGAGATGTGTATTCATAGGTTATGAAAACAATGTGAAAGGGTATAAATTGTTTAATCTTGAGACTAAATCATTTGTGATTGGATATCATGTAAAATTTGATGAAAGTGTATTTCCCATGGTAGAACAGGTTAGGCCTACTATTAAGCATGTTCAAACTGATGTTATGATAAGAAATTATTGTAGTGATGAGTCAGAGATTGAAAGCAATGTCCAAGAGAATGATACTAATGTGATTGAGGCTGAAAATAATGAGAACGTTTTGAGAAGGAGTGAAAGGTTAAGGAAGCGTAAAGAATGTTCTTGCTGTAATTTGTCGGTATATGTTGCTGATTATATCGAAGAACCATTGAGTGTGAGTGAGGCATTGAATGGGGAGTTCTCTGATGAATGGAGAGATGCAATGAAAAGCGAGTTAGACAGTATCCAACGTAAAGGGACATTTATTTTGGTTGACAGGCCTTCTGGTAGAAATGTGTTGGGTTGTAAGTGGGTTTTGAAACTTAAGAGAAATCCAGATGGTACTGTTAATAGATTTAAGGCGAGATTGGTAGCACAAGGTTTTTCCCAAGTGCCAGGGGTAGACTTTAATGAAACTTATGCTCCAGTAATTAAAAGAAAAACGATTCGACTGATGATGGCCATAACTGTCATTAATGGGTGGGTTCAGGAACATATTGATGTGCTCACAGCATATTTGCACAGTGAGTTGAATGAGGACGTTTTCATGGAACAACCTAAATATTTTGAGGTGGATAAAAATAGTGTGTGTAAATTGCTCAAAAGCTTGTATGGGCTTAAACAAAGTGCTATGGAATGGCATTCGACCTTGTATATGAATTTGTCAGAATTAGGTTTGAAACCTCTGGTGAAGGATCCATGTGTGTTTGTTAACAAAGATAAGGATCTGTTCATTGGTGTTTATGTTGATGACTTGGCATGCTGGGGAAAAAGAGAACGGGTTGAATGGTTCAAAGAAGAGTTGGACATTAGATTGGAGATTAAGAAGTTAGGAAATATGACCAACTTTCTTTCTATGAATGTGGAGTACAGGGAAGGAGTAATGTCTGTTCATCAAACTGACTACATTAAAAGGGTATTGAAAGAATTCAAACTTGAAGATGGGAAGGGCAGGTCAGCTCCTTTAGAAATAAATAGAGATGACGGAAAATTGTCAGGTGATTAGAAACATGATGAGTACGAGTACAGAAAAGCAGTAGGTATGTTACTATATCTGGCTACAACGACTAGGCCAGACATAACTTTTGCAGTGTGTAAAGTGAGCAAGAAAAATTGTTCGCCTACAAAGAGAGATTGGCAAGATGTAAAGCACATTATGTTGTACTTGAAGAAAACATGTAATGTAAAATTGATTTTTTGAAAAATCGTGATGTACATGTCCGAATGTATTGTGATGCAGATTTTGCTAATGCCAAAGACAGGAAATCTGTGAGTGGATATGTTGCAATCTTAGCAAATGCACCAATTAGCTGGAACACGAGGTTACCAAAGAAACGTGACACGGTTGCCACATCTACAACCGAGTCAGAGTATGATTCTATGTTCCATGCTGCTAAGGAGGCATTATGGCTAGGACAAATAATAAACGAGTTGGGTCAGGAAGCGGTTTTGCCTAAACCAATTGTCATCAGAGGTGACAATCAAAGTGCCATTAAGCTCACCAGAAACAGTGGTGATTCTGAATTGACAAAGCACTTTGATATTAAGTATCAGTTTTGTAGGGACCATGTAAGTAAGAGGAACGTTATTTTCGAATATGTTCCAAGTAACAATAATGTTGCAGACTTGTTTACGAAGTCATTGAATGGGCCAAAGACCCAGAGTTTCATAAAGATCCTCAATTTGGTTTAGTTTATAACAGGAACTGAATTTTTTTGGTATTTTTGTTGAATTAAAGGATTGTCATTGTTTGAGGTTAACTACCAGGGGAAGTGTTGGAGTTGGTAGTTAACAATTTAAGTTGGCAGCATTGATTTTATATTTTAGTAATCCTTGTGTTGTTTGTGCCTTGTAGCGTGATGGACGTGTAAATATACGATCTACTATTTCGTTAGCAAACTCTCGTTATTTCCACTGAAACTTGAAGATTAGTTAACATTAATTTTCTCAGAATATTCTCTGTAGATAGTTAACATGTTAACATGTTCCTTGTTAATGTGAAATCTGCAATCCTGTTTCATAGGAGACATATTTTGCGATTTTTACAGAAGTTTTTACCTATTATTGCAGAGAACTTACATTCTTAAAATTAAAGCCACAAGGTTAGTTACAACTCAAATTTATGCATAGTGATACTTCTGAATACAACATTAGAAGTAAAAATAAAGAATGTCTTGAGGTTCACGCTATTAAACCACATTCTTTCGTATTCCAAGACATTTTGATACTATCTGAGCTCGCATTACGAGCGTTAAAAGATTGCATATAGGAGCTGTTGATGCTTGACAGCTTTTTAACTAAACGTAACACGAGAGCAGAGATACCTTCGTCCATCGACCCATTTTGGCAACAAGTCAGCTGGTCACACCACCGTGTCTAGTTTCGTCGTGTACAATGGTTTGCCTTAATAACCTTGAGACTTGGGGACAAGCAATTTTACTAAAGCTTTCTTACAGAAAGCAGTGCATTTGAACTAATTGTTCTAAACGAACACAATATGTTTTGGACAACGACAGTATACAGACGACAGTTCGAGGGAGTTTACAGTCTACCTCCACTGTTGAGGCACCTGTCCCAACGCTGAACATGTTTCCCTATACCTTCCGCGAAGAAGGACGCTGGTTGCTGGTGGATCTACTCTTACAGCCCCGATCTCTCTCCTTGAGACTATCTCGTGTTTTTTCCATAGGAGGAGTTCCTGTAGGGTAAACATTTCACCACTGATCAAGCGGTTCGTGATGGTGTGAAACGACTTCACCAGAAACCAGCGTCCTTCTTCGCAGAGGATACAGGGAAAAGTGGTGACTCCCTCGTATTGTCATTTGTATGCTGTCGTTGCGATTTAGTGTATCCAACCTATATTGTCCAATACATATTGTTTATAGACATCAGTCCATGTTTCAATTGGTATAAATCTGCCTGTAGAGTACGTATATTCACTTACCTACTTACTGGGAAGAAGGCCTCAATTATTGCAGTCCTATATATATATATACAGTAGAATTCTTCACGTAACCGTAAACTTATCATTAACATTCCTTTCACTGACTGTTAACAAACAGTTCCTGATTTGCATATTAAGGCTTTCACGGCCCGGATTATTATATAAATAATTCATGCTTTTGGGCTAATGCCGTGTGTATTTTTAATTTAAACCATACGTTTCGGAGAAACCTTGCCTCCTTTTTCAATGGAAATAAACAATGTGGCCAAAGAAAGTATATCAATGAGATTACAAAAAATATAGATAAATTCCTCTGTTCGTCACCAGAGAGCAGCTGCCAGAAATAACTGTATGGACCATGGTGGAACGGCGGACTGAGTAGTAACAAGAAGGTAAAGGGGGCGGTGTGAAAATATAGAAACTCCTCGAAGAATGAGGAGGGGGGGGGGGGATGTGGGAGGGTTAGTTGGATATAAGGAAACATAGACAAAGGGGAATACTAGCTGAACGATACCTAACGTCATACAGTCAACGGCGAAAAAACAGATGGAAACTCCTCCAGTGACGAACAAAGGAGATCAAATCCAGGCTCTGAGCCCTAGAGGGGAAAAAGTACAATTTTAATATGTGAAGAACAGAGAGACTGAGAGGAACTATCTCCCTAGATCCCTAATAACTGCTAGCCAAGTGTCACTTAGCTGATAACCAGTGTCTCTGTTAAAATTATTGGGATTTTTACGAATTTCAACTGCCTCCCTTATAATTCTAGACCAGTTGTGCTTAACAAGGGCAAGCGCATGAGCATCCTTGAAACATACATCGTGCCCTGAAGACAGGGCATGTTCAGCTATAGCTGATTTGTCAGGTTGGTTTAGACGGATGTTCCTTTGATGCTCTTTGATGCGAGTGGCAATGGACCGTTTTGTTTGTCCAATGTAGACTTTTCCGCAAGTACATGGGACTTCATACACCCCAGGTTGTAGTATTGGGGACAATTTATCTTTGTTTAATGCTAAACGTTGACCAATTTTCGTCATAGTGCCGAAAACTGTTTTTATCTTGTGCTTGCGGAGAATCTTAGCAACGCGGTCAGTGGTGTTGTGAATATAAGGGAGGTAAGCAGTTCCTCTCACGTTGGAGCTCTGAGAAGGTTGTCTATCCCTCCTTCTGGGATGTAGGGACCTATATATAGTGGATTCATTATAGCCATTACCCTTAAACATGGTTTGTAAGGCATGTAACTCTTCCTGAAGAGTTGATGCCTCACAAATACGTTCCGCTCTTTTGGCTAGAGTTGTTATAATTCCTTGTTTTTGTGCTGGGTGGTGGTGGGAGTCCGCATGTAAGTAACGGTTAGTGTGAGTTGGCTTACGGTAGACGCTGTGCCCCATGGATCCATCCGCTTTCCTCCTCACAAGAACATCCAAAAAAGGTAAGCATCCACCTGACTCTAGCTCCATTGTGAAGTGTATTGAAGGATGCAGCTGATTTAGGTGGTTCAGAAAGTGGTTCAGTTTCTCAGAACCCTCCTCCCACACCACGAACGTATCATCCACATACCTCCACCAAATCACAGGTTTGAAAGACGCCGAAGATATAGCCTCCTCCTCAAAATGTTCCATGAAAAAATTTGCCACGACAGGCGAGAGTGGACTTCCCATGGCCACACCATCAGTCTGCTCGTAATATTTACCATCCCACAAGAAATAGCTGGAACACAAGCAGTGGTGGAATAATCGGGCAATGTCCTCAGGAAACAAATCCTTGATGAGTGACATGACCGAGTCCACCGGCACTCTGGTAAACAAGGACTCTACATCAAAACTCACCAAAATAGCATTTGGTTGAACGGCGATGGTTGACAATTTTTCGACGAAATGGGTTGAATCCCTAATGTAGGACTGTGTGCGCCCCAAGTGCGGCTGAAGCAACTTGCTGAGATATTGCGCAAGAGCATAAGTTGGAGATCCTATTGTGCTAACAATTGGTCGAAGAGGGACGTCTTGCTTATGGATTTTTGGAAGACCATACAATCTCGGAGGAACAGCATCTCTCGGAATAAGACATCTTCCCTCTTCTTTTGGAATAGATGACAGTTTAACAAGCTTAGCAGTGGCATTGGATACACGAGTGGTTGGATCACGAGTGCACAGTCTGTAGACAGGATCAGATAACAGAATCGAGATTTTACTTTTATATTCAACGGTATCCATCACCACTGTCGCATTTCCCTTGTCAGCATGAAGAATAGAAATGGTGTCATTATTTCTTAGTTCCTTCAATGCCTTTCTTTCACCCCGAGTTAAATTGGGTGCGGGTACTTTAGAGGATCTTAATATCCTCACACTTTCTTGTCTAACTTCTTCAGCTTCATCTGGAGGTAAATTGTAGATGGCAGCCTCAACGGATGTGATCAACTCCTCTGTAGGAATTTTGGAGGGTGCGAGAGCAAAGTTGAGACCTCTGCTTAGTAAAGTTGTTTGATAGTCATCTAAAGGGGTATTAGAAAGATTGACTACAACTTAACTAGTATCAAGAACCGTACGAGGAGCTGTTTGTCTCGAGGACAATCGAAGGAACTTAGCTCTTTGTCTATCTACAGCCCGACAAAAATTATTCTCGGCCTGAATAGCGGAGATACGTTCAAAGAACAGCCACAATTCCTCTGAGAGAATGCTACTAAGAAGCAGATGTAAGTGTAATAACTCACGGGAAACTGCGTCCAATTCAGTACGAGAGTTCTGGATCCTCTCGATAACGAGTGCCTTGCTAGCGCGCTGATAAATTCTCATAGCTTTATGAGTGTGTATAGTTTGCTTCAATTTTACACAGTTGGGAATGATGTTATGATCCCTGCATCTAAGAAAGAAGGACAACGATGAAAGGAGAGAGCTCCTTCTTCGCCTCAACTTACTAAATTTAGATGATTGTCGAACAACTTCCTCCCCATAGAGGTTTCTAATTTGCATATTAAGGCTTTCACGGCCCGGATTATTATATAAATAATTCATGCTTTTGGGCTAATGCCGTGTGTATTTTTAATTTAAACCATACGTTTCGGAGAAACCTTGCCTCCTTTTTCAATGGAAATAAACAATGTGGCCAAAGAAAGTATATCAATGAGATTACAAAAAATATAGATAAATTCCTCTGTTCGTCACCAGAGAGCAGCTGCCAGAAATAACTGTATGGACCATGGTGGAACGGCGGACTGAGTAGTAAGTAACAAGAAGGTAAAGGGGGCGGTGTGAAAATATAGAAACTCCTCGAAGAATGAGGAGGGGGGGGGGGGGGGGAAGGTGGGAGGGTTAGTTGGATATAAGGAAACATAGACAAAAGGGAATACTAGCTGAACGATACCTAACGTCATACAGTCAACGGCGAAAAAACAGATGGAAACTCCTCCAGTGACGAACAAAGGAGATCAAATCCAGGCTCTGAGCCCTAGAGGGAAAAAGTACAATTTTAATATGTGAAGAACAGAGAGACTGAGAGGAACTATCTCCCTAGATCCCTAATAACTGGTAGCCAAGTGTCACTTAGCTGATAACCAGTGTTTCTGTTAAAATTATTGGGATTTTTACGAATTTCAACTGCCTCCCTTATAATTCTAGACCAGTTGTGCTTAACAAGGGCAAGCGCATGAGCATCCTTGAAACATACATCGTGCCCTGAAGACAGGGCATGTTCAGCTATAGCTGATTTGTCAGGTTGGTTTAGACGGATGTTCCTTTGATGCTCTTTGATGCGAGTGGCAATGGACCGTTTTGTTTGTCCAATGTAGACTTTTCCGCAAGTACATGGGACTTCATACACCCCAGGTTGTAGTATTGGGGACAATTTATCTTTGTTTAATGCTAAACGTTGACCAATTTTCGTCATAGTGCCGAAAACTGTTTTTATCTTGTGCTTGCGGAGAATCTTAGCAACGCGGTCAGTGGTGTTGTGAATATAAGGGAGGTAAGCAGTTCCTCTCACGTCGGGGCTCTGAAAAGGTTGTCTATCCCTCCTTCTGGGATGTAGGGACCTATATATAGTGGATTCATTATAGCCATTACCCTTAAACATGGTTTGTAAGGCATGTAACTCTTCCTGAAGAGGAGTTGATCACATCCGTTGAGGCTGCCATCTACAATTTACCTCCAGATGAAGCTGAAGAAGTTAGACAAGAAAGTGTGAGGATATTAAGATCCTCTAAAGTACCCGCACCCAATTTAACTCGGGGTGAAAGAAAGGCATTGAAGGAACTAAGAAATAATGACACCATTTCTATTCTTCATGCTGACAAGGGAAATGCGACAGTGGTGATGGATACCGTTGAATATAAAAGTAAAATCTCGATTCTGTTATCTGATCCTGTCTACAGACTGTGCACTCGTGATCCAACCACTCGTGTATCCAATGCCACTGCTAAGCTTGTTAAACTGTCATCTATTCCAAAAGAAGAGGGAAGATGTCTTATTCCGAGAGATGCTGTTCCTCCGAGATTGTAGGTCTTCCAAAAATCCATAAGCAAGACGTCCCTCTTCGACCAATTGTTAGCACAATAGGTTCTCCAACTTATGCTCTTGCGCAATATCTCAGCAAGTTGCTTCAGCCGCACTTGGGGCGCACACAGTCCTACATTAGGGATTCAACCCATTTCGTCGAAAAATTGTCAACCATCGCCGTTCAACCAAATGCTATTTTGGTGAGTTTTGATGTAGAGTCCTTGTTTACCAGAGTGCCGGTGGACTCGGTCATGTCACTCATCAAGGATTTGTTTACAAGAGTTTAGTGCTTTTCAGTCGGTCAACACGAATGTACCCAAAAGAGATGGGTTATGCCCTAATCCTGAAATAAATTACATGAGATTAATATTATTATTAATATTATTTCAGGATTAGGGCATAACCCATCTCTTTTGGGTACATTCGTGTTGACCGACTGAAAAGCACTAAACTCTTGTTTACTAAGGCAACACTGAAAATATGGCTTCAAACACCACAAGGATTTGTTTCCTGAGGACATTGCCCGATTATTCCACCACTGCTTGTGTTCCAGCTATTTCTTGTGGGATGGTAAATATTACGAGCAGACTGATGGTGTGGCCATGGGAAGTCCACTCTCGCCTGTCGTGGCAAATTTTTTCATGGAACATTTTGAGGAGGAGGCTATATCTTCGGCGTCTTTCAAACCTGTGATTTGGTGGAGGTATGTGGATGATACGTTCGTGGTGTGGGAGGAGGGTTCTGAGAAACTGAACCACTTTCTGAACCACCTAAATCAGCTGCATCCTTCAATACACTTCACAATGGAGCTAGAGTCAGGTGGATGCTTACCTTTTTTGGATGTTCTTGTGAGGAGGAAAGCGGATGGATCCATGGGGCACAGCGTCTACCGTAAGCCAACTCACACTAACCGTTACTTACATGCGGACTCCCACCACCACCCAGCACAAAAACAAGGAATTATAACAACTCTAGCCAAAAGAGCGGAACGTATTTGTGAGGCATCAACTCTTCAGGAAGAGTTACATGCCTTACAAACCATGTTTAAGGGTAATGGCTATAATGAATCCACTATATATAGGTCCCTACATCCCAGAAGGAGGGATAGACAACCTTCTCAGAGCTCCGACGTGAGAGGAACTGCTTACCTCCCTTATATTCACAACACCACTGACCGCGTTGCTAAGATTCTCCGCAAGCACAAGATAAAAACAGTTTTCGGCACTATGACGAAAATTGGTCAACGTTTAGCATTAAACAAAGATAAACTGTCTCCAATACTACAACCTGGGGTGTATGAAGTCCCATGTACTTGCGGAAAAGTCTACATTGGACAAACAAAACGGTCCATTGCCACTCGCATCAAAGAGCATCAAAGGAACATCCGTCTAAACCAACCTGACAAATCAGCTATAGCTGAACATGCCCTGTCTTCAGGGCACGATGTATGTTTCAAGGATGCTCATGCGCTTGCCCTTGTTAAGCACAACTGGTCTAGAATTATAAGGGAGGCAGTTGAAATTCGTAAAAATCCCAATAATTTTAACAGAGACACTGGTTATCAGCTAAGTGACACTTGGCTACCAGTTATTAGGGATCTAGGGAGATGGTTCCTCTCAGTCTCTCTGTTCTTCACATATTAAAATTGTACTTTTTCCCTCTAGGGCTCAGAGCCTGGATTTGATCTCCTTTGTTCGTCACTGGAGGAGTTTCCATCTGTTTTTTCGCCGTTGACTGTATGACGTTAGGTATCGTTCAGCTAGTATTCCCTTTTGTCTATGTTTCCTTATATCCAACTAACCCTCCCACCTCCCCCCCTCCCCCCTCCTCATTCTTCGAGGAGTTTCTATATTTTCACACCGCCCCCTTTACCTTCTTGTTACTTACTACTCAGTCCGCCGTTCCACCATGGTCCATACAGTTATTTCTGGCAGCTGCTCTCTGGTGACGAACAGAGGAATTTATCTATATTTTTTTGTAATCTCATTGATATACTTTCTTTGGCCACATTGTTTATTTCCATTGAAAAAGGAGGCAAGGTTTCTCCGAAACGTATGGTTTAAATTAAAAATACACACGGCATTAGCCCAAAAGCATGAATTATTTATATAAACATTTCCTGTATTATTATATATGAATTGCAGCCGAATGGCCATAGCTGGGTAGTTTTGATTGAACGCCCGAGGGCTCCCAACAAGTTCAAGTAGTTCCAACTTTGGCTACCGGATGCTACTGTCACTAATACGTAGCGGTGAACGTTAGAACTTGATAGAGCGTTTCTAAATAGCCTAATAGACTACAAATTTTCGCTACACACGACCAATAGTAGTGGTAGGTTCTTTTACGTGAAGGAAGGTACACTGAAGGATTTTAACGCTCTTAAAAATCCTGCGACTTCTGCTCGGTTTGAACCCACGATCTTCGTCATAGCAGTTTAGCATGCTACCGACTACGCCACCGAAGCCGGCGGAAAGAGCAGGTTCCTGTATTGTATCCATTGAACACTTATGAAAGAAAGGACACTTACAGTAGAGGAAATGCAAAGAAGAGGTTACGCATGTTCTAAAGCTCAGAAAAATCTGATTAATGTTCTGCTTTTGTAGACCATTGCTGATCTAGTGGTGTATCTTTATCCAAAAGTAGGTTCACCGCGCTCACCTGCAGTTTTCTCGGCTAGCAAGGCTGCGTGCGGCGATACGAACAATTTCGCACCTACCTTGGACAACCATAAAATAAAAACTGTTCTTTGTAGGTACTAGTAAGCTAGTAGCGGACTTCGACCGTATCACCATTGGCGGAGGTACGGCTCGTGGTGACTCACTACGACCTCTCTTGGAGCGAACATGACTTCATGTCTGAATTCATTTTAAGAGTCTTAATTTCATCTGATGTTAGCAGGTCTGATGAGTTGACCGATCGCGATATCTTGTACCTGTTTTCACTCCACTGCTCATAAACTTGATGTCATGACTGCTGATAAAATGATCTCGGTAGCAAATAATTAGGGCCAGTAGTATGGTTATTGAACGAGAGACAAAAATATTAAGTGCCCCCCACGTTACCTGTCTGTTGCAACTCTTCATTGCTCATTTGGCATAGAAATTTCAAAATACTTGTCAAATCCATGAACAAATTAGGACATGATTGTACTGCATTAATTTTTAATGTTGAAGTCCATTGAGCTGTACAATGTCCAATGTAAAGTATGGTACCGCGTATCACGTCATCAACTTCGGGTGGTCTACAGTTTGTCGAGTAACAAGCAATACTTTCAAGTACTGTACACACTCAGTAGTACTCATAATGCGTATTCAACAAGTACTATGGTGATTAATGTGTTAAATGAGTAAGAAAACACTGTTTTCTGTGCTTTCATAACTTGAGTTGCAATACTTGGTGTTCCGAAAACAAGCACCGTTAGGTTTTGTGACTGATTGTGAACTTTGAAATAATATTCAGTGTTTGTTGTGAGTTTTAAACGTTGTGTCATTATGATGGCTGTAGAATATGCCATTTAGGCTAGGATTTGGAAGGAGGTGGCCATGGCTTTATTTTAAGAACCATCCCGGCATTTGCCTCGAGTAGAAGTGGCAAACCACATCTAGGATAGCTGAAGTAGTATTCGTACCCATTTTATCTCTGCTTTGTCCCGCAAGGCCAAGTGTAAGCGAGTCCCAACCCTCATACCAGAATTGCATTTCTTGACAGAGATGGAAATCGAAACCAGGACCTTTGGATCCGGAGTCTCAATACATATCCCGAGACCGCATTAAGTTAGATCGCTAGTGAAATGAGGTGAGCAGGCTCAATTAATTTGAGGTTTCTTTTCAATATATTCTAAGTGTATAATTTTTATTTCTGAAGTCTTTCTTTATATTTTGTCATAGTCTATAGAGCTCTTCTATTTTATTTCCTTGCCATAATCTGTGAACGAATCTTGTTGGTATGAGAATGTTTGGCTTGGTTAGCACGCATGACGCCTTGTGAGATAGCCTGCAGCGTGTTACGTCACAGATTGCAATGTAAGGCCTCCACTTGACGTTGGCCACGACGGTACTAATCCAAAGCAAAGAACCAGGTGCACACGTGCCAAATAATGACTTCTATAAATACCGTAAAAATTAACAAAGAGTTGACAATATGACAATTTTCTTTCCGACTCCTGAACTTTCTTAAAGAATGACAGCAGGACTGCTTTAAAGAAGGAATGAGTTATACTCCTTTTACTTTTTCAGAGGGCACAGTGCATCGGCCACCTGAAAAATTCGATCACACACGTGCGCACATGTGCTGTACAGCCACCAGAACCGGCCCTGTTCACATCTTTTGTTTTCCAACCTCTGATTCAGTTTGTTTTCCTCATCAGTAAAAGTTTGAACAAGTTTCGTCATCAGCTGAAAATTATCATCTAGTACAAAGAAAGAGTCTGCATCTTTGTTATCATCCATTACACGATTAATGAAAGCAATTTGTCGGCATTTGTCAAATGACGTTAATTCAAATGTGTATTGAAAATTTGATGCTTCCTCTTTTTGTCCAATGAACTGCATACAGTGTTGAAAGGTGGAAGATATTGGACATACCTTTTGAGCATAAAAGAAAAGTTTGCCCTGAGCGACTAGGAGATAACACATCTTACTAGCTGTAGCCTTATCAAAATTGTTCCGAAAGACAAAGTTTTCTTTTTCTGTTTTTACGTTGTCATTGTGTTGCATTTGGCAGTGGCGTAGAATTTGTTTACGACGTCCTGTCCACGTGCAGTCATCAAAGAAACATGTATACATTCTCCAGCGACAGTTAGAGTGATGGTCCATCAAATCTCTACCAGGTATTTTTTCCGAGCATCCAGCCTCAGTATTCTCACAAGGAAAAAGGAATGTCCGTGAAATACTCTCACCTAGGCGACTTCTATGCCCTTTGTAACACCCGTTACATTGAGGACAACTCGTGACTTGCTTTCGACAGTCTTGACAGATGGAGTGGCCGTTGTCACACTCTTCTATGACTGTTACCATGAATTTGTAGCACACAGGACATTCCATCTCTTTCAAGAGCTGTTCTTGAACGATCTGACTGCGTACTAGGTCTTCAGACTTCTTGGTCCTTGCCTCAGCGAGTGGTTCCTAAAACAAGAACATTGCACGTTATAGTTCACTGTATCACTGAGACAACATACATAATGGCCCACTATTCTTCGAAATTGACACCAACAATACCGTTGAAGTATTTCAAACCAAAATTATATTACTTGGCAGAGCCGGGAATCGAACCCGGGTCTCCTGAGTAGTAGCCAAGCACGTTAACAACTATATCACGAGGCATACTATTTAACAGTAATCAACCCACACGTGTTTGGGCCTAATGATGATAATTAAATCGAAGAATACAATATGGACGAAACATCCGCACAAATGATTCAGCATGAGTTGCAAATAATCGAGTGGAGCGGAGAAAATTGCGCAATGGATAGAAGAGAGCGAGTTAGGTATGATTAGCTCATAGCTCCAGCGAAGAACTAAAACAAACCGTGTAGCCTCATCATAACATTTGGGCAACTAAGGTTACAAGGCGATATTCCTGGAGTTTCGTCTGTTATAGAGACATTATAGTGTGGGGTAATTCGAATACATGCGGATGGTAACTGTGCAGAGCTTCAGCCTCCTGCCTCCTACAGCGCTCGTTATAGGTAAACAACTAATGGCGTCTTGTTTGGAAAACTGGTGTCGCGAAGAGATCCGCTCAGTTATTTGATTACTGTGGGCGAAACATATAACCGCCGCTGAAATTGAACAGCTTTATTCACCATATTGTCACGAGAGACGAAACATGGATCCACCACTACACCCCCAGCACTAAGCGGTCGTCCCCCTCATCTCCTAAGACAAAGAAGTTTATGGCGACGCCATCTGCTGGGAAGGTGTTCTGGGACAGTGGAGGTTTTGGAAAGTAGGCGCACAGTGACCACTGACCGATACTGCGAGACACGATTGCGCGAAGCAATCAGGAGAAAACGGCGAGGACTTCTTACTGAGGGCGTCATCTTCTTCATGACAAAACGCGACCTCTTACAGCCCAGAAGACCATCACGCTGCTCAAGCGGTATCGCTGGGACATCATCGACCACCCTAACTTGAATGAGCACCTAGAAGGTCGACAATTCGCTTCAGACGAATATTTTCAAGAGACAAGGAAACGAACAACACACTCGGTAAGAAACATATACATAACAGCAAGCTAACAATGATAACCCCACATTCGAAGTCAGGTGTATATTTGTCCACATGCCAAGAAGAAGGTTGTGGGTAGATTATTGGCTAAGGAATAACCTAACCACCAAGGGAAGATGATTGAGAAAAGGAGGTAGGTTTCGGACTGGAGAAAAAGGATAGAAAAATAGGAGGCGAGTCCCACAAAAGTTATGAATTTAACTTTAAATTCACTTAGAGGCGGTTGCCACCGCAAATCCGCTCCCTGATACCTAAAGTGGGTAAGGACCTGGTCGAAGCTAACGGGAACCGCAGCTAAGACTTGGGCGGTTTGCCAGAGAAAGGCTTTAGTGTATTCCCTCTCAAGCATGCATAAGACTACTATGGGGAAGGGTGATAGTCTGGCAAGACTGAGAGTAACAGATTTATTGTATGTCTGTTCAAAGAAATTTGTTTTTGCAAAGTAATTCGAAGAATGCCAATAATTTGAATCAGGTTTGGTATTTCCAGTTTTCGAAGTTATAGAGTTCCTGAAAAAGCGACCAAGTGCTTCCAGGAAGGATAGTAATAAAAAAGTATACCTTGGGGAGTAATTTTGGTAAGTGAACCAATGGTTGCATCTGGAAATGGCTAAGCTTTTACTCAGCAAGGAGCCGGCTAAAAGTTTAGACAAAGAGAAACACTTATCTTTTGGAAAACCAACCATAAGTTTTCGGAGAGGATCTCCACAAGCAGGTAGCTGGCGTAGCGAGCTTTACTTGCCTTACTGGCCAGTTAGAATTAGCTATTAAAGCTAAGAGAAACTTTAACGAGATTACCGCTAAGAGTTCTTGCTCAAATGCAACGAGTGGTGAAAGCCCCATCAATAGATTTAATGGCATTGAGTAGGGAGAGCCAAGGAAGACAGGATCTTGCCTAACCGTTGTACTAGAAAAATGAAAAAGCGAAAAGAAACGCTTAATTTATTTAACAATTCAAAAGAAGTTGATAACTTTAACAAATATATATTTTCAATTTGGTTAACAATTTTGGGGTCACAGACCTCAGAAAACATTTGACGTTTGCTCCAGGCAATTAACAATTCTTTAGGTTTCAAACCTTATATATGTACTAAAATCTTTGTAAGATTTAAAAAAGACAAATGAAGTGATTAAAGTTTAAACATTAAATTGAGTACAAGGAGTGTGCTTTAAGAAATTTCCAGGTAACTATTTTAGAAAAAGTTACAACTTCGAAAATAACAAAAAAGAAAGCGGGTAGAATAAAGGAGAAGTTC
This sequence comes from Meconema thalassinum, assembly GCA_946902985.2. Classification (NCBI taxonomy): domain Eukaryota; kingdom Metazoa; phylum Arthropoda; class Insecta; order Orthoptera; family Tettigoniidae; genus Meconema; species Meconema thalassinum. Next base: position 900,584,733 of record OX336390.1, read on the forward strand.
CTATAACTTCTTATATTTATACAGAATTACTGTTGGTTATTATACAAATAAGTGCAGGTCACTTACTGTGAAACCTGATGAGAAAGTCAAAAGGAAGGTTCTCGACCTCCTATGTTTTAAGTAGGAATCACGAGCCAAATGGGGCAGTTTCCCTTTCGTGAGACCTAGAAATAATTCACTCATGAGTTGAAAGAATTGTTTTCTCTGATTATAGGGTAGAAACAATGTAATCTTGAACCGTGTATAAAACACGTAGTTATGCAGAAATTAATTAATGATATAAACAAGCAAAATGGAAGGGCACTTCGTTAGAGTGACACCTTATAGAAAATGATCTAGAGTTACAATTTTATTAATATGGTTTGTTAGTAGAAGGTTGAGGAAAGATCAATTGGGATTTAGGATCAATGTTCATGGCCTTATTTAATGTAAACGGACGATCGCGACGCGGTAGAAAAGTTGAACAAGCACTAGTTATCACTATAGTCTTTTGAATAGATGAAAAATTCACTGTAGTAACACGAAAGTTTATGGCAAAGAAAGTTATTGCAATGATGAAAAATGACTGGTTGCACTAGATAGGCGAAAGTCTATTGTTTGAGAAAGTTGAGGATTACAATTAAATGCGCAATAGAACATTCCAACGGTGGAAGAAAATTCGCTATTGAGCTTTAATTCAGAAGTAAGATTCTTCAATTTTAAATAGTATTCTCACAAGTGAGTGAAAAGTACATGACGGCAGGACTTGTAGATAAAGTACAGGATCTGGAAGGTTCCAGAACGATCTTAATAGAAGAATGGGGCCAAAGTTAATCCAGCGGGGGAACTAGCTTGGTGATTTATAGACAGCGGGTATTAGATAATATCCCACGTGGTGAGAAGATTTCTCATTTAAATAGCTTAAGAAAAGCTACTTTCTGTAAAGGTTTGCTTAGACAGACAAAAGCTCAACATGGCAAATCCCGCGAAGAATGATTACCGCCCCAAATAAGTAATCTCACGCTGTCTATAAAATATCGTTAAAAGCATGTAGAAGTTAAAACCGATGAAGATGAAGTTAAAACTTGAAGTAGGTACTTATCTTTGTTGCATGGCGAAGGTGAAGTTCCCTTTGACGGATACCTAATGTGCCATCATGGCGTAGAGAGTAGAGAGTGCCTCTTGGTTTGAGGAGACTGGCTCTGGTTGAGCCTTGACTGATCGAGTCAACTGCCGACTTACAAGTGAGACCTGCTCAGCGAAGCGCGGAGGGTCCAAGGAAGGGAAAAGAGTGGGGGTAGGAAACAAAAGGAATACATATCAGAATAGACAACTTATCAAAAATAAATGTTCTTCTTGATGAATGGTCTTCAAAGAGTTGATAGCAGGTGATACTAGCACAGCATGTTGAGTGAAAAAGTAGACGAAGTTCTCTTGCTCATGGAGATAATAGCTGGCGATGGTAACGAGATCTGATGGCCAAATGGAAAAGGAAGTCCTCTTGCACCAGGAAGAATTGAGGAGCTTCAGAGATTCGCTGCTAGATGACGCTAGGTGGGTCATGGAAGATATATATCTAGAACAGACTCACAATGACATAAGAGACATGACCATCAAAGAGAAAATAGAAGATCACTGTTGGTGTTTGACAAAGAGGAAGGAATGAACATGCAAAGAGCATTAAAAATTATATTCTCTCGTAACGTGTATTCCAAGAATACACCAGGTTGTAAGGCCAATTACAGTATATTGAACAAAGTGGAAGACAGTTTGCAACACGATATAAAGAACACAAAAATGCAATAAAACACAACATTCAGCTATTTGTGAACATATGTACTACAACAACCATCGTTTCACAAACATAGAAACAGGCCTAAAGATTTTACACCATGAAAAAAGGGCAGAGCTCTTGACATTAAAGGGTCCATAGAAATATATCTAGTCCAGAAAGATAATCCTGAGAATCTAAACGAACACATGTTTCTAGAAGGATCCCCACTGTTCATACTGCTAAATGAAGTGAGTCCACAATCATTATGATTAGATGAGGCGATGAATGCATATGGGAAGGAATAATTAGGGAAACATGTTATTTGAGAAGGATGCACCCTGTGCCTATTCTCAACAAACCAAGGCCTCAAGCAGTTCTGTAGGGTCCTATCTCACACTTAAGACCGATTGCAAGCATATATGGATTTTTATCTACGCTGTGGCGGGGGAATTAAATGGCCTACAGTAGTTATGAGAAAGTTCCAGAATCAATAACATACACCACTTTGTAAAGTCATTCCAAACTCAGATATTTTCAACATTCAAGTTAATTTAGAAGTAGTTACAAATTCAGTCAATTGATGTGACACATGTTACAACGAACACAGATATGCAACAAAACACGGCAGACACTCGGCGGTTGACGATCACAGTTAAGAAAAGTAATAAATTCACCAACTTACGGAAAGATATAATACTTTTACACGAGTTAAAAGGCAAGGCTTTAGACATCAGCGAGTCGATCAAATACATTTGCTTAGAATGAGTCCCGTCAAATTTAAATGACAACATGTACTCGGAAGGATCACCTTTATTCTTCTTATTAGAAACATGACAGCAAGAAGTTATGTTTCTTTGTACTAGTGGGTATAGTTGGGAAGAAGGAATAAGGGAAGTGGCATAATATAAAGAAAATGTCATTTTAATATTTTCGCATCCTACCAAGATCTAGACTGGGCGGTGTTGTGGAGTCCATGTCCTGATTATGAGACTGATTATTGGATTGTTTCATACAACCTCAGGACAGTATTATTATGACATGGCTATGTATTTTCGTTGAAGGGCAGATGACCTCGCTATTCTGCCCCTTAAATCAATTAAAATTTCAACTTCCTTTTTAGAATTGTAGATATTCCACAATTTCAGATAAGTATATAAAGGCAAGGCAACTACATTTCTCTCTCCTCTGCTGAACGTTTCAAATCAGCATATTCCTGGAAGTTTAGTCGGTCCATTACAGAATCCAGCTACTTCTTCCTTGGTCTTCCTCTTCCCCAAAACCTTTCCTTCCCACACGATCTAGGAAATTGTTTGGCATAGTGTGTGGCCAATGAATTTTGTTTTCCTCTTTTCTATAGTGTTGATCAAAGCCCTTGTTTCATCTACTTCCTTAAGGACCATTTGGTTGGACTTTTTCTCTATCCAACTTATTTTTCGTCCCATGTCATAGATTTATGGCATGTTAAGGAACCTTCCACTAATTACACCTGTGTGAAGCTAAATTGGATAGGTTAAGAATGTAAACAACGCTCTTAGGTTTCTACGTTCGTTGCCAAGAGCCGACTGCGGTGGCGTCTAGTAGCTAAGTTCTGAACTTGGCCAAGTAGTCGTTGACGGTGACGCTTGGCAAAAGTAGGAACTATTTGAAAAAATCTAAGTTGCAGTCTGTACTTAAATAAAAAAAACAGATAACACACACTAATACAGTCATCACAATTAACACCGGTATCAGACAGATTCTACACACACCCAAAGTACACGGGGCTACATGACCGCGTTGTCGCAGCCCCTAAACTTAAGAACCAACCAACCAACTTATTTTCAGCATCCTCCTCCATATCCACATTTCCATTCGTTTCAGGCCATGTTTCACAGCAATACAACAAAACACTCCACACAAACATTTTGACAAAATCTTCCCTAATTTTAGACATTAATAGCAAACTATATTATTTTGTATGTTGTGCTTATAGCTTTTTACCATCATCACAACAGAGTACTTGCAGGTCATTTCCGCATATTAGTTTACAATTCTACAGTGGTTTAGGGCTTACTGCTTAAGCGTATCTCAGCAATAGTAGAAAGCTACACCTTCATAGATTACTTTGGGGGAGGAAGACTGTTTTTGTTGATGGGATATAATGTCTAAAGTTTTTTCGAATGCTTAATCCTTTAATACAGGGTCCGGCAGCATAACTTCCTTTTTTTAAAACGTAATAAATCCCATTGTATGAATCAGAAAACTTTTATTTTTTTAAACAATGTAGGCGCATACATAAAGTTTTGTTTAAGTTAGTTTTGAAGATCAAATCAGGTAGGTGACGTCCCCCATTCTCCATACTCTGAGAAAACTGCTTTCTGGCGTTTTTCATGACTCTTGCCAGCAAATCAGGCGATATGTTGGTAATTTTTTCCTGGATGTTGGTCTTCAAAGCTTGTAGGGTCCTTGGACGGCTCACATAAGCACGAGATTTCAAAAAAAACATAGAAAAAATCACAACGGGACAAATCGGGAGAGCGGGCCGGCCACTCCAAATCGCCCCTAAGTGAGATGAGGTGCTCCGGGAAGTGTTCCCTCAATATAGCCATCGTTGCTCTTGAAGTGTGTGCCGTTGCACCGTCTGTTTGTACCAAATGTCCCCTAAGTCCAATTCATCCACCCGTAGGAAAAAACAACAACCTTTAACATGGTTACATACCGGTCCGAATTCACTGTGACTGAGTTTTCCTCAAAGAACCAGGGACCAATAATTCCAGTTGAGGACAGTACACACCACACTGTGACTTTAAGTGAATGCAAAGGCTTTTGGTGCAGTTCTCGAGGATTGGTGGCAGCCCAGTAGCGCATGTTTTGTTTGGTAACGGATCCACACAAATTAAAATGGGCTTCATCACTAAAAAAGTAAACAGCGTCCTCAGTAACGACTTCGAAAAGAACCTCACACGCGTTCTGCCGACAATCGAAGTCACGTTCAGAAAGTCCCTGCGCACTCACCATCTTGTACGGATGGAAATGAACATCAGCATAAAGAATTCTCCTCAGAGACCGATCGGAAAGTCCAAGGGCAGACACTGAAGCTCTCACTGCCTTAATGTTCTGAGGTGATCGAATAGGCCGAGGGACTCCAGTTCTTCGCCCTGGCACACTTCCAGTTCGTCTGAACGTAGTGACTCACGTAGCAATTGATTTCCGGCCCGGGATGGGCCAACGGGGCCAACTTAAAACGCCTTTGAAAGGCGCGCTGGGTTGCGATCACAGAACATCCGCTCGAAAAGTTGGCCTCAACGGCAAAAGCACGCTCCTCCCTGTTCCAACTCATGATGACAGTTCATAGGGAGCGCGTGGGTCGCGGTAAAGCTCTGCTCTGGATGTTCTGCCAACCAATGAAGAATTAATTTTAGCGCTACGGTTCCGTAGTTGGCACTCATGAACGCTGACATCAAACCGACTGGCGGAAGCGGGAATAGTCTGATTTGATTGATTTTCTTCGTGGTGTTGTTGGTTGTTTTGATTTGTTCGGTATTTTGATTATTTATTTGAATTGAATTGAATTGAATTGAGAGTCAATCATGCCCCTGCAGGGGAGGAAAAATTGCCAAGCACTGGAATGTAAGAATTATAATTATAGTAAGAACAATACGGCAATTTTCATCTTCCCGGTGTTGACCATGTGTAAAACTAGTGGGCAATATGGACTACTCTCGAATAAAAATATATAGAGAATAAATGTGTGCATTTCATCTCTTGTCTGTTTTCTTACCCATTCTCCTTAGCATTGCAATACAATTTGTGGTTTAGGGCTACGGGGAGGGGTGGGTGGCAGCCGGCATGCTAGGCAAAAAGTGAGGTTATGACAATTTAGTGTGCATTTGGACAGTTTTCTTTATATTAATCGAATATCCCAACAATTCTGTAAAGTAGAGAGCAATCTTTAATTAGCCTAAAGGTGAATTAAGCTCTAGAAAGGCATAACTGTCTCCTTCGTGACAAATCTATTGCCAACATATATATATATCAAAATGTATTATTTTCCTATCTGGACGTATATTTCAGCGCCTAGAGAAAAGCGCACTTATATTTGTGTTATTTTCATGAAAATCAATAACTCATCGCAGAACATACTGTTCAATTGGCAACTCAAACTAACACTTGGGGCGCTGCGGTCGGTCTGGATAAGTAGGGTTTAAAATACTCAATAACACGCGTTTGATATGGAACACTTTTTATTTTTCGGTTATAATCAGTAAATGTGGTCTCTAAACTAATGACATTGTTATTTTTAATTGTATATATGTATAACTGTGCGATACACGTGATCTAATTTGTGTGTTCCACTGGATTTTTTGGTGTCAATTGCATATTATCAAGCATCAGATTTTATGGTTGATGTAGACCAGCTGATTCAAATATACACAGGGCTACACTTCAGACATTATTTCGGTACTATTATGCCCAATATAATTTAAATGTCGATCCTGAGTCAACGCCGAGGACATTCAAATAGAGAAATACGGTACATAAACAAATTAATAACACACCGAAGCTATGCTACTTTTATCATTCCGAGACTAGCATCCACGCAAACCAGACGCCACTGCTCCAAGCCCCGACTTATATCATGAATTGATGTCAAACTGATGATCCGCCAAGCCTACGCCTCGCAATCGCCAAGTTCTTGGATATTCGAGCTATTCCACCACGAGTCATATAGGCCTAATTTGCCTCCCCGTGGTAACACTGTAGAATGAGTGATTCGGCTACCATCCAAATATTCAACACCAGACTCACCTCTTAACCATCCAAATCAAGCAATTCCTGTCGCCCCTCCCCCCGAGTTTTAATATAAGTTAAACTCATCCCTTCTCCATACCAAGCAGCCAATAATTAATTATTTAATTAATTATTCAAGTAACTTCAATCTTATCAGCGCGCCCATCGCAACAGCTGTTTTTAAACTCCATAACCTTCGCTGGCTTTACGTCGCAGGTCTTCTGTCTGTCTACCTCGACAAGTGTTAGATCCTTCCCGGGGTGGAAATGTATTATTATTAGGTATTAGAGGTATCATCACATTTCGGCTATTGCTATTTGCATCTTTTGGAAAGTGATGAAAACGTATATCCGCAGCCCTCTTATACATCGACTTACAGCCGTAAACTGAGCAATACACTTTGCTTTTACTCATTTTTCACTCTATCAACGAGTAAAACTTATTACTTATGTATAAAGACACGAACAATTTACCACGATCTGTTTACCAATACAAGAAACCATATACAAACAGTCACCACGTGACAAATGTACCCTACTTGGTAAGTTTCTCATTTTTACCGCTAGATGTCATATCAGATAGCTGGAGTTGCCAATTACGTGTAATAAAGGCTACTTTCATATGGCATTTTACTTTTTATGTTGCCAGACTTGCCGGAGCAGTACATAGCCTCAGGCGTTGCTCTCTCTCGGAAATTCTATAATCAAAAGTGACGAATCTCTTATAGTTTACATGATCCTTGATGGCGGCTGGACTGTGTCCAAGGAGTAATAAGGAGAGGCCCTAACGGCAGGGAAGTGAAGCCAGAAGTTACTCCTTCACATATGCTCAAAACATTGCGGTAGTCCCATAAGAAAAGCATATAATGGTGTGACGTACGTACTTAAAAGTGGTGATATTTCGCGTGTGGGACGAAATGTCGACGTGTGGGGCATATGTTTGCACAAACAGAACTCCTACCTGCCAAAGTAATGTCATTTCACAAGTAAATGCACTTTATTTGCCATTTATTGTGTTAAGTTTTCATCCTTAGAGTAGCCACCTTACGGTACTATTCTAGTATCATTCGTTAAATGTTCAAATATTGGCATATGTGTCCAACAATATAAGTATTCTGATTGCTAGGAATTAATTACGGATATTTTCCTTCGTTTCTTACTGGAAATAGTTTCTGCTTGTCTAATGAACGGTATTACTGTACCGGTAATCTAATTACCCCCAATCTATTTTTAACGTGGCTTGAGCTCTAGATTTATTGCTCGTGGGTGTTAGAAGATTGATATGTCATTATTTGCATATTTTAGCGTGTTAATCTCCATCCTCAGCCTATACGTTGTTTAGTTTGTTACCGGAACTGAACTGGCCTATTTCTTTAAAAACATCGTGCAATAAAAACAATAACGCCACCACTCAATTAGTTCATATGCCTTAATATTTTAAATTTATTTATTGCACATTCGTGAATATAATGGCAGACCTGCTGGTATCGCGGTGATTATTCGCCTAGTATTGTGACTACCGTACACTTCACGCTAGCCAGCAAAGATCAACAAATATTCCTTGATTTCCATTGTCATATAAGCCTACCTTACAATTTCGTACCTGCACACGAATCTTTTACTAGTAATCATACTTAAATCCCACTAATAAATAAGTCTACGGTCGTAGACTCCATTTACCGCTCAAGCCGGGCAAATATGGGGGCGTGGTCAGTGCTTCAACTCTCCGCATGCTATAGCGCTGGCAGGGCGTCTCCTTATTACTCCTTGACTGTGTCGGGACAAAACTTTATAGTAGCACCTCACGAACGAGACCACTAGCGCTCCTCTACGTCATCAAACGACTGAATGGCGCGCATTTTAAAAAAGGAAGTTATGCTGCCGGACCCTGTATTTATCAGTCGACTAATAATTACCACACTTACGAAGTTACTGACGGGTTTTGTATTTTATTTTTGGGGGGCAAAGACCGTCTGAGGGTGTTACTGTAAGTTTGGTAATGTTTTATAGAGCTATTTTTTTTTTTGCAGATTTGTATCTGATAATGTTGGCTGGCTTGACGAGCGAAATATGTTATCCTTAGTTTTCTTCTTCTTCTTCTTCTTCTTCAATGGTCCGTAAGGATATATATAGTAAATCACATGTAATTTATTTCAGGTTATTTTTCACGTATTCCAGCACCGGTAATTGGAATAATGTTGTGTTGACCGACTGAAAGTTACAGTGTTAATTGTCAATAAGGCAACACTGAAAAATTACTTAAAAGCGATTTTTGTTAGATGAATTAGAGGCTCATTTTGCTCAGAGTATTTTGATATCTCAGGCTTACATGATTTCAGTTCAAGACTAATCTAACGGTAAGAGAAGGATTAGAGAAACGCAGATTTTCAGAAACAATGCCTCATAGAAGATTCGATATTGATTCTAGATTTTTGCATCTTTACCCGGATTGCCTCATCAAGTTCAATCCTTCAAAACGGACACGTTTCGGAATAACATTCACAACATTTTTGCCGTTCTTCACTAGTTTTCAGCTGGAATTTTCGGATGCCTATGTTGGTAATGAAGGTGAATATAATGCTAGAATAGGTGGTGCCAAAAAACTGCTACCTTATGTAGTTAGGCGATTGTGATTGAACTGTTATGAATAGTGGGACCGGTGAGAACCTTTTATATGGACAATTGGTATAGTTCGCCTACTCTCTTCTGGCTGCTGAGAAAAACCAATGATGTTGGAACTGTGCGTCCAAATACAAATGTTATGCCTCCTCAGCTTGCATAAACGAACCTTAGAAAAGGGGAAATTACATTTGCTTCCGCAAATGGGATCCTGACTACAGAATGGGTCGATAAGAGCAATGTATATTTATTAGCCTATTTTCATCTATGAAAAAATAGGCTTATGAGATCACCTTTTGTCCGTGTGTAAGTCATGTCTGTGTGTGCGTGTGTGATAGATTTTATGTGCCCCCTTAATAACTTCTAAACAGCTGAAGCGACTTCAATGAAACTCGGTAAGTTCATAGCACTATTCCGGACAACCCTGACCGTGCCCTTCAAATTTTGTTACGTCTCGCCAATTCAACATGGCGGCTGTGCGAAATATTTCACCAGCATTCAATATCTCTGAAACTATTACCGAAATCACCCTGGAATTTTTTACGGTAATAAAGGGAACTACTAGAAGTTCACCTATGTGACTTTTGAAAAACTGGTAACTACAAAACCAACATGGCGGCCATGCGAATTTGTGACTTTCAAATAGACGTTTCTCGCGATTTAACTAACCAAACGCAATGAAACTTGGTACAGTATATGTTTATACACATTGTAATGCACAGACATCTAACTTCGTACAATTGTTTACATAACCTCAAGATGGCGGCTGTGCGAAATATTTCACCGGCATTCTATATCTCTGAAACTATTACCGGTATCCCCCTAAAATTTTGTACGGTGATAAAGGGTACTGCTGGAAGTTCATCTATGAGACTTCCAAAAGCCGGTTAACTACCAAACGAACATGGCGGCCAAGCGAAGTTTTTACTTCTTGTGTCCTAATCATTGGATTGAAGTTTGAATACTTCACGTAGGCTACACAATAATCTTCATCAAACAGTACATAACTCTAAGACCTACATATATAAAAATCCAACATGGTGACCATTCGCAATATTTAGTCGGTTCTCAATATCTACGAATCTCTTACAGCAATCAAACTGAAATTTTGTATGTTGATAGAGGCAATTAACATAAGTAGGATATATGAAAATAGGCTGTCTAGATCTTCACGGAACTACTTGTTCTTAATATATGCATCAAAGACCGGACTTTGTTGAGACCAGAAACTGAAGGGGGAAACTAATTCTAAAACCAAACATGGCTGTGGACTATAATTCCGCAATGGGAAGCGTTGGTTTAGCATCCCAGGGCCTCGCATCATACCCCATAATGAGGCGATGTGTCAAACGGGCATAAGAAGATATATCTTATGTGCTCGACATGGCAATATTGAATTCGAGCGTTGTTGCCCACATTCGAGTCCAGGAGAAAGAAGGATTAGCTTTTCCAATTTCAGTATTGCAGACCAAATTTTGGAGTGTGTTGGTATGCCTGATTTCCCTACCAGAGGCCGTCCCAGTTCAGGAGGATCAACATGGGGCCACTTTCCCACTAAGATAACTCCACAGGAAGCAAGGCATCTCCATCCAGAAAATGCAAGATATCTTATGACCGTCGTGCGAAAATTCCCAGGGGGGAAATAGGGGCAAATCTCAATATGAATGCCTTAAATGCCAGGTGGTATTGCAAGTAGATGACTGTTTTGTGATCTATCATACTGTGCTCAACTATTGTTAGAAGGTTATCAAGGTATTGTTAATTTAAGTTGTAACAAAACTTATGCATTTTAAGGAAGATTAAATTGCGATCTGTGGAATATTTTTTCCGCTAAAAATTGCAATTCAATGCAGAGCTGTAGGAATATCATTGAGGAAAATACGTAATTACATGATCACCAAAACCAAACAAGTAACCTAGACTATAATGGACGAAAATACCAATATGAAACTGATTGCCTTAATAAATACCTTGTTCAATATTTTGGATTTGTATACGAAATGCAATGTAGGCTTAACGACGCCAATATACAAAAAAATAGCCTAAGTGAAAGAAGAATATATAAACATAGTGTTTCCATAAGATGGGCATTCTACACTGGCAGTGGACTATGAACTTCACCTTATTTTTGTGTATTAAAGGTATAGTGTACGGTAATAAAAATAAATATACGAGAAAATAATTCATAATACAGCAATAGTACCGATACACTACCTGATCAAAAGTATCCGCGATAGGTAAGCCCGCCAGAATAAAAGGAGACGGGGATAATTGTGTTGTCAGTAGAGAGTAGTAACCATAACAGCAGAAAGGGTCGGCTAGGCGAGCTCAGTGGTGTTCTGTGATGGTGTCTGAGTTGGGGGTGGTGTCTGGAGAGAGTTCGGTGTTAGGGGGGAGGATGAGGTTGTGGTGTCTGTGGAAGTGTCATGTGTGGTTGGTATGAGTGGTAGAGTTGATGTTGGTTTGTGTTTCGGGATGTGTGTATCTGATTTTTTGCTTGTGTGGATTTGTGTTTATATTTTTGGGTTTCTGTTTGGGCATGCTTGGTTTTGAGTTTTGCTGCGGGAGACCAGTTCGGAGACGACAATTGTTTGTATCAGCATGGCAATGTCTGGCCTGCCTATAAGAGTCCTGACATGAACCCAATTGAACACCTATGGGGTGAGTTAGAACGTCGACTTCGCTCCAGACCCCAGCTTCCAACATCACTACTTACTGTGATTTCGGCTCTTGAGGAAGAATATGCTACCATTCCTCCTCAGACATTGTTGTGACTGGACTTATTTTTATAATATGTTTTACTGTGTTAATTCGGTGGGTGAGTGGTTATCGTGTCGGATTACTAACCCCAAGCTTGCAGGTTCGCTCCTGGCCGTGGTAAGTGATTTTTGAAAGGCGGCAAAAATCATGATACGCATGTCATACGATGCTGACATGTTAAAGAACCCATTTGTATTCAGTAGGCCGTGTTCATAATGGCAATCTCCGGATTTTCCACCAACACAAAGTTCCTCATTTCGCTACTAGAAAGCGCTATAGTGTCAAGGATCTTAGATATCTAACCTCCTTGACTTTCATAGTGCTTCAAGAACAACAAAATATGGCATGCAAGCTGCCTTCTGGGTAGAAACTGAAGGGGGAAACTAATTCTAAAACCAAACATGGCTGTGGACTATAATTCCGCAATGGGAAAGCACCCGAGGCCATACGATATTTTTATTATTACTGTGTTCATTATCCCTCCCAGTACGCACACAAGAGTATTCTGTTGCTATGGGTTGGCTTCCTTGTTAAGACCAGCGCGGTCAGGCAGGGACAAAGAAAATGGCCATTGTTGACATTCTTGGTACAACATGGAACATAGACATGCCGGCTAGTCATTACTTTACAGGTTACAGCGTACTCCTGCACGCTTCCGTGGCATCATATGCATGCCTTATTCCGTGGCAAAGAGCAGTGGCGGCTGGTAATAATTATCTTGGTGGTGCCAGCGAATTCAAAATTTGCAATCAAATCGTTCAAACGTTGCAAGTAGAGAGACTGCATATTTTATGCTATAGGCCTATGGTTCGGCCACTGTCTTGGCAAACCAGTTTTTGTGTTTCCCCATTTGTTTCCACTGTGTGGTTGTACATATCTGTATTATTTGTCTTCATTGCATTTATTCATTGTCAGGTTGGTTTTGTTTATGTTGATTGGTTGTCGTGATTTATTTGTTTTGATTGCATGTAGTATTCCCACTGCCGTGTTTCCAGTAGGATATTTTGGCTTAGAAGGTAATTTGGTATTTCTAAGTTGGCCACATTGATTCATCTTTAACTTGTTTTTGATCTCTACTGTGATTGGCAGCTTTCGGCCTATCAGAGGCCTCTAACTTGGTTTTTAAACTCTCTACTGTGATTGGCTGCTTCCAGCCTATCAGAGGCCTCCTTGCTGCTTGTAGCGACCAATCACGTGTTTCTTCTTCGTTGTTCTTTGAAGTGTAGCCATGACTATGCTGTGCGTCAACGCTGGTTGTGATATATCAACAAGTATCCAGCTAATCATTTCTATAATTGGTGCTATCTTCATAGTAACCGTGCTTAGCAATCATGTCCTATGCACATGATTCATATTTTGTTTGGGCAGTGACATTACGGTGATTCTCGATCTCATCATCTCCATGCTTGATGGTGCTACGCGCCATATCGACGAATTCTTCAATCCGCGGCGTCGGATAGTTTGTTTATGTGTTTACTTCTATCTTCATTTACTGCCTAACAATTTGTCTTCACGCGTATGAATAATGATGATGCTTCGTGTGATAAGTAATTCATCGTGTCTGGAAGCATGTTACAAGGCTAGGCATCATCACTAATGGAGGTTGACGCTAGGCTAAACTGCTTTACTATTGTGACAATACCGCGCGATTGGCATATCCCGGTATTTGTATGATAGCAACTATTGACTTCCTGCAACATCACTGGAATGGAAGTTGACGCTAGGCTAAACTGCTTTACTATTGTGACAATACCGCGCGACTGGCATGTCCCGGTATTTGTATGATAGCAACTACTTTGACTTCCTGCAACATCACTGGAATGGAAGTTGACGCTGGGCTTAACTACTTTACTATTGTGACAATACCGTGCGATTGGCATATCCCGGTATTTGTATGATAGCAACTACTTTGACTTCCTGCAACATCACTGGATTGGAAGTTGACGCTGGGCTTAACTACTTTACTATTGTGACAATACCGTGCGATTGTCATATCCCGGTATTTGTATGACAGCAACTACTTTGACTTCCTGCGTTTCACACATAATTTGTTTTATTAACCATTCATTTTGGGCTTACAGTATCGGCGCATCACTGTAAGTCAGTTCTGGTTCGACGACACATTCTCGTTCCATGCGACCTGTTTTTTCATTATTTGTTGCAACTCCACTTGTGTTGCATATTTATTTATATCATTCTTTGGAACCGCCGTGTATTGCATGCCATTCTATGATGTACTGATCTGCAGCTACGTTCAAGACAATATGTGTGTTTTAGGCTCAAGACGTAACGTGTGTTAATTCTTAATGAGTGTTTCTTCAAGTGTGTAAATTTGTGCTAGTGTTTCTCATATGTTTATGTGTCACCTTTGGATATTATGTTTATGTGCCACTTATTTGATAATATATCTTATTATTAGTTAGTGGTGGTGTCGTGTCCTTTATGCCTTCCTGGACTTCCTTATTTAGTGACAATAATATTGTCTGGTCCTCCACATGTTTGCTAAATTGTCAAGCGACCTTCGTAAAGTCAACTCTTTGTATTATCACATCATTATCTAATGCTTTGGCCAACAAATTTTTATACATTGTCCACTATTACCAGAATACTCTTGGTGGGTTGTTGACTTCCCGCGTTGGCCAATACATTATTTGGTCCTCCGGGCCGGATATTGAGCTGTTTACTACTTTGAATGAATTATTAAGCTTTGCTTTGGCCATGTTGGGCCCTTGTTTCTTGCTATTTCACCAGGAAGGCCATAAATTTAAATTGTATACGTTCCCATTAACTTCCCAAGGACACAATACAGTATTCTATGTTCAGATGTTTGTTTACATCTTAATCGAGACCATTGTCTCAGTGTTTATTTTTTGTGTTAGTTAAGTTGGTTGTGTTAGTTAGGTGTGCAACTCTGGTAATTACATCTAGGCGGGCAATCCTAAAGGCATTATGGAGGATGCCCAAAAACGACCTTTAGTTAGGAAGCGTGCAGTCGCTAAGGCCATGCTTACCTCACAAGAAAAAGTAATTAGCAACTTTCAGGACATTACAGAAGAGCAATATCAAATGTTAGTGTTACGCAAACACAAATGCGAGGAAATTTATAAACAATATAACGAAGCGCAAGTCGCTTTAGAGGATATTACAGACAATATCGACGAAGAAATAGCCGAACGTTGTGACTTCGAAGATAAATATTTTGAGTTGATGGTTAAAATTAAACTACATTGTGACAATTTCAAAAAATCCAACACTACAGACAGTGATAACCCTTTGAATAATTTGCAGAGTGCACAATTTCCTAATGCTAACGTAGCTGCAGCTCATATAAAGTTGCCTGAAATTCAAATTCCGCAGTTCAGTGGCGATTTCACAGACTGGTTGAATTTCAGAGATAGCTTCAAGGCTATAGTAATTGATAACCATGCTTTGTCTGATATTGTTAAGTTCTACTACCTTAATTCTAGTCTCAGTGGTGAGGCCAAACTCCTCTTAAAGAACATTACTGTGTCAGATGATAACTTTATGGTTGCATGGAACTTGCTGACAACTCGATACAATAACATTAGGCTCATAGCGCACAATCATGTTACCAAGCTTTTCAAGCCCCCCGCATACGGTAATGATTCAGTGTCATTGCGTGCCATCATCGACCACTTTGTTTCTCATGTCAATGCGTTAGAAGCTTTGGACTTTAACGGGGTTCCCCTTCAAGACCTGTTATTGTCACATTTTATATTGGAGCTACTAGATAATGATAGCATCCGTGAATGGGAGAATCATGTTGATTCTGGTAGAATTCCCACTCTCCAGGACTTGGTTAGCTTCTTAGAGAAAAAATGCAAGGTACTGGAAATAACTGAAAGGAATGTGTCCAGGCCTGCATTACATACTGCTGTAACCCAACTTAAAGCTGAAGGTCATTTGCCTCAGAAACCCATGTTAACTACTACCAAATCTCGTTGTACATATTGTAGGAGCATTGATCACCAATTGTCGAAATGTGGTACCTTTATCAAACTTTCGTCCACAGCCAAATGGGATTTTGTCAGGTCTCGTAAATTGTGTTATAATTGTTTGCGTAATTTCGAGCCTAATCATCAATGTTCGAAGTACTCTTGTAACACTTGTTCCCGAAAACACCACACTCTTCTTCACTATGAGCCCTCCAGTGGCACTAGTAATGATGCTTCTCAAGCTCATGCTAACGTGGTAAACACTAGTTGCAGTAACGTCGCTCGTGACAATCAATTTTCAAGGACTCTATTACCCACTGCCAAGTTGAATATATTAGCTGGCAATGGCTTACGTGTACCTGTCACTGCACTACTTGACTCTGCATCAGATTGTAACTTAATTTCGTCACACTTAACTAAGAAATTAAGACTCCACACCAAACCTATGAAGGTACACATTCACGGTGTTGGTCAAAATCAAAGCACTGCTACTGTTGTTGCTGATGTGAACGTTTTTGCCTGTGCTACTAATTGGTCTGCTAAGCTTGAATGTCTCGTGGTTCCCAATATTGCACTTGAGCTACCCGCTGCTGGTTTCGATACCTCTGAATGGAACATTCCATCACATATTGATTTAGCTGATCCTGATTTCAATTGCACTAAATCTATTGATCTTGTTCTTGGTGCAGAATATTTCTTTGACCTGTTATGTCCTGGTAAAATCATACCAGTTGGTGATTTGCCCATCATTCAAAATACCTCTGTGGGTTGGGTGTTTTCTGGGAAGCTGCCCAGTGCAAGCACCTCGCAACCATCGCACGTGGTATCAGCACTTACACTCTCACGCCCTCATGTAGAACAACAGCTGGAAGCGTTTTGGAACGTTGAAGAAGTTGAAACCCCAGTGTTGTCTGTTGATGAATCCATATGTGAAGAACACTTCGTTGCTACTACCACTCGCAAAGGCGATGGTAGATTTGTGGTTAGACTCCCTCGCAAGGTAGACTCGGAGCCTCTAGGTGCCTCTCGCTACGCTACACTAAATCGTTTTCACTCTCTCGAAAGACGTTTGGCTCGTAACCCTGAGTGAAGGTTAGAATACACTGAGTTCATGCATGAATATCTAGCCTTAAACCATATGCAAGTCGCCCCCCACCCGACTGATGGTGAAGTTTACTACATTCCCCATCATCCTGTTTTCAAGCCGGACAGTACTTCTACAAAGCTCAGAGTGGTATTTGACGCTTCGATGGCTACTACGTCTGGGTGCTCCCTTAATGATACTTTGTTGGTGGGCCCTGTAATTCAGCAGGATTTGTTCTCTATTTTGCTTCGGTTCCGTACTCACTTGATAGCGTTTGCAGCTGATCTGAGTAAAATGTACAGACAGATTCTTGTAGATCACAAGGATCGTGACTTACAGAGAATATTTTGGAGAGACTCTCCTTCAGACCCAATGGTAGAATATCAATTAAACACCGTTACATATGGTACTGCCCCAGCATCCTTCTTAGCCACTCGTGTGCTAAAGGAGCTCGCCCTCACTGATGGCACAGCTTTTCCAGCTGCCACTCAGATTGTTTTAAACGACTTCTATGTTGATGATTGTATCTCGGGATGTGATTCCGAGCATGACGCACTCATTCTGTATGATGAATTGACCCTTCTTTTGAGATTAGGTGGTTTTGAACTGTGTAAGTGGAGTTCAAACTCCATGACTCTATTAGATAACATTCCTCTTGATCATCAAGAGAAACAACAACTCCGTAGTTTCGGCGATGGTGAAGAAACAGTCGCCAGAACGCTAGGACTTTATTGGCAACCTATCGATGACTTGTTGCGGATTCAGTCACCTATCGTGAACTGTGACACTTCAATTACCTTTACTAAGCGTTCATTTTTGTCCATTGTTGCCTCTATCTTTGACCCTTTGGGTTTAGTGTCACCTATTGTGGTTGCTTGTAAGATTCTCTTCCAAGATTTGTGGATTCACAAACTCGGTTGGGATGACCCCCTTCCAATGGAAATCACGCAAGCTTGGCTGAACATTTGTAGCAATTTACCTGCGATTTCTGAGATTTCTACTCCACGTTTGATTAAGCCTGCTTCAGAAATCAAATCTATGCGACTTCATGGCTTTTGCGACAGCAGTCAGCAGGCCTATGGAGCTTGTCTCTATTTATTGTCAATTGATACCAAAGACATCGTCACTGTTGCACTTGTGTGCGCTAAGTCGAAGGTTGCTCCTCTTAAACAGTTGTCTTTGCCCAGACTTGAGTTATGTGGTGCACTTTTGCTTTCCAAATTAATTGCAAAGGTGCAACCCGCTTTGAACTTGCCTATTGAATCCGTCTATTGTTGGACAGATTCCACTATTGTTTTGTCTTGGTTGGCTTCGCCCCCCTCAAAATGGAAAACCTTTGTAGCCAATAGAGTTGCTGAAATACAAAGGCTTACTGTTCACTGCGCCTGGAAACATGTCGCTTCCCGTGACAATCCAGCCGACATAATTTCCCGAGGCTGTATGCCCTCAGAATTGAAAACTAATCAGCTATGGTGGTATGGTCCAGCATGGTTGAAGGCCTTTACAAGCTCCAGTACTTCAGATATCTTTGACACTCCTGTGTCTGAATTGCCTGAGTGTAGAATTTCGTGCGCAAATATATCTAAACCTGTTGACATTGATTTTTTAAACAATTTTTCTTCCTACACAAGATTGTTGAGGGTCATAGCCTACTGTATTAGGTTTTTCTCTAATTGTAGAAATACCACTAGGATCAGTGGTCCACTCACTGCCATTGAAATTGATGTTGCACTACTTACATGTGTGAAAATGATTCAAGCTCAGTGCTACTCTACTGAACTTACTGCTCTAATGAAGAATGAGCAAGTGCCATCCACTTCCACCATCAGCAATTTTCACCCTTTGCTTCACTCTGATGGCACTATTCGTGTGGGAGGCCGTTTGGAATTGGCCGACCTTCCATTTGATACAAAACACCAGATACTTTTGCCCAATGACCATCATTTCACTAAAGTCCTGGTCAGACATACCCATTTAAAGTTGCTTCATGGCGGGGTCCAGGTTGTGATTGCGACTATCCGACAACGCTTCTGGATACCGTCACTACGAAAACTTGTTCGTAGCCTGTCTCGCTCTTGTGTTACTTGCGTTCGCTACGCTGCACGTCCTTCTGAACAGTTAATGGGTCAACTCCCAGCTGTTCGCCTCCATCAAACCTTTCCCTTTAATCACGTTGGTGTTGATTACTGTGGTCCATTCACTATCAGGTACGGTGGCCCCAGGTCAAGGGTCTCGACTAAGGCTTACATCGCAATGTTCGTTTGTATGGTTACGAAGGCTGTGCACACTGAGGTCGTCACTTCCCTCTCCAGTCATGCTTTCGTTGTAGCCTTTACTCGCTTCTGCAGTAGAAGGGGCGTTCCCGCTCAAGTGTATTCCGACAATGGTACCAACTTTCAAGGCGCACAGTCTGACCTTGCTGATCTTGGTACGTTGCTCTCCTCTGCAGATTTTCAATCTGTTGTTCAAGATTCTACGTCATCGCTACTAATTCAGTGGCACTTCATTCCTCCTAGTTCTCCGCATTTTGGTGGACTATGGGAGGCAAACATCAAATCTTTGAAATCTCATTTAATAAGGATCATGAAGGCTCAAGTACTTACGTATGAAGAATTGACCACTCTCGTGGTGCAAATTGAAGCCATTCTAAATTCTAGACCCATTTCGCCTATGACTGAGGATCCTACTGACTTGTGCTATCTCTCGCCAGGTCACTTTCTTGTTGGACGTCCTTTGAATGCCTTGCCCATTCCTGACGCTTCTGAACTGCCCATCAATAGGTTGTCTAGATGGCAATTACTTCAACAGATTATGACTTCATTGTGGCGTAAATGGTCCACAGATCATTTACTCTCCCTTCAACAACGTCGCAAGTGGAACCGTATGTCTCCTAACCTCAAGGTTGGCACGCTTGTGCTTATTATGGACGACAATGTTTCTCCTACTTACTGGCGACTTGGACGAATTCTTGAGGTTCATTGTGGTAAGGACGGCCTAGCTCGTGTGATCTCTCTACATACCACCTCTGGACTCTTGAAACGTCCCATCGTCAAGGTGTCTCCCTTGTTGCCGCAGAACTAAACACTCTTTTATTTTCATAAACAACCTGCCTGTTGTTTCTGTGCGGGCAATATGGTTCGGCCACTGTCTTGGCAAACCAGTTTTTGTGTTTCCCCATTTGTTTCCACTGTGTGGTTGTACATATCTGTATTATTTGTCTTCATTGCATTTATTCATTGTCAGGTTGGTTTTGTTTATGTTGATTGGTTGTCGTGATTTATTTGTTTTGATTGCATGTAGTATTCCCACTGCCGTGTTTCCAGTAGGATATTTTGGCTTAGAAGGTAATTTGGTATTTCTAAGTTGGCCACATTGATTCATCTTTAACTTGTTTTTGATCTCTACTGTGATTGGCAGCTTTCGGCCTATCAGAGGCCCCTAACTTGGTTTTTAAACTCTCTACTGTGATTGGCTGCTTCCAGCCTATCAGAGGCCTCCTTGCTGCTTGTAGCGACCAATCACGTGTTTCTTCTTCGTTGTTCTTTGAAGTGTAGCCATGACTATGCTGTGCGTCAACGCTGGTTGTGATATATCAACAAGTATCCAGCTAATCATTTCTATAATTGGTGCTATCTTCATAGTAACCGTGCTTAGCAATCATGTCCTATGCACATGATTCATATTTTGTTTGGGCAGTGACATTACGGTGATTCTCGATCTCATCATCTCCATGCTTGATGGTGCTACGCGCCATATCGACGAATTCTTCAATCCGCGGCGTCGGATAGTTTGTTTATGTGTTTACTTCTATCTTCATTTACTGCCTAACAATTTGTCTTCACGCGTATGAATAATGATGATGCTTCGTGTGATAAGTAATTCATCGTGTCTGGAAGCATGTTACAAGGCTAGGCATCATCACTAATGGAGGTTGACGCTAGGCTAAACTGCTTTACTATTGTGACAATACCGCGCGATTGGCATATCCCGGTATTTGTATGATAGCAACTATTGACTTCCTGCAACATCACTGGAATGGAAGTTGACGCTAGGCTAAACTGCTTTACTATTGTGACAATACCGCGCGACTGGCATGTCCCGGTATTTGTATGATAGCAACTACTTTGACTTCCTGCAACATCACTGGAATGGAAGTTGACGCTGGGCTTAACTACTTTACTATTGTGACAATACCGTGCGATTGGCATATCCCGGTATTTGTATGATAGCAACTACTTTGACTTCCTGCGTTTCACACATAATTTGTTTTATTAACAATTCATTTTGGGCTTACAGTATCGGCGCATCACTGTAAGTCAGTTCTGGTTCGACGACACATTCTCGTTCCATGCGACCTGTTTTTTCATTATTTGTTGCAACTCCACTTGTGTTGCATATTTATTTATATCATTCTTTGGAACCGCCGTGTATTGCATGCCATTCTATGATGTACTGATCTGCAGCTACGTTCAAGACAATATGTGTGTTTTAGGCTCAAGACGTAACGTGTGTTAATTCTTAATGAGTGTTTCTTCAAGTGTGTAAATTTGTGCTAGTGTTTCTCATATGTTTATGTGTCACCTTTGGATATTATGTTTATGTGCCACTTATTTGATAATATATCTTATTATTAGTTAGTGGTGGTGTCGTGTCCTTTATGCCTTCCTGGACTTCCTTATTTAGTGACAATAATATTGTCTGGTCCTCCACATGTTTGCTAAATTGTCAAGCGACCTTCGTAAAGTCAACTCTTTGTATTATCACATCATTATCTAATGCTTTGGCCAACAAATGTTTATACATTGTCCACTATTACCAGAATACTCTTGGTGGGTTGTTGACTTCCCGCGTTGGCCAATACAGCCTAAGTTTCAGAATCACTGTATTTAACTGTGTAATTGTACAAGAACCGCAATACAACTTTGACACAATTTCAGCTGCCACCGCGAAATAAACAGGTAAAATAAAATGAACAAGATGCCGTACCGTCAAGGCTACCTTGCATACAGATATAGCCGAACTTAGTAAGGATATCCGCTGCACTCGATATAATTAAACACAACGCTACACGACGCTGCTATTAAATACTTGCAATGCCACCAGAAAAGTTAACAAACCCCTAGAATTTGTATCTGCGTTCTGGTAGGCGTAACTGTGTCGCCAACTTAAACCAACGAAACAAAGCAAAACTTAATGCAAAAAGTCCGGATTGTTACACTATAAATAGAGAAATAAGTATTCCTGCCACCAATAAGAGTGTGAAAAAGTCGCTAAATGTCTAACAAGAAGGAACTAAAAGCATCTTGTATATATTTAAGAGTCGCCAGATATAGTGACAAAGCATTAAATTGAAAACCCTGGAGCTGTGCCTCTGCATTGTGCTGTCATAAGGTGGTTGAAATATAAATCACTTCAATCAATTCCAGCTTGCGCTTGCAATCTTCACCCTGGCGAATGCACCACGCGGCTCTACCTAGGGTAATATGTGGCCCAACACAATACAACACATGCAAAGCCAAGCCAAACTAGCCTTTATTGGTGCTGAATCTTATTTACGGGGGTGGAGCCTGTGTCAACGCCACCTCTCTATAGTAGAGCCATCATTACTGCTCGGTTCCAAGCTCTGTGAACTTGCGGGATGAAGGGCAGAGACAGGGTAGGAGCAGGCGAGAATTGAGAAGCCTGTCGACAGCCCGCCGTGTTACCTGAGATTCTTGGCTATTCCAATACTACTAACATGGGTCTTTTCTGAAACCAGTGTGGCGTTGGGAATGAGTGACTGAGTCACCGACTAATGTATTTGCTTCTGTTACTACGCAAGGACCGAGAAACCTTATCACTCGTCACCACCACTACTCATAGTCTGCGATGCACATTCCTCTCAGGTCCACGCAGCTTAGACCCGAGCAGTACTTCCGACTTGACGTTTCAGTGTTACCGCAGAGTTATCTATCGGTCAGAAGGAAATCATTTTAACTAGACAATCACAGGCAGCCATTCAAATCGATATACCACGAGAAACTGAGTTTCGTTCGCGATGTCGCGATTTAGCGAAGGAAACTCTAGCCAAGCACTGAAACGTCAAGTCGGAAGTAATGATGGCTTTAATATAGGTGGTGTTGCCTGTGTGGCCTGACTCACTCATTCAGGAAAGCGCCGTCAGAGCGTATGTCAGTTCGTGCGCTCGTTCAGATGAATGTACAATAAGATAGCTTGCATAGCTTACCATTTCCTTGAAGTTTAAATTTAATATAAACTGTTATTGAAAGGGCACATTGGTGGTGCCATGGCACACCGGCACTACCTCACGGGCCGCCCCTGTCAAATAGTATATTGTGCTGTATATAGTTGTGAATATATCTATAGGCTAGTTCGTTCCAAGCATTGATTTAATAAGTGTGTTTCGGTGTTTGATTCCTTGCCTCGTGAACCTGCACCGCCACTGGCCTATTACATGCTACCAGAGAAATTGCGTCCCCAACAGACATTCCGACGCCTCCTTGAAAGTGTCCCCATCAAGAGTTCAAGCCGTCATAAAGGCGAAGGATCTCACCCCATATTAATGTCCAATAGGGAACGTGACACGGGTTAAGTCGAAGTGCAATTTCAGATAGGTGTTCGGATACTAATGATCAGATAATGTATTATTATTTTATTAAGAATGTATGGACTATCTTTGCTTTCATATTGTTATTATTATTATTATCATCATCATCATACATATAAAACTCAAGCTCTTAGAAGGTGTTATAAGGCGCGGCTTGTACGAAAATCTTCCAAATCGTGTCAGTAGTAGGCTACATGAAAAAAAATACTTTTCTCGTAAATTCAACGGAAATATATTTATTTTCAAGGAATGGCTATCGCCGATAGCGCAATGGTTAAAGCACGGTACTCCAGACAGCTCGGGTTCGATTCCACCCATTGGTACCCTTTCTTACCACTGGATTATTGTTTTATGAAGAAGCACTATTAACGTTTACATTTTATCAGTGAGTTTTGCGCGAGTTTACAGTTTACAGGATAATTTCTTCCGTAAAACAGGCAAGACATCAGCGATATCAATACTCTCATTAATCATGCTCGGCGTTTATGCGTGCAAAGCAAAGATGTGGGTCGCAGATATGTCACTCACATTGACGAAGGGATGAAGCTCCAATGACGCATGTGCATACATTTTTAGCAGTGGACAGACTTCTCAAAGATCTAAACAAATCTATCGAGCATTCGCTGGTAAAGTAATCCTGCTAGCTGGGGATTTCCGTCAATTTTTACCCGTAATAACGAGAAGTTCACATTCCTGGCCGTCACGTCGTCAGCATAAACTTTGGAGTAAATTACATGCATTGAAACTCGCCCTGAATATGCGCGCTCTGCATTCTGTGAAAGAATTTTCAACGTGGCTTTTAGAAGTAGGAGACGGCAGGACTGGAACGACGATAACGATACTGTACTGTCTTTGCTGTCCGATAATTTTACCGTAATGACAAGTTAAGTGAACGCGCGAATCTGCTCCTCACTGCTTGTGCTAGGTACAGCAGTCCGAAATGAGTGTTGCTGGCGATTTGTCTGTACTTATAACAGAGCTGTGTACTGTCAGTATGTTTACAAACAGCTTTGCTGAGACGGCCGCGAAGTACAGGGGTGATGCAAAATGTTTTCTTTTTGTGATGGTATGTAGCACGGCTCAAACTCATTACAAAGGCTTGGTCCGTACACAATAGGAACAGTAGGTCATTAACTCATTATGTTCTAGTGTGTATTCTGCTCTCTTACGCAATACAATCAAGGGGAATGAAATGTCTCACCTGTAAACGTGTGTGCCAGGATGGCTGCATTATGTAGCATGACTTACCGCGCTTGCCTGCGTTAGTCATTGAAGAGTAAACTGCCCTCATGGCACTCTTATAGCTTCAACCATTACATCAAAGAGTTAACGATAGACCTGCTTCAGGTGCGGACCGCTGTGGACCAGCAGATTACGCTTAACTGTCCGGAATACAAAGATTGGTTTCGAGTAACAATATCGGTCTCAATTTCATCTCTGAATAACAAGTAGTTCCGTGGAGAATTATACAGCCTATTTTCATATATCCTACTCATGTTAATTGCCTCTATCAACATACAAAATTTCAGTTTGATGGTTGTGATAGACTCGTAGATATTGAGGACCGTCTAAATACACACATCAAAAAAAGTTTTGCATCACCTCGGTTCCAAGAGTTCCGGAACCGTTAAATACAAAGGGAATAGAGATCAACACAAACAACATTTCAGCTCGTTTTATTGCTCATGAGACCCACACATTGCATGTTGTACCATCATACAGCTAGACTTTCAGCATTTGTGGTCCAGATTGCAGTACACACCACTACCTCTAATACCCAGTAGCACGTCCTCTTGCATTGATGCATGCCTGTATTCGCCGTGGCATACTATCCACAAGTTCATCAAGACACTGTTGGTCCAAATTGTCCCACTCCTCAACGACAATTCGGCGTAAATCTCTCAGAGTGGTTGGTGGGTCAAGACGTCCATAAACAGCCCTTTTCAACATATCCCAGGCATGTTCGATAGGGTTCATGTCTGGCGAACATGCTGGCCACTGTAGTCGAGCGATGTCGTTATCTTGAAGGAACGCATTCACAAGATGTGCACGATGAGGTCGAGAATTGTCGTCCATGAAGACAAATGCCTCTCCAATATTCTGCCGATATGGTTGCACTATGGGTCGGAGGATGTCATTCAGGTATCGTAAAGCCGTTTCGGAGCCTTCCATGACCACCAGTGGCGTACGTCGGCCCCACATAATGCCACCCCAAAACATCAGGGAACCACCACCTTGCTGCACTCGCTGGACAGTGTGTCTAAGACGTTCAGCCTGACCAGGGTGCCTCCAAACACGTCTCCGACGATTGTCTGGTTGAAGGCATATGCGACACTCATCGGTGAAGAGAACGTGATGCCAATTCCGTGGGGTCCATTCAGCATGTTGTTGGGCCCATCTGTACCGCGCTGCATGGTGTCGGGGTTGCAAAGCTGGACCTCGCCATGGACGTCGGGAGTGAAGTTGCGCATCATGCAGCCTATTGCGCACAGTTTGAGTTGAAACACGACGTCCTGTGGCTGCACGAAACGCATTATTCAACATGGTGGCATTGCTGTCAGGGTTCCTCCGAGCGGCAATCCATAAGTAGCGGTCATCCACTACAGTAGTAGCCCTTGGGCGGCCTGAGCGAGGCCTGTCATCGACAGTTCCTGTATCTCTGTACCTCCTCCATGTCCGAACAACATCGCTTTGGTTCACTCTGAGACGCCTGGAAACTTCCCTTGTTGAGAGCCCTTCTTGACACAAAGTAACAATGTGGACGCGATCGAACTGCGGTATTGACCTTCTAGGCATGGTAGAACTACAGACAACATGAGCAGCGTACCTTCGTCCTGGTGGAATGACTGGAACTGATCGGCTGTCGTACCCCCTCCGTCTAATAGGCCCTGCTCATGCATGGTTGTTTACATCTTTGAGCAGTTTTAGTGACATCTATGAACAGTCAAAGGGACTGTATCTTGGATACAATATACACAGTCAACGTCTATATGCTGGAAATCTGGGAACCGAGGTGATGCAAAACTTTTTTTGATGTGTGTATTTCAGATGGTTCGCAGGTTGGATTTTTATTTATGTACTATTACATGAAGATTATTGTGTACGTGTGATATTCAAACTTCAATCGCATGATTAGAACACAAGAAGTAAAAACGAGATTTTAAAATTTCGCACAGCTGCCATCTTGTGGTTATGAAAACAATTGAAATACGATGTCAGTGGATTAATATTTGTATAAGCATCTAACGTGCATAGTTTCACTGCACTCGGATGGTTAAATCGCGCGCAACTTCCATTTAAATATGTATACTTCGCGTCGCCGCCATGTTGGATTTGTGCTCACCAGGTTACTGAAAGTCCAATAGGTGAACGTATGTTCATAGCCTCTATTAACATTAAAAAATCAGTTTAATTGCTGTAAAAGATTCGTAGGATATTGGATGCTCGCCATTTTGGATTGTTATATGTATAGGCCATAGAGTTATGTACCATTAAAGAAAAATTATTGTGTAGGTTCATCATTCAAACTTTCACTTCGATCGCATGATTACGACACAAGAAATAAAAACTTTAAAAATTTGCACAGCCGCCCTCTTTAGGTTATGTAAACAATTGAACTAAATTAGATGCCAGTGCATTACAATATGTATACTAATTTACTGTACCACATTTCACTGTGCTCAGAGAGTTAAATCACGAGAAAAGTCTATTAAAATGTTTCAACTTTGCTTGGCCGCCATGTTCGTTTTGTACTTTAGAGAGTTATGAAAGTTATATAGATAAACTTGTACCAGTGGCCTTTATCACCATACAAAATTTCAGAGTGACATCTGTAATAGTTTCGGAGATATAGAATGCCGGTGAAATATTTCGCACAGCTGCCATTTTGAGGTTATGTGAACAATTGAATTAAATTAGATGCCAGTGCATTACAATGTGTATAAACATTTGCTGTACCAAGTTTCATTACGTTTGGATGATTAAGTCGCGAGAAAAGTCTATTTAAAAGTCTCAACTTCGCTTGGCCGCCATGTTGGTTTTGTAGTTACCAGGTTTTTGAAAGTCTCATGGTCCTAGGTGAACTTCTAGTAGTGCTCTTTATCACCATACACAATTTCAGGGTGATATCGGTAATAGTTTCGGAGATACTGAATGATGGTGAAATATTTCGCACAGCCGCCATGTTGGATTGGTGAGAGACAATAACATTTGAAGTGCACGGTCGGGGTCGGCTAGAATGGTGCTATGATCTTACCGAGTTTCATTGAAATCGCTCCGGCCGTTTAGAAGTTATTAGGGGGACACACACCATTTCACACACACACACACACGCACACACAGACTCACGGACAAAAGGTGATCTCATTAGCCTTTTTTTTTTTTCATAAAATGAAAATAGGCTAAAAATGCTGTTAGAAGTGAGGTCGTCATAAGAGACTCTACACTCTAAAGGAGACTTCCATGAAAAAGGGTCTGTGTCTTTGAAATCAGGGTCGACCAAGAACTTTTCTCGCGTGAAAAACCTTAGCCGGTGAAAGAAACTGAAGTTTCCGATCGACTATCTGCATAATTTTTTTTTACAGGGGGTTGAAATCAGTGGCTACGCTACATTCATGCAACTGGGTATTCTAAAGGTTCTATAGGTTTTTTTTATAGATAAATTCCAGTCGTTGTGTTTTTCGCTCAGCAAAGATAACAATTATGTGTTCTTTGAAGATGTCATCCCTGGAAAGATAGTTCACCAAACTCTTCGCAATAGCCATAATACTTAAATTGCTCGGTCTAGAATCTGACATGGAGTTCCTTAGAAATGTGTTAACTCTCTTCAATGCACTCATACTTCATTCACTCGAAGCAGTAGAAACAGGAAAGGTAATAATCATTCTTATTAGGCACACTGTTTCTTGATATATCTTTTCTAGACCGTTTTTCGAAAATATTCTCATCATAGGACAACGAAGAAAATGGTCTTGATTTTAAATACACTATTAAATCACTAACAACTGAAACTCACGCACGCGCTGGGATACCGCGAATGCACTGCTTGGAGCCTAGGCTCTCTGCTGACGCATTCAACTCAGGATCTTCCGCTTGGCGCTTGCGGAATTGCCTTCTCTACCCACAGAGACTTGAGCCTGTTTCAAAGGAGACTCACTGGCTGCTCAGTCCCGCGCTGAGAAGCTGGCGTCAATCCCACCGTGGTTACAGAGAATAATGCCGAAAATTAGAGATTACATTTGTCCATGGCAATGAAAAATAGGAAAATGTCATCATCATCATCTTGAGCAGTTTCCAACCGCTGGTCGGGTCTGCTTGGAATATAAGCCTCTCCATCGTTTCCTGTCCATCCACCATCTCTCGTCATTTACTGTGTCCCAGCACACTCCTCTTTCCTCCACACTCTTCTTAACTCCTTTTGTCCATCTGTCCCTTGATCTTCCCCTTGGCCTCCTTCCCGTCATTTCCATTCCAAACATCATCTTCGGTATCCTCTCCTTGCATCCTCCTCACATGTCCATACCATTGTAGCCTAGATCGCTCTATTCTATTTTGCAATGGTTCCTCTCTTACCATCTCTCTGACTCTCTCATTCCTTACTCTGTCCATTCTTGTCACTCCTACCCTACTCCTCTGGAACTTCATCTCCACAGCTCGTATTTTATTCTTGTCCCTTTCCTTCATCACCCATGTTTCTGAACCATATGTCAAAATTGGCACAAAGTAGGTCTTGTAGATGATTCCTTTACATTTTTGTGGTACATCTTCATTCCATAACATCCCCCTAACACTCTTGAAAAATCCATCTGCGCACCTTCCCCTTTCATTTATTTCCATCCTATTGCCTCCCTTTTCTTCAATTATGCTTCCCAAGTACTTGAAGCATTCTACTTTCTGCAACTGCTGTCCTCCAAGTGTTATGCCCATATCCAGTCTGTTCTTCTTCCTCGTTGTGATGACCACTTCACTCTTTTGTGCTGAGAACTTCATCCCATTTGATAACACTACCTTCTCCCACTCATCTAATTGCTCTTGTACTTCTTCCTCATCCTCTCCCCATACCAGAAGGTCATCAGCAAACAACATTGCCTTCATTTTCCTTTCCCCAATGCTATTTACCACTTTTCGTATGATTTCATCCATCACCACTATAAATAATGTAAATGTGGATATTCCTTGAGAATGAAATGGGTATTCTAAGGCTCAAAGATTCCCCTCCAGCTTCGCCACTGGTGGAAAAGGTCGGCCACATCGAGATGCTGATAAAACTTAATAAGCTGGGTAACACATTAAAAATGGCCGAAACACGCTTGCCTATTGCCATGTCCGTATTTGAGATAATTGATTGTGTTCTATTTAATACAGCCAAAATATACGCAAGGAAGCTTGTAGTTTTACGTGGCCGTTAACCTCGCGCTCTTAAGCCACGCGACTTCCTTTTTACAAGGAATCTGAACCAACCAGATTCTAAAATAGCGGCCACGCCATTGGCTTCGTGACTGCTGCATAAAAGCAGGCCTACCATCTTCTATATTTCGTGGTATTCTTCCTGGTAGCTGCCTGCAAGTCGCACAGACGTGGTAATACGCAATCGAAGTTGCTAGGCATATTAATTTTATGCTATCGGGTAGTTTACCTCCCGTTCAGCTACCCGTAACTGAACAAGGAGATAATAGAACCGACCCTAAATAATTATATTCGTAAATTCGATTGCACAACAATTCGGCACTTTTCACAAGTACCGACTCCAGCAGCTAATCATGGAAGGCAAGATTGAAGGACGGCGCAGACCAGAAAGGAGGAGGATCTCCTGGCTCAAGAATTTGCCGGAATGGTTTGAACTTGACTCAGCATCTCTGTTTCGAACGGCAACCTCGAGGCAAGGGATTGCAATGATGATCGCCAATCTTCGACGCGGAGACGGCATATAAAGAAGAAGAAGAAGAAGAAGAAGAAAGACTACCTAACATCGTATACAAGGAACCATGTTTGGGAGGATTATAGTGCTACCAATCAGGGTCTTTCATATAAAGTAAGAACGGCAAGCGGCAGTTTTGTTATTCGCTGCTGCGTGGCGTGCCACGGCCCTCTGCTTTAAGCGTGTGTACAATCCTGTATGAAATATGACCTTATAAATGATGCTGAAAGTGTCGTCCTTCCTGGGCATTGTATCTGGTAACCACATTTTGGCTGACGCGAGCCTATTTTCAATTTTGAAAAAATAGGCTTATGAGATCATCTTTTGTGTGTGTGTGTGTGTGTGTGTGTGTGTGTGTGTGTGTGTGTGTGTGTGTGTGTGTGTGTGTGTGTGTGTGTGTGTGTGTGTGTGTGTGTGTGTGTGTGTGTGTGTGTGTGTGTGTGTGTGTGTGTGTGTGTGTGTGTGTGTGTGTGTGTGTGTGTGTGTGTGTGTGTGTGTGTGTGTGTGTGTGTGTGTGTGTGTGTGTGTGTGTGTGTGTGTGTGTGTGTGTGTGTGTGTGTGTGTGTGTGTGTGTGTGTGTGTGTGTGTGTGTGTGTGTGTGTGTGTGTGTGTGTGTGTGTGTGTGTGTGTGTGTGTGTGTGTGTGTGTGTGTGTGTGTGTGTGTGTGTGTGTGTGTGTGTGTGTGTGTGTGTGTGTGTGTGTGTGTGTGTGTGTGTGTGTGTGTGTGTGTGTGTGTGTGTGTGTGTGTGTGTGTGTGTGTGTGTGTGTGTGTGTGTGTGTGTGTGTGTAATAACTTCTAAACGGCTGGAGCGATTTCAATTAAACTCGGTAAGTTCATAGCACTATTCCGGACGACCCCGACCGTGCCCTTCAAATTTTGTTACGTCTCACCAATCCAACATGGCGGCTGTGCGAAATATTTCACCAGCATTCAGTATCTCCGAAACTATTACCGATATCACCCTGGAATTTTGTACGGTGATAAAGGGAACTACTAAAAGTTCACCTATGTGACTTTTGAAAAACTGGTAACTACAAATCCAACATGGCGGCCACGCGAATTTGCGACTTTCAAATAGACGTTTCTCGCGATTTAACCAACCAAACGCAATAAAACTTGGTAAAGTATATGTTTATACACATTGTAATGCACCGACATCTAACTTGGTTCAATTGTTTACATAACCACAAGATGGCGGATGTGCGAAATATTTCACTGGCTTCTATATCTCTGAAACTATTAGCGGTATCACCCTGAAATTTTGTACGGAGATAAAGGGCACTACTGACAGTTCATCTATAATACTTTCAAAAACCGGTTAACTACAAAACGAACATGGCGGCCAAGCGAATTTAAAAATTTAAAAAGACCTTTCTCGCGATTTAATGTTCGAAACGCAATGAAATCTGGTACAGGAAATGTTTATTCACATTGTACTGCACTGGTATCTAATTAGGTCAATTGTTTACATAACCTCAAGATGGCGGCTTTGCGAATTTTAAAATTAAGTTTTTATTTCTTGTGTCGTAATCATGCGATGGAAGTGAAAGTTTGAATAATGAACCTACGCAATTATTTTCCTTTAATGACACATGACTCTATGGCCTATACATTTAACAATCCAACATGGCGACCATCCGAAATATTTAGACGGCTCTGAATATCTACAAATCTATTATAGCAATCAAACTGATTTTTTTATGTTCATAGGGGCTATGAACTTAAGTTCACCTATAGGACTTTAAATAACCTGGTGATCACAAATCCAACATGGCGGCGACGCGAATTATAAATATTCACATGAACGTTTCTCGCAATTTAACCATCCGAGTGCAGTGAAACTTGGTACAGTAAATCCTTGTACGAATGTTAATCCACTGGCATCTAATTTTTTTCAATTGTTTCCATAACCACAAGATGGCAGCTGTGCGAAATTTTAAAATCTCGTTTTACTTCTTGTGTCGTAATCATGCGATTGAAGTTTGAATGCTACACGTACACAATAATCTTTATGTAACAGTACATAACTCTGGGACCTACATATATAAAATCCAACATGGCGACCATCTGAAATATTTAGTCAGTTCTCAATATCTACGAATCTATTACAGCAATCAAACTAAAATTCTGTATGTAGATAGAGGCAATTAACATAAGTAGGATATATGAAAATAAGCTATATAGTTCTTCACGGAACTACTTGTTAATTTAATGTTTTTATTGAGCACTGAGTCAGTAGACTAGTGTCAAACTTATTTAAAATTACGTGAGTCTGTGCTAGTGACGGTGGCACTTCATCAGGAAATTGCTGAACGAATGCATCACGTACCCGCCGAGCCGACTCGTACTTAAAATAAGTTTTACAAACATAAACACGATGTTGTAATGATAACTGTCTCATGATAACATCTGAGGTTCATACTGACGACTGAACACCTGCACGTTTTCAATACTACAACAGGGGGCCGTGGCACGCCACAAGCTCGGCCAAAGCTACTGCAGCAGCGGATAACAAAGCCGCCGCTCACCGTTCTTACTTTTTATGAAAGACCCTGTACTTGCCACACTGTGTTGTGACAATATCAAGAGATTGATTTATTTTAAGAGAGAGAGAAATCTACAGTCAATGCAAACTCTTGGTCATAATGCTTTCAACCTCCATTTTACAAAATACAGTATCTTAATTGTAAGGCTATGGGCTAACGTGTTGTTTTTTTTTTCTAGATGAGTAAGAAGACTTCTTTCTGCCGTCCCTTAAATACAACAATCAGCACTTTTTTTTCTAGCTCCGTCGCTGCTTGCTTTTAGGCATATGCAGTGTTTAGAAGAAAATAATACTGTGCTAATCAAAGAAAAATTTTGATGAAGGAAAAATGAAATTCTTTGCATGCAAAGGTTATATAGGCACACCCAGTGGTAACAGAATGGTGGAAGGTGACTCTTTGTGATCGCGTTCCCCCACCACTGTAGCGTGTATAGAACCCCAACCTTGAGGCATTCCGCCTTGCCGGTCAAGCAATAACTAAACCCACGAGGCAGATTTAGATGTGTGTGCTGTCTGATTATAAATTTGTTTAATTTCTTAAGCCTACCCATTCAAAAAATGTGTGTTTGTTGATCATAACAAGTCACATAAATAAAAGTAAATTACAATTAAAGGTGGATGCATAGCTTAAAGAGGGTGGATAGTAAAAAATACAACAAAACAAAATCATTAATGTTCATATAGCTGTCATGATCACTACGATACTACAGGGCGTTCGTTAAGTTACTGGACTCTAACTTAGAAAAATCGTAGCTCACGTATCTGACGAAATCACTGATCTCTATACATGGATCGCTGATGGCAGCTCTTCGCTGCACGAGAAAGTACGCCAGGTTGAGCGCGCGGTCCGCCATGTTGGTCTACCCATTCTCAAGCCCTCCTTATGGGCAAGCAATGATAATCTAGTCAATTTTAAATCGTAATTAATGGTGCTTTGGAGCACATAAAAATATAGAGATATGTTCACTCATAGCATAAGAGCATTGGGATCACTGACACGTCATTCCGAGGTCCGTAAATCTCCGGAATATCAATAAAAATGAATGTATGATAACGGCTGACAAAAATCAACTTAGGTGCTGAGTACACGCAATTAGCGACCAGTAACAGAGTAACGAGTGAAAAACAATTTCTGGAAACATTCTTGTAAATTGTATATACGGTATACATGTATATATGCCACAAAATTATGCATTCTTCAAATGATGTACCTGTATCAAATACTACAGCTTTTAATCATGCTAGCAGCACAATAAACTTAATAATAACGGGAAGTAGATCAAAGCCAAAAATGCACTTAAAGCCAAACCAATTTCACTCCTCAGCTCCACATAAAACTTAACACAACTAAAAACCTACTCAAAATATACTCCCCCCGCCGTTTTACAACTATTAAGCGAACTATTCGCACCCAGAACCGAAAAACCCTGAAATGGGATCAAATTTAAACACGCAATAGCCTAGCCCGATCACGTCTGCTTCAGCACCACCGCATATGTATACTTAACTTCACAATAACTTCAAAATTACGGCTAAGCGACCTATCTGCCTGAGAAGTAAAGGTATTACCGGCTTGCCTGGGATGATGGGTCACCAAACCGGTACTTAAAACTAATATTTTACGCTTTAAATAACCAAATTCAGCCCATTTTACAACTACAAGAAACACAAAATATGTACTGCCAGTATAAATACATGTATAACATCAAACTACCAGTAACCAATCACAGAGCCGGATTCGCAATATTGCACCATGCGCTCGCTGCCATCTTGCTATACCTGTCATCGTCTATTCGGCTTACTGCTGCCTTAGCTACCAGCCATCCATGTATAGAGATCAGTGGACGAAATACCTTGGCAAGCTTGGCTGTGAGATGTTATCAGCCATGGTAGAATCAGTTGTAGTCATGTCAGAACAGTGCGTCCGTTGCCTTGCGCAGAGTGAGTCTTACAAGGTCAAGCGGGCGACAATGCATTTTACGCGTGCATGACAGGTCGCTTAATTGGGGGCTTTTTAAATGCAAAATGTATGAGAGTTGTGTGGAAAAATGGCGACATCGATTTTCCGACGAACCCTTACCAGGTAAATCTTCTTCGTATGGTCTTGTACGCAGGTTTTGTGACACAGAGGGTGATTCAGAACAATGTGGCAGACTAATTACTGACACTTTCCTTCGGTATGTTCGGCATCGCATTGAGAAATCTCCGCGGAAATCTGTAAGACGTTTGTCACAAGAACTTGGAGCATCAATTGGATCCACACATAAAGAGCTGAAAGTGGAACTTTGTGCAACAATTTGTAACTGTATTGGAGAACGATGAGCGCTATTGCTGGTTCCAGCAAGATGGTGCCACTTTTCATACTGCTAACGCGACCATGGCTATGTTGCGATCTCAAGAAATTTGTGGCCTTCTCGTTTGCCAGAATTAACCTCTCCAGACTTTTCTCTGTTAGAAAAAAATAAAAAAAATAAAAAAAAAAAAACCGAGATAATCCACATTCCTTACAAGGACTCAAAGAAGCAATTTCTAAAAGTATCGGAGAAATAACACCAACAACTTCGAAAAATGTGTCGCAAAACATGTGAACGCGCTTAAATTTGTGCCTGCAAGAAAATGGTGGTAACTTTCAACATCTCTTGTGAACTGGAACTGTGCGAACGCAATGTGCGGAAAACGACATAGTGTTATGTCTGTACATCGCCCAGCTCCGTGGCTAATTAGTTAGCGTGCTAGATTTTGGCCTGAAGGGTCCCGGATTCGATCCCCGACCGGGCCGTTCTACTGTGGTTAATTCCTCTGGCTCGGGGACTGGGTGTTTGTGACGTCTTCATGTACAGTACAAAGAAACCAAAGAAATAGAATAAACAGATAAAAGTAAAAATAATACATTTATTAGTCTTAGCATTACATAATATTTCCTCCGGAGTTTAAAAATAGTGTTCTTCACTTGAAGGTATGTGGAGCTATTGTGCGTAATCACTAGAGATGTGTGTGTAATACGACAGAAAGAAAATCCGAAATATTGAGTCCGATGACTTAATGAGTGTAACACTTTTTTCTTCTTACAGGTGGCTTTCAAAATGGCGTCTCGGTTTTCTTCTTCTCCTTCTTCTTACGAGCAGTTTCGACTTGTCTTGTCTTACTTCTGATTTCCAGTTTCTGAACCAAATTCTTTTCTTCATCAGCAAAAGTGTGAACAAAGTCTGTCATCAACTGAAGACTGTTACTTTTATCTTCAAGAATCGATTCAGCCTTTTTGGTGTCCTCCATCACACGATTAGTGTAAACAATACGACGGCTCTTATCAACTGATGTCAATTCAAACTTGTATTGAAAATCTGAGACATCCTCTATAGGTCCAATAAATTGCATGCAGTGTTCGAAGGTGGAGCTTGTAGGCCATAAATTTTGAATGTACAAGAACAGCTTATCATATGAAACAATTAGGTAGCATAGCTTACTGGTTGTGACATCAACAACATTGTTCCGAATGATAAAGCTTTCTTTTCCGATTAACACCTTGTCAGTATGTTCCTGTTGACAGTGATCTCGGATTTGATGATTTCGGCCAGACCAGGTGCAGCCATCAAAGAAACATTTGTACTCTCTCCAGCGACAGACAGACTGATGGGCCAATAAATTACAGCCAGACGTCATTTCAGAGCATCCAGCGTCAGCGTTCTCGCAGGGGAAGAACAGCGTTTGGGAAATACCCTCAGCTAGCCGGTTTCTGTGTCCTTCCAAAATATTCCCCCTACACTTCGGGCACCACTGGACACGTTTTCGACAGTCTTGGCAGATGGAATGACCATTTTCACACTCTTCTATGACTGATACCATGAATTTAAAACACGCAGGGCATTCCATGTCTTTTATGAGCTGCTCTTGAATGATCTGGTGACGTGTTCGATCTTCAGACTGAGCGAGTTGATCCTGAAATAAGAATGATACATGTAAAAGTTAAACGTGTGTGCACTGAGGTATGTTTCCTCCTTTTTTAAGCAAAATATTTCATGAACCATTCCATGAATGTAAACATTTTGTTAATTCCTGCCTTGACCCCAGAAGGCTTATGGTAGATGTCTTTTAACTACACTGCTCAACAAAAGTTTGTACTACCGCCATCAATGCTGACGCTGGCATAGAGGAGTGGGACCTCTTACCCCAAGATAAACTTGATGGTCTCATTCAGAGCACGCCTCCTCCGTGTGCGGGGAGTACTACTAAAGATTGATACTGATCATCAATGAGATACAGATTTTCAATGTTTTTGTTTCAAAAGGGACACTTAGAAGCGAGTTCGCTTTGTTTTTGTACCGTTTCATTGTTATCCAACCACGATTGTTATTGTTTTCAGGAGGACTGGTGTTAAGTTTGTTAATAAGTTATTGTGAATATCTATGAATTTAGTCATTATTCTAAATTTTCCCGTATTGATTATGATATGTTACACAAATATCCACTTTACAATATAAAACTTTTTTTTTATCACTCGATGTCCTTGTACACTTTGATACAAGTTTCGGCTCTATGAGCCTTCTTCAGTCAAACACACTAATAATTCTCATAAAACAGTCTATGGTTCGATCTCTCAATAAAAAATTGTTAAAATTTTTACATCGTCACGATGATTAAAACAAACGGACATAACAGGCTTAAAAAATTTAACTATGTACAAAAATTCGAATCGTGGGTCCATCGTCGTTGAAATCATTTCCAAACAAGGGATCTGTAACAATAAAAAATAGATTGTCAGGAACTTTTTTATTGTTACAGGTCCCTAGTTTGGAAATGATGTCAACGACAATGGACCCACGATTCGAATTTTTGTACATAGTTAAATTCTTTAAGCATTTTATGTCCATTTGTTTTAATCATCATGACGATGTAAAAATTTTAACAAATTTTTATTGAGAGATTGAACCATAGACTGTTTTATGAGAATAATTATTAATGTGTTTGACTAAAGAAGGCTCATAGAGCCGAAACATGTATCAAAGTGTATAAGGACATTGAGTGATAAGAAAAGTTTTGTAATGTAAAGTGGATGTTTGTGTAACATATAATAGGTTATAGCATAAACAAAAGTTTCGTGCTTTTGCTTACTAAGGCAACACTGAACAATGGCTTCAAACACCATGACGTTATTATATAAACCTCAATGGGTTTACAATAAGAAGTCAGTAGTAAAATCTATGCTATTCAAACTTTTGTTGAGCAGTGTATAATAAACCATATCGGTCCAAGAGTTCTTCTGCATGCGGGTAATTTTCCAGAAAGTGAATATACAGGGTGCAACTAAATATGTGGGAAAGCTCCGGGGTTTCGATAGAGGACCTGACCACAAGCAAAACATGTCCTGTAAACATATGGTGTATATGCGTTCGTTGCCTTGTTACATCGTGGCCTGCTCGTTCTCCCGATCTCAGCCCATTAGAAGCCTACGTATGGGGTCATTTAAAGGCCATTGTTCCGGCCGCGGTGGCCGAGAGCGCTAACGCGCTGCCAGGTGTCTCACTGGCATCGGGAGAGCGTGGGTTCGAATCCCACCTCGGCCTGAAAATGGTTTTCGAGGTTTCCCTTTTTTACCACCAGGCAAATGCCGGGACGGTTCCTTTCAATAGGTCCACGGCCAATTTCCTTCAAATATTCCTTCCCTGACCCGTCCTGAAAAGAAAAGTACATGGCCATTGGCTGCATTAATAACATTATTAAAGGCCATTGTGTATACCGCACCTATTCATAACGTGGACATGCGAATATAGCAAGGATGTCAGCATATACGACAGACGCCGGGAATATGGGAGCGTGTGAGACGGTCAATGATGCGGCACATAGACGCCTGCATTACAGCTCGTGGTAGCCATTTTGAGCACCTTCTATGGAAAACTGTAAGTAGTAACGTACACTTCATTAACACAAATGAGTATGAGTATGACCAACCTGCATAGTGAAGCCATGACGAATCTATTCGTCATGGTGAAGCGGCCTGTGTTCTACACACCACAAACAATGCTTGTAACACGGAAACGAAAGCAAACAACCCCATATGTTTACAGGACATGTTTTGCTTGTTGTCAGGTCCTCTATCGAATCCTCGGAGCTTTCCCACATATTTAGTTACATCCTGTATAGTGAAGAAAAGAGAAAGTTACCAATCAACAAACCGTATGAATTGAAAATTACACATTCAAAAGTGCAAGAAACAACCCTGGGTTAGTTCCGAAAACAGGTTTTATTTAGGTTTTTCGTTGCCTACAAGTTGTAAAGTACAACAAATTCTAGTGCCAAGAAAGTTTCCACAGAGATCTCTAAATTGTTCTTGTTTTAAAGGAGCTCCCTCCATCTTGCTAGTACTTCTGACCGGTTGAACGACTTTGACCAGCAAGAGAGTGAGAGTGGGGGATGGATAATCTTGAGATTTTTTTTTTGTCGTGTGACCTCCTGAGAGGCCGAGTGCAGGTCTTTCTAGTCGACGCCCGTGGGCGACCTGCGCGTCGGGATGAGATATGGAATGGATGAAAATGAATGAATGAAACTGGG
Source organism: Meconema thalassinum (assembly GCA_946902985.2). Classification (NCBI taxonomy): domain Eukaryota; kingdom Metazoa; phylum Arthropoda; class Insecta; order Orthoptera; family Tettigoniidae; genus Meconema; species Meconema thalassinum. Next base: position 900,624,289 of record OX336390.1, read on the forward strand.
CAAGGATGTGAAAGGAAGCGGCCGTGGCCTGTCAGAAGGTACCGTCCCAGCATTTGCCTGGTGTTGAAAATGGGATACCACGGAAAACCATTTCAAGGACGACCGACGGTGGGGCTCGAACCCACGTGTCTACCGAGTCAGCAGAGGGCTTGGCCCCATGGCCTAACGCTGCGCTTTATCCAGCGTAGCCACTACTGTCGGTATCTTGAGATGATGATGATAATTGTAAGTGTTTGCTACAACAGACTTATGAAAAAATCATTGTCGGCAGTCCTCACTTGAATTGAAAAAATTCCTCTCGGCACGCCGGAAGGCGGAGGTAGATTTCACCGGGCAAACTAGGGGATAGGCTATAATAGGCAAAATATGCAGGTTTTCGTAGGAGGATCAGACCTCATTGATTGCGAGAAAGTATTTTACAATTGGAGGTTAGTTAACATTTTTTCGTCTTTCTATGCATATTTTTAACATTTTACTGTCTTATGGGGATGGTAACCTTCTTGTCATTTGGGGTTCATTTTTATACTTGTGATCACACTGTCCTTATGCAAGGTTTGGAACTAATGTGTAACTATCTAACAGTCTGTTACTTCTTCATGCAAAATTTTATCTCCCGCAGAGATGTTGGTTGGTTCCTCAGTTTAGGGGCTGCGACAAGGTGGTCATGTAACCCCGTGTACATTGGGTGTGTGTAGAATCTGTCTGATAAACGGTGTTATTTGTGATTACTGTATTAGTCTGTAATTCAGGTAAGATGTGCAGACGGTCAAATTTAAGTAGTAGTACCTAATTTTGTACCAAATACTAACGTCAACGACACCCAGCTGTGAACTTGGCTGCTAGATGCCACCGCAACCAGCAGCTTGCAACGAACGTTGTAACTTCCCCTCCGAAGGAAAGCATGCTGACGGATTTTTAGCGCTCTTAGAAAATCCGGCGACTTTGGTCGGCTTTGAACCAGCGACCTTAGGCATAGAAGTTCAGCATGCTACCAGTTAGCCGCTTCCCTCATAGTCAGATGGAACAGGAAGTTCCGTGACGAACTAAAGAGCCTACTTTTCTTAAAACTAAGATTCATGCCATAGATTAATCTACAGTATATGAACCTATCTAGAATAATGACGAAATTAAGTGGGTAATATCGAATGTCTTAATTAGTTCGAAATAAGGTATACTAGCCATAATGTAGCCTAATAGAGCAATACAGTTGGCAGCTCTGGTGACTGAATATATTCTTACTTCCATCTCCTAAGGTACAGAATACAAAATGTGGTTGAAGTCCAAAGGACGTTACATGGATTTAGACATTGGATCTATTAGTACACGTAGAAGCATGTTGGCAACAATGTCATGCGAGTGCTGGTCAGAAATAATCTGAAATATTATATCTTTTTGTGCCAATTATGGATGAAATCCATTTGTTGGTATAGAAGTTACATGTATTTAAAAATTGGTCCTATCAGCAGGCTTAGAATCATGTTGGTAGAACTGACGTATATAAGTTACTCCAAATTAATGTAAAATGTCAGGTAATTTACGTGTGCATAGTTTAAAGCTGTCGGCTTGCATACTTTCTGATATATTTGGATACAAAATAGAGAGCAATTATTAACAGTTGGCAGCCCTATTGGCTCTTAAGAATACACTGTCATATCTGTTTATGTACACATATTACATACAAAATTTGGTTGAAATCCAATTGATAGTGTAGAAGTTATATGCATTTAAAAATTGGACTTATCAGAAGGCTTAAAATTATTTTGGCAACGCTGTCATGTATGGCCACCTGGAAATTAAACTGAAATAGTATTATCTACATGTGTGCCAATTTTAGAATAGCTCCCATGTATACCTTCCAAGATATCCAACATGGAGCTCAAATTTCTAGTGCGTTTTTTAGCAGTTGGTAGCACTGGCATCTTTTTCAAATATGGGCCTGAGATATTCCGGTATACATCTTTACTCATACTAAATTTGGTTTTGATTGCTGCAGCCGTTTATGAGTTGATGGGGGGGGGGGGGGGGGAACACACACAGCCAGACAGACAGACAGAAGGACACACACATTTTCCCGGATATATCTCATAAGTCTACTTTTTCCTCATTTTTGAAAAGTGTGAAAAGTAGGCTAAAAATTAATGTAATCTCGTCAATGGCGTTGTCATGGCAACCTCTGATAGATCATCTCTCATCAATTTAAAAGCGTTGTTATGGTAACCTCTGATGGCACTTGGCATTTTTTTAAATTCCGAAATCATTTTTCTCATCCCTTGGCGTAATGGTGGGTCATATCAAAAATTCTTTCAGACAAAAGTTTTAGGTAATTATTAGGGGAATATTTTCCATTTTGTACAGTTTTGATATTGTGCCTATTAAGAGAGATATGATTAATGTTTCCCGAAAAACCCACTTTTTTCCACCCCTTTGGTCAATGGTTGGTGCTATCAAAAAACCTATTTGACATAAATGTTTGGCACTTATCCGACACATATTATGAACTTTGAATGGATTCGATATTTCACGTATTATGAGAGTTATAGCGAAATTTCACTTTTTCGAAAAAAAAAAGCCCCCCATATTCACCCCCTTCGACCGATTTTGCCCATTAACGAACTCGACCGAGATTTTATAGGGATATATGTTATGTAAAAAATTCAAAGTGATTGGTGCAAAATTACGGCAGTTATCGTGTCCACAAGAAACATATATATACATAAATTATATATAAACTTTTGAACTGACGGTGGTTTTGAGGTCTGGGGGATGTGAAACGCGAAGATATGTCGAAATTTTCCGGAAGTCGAAACATGGTAGCCATTGCAATAGTTAGCTTTCTAATGAAATCTACCTAACAGATAACACACACTAATACAGTCATCACAATTAACACCGGTTATCATACAGATTCTACACCCACCCAAAGTGCACGGGGCTACATGACCGCGTTGTCGCAGCCCCTAAACTGAGGAACCAACCAACAACAGACTTAAAATTCATGATTTAACATAGCAAGAAAACCTCTTCTTTTGTGATATTTCAACGCTACTTGGAATATTCTAGAACAACTACAACGGGAACGGAAGTACACATGGCATGTCGAATTGTCATTGGTTTGTGGCTTGACGTGGGCAAGGGGACGAACTTTCTTTCTGACAGTTTTATGAAAGTCATAGCGCAGGTTTGGCGTGACTTTGATATCGGGACGAGAAAATCCAAGTATAACGCGATCGTTGAAGTAAATACGTGAACAATTTAGAACAATTTGATGGGATCGTCATTTCTCAATCTTGCAACATTTAAGTAAATAGCCTTTTTTTGTTTAATATTTGCTTGAATATATTTATCAGTTATAGTTGCCACACTTATATACGTTTTCTGACGGTTTTTGTTGTTGTTTTTGTTGAAGGGCAGAGATTGTCTGTACAGTAAATGCCAATGTGCGTTTCGTGGTGTTTTGAAGAGCTTTTTGTTTTGTATATGAGGATCTGAAGATGCTCGCTTAACGAGCGAAACATGCCATCCCTTAATTGTCTCCTGCTTCTATAGTCCATAAGAAATATACAGTGAAATCCTTCTTTAAATGACGGAACCTCGCTAGGGCCGCGTGGTGCCGGGCCATGGTTGCAGCAGCTTGTCGAGCAAAGCACTGCCGCTAGCTACAGTGTAGCGCCCAACTAGTTTAACACATTTACAATTAAGATTCATCACTACTTAGGTGAGTTAGCCGTGGTCGTTACGGCGTGGCTGCAGACAGTTGCTCACATCCGGGAGGTGAGGAGGTTCGAATCCCCCCACCGTCAACCTTGAAGTTGGTCTTCTGTGGTTTCCCATCTTCCTTTCCGGCAAATGCCGGGGCTGGTCCCTAACTATAGGCCACAGCCACTACCTTCCAATTCCTTGTCCTTACATTCACACTTTCCTTCCCAGACAACACTCCACACGCGACGGTACTTGTAGCTTACCCCATGGGTAACCGCATAGAAGCGGCTTTTAAACCATACAAAAAAAAAATTACTCTCATGAATTTCAGACAAGTTGCTGGAAATGCTGTCCTTTTCCTAGACAAATGTTGTACCGACATAGGATGTTTTGGTACACTCGCTGTAATACCTTAGTTCAGAGAGTTAAGACTTGTGGTGAAGTACTGTTGCCTATCTCGTATCCCGTTAACATGGTTAAGTATAGAACAAAACTCAAATTTTCTTAGTGGAGACGTGCAGTATCTTCTCAAGAAGATTTCAGTGCCATGCGACTTATACTTGTGGGAGAAACTCAAATTAAGGTAGGTCTACACAGAAACAATCCACGTACCCTGGAGGCTCTTGAGAACGAAGTAACTGCACCGATACGAAATATCAGTATCTGTGAAGAGAATCTATTATCCTTACTTCTGGCCATAGATAGTTATAAAATAAATAATGTTATTGATTTTACGTCCCTAGTAACTATTGTGGCTTTTAGCGACGCCGGGGTGCAGGAATTTTGTCCCGAAGGGGATCTTTGCGCACTCTCAAAGGCCAACTGACTGCGCAGGATTCGATGCTGCAACCTCGAACACAGCAGAAGGGAACGTTACCGCTGCGCCACGCAACCAGTCTATAGCCAGTTTTAAGAAGGAAAAGGATGGACGATTATAGTGTTACGTGACCGTGAATCTTGTGATTATGAACCACGGGACCTCCTTTTTACGTGGAATCTGAGCCACACGACATGGTATTTCACTTGGAAAATCTCACATGCATTGACCGGGAATCGAACCCAGTCCACCTTAGTGAGAGGCCAACGGCTTGACCGCTGCGCCACCACGCCCCGCGGTATAGGCAGTTTAAGTAGCTTGTGTACTGTGAAATATATATCACCCTATGGCTAAAGCCCTGCGCGAATGCAGATATTCAGGGATAACCCCGCGGATATCCGCAAAATTTTGTGCCATGCGGATATAGTTTGCATAGCAGTTCGGATAGAGGATAAACTGCGAATAATGTTTGGAGTAAATTGCGGATAGTTTTTGGATTGCAATCCGACCTTGTTGAACATCATCAATAGTACCCGAATGCTATGACACATTTATCCGTTCTGTTATTTTTCTTGTTCGTGACAAATGTAAGATGATGATTTAATCATTCAAATTATGTTATCCCTATATATAGTATATAAAAATGAAAGTTTGTTTGTTTTTTCTGAATTTTTACCGAAATTTGCGTTATTAATGCGTTTCAGACTGTTTTATGTCGAATGCACGCGAAAATAAATTTTTATTTGTCTGTCCGCGGACAACTTTGTTCCCTTATAACTCGAGAACGGCTGGGTGGATCAACGTAATATTTGGTAAGATATATATCAAAGGACGACACCAATCATTGGTGTAACACTTCTCCGTACCTCTCATAAAAGGGCCCCTTAAAATACATGCTGAATTAGGCGTAGAGGGGCGAGACAAAGCTGATTTTCAGCCCCTTCAATGTGAGAATTAGAACTCGGGGGCCATAGAGGGTCCCCGAAAACCAAGTTTTAAGGCCCTAAAACCAATAGTTTTTGAGATATTCACAGAAAACTAATTTCAAAAGAATGCAAGCTGGTAACCATGGCAACAGAATCTCAGAGGTCAATCAATTTCTCCAAGATGCAATGCAATTCAATTTATTACATTACTGTGAAAGTTTGCAAACGGCTATAAGGTTATCACGGAACCAAATTAAGCTGTAAAATTCATCAATACGTATAATGCGCTTAAGTAGGTCAGGGGGTACTGTAGATTTTTTCTCGCGATTTAATAGCTTAATGAAGGAATGCAAGCCGGTAACCATGACAACAGTATCTCAAAAGGTGATATCCAACTTTCCATCTATTTTTGTAAGAAGCAATGCCACTTCTGTGGAAGTTTGCAAATGGCTATAAGTTTATCACGGAACCAACTAAGACTGTAAAATTCATCAATGTGCTTAAGAGGGTTAAGGGGTACCCTGTAATTTTCTCACACGACTTACACGTGCGATATGTCGTACAGAAGGTCTATTATATCTCCAAACAGCAAAAATATTTTCAAATATTCCTGAATTGAATTAGTATTTTTGCGGCATTTAGGAATTTTGGCCATTGGAGGCTAAAAACCTGATTTTTTATGCACCACAAGTCTTTATAATTTATTGAAGGGGTCTTCCTGTTGATGGGGACTTTACACACCGGTGAGGGTCAGTTTTTACGTGACGTGTATTGCGTTTCGTCTACGAGGTTTTCAATTTTATTTTCACATCAGGAAGTACACGTTAGGTTAATTTAGTTTGAGAGCACATTTTGACTAATATTTATTTTTGTCGACAAACTGGTTCCAAGCCCCTAACCATTGCAGCAGTAGCTCAATTGATAACGTCTGGTTATTAATACCGAAGATCGTTCGAAGAACGGGTACTTCTGCTAGTATCTTATTTACAAGAAAGCGCCACGATTGACTGACTGGATCACTCATCATCTCCCAGCCAAAACTATTGTCTGACTGGATCACTCATCATCGCCCAGCCAAAATTATTGAAGTTACAATCATGAAATTTTGGGGATATAACCGTTGTATGTCGAAAACGTCCACTAAGGAACGATTTTTGGATATTAAGGTTCTAAAGGGGTGTTAAGAGGGTTAAATCTGCATTTCATTGAATATCAATGTGGGGATGTAATAATCGGCATATAAACTAATCATTAATAAAAATAAGCAGACGTGTGTCAAAGGGTTTTTTGACGTGTTGTACATTATGAGGTGAAAGGGGTGAAAAGTGGGAGTTGAAGGATGCTTAACGGAGCGTGTATCCCTTAAACGGCATAGGCGAGCAATTTTGAACTCAAGGGAAAAAAATAAGTCAACAGATGCTCGACCATTTTTTCATAAATCCAATTTAAGGGGCCCGTGGGGAGGGCTGAAAGTCTGAAGAAGAAAAAAAAAACACGAAAGAATGTGTCCTGACTGACTGACTGACTGACTGACTCACTCACCATCATCGCCCAGCCAAAACTATTGAAGTTAGAAACATGAAATATTGGGGATATGTTCGTTGTATGTCAAAGACACGTCCACTAAGAAAGTGTATATATTCGGGTTCTAAAGGGGTGTTAAGGGACTTAAACCTGCATTTCTTTGAATAACAATATTTCAAGAGTGGTTCCATTTGGGGATGTTATTCTCGGCATAAAAACTAATCTTTAAAAATAAGCAGACACGTGTCTAAGGGGTTTTCAATGTAGTGTATATTATGAGGTGAAAGGGGTGAAAAGTGGGGATTGATGGATTCCTAACGGAGCGTTTATCTCTTAAACGACATAGGCGAGACGTTTGAAACTCAGGGGGGTTCAGTTAAAAAAAAAAATAAGTAAACCGGTGTTCGACCATTTTTTCATAAATCCAATTTAGGTGGACCATGGGGAGGGTTGAAATTCTGGAAAAAAGACATCCACTAAGGAAGGGTTTTTGGATATTCACTCATCATTGCCAAGCCAAAACTATTAAAAGTTAGAAATATTACATTTTGGGGACATGTTCGTTGTATGTCGGAAACATTCGCTAAGGAAGGATTTTTGGATATTCATGTTCTAAACGGGTGCTAAGACGGTTTTACCTGCATTTCATTGAATAACAATATCTCTCGAGTGGTTTCATTTGGGAATGTGATACTCGGCATATAAACTAACCATTAAAAATAGGCAGACATGTGTCTAAGGGTTTTTCGATGTGGTGTATGTTATGAGGTGAAAGTGGTGAGAAGTGGTAGTTGAAGTTTGCCTAACTGAGCGTGTATCTCTTAAACGACATAGGCGAGAAGTTAAAAACTCGTGTGAAAAAAATCAGCCTAGTAAACAGGTGTTCGTTTTTTTCTCTCCATAAATCCAATATAAGGGGCCCGTGGGGAGGGCTGAAAGTCGGGAAAAAAAAACTAAAGAATGTGTCCTGACTGACTGACTCACTCGTGAAGTTAGAGACATGACATTTTGGGGATATGTCGAAAACGTCCCCTAAGAAAGTTTTTATATTTTTTATATTCGAGTTCTAAAGGTGTGTTACGGGGGTTAAACCTGCATTTCTTTGAATAACAATAATTGAAAATCCACAGCCTGCTTCCAGTCTCCGACCGGGTCAGGAATGGAATGAATGAAGCCCCCATTCAGCGGCGAGGATATGGACTGTGCCGGCTGCCGAGGCCTGACGCACTCCTCTGGGGCAATGATTAAATGAATGACAGATGAAATGAAATGATAGTGGAGAGTATTGCTGGAATGAAATTTTGACAGGGAAAACCGGAGTACCCGGAGAAAAACCTGTCTGCCTCCGTTTTGTCCAGCACAGATCTCACATGGAGTGACCGGGATTTGAACCACGGACCCAGCGGTGAGAGGCTGGCGTGCTGCCGCCTAAGCCACGGAGGCTTCGAATAACAATAATTAAATGTTTAAAATTATACGCCAAATCAATACTCAACACATAATATTTTTTTAATATATAGGACATGTTTCGACCTTCAATGAGGTCATCTTCAGCTAAAAAATGAAAATCAATTAAGAATTAAACCAAAATAGTATATAATATGTACTTAAATCTAAATAAGAAATGAAATGCTAATGATAAAATTGTAATAAAATGAAATAAAATACTAAAATGGATATCCTTACAATTCAGAATTTAATAAAATATAATACTGGTCCTTTCTAAATAATTTTCAAAATGTAGTTAAATGTAGTTAAAAAGAATACCAACTTGCCTGAGATCTTTTCAACTACAAGAATCTTGATTTTATTGTATTCATGACGTTTGGATAAATATTAGAATTGTCACCTATTCCACATCAGGCATTTCTCTTATACAAATCACACCGAATTCTCCATCTCTTTTTTTTAATACATAGAGTTGAGCCTCTATGGACTGCGTGGTAACAATCAACTTCACTTGCTCTTGTTCCGGCCTTGACTTCCTGCCAGTATCTTCTGACCCCAGCGACGAGTGCCTGTTTACGTTCTTCGGACAAAGATCCTCTCCGTCTTCCGGAAGTTGATGCCATTTTAAAACCTTGGTAGTTGTTCACCAATCTTCTAAATGTGTTCCTGTCACGAATTTCTCGGTCTAGAATACCAACTTGCCTGAGATCTTTTTCGCATTCCTCGAACCATCTCGGCCTTGTTGCCTTAGACTTGATGAAACTCCATATTCTTTTGGTTAATCGATCATCAGTCATCCTCAAAAGGTGAACGTAAAATAGTAGCCGTTTCTTCTTAATTGATGCTGTGATAGGGTTTATGTTGTTGTACAAGTCCTCATTTGCTCTCATTCGCCACTGTCCATGTATATTATTTTGATAAACTTTTTATTATATAGCTTAACATTTATTTACAATCGCTAGTAATATTTCTCGCTTTTTAACTACATTTTGAAAATTATTTTAAAAGGACCAGTATTATATTTTATTTTATTCTGAATTGTAAAGGATATCCATTTTAGTATTTTATTTCATTTTATTACAATTTTATCATTAACATTTCATTTCTTGTTTAGATTTAAGTACATGTATACTATTTTGGTTTAATTCTTAATTGATTTTCATTGTTTTAGCTGAAGATGACCTCATTGAAGGTCGAAACATGTCCTATATATAAAAATATATATGTGTTGAGTATTGATTTGGCGTATAATTTTAAACATTTGATTCTACTATCAATACGGTTATTTAAAAGATTTGTTTTTTCAATGGCAAATGTGCATTATTTGAATAACAATATTTCAAGAGTGGTTCCATTTGGGGATGTTATACTCGGCATATAAACCAATCATTAAAAATAAGCAGACACGTGTCTAAGAAGTTGCCGAATTGGTGTATATTATGAGGTGAAAAGGGGAAAATGCGGCCGTAGAGGATTTGTGTACTTTTATGATGTGTACTTTTTTTCATAGGATTCAGGTAATTGGATTTTGTGTTTAGTCAGTGTGTTAAATATATCTCATTTATTTTATATTAACGTCTGTGGTCGGAAACCCTGTTGTGATTTTGAGTCAAATTTTATACACGCGATGCGACGTGACGTTCGTGAAATTTTGATATTTATAAGCCATTTGGACTTACGATTACATCTAGCCTTTCAATTTATTTATTTGTTTTGTGAGAAAACACATACGGTATTCTACATGTTCAATGGTTGGAGGTGCAGTTCTTATATTACGCGCCGAATCCATCTGACGCCAGTCTAAATACTGCCACATTTTCAGGAATGGTAATATTTGACGACCAATGATACACAACAGAGCAATCTAAGAATTTATTTGATATATTTGAAAACCAAATTATTATTTCTAATTAAAAATTAAATGATAAATACTTCATAGCATTCATGATTGAGACGTTGCTAAGTGTACTCTTTACAACTCCAATATTCGCGGGCGAAGCGTAATGCTAGTTAAGCATATTTAACACTCCAAACTGAAAAGGGTTGCAATTCTGGCTGTATTAGGTAGATTTCCTTAGAAAGCTAACTATTGCAATGGGTACCATGTTTCGACTTCCGGAAAATGTCGACATATCTTTGCGTTTCACATCCCCCAGACCCCAAAACCACCGTCAGTTCAAATGTATATATGTATATATAGGATAACTGCCGTAATTTTGCCCCCAATCACTTTGAATTGTTTACATAATGGGTCAATCCAGGCCAAGTGGTCCAGCACTAGTTGCTTGACCATCTCAGAAAACTTTGATACTTGCTGGGTTTGTTCCTTATCATGTAGTGAGCTTAAAAATATTTTTTTGAACTTTTTTTGAATTACCGTTTTTCAATGGCGGCCATTTTGTTATAGGCCGATCGATATTAATATGTATCCCTTTAAAATCTCGGTCGAGTTCGTTAATGGGCAAAATTGGTCGAAGGGGGTGAAAATGGGGGGCATTTTTCGAAAAAGTGAAATATCGCTATAACTCTCTTAATACGTGGAATATCGAATCCATTCAAATTCATACCATGTGTCGGATAAGTGCCAAAAATGTATGTTTAAAAAGATTTTTTTATAGCACCAACCATTGACCAAAGGGGTGGGAGAAAGTGGTTTTATCGGGAAACATTAATCATATCTCTCTTAATAGGCACAATATCAAAACTGTACAAAATTGACAATATTCCCCTATATAATTACCTAAAACTTTTGTTTGAAAGAATTTTTGATATGATTCACCATTACGCCAAGGAATGAGAGAAATGATTTCGGAATTATAAGAAAATGCCAAGAGCCATCAGAGGTTGCCATGACAATCCTACTAAATTGATGAGAGATGAGCTATCAGAGGTTGCCATGACAACGACATTACACGAGATCACATTCAGTTTTCCATCTGACTCTGTGGGAAGCGGTTTGTTGGTTGGTTCCTCGGTTAAGGGGAAGTTCCAACGTTTGTTGCGAGATGCTGGTTGCGGTGGCATATAGTTGACAAGTTCACAGCTAGGTGTTGTTGACGGTAATATTTGGTACCAAAATTAGGAACTACTACTTGAAATTGACCGTCTGCAATTCTTACCTGAATTACAAGATTAATACAGCCATCACAATTAATACCGTACCGGTCATCATACAGATTGTACACACACCCAAAGTACACGGGGCTACATGACCGCGTTGTCGCAGCCCCTAAACTAAGGAACCAACCAACATCTCTGCGGGAGATAAAATTTTGCGTGAAGAAGTAACAGACTGTTAGATAGTTAAATACGCATTAGTGTCGAAACCTTGCAGAAGGACAGTGTGAACACAAGTATAAATATGGACCTCAAATGACAAGAAGGTTGCCGTCCCCATAAGACAATAAAAAAATATGCATAGAAATACGAAAAACAAAGTTAATTAAGCTCCAATCGTAAAATAATTTCTCGCAATAAATAAGGTCTGATCCTTCTACGAAAGCCTGCATATTTTGCCTATTATAGTCTATCCCCTAGTTTGCCTGGTGAAATCTACCTCCGCCTTCCGGCGTGCCGAGAGGAATTTCTTATGTGTACGTAGGCCTTCCTTCTGATAAAATTCACTACAATTTTCGACATAATTGTAATATGTGAACAATTCTTGTTTTATCAAACTAGGCCTAATGGAGCTTCTGTTTCTATCATCTCTCCATTTGATATTCTTAACAGAAAATACTCGCTCCGTAAAAGCATTGGAGGGAGAAATGCTGAGTATTAACTTCACAATTTTGTTGCCCCTAATAAATCCTGTACCCATCTATCTGTCACAGACATAGAAATCATTTTCTCTTTCAAAGTTGCACCTGTATCACCAGAAAACAAGTTAGACATTACAATCAATTCTGAAGCGGGACATTTGAAAATCGGTGCGAAATTGAATATATTATCAAATTAACCAAAAACGGAATATTTGGCGTTCCGTTAAAGATCGAAACAGAACGCGGAACAAAACAAGAAAAACGAAATTGTTCCCGGTAATACGGAACGTCTGGCAACCCGCAGCGGGGAGGATGCGGATGCGGATAACGTTTCGTTTATCCGCGCAGGGCTCTACCTATGGTATATCACTTCTAATAAATGCATGTTTAAAACACACGCATGTCAGCATAGTTTGTTAATCGCCTTTTCGCAGAAGTAATGAGTCACTTGCAGCCATCAACCAATGAGTCATTTGCAGCCGTCTAGACCGAATTCCACGAAATCTTGACTGGCCTACAGCTGCATGCCTACTGATAAAATATCAAGCTTCACCCTTTTGCATTACATACCGTAAATAATTTGTAGCGTAGTTTTATTCAAGGGTTTATTTTGCTTGCATATGAATTTTCATGCCTTTCGCTCCAGTAGTTTTGACGCCAATCCATAACAAGCAAACAAAAATTAAACTGAGCGTATATTTGGTCATTATTCACCTCATCCGGGATAAATACGTTGTTTTAGCCGAAAATTCCAATTATTCAGGCAGGAAACTTACCGTATTTATAGAGATGAAACCAAGAATTTAGTGCTTTTCAGTCGGTCGACACGAGTGTACTCAAAAGAGCTGGGTTATGCCCTAATCCCGAAATAGATTACATGCGATTAATACATACACTAGGATGACCAGTTTCGATCGTCAAGCGATCATCATCAGATCAATTACACTTAGGCTATAAAATCTATGTTTGAAAATACAGGTGAAAAATATTTTCAATTGTTTGTTTGAGTCTTCAGTCTTTTGACTGGTTTGATGCAGATCTCCATGCCTCCCTGTCCTGAGCTAATCGTTTCATCTCTACATAGCTCCGACACCCTACATCCGAGGCAATCTGTTTAACATATTCTAACCTTGCTCTACCCCTACAGTTCTTGCCCTCGACCCTTCCTTCCATAACTAAGCTTGCTATTCCTGGGTGTCTTAGTATGTGTCCTACCAACATATCTCTTCTTTTCATTAGCAGTCGCCAGAAACATCTCTCCTCTCCCACTCGTCTTAATACCTCTTCGTTTCTAACCTTATCTACCCATCTGATCTTCATCATTCTCCTGTAACACCACATTTCAAATGCTTCAATTCTCCTCTTTTCTGCCGCACCAATAGTCCAAGTTTCACTTCCATAGAGTGCCACGCTCCAGACAAAGGCTTTCAAAAATGACTTCCTAATACATAAATCTATATTCGATGTCAGCAGATTCCTTTTTTGTAGAAATGCTTTCTTTGCCTGAACCAACCTACTTTTTATATCCTCTTTGCTTCGTCCATCACTGGTTATTCTGCTTCCTAAGTAACAGAAGTCTCCTACTTCCTTCAGCTTTTCACCTGCCAATTTGATCTCCATAGAGGTTTCTGATTTATTTCGGCTGCATTCCAGTATTTTTGTTTTACATTTATTAATTTTCATCATGAATTCTTTCCGTAAGACGGAATCCATACCATTCAAAAACTCATTCAAATCCTCAGGCTTGTCGGCCAAGATGACGATGTCATCAGCAAATCTCCGAGTTGAAATTATTTCTCCTTGAATTTTCACTCCCACTTTAAATTTTTCTCTAATTTCCTTCATTGCTTGTTCAATGTAAAGATTGAAAAGTATGGGTGATAAGTTGCAGCCTTGCCTTACACCTTTCTGAATACCAGCTTCTCTCTCATGTCCTTCAACTCGAATGACTGCTGTCTGGTTTCTGTACAGATTGTATATCACCCTCCTATCCCTGTAATTTATTCCAATCGATTTCGAAATGTCAAACAATTGAGTCCAATCAACGTTATCAAAAGCCTTTTCTAAGTCTACAAAAGCCATGAACGTTCTCTTATCTTTCCTTATTCTACCTTCGAAAATCAGCCTAAGACTTAGTACAGCTTCCCTTGTTCCTACATTTCTCCTGAAACCAAACTGGTCTTCACCCAACTCCGTTTCTATCTGGCTTTCAATCCTCTTGTAAATTATTCTAGACAGGATCTTTGAAGCATGAGTAATCAAGCTGATTGTACGGTGATGTTCACATCTGTCAGCTCCCACTTTCTTTGGTATAGGGATGATTACATTCTTCTTGAAATCAGGGGGTACCTCACCTGTCTCATAAATCCTACACACCAAGTGAAAGAACCTGATCAGACCTTCATCTCCTATGCAGCGTAGCACCTCAATCGGTATATCATCTATGCCTGGTGCTTTGTTCCTGCTTAAGTCTTCCAAAGTTCTATCAAATTCTGATCTCAATATTAAATCTCCTTTCGCATCCTCATCAATTTCCTCCTCCCTTTCCATTACATGATTCTCAATCTCCTTTCCCTTATACAAACTCTCTATGTAAGCTTTCCATCTCCCAACCTTTTCTTCCCTATCTGTTAGAGGCTTTCCATTTGTGTCCTTAATATTACAGCACCTAGTCTTCTTTTCCCCAAAAGTATTCTTAATCCTTCGATAAGCTGTGTCTACTTTTCCTAATTTCAGACAATTTTCTATACCTGCACATTTCTCTTTCAACCATTCTTCTTTCGCTTCCTTGCACTTCTTGTTAACCTCATTTCTCAGACGTCTGTATTCTGCTTTCCCCTTCTCATCTCTTGCATTCTTGTGTTTCCGCCTTTCATCCATCAATTCTCGTATATCCTGAGTGATCCACGGTTTTCTACCTATTCTTTCTTTCCTACCAATGTTTTCTTCTGCGGATTTTGTTATTTCATTCTTCAAAAGTGCCCATTCGTCTGCAATTGAAGTTTGTTTAGGGTTTTTCATTAGTCCTTCCTTTATACTCTTCTTGAATCTTTCGTTTACATCCTTCTCTTTCAGTCTGTCTGTTGCCCACCTTTTTGGCCTTTGACTTCTCTTCAGTTTCTTCAACTTTAATCTGCATTTCATTACAACCAGATTGTGGTCAGAGTTTGTCAGCACCAGGATACGTTTTACAATCCAAAATCTGGTTTCGAAACCTCTGCTTGACCATAATGAAGTCGATTTGGTAACGCCCTGTTTCTCCTGGCCTCATCCATGTGTATATTCTTCTATTGTGGTTATTGAATAAGGTGTTAGCTATGACCAATTCATGCTCGGTGCAGAATTCTACTAGCCTGATTCCTCGATCATTCCTTTCACCTAATCCGAAATCTCCTACTATCTTCCCTTATCTCCCTTTTCCTACCACAGCATTCCAATCTCCCATTACTATAACATTTTCATCACCCTTGATATACCTCAGAATTTTGTCTATTTCTTCGTAGACCTTTTCAACATCCTCATCATCAGCTTGACTGGTAGGCATATAGACTTGTACCACTGTGGTGCAGGTAGGTTTAGTATTGATTTTTGCTACAATAATCCGTTCACTATATTGCTCATAATATTCCAACCGCTGTCCAAGTTTCCTACTCAATATGAGGCCAACCCCTGCTTGGCCATTGTTTGATTTAGTGCTAATGACCCTATAGTCTCCTGACCAAAAGTCCTGTTCTTCCTGCCAGCGCATTTCACTAATCCCAACCAAATCCAACCTCAACCTATCCATTTCCCTTTCTAAGTTTTCTAACCTTCCACTTCCTAGCAGACTTCTAACATTCCACGCTCCGATCCGTAGAATGTCAGATTTCATATTTTCAATATGTACAATTATTTAGTTGCAGTATTGGTACTGCAACTGTCGGTGTATGCTAAATGCAATATAAGTTATATGATGTTATGTAAAATGCTAAATGGTGATAGATATCCGGAGTTTGTAATTTGGAGTGATTATATGGTTGTAAAAATCAACTATGGTTAAAATGTAATATTACAGGTTACTACTTATCTGGTAGTCTTCTTTACTGGAGCTGCGTGCAGTTTTCGTGTTCACTGTTACTCCAGGTGTGGTCGACTGAGAGGGGCTGTTATCTCAACGACACGGGTTTTTTCCTTTTCTTCCCCCTGTTCCTATGTGCAGTGCGGAGTCAGTGCGATGTGTTTATGTGGGGTGTAGCCAACCTAGATATGATGTATGTTATTGAATGAGGTGTGTCTATAACTATCAAAGACCGTGGAACATTCCTCGCCACGCGTGGACCTTATAGTCCAGTCAAATTAGGATTTTTTGCTGCATTAAATCATATAGTTCCAAATTTTTCTAGAATGTGTAGAGGGAGGTCCCCTGAACAACGCCTAATAAAGTCCCGTCGATTTCAGGTGCTGCGGGGGGTGCAGGGGGGGGGGGGGGGGGCTCGAAGGCCCCCGTTTTTCGTTTTTGGCGCATAACTTTCAAACGGTGTATCTTACAGAAATGTTTATACTTTCCTAACTGAAAGGTAATTAAATGCCCTACAAAATGGTATATTCATTTTCACACGTGTGTGTTACCTTCTTCGAGATATGAGCTGGTGAACATGGAAAATTTGCAGAAAAATATGAAGCGCCTCACGTTTCTCGTCAAACTTGCCCTTCCAATCCGTTTTCCTTCCATTTTACAGGAACGTTGTGAGGAAGGAAGTTGTAGAGCACGAAGTTGTCTTCAAGAATATATATACTTATTATAATTTATCTTTATATCTTTAAACGTTATAGCATTTTGACGTATAGGGGTCGGTTTCGAGATTTCGCTAGTAAACTGCTCATTATTTTACTTATGTTTTCAACGGTTTTAACTCTCTGTAACTCGTTATTTATTGATCATGTAAACATAGGCTAAATGGTGTTTATTACCCATATAAATAATGATATATGCCTAGAATGTATATGAACACTGTGGGGTATATATGATTGTTTTGGGGGAGCCCAATATTTCGGAATACAATTTCGTTTTTATGGGAATGAAAACATGATCAAAATCTAATAGTTTGCAGTCCAGCCCATCGGAGTATACCGGTATATATATGTTCTGAAGAGGTCGTTATTTTTCGTTGTATATATTCTTTAAAAAATAAGTTATAAATGCCTCTTGTATAATTAACGTCACTGTTACCCTCTTATAATAAAAATAAATTTACTTGTTGGTCAAAGAGAAACTTTAATATGTCATTCAATTGTTTAAAATGTTCATAAATTACTTACCAAATTGGGGGGGGGGGGGGTTATAAACTGTATATGTTTGAAATGCGTACATTTTTCTGTGAGACTGTACCTAGCCCGTTTAGTACGTGTTAGTGCGTAAAATGGATCACCTGGTATGTCCCCAATTACCGGTGTACACTGCAAATGTATGTCTGGAACCTATACACCAAGGTACAAGAAGGCCACAGTTTAAAAAAAGTGACCACCTAGGAAAGAGACATAGAGAGTAGTAAGTAACAATCCAAACATAATTCTAATACAATCGTTTTTATTGTCTATCAAACATTTCATACTCCTCACCGTCCAACTCTTCTGACTCTAATTGAATGGGAGCACTGTTGGTGCAAGCGCCGTGGCAATTGCCACAGAGAGGTGAGCAGTGGATGCCGGCTTTCCTGCATCCACATCTCACACCGCAGCCTGTTGCACAACGGCAAAATATAGAATTGAGCACGCTGTCAGGTGCAATAGCGGCCTTGGTCTTAATAGGAGTCAGATTTCCCCATCTCCCCTTGTCCAACCCCAACGTTCAGGTTCGAGTGTTTCATTTCCAAACCACTGCTGAACCTGTAGAAACACCCTGCACGAGTGATGTAGAGCAGCATCTTTTGTAGGTGGCAATGAAGACAAGTTTGCTTTCATCTTGGCTAACGATTTGACGAAGCACATGTACCTGTGAATAGAACATAATGTAACGTTTTCTCCACGTTGGGATGACAATTGTGACGTTTTGCTATCCCCACGTGGGGTGCCAAGTGTAGCAGTTTTGCTAGCCCACACGTTGAGCGACAATTGTAACGTTTTCACTTTGCTCCACGTTGAGCGTACAAGTGTAATGTTAATGAATGCTCCATGTTGGTAGCGACAAGTGTAGCAGTTTGACCCTCACGTTGAGCGACAAATGTAACAGTTTGACTGCCCCTAACTGTTGGGTGATAAATGTAACTGTTTACCTTTGCCTAAGCTATGTTGTTTTAATGGGCGCCAAGACCTCAACGCAATGCTGAAATCTAAATTTGTATTTAACAACGTCTAGCTCTGGTAGAACACCTTCAAGAATCTATTCACTCAGATCGTGGTATGATTTGATCATTAACCCAACAAACAATTGTATCTGGAGAAGGAATTGGTCTATATCTAATGCTACCTACTGAAAGCAAAGATTGCATTGTAAAAGAAATGAATTTATTATATAAAACAAGTATAGCAAAATTAATAATAATAATAAGTATAAAATTTAAATTGGAGCGTTGTGATTTGAATATTACCGATAGAAAATTACGTGAAAACGGAGTCTGATAAATTATTGATTTTACTCTTATTCCCAAGCTATGAAGTTATTGAAATATGAAATATAAAACAAAGAGAAATGAGAGATTGCGTATTTCTGCGTCATTCGCGCTTACCACTGGAAATGGCCGAAGCCTTTCCCTCGTACTGGATGATGCTGTGAGCTTCCCACAGTCTCCTGGACGTCTCCATCTCCGTCGATATTTGATGATATTCTGGTAGATTAGATAATTCTATGGTCCGTACATCGGACCCAAACACTCGTACAACCACACTGGTTAAGTTTTATAAAAGTTAGTCCTCCAATCCACGGAACATCGGAGCGACTCCCGCGTATAACCATACTCGGCAAGTTCTACACTGATTCTTCGTTCCACGGAACATCGGAGCGACTCCCGCGTATAACCATACTCGGCAAGTTCTACACAGATTCTTCGTTCCACGGAACATCGGAGCGACTCCCGCGTATAACCATACTCGGCAAGTTCTACACAGATTCTTCTCGTTCCACGGCGCGTCGAACGATATATCCACACGTCAGCTCCCCACTCTAGTCCCGACTTCTAGCTTACGTGGTCTCCACTGATTGGCTGCACCCCACGCGCTATACTCCCCTCCTCTGGCTCATTACACTCGGCGGGAGGGTTCCGTTCCAACTATCCGCCTTTTCTTGACGCTGCAACCCCGCTTGCGTAATACTTCCCGACAAGATTAAGCGTGTACTTGAATTCCCAGTGAGTCACGTCTCTCGATATACCCTAACTGACGAAACTCCGTTAAATTCCGTAATCACATAACTTTCTATGATATTGTCGTTCGTAATAATTTGCTTGATAGCGTTTTCTTAGACATAGAAAACCTATCTGTATGCTTATAATTTCTATAAAATGCTCTGAAAATATCTTAATAATAATTATAATAAATTAATAATAATAATAAATTAACATGAAAAATTCTCTTGGCTGAACAATTTGCCGCGTAACTAAATATAGAATGGCTTCCTACTGACGTATGCCAGTGGCATAAAAAACCCTCGAAAAACACGTTACAATAATACAATAGACTATGTATTTATCAAACAGCAACGAAGTTAGTACATGCAATACAAAATGAAATGTACCTGTGATGATTGAGGTCATGTTCGTGGAGTGGTGCCTGATACATCAGTAGGAACATTTGTTCCCCAGCTTCAGCGATATCTCCTGGCGAGGATGTGGAGTCATAAAAATCTTCAGCGATGCTTTTGGTTTCGTTAGGATACCGCTCGAAACATTTGATTATGGCTGCTTTTCTTCTCCCAAAAATGGCAGAAGTGGTATCGCATCCAGTGAAGCCATGGATAAATAGAATGTACTGGCAGATTGGCAAGGCCTGAAGTTGTTGGGAGGAGTACAGTCTGTCTACTGTGTTACCTCGTCCAGGCTTCATGAAAAGGACATTCGTGTCTCGTGGTGTGAGTGCCACGAGTAAGACGAGCAGGTCTACGTCCTCACCAATTACCACCACAGTCGAATGAGGGGTATTTTGTAATCCATACCTGACAATGTTGCAGTCAGCGTCTGCTTTGGCTATAGTGAACTGTATACCTTTTGCATCCAAGGCCCACGCTAACATACTAATCAGCTTAATTTTGTTTCTATCGTTGGAAAGGAAGTTTTCCTGCTGAACAGAAGCACCATGTTCTCATCGAAGTCTGTATCCACTGATGTTTTACTTGATGCTCTCCAACGTTGTTCGCCTCTTTTCGTGGAACTCGTGTCCCCGTAACCATCAAACACAACAGCAGTGTTGTGGCCGTAATGGTTGATAACGTAGGACACGTAATTATTGATCGCAGATGGAGGCGAACTTAGTGTTGTTGTTCCACTTTACTCTATGAAGAAGAAACCCGCCATCGATTACCGTGAAACAGTTCTTCAGGTTGATTATTTGACTGCATGAAGGAAAGGCAACGTAGAGAGCGGACTTTTTGGTTTTCCTCATCATCCCTTCATCAAAAAGAGTCATGGGATATGGGGCTAACTCACACTTCGACAGCTCCTCTACATCCCCTTCAGTTCTCTTGTTTATAATGGTTCTCTGGAAAATCATTAAAGGCTCGACCACCACTACTTCGTTGTCCAGTTTGATAGTGTTGCTCATAGCAGCCAAAGGGACTACTGCGTTCTTCTTACACAGCCTAATTTCTGAAAAGTTCATTCCAACAAAAGTCCCCATTGTACGGGCTCTGATTTCCAATGCTTGGTAACAGTTGATGTCGCTGGTTCCTATTAAACCGGTTGAAAGGGACATCAAAGAATCACGTTCAGCAAAAGGCGGGTGATCAGCCAACCACTGTGCAAGCTTTCTTCTGTCTTGGTAAAGCCGGCGGACCCTTGTCAGAGATTTATGGCATGTAAAAGAACCTTTCACTAACTAAAATTGTGCGAAGCTAAATTTGTAGGTTAGATTTGATAAACGCTCTATAGTTTCAACGTTCGTCGCCAGGTGCCAGTTGCCGTGGCATCTAGCAGTCAAGTTCACAGTTAGGTGTCGTTGACGGTAGCATTTGGTAGCAAAGTTCTGACTCAGTGAGGAAAGCAATGGCAAACTACCTCACTTCTCATCTTGCCTAGTACGCCTCAATATAGCGCTGCCTTGAGTTATTGTGGGTATCTACCCACATAACCTAACGGCGGTGCTTTTTGAGGATCCAACCAGCCTTCGGGCTGACAACAACAGACAGTATATTATATTAGTTATATGGGTTAAATACTATTTGTCTGCATAATGAAAATAAATAACGTGATACAGAGTGTTAAAGTCGTTGAAAACGGAAGTAAAATAATGAGCAGTTTACTAGCGAAATCACGAAACCGACCCCGATACGGCAAATCGCTCTAACGTTTAAAGATATAAAGATAAATTAGCATAAGTATATATATTCTTGAAGGCAACTTCGTGTTCTACAACTTCCTTCCTCACGACTTTCCTGTAAAATGGAAGGCAAACGGATTGGATGGGCAAGTTTGACGAGAAACGTGAGGCGCTACATATTTTTCATTTAATTACCTTTCAGTTAGGAAAGTATAAATATTTCTCTAAGATGCACCGTTTGAAAGTTATGCGCCAAAAACGATAAGGGGGGGGCTTCGAGCCCCCCTGCCCCCCGCGCAGCACCTGAAATCGACAGGACTTTATTAGGCGTTGTTCAGGGAACCTTCCTCTACACATTCCTAAATAATTTGGAACTACATGATTTAATGCAACAAAACCATCATTTTTGGTCTAATTTGACTGGACTAATAAGCCATTCAAACTAAGCGCTGCCCGGTCTTATGAGGACGTCCCGGCACCTTTAATACTGCCGCCAATACGGGCCTTGGTTTATTGCAGAAAAAAAGTACATCCAGATAACATTTACCTATTAAAACCCCCTTATTCCCTCCCCTTTTTTTTATCTAGCTTGGCTGTATCGCCAAGTTGTGTCTCGTTTCCGACAGGGTGTGTTTTTTAGTAGCATGAAGAGTGGCGAGCTCTCCATGAACGTTTGTTCATTTAGGTTGTCGGCATTGTTTCGTTTAGCTAGGTGTATCTCGACTGCTTCCTTTATGTCCAGAGCTCTGCCTTTCGATTCGTGATGAATTATTTTTAGGTCCGTCTCAATGTTAGTAAAGCTGTGCCCCGTGTCACACATATGTTCGCATACGGCTGAATGTGTTCCGTATCTTACCGCATTCCTATGTTCATTATAACGTGTGTCTACTCGTCTTCCACTCTGTCCGATGTAATTAGCTTGACAACCGGTGTCTTGGCACGTTATAGAATATACCCCTGACTTTGAATACGGGTCATGCTTATTTAGATTACTATTTTGCAGGTGCCTACCGGTGGTGTTTTTCGTTGTGAAAGCTATTTGAATAGATTAGTGATTTTATATGTATTCGCATTCACATACCGGTAGTTGAAACGCGCAAATTTTTTCTCATTACTGTCCGGTTTGGGAATCGTTTTGCACTTCACAAATGATATTGGTCTTAATCCAATTTCTTCTCCGTCGTTTTATTAAAAGACCCACGCTTTCGGCAGAAGAACGATTGAGAAGGAGCCAGAGGCTGAAAGATCTCTGCCAGGAAGCTAAACGACAGGGAAGAAACACCTCAAAGAAGAGAACCTGAAAGGTTGTTGTGTATCTGTAGTCCATGGGTTGCTGCATCAAATAATAATAATAATAGTAATAATAATAATAACATTGAAAAAGCAACCTACAGTATAATATTTCCAAGTCATCAACATCTTTGTATTCTCATCAGGAAATAGTTCTTATAAATCTTTATTATTATTATTATTATTATTATTATTATTATTATTATTATTATAACAGCATTTATACCGCAGTTCAATTTCTATAGCAATATTTCATTGGCAGTTTTTTCTTTACATAGATTTTTCTAATTTTAAATATTTGTTTACATTGTTGTCAATGTTTGCTAGTATAGTGTTAATTTTTCTGTTATTGTTCTGTCGAAGACTTGTTGTTTTTCTATTCGTTATTCCTTTGTAATTCCGCTGAAGAAGGAGTAATAACACTCCCAAACATGTGCGGGTTGTAATAATAAGTTACCATTATTATTAAAATGGAAGTTAAAGATTCAAACGGGTTTTCATATTAATACTCATAAAAGTACCAACAACGACAACAAAATCAACACTTATAGGAGAGTAATGAACTAGGGGAATAAAAAATAATTGGTTAAAAATCGGACACGTTATAAAGTTTAATTAAAAACTTCTGTACAAAAACAAAAGTTTGATTCTTTTCAGTCGGTCAACACGATCCTCACTGTATATTTAGATCTGATGATTCTGGCTTGACCAACTAAAAAAGCATCCAACTTTTGTTTACTAAGGCAACACTGAGAAATGACTTCAAACACCATAATAAACTTCTGTACCTTAATAATTGTATATATTGTTGTACATATCCGCTGAATCTAAATTAAGTTAAAGTGATGATGTTTGCTTGACAAACGAAGCTAGTAATCAAATTCAATCCCCCCATTTGTGTGAGAAGTGTTAAATAAGTGTAGTCTTATAATTCGTGTAATTATTTCAGGCACCAGGAAATACTCTCCGCCCAATCTACTGTACAGTTGCCAGTAGACCCAACCAGTTTAACACATTTACATTTTTTAACGTATTTAATAATCCTATTAATGCTTGCCACGGTGGGTGAGTGGTTATCGTGTCGGACTACCAACCCCCAAGCTTGCAGGTTCGCTCCTGGCCGTGGTGAGTGTTGTTTTTTTTTTTTTTTTTTTTTTTAAGGCGACACAAATCTTGGCACGCATGCCATTCGTTGTTGGAATGTTAAATTCGACATGCAAGCTGCCTTTTGGACGTCAAATAGGCCTAACAAAGAGCTTGCACCCAGCACCCGAGACCATACGATATTATTATTATTACTAGCGGACCCGTGCGAGAAATCTCACATGTGTATAAACCACCCGCCTGGCTTTCCTCTTATGCGGACTTCCATAAATATGTTTATTTGTTTTTGAACGCACTTTTTAAACAAATTGTTGATATTTATGAAATCAGAGAGCAATTCATCACTGCTGCTGGTTGCACAATGGGTTGTGTGCGCCCCATGTGTACACACTACCCGCCCGGCCCTAGTGCTATGCGGCTGTACGCGACACAGTTCAGCCTGGGGCTATCGTCTAGTTTATTTGTTTAAAAACACTTTATAAACAAATAAATGTATTTCCGTTGACTTTTCAAGAAATGCAGTATTTTTCCTGTTCTATTGAGACGATTTGAAAGATTTTGGTACAAGCCACACCTTCTAACTCCCTCTGGTTTAGGAGCTTGAGTTTTGTGAAACATACACCTTAGCGTATTATATATATAGATAGATTATCATATATATTACTTATATGAATTTCAGAGTTGTTGCTGGAAATGCTGTCTTTCAATGTCTAAATGCTATGGCAGCATCCAGGGCTTCACGGCGAGCTGTTGTAATCGGCACATGCTATAAATGTGACGGTGAGTCATTGCGACGTGTCCGCGGCATGGCTATTGAAAAGCCCCGTTCTGTAGGGATGGTCCTCACTGTATTTTGGATCCGATGATTCTGGCTTGACGAGCGAAACATATCATCCAATTAACCTTCCCCCTATTAGCGAACCGTTGTAATGTCTAAAAATAATTCATGTAACATTTCTTTCAGGCAGTAGGGTGATAAGATAATTGTTACTTCCTGTCCAATCTAAATGGATACACTTGTGTTGACCGATTGAAAAGCAATTTTGTTAGATGTTTACTAATCTGAATGTTTGTATGTACATTTACGGCGTAAGTCTGAAAAACATACAGTAGATGCTACAAAACGCCAAATACATTTGGAACTCAAAATACGAAATTCTGTACTTATAAATGAAACGCTTGTTTGAGAAACTGCACAAGTCCATTTTTTGCCTATATCAAATTATGTATACATTCATGAATTTAAAGTATAAATACATCGTTTTACAGTGAAATTACACAAGTCCATGGAATATCCTCTTCAAAATGACCGCTTATAAATTACGTTTGTTTGAGAAGTGTCTAAACTTGCCACCATTGCTTGTGTGCCCTGCAATTGTACAACAGCTGATTGGAATTGTAATCATGGAGGTTGATAGCAGTCCTTCTACCTCGCCTATTAAAAGGAAAAAAAAGGCATTAAATCTGTGGATTACATGCAAACCCTACTGTTGCCAGAAAATTCCTATGCAAGAAATCTTCTATCTTAGGCAACTAACATTTAATGTGATTTGTATCCATGACCATAAAACCGGACATGCACACTTTTACACCTATCATGAAGGAATAGGTACGAAGGGCCCTAACGAGATTTGTTCATTTGTAATGGACTATTTATTTATTTATTTATTTTAATTTTTTAGCCAACATAGGACTACATTAGTCAGGTTTATGGAAGTTTTTCTTCTTTTTGTCAGCCCAATATTTCTTCATCCTTTCTGAACGTAATTTCCTTTCTGCTTCAGGAATGACTATTCTCTGCTTGTTGAGTTTTGTCTGTAGTCTAGTGTGTTTGTCTTTCAGAATCTTGAGTGTGTCTGTCTTGTATTTTAAATCTTCTATTGTAATATGTAACTCTCTCATGTCTTCTTTAAGTTCTGTGATCCATCTAATATTGTTCTTACTCTTACTCGTCCATAATTTTTCTATTATTTTTCTACTGATTCTATTTTCTGGTGACCGTATTAGATGCCCTAAGAATGATATTCGTTTCTTTTTCATTGTGCTTGTCACTGGTTCTATTTCTTTATAAACTGTTTCATTGGAAGCTAGTCTCCAGACTCCATTTACTTGATAACTTTTATTTAAACAGGTTCTCACTATTCTCCTTTCTAACTTGAGTACTCTATCTATTGCAACTGTGTTTGTTGTCTTGAATAATGTTTCACATGCATATGTAATTTGTGGCTGGGTGACTGTTTTGTAGTGCTTCAATTTGGTTGCTATCGAGATACATTTTTTATTATATGTATTCTTGGTAACATGCTGTGCTCTAACCAGTTTATCTATTCTATTTTGCCATGCTGGTTTCTCGTTCAGGTTGTATGTGATTACTTCACCTAGGTATTTAAATTTTTCTACAATTTTTATTTCTTGGTCTCCCAGCTTAATTTTGTTTGCAAGCGGAGGTTGAGTTAGCATAACTTCTGTTTTTTCAAATGAAATTTTCAAACCAATATTTTGAGCTATTTCCTGTATAGATTTTATTTGCAGTTTTGTTTCCTGAATATATTGGCCAGAAGAGCTAGATCATCAGCAAATCCTAGACAGTTCAGATGTATGTTGTCTTTCTGGGTTCCAATTTTTATATTTTTCGAGTTGTTCTTGTACCATTCCCTCATAACGTACTCCAGCGCACAATTAAAAAGAAGAGGTGATAATCCGTCACCCTGTCTCAAACCAGTTGTTACCAAAAATGGTTCAGAAAGTTCTCCTCTGAACTTAATTTTAGAAATTGTATTCGTTAGAGTAAGTTCTATCAATTTGATCAGCTTTGGGTGAAGTTCGAAATGTCTTAAAATTTTTAATAATGATGGTCTGTAGATGGAGTCATAAGCTTTCTTGAAATCTATAAATGTTATTGAAAGGGGCTTGTTTCGTTTTCTGTAATATGCCATGATTAGCTTCAAAGTTATTATTTGTTCAGCGCAGCTTCTCCATGGTCTGAAGCCTCCCTGGTATTCACCTAACTCTTGATCTAGTTGATCTTTAATCCGATTATATAGTATCTTAGAAAAAATCTTATAAGTGATATCCAGAATGGAAATACCTCTATAGGACTATATAAATAAAAACATACATGAAAATGTGATGGAGTTGCATACATTTTCTGACGTATGCTCTGCTAAAAATAAAAATCACACAATTTTAAGGATGTGGCTCATGATGGCAGCACAGGGAAGATTTAACACCATACGTCACTATTATCCCATCCGTGGACATTCATTTATGTCTTGTGATAGAGACTTTGGTGTTATTAAGAGAAAATTAAGAAAAATTGACAGAATCTACACACCTAAAGAGTATGTGGAGCTATTAATATCAGCTAGTGCTGCCAATAATTTCTTAGTGACTATGGTAGAAGGAAGAGATATTTTGGACTTCAAGCAATGATGGCCCCAGTATTATAAGAAGACAACATTATCAGTTGAATCGCAAGGTAGAAAAGTGGCAAAATACCAAAAAATGTATCAACAGATAGGATAGGTTAAGTCAATTTAATCACTTTACTTTTAGAAGAGACTATAATGGTATGTTGACTGCAAGAACTTATATAGATGGACTAGTAATGGACACATTCAAGTTGCAAACTCATAATACGGTTCCACCTTTTCCTAACTCCGAAGCATATGAACAGGACTGTATTCCCATCAGCAGCCAGAACATTCAGGACTTAATAGAAAATAATGAAATACCTGCCTGAAGAAGAGATTCAAGAGTTTTTTAATGAGATACTCTCCTGGCCCACAGTGGACAAGGAATGAAATGAAGATGAGTGATAAACCAAGATATTATCCATATATTTTATTTTATACATTTGGTATTATTGTTTAAAAGGAGAAGAGTGGTGTTTTTTTTGTTTTTTTTTGTGATTACACGTAGGCTTAGGAACTTAATGAATATATGTGATAAGCCAAAAATATAATCCTTCCTTTGTATTGTGTTCAATGGTACTACTGTTTAAAAGGACAAAAGAGCAGTGTTTTTTGTAGTTTTTGTGATTACGTGGAGCCTACTCTGATGTATGAATTAAACTTACCACCATCAAATCTTTTACGATGGGTTACTACTGTCGACCAAAGTATTATGTGCACTCGAGTTTGAAGGTTGTTTGTGAAGTAACCAATAGACCTACATAAAATTCAATAACATCATCATTTTCGTCGTTCTATTTTACGTTAGGTCATGTAGGTTTGGAATTTTTAATTTATATTTTAATATTTTTATCGCAGTTGGAACACAAAAAGTGCACGTTTTTAAGCGTGTTTCAACCATGCGTCACATTTAAGAATTATCTTAAAAACCCGTCATCAGATCGAATCTAAATTTTAACACAATATACATTGGAATGTTGTATAACTGGTTTATTAATTTTAAAATTGTGTGTGTACAAGAAACAAAGTTGTTATCATTTTTGTAAGGTAACTTTTTCTCGGCTCGGGGTGGTTGGAAAATGTAGTTCTTGGTTGCATTGTAATCCTTATACATCGAAAAGTTATGCTGTATGACTGTGAAATACGTAAATTAATTCACTTATTTTATATCGGTTTGTATTTGTACGGGGAAATAACACATGTTTCACCAGCTAGCCGCTCCGGGAAAAGCTGTACAGCGTTGCCAAAATGGTGCCACACGCATCATGGCGCGTCTCGCTCGGAGGTGATGGGCTCCATCTCAGCAACGCTGTACAGCTTTTCCCGGACGGGCTAGCTGGTGAACCATGTGTTATTTCCTCGCAAAAATACAAACTGATATAAAATAAGTGAATTAATTTACGTATTTCACAGTCATACAGCATAACTTTTTGATGTATAACGATTACAATGCAACCAAGAACTACATTTTCCAACCACCCCGAGCCGAGAAAAAGTTACCTTACAACAATGATAACAACTTTGTTTCTTGGACACACAAAATTGTGAAATTAATAAACCAGTTATACAACATTCCAGTGTATATTGTGTTAAAATTTGGATTCGATCTGATGACGGGCTTTTGAGATAATAATTCTTAAATGTGACGCATGGTTGAAACACGCTTAAAAACGTGCACTTTTTGTGTTCCAACTGCGATAAAAAATATAAAAATATAAATTTAAAAATCCAAACCTACATGAACTAACGTAAAATAGAACGACGAAAATGTTGATGGTATTGGATTTTATGTAGGTCTATTGGTTACTTAACAAACAACCTTCAGACTCGAGTACACACAATACTTTGGTTGACAGTAGGTAGTATGTAAATACTAAAAGTTCTTAACAAGACATAAATTCTAATATTTTAGGTTTACTTGAGAAACAATACATGTTCAAGTAAAACAATGGCTTATATTGTTACAAGTATAATAATAAAATTCTTCAAATTATGATATGTACGTTGTCTTTAGGTATACTTTCAATGGATGTAAGAAATATATTAATTATTTGTCCAGTGGTTGAAATTCATATTTGCAATTCCTGAACAATTGACATCTCAGGACTTGTGTTGTTTCTCAAACAAGTGATTCAAATGTCAAAAACTAAACCCTAGTTATATGGTTAGTCGGTGGATGTAAAGGGAATACGTGGTAAATACAGTCATTAGTCCCAGTCTAGGCTAAGTGGTATGTGGTCTACAATTAGTGAAAGGTCGGAACAAAGGATTCGCAAAAGAACCGCTCAACATGTCAAACAGGTACCTGTTACTGTTGAACTCACTTATAGGCCTACTGCTTGCGGCATGTGATCAAATACGGCCATCATCCGCAACAAAACTTTGCGCCTTACACATTGCTAGTTATGAAGATGTCAGACTTCTACATAGCGGTTCTCACCTACTGTGTTTTAGGTTCTACTAGGATCGGATCCCGGTGCGGGCGGTTGCGAGAGACCAGTGTCGGTAGACTTACAGTACCAGCTTGTTGGAGACTCCCTTCAGCAAAAGTCTGACATCCCCGGCATCTCTAAAACCGTAGCAGTAAAAATGATCCTTTAGCCCATAGCATTATTTATTGTAAATTATCTTAAAAAAAAAAGCACCGTGTAAGAGATGTTGCAAGTGTTGACCTACCTTCATAGGAAGCATCTTCTGACGTATTTCGTCGACAGTTCGAGGTCCACAACAGGCATTATTATTCTCAGTGTTGGTGTATCCAAGACCCTGTTGTGTAAAATCCGCGCCAGGGCTCGCCAATCCAGAATCCTGCGAAATGTCAGTTTTCGTTTCATTTCTACAACGCGCGAGGGGGCGGGGGTCACAGCGGGACCTTTCCGCGGGAACAAAACTCTTAAGACAATTTGCATTTCTTGAATATAGACATGTTCAAATTGAGGAAGTTTCACAAATCTTCATGTTAGCCTTATTCTTATCCTACACTATATGTGTTGGATGACTTGTGAAATTTATGGGACTGGAAGGAAGATATCACGTATCACCATAATGTTTCGAGAATCGAGGTTCGTGTTTGAGCGAATGTACGAACACTTTCAATGCAAATGTTTTATTAATCGAGAATCAGTGAAACTGGTCTCTTTAGATATAAAAAATAGATTCCTCGGAATCTGTTTATCACTCCAGAAGTGATCTTGCCATTTAAAACGGCAGCCTTTATGCTGAACTTCTATGTCCATGGTCGCGGGTTCAAACCCGGCCGAAGTCGTCAAATTTTTTGTGAGCGTTAAAAATCCCTCAGTATGCCTTCCTTCGGAGGGGAAGTAAAGCCGGCGGTCCCATGTCTTAGATTTGTGGTATGTAAAAGAACCTTCCACTAATTACACTTGTGTGAAGCTAAATTATAGTTTAGATTTGACTAACTCTCTTAGGTTCCAACCTTCGTCGCCAGGTGCTGACTGCGGTGGCATCTAGTAACCGAGTTCAGTTGTCGTTGACGGTGACGTTTGGTAGCAAAAGTTGGAACTACTGTACTTGAAAATTGAATGTCTGCAGTCCTTACTTGAATTAAAAACAGATGACACACACTAATACAGCCATCACAATAAACACCGATTATCAGACAGATTCTACATACACCCAAAGTACAAGGGTCTATATGACCGCGTATCGTAGCCCCTAAACTGAGGAATCAACCAACCATTATTATTTGTAATACGCTTATTACAGGGCCGCGCTTAAAAAGTTGAAATAGGCTTATTTAAATATATCATTGGTCGATTACGACATCAAGGAAGTTGGTGAAAATTCTTAGGCATGGAAATGGTTTATCTTAAATGCAAAAGTGAATATGTGTATGTACGAGGGCAGATCATAAAGTAATGCACAACCCTTTTGTTTTTCTTCCAAAAAGTTTAATAGGTAACAAAACCAAACAAATCACAAATAAACTTACATCTTTGACGTACTTTTCTACATAGTCGCCAACTTGATCCACACATTTCTGCCATCGTGGTACCAGTTTCAATATGCTATCGAACTGGCAGTGACCAGCGTAGGCATGTCTGCTTATTTTGACGGTCTACTTTACGCCTTAAAAAGTTTAAGATACACTGCTAATCTCATGGTTTGTGGAATTATCCGTAATGCATTTTTACCACTTTTTTTGTGAATGTATAACTTGGCATCTTCAAATTCCGGATGCAAGAAATACTCTTAAAAGTAAACTGAGATTTTTTAGCTAAGTGCTAAGACATGGAGGAATCATTGATGGCTCCAAGAAACACTGAGTTAACTTTGTAATGTTTCTTGATCCAATGTGATTCATCCATGACACCGTGCACTCATACATCATAGAACCTTCTTCCGTCAGTTAAATTACAACCTCTGTGGGGATTTCCATGGTATGCACTATGCCGTTACATCACTAACAGTTCCTTGTGAAAAATCATAGTGGTTGTATTACGTGCATCATATGTAAAACCTCTGTATAATTTGAGAATATAGCTGTATGAGTAAAAGGATGGAGTTCATTTTAATTGTTAGCTGTTTTAGCATGAATTTATGTTTGTGTATACTGCTGAAGATAACAATTGCCTGTGGCAATCTCCTTCTTTTGGGCCAGCTGGCGTTAGTAACACTGGAAGTGACTCAGTCAAATTGCTGTATAGGCCGGACGTTTGTTTTAGACGATTGCCCTTGACCTTGATGCCTGCGGGTGAGCCAACACACACTCACTCTCTCACCCTATCGCTTCACACTTGTCACCACCGATCTGATGTAATGGAATTCCAGACTTGAGCAGACAGTACAGTACACGTCGAAGTATTATGTGACGCGGAAGTACACGTTACGTAGTTACGAATAGAACGTCATTATATTTGCCAATGACTGTACTTCAGTAGAGGTGTGAAACAGCTTTGTCAATCATCGGACTGCTTGGGGCAGCTGATAACAACACAGGCACTGTAGTAACTTGCCTCCAGGCTTCCATTAAGAGTTTTCACTCGTCTAAAACAAACGTCCGGCTTATACAGGCTGTCTCACACTCCGACTGAAGTACAGTCATTGGCAACTATAATGACGTTCTGTTCGTAAACACGTAACGTGTACTTCCGCGTCACACAATACTTCGACGTTGACTGTACTGTCTGCAAGTCGGTGTCGCCACGTGCTCAAGTCTGGAATTCCATTACATCAGATCGGTGGTGACAAATGTGAAGCGATAGGGTGAGAGAGTGACTGTGTACAGACTCACCCGCAGGCTTCAAGGTCAAGGACAATCGTCTAAAACAATCGTCCGGCCTGTACGTATCAAGACAATCTCTTACCCCATAATCATCTGTTGTGACTGTACCAAGTCAAAAGTGTGACCGAACCCGCAAATCCCCGACCTGTATATGTAAATACAGCGAGTTTTTTTTTTAGGTCGCTCCGCAGCACCAGGAGCACGGCAGGCTGGCGCAATGACACACCGTCCCTAGCCGTATAATGCGTAGAGCCCTGCGCGGATAAACAAAACGTTATCCGCATCCGCACGACTATTATCCGCATCCGCACGACTGTTATCCGCATCCGCATGACTTTTATCCAAATCCGCTGATATTTCAATATTATATTTAATTTATTAGATAAAGCATAAAGTGTTACACCAACACATTTAGACATTTGAGGAGAAAGTCGTTCCTGACAATTTGCTTCATTGCAAGGAACTTCAAGTTGGACGACACTTCTGGTTTCTTGACCTCCGCTTTTCTGGTTTCTTGACCTCGGCTTTAGACAAAAAACTGGCTATACTTTTTTGGCTACCTTTGCACTTGTTCCTCAGTAAGTTTGATGTGCCTGATTTGTGTCCTAAGTACGAATACACTTTTTTTACAGGTAAAACATCCTACTATATCGTTCACCTTTACATTTCCATTGAAAACGTAACCAAACGTCTGCCATATCGTTGACTTGAGCTTTGTTTCACGCGCTATTGAATATTTACCGTATTTTATTTTAATCGATAGTTTATCCATGTTGGTGAAATGATATTTATACTCCCGGTCGTGGTAATATTCACTAATAGTAAGTGAACTTCTCTTTAACGCTTGGAGAAAGGGATTGACATTTGGCCGGAAATTCCAAGTCAGTCATCATCTATCTGCTTCTTGACCCATCCATGTTCGCATAGTCGATGGCATAACTCTCCCCTTTGCAATATCACAGCCCACGTGTTTCATTGCCAAGTTGGAAATAAATCTACAGATACACATGGAACCAGATCTTCCAGGAAAGCTTAAACGGCGAAGTAGCTGACTTGAGGAATGTTAATGATGTCACCACGATGAACTAACAAGCTTATTGGCAGCATTATATCTCGTACGTATAGTAATAATGGCAGTGAGAATTGATGAGATGTCAAGACCATCTACTGCAAACATAGGTACGTAATAAATGTAGTTGAAAGCATTATGAGTAATATAATCTCCTCGAGTATAAGTGCAATACGTGCCTGAATATTCCGTACGCAATAGGCTATATAATATTATCGTAAGTTCCACATTGTATTCTAAAAACTATCCGCAAATTTACTCGAAATATTATCCGCAGCGTATCCGCTATCCGCACGGCCATGCAAACTATATCCGTGTGGCGAAAATTTTTGCAGATATCCGCAGGTTTATCCGCGGATATCCGCATCCGCGCAGGGCTTTATTAATGCGCGCTTGGTTATCGCTACCGTATGCATTAGGTCATCTTAGCCGTCATCACGGGATATGTCTCTCGGCAACTGACTCACCCGGCCGGGCTATCGCCTTCCGTGATACTCGGAGCGACCTAAAAAAAAGACCCTGTATCATCACATCATTTTACGTCACATTGTAGTATATCATATCATCATTTTATTTAATTGTCTGAGAGTATTCGCGTCAGGATTGGGGAGCGTGATGGCGCAGTGGCTTAGCTGCTCGTCTTTCACCCGGACGACCGTGGTTCGAATCCCGGTGACAGCGGGGTGGAATTATTACCTGAAAAAAAATCACGTGGCGTCAGGAAGGGCATCCGGCCGTAAATCCCTGGCCAAAACCAAAATGAGCCTGGTTGGCTCCGGCGACCCCATTTAATTGCGAAAAGTCGAAGAAAGAAAGAAAGAAAGAAAGAAAGAAAGAAAGAAAGTATTCGCGTCAGGATTAAGTTATTTTAGAAACGCGTTGTACATTAACTTGAGCAATTTGAGAACTTGAGAACCAGGAAAATATGTCCCTATTCTGGGCAGGACCTCTTTCAAGAACAGGTTAGCTCGGTTGGGATAATGTGGCACCGCTGTAATGACGTACCCAGTAGGTGTGTGTGACGCTTCCATTGTGATTGGTTGTGGGACGAGAAGGCGGGAGTATTTAAGATGTAATAGAGATGTAAAGCTTTCTGATTTTCCTCATAGTAGCGGATTGTTCTTGATTGTAGTTGAGATTGTTCCTGATTGTTTTGGCTTGTTTCTGATACTGTTTCTTCAAGTTCTAATTGTTGTCTGAACGCAAAGTTTATTCTATATTATTTCGCGGAGTTAGAGTTGTACTGACTTAGTCTGAATATTTTCGGAGTAATCGTTTGCTATGTTGAAGGTTCTAAATTCAAATGCCAACGGAGCTTTGAAATGTATTATATCGTAACTAGCAGAATCCCAATTGTACTCCCATACGCGGCAATATTATTTTAGTAGACAAGCGGAGATGTTCTCTTATTCAGCCGAGATAGTTACATGCTGTTATGAGCACACGATAACGGAAGTGTGTCACTAGGTCAGCACAACTGGCATGCTCGCGGGAATAACCCGAGACTGAATGGGCCTAGCGAAGTCAGCGATGCGATTGCAATGTGCAGGGATACGGTTCCCGGACCGGATAACATAGGCCTACATAATCAAATGTTAAAACAGTTGTGCGAATCCAGTATAATACAATCGTTGGCCCTCTTTAATCGTATATGGATTGAAGGGGAGTTTCCATCTCAATGGTGAGAGGGATTGTGATACCGATTCACAAGGCTGGAAAGGATCACAAGCTTGTCAGCAGTTATAGGCCCATTAGTCTGACAAATGGCCTATGTAAGCTGCTGAAGAAGATGGTAAACCGTCGGCTGGTGTGGTTCTTGGAGGAGAGAGGTCTCCTGTCGGAGTACCAGTGTGGATTTCGCTCTCATTAGTCCACCACCGACCATCTAATGCGACTTGAGAGCGCCATACAGGAGGCATTTCTCCGAAAGCTGCATCTAGTCGCGTGTTTCTTTGACCTCGAAAAAGCGTACGACACCACACGTGATCCTTTCCACCCTTCACGAGTGGGGTCTCCGTGGAAATCTCCCGATTTTCATTGCGAATTTTATGTCCGTCCGACTCTTCCGAGTAAGAGTCGGTAGGACATTATCACAATATTAGGCCTATACTCAAGAGAATGAAGTTCCTCAGGGTTCTTTGCTGAGTGTCACCTTGTTCGCGATTGCCATAAACGGCATTGTTGCCGCCGCTGACCCAAGGTAGTTCCATCGCTGTATGTGGACGATTTATATCTCATTACAGCCCTGGAAGCATGGCAATTGTGGAACGGCAATTGCAGCTAGCTCTTAACCGGGTCGACAGGTGGGCTCACGACCGGAGTTTTCTTTTTTCAGCAGCGAAAACCTCCGCCGTCCATTTTTGTCGGCCTCTGGAGGCTACATTTACACCCTGAACTACATCTCAGGGATGCTGCGTTGCCGTTGTTTGACACTTATCGCTTCCTGGGGCTCCATTTTGACAGCAAATTAACGTGACAGTACCATATACGGCAACTAAAGACGACGTGTCTCAAGAAACAGAACATGCTCAAGTTTCTTAGTGGCACTACGTGGGGAGCTGACCGTGCGGTGATTCTACGGTTCTGCCAAGCCCTCGTCCTCCCGGCTAGACTATGGTTCTGCGGCATACGCTTCAGCAAGGCCCGCAACCTTGAAAATGCTGGACAGTATCCACCATAGTGCGGTGCCTTCCGGACCAGCCCGATACCCAGCCTACTCGCCGAATCGGGTGTTCTACCTCTATATTATAGACGGTGTCCATCAAATGCCGCAACATCCGATCTATCGAGCTCTCTTCAGTATCCAATACCACCAAAGGTACGCCAACCAGCCTCGTGTCACTCGGCCGGTTGGTAGTAGACTCGATAGCTCGTGTACTACTTAAATAGGAGTGGCTGTAGGTCCCTGTATGATCCGGACACCTAGCGAGGTGCCTCCGTGGCAAGTCCCGCGTTCGGAAATTCGGTTAGATTTACACCGAAGGAGCCCATCACTTCCGAGCGAGGCGCGCCATGACGCGTGATGGGCTCCATCTCGCCAACGCTGTACAGCTTTCCTGGTATCGGCTAGCTGCTGAACAATGTCTTATTTTCCCGTACAAATACAAACCGATATAAAATAAGTGAATTAATTTACGTATTCCACAGTCATACGGCAAAACCTTTTGATGTATAAGGATTACAACGCGACCAAGAACTACATTTTCCAAACACCCTGAGCCGAGAAAAGGTTACCTTACAAAAATGATAACAACTTTGTTTCTTGGACACACGACATTTTGAAATTAATAAACCAGTTATACAACATTCCAATGTATATTGTGTTAAAATTTGGATTCGATCTGATGACGGGTTTTTGAGATAATAATTCTTAAATGTGACCCATGGTTGAAACACGCTTAAACACGGACACTTTTTGTGTTACAACTGGGTTAAAAATATTAAAATATAAATTAAAAATTCCAAACCTACATGAATTAACGTAAAATAGAACGACGAAAATGATGATGTTATTGGATTTTATGTAGGTCTATTGGTTACTTCACAAAGAACCTTCAAACTCGAG
Source organism: Meconema thalassinum (assembly GCA_946902985.2). NCBI lineage: Eukaryota > Metazoa > Arthropoda > Insecta > Orthoptera > Tettigoniidae > Meconema > Meconema thalassinum. The sequence goes on from OX336390.1 coordinate 900,661,592, forward strand.
TGCACATACTATTTTGGTCGACAGTAAGCTCAGTGTCAGCCTGGAGGTTAGGCTGAGCTTTAGTTCTGACTGTGAAACCGGGCGTAAGTCGTGCCGGGGTTTTAGTTAAATTGTTCGCTACCATCAAGATCACGCCAGTCCAACTCATATGATACAGTGGTAGGCATTATATCAATATTGTTACCATGAATAAAGCAAGTTCCGCTGCGCTGTGGCGTTGTAGGCTATGTGTATGGCAGAGACGGCAGACAGGGCTGTACAGATCTGACGTTTGTTTTTGGCCGGTGCTTGCTTGTTGCGTCGAGGTCTCCGACCAGCCAGGAAGCTATCGTATTGTGAGCATGTGCAGTAATAACTGCCCGCACGCCTGCACGATCAGGAAGAACGAAGGAAAGCAGAAAGGAGGTTGACGGTTAGCACAGTGAATGCGCAGATTTCAAGGCCACCGGCCAAAAACAAACGTCAGACCTGTAATGGTCATAGCGTTGCTGAATGGGGCGGTGTTTTGATAACTTTGGTCAAGAGTATGAACACCAATCGCACAAACTGCTATAACTCTTTAAAGAAGAAGGGTAAACATTGAAGTAGCGGTACAGCCATTCAACCCAGAGAGGCAGATGACCTCAGTGTCCCGCCCCTTAAAACAACAATCGTCATCATTGTGCTCAAAGATCCCTTTCTATTCTCACTGACTCGACTTTTGACGTAGGCCTACAGTATATTCGAGATGATAGTGTTTGGTTGTCGAATTCTGTAAATAGTTTAGTTAGTTAATTATTGTTGTTTTAAGGGGCGGAACTATGAGGCCATCTGCCCCTTATAAACAGTTTCAAGTCCTCGGGCACCTACTCAATATAAAGACGGATGGCCTATTGTTCGTCCGAAGTTAAGTGGACTACAGGCTCTTATGGGCTTTTATAAACGGTTTTTATATTTGCTTGGTAAGGACATTCTCGCTCACGCGCTCTGCCAGAGACGGCTCAGTTCCCGGCTACCGCGCGACCATAATTATGTAGGGCAGAATACGGTGCTTAAAATCAGTATCTTGCATTTTTACTCACCATGTTTACAGTAGATGCTGAAAATGTTCCCCATCCGCTGCCAAATATATTCGGCATCTCCTTATGAAGTTTCCGGTTACTTTGGTTAATTTAGCTTTAGTAAGGAAATAACGACCTTTACGTCTATTTTTATTGTTTACTGAACCTATACGTTTGAATCTCTTATCCAGTTGTTTTATTGTCCCAATTATAGGAATGGGTCTCCCTGGAAATTTCACTCGAAACTTTTGTGTTGTTCTAGTGTAAGATTTCCTGCACTTTATGTACGGTACGTATTGTGCAGATATACACTTTCACGTAACGAATATTTCACATAAGGCATTACAGCACTATACTCAATCACAATAAAACACTATACAGTACGATATGCTGTACACAGTAGCTTTATAAAACACCCAATTAGCTCGGCGTTCACATAGCCCAGTCATATGGTAGTTTTGACCAAAAAAAATTAGGGTAGAAGGTTTCTCGACGGATTCTTATGTTTTTCGGTGTGCTGAATCCGAATCTGAAGTTTGCCAACAAAAAAAATGACGGCTTCACAGTGAAAATCGCAAAAAATCCTAAAAATTTCGGATTGTTTTTCACAAAATCGCTTATAAGTTAAAAAATATGCACCCTAGTGAATTTCTCATTATTTACAAAATTAAAGTAGACAATTTTTTTTTCAAAATGCACTGGGCACTTTAAGTTTTTGAGTGCAGGGTATCGCCGCTAGAGCGCGCTGAAAAAGAGCGACGTTTTGGCACTTAGGCAAAAACGAGAGAAACTCAGCCCTAACTAGCCCCAGACACTTTCTAATCGTCTTTCCTCCATTAATACGTGTTTTATTCATGTTCTATGGTGGTATCATGACTGAAAGTTCGTTGGAAAAAAAATAGATAAATTAATATATTCAAGTTAAGTCATCTGTACTTATCCACCTAATGGTAAAGTGTGAAAGTGATGAGGTGAGTAATGTAAAACAGTTTTTGTGATTTTCACTCAACATCTCACCATGTCACACATATCTCACACATTCCTAAAGAGATATATTTAATATATTGATAGTGTGAAACCGGAGTCGTTTCCCCTTTGTGTGAAATGTTCACCCTCAAGCCCTCAATAGGAAGGGTCCCTTTTTTGCCGACACATCTGTCCTTGACAGGTCCCCCTACATGCCTCCGGCCAACTCCTCTGCCATTCGGGTTTAGTTTAGTTTGCTCTCTCCTCCTCGTGGGACTGCTAAGCGTTCTTCTTCGGATTTCTGCCGTTCGTTCAGTGTTTTCAAGTGAACTAATGTTAATATTGGTGAATATGTGAGGGACGAAAATGTTGCGTCGTGAATGTGCAATTTGTGAGGAGCCTCTGGATGATCAAACTCGAACTTTCTTTCAAACGACAAGAACAAGAGTAGATTCACAGAGCTCCTCTGAGTGAGGCAGGGATTGAATCACGACAAGCCATTGAGGATGCTGATGCCCTGATCATAAGAACGGCTCAATCCATAGCTTACACGCATGGCACAGTTGCAGTGGTGGGAGAAGATGTTGACCTTCTCGTCATCATGATAGGCATCCGCACTTCTCCTAACGTGTTCTTCCTGGAACCAGGAAAAGGAAAAGTACCACTGACGCTATATAGCCCTAGCAGCTCGCTAGAGGAGCCCCTGAGCCATCATATTTTATTCCTCCACGCTGTCAGTGGTTGTGACTCCACATCCGCCATGTTCAACCAGAGTAAGACGAAATTCTTGAAGACCCTCAAGAAGAACCCAGATCTTGTAAACTACCATGAGCATTACATGGACCCAGAGCACAAGTCGAGGAGCTAGTGAATGCTGGCGAAAAATTTCTAGTGGCCTTATATGGTGGTGACCACCATACCACTCGTCTAAACGAACTGAGGTACAAGCTGTACCTCAGTACAGCATATAAAGTCACCGGAAACATGGCCTCGATCCCTCCCACTGAAGCTGCAGCCCGTGAGCACTTTCTGCGAGTTTACCACCAGATCCAGCAGTGGCTGACAATCAGCTCAACCCAGAACAGTGGGGGTGGAAGTCATCGAGGAACGGCCTCACCCCCACGAGAACAGCTAAGGCCCCAGCTCCTGACAAGCTTCTCTGCAAGGTCTCTTGCAAATGCAAAGGCGACTCTCGAAGAACCTGCGGTTGTCGACGTGTGGGTCTATATTGCTCTAGGCTTTGTACCATCTGCGAGGGAAACTGTCTGAACCTTGACAACTCATGCGACATCGACAATGAAGGTGACCCTGATGACCCTTCTCCGGTTGAGTCACCACCTACAATCCTGGATACATCAGCACAAGGTAAATAGCATGTTTGTACACCACCTTATTCCAATGCGGTCTGCTTACTTCACCCTCTAATGTATTCGTACGATTTCTTTTTTAGAGTTGTCCGAGGATCCTGACGATTCCATCTTGGTCGAATCACCAACGACGATAGCGGAGACTTCAGCAGAAGGTAAACTGCCTGTTTGTAATACACCCTATTTCACTGGGTTTCGAACAGTTTTCCCAACTCGACACCTGAAAGTATTGTGGACAATAATTTGTACAATTCCTTTTCCAGTGGAGTTACCGACCGGTAGCGATCAACCGGGACCTTCTGATCGGTAACCGGAGGCTGCTCCATCAAGGCCAAAAAGGAGGAAGCTCAATTGAAGAATTGAAATCAATTGTAATGTAATAATAGTTAATTGCAATTACATTCCTTTTCATTATATTCATTTAATTTAATTTTTAAATAAATAATAAAACGGCTTGATCGGTCCTTTATGAATTCCTACCACTCCGTGGGCAATGTTTTTCAAGGGCTTCGTAATCTTGTAACCACCATAGAGCATGAATAAAACACGTATTCATGGAGGAAACATGATAAGAAAGCGTCTGGGGCTAGTTGGGCTGAGTTTCTCTCGTTTTTGCCTAAGTGCCAAAAAGTTGCTCTTTTTCAGCGCGCTCTAGCGGCGGTGCCCTGCACTAAAAAATTAAAAGTGACCAGTGAATTTTGAAGGAAATGTTGGCTACCTTAATTTTGTAACTAATGAGAAATTCACTAGGAAGCGTACTTTTCAACTTATAAGCAATTTTGTGAAAATAGTCCGAAATTTTTAGTTTTTTCTGCTATTTTCACTTGAAGCCGTCATTTTTGTTGTTGGCAAACTTCAGATTCAGATTCAGCTCACCGATAAACATAAGAATCCGTCGAGAAACCTTCTACCCTAATTTTTTTTGGTCAAGACTACCATTTGACTGGGCTATTAGGAATGTGTGAGATATGTGTGACATGGTGAGATGTTGAGTGAAAAATCACAAAAACTGTTTTACATTACTCACCTCATCACTTTCACACTTTACCATTAGGTGGATAAGTTCAGATGGACTTAACTTGAATATATTAATTTATCAATTTTTTTTCCAACGAACTTTCAATCATGTTACCAGCATAGAACATGAATAAAACACATATTAATGGAGGAAACACGAATAGAAAGTGTCTGGGGCTAGTTAGGGCTGAGTTTCTCTCGTTTTTGCCTAAGTGCCAAAACGCCGCTCTTTTTCAGCGCGCTCTAGCGGCGATACCCTGCACTCAAAAACTAAAAGTGCCCGTGCATTTTGAAAGAAATTTTGTCTACTTTAATTTTGTAAATAATGAGAGATTCACTAGGTTGCATATTTTTCATCTTATAAGCGATTTTGTGAAAAAAGTCCGAAATTTTTAGGATTTTTTGCGATTTTCACAGTGAAGCCGTAATTTTTTTTTGTTGGCAAACTTCAGATTCGGATTCAGCACACCGAAAAACATAAGAATCCGTCGAGAAACCTTCTACCCTAATTTTTTTTGAAACAGGCACTTCTGAGCACCAAATGACTGGGCTAACAAGTCTACCGCAGGAAGAGCGTAGGGATACGGCCACGCCCGCCAATCTTAACAGCCAGCTATTGGCCGGGGACCGCCGGCCAAGATCGAGCGGAATTGCCTTGCCAAGCAAAAATAAAGACCCTGTATTTAGCGGGCTCCCCCAGAATTGATGACTTCGAAGTCTTCAAAAACTGTATTTCCCCTTATACAGTGAGGTCCTTGTCTATAGAACGGAATCTCGCAGGTGTCGTGTGGCGACCGGGCCACTGTGTATTACAGCGTGTCGAGCAAGGCACTGGTGCTAGTAGCAGCGTAGCGCCCAACTAGTTTAACACATTTACACTTTTTAACGTACGGTATTTAATACACAAGAATGTAAGAAATGAAAAGGGGAAAGCAGAATACAAACGTCTGAGAAATGAGGTTAACAAGAAGTGCAAGGAAGCGAAAGAAGAATGGTTGAAAGAGAAATGTGCAGGTATAGAAAATTGTCTGAAATTAGGAAAAGTAGACACAGCTTATCGAAGGATTAAGAATACTTTTGGGGAAAAGAAGACTAAGTGCTGTAATATTAAGGACACAAATGGAAAGCCTCTAACAGATAGGGAAGAAAAGGTTGAGAGATGGAAAGCTTACATAGAGAGTTTGTATAAGGGAAAGGAGATTGAGAATCATGTAATGGAAAGGGAGGAGGAAATTGATGTGGATGCGAAAGGAGATTTAATATTGAGATCAGAATTTGATAAAGCTTTGGAAGACTTAAGCAGGAACAAAGCACCAGGCATAGATGATATACCGATTGAGTTGCTACGCTGCATAGGAGATGAAGGTCTGATCAGGTTATTTCACTTGGTGTGTAGGATTTATGAGACAGGTGAGGTACCCCCTGATTTCAAGAAGAATGTAATCATCCCTATACCAAAGAAAGTGGGAGCTGACAGATGTGAACATCACCGTACAATCACCTTGATTACTCATGCTTCAAAGATCCTGTCTAGAATAATTTACAAGAGGATTGAAAGCCAGATAGAAACGGAGTTGGGTGAAGACCAGTTTGGTTTCAGGAGAAATGTAGGAACAAGGGAAGCTGTACTAAGTCTTAGGCTGATTTTCGAAGGTAGAATAAGGAAAGATAAGAGAACGTTCATGGCTTTTGTAGACTTAGAAAAGGCTTTTGATAACGTTGATTGGACTCAATTGTTTGACATTTCGAAATCGATTGGAATAAATTACAGGGATAGGAGGGTGATATACAATCTGTACAGAAACCAGACAGCAGTCATTCGAGTTGAAGGACATGAGAGAGAAGCTGGTATTCAGAAAGGTGTAAGGCAAGGCTGCAACTTATCACCCATACTTTTCAATCTTTACATTGAACAAGCAATGAAGGAAATTGGAGAAAAATTTTAAAGTGGGAGTGAAGATTCAAGGAGAAATAATTTCAACTCTGAGATTTGCTGATGACATCGTCATCTTGGCCGACAAGCCTGAGGATTTGAATGAGTTTTTGAATGGTATGGATTCCGTCTTACGGAAGGAATTCATGATGAAAATTAATAAATGTAAAACAAAAATACTGGAATGCAGCCGAAATAAATCAGAAACCTCTATGGAGATCAAATTGGCAGGTGAAAAGCTGAAGGAAGTAGGAGACTTCTGTTACTTAGGAAGCAGAATAACCAGTGATGGACGAAGCAAAGAGGATATAAAAAGTAGGTGGTTCAGGCAAAGAAAGCATTTCTACAAAAAAGGAATCTGCTGACATCGAATATAGATTTAGGTATTAGGAAGTCATTTTTGAAAGCCTTTGTCTGGAGCGTGGCGCTCTATGGAAGTGAAACTTGGACTATTGGTGCAGCAGAAAAGAGGAGAATTGAAGCATTTGAAATGTGGTGTTACAGGAGAATGATGAAGATCAGATGGGTAAGATAGGGTTACAAACGAAGAGGTATTAAGACGAGTGGGAGAGGAGAGATGTTTCTGGCGACTGCTAATGAAGAGAAGAGATAGGTTGGTAGGACACATACTAAGACACCCAGGAATAGCAAGCTTAGTTGTGGAGGGAAGGGTCGAGGACAAGAACTGTAGGGGTAGACCAAGGTTAGTATATGTTAAACAGATTGCCTCGGATGTAGGGTGTGGTAGCTATGTAGAGATGAAACGATTAGCTCAGGACAGGGAGGCATGGAGAGCTGCATCAAACCAGTCAAATGACTGAAGACTCAAACAACATTTAATAATCATCATTACATGAATTTCATAGTAGTTGCTGGAAATGATGCCCTTCAATTTCTTAGTATTAATATTTTGCAAAAGTTCCGCCTAATCAATACCTTTATTGTATTAAATGATCACTTAGTGGTCATCGGTACATGTTTCGAGGCCTAATTGTTTGGCCCCTTCATCAGCCTATATAGATAAAAAGTACCAATGACCACTAAGTGATCATTTATATATAATACAATAAAGGTATTGATTAGGCGGAACTTTTGCAAAATATTAATACTAATTGTTGCATCAATACGAAACCAGAATGAACCATTCAAATACTAAAATCTTCAATTTCTTAACACCAACGTAGGAAGTTTTGGTACACTCACTGTAATTAATCCTTACTGATATTTCTTATCCGTTTTCAAGAGCCTCCAGATTGTTTCTGTGTACCATTTGTTGGAGGTTCAAAACCTGTATGTTACAGTACATACAGTAGGTGTTGAATATATTGGCCGAGATTTCCTTGGTAACACGAGATCAATATACCTTTCTCGTGGAGTAACAATGTAAACAAGAGTAAACCCCCAGCCCCATTTGGACGAGCCGCTGCTGCCCCACAAGAATCGTATGGCGCTGAAACTTACGAACACTTCTTTTTGAGAATATAAGTTTCCACTAGGAGAATTCGATGTTTTGTTCCATACCTAACAATGTTCGCGGGATACGAGGTGGGCACAGTACTTCACAGCGAGTCTTAATTATCACAACTAATGCAAGGGTGTATATAAGGGTAGAGCTGTGGGGCACCAGCCCCCCTCCCCGAAAGAAAACAATAAAAATTAAGAATGTGTTGCCTTGGTTAGAGCATAAAATCATTGTGAATTTTGTTGTACCCTAATCTTATATTATTGACTAAGTTATAAAACAATATTAATATTGAAATTATAGTAACACCTGGTGTAGCGGCTAGCATTCTTGGCTGCCGCCCCGGAGGCCCGAATTCGATTCTTTGCTCTGCTAAGAAATTTTAATTCTTGTCTGAGGGTTGGAACTGGGTACTCTCAGCCTTGTGAAGCAAAACTGAGAATTCCACAGTACGGTACTTTTGAGAAATAAAATTATCAATTTGTAAACAAATTGACAAATATGTAGATATTTGCCATTCAAATTCATTAAGTATAACATTTCATTTGTGTGTTGTGTTGTGTTTTACAACTTTCTTTGTATTGCCACTAATTGTAGGCTATAAAGTACACACATCAAAAAAAGTTTTGCATCACCTCGGTTCCCAGATCTCCGGCATATAGACGTTGACTGTGTATATTGTATCCAAGATACAGTCCCTTTGACTGTTCATAGATGTCACTAAAACTGCTCAAAGATGTAAACAACCATGCATGAGCAGGGCCTATTAGACGGAGGGGGTACGACAGCCGATCAGTTCCAGTCATTCCACCAGGACGAAGGTACGCTGCTCATGTTGTCTGTAGTTCTACCATGCCTAGAAGGTCAATACCGCAGTTCGATCGCGTCCGCATTGTTACTTTGTGTCAAGAAGGGCTCTCAACAAGGGAAGTTTCCAGGCGTCTCAGAGTGAACCAAAGCGATGTTGTTCGGACATGGAGGAGGTACAGAGATACAGGAACTGTCGATGACAGGCCTCGCTCAGGCCGCCCAAGGGCTACTACTATAGTGGATGACCGCTACTTACGGATTGCCGCTCGGAGGAACCCTGACAGCAATGCCACCATGTTGAATAATGCGTTTCGTTCAGCCACAGGACGTCGTGTTTCAACTCAAACTGTGCGCAATAGGCTGCATGATGCGCAACTTCACTCCCGACGTCCATGGCGAGGTCCAGCTTTGCAACCCCGACACCATGCAGCGCGGTACAGATGGGCCCAACAACATGCTGAATGGACCCCACGGAATTGGCATCACGTTCTCTTCACCGATGAGTGTCGCATATGCCTTCAACCAGACAATCGTCGGAGACGTGTTTGGAGGCGCCCTGGTCAGGCTGAACGTCTTAGACACACTGTCCAGCGAGTGCAGCAAGGTGGTGGTTCCCTGATGTTTTGGGGTGGCATTATGTGGGGCCGACGTACGCCACTGGTGGTCATGGAAGGCTCCGAAACGGCTTTACGATACCTGAATGACATCCTCCGACCCATAGTGCAACCATATCGGCAGAATATTGGAGAGGCATTTGTCTTCATGGACGACAATTCTCGACCTCATCGTGCACATCTTGTGAATGCGTTCCTTCAAGATAACGACATCGCTCGACTACAGTGGCCAGCATGTTCGCCAGACATGAACCCTATCGAACATGCCTGGGATATGTTGAAAAGGGCTGTTTATGGACGTCTTGACCCACCAACCACTCTGAGAGATTTACGCCGAATTGTCGTTGAGGAGTGGGACAATTTGGACCAACAGTGTCTTGATGAACTTGTGGATAGTATGCCACGGCGAATACAGGCATGCATCAATGCAAGAGGACGTGCTACTGAGTATTAGAGGTAGTGGTGTGTACTGCAATCTGGACCACAAATGCTGAAAGTCTAGCTGTATGATGGTACAACATGCAATGTGTGGGTCTCATGAGCAATAAAACGAGCTGAAATGTTGTTTGTGTTGATCTCTATTCCCTTTGTATTTAACGTTTCCGGAACTCTTGGAACCGAGGTGATGCAAAACTTTTTTTGATGTGTGTATAAACTTAGAATGCTACCAAATTAATTCTTAACTAAACTAATTACACAAAGTTATATGCTCTAAGATATTGGTTGATATTTCTGGGTATTTTGCGGTGACAATCCCCTGAGAATACTCACAATTTTCCAGGATAGTCAGCCCCCCCCCCAAAAAAAAATGTATATACGCCCCTGAACTAAGGTATCTAGCCAGCTGCATATCTAATAAATGCTATGACAGCAACCAGGGCTTACCGACCTGCTGTTGTAATCGGTACATGTTATAAATCTAGTGGTGAGTCATTGAAACCTAACCGTGGGACGGTCTCTGCAAAGCTCCGTTCTATAGGGAGAGCCCTCACTGTACCATAAGAGCTGTAGTCCACTGTGCGGTGCTCCGTATAACAATCACCACCGAAACCAGGCGGCTTCGGCGGCGTAGTTGGTAGCATACTGAGCTTCTATGCCGAAGATCGTGGGTTCAAACTCAGCTGAAGTTGTCGGATTCTTTTAAGAGCGTTAAAAATCCCTCAGTATGCCTCCCTTCGGAGGGGAAGTAAAGCCGGCGGTCCCATGTTATAGATTTGTGGCATGAAAAGGAACCTTCCTCTAACTTCACTTGTGGAAGAAAAAAGTTGTAGTTTAGTTTGATAACGCTCTATTAGTTCCAACGTTCGCCACCGGGTGCTGACTGCGATGGCATTTAGTAGCCACGTCCGCATCTAGATGTCGTGGATGGTAGCATTTGGTGGCAAAAGTAGGAACTACTTGAAAAATTAATTGCCTGCATTCTTACCTGAATCACACATAACACACACTAATACAGACATCACAATTAACACCGGTTATCAGACAAATTCTATACACTCCCAAAGTACACGGGGCTACATGACCGCGTTGTCGCAGCCCCTAAACTAAGGAACCAACCAACGAACCAACCACCGAAACACAAATTCAACACATCAAAGCATAGCATATGAGGTTGATGACCAAGATTTCCCAAGCCCCTAGAATTAACAATAATAAATAACCCATCTAGATCAACATCTCAGCAACCGGTGCCTCGAAATCACAGCCTGGGACAGGCGCGCGCGGATCTCGAGTTTGGCTTGGGGGGGGGTCAGAGAATCTAAATTGTTAAGAAAAATGGTATCACTAAAAACGCAATCACAAAATAACCAAACGTACAAAACCAGACCGGAGCCACCGTGGCTTAGGCGGCAGCACGCCGGCCTCTCACCGCTGGGTCCGTGGTTCAAATCCCGGTCACTCCATGTGAGATCTGTGCTGGACAAAACGGAGGCAGACAGGTTTTTCTCCGGGTACTCCGGTTTTCCCTGTCACAATTTCATTCCAGCAACACTCTCCACTATCATTTCATTTCATCTGTCATGCATTTAATCATTGCCCCAGAGGAGTGCGTCAGGCCTCGGCAGCCGGCACGTTCATATCCTCGCCGCTAGATGAGGGCTTCATTCATTCCATTCCTGACCCAGTCGGAGACTGGAAACAGGCTGTGGATTTTCATTCACAAAACCAGACCAATTTTTTTGCAAGCTACATGGATAGAAATTTGATGCGTTTAACGCACCAAAAATATTCGTACAAATTGCAAAGGCGTGTTTTGCGACTTTTACATTGAGTTTAGAGAAAAGTATCAAGGTACGTTACAGTTTCGGCAAGTCGAGTTGGTACCGACAAAGGGAGAAAGTCACAGCTTAAATTGCCAACCAAGCTTGCAGTTTGGACGCGGCAAAATTTTTTGGTGCGAAAAAAGCCCCAAATTTCTATCCGTGCATTGCTGCACATTCATCGTGACATCACTATAAACATCGATTCGGTAATCACAAGGTTTGCTAAACAAAATAGACGAGTTGATTTTGTTATATTAATAATCGTTTTTATATAACAGATATGAATTTGTAAATATGTACAGCTGTAACAGAACATAATAATTGCAATAAAGACATTTTCAGTAATGAATAAAATAAAATAAAAAGTTTTTCAGTTAAAATTCGTTAAGTTTTATTTGTCTGGTTTTTGTTTTTTGAGTTTGCAAAAAAATGGTCTCCGTTTGGGGGGGGGGGTCATGACCCCCGTGACCCCCCCCCCCCCCCCTTCCCCCCTTGAATCCGCGCCTGGCCTGGGATGTTAAACCTATGACAGAATCTGTGTGGGATGTCCAGAAGGGACGAAGGCGAACCGAACATCCCTCGTTTATCACAAGCTAGGTGCCGTTGACGGTAGCATTTGGTAGCAAAAATAGGAACTACTTGAAATTGATCGTATGCAGTCCTTACCTGAATTACAGATAACACACACCAATACCACAATTAACAATTAACACCGGTTATCAGACAGATTCTACACACAACCAAAGTACACGGGTCTGCATGACCGCGTTGTCGCAGCCCCTATACTGAGGAACCAACCAACCAACCAACAAGAATGTGACGATAGTGTACGTAAATATGCACGTTCGTCTTTTTTTTACCCGATTCTTTTGTATGTTGATTTGTGGAAGGAAAAATCCATCCTGTGTAGGATTCTCGCGATTGCAGAAACATATTTCCTAAGTTGCGCAATACATTGAGCGCCTGGCGAATGTGTGCAGATTTACCTCACATCCGTCAAGATTAGGGGTTTACTAGGTCTTATGTTTGTGAGGATTCAAATGCTACACATTGCTTTTAATTTTCAAGGAACAGTACCGCTAAAACCTTCACAATGAAAACTGGAGAGAAATCTAGACAACCTAAAAATGTTTTCAGAAACATCATGATTTATTAGACTAAATTAGATTTTGCATTGGCTGACTTGTTTCGAAACTGGTCGTAATATTTTAGAAACGCAAATAACAAACCTCCATTAACTTATACAGTGAGGGGTCCTACCTATAGAACGAAGCTTTGCAGAGGCCGTGCTGCGGAGAAGGTATTTATAGAATGTACCAATTGCAACAGCGGGACGGGAAACCCTAGGTACTGTCATAGCATTTATTACATACGCAGCTGGCAAGATACCTTACTTGTTAGTTGTGATAATTAAATCTACATCGTATCACGTGACCATGGTTAGGTATAGAACAAAACAGCGAATTTTCCTATTGAAATCTTATTTTCTCAAGAACTCTTCCAGTAAATATTTTCGTAAGTTTCAGCGCCGTGCGATTTTTACTTGTGGAGGAACCTCAAACAAAATGTAGTTGGTTCCTCAGTTTAGGGGCTGCGACAATGCGGTCATGTAGCCCCGTGTACTTTGGGTGTGTGTAGAATCCGTCTGATAACCGGTGTTAATTGTGATGTTGTGATGGTTGTATTAGTGTGTGTTATCTGTTTTAATTCATTAAGGACTGCAGACGATAATTTCAAATAGTTCCTACTTTCGCTACCAAATGCTACCGTTCACGACACCTAGCTGTGAACTTCGCTACTACTAGATGCCATCGCAACCAGCGCCCGGTGACGAACGTTAGAACTTAAGAGCATTAATCAAACCTAACCCACAAATTTTTACTTCACACAAGTGTAGTTAGAGGAAGGTTCTTTTCAATGCCATGAATCTGACATGGCCCGCGAGCCGGCTTTACTTCCCCTCTGAAGGAAGGCATACCGAGGAATTTTAACGCTCTTAAAAATCCCATGACTTCGGCCGGGTTTGAACCTGCGACCTTGGGCATAGAAGCTCAGTATGCTGCAAACTACGCCACCGAAGCCGCTAAAACAAAAGGTATACTCAAACAATCCGCGTACTGTGGAGGCTCTCGAGAACAAAATAACTGCACCGATACCAAATATCAGTGAGCATGAATTACAGGAGAGTACCAAATCTTCCTACGTTGGTGCAATGTGTGCTTAGTAATTGAAGGACGGCATTTGCAGCAACTACTCTGAAATACATGTAAGTAATTATGATACGTTAAAAACTGTAAATGTGTTAAACTTGTTGGGCACTGCGCTGCTGCTAGCGCCAGTGCCTTGCTCGACACGCGGCTAGCCAGAGTGCCCCGGCCGCCACACGGCACCTGCGAGTCTCCCTTCTATAGGGAGTGATCTCACTGTACCAACAGCTCGCGGTGTAGCGGCTAGCATTCTGTGCTATCGCCCCATGGGTGCCGGCTCTGCCAAGAAATTGTAATTCTGGTCTGAGGGCTGGAACGGAGTACACTCAGTTTTGTGAGGTGGATTCGATTCCCATCTCAGCCAGAAGTGTTTTTCCGTGGTTTGCCACTTCTATCCCAGACAAATGCCTGGACGATTTCAAACTTAATGTCACGGCTAACTTCTTCCCAATCCTCGTCTTAATCACAAACATACACACTGATACAGCAGGGGCGTATATAAGGGGGGTGCTGAGGGGGCTCCAGCCCCCCCCCCCCTAAAAGCCAATAAAAATAAAGAAAGTGTTGCTTTGGTAAGAGCATAAAATAATTGTAAATTTGGTTGTACCCTAATCTTAACTTATTGGCTAAGTTATAAACAATATTAAGATTGAAATTAGACTACCTCGTGGTGTAGTGGCTGGCATTCTTGGCTGCCGCCCCGGAGGTCTGAATTCGATTCCCGGCTCTATCAAGAAATTTTAATTCTAGTCTGAGGGCTGGAACGGGGTACACTCAGCCTTGTGAGGCAAAACTGTGGGGGGAACAAAATACTGTCTACCTTTCTGCTTAGTAAATTGACAAATATTTCGCTATTTGCCTTTCATACTCCATAGATCATAATAGAAAATTCATTAAGTATAAAATTTTATTTGTGTGTTGTGTTGTATTCCACAACTTTTTTATATAGCCAGTAATAATTGTAGTCTATAGAAACTTTGAATCTTATCTAAAATAATTACACAAAGTTATATGCTCTAAGATATTGGTTGATATTTCTGGGTATTTTGCGGTGACAAGCCCCTGAGAATACTCACAATTTTCCGGGATAGTCAGCCCCCCCCGAAAAAAATGTATATCGCCCCTGTGATACAGCCAACACAATTACAATACCACAGGTTATCAGACAAATTCCACACGCACCCCCATCCAAGAACACGAGGCTACATGACCACGATGTTGCAAAGTTCCTAAAGCAATCAACAACAAGCTTCTCACGTGCTGCACAGTTGTTTTAATTTTTCTACTGTCAAGGAGACTGATCTTAATGTCTCGCTAACTACTGCTAAGAAAAATAAATCCCTAAATCGAAGGCATTTCTGTTAAAGTTTACCCAGACCGGGTGGCGGGGGGATTTATTTTGGTCGTTCACATGGGGGGGGGGGGTATTAAGAATTGTTACACCATGCTACAATGGGAGAGTTTTTTTTTTTGCGAACGTATTTTATGGTTGATTCCATATCAATAATTGAAGGGCCCACGGGAAGAAGGGGAAAAGTCACTCAATATGTAAAATCGAGATATCAGCGCGATCTGGTAGACCTCTTTGCGACGTATTGAAGGCATAATTGTGTCTGGCTAAGAACAATGAGGGCCGTGAGAAAGTACGTCTCAAGTTGACGCGTACATACACGTAATGAAACTTTAACACTCGTTTCCTGCACATTTTTCATTATTTGACAAACAATTCTGTCCATTAGGTCACAACTTATTATTATTATTTCTGTTGTTGCGATCGTTCCCGAGAAGAATGGAGTATTTTGCCTCCTATTGACACGTAGGCTGGATTCACGCATATCCAGGTAAATAATTCAAAACTTTGTACAATAAGAGACTTACCATTATGATTGTGTTCTTGAAGTTCTAACTACGACGCATGAAACAGAACTGTCTGGGGTCCAGCTGCTCCGGATCAATTGTTTATTGTTCTGCAGTACAGTAAGTTCCTTACAGAGCCTACTGCCTCTTATCAGCTGGAATGCACGCCACACTAACGAATTCTTTATTCTTTATTCACCATGCAGCAGGACTGCCAACTCACTACGAGCAACCCTAACTGGCTAATGGTCCGTGAAAGAATGGCAGCTAAACTGGGTATCTTGTGAAATTCTATAGGATTCACTCTGTAAGCAAGCCTTGTTTCTCTGACGCTATTCAACATAATATGCTAGGTTTTGTCATGCCATGGCTCAGTTGGCAAATCTGCGATACGGGGAAGTACCTTTTAACTACGTATTTTATTTAGTACAGCTGCTTATCTGATCTCATCGCCACGGAAATAACTTGTGTAGAAAAAAAAAAAAAAAGTACAACCCAGCCATATGGGAAGGCGTACTTAACACTTCTATCGGACCATCATTTTTTCTTTCGACTTCGGTTGTATCGTGTGCCCATTTATTGCTAGTATCTTATGGTGGTGGGGATTTTATTTTAGGGGAGGAACATGAAGGTCATTTTCCCCAGTGAGTTTTACAGGACCGTATTATATTTTTCTTCTTATACCAGTACAGTACAACACTTATCTAGGTTCGAGTCCTTACGAGGATGTGGGGTAAAGGATGGAGACTATATGTGGTGACCAGGGCTGTAGAGAGCTACCATGAGCCCTAGAAATTGAACTTCCTATGTTACCCCCCCCCCTCCAACTACCGTGTAATTCAGTAAGCTATACCCAAATTACCCAATTAAATGCAAGTGTATGGGTTCTTTCGCTATTCAGAGCTCTTCTATTGCCTTTCATTGACTATATTATTTTACTCTGATTTTGATCAGTGTTGTATCAGACCGTTCATGCTGTCTACAAGCACAAGTAAGACGCTGTACAAAATCATAGGAAGTAAGCAGATTATCCAAGATTGATTTACAGCAGACACTTTCCTCCCTAATACAACACTTGAACTTCAATACGTCTCTACATCGTGTAAAACTAAGTCCCTGATTCTTGGATGTTCCGGGTAATCTCGAGAACCACTCGATGGGTTTTGATACGGTTTTCACCATTCTGTAAAGGATATCTCGAGGAAGGTTTCTGTAGAAAATAATTTATTTATGACCAAAGGAAGCCAAGCAGTAGCCCCTAATGATTTCAGTGAGAAAGTCGAAAAAAAAAACCTGGCGTCCATGCGCTTTTTAAGCTTACGGTGGGGAAACCGTTAAAATTATCTATATACTATGAGTGTAAGAATTGTTCAGCATGAAAAGTTCTACAAAAATCCGGGACAGCATATCTCTATCTGCAATCGCCTACTATAGACTCAGTGTATTTACGTTTTCATTTCTTCCAACAATCTCCATTCAATTACTAGCTTCGAGACAGTTTACGAGCTAGCTGACTGGGGAAATAGCTTCGGATTGATGCCCTGATCAGGTATTTCGGCACTTACATACTTGTCGATGTCATCTTTCGTGCGAAGTTTCGAACATGAATCGAGAGTAAGTAGGCTACCTAGGTAATATATGAGCATGTGGTAGCCCTCGTTTCTGGAACTCAATATCGTAAATACGACTATAAGCCTGAACATTTCCAAGAATGTTCCTTTTTGAAAGATGTTCCAAAAGTTCCGTTAATTTCATTTTGAATACTCTCACCACTACCCTATTCTTTTCAGCACTTTGTAAGTCTAGCATTGCGTCTAAAATCTCAGGCCACATGGGATTACAGGTAAAAGTAAGGAAAAAATCTGGTCGTCCAAATTTCCTAACTAAAGCCCTCTTGATAATTGTGATGCCTGTATCGTGGACTTCCTTGGAAAGATGAAGGTAATATTATAATTTTACCTATCCGAACATTTTCTGACTTGGCTTGAATTTCTATCGCATCCAGCAGTCCCTGATACAGTTCAACCCGCAAGTCTTTCTGATGAAATCGTAGGTAATTTAGTGGTGCTCCTTCCACCTTTACATATGCATCGACTATGTACTGCTGTTGACTTTTCAAGAAATGCAAGATTTTTCCTGTGCTATTGAGACGATTTGGAAGATTTTGGTACAAACCACTCCTTCTAACTCCCTCTGGTTTAGGAGCTTGAGTTTTGTGAAACACCTTAGCGTATTATATAATAAGATTAACGGCACTGGAAACTTTGCCATTTCCCAGACAGAGAAACTAAAAACATAAAGGTTATCATCAAACTCATTTTATGTTCTCTTTATAATATGTATCGTCCTATTCACACTAAATAATACTGCCAAATCAGAAAAATTCAAAAATTATTTAGAAATGTTGTTGACTGTAATATTGTTTACTCTGGGATCTTCTACAACTCCGCCCCCACTCCCTCCTCTCGTCAGAGCTGCAGATGGGGAGTGAAATGTCCCCATCTCTCAGACTTTCAAATAGGATACAAGTCGCTTCAAAAGTTGAACACAACTCAAGACCGCCTCCTTCGACCGTCCAATAGCTCGAACTAATGGCACAAAGAACATTACTGTTTTTTATATTACATTCAAAGCTTCGCTACGAACCTTTTTTTTTTTACCACGCTTCCTATTACTTGACTGTGTTGTTCATTCATTTTCGGTGCTTCGCATCCTCACGGTGTGTGCGGAATCTGTCTGATAACCTATGGCATTGTGATGTAGTTATTTATTGTTTTAAGGGGCGGAACAGTGAGGTCATCTGCCCCCTTTGTGATGTAGAGTGTGTGTATTGGTAACTGGGTCAAAGATTTGGAACTGAGGCAGCCGTGGCCTTAATTTAGATACCATCCCGACATTTGCCTGGAGTTAAAGTGTGAAACCACGGAAGACAATATTCTAGGATGGCTTAGTTGGGAATCGTACTCCCTCTCCTCATTTTTCCCTCACGAAGCCGATTTTACCCCATTCTAGCCCTCAGACCAGAATTAAAATTCTTGGCCGAGCTGGAAATCCATCCCGGATCTCCGCGTTGACAGCCAGGAGTGCTAGTCACTACGCCTCGAGATGGACTACTTGGCTGTGACATTCGCCGATACCTACACACTGTAGCGATCTATTAAGGTCCAAACGTCGCTGGCTTCCTTTATCGATAAAGAAGTATATATTGTAGTGGCTACAGGTAGTCTAGTATTGTAAGTCTCGTAACACGGTAGCTCGTCACTAAAAGAAATTCAAGTCGCTGGTTTAGTGATGAAATCACCGCATTAGCAATACCGGTACCGTACTCAAATTTGACAAATTGTTTCCTACATTAATCTTAAAGAGCAGTAAGGAAAGTAATGGTGATTGTTTTTATGTTGAAATGTTGGAAATTATATTTCAGTGCATTTATTAACAGAATTGTTTTTCAGTCGGTCAACACAATGTGCCCAATCATTTACCACTGTATTAGTAGACAAACCCCCTCCCCCATCTTTGTACATAAATGCGTGTATTTTGTGATAAATATATTTTGTAATATTTCTTTCATGTTAGGGTGTATAAATAACCTACTTGTTTTCCCGTAATTGGGCACAATTTGTGTTGACCGACTGGAAAGCTCTATTTATTAGAACGAAGCAGCACTGAAAAAATGGCTTCTAATATTTCAATTTCTCAGCCTTGCGACCTTGTAGATATTAAAATATACAGTTCTTCTTTGGGGCTTATTGCTTAAGTATTTCACAGCAGTAGTAGGCGCTCATTTTTAAGATTTTGCCGTGTTGTGGAGAGCCGCGACGATTCGTGTTTGGCTTTGGAAGTTTTGGTAGTGTTTTGTGGAGCTATTTTGTCGTGTGTATCTGGATCTGATGATGCTCACTTGACAATCGATCCCCCTCACGTGTGTTAGCGAAGTGTATAAATAATTCATCCCCCCAGGGGCTCACATCTAGTGGGACGTGGGTTGGCGACCACGCGACCCCAGCTGAGTCCGGCATTGCTTCCACTTATTTGTGCTGGGCTCCTCTCAGTCTTCTTCCCTGTCGACCTCTCTTGGTCAACTCTTGTTCTCTTCCGACCCCGACGGTATTAGGGTATTCGAGGCCTAGGGAGTCTCTTCCTTTCCTGCCTTAATTGACCCTTGTCTCATCTTTCCTGGTACTCTCCTTCAGCGAGGGGCCAGCCTTCTTTTTCTCTTCATGTTATCTCCTGCCTTTTGCTCAAGGCCCTCAAGGAGGCACCGTATGTAGCCCCCGCCACTTCTGGTGTACCCTGGGTATTGCCTCACCCTCTGGGGCTCACGGCTGGTGAGTTCGGGAGTTGACGATCCCGAGGGATTCCTGTGCTGGGTCCGTTTTTTTTCTCCACTTTTTCCACTGACTTTGGGGCGGGCACTCTCCTCCTTCCCTTTCCTATTTGCCTCTCATGGCTCTCCTTCCTTCCCTAATTCTTCGAGGGTTGAGGGCATTTCTTTTCTTCCTGTCCTTTATTTGCCTTATCCTTTATTTGTTTACCATTTCTTCTTCTAGTATGTAAATATGTAATTAGTATTAGTTATAGTTTTCATTCTCATCTCATCTTTCACTGTCACCCAAACCATTAGGGCCGATAACCTAGATGTTAGGCCCCTTAAAACAACAATTAGCATCCTTATCATCATAAATAATTCATGAAATCATCTGTCATGTACCGTTGTAGGGCGATAAAAAAATTGTTACTTCCCGCCCAATCTAATTAGTACACTTGTGTTGACCGACTGAAAGGCAATTCTTTTAACCTTGGATGAGTAAGATGGGGTGCGCAGGCTCACCCCAGAGTATTAATTGTATTCTGGAATGTTTTGAAGTTGGTAGCATTGATATTTCTTTTATCTCCCATGACATTGTTTGTCTCGCCAGTAGGTAGTCAGTGCCACTTTGACCTTTGGTCTGCGTATTTTATCAGTTGCCTGGACACAGAGCTTGGGGGTGGTGTTCACCCCAATACTCTTCCTGCTGTGCAATGCTAACTTATGCCTGCCCGAGAATTAATGACCGCATAACCCAAGTTTTTTGTGGTGTTTGTAATATAGCCTACCTGTATGTCAGGAACCTGCAATAGCTGCATTTGCTGAAAACGTGTGAAAATGACCCCTTTTCTTGAAAGCTTATTTTAGAAGTTTATTTTGAAACAGTATTTTTTTGTATGTTCTATACTGATTCGAATTATTATATGCTGTCATTTTCTATGCATTAAATTGATAATATAATGTTAGGTTAGTAGCCTACCGTAGCTTCAATGTATTAAAGGAAAGTTCAAAATGTTTCCACTCATTATATTTAAACTTTAATAGGCCTAAGTGGGGTTCGTATACACCCCCACCTTACAGTACTGATAGTGATGGACCGGGTTTGATTCCCGGTCAATGCATGTGAGATTTTCCAAGTGAAATGCCATGTCCTGTGGTTTGGATTCCACGTAAAATGGAGGTCCCGTGGCTCATGATCGCATGATTATCGGTCACGTAAAACTAAAAGCTTTCTTTCCTTTACTGGTTGGTTCCTCAGTTTAGGAGCTGCGACAAAGCGGTCATGTAGCCCCGTGTACTTTGGGTGTGTGTAGAATCTGTCTGATAGCCAGTGTTAACTTAATTGTGATTGATGTTTTAGTGTGTGTTACTATAATTCAGGTAAGGACTGCAGACGATCAATTTCAAGTAGTTCCTACTTTTGCTACCAAATACTACCGTCAACGACACCTAGCTGTGAACTTGGCAACTAGATGCAACCGGCACCTGGCATAGAAGGTTGGAACTTAATAGAGCGTTATTCAAATCCAACCTACAAATTTATCTTCACACAATTGTAGTTAGTAGAAGGTTCCTTTGCATGCCATAAATCTGTGACATGGGCCAGCCGGCTTTACTTTCTCTCCGAAGGAAGGAATGCTGAGGGATGTTAACGCTCTTAAATAATCCGACGACTTCGGCCGGGTTTGAACCCGCGATCTTGGGCATAGAAGCTCAGCTTGCTACCAACTACGCCACCGAAGCCGCTTCTTTCCTTTACTCTTAGTGCTGTAACAACTACACACCTTACTCATCCGGGGTTAATAGATAGTTTTTATGTTGCTGATTCATTTAGGGGCTTTATACATCGTAGTTATTTAGCCCTGTGTACTTGGGTGTGTGGAATGTCTGATAACCTGTGTTATTGTGTTTGGTGCTATGATTGGGTAGAAGGTGGCCGTGGCCTTAAGATAGTTCTTAGTTCTGCCTCACGAGGCTGAGTGTAGCCCTCAGACCAGTATTAAATTATTTGGCAGAGTCAGGAATCGAATGCGAACCACAGATGTGGCAGCTAATAATGCTAGCTGCTACACCATTGCGGTGGTTGAAGAAATATATACCGGCGGTCCACTGATAAAAAGCACACGTCAAGCTGAGTAACAGCTGATATTATGTAGCGTTGCTGAAGTCACTATCACGCCACAAACCGTCCCATTCAATTGCAACGCGTTAGAACTGAGTGGTGGTAGGCATGTGTTTTATGTTTCATAAATAGTGTTAAATAGTATAAATCTCATTGCAAAATAATGTAGGGGACAGTGGAGTTGGCAAGCCTAAATCTTAGGGGGACTCGTGCCCACAGAAGTTCATCCAGTGGCGACGTCCCTAAAATAGCTCTGCTATTCGTTATGTGTGTGGCAACATAGGAGAAGGGGACTGTTAGCGAATGCGGGAAACAACCAGTCAGAGAGCTTCGAGAGCTATGTCGATTACCTCACGTGTGGTAACGTAGGAGGAGTGGGGAATACCCTCACGGTTCATGTCCAGTCTGCGAGCCTCGACAGCCAAGTCGATTACCTCACGTGTGGTAACGTAGGAGGAGTGGGGAATACCCTCACGGTTCATGTCCAGTCTGCGAGCCTCGACAACTCTGCTGAATCATCACGAGCATATTCACACCCAGTCTTTGTAACGCGTGCAGACAGAGTTGCCAATTCTACTGACTTAATGACAACAACGCATTATTTTATCATTAAATTTCGTATGCGAGTTTTTTATTCCAAAATCTACGTAAGTTGACTATCAGGGCAATAATAATAATAATAATAATAATAATAATAATACTGTTATTGGTTTTACGTCCCTTTTAACTACTGGGGCTTTTAGAGACGCTGGGGTGCCGGAACTTTGCCCCGAAGGGGATCTTTAACGTGTCAGTAAATGAACTGACACGGCTCCCTCGCATTTGCGCACTCTCAAATGCCAACTGGCTGCGTAATAATAATAATAATAATAATAATAATCATCATCATCTTCTTCTTTATCATCCTAGAATTTATTCCGCTTAATAATTAATGAAACAACAAAATGTCGCCCTACAATTATTGTAGGGTGACATTTTGTTGTTGTTTCATCTGAGGGCTTGGACATCGTGGTCATTTAGCCCCGTATATTTGGGTGAGTGTGGAATTTTGTCTGATAACCTGTGTAGTTGTGATGGCTGTATTAGTGTGTGTATTTGTAATTTTGGGCTGGCTTAGTGGTAACGTTCTCGCTTGCTGTGCACAAGGTTGCAGGATCGAATCCTGGCGCAGCCAGCTGGCATTTAAGGGTGCGCATATGTGAGGCAACCGTGTCAGTAGATTTGCTGGCACGTTAAAGATCCCCTTTTGGGCAAAATTCCGGCACCCCAGCGTCTCTAAAAGCCGCAGTTGTTAAAAGGGACGTAACTCCAATATCATTATTATTTGTATTTGTAATTCAGGTGAAACTTGGGAAGGAGGCGACCGTGACCGTAAGTTAGGAAAACCAATTCTAGGATGGCTGAGGTAGGAATCGAGGTAGGAATCTCAGTTTTGCCTTACGATGCTGAGTGTACCTCGTTAGGGACACTTTCCTTTCCACATAATGCGGTCTTATGTATCTTCAGGAGAGATTTTTACCACATATCCTCCTGCAAGGTGGTTATGGTCCAGTTCACTGTGTTATAGGCCAGTGTTAATGACAACTGCACAAGAATGCAGAGGCCTACTTCATCGCTCAAATACCGGGTGAGTTAGCCGTGCTCCTTACGGCGTGGCTGAAGGCAATCCCTCACATCCGGGAGGCGAGGCGGTTTGAATCCCCCCGCCGGCAACCTTCAAAATGGTCTTCTGTGGTTTCCCATCTTCCTTCCAGACAAATGCCGGGGTTGGTCCCTAACTATAGCCTAGGCCACAGCCGCTACCTTCCAATTCCTCGTCCTTGCACGCACACTTTCCTCCCCAGACATCACTCCACACGAGACGGCACTTGTAGCTCACCCCATGGGTGTCCGCATAGAAGCAGCTACTGACTCTGGCTAGCAGAACATGTCCTCGAACACTCCCGGCACTGAAAAGCCATACGCTAAAAAAAAAAGCTCAAATAACCAGCTGAGTTATTTAATCCATTCCAAGTTACAAACACCAACCTGATCATTTAGTAAACATTACAGACATCACTCTAAACAAGGAAATCTGCAGGTCTATAGCCACCAACTATCTTATAACAAAAATCTCGCAAAACTAACATTGACAGGTTGCGCAGTTTACAGATAAACGTCTGTAACTAAATAAGTGCTTGGCACGGTGGGTGAGTGGTTAACGTGTCGGATTACCAACCCCAAACTTGTAGGTTCGCCCCTGGCCGTGGTAAGTGATAATTGAAAGGCGACAAAAATCACGACATGGATGTCATACGTTGTTGGCATGTTAAATAACCCATTTGAATTCAGTAGGCCGTGTTCAATGGCAAAATTAATCTCGGGATTTTCCGCCAACACAAAGTTCCTCCATTCTCTATTAGAAAGCGCTGTGGTGTCAAGGAGCTTAAATATATAACCTCCTTGACTTTCATAGCGTTCAAAGGAACGACGAAATTCGACATGCAAGCTGCCCTATGGGTTTCAAGTAACAAAGCTTGCATCCGGCACTCGAGGCCATACGATATTATTATTATTATTATTATTAGTGTACAAATTGAGAATATAGGGGATGTCTCATAAGTAATGTCGTTTTTTTTTTGTTTTTTTTTTTAAGAAAATTGTATTTGGAAAGTTTTCTGACAAACTATTCTTCAAAGTAGAGACCGTAAGATTCTATGGTCTTGAGCCATTTTTCAGCGAGGTTTCTTATCCCGCGACGGTACCAGTCTCTGGGTTTTGATGAGAGGAATTCAGCGAGACCTACTTCCACAGCTACAATGTTTTCGAAATTACTTGCACGCAAGAAATGGGCCACGGTTCAAAAGAGATGGTAATCTAAAAGGGCAATATCAGGACTGTATGCTGGATGTGGTAGCAGTTTGACTCCTCCCAATTCCTGCATTTTCGCCATGGTTGTTCGTGCAGTATGAGGTCTCGCATTGTCCTGCTGCAAGAGAACTCTATTTCTGTTAACTAATGCTGGGTATATCCGTCTCAAAATGTCATGAACTCGTTCCAGTTGTTGAGAATAAAGATCCGCATTGACTACATGCCCGTTTGGAACTAACTCCCAGTGAACCATTCCTTCAAAATTCCACCAGACACACAACATCACTTTGGGGCCGAACCGATCCTTTTTAACGATGACTTTGGCAGGTTGACGGGGACTGAGCCACTGTTAAGAGGCGTCAGCGTTGCGGTAATAGACCCATTTTTCATCACTTCTATCATCCATGGGGTTACCGATAAGCTGACGACAGATATCCACTCTACTTTGAGCCTGTTCAGGGATCAATTCTTGAAGTACAGATCTACTGCTTCTGATTGATTTTCCAAGTTTCTTAATCTGGGAATGTAGGCCTATGGTATCTTTTGATGCACCAAGTTCTTCTGACAGCCTACAAGTGAAAATCCACAGCCTGTTTCCAGTCTCCGACCGGGTCAGGAATGGAATGAATGAAGCCCCCATCTAGCGGCGAGGATTTGAACTGTGCCGGCTGCCGAGGCCTGACGCACTCCTCTAGGGCAATGATTAAATGAATGACAGATGAAATGAAATGATAGTGGAGAGTGTTGCTGGAATGAAATTGTGACAGGGAAAACCGGAGTACCCGGAGAAAAACCTGTCTGCCTCCGTTTTGTCCAGCACAGATCTCACATGGAGTGACCGGGATTTGAACCACGGACCCAGCGGTGAGAGACAGCCTACAAGTACGGGGTCTTTATCTTTGTGCGTCCCGGTAATCGTGGCAAACTATGGAGTCATTTGGTTGGCCAGGTGCGGAGCGAGTGGGCCCCTCAATACCCGGTTCCGCTCACTCATATCGTTGGTTCACACTTGTTTTGTCATTCATATGGACGTGTATCTGCAAAGCTTAGACGTTAGTGTTGCACGTTTAGTGAGTATTGTGATTACTGTGATTGTTGGCCATGCCTAGACATCAATTCACGTTGCGCGAACGTGTGTATATCCATAATTCGTATATGAAAAGCAAAAAGTCTTGTTCTGAAACAAGACGAAAATTTCGAATCGAGTTTCCAGGAAGACCTGTGCCTAATGCCAGTACAATTAGGAGGCTCGCTAGACGGTTCAAGCAAACAGACCCCGTAAGTAATTAAAAAAAAGTTGACAGACAAGATTGTGTTCTTACAGAACAATAATTAGATGAGATTGTTGTCCATTCTATCATCAGAAGATGTCAGGCGTGTGTGTTACAAGAGAGGGAGGACATTTTCAGCATCGGCTTTGAGAACTGTAAGTACACATTATTGAACATGTTTGGTAAAAGTGTAAAAAGTGCGCGCCACAACCGACTGAACCGTGTACGCGCGCCCGAGATCTGCATCAGTCTACGCCGGCTTAGCTTGCCGTGTTTATCGGGGTGCACAAAGATAATGACCCTGTACTTCTTTGCGGATTTTCTTCCAAAACTCTGCGTGTATTCTAAATATCTCATAGTTTAGGTCTTCCAGAACGCGGTAAATCTGTAGTGTTTACTTCTCCATTGTTGAAACGTTAGGATCATCATTGTGCCACACGCTCACTAACGACACCTCCTCCTTCCACTTCACATATTCTTCGAGCTGTGGTAGCAGCTTTGTAATTTTGTTCCCAGTAGTGCTTTAGAAGGACCCTAACCTCCAACTTGATAAGTTCCATATTTTGTGATTGTGTATCAACAACTGACGACTGATACATTCTCGCAATATTCGCAATTCTATTCATGGCCTCCTGTAAATAGCATTGGCGGACCAAAGAAAACCAATTCTATCATATAAAACACCAAACTTAAAAGGCGACATTACTTATGAGACATCTTAATATTACCCACCCAACATATTTGGACTCCCATTATCGTGTTGACTGACTGAAGAGCAACCTTGGCATGGGATTAGCTTTAAAACTTGCAGTGTTCAATAAATGTGACAATATCATTGTTGTCTGTTGCAGACTGGAGGCGCGTGTGCAAGCCGCAGCATGGTGCATGAAGTGACACGCTTGAAGAGCAGCTGACCCTGCTCGGCCGTTAGCATGAGCGGGCCTCGATCCTCGCACCCGGGGGACGGGCCCGAGCCAGAGGTAAGATCCGTGTATTATAACACGTGCCCTTAATTCATACGATACTCACATCAAAAAAAGTCTTGCATATTGCCATGGGGCACAAGTGAGGACGGACTTATTTCTTAAGGAGTGTCCACGCCTGCTCTACACAATATTGAGATCTGGAGTATAGGCAGGCCATTCCATTCTGTGAATACCCTTCTCCTGAAGAAAGACATTGACGGGCAGGCGAGCGTTATGTTCCACGAAAGTGAAATTTGGGCCGAAATTGTCAGCATAGCTTTTCACTACAGGTGCTAGGATAGTATGCCTGTTATAGTCTACGCCCTGGGGTACACAAGAGGGGTTCGGCGACCATACATGATACCGCCCCAAAACATTGCACCACCTCCTTCCTGTTGGTATCTACTGTATCTCGGATGTATTGGTCGTGCATACGTTCACACTCGCACAGATCTATCCTCATTGACATAGGCAAGTGTACACAGCCGATATACACGCACGCAAGAACGACTAATGGGTTTGAGACCACTACGACTCTTGGCCAGCAATATGCAAAACTTGTTTTGATGTGTGTATATGACAATTTCTAAAATTCTTAGAGATCATTTGCAAATCGCTGCATTCCGTTACAAGCTACTGTACTTTCCATATCCGCAGTGTTTCTTCCAGAAAACGTTTCCGGTGAGGGTGCACTTGATAATATTGACATCCTTGCAGTTCAACTGTTGTATAATAGCCCATCCTTATTTGGACACTGCGCTCTTTTAAGCTGCAATAATTGTCATTATATAAACTGCATGGCTATTCATAAATGGTATGCAGTAAAATGAATACGTGCTGGTTTCATTCATTATATTTAAATTTCAAATATCAACGTTTCGATTAGAATAAGAATGATTAAAATATAATGGTAGGCCTACTGTATCAATAGATATGATGTTACTCCCATTGACAGCTTGGTAGTCTTGTGAAATGAAATTCTTTCAAACCTACTCTAATTAAAGTAACACAACTAAAAACTATTATAGAATACGCAGTAGGACATAGGGACATACCATCTACAATAACATGCAATTGCCACAGAAAATTATCAAATGTAGGCTAATACTTATTCCCTTTCACGCAACGCTGGCTGCATGGCTCAGCGGTAACGTTCTCGCTTGCTGGGCCCAAGGTTGCAGGTTCGTATCCTGGCGCAGTCAGCTGGCATTTGAGGGTGCGCAAATGCGAGGGAGCCGTGCCAGTATATTTACTGGCACGTTAAAGATCCCCTTCGGGGTAAAAAATCCGGCACCCCGGCGTCTCTAAAAACCAGAGTAGTTAAAAGGGACGTAAAACCAATAAAATTAAAATGATTACCTTTCACGAAATGATTGCCGGCGGTCGAGATGGGAACTATTCTGTTTACTTGTGTCACACGTCACTCTGCTTCGTTGATAGGTACAGTTGCGCGAGTAGGATATGACTCAGCTCCAGTAGCTTCAGTCGTCGTTTAATTGTCCGTGGTGATATGAGCTCCTGTGACGCTTATCTGCGCTTATCTGACGCTTATAACACAGGTAGCGCGCGCGCAATGCTGCTTGACTTATGTGCAGATTGCACTCTGTCATCACTGTATCCTCCGCTTCACCCAGAGGGCTCCTGCTACAATAGTCAACAAACTCTGGCGCAGCCATGTTTAGCGGCAATCAGATCTCAAATGGGTAATACTAACTGCAATACAGAGAGTAAAGAATACAGGGAGCTGCTCTAGGACGTGGCGTGGTGAACAAAGTTATTTTTCAAAAGTAACTGTGTTAAAGCTTCGTTATTTGCCAAAATAGTAACGACGTTACCGTTACAGTTACAATTACAATTCTCTTAGTAACGAATCGTTGCTTTTGTATAAAAATGTAGTTGCTTAATAGCATTTTCTCCGCTACTATAATTTACTTAATTTGAACGGAATAGTGGATTCCAGTAATATGGAGAATAAAATGAACTATCACAAAACAACCTGACACTCGTTGTGTGGCAGCCTTAATAATATTTCATTTCATGGAAAATGAATAGCATTCAGTTAAACTAGAAAATATTTGGTGCCCAGAACAATAATAATAGTATCGCTGCCGAAATACCTATGTCTTACCTGCACATTGTTCTTTATGCTTGCTGCGGAATGTAAAAAAAGAAGAAAAAAAGGCCGAAGCTATTTCAATGAAACTCGGTAAGTACATACTACTACCTCGTTTGACTTCGACCGTGTCTTTCGAATTTTAAAACGTTTCACTAATCCAACATGGCGGCCGCGCGAATGATTTTACTGGATTTCTATATCTCCGCAACAGTAACAGATATCACTCTGAAATTTTGTACGATGATAAAGTTTACCTATGCGACTTTAAAAATCTGCCAAGTACAAAACCAACATGGAGGCCTAGCGAAGTTGCAACATTTAAATGGCATTGTCTCGCGATTTAATCATCCATTGACACGGTAATTGTTTATACAAAATATAATATACTGGCGTCTAATTTAATGTAATTCTTTTTATAACCCCAAGCTGGCGGCTGTGCAAAATTTTAAAATTATTTTTTTATTTATTGTGTCCTAGTTATGCGATCGTAGTGAACGGTTGAATAATGAACCTACGCAATAATCTTCATCTTAAGGTCTGCGCACACCGGCGCGGGATGCGGGAACGGGAGCGGGAGCGGGAATGTCGCGAACATTTGGGCACTTGGCGGGATATGCATCCACTCAGACAGCTGCGTCACAATCCCGCACAGATGGCGGGATTGCTGCGTTACTGCAGGAGTACGCAGCTTACTGCGTTTTCCCGCGTCCCGCATCCATTTAGCAATGCCGACGGAACTGCTAATAGAGTGTGTCAGGAAATATCCTGCCTTATATCAATAACATGAGTAATGAAGATTAAGAAATATAAGGAATAAAGATAAGCTCAGGGACGAAATAGGAAAGGAACTGCAAGTACCTGGTTAGCATCAATTTAAATAATATCACTCTTTGTTTCTGTGATCATTTGTCACGTGGTGATTAGCCTAAAGAAAACCGAACTGAACTCAGGCGCGGATCTAGAGTTTGGTTTTGGGGGGGGTCAGAGAATCGATCTAGAGTTTGGCTTTGCGGGGGGGGGGCAGGCGGGGGGGGGGGGGGGGGGGGTGGTCAGAGAATCGAAATTGTTAAGAAAAATGGTATCACTAAAAACGCAATCACAAAATAACCAAACGTACAAAATCAGACCAATTTTTTTGCAAGCTACATGGATCGAAATTTGATGCGTTTAGCGCACCAAAAATATTCGTACAAATTGCAACGGCGTGTTTTGCAACTTTTACATCGAGCTTCGAGAAAACGATGAAGGTACGTTACAGTTTCGGCAAGTCGAGTTGGTACCGACAAAGGGAGAAAGTCACAGCTTAAATTGCCAACCAAGCTTGCGGTTTGGACGTCGGCAAAAATTTTTGGTGCGAAAAAAGTCCCAGTTTCCTATCCGTGCATTGCTGCACATTCATCGTGACATCACTATAAACATCGATTCGGTGATCACAAGGTTTGCTAAACAAAATAGACGAGTTGATTTTGTTGTAAAACTAATAGTTATTATACAAGAGGTTTGAAGTTGTAAATATGTACAGTTGTAACAGAACATAATAATTCCAATAAAGAAAATTCAGTATTGAATAAAATGAAAAAAAAAACTGTTTTTCAGTTAAAATTCGTTAAGTTTTATTTGTCTGGTAATTGTGTTTTCGTTTTTTGAGTTTGCAAAAAAATTTGGTCTCCGTTTGGGGGGGGGGGGGGTCATGACCCCCGTGACCCCCCCCCCCCCCCTTGAATCCGCGCCTGACTGAACTACCCTAAAACTAAATATAAACTGCACTATCGCATCGTATCGCAGATACCTTGGCAAAAATCTCTCACGATAGCTCCAACAGTTGTGAATCCAAAACGAAAACTGTGGCCAATTGTCGAGAAAGAATCCCCAGTAGCCAAAAATCCAATAGCAATAGCAAGACTTTCTTCTGGTGAGATAGCTTCCCGATAATTGGTACATATTTTCCGTATGTTGCACTTCATCAAACGAATTCATTTCGGAACTGTTTCCCGCGCTAGTCAGAATACAAAGACGATTTCGCAGCGACTGCGGGTATCGTGTCAATCCCGCTCCCGTTCCCGTCTCCGCATCCCGCGCCGGTGTGCGTGGACCTTTTGGTACATAACTCTATGACTTACATATATAACAATCCAACATGGCGACTATCCGAAATATTTAGATGGTTCTCAATATCTACGAATCTATTACAGCAATCAAACTGAAATGTTGTATGTTGATAGAGGCTATTAACATAAGTTCACCTATGGGACTTTCAGTAACCTGGTGAGCACAACACCAACATGGCGGCAACACGAAATAATTTAAATATTTGAATGGATTTTTCTCGTGGTTTAATCATCCGAGCGCAGTGAAACTTGGCATGGTAAATGATTATACAAAATATAATCTACTGGCATGTAATTTAATTCAATTGTTTTCATAACCCCAAGATGGCATTAATTCGAATTTTCTTAAAATAAACTCCCGTGTTGCGTTACAGAAAAATGCCTTCTCGCGGGAGGAGTCTTATTCACCGATACTGAAAGTAATATATTCTAGCACATACTTTCTCGATGCAATGGTGTTGGTGGAGACATAGGTCGTGTATCAAAAGCTATTTAGTATAGGCTACATCACATGGGAAATCCTTTTAATAGCCGGGGGAGTTTTTAATGGAGAAGACCAGTTGGATACATGAAAATAGGCTATTTAGTTCTTCACGGAACTACTTGTTTTTAACCTGTGCACACTTTACATCCGATTTTAAGAAATTAAATATGACGGCCTAGGCATCACTTCCTCTTCTTTCTGTTCCATAACAATGGCACAAGTCTAGACCTAAACAAGTTTTAACTTCAATCTTACCAGATAAGTAATACCTTACGGATTATGTTGGTTGGTTGGTTCCTCAGTTTAGGGGCTGCGACAACGCGGTCATGTAGCCCCGAGTACTTTGGGTGTGTGAAGAATCTGTCTGATAACCGGTGTTAATTGTGATGCTGTATTAGTGTGTATCTGTTTTTTAGTTTAAGTAAGGACTGCTACTTAGAATTTTTCAAATAGTTCCTACTTTTGCCGCCACCGTCAACGACTACTAGGCCTAGTTCTGAACTCAGCTACTAGACGCCACCGCAGTCGGCTCTTGGCAACGAACGTAGGGACCTAAGGGCGTCGTTTACATTCTTAACCTATCCCATTTAGCTTCACACAGGTGTAATTAGTGGAAGGTTCTTTAACATGCCATAAATCTATGACATGGGACCGCCGGCTTTACTTCCCCTCCGAAGGAAGGCATACTGAGGGATTTTAACGCTCTTAAAACATGCGACGGCTTCGGCCAGGTTTGAACCCGCTATCTTGGGCATAGAAGCTCAGCATGCTACCAACTACGCCACCGAAGCCGCTTACGGATTATGTCAACAAGGCATTTGGTGTACGTCATAAAAAATATGATGGGTTCGAATTCCTCCCCCTCCTCAAACCTTTTAAACAGGTCGGAAGTACGTGATAAATTGTTGCTTTGTGTTCTCAGGGACTCTTGTAGAAAATGTGTTTCTCAGGATTGACTGCAGAAATGTGCACAAAATATCTGCTACAGGTACGTTTTATGCCGACAATGGTTCATAAACCCTTATAGAAGGGTGGGTCTAATCTCTTACAGACCTTTTAGATAGGTTGACTGTGTATCACAAGATTGAAGAAGTTTTCTGTTCTCAGGCCTCCAAGTAAATGGTCTACACAGAGACATGTCAGATTTATTGTAGCTCAAAGAGCATTTTTAATGTTTGTGGCTCCAGTGCGAGCGTACAAAAGGGAAATAGCGGCAAGTACTCGAACCTTTCAAATCCATCATAAATTCACGGTTCGTTTATACGAAGGCGAATCAAAAACTAAGTTACACTTCCCAGTTATGGTCTTTTACCTCATATACATAGGCAACATGGCTATAACAACGTACAATATAAGTTCACTTATCCACATAGTCCCCAAGAGACTGTAAACATTTCTCGGAACGGGCAACCAACTTTTCGATTCCGGATTCGTAGAAATCTCCTACAGTGCTACGTAACCACCTGGATGCCGCTGCCTGGTCTCTACTTAGAAAACTGAATGGTACAAAGTTACCTGTTCGAGAAAAGAATGATATAACTCCTGAC
The DNA here is from genome assembly GCA_946902985.2 of Meconema thalassinum. Classification (NCBI taxonomy): domain Eukaryota; kingdom Metazoa; phylum Arthropoda; class Insecta; order Orthoptera; family Tettigoniidae; genus Meconema; species Meconema thalassinum. The sequence continues at coordinate 900,694,901 of OX336390.1, forward strand.
AAAGTTGCAGCTCAAATAGTCTCCATTTCCAACGCAACGATGGATAAGGGGCACGTCAAACATATTCGGAAAGAATTGAAAGTCATGGAAGGCAAGAGTCAACCCATTCCTGAATATTCCCGTCCCTTCACGCTTGACGAGATCAAAACAGCACTAAAGGACATCCAAGCTGATAAAACTCCAGGATTAGATAGATAGCTTACATCCAAAATTTCTACTCAATTGCGGAAAGAACACTCGTTTGTGCCTGTGTAGGTTTGCAACTGACATACTACAGACGGGTACACGGTTTAATGAAGCAAACAAAAGTCATTGAAATCCTGAAACCAGGGAAACCTAATGATAGACCAGAGAACTTCAAACCAATTGCCTTTAATCCTATGCTAAAAGTTAGTGGAACGATTTTTCCTGAATAGAATCACCCCAATACTACTTGAGGAGATTCACATGGAGCAATCAGGGTTTAGACCACAACAAAGATGTACTGACCAGGTTTTGTCGCTAACAACATTCATAGAAGTACCAGCAAAGTCGCTAAACATCTGTCGCCTTTTTTGATCTCAAAGCTGCTTCGAGAGACTGATATATAAACTAATCGAAAGTGATTCCCTGCAATATCGTAACTCTTCTCATCACTAACATGTTAAGTAACAGGATGTTTAGGATTGTTATGGGTTGGACAATAAGCAGGCAAAAGGAACTGCTAACGGTCTACCACAAGGCTCTGTGCTTGCACCTCTCCTATTCTGTTTATAGCCGACATGCCAACAACATAATCAGAGAAGTTCGGTTGTGCCGATGATTGGACAATAGCCACAAAGTACGAGAACATTGTCACTACGGAGGAAACATTCCTAGATGACCTAACTATACTGGGAAATTATTTCTGCAAATGGAGGTTCCAACCTAGTATGGACGGAACTAGTCTGTTCTTTTCACCTGAACAATCATATGGCTAATCAGGACCTCAAGCGCATTTTGACAATACTATATTGAAGCACAACAGATATCCCAAATACCTGGGTATCACCTTAGATAGGACTCTGCCCTTCAATCACCATCTAATCTAAACTGCTGCAAAACTAAGGTCACGGAATAACATTCTCCAAAAACTGTGCGGAACTACATGGGGCTCCAGTGCAACAACTCTTCGCTCTTCAGCGATTGGACTTGTCTTCTCAGTAGCTGTATACTGTGCTCCTGTGTGGTTCAACAACCCTCACACTAAGAAGACTGATATCCAAATTAACTACACCTACTGGCTGATATCTGGTACAATTAAGTCCACACCAACTCAGTGGCTTTCTGTATTAAGTCATATTCCTCCACATCTCCGCAGGTACAATACCGTACTCTACTTAGAGTGTACCACAAGCTCTTAAAAAATGAAGCTCTTCCTATGATGTCGACATGCCTAAACAGGCTACGCTCAAGAGATGCTCCATTGAAAACAGATGAATGGCTAGTGACTCAAAACTTTGACGTGGTTCATCAATTCTTATGACTGGAATCTTTTTTTTTTTCTTCCAGAATTTCGTGATATACCATCTATCACAACACTTGTTCCTGGTTTTGACCTCCCTCGGACTATCTAGTCCATATTAAATTGTACCAGGCCCAACTCTGGTGTATGTGCAGACTCTCTGTTGAAGTGGAACAAGCTATTTAGATCGTAGGCTTTTGCGGCCGGTGTCAAGTTTATCATCTTGGCTTACAGGATTGAGCCGCGTCGCATATCGGTTATTATTTCCCGACTTTTCGGCTAACATTGCAGCAGCCTTAATCATGGGTAGGTACGAGTTGGTGTCCGTACCCAAACTACGGACACCAACTCGTACCTAATAACCGATATGCGACGCGGCTCAATCCTGTAAGCCAAGATGATAAACTGGAACAAGCTGCCCTATCCAAAGTGCAGTTGTGGTGCTGATAGACAAATATTGAAACAGATCACACAGGAATGTGTTAACAGAGTTTACATAGGAGATGAGCTAGATTTTATCTAACCAACTCTTGCATTGGTGGATTACGGTACCTTATAGGCTTATATCTAATGTAGACATTATACTATAATACGAGTATCCTTATTCAATTTACTTGTAATGTGTCTATGTACAAAACGATTAATAATAATAATAATATATTGATTCCTTCCCTTATATATGGGGGAGGGACTGAAGGGTGCCTGAAGGAACACTGCATATTTGTGAAGAGTTAATCAAGGGTAGCCTCAAGGTTGGTAGTGTGCCCTTATTTACCTACCATGACCTGTTGAATCCCACGAAGACAGCCGTATCATAGAACCTGAAAATCCCCTGCTAGAAAAATCCCCAAGTCCTACCAACATGTGGATGGGATAAAAGGACACAATTATATCTAACAAGATGGCATTAAGAAAGACCATCGCATAATAGCTCAGATAACAAGAGATTTCCACGAATAGAGCACCTTTGGAGAGTGGACTACTCCGAAATACCCAACGATGGCCTTCTTAATACAACCTTCCATCACCTCTATAAAGCATTACGCAGGAGAATTTTAAAAGAAAAATCAATTTATTCTGAAAAAGTATGACATCTGGACAAAAATCCTAGCATCCCTTTCGAAAGGGAAGAATTACTCCTAAAAACGGGTAAAATCCTAAATGCCAGTAGCAAAATGACTAGTAATGCCTACAACTGTGGCAAGAAATCAAGTGTCTATCTCGACACACACATACAAAAATCTATACAACACTGTTTAATTGAAATTGGTCGTCGACGATATAATGAATTAATCGATGTAATTATCATAGTTATCGAATTATCATGTTTCATTAATATTCTCAATCAACAATAAAATAAATATTTACATTTTATACAGAATGTTGAGTTACACCTGATGTGTACTCTCATTAACTTGATTCAACCTTCCATCCCAAGATTTACTGTCATTAATCGGTTGCACTATTCCTAAACCGTGATGTAATCTAACAAACAGCTAAGTTAATTAGAAGTATGAATTTGTCTATCCATTTAGAAAAAAATATCAATAGTAACTGAATTATAAATTTGTCGACAATTGTTAATTACTTTCTTGGATTAATTCCAACTATTTAATCATGTTTATGACACAGTGTTCTACTCAGTTTATTGATAATAGTGTTTAATACACAGATTGCTTAATACACAGATGCTATACTGTACCCATTTGATGGGCACAGGAGTCGAACCTATGACATTTTAAATTCAGAAAAGAGAAATATTCATATGATATTGGCAGTCATATGGACTAGCAATGAGGCAGGATGGTGCAACTCATGCAATGACGCAGAGCAGTTGACAACCTTATCTGAAGTCATAGGATGCAACCCCTGTATGAATCATGAGTACACTTATGCTGTGAAGAAATTGGTCAGTGCATAGAGGCAGGGGAACCACTGCCAGGTTCGAGTCAGCACTTCTACGGCAACATCGGATTGCAGTCCAACACCGCATTGTTGCGAAATATCTGTTTTTTATGGAAATTACGCAAAATTGTTAACACATTTTGGCGTCAACCAGAATAATCCCGGGAATTAGGAATTAACAAAGAATAAAATTTAGTAATTTATGCACAGGAGAAAAGTGATTACGATGCAATACGCAACCTGGGTGGAGCCATTGAGCAGTCCATGCTAGGAGAGAAAAAAAACATCACACCCACATGGTGCAAGGAGTGCTTTTGATTTTATTTAAATAAAGTGAACGATCGATTTTCGAAAAATAAGATAGGAATGTAACGTTCAGGTCGTGAGGAACATAAGGGTTATTTTTTCAAAGACGTGCGACGTCTAGTTCAAAAGTTAATTCCGAGAGGGAAAGCGAAATGATTTATTTGTGCCAGTTTTAAATAAATAGCAAGGCTTCCAGCCAGAGAGCATTCAGTCTTTGATGTCCACTGTGACGGGACACGCTGAATCATGGTATTCAGTCTACAACGGACTTCGAAGGGAGGTCATGCTGATTCGCAAGTAATAGTCGTCATTAAACGCCAAGTGGGCCCGGTAAGGGCGAAAGAACGGTATGAAGAATTAATTCAGTCTTCAAGTGTACGCTGAGGCGTTACACGCTGATTCACCGAGTCATTCATTCGACCGAGAGCGCTCTTCAAAGTACATCAAGTCATCATGCTACTCTTCGGAGGGCATGTTAGATTGCGCCGTCAAAGTTTAAGCATAGGCCTACGCTGCTAGTTAAAGACATGAGTTCAGTCAGTCAGTCTAAACGGGACTCGACTTAATTTAGAAAGACAGTTATCGAACATGAGACCTCTGGGAGAGGGCCATGCAGTCGCAAAGAAGAAGTTAGTCTACAATTCAAAGTAAATACGCTAGTTCGATATTACGCACAGTGACGGGAGTAGAAATCTGCAAGTATAACGTTGTGAGTATGCAGACATTGTGATACGGAAATCTACAAGTTAGGTCCGGAAAAGTGTCGCACTTTAGCTAAACCAAGTTATTAGTGCTAGGTCGAAGTAGGAAGCTGATGGTCTTTGATTGTAAGCCATACAGACTTAGGACCGTGGACCGATGTAACAGTGAAATACGTGCTAAAAGTATAAGTATACGTGCTGTAAAAGTGAAGATAGGGAACATTACCGATAGCCAAAGTCAGACTTTGCTACGAAAAAGGGGATTGTTCGAGAACTATCTAATTCAAACCGGAATTGTCAAAAACCCCGTTAAGTTCGAAAAATCAATGTGTTTAAACGGTGGAAATAGACAAAAACTTTGGAGCCGAGATCGAGGATCGAAGCTAGGAATTGTCGCAGATAGGACGTAGAATTTGAAGAGGAAATCGCTATCCAGAAACGTGTCAGAGGCCACCTCTCGCCAACTGAGATACGACGATAGACAATTACATTATTTGTAATCCATTGTAAAATAATAAGTGTTTAAAAAGGACTAAACCTCCATTGTTTTTTTAAACACGTGTGAAGTGTGTTGAGTTTGAACTAGTGGACTGTGTATTTTTTGGTGAGTCTACTTGCCTTATGATGAAAGGAAACAACCAGCGGAACATATGGCATCGTAAAACTTTACTTAGAAAAACGTATGCCTATACGTCAATTAGCATGTCAGCACGCAACACAAACTCCAAACATGATGACGATCACTGGCATGGTACAAGACAGTGCCAACCTAGATGAACAAAAAATAAGAAAATATCCCTCAACATACTCCCAACCTTAAATGGTCACATTTTATTAAGAAACACAGAGATAAAAAAAACTTCAAGGATCTTGAGGATCGTTGGATAACGCTGTTATTGGGCGGGAGTTTAAACAAGCTTCGATTTGATACAGCAAAGTTGCCATTTCTTCAAAATTAAGTAATGCATTTCCAGCCACTCTACGTAAGTGATATTTTATTGACTTAATGGCTGCTTCCCAAATACCACTGAAATGTGAAGAATTCGGTCGGATGAAATGCCAAGAGAAAGCTTCCTGCCTAGCGAACTCTTGCATTTTATTGATGTGTTCTGCGGATCTGAACAATTTGCAGAGTTCTCTCAGCTTGTTATTGCAGCCAACAAAATTTTTGCCGTTATCACTGAACATGTTTTGAACCTTTCCTCTCCTGGCAGTAAAACGCCTTAATGCAGCTAAGAATGCCTCGGTACTGAGATCACTAACCAGTTCTATGTGCACAGCCTTCGTACATAGGCAAATGAACACTGCCATGTAGCATTTCACTCTCGTCTTGCTTCTGGGAGATCCTTGTCGGATCATGAAAGGACCACCAAAATCAACACCACTGTTCGAGAATGGTCTTGATTATTGAACCCGGTACGTTGGTAATTGTCCCATGAGCTGCTTCGAGGTATTCACCTTAAACCTGTAACAAGTTATGCATCGATGAATAACTTGCCGTACTACTTGCTTCGCATTAACGATCCAGAATTTCGATCGCAAAGATGCTATTAATAGTTGACTGCTGGCGTGCAGTAATCTAAGATGCTCCGCTCTGATGATGAATAGTGTCAGTTGATGTTTAGGGAGAAGAATTACTTGATGTTGCTGGTCAACTGAAACTTCGGCCCTTTCATTTCGACCTCCTACTCGGAGAACGTGTTCCTTGTCTAGAAATGGATGTAGACTTCGCAGTTTACTAGATTTGGTTACTTCGCATCTTGCTTGAAGGTCTTCGATTTCTTGAAGGTAATATTACCGTTGTGTTCGTCTTATACAAATCTGAAGTGCCAGTTGCATCTCTTCGCATGATGGTGTTTGTGTGGTTGCTTGGCGTCTTCCCTTTGCCCTCTCGACAAATCTAATGCAATAGGCTAAAACTCTTAACAGTTTATGCAACGAAGAAAATCTTGAGAAGAGTGTCCAGCTGTCACATTCTGACATAGCTCTGCATGTGGTTGTCTTGCGTTGTTCGGGTAATTCTTGTACTGGTGTGTTGGTTGGTAAAGATGGCCATGGTTCCTCAGGAGAACCCAACCAACTCGGTCCGTGCCACCATAATTCATAGCACCGCAATACTTTTGGTTCCAAACCTCTGGAAAGAATATCAGCAGCATTCTCTTCCGAAGGTACGTGATCCCATTGTGTTTTTGAGGTCAATTGCTGAATCTCGGATACGCGATTTGCTACATATGTTTCCCATCTTGTAGGTTCAGTTGTCACCCAAGCTAGGACGATCGTAGAATCGGTCCACAGGTGAATTTCGTCCACATCCAGGTTAAGGATAGGAATTATTTTATCAATAAGTTTAGCTAGCAATGTAACGGGTTGACTGCCCCTAACTGTTGGGTGATAAATGTAAATGTAGACCTTTGCCTAAGCTATGTTGTTTTAATGGGCGCCAAGACCTCAACGCAATGTTGAAATCTAAATTTGTATTTAACAACGTCTAGCTCTGGCAGAATACCTTCAAGACTCTATTCACTCAGATCGTGGTATGATTTGATCATTAACCCAACAACAATTGTATCAGGAGAAGGAATTGGTCTATATCTAATGCTACCTACTGAAAGCAAAGATTGCATGGTTAAAAGAAATGAATTTATTATATATAACAAGTATTGCAAAATTAAAAATAATAATAAGTTTCAAATATATATATATATATATATATATATTGGAGCGTTGCGATTTTAATATTACCGATAGAGAATTACGTGAGAACGGAGTCGGATAAATTACTGATTTTACTCTTATTCCCAAGCTATGAAGTTACTGAAATACTGAATTAAGGAGAAACGAGAGATTGCGCATTTCTGTGTCATTCGCGCTTACCACTGGAAATTGCCGAAGCATTTCCCTCGTACTGGATGTTGAAGTGAGCTTCCCACAGCCTCCTGGATGTCGTCATCTTCTTCGTTAGTTGATGATGTATATTTGTAGTTATGATGATTCTATGGTCCGAACATCGGAGCAAAACACTCGTACAACCACACTGGTTAAGTTTTACAAATATATTCCTCGCCTCCACTGAACATCGGAGCGACTCACACGTGCAACTATACCGGTCAAGTCTTACTCAGATTGTGCTCTATTCCACGGCGCGCCAAACGATATATGCCCTCGTCGGCTTCCCACTCCAGTGCCGACTTCCAGCTTACGTGGTCTCCACTGATTGGCTGTGCCACCCCGCTACTCCCCTCCTTAGGCTCAATACACACGGCGGGAGGGTGAAGTCGATTGCCGTTTCATACTATCCGCCTTTTCTTGACGCTGCAACCCCGGCTTGCGTAATGCTTCTTGACAAGACTCACCCTGTATCTGAATTCCCAGTGAGTCATGTCTCTCATAATACCCTAACTGACGAAACTCCGTAAAATTCCGCAATCACATAATTTTCTATGATAATGTTGTTCGTAATAATTTGCTTGATAGTGTTTTCTATGACATAGAAAACCTATCTGTATGCTTATAATTTTATAAAAATGCTCCAAAAAATACCTTAATAATAATAATAATAAGTTAATAATAATAAATTAACATGAAAAATTCTCTTGGCTGAACAATTTGCCGCGTAAATAAATATAGAATGGCTTCCTACTGACTTATGCCAGTGGCATAAAACCCCTCGAAAAACACGTTACATATTCGCCTCGGATCATCGGATGATTAACCGTGACGACGGTTCATTATGCGATTATCCCAGACACGTTATAAATCCCCATCCAAAATACATATTACATAAATGAAATCACCCTAAATTACATATATTGTGCCCTTTTAGCAAGAAATATGCCAATCACAGTATACCAGCGTAGCTCAATTCGGAATTTCGGGGCAGCGGTAAGTTCCCCCACTCTGTGACTCACATATTTTGGATCAATTAGAGGATACACTTGCAAAAATAACAACAAAATCAACTCCTATTTTAACACATTTAATTAATAAAATTAATGGCGCTACAAACACTTTAACAATTTAATTACTGACCCATAATCATCTACTTGCTCCAAATGAACAAGGAATCACAAATATAATAAAACAAATATTGTATTTAAAACATATGGTTTCCACATAAACCAACAATTCTTACTTAGTCTCACTTCCATAAAGCATTAACATTAAGTTTATATAACTCCGAGCTCTTTTGGCTCCATGCATTTACATAATTATGGTGTCATTCTTGTACACCTCAAACACTATCCTTTATATTTTCTTATTTCTCAAAAACAAATATATAATTATATTTAAAATCTAGGTTAATTATCTAACTCAATATTTTGGGCATGTCCACACATTCAGTTGTTATCATCTCTCTTTATTTCACAAATATATTAAGGTAATCAGGAAATCAATTGTGTACTCCAGAGCGTGAAGATACTTGACACTGTCAAAAAACTATAGTTACTCCCGAAACCTAGCCGCCTTCAATCAACTCGTGGAATCCCACGTCCATACATCATTACAATAGGGATTGTTATTTATCTCTATGTCTTATAAGACCATTATCATATAAGAAACTACGATCTGAACAGGCAAACGAAAATATCAATCTACAAGGACCTCGGTTCAACGCCCGGGTCGTTAACAACTTTAAACACTCCTGGTGTATTCATTTATCTTTACAACATCTTACGAGACGGTCTCTGGTCCCTCTCGCTTTAAGAGAGCTAGACCCTACTACTTGGGCGCGATTTATGACACGAGGGGTGACGGCGACTCCTCGTCTAACCCACATTAGTATCTTATTTCCAAGGCTTTCAAAACAAACCTTCACATTATATTCAGTTCTGGGGAGAGACCAGGCTTTTATTGTACCGTATCCATTCAAACAACTATTCTTTGGTTCAAAGACCATTTTCGTAACCTTGGCATTTATTAATTATGAGAGGGTCCTCATTGATTGGGAAGATTAATACACATACGACGACGAAGAATTAAGGGGCTTTTATCCTAAGACGATTCTGCGTTCGAATCTCTTCACGTGCCTCGGGAACCATTCCCTTACAGAGGACTTATACAAAATGCGATTTAAAGTCGGCCGTGGCCCATATGACATACGCTCAATAATACCATATATTAGCTCCCTTTTTAAATACATACACAATGCCTCGTGATACTATGTCACAAATAGAGGACTTATACAATTATCAATTCACTGCAATCAACTACCCTCCATAAGTAATTTACCAAGTATTTTAACCACTACGCGTTCCTAGCGTGACATTTTAATATTATTGCGCTCATTTGCGCTATGCCTTATTTTAAGCCGAAATGTCTTCCCAAGAACTGATAAATCTCATTAGTAACAATTCATATTATTTTAATTCTCATATTAATCTTTTCTGTTGCCGATAAATCGCTCCCTTTTTAAAATATTCCATTTGAACATCATATCTTACACATACATTAAGGCTTTAACGCTCTTATGTTCATATCAATTTATTTGATCTTTATTTAACATTTCCATATTTAATTATTATTATTATCTTTATTCTTTATACAAGCTCAAAAGCTATTTCTTTCACATTTCAACTTTACTTTATTTCAATATCTTTCATGATAATTAGTGATATTTCGCTTGCTCTTATGACATTTGTTAAATACATTAACCCTTTATTCACATATTTCCTCTACGGGATTTATTCTTTACATAATTATTTATAATTTCTCAAATTTTCTATTATTGTTCAGACCGCGTTCTTGCTTATTCAGTATTTATTTATTAACACACATCCCTTTTACTCAAAAACTCCGGTGGATTTGTACACAACCAATTTCTGACACCAAAACAGAATGAATTTAGTACTCACATGTTTTAAGATCGTCCCATGATCTTTATTCTTGTGCGGTGCTTCATTTTGGGCCCACTTTGAACTTTTTACTCCATATTACAGGAATTCATCTTATGTAAAAACACTTTTTGACATATATTTAAAACACTTAACATTGACGACATTTTTATACACTGATGTGTCCCTTTTGAACACATAATAGACACTAAAAATATTATTAACACACAATCTTGATTATTTTACACTTCACAATTCTCGATCACTAGGCCATATTTCTGAGCCTATCACACGTGATCTTCTTAAATTCCCGTTTCCAAGGGTGAAATTTATTCGATGTCGGCTTCCTATCCTGCAGAATGCGAAAGTCTCGAAACATCTACTGTTCCCTGGAGTCCAAATTCTGCTACTCCTATCCTGGATGACCGGCTATTTATCTAGCTTGAACGGCTTCTTTGTAGATCTGTCTATCGATCCTAGCGAAAGTCTATTCGGATCGAGGTCTCCTCAAAGACCTATAGATTTAGTCTATAGCAGCTAGCACTTCTCGATTCTAGTACTTTTAGAATAGTTCGCCTGCTTTCTGGAGATAATGTTTATAGTCTCCTATCTTCTTTATTTGAACTATTTTAGCACTCCTACGTTTCTGATATACGTTCCGAACCTTATTCTGTTCTTCCCTTTTAGGGTTCTTCAATTTAAATAACAGTTTATCTGTCTGGTACGGTACTTCCGTACGTTATGATCTATTCGTTCGTCTATTTAACGACCTATCGCCTTTAAGTCCGACGTTCGCGGCCTGTTCTGACTATATCTTACGAACTTTCAGTATAACTGGTATACAGTCGGGCCTAAATCCTGTAAGTAGGATTTTCCTAATCTTTCAATACGGCGATACTTTAAATTTCTTCTTGACCACTCCTTATGGAGGCAAGCAAGTCGTTAATACTGCGACGCCTGTGGCTATCGGATATTACTTCTGCGGTGTAACACAGCGTTTATCCCCTCACGGAGTACTGGTAGCTGTTTTCGATGTGACGCAGAGTTACGCCCCACACGGCTGTCTGAATACTGATGTGCTGATGATCCAGCGTCACGTCCCCTCACGGACTGTCGGAATGACTGCATCTACTGTTGATGTAGCCTTACGCCCCTCACGGGCTATTCGAGACTGCATATTTGGCTTGGTGAAGCCCGAAGCTTTATACTATTTTACTACAAAAAAATAAGACTCTAGCCTTTTCTGTGGTCAACTTCTAAAATAATGGTGCCACAAATATAAAAATTATACCTTCCGAAAGCTCGTCTTCTCAATGTCACATAATCTCATTGCACCTAAGAATCGATCGTGCAATTCGGAGATATTAATTAATTTCTCGTCCTCAATTGTGTGGGTGTTGCATTTCTTTTGCTCTCTCCCCTCCACACAGGCTTAGGTAATTCCCCAATGACGTCGTCTTACGTTAGCAGTTTTTTTCCTGCGCAATTATTAAATGGTTTCTCTTTACTGAAAAATCTCTCATTCAAAATGATTCACTGTACTGCCCTTGTTTACTCATTATTATGCTCGTAAACGTGTTAATTTTAATTATTCCTCTTCTGGCGCATAAGCGGTGTTGTCAATTTCCAGCAACGTCAGCTCGAATTCCGATTCAGGCTTCCTTGTTTAATCCTGGGAAATTTCCACTCGGTTATTAATACTCGTGACTCGCTCCCTTCAGAATGTCAAGAGGGATGATATCATCCTCTCGACCACCTGGTCCTCGTTAGTTGCACAACCTTATGCTGGCCTCCTAGCTGGATCTTTCTTTAAGTCACATTAGAAACTGTACGTTTCTTTGATTTCTTTCTCAACTGCATGGATTCGCACACCTTGGACCCTATAGCATATGGGTTCATCTCACCCTTCCTTAGGATAAATAAATTTTCGAAAAATTTTTGAGGAAATTTATTTTAATTAATTTTGTATTCTTTATTCATCGAATCCATCATAACGTCATCCGTATTTACTGTTGTTTTATTTTCTTAAAGTTCCTTCCACTAATTGTGTAGGTTGGGTATACTCTATCTTTACCCTTTCTTTCTCCTTTATTACATTAAAATTTTCCTTTTCAAAAAAAAAATCAATTACTTCTTTAAAGTTCCTTTCCTCGATGGTCTGTGTTTAAGTTGGGTTTTCAAAAGTTCCCATTCATTCATTTATTCCCCTAGTGGTCGACTACACTCAGGGTCATAAATCTCTTGTCACGTTCGGTGGTTACAACCTCTACCCTCGTCTGGCGCGCGCTTCTCCAAACTCGAGTCAACAGTTGGTTCCCTTTCTTCTTTTCTCAAGACAGACTTCAAGTCGGTCTGTTCTCTATTCATTATATATTTCCACTTAATGACTTTATTTTAATTATCTTGCGGGTGCAATTAGCTTTACCCGTAACTTAATTCATTACAGTTCACAGACTTCAAGTCTGTTACACTTCATTTGATTTTTAAGAGCTCAGTCTGACCTCACCTGACTCTTTCTGGTTCTCTTCCCCCTTCCTTATCTATCTTTGAGATGGTATTTCAACAAATATTATACTTATTTCTCTTATTCTTTGACGGTTGCAAATAGCTTTACCCGTTTGTTTATGATGGAATAATCCTTTTCCTTCACCTCGTATCGAGATGGCATTTCCAAAGAGTATTTCTTTTTCCGACTCTTCCAGTTCTTTAGGTCTTTCAGATCTCCTTCTTTTCTCTTCTTTTTATCGCTCCCTTTCTTTTTACGGAGCTTCCAACTGAAGTATGCCTGGGCATCCTCTTTCTCCAAGGCTTCGTATGTTATTCCTCCTCCTTTCATAGTTTCCATGGGGTATCCATTTCTTGGTACACCAACTATCAATGGCGGTCTTCCTCTTTCTTGATTGTTTCCAGAGATGTCTCCTCTCATTTTTTCATTGCTCCCAACAATCTCATCTTTTTCTTTTAGGTTTTCTTGGCTCTTGTTTGCATCTGTTTTCCTTTCTCTTTTCTTTCTTTGACAATTCTGACATTTGATCATTAACTCAAGGATCTGAGCTTTCAATTTTCCTTCTTCTTCTTCTAATGCCCTTTCATCTTCCTGGTCCTCCTGAATGTCTTCTGAGTTTTCTTTTTCACTTTCCTTCGTCAAGTCTTGAACCTCTGTTTCCATCGGTGCTTCGTTGACATTTTCTATTTTTGTTTCATCTAATTTCTCTGTTTCTTCAGGAATTATCATTTCCGTTTCTTCGACTATCAATTCCTTTGTTATCTCCTGTTCCGAGATTATATCTTGATCTTCCAGCTCAACCTTTCCTTCAAAATGAGTCTCTTCCGTTTGGAGCTCATTATCATTTTGGCTGTCCTCCTGGTCTGGACTTACTATTTCCTCTTGAGTTTCCATATGTTCTTCAGGAAGGATTTCCAAGTTTTCTTCAGTTTCCACTGGAGTCCTCATAATTTCTACTTCTTGCTCCTCTTCTTTAATATCAATTTCGGGCTCCTCTGGCACCGTTACTTCTTCTTCTTCTTCTTCTTCAATTTCGGCTTGTTTTTCATCTTGGGCAACTATTTCATTTGCCTGACAGTTCTGCGCCACCATGTATTCCTCATATACCTTCTGAGCAGCCTCTAATATTTCTTGATATTCTGGAATTTTGACCTGTCTTACTTCAGCCAACTCCTGAATACTTATTATCTCATATTCGTCATACATGCTCATTCTGAAACAGTGCATTTTTCTCCTTTCCTCTACCATATAATCCTTTTGTTCCTTTACATATTTCAGCCTTTCGTGCTCTTTATAATCGGTCTTCCACCAAATCTTATCCCATTTATCCTGTATCTCCGACCATTGTCTCTTTATTTCCATAATTTCATCCATGAAACTTTCTATCTGTTCCCATGAAACTAATTCGATTTTTCCTTCTTTCACCATACGTTCTACAAATTCCTTCTTCGTTTCCCTAAATGACTCCTTTACATTAGGGATTTCTTTGTACAATTCCTCTAATTCCTGTTTGGATATTTTATACCAATTTTTACAGGCCCTTTCACGGAGCCCGTTTACTTTCATTATTTCCTCGAAAATACTGTCTGTTTGTTCCATAATTCCTTCTTTTATTCTTAATTCGAGATCTTTTAATTCCCAAAGTTCGCTCCTCATTTTCTCGTGCTCATCTTCTATTCCATCAATTATACCCAAGAATTCTTTTACTTCGTCCCAAGTCGCCATTTCTACCTTTTCCTTATCCTGAACGCAAAAACTATCGTTCTTTTTCCCTTCGTTTTCTGAGTCTACCTGAACCGGTATTACTACGTGAGACTTTGAATTACCTTCCTCATTATCATTATCTGTATTAATTACATTTTCCCTTGGAATCGGTGTACAATTTTCTTTTTCCATTTGGAGCTCTAAAGCAGGCGCGGATTCAAGGGGGGGGGGGTCACGGGGGTCATGACCCCTCCCCCAAACGGAGACCAAATTTTTTTGCAAACTCAAAAAACGAAAACACAATTACCAGACAAATAAAACTTAACGAATTTTAACTGAAAAACAGTTTTTTTTTCATTTTATTCAATACTGAATTTTCTTTATTGGAATTATTATGTTCTGTTACAACTGTACATATTTACAACTTCAAACCTCTTGTATAATAACTATTAGTTTTACAACAAAATCAACTCGTCTATTTTGTTTAGCAAACCTTGTGATCACCGAATCGATGTTTATAGTGATGTCACGATGAATGTGCAGCAATGCACGGATAGGAAACTGGGACTTTTTTCGCACCAAAAATTTTTGCCGACGTCCAAACCGCAAGCTTGGTTGGCAATTTAAGCTGTGACTTTCTCCCTTTGTCGGTACCAACTCGACTTGCCGAAACTGTAACGTACCTTCATCGTTTTCTCGAAGCTCGATGTAAAAGTTGCAAAACACGCCGTTGCAATTTGTACGAATATTTTTGGTGCGCTAAACGCATCAAATTTCGATCCATGTAGCTTGCAAAAAAAATTGGTCTGATTTTGTACGTTTGGTTATTTTGTGATTGCGTTTTTAGTGATACCATTTTTCTTAACAATTTCGATTCTCTGACCACCCCCCCCCCCCCGCCTGCCCCCCCCCCCGCAAAGCCAAACTCTAGATCGATTCTCTGACCCCCCCCAAAACCAAACTCTAGATCCGCGCCTGCTCTAAAGGCTCAACATTTACCCTTTTGTCTGCAGACATGTTACCTTCTCTTCGTGTAACTATGTCTCCAGGTGCACGCATGCTTTCTACAGAAACATTTATAATTTCTTTACTTGGGTACTCTTTCTCACCTGTAGTTTTACCTTTATCTGGGCTCTCGGCCCTTACATTCTCAGAGAGCCTCCGCCTCTCTTCACTTAACAACATCATATTAAAATACAGTGGGCCACTAACGCCACCACACTAGTACATGTTTGAGAGATGATACTCTGAATCGGTGTGTCCCAATTTCTTTAAAAACTTACTTTGGTACGGGTATTCACTTACAACGTACCCTTTTGATACTTTTATTCAATTTCATAAATCTTTATGGAAGTATTTAAAATTCAAAATTTCGAAAAACCATTTTTTTCAAAAAAAAATGAAAATTTTGATTTTTCGAGAAAACTCGGGTTTTCCCTAGGAAAACTCAGCCCTGCGTACTGGGCGCCATGAAATGTTTGCTAGGGGGTTGATAATATATTACAGGGCTGCTCGGTATGAGTTTCTAGGGACCCATGCGGTCAGTTAATATTTTATGTTGTAGCTACACCTGTCATTATTTTAATTTACATGAAATGACCGTCTTAAGTGTTCCTCTAGTTGTTAATCCAGCACATTACTTATACGACCCCCATGTGCCCTTTTAGCAAGAAATATGCCAATCACAGTATACCAGCGTAGCTCAATTCGGAATTTCGGGGCAGCGGTAAGTTCCTCCACTCTGTGACTCACATATTTTGGATCAATTAGAGGATACACTTGCAAAAATAACAACAAAATCAACTCCTATTTTAACACATTTAATTAATAAAATTAATGGCGCTACAAACACTTTAACAATTTAATTACTGACCCATAATCATCTACTTGCTCCAAATGAACAAGGAATCACAAATATAATAAAACAAATATTGTATTTAAAACATATGGTTTCCACATAAACCAACAATTCTTACTTAGTCTCACTTCCATAAAGCATTAACATTAAGTTTATATAACTCCGAGCTCTTTTGGCTCCATGCATTTACATAATTATGGTGTCATTCTTGTACACCTCAAACACTATCCTTTATATTTTCTTATTTCTCAAAAACAAATATATAATTATATTTAAAATCTAGGTTAATTATCTAACTCAATATTTTGGGCATGTCCACACATTCAGTTGTTATCATCTCTCTTTATTTCACAAATATATTAAGGTAATCAGGAAATCAATTGTGTACTCCAGAGCGTGAAGATACTTGACACTGTCAAAAAACTATAGTTACTCCCGAAACCTAGCCGCCTTTAATCAACTCGTGGAATCCCACGTCCATACATCATTACAATAGGGATTGTTATTTATCTCTATGTCTTATAAGACCATTATCATATAAGAAACTACGATCTGAACAGGCAAACGAAAATATCAATCTACAAGGACCTCGGTTCAACGCCCGGGTCGTTAACAACTTTAAACACTCCTGGTGTATTCATTTATCTTTACAACATCTTACGAGACGGTCTCTGGTCCCTCTCGCTTTAAGAGAGCTAGACCCTACTACTTGGGCGCGATTTATGACACGAGGGGTGACGGCGACTCCTCGTCTAACCCACATTAGTATCTTATTTCCAAGGCTTTCAAAACAAACCTTCACATTATATTCAGTTCTGGGGAGAGACCAGGATTTTATTGTACCGTATCCATTCAAACAACTATTCTTTGGTTCAAAGACCATTTTCGTAACCTTGGCATTTATTAATTATGAGAGGGTCCTCATTGATTGGGAAGATTAATACACATACGACGACGAAGAATTAAGGGGCTTTTATCCTAAGACGATTCTGCGTTCGAATCTCTTCACGTGCCTCGGGAACCATTCCCTTACAGAGGACTTATACAAAATGCGATTTAAAGTCGGCCGTGGCCCATATGACATACGCTCAATAATACCATATATTAGCTCCCTTTTTAAATACATACACAATGCCTCGTGATACTATGTCACAAATAGAGGACTTATACAATTATCAATTCACTGCAATCAACTACCCTCCATAAGTAATTTACCAAGTATTTTAACCACTACGCGTTCCTAGCGTGACATTTTAATATTATTGCGCTCATTTGCGCTATGCCTTATTTTAAGCCGAAATGTCTTCCCAAGAACTGATAAATCTCATTAGTAACAATTCATATTATTTTAATTCTCATATTAATCTTTTCTGTTGCCGATAAATCGCTCCCTTTTTAAAATATTCCATTTGAACATCATATCTTACACATACATTAAGGCTTTAACGCTCTTATGTTCATATCAATTTATTTGATCTTTATTTAACATTTCCATATTTAATTATTATTATTATCTTTATTCTTTATACAAGCTCAAAAGCTATTTCTTTCACATTTCAACTTTACTTTATTTCAATATCTTTCATGATAATTAGTTGTATTTCGCTTGCTCTTATGACATTTGTTAAATACATTAACCCTTTATTCACATATTTCCTCTACGGGATTTATTCTTTACATAATTATTTATAATTTCTCAAATTTTCTATTATTGTTCAGACCGCGTTCTTGCTTATTCAGTATTTATTTATTAACACACATCCCTTTTACTCAAAAACTCCGGTGGATTTGTACACAACCAATTTCTGACACCAAAATAGAATGAATTTAGTACTCACATGTTTTAAGATCGTCCCATGATCTTTATTCTTGTGCGGTGCTTCATTTTGGGCCCACTTTGAACTTTTTACTCCATATTACAGGAATTCATCTTATGTAAAAACACTTTTTGACATATATTTAAAACACTTAACATTGACGACATTTTTATACACTGATGTGTCCCTTTTGAACACATAATAGACACTAAAAATATTATTAACACACAATCTTGATTATTTTACACTTCACAATTCTCGATCACTAGGCCATATTTCTGAGCCTATCACACGTGATCTTCTTAAATTCCCGTTTCCAAGGGTGAAATTTATTCGATGTCGGCTTCCTATCCTGCAGAATGCGAAAGTCTCGAAACATCTACTGTTCCCTGGAGTCCAAATTCTGCTACTCCTATCCTGGATGACCGGCTATTTATCTAGCTTGAACGGCTTCTTTGTAGATCTGTCTATCGATCCTAGCGAAAGTCTATTCGGATCGAGGTCTCCTCAAAGACCTATAGATTTAGTCTATAGCAGCTAGCACTTCTCGATTCTAGTACTTTTAGAATAGTTCGCCTGCTTTCTGGAGATAATGTTTATAGTCTCCTATCTTCTTTATTTGAACTATTTTAGCACTCCTACGTTTCTGATATACGTTCCGAACCTTATTCTGTTCTTCCCTTTTAGGGTTCTTCAATTTAAATAACAGTTTATCTGTCTGGTACGGTACTTCCGTACGTTATGATCTATTCGTTCGTCTATTTAACGACCTATCGCCTTTAAGTCCGACGTTCGCGGCCTGTTCTGACTATATCTTACGAACTTTCAGTATAACTGGTATACAGTCGGGCCTAAATCCTGTAAGTAGGATTTTCCTAATCTTTCAATACGGCGATACTTTAAATTTCTTCTTGACCACTCCTTATGGAGGCAAGCAAGTCGTTAATACTGCGACGCCTGTGGCTATCGGATATTACTTCTGCGGTGTAACACAGCGTTTATCCCCTCACGGAGTACTGGTAGCTGTTTTCGATGTGACGCAGAGTTACGCCCCACACGGCTGTCTGAATACTGATGTGCTGATGATCCAGCGTCACGTCCCCTCACGGACTGTCGGAATGACTGCATCTACTGTTGATGTAGCCTTACGCCCCTCACGGGCTATTCGAGACTGCACATTTGGCTTGGTGAAGCCCGAAGCTTTATACTATTTTACTACAAAAAAATAAGACTCTAGCCTTTTCTGTGGTCAACTTCTAAAATAATGGTGCCACAAATATAAAAATTATACCTTCCGAAAGCTCGTCTTCTCAATGTCACATAATCTCATTGCACCTAAGAATCGATCGTGCAATTCGGAGATATTAATTAATTTCTCGTCCTCAATTGTGTGGGTGTTGCATTTCTTTTGCTCTCTCCCCTCCACACAGGCTTAGGTAATTCCCCAATGACGTCGTCTTACGTTAGCAGTTTTTTTCCTGCGCAATTATTAAATGGTTTCTCTTTACTGAAAAATCTCTCATTCAAAATGATTCACTGTACTGCCCTTGTTTACTCATTATTATGCTCGTAAACGTGTTAATTTTAATTATTCCTCTTCTGGCGCATAAGCGGTGTTGTCAATTTCCAGCAACGTCAGCTCGAATTCCGATTCAGGCTTCCTTGTTTAATCCTGGGAATTTTCCACTCGGTTATTAATACTCGTGACTCGCTCCCTTCAGAATGTCAAGAGGGATGATATCATCCTCTCGACCACCTGGTCCTCGTTAGTTGCACAACCTTATGCTGGCCTCCTAGCTGGATCTTTCTTTAAGTCACATTAGAAACTGTACGTTTCTTTGATTTCTTTCTCAACTGCATGGATTCGCACACCTTGGACCCTATAGCATATGGGTTCAATATATACACTCATAATTTTTCTTTACGCACTTTGCGTCAAAGTTTGCTATCACTATGTATTGCACTTTGCAACCAGTCCAATGTTTTTCATATAGAATAATGTTCCACGGATATTTCCGCCTCTCAAATTTCTTTATGTTGGAAAAATAGACATAATTAATGTGTGAGCACTCTGTATTTATGATGTCATATCACACGCATTGAAGGTGTTCTGATATATGTATATCACCATAGAACTTCCTAATTTCACTGGAGGTTCCTTCCTTATGGTGAAATTTACTCTCACTTATCACTGAGCACACGATCACACTATTGTGGCAGCGCATCGTGACCATAATACTTAATCTCTCTTTATAATAGACGAAATTAATAATGACTTCTGAAAAGAAAACCGGTAAATACGCATTACATATAACACCAAATATTTCTGTGCGGTAATCGCCCTGCCTTCTTAAGTTCCCGTAGACCATATTCTACTTACTACTAGTTCTCAACACAGACCAGTTCTCCTCATACAAATAATACCATTGTACAAATGACCTTAAATTACACACTTACAAATCTTCCATGGCGAGGCCGTAACCAGAAATCACGTGTGCTGTTATGTATGAGTTTCATGGAGGACTGTCTCGCCTTCTGATGGCCCATCTTTTATCTCGTGGACGCCTTAAGCTAACAAGCCCTATACAAGCGCTCCCCCATCTCTTGGAGATAAATGGGAACCCATCAGCGCTGCCAAAATGGCCTTGGTGCATCGAGACAATTTAGTGCTCAACAGCATCCACCACTCCCTTCATCTTTCCCTGTACCTTAAAAACTCTCAATTACTTACATACTACCCCCCTGTGTGACTTCTGATACGCCTGCCTGGAAGACCAGATCTTCCTCGCACCAAATACCACACTTACTCATTTGATAGGCTGGCTCGCCAGCTAAACATCCTCACTTTATGACACATACTTTCGGATACTATGTATATTATACGTCCCGTATAATCTGTTTCCCTCACTATTCTCCAGCACATATGCTGTTTTGCCGATACGTTTGGAAACTATAAATGGGCCCTCGTAGAGATAAAAGAACTTGGACATGACTTTCTCTAGCTTATTTGACTGTTTCGGCACTCTAAGCAAGACTCTGTCCCCCGGCTCGAATAGGTCAAATTTAGTTTCTTTTTGTTGGGGAATTCTCTTTTGGGCTGACTTAGATAAATTCTGTTTCGCCAACTGGACAATGTAATCCATCCCCGGTTGCTTACCCTCATTTAAACCCAACACCCTCGCTAGTTCATTTTGTGGTCTCTTTCCGAAGTGAACTTCGTATGGCGTCAATTTCGTGCTCTCATGCTGGACAGAATTCAGCCAAGTCTCGACCTTGGGAAGATGTCCAACCCAGGCCGTATGCTTGTCATGCACTAGAGTTCGAAAAAGACGAGCCACTTCCCTTAATGGACGCTCTACAGAATTACCCTGAGGGTACCTTACAGAGGAATGAACGTGTGTTATACCAGCTTCCTGCATACTGGTTCTCCATTTCTTTGCAGTAAACTGTGGTCCACTGTCAGATAGTATCCTGGGAGGAAGGCCAAACTCAGGTACATATTAATGATCAGACGGCTACACGCTAGTCCCGTGGCTTTCCTTAGCGGATATAGCTTGACATACTTACTAAAAGCGTCAATAACTATAAAAATGTACTCGTAACTGTACTGTCCTTTAACGATCGGGCCAAATAAATCCACACACAGTAGTTCGCCGGGACTACTGGTGAGAACTGCAGATCTCTCCCCCACTAAATATTTAACTGGATATTTACTCCTTTGACAGGTGTCACACTTAGCTAAAATCCTCCTAACATCCCTTCCCATTTTACTCCAAATGAAGTCAAGACCAATTTCATAGAAGACCTTAGCAGCACCAAAGTGTCCTAATTCCCTATGAAAAGAAAATCCACAGCCTGCTTCCAGTCTCCGACCGGGTCAGGAATGGAATGAATGAAGCCCCCATCTAACGGCGAGGATATGAACTGTGCCGGCTGCCGAGGCCTGACGCACTCCTCCGGGGCAATGATTAAATGAATGGCAGATGAAATGAAATGATAGTGGAGAGTGTTGCTGGAATGAAATGTTGACAGGGAAAACCGGAGTACCCGGAGAAAAACCTGTCTGCCTCCGTTTTGTCCTGCACAGATCTCACATGGAGTGACCGGGATTTGAACCACGGACCCAGCGGTGAGAGGCCGGCGTGCTGCCGCCTAAGCCACGGAGGCTCCAATCCTAATTCCCTATGAATGAACCAAATTAGCTCCTCCCGCAAAGTGGCAGGAACACATATTGCCCTCCGATTATTCCTACATTTCCTTGCAAGAAGCCCATCCTGCATCTTGTACGTGAACCGTCCTACTTTCACATACTCTTCTTCACCTAATTCCAACCTAGCCAGTGGCTCCCTTAACTTAACGTCCTCACGTTGCTCCACTAGCATATTTCCCAGTGTCTGTAACGATGCCCTGTTGCTACTGTCCACACATGCACATATTAAAATACCGTCCTCTGCTTTAGCCACAGGATGATCCCTACATAAATTAGTGTCCCTCGATAGCATGTCTGCAAGAATGTTGTCTTTACCTTTAATATATTTTACTGTGAATTCGTATTCCTGCAGAGAAGAATCCACCTACTAACTCTGTTAGAACTGAGTTTACAAATCCTCATATATAGTAATGCATGGTGATCTGTATGGATCTCAAATTTCCCCCCTACTAAATACATTCTAAATTTCCCTAAACTGAAAACAATACCTAAAAGCTCTAACTCAGTAATCGTGTATCTTTTCTCTGCTGCTGTCAGTCCTCGCGAGGCTAAAGATACAATGCACAGATTACCCTCATCATCTTTCTGACATAATACTCCAGCAATGCCTATATGTGAAGCATCTGTCATAACCACATATTCCTTATCTTTTAAAGGATATTTCAGCATTACAGCTTTCTGAAAACCTTCCTTCAGCGCCCTAAAAGCCTGATCATGCTTGGACTCCCAACTCCACCGAGTCCCACTTTTAAGCAATTCCCTGAATGGTTCTACCAACCCTGAGTATTTAAGAACGAACTTCCTGAAAAAGTTGCAAATTCCCAGGTATGTTTTTAACTGTTTAACATTCTGTGGCACCTCTGCGTTAAGTATCTTATTAACCCTACTTTCCTCTGGTGTAACATCTCTACTCGACACTCTATGACCTAAAAATGTCACTTCTGACTGACAGAATGACGACTTAGACAGCTTCAAAGTGAACCCTGCCTGATCTAACTTCTGAAAAACTGTATCTACATGACGTAGATGCTCCTCAAAACTGCGTGAACTAATTGCCATATCATCTATGTAAATGGTTACAAACTCTCCTGTGTCATCCCCTAATGCGATGTTTAAAGCCCTAATTAAAGCTGCTGAACTACTCTTTAATCCATAAGGTGTTCTACAAAATTGATAAAGGTTATATTTATGACTAAAAGCTGTAAATGGTCTATCCTCGTACATAAGTGGCACTTGACAAAAACTGGAACTCAAATCCACACAAGTGAAATACTTCTTCCCCTCAAATGTTTGCATTAATTCCTCTATTGACATAGATTTCAGCTGATCTGAACTAATTCTACTGTTAACCAAACGAGCGTCTAAACAAATACGAACCGTGCCGTCGGTCTTGGGTACCGTGATCAAAGAATTAACATACGGACTGTTAGAGTGCTCAATAATCCCATCTTCAAGCATCTGGTTAATTTGTGCCTCAACTGCACTCTGATAAGCGAAAGGTACAGGATATCTATGTCCTGTGAATACTGACCTATCAATAACGTTCAATGAATGTGTATAGCAATTGGCCATACCAATGCGATCCTCAAAAACTCTCCTATTACACAATAACACATCATAGAGCCGAACACATTGTTCCACCTCTATATTTCCCTGAAATGCAGCATCACGTAACGAGTCCTCTAGACTACCGTTCGTAATCACACTGCCCACAAAACAAGGAGAACCCCGCTCTACGGCTGGCGATATCTCATTTAAAGTACAAATCACACCTACAACACTACTTCTCTGAATATGGTCATTGAACGCTACTTCTACTTCAGAATCACCCCATTTAAATTTCAAACTCCCTACATCATAACATAAGTTACCAGACACTCTACTTAGCCACTCTGAACCCAAGATAACACTGAATACTAAATTTGGAATTACAAGGCAAATCTGCTTCTCTACATGATTATTAATTTTAATGTCTACTAAAACTTGCTTATAAATTACTTTAGACCTCTTCCCAACAGCTGTGATAACAAAAGTGCTTTCTATTGGCATCTCCTCAAAATTTACTCCAGTTCCTTTCATTTTATCATAAAATGCACTACTTATGCAACTCTAACAACCACTATCAATTAAAACATCTGTGTACGCCTCGGACACGTTAAATTTAACTATGGGGCTCTTACTAACCACTTCCTGAATAATACCTTCATCATTTAGTTCATGTAATAATTCATTTCTTACATTTAGGTCATAGGGTTCCTGTATAATTGTATGGACAGGGCATGCTACAGACTGAGATTCTGACCTTACTTCGCAGCCTGGTTCGCGTTTAAAGAACCGCTACAGCTGGCTGTAGTACTACTAACTACTGCACTGGTCTGGTTGTTCTGGGCTGTGTTGTCATGGTTTGGCTGTATATTACTACCACTAGGCTGCCCTCTTCCTTGACCCCTATTCTGGTTGTAATTATTGTCATTATAATTTCTCCCTTGATTTCCCCTGAAATCATCATTTCTCCCTTGATTTCCCCTGAAATCTTTGTTCCTCCCTTGATTTCCCCTGAAATCATTGTTCCTCCCTTGATACTGATTAGCATAGCCATTTCCTCTGTTCTGATTTAGCTGATTATTATTATTATTTCTATTTTGAGCGTTGGCCCCTTCGCCACCGTTCCCTTGACCTACCTGATGCCTGGCTTCATTAGGCCTATTATTATTATTACCCTGGTTCCGATTGAAATTGTCCTCATAACCGCCTCTCCCTAGTGCATCAAATGTGCTTAACAAATTTTCTACTTGTGATATTGTCTTTACATTCTGGATACAAGCAGCCTCCTTGATCCTATAGGGAAAGTGCCTAAGTAGCAACCTCACCACATCACTTTCCTCCTTCAAGCCATCCAGATATTTACACACTAGTACCTGCCCTAAAAAGTATTCGGTCATGGTGGAGCTTCCTTTAGGGTTATACTTACCACACACTACTCCCTCACGATGCTGCGACTGAATAACCTCATTCCAGAACTTTTCACAGAATTTCATTTTAAAATCATTAATATCAGTAAACTTGTCTCTGTAGACAGCAAACCAATTCCTCGTTTCCCCCACAAACACTTGTTTTCAACTACCTGGCACCACTCAATACTACCATTTTCCAACCTCTCCCCGAATTTATTTTCTATAGTATTCATGAACTCCATTGGGCACCCCCTGTCGATTGCTGAACTTACCCAGTTCTACCTCCCTGTTTGTGCTATTCACAAAAACTGGCCTATTCTGACTATTTTCTTGCCTGATCCTAGCTTTTAATTTTAATTCTAATTCTGCGATTTTCTCCTCAGCCTTCCTCTCAATACTGTTTACTGTTACTTTAATGTTTCCTTCTGATTCTTCTACTTTATCATATAGCTTTGCTTGTTTCTCCTCAATCTTGCTAATGCTCTCTCTATTACACTCTCTTAAATCATTTACTTCTGCAACTATTTGCGAGTGGACTTTTCAATTCTACCCCCCAGCTGTTCTTTAACCTCTTTAGTTGCTACCTGAATTTTGTCAATTTCTCCCCCCAATTGTTTTTTGACCTGCTGTGTTTCCAGTTGCACTAGTTCTTTTAAATTTTCAGCCTGTGTACTGATTCTAATTTCTAACTCCTCCTGTACTTTTCCTAATTTTCTGTCTACATCTGCAATAATCTCTTTAGCCTTCTCTTCCATCACCCCCTTGATCTCACCTCTAGTCAGTTCGAATTTATCGCTAATTTCCCTACTGTTTTGTTCTAATGTAGCATTTAAAGTTTCAGTACTCTCTCTATTTTCCCTACTATTTTGTTCCAATTTAGCATTTAAAGCGTCTGTACTTTCTTTCTTTACCCTACTGTTTTGTTCTAATTTTGCATTTAAGGCATCACTACTAACTTTGTTCTGATACATAAACTCGAGAAGTAAAGTTTTTAATTCTGGTTGGCCGCCTACACTCCCTGTTTCAGTATCGGGATTTACCTCCGCTACCCCGGTACTATCGTCACTCGACATACTGCTCGTATCATCACTCTCCAGTTGATGACCACTACGTAACCTCATCTGTTTTTCTTTCTCATCCCCCATAATGATATACACTGATAAAGACAAATAACCCCCAAAATACAGGCACAGAAATATATACCCTTCTCCTTCCACAAATGTTATTAGGTTTTCAGCCCCAAGTTGGTAGCGACAAATGTAATGGGTTGACTGCCGCTAACTGTTGGGTGATAAATGTAACTGTAGACCTTTGCCTAAGCTATGTTGTTTTAATGGGCGCCAAGACCTCAACGCAATGTTGAAATCTGAATTTGTATTTAACAACGTCTAGCTCTGGCAGAACACCTTCAAGACTCTATTCACTCAGATCGTGGTATGATTTGATCATTAACCCAACAACGCATCAGGAGAAGGAATTGGTCTATATCTAATGCTACCTACTGAAAGCAAAGATTGCATGGTTAAAAGAAATGAATTTATTATATATAACAAGTATTGCAAAATTAAAAATAATAATAAGTTTAAAATATATATATATTGGAGCGTTGCGATTTTAATATTACCGATAGAGAATTACGTGAGAACGGAGTCGGATAAATTACTGATTTTACTCTTATTCCCAAGCTATGAAGTTACTGAAATACTGAATTAAAGAGAAACGAGAGATTGCGCATTTCTGTGTCATTCGCGCTTACCACTGGAAATTGCTGAAGCATTTCCCTCGTACTGGATGTTGTAGTGAGATTCCCACAGCCTCCTGGATGTCGTCATCTTCTTCGTTAGTTGATGATGTATATTTGTAGTTATGATGAGTCTATGGTCCGAACATCGGAGCAAAACACTCGTACAACCACACTGGTTAAGTTTTACAAATATAGTCCTCGCCTCCACTGAACATCGGAGCGACTCACACGTGCAACTATACCGGTCAAGTCTTACTCAGATTGTCCTCTATTCCACGGCGCGCCAAACGATATATGCCCTCGTCGGCTTCCCACTCCAGTGCCGACTTCCAGCTTACGTGGTCTCCACTGATTGGCTGTGCCACCCCGCTACTCCCCTCCTTAGGCTCAATACACACGGTGGGAGGGTGAAGTCGATTGCCGTTTCATACTATCCGCCTTTTCTTGACGCTGCAACCCCGGCTTGCGTAATGCTTCTTGACAAGAATCAGCCTGTATCTGAATTCCCAGTGAGTCATGTCTCTCATAATACCCTAACTGACGAAACTCCGTAAAATTCTGTAATCACATAATTTTCTATGATAATGTTGTTCGTAATAATTTTCTTGATAGTGTTTTCTATGACATAGAATACCTATCTGTATGCTTATAATTTTATAAAAAATGCTCCAAAAAATACCTTAATAATAATAATAAGTTAATAATGCTGAAGAAATTAAAGAAGCAATTAACAATCTAAAAAATAATGAAGCTAGCGGAGAGGACTCTATAACAGCTGAACTTTTGAAATGGTCTCAATCAAAAATCATTGAAGAGCTGCAGTTAATCTTTGAAGATATTTGGAGAACAGAGAGGATTTCAGAGGAATGGAAAGTGGCTCTAATACACCCATTGCATAAAAAAGTGGACAAACAAAACGTTGATAACTATAGAGGCATCTCTCTTCTTCAAATTGCATACAAGGTATTTTCAAAAATATTGCTGAATAGAGTAGAAACATCACTTGACAAGCAACTGGGCGAGTATCAAGCTGGATTTCGAAAAGGTAGATCTTGTTCAGAACAAATATTTAACTTAAAATCCATAATTCGCCATAGGATACTGAATTCAAAGGACATAGTTGTGAATTTTGTAGATTTTAAAAAAGGCCTTTGACTCGGTTGATAGAGAAACCATAGATAAAACAATTCGTGAATTTGGAGTGAAAACTAAATTGGCAAACCTAATACGTGAAACCCTTACTGACACGATTTCAAAAGTAAAATTTATGGGTGAGATATCAAAATCTATTAAGATAAATACAGGTGTACGGCAGGGTGATGGTTTATCACCCCTTCTGTTCAACTGTGTTTTAGAGAAAATTGTAAGAATTTGGAATTTAAAGCTAAAGGAACATAACATTTCGCCAGTAACTTTGGGGAGAAGAAACAAAGGCATTGAAATAAGTTGCCTAGCATTTGCAGACGATTTTGCTATATTGTCAGAAAACCTAACAAGTGCAACAACACAAATCAATCTCTTGGAAGAAATAGCCAACAAAACAGGTTTGAGAATCTCCGTAGAAAAAACTAAATTTATTACAAACATCAAGAACGCTTCAAAATATTTGGCAACAGATATTGGCCCAGTGGAAAAAGTAAAGAAATTCAAATATCTGGGAGAAATAATTCAAGAAAATGGTTTAGAAAAATCTTCGGTAGAAGAAAGGGTACACAAGATGGAAAGAGCATATGGTATCACTAAGAATTTTTATAACAAAAGGTGCTTATCTAAAAATCTTAAAATAAGGCACTACACTACAGTGGTGAAACCGGAATGCCTATACGCAAGTGAAAGTCTGGTACTAAACTATAGATTCGATAAACTTGAAGTACTAGAAAGGAGAATCATGAGGAAAATTTTAGGCCCAGTGAAAACAGCAGAAGTATGGAAATTAAGATCTAATGATGAAATATACATGAACATAGAAAATATAACAGAAACGATAAGAAAAAGGAGATTGCAATTTTTTGGACATATTTACAGAATGGATGATTCCAGATTAACAAAAAGGATATTCAAGTACCTTTGGGAGAAAAGGGCAACAACTAGCTGGATTCAAGAAGTAAAGAAAGATTTAAAAAGAAATAATATAAGTGAAGAAGAAACGGTGAACAGAGAGATCTTTAGAAAAAGGGTATTAAGTATGAAAGGATTCCAAGGAAGATTGCCAAAGCATCCTGGTGCGAAGTGGTCCGAGGACAGAAAGAAGCAGCATAGTGAACGGATGAAGGAGTACTGGAGGGAACGGAAGAGAAAACAACAAAGTGTGAAGAATTGAAATTGGCACGTGGTCCCTAGCAGGCCTCATCGGAAAGAAGAAGAAGAAGTTAATAATAATAATAAATTAACATGAAAAATTCTCTTGGCTGAACAATTTGCCGCGTAAATAAATATAGAATGGCTTGCTACTGACTTATGCCAGTGGCATAAAACCCCTCGAAAAACACGTTACAGCAAGAGTGCAGCGCACAATTCTAATCTTGGTAAAGATACTTGCTTGAGTGGTGCAACTCTTGATTTCGCTGAGAGAAGATTCACACTAATATCTCCAGTATCGTTCACAGTGCGTACATATACACATGCTGCATATGCTTTCTCGGATGCATCAGAAAATCCATGTACTTGTACACTTGAAGTTGCTCCAGGGCCTAAGACTCTTCGATCAATTTCTATTTCATTTAGTCTCGAAATTTGTTGATGCAATGAAGTCCAAGTCCGCCTGTGTTCTTGTGGAAGTTCTTCATCCCATGAAATGTTCAACTTCCACAGCTGCTGCATAAATATCTTGTATATTACGACTGATGGACCAAGTAGACCTAATGGATCAAATATGGATGCAATGAGAGACATAACACTGCGCTTTGTAATGCTTCCAGATGGTGGTTTTGCATTAACTTCAAATTGAAACTTATCTGTTGAAGGATACCAAACAAGTCCTAAGGTTTTAATATTCTGCTTATCATCCAGCTTTAAACAAGATTGAACTGCTCGATCTTCTTGAGGAATAGTCGCCAGTACCTCTGAGCTATTCGAGCACCATTTTCGCAACGGAAAACCGCCTTTACTAAGCAGCTCTTGAAGTTCTTCTCTTAGTTTTATTGCTTCGTCAATGGTTTTACAACCTGTTAGAAGATCATCCATGTAAAAATCTCGCTTTAAGATTTCTGCTGCTTGCGGATAACTGTTGTCTTCAATAGCCAGCTGCAATAGACATCTGGTGGCTAGAAAACTCGCTGGGCTTGTCCCATAAGTGACAGTGAGTAGCTGATATTGCTTCAAATCTTCGTCGGGGGAGAATCTCTATAGAATGCGCTGAAGATTGTAGTCATCTGGATGTATCCGTATCTGTATATGCATCTTGGATATATCTGCTGTTATAACATAAGTGTGGGTTCGAAATCTAGTAACAATTGACAGAAGATCTTGTTGAATTGTCGGGCCTGTCATGAGAATGTCATTCAACGAAATTCCGGTACTAGTCTTAGCCGATGCGTCGAAAACTACTCTTGTTTTAGTTGTGAAGCTATCAGGCTTTAGCACGGCATGGTGTGGTAAAAAGAAATCTCTATAAGCTTCTCCTTTACTAGATATATAAACGCCTCGGTGTTCTTGAGATACTAGTTGCATGTGACCAAGTTCTACATATTCCTGCATGAAACTCTTGTAGTTTTCATCCAGTTCTATATTTCTTGTCAGTTTCTTTTCCAACTGAAGAAATCTTCGTTCTGCGCCGATAAAAGAATCACCAAGTGGTGGATGCTTTGAGTGACGAGGTAGCTTCACTATAAAGCGACCCGTTTCATCTCTTGAGGTAGTCTCTTTAAAGTGCTGCTCAACAGCTCTCTCTTCCTTTGTGTCGTGAGTGATGATCACTACTTCTTGCTCCCAAAAACTTCGTATTTGGGATTCTAAACTAGTCTTACTGCTCAGAAATAACGTTGTAGAGTTCTGACAGTGATAGTCATCAGTTACGCGTCCAAGAAGCACTCATCCGAGACTGGGTTCTTGAATGACTGGATGGTTTTCTCCATTCGTATAGCGTCCATCCTTCATGAGGTAAGGATACATATCTGATCCGATGAGCATATCAATTTTGCATGGAATATTGAACGCTTCATCGGGGAGCTGAATGTTCTTGGGTATTCTTAATCTACTGATGTCAACATAAGATCTTGGTATATTTTCCTGTTAAGTTTGGCAAAATGAAACAGGTTACCGTGTTCTTATGTCTTCCATCCTTAGACGTCAGTTTGACATCAACACTATGGCTTGCCGAACACGATGTGCCGTTGATTCCGTTTATCGGCATCTCATTACGATAGCGCTAAACTCAAGCGTTGAGCTAAGTCTTCAGCAACATAGCTTGATTGAGAACCCCCGTCCAACAGTATTCTGCAAGACTGAGGTTGACCTCTGGCATCTATGACCTTGATTACCGCGGTGGCAAGAAGTACTCTTTGACATGATTTTAAGCCTTGCTGCTTGAAACTACAATAACTTCCTTGACCTGCGCTTGGTGATAATGAAGGGTTCCATGCTGCTGCGCCAGGTGACAATGGTGAGATTTCCTTATTATTTGCTGCAGCATTGTTGTTTCTTTGGTGTTCATTTTTGCGGTCTTGGTGTAGCAGTGTATGATGGGATTTAGTACACTGCTTACAACGATGTTTGTTTGGGCACACTTGTGCTCTGTGACTGTCCTGCAAGCAATTGAAGCATAAATTACACCTTATGACTAGTGACCGTCTTTCTTCCAACGGAGAATTGATGAATTCATCGCACTTGTATAAGGGATGGCATCAGGCGCGGCTGGTGATTAAAGGCTCTTAGGCGGAGCCTCTCTTGTAAGATTCTATAAATATACCTATTTAATTGAGGAATTTATAATTTATATTAATTAGAAACATTTATACATTTCACTAATCCATTAAGTCACGAGTCAATATATTTGGAACTGTTGATAAAAGCATGTTCTTATGATGGGTAGTAGCGCCGTTAGGCTGCGCCTTAACTGTGCCATTCCTTCCCATGTAACAGGGCTGGGGGGCGTGGTTAGGAAAGCTCCATTCGTTTACATTGTATCGCTAAAGGCTCAAGCGGCTACAGCCTAACCCAGGCTTGCCAACGCCGACAGGATGTTTCTATTCAGTGGAATGTATTGAAATTAGTTCTAGAAGACTCATACCACTCTCGAGAAAGTTTATCCTTTCCTTCTTTTAATTTCCGAAGGATTATTAATTGACAAGTTACCAGAAACAGTTAGACGACTAATAAGTGATATTCATTATTGAGAACTCAGATGGCATTCCTTGAAGTATAATAACTAAAATACTTCCGCCAGATAGCACCATGAGGTGGCGAGGAGTAGCAGAGCCATCTACCGAGACTTAACGGAAGTATTCTGTTTAAAATCAGCCGCTGTTCATGCATGCTGTGTATTGTAAACAAGTGTTCGCGCGTGAAAATCGTTGGTGTAACTTATAAGTTTATTAATCTATATATTTAAAACACTAAGCTGTTTTTTGTACACACGAGATTGTGAAAACCACTTAACCGATTGGCTTCGTAAGACATTCTAACGAAAGCTCTTGGCATGCAGATTTGCAGAGTTTCTTTAAAAGGAAAATATATGTTACGGTATATTTTTAAATGATTAAAGAAATATGTAATATTTGTCACTCCCGCGCATGCGCACAATGGCCTTTCTCAACAAGGAAAATGGCGATTCCGGTCGCGTCTAACTGAGATCTTTGTTCATGAGAATTAAAAAGGATCTCCAATAATGTTAGTTATGTTTTTACAATGTGCATTGAAATAGAATTATATTAAATAAACCACGAATTGAAAGACATAAACTGCAGGTTGAGTGTGTATACTGGTTAGATAGCTTAATACTGCAGTGTCACATAGTTGTCTGGTTGGCCAAGGGGATAAGGTTACTGGCCTGAAATTTGTATTATGCATGATCGAGAGGGTTCGATTCCCCCCTCGGATATGTTTTTTTATTTTCATTTTCTTCCTTCCTACGATTGGTATTGCATTGTAGAAAGCTCTTGGCATGCAGATTTGCAGAGTTTCTTTAAAAGAAAAATATATGTTACGGTATATTTTTAAATGATTAAAGAAATATGTAATATTTGTCACTCCCGCGCATGCGCACAATGGCCTTTCTCAACAAGGAAAATGGCGATTCCGGTCGCGTCTAACTGAGATCTTTGTTCATGAGAATTAAAAAGGATCTCCAATAATGTTAGTTATGTTTTTACAATGTGCATTGAAATAGAATTATATTAAATAAACCACGAATTGAAAGACATAAACTGCAGGTTGAGTGTGTATACTGGTTAGATAGCTTAATACTGCAGTGTCACATAGTTGTCTGGTTGGCCAAGGGGATAAGGTTACTGGCCTGAAATTTGTATTATGCATGATCGAGAGGGTTCGATTCCCCCCTCGGATATGTTTTTTTATTTTCATTTTCTTCCTTCCTACGATTGGTATTGCATTGTAGAAACATATTTCACTTTTATCATTCCGGTCAAGTAACGAATTCTCTGTTCCCATCGAGAGGCTTCGATTCCCACCTCGGTTATGTTTTTTTTTATTTTCGTTTTCTTCCTTCCTACGATTGGTATTACATTGTAGAAACATATTTCACTTTTATCATTCCCGTAAAGTAACGAATTCTCTGTTGCCATCCTTTGCATGGTCGAGAGGGTTCGATTCCCACCTCGGATACGTTTTTTTAATTTTCATTTTCTTCCTTCCTACGATTGGTATTACATTGTAGAGATATATTTCACTTTTTCATTCCCGTAAAGTAACGAATTCTCTGTTGCCATCCTTTGCATGGTCGAGAGGGTTCGATTCCCACCTCGGATATGTTTTTGTTTTTGTTTTCTTCCTTCCTACGATTGGTATTACAGTGTAGAAACATATTTCACTTTTATCATTCCTGTAAAGTAACGAATTCTCTGTTGCCATCTATATATTTAAAACACTAAGCTGTTTTTTGTACACACGAGATTTTGAAAACCACTTAACCGATTGGCTTCGTATGGCATTCTAACGAAAGCTCTTGGCATGCAGATTTGCAGTGTGTCTTTAAAAGGAAAATATATGTTACGGTATATTTTTATATGTTTAAAGAAAAAGGTAATATATGTGGCAATTGCGCGTTGCCACAATTGCGTTTCTTCATGAGAGAAATGGCGGATAAAAGATCCACCGTATCGTAGTGTGATCTTTGTTTATGAGAATTGAAAAGGGAAATATCGCTTATGTTGTATCCCGATATATACTGGAATAGAATCATGAAATAAGGGAAATATTGATGAACTGTAACTGGCAGTTGAGTGCGTTTGTTGTTTACGTCACTTAATATTGCACTCTAATTTCGTTGTCTGGGTGGCTCAGCGGCTAACATTGAGGACAACGAAATTGATTATGCATCGTCGAAGGAGTTTGATTCCCACCTCAGACATGTAATTTTATTTCCCAATTATTCTATCTTGCAATTGGTATTACATTGTCTAAACATATGTTACGTTTATCGGATATGTTTTTGTTTTTGTTTTCTTCCTTCCTACGATTGGTATTACAGTGTAGAAACATATTTCACTTTTATCATTCCTGTAAAGTAACGAATTCTCTGTTGCCATCTATATATTTAAAACACTAAGCTGTTTTTTGTACACACGAGATTTTGAAAACCACTTAACCGATTGGCTTCGTATGGCATTCTAACGAAAGCTCTTGGCATGCAGATTTGCAGTGTGTCTTTAAAAGGAAAATATATGTTACGGTATATTTTTATATGTTTAAAGAAAAAGGTAATATATGTGGCAATTGCGCGTTGCCACAATTGCGTTTCTTCATGAGAGAAATGGCGGATAAAAGATCCACCGTATCGTAGTGTGATCTTTGTTTATGAGAATTGAAAAGGGAAATATCGCTTATGTTGTATCCCGATATATACTGGAATAGAATCATGAAATAAGGGAAATATTGATGAACTGTAACTGGCAGTTGAGTGCGTTTGTTGTTTACGTCACTTAATATTGCACTCTAATTTCGTTGTCTGGGTGGCTCAGCGGCTAACATTGAGGACAACGAAATTGATTATGCATCGTCGAAGGAGTTTGATTCCCACCTCAGACATGTAATTTTATTTCCCAATTATTCTATCTTGCAATTGGTATTACATTGTCTAAACATATGTTACGTTTATTATTCCCGTAAGGTAAGGAATTCTCCATGATTTACGTTCCCAGATACTTTTAAATTATTATATAAATATCGGCACAATCGCTTCGCCTTGAGAGAAAATTGTCGAACATAATTCATTTGATGGACTCAGACATCGTGGTCACTCAGCCCCGTCTACTTTGGTGTGTGAGTGTAAACCTTTCTCTGATAACCTGTGTTAATGTGATGGCTGTATTGATGTGTGCATTTGTAATTAGTATGGGGAATGGAGAGTTGACGACTGAAGCTTTAAGTTAGGAACTATCCCGGTATTTGCCTGGAGTGGAAGTGGGAAACCACGGAAAACCACATCCAAGGTTGTTGAGATGGGAATCAAATTATGCTCTTCTTAGGTTTGCCTCAAGAGTGCGCCCCGTTCCAGCCCTCAGACCAGAATTAAATTTCTTGGCAGAGCAGGGATCGAACCTGGAATCTGGGGCGATAGCTCAGAATGTAGCCTTAAGACTGGGCTTCCCTGTGTTAATACGATCTTTGAAAAACACTGAACATATAATTCTAAAACTCCCTCCATTACGGTGGCTGGCGAAGTGAGTCCATGCTCATTCCAGTAGTGGCGAAGTGATTCTATGCTCCCTTGCATAATTTACTGTCATGGAAATGCAAAGTATTGTACCTTCAACAGGTGATGGAAATTGATTATTTAGAGCAGTTTCATTCTGTTTATTTCAAAATGAAGTTCGTCATCCTGAGTTGCGTTTGCAAGCAAATTGCAAAAATTGCAAGGATTTTATTATTGGCGATCAGTCTCATCGCATTCTCATCAGCAACCAACTTGAGAATGGAAGTCTCTGAACTTAGTTGTATAAGTGAATATTGTTGTTTATTGATTATTTTTTTAGAGTACATAACAATGAGTCTAACCACGCAGTTGATTTTGGCAATGGAAGTAAGTTATTATTTGCTATTTAATATTTGGCAGCTGCGTTGATGCAGGCCACTATAGTGTTATTTAATAAGCTATGACGTTAATTTGGGGGAGAAATGCTGCTATAAATAAACCCATTTTACGAAATAGAACATTAGCCGCAAACAAGTGGGAAATCGGAGAAAAATACGAAGCCACTTTTAAACTCCAATATGAATACGGCATTTCAGATACAATTCCAGATACTATACCGTTACAGTGTAGGGTCCTTGACGAACAAATTTAAACATTGTTCTGCACTGTATTTCTCTTGAGAGAAATCTTCACTTGGTTACTTTGACCTTTGCTGTTGTAATG
Source organism: Meconema thalassinum (assembly GCA_946902985.2). Taxonomy (NCBI): domain Eukaryota; kingdom Metazoa; phylum Arthropoda; class Insecta; order Orthoptera; family Tettigoniidae; genus Meconema; species Meconema thalassinum. The sequence continues at coordinate 900,731,452 of OX336390.1, forward strand.
TAAAATTAATCTGACTAAATATAAAACATTTGACATGCTGCAACAATTATTTTTCACTGGAGATGATATCTCAAGGAATTTCAGAGAGACTAATCGGCAGTACAATGCTATGTCCTTCGTTTCATTTGGTGCCAATGTTACTGTGCCACACCCATACGGTCCACATTGTTTTAAGATGTATGGAGGTGCACATCATCGCATTTCTTCGTTATATTCCAAAATTATATGTGACGGTTTGCGGCCAGTTTTATTAGACTCCTCAGAGTTCTTGAATTCCTTGGAACTAAATGACTTGCCTCCACATATTCCAAACGCTTGAACCGTTATGCTGCTTAGAAATCTGAACGTTTCCCAAGGGCTCCTAAATGCAACCATATTGCTTGGATTTGGAAATAATAAGTGCAGTTAAAATTAGGCAGAGAGGTCTAATCCTTCTACTTGATTTAACAGCATCCGATAAAACACTATCATTTTGTTTTAAGAGGCAATATTTTCCAATTTATTTGGCATACTCTGTCACAATCAATGAAGCTCAAGGGAAAACTCTGGAACGTATAGGTCTCAATTTGCCTCATCAATTTTTCAGTCATGGCCAGCAGTATTTTGCAATGTTGAGAGCGCAATCTTTTGACGCCCTTATAGTTTCAATAGAGCCAAAAAATCATCGTACAAAGAATATACAGTAGGCCTACATAAGAAAATTCTTCAGTAAATATTTTTCTATTGACCGTCATTTTTGACGGGTTTCAACTAGTAAGTTTATTAATTTTGTTGATTGTCAGTGGCAAGTCTTAATTTGCGTGTTACGGGCTACATTAGTGGTAAGTGTATGTCTTCAAGACAATGAATTCAGTTAGTAGCGTATCGGGAAAAATTCTTGACCACGAAACTAGACTCATTGTGAAAGGTCTTGGGGCACCTAAACCAGATCTTACAATCTCTCAAACTCAGAAACATTGTAAATCCAGGGGGGGGGGGGTTATATTAGAAATTTTAATAGAGCATTGTACGATGCAGCAGAATGGTTGTGTGGTTGCGAGGAAAAAATGCCTTCTTTTGTTTCACCTGCCTTGTTACCAATTCAAATGATAGTTCATGGACTGAGACAGATATTACGGACTTGAAGAATTTTCATGCCAAAGTTAAAAAACATAACTCCAGTGAAAATCACCTAAATGGCTTTATTGAGTTTGCCATGTTAGGGAAAGTGGACATAAGGTGCCAGTTAGACAGTGCTTACCGCTTGAATGTAAAGAAATATAATGAAAATGTATCGAAGAACCGGTATATATTAGGCAAGCTCATAGATTGCATCAAGTTTTGCGGTAAGTTCGAGCTCGCCTTGCGGGGTCATGACGAAACAGACAATTCCAAAAATCCAGGAATTTTTCGCGGGTTAGTTAGTCTAATGTCCGAACTCGACAGTGTTTTAAAGCAACACTTAGAAAAGACCGATAATCGAGTTTTCCTAGGTCTCTCAAAAACAATTCAAAATGATTTGTTGGACTCGATTTACGAAGTTTGCCTTCATTTGATTAGAACTGAACTGTCACAGACTAATTATGTAGCAATCGAAGTTGATGAAACCACAGACTGTGCCTCTCTATCACAGCTGGTCTTGATAATGCGATACGAGTTAATGGGAAAAATAAACGAAAGATTCATCAGTTTCGTTCAGCCAAAAGACCATAGTGCAGAAGGTGTCACTGAAGCTATATTTAGTGAGCTGGTGAAAATGAAAGTAAGTGAGACCCCTGAAAAACTCATTGCTCAAAGCTACGATGGTGCTCCAGTCATGAGTGGTCAAAGGAGTGGGGTTCAAGTTAGGGTTAAAGAGAAATATCAGAACGCCCACTTCATTCACTGTTACGCACACCAGTTAAATTTAATTGTTGAACGTTGTGTAACTGGGAATAAGCAAGTGCGACTATTTTTCAGCAACTTGGAAGGGATTTCCACCTTCTTTTCGCAGTCTCCCAAACGAACAGCTGTTCTTGATGAGATTGTAAAAAAGCGAATTCCTAGCTGTCCTCAGTCCATCAGATGGAATTTCAAATCCCGTTGCGTGACCACTGTGCACAAATACAAGGATGAAATAGTGCAGTGCCTGGTCAAAATTATTGACGATATTACAAATGACTATAAGACAGTTAATAAGGCTATGGGAATAAAGGGTTTCCTACAAGAAGACGATTTCCTTTTTTGGTTGGAGTTTTTTAACAAAGTCATGCCTCATTGTGACATTTTATTCAATCAACTTCAACAAAAGTGTGTTGATGCAGTGAAAACAATGTGTCTGATTTTGTTTCAAGCATTCAGCGGGCTAGGTCTTCGCTTGATACTGATCAACTCTGTGAGGGGGAGGGACCGTCCATAAAACGTGCGCGTTTCACTGAGTCGCGGAGTGCGTGTGCGAGAGAAGTCTGTGATATCATTATGACGCAGATCAGTGATCGCTTTCTGTTTAGTGACCACCTGACAATTGCCAAGTTGTTTGAGCCGTCATTGTTCCCTAAACATCGCATTGTTTTCCCTGAAAAAGAACTGAAAATAGCAGTCGACTTATTTAGGTTAAACTCTACAGAGCTGCGCCATGAGCTGAATGTGCTATACAGCCGACCTGACTTTGCAAAGGCATCAGGTGCGTTGACCTTGTTGAATTTTCTTTACGAAAACAACTTGGCGGGAGCTTTGCCCGAAAGCGTTAAACTCCTACAGATCATAGTGACCATTCCAATGACCACAGCAGAGGCAGAGCGGTGTTTCTCTACCCTAAAACGAGTGAAAACATTTTTACGTAACACAATGAAAGAAGGCCGACTCTGTGCACTTGCAATGTGTTCCACAGAGGAGTTGTTGGAGTCACCGAACTTCAATGAGCTTGTCATTGACCACTTTGCAGCGCAAAAGGAGAGGAGGGCAGACTTCACTTACAAACCAATGAATTAAGGTAGGTCATGTGTTTATATAAAGTAATAGCAAGTAGCTTCATTGTTCTTAATATCTACAATTGTGTTTGTTTCCATTTATCCCTCAAGATCGGGTACACTTTCGGCCTATGTTCCAGATCAATTCCCTTACAGTTCTAGCTGGTAAGCACGCTGCTTTCTAAGTAAAATGCGATTGTTTGATAGTGTACAACCGTGAAACAGACTTCTCTGATCGGGACTAATTAGAATGGGGACTAGGTTAAATTAGAAAACGAATGCATTGCTTCTTCCCGTATTTCGAAACTAGGTAAGTAAATTCATTTTAATTAGGAAAAAATGCTTCATAAAATAATATAATGGTGCCAATCTGTTTATATATTATTTATTACGAGCCAATCTGTTTGTCAACAAGAAATCTGTTCCGAGCTCCCCCACCTTTCACCGTGAAATTTAAAATCCTGCAGCCGTGTATGTGAGTGTCATATAAGAAATGCGTTATACCAGCATTTTGACACTACGAGCTGAGCCTTCCCCGGCTCCAACGCCACGAGCCGCGGCTGGATGGCATTGTTTGCATTTTGGGCAGCTGGTACTTGAGGTTGATAGGAATGTATCGTTGTCCCTACGAGACTTGTCACATTTAATTTGATTGGGTTTCGTGTTATGAGAATGGGTAATCTTCGTGGATTCCACATTTTCTAGCGCCTGTCTTCTCTTCTCTAGGAAAGAGATGAAAACTTTAAGGGGAGGAAATGGTGTGTCATTGAGCTTCAGCTCCCACGCTTTGCGAGTAGCAAGATCTAACTTTTGCGTCACAACTTGTGAAATTATCACTTCACTCAGAGGAGCTTCAATGTCAAGAGCTTCTAATGCATTCACATTGTTAGACACGGAGTTGACTAGTTCCGCGAGCTCACTAGCCGATTCTTTGTGAATTCGTTTGATTTCAAGAAGCTGTCTGATGTGGCTTGCCGCAATTAGTCGCTTATTTTCAAACCTATCTACTAGTAACTTCAAAGCTACCACATAGTTTGAGGTGGTCATTGGCAAATTACTAATAAGACGCTCAGCTTCGCCTTGCAGTGCTGACTTCAGGTAATGGAACGTTTGAATGTGAGTCAATTGTTCGTTGTCGTGAACAATGGCTCTAAACATGTCAGTGAAAGTGATCCAGTGCTCATATTCTCCGCTAAAACTCGGTAGTTTGATAGCGGGTAACTTTAAATTGTGCTGACAACCTGTCGACAAGCTGCGTTCTGAATCTTGTCTATCTAGCGAATTTCCTGTATCCCGTGCTTCGTAATTGTCAATTATTCTCTGCATGGCAACATTAATGCGATAAAAATTTGTTTCAAACTCTGTCCTATCTTCATCATGGTCGGAATGATTATTGTCAATGGTTTCTAACTTGTCCTGAATCTGTTCGTATTTAACCCAAATTTCTGGAAGTTTTGAAATGCGTAGTTTGATTGAAAGGATGTCTTGATCGTCAGTGAATTGTCGCACAAACGTTTCCATACGTGTAAGACTAGCCTTGAGCGTTTATTAATTCCGAGCTACTTCCGTGGTCATGGTATCAATGATGTGGCTGCTATCGAAATCTGGCGAGCACGATGCGTACTAGGATGCAACTGTTAACTCTTTGGAGATTGAGAGAAGTTCTAATGTTGTAGTTGGTACTTCGGTAAGTCAATATAATAATTTTTCTGATTGGTCGGTTTAGGTCGTTTGACTTTACACAGCAATGATGTCGGGGATTGGCTGGTGGGTTACGTGATTGAAAGACTCGTTCTGATTGGTTGTTGATATTTGTTCTTCAAGCGATAGCCTTGTGCTAAACGCTCGCCATCTTGGATTATCATAACCTTATTCTTAATATGCTGTACATAAATCCGGACGTGGTGGACCATATGTTGAGTTTGAACTAGTGGACTGTATATTTTTTGGTGAACTTACTTGCCTTATGATGAAAGGGAACAACCAGCGGAACATATGACATCGTAAAACTTTACTTAGAAAAACGTATGCCTATACATCAATTAGCATGTCAGCACGCAATACAACTCCAAACATGATGACGATCACTGGCATGGTACAAGGCAGTGCCAACCTAGATGAACAAAAAATAAGAAAATATCCCTCAACAAAGTGTTTAAGTGACAAAGGTAAACGTGTGAAGAAATATTGTGTAATTTTTTTAATGGGTGGTGTAAAAATTTGTGTAAAAGTGCTCCCAAAAATTGGGATTTATTATGGGTAAAAATCAATATATGTTGTGCCAAGTAGATATCACGTGTGTTATGGATAAAGAATTTCTGTGTTGCCATATTGTCAGTAATATGTGTTAGTTACGACAATAGGGTTGAAATCCTTCACATCGGGGACATGGGTTCCAGACTGGGTGAGTACCAAATGAATTTAACATATTGAGCCATTGTGTACCGTATTTTTGAAATGTACCATTATAAAATAATTATATGTCAAGTGATGACAGTGAATATATCTTTATTAATTCGCTTCTTGAAAAGAAAGGCCATAAAAATGAGGCCACGTAATGAATTAAATATAATAAGAATTGGCACCCGAGTAGGTGCAAGTGAGTAATGATAAATGTAGTGATGGAACCAAATTATTGTCGAAATGAATAAATAAATTGATCGAACATCAGTGACGATTGTTAAACAACATAAATGCAATAAAAGTTGAACGCAACTTAGATAGTGAAAAATTGAATAATTAAAAGTGAAATATAACTAAATGAAAGTTAATAAATGCAAAGTAAAAATCAAAGTAAGTGATGAAATAAATTAAAGAACCTAGGACGGTTAGATCATATAATTGGGATTAAATAAAATGACCTTTGCGAACGCAAGTACAGGCATAAAGGCCTAAGTAAAATAAAAGAAATAATAACAGACCGCAGTATTAATGAAATGGAAATAAGTAATGTGTATAATGTCAGTAAGTTCGTTGTCCTAGACAGGACATCCGAGCTGAAGTAATAAGTGTTTGAGCATCCAAGTAATTTATTATTGTCGCCAATAATGGGCTGGACCAAATGTAAGCTGAGGGCTTTTAAATAATGAATTCACGTGCAAAGAGGGCGGCCATTGTAGTCTATGGGGAAATTCGTCGATTGACCAAGGTAGGTCTTATATTTGTAATGAAATGGTGTAATTCTCACGTAGCCAGGATGCACGTGAATGAAAAATGGTATCGTAAGACTGGATAGATGATTATTGTATTAGGCAGATAGTCGGGGCTGGGTGGAATTGATTCCCTACCGTGCGCTATGCTGACCTTAGCATCCAGACGGGACATGGCACTCCGGGGCTGGTTTAGCTTTATGTATTGAGTTCCTATCACAGCAGAAATAAAATTTGGAGCCAATACGGGCTAGAGAATACGTACATATTAATCCCTGATAGCAGAGAATGATCATCCCGATGAGTGCACGAATAAATATAAATAATTAGACTGTGCGCAGTCCACAATGAAAGTATATAAAAGAAATACTTGGATTCTCAATAAAAGATGTGGTCTCAGTGAAATGTTAAAACGTATGGTTGGTTGAAGAGTGTGTTAGGTCAGGTCGCAAAAGAAAAAAAAATGCCACGTTAGTAAACAGGAAGGTCACTGCTCCGCCCGAGACGAGGGGAGAGCGGGTCGCACCGCAGGCCGACTCTGCCATAAAGATGTCATTGTGTTAAAGATATAACGTAAGGGAGACCTTGTGGTCTTATTTGAAGAAACAAAGGTCAGCAGAAGAGTATTGCCTGCTAAATGATTATTGTTATGCGTGGATTTGTTCCTCCCGGATAATAATATTAAAAAATAAATAATAATAATAATACTAGATTACATATCATCACTCAAAAGTACAACACCATGGATGAAAGAAGTACAAAAAACATGCGAACTGCTAACATAACCGACACATCAGACAGAGACTCCTTCCGTAACAAAGTGAACAACTGGGAAGTCCAACCAGAGCAACCAAAACCTACACCTTACAGACCTCAATGGTCTGACGAAACAAAATTGGCATTCTCTAACAGAATGAAACAATATTGGCAAGATAAGAAGAACGTCAAGAATTGAGTCAAATTGCTTAACGCTTTCCAATATTGGAAAAATACGCTGTAAATAATAAATAAATAAATAAATAAATAATAATGATCAAAAATAGATAAGGATAATAATAATAATAAACGCATTTAGGAAAATGCAGAATTTGGTTCCTCTCCATAAAGAAATGAATACGGGTAAAGAAAACTCAAAGAATTGGACTTTGTGAAGTGCGGGCTCCATGAACATCCTGTTCTCCGGGACACAATGGCTAAAATATAATGAAGATTGTTTGTAAAGAAGTGTTAGAAATGAATGGTACTCATTTGAAGTGTTATTCTATGTTATTGAAGGATAATTAGTGTTAAGAATATGTGGAAAATGGAGATTAATAAGATAAAGATAAATGTAAAGAATTATACGCTACAATTATAGCTATTAGAAGGCATTGTTTTACTAAAAGATAAATATCCTGAGTTCGAGCCCGACCAGGCGAAAACTCAGTGGAAGTGATTGAAATACCCATTTTTAGGGGATGTAAGAGTTAAATGTTCAAGACTAAGATGTCAATGAAATGAAATGGATCATGAATGTATCCAGTAAAATGAAGCAAGACAATTAAGGGTCATTGTTTTAATTATGTTTGAGGGTAAATTTTACCATTATTTGTGTGTTGTGACTTTATGTTTTGAAAGTTTTTGAGTAAATTAAAGATTTAATTCAAAGTAGATGGTGTTTTAGTATTTTATAGCTTGTCCTTCCTATTGTTCACATTCTGAATACATGGTCAGACTGTGGGAGGATGGTACACGCCCTGAGCTGAGCTCAAGTCGGACGATGACCTGTATTTCCGTTTCCTCAACGGGTACAGCAGGGGTCTATAAATTAGTACTGAATGTGAACATGGGTTGGCAAGAAGACGGTCGAAATTAAGGATAGGGAGTCACAACAGAGTAAATAAATGACCGCATTAAGTGAAAACCTGCTCTACAATACCCAAAACCCCTGAATAGAATAAATCTTTTATGACCCAACGTGGGGTAGGTTTTTCAGGAAAAACCATAGGAAAACTCGATTTTTTTTTTCAAATTAAAAAAATCCGAAATTATTCACAAAAAAAATACTTTTTGAAATTTGAATTTTTCTTTTGAAAGAATCTAGCTTCATGTTGAACTTTGAAATTAAGAAGTATTAAACGGGTACGACTATAGCTTACCCATATTGAAATAGAATCTCTTGAGTAATGACTCGTATATTTGGCATAGTTATCTGTCAATATGTGCATGGATCCTGTGTGTGTGGGAAAGTAGCCCATAATATCTCAGATATAAGAATGTCTTCAAGTGAAGAGTTAAAGGAGATCATGGAGGCTGTGAGACTTCAGCTTAATGAAGTTAACACTAAGCTTCAGGATAATAAAGAGTCAATGAACACTAAACTCGGTGAGTTGGATACTAGTTTTGACACCAAGTTGAACAATAAATTTGAAGAGGTGAACAATAACTTGGATACTAGGTTTAGTGAGGTTAACACTAAAATTGATGAAGTGAACACTAAATTTAAAACTAGGTTTGACACTAAATTTCAGGAGAGTAAAGAGGACCTGAACACTAAAGTTGAAAACATGAACACTAACTTTGACATTAAGTTGGACAAAAAGTTTAGTGACGTTAACACTAAGTTTGAAGAAATAAACAATAACTTTGACACTAAGTTGGACACTAAGTTTAGTGATGTTAGCACTAAAATTGATGATGTTAACACAAAGTTTGAAAACATGAACACTCAAGTTAAAGAGGTTAACAGTAAGCTTCAGGAAAGCCAGGTGGCTGCCGAAAAATCCCAGAAAGAATGTAAAGAAAGATTTGATGGTTTGAATGCTAAAATTGAGGCTGCCCGAAAGATGGCAGAGGAAAATGCTTCATAGGTACAGGGAAAAATTGATGTAATTAATAAAAATGTAAGTCATATCTCAGATCACAGACGAAGACAAACGAACGTTTAGGGGAAATAGAAAGAAAGCTTGAGAAAATGGAAACCGAAAATAAAGAGCAATTAGATCTCAAATTCGATTTTATAGTAGGTCAATTTGAAAATAAAATGAGCGGCCAAATAAAAATTATAAACACGAACATGAATGAGAAATTCGGTAAAATAGAAGCAGAAGTAAATCAGATCTCGTTAGCACAAACGGAAGTAAGAAGTCAATTAGCTCAGAATTTAGAGAAATGCGAGGAGTCAACGCGTGGCTTAGACGAGAAAATAGAGGGTTTATCGACAAAAATGGATAGCATAGAAGTTAAACGTCAAGAGGATGTTAAAGATTTAAAGGAGCAGATAGGAAATGTCATGGGTCAAGTAGATCAAAGGCTCATTCAGCATGATGAAGCATGGGAAGATAGGATAAGTAAGCGTTCTAAAGAAGTGGATCGTCGACTTAATGAACAGGATATATGTATATCTAATCAAGGGAAAGTAACCATGAAACTAGGTTCAGAAATAAAGGAAATACGGGATAGTATAGGTCCTATAAAGGCAAGTATTGGGGAAATTAATAAAAGCTTAAATCAGACCAATGCGGACCTCACTCGGGTGAACAAGAACCAAGAGAAGACCCAAGAAAAGTTAGAAGTGATGCAAAGAAACATGGAAAAAAACTGGAAAGAATACAAAAATAATTTAGGTATCACGCAGGTAAATTTTGAGTCCGAAATACAAGTTAAGAGTGAGGAGAAGGATCAAACGATCTTAGAATTCAAAGAGAAAATAGATCATGTAACATAAAGCTATAGAGAATTAAGAAAAAAGTAGATAGAATTACAGAGGATAACACTAACAAAAAGGATAAGTTTCAACGGCAAACATTTGCCCGCTTAGAGAGACTAGAAGGGAGAACGAACCAGAGCGACACTAGGATGATTGCTTTAGAGGAAGCCACTCTATGAAATAATGAAAGCAATGTAGGTTGGAAGGAGGATTTAGGCCGAAGTGAGTGGGAGGAATCGGAGCACCCACAAATATATGGGAAGTTAAATGGAGGTGAAAGTCAATATAGGACGCCAGGGAAACCTTTAGCCGCATCAACCCCGCATGATAACGCTAACCAAAACCAGGTAATAGCAATAATAAGGCCAGACGCTGATAAGCCTAAAAAATACTCAGGAAATAATGCTTCCATGACACCAAAATATTGGTTTAAGGAAGTTTTCGAGTATTTAAAAGATACGAGGGTTCCTCAAGAAAGACAATTACGCTCCATCGAGAAACTTCTGGATGGTGACTGTTTATTATGGTTCCGTAGTTTCCGGTACACATTCGATACCGTTGATGAATTTAAGGAGGCATTTCTCAAAAGATACTGGGCGGCGGATATCCAACAACATTTAAGGTTGGACTTATACTCTAAAAAATATAGCACTAATACCCCGACCCGTTATTCAGAGTACTTTACGGCACTGTTATGTCGATTCCGTGAGCTAGATTGCGCTCCTAGTGAAAACGACTTATGTTTAGCCATAACCAAGCAGCTCCCGTATGAAATCCAACGACTGTTGATTTCATCTAATGCGAAGACAGCCATAGAAGTTGAAAGTGTCTTAAGGCAATTAGATATGACCACGTCACACTTGCAACAAAGGCAAGGGCGAACGGTGGAACATACACACATGACTGACACACAATCAGAGGTTATTCGGGAGTCCAGTAGAAACCAGTCCACCATCACAGAGAGGTATGACAGAGGAGGAAATTATCCAAGAAATGATTCAAGAGGATGGTAAACGCTCCATAGAAGAAACAATAATAGAGGAAGAGGTGCGAAGCCACCTTGGAACCAAAGGAGGTCAGAAGAAAGGGGACAACCTTACAGAAAGCCATAACAAGGAAGAGGTTGAAACCATTGGAACCAAAGGAATGGACGACCTGAATATCAAGACCAGGATTATCAGGCGGAAATAGAAGAGAGACACCGAATAGCACAGAGATGGTATGACGAACGTGGAGAGGAACAAAATGTAAAACCACAAGTCAGATGCGATGAGAAATCGGACATCACCCGACATCCATGACAAAAGAGGCGCGCGGAGTGTGGAACTGCAAGCACAAAACATGAATGGCGTAAGATCTGAAACGGAAGATCCGGATATAAAAACACGTCAAAATTTGAAAGACTAAAGGGAAAACAGACTGGAGGATGGAATGCGGTACAGGTAGTCAATTGGGTCGCTAGGCCGGAAGAACTAATAGAAGAAATTAAGGAAGGGCCTGCAGCAATAAGACGAGAACTGCCTATTATATATATATATATATATATATATATATATATATATATCGTATGGCCTCGGGTGCCTGCGGCAAGCTTTGTTAATTGACACCCAGAGGGTAGCTTGCATGTCGAATTTCATCGTTCATTTGAACGCTATGAAAGTCAAGGAGGTTAGATATCTAAACTCCTTGACACTACAGCACTTTCAAGCAGAGAATGGAGGAACTTTGTGTTGGCGGAAAATCCCGCGATTAATTTTGCCATTGAACACTGCCTACTGAATTCAAATGGGTTCTTTAACATACCAACAACGTATGACATGAGTATCGTGATTTTTGTCGCCTTCAAAAATCACTTACCATGGCCTGAGGCGAATCTGCAATCTTGGGGTTGGTAGTCCGACACTATAACTACTCACCCACCGTGGCAAGCATTATTATTATTACTAGAAATGATGGAATTCTAGTTCGTAGTCTGCTAGACACTGGGTCAACCATATGTCTTGTTACACAAGCATTGGTAAACGAACTTGAAACACGGGGAAGAGTAATAAAAATTCCCATATCCGCAGTAAAAAATTAAGGGCATCATTCCTGAGAAGACATTAGCTTGTAAATATCAAGTATATTTGGACCTGCAAATAGGGGAGCTGGTGTTGTCACAAAGTTTCTTATTGGTTGGCAGGCTACCATATAATATTATTTTGGGTAGTGATTTCATCATTGAACATAGAATGGTTATAGATCTTTCACAGAATTGCGTTCGATTTCGAGAAGAGAATGATACTCAAGGAGTCAACATTACATTACATTACATAAAGCTGAACAAAGAAATGGGGAACGGATATGGCATATGGAGAAGGAACAAAGTCAAGATATGACAGGGGAGGAAATGCTAACCCTAGAAAAAGAATTAAGCACACTTGCCGTAGATATTGAAAAGGAAATGGAACCAGAATTTGAAGCTTGTTTGTTAGAAAAACTTGGATAAGCCAAAATCTCAGGAGATAGAGAAAATTTGAAAGAAATCTTAATGAAGAAAAAGATGTATTTGATTCTAAACCCGGCAAGATTAAAAATTTTAAATACGTGTTTCAGGTAAACGATTGGACTCCATTTCGACAAAAGCCATATCCCGTAGCTGAAAAACACTTTAGGCAAACGAAAGAAGCTTTACAGAAAATGATGGAAGCAGGGGTCATTGAGCCCTTTGGTTGTAGTAAATAAGCCTGACGGTTCAGTACGAGTGTATCTAGACGCCAGAAACTTGAACCAAAGAATTATCCCCGAAAATGATTCAGCACCCCCTATAAAGGAAATTTTAAGAAAGTTTAAGGGAAAGAAGATCTTTACAAATGTCGACTTGACAAATTCATATCACCACTTAGAATTGGAAGAAAGAACAAGCCTCTTAACCGGATTCCAGTTTGAGCAGCAGACACTATATTTCCGTAGGTTGCCATTCGGTTTAAAGACAGCTTATCAGAGCCCTAGATAGAAATTTATCTGAAGAAGTAAAAGCATGTACCATTAGGTATGTCGATGACATCCTATTGGCATCAGAGTCAGTACAAGAACATCTAGAAAATTTAGAAAGATTATTGAAGGAATTGCATCAGGTCAACTTTAAGATAAACCTTAAAAAGTCGGACTTCTGTCAACGACAGGTAACGTTTCTAGGTCATGTTATAGACCAGCATGGAGTCAAGCCAAACCCTTGTAAGCTTCAAGCTATTAAAGAGTTCCCGAGGCCAACAAAAGTCAAAAATGTAAGGCAATTTTTGGGCCTTACCGGATTTTTTTAGCAGCCATTGTCCTGCATATACTAGCACCGTCTCACCCTTACAGGATTTATTAAAGAAAGGGGGAAAATGGAAATGGACGGAGGAATGCGAGGAAGCATTCAAGAAAGCAAAAGAGATGCTACATAATTTTGTTAAATTGGGATATCCAAATTTTGAAGAAAAGTTCATTATTCAGACAGATGCGTCACAAATTGGCATAGGAGCCATGTTATTTCAGGAAAATAAGGATCAACCAGGGGGAAGAAATTATATTGCATTTACATCAAGAAGGCTGAAGCCAAATGAGAAAAAACTAAACGATAAGTGAAATTGAACTTCTAGCGATATTGCACGCCTTGCAATATTGGCGAAAGATCGTATATGGCTTTCAGATAACCTTAAGAACCGACCATAATGCATTAACGTTTCTTATGAAGACTGATTTGTCTAGCCAACGGTTAATGAGGTGGGCACTATACATTCAACAATATGATGTAGAAATTGAGTACTGCCCAGGGAAAGAGAACCTTGTCTCGGATTTTTTAAGCAGAAACCCTGAAACAACAGAAGAAGTATTGACCATCCAAATAGCGGTTGAAGATCGAGAAGCGATAGAAGAACTCAGAAATGTAAGGAAAAACAACGTCAAGCCCCATGGATGAGGATGATGATTACCTTCCTCGAGGGAAAGCTTGATCGCACATCACCTGCATACCATGAGGCAGAGATTCTGTCAAGAGAATACAGTTTTTATAATGGACTCCTAAGTAAATTTATAGATTCAGATCATACCAAATATAGGATGGTTGTTCCTGCAGGCTTGAAGAGGAAATTGGTTTGGTTATCGCACCGCACGTTCGGACACATGGGTGTCGATAAGACTGTAATAATGTTGCAGGAAACGTTTGTTTGACCAAAGATGAGACACACTTTCAGAAATACTTTGAGAACATGCGACATGTGTCAGAGAATTAAGTCAAATTCATATCTAATGAGACAAAAACATATTCCACTGTTACCAGAAAGACCGTGTCAGATATTGTCAGTAGACTATTTTGGACCACTTCCTAAAGCTAGGAGAGGTAACAAGCACATCATGGTCGCAATGGACGTATTCACAAAAATGGTTGTGCTTTGCCCAATCCAGAAAACGTCCACCAAACAAATTGTTAAGAGGTTAAAAAGAGAGAGAGAGAGAGAGTGATTCCAATATTACGGAAACCGGAAAACTTACTGTCCGGCCACGGAAGTTGTTTTACAAGCGCAGAGTTTCGTAGGGAATTGAATAATTTAGGCATACGACAAATTGTTTCAAGTATAAGGCACCCAGAAGCGAACCCCGTTGAAAGGGTAATGAGGGAGGTTCAAGAATACTGTAAGATCTATTGTTCCGAGGAAAACTGGAAGTGGATAGATATTTTACAGGTGATCGAATTTTGTATAAATAACACCGTGCATGAGGCAACGGGAGAAGTACCCATTAGAATTCAGATCAACGACCGGAAAGGCCGTGGGATCAGGTAATACCCATACCTACTGATGCCCAATTAAGAAGAAATTTAGGGATTCAGAAAACTTACGAGTATTTGAAAGCCCAAGTGGAGAAAAGGCAGAAAAGGAATCGAAATAAAAGGTACCATAGACCACTATTGGTGGGGGAATTAGTCTTAATTAAGCGTCCGGCGATATCTGACCCAGATAATCGCGTATACAAGAAATTTAGGATGAATTACCTCGGGCCCTATAAGTTAATAAGAGACCTGAAAAATAACGCATACAAAGTGCGTTCGCGAAGGTCATTTTATTTAATCCCAATTATATGATCTAACCGTCCTAGGTTCTTTAATTTATTTCATCACTTACTTTGATTTTTACTTTGCATTTATTAACTTTCATTTAGTTACCGGTAAACCGGGGCCACTTTGTGACACTTTTTGAGTTTTTTTTGTAAATAGCGGGAAATATTTAATATGCTCGCTAAATATTATTACCGATTTCAACAGTCAAGGACTTAAGCTACATTTTGCGACTAGAGTAAGCTCGATATCTTAATTACCCGTGACGTAATTGAAGGTTAACTTTGTCACTAACTCGCTCCAATCTCGGGGCGACTTAGTGACGAAGAAACTTATCATAGAAAACACATTGACAATTATATTTTCACTTAGCCACCCCGCTTAGTTTAGTTTTGTGACTTAATAGCAAGATTTTTATGTCGTACTGAATGCATACCGGTACAACTTTTTTAAATAATAGAGGTAATACACAAACATTTTAATAACAAAAATTGAGTGATGAAAAACATTTGTTTATTGACATTTGCAATGCTTAACAATACTTTTTTCTGTTCAATAATAATTAAAATACAATGAACTCAAGGTTTAAAATAACGGCTAGAACATTTTCTTTAAAGTAAATAAAATAGACACAGTAAAAGAAAATCTATTGAAATGCTGTTGGTGCTCTTCCTACCGGTACTCATTAAATTGCTGCATCTCCTTTACTTGGAAGAGCCCTCTAGTGCTCACTTGCTTCGGTGGGTCGATCTGTATCACAATCTCGGCCTTTGGGTAGAAGTTTTCCTTTGGCTTATCCGGCTATTTCCAGTTTTTCCTGGTTTTCTCCATTACATTGATGGTGTAGCCATCAGCGTTTTCTGCAGTGATTTTTCCTGGTCTAAGTTCCTCTTCATAGATAACAAGTACATGGTCTCCCACGGTAAGTTTTTCTGAGTTTGGAGTTGTGGACCGCTGGACACTGTCGGTGTTCACCTCTTCAAGGTCAGAAAACGTTTCCGAGCTATCGCCGTCACCGTGAACCGAATATGTGTCGCTCTCTGTTTCGGACTCTTCACTTTCATCAATCTTCTTTTCCTCAGTCCGGCCTTTCTTGCCCACTGATTCCTGCTTTTTGGGGTTTCCATCCTTTGGCTTAGGGCCTCTTTTTTTTTCTTG
Organism: Meconema thalassinum; assembly: GCA_946902985.2. Taxonomy (NCBI): domain Eukaryota; kingdom Metazoa; phylum Arthropoda; class Insecta; order Orthoptera; family Tettigoniidae; genus Meconema; species Meconema thalassinum. The sequence continues at coordinate 900,747,451 of OX336390.1, forward strand.
GAAGAACCCGATTGCTCGTTGTCTTCCATGGCGTTCTGCTCAGCGTCTTGGAAATCAGCTGTTCCGATGCTTTTGCCGGCTGGAACATTGAGCTTCTTCCGTCTTCTGACTGCTCTAGCTGCGGTCACCTCACCCTTTTTCTTCCGTAGTTCCTCCATGAAGAGTTTTCCAACGTACGCAGTCATGTTTCCCAAATTTTCATAAGCTTCATAGTTTGGCAGTCGCTTTAAAACATTGTTTTTGTCGATGGGAAACATTCCTGTCTTTTGGAAACCAGCTTGAAGATTCGATGCTCTATTTGGCTCCATCACAGCTTCCAGTTTCTTCAGAAGTCCTGGAAACTCATCTTTAGGTACAGTGCTGCATCGACCTCCCACTGCTGGTCTTCTTCCAGTCTGATAGTACTTTTCTCCAGTTGATTTTTAAGGTTTTAAAAAACGCCACGTCAAATGGTTGGAGCAGGTGAGTGGAATTAGGCGGTAGGGCAATGTACCTAATGGGCCAAAAACGAAAATATAAACAAAGTGTCACAAAGTCGCCCCGATTATCACTGAATTTTTAAATAACTGCAAATAACTTCCACAAAACACATCGTACGAAATCGGTATTGCATTAACTTTTACACTAAATATAAGTGTTTAATATTAATTACTTGTCAAACTCGAACTATGCATCTAACGGCGTCCACAATCGAAATTTTCCGGAAAACTTATTAATAAACTTATTAATAATGAAATTGCCGCATGCAACAAAACAAGTCACTGCCGGTCACCGCAGCGAAAGCTTTTCTCTGTAGCCGCTAGTGGACGCCCAACACTCCACTTCACCATGCCGGTCGCTGCACGTGTCTATCTCTCTTGGTTACGGCGCCAATTTCAAAAACAAAATTTCACGTCGCTTGTCACAATGACACCTCGATCGTCACAAAGTAGGGGTTTACGGTATATTTCACTTTTAATTATTCAATTTCTCATTATCTAAGTTGCGTTCAACTTTTATTGCATTTATGTTGTTTAACAATCGTCACTGATGTTCGATCAATTTATTTATTTATTTCGACAATAATTTGGTTCCATCACTACATTTATCATTACTCACTTGCACCTACTCGGGTGTCAATTCTTATTATATTTAATTCATTACGTGGCCTCATTTTTACGGTCTTTCTTTTCAAGAAGCGAATTAATAAAGATATATTCACTGTCACCACCTGACATATAATTATTTCATAATGGTACATTTCAAAAATACGGTACACAATGGCTCAATATGTTTAATTCATTTGGTACTCACCCAGTCTGGAACCCATGTCCCCGTTGTGAAAGATTTCACCCATACTGTCGTAACTAACACATATTACTGACAATATGGCAACACAGAAATTCTTACAAAACAAAAAGACAAAAGTCATATCTCAAATTGTCAGTAAATTTTGGGAATCTACTTGGCACAACATATTTTGATTTTTACCCATAATAAATCCCAATTTTTGGGAGCACTTGTACACAGATTTTATATCACCCTTTAAAAGAAATACACAATATGTCTTCACACGTTTACCTTTATCACTAAATCACTTCACACGTGTTTGGAAAACCAATAGAGGTTTAGTCCTTTTTAAACACTTATTATTTTATAGTGGATTACAAATAATGTAATTGTCTATCGTCGTATCTCAGTTGAGGAGCGGTGGCCTCCGACACGTTTCTGGATAGCGATTTCCTCTTCAAATTCTACGTCCTATCTGCGACAATTCCTAGCTTCGATCCTCGATCTCGGCTTGAAAGTCCTAACATTTCATCAACTTGCTCGCAAAACTAAGGAAGGTGACTTCGTCCTGGTTGAGTTTTCAGGGAAACACTCAATATTTTACATCGGGGAAATGAAACGAGATTTAGATGATGGAAATTATTAAGTAAAATTCTTAAGAAAAAGCGCAAAAATTATAAGCAGTTTTTTTAACCCAGAGGTAGCAGATACTGCTTCAGTCCCCGCGAAAGACAACAGATCATTGTAGCCGGTTCCCTGTGCATATGGCAAAACAAAAAGACAAAAGTCATATCTCAAATTGTCTGTAAATTTTGGGAATCTGAATGTGCTGTAGTGTTTTCTGGCATTTATTTATTTATACGTGTCCAGAACATAACATATTATAAATATATATACAAAGATTACAAAGTATATGTGCATCTTTATATTCTATGTGATGCCCAGAATTCCGCTGCACGAACTGCCTTATCACTGGCGGCTACCAGATCGTCCATTGAGACAGGTTCTGATAGTTTCCTGCAGTTGAGTAGGTGCTGGTGGTCTTGATGTTCACCACACTCACATAGTTCGTCCTCTGAGATGAATCCCCATTTCTTCATGTTCACCTTACACCGAGATACTCCAGTCCTCAGTCTATTAAGGACCTTCCATGTCTCGTATGGGAGGTGATGACCTGCAGCAAGTTCTTCTTTGGGGTTGTCCCAATATTTCTCTGATGATGAGCTACGCCAGAGTTGTATCCGACGGTTTGCAGGTGGTGTCTGAATTGGTTGTGTCGTCTGGAGGAAACTTTTTCTCGATTTCAGTCTTGGCAGTTGATGTTCACTTCCAAATAGGGGGTGTCTTGGGTCCGTCTCCTGCTTCTTTCTTTCTATTTCAGCTGCCGTTCTTCTTCGGATATCTGGAGGTGCTACGCCCATTAGGTGGTATATTTTGTTAACAGGGGTTGCCCGCAGGCAGCCTGTTACAATCCGTCCTGTTTCATTTAGGGCAATATTTACCTGTTTGGCATGGCTGGAGTTGTGCCATACAGGTGATGCATATTCAGCAGCGGAGAAGCACAGAGAGAGGGCGGATGTGCGGAGGACATCTGGATGTGCTCCCCAGTTGTTGCCGGTCAGTTTCCTAATAATGTTTTTCCCCTAGCACAAACTTTCATTTTTGTATCTGTGCAATGGTCTTTGAAGGTGAGGGAACGGTCCAACTTTATTCCCAGGTATTTTGGGGTGTCACAGTTTCTGGCATTAATTCTTTGTTTTCGTGTTTATGTATTTAACCAGATAAAATAAATCCTTTTCATTGTGTCTCAGTGTGGACCACGGGTGAGCTACAGTGAGACTGCAGCAACATGTTCATATTTTTTACAGAAAAGTGTGGATGCTTTAGAAATTCTAAGGGTATGAAATTGATGAGCAACAATCAACTTATATTTCAGTAGGCTATATAAAGACATTTACATATATTGAAACATAAGACAGTATAGGTTACTATTTTTTTTTTCTGTCTCACTGTGGCCCACCCTCCTCTATCAGTTATGCGCAGCTCATATTTGCTTTGTTGCAACAAGCACCTGGGTTGGCTCGTAAAATATCGTGGTATCACAATTGCAATTCAACACAAAATTAAATCTCAGGTTGTCCAATAGTGTTATGGATAGCAGTGAATAACACATCGTCAACATTGGAAGTTGATCGCCTTAATAGCTTTTAGCTTCACAAGAGCCCCTGTGGACATTATTCTTCAGTTTCAAATGGAATGCTATTTATTACACATTACAAGTTAGGAGTTATCAAAACGGACGATAATTTCAATTCATTCTTTATTTTGATTTTTAACTATGTCCGGCTTCGTTGCCAAGTGTATAGAGGGCTTGACTTTGGTGCAAAAGGCCCCGAGTTCGATTCCCGGTCAAGTCGTGAGATTTTTCTTCATTTGGTTAATTCCCCTGGCTCGGGGACTGGGTCTTTATCATTCATATCATCCTCATCATAACGCGGTGGTCGCCTATGGGCGTCAACTCAAAAGATCTGCATTTGTTTTTAGGGGGTACTTTTTAATTTCTGGACCCCCCCCCCCCTCCACCTCGGCCTCCCCCTGGATTCAACACTGTATAAACAACACAATAGTAACTATGCGTTCATATTTCGTTATTAGAATTCTATTTCTCAATTTGTTGCGATTGTTTTATCCACATATTGTTATAGAATCCTTAATTCTTGAATATTTTCAAAAATAAAACGTTTATGTAATACTAGCTGTTACCCGCGGCTTCGCTCGCAATTACATTTGGAATCCCGTTATAACATTAGTTATATAGATAGATAAGCATGGGTCCTAGTGGAAAATAATTCTATCACCTGAAACCAAAAATGCATGGGACGAAAAAAATTATCAAAATATCATGTTGGTTTCGGACCCTAAAAGACGTGAAAAATATAATAAAAGTACTAAAATAATATTTTTAAAAATTTCATCCGAATCAATTTTTATGTAATTCCTGGACTTAGAAAATTCCGGTCAAAAATACAAAAAAAGGAAGCTTGTAGTTTAACGTGACCGTTAATCTTGCGATCATAAGCCACGGGACCTCCGTTTTACGTGGAATCCGAACCACAGGACAGGGCATTTCACATCGAATATCTCACATGCATGGACCGGGAATCGAACCCGGTCCGCCTTGGTGAGAGGCATACAGCTTGACCGCTGCGCCACCACGCCCCCCAAAAATACAAAATCATTAATAACTCCCTAAGTATTCGTCGTATGATGAAATAGCAAGAGACAAAAATGATGTAATGTGTTATTGTCTACAACATAGGCCATGTATAATTTTACATATTACCTGTTTTTTCCCTCCAGAATTTTACCCCTCCCCATGGGGCCCTTAAATTGGATTTATGAGAAAACGGTCAAACACCTATTTACTTATTTTTTATGCTGATTTTTTTTCCGCTGAGTTCCAAATTCCTCGCCTATGTCGTTTAAGAGATACACGCTCCGTTAGGAATCCTTCAACCCCCACTCTTCACCCCTTTCACCTCATTTTTAATGATGAGTTAATATGCCGAGTATCACATCCCCTAATGAAACCAATCGGGAGATATTGCTATTCAATGAAATGCAGGTCTACCCCCTTAACACCCCTTTAGAACCTGAATATCAAAAAAATCCTGTCTTAGTGGGCGTTTGCGGCCCTTGAGGAAGGTGCATACCAAATTTCATTCCAATCCGTTTGGTGGTTTCTGAGATTTCGTGATGAATGAATGAATGAGTCAGTCAGTCAGTCAGTGAGTGAGTGAGTGGTATTTGGGCTTTATATAGATGTCATGATTATCGCGATCGGTCCAGTACGCTGCCCTGTCAGTAGGAAAATCTGGTAGGAAAGCTCTGTTGTTGTTGTTTTTTCATATGGGGGCATGACTCATCGTGTTCATCAGACCTATACACTCGAGAGCATGAAGATTCTGTATGATAACCTGTGCTATTTTGGTGTAGGCCTATACAAGGAAAGTCGATTCTTAGTAAGAGTTGGCTCTCCTTAGACTCAACTCCTACTAACAATGTATATTTTACTATTATTGGCTCATGAACCTCTGGGGTCGAACTTATTAACCTACTCGACGCATAAGTCAAATACGGCCCAGTTATGTAGTGGTCAGTAGGAAAACACTTTCAGCCAATCGCAGGCAGTCATTCAAATCAATATATCTCGACAAATCGAGTTTCGTTCGCGATGTCGCGATTTAGCGAACGAAACTCTAGCCTAGTACTGAAACGTCAAGTCGGAAGTAATGATGGCTTTACTATAGTTATAGTTTGTTATTGTTGTTTCAAGGGGCGGAACTACGAGGTCATCTGCCCCACGGTCCAGTTTAAGAGCCAGTTGTTCCATCTCCTTTTATACGTCATGCAAACTCCGGTTAGACAAAACTACTCGTAGTTTTAAATAGCTGGTGCAACATGCAAAATACCAACAGATGGTTAGTAACGAACAAGCGGTTACAAAACCGGGGTTTGCATGAGGTATAAAAGGAGATGGAGCAAATGGCCCTTGGTGTTCTGTTATTAGAAGCGTTTCAATCGGCCAACACGAGTGTGTCCAATTAATTGGTCGGATATTTACAATTAACTTCCTAATGCCTGAAAGAAATTGCATGAATTATTTATACACTTTTCACAAAAATGAGGGGCTTGTGAGAGGAGTTCTTGAGAAAGTTAGTATAGTGTCAATTTTTAGGGCTTTGAGAAAATACGGACATTAAGGTAACGGTAAAGCGCTAGCTCGTGCCTCGCTGGCGTCGGGAGAACGTGGGTTCGAATCTCACATCGGCCGTCCTGAAACTGGTTTTCGTGGTTTCCTATTTTCACCACCAGGCAAATGCCGGGACGGTTCCTTTCAACAGGTCCACGGCTGTCTTCCTTCCCATCCCCTTCTTTAATTAGACCCAAGTTAGCGGTCGCCTGGGCGATCGGCCTGTCGCCATGCCCAGTTGTTATTATTTATTTATCGTATGTCTTTTTGTGCCGGGAATGTACGAGGACATGTTCGGCTCGCTAGAGGCTGTAGCTGCTTCTAGCGTACATCCATAGGAAGAGCTACAAGTTCCGTACAATTTCAAGTACGGTAGTTCCAACTTTCGCAACCAGATATCAATGATACTTAGTTGTGAACGTTGGAACTTTCATAGAGCGTTCCAACGAAATCTAACCTAGAATTGTAGCTTCACACAAGTTTAATCTGTGGAAGGATCTTTTACATGCCATAATTCTATGACACGGGACCGCCGGTTTTACTTCCCCTCCGAAGGAAGACATACTGAAGGATTTTAACGCTCTTAAAAAATCCGACGACTTCGGCCGGGTTTGAACCCGCTATCTTGGGCACAGCAGTTCAGCATGCTACCAACTACGCCACCGAAGCCGTTATCCCCAGTTGTATTTGCTGTCAAAATGTCCTTGCGATGGAAGTGAAATGATTCCTCGCAGAGTGATCCATGGGTGAAGCCGAGTTGGGAAGATTTAAAAAATAAAACAAAATACATTAAAAAAAGACCTCGCTGTTACGCCCCTTAAAACTATAATAGCTAACTAACTGCATGACTAAAAGAATTCTCTCTTAGTTGTTGTTGCTTATTTTAGGGGCTGCGACTTCGTGGTCATATAGCCCCATGTATGGGGGGGATTTGTGTGATAACCTGTGTAATTGTGATGGCTGTACTAATGTGTGTATTTGTAAATTGGGGATGTGACTGGGAAGGAGGCGGCCGTGGCCTTAAGTTAGGAATCAACCCAACATTCGCCTGGAGTAGAAGTGGGGACACCGCGGAAAACCCCTTCCAGGATGATTGGGGTGGGAATCGAACCCTCTTCTTCTCGGTTTTGCCTTACGAGTCATGTTCCAGCCCTCATACCAGAACCCGGACCTCCGGGGCGACAGCCAAGAACGCTAACCTCTACACCACGAGGTGGTTAGATTCTATCATAATTGTAGCAGTCCATAGCGGCTACGCGCAAGTTTCGGCTTGCTCCGAAGAGTTTGTATTGTTGGTCTTCGCTAACGCGCACAAGTTTCGGCTTGCTCCGAAGAGTTTGTATTGTTGGTCTTCGCTAACGCGCACAAGTTTCGGCTTGCTCCGAAGAGTTTGTATTGTTCGTCTTCGCTTCAGTCGACGTCAGACATGCAGTCAGTCACCTGTGGATTATTACCGCGCGATGATGTTCTACGACTTTAAGGTAGGTTTGAATGCGACATTGTTTTTCATCGGTTCGGAGATATCCGACACAAAGAATGTCTCTCAAATAGGACATGAGCTTAGGTCGGGCGCTAAATTACAGCGACTACAGATGAAAAAAGTGATCCGTGTTTGAAATATGATCTAGGAACACTCCTGATACACCTTAAAGTTGATTCAGTCGGATTAGTAGTGGATATCAAGATCCTGTGTGTTTAGAAGCTCGGCAGCTGGTGGATTAAAACGGATGTCATTAAGGAGGCAGCGAAAACCAGTCCCACTTAATACGTGATTATTTTCAAAATCCCCAGGGGTATGTAGGTCTACCGGTAGACTAAGGGTAGGTTATAATATCTCCTCCTCAAGATTAAAAAAAAAAATCTCTTATCCTCCCAGCTCGGCTTCACACACGGACTCTGCGAGGGATCATTCATGTACCGTCGCAAGGAGTCATTCGCATATTACGTAACCACAACAGGGGGGGGGGGGGGAGGGGTCGAAGCTTATGATCTTTGCGTTGATGACGTGCGAGGAGGGGGTAAACGAAATTATTACGTAATTACGTAACAAATAGCAGAAATCAGCTGATTTTACGCTCTACGCTTTCCAGCAGCGCTGACAGAATGCGAAGAGGGTGAACACATATTTTTGATGAACTTGAACTTGATGACTTTCGTCAATTGTTCGTACATTTAATTATTAAATTAATAATTTTTATTAATGCAGCCAATGGCCATGTACTTTTCTTTTCAGGACGGGTCAGGGAAGGGATATGGGAACACTCCTATTGAACCTCCGTGGACCCGGCATTTGCCTGGTGGTGAAAATGGGAAACCACGAAAACCATTTTCAGGACGGCCGAGGTGGGATTCGAACCCACGCTCTCCCGATGCCAGCGAGGCACGTTTAGCGCTTTAGCGCTCACGGCCACCGCGGCCGGTAGCATTATATATTTTCTTTACAGTAATTGATGTCCCCGAGTCTGAGATCATGTTTGTTGTTTCCCGTTTCAAGTTTGTTATTTTTGTTAGTAGCACTCTGAAAATTGTTTATACCGGACTTATTGTGCTATGTTATTGAGGCTTACTGCTTTTATGAAACACCACATTCACACCTCAAAATAAGGAAATTATCAACATTCACTTTGAAGTAATAAACTGGCGAATAAACACGTCGATAAGGCTTGTATCAGGCAATGCTACCAACTTCACTTCATCGCACTACCCTGTAGCGAGGTTAGACGAATGTCTGGACGAAAATGACTGATGTACTAAAATGGGTGAGACAAGAGTCATTGGTCGCTACTTGGTTAGACAATGGTCTGGACGAAACCATTGGTTGCTACTTGGTTGGACGATGGTCTGGACGAAACCATTGGTCGCTGCTTGGTGAGACGACTGGACGAAACCATTGGCCCTAGGTGAGATGACTGTTTGGACGAAACCATTGGCCAGTGCTAGGCTAGATGACTGTCTGGATGAAACCATTAATCCCACTTGGTTAGACAACTGTCTGGACGAAACCATTGGCCAGTACTAGGTTAGATTACTGTCTGGACAAAACCATTGGTTGCTGCTTGGTTAGACGATGGTCTGGAAAAAACTATTAGTTGGACGATGGTCTGGACGAAACCATTAGTCCCACTTGGTTAGACAACTATCTGGACGAAACCATTGGCCAGTACTAGGTTAGATTACTGTCTGGACAAAACCATTGGTTGCTACTTGGTTAGACGATGGTCTGGAAAAAACTATTAGTTGGACGATGGTCTGGACGAAACCATTGGTCCCACTTGGTTAGACAACTGTCTGGACGAAACCATTGGCCAGTACTAGGTTAGATTACTGTCTGAACAAAACCATTGGTTGCTACTTGGTTAGATGATGGTCTGGAAACAACTATTGGTTGGACGAAGGTCTGGACGAAACCATTGGTCCCACTTGGTTAGACAACTGTCTAGACGAAACCATTGGCCAGTACTAGGTTAGATGACTGTCTGGACGAAAATTACTGATATTACTACGAGCAAGGGGGTCTGGGGCATAAGCCCCAGGTAAGGTCTGTGTTTGTGTGTAAAACCTTATTCCACGTTCACCACTGCAATGACCACACTTCCATGTTTCAAACTAAGCGGAAAAACCAGCGCCAAACAATAATGTTTGCACTGCTGAAAAAATGCAATAAAATCCTCTAGCGATAAAATGTTCAATTCCTGTATCATACTCACATTACCTATTCCTATAGAATATTTGCCGGATTTTGATGGTGGCGACCACAGTACACAACACAAGTTCCTTTCATTTATTTTAAAGGATAAATCGTGACGAAATCAGAAATAATAGGTATTGCTTTGTGGTTACGTAATATGGCGAGGTCTGTGGTATGATTATGCGTGATTACATAGAGAGGGGGGCGTCATAAAGTGATAACGTATAGAACGGACGGTATGTGGTGTTGCTTCAAGGTTGCCGTACAGTATAAGTGGTGGAGAGCCGCACGCTGGAGAAGACATCCCTCACTTAACTGCGCCGAGCTTAAGACGATTGGATGCACAGATTTTAGGCACCCCATGTAGACAGCACGGCGGGCAACGAGTGACTGTTGTCGCTGTTCCCCAACCACTGAAACGTGGCTGGAAATCTGTCTGCCCAAAGTGGTCAGCTTGACCTTGAAGCCCACCACATACCGTCCGTATTCTAATATGTTGGTTGTTTCATGAATTGTCGGTATTGCATGGCATCCACTATATTCAGAGCAGCCTTCTATAGCACCTTCAATGGTGGACTGTTACCCTCATGGCCGAAGTATCTGCTGAACATGTTGCAATGGGGAAAATTGGAGTTCTGACGCATATGTGTTTTGTTTTGGCGATGGTGGAGATAATGTATCTATTTAGGGGTTCTGCGGCATCTTGGGAATGTAGCCCCATGTGTAGAATCTGTGCCACTGTGATGACTATACAGTAGCAGTGTGTGTCTTCAGTCTTTTGACTGGTTTGATACAGTTCTCCGTGCCTCCCTATCCTGAGCTAATCGTTTCATCTCTGCATAGCTACCACACCTTACATTCAAGACAATCTATACTAGTGTGTGTATTTGTAATTGAGGGGCTAGGATTTAGAAGGGAACGGCTGAGGCCTTAAGTTAAAAACTTTCCTGGCATTTGTCTGAAGTAGAAGTGGAAAACCACTTTTAGGACAGCTGAGGTGGAATTTGTACCCACCTCTTCTCAGTCTTGTCTCATGAGGCTTAGTGTACCCTGTTCCAACCCTCAGATCAGTTTTTTTTTTTTTTGGTAGTCAGGAATCGAACCTAGAACCTCTGCATCTGGAGTCTCAATTCTTATCCGAGACCACAAGATGGAGGTATCCTTCCCAATGCGAATGAGATTTGCTACCATTTTCTTGCTATTGTGATGTATCTACAAATTTCAGACTTACACTCGCCGATTTTGGCAATAGCAAATCCCAAGTATTCGAAGCGATTGGCAACCTTGTAATTGGCAAAAGATATTTAGACTTTTGTAGTTATTGGGGTGGACCACAACAATTACTTTGCTCTTCGAGTTGTTTGATTTCGTGTCCAAACACTCTGCTCTCTTCGTCTAATCCACACACTTTTAAATATATATTCAAAAGGAAATAGGCTACCGGTACTATACAATTACCAGTACCGGTATCATTATTTCTTGTTCTGGAAATATGAAAATAATTGATTAAGTTAGTTATTATTTATTTACACATCCACAGCAAACTCATTTTACATAAAAACATATCTGATGTTGAAAAGGATTTGCTACAGTAGAATTGATGTACCAAAAATATAATTTTTTGTTTTATGAATAGAGTCACATAGAATTGATACCACCATGTCTTGATGAAGTACTTCTTCATTGCAATGGTGTTCCTCTTTTTTCTTCTGTTGAGGGGCAGACAACAACAATAACTAATACTTAATGTTCACTGATATTTAGCTTTCCCCTTCTCTTTCCTTGTTCTGCTTACCTTTTATACTTTTCAGATTGAACTGTGGGATCAAGGATGTTATGTTTTTGGCTGTTGTTTGTGAATGTGATAATTTAGAATTATGCAGTATACATGGAAAAATTTGTTACAAGTATAAATAAAAACCGATTATAAAATGAACATCATACATAAATAAAATGATCAAAACAAAGAATTATAGTTTTAACATCCAGACAAGCTATTCACTCAAGGCTCAATGATGTAACATCGAGGATGTCTTTCTGGTCACCCAAGTAGACTTGGATAATCTCTCACATTTTGATTTGCTGTTGCACTGGCAAATCCTGAGGCTAGGTCCAATATTCCTTGTCTTGCGGCTCTGATGTAACTTTGATTCCATGCATATCATGGCCAAGAAGATAAGTCTGGCTGCCAGGTCACTGTTGCTCATTTAGCACCACCCAGGGCCAGGGGTCACGTGGACGTAAGCAACTTCAACCCCCAAATGTGATGTCAGTACCAGTCGGGTGCTACCATTCATAGCCATTCAATGCACATTTTAATTGTTGAAGCTTTCTGATGGTGCCAGGTACGGTACTTTCAATGTTGCACAATCCCATTAGATAGATGGCCATAGATGATTTAATGTGATAATTAGAGAGTTTTATTTATTTATTTATTTATTTATTTTGTTGACAGAGGGAGCCCGTTAAGTTTGATGTTCATCTGCGGGGAGCACCTGAAGAAGTTGTGCAGCTGGTGCAGAACATCAAAGATGTAAGTAACTCTCTACATTAATGGATATGACAACATTGGAATGTTACTCATACAGGAAATGGCTTATCATGGTGAATTTATTAATATTCCCTTTGTAAGTGGACCATGTCAGGGATAAAATGTGTGACAACAGATCAGTGTTGCTATTAAACATATATATATAACATATTATTGCCAAATATTGTAAATATCAATGTTAGCAACTCAAAATGAGACAAAATTTCCTAAGTTCACTGCAAATATCTCTATATTTGTATTTTATCAATAGAGAAAGATTTACTTTCACCACCAAAAAAGAGATTGAAAAATGTCAGTTATAACTCCTCAGCCGATCAACACAAATTTGCCCAATATGACTGGGTACCTAATGTACCTAATGTAAAAAATAAATAAACATTCCTGAAAAAAATTACATGTATTGGTTATAATCACAATAATGGGCAATTTAGGATTACGCATTTCGAACATCAAGCGGTAATATACAAATATTAATAGATGTCGTCTTATTATACTTTTGAGTCTAATTGATGTTTTTATTATGATTCACTGTTTGAATCACATTAATTAAGGTTAGTTTGTTTTGTACGTTTGCTAACTACGTATGAATATTATGCACATGTATACAGTTAAAATATCAAACTTGAGAAAGTAAAACATGCATTCAAAATCAGGTGTATATTTGTTCACTTGCCAAGATAAAGGATGTAAGGCTAACTATGTAGGGCAAAGTGGAAGACAACTTGAAATGTGTTACAAGGAACACAGACATTCGATTTAACAAAACACTCAGCTATATGTGGACTGTGAATACATGTATGGCAACAACCATAGGTTCTTAAACGTAGAAACAGACCTAAATATTCTACACCGTGAAGCAAAGGCAGAGCTCTCGACATTAGAGAATCCATTAAGTTACCATGCCAAGGAAGATAATCTGGCGAATCTGAATAAACACGTGTTGTTTTAAAGATCCCCACTTTTTTGTGCTGCTAAATAAAGTAAATCCACACATAGAATGATAAAATGAGGCATTAGAACTGCATTTTTTGAGTTATATAAGGACAAAGCTACCAATTCTTAAGCTCATAAAATGAAAAAGTATAAAATGCGTAATACTGTATATAGTTTTAAAATATCTACTTTTTCCGCAATGCTGTAACCTTATCATCAGCTGCCGCTGGTATGGATCGAGCAAGCTGCAATACTGATGTGATGGAACTTCCCTTTGTGATAGTTGGTAGTGGAATTAGCTGCTTGTACTATCTGATGATGTTTCTAGTGGTTGCTGAACATTGTCATAAATAAAACTCGTGAAACAAATAACAGAGCAGGGAGAGGAAGCCGAATGCTGCACAATTCATACTGTCCCTAGAAAGCCACAGTATCATAAATGACAATTGTGATGTTGGTTTCACTATTCTATCCAGAGCAGAATTTTGGTGCAGAAATAAACATTTGCTACTTATGACATTTTACCTGCATATATAAATAACCCATTTCTATGTAATACCATCAAAACTCTGTCTCTTACTATATGATCCTCTGGGTTTCTAGGGCTGATATATTTTGTAGGGTTTCAGATAGAGTAATTGAATGAAATGAAGTGATTCATCCTAAAGGAAATATATACTGTATATATATATTTTTAAATTATTATTATTACCGATAGTTTGTTAATGAGTGTTCTTTCCTGACAGGTGGCCGAGCAGTTCCTTTACCACTGGCGAACATTTCCCATCGTGCTCCCTCTGCCCCTGGCTACCTCGTCTCATGTGGCACATAACTCCATTGAGCCTCACACTGGGGGCCCGGACATCGGCGGCTCGTCTCTCTCCTTGCCCCGGCGTGGCAACAAACATCTCAACATGCGAGACCTGTTCGTGGCACCTTCTTTCGATGAACTGGACGCTGTGGCTGTGGATGCAAAGGGGGAGCCACGACGCCTCAGCAGCAAGCAGCTAGAGTCCATAAGGGAGCGTGGGTAAGTGACTTCCATTGAACATGGCAGCTGTTTCTGGGTTATATTGGTGATTCATCACAAGGGGTAGGACATGTGCTTATTGTCAGCTTAATATGCAGATGTGGAAAGCTAACATTCAAGTGCTGTGCTGTTCCTGGAAACAGCTGAGTGGAAGTTTTTAAAATATATAACAATTAGAGTTTTTCAACGGCAAGTTTAAATGAACTCTTAACTGTTACTGGTGAGGGTATAATTTGGCTAAAAATGAAGCACTTGTGGGATATAACTTGATGCTTTCTTTTAATGCTAGTTTGTCTGCTTTATCTTAGAGATAAATCATAATCATCATCATCATTGATTTTCTACTCCAGTTTTCCAGGTATGTTATACGAGTGCTGTCCACTTCTTCCTGCTTTTTTTTAAATGTTTGTTTGTCAACATCTGTCTTCTTTCTCTTCTTCTAGTTGTTATTTTATTCTCCTACTACAAGTACAGGGGCAGGCTGTCGGTTCAATGGGAAAGTTGTTAGGCCATAGAGATGATTTAATTATAGGAAATTTGGTTTATGGATAAGCATTCAATGTAAAGATTATGTTGGTTGGCTAAAAACCCAACCTTTACTTAGAATCCAACCATGCAACATTAAAAAAATTGGTTCAAAGTTTTCTATTTAAGGATAAGCATAATAGGACACTTGTAAGGAAATGTAACCGAGGGAGGAAACACACACATACAAGATCCGAGCATCACACACGCCCAGGGCAAACTCTGAAAATATTTAAAAAAAGTTAATTGGACCTTTTATGTTGAGAAATGTATGTGTGGTGTGTTTCGAGTCTTCTGTCCTCAAGACTGGTTTAATGCCGTAGCCTACTTCATGTCCCCATATCCTACCACATCCTATATTGGAGGCAATCTGTTAACATAATTCCAACGTTGGCCTACCCATATAGTTTATGTCCTCCACCTTTCTTTCCATGCCTTAGGCCGGTATTACACTATCAAAGATATTTGTCAAAGAAATTGTATCAAATATTTTATAAAACTGAACTTTTATAAAAGTTATACAAAGCAATAATCACACCATTACACTACATCAAATATTTTATCATAGTTCACCAAAATGGATGGACAGTTCCTTGCTCACTTTATTGTATTCCAGTAGTTGAAATTCTGTGGTGGCAATACCGTTAGGGCTAAACCTTGGGTCGCCAACGTGAAAGCGTATTACGAGTAAAATCTTGGTGAACGAGCTGCAGTACGAGCACTTGAAAAATTACAATAATATTTAATTATTAATAATTATGATGAAATGAATGATGGTGACGTTCGAAAAAACCTCAGCCCGAGCAAAGAAAATTGAAACATACCAAGTAAAATATCATGCCTTAAATGGGATTTGATCCCAGGCCCCCCGAACAAGAGTCGAGCGCTCTACTCATTACGCTAACTAGACACTGCCGTGTCATGGTTGGTTAGATGCATTAGGTCTACCGGTAAGGATAAAGTGCTTATTTACACTCGTTTGTAATACCATAACTGTAATTGAAAAATGATAATTCAAATATTATAACATAATATGCACTACTGAAATGAATGAAAATCCACAGCCTGCTTCCAGTCTCCGACCGGGTCAGGAATGGAATGAATGAAGCCCCCATCTAGCGACGAGGATATGAACTGTGCCGGCTGCCGAGGCCTGACGCACTCCTCTGGGAATATGCACTACTATTCACGGCTAATTTCAGCCTATTTAACTATAATTCCTGTTTATATCCTGAAATGCGCGTACTTTGTGTGCAGCGCATTTAGCCTCGGATATTTTTATCTACAGTTTCTATCGGTTATTTATGTTTTACATTGTATACAATTCATTATGTAACATATTATGTAACATTTCATGCATTGCACACTCTGATATGAGCATATTTGCTGTGGTAATATCCCAGCTGTTATGATCCGCCATTTTGGTTTGAATCTTTTATCAAAGATACCACGATGCTCATACATTTTATAAAATAAATTTTATAAAAGATTTCCCCATTACAGTCATATCTTTTATAAAAGATCTTTTATCAAAGATCTTTGACAAATTTCTTTGATAGTGTAATACTGGCCTTGGTATGTCTCCTACCATTCTATCTCTTCTCTACATTAGTACTCACCAGAAACAAATCACCTCCCCCACTTAGCTTAATACCTCTTCATTTCTTACGCCATCTAACATGCATCATTCTCCTGTAACACAACATATTAAATGCTTCTATTCTCTGCTTTTCTGGTGCACCAACAGTCCAAGTTACACGTCTATACAGTTAATTTCAAAAATTAATTTCTAATACCTTAATCTATATTTGATGTCAACATATCACTTGTGTGAATTAATCAGAACATGATAACATACACATTTTATATTTCTTTTGCACTTGTTTATCTAATACAGTACATGCGAATAGTTAATGTCCTTCTTTCTGATATAAGTAAGAGTGATTTTCTATGAAAATTATATCACAATGTTGTGTTTCTTTAGAAGGAGTACTTTCAGCGAAAATAGAAATATGGTGTGCAGATATTTAATGCCCAAACTATATAGAATCATTCTTCTTAATTTAAATTCTTTTGTTGTTGTACTGTTTGATAGTTTGTAATGTTTTAGTAAAATTGTAAGTGTTTAGGCTAGACTTGCTCTGTGTGATCCCAGTTACAGTCATGGTGTGTGGCTTTGCTGGGAAGCAGGTTTTTAAATTTGTCATCCGGTGAGAACATGTGTAGTCGAACCTGCCAGGTCTTGTCTTATGTGCTCCATGGCACTATCATAGATTTCTTATTGCTGTTGGTATGCCAATATTTTCTATTGTAATTTAATTTTTAGCAGCACTTTTCCTGTGTATACCTTGTTATTCACACTTTAATTTTATTTCTGAATGTACTTTAGGGCCCTGTTAGGGAAGTTAATCAAGTAAGATATTTTGTGGCCAGCATAATGAATCCCTTTTGCAGATTATCTCAGTTTTCTTGACTTCAACCCAGTAGATACCCCCTATGTTTTCAAGAACCTTGATGAATCTCTTTTCAGATCCATTATGCTGCAGGAAATATTCTGGAACAGCGAATATCAAATTTTGAACTTGCAATTGACGTAATGTGTTTTTTTTTTTATGTTTTTATTTGTTGAAAGCTGTAGTGTCTGTGTACTGCATAGACATAGTGGTTATGCAGGCAGAGAGACTGTTAAGAGCTGGCTGATCTATTATTAGAAGCTTTTCAGTTGGTCAACACGAGTGTGCGCATTCAGATTGGGCGGGGAGTTACAATTAACTTCCTAGTGCCTGAAATAAATTATACTAATTATTTATACACTTCATGAAACACTTCTCACAAAATAGGGGGCTAATTGGATGACAAGTTTCGCTCATCTCGCGAACATCATCAGATTAATTTAGGTTCATTGGATGTGTACGACAGTTTAAGCTACGTAAGTTTTTAATTAAACTTTGTAAAGAGTTCGATTTTTTACAAATTATATTTTATTCCAATAACCCATTTCACTTCTGAAGTGATGCGTTTATTGTTAGTACTTTTATGTGTATAAGTGTGAAGCCCATTGAATCGCTAACTTCTACCATTGTGAGTTATTGAAGTGATAGCGTTCTAGACTTTCCAAATTTCTTATTTACTTGACGAGCTTTTGCAGTTGGTTAGTTATGTTAAACACTTAAACAAATACTTCAATGTAACCGAGTTGACAATGTGGACTTGGCTGGTACTTTACTGTCGTTCACTTCACTACGCATCTCACTGTGGATAATAATTGTCAATAATTATTGTAAATACTGTTGTACCTAAGTGAACCTAAAGGATCTGATGAAGTTCGCTTGACAAATGAAACTAGTCATCCAATTTAGCCCCCCATTTTGTTTATTTATTTGTTTATCTTATGGCTTTTAGTGCCGGGAGTGTCCGAGGACATGTTCGGCTCGCTGTAGGTTGTAGCTGCTTCTAGTGGACACCCATAGGGTGAGCTCCAAGTTCCGTACAATTTCAAGTAGTTCCAACTTTTGCTACCAGATGTCAATGATACCTAGTGGTGAACGTTGGAACTTTGATAGAGCGTTCCAATGAAATCTAACCTACAAATTTAGCTTCACACAAGTTTAGTCTGTGGAAGGATCTTTTACATGCCATAAATCTATGACATGGGACCGCCGGCTTTACTTCCCCTCCGAAGGAAGGCAT
Organism: Meconema thalassinum; assembly: GCA_946902985.2. Classification (NCBI taxonomy): domain Eukaryota; kingdom Metazoa; phylum Arthropoda; class Insecta; order Orthoptera; family Tettigoniidae; genus Meconema; species Meconema thalassinum. Next base: position 900,765,890 of record OX336390.1, read on the forward strand.
ACTGAAGGATTTTAACGCTCTTAAAAAAATCCGATAACTTCGGCTGGGTTTGAACCCGCTGTCTTGGGCACAGCAGTTCAGCATGCTACCAACTATGCGACCAAAGCTTCCCCCCATTTTGTGAGAAGTATTTTATTTAGTGTATAAGTAACTCATGTAATTTATTTCAGGGACTAGCAAATTAATTGTTGTGTTTACCAACTGAAAAGCTTCTATTGATAGATTACTTAGTCAACACTGAAAAATGAACAAAGAGTTGGGTGATTCATTTGTTGTTAGGATAAATGCCCCTGCCCTCCCAAGCTACTGCAAAACTGAGTACACAGTTGTAAGTTTGAAAGTTGGCTGAGGCTGCTCTCACAAAACAATTCAACAAAATAAAATGTTGTGCAGATGAGCACACACGGTGTTTTCGGCATGTTCCAAGTATGTTTAGAGAGTGTACGGCAAGACTATGCAGTTACTCGCCGGTGTTCAACTTTCATAATTACAACTATAATGGAGATTTCTCTGTAGCAGACAATTAGAAAAATGAGAGTGAACTAGATCAGGGGTCTCCAAACTGTGGGCAGTGCTGCACCATCAAATGGGATTCCTTGCTTAGACTCTTCATCTCAACCATTTTTTATTCCTGAAATGGGAACCATTTCAAGTACTGTATAATTTTTCTGCTTATATTTTCTTTACAGAAACTAAAAAAATATATGTGTGGTTTGTTGTGTATTCATTGCTTAGCACAAGGTGGATGATAACTATCTTACAATGTAATATTTGTGATAAATTGATTGTGCAGGGTATATAATGACTTGTCTGAGAATGCTAGTTGGGAACTCCTGGTTCAAGAAAAGAGAGAGCCACACAATCACATGGTACAGTGATGACTTGACCAGGAAGTCTGTGGTCGACTATATACTATATGAGAAAGAATTAAATGAGAACATCACGGACATCAAGGTTATACGAGAACTTGGATAGCGACCATCGATTGCTGGTAATGAACCTGAGAGGGACTAAGGAGAAGAAATGGACTGAGAACCAGGAAAGACGAAAGGATATGGAAACTGAAAGAAGGAGATAGAAGGGTCGAGTACCGCAAAATGGTAAAGGAAGGCTTTTCCAACAGATGAAGAAAGAGGGGTGGAAGAGGAATGGGCTAGATTTAAGAAGACATTAGTAGGTGCAGCAGAAGCAGTATGTGGGAGGACAAGTAGTAAGAAGAGGTGGAAGGAAACACCATGGTGGAATGAGAAGACAAAAGATATAGTAAGGGAAAAGAATAGAGCCTTTAGGAGGTGGTATCAAAATAGGACGGTAGATACAAGGGAAGAGTACCAGGAAAGAAAGAAGGAGGCAAAGAGAGTAGTGGCTGAGGCGAGAAGAAAGTGAATGTAAGAGTGGACAAAGATGATGGAGGATAGTGAAGGTACAAAAAGGTCCTGTATGGGATGGTAAAAAATAAGAGGCGGAAGGATCCTACGGATTATCTTAGAATGGTGAACAAAAGGGGACAAGAGATAGAAAATAGGGAAGAACTGAAGAAAATGTGGAAAGAATATTTTGAAGAACTTCTGAACCCAAATGGAAACCACGGCGAGGAGGAAGAAATTGGGGAAGAGGAAGATTGACTGCAAACAGAAAAGGACGTAGCATGGAAAGAAGTGGAAGATGCAGTGAGGAAGATGAAAGGAGGGAAGTAGTCTTGTGTAGTTCGCGAACGAACTAGTTCGGAAGAGCGGGTCCCACAGACGAACTACCGAACTAGTTCCCAGATCCCTCGCTTGTTAGTTCGTTCGCTCTTTTTTCCGCTGACCGACTTGTACAGCGCAAGAGCGCGGGTCCGCCGTAGCTCGTCAGCTCGTCACGTCACCACTTATTGCACAATCGCACGCACTTTTTTCGTTCAGTCAGCTCAGTTGATTGAGTGTATCTATTGATAGTGGCACGATTGTCAAATTTTGGCGCGGTGAATGTTCAGTGTTGATTTATAATAATAACGGTATAACACACTACAAGTGCTAACACGCTAATAGGTAATAACTACCTTATATTTGTGGCGGTTCATAAATTGAAGTTACTGATAGTTAATTGATTTAGATGTGGGGATAATTCCACAGTATTATTTAGGCCTAACTTAGTCATTTTGGATTATTTGAAAATATGTCCAATTATTTAGAAAATCGGCGAACTGGATTAACATTACCATTTTATTGAACTGGCTGACATTTATTTTTCTCGATACATGGTGATACAACTACTTTTACCTGTTTTTAAGAAATGAACATTATGACGATGATTCACAAAGAAAAGCGAACTTTTATGGACAAAAACTCTGAACTAAAAAACCTATTCCTCCCATTTATGCCATAAAGATAATGTACCCAACGGTTTCAGAGCAGCCAAATAATGAATATCACGAAGCAAGTAAGAAATGAAACGAAAATTGCGGGGGGGGGTGTACGTCTTATCATCACCTAGTGACAAGTAGGAAATGGAATCCGATGGTGATGCGCCGATCGATATACGCGAAAAATGATGATGATAATTGTTGTTTTAAGGGGCCTAACATCTAGGTTATCGGCCCCACACGAGGAAAAAAAGAGAATAATAAGTGTATGCTTCTACGAACACTTCGTCCATACTGTTTTTCTTTTAGGTACGGTACCGGTATTTCACCAATGATAAACAAATGAAGACTTTTGGCTTTATAAACAATAGAAAGAGACGTTTTCTCGGAAGGAAAGACATGGACCCTAATTAAAAGGATGGCCAACAATTGAGTGAGATGGAAGAAGTTTGCAGCTACCCTATGTTCCTACAAGGAATAAAAGGAAATAAGGAAGGAATAAGGAATTTCACTAATGTTTCAATACTCATATTTTTGTATTTTTTATCTTCGAATATCAAAATGTAAAACACATTACTTACACACGCAACAAGTCAATATCTAATACACGAACTGCACGTGAAGCGAGCATAGTAACGTTAACAGTAGCCTACAGTATTGCTTGATACGAGAGCAATGTGAATGAGCAATCACTGGTGACGCGTAATGAGTGGTGACAGACTGCTATAACAAACAAGGAGCGCGTACAGTGGCAGTAGCAATGCGAGCAAACGATCTGTCTTCGAGATCGGAGCTAACGAACTAAAAGAGCGAACTAGTTCGCTAAGGAGCTGTGAACTAAACTGATCGCTCCCAGCCGCGAACTATTATGCGCAAGACTAGAGGGAAGGCACCGGGTGTGGATGAGTTGAGTGTGGAGATGGTGAGAGCAGCAGGAGGTGTGGGGATACAATGGTTGTACCGAGTGATGAAGACAGCATGGAAGGAAAGAAAGACCCCAGAGGACTGGAAAAAGGGAATAATTGTCCCGATCTTCAAGAAAGGTAGTAGAACAGAATGCAGAAACTATCGGGGAATAACACTGATGAGTCATTGTGCAAAGATGTTTGAGAAAGTTTTGGAAAGGAGAATTAGGACAAGGATAGAAGGAGGGATGAGGGAAGAACAACATGGCTTCAGAGCAGGAAGGTCCACAGTGGATTTGATTTTTGCTGTAAGGCAGTTACAAGAACAGCACTATGAGTATGGAACAGATCTACTGATGACCTTCCTGGACATTGAGAAAGCATATGACAGTGTATGCAGAAACAAAGTATGGAAGTCCCTGGAGGATAGAGGAGTAGAAAAATGGACTATAAGGAGGATAAAGGAGATGTACAAGGGAATCATGAGCTGTGTGAAAGTGGGAGGAGAGAGATCAGACTGGTTGAAACAGAGAAACGGCCTGAAACAAGGACGTGCACTGTCACCGTTACTTTTCATTGTGGTGATGGATGACATAATGACCCGAGTGGCACAAGTAATTGGGGAAGGAAAGATGAAAGCAATGGTGTTTGCAGATGATTTGATGATTTGGGGAAACAAGGAGGAGGAGGTACAGGAACAGCTGGACGTGTGGGAAGGAATAATACAAGGATATGGGATCAAATTTAGCATAAAGTAAGAGTGAGATGGTGATCACAACAAGGAAGAAGGAAAGAACCACAACGGGAATAACAATTGGTGGGGAACAGCTGAAGAAAGTGGAGAGTTTCAAGTATCTGGGAAGCCTGATACAAGATAATGGAAGAAACGATAGAGAAATAAATGAGCGGGGGAGACAGGCAGAAGCATTTCGGAGGAGTGTGAGAAGCATGTTATGGAGCAAGGATGTCCCTCAGAACAGCAAAAAGATCATATATTGGACGTACTATGTCCCTATCCTGACGTATGCCTCGGAGACCTGGGTTATTTTTTTTTATTTTAGCGTATGACTTTAGTGCCGGGAGTGTCCGAGGACATGTTCGGCTCGCCAGTTTTGTAGCTGCTTCGAGACGGACACCCAATGGGTGAGCTACAAGTACCGTTGGGGAGGAAAGTTGGAAGGGAGGGTCGAGGAGTTGGAAGGTAGCGGCTGTGGCCTATAGTTAGGGACCAACCCCGGCATTTGCCTGGAAGGAAGATGGGAAACCACAGAAGACCATCTTCAAGGTTGCCGGCGGGGGGATTCGAACCTCCTCGCCTCCCGGATGTGAGCGACTGCCAACAGTAATGCCGCAACGACCACGGCTAACTCACCCGGTACCTGGGTTATGAAAGGAAGGGAGAAGAGCAAAATACAGGCCAGTGAGATGAGGTTCTTGAGAAGCAGTATTGGAGCTTCAGAGATGGACAGAATAAGAAATGCGAGGACCAGAGAATTAATGAAGGAGGAACCATTACAGGATGGTATAGAGAAATCTAGACTTAGATGGTAAGGACATGTAAAGCGAATGGAGGAGACGAGGATACCCAGGAGAGTACACGAGACGAAGTGGGAAGGAAAGAGACCGAGAGACAGGTGGCTGAAGGGGGTGGAAGAAAGCGTGAAGAAGAGAGAAGAAGACTGGACAAGGGTGGAGGCTGAGAGATGGTGGGAAGACAGAAGACGTTGGAGAGGCTTGTGTTCCAAACAGACCCAGCCAGTGGCTGGAAACTGTGCAAGATGATGAGATGATGATGATGTTGTCTGAGAATTCTGTCTTAGTCATCAGATTCAGTGAAACCTCTCTTACAAGCCATGCCCATTATCAACTGATTTTTCCAAGAACCTATGCATAAATGCAATTTTTTACAGAAATCCTTTGAAAAAACTGAGATCATGCCTATGAAACCCTTAGATATAAATGAAGTCTATATAAATGATCATAAAATTTACCTAGTTCCTCAATTTAAGTATCTTGAAGAAATTATAACACATAACTTAAACGAAAAAGTAACTTGGATAAATAGAATAAATAAAATGAAAAAGGCACAATCTCTAACCTGGTCAACATATAATAAAAAATGCCTATCAATAGCTACTAAGATCCATCATTATAAAACTGTAACTCTCCCAGATGCCACTTATGCTTATGAAACACTGTTCCAAATTAAAAATGAACAAAGAACTGATCAGCTCCTCAAAACGGAAAGATGAATCATTAGAACGTGCATAAATAAAAAGTATCAGGTTGAGGTAGTCTGGAGGATTCTCCCAAATGAAACTGTCTATCGTGAGATTGACCCAATCACCTGCACAATGAAGAAGAAAAGAATTTCATATTTTTTTCACATCTTACGGCTTCCAGAAAACCGAATTGTACGCCAACTGGTGACGAGAAATCTAGGAAAGAAAACTGGAGGAAATTGGATCCAAGAAATCCAACAAGATCTCAAAGCAACAGATCTCAAGATAACAGATGCCGAGGAGAAAAATAAAATTAACACCATTCTTAAAACTCACAAATTTTCTGCAGAAATGACACATAGAATGCCTTTGGAGATTTCAGATGAGTTGAGAAAATCCCGATCTGAAAGAATGATAAAGTACTGGAAAGAGCGCAAGAACCAAGCAAACCTTCATAGAGTAAGTGATTGTGAAACGACTCAAGTGGTCCAATGTGACCAAGATTAATAATAATAATAATAATAATAATAAATGCAATTTATCTTGTACCTCTTATCAACCAACAATCAGGCATTTTCTTGGTCTGATCTCTTTTGCATGACTATCTACCTTACACAGTATTGTATTTATAAGTTTTTATGTAATTGCCTGTAGTAGCCTATCAAGTGAACTGATTCACTCATTCCTGTTAGGTAGATTTCATTAGAAAGCTAACTATTGTCTCTTCTTCTTTTTATCCCAGTAGCGAGTTGGCTTTATTGTTTCTTCTGTAATTTCATTTTCATACTAGCGAGTGAGCTTCCCATCTATTTCTGCTAAATAAAATGATTAAATAGATACATTTAATTAATTGAGTCGTCTAGTATCAAAACCGGCCAAGTCACTGAAGGCATATTTTTCAGTATGGATGAAAAACCTCTAGAGACAAAGAATGGTGGTCACAAAAGATTTTATTGCATAGTTATATCCGTAATGGTTTAATATTTAAGTTCTGCTATTTTGAGAAATCTGATTCATAATGAACCCATCTTTTTTGCTAATATTAATTTTGACTTGGCCATTTTTGTTGCAGTTTGGTATAATTTTAGTCTTTTTTTTGTAAAAATTTTCTTTTTAAATTCCAAATTCCAGTGAAAAAAAGGCAATTAAATTAAAATAAATTGACATTGTAATTACCTGTCTCTATTGCAATAAAAACGAAAGCATTCTGCTTAAATTGGATAGTAATATATGAAGATGAACATCAGAAAGCTGAGGAGAATACAAAATAGGTATTATATCATTAAAAGTTAGTAGTTCACTTAGATCTTGAACACAGTAAAAGAAAATGAGTCACTTATTAAAATAGGAACAATATACACGTTACACTACACAATAATGAGAAAACACGAGCACACAGGATATACGATTGCTTTCGCGCCAATGCGGTAAGAAGCCTGCGAATACGGAAGTCAGTGTTGCAAACGAACAAAATACAAATTAGGACTTGGAAGGGTATACAATATAAGGAACAATGTTGCCTACTGATATTATCTCCTTCTTGCATAATCTAAGAACGCAAGATTCCAAACAATAATGCTGCGACATGAAGATTGCTACTCGTTCTTTAACATGGCCAGTTATGAAAGCACTGCCTGCATGACTTGGCCCATTTTGTTGCACGACCAAGAATTCAGTGCAGTGTGACATGAAGACATGGACGATTTTGAAGCATATTCTTGTTTCACCTGATAGTGCTATACTTCTACTTCAAATTGATAACCATAACTCATTTTCGTAAATTTTGTGACTTGGCCGGTTTTGATACTAGACGACTCAATTAATTAATTAAGGTGTTGGCATTAACTCTATATGATTTCACAGATTCTCTTTTTCCCATTATTTTTGCAAATTACGAACCCCTAAAAAGAATAGAAAACTATTGTTATTGTTGCTGTTATCATCATCATCATCATCATCATCATCATCATCACAATCCAAAAATCTTAAAAAAAAAATAGATCAAACTTACCCGTCATTTCCCACTTAATTTTCCATAATAAGTAAAATTTGAAGCTTATTGCCAATGAGATGTGGCTGCTGTCTACATGGTCCACTGTTCCCATTATATTGCCCCACATTCTTTCTATGATGAATAGGACAGTACAATACCATTCTCATGCTGTGTAAGGTAAGATCTGGTTGTTCCCCCTTTGTATGAATACAGTGACCAGGTACAAGCTCAGGGTTTCCCAATTGAAGGGTGATTTGATTTAGGATACCTAAGGGGGTAATATTTATCAATTACAAGTTTACTCCTTATTTGATCATTGGAGGAATGTCCGTCTCCGTGGCTAAATGGATAGCGCGCTAGGCTTTGGCCCAAAGTACCCCGGGTTCGATTACTGGCCGAGGCATCATGGATTTTAATCTCCTGGGGTTAATTCCCGTGGCTCGGGGACTGGGTGTATGTGCCATCTTCATCATCACCTCATCCTTATTACAACGCGCAGGTCGCCAATGGGTGTCAACTAGAAAGACCTGCACTCGGCCTCTACGGAGGCTACACAAGCATTATTATTTATCGGAGGAATGAAGACATCCTGCAAGAACTAAAAATCATCCCAGTTGTACAGCATATACAACAGCATAGGGAAAAATGGAAAGAACATGTGGACAGGATGAGTCCTAACTGAGTCCCTAAACAGATTCTTCCGTATGCTCCAAGTGGTCGAAGAAACCTGGGAGGACCAAAGAAACGCTGGTAATAGACCGTAACAGGCCACTAGGCCTAATACGTTAAAGTTGATGATGATGATGATGAAGTTTAACAAGCGGATTGGTAAACAGTACGGGATGAAAGCATGAGGAGGGGGTTTCATCCCACAGCACTTTGTTCTTGACAACATGCAGGTTTCATTGTATCTTTTTTCTTTAACTAAGGAATAGGAAATCCATATCAGTATTGACAACTTTGTAGCTAATCTGTGGTTGTTACTTTTGTCATTAATGAAAATAATTATTTGCCTAATTAATAGTTGTAAGTGTTTCACACCTCTTTGGTGTGTTGGGAGTGTTATTATATAGACATATAATAATAAGTCTAGCTGGTTGGCTGCACTCCGTCTGCCAAATGGGCTAATTATATCTGTATAATATAATTGATTAGATGCTGAGAGGTGTTTGTGAATGCATAGATCGATTGTAAGCATACAGCAGTAGTTTGGAGACCCCTGAGGAAGGTGGTGTTATGTGCTTTTAGTTTACCTGTTTGACTTGTAGTGTGTTCTTCTTTGTTCTTTATTAGTAGTGTATTCTTATATGCCATTGTTTTCTCTTTCCTTCCTTGCTTCATACCTGAAAGCTTGCACAAGGATAAATACGGGAAACCGAAGAAATTGAGTGCCACTCAGTTGGAAAGTATTCGGCTGTGGGGGTATGTCGTCTGCTTGGTTCACATACAGTATTCGTAGTTTTGAAGGTTGCGGATTATTATTTAATATTCCTTGTTGTAATAACCAGTGGTGAATGTTTGGTGCAGTGAACTAACTGTTGTAGTAATACATCCACTCTTCATGGCAAGTTTTTAGTTTTTCAGTATAAAAAAATATCTTGATGTTCCTATGTTTTAATTTTGCTGTGGAAATCCTCTTCAGGAAACATCTGACCTGTACATCAAATCGCTGTGAACGATATTGTTTCTTTGTGGCTGTGGAATGTGTCTACTGCTGATCCAAGCTATTGACTATGTCATATGGCAAAATGCTCTTTGATTCATGTACTGTATGTGATGTTTCCCAAAGGAAATTTTTATTGCAATTTCTAGACATAGGAAAATTAAGATATTTACACAATAAGAAACCAAAAATCTTGCCACGAACATTTGTAGTAACAATTTGGTTGGAAGGTATTCACATCAGCCCCTGCTAGACTCTGCATGGAGATCTGTTAAACTCTATTGTTCCCTTGTTAGGTAGAAGGAGTACGGTAATTTACCTTCCACGCAGTTCAAGGTTGGCTCGACCTGCTGTCAAAATGAGCACTAAAGGGATTTCTGTATCTAATAATATTGAATATTCTCTGGATCTAAAGAATGATGAAGACATTCTAGTACCAGAGCTCAAAGGAAGTGTGCTTCTATTAGCTAAACCTTTGTCTGAAAGTTGACGATTGTTCAGTAGGGTATTAAAAGTTTGGAAAGGAGCACAAAAGTATTTGGGAAAATAATTTCAATGTGATACAAGTGCATCATTTCTGTCTAATATGTCTGCTACGGTCCTTCGTTTTTTGGATTATTATTTTGTGTAGGTCTATGCATTTTATTCCAGTAGAGCTACAATTCTCCTGATCAATATAAAACAGCTGATATAGCTTATTTTCAAAGAAATCCAGTTATCCAGATTTTGTACTCTCCATACCTGGTTAGCTGAAATTGCATTGTATATTTGGTGACATATTTCATTGAATTAAAAGGATTGATTTTGCCATGTGATACATTATAACATGAGTTGGTGAAGGTTTAAGGTTCAATTAAATAGCTAAAGGCTAGCTCAGCCTCCCCCTGCAAGATATACTAAGAAATGAAAAGTATTATTGAAATTTGCTTAATAAAAGTGCATACTGTACTAGGGAATAGTTGCCCAAACTAAATAGAAGTGAGCTTGGTACACAAGGACAAAGCAAATATCGAAATAATGTTTGTGAAGAAATTTCGCAACATTGCAATAGTGACTTGAAGAGACAGATCAGGAAACTTTTACAATTGGACCAATGACAAACAGTCAGGCAACAGAGAGTAGAAAGTGAACATGAAGCAGGACTATCTCCGCCCATGATACGTGTAGGTGAAGGAGCATGCTGAGTTAGGGACTGTGTGCATGTACTCTTTGGTATGAAAAGACTATTTCAGTCAGTCAATACTGTCTGCGCATTATATCTCTGCCTCTGATGACCGTTGTATTTCTAAGAATATGAAGTGTCATCGACTTGTCAATTTCTCTACTCCTATTTACGTGACATTACCCCTCATGTTGGGGCTCGGGAGTTTTGACGATACGGTATACTCGGCCGACTTGGCCTGATGCAGTCAGCACATTTCATTAGTACTTGCCAAACTATTGTCAGTGTATGTAGTTCTGAAGTACTGTTGAATTACTTTTTGCAGTATTTAATGTGTTAAGCTGGTGTTATTCTTTTAAGTTACATTTTTAAGTAAAGTTATAAGATGCCACCTGTCATCTCTAAAAGTTAAAACCAAGAAACTGAACAGCCAAAGTAGGGAGATGGTGGCTAATGTACTAAAATTCCTGGAAAATGAAGCGGCTTGCGGTGATTTCAATATTCCTGTTAACCAAGCACAGGCTAGGACCGTGGTGGCCACAGGTATATCTAAAAGAATGGTGCGTGTTATAAAGAGAGAGCTGGGCGATATTGAGAAAGGAGAATCGAACTCGTTCGCAACTCCTGATAAAACTCGTGCGAGAAGTAATACTGTTACTAATTTCGACGACTTTGACCAGTACATATTAAGGAGGACTGTTCATGGCGATGTAAATAATAATAATAATAATTATAAATACAATAGTGATTTGAGAAATGATTTTGCTGAGGCTAGTACAGTCGATAGACCTTTCCTGGAGGTGATGACGTACGTCGCCGGCAGAGATATAATGCGAGCACAATACGTATAACATATACTGTATATCTTAACATGCCTGAAAACCAGTTTTTACATAGAATTTAACAAGGCAACTTTCTTCCATTTGGGATCTCTTGCTTTAATAAAAAGTTGTTTTTCCTTTTCTTGGTGGGAGATTTGGGTATAACAAGGGTGTATCTATTGTACAGTATATCTAATCTTCGTTGTAGTACAGGGTGATTATCTATGTGCGCCTCGATAAACACGGCAAGCTAAGCCGGCTGTGACTGGCGCAGATCGCGGTTCAACCGGTGGTTGGTGCGCACTTTTACTCTTTTACGAAACATGTTCAATATTGTGTACTTACAGTGCTCATAGCCCATGCTGAAAATGTCCTCCCTCTCTTGTAACACACACCTGACACCTTCTGATGAAAGAATGTCTGTCAACTCTTTTATTATATACCGAGCCTCTTTCCTTGAATCGTTTAGCGAGCCTCCTAATTGTACTGGCATTAGGCACAGATCTTCCTGGAAACTTGATTCAAAATTTTTGTCTTGTTTCGGAACAAGATTTTCTGCTTTTCATATACGAATTCTGGATATACACACGTTCGCACAATTTGAATTGGTGTCTAGACATGACCAACAATCATAGTAATCACAATACTCACTAAACGTGCAACATTAACGTCTAAACTTTGCAAATACACGTTCATATGACAAAACACGTGTGTACTAATGATATGAGTCAGTGGAGCGCGCCAACTACCGGCTGAACCGCATACGCGCGCTCACGATCTGCGCCAGTCATAGCCGGCTTAGCTTGCCGTGTTTATCAGGGTGCTCATAGATAATGACCCTGTACAATACTGAGCGAACATAACTAGAAATCTTATTCAAATATAATTTCGTAAACTTTAATTTTCCTATAGAAATATGGATATTAGACACACCGGTATTGAAGTCTCCTGGAATGACATATGTGTAAAGTTAATCTTGTAAATTAAATTAGAATGAACGGAATTATTCATTTGAAACACTAGTTCTGCTGAGCTTGGCCTTATTTTATCACGGTGTTTGTAGAAAGTAGCATCTGATGTTCGTGACTTGACTTTTGGCAGTGATATCTCAAATGGAGTTAATACTGCTGTAGTACTCGAAGTTAAGGTGAGGACAACTGCAACCCTACTTGCACTATAGCCGAACATATCATCACAAATGAAAGAAAATTTATTTGATGGCAATTGTGGAGATAAACATTGTTTTTGAATGCACTAATATATGTATTTATATTGTATTTTTGATGTTTGGGAATTGGTGTTGTACACTGATTTATCTTTTTTAATCCATTTTTTAGGCTGGTTGGTTGGTTCCTTAGTTTAGGGGCTGTGACAACGCGGTCTTGTAGCCCCGTATACTTTGGGTGTGTGTAGAATCTGTCTGATAACTGGTGTTAATTTTGATGGCTGTATTAGTGTATGTTATCTGTAATTCAGGTAAGGACTGCAGACGATCAATTTCAAGTAGTTCCTACTTTTGCTACCAAATGCTACCGTCAATGACACCTAGTCGCGAACTTGGCTACTAAATCCCACTGCAACTACACCTGGCAGCGAACGTTGAAACTTTAAGAGCGTTAATCAAATCTAACCTACAAATTTAGCTTCACACAATTGTAGTTAGTGGAAGGTTCTTTTACATGCCATAAATCTATGACATAGGCCCGCCGGCTTTACTTCTCCTCTGAAGGAAGGCATACTGAGGGATTTTTAACACTCTTAAAAAATCCGACGATTTCGGCCGGATTTGAACCCGTGACCTTGGGCATAGAAGCTCAGAATGCTACCAACTATGCCACCGAAGCCACCAATCCATTTTTTACAGGGTGTTTTTTTGGTTGATGGGTCTCATGCAGCCCAGTGGCTGGGACTTGAGCGTTCGCTGCCTGAGCTATGTGCCACATACTGCTGATGGTAGTCAAGTGTATGGTACTTACAATTTACACAAGATGTTGGAAATGCTGTCCCTTGGCTAACAAGCATTACTGACACCTTTGGATGAAGTTGCCAATCACTTGATACAATTCGTCTTCAGAAAGAGCAGGCAGCACGTTATTCATAATTAGCCTGATTTTTTAAACTTCAAATAAAACTGTCTTAGATTCACATGAGAATGTGGCTGTTCTTACTCCTGTCTACTGAGCAATACGCTGGATTGATTTCTGAGAAGAACATTCAAAGCTAGCACAAAATTCATTCACTTCTCCTGTATAAGAAGTTGGCATTTAAAGGGCGGTTTCTTGTTGAAAAATATCCTGGTTTTATTTACTTTACCAACTTTGAATTGTGGATCTTTAGGAAGTTGTACACCTGGGAATTAATAGGTAAATTTTTTTCACGCGAACACAGCTCAATGTTTTTTTACACAATAATTGTACAGGGTAAATACGTTGTTTCAAATTGCATTCTAATCCTCATTTTACGAAAGAATGTATAGTGTTCTTAGTTAAAAGCACTCTGTATCCTTATCTTGTTGGAAGCCATTTATCAGTTTTACCTTAGTAAACAAAATTTTAAAGCTTATCAGTTGGTCTATGCGTTATCCAATTGTAATGGGTGTTATTCCTTAAACCTGAAAAAAATTACATGAGATTAATAAATTCACATGTACAGGGTCATTATCTATGTGCAACCCGATAAACACTGCAGGTTAAGCCGGCTGTGAATGGCGCAGATCGCGGGCACGCTTACCCGGTTCAGCCGGTGGTTGGCGCGCCCTTTCACCAGACATGTTCAATAATGTGTACTTACAGTGCTCATAGGGGTGATGCTGAAAATGTCCTCCCTCTCTTGTACCACACACCTGACATCTTCTGATGAAAGAATGTCTGTCAACAATTTTATTATTTACGGAGCCTGTTTCCTTGAATCTTTTAGCGAGCCTCCTAATTGAATTGGCATTAGGCACAGCTCTTCTTGGAAAGTTGATTCGAAATTTTTGTCTCGTTTCAGAACAAGATATTTTACTTTTTATATACAAATTATGCAATGTGAATTGGTGTCTAGGCATGACCAACAATACAGTAATCACAATACTCACTAAACGTGCAACACTAACGTCTAAGCTTTGTAGATACACGTCCATATGATTGACAAAACACGTGTGAACTAACGATATGAGTCAGCGGAGCGCGCCAACCGCCTGCTGAACCGGGTAAGCATGCCCGTGATCTGCGCCACGGCTTAGCTTGCTATGTTTATCGGGGCGCAATGAGCCTGTATTATTCGGTTTGATCGTCAAGCGATCATCATCAGGTCCCTTACACTCAGGCTTTTAAATCTATGTCTACGAGTTCATGGTTGAAGATATCTATGTAATATTTCAGGTTTAGAGAATGGTACCCATTACAATTGGGTACAATTGTATTGACTGACTGGAAAGCATTTTAATTTCGTTGACTTGGTATCACTCTCAGCACAGCCAATACAAACAATTCCTCCTTCAGACTGAACCATGCCAGAAAGCTTTTGCCTGGTGTTGTTAAGACAGCTGACACAGCTGAAAATATGTAACACATAGGTTGGGTGGTGAGCCTGGTTAGCGAGTTGCGTGAGACATGCTGATCATGCTAAATACTCCCTGTATTTTGTTGTTAATTCATTTGGGGGATTTGCGAAATTGTGGTCATTTAGCCCCATGTACTGTAACGTGTTTTTCGTGGGGTTTTTATGCAACTGGCATAAGTCAGTAGGAAGCCATTCTATATTTATTTACGCGGGAAATTGTTCAGCCAAGAGAATTTTTCATGTTATTTTATTATTATTATTAATTTATTATAATTATTATTAAGGTATTTTCGGAGCATTTTATAAAAATTATTAGCATTCAGATAGGTTTTCTATGTCTTAGAAAACGCTATCAAGCAAATTATTACGAACGACAATATCATAGAAAATTATGTGATTACGGAATTTTACGGAGTTTTCGTCAGTTAGGGTATATCGAGAGACGTGACTCACTGGGATTTCAAGTACACGCTTAATCTTGCCGGAAAGCATGACGCAATCCTGGGTCGCATCATCAAGGAAAGGCGAATTGATGAAACGGAACCCTCCCGCCGAGTGTAATGACCCAGAGGAGGGGAAGATCGCGTGGTGGGTCAGCCAATCAGTAGAGACCACGCAAGCTAGAAGTCGAATGAAGAGAGGGAATGCTAGAGGTGCATATATCGTTCGACGCGCCGTGGAACCAGGACAATCTGTGAAATACTTGACGAGTATGGGTGCGCGTGCGAGTGGCTTCGATGTTCGGTGGAGTTAGCGAGAATCTGTATAGAATTTAACGAGTACGGTTGTACGCGGGAATCGCTCCGATGTTCCGTGGATTGGAGGACTAACTTTTGTAAAACTTAACCAGTGCGGTTGTACGAGTGTTTGGGTCCGAGGTACGGACCATAGAATTATCTAATCTACCAGAATCTCATCAAACAGCGACGAAGATGACGACATCCAGGAGACTGTGGGAAGCTCACAGCATCATCCAGTACGAGGGAAAGGCTTCGGGCATTTCCAGTGGTAAGCGCTAATGACGCAGAAATACGCAATCTCTCATTTCTCTTGGTTTTATATTTCATATTTCAGTAACTTCATAGCTTGGGAATAAGAGTAAAATCAATAATTTATCAGACTCCATTTTCACGTAATTTTCTATCGGTAATATTAAAATCGCAACGCTCCAATTTAAATTTTAAACTTATTATTATTATTAATTTTGCTATACTTGTTTTATATAATAAATTCATTTCTTTTACAATGCAATCTTTGCTTTCAGTAGGTAGCATTAGATATAGACCAATTCCTTCTCCTGATACAATTGTTTGTTGGGTTAATGATCAAATCATACCACGATCTGAGTGAATAGAGTCTTGAATGTGTTCTGCCAGAGCTAGACGTTGTTAAATACAAATTTAGATTTCAACATTGCGTTGAGGTCTTGGCGCCCATTAAAACAACATAGCTTAGGCAAAGGTAAACAGTTACATTTCTCACCCAACAGTTAGGGGCTAGCAAAACGTTTCATTTGTCGCCGACAACTTGGGGCTGAAAACCTAATAACATTTGTGGAAGGAGAAGGGTATATATTTCTGTGCCTGTATTTTGGGGGTTATTTGTCTGTATCAGTGTATATCATTATGGGGGATGAGAAAGAAAGACAGATGAGGTTACGTAGTGGTCATCAACGGGAGAGTGATGTTACGAGCAGTATGTCGAGTGATGGTAGTACCGGGGTAGCGGAGGTAAATCCCGATACTGAAACAGGGAGTGTAGGCGGCCAACCAGAATTAAAAACTTTACTTCTCGAGTTCATGTATCAGAACAAAGTTAGTAGTGATGCCTTAAATGCAAAATTAGAACAAAACAACGCTAAATTAGAACAAAACAGTAGGGAAAATAAAGAAAGTACAGATGCCTTAAATGCTAAATTAGAACAAAACAACGCAAAATTAGAACAAAACAGTAGGGAAAATAAAGAAAGTACAGATGCCTTAAATGCTAAATTAGAACAAAACAACGCAAAATTAGAACAAAACAGTAAGGAAAATAGAGAGAGTACTGAAACTTTAAATGCTAAATTAGAACAAAACAGTAGGGAAATGAGTGACAAATTCGAACTGATTAGAGGTGAGATCAGGGGGGTGATGGAAGAAAAGGCTAAAGAGATTATTGCAGATGTAGACAGAAAATTAGGAAAAGTACAGGAGGAGTTGGAAATTAGAATCAGTACACAGGCTGAAAATTTAAAAGAACTAGTGCAACTGGAAACACAGCAGGTCAAAAAGCAATTGGGGGGAGAAATTGACAAAATTCAGGTAGCTACTAAAGAGGTTAAGGAACAGTTGGGGGGTAGAATTGAGAAAGTCCACTCACAAATAGTTGCAGAAGTAAATGATTTAAGAGAGAGTAATAAAGAGAGCATTAGCAAGATTGAGGAGAAACAAGCAAAGCTATATGATAAAGTAGAAGAATCAGAAGGAAACATTAAATTAACAGTAAACAGTATTGAGAGGAAGGCTGAGGAGAAAATCGCAGAATTAGAGTTAAAATTAAAAGCTAGGATCAGGCAAGAAAATAGTCAGAATAGGCCAGTTTTTGTGAATAGCACACACAGGGAGGTAGAACTGGGTAAGTTCAGCAATCGACAGGGGTGCCCGATGGAGTTCATGAACACTATAGAAAATAAATTCGGGGAGAGGTTGGAAAATGGTAGTATTGAGTGGTGCCAGGTAGTTGAAATTTTAGAACAAGTGTTTGTGGGGGAAACGAAGAATTGGTTTGCTGTCTACAGAGACAAGTTTACTGATATGAATGATTTTAAAATGAAATTCTGTGAAAAGTTCTGGAATGAGGTTATTCAGTCGCAGCATCGTGAGGGAGTAGTGTGTGGTAAATATAACCCTAAAGGAAGCTCCACCATGACCGAATACTTTTTAGGGCAGGTATTAGTGTGTAAATATCTGGATGGGTTGAAGGAGGAAAGTGATGTGGTAAGGTTGCTACTTAGGCACTTTCCCTATAGTATCAAGGAGGCTGCTTGTATCCAGAATGTAAAGACAATATCACAAGTAGAAAATTTGTTAAGCACATTTGATGCACTAGGGAGCGGGGGTTATGAGGACAATTTCAATAGGAACCAGGGTAATAATAATAATAGACCTAATGAAGCCAGGCATCAGGAAGTTCAAGGGAACGGTGGCGAAGGGACCAACGCTCAAAATAGAAATAATAATAATCAGCTAAATCAGAACAGAGGAAATGGCTATGGTAATCAGTATCAAGGGAGGAACAATGATTTCAGGGGAAATCAAGGGAGGAACAATGATTACAGGGGAAATCAAGGGAGAAACAATGATTTCAGGGGAAATCAAGGAAGAAATTATAATGACAGTAATTACAACCAGAATAGGGGTCAAGGAAGAGGACAGCCTAGTGGTAGTAATATACAGCCAAACAATGACAGCACAGCCCAGAACAACCAGACCAGTTTAGTAGTTAGTAGTACTACGGCCAGCTGTAGCGGTTCTTTAAACGCGAACCAGGCTGCGAAGTAAGGTCAGAATCTCAGTCTGTAGCATGCCCTGTCCATACAATTATACAGGAACCCTATGACCTAAATGTGAGAAATGAATTATT
The DNA here is from genome assembly GCA_946902985.2 of Meconema thalassinum. NCBI lineage: Eukaryota > Metazoa > Arthropoda > Insecta > Orthoptera > Tettigoniidae > Meconema > Meconema thalassinum. The sequence goes on from OX336390.1 coordinate 900,784,170, forward strand.
ACATGAACTAAATGATGAAGGTATTATTCAGGAAGTGGTTAGTAAGAGCCCCATAGTTAAATTTAACATGTCCGAGGCGTACACAGATGTTTTAATTGATAGAGGTTGTATGAAGAGTTGCATAAGTAGTGCATTTTATGATAAAATGAAAGGAAGTGGAGTAAATTTTGAGGAGATGCCAATTAAAAGCACTTTTGTTATCACAGCTGTTGGGAAGAGGTCTAAAGTAATTTCTAAGCAAGTTTTAGTAGACATTAAAATTAATAATCATGTAGAGAAGCAGATTTGTCTTGTAATTCCAAATTTAGTATTCAGTGTTATCTTGGGTTCAGAGTGGCTAAGTAGAGTGTCTGGTAACTTATGTTATGATGTAGGGAGTTTGAAATTTAAATGGGGAGATTCTGAAGTAGAAGTAGCGTTCAATGACCATATTCAGAGGAGTAGTATTGTAGGTGTGATTTGTACTTTAAATGAGATATCGCCAGCCGTAGAGCGGGGTTCTCCATGTTTTGTGGGCAGTGTGATTACGAACGGAAGTCTAGAGGACTCGTTACGTGATGCTGCATTTCAGGGAAATATAGAGGTGGAACAATGTGTTCGGCTCTATGATGTGTTATGGTGTAATAGGAGAGTGTTTGAGGATCGCATTGATATGGCCAATTGCTATACCCATTCATTGAACGTTATTGATAGGTCAGTATTCACAGGACATAGATATCCTGTACCTTTCGCTTATCAGAGTGCAGTTGAGGCACAAATTAACCAGATGCTTGAAGATGGGATTATTGAGCACTGTAACAGTCCATATGTTAATTCTTTGATCACCGTACCCAAGACCGACGGCACTGTTCGTATTTGTTTAGACACTCGTTTGGTTAACAGTAGAATTAGTTCAGATCAGCTGAAATCTATGTCAATAGAGGAATTAATGCAAACATTTGAGGGGAAGAAGTATTTCACTTGTGTAGATTTGAGTTCCAGTTTTTGGCAAGTGCCACTTATGTACGAAGATAGACCATTTACAGCTTTTAGTCATAAATATAACCTTTATCAATTTTGTAGAACACCTTATGGGTTAAAGAGTAGTTCAGGAGCTTTAATTAGAGCTTTAAACATCGCATTAGGGGATGACACAGGAGAGTTTGTAACCATTTACATAGACGATATGGTAATTAGTTCACGCAGTTTTGAGGAGCATCTACGTCATTTAGATATAGTTTTTCAGAAGTTAGATCAGGCAGGGTTCATTTTGAAGCTGTCTAAGTCGTCATTCTGTCAGTCAGAAGTGACATTTTTAGGTCATAGAGTGTCAAGTAGAGGTGTTACACCAGAAGAAAGTAGGGTTAGCATGTGTGGACAGTAGCAACAGGGCATCGTTACAGACACTGAGAAATATGCTAGGTAGAGCAACGTGATGACGTTCATTTATGGGAGCCACTGGCAAGGTTGGAAGCAGGTGATGTGGGCCCATTTATAGTTTCCAAACGTATTGGGAAAACAGCATATGTGCTAGAGAATAGTGAGGGAAACAGATTATACGGGACGTATAATATTCATAGTCTACGAAAATATGTGTCATAAAGTGAGTGTGTTTAGCTGGCGAGCCAGCCTATCAAATGAGTAAGTGTGGTGTCTGGTGCGTGGAAGATCTGGTCTTCAAGGCAGGCGTATCAGAAGTCGCACAGGGGGGTAGTATGTAAGTAAATGAGAGTTTTTAAGGTACAGGGAAATATGACGGGATTGTCGGATGCTCTTGAGCACTAAAATGTCTCGATACACCAAGGCCAGAATTTGGTAGCGCTGGTGAATTCCCATTTGCCTCCAAGAGATGGGTGAGCGCTTGAACAGGGTATTTTTGCTTAAGGCGTCCACGAGGCAAAAGATGGGCCATCAGAATGCGAGACAGTCCTTCATGAAACTCATACATATCAGCACACGTGATTTCTGTTTACGGCCTCGCCATGTAAGATTTGTAAGTGTGTAATTTAAGATAATTTGTACAAAGGTATTATTTGTGTGAGAAGAATTGATCTGTGTTGAGAACTAGTATTAAGTAGAATATGGTCTACGGGAACTTAACAAGACAGGGCAATTACGGTACAGAAATATTTGGTGTTATATGTAATGCACATTTACTGTTTTTTTTTCAGAAGTCAATATTAATTTAATCTACTTTAAAGAGAGATTAAGTATTATGGTCACGAGGCGCTGCCACAATAGTGTGATCGTGTGCTCAGTTATAAGTGAGATTAAATTTAACCATAAGGAAGGGACCTCCAGTGAAATTAGGAAGTTCTATGGTGATATAAATATATCAGAACACCTTCAATGCGTGTGATATGACATCATAAATACATAGTGCTCACACATTAATTATGTCTATTTCTCCAACATAGAGGAATTTGAGAGGCGGAAATATCCGTGGAACACTATTTTATATGAGAAACATTGGACTGGTTGCAAAGTGCAATCCATAGTGACAACAATCTTTGACGCAAAGTGCGTGAAGAAAAATTATGAGTGTATATATCTGTAATTTAGGGAGATTTCATTTATGTAATATGTATTTTGGATGGGGTTTATTAACGTGTCTGGGATAATCGGATAATGGACCGTCGTCACGGTAAATCATCCGATGATCCGAGGCGAATATGTAACGTGTTTTTCGTGGGGTTTTTATGCAACTGGCATAAGTCAGTAGGAAGCCATTCTATATTTATTTACGTGGCAAATTGTTCAGCCAAGAGAATTTTTCATGTTATTTTATTATTATTATTAATTTATTATAATTATTATTAAGGTATTTTCGGAGCATTTTATAAAAATTATTAGCATCCAGATAGGTTTTCTATGTCTTAGAAATCGCTATCAAGCAAATTATTACGAACGACAATATCATAGAAAATTATGTGATTACGGAATTTTACGGAGTTTTCGTCAGTTAGGGTATATCGAGAGACGTGACTCACTGGGATGTCAAGTACACGCTTAATCTTGTCGGAAAGCATGACGCAATCCTGGGTCGCAGCGTCAAGGAAAGGCGAATTGTTGAAACGGAACCCTCCCGCCGAGTGTAATGACCCAGAGGAGGGGAAGATCGCGTGGTGGGTCAGCCAATCAGTAGAGACCACGCAAGCTAGAAGTCGGATGAAGAGAGGGAATGCTAGAGGTGCATATATCGTTCGACGCGCCGTGGAACCAGGACAATCTGTGAAATACTTGACGAGTATGGGTGCGCGTGCGAGTGGCTCCGATGTTCGGTGGAGTTAGCGAGAATCTGTATAGAATTTGACGAGTACGGTTGTACGCGGGAATCGCTCCGATGTTCCGTGGATTGGAGGACTAACTTTTGTAAAACTTAACCAGTGCGGTTGTACGAGTGTTTGGGTCCAAGGTACGGACCATAGAATTATCTAATCTACCAGAATCTCATCAAACATCGACGAAGATGACGACATCCAGGAGACTGTGGGAAGCTCACAGCATCATCCAGTACGAGGGAAAGGCTTCGGGCATTTCCTGTGGTAAGTGCTAATGACGCAGAAATACGCAATCTCTCATTTCTCTTGGTTTTATATTTCATATTTCAGTAACTTCATAGCTTGGGAATAAGAGTAAAATCAATAATTTATCAGACTCCGTTTTCACGTAATTTTATATCGGTAATATTAAAATCGCAACGCTCCAATTTAAATTTTAAACTTATTATTATTATTAATTTTGCTATACTTGTTTTATATAATAAATTCATTTCTTTTACAATGCAATATTTGCTTTCAGTAGGTAGCATTAGATATAGACCAATTCCTTCTCCTGATACAATTGTTTGTTGGGTTAATGATCAAATCATACCACGATCTGAGTGAATAGAGTCTTGAATGTGTTCTGCCAGAGCTAGACGTTGTTAAATACAAATTTAGATTTCAACATTGCGTTGAGGTCTTGGCACCCATTAAAACAACATAGCTTAGGCAAAGGTAAACAGTTACATTTCTCACCCAACAGTTAGGGGCTAGCAAAACGTTTCAGTACTTGGGTGTGTGTATATGGGATTTGTCTGATAACATCTGTTTCTGTGGTGTCTGTAGTAGTGTGTGTATTAGTAAGAGGCTAGGATTGGGGCAGAAATGGCTGTGGCTTTAAGTTAGGAACCATCCTTGCATTTGCCTGGAGTATAAGTGGGAAACCACAGAAAGCCACTTCTAGGATTCATGAGGATTCTCAGTTTTACCTCACGAGGCTGCCCCTCTGACTAGAATTACATTTCTTGGCAGAGTATGAATCAAACTCGGACCTCTGGGGCTACAACCAAGAATGCTAGCCACTACACCACGAGGTGGTCTACTCTGTGTTTTGTTTGTTTAATTGCTGGTGTTTCTTATCCATCTTCATTACCATACCTGAAGTCGGAACATTCTCAAATGAAAATCATCATATTAAAACTCTTTTGTTAATTCATTTTAGGACTTTGGGACATCTTGGTCATCAACCCTGTGTACTTGGATGTGTGTTGATTTGTCTGATATCCTGTATTGCTATGATGACTGTAGTAGTACATCACTAGTATCATCATCGTTAAAATAGCAGTGCCATCTCTAAGAAGAGGGTAACAATTAGAAGCATTGGGAACACCGATGGTATAGAACCAGAATATCAATAGCCTATGTACGAGGGTAATTCCAAAAGTAAGGTCCGATTCGCCGTAAATATTTGAAAGCGGCACCAGGGGCAAGACACGCATGCGCGCCAACTCCTCGCATGCCTTGCGTGGCAAAAGCCGCCAGTAGCGTTGTTACTGTTGCTGTGTGCTGTTGAAAGTGTCAGTTCACAATGTTTAAGCCAATTAATCAGCCCGCCGATTGTGAAATAAGGGCAGTGATACGGTTTCTGTCTGCAAGAAACATTTCTGCGGCAGAAATTCATCGGCAGATTACTGAAGTGTACAGTCCTAACATAATGAGTGACAGTAAAGAGCGCAAGTGGGTGCGAGCCTTTAATGAACGACGGGAAAATGTGCACGATGAACCCCGCTCTGGCAGACCATCAGTGATTTCAGACGAGTTGGTTCATGCTGTTGACGACAAAATTCGTGAAGATCGGCGATTCACTATTTCAGGGACAACGATCAATAAAGCTGCCTACTGCGCTACCCTGACTAAACTTCGACGTGCAATCCAGAATAAGCGACGTGGTCTTTTGTCGTCTGGAGTGTTGTTGCATGACAATGCCAGATCCCATACTGCGAATGACACGCAAACTCTAATCAAGAAATTTGGATGGGAACAGATGGACCACCCACCGTACAGTCCGGACTTGGCGCCAAGTGATTTCCACCTGTTCCGCTACCTAAAGGAGTTTCTTGGTGGCATGCGCTTCAACACAGATGATGAAGCGAAAGAAGCTGTTAAAGACTGGTTAGCTTCGCAGGCGGCCGAGTTCTACGACTTAGGCATTCAAAAGCTTGTGGAACGATGTGACAAATGTGTAAATAAGTATGGAAATTATGTAGAAAAATAGAGAAAGACGTAAGGAATGTCATTAAAACAATTGTTTTGGAATTAATTTTGATTTTGGATGTTTTTTTTTAACCGGACCTTAGTTTTGGAATAGCCCTCATATGATTCAACTTTATCTCTTTTAATGCTTTTTGTATTTGATGATCACAGTAAAACCAATCATAAAGAAAAAGGGTGAATTGGAGAATAATTTTGAATTGAGGCAAGGAAAAGAAACAAAACATTCAATTTTCTCCGCTACAAGGAAAAGCATAGATTCATGGATATATTTAAGACTTTCTGACTTCTGAGCTTCTTTCAATTCTTGAAACATTTTGTAATTTTCTGCAACGGTACCATACTTGTAGAGGAGAATGGCATGTCAATGATAAATTTTTGAAACTCATTCTCTTTCTTCTCTGAATGTTTCCTTAGCTGATAACTTTTATTGTTTTCAGTGTTCAGACCGAAAACACATCATGTTAAATAATACATAACTAAGAGCTTACATTCTTATAGCAACATATAGATGATGCTACTGACCTAATATACATAGATGATCAAACAAGCCGCAACTAAGGCACGTAACTAACATGGTGGCCACTACTCCTGGAAAACTCTGGATTTTTATTAGGTCTGGACAACTTCTGGAAAATGACGAAAAATATGAAAACTCCTGGAAAATAGCCACTGTTAATTATAAAAATCTTTCCATCGTAAATCATACTCCCGCTGCGGTTTTGGGTGAGCACTCTATCGTTAACTAAAGAAATTTCCTCAGGCTACCTGTTTCTGTGTGGGAGAACATGCGATAGTATTTTTGTAAAACATATTGAGTATAGACAACTTCACCGCAGTAAAATAACAGGCGGCATTCTTTTCTCTTTTTTTAAAAGCGGATATTTGAGTCACAAAGGCTTTTTTAAAACAACAATTAAATAATTTTGTGTGTAGGCTTGCATATCAAAAACGCAATCGCCACTAATTTTTGTCAACATCTGTATAAGTAATCCAAACACAACTGCTTATTTTGGTCTTGAAGTAGGCAACCGATAAAGGCCCCCGGCACTTGCGCTTAATTTTAAAATCTGGAAAAATGAGAATTACTCCTGGAAAATTCCTGGAAAACTCCTGGAAAATCGTTGACCGATTTGAGTGGCCACCATGAACTAAGAGCTCGCATTCTTATAGCAACATATATAAGGTGCGTTCAAAATGTAACGAGCCGGAGGCTGGAATGTGCAAACCGGTGACGACATCGGCTAATCGTGGCGTGTGTAACGAGGTGTGGTTCCGACCAGAGCGTGGAAGGTCACAGCCCATCGCTAGAGGGCACACGTGCAAGTCACATGACGAAACAAAGCGAGCAGCAGGATGCATCAATCGTCCAACGCTGCCAGTCGCATTGCAAATGGTGACATGGAGGCGTCAAATGAAGAGCAAAGAGGTGTTGTTCGGTTTCTGACAGCGGAAGGAGTAGGGGGAACGGACATTCATCACCGAATATCACAAGTGTACGGCGAACACTGCATGTCCCTTGCAAGGGTGAAGGCGTGGCACAAACACTTCAGGAAAGGACGGGTGTCGTTAGCTGATGATGCCCGGCCTGGGGCAACCCCCGGCATTACCGATGACAATATCCAGCTGGTTGATGCACTCATTACCCAGGACCGCCGAGTGACAGTGAATGCCATAGCCACCGTGGTCGGATTGAGCGTCGGAAGTGTGCACACCATCATGAAGGAACGACTGCACTTGCGCAAAGTGTGTGCCCAGTGGGTGCCCCACAGTCTTCAACCACACCAGGAAGCATGTCGAATGGCCCTCTGTCTTGGTCATCTGTAGCACTATGCGAGGGAAGAGAATGGGTTCCTGGCACGAGTGGTGGCTGGAGATGAGTCATGGTGTCATCACTTCGAACCAGAATCCAAACGACAAAGCCTCCAGTGGAAGCATCCAGGGTCACCACCACCCAAAAAAAGGCAAGGCCATCCACACGAGTGCAGGAAAGATAATGCTGACGTTCTTCTTTGACCAAGATGGCCCCCTTCTGATACACTTCATGCCGCACGGGACAACAGTGAATGCCCAGCGTTACTCACAAACCTTGACCACCCTTCGCCAAGCGAACAAAACAAAACGACCAGGCAATCTCACCCGTGGGGTCATTCTGCCCCATGACAATGCACGACCTCATACAGCCAACACAGTCGCGGCACTCCTGCAGAAATTCAATTGGGAGGTTCTCGGTCACCCTCCATACAGTCCAGACCTCTCTCCCTGTGATTATGCCATGTTTGGTCCCCTGAAAAGGGCTCTGCGGGGCCAACGTCCAGCTGTACGTGCGGAACTGGTTCACATAGCAGCCCAGGGAATTTTATGTGACAGCCATTCACCGCCTCGTGTCACAGAGGGACAAGTGTTTCAACAGCCAGGGCCAGTACTTCTAACATACAGGTACTGGTTTCTGTAATTATGCCTCCGGCTCGTTACTTTTTGAACGCACCTTATAGATGATGTTACTGACTTAGTATACATAGATGAATAAACAAGACACAACTAAGGCACAGAACTAAGATCTTGCAGTCTTATAGCAACATGTAGATGATGCTACTGACTTATGGATAGATGAATAAACAAGACTCAACTAAGGCACGTAACAAAGAGCTCACATTCTTATAGCAACATATACTGTAGATGATGTTACTGACCTGGTGTGTATAGATGACGAACAGTAATTGCCATGGTTATCATAGTGTTAGGAAATTGTGTATGTATGTCTACCCCTTATTATTCCGGATTTCCAACGGAGTCGCGGATGAGATGCGATGGAAGTCTTTGTGGGAGATGGTATTTACGGCCGGATGCCCTTCCTGACGCCCACCTCATGAGAGGAGTTAATGAGAGATGAAATGAATGATGGTGAATGAAGCTGGGCAAGAATATGGAAGTAAGCGGCCGTGGCCTGTCAGAAGGTACCGTCCCAGCATTTGCCTGGAATTGAAAATGGGAAACCATGTAAAACCATTTCAAGGACGGCCGACGGTGGGTCTCGAACCCACGCATCTATCGAGTTAGCAGAGAGCTTGGCCACATGACCTAACGCTGCGCTTTAGCAAGCATAGCCACCACTGTTGGTTGTTGGGAAATTGATGACTCTAATTCCAGATAGACCCCACAGCCCAACGACATATCCATGAAAGAATGAAAGTTAGTAAGATTGTTCTTGCCTATTTGGTGGCAGTGGCGGCCGGTAACAAGGTTGCAGTGTTGCACAACGACCAGATTAATTCAAGAAAAACAATTAATACCGTAATAATTTTTTTAGTAATAAAAGCTGTATGTTTCCTTTTATATGTATAGGAAATCAAAATTTTGTTCTTTAATAATTCAGGAAATCGTAAGTTACTGTGAACTATCTGAGAAAGCGAAGCGCGCCAACTGTCTAGGAGCGTTCGTCCGCTTGGTCATTGCCAGCCCCAAGCACTGACCAGATCTCAATAGTGAAGGGTATGGCAGAGATGTTAGACAGAGTAAGCCCTATCCCAACAGTGAACTGGGCTGGTCGTTGCCCGCTGATTGCAACAGGGGAGCCGAGGCGCGGACGGAGACATCCGAGATGCTCCGTCGACTGCCGATGCCATGTCTTGTAATGTAATTTGCGCATACTTGTGACACTCGTTGTTCTTTCTCGCCCTTGGGTATAATTCACGATGTTTTGTTCTCATGAATGTTTTCATGTAGACTAACTTATAATCCAGTTATTCCGATGACACTGTGATGTTCTCTGAACTGCGGCATTCGTGATGAATGAGGTTCAACCGTTTTACCGCGCAATTGAATACAGTGCAATAATCAGAACAATTACCTGCCAGCCGCCACTGTTTGGTGGCGTTGGAAGGAACACTAATCTGATGGAATTATACAGTACATGTGTACCATAAGCCATTTGAGTTATAACTGTACTTCACTGACTATACAGGGTATTCTGTTCTCTGTTAATTTTGCATACCTTTTAGTTATTGATGAAAAGGTAAGATTTTAGATGATTTGCTGGGTAATCGTTTATATGACTTATCCGACTATAATACATAACTCAAGAGCCTTGAATGTCTAACCTACTGTTGAGTATTTCTGTACAAAGATATATCTCTGGGTGTGCACGAGGCAAGCTTTCTTCTGCACATTGGAATTTGCTTATCATGTAATGCTTTATGTACTAAATTATTGTGTTTTTTATCTGTTAATGTTGTTAATTTTTGGGATGTTATGCCACTACATATTGTTATCTAGCCGATGTTTTATATTATTTCTGAGGTAGGATTCTTTGTTCGGCTTCCAGTATCTTTGTTCCACTGCAGACATGTCTATTTTTTGACTTGTTGAAGTACTACATCATTCCCAGCCAAGCCCTGAGCCAGTACACATCATGGTTCATTACTTGAGTGTTTGGTTTGCTATTAGCTGATTTTTAGCATTGACAAAGCCTACCGCAGTAGTATTGCAAAATATTGGCTAGTTAATGAACATTCCTAAAACCTAACTTCATCCATAATGGTCGTGAATGTTTCACATTTACTAATGTTTATTCAGTTCAGCTCTGACCAGTAATATAGGCAATCATTTCAGCAAGTCAAAACATTAAATCTGGAATACACAATTGCCTCCAGTCCAACACATGAAAAAACAAAGCAAAACTACATCTGTATACCACGTTTTTACTGAACTTCTGTTCAACTGGTGAAAGTAGTGTCATAATGAGTATTCCTTCTTTTTTTTAAATCTTCATACATAAACTTACTATGGTATTTCATTTTAATTTTGGTTTAGATCACATCAGAGGGGAAGGACTAATTAAGAACTCGGAATAAACTTCCAAAGCAAAGGAATGGACACTTTTTGAAGAATGAATAAAGAATAAGAATAAGAAAACATTGGCAGCAAGGAAAGAATATGTAGAAACCCTTGCATGACTCCGGATATATGCTACTAGAATTAATAGATGAAAGGTGTAAGCACAAGAATGCTTGAGATGAAAGGGGGAACGCAGAATACAAACGTCTGAAAAGGCCTTTGAGCCTACACACATGGCTAGTGTTTTATTTCCGTTACATAAAAGATTGTGACTGAACATGTTTGTAGAGCTTTTCAATATTGGCATTTACCTTGCTAATTGATACATGTTACAGGAAAATAGCAATCAGCATAGATATAATGTTTTGTGTGGAAGAGATTGTAAAGAAAGAACAATAAGGAGCCCAATGCAAAACCCTGTGGGATGCCAGAGAGCACATTGGACCAATTTGAACAGCAAAAAGATCATATATTGGACGTACTATGTCCCTATCCTGACGTATGCCTCGGAAACCTGGGTTATGAAAGGAAGGGAGAAGAGCAAAATACAGGCCAGTGAGATGAGGTTCTTGAGAAGCAGTATTGGAGCTACAAAGATGGACAGAATAAGAAATGAGAGGACCAGAGAATTAATGAAGGCGGAACCATTACAGGATGGTATAGAGAAATCTAGACTTAGATGGTATGGACATGTAAAACGAATGGAGGAGAAGAGGATACCCAGGAGAGTACATGAGACGAAGTGGGAAGGAAAGAGACCGAGGGGAAGACCGAGAGACAGGTGGCTGAAGGGGGTGGAAGAAAGCGTGAAGAAGAGAGGAGAAGACTGGTCAAGGGTGGAGGCTGAGAGATGGTGGGAAGGCAGAAGACGTTGGAGAGGCTTGTGTTCCAAACAGACCCGGCCAGTGGCTGGAAACTGTGCAAGATGATGATGATGACCTTGCTAATGCAGTCATTGATACATGTTACAGGAAAATAGCCATCAGCATAGATATAATGTTTTGTGTGGAAGAGATTGTAAAGAAAGAACAATAAGGAGCCCAATGCAAAACCCTGTGGGATGCCAGAGAGCACATTGGACTAATTTGAAACATTTTCTTTCTTGAAGAGTTTATGCTGAGAACTCTCTTTCAAGAAATCTTCAAACCATAAAAGAGCAGATTGATAGATGTGTTAACTTCATAATTTACTGAGAAGGAGGTCACGATGAACTCAGCTGGTGGCTTTGCTGAAGTCTAAAAGTGCTATTTTCATCTATTGCAAGCTTCATATTTTCTGTAACTTGTTGAGCAATATGGCCTGTTTGAAATCTGTTTTGAAAAGCATTGAAGATATAAAGTGTATTTATGTAAGTTGTGAGTTGTTGGGTAGACCATTTTTTTAATCCTTTTCTCAGAATTGGCAAAATGCTGACTGATTGAAAATATCTCAACTTTCTGGGAAGAAGAGACTTTTGGTTCAGAATGAATATCTGCCATTTTCCAGACAGATGGATAAACACCTGTAACCAAAAGTTGATTCAGATAGAAAATTAGTAAAGGCATAGTAACAGAAGGATGAAAACACAATAACAAATGGTGCAGACGAAGGGAGAAACACAATGGAAAGACAAGACGGATGAAGGTGGGCTCCAGAACATCAATCCAACTAACAGCTCTTCAAAGCTAAAACTTCCGATAAGATGATTCTTTTTTCCTGCCATGTTTGTCCTTTGTGTTCTTACTTTACTCCTCCTGTTTTTGTTTTTTTTCTTCCTGCCCTGCCTTCATTCCCTTTGTCTGGCATTCAGCCCCTTTGTATACCAGCCTCTTCAAGAATGCAGAAGATCTCCTTGAAGAATGCGCCCCACTTTGCACTGTTTTGAGCGACAGAAGAACTGGTTGCTGCCCATCCTCCTGATGATAGTGGGAGGTCGAAACAAGCTTGTTGGGGCTATTGAATCAACGATCTAATGATGAAGTGAAGTGATGACCGGAATTGAAGATGATAGTGTGACTCTTGGTCAGTGTCCTTGTCTGTTTTGTCTGTTTATCCTGGTTGTTCCTCTGTGTTTCTCCCTCTGCTTCAACTGCCCGTCATTGTGTTCGCCCTTTTATTGTGCTTTTATCCTTCTATTTTTGTCCAATGATTGTTAGTATAGTTTTTGGTGGTGAGTGTTTTTAAGTGGAGGGGTTTTCTGCCTCTTAAGTCCACAGCCACCTCTGATAAATTCACAGATTTTCTTGACACCTGTATAATGCAGACATTGTCATATTTGCCTTGCCTTTTCATATGTTTTAATACTGGTACTTACTCATGGCAATTGGGCATTCCTGCTGTAATGTTGGCTGGCTGAATGTATGTTAGGACCAAACCCTAGTACCCGTAAGCTCTGAATATGAGTGTCAGAGAACTGTTATGTGGATTGCAGGGAGTTTGAGGTGGAGAGTATCAACTTCCCCGGGCAAGTGCACAAGTGGCGTCTTAGTCAGTTACTCCAGAAGGGAACAGAACGCAGTCGAGACTCGCTACTTGACGATTTAGCCCTTTCCCTGAGATTCATCATGGTGACAGGCCGTGGGCGCTTGGTATCCCACTTCTTCAGCATCTATGAGTCCCTCAGGGCTCTCATTACAGGCCTGGTTAAACTTCTAGGTACAGTATGTCTATATTATGTGAAGTATTGTTATGCTGTATATTATCCCTCCTTCCCATACAATACAAATAGAACTAATTCACTCTAATAATAAAAGACATTTCTCTCTCCATAACAGACATTGTAATTGGAGTTCCATCACTGCAAGCCCACAACTTGGATGCCAAAATTCGGGAAGAACGTTGCCGGTACTTGGTTGCAGAGTTAGTTTGTAGGGTTAGTATTGGTTTTGCAGAATTTTATTGCTGATCTGATTTTGTTAGAATACTACTATGAAAGACACTCATGGCATTATATTTGTCCTTTTACTGTACTTCTATCCTTCTTTTTTGGATCAAAGATTGTTTGTATAGTTTTTGCAGAAAGAAAAGATTATTTTGTTTTAGTTTATTTATGTGAAAGTAGGGTGGCTGGTACACCTGTTATACAGATGATACTATCAGTACAGCTGTGACTTGTAACCAGCGATTCTGTGAAATATGGTATTGATTTTCTTATGACAGTTCCCTCCCTCTTCTTAGGGACAGATGACCTCGTAGTTCCACCCCTTAAAACAACAATAACTAACTCCCTCCCTCTCCATCACATCTCTGACCTATTTATGGCAAAAGAGCATACAGTATAATATTTGATAAGTTTCTGCACTTGCCAGAGACCATCGAATGCAGTTCACCTACTCCTGAGAATGGTTTGGTTATATGGAAGCTGCTGAGGTATGGGTGATGCTGAGTAATAGCATTTGGGGCACAGTGAGTGTCTTGAGGATGCTGCTGCATTGGCTTAGTGAGGAATTCAATAGCAAATTATCTCACTCCTCACCTTTCCTATCCTCATAACCTGCAGTGTTACTGTTTTGAGGATCCAACCAGTCTTCAGGCTATAATAATAATAATAATAATAATAATAATAATAATAATAATAATAATAATAATAATATCATATAACCTAGGGTGCCGAGTGCAAGCTTTGTTATTTGACATCCAGAGGGCAGCTTGCATGTCAAATTTTGTTGTTCCTTGGAGCACTATGAAAGTCAAGGAGATTAGATATCTAAGCTCCTTGACTCTATAGCGCTTTCTAGTGGAGAAAGGAGGAACTTAAGGATTGGCGGAAAATCCCGAGATTAATTTTGCCATTATGAACATGGCCTACTGAATTCAAATGGATTCTTTAACATGTCAACAACATATGACATGTCACCTTTCAAAAATCCCTTACCATGGCCAGGAGAGAACCTGCAAGCTTGGGGTTGGTAGACCGACACGATAACCACTCACCCACCGTGGCAAGAAGTCATCGGTCTGATAACTTGACAGACAAACTATGAGCAGCACCTCTTGGGTCTGAGAGCACATCCACATGTACAGTATAACACTGGAGGAGCATCAGCACGTCACAGGGTACAAGTAATGTTGTCTGCCAAGATGTGTTGAGATCGAATGAGTACATTGTAATGTGGATATAAACTAGCCACAAGCTTTCCATGACTTGTATCTCCAGCTCTTGAAGGTTAGTCAAATTGAACTAGTTTGAACAACATGCTGACCAAGGGATGAGATTCTAGCCTAGTATAAAGGAAATGTAAGTAATACTATTCTTGAGAGAGGTTGACTGTTTTGTGTGAAAATATATCTACTGTATATGCTCTGATCAGTGTCGTATTAAGTTGTCTTATATTTTGTTTAAATTGTTATTTCAAATACCCAAGTGTTCTGTTATTGTCTACAGTTATAATTATATTGAAGTAAAGTAACAGAGGAAATAGAAATTAGCTTCATGAGCATTACGTGGTGTGTCAATTATTATAATGCTCATGAACTTGATGACCACAAAAGATTACGTAAGAAATTAACTTGCCTAGAAATATCACGATATCCTACTGTTTGTAGATTTAACAAACCTGAAAAGAAATGGTTAGTGAAAAGCATTACAAAAACTCTTGGGGAATCTTAGAGAGTAGCATGATGTTGTATGATGTGGAAGATGCAATGACATTTACCATATTGGCAAAGTATTTGTAATATCCATATTATTAGTTTGAATTCTCAAAAACCGTTAAAATACTTCAATCAATACAAGTTAAAATGAAACATATCTATTCAATTATAACACTTTGTACATGTTTTGGTGAGACTATCTTCAGCAAAACTTAGATCTAGAATATTGTTATTTGATATGTAAACTATAAACTAGACCTATAATTAAAATAAATAATTGTATACCCTTACAAAAGACAGTTGATTCAAAATAAGATTTTTCTTTTTGTGTCATGTGTTCTCCTGAGAGTTTATTCGAAGAAGAATCCATTGCAGGTTCCGTGTTGACGTTTTATAATTCAGTAAAACAAATTTCAAAGTTTCCGCCTAATCAACACTCATTTATTAATTTTAGTTAGCGTCTTCTGGATACATGTTTCGGAATTTGTTCCAATTCCTTCTTCAGCCCTTTATAATTCATATTAGGAACAACATTACATAGACCAAAAAGACCTCGTCCATGTAGAAACATACCACACTAATATTAAAATACTATAAAAACTATTAAACACTTTAAAATATGACAAGCTTATGGACAATACAAACAAATGAAACAATAAAACATTCCTGCTGTTAATAGCCACTTAATTATATAATCACTATTATGCACATTCTTGTTAGGTGTGCGATGGTCAAATTGTGCAGTCGTTAATCGCTATTGTGAACAAGAAAAACAAAGAGCACATTGTTTTAGTGTCCATGACTCCGCTCACAGCACTAGTGGATTAGTTGCATACATATAGGACTACAAACAGCCAGGCACTTGACCTACTTACATCGCATTGCACCAGCAGTCACGTCGGTGTAGGAGCCGATCACCCACCACCATACCATGACATTGACGCTTTGCTTTTAAATCGTCGCTACGTCCGTGGAGCTCTCAGCACAAGATAACACATCCATTTAATGTGCAAATTCCAAGTCAAGTAATCGAATGAGTTTCCCCATTTTATTATCTATAAAGCACATGTCAGCGCACTTTCAAAGAAAGTGCCGGAACCAAAGTTTCCTCTTACATCAACATTTACCCACCAGTACAGCAAGTTATTTGGGTCATGGACACTAAAACAATGTGCTCTTTCTTTTTCTTGTTCACAATAGCGATTAACGACTGCGCAATTTGACCATCGCACACCTAACAAGAATGTGCATAATAGTGATTATATAATTAAGTGGCTATTAACAGCAGGAATGTTTTATTGTTTTATTTGTTTGTATTGTCCATAAGCTTGTCATGTTTTAAAGTGTTTAATAGTTTTTATAGTATTTTAATATTAGTGTGGTATGTTTCTACATGGACGAGGTCTTTTTGGTCTATGTAATGATGTTCCTAATATGAATTATAAAGGGCTGAAGAAGGAATTGGAACAAATTCCGAAACATGTACACAGAAGACGCTAACTAAAATTAATAAATGAGTGTTGATTAGGCGGAAACTTGTGAAATTTGTTTTACTGAATTCTCCTGAGAGGCCGAGTGCAGATCTATCTAGTCGGTGCCCGTGGCCGACCTGCGCGTCGGGATGAGAGATGGAATGGATGAAGATGAATATGAAACTGGGCAAGGATTTGGAAGGAAGAGGCCATGGCCTGTCAGAAGGTACCGCCCCAGCATTTGTCTGGTGTTGAAAATGGAAATCCATTTCAAGGACGGCCGACGGTGGGGCTCGAACACACGCGTCTACCGAGTCAGCAGAGAGCTTGGCCCCATTGACTAGTGCTTCTCTTAATAACTCATAACGTTGCAGTGTTCAAAAACATCCAAATACGTTGCCAAAATGTTGTATGATGCTTCTTAATGATGTAGGGTAGAATTCTAGTTGTAGATTAATGGTATTTTACTTTATATCCTTGATCTAAGTTTTGCTGAAAATGGTCTCGCTGTAGACAGAAACATGTACAATGTTTTATTGATATGTTTCATTTTAACTTGTATTGATTGGTATATTTTAACAGTTTTGGAGAATGTAGAAAAGGCACTATTTTATATTAGTTTGCTTGGTACACTATGACTCCAAAGCGAATGAGCCCAAAAATGTTGCTGGCATGCTGGTTAAAAAGCAATTAAAAGTACGTTTATGCATCAGTACACTGTAACTATTACAACTATTTCCTAATTCCAAGTAACTTACCACTATAATGACATACTTTATTGTACTATAATTCCATTGCAGAGTGAGTTTGAAGACTCCCTTGAATTGCTGTGCTCCTTTGTACGACGACAACTGAGGCGTGCCACGACCGAGAAGTTTGAAGTGGAACGAGAATCCTCTCATCCGCCTGTCCCTATACCATATCTATTTCTTACTCCAAAGGTATGTTATATTTTCTTACTCATTGTTATTAGTTCTTTCAAAGAGATAGCTGGATTTGAAGTTTTATGTAAGGATAATTAAAATTAAATGCTTTACAGTCGGTCAACACGATTGTACCCAAATTTTAACGGGTGTTATTCCCTAAACCTGAAAAAAATTACCTAAGATTAATTACAGTGAAACCTCTCTTAACGGACACTCCTCTAAGACGGACATCCCTTCATAACGGACGATTTTCTAGGTCCGTGACCAAACCCCTATTAAGTACTGTATATTAGGAATTAATCTCTCTTATGCGGACACTTGCTATTACGGACATGGACACCCCGGCCGCATTGAAAAAAATCAACCAACCTCTCTTAGTGGACACTTATTTTGAAAATAAATTGCATCTCTGTAGGTCTATTAGTCTTGTATGAACACTCTGTTGTGTTAATATACTTTCGACACATCCTGTGCTTCCTGGAAGCCAGTTAGCGCTCAACTTCCCATCCCCTATCTTCTGCTCTGCTCCAAAAATAAACCTAGACATAACGGTATCGCTTTCATTGTTCTCTTGAACTTTAAATTGTCGAAATAAGGGAATTCATACTTTCACTATCTGGTCAATTTTACCGTGAAACTTCTTAAATCTATTGTAGGACCTGTGCGTTACAATAGCAAGTGAGTTCATTTGAAATGGCTCATCGTAAAATTTAACTTTAAAAGAGAAAGTAGACATCGTTTATCACAAACGTGAGAGATGTGGTGTACGAAAAGCATGTGAAGTGTTTAAGATTGGATAGACACAGGGAGCAGAAATTGTGAAAAAACAAGAAGGGATAATTAAGGTATGGCATCTTAATGATAATGAGCTGCAAATTAGACAGTTTTAAAGTGGTAATGGTTCTGTTATTGATAGGGTGGTTCAGCAAAATACGAAGTCGGAACGCCCCTGTGTCCAGACCAATGATACAAGCCAAAGCATTGGATTTCGCGGCAGAATTAGGTATCGGAGATTTCAAAGCCTCGAACGGCAGGCTTGAGAATTTCAGAAAGCAATTTGCGGAAAATCCTCCACTGTTGATATGGATAATGTTTCAAGCTGGGAAGAAAAGTTACCTTCTATCACTGACGGCTATTCGCCGAAAAACATTTTAAATACGGACAAAACTAGACTGTTTTACTGCTCTCATCCTTTCGTTTTAATGTAAGTACACATACTGCACAGTACATGTGCCAAATTGCAATAATTTACTCTAACTCTCTCTATAGTGGACACCCCACTTTAGCGGACAGTAATTACGGTTCCAAGGTTGTCTGTTATAGAGAGGTTTCACTGTAATACACTTGGATGACTAATTTCAATCAGCAAGCAATCATCATCGGATCCTTACACTCAAGCCATTAATCTATGTCTACGAATATGTGGGTTAAGATGTATACACTATTTTAGTCTCAGAAGTTTTATTTATTTATTTATTTACATAGTTTATGCCCACATTGGAGCACTTAAATCAATCCTTATACACTACAGTCTTTACAATATTAGTTGTAATGGCTTCTCAACTTCCTCTTCTCCTTCCAGAGCTTCTTTAATCTCTCCGACCTGGCCACCCTCTCTTCATTTGTAATGGTGTACTGTTTTCGTTTGACTGTTTTTAATTTCAATCTTGTATCCCTACTTCTCAGAATCCTCTTCTCTCTTCTCTCTGCAATTTGTTTCATTGTAATATTTAGCTCGTCTAAATCATTCTGGACCTCAACGAACCAGTTGTTCTTGGTTTTACTTTTCCAAAAGAAATTGAATAATTGTTTCAGTAGTCTGGTGTCTGGTAGTCTTACTATGTGGTTGAAAAAGGCAATTCTCCTTTGTCGCATTGTATCCACAATTGATTCATTTTCCCGATAGACTATTTCGTTAGGCCGCAGTCTCCATTGTTCATTTACTTGATGTTTTTTATTGATGATTGTCCTGATGATCCTTCTGTCTACTTTTTGGATTTTATCCGTTGTTGCTTTGGTATTCATCTTAAATAGGGTTTCACTTGCATAAGTAGCTTCAGGTTTAACTACTGAACCATAATGTTTGAATTTGGCGTTCATCGAGAGAGATTTCTTCTTATAAGTTGACCATGTGACTCGTTGTGCTTGTCTCAGTTTTGTTGTTCTGTACTCTATTGCGGCTTTCTCATTTAGGTTCCAAGTTATAGTTTTACAATCTTAATTTGTCTGTTATTTAGTTGAAGGACAGGGGTGTACACCTCGAAGGTTGGCATAATCTCTGTCTTTTCAAATGAAATTTGTAATTCCACTTTTGCTGCAATGTTTTCCAGTTGTTCAATTTGGACTTTAGCCTCTTCCGCATCATTTGCCAGTAGTGCAAGATCGTCTGCAAATGCCAGGCAGTTTAGTTTAATATTTCTACCAATCTTGATGTTTGGTTGGCATTTCTTTCTCCATTCTCTCATGACCTTCTCCACTACACAATTAAACAAAATAGGTGAGAGACCATCCCCTGCTGGTTGTGATTGTAAATGGTTTTGACAATTCTCCTCTAAATTTAACTTTTGCTTTAGTATTCTTGAGTCATTCCAATAAGGTTGATCAATTTCCTGTGAACACCAAATTCTTGAAGAGTATTCAGTAATGACTTCCGATGAATACTGTCATAAGCTTTTTTGAAGTCAACAAAAGTGATGACTAGGTTCTTACTTTGAGCTCTGTGATGCTTCGTAATCTACTTAAGACTGATGATTTGATCTGGACAACTTCTGCCTGGCCGAAATCCTCCTTGGTACTCTCCAAGTTCTTGGTCCAGTTGTTCCTGTATTTTTGAGTGAAGAATTTTTGAAAAGATCTTATATGTGACATCAACAAGGGATATCCCTCTCAGAAGTTTATTGTAAACTTGCATAACTTCTCAGGTTTGTTAGTATTTTATGATTTTTTGTTATGATAATGTTAGTGGCTATTGACCTTCAGTTTTACTTGTTCAGTGTGATAATCTGTAATGGTCAGTAAATTGTCAGGTTGATTTTCTAACTTGGATATGGATTAAAGTACTTCGCTGGTTATTTGGGTGATGTGGTGTTCGTTCAGCTTCTGTCACAATTCACTGTTCGATTTGAAATGAAAGGGAACTTTCCTTTTGAGGCTGGCTCCTCATTATCTCTCCCCCTCCATTGTGTGACCTCGCATTCCTAAGTGTCTCTGCTCGTCTTGCTTGTAAGATATTTCTGTGTTAAGTCAGGTCTAGATATGTCCTGACAAAGTGTATGTTAAAGTATTCTGAACATCTTCAAATATTATGGACCAATCTCCATTCCCACCACGCATAAAGTAAACAGTAATCTTTAAGCGCAAACAGTGTGATGGGAACATCTTGAACTCTTTAACACTGCCGTGATATCAGCCTTGGATTTATTGATGATATGATACATAGTACATCCTATTCCAATAACATAGGGGCAGATGACCTCGTAGTTCCGCCCCTTAAAACAACAATAACTAACTATAACTATTCCAATAACATGTTCCCTTAAAGTTGCCCCCGTTTATCTAGCCTTGCTAAACCATTACAGTGTGTTGTTTCTTATTTCTTATGGGGGCTATTTTGTAGTAGTTTAAAGAGGTGAATTCTTCATGAATGTGTGTTCGTTAAGGTTGCTAGGGTTATTTATTTAGGCTAAGTATATTACAATTGCTTCCGTTATGTTGAGAGTTCTCCCTTTTGATTTATGATATATGATTTTTAAGTGTGTTTCTATGTTGGTGAATTTGTGCCACGCATTGTACATATGTTCACATACTGTAGCAGTTTTGCTAGCCCACACGTTGAGCGACAAGTGTAGCGGTTTGGCTGCCCCTAACTGTTGGGTGATAAATGTAACTGTTTACCTTTGCCTAAGCTATGTTGTTTTAATGGGCGCCAAGACCTCAACGCAATGCTGAAATCTAAATTTGTATTTAACAACGTCTAGCTCTGGTAGAACACCTTCAAGAATCTATTCACTCAGATCGTGGTATGATTTGATCATTAACCCAACAAACAATTGTATCAGGAGAAGGAATTGGTCTATATCTAATGCTACCTACTGAAAGCAAAGATTGCATTGTAAAAGAATTGAATTTATTATATAAAACAAGTATAGCAAAATTAATAATAATTATAAGTTTAAAATTTAAATTGGAGCGTTGCGATTTTAATATTACCGATAGAAAATTACGTGAAAATGGAGTCTGATAAATTATTGATTTTACTCTTATTCCCAAGCTATGAAGTTACTGAAATATGAAATATAAAACCAAGAGAAATGAGAGATTGCGTATTTCTGCGTCATTCGCGCTTACCACTGGAAATTGCCAAAGCATTTCCCTCGTACTGGATGATGCTGTGTGCTTCCCACAGTCTCCTGGACGTCGTCATCTCCGTCGATATTTGATGATATACTTGTAGATTTTGTGACTTTATGGTCCTAACCTCGGAGCCATACCCTCGTACAACCACACTGGTTAAGTTTTAAACAGAAAGTTCTCCACTCCACGGAACATTGGAGCGACACACACTTGCAACCGAACTAGTCAAGTCTTTCACAGATTGTCCTCGTTCCACGGCGCGCCGAACGATATATGCGCACGTCGGCTCCCCACCTCGGTACCGACTTCCAGCTTACGAGGTCTCCCCTGATTGGCTGCTCCCCACGTGCTAGTTCCCCTTCTCTGGCTCATTACACACGGCGCGCGGATGATGAAGTCGATTTCCGTTCCAACTATCCGCCTTTTCTTGGCGCTGCAACCCCGCTTGCGTAATACTTCTTGACAAGAATCAGCCTGTATTTGAATTTCCAGTGAGTCATGTCTCTCATAATATCCTAACTGACGAAACTCCGTAAAATTCCGTAATCACATAATTTTCTATGATATTGTCGTTCGTAATAATTTGCTTGATAGCGTTTTCTAAGACATAGAAAACCTATCTGTATGCTTATAATTTTTATAAAATGCTCCAAAAATATCTTAAAAATAATTATAATAAATTAATAATAATAATAATAAATTAACATGAAAAATTCTCTTGGCTGAACAATTTGCCGCGTAAATAAATATAGAATGGCTTCCTACTGACTTATGCCAGTTGCATAAAAACCCCTCGAAAAACACGTTACATATTCGCCTCGGATCATCGGATGATTTACCGTGACGACGGTCCATTATCCGATTATCCCAGACACGTTAATAAACCCCATCCAAAATACATATTACATAAATGAAATCTCCCTAAATTACAGATATATACACTCATAATTTTTCTTCACGCACTTTGCGTCAAAGTTTGTTGTCACTGTGGATTGCACTTTGCAACCAGTCCAATGTTTCTCATATAAAATAGTGTTCCACGGATATTTCCGCCTCTCAAATTCCTCTATGTTGGAGAAATAGACATAATTAATGTGTGAGCACTATGTATTTATGATGTCATATCACACGCATTGAAGGTGTTCTGATATATTTATATCACCATAGAACTTCCTAATTTGACTGGAGGTCCCTTCCTTATGGTGAAATTTAATCTCACTTATCACTGAGCACACGATCACACTATTGTGGCTGTGCCTCGTGACCATAATACTTGATCTCTCTTTATAAAAGATGAAATTAATATTGACTTCTGAAAAAAAAAACAGTAAATGCGCATTACATATAACACCAAATATTTCTGTGCCGTAATCGCCCTGTCTTGTTAAGTTCCCGTAGACCATATTCTACTTAATACTAGTTCTCAACACAGACCAGTTCTCCTCCCACAAATGAAACCATTGTACAAATTACCTTAAATTTCTCACTTAAAAATCTTACATGGCGAGGCCGTAAACAGAAATCACGTGTGCCGTTATGTATGAGTTTCATGAAGGACTGTCTCGCATTCTGATGGCCCATCTTTTGTCCCGTGGACGCCTTAAGCAAAAATACCCTGTCCAAGCGCTCACCCATCTCTTGGGGACAAATGGGAATTCACCAGCGCTACCAAATTCTGGCCTTGGTGTATCGAGACATTTTAGTGCTCAAGAGCATCCGACAATCCCGTCATATTTCCCTGTACCTTAAAAACTCTCATTTACTTACATACTACCCCCCTGTGTGACTTCTGATACGCCTGCCTGGAAGACCATCTCCTCCCACGCACCAAATACCACACTTACTCATTTGATAGGCTGGCTCGCCAGCTAAACGTCCTCACTTTATGACACATACTTTCGGAGACTATGTATATTATACGTCCCGTATAATCTGTTTCCCTCACTATTCTCCAGCACATATGCTGTTTTCCCAATATGTTTGGAAACTATAAATGTTTCTGCGTCACCTGCTTCCAACCTAGCCAGTGGCTCCTTTAACTTAATGTCATCACGTTGCTCCACTAGCATATTTCTCAGTGTCTGTAACGATGCCCTGTTGCTACTGTCCACACATGCACACATTAAAATACCGTCCTCTGCTTTAACCACAGGATAATCCCTACATAAATTAGTGTCCCTCGATAGCATGTCTGCAAGAATGTTATCTTTACCTTTAATATATTTTACTGTGAATTCGTATTCCTGCAGAGCAAGAATCCACCTACTAACTCTGTTAGAACTGAGTTTACAAGTTCTTATATACAGTAATGCATGGTGATCTGTGTGGATCTCAAATTTCCCCCCTACTAAATACATTCTAAATTTCCCTAAACTGAAAACAATACCTAAAAGCTCTAACTCAGTAATCGTGTATCTGTTCTCTGCTGCTGTCAGTCCTCGCGAGGCTAAAGATACAATGCACAGATTACCCTCATCATCTTTCTGACATAATACTCCAGCAATGCCTATATGTGAAGCATCTGTCATAACCACATATTCCTTATCTTTTAACGGATATTTCAGCACTACAGCTTTCTCAAAACCTTCCTTCAGCGCTCTAAAAGCCTGATCATGCTTGGACTCCCTTCTCCACCGAGTCCCACTTTTAAGCAATTCCCTGAATGGTTCTACCAACCCTGAGTATTTAAGAACGAACCTCCTGAAAAAGTTGCAAATTCCCAGGTAAGTTTTTAACTGTTTAACATTCTGTGGCACCTCTGCTTTAAGTATCTTATTAACCCTACTTTCTTCTGGTGTTACACCTCTACTCGACACTCTATGACCTAAAAATGTCACTTCTGACGGACAGAATGACAACTTAGACAGCTTTAAAGTGAACCCTGCCTGATCTAACTTCTGAAAAACTATATCTAAATGACGTAGATGCTCCTCAAAACTGCGTGAACTAATTACCATATCATCTATGTAAATGGTTACAAACTCTCCTGTGTCATCCCCTAATGCGATGTTTAAATCCCTAATTAAAGCTGCTGAACTACTCTTTTACCCATAAGGTGTTCTACAAAATTGATAAAGGTTATATTTATGACTAAAAGCTGTAAATGGTCTATCTTCGTACATAAGTGGCACTTGCCAAAAACTGGAACTCAAATCTACACAAGTGAAATACTTCTTCCCCTCAAATGTTTGCATTAATTCCTCTATTGACATAGATTTCAGCTGATCTGAACTAATTCTACTGTTAACCAAACGAGCGTCTAAACAAATACGAACAGTGCCGTCGGTCTTGGGTACCATGATCAAAGAATTAACATATGGACTGTTAGAGTGCTCAATAATCCCATCTTCAAGCATCTGATTAATTTGTGCCTCAACTGCACTCTGATAAGCGAAAGGTACAGGATATCTATGTCCTGTGAATACTGACCTATCAATAACGTTCAATGAATGTGTATAGCAATTGGCCATACAAATGCGATCCTCAAACACTCTCCTATTACACAATAACACATCATAGAGCCGAACACACTGTTCATCCTCTATATTTCCCTGAAATGCAGCATCACGTAACGAGTCCTTTAGACTACCGTTCGTAATCACACTGCCCACAAAACATGGAGAACCCCGCTCTACGGCTGGCGATATCTCATTTAAAGTACAAATCACACCTACAATACTACTCCTCTTAATATGGTCATTGAACGCTACTTCTACTTCAGAATCTCCCCATTTAAATTTCAAACTCCCTACATCATAACATAAGTTACCCGACACTCTACTTAGCCACTCTGAACCCAAGATAACACTGAATACTAAATTTGGAATTACAAGGCAAATCTGCTTCTCTACATGATTATTAATTTTAATGTCTACTAAAACTTGCTTAGAAATTACTTTAGACCTCTTCCCAACAGCTGTGATAACAAAAGTGCTTTTAATTGGCATCTCCTCAAAATTTACTCCACTTTCTTTCATTTTATCATAAAATGCACTACTTATGCAACTCTTCATACAACCACTATCAATTAAAACATCTGTGTACGCCTTGGACACGTTAAATTTAACTATGGGGCTCTTACTAACCACTTCCTGAATAATACCTTCATCATTTAGTTCATGTAATAATTCATTTCTTACATTTAGGTCATAGGGTTCCTGTATAATTGTATGGACAGGGCATGTTACAGACTGAGATTCTGACCTTACTTCGCAGCCTGGTTCGCGTTTAAAGAACCGCTACAGGTGGCCGTAGTACTACTAACTACTGAACTGGTCTGGTTGTTCTGGGCTGTGTTGTCATTGTTTGGCTGTATATTACTACCACTAGGCTGTCCTCTTCCTTGACCCCTATTCTGGTTGTAATTATTGTCATTATAATTTCTCCCTTGATTTCCCCTGAAATCATTGTTTCTCCCTTGATTTCCCCTGAAATCATTGTTCCTCCCTTGATACTGATTACCATAGCCATTTCCTCTGTTCTGATTTAGCTGATTATTATTATTTCTATTTTGAGCGTTGGCCCCTTCGCCACCGTTCCCTTGAACTTCCTGATGCCTGGCTTCATTAGGTCTATTATTATTATTACCCTGGTTCCGATTGAAATTGTCCTCATAACCCCCTCTCCCTAGTGCATCAAATGTGCTTAACAAATTTTCTACTTGTGATATTGACTTTACATTCTGGATACAAGCAGCCTCCTTGATCCTATAGGGAAAGTGCCTAAGTAGCAACCTCACCACATCACTTTCCTCCTTCAACCCATCCAGATATTTACACACTAATACCTGCCCTAAAAAGTATTCGGTCATGGTGGAGCTTCCTTTAGGGTTATATCTACCACACACTACTCCCTCACGATGCTGCGACTGAATAACCTCATTCCAGAACTTTTCACAGAATTTCATTTTAAAATCATTGATATCAGTAAACTTCTCTCTGTAGACAGCAAACCAATTCCTCGTTTCCCCCACAAACACTTGTTCTAAAATTTCAACTACCTGGCACCACTCAATACTACCATTTTCCAGCCTCTCCCCGAATTTATTTTCTATAGTGTTCATGAACTCCATTGGGCACCCCTGTCGATTGCTGAACTTACCCAGTTCTACCTCCCTGTGTGTGCTACTCACAAAAACTGGCCTATTCTGACTATTTTCTTGCCTGATCCTAGCTTTTAATTTTAACTCTAATTCTGCGACTTTCTCCTCAGCCTTCCTCTCAATACTGTTTACCGTTAATTTAATGTTTCCTTCTGATTCTTCTACTTTATCATATAGCTTTGCTTGTTTCTCCTCAATCTTGCTAATGCTCTCTCTATTACTCTCTCTTAAATCATTTACTTCTGCAACTATTTGTGAGTGGACTTTCTCAATTCTACCCCCCAGCTGTTCCTTAATCTCTTTAGTAGCTACCTGAATTTTGTCAATTTCTCCCCCCGATTGCCTTTTGACCTGCTGTGTTTCCAGTTGCACTAGTTCTTTTAAATTTTCAGCCTGTGTATTGATTCTAATTTCCAACTCCTCCTGTACTTTTCCTAATTTTCTGTCTACATCTGCAATAATCTCTTTAGCCTTTTCTTCCATCACCCCCCTGATCTCACCTCTAATCAGTTCGAATTTGTCACTCATTTCCCTACTGTTTTGTTCTAATTTAGCATTTAAAGTTTTAGTACTCTCTCTATTTTCCTTACTGTTTTGTTCTAATCTGGCGTTTAAAGTTTCATTACTCTCTCTATTTTCCCTACTGTTTTGTTCTAATCTGGCGTTTAAAGTTTCATTACTCTCTTTATTTTCCCTACTGTTTTGTTCTAATTTAGCATTTAAGGCATCTGTACTTTCTTTATTTTCCCTACTGTTTTGTTCTAGTCTGGAGTTTAAAGTTTCATTACTCTCTCTATTTTCCCTACTGTTTTGTTCTAATTTAGCATTTAAGGCATCACTACTAACTTTGTTCTGATACATTAACTCGAGAAGTAAAGTTTTTAATTCTGGTTGGCCGCCTACACTCCCTGTTTCAGTATCGGGATTTGCCTCCGCTACCCCGGTACTACCATCACTCGACATACTGCTCGTATCATCACTCTCCCGTTGATGACCACTACGTAACCTCATCTGTCTTTCTTTCTCATCCCCCATAATGATATACACTGATACAGACAAATAACCCCCAAAATACAGGCACAGAAATATATACCCTTCTCCTTCCACAAATGTTATTAGGTTTTCAGCCCCAAGTTGTCGGCGACAAGTGTAGCAGTTTTGCTAGCCCACACGTTGAGCGACAAGTGTAGTGGTTTGGCTGCCCCTAACTGTTGGGTGATAAATGTAACTGTTTACCTTTGCCTAAGCTATGTTGTTTTAATGCGCGCCAAGACCTCAACGCAATGCTGAAATATAAATTTGTATTTAACAACGTCTAGCTCTGGTAGAACACCTTCAAGAATCTATTCACTCAGATCGTGGTATGATTTGATCATTAACCCAACAAACAATTGTATCAGGAGAAGGAATTGGTCTATATCTAATGCTACCTACTGAAAGCAAAGATTGCATTGTAAAAGAATTGAATTTATTATATAAAACAAGTATAGCAAAATTAATAATAATTATAAGTTTAAAATTTAAATTGGAGCGTTGCGATTTTAATATTACCGATAGAAAATTACGTGAAAACGGAGTCTGATAAATTATTGATTTTACTCTTATTCCCAAGCTATGAAGTTACTGAAATATGAAATATAAAACCAAGAGAAATGAGAGATTGCGTATTTCTGCGTTATTCGCGCTTACCACTGGAAATTGCCAAAGCATTTCCCTCGTACTGGATGATGCTGTGTGCTTCCCACAGTCTCCTGGACGTCGTCATCTCCGTCGATATTTGATGATATACTTGTAGATTTTGTGACTTTATGGTCCTAACCTCGGAGCCATACCCTCGTACAACCACACTGGTTAAGTTTTAAACAGAAAGTTCTCCACTCCACGGAACATTGGAGCGACACACACTTGCAACCGAACTAGTCAAGTCTTTCACAGATTGTCCTCGTTTCACGGCGCGCCGTTCGATATATGCACACGTCGGCTCCCCACCTCGGTACCGACTTCCAGCTTACGTGGTCTCCCCTGATTGGCTGCTCCCCATGTGCTAGTTCCCCTTCTCTGGCTCATTACACACGCGCGCGGATGATGAAGTCGATTTCCGTTCCAACTATCCGCCTTTTCTTGACGCTGCAACCCCGCTTGCGTAATACTTCTTGACAAGAATCAGCCTGTATTTGAATTTCCAGTGAGTCATGTCTCTCATAATATCCTAACTGACGAAACTCCGTAAAATTCCGTAATCACATAATTTTCTATGATATTGTCGTTCGTAATAATTTGCTTGATAGCGTTTTCTAAGACATAGAAAACCTATCTGTATGCTTATAATTTTTATAAAATGCTCCGAGAATATCTTAATAATAATTATAATAAATTAATAATAATAATAAATTAACATGAAAAATTCTCTTGGCTGAACAATTTGCCGCGTAAATAAATATAGAATGGCTTCCTACTGACTTATGCCAGTGGCATAAAACCCCTCGAAAAACACGTTACAATACAGCCGAATGTGTCCCATATTTTATCGCATTTCTGTGTTCCTAGTATTGTGTATGCATTCTTCTGACTGTTTGCCCTATGTAATTTGCTTGACACCCTGTGTCTTGGCATGTTATTGAGTATTCTCCTGTTTTTGTGTATGGTATTGGTCTTGTTTATTTAAATTACTGTTGTGCAGATGCTTGGCAGTTGTGTTGTTTGTTGTGAAGGCTATTTTGATGCCTTGTTTCTTGAATAAATTGGTGATTTGGTATCTATTCACATTCACAAAATCGAACTAGGCAATTTTTTTTTCTCATTTTGTCCGACTTTGAATTGTTTTATTTCTAAGTCTGGCTATAATTTGATCTATTTTGTTGGGTGATAAATTATTTTCTTTGGCTATTTGCTTGATTATTCTGATTTATCTATTGTCATTGGTGCTTAATTCCCTGTGAACCATTCAATTGAATCCTGATAGTTTGTGTGTTCTAGGATAGTTCTAGTGATTGTCAACTGCGTGCTATGTTTGTGTAGGTTTGTGGAAGATTGAATATGAGAATTAGTTATCTTGACATTGGATGGTTATGCCGAGATGATTCTTTTTCCCTCAGTTTTGGGTTCCTTGGTAAATTTAATGGAGTGATGTAGATTATTGATTTCTTGGAGTATGGTTTCTTTGTTTGTTAACTCCGTGTCATAGACACACAGTACATGATCTACCTATCTTTTCTTTTGTATAATTCCCTTTGTCGAGTTCTTTTCTAAGAACTCTTCTTCCAATGTGTTTAGTGAAAATGTCGGCTATTAGCCCGATTAGTGGCCTCCCTATTTCTAAGCTCTCTGCCTGCGCATATATTTTATTATCGAATTGAAATAGTTTTGGTTGAGAACGACTCTCAGTAGTTTCGTGCTCTCTTCTGTTTCTTTTAACAAGTTAGTTGTTTTTAAATTGTTTCCTATTCTATTCTATTGTATGTATTGGTGTATTAGTGTACATGAGCGTTATGTCGTACGGGCTAGCCTCAAGTTAGGTTTCATTTATACTGTGTTTGGTGTGGTTACGAACTCTGTTTAGTTTTTTACTGAGTAGTTTTAATTGTTCATGTAGTGTTTTAATATATGTAATAATACGGTCAGCACAATAGCACAGGTTAAGCCACGGGACTGATAACCTAAATGAAACTTGAAGCTCTAAGAAAATACCTAATTTTGGTGTAGGTTATTATTGTTTTAAGGGGTGAAACCATCAAGGTTAACTGCCATGGGCTTAGCTGCCTGCTGCTGTTTGGTTTTATGTCAGGGTTCTCCTTCCACTTGATAGCTTGAAGCTAGTATCGTTCGATATGACGAACATGTACACTAATATGTCAATAAATGAAGCCATCAATATAATAGAAAAACTAAAAACAACTAACTCGTTAAGAGAAACAGAAAACAGTCCAGCTTATGTTTACTATACATTATTCTCATTTGGGTGATATGGTGCTTTTCTTTCCTCAGCAGGACTTAGAGCTTGACCTTCGTCTCTTCAACCGAGATATCATGCGGCGAGCACTGCCTGTGTTAGTCGGTATTTTGGAGCGTGAAACTCGTGGCTGGTTTTTACATTTCCGCGAGAGGCTTATCTCTGAATTGCGGAGTCAAAAGCTGCCAGATGAGGAAATTGAAAGAGTAAGAATAAATAACAGCATTGCTTGAAATCTTAGTCATGATGAAGACTCTTGAGTGTAGCATAAATATTGCACTAAGCTCCCAAATCCTAAGGGCAGAGCTATGAATCTTGTCAATGTATTGTATGTGCTTTGTTGATATCACTTTCATTTATTTGTTTGTTATCAATTAGGGCACAAAACCCATGAGATAGAATCTACAGTACTACATTACATTCAAATTGTAATTCACAACCAAAAAATAACCCTTCATAAATTAAAAACTTCAAACAAACTCAAATATTTTAGTTTTAATTAGTTTTAATTTAGTTTGGGTGATTTTTCATGTACAATTTCTAGAATTATTAAGTATTTTTAATTGCAAATTGACAATAATATTGCTTATCAATTTCCTTTCTCATAAAAGTATTTAACATTTGAGTTAACTAATAGATACTACCTGTTCTGCAGTCTTCTACATTACTAACTAATTTATACTAAACAACTCTGTGCAATTCATCTCAAAAAGCACTCCCACCAAACTGAGTTGTAGCTTAAGTACCAAGAATTAATGTATCAAGTAGTTGTAATATCTGAAAGAGTTGCATGCGGAATTGGTTATTAGCGAAGTACCTTTGATCGGTGGCAAAGTGTGGGATAAACTTTGTTGTTCATTGAACAGGAGGTGAACCAGGCTGTGATGAAGGAGTACCTACAGAGGGTCTACTCCAGTATTTTAACTCATCCCGATCTCCTGGCGTTAGGAGAGGGGATCCCCCAGCTACTAGTCCAGCAAGCTCAGTCTGTGGTTCTTATGCACAGGCAAGTATTGTTTTTGTTCTTAACGGGAACGTATCTGTCTATGCATTGAATTGACTCTTGTAATTTTTACACTGTTATCACAAGAAGTTCCTTTCTGTGCTAGATATACTGTACAAAGAATGAGTACACTCTTGGTAGCTGTTTAGGTCAAGTCCCAACGATGAGTGTACATAAGTACCTTAACAGTGGTTGCCTGAGTGCTTGTTACAATGTTACTCTAATCATTCCTTTGAATTTTGGTTCTGGGCATGAGAACTAAACACAAAATAAGCACACACATATTCTTTATTTCCACCACTTGTTGACTCTTGCTCTTTCATCTTTTTTCCTGCTCTGCTTGTCTACTGGATGATCTTTTTGCCTCACTCATGCTTTCTTACTGTGATAAGAGAACTGAACATGTTTATGTTTTGATTTGATTTGTATTCATTAATTAATTTACTTCCTTCAAGCCTCTGTGGCTTAGGCGGCAGCACGCCGGCCTCTCACCGCTGGGTCTGTGGTTCAAATCCCGGTCACTCCATGTGAGATCTGTGCTGGACAAAACGGAGGTAGACAGGTTTTTCTCCGGGTACTCCGGTTTTCCCTGTCAAAATTTCATTCCAGCAACACTCTCCACTATCATTTCATTTCATCTGTCATTCATTTAACCATTGTCCCAGAGGAGTGCGTCAGGCCTCGGCAGCCGGCACAGTTCATATCCTCGCCGCTAGATGGGGGCTTCATTCATTCCATTCCTGACCCGGTCGGAGACTGGAAGCAGGCTGTAGATTTTCATTTTCATTCAATTAATTTACTTCCTTCATTGGAAGGTTGCCATCAGTTAAGTATGTCCATTTTTTAATTAAAAAATAATAATTATAAATAAATAACAAATAATAACATTATAAATATTATAATATTGTGTGGCCTCGGGTGCCGGGTACAAGCTTTGTAATTTGACACCCAGAGGGTAGCTTGCACGTCGAATTTCGTTGTTCCTTGAATCACTATGAAAGTCAATAAGGTTAGATATCTAAGCTCCTTGAACACTATAGCGCTTTCTAGTAGAGAAATGAGGAACTTTGTGTTGGCGGAAACTCCCGAGATTAATTTTGCCATTATGAACACGGCCTACTGAATTCAAATGGGTTCTTTGACATGCCAACATCGTATGACATGCGTGTCGTATTTTTTCCGCCTTTCAAAAATCACTTACCATGGCCAGGGGCGAACCTGCAATCTTGGGGTTAGTAGACCGACATGCTATCCACTCACCCACCATGGCAAGCTATTAATAACTACACCATCACAGTTGAACAAAGGACAGCCAGGTCAGATAGAATGAAGAAATTTTGGGTGCAGAAGAAGCTGAAACTGAATCGCTAATCTCCGAATACCGTTGTTGGACTTAATTGCATTTGTATTGATAAAAGTGCTCCAATGAGGGCATAAAATATGTAAAAAGAAATAACAAATAACAAAGAACAAATGAAGTACTGTAATTCTAAAATAAATTTATTACAAAAAGAAACCTAATAAAATTCAATGAGCAAAATAACCAACAAAAATTGAACCTAGGAAAATTAAAAACAAAGCAGGATAAAAAGAAACAAGTAGTTCCGTGAATAACTAAATAGCCTATTTTCATATATTCTACTTATTTTAATTGCTAATTCATATGCAAGACTAGATGGGGTCATCATCATCATTTTGCACAGTTTCCAGCCACTGGCCGGGTCTGTTTGGAACACAAGCCTCTCCAACGTCTCTTGTCTTCCCACCATCTCTCAGCCTCCACCCTTGTCCAGTCTTCTCCTCTCTTCTTCACGCTTTCTTCTACCCCCTTCAGCCACCTGTCTCTCGGTCTCTTTCCACTATCTCCTCCACCTTCCCCATCAGCGTTCTTAGGTTTAAAGTTCCAAATCTTAGTCCGTGTGTACAGCCGTGTCGTCGTCTATTAAATATATATTTTGAAATCTCTAGTGCGGCTTTAAGGAGCCTAGTTTTCACTCTTTCCACGGTTTGAAGGTCACTGTAGCTTAGGTCATTCTATATTATTTGATAGGTAGTATAATGTAATATATATACAGTATAGTGCAATATATTGTGATTGTGTGAGACATCAATCTGATTTCTTGGTTTGGTTCTAGGGCCGTGGAGAATCTTCAGCGCAAATTAACAAAAACCAAGGAATCTCTGCGTCAGCGTATTGAGTACATGTATCCAGTCCTGTCTCGTATTCAACCATGGATGAGGGACAAACTCAGGAATGCAGAAGTAAGTTGGGAAAACAACATTTTAACACCATAATGTTAAGTATATCTGTTAAAATTTATTGTAAACATTTTCTTTTTAACCAAACTGTATGGCAACAGTGATTTCCTGCCAAATGTAGTTATTTAATAATTCATCGCAAGGGTGTAGTTTGTGCTGTGCTTGTAAAGAGAGTTGGTTGGTTCTTAAGTTTAGGGGCTGCGACAACGCGGTCATGTAGCCCCATGTACTTTGGGTGTGTGTAGAATCTGTCTGATAACCGGTGTTAATTGTGATGACTGTATTAGTGTGTGTATCTGTTTTTTAATTTAAGTACAGACTGCAACTTAGAATTTTTCAAATAGTTTCTACTTTTGCCGCCAAGTGCCAACGACTACTAGGCCAAGTTCAGAACTTAGCTACTAGACGCCACCACAGCCGGCTCTTGGCAACGAACGTAGAAACCTAAGAGCGTTGTTTACATTCTTAACCTATCCAATTTAGCTTCACACAGGTGTAATTAGTGGAAGGTTCTTTAACATGCCATAAATCTATGACATGGGACCGCCGGCTTTACTTCCCCTCCGAAGGAAGGCATACTGAGGGATTTTTAACGCTCTTAAAAAAGAGAGTATAAGGTTGAGTGAAACCCCTCCTAAAGTCCACCTCTATTAGCAACTGGCTGAGTGACTTAGCGGTAACATTCTCGCCTCCTGTTCCCAAGGTTACAGGATTGAACCCTGGTGCAATCGGTTGGCACTTGAGGCTGTGCAAATGTGAGGGAGCCGTGTCAGTAGATTTACTGGTACGCTAAAGATCCCCTTCAGGCTGCCTCCTTCCCAATCCTCAATTGAATTACAAATACACACATTAATACAGCCAACACAATAACACAGGTTAACAGACAAAATATCCACACACACCCAAGTACATGGGGCTAAATGATCACAATGTAGAAGCCCCTTAAATTCAAATGAGATGAGAGAGAGAGAGGAAAATTGGCTTCAGTGACCAGCAGCGAATGGGTGGCAATGCGGAGCATTAATTAAGTTTTTACCACATGATGTTGTCATACTTCAACTTTCGTTGGAGCGACTTTAGACTACAGAAACAAAGAGTGCATTCTTGTCACAGGCAGTAAATTTCAACTCGGTGTGTAACGTGTTTTTCGAGGGTTTTTTATGCAACTGGCATAAGTCAGTAGGAAGCCATTCTATATTTATTTACGCGGCAAATTGTTCAGCCAAGAGAATTTTTCATGTTAATTTATTATTATTATTAATTTATTATAATTATTATTAAGGTATTTTCGGAGCATTTTATAAAAATTATTAGCATTCAGATAGGTTTTCTATGTCTTAGAAAACGCTATCAAGCAAATTATTACGAACGACAATATCATAGAAAATTATGTGATTGCGGAATTTTACGGAGTTTTCGTCAGTTAGGGTATATCGAGAGACGTGACTCACTGGGAATTCAAATACAAGCTTAATCTTGTCAGGAAGTATTACGCAGGGCTGGGTCGCATCGTCAAGGAAAGGCGAATGTATGGTACGGAAAACGACTTCTCCCTCTCGCGCGCCGAGTGTAATGAACTAGAGGAGGGGAAGTAGCGAGGAGCAGCCAATCAGTGGAGACCACGTAAGCTGGAAGTCGGTACCATGGTGGGGGAGCCAACGTGTGCATATATCGTTCGGCGCGGCGTGGAACGAGGACAATCTGTGTAGTTCTTGCCGAGTGTGGTTATACGCGGGAGTCGCTCCGATGTTCCGTGGAACGAAGACTATCTGTATAGAATTTAACGAGTACGGTTGTACGCGGGAATCGCTCCGATGTTCCGTGGATTGGAGGACTAACTTTTGTAAAACTTAACCAGTGCGGTTGTACGAGTGTTTGGGTCCGATGTACGGACCATAGGATTATCTAATCTACCAGAATCTCATCAAATATCGACAAAGATGTCGACGTCCAGGAGACTGTGGGAAGCTCACAGCATCATCCAATACGAGGGAAATGTTTCGGCAATTTCCAGTGGTAAGCGCTAATGACGCAGAAATACGCAATCTCTCATTTCTCTTTGTTTTATATTTCATATTTCAGTAACTTCATAGCTTGGGAATAAGAGTAAAATCAATTTATCAGACTCCGTTTTCACGTAATTTTCTATCGGTAATATTAAAATCGCAACGCTCCAATTTAAATTTTAAACTTATTATTATTATTAATCTTGCTATACTTGTTTTATATAATAAATTCATTTCTTTTACAATGCAATCTTTGCTTTCAGTAGGTAGCATTAGATATAGACCAATTCCTTCTCCTGATACAATTGTTTGTTGGGTTAATGATCAAATCATACCACGATCTGAGTGAATAGAGTCTTGAAGGTGTTCTGCCAGAGCTAGACGTTGTTAAATACAAATTTAGATTTCAACATTGCATTGAGGTCTTGGCGCCCATTAAAACAACATAGCTTAGGCAAAGGTAAACAGTTACATTTATCACCCAACAGTTAGGGGCTAGCGAGACGTTTCAGGTGTTGCCAACACGACAGTATGGAATTATGCTACCAAGTGTTGAAAATGATGTTATTTTAGGGGATTTTGAGAAAAATTATGCTACACTAACAAGTAAATATCCACAAAGAAAATATTGGATACTATAATTAAAAGATACAGTCTGTCTGAGAGACTAGACTTTATATCATTTCAAATGACGCATGCTACAAATGCTACACATGTTAGAAAGGCTGAGGAGGGCTTTGAGCGAAGCGAGAAGCCCCAGGACTCTTTCAACAGACTCCATTACCCATTAACTTAGGCTTCCCGCGCGGGGAACGGAGAGCGGGAGGTGCACTCTGCTGCATGACGTCACGCACTCGCTGTCTCCGTATCGCATAACGCCAGACTCTAGGAGTAAAATCAGACTCAACAGACTCCATTACCCTTTAACTTAGGCTTTCCGCGCGGGGAATGGAGAGCGGGAGTTGCACTCTGCTGCATGACGTCATGCACTCGCCGTCTCCGTATCGCATAATGCCAGACCCCAGGAGTAAACTCAGACTCGGTGCATATGCACTGAACAACATGATGTCATACACGCCGTAACCGTAACACATAACGGTAGACCAAAGCATAACGATGAAGTCGACAAGATCATTTGAAATGATAAAAACTTGCCCAACTACTTCTACTTTTCTTCTTTGGGTTACCATTACTTTTGCAAGGAAAACTATTCACACTATCTTCATCACACATTTTCGAAGCTGTTGAAAATAACAAATTGTAGCATTAACACTGACACGTCCTCATCCAAGAGAGAACTGATCGACTGACCCAATATCTGCAACTTACAAATGCTTTTCATTTGAACGACCCTTTGCAAGGATTTTAGCCTATTTTCATTTATGAAAAAATAGGCTTATGAGATCACCTTTTGTCCGTGTGTCTGTGTGTGTGTGACTCGGTAAGTTCATAACACTATTCCTGACGACCCCGACCGTGCCCTTCAAATTTTGTTACCTCTCGCCTGCTGTGCGAAATATTTCACCAGCATTCAATATCTCCGAAACTATTACCGATATCACCCTGGAATTTTTTACGGTGATAAAGGGAACTACTAGAAGTTCACCTATGTGACTTTTGAAACCTGGTAACTACAAAACCAACATGGCGGCCAAGTGAATTTGTGACTTTTAAATAAACGTTTCTCGCGATTTAACCAACCATACCCATTGAAACTTGGTACAGTATATGTTAATACACATTGTAATGCACCGACATCTAACTTCGTTCAATTGTTTACATAACCTCAAGATGGCAGCTGTGCTAAATATTTCACCGACATTCTATATTTCTGAAACTATTACTGGTATCGCCCTGAAATTTTTGTACGGAGATAAAGGGCACTACTGGAAGTTCATCTATAAGGCTTTAAAAATCCGGTTAACTACAAAACGAACATGGCGGCCAAGCGAAGTTGAAAGTTTATTTAAAACTTTTCTCGCGATTTAATGATCCAAACGCAATGAAACTTGGTACAGCAAATGTTTATACACATTGTAATGCACTGGTATCTAATTTAGTTCAATTGTTTACATAACCTCAAGACGGCGGCTGTGAGAATTTTAAAATTAAGTTTTTATTTCTTGTGGCGTAATCATGCGATCGAAGTGAAAGTTTGAATAATGAACCTACGCAATAATTTTCCTTTAATGGTACATGACTCTATGTCCTATACATATAACAATCCTACATGGCGACCATCCGAAATATTTAGACGGCTCTGAATATCTACGAATTTATTATAGCAATCAAACTGATTTTTTTTATGTTCATAGGGGCTATGAACATAAGTTCACCTATAGGACTTTCAATAACCTGGTGATCACAAATCCAACATGGCGGCGACGCGAAGTATAAATATTCACATGGACGTTTCTCGCAATTTAACCATCCGAGTGCAGTGAAACTTGGTACAGTAAATCCTTATACAAATGTTAATCCAGTGGCATGTAATTTATTTCAATTGTTTCCATAACCACAAGATGGCTGCTGTGCGAAATTTTAAAATCTCGTTTTTACTTCTTGTGTCCTAATCATGCGATTGAAGTTTGAATGCTACACGTACACAATAATCTTCATGTAACAGTACATAACTCTAAGACCTACATTTATATAAAAATCCAACATGGCGACCATCCGAAATATTTAGTCGGTTCTCAATATCTACGAATCTATTACAGCAATCAAACTGAAATTTTGTATGTTGATGGAGGCAATTAACATAAGTAGGATATATGAAAATAAGCTTTAGTTCTTCACGGAACTACTTGTTTATTTGTAAGTACCGTGTGATAAAATTCACTACAATTTTCATAATAATCGTAATATGTGAACAATTCTTGTTTTATCAAACTAATGGAGCTTCTGTTTCTATCATCTCTCCATTTGATATTCATGACAGAAAAAAACTCTCTCCGTAAAAGCATTGGAGGGAAAATTCTTAGTATTAACTTCACAAGGAGTAAGATATTCCTTAATTTTGTTGCTCCTAATAAATCTATAACATGTAGGTCTACCTATCTGACACAGACCTAGAAATCTTTCTCTCTTTCAAACTTGCACCTGTATCACCAGAAAACAAGCTCGATATTACAATCAATTCTGAAACGGGACATTTAAAAATTGGTGTGAAATTGAATATATTATCAAATTAACCAAAAAACGGAATGTTTGGCGTTTTGTTAAATATTAAAACCGAACGCAGAACAAAACCAGAAAAAACTGAATTGTTCCGGATAAAACGGAACGTCTGGCAATCCTATGCCTGTAGTGTATTACAGTACACGCAAGCATTATTCTTGGCAGGAAGTGGTGTTGGGTGAATGCTTATGACACAGGACAGTACTTTCATACATAAATAAAATATTTCAGATATAGAAATACTTCCTAAAGCAAATTATGTTATATATGTGTAACAATGCATTAATTATGTTACAAGTTACAGAGCTGAATATTTTGGTACAAATGACATAATTATGTTACGGTTGGCAACACTGTTTCAGCTGCTTTGGAGTGGTCCATTGTTGGCTATTAATGCCATATAGTTGAGCTTATTTCATTCAGCAATCAAATTGAAATACATAGATCGTAGGCTTTTGTAGCCAGTGCCTAGTTTATCATCTAGGCTTACAGGATGGAGTCGCGTCTTGTATCCATGATTAAGGCTGTTGCAATGACAGCCGAAATGTCGGGAAACGATCACCGATACACGACGCGGCTCCATCCGGTAAGCCTAGATGATAAATTGAAATGTTTCCTAAGATTCAGTACATAGTAAAAAAAATCATGAAAGAGCATGAAAAAAGTAAAAATTTATATTATATCTCAGTTTCTCAAATGTCTTGAGGTTGCATTTTTTTGCATGTCAGAGTATATTAAAGTAATACTGCAGCAAGACAACACTGAGAAGTATGGCTCAAAAATACCTCACAGGGTTGATTAGTGTTACAGAAACTGATGTGGGGATTATATAAAAGTGATTCACACTGTATTATTTGATCTTCTCTTTTAACAGAGTCATTTCATTGAGGAATGCCAGTGGAGTGCACATGAAGAAGCTCTAGCCCTTTGTACCAAACAGAACCTGCATCAGACAGTGTATTTCCTCAACAGGGATCTTAGCTTCATGAGAGATGTAAGTACTAAGTACAGTTCCTTTGTACTATTTCTGATTTAAGATGACTGTTGTTTAGTGGAACCTATTTTAGTTGTAAGATCATCATCATCAACTAGAGCAGTTTCCAACCGCAGGTTGGGTCTGCTTAGTTGTAAGATAAACTATGGAAAAACAGTGGGAATATGGAAAAAAAACAACATGATAATGACCTTCATCGACTTAGAAAAGGCATAGGATAGTGTCCCTAGAGACAGAGTTTGGGAAAGTCTAAAACAAAAAGG
This sequence comes from Meconema thalassinum, assembly GCA_946902985.2. Lineage (NCBI taxonomy): Eukaryota > Metazoa > Arthropoda > Insecta > Orthoptera > Tettigoniidae > Meconema > Meconema thalassinum. The sequence continues at coordinate 900,824,597 of OX336390.1, forward strand.
TTGTAACTGAATTTATTCAGTTACAGTAGCTCACCCTCGGGTTTTCTGCCTTGTGCAGTTAGTTTTTATTTTATTTATTTATTTATTTATTTACATAGGTCCCAATGAGCCTGAGCTCGTGTGAGGGACAATCAAGTAACATAGTTACAGCATGGCATATATATAATTTTTGTAACATTATTGTTTAGTTTAATAGTAACTTAGATTGCTAGTGACTAACTTTACAGAGATAATACGGTATGATACATTGCATTGCTTAAGGCTATTGTACATTGGCTATTCATTCCTTAATAGGAAGTCTTTTGTTTTCCTCTTAAATGTTTTTATAGAGAAACTTTCCCTTATGCCTAATGGTAGCGAGTTGTATTCTTTTATTATAGAGGACATAATTCCTTTAGTTCCAAATTTAATGGATTGGGAATGGCTGGTGAATATTTGATTTACTCCTCTTGTTGCATAGTGATGAATGTCATTTGCATGGGTAAAATGGATGTGTGTGTGTGTATCAATTTGTTTTCTAATTTGTATACAAATACTGTTGCTGACATAGCTATTTGTTTTTGCAGTGGCATAATTTTAGTTCCTGAGTACAATTCATTTGAGGGTGTGAGCCAAGGTAATCCAAAGATAGATTTTATAGCACGTTTCTGGAGTATCTCAAGTTCTTTTATCAGCTCCTTCTTACAATATCCCCATATGAAATTCATGTACATTAGATGTGAATGTATCAGAGCAAAGTATATATTTTTCAATTGTTGGCTAGTAAGATAGCTATATCTTAATCTGAAAATAATACCAATTAAAGGGCTGATTTTATGTTTTACATTTTCTACATGATTTTCCCAGGTTAGTGTACTATCTAGTGTGATACCTAAGTATGTTGCCGATTTAACCCTTTCTATTTCTTTGTTGGCTATGTTGACTATGTTTGTGGTCTCAATCTTGTATGATGGTTTATGGAAGAACAAATATTTTGTTTTAGTGATATTGATAACCATTTTGTGTGCTCGCAACCAATCCACCAGCTTATTGAGATCATAATTAATATTTAGCATAATTTCCTGTTCAGATGTTCCCAGATAGAGTATAAAAATATCATCTGCAAATAGTTTAAGCTTGCCTTTCAATTCTAATAATACTATATCATTAATATAGGCCAAGAAAAGAATTGGTCCTAAGACAGAACCTTGAGGTACTCCTGTGTCAATTCTCATTTGAGATCCTTTTACATTATCGATTGCAACATATTGTTTTCTGTTAGTGAGGTAGTTCTTGAACCAATCGTGTGCCACTCCTCTGATGCCTGCAAATTCTAGTTTATTAAGGAGAATCTTATGGTTAACCAGATCGAAGGCTTTTTGAAGGTCAATTAGTACACCAGCAGCTAGTTTGTTTTCATCTAATGCCTTTTCTACATCAGTTACTACTTCAAATATAGCACTATCAGCTCCTCTATTTGGAATAAACCCATATTGGCAGTTTGCAAAGTAATCATTTTTCATGAAGAAATTCATAAGTCTTCGTTTAACAACGCTTTCTAGAACCTTGCTGATGGCAGATATAATATTAATGGGTCTGTAATTTGATGGGTGGGTTTTGTCCCCTTTTTTGTAGATCGGGACCACCCTAGAGACTTTACAGGCATCGGGGAATATACCAGTCATCAGTGAAAGATTTATTATTTTGACAAGATATGGTGTAAGGCCCTCAAGACACAATTGTAGCATGACATTAGTAGTGTTGTCCTCACTTATATTGTTTTTGTGTTTTAGGGAGTTTATAATTGATTGTATTTCATTAGCATCAGTAGGTAACATAAAGATTGTCTTAGTGCTAGTAGTATTTTTATAGCTTGTAATGCCCGAGGTAGAACCGTTTCCTTGATTTTCCCATATACTGTTAGCAATATTGACATAATATTTATTAATTTCATCACATATATTTTCCTTTTTTTCGACATTTGTGCCGTCGACTATAAGTCTGACAATTTCATTTTTCCCCTTCTTTGGTCTATTTAACATCTCATTAACAACACTCCACACTTCCCTCTGATTATTTGCATTTTGAATTTTTTGGTCAAAGTAGTTTCTTTGTAGGTTTCTCTTAAGTTTTGTAACTTGGTTGCTAATAATTTTATATTCTTCTAAAATTTCTGCAGATGGATTTTTAACTTTGGTTAACTTTGGCCTGGGATAAGGAGTTTCATAGTCGGGGCAACAGTTATGTACCGTATTTTATCCTATTTTATTCAGGAAGACCCATATGGTCAACCTTGGCGCCCATTCAAAGTCGGGAGTAATGTTAAAATCACTTGTGGCCTGTATCTAAAGGCAGTAAATTCTGTAGATTTGTGGTAATGAGGGTAGTTAATTGTAAATCACCTCCAGCGAAGAGGTTGAGAGTGTGTCAAGTTATTGGAGAAGAAATAATACAAATGTTTAATGCAACTGTGTCAAAACTCAAGTAGGTAAATCAGGATGTTTTGAACATTGGACATTCCCGGCACTAAAAGCCATACGATAAAAAAAAAAAAACCTACACTATCACCTCTTAACGTATGGCCCCTTCCTCCTGGGACACCCTGTATAAATCTTAATCACATGCAGTTTATTTCAGGTTTTATTTCACATAATCCAGTAATAATATAAATAACCCCTGGCACTACAGCCCGTGAAGGCCTAGGCCTACCAAGCGACCGCTGCCCAGCCATTTGGTCTGCAGATATTGGGGAGACGCATGATCAGCGCATTGAGTCCCCTCGGCCGTTAATCTTGGTTTTCTTGATCGGGGCGCTGCCTCACTGTCAGACAGCTACTCAATTGTCCTCACAAGGCTGAGTTCACCCCGTTCCAGCCCTCATGTCAGTTTCTAAAATCCCTGACGGAGCCGGGAATCGAACCCGGGGCCTCCGGGTGAGATGCAGGCGCGCTACCCCAACACCACGGGGCCGGCTCACATATTCCAGTAATTGGAATGATTTTGTGTTGACCGACTGAAAGTTAAAATATTAATTGAATGTATATAGTTAAAGAAAGTGTGAGAGAGCGGAACCTGGGGTGGAGGAAGGATGGAGGGGTGTCATATTTGCTTCAACTCGGTTTAGGCTAGAAAATGGAAAATGATGTTTTTTTTTTTTTTTTTGTCGTGTAGCCTCCTGAGAGGCCGGGTGCAGGTCTTTCTAGTCGACGCCCGTGGGCGACCTGCGCGTCGGGATGAGAGATGGAATGGATGAAGATGAATGAAAATGGGCAAGGATGTGGAAGGAAACGGCCGTGGCCTGTCAGAAGGTACTGTACCAGCATTTGCCTGGTGTTTAAAATGGGAAACCACGGAAAACCATTTCAAGGACAGCCGACGGTGGGGCTCGAACCCACGCATCTACCGAGTCAGCAGAGAGCTTGGCTCCTTGACCTAACGCAGCGCTTTAGCCCGCGTAGCCACTACTGTCGGTATGATGATGATGAAATGAATGATACATGGACTCTAATGACGAATTTGACTGCATCTTGTTTGGCGAGAAGATGGCTCCCGACTCCACCTAGTGGCAAACTGTCGTACTGTTTCTCCACGTGATTTAGACTTGGACTTGTCGAGAATGATCGATATCTGTAAGATTGTAGTCAACAGTAGGCGCTTGAAAAACAATTTAATTACGTATTAATGGATTGGAATTGAAAGCGACAACATGTAGGGGCGGATATTTTCAGGCCTACTGGGTTATAAGACCTGATAGGGTCTATTAAGTGTTTTTCTTTGAAAACACTTGTTCAGAGAAGATGTTTCTGGAAAAGTCTCATCGAAAAAGGTCGTAATAACATAAATATGATATACATACAGTATGTATGTCGTATTAATCATACAAGTACCGTATTTGCTCGCGTATATCTCGCCCCCGCGTATATCTCGCACCCCATTTTTAGCCTACTTTTCACATTTTGCAACAAGAAGTTCCGTGAATAACTATACAGCCTACTTTTCATGCCAATGATTATTCTACAGAATATGAACCTATCTAGAATAATGACGAAATTAAGTTGGTAATATCGAAATATCTAATTAGTTCAAAATATACCTGGTATAATGCAGCCTAATAGAGCACTACAGTTGGCAGCCCTGGTGACTGAATATATTTTTAGTTCCATCTCTTCAGGTACAGAATACAAAATTTGGTTGAAGTCCAATGGACGTTACATGCAGTTAGACACTGGATCTATCAGCACGCGTAAAAGCATGTTGCCAACAATGTCATGCGTGTGCTGGTCAGAAATAATCTGAAATATTATGATATCTTGTTGTGCCAATTTTGGATGAAATCCATTTGTTAGTATAGAAGTTACATGTATTTTAAAATTGGACATATCAGCAGGCATAGAATCATGTTGGCAGCACTGCCTTGTATAAATTACTCCAAATTAATCTAGAATGTCAGGTGCTACACGTATGCAAAGTATAGAGTTGTTGGCTTGCATACTTTCTGATATATTGATATTAGGTTAAAAACAATATAGACAGCATTTATTAACAGTTGGCAGCCCTGATTGCTCTTAACAATACTTATAGTCATATCTGTTATGGTACACATAGCACATACGAAATTTTGTTGAAATCCAACTGATAGTATAGAAGTTACATGTATTTAAAAATTGGTCCTATCAGCAGGCTTATAATCATGTTGGTAGAACTGACGAATATAATTTACTCCAAATTAATCTAAAATGTCAGAATATACGTGTGCATAGTTTAAAGCTGTTGGCTTGCATACTTTCTGATATATTGGTATTTGGATAAAAATAAATAGAGAGAGAGCAATTATTAACAGTTGGCAGCCCTGGTGGCTCTTAGGAATACGCTCAGTCATATCTGTTTATGTATAGATATTACATACAGAATTTGGTTAAAATCCAATTGATAGTGTAGAAGTTATATTCATTTAAACATTGGACCTATCAGAAGGCTTAAAATTATTTTGGCAACACTGTCATGGTTGGCCTCCTGGAAATTAAACTGAAATAGTCTTATCTAGATGTGTGCCAATTTTGGAATAGCTCCCATGCATACCTTGCAAGATATCCAACATGGAGCTCAAATTTCTGGTGTTTTTTTTCAGCAGTTGGTAGCACTGACATCATTTTCAAATATGGACGTGAGATATTCCGGTGCACATCTTTACTCATACTAAATTTGGTTTTGATTGCTGCAGCCGTTTAGGAGTTGATAGGGGGGGACACAGCCAGACAGACAGAAGGACAGACAGACAGACACACATTTTCCCGGATCGATCTCATAAGTCTACTTTTTCCTCATTTTTGAAAAATGTGAAAAGTAGGCTAAAAATGAGGAAAAAGTAGACTTATGAGATCGGGCAAATGTGTGTGTGTCTGTCTGGCTGGCTGTGTGTGTGTGTCCCCCTATCAACTCCTAAACGGCTGGAGCAATCTAAACAAAATTTGGTAGGAGTAAAGATCTATACCTGAATATCTCACGGCCATATTTGAAAATGATGTCAGTGCTACCAACTGCTAATAAATCGCAATTGAAATTTGAGCTCCATGTTGGATATCTTGGAAGGTATGAATGGGAGCTATTTCAAAATTGGCACACGTATAGATAATAATATTGCAGTTTAATTTCCAGGAGGCCATACATGGCAGTGTTGCCAAAATGATTATAAGCCTGCTGATAGGTCCAATTTTTAAATGCATATAACTTCTACACTATCAATTGGAATTCAACCAAATTTCGTATGTTGTATGTGTACATAACCAGATATGACTGAGCATATTCTTAAGACCCACCAGGGCTGCCAACTGTTAATAAATGCTCCTAATTTATTTTATCCAAATACCAATATATCAGAAAGTATGCAAGCCGACAGCTTTAAACTATGCACACGTATAGTACCTGACATTCTATATTAATTTGGAGTATCTTACATACATCAGTGCTACCAACATGATTCTAAGCCTGCTGAGAGGTCCAACTTTAAATACATGTAACATCCATATCATTTGGATTTCAAGCAAATTTCGTATGTGCTATGTGTACCATAACAGATATGATTATGCGTATTCTTAAGAGCAACCAGGGCTGCCAACTGTTAATATGTGCTGTCCCTATTTTTGTTACCCTAATATCAATATATCAGAAAGTATGCAAGCCAATAGCTCTAAACTTTGCACACGTATAGTACCTGGCATTCTAGATGAATTTGGAGTAACTAATATACATCAGTGCTGCCAACATGATTCTAAGCCTGCTGATAGGTCCAATTTTAAAATGCATGTAACTTCTATACTAACTAATGGATTTCATTCAAAATTGGCACAACAATAGATCATATTATTTCAGATTATTTCTGACCAATACATGCATGACATTGTTGCCAACATGATTTTACGCGCGCTGTTAGATCCAATGTTTAACTGCATGTAACGTCCATGCTATTCATTGGACTTCAACCAAATTTTGTATTCTGTACCTTAAGAGATGGAACTAAGAATATATTCAGTCATCAGGGCTGCCAACTGTGCTGCTCTATTAGGCTACATTATGCCAGGTTTACAGTATTTCAAACTAATTAGAAATTTCGATATTAGCAACTTAAATTCGTCATTATTCTAGATAGGTTCATATACTGTAGAATAATCATTGGCATGAAAAGTAGGCTCTTTAGTTCGTCACGGAACTTCTTGTTTTATTTGAAATTTCAGGGGGAAAAAAGTACTCGCATATATCTCGCATTCATTACTGACGCCATCATATAAATGACCGTAATAACCTAGAGGTAGAAACACGTTCGATTTAGCGCGCCACAACAGTCGTCATTGTCCAGGAACTTACCCGAAGCGGTACTAACAGGAAGAGCGAGCAACAACGAGTTGATCCGAACTTCTGTACGAGCCGATTAGGGATCGAGGCGCCGTATGCTTAGGCGCCGCATGCAAGCATACGGCGCAGCGTGAGTGTTAGCACGGTGTACATCGTTAATCTTCGGCCGCGGTTAGCTAAATTCGCCGCCTTGAGACACGTTCGAATTAGCGATTAGCGCGCCACATAAGTTGCGCAAGTAGGCCTACTGTTACATCGCAGAGAAACGCAGTTCAGTCTCCTCGAATCTTAATGATTTTGTCTTTACGCATTGCGTCGCATCAGAGCTCGGCCGCGTGCAAGCAAACGGCACAGCGTGAGTGTTAGCACGCTGTACATCGTTCGCCGCGGTTGGCTAAATTCACCGCCTTGAGACACGTTCGAATTGGCGATTAGCGCACCACAACAGTTGCGCAAGTAGGCCTCCTGTTACATCGCAAATTTAGTGTTTTTTCGGGAATATGATAATTCACCGCGTGTATCTCGCACCTAAAATTTTCACACATATTTTCGGTCAAAAAAGTGCGAGATATACGCGAGCAAATACGGTATGTGCGTGTAAATAGGTAACTGACGGTTTTCCTTATAATTGTGTTTTGGAAAGAAGATTATTCGAAGAAGAATTCATTGCAGGTTCCGTGTTGACGTTTAGAAATGACAATAACAAAAATACAAAGTTTCCGCCTAATCAACACAATTTGATGCTATATTATCGTCTCATGGGTACATGTTTCGGAATTTCTAATAATTCCTTCTTCAGCCCTTTACATTTATGTTAAGACTCTGACTCTGCTTACAGCACAAGCGGATCAGTTGCACACACACCGGACCATAAACAACATAGCACTTGACCTACCTATGTCGCATGGCATTGGTATTCAACGTCGGTAAGTCGGTCTAATTTCACTTGTTACACGTAACTTTTATTCTTCATGGGCTATTAAAATAAATTTCTCATTTTCTTTTTTTCAATTTTTCTTCAGGTGCATAGGCCGATCACCCGGAACTGTATCATGTCATAGGCGCATTGCATTCTAATCGTTTCCAAGTAAGTCCGCTTTGTTCAGGGTAGTCCTTAAGACTAATTATTTGTATTTTTCAATAGGAGTTCAAATTTCAACAACCGGACGATTCTCATTTCAGGTCCGTTAAGAAGATAATACAAGACTGTAAATCCACTTTATGTGCTAATGCAAATTTTAAAGTCAACCAGCCAGGACACGTCATCCCTGTTTTCATGGTGCCAGCAACATATTTATAGTCATATTCCAGCGCACTTTTAAATAAAGTGCTGTAATCAAAGTTTCCACTTTGTCATCACTTATTCCAATATTACTACAAGCTGTTGAGTTACATAGGCTCATGGACACGAACAAAATACTCATATCTTCTCCCGACATATAAGTTTAATTATGAGTGTGTATTTTAACCATCACGCACTTCGCAAGAATGTGTCGTAACAGCAATTACATATCAATGTTGCTGTAAACAATAGAAATGTTTTAATTGTTTCTTAAGTTTATCATGTTGTAATTTTAATAGTTTTTGAGTGTTTTAATATCAATGTATAGTTGTGTTTTGACATTGACGAGGTCAATTTTGTCTGTGGAATGGTGTTTCTTAACATAAATGTCTAGGGCTGAAGAAGGAATTATTAGAAATTCCGAAACATGTACCCATGAGACGATAATATAGCATCAACTTGTGTTGATTAGGCGGAAACTTTGTATTTTTGTTATTGTCATTTGGAAAGAAGAACTTACGATGTTGATCTCGTGATCTCATATTCAGCCTCAGCTGCTTATTTGCAGGCCGTCTCAATCCTCATAATCATTGCCTGAAGAAAAGATAGCTTTGAAGCCATTTTTCAGCATTGACCGTCTGAAAGCTACAATCTATGTCTACCCCTTATTAATCCCATTTCTAACGGGGTCCGGGATGAGATGCGATGAAATTCCACATGGCTGATGGTTTCTACGGCCGGATGCCCTTCCTGACGCCAACCTCACGAGAGGAGTTAATGAGAGATGAAATGAATAAGATGAATGAAAATTTAATTTCAAGTAGTTCCAACTTTGGCTACAAGACGCCACTGTCACCCAGTAGTGAACGTTGGAACTAAATAGAGCGTTTCTAAACCAAATAACCTACAGATTTAGCTACACTCTACCAATTGTAGCGGTAGGTTCTTTCTCATGCCATGGGCCCACCGTCGTTACTTCCCCACCGAAGGAAGGCATACTGAAGAATTTTAACACTCTTAAAAATCCGAACACTTCAGCCGGGTTTAAATCCGCGATCTTGGGCTTAGCAGTTCAGCATGCTACCGACTACGTTACTGAAGCCGATCAACTGATAGCTAAAATATTAATAATAATTAATAATTATTGCCTGTCAACCGTTCTCATTCCAGGAAGTGCGGCAGGATCTTCCAGGAGCATCCCCAAGTGGAACTACATATTTGTGTTATTGCTGTTGTCCATTCTGTTGTGCTGATATCCTCCTTAATTTTCATTCATCTGATGCATTTCACAAAAGAGCATGGACTTTATAAGGCAGCTTGTGTTTAACTACAACATATAGAATGGCTAATTAATGGAACTAATGTGTTTCTACAGAGGGAGCCCGTCCTCTTGAAAGAACTTCGTAAGGTAAAGACGCCAACTCGCAGCTTCCAATGGTTGACGCAGATCTGGTTTCCGAGCAACTGGATCGTGCGTCGTAGTTTTCAGGGTCAATCCGAGGTGATCCCCACGGTTCAGAGTGCCACTGCCACGTCCATCACAACACCTCGCTCTGATCCCAGTCAGGTAATATCAGTTGGTTGACACTATTAACCAACAATGTTAATTCATTATTTACAAGGCAATATGTATGCCTTAATCTTTGTCGAACATTTATTCAATAAAAACCAGAACTTTCTAGTTTCCTTAGATAAAATGTAATTGGATATTTTTGTTTCAATAAAAAACAAGATATTGAAATTAACTACAGCCCATTTCAAAAGGAATGGCAAATATCATGTACAAGGGAGAAAACATATAAATGGGTAATGTATAAAGATACGAGAAAATAGCATTTTATAGCATTTGAAAGTTAGTCTGCAGGTGCGATAAAAATTGAACAGGTTCAAAATAAATAAGCACGGAAACTAATTCAATCATGCTCAGGTTTGGATATATGTATGTTTCTGATAAACGGCAGAAGCATTTAAAATATTAATGTGAATCGTACATTTAATTAACTTCGGGTAAATACCATACAATGGATAATTACTAAATAGTGAAATGTATGTTTACCCCTTCTTTATTTCTATTTCAATGGGGGCCAGGGATGAGTTGCATTGAATTTCTATTTGCCAGCTGGTTTAAAGGTCAAATGCACTTCTTGATTCCGGCCTCCATAAGACGAGTTATTAAAAGAAATTAATGGAACTTGGGCAAGGAGTTAGTAGGAAGCAGCTGTGACCTTGAAAATAGGAAAACACAGGAAAGGATTTCATAGACATCTCACAGAGCTTGAACTAATGATTAGTCCACTTCCATGTATTGTTGTCATTCCACCAACAGCTGCTGCACGGTAAACTTCATAAGACAAGCATTCTATGTCTGACCACAGCTCGCTTTATTCTAACAATTGGCACCTTGGTATCGTTTAACTAATACAACTCTCCGGCGGCCTCCGATGTTCTCTCCATCTGGTCTTGTGGAGATAGCACCGAACCGGTAACACCAGCCGCTCACGGTAATTTGAGTTGTTGCACAACATCTGATATTGTTGATTGCATAATGAGATCATTTGGATCATTTCAGCATAGCTTAGGTGCCCTCATCTCACATCCCACATCAGACAGACAGCACTTGAGTTCAATCTTGCCAATTAGCCAGGCTGATGCCTTTATTTTCAGATATCAAGTTTCTGAAAAATGTTTGGTGTCGAGTTTCTACGTTTCTTTAGTACTGATATTGAGATTTGAGTACTTCACCCCCTTAGTAGGAAAAAAAAAAGAAACACAACAGGAGACTTGACACTTCTGTCAATGCAACTTTTATAAATAAGTGTTCAGAATCCTGTGAAATTTGTTGTGCATCTTTTATGTCTACTCCCAAGATTTAAATGATTGCATTTTATCAGTCTCAAAGGTTTTCTTTAGTTAAGTTAAACAGAATATTTTTACTAAACCTAAAAATCTGTTTAAGGAAGGCATACAGTTAGACCTCCATAATGGGATGGAAAAAAGGAGAGGATTTCGAATTAACTGCAGACTACTACATATTCAATATTTTTCAGTAAATTGGGCACTTTTTGCATTTATTGCAATTATCACATTTTTGGGGGGTAAATTCGCAAGAAGCCATAGTTATCACACTTAGTTGCATATCCAGTTTCAAAAATTGTGGGTATATATAGTCATAATATTTAACAAATAGTTGAAAAATTGAGAAAAAAAAGTAAAATTTGCGTTTATTGCAGTTGTGATTTTCCCGTCTCTCTAGTGATGTATAAGTGAGATTTGATTGTAATCAACTGTTTATGATAAAAATAGAGAGGATAAAAACAAACTTGATGACAGATTGTTTGGACATAGGTGGCAATCCATGCCTAGACAAATTTGTGTACAGTATTTATTTGAAAAGACCAAATTGTATACATATAGGCTACATTGTTTATGATATTCCATGTTTGAAACTTGTATGCTAACTGGGTAATTGTGGTTGAATTCAATTAGTTGCAAATATTGTGTATCTGAGTTGAAAGTATACTGTTCTAAACTGTCCAGAGACCATCTCTTTTCCTAACATCTAGAAAAATGAACTTGAACTCTTAATCTAGAACAGGTTCTCAAAGGTTGTTCCGTGAAATTGTTGGACTGTGCCGCGAAAAAATATTGCTTGTCTATTCAATATTTTAGTAATACTATTTATTAATATTACAGAACGGTGTAAGCCAATATGCAGTAAGAATTCAAAAAATAAGATGCTCTGTCAATAATATCTCACCATTGTTGCAGTTTAGTGGGAAATGTGGGCTTGTTTACTTTTGCACAACTGTTCAATGCAGGTAGGAATCGCAGACAAACACACCTGTAATTCTTCGTCTACAGAAAGAAGTTGCTCACGTTTCTTATATTTAATGCAGGTCAGTGCCAAAAATCCCTGTATGTTGTTGAAAAGTGCATTAATATAGATATGGCATGCTCTGATAACTCTCTTTTCACTGAAATCCAGAACTGAAGTAGTGCTTCTTCCCTGAATTTCAACTTCAAAGTTCCATCGGCTTGAAGTTCAGCCAATTCTTCTGCCTCTTCTAATGGTAATGTTTTTGTCCTCAGCAATAACGGCAAAGGGATTGCTAACCCAGTCACATTCGTTCACGTTGAGGGAAGGAAAACATTCTTGCAGTTTATTCTCCAAAACAGGAAAAAAAAAACTTTCTTCGGCTTATCCCAATTAATTGGGGTCATCGGAGCCAACCAAGCTCATTTTTGGTTTTGGCCGAGGATTTAAGGCCAGATGCCCTTCCTGATGCCAGGTGATTTTTCAGGTGAAAATTCCACCCCATTGTCACCAGGATTTGAAAACCCCGGCCATGCAGGTGAAAGACGAGCTGCTAAGCCACTGTGCTATCACGCTCCCCATTCTCCAAAACAGAAAGATGTTCTAAAATCAGACTGGACCAGATGTCGGTATCAGCTGTGAGAGGAAACATATTATCAAGATCACTTTTTTCAACTTTTGACTTCCTCAGTTGAATTTTTCTTAACCCATTCAGATTGTCAGCTGATGTAAGAATAGTCTATTTCTTTGCCTGCATACTGGCATTGAGACTATTCAGACTATCCAGTGGTTCATGTACCCTCCGCTAGGGTTCTCAATCTATCGGGACTGATCTGTAGCGTTCAAAATTCCTCTAAAGCAGGCACAGTTACTTGTATACGTTGGTGTGTGCCGCTATATTCAGCATAGCAAAACAGTGTGCCGCGAACGAAAAAAGTTTGAGAACCCCTGATCTAGAACCTAGAAAATATTCTAGAGTAAACATTACCTTCAAATTGTATGTTTTTTATTTTAATATTGGTGCAAATGGGGCCAAAACGAGAAAATAATTTTGGGGGGAGGGATGTAAATATGGACTGCCCTCTTTGTCCTCTTCTTTTCCGTCGTCATCGTCTTCCCCTCCTCCTTTTTTTTCTTCTTCTGTGTGCCCTATCCAGTATTCCTGATGCTGGCGGTCAAAATGGACAGTGGTGTCCTATCTTCAGCAACACAGTAGAGGTGTTCGATGTTTCTTATGCCCGTCCAATCTTGAATATTCTTGAGGCTTGATGTTCGCCTCCTGTCTATTCCTAGTAGACCTTCAATGTTGCCTTTTAGGATGAGGTGCAATACTGCATTTTTTCACCATTTAACACAGGCCCCAGATATGCATTTTTTTTTGCATTTGATGGTTGTCAGAGTTTGCGCTCTGCAAATAAAGTTGGGTTTGGCGGTTTGTGTGTTTAGATTTTAGAATAATACAGAGACAAGGGTATGGGATGAAATTTAGCATAAATAAGAGTGAGATGGTGATCACAACAAGGAAGAAGGAAAGAACCACAACAGGAATAACAATTGGTGGGGAACAGCTGAAGAGTTTCAAGTATCTGGGAAGCCTGATACAAGATAATGGAAGAAACGATAGAGAAATAAATGACCGGGGAGACAGGCAGAAGCATTCTGGAGGGGTGTGAGAAGCATGTTATGGAGCAAGGATGTCCCTCAGAACAGCAAAAAGATCATATATCGGACGTACTATGTCCCTATCCTGACGTATGCCTCGGAGACCTGGGTTATGAAAGGAAGGGAGAAGAGCAAAATACAGGCCACTGAGATGAGGTTCTTGAGAAGCAGTATTGGAGCTACAATGATGGACAGAATAAGAAATGAGAGGACCAGAGAATTAATGAAGGAGGAACCATTACAGGATGGTATAGAGAAATCTAGACTTAGATGGTATGGACATGTAAAACGAATGGAGGAGAAGAGGATACCCAGGAGGATACACGAGACGAAGTGGGAAGGAAAGAGACCAAGAGGGAGACCGAGAGACAGGTGGCTGAAGGGGGTAGAAGAAGAGAGGAGAAGACTGGACAAGGGTGGAGGCTGAGAGATGGTGGGAAGACAGAAGACGTTGGAGAGGCTTGTGTTCCAAACAGACCCGGCCAGTGGCTGGAAACTGTGCAAGATGATGATGACAGAGACAGGACAGGGTTGTCCTATTTTTTCCTCTACCTGTGATTGGAGATGGTTATTTCACTTGGTGTGTAAGATTTATGAGACAGATGAGAATGCAAAGTCACATGATACAATACATTTTAAGCTTAACTCTTAATGTAACTGGTACATAGGAACATGAGATTGCACGTAGTCTTTATTTGCAACCTACATGCTACAGAAAACAAAATCTGAATGGTATGGAGCCTACAAAATGCTATAAACCACATTGTCAAGAGATTGTATTTATGTTCCAGCCAGTGTTCCTGGTGGAGAAGGAGGTCATTCGGACTACAACCACCAGGTGGCCCATGTGGAGGTGGATCAACTACTGCCATCGAACATGGAGCTGGACTTGGAATGCTATGTTTTTCTTTGGTGTAAGTGTTGACAACTATTAAATGCATTCAATGTATTATATTACTTGATGATACATTGTATCCACGGTTTGCATTGGCTATAATGGTACAGGGTTTGATTCTTGGCCAAGAACGTCGGATGTTTGAAGGGTGGGGGAAAAACTACATCGCTCTGAGTTTTATGACTTTGTATTGTGATGTCCATGCCCCATTATAGTGTTGCTTCAGGTTTTTGGCATTTCGACCCAAATGCTTCATGAAGATCCAAACAGCCTCTGAGCTGAAGACTGATAGACATACAGGTGAGACGCAGCTACTGCAATAAACTTTACATAGGTATTCACAATGTGTTTGACAATTCACTATGGTGAACCACTGTTGAGTAGGAAAAAAATTAGTGTATATCACATGTTTGCAAGGAATGATATATTGCATTAGATGTTCAGGACATGTGATGCCTGACTTTAGAAGTAGAAAAACAACATCCATCTAATGAATGGTGCTTGGGTCGGGAATAAGATGAAACATGGCTGCAGGACATTGTGTAATATTGTGAAGAAGCAAGTGAATGAAACACACTAGTGGGTGTGCAAGGATGCAGGATGAGTAAGGAGAGTGAAGGAGCAGTGATATATCGAAATCAACTATCTTGAGTCCAACTGTTTTGAGGTCCTGTTGGATTTCTTGGATCCGTTTTCCTCCTCTTCTGGTCTGTATTATTGATTATTTCAATATTCTTGCATTAGGTAGCAGTAGTTTGCAAGAATAGCGAAGAAAGTGTTAACTCACGCTAGAGTCAGTAGGAGTTGCTGACAACCTTTATTCCTTTAATTATATATAAATCCATAGAGGAAAACATAACAAGGTTTGATTAATATTAAGTATTTATTTATATATGTACTAGCAACCCGCCCCAGCTTCGCCCGGTACGAAACTCCAAACATGTATACTCTTCTCTGAAGTCTTAACTCGACAGTTTGATGCTGGCGGAAGTTGGGGATAGTACAGTTCCAGTTCCACTTAATCCGGATAAACAAGGTTCTTGTGTACCAATGAACAATCAGAGTTTTAGAAGAAAATACACACCTAGGAAGAAAAGTCTGAAGGTAACATTTGCTGCTTGGAGCTCTGCACTTATGCTGAGGGGTAGAATTTTACTTCTGATGCACAGATCTTTCAGTGGAGTGCAGTAAGGATGTGTTTCTAAATAGCCCTATTCTGAATAGTCATTAAATCATTCAGTGTGGAATTTCTGCAGTGAATAGTAGATTCAGGGATATCTTGGTCATCATTTGAGTGATGATGTGATTTATTTATCTGAATTGGAATGTGAGGATAACGAAGTTCAAAATCCAGCATTTATAGTTTTATTGGTGTGCCTTCGATGTCATTTTAAGAAGTGTCTTTGCATGTTTTTCAGCTGAGAGCTTGAAGGTTTAATGGTTATTCCTTTCTACAGTATGTTATGTATCTCTGAGCCAGGTTTTTCAAGCAAACATGTTGCTTTAAATGTTTATATCAGAGTTTTTGTTGAAATTTTAATTTAAAAAAAATAAAAATGAAATGATGAATTAGTCACTTTAGAGTTTTGTTTTCTTTACTATCTTAATGGGTTTAGGACTGTGATATTTCTGGAGACATGGGAAGAAATTGGCCTGCAACTCCTGAAAAGAAGGGCAAATAATCTTTTTGTGGTTGTTTGCAATAGCAGCAAAAAGAAGTTGCTTGTCCTAGAAACTATCCTGGGTTCTGGCTACACCCCTGTTTGGTTGCAGGTGGTAATCCCATGGTGCAGCCCCGTCAGTCTTCGGGCTCTGTTCTGTATGGAGCCCTTCATGCCCGACCTGGAGCTGTCTCAGGTCAACGGCACCCTCTTCCCCCGCAAGTCCTCCTTGACTCCAACACTTTGTTCACGTCTTCTAGCCCTCTGGAGGCACATCTCCAAGTCACGAACGCACTTCGAGACTAAACCTGATACAGGTAAGATCTACAAATAGCACTGAGGTAATACCGTATATGCACTCAAAGCAAAGGAAATTCATCTGCAATGTAGGTATTATGTGACATGGAAAGTTTCTCTGCTGTATGATGATGATGATGAAATTTATAATGACAATGACAATAATTCATATTCATTAAATTAGCAATCATATTTTTCTATATAGATTTATTCATTACACTATCAAATTCAAAGCACAAGTTTGTTCTTACTATGAACTCGAGTTAAATTTCTCGAATATGCCCACTTGTTCATTTGACTTACTACCGTATTTCTCACGGTAATCTTAATTTGGCCAGGTTCACTACTCTTGTATAAAAAGCCGATGTGCCTCTTAAATAAAAATTAAAGACTCACGATACCTCTTGTCGACTTTAATAAATTGTCACAAATTTTAAACATGAATTTTTAAAAATCAACTAACATAATTACTTCACTTGTAAAATAATATGTGCTCCACATTGTAGAATATTTCTTTTTCACTAATAAATTCATTAATTAATTAATGACTTAACTTGTAAACACAGTTTCCAGCTCCCTAAGCTGTTGCTTATAAAGTTTAATTCCTACCTCCAGCCATAGTCTATAAATTCCTACATTCTATACCTTGACGTTGAACTGCCCCATGACATTTGTAAAGACCACTTCTGTGCTAAACTATCAGAGTTTATATGATCTCATTACATCATATAGAAGGTCTGTTTGAAAAGTATCCGACCTTTTACTTTTTTTTTGCGAAAACCTGATGGATTTTTTATCAAGCGTACTTGCATGAGCCGACCTTGAACCTTCGTGTGCATGCGTGAATTTTATCCTGTCTGTTGCTGGCAAGCAGCATATGAGTGAGGTAGTATTGTATGTAGTGCTCTCGTCGGTTTTTCATGGCAAGGACTGGGATTTGGTTTTCGGGTCGTACCCGTACACCCAGGACTCGTCACCAGTGATTATGATGTTCACTACACGCTACCTCACTGCTTGCCAGCAACAGGCGCTATCGGCATGCGGGAAAATATTTACGCATGCGCACAAAGGTTCAAGGTCGGCTCATGCAAGTGTGCTTGATTCAAATCCATCAGGTTTTCGCAAAAAAAAAGTAAGGTCCGATACTTTTTTAACAGACTTTGTAGTCTCTTATTCGTTTGAACAAATATGCTTGTAACTATCTTGAGATTCCACATAAATCCTTCTAATCCTCACTAGGTGTTCCCCAAATAATACTGTGGAATTTATAAGCATGAAGAATCTCTTCTACTGTATA
Organism: Meconema thalassinum; assembly: GCA_946902985.2. Lineage (NCBI taxonomy): Eukaryota > Metazoa > Arthropoda > Insecta > Orthoptera > Tettigoniidae > Meconema > Meconema thalassinum. The sequence continues at coordinate 900,842,333 of OX336390.1, forward strand.
ATCACTGAAACAGCTCAAACATAGAGCTTCCAGAACCTTCTGTGGATCTTCCGTCCATCATTGGTTGTATTCAAACTGTACCATACCTTGCTACTCCTGCCTCTGGCAGATACTTACTGCTGGCCAAGGCTATTGAATTGTATGTATGTAACAAAGAAAGAGGAAAGAGAAAAGAGGAAAGCTATTATTTATCCGAGATTGTAACAAACCTGTCTCCCTTCCACTCAGATTGTTTGCCATTCAAAAGGTACCAGAGTTAGTTTGAGGGTTGCTGCTGGGGCAAGCTATAAACCTGCTCTTGTTCCTCATAGAAAACTTAGAAACCACTTCTTGCAGTCTTTCCTTTTTAGATTCTGTGTAAAAATTCTCTTTAGTCAATCAACACATGTAGGAAAGACCAGTTATCTTGGACAGTTAATGTTAGTCGGCGGCAGCGGCGGCTGTAACTCGATTCCGAGTACACATGACTTCTTCCTGCATTAAAAGAGCGTTTCAACCCAGCTCATGAATGTGAGTTGATGTTAGTATATTCTATATAAATACCCAAAATGAAATACAATCGTGTATTCATTCCAAGTAGTGATGTGTACAATTTGTAAAAGTGTTAAAAAGTGAACTGGCCAAGATAATTGGGCCTCCCTATATGCGTTAATTGACTGAAGAGCATTTTTATGTAGAATTTTGTAACCCAGAAAACATAAATTCAAGTCCCAATGTATGTGTATAATGTGTTTTGGCACTAGTTTTGACTCCTCATGTTGTTTTAATGACAGTAGAAATTGTTTTCTTTCATTTAGGCTTCATTGGTAAAGGCTTCACTAGGCACATCAATCGCTTATGGAACTACATAGTGAAGGGCTTACTCGGCACACTGGCAATCGTCCTCATCTTCCCTCTGGTGTGTTTGGTGGCTAGCTGCGGCAGTCTGGTCATTGCGCTCACTGGATTTTTATGGCAAGTACTGTAAATTAAACCTCCCTTTTTGTGAAAAAGATGATCTCTATCAAGTTTGGATGTATGAAGAGGTTTATAAGCTGCCCAAGCACAATGATGTCATAGCTTTCAAACCATCAGATACAAGTGGAGAGAATCACACAGGACTCAGCCTGCATGTGAACCAGGCCTCAGGCCTCTCAGTGTTTGTCAAGCACCAAACTGTAATGTACTTAGTGTGTTGGTCAATTCATCATGGAATGTCTGCAGACTCGGTTGAAACAAGGTATTGTACAACAATTTTAGTGCACATGGGAGTCGTATAATATTGTATATGTGTAAATCTTAGACAGCCAGATAAATTAGTCAATTTTAGTAAATACTGTTCATTGTTATGTATAGTCTTTTTCTGCCATTTGCAAAGGTTTTGGTAAGACTCAGGTGTAAAGATCAGTGTAGCATCTTAATGTCCACATACTAACTGCTGGCCAAGGCTATTGTGTTAATTAAATTATATTTTATTTGAAAAGGGTTCTAAATGCTTCCTGGCATCTTACGGAAAGGGGGCATAAAAAAAGGGAGGTCGAGACATCAGTCCCGCCTCCCTTGGCGACCTCCCGAAATGGGAGAGACGTGTAGAAAGAACGTATATGACTCGAGTCTGATGCTCATATTTGTCAGGACTAGTAAGAAGGTACCGGTACTGTATTTTTGAAATTTGTGGTCTAAAGGTAAAGACTAGCTGAAGCAGTAAAATTCAGGATAGGATAAATTGTAGTCATAGTCACCATCTTGCACAGTTTCCAGCCACTGGCCGGGTCTGTTTGGAACATAACCTCTCCATTGACTTCTGTTTTCCCACCATCTCCCCCTCACCACCTTGGTTCAGTCTTCTCCTTTCTTTCGCACGCAGTCCTCCACACTTTTCAGCCACTTATCTCTTGGCCTTCCTCTTCGTCTTTTTCCCCTCTATTTTCATCTCGTGTATCTTCCTGGGTATCCTCCTCCCATCCATTCGCTTAACATGCCGATACCATTTAAGCCTTGATTCCTCTATCCTATCCTGTAATGCTCCCTCCTTGATTAATTCTCTGATCTTCTCATTTCTTAACCTGTCCACCTTGTCATTCCAATACTGTTTCTCAAGACTTTCATCTCACTAGCCTGTATTCTGCTTCGCTCCCTTCCTTTCTCTGAGGCATACGTCAAGATTGGAACGTAGTACGTTCTATATATAACCCTTTTGCTGTTTTGAGGGACATCCTTACTCCATATCAGGCTCCTAACACTTTTCCTGAATAATTCTACTTGTCTCCCCCACTCATTTATTTCTCTGTCGTTTCTTCCATTTTCTTGTATCATACTTCCCAGGTAATTGGAACTCTCTACCTTCCTCAATTCTTCACTACCAATTATTCCCGTTGTGACTCTCTTCTTCTTCCTGGTTGTGATCATCAACTCGCTTTTGCTTATGCTAAACTTCATCCCATATCCATGTACTATTTCTTCCCATACATCCAACTGCACCTGTACTTCCTCCTTCTTGTTTCCCTAGATCATCAAATCATCTGCAAACACCATTACTTTCACACTTCCGCCACTCGGGTCATTATATCGTCCATCACTACAATGAAGAGTAATGGTGAAAGTGCACTTCCTTGCCTCAAGCCATTCTTCTGTTCCAGCCAATCTGATCTCTCTCCTCCTACTTTCACATAGCTTATTTCCCTTATCCTGCTATAGTCTGCTTTCCTATTCCTCTGTTCTCCAAAGCCTTCCATACCTTACTTCTACATACACTATCATATGCTTTATCAATGTCCAGGAAGGCCATCAGTAGATCTATTCCATATTCATAATGTTGTTCCTGTAACTGTCTTACAGAAAAATTAGATCTACTGTGGACCTTCCTGCTCTGAAGCCATGTTGTTCTTCTCTCATCCTTCGTTCTATTTTTGCCCGAATTCTCTTTTCCAAAACTTTCTCAATGATCTTTGCACAATGGCTCATCAATGTAATTCCCCAATAGGGCACTCCTTTCTTGAAGATTGGGACAATTTATTCCTCTCTTCCAACTCACTTGATGCTCCAAGGGCCAACTGCTCCTGTGCAGCAACACCTCTGCCCCCTGTGTTTACTGTTGTATCATTACTTGATGAACTCCTTTTGTAATGATATTTTGTTGTTTTATTTCCAGGATGCCTGTAATAACTCTGGGTCTTCACCTCTTCATGTCCCTCATCTGTGATCTTGACAGCCCCGATCCCAGTCGGAACAGATTTCTCATAATATTGGAAGCTATCATTTGGAACATTGGAATTCAAGGCTGTATACAGCCAGTTCTGGCTCTGTTTGTAGCACTAGTGGTTTGTCCAATCATCTCCATCACTGTGCTGACACGTAAGTTCAAAGTTCTCCTTATCTATTGCACAATACATGTCTTGCTTATTATACGTGTGCTGATTAAAAACAGGTTTATTTTGTGATACTTGGATTGCTTCCAATCAATACGTTTAGAACATTCTTGAACCATTTTTACTGAACTGACAGAAGAAGAGAAAAGTTACTGCTATTTCCAGCAGGATAGTGCGTTGCCTCATGTGGTGCGTATGCAATGGTTACAGGAAGTGTTCATTGATGATCAAATGATCTAGATAAATTAAATATTATCTACAATATTTTGTGTACATACAAATGACAGAACTCAGCACTTGAAAGACTAAAAAATACTGTGTGCAAAGCTCTTCACCAGCTTCATGAAGTGCCAAAATGTCCCGTGTAAAAGAAGCATACTAAACCGAAGGTTGCGGGTTCTAGACCCGCATGATTTGGACATTTCAATTCTTTACCTTCCATTTAAATGGCTCGTGCTATTTGTACAATGCACAATCGAATAGCTGAAAGCCTCCACTTGAAGTGAATTAACTTTATAAATATTGGTATGATCCTGTTCTTCAAGGTTTGGCTCAAGTTAATTCCAATTAACTGATGGTTCAATTAATAGGATTTTTCTGCACTTCTTTCAGGTGGTTTTCAGAATACCTTTTGTTTACAAAATCAATTCATAATTTGCAAATCATAATGAAAGTAAACTTCTTGTCAACTTTTGTGGTTATACCAAGGTATAAAGCTACAATGCTGAAAACTGTCCAAAACAGAATAAAATTTGGGATATCATCTCGCATGTCTTTAACAGGTTTGTAATGATTTCAGTGGGTGTTCTGCGCTACTGGCTGCGACTCATGTGGGACACAGCTGCCTTCCACTTGGTGATCAAGAAGAGGGGACGCATTCCCGCCTGTGACAGCTTCGTGGTCAAGAGAATAGCAGGGCCTGGACTGGCTTCCAACTACTTCTATCAAGTAAGAATAGCTCCTCCACTCTAGGATTCCATTCTGTATTTCAACTCCACATTCTTGGTCTTCCTTGATTACAGAATATTTTGATATTGTAATGTCTTTGTTTCCATGATTTTATCTGTTTGAACACATTTGAAGAAATATTTTAATGGTTTAACTCATATCGAGGGCTGTGAGATGGGAAATCACCATATTTGAAAGTCAAAACCCGAAAACACATCACAAAAGTTAGTGTTGTTCAACAGATACTTCATCCCAATTCTAACTTATAGAATGGAGATAGGCCTATGCACTCTCACCAAATGAAGCTCATCATGTCTACAAGCATCAGAGATGAAGTTCGTGAGGTCCACTAGACAAAGAACAAGGCTGGATGAGTTAAGAACAGAAGTAAGAAAGGAGGCTGGGATATTAGAACTATGGTGGTTTGGTCATGTGATGAGGATGGAGCCAACAATGCCAGCACATGTTAGCATGGAGATTGGACCTGTCAGATAGGGAAAGGACACAGGAAGATGTCATGAACAACAGACAGTATCTCAACAGGAGGGAGTGGAAGAGATGCCTCAACAGTGCCCAGGAAGCTGGAAATGATGAAGGTTGCATTAGCTTGATTTTATCGAATGTCCATTTTCCATTCCTATTCATCATATTGTCCCTAAATAATTGTATTTAGTTTTCTAATTTGTTATATGTAAATAATAGATAATTTGCCATTTGTTTCTCGTTTCCACTCGTACATAAGGGACTGTCTTTTATTTTAAAATAGAAGAAATATGAATTCAATTTTTCATATCCTGTTAATGGTAATTTTAACTCCAATTTATGCATCACACAGGGTAGGAATGCTTTTGTTACTGCACCATTTATAGTTTTGTTCCATTTGTGTTCCCACTTATTAACACAAGTTGTTTGCAATCCACTTAACAGTGCGCTGGCTGGTTTACAGACCTTACTCACTGGTAGATCTTAGTTCCCTGCTGCTTGTTTCGCAAGATGTTATCTGCTGTTTCAGTGCCGATATTCCTATTGTGAGCCTTGATCCAGGTGTAATGAATTTACACTCCACCTGCACTCACCTTTCACCTGTACCTTCCAAAAGATGTGTAGCCTGAACTGAACTCCATTATTCTGCCTTCACTAAGGCGGCAATATGGATGTTCAGTCTAGCAACCTCATGCGTAGCAAGTGTTGTTCTTCTCTCTGGCCAATTGTTGCCCTTCAAATTGAGCAAAGTTCTGATGTTCCATGATCCAATCATTAGTGAACAGTTTTCTGCCCGCGATGGGGTCACTCGCTGGTACGGTCGCCAGACAGTGTGTGTTCTTTAGCCCACATTTTCTAGGGCCTTCCCCATGTGGGGTGGGCAGCGGTGATCCTAAATAGATACAGCCAAACACAGGTGTAGGATTGAATTCCCAAGTAGTCGTAGGGTCTCAGAGAGATGACCGTTACACATCTATCATCAATGTGTAGGTCTGAACTACAGGCTTCCAATTTCGCCCAAAACTTGCCCCCCACTGTCAATATCCCATCGCTGTTGAACTTTGAATGAGGAGTGACAGCAGGAAAATGTGGCATTGGCACTTTGCTTATGGTGGATCACAGGTTGCCAAGAAGTGACCCATGCACTATGATCCCAGAGACATATCCTGCGGCATATATGAAATAAGACAGGCTACCTACATATCTTGTATTATTGTTAATGGATGACTGTTGGCTCAGAGGACTCCCTGTTATGGTTTTAGATCCGAGCAGAACAGGCGCTGACAGCATTTGAGGCCAAAATGGAGCTGGACGAACTAAGTGCCTATCAGCATGAAATGGAGCAGAAAATATTCCAACCTCAGAAGGACTTCAGGTAACTGTTAAGAATATTTTAGTGTACTCAAGTGTTACCTTTCTTTTTCTATGTTTGTTTGGTATTCACTCCATCCTACACCTTCCACTTTGAGACAGAAGGTCTCACAGAAGAATGCCCCAGTTACAATCACCTGGGGACCTGTACATAGCCAACATGCTCTTACAACCCCTTCCCCTCACCAGCCTGTACTTCATGGAAGTAGCAAGTTTAATGAGGATTAGACCCCATGCTATGAAAGGCTCAGATGAAATAGTCTGTCGCATACTCAAAAACTGTGGCTGAGTCAGTGGCAAACTGTTCAGCTTGTGGATTCACTGTGGGTTCCTGCCTCAAGACTGAAAGTGCACTAATGTAGCACCATTTTTCAAGAAAGGGACAAATCTTTTATTGACTACCGTTGCCCAGTGTCTCTCACATCACTTGTATGTAAATGCATGGAACGACTAGTAGCCTCAAATGTACGGGTGTCCGGGAATACTTCCAAACAGCTAATCTGCTAAGCAAAAGTTAACATGATTTTCTTCCAGGACGATCCTGTAATACTTTATTAGCAAACATTATTGATGAGTGGTAGTTCTCTTTCTCTAAATGTTCAATGATTTATAGAGATAGTCCAGCATTCACATCCTTACAACAGTAGGCTCCAAATTTTTTCCTTCTCTCAGTGCTCAATGATTTATAGGGTTTAGTCCAGCATTCACATCCTTACAACAGTAGGCTCCAAATTGTTTCCTTCTCTCAGTGCTCAATGATTTATTGAGATAGTCCAGCATTCACATCTTTACAACCGGTCTCCAAATTGTTTCCTTCACTCAGTGTTCAATGATTTATTCACACAAATACCTCTAGTCAAATCTATTCTAAGTGCATCTGTTCTCATATGCAAAAAAATGAACACTAAATAGCACAACTCTACCATTGCTGGCAAACATGTGTAGTTAGCCTAGGAGATAACTTTAAAGTTGTTGTGCATTGGTAGTTTTCAGTATTCATTTTAAGAAACTGTATGCTCATCATCATCATCTTGCACAGTTTCCAGCCACTGGCCGGGTCTGTTTGGAACACAAGCCTCTCCAACGTCTTCTGTCTTCCCACCATCTCTCAGCCTCCACCCTTGCCCAGTCTTCTCCTCTCTTCTTCACGCTTTCTTCCACCCCCTTCAGCCACCTGTCTCTCGGTCTTCCCCTCGGTCTCTTTCCTTCCCACTTCGTCTCATGTACTCTCCTGGGTATCCTCTTCTCCTCCATTCGTTTTACATGTCCATACCATCTAAGTCTAGATTTCTCTATACCATCCTGTAATGGTTCCGCCTTCATTAATTCTCTGGTCCTCTCATTTCTTATTCTGTCCATCTTTGTAGCTCCAATACTGCTTCTCAAGAACCTCATCTCACTGGCCTGTATTTTGCTCTTCTCCCTTCCTTTCATAACCCAGGTCTCAGAGGCATACGTCAGGATAGGGACATAGTACGCCCGATATATGATCTTTTTGCTGTTCTGAGGGACATCCTTGCTCCATAACATGCTTCTCACACTCCTCCGAAATGCTTCTGCCTGCCTCCCCCGCTCATTTATTTCTCTATCGTTTCTTCCATTATCTTGTATCAGGCTTCCCAGATACTTGAAACTCTCCACTTTCTTCAGCTGTTCCCCACCAATTGTTATTCCCGTTGTGGTTCTTTCCTTCTTCCTTGTTGTGATCACCATCTCACTCTTATTTATGCTAAATTTCATCCCATATCCTTGTATTATTCCTTCCCACACGTCCAACTGTTCCTGTACCTCCTCCTCCTTGTTTCCCCAAATAATCAAATCATCTGCAAACACCATTGCTTTCATCTTTCCATCCCCAATTACTTGTGCCACTTGGGTCATTATGTCATCCATCACCACAATGAAAAGTAACGGTGACAGTGCACTTCCTTGTTTCAGGCCGTTTCTTTGTTCCAGCCAGTCAGATCTCTCTCCTCCCACTTTCACACAGCTCACGCTTCCCTTGTACATCTCCTTTATCCTCTTTATAGTCCATTTCTCTACTCCTCTATCCTCCAGGGACTTCCATACTTTGTTTCTGCATACACTGTCATATGCTTTCTCAATGTCCAGGAAGGCCATCAGTAGATCTGTTCCATACTCATAGTGCTGTTCTTGTAACTGCCTTACAGCAAAAATCAAATCCACTGTGGACCTTCCTGCTCTGAAGCCATGTTGTTCTTCCCTCATCCCTCCTTCTATCCTTGTCCTAATTCTCTTTTCCAAAACTTTCTCGAAGATCTTTGCACAATGACTCATCAGTGTTATTCCCCGATAGTTTCTGCAATCTGTTCTACTACCTTTCTTGAAGATCGGGACAATGATTCCTTTTTTCCAGTCCTCTGGGGTCTTCCTTTCCTTCCATGCTGTCCTCATCACTCGGTACAGCCACTGTATCCCCACCTCTCCTGCTGCTCTTACCATCTCCACACTCAACTCATCCACACCCGGTGCCTTCCCTCCTTTCATCTTGTTCACTGCATCTTCCACTTCTTTCCATGTTAAGTCCTTTTCTGTTTGCAGTTCATCTTCCTCTTCCCCGATTTCTTCCTCCTCACCATCTTTTCCATTTGGGTTCAGAAGTTCTTCAAAATATTCTTTCCACATTTTCTTCAGTTCTTCCCTATTTTCTATCTCTTGTCCCCTTTTGTTCACCATTCTAACATAATCCGTAGGATCCTTCCGCCTCTTATTTTTTACCATCCCATACAGGACCTTTTTTGTACCTTCACTATCCTCCTCCATCATCTTTGTCCACTCTTCCATCCACTTCCTTCTCTCCTCAGCCACCACTCTCTTCGCCTCCTTCTTTCTTTCCTGGTACTCTTCCCTAGTCTCTACCGTCCTATTTTGATACCACCTCCTAAAGGCTCTATTCTTTTCCCTTACTATATCTTTTGTCTTCTCATTCCACCATGGTGTTTCCTTCCACCTCTTCTTACTACTTGTCCTCCCACATACTGCTTCTGCTGCACCCACTAGTGTCTTCTTAAATCTAGCCCATTCCTCTTCCACCCCTCTTTCTTCATCTGTTGGAATTCCTTCCTTTACCATTTTGAGGTACTCGACCCTTCTATCCCCTTCTTTCAGTTTCCATATCCTTATACGTCTTTCCTGGTTCTCAGTCCCTTTCTTCTCCTTACTCCCTCTCAGGTTCATTACCAGTAATCGATGGTCGCTATCCAGGTTCTCCGATGGTATAACCTTGATGTCCGTGATGTTCTTATTTAGTTCTTTCTCATACAGTATATAGTCGACCACCGACTTCCTGGTCAAGTCATCACTGTACCATGTGATTGTGTGGCTCTCTCTTTTCTTAAACCAGGAGTTCCCAACTAGCAGGCTGTTCCTCTGGCAGAAGTCCAACAGTCTCTTTCCTTCCTCATTTCTTCCACCCCAACCCTCTGGTCCTAGAACACTCTCATAACCTTGTCTTTCTCTTCCTACATGGGCATTGAGGTCCCCCATAACAATCATATTTCTTCCTACCAGCTGCTTCTGCAATTCCTCTTCAAACTCCTCCTTCTCTTCAGAGGCGCAGCCTACTTGTGGAGCATACACTTGCACTATTTCTACGGTCTCTCCCCTCAGTGCTACTTTCACTTTCATCATCCTATCACTTATTCTCCTTACTTCTTCTTTTAAACCATCTCGTACTACTACTCCCACTCCATTCCTCTTTCCCTCTTCGTTCCCACTCCAGTACAGTCTATAGCCTTTTCTCAGTACTCTCCTTCCTTCCCCTTTCCACTTTGTTTCTGCCAATCCCAATAAATCCAACTTCCTTCTTTCCATCATATCCACTATCTCCTCCACCTTCCCCGTCAGCGTTCTTAGGTTTAAACTGTATGCTAAGTTCTTTAATGTTTGAATCCTACAGTACTTCTTTTGCACAACTTTATTTTCATATACTCTTGAATATTTGGTTGACCATGTCATATTGGTTTACTTACCAAAGGCTTCACGACAGTTTCGTCAGGTGACAAACATGAACATTATGACTGCAAAATGGGTTTGAGAGCTAGTTTCACCACAAGGTGATTTTTTGTAGCCATGTTTTCAGTGTTGCCTGTACAATCAATTGATAATTCTTCAGTCGGTGAACACACTTTCGCCCAATGGTTTGGGCGGGGGTACAATATAATTATGTAAATCCCCGAACAGAATTATGTGTATTATTTATTATTCACTGATAATCCTAAATAAGTTAATAATAACTACTGCAAAACGAACCCAAGCAATTACCGAGGGATCTCATTACTCTCGGTAACTTACAAAATGTTGTCCAAAGCCCTTTTGAACCGTGCCTATCTTCAACTGGATCCGCAGATTGGTGAATACCAAGGTGGGTTCTGGAAAGGCCGATCGGGTACAGAGCAAATTATCAATTTGAAAAACTCAATGTCTTACTTCCGTAAAATGTCAAACAAAAATTATGTCATTACTTTTGTTGACTTTGCAAAGGCCTATGACAGCATTGACCGTGAATCCCTTGTTGCTGTACTCTCAGAATTTGGATTAGATCGCAAGACAACATCAATCATCAAAGATACCCTCTTGAATACAAGTTCAAAGTTTAAATTTATGGGAGGACTGAGCGTAGAATTTTCAATTGATACAGAGGTGCGTCAAGAAGATGGATTATCTCCATTGTTGTTTAATTGTGCGCTCGAAAAAGTTGTCAGAGAATGGAGACGAGCTGGTGCACCATCCCATAGGCTAGGACCAAAACTCAAAGGGATAACTGTAGACTGTTTGGCATTTGCGGATGACATGGCGTTAATTGTTCCAAGCATTTCTGATGCCCAGAAACAACTTGAATTACTCCAAGAACAAGCAGCAAAAATCGGCTTACGGATTTCTTTTGACAAAAAAAAAATTATGACGGATATTAAAACTGCGCTTAGGCGGCAGCACGCCGGCCTCTCACCGCTGGGGCCATGGTTCAAATCCCGGTCACTCCATGTGAGATCTGTGCTGGACAAAACGGAGGCAGACAGGTTTTTCTCCGGGTACTCCGGTTTTCCCTGTCAACATTTCATTCCAGCAACACTCTCCACTATCATTTCATTTCACTTCATTTCATCTGTCATTCGTTTAATCATTGCCCCCGAGGAGTGCGTCAGGCCTCGGCAGCCGGCACAGTTCATATCCTCGCCGCTAGATGGGGGCTTCATTCATTCCATTCCTGACCCGGTCGGAGACTGGAAGCAGGCTGTGGATTTTCATTCATTCATTAAAACTGCTCCAAATACACTCCGCATCGGTAATTGTCGGGTCTCCCGAGTGAAAGACTTCAAGTATTTAGGTGAATGGATCAATGACACTGGCAACGAAAGAAAAGCTATAGAAGCAAGACTACAGAAAATGGAAACTGCTTTCCATTTGACAAAACAAGTTTATAACAAAAAATGCCTCTCTTGGAATTGTAAAATTCAACATTATAAAACAGTAGTCTTGCCTGCAGCCCTTTATGCAGCCGAGACACTTAATCTACAACATAAAACACTGAGATTAAAAAACGCAAAATCATGCGAAAAATTTTGGGACCAAGAATTAAAGATGGAATTCACCTTCCGAAACCTAATTCTGACATCTATTTAAGAATTACTAAAATCACAGACACAATCCGTATGAGAAGGATCCAACTCATGGGACATTTGGACAGAATGGACCCAACTAGGTTAACAAATAAAATCTATACGTTTCTGCAGAAAAAGGCAACAAGGTCCAATTGGTACAAACAGGCGGAAAAGGACTTGGCTGAATTAGGTTTTCCCAATCTCAAGGATCGAGAGGAAATTAGGAAAATTACTAATACACGGGGTTTTGAGGCAGAAGAGAGAAGACCTACCAGACACGTCTGGTCGCAGCAACAAAGACTAGCTCAATCGTTGTGCATGAAGAGTTATTGGGCAAACATCAAGGCCAAGAAGTGTTGATTCTGCATGGTCCTAGGAGACCCATTCACGCAGAAGAAGAAGAACTACTGCTCGAGTCTAAGCTGCGTGGACCTGAGAGGAATTTGCATCGCCTACTATTAGTGGTGGTGGTGACGAGTGATGCGGTTTCTCGGTCCTTGCGTAGTAACAGAAGCAAATACATTAGTCGGTGACTCAGTCACTCATTCCCAACGCCACACTGGTTTCAGAAAAGACCCTAAGTTAGCAGTATTGGAATAGACGAGAATGTCAGGTAACACGGCGGGCTGTCAACAGGCTTCTCAATTCTTGCCTGCTCCTACCCTGCCTCTGCTCTTCATCCCGCAAGTTCACAGAGCTTGGAACTGAGCAGTAATACATGTAATTTTTTTCAGGAATTTATATATAATGTGACCCCGCACCCAATCTATTGGGTAAAAAAATGTTGACCGACTGAAGAGTATCAATTGATGGTACACCGTAAGGATCATACAACTACAGACTCATGAAACAGTGTATCCATTGTAGTTTGTATCTTGTTCTCCATCATTCATTATCCCATTGTCTTAATCCAGTGTGAATTAATTTGCAGCCAGTTTGTGGAAGCTTGCTTTGGGCCATTCTCGTCTCAGTTGGCCAAAAATGGTCCATATCGAGCCTTGGAGAAGGAATCACAAGATCTTCTCTCCGCCCTTCATGAAAAGTTGGAACGGAGGCGAAGAGATCTGCAGACTGGTCTCGGAGTGACCGTGAGGAGCAAGATCAAGCTCACCACCTTGGAACTCAAGGTAGATTCCTTGCTGGGAGAGTTTAAACAGAAACATGTTTTTGTGAATAATCTGTAAATTAGCCAATGCGATCAAAAATTTAAAAACATAAATTATGATGCTCTCCAAGAAACTATACCTTAAGTAGGAAAATGTCATTTTTGGTTTATATTATAATTTGATAGTAGGTAATTTATTATTAGTAGGTAAATTTGCAACCAATTTCGTGAAAACCAGAAGTCTCTAGCTTAAAAACTAATTACGGTTCTTGAAGTACAACTTTGAAGTTGTAAGTCAAAATTCATTGAATTTCGAGAAAATCAAATGGACAATTGGATATGGTACTGCAGTAATATTTTAATGATTTAAAAAAATTACTGGTGGTTGGTTCCTCAGTTTAGGGACTGCGACAACGCAGTCATGTAGCCCCGTGTACTTTGGGTGTGTGTTGAATCTGTCTGATAACTGGTGTTAATTGTGATGGCTATATTAGCTTGCAGGTTCGCTCCTGGCTATGGTGATTTTTGAAAGGCGACAAAAATCACGACACGCATGTCATACGTTGTTGACATGTTAAAGAACCTATTTGAATTCAGTAGGCCGTGATCATAATGGTAAAATTAGGCTACTCTCGGATATTCCGCCAACACAAAAGTTCCTCCTTTCTCTACTAGAAAGCTCTATAGTGTCAAGGAGCTTAAATATCTAACCTGCTTGGCTTTCATAGCACTCCAAGGAACAACAAAATTCAATATTCAAGCTACCCTCTGGGTGTAAAATAACAAAGCTTGCACCCAGGCACCCGAGGCCATACGATATTATTATTATCAGGTAAGGACTGTAGCCGATCAATTTCAAATAGTGCCTACTTTTGCTACCAAATGCTACCATCAACGACACCTAGCCACAAACTTGTTGGAACTAATAGAGCGTTAATCAGATCTAAACTACAAATTTAGCTTCACACAAATGTAGTTAGTGGAAGGTTCTTTTATATGACATAAATCTATGACATTGGCCCACCGGCTTTACTTCCCCTCCGAAGGAAGGCATGCTGAGGGAACAGATATTTCTTCCTTTCTGCAGTCATGCCTTTTACTTCCAACTTTTTTGGAAGGTTCTGAGGGAGATTTTCTGCCTCACAAATCTTAACAATTACTGTTGGAACATCCAATTTTTGTTGAAACAAAATGGCCCCGATTGTATTCTTTATCACAGTAAAATGACTGTAGGATGTGATATGAGGAATGTTTTTCTTACCATGAGCAGTGAACATATGTTGCCAGTCATACATATGATGTACTAACAGCTCACCATTTTTTTTTTTTTTTTTCCTGGCAATGGGGGCTTTGTGAAGTTTTGACTGAGGGGTGCGATCGTCAATAACAGAGAAGAAGTAACTTTCTTGTCATCACTGTGAATGGGGTCCTGTACAGGCAGTCCACTTTAATTAAAATTACATATTTTTAAATATGTAGTTCAGTAAATGAAGTTATATTATACCATACATTACTTGTATCCTAGTTATTTCATATTTTGGTTCAAGAAGAAATTCTAGGAACATCATTGAAGATCGAAATTTAATGTTTTTCAGTCGGTCAGCACAATATTGTATCCAATTGTAATGGGTGATTCCCTAGCCCTGAAAAAAGTTTACTTCAGATTAATAATTAATAAATAATTGAAGATGTTAAATTCCCATTGTGACTTAAGGTATGGTTTTGTTAAAGTGCACAGCCTGTTTCCAAGGTTCTTTTGAAGACTTCTCCATATGGTGACAACACTGTCACTGCTTTCATCAAAGAGTTCAAGAATCAGGTCAACAAGTGGCATCCAAATCTGTTGTTGTTGTTTCCTATGACTAGCTCGGATTCCAATCCATCAGCTTTCTTGCGTTCCAATAGAGTTTTGTGAGGTTTCCTGAAGTTCTAGCAGTCACATCAAGTTTGTTGCAATGTAGCAGGTGCCCCTTATCCATTTTACTTCCAGGTTCGTGACAAAGTGTGCATTCTTCAGATCTCAGGATGTTGATTCGTTTCAGATGAGCTACAAGGCAGTCATGGCCAGTGTTAAGTCTGAAGAAGGCTACAGCTTCTCTTCTTGCTATTAATTTATATTGATCCCATTTAGCATCAATGTCCTTCCATAATTTGGTTTCTGCTGTTTTCTTTGCCATTTCTTCATACCTGTTTTTGAGAGTATTTTTCAAGATCCTTTTTGCTGACTTAAAATCAGTCTGACTGACAGGGTTGTTGTAGTGTGGTACCTTTTTTGGCTAATCTGTCTGCCTCTTCATTACCTGCTATTCCAACATGAGAAGGGATTCACTGAAATGAGATCTGTTTGTGGAGTCTTTGAAAGGTTTTTATCATACAAAAAATTTATTTCAGTTCTTTATTTTGAGGCTTATAATTTGACGAGAGGGCTTGGATGGCTGCTTTTGAATCTGTAATGATAACACATTTTTGATAATCAATGTTTCTGCCTAATAACTGATGGAGTGCATGTGAAATTGCTCTTATCTCAGCATCAAAGTTTGTTTTTTGGCCTACTGGGAAGTAGAGTGAGAAGAGTGACTGTATTCCTGCTCCAGTTCTATTTTCTTTGTCTTGTGAGCCATCTGTAAATATTTTTAGCCATTGATTAGACTGATATCTTTCTTCTATTGTACAGAGGGTCAGTTGTTTTAGATCATGTGGTGAAGAGTCTTCCTTGCAGACCTCTTCTAACAAAGTAAGATCTATATTTCACACCCGTCTGGCTCTTTTTCCTTTGGCGTGTAAAATTTTGTTATGCAACTTAAGATATTTCCTGGAGAGTGTCACAATTATATTATTGATACTTCATATAGAGTTCACAGGTAGTTTGGAAATACATACAGTACTTATTCTCATAATAATAATAATAATAATAATATCGTATGGCCTCGGGTGCCTGGTGCAAGCTTTGCTATTTGACACCCAGAGGGTAGCTTGCATGTCGAATTTCGTAGTTCCATGACTATGAAAGTCAAGGAGGTTAGATGTTAGATATCTAATCTCCTTGAACACAATAGCGCTTTCTAGTAGAGAAATGAGGAACTTTGTGCTGGCGGAAACTCCCGAGATTAATTTTGCCATTATGAACACGGCCTACTGAATTCAAATGGGTTCTTTGACATGCCAACATCGTATGACATGCGTATCGTATTTTTGCCGCCTTTCAAAAATCACTTACCACGGTCAGGGGCGAACCTGCAATATTGGGGTTAGTAGACCGACACGCTATCCACTCACCCACCGTGGCAAGCTACTTATTCTCATTAAGCCTAACTTCTGGGTCAAAGCACAACTTATTTGAATCCAGTGCCCTTGAGGACTCACTCAAATAATTTTTAAGTTTAATTTTTCTTTATGATATACTCCACAATCTTCCTCGGCTCAATCACAATTCTGCTCATCTCTTATTAGTCTACATCATGCTGAAGCACATGGTTTGCTTCATGCAAATAGAAACTTTTGGGGCTAATTTCCTCAAAACAATTGATTGGTAGCAACTTAAGAGAATTTCTTGACATACCTATATTGTGACTATGATAGGCAACCTATTTTTAACATGTTAATGTAGGCTAAAAGATTATCATCTTAAACTCATGAGGGAGGAATAATTATGCACGGTTCACATACTGGCCTTGTGTTTCCTGTTGATGATAAGATTGAGAATTGGAGATGCTCCTGCAAACTAATTAATTAAATTATTTCATAACTTTCATCATAAATATGCCATTTAATATTAAATCAGAGGGGTGGGAATTCAGAAAATGTTAGAATATTAATTTCTTTAACGCTGAATGTTAAAAAGTGGCATGGAAGATACTTAACCCAGCATATTTCTCTTAAAGCCTGCCCTGTGGTGAAAGGAGAGCGAGCTTGCGTCTTACCTAGGAGGTCCTGGGCTCAATTCTCGGCTCTGCTAGGAATTTTAGATCTGGCATGAGGGCTGAAATGAGATGCACTCAGCTTTGCAAGGACAATGAGTAGCTGTCTGAAACAAGAGGTACCGATTAATGATCCTTCTCCAAACTGGGAAGATGAGTGGGTTCGAAACCTACTGTTGGCCACCCTTGAAATGATTTTCTGTGGTTTCCTTTTTTTTTCTGCTCAGAAAAATGCTAGGGTAGTGCCTTCTAATAGGCCATGGCCTTTTCCTTCCAACTCCCTGACCAGTTTCATTCATTTTCATCCATTTTATCTCTCCTCTGATATGGCTGGCCACAGTAAGGGCATCCAGTTGAAAAACCATCCAATCCATAGATGACTCAATACACCTCATTCTGTAAAACAGAAATAATAAGGGCAATATTTCAAAATACCAGTGATCGGCAATAAAGTATTAACATTTTGTATGCAATGCCTCTTACTGTAGCAAGGGCATAAATCTATACAGAACAACATGGTGGACAATCAATGGGCAGGAGAAAGAGTCTAGAAACATGCATAAAAGACAACCGTAATGTCATGCAAGTGCAGGAGAGAGATAAAAGGGTAAAGGACATAAAGAGGATAATCTTCACGGCCAGACACATGACCGTCTTCATAGGTGAGTATTCATGCTATCAATCCAATCAATACCTCTTCAGTACCGGGTGAGTTAGCCGTGGTCGTTACGGCATGACTGCTGGCAGTCGCTCACTTCCGTGAGGCAAGGAGGTTCGAATCCCCCCGGCAACCTTGAAGATGGTCTTCTGTGGTTTCCCATCTTCCTTCCAGGCAAATGCCGGGGTTGGTCCCTAACTATAGGCCACAGCTGCTTCCTTCCAATTCCTAGTCCTAACATGCAAACTTTCCTCCCCAGACAACACTCCACACGCGACGGTACGTGTAGCTCACCCATTGGGTATCCGCCTCAAAGCAGCTACAAAACTGGCGAGCCGAACATGTCCTCGGACACTCCCGGCACTAAAAGCCATATGCTAGAAAAAACAAACAAAAACAAAACCACCTCTTCAGTGCTACAGGACCCAATGAGCTTGTTACGACCTCCTAGCCTCATCAGGAACAACTAGTTCTTCTGTTGCTTAAGATAGTCATATCTGTTGGCTAGGGGCCATTTTTCTATGAGATCTTCTGTCTTGAAGTGGATGGTGTAGGATGGAGTGAAAATCTGTTGTCCACCCTCCTGATGATATTGGGAGGTTGATACAAGCTTGTACCATTGAAGAACTTGATTGATTTGATGGTGTGAATGCCCACCTTTGAAGATATTGGTGTGTCCAGCTGTGAGATTATTCCTGCCCTTTTTATATCCCTTCATCCACCTGCATCTACCTGTCATTACGTTTGTCCTTTGCACAAGCCCTTGCAAGCCAGCACCAGTTGCTCATTATTGTAAATGACTCACCACTTTCTTCATTATACACCAATAATTGGATTTTTAGCCTACTTTTCACATTTTGCAAAAATGAGGAAAAAGTAGACTTATGAGATCGGGCAAATGTGTGTCTGTCTGTCCTGTCTGTGTGCCCCCTATCAACTCCTGCCACCAACTGCTGAAAAATCACAATTGAAATTTGAGCTCCATGTTGGATATCTTGGAAGGTATGAATGGGAGCTATTTCAAAATTGGCACACATATAGATAATAATATTGCAGTTTAATTTCCAGGAGGCCATACATGGCAGTGTTGCCAAAATGATTCTATGCCTGCTGATAGGTCCAAATTTTAAATGCATATAACTTCTACACTATCAATTGGATTTCAACCAAATTTCGTATGTGCTATGCGTACATAAACAGATATGACTGAGCGTATTTTTAAGAGCCACCAGGACTGACAACTGTTAATAAATGCTCTCATTTAAAAAAAAATCCAAATACCCACATATCAGAAAGTATGCAAGCCGACAGCTTTAAACTATGCACACGTATAGTACCTGACATTCTAGATTAATTTGGAGTAAGTAATATATGTCAGTGTTGCCAAATTGATTCTAAGCCTGCTGATAGGTCCAATTTTAAAGTGCATGTAACTTCTATACTAACTAATGGATTTCATTCAAAATTGGCACAACAATAGATCATATTATTTCAGATTATTTCTGACCAATACATGCATGACATTGTTGCCAACATGATATTACACGCGCTGTTAGATTCAATGTTTAACTGCATGTAACATCCATGCTATCCATTGGACTTCAACCAAATGTTGTATTCTGTACCCTAAGAGATGGAACTGCCAACTTTAGTGCTCTATTAGGCTACATTATGCCAAGTATACAGTATTTCGAACTAATTAGAAATTTCTATATTACCAACTTAATTTCGTCATTATTCTAGATAGATCCATATAGATTAATCATTGATATGAATCTTAAAATTTAAGAAAAGTAGGCTCTTTAGTTCGTCACGGAACTTCTTGTTATAGATGGTTCAGCATCTGCCAATTTTATATTACAGTACACTGTGTATTTCTTCCTCGCTTATTTATAGTTCTCTCACTTTCCCTGTTAACGAGTGGCCAGCATCACGCACCGTCAATAACCATTGTTTGCTGCTGACCAATAGCATGCTTGTTCTATCTCTCCACAGGGGCTCCAGAGTCCACTCCTGGCCTCTGGCTCATTTCTCAGATCTCCAGTGTTGCATAGTTGCGCACAGTTCTGCCCAGTCTCACTGCTTGCTCTCAGTGGCTACGGTGGAGACTTGACAATACTGTGCCTCGAGCTGGGAAAGCCTTGGCTTCCCACAGACAGAGAATGTAAACATATCCGCCGAGCTAGGTTTCAAAGCGAGCCGCTCATTAACGAGGAAAGTGAGAGAACTACTTCAGCTAATTTTGCTTCATTCCTGAAGATGTGCAACAGTTATCATTGTTAGCTGCTGTCCCAATCAACTTTCCTTCCATTTTTAATATTAAATGATTAGGGTTTAGGTACTTACTTGAAATAAAATGAGAAACAGGGTAGGAGGAATGCAGCCTTGCTGTAGGACAGTATAGACACACACTCCAGCAGTCCTTGCTGCTTTCATCAGCAAGAGAGGAGAGGAGTCCCATTGTTCCATGTTATGGCTCCGCAGATTGCTCTTCAGCAAGCAGCACTGATGCTCGAGAGGTTCTATCCGGCGCACGTCCTGCAGAGGCTGCCCATCAATGAGGAGGACTTCTGGGAAAACAAGGGGCTCTCCATTAATGACTGGGCTGGTCTTGCCAGTCTAATGTATGCGGACATCTTTAGCTTGGACTTCTTGACGCCCCTCGATGAGATGGATACAAAGTTTCGCTTAGAGGTGAGTAGGAGAACTCAGTCTCTTCAAGAGAAAGTGTTTTACTGAACACTAGCGCCATTAGTTTCAAGAAACTGACATTTTGCTTTGCTTTTTTTTTTTCTTCACACTTACTCTCCAGTAATAAAAACAAGGTTTCTCAACTGTCAAGTTATGGTGTGTACAAGAAGTACAAGTAATATAGATGTTTGAGAATATTAGATGTATGGAATTCCTTTGAATTTGTGCCATTTCAATAACTTTAGAAAAAAGTAGGAACCTTGAGTTTTTATGTAGAACCATGCTGTACCTTTTCAGACGAGAATGCCACTAAATGGGAGTCATCGTTAACAATTATTAGCCATATTCTGGTGTTTTACATAATTCTATTTTCATGAACTTCATTTGTCAAAAGCCTGTGATGTTTGCTTACAGCCTCACCCTGGCGTGGATCTGTCCCGCTACACGGAGATGGTGCATGTAGCCGAGCTGAGTCAGGCGGGACCTGACCTCTTAGGACCTGTGTATGCTCCTCGTGGCAACATCCAAGTCCATTCACCTTACTTGGAGGTGTCTGCCTTCAATCCCCGGTGTCGCGCTACTGCCACGGCTCGCAAGCAGGACAAGCGGGTGTAAGTAGAACAGACAATTGTCTCATGGGTCCATTGTAAGGTACAGGTCTGGTTTGGAAAGAAACCATTCAAAAGTCAATGTTATTGAAGTAATAGAATCCTTTATCGGTGTTTCCTATTATAGAATGCTTTTCAGTTGGTCAGCACGATTTTTCCCAAATTATATTAGGTGGGGGTACACATATTTAAACACAGATTACAGAAGATTGAAAGGAGAATTGGAAGAACTTGTATCAATAAAAGTTATAAAAAAGATGGGCAATGGCGAATAATACCTAACAATATTGTCTTTAACAACCTAGAACCCATTACTGATAGTGAAAGAAAAGACTAGGATTCTTTGGGCACATCATGAGAATGCCAGATTCTCGTCTTCTAAAACAACTAGTGCTTCAAAAGACACAACAACTGGATGCCGATGGTTAAAAGAAATCAGGGAGGATTTAAACAGAAATTGGCCTAACAACAGAAGATGCTACAAATTAGAAAAGTTTAACTACAGCACTTAAAAATATGACTTTTCATTTTCCACTCATAAAAAAGAAAATTCCAACAAGAATATTTTCCGCCCAAGAAAGGGCGAATGAAGAAGTACTGGGAAGACCGCAAGGCTCGTACAGTTCCTACAAGTCGACGAACTAATGGTTGGTTAAAGTGATCCTTTGTGGTCTCAAAAGGTGAAGAAGAAGAAGAAGAAGAAGAAATGATAAATAAATAATTTTCAGATTAGGGTGTTTAAATATTTTTAATCCCGCCTACTATAATTGGGCACAATCATATTGACCAACTGAAAAGCATTCTATAATAATTAGGGTATACCAGACAAATCTTAATAACCTAAAATGGTAAGAACGCCTTAGGACCCCAAAAGAAGATGTCACAATTTGTCTAAAATTTTCGGAACTTCTTGTATTCATTTTTGTTGATGAAGGACCTTCCAAAATTGTTGAACAACTTGTGACTTATTTCTTTGTATTTCTATAGGATTATCACTTGGTAAGTCTCTGCTTTCCATCTGTTTTCTCCTATGTTTGCATTATACTGAACATTGTCAACTTTTCTATTTGATATAACAACTTCATAACTATGTACAAGCCCAGACAGTTTGTACATACCATATTTTTCGGACCATAAGACGCACCTTTCTGTCACCAAATATACTGCATAAAATTTCTCGGCATCTCATGATCTGAAGGTCTATCATATTTAGACACTTAGTATATGTGATTTGCTACACCAATGCTCAAACAATTCCTTATGGTACTCTGAGCAGTTGACCCCTTTTATTACTGCAGTTAAGAAACAGTGGCTATGGTATACCTGCATTTGTCTCACAGGAATGTGAGTTGCCAGGGAATTCCTAGCAAAATGGCTGGCAACCTCTTCCCTGGCCGCCTCCTTCTACTGTCCGTCGCCATGTCATCCTGGACCTGCCTCTTCTCCGTTTTCCTTGCAGGTTCTGATCGAGTGCCACCTTTGCAATGTGGCCTTCTGGCCTGCTTAACGTGTGTTTCATCTATCTCTATTTCTGCTGCCTTGTTTGTAATTCAATAGGCAGTTGATTGGTTCTTTCCCAAAGCATAGTGTTGGTGATGGTGTTTGGCCACAGCATCGGTTAATGAATGTCTGTAGCAAGTGGGTCAGGTGTTTTGTCACTTTCCAGGTTTCACATCCATAGAGTGAGACAGACTTTACGTTACTCTCAACAATCCGCAGTTTGGTCTTTATTCTCAGTTCTTTGGACCTCGATATTGGGGGTAGTGGTGTGAAGGCTCCCCTGGCTTTGTTGATGTGGCTCATGAAATCCTCTGTGGTCCCTCCTTCAGTCGTAATGATGCTACCAAGGTAGCAAAATTTGTCCACTTTCTCGACCTGTTCCCCGTGTCTCATCTCCATCGTGTTCAGATTTTTGAACCTCCTTGGCCTTTTGGGCGTTGATCTTCAGTCCAACCTATGGATCCCTCTTCATTGGATCATTACTTGTGTCATGAGCAAATCCAATACTATTAGGAACAGGATTGGTGAGAGAAGGCAGCCTTGTTTCAGCCCAGTTGTTATGATCCAAACGCACCCCTTGGTGTTTCACTTGACACGTGCAGGCATCGTACATGCTCTTGATGAGGTTAATAAAACGATCTGCAAGATTGAAAATAACAAAGCCATCCACAAACAGTCACTCTCTACCAACTAACCCATGAAAGTTTGGCTACTATTGTTACACTTAAACGATAAGCCCCCAAACTAGAAATATAAACACTAATATGCAGTAATTTTCCATGAGTATTCTGTTGAAAAGTTGATATATATCAATTTATCTGAATGTCCCCTGATACCTCAAGGCACTCTGTTAGCTGTTCCTCTGTGAAATACTTAAGCGAAAAACTCCCTCTCAAAAATCTAGAACTGTGAACAAAGTAAGGGC
Organism: Meconema thalassinum; assembly: GCA_946902985.2. Taxonomy (NCBI): domain Eukaryota; kingdom Metazoa; phylum Arthropoda; class Insecta; order Orthoptera; family Tettigoniidae; genus Meconema; species Meconema thalassinum. The sequence continues at coordinate 900,865,507 of OX336390.1, forward strand.
TTTGCGACATCGCTGTCATGTAACCCCGTGAACTTGCTGTGTGTGTGGAATTTGTCTGATAACCTGTTTTATTGTGATGGCAATATGAGATCATCTTTGAAATTTCTGCTATTATTGTACATGTATATTGTCATCTCTGTGCCTATCCAAGCTGATAATTCTACCACAACCATCACAGCATTTTTTTATAAACTAAAACGAGCCATGAAATCACTGTACAATGCAATCAGTACCCATGATGCAAATCCTGAAGTATTCGCAGCTGGTACAAGCAACTACAGAATAAGTAGCGTTACTCCAAACGTTTATCCAGCATAAAATAACATCGAGTAAATGTGGCTGTAGATGTCCCACAAAAAAGCAAGGAAGTGTTATACAGAAGCTACTATATCCCGATTCTGCATCAGAAACGTGGATAATGAAGAAAAGAGACTTAAGCAGAATACAGGCAAGTGAAATGAAGTTCCTACGAAGTAGGATCGGAGTAACAAGAAGAGACAGGGTGAGGAATGTAAAGGTCAGAGAAATAGTGAAAGAGGAGCCCTTGCAGGGTAGGATTGAGACATCAAGACTGAGGTGGTATGGACACTTAAAGAGAATGGAAGAGAAGAAGATTCCCAAGAGGATACATGAGATGCAGATGCAGAAGAAACGACCAAGGGGAAGACCAAGAGATAGATGGCTGAAAGGAGTGGAGGAATGTGTCAAGAAGAGAGGTGAGGACTGGACCAGAGTGACAGCGAAGAGGTGGTGGGAAGAAAGAACTAAGTGGCGAGGCTTATGTTCCAAACAGACCCAGCCTGGGGCTGGAAACTGTACAAGATGATGATGATGATGATGATGATGAAATGTGGCTTACTTGTCTAACATACTTATTCCATGACAGTGCTGCCTAGCAATTGAAAAACACAATATGGAATTGACCTGACGAGATATGCCAAGAGCATGCTACTGCAGACTTTACCCAACAATTGAAAAACAGGCTCTTAGTAGAATGCATTAGTGTGTAGCTACTACCTTTATTGCCCTCTAGAATTAGGTTAACTTTCTCAAGAGTCATGGAGTAGCCAATTTATGTTTTGACACAACCTCCTAACTAATGTCATCATTCTATGGGGGGTGATAAGCCTTTGTTGTCCTACTTTATTATACAGGGTCATCAAAAAATAATGTCTAGAAGGTAAGGAGAAGAAAAAGTCTCCCATAAGTCCAACCCCTCGTCCACGTCGTGGGAGACGGGCAACGGCACAAAGTAGGGGATTGCCTGTAGGGGCGAAGTACAGTGGGGACTTTGTGTGCCCCGGGACCGTTACGGTAGCTGTGAAGGTCCTACAGGAACCCTGAAAAGTGACGGCTAACGGGGCTCTGGTGAAGCTACGATAGGCCCAGCAAGCCAGTAGTGGATAAAACCAAATGCTTTCAAAAATGGAACGAGCCTCGGACAGGATGGATTTAATAGACGACGACGCGGCTGTACACACGGACTAAGATTTGGAACTTTAAACCTAAGAACGCTGACGGGGAAGGTGGAGGAGATAGTGGATATGATGGAAAGAAGGAAGTTGGATTTATTGGGATTGGCAGAAACAAAGTGGAAAGGGGAAGGAAGGAGAGTACTGAGAAAAGGCTATAGACTGTACTGGAGTGGGAACGAAGAGGGAAAGAGGAATGGAGTGGGAGTAGTAGTACGAGATGGTTTAAAAGAAGAAGTGAGGAGAATAAGTGATAGGATGATGAAAGTGAAAGTAGCACTGAGGGGAGAGACCGTAGAAATAGTGCAAGTGTATGCTCCACAAGTAGGCTGCGCTTCTGAAGAGAAGGAGGAGTTTGAAGAGGAATTGCAGAAGCAGCTGGTAGGAAGAAATATGATTGTTATGGGGGACCTCAATGCCCATGTAGGAAGAGAAAGACAAGGTTATGAGAGTGTTCTAGGACCAGAGGGTTGGGGTGGAAGAAATGAGGAAGGAAAGAGACTGTTGGACTTCTGCCAGAGGAACAGCCTGCTAGTTGGGAACTCCTGGTTTAAGAAAAGAGAGAGCCACACAATCACATGGTACAGTGATGACTTGACCAGGAAGTCGGTGGTCGACTATATTATTATTATTATTATCTTGATTGGTCACATTGGACCACTTGAGTCGTTCCACAATCACTTCTTCTTTGAAGGTAGTACTGCTTGGTTCTTGCGCTCTTTCCAGTACTTTTTCATTCTTTCAGATCGGGATTTTCTCAACTCATCTGAAATATCCATAGGCTTTCTATGTGTCATTTCTGCAGAAAATTTGTGAGTTTTAAGAATGGTGTTAATTTTATTTTTCTCCTCGGCATCTGTTATCTTAAGTCCAACTGCTTTGAGATCTTGTTGGATTTCTTGGATCCATTTTCCTCCAGTTTTCTTTCCTAGATTTCTCATCACCAGTTGGCGTACAATTCTGTTTTCTGGAAGCCGTAAGATGTGAAAAAAATATGAAATTCTTTTCTTCTTCATTGTGCTGGTGATTGGATCAATCTCACGATAGACAGTTTCATTTGGGAGAATCCTCCAGACTCCCTCAACCTGATACTTTTTATTTATGCACGTTCTAATGATTCTTCTTTCCGTTTTGAGGAGCTGATCAGTTCTTTGTTCATTTTTAATTTGGAACAGTGTTTCACAAGCATAAGTGGCTTCTGGGAGAGTTACAGTTTTATAATGTTGGATCTTAGTAGCTATTGATAGGCATTTTTTATTATATGTTGACCAGGTTAGAGATTGTGCCTTTTTCATTTTATTTGTTCTATTTATCCAAGTTACTTTTTCGTTTAAGTTACGTGTTATAATTTCTCCAAGATACTTAAATTGAGGAACTAGGTTAATTTTATGATCATTTATATAGACTTCATTTATATCTAAGGGTTTCATAGGCATGATCTCAGTTTTTTCAAAGGATATCTGTAATCCTATCCCTTGAGCAATTTCTTGGAGACTAGTGATCTGAGTACAAACCTCTTCCTTGTCTAGTGCTAAAAGAGCCAAATCATCTGCAAATCCTAAGCAGTTTATTTTTATTGATGGTTTTGTTCCAATTTTGATGTTAGGAGGGTTTTCCTTTTGCCAAACCTTCATGATATAATCAAGAGCCACATTGAAAAGCAGAGGGGATAATCCATCACCTTGTCTGAGACCAGTTTTTACTGAGAAAGCTGTTGATATTTCTCCCCTAAATTTAACTTTCGAATTTGTGTTTGTTAATGTTAATTGAATGATTTTTATCAATTTAGGATGGAGACCATATGATCTGAGGTTTTTTAGCAGTGTCAGCCTATGAATACTATCATAGGCTTTTTTGAAATCTATAAAAGAGATAAAGAGTTGCTTATTTCTGTTTTTGTAATATTCCATTATTAATTTCAGACTAAGGATTTGGTCTGGACAACTTCTGTAAGGGCGAAATCCTCCTTGATATTCTCCAAGTTGTGGTTCCAGAATGTTTTTGATCCTGTTGTAAATTATGCGAGAGAAAATTTTATATGTGCAGTCCAGAAGGGTAATTCCTCTGTAGTTATCTGGGTTCGTTTTGTCTCCTTTCTTAAATAATGGATGGATTATTCCTATGGTCCAGTGTGCAGGAATTTCTTCAGTAATCCACATTTTAACTAGATGTTGATGAAGATTTATAATCGCAGGTTTACCAGCATTTTTCCAGATTTCAGCAAAGACTAAGTCTTCGCCACAAGTTTTGTAATTTTTTTGTTCTTTAATTGCGAGTTCTACTTCATTAATGTTTGGAGGATTTATTAAATCAGGTGAAGTTAAAATAGGTGTATCAGTGTTTACTTGCAGGGTTTCCAGTGGATCATCACAATTTAACAGTTTCTCGAATGCTTCTGCAAGGATCTCTGTATTTTCTTGGTTAGAATGTGCTAACTTTCCCGTTTGATTTTTCAACATTAATGTTGGAGCTTCAAATTTTTTAAGATATTTACCAAATGTTTTGTAATAATCTCGAGATTGCTTTTTCTTGAAATCGTCTTCTATCTTTTCCAGTGTATTCTTAAGATGATTACGTTTCGTTTGTCTGATGATTTTATGGGTTAATTTTCTTTGTATAGTTAGTTCTAAATTTGATTCTTCTGACTTTAGAGCTTGATGTTTTATCCATGCTTGGTGTCTTTTCTCTATTGCTTGATCACAATCTACTTTCCACCATTCATGTTTTTTCCTTGGATTTATTGGTGCTAACTCCTCTGCTATTGATTTTAATTTAGTGATTAATTCGTCCAATGTTTTAGTGTTGAGAGATTCTTCACCTGTTCTTTCACAGTATTCTATATTTTTTATTAAGGTAGATGGATCAAATTTCCTATTGTTATTATTAGGTTTTTTCTTGGCCATTGGAGTTAATTTTATTTTTATCTTTACCACATAGTGGTCTGATCCTGAGTCAACTCCCCTTAGAACCTTGACATTGTGAATTTCGCGATGGTGAAATTTATCCATGCAGACATGATCCAACTGCCATTCACCACTTCTGAAGTCAGGATGTTTCCAAGTTTTCAATTTATGGGGCTGTCTTTTAAAACATGTTGATTTAGAGATTAATTTGTGGTTTCTACAAATTTCGACTAATCTTTGACCATTTTTATTGGTTCGTTTATGTGCTGTCCATTTTCCAATGATATCTCTATATCTTCTTTCTTGTCCGAGTTGCGCATTGAAATCACCAAGGAGAATTTTGATGTTTGATGAAGGGATGTTTATTAAAGTTTGATCCAAAAGATCCAGATCGACTATATACTGTATGAGAAAGAATTAAATAAGAACATCACGGACATCAAGGTTATACCATCGGAGAACCTGGATAGCGACCATCGATTACTGGTAATGAACCTGAGAGGGAGTAAGGAGAAGAAAGGGACTGAGAACCAGGAAAGACGTATAAGGATATGGAAACTGAAAGAAGGGGATAGAAGGGTCGAGTACCTCAAAATGGTAAAGGAAGGAATTCCAACAGATGAAGAAAGAGGGGTGGAAGAGGAATGGGCTAGATTTAAGAAGACACTAGTGGGTGCAGCAGAAGCAGTATGTGGGAGGACAAGTAGTAAGAAGAGGTGGAAGGAAACACCATGGTGGAATGAGAAGACAAAAGATATAGTAAGGGAAAAGAATAGAGCCTTTAGGAGGTGGTATCAAAATAGGACGGTAGAGACAAGGGAAGAGTACCAGGAAAGAAAGAAGGAGGCGAAGAGAGTGGTGGCTGAGGAGAGAAGGAAGTGGATGGAAGAGTGGACAAAGATGATGGAGGAGGATAGTGAAGGTACAAAAAAGGTCCTGTATGGGATGGTAAAAAATAAGAGGCGGAAGGATCCTACGGATTATGTTAGAATGGTGAACAAAAGGGGACAAGAGATAGAAAATAGGGAAGAACTGAAGAAAATGTGGAAAGAATATTTTGAAGAACTTCTGAACCCAAATGGAAAAGATGGTGAGGAGGAAGTAATCGGGGAAGAGGAAGATGAACTGCAAACAGAAAAGGACTTAACATGGAAAGAAGTGGAAGATGCAGTGAACAAGATGAAAGGAGGGAAGGCACCGGGTGTGGATGAGTTGAGTGTGGAGATGGTGAGAGCAGCAGGAGAGGTGGGGATACAGTGGCTGTACCGAGTGATGAGGACAGCATGGAAGGAAAGGAAGACCCCAGAGGACTGGAAAAAAGGAATCATTGTCCCGATCTTCAAGAAAGGTAGTAGAACAGATTGCAGAAACTATCGGGGAATAACACTGATGAGTCATTGTGCAAAGATCTTCGAGAAAGTTTTGGAAAAGAGAATTAGGACAAGGATAGAAGGAGGGATGAGGGAAGAACAACATGGCTTCAGAGCAGGAGGGTCCACAGTGGATTTGATTTTTGCTGTAAGGCAGTTACAAGAACAGCACTATGAGTATGGAACAGATCTACTGATGGCCTTCCTGGACATTGAGAAAGCATATGACAGTGTATGCAGAAACAAAGTATGGAAGTCCCTGGAGGATAGAGGAGTAGAGAAATGGACTATAAAGAGGATAAAGGAGATGTACAAGGGAAGCGTGAGCTGTGTGAAAGTGGGAGGAGAGAGATCTGACTGGTTGGAACAAAGAAACGGCCTGAAACAAGGAAGTGCACTGTCACCGTTACTTTTCATTGTGGTGATGGATGACATAATGACCCGAGTGGCACAAGTAATTGGGGACGGAAAGATGAAAGCAATGGTGTTTGCAGATGATTTGATGATTTGGGGAAACAAGGAGGAGGAGGTACAGGAACAGTTGGACGTGTGGGAAGGAATAATACAAGGATATGGGATGAAATTTAGCATAAATAAGAGTGAGATGGTGATCACAACAAGGAAGAAGGAAAGAACCACAACGGGAATAACAATTGGTGGGGAACAGTTGAAGAAAGTGGAGAGTTTTAAGTATCTGGGAAGCCTGATACAAGATAATGGAAGAAACGATAGAGAAATAAATGAGCGGGGGAGGCAGGCAGAAGCATTTCGGAGGAGTGTGAGAAGCATGTTATGGAGCAAGGATGTCCCTCAGAACAGCAAAAAGATCATATATCGGACGTACTATGTCCCTATCCTGACGTATGCCTCGGAGACCTGGGTTATGAAAGGAAGGGAGAAGAGCAAAATACAGGCCACTGAGATGAGGTTCTTGAGAAGCAGTATTGGAGCTACAAAGATGGACAGAATAAGAAATGAGAGGACCAGAGAATTAATGAAGGAGGAACCATTACAGGATGGTATAGAGAAATCTAGACTTAGATGGTATGGACATGTAAAACGAATGGAGGAGAAGAGGATACCCAGGAGAGTACATGAGACGAAGTGGGAAGGAAAGAGACCGAGGGGAAGACCGAGAGACAGGTGGCTGAACGGGGTGGAAGAAAGCGTGAAGAAGAGAGGAGAAGACTGGACAAGGGTGGAGGCTGAGAGATGGTGGGAAGACAGAAGACGTTGGAGAGGCTTGTGTTCCAAACAGACCCGGCCAGTGGCTGGAAACTGTGCAAGATGATGATGATGATGAATTGCTATAAAAAACTATTACAGGTAATGTAGTGGTTTTAGCCTTAAAATGCGTGGAAAAGATTTTAAAAAATGTTCATACCTCAGTAAGTTTCAACGTGAGTTCCGTTTGTTGCTCTGCAGACGTCTAATATGTGTCAATGTGTGGTGCGGGTTACTTCATGACCAAGTTACTGGACCTTTCCTTTCCGCTGAAAAAGTAATTACAAGTCTAATTTACCTCGACATGCTTGGACAGTTTGTGTTCGCTCAAATAGAAGATACCGTATCGGACAACAGACTGGACAGCCTGTCATTTTTATGCAAGGTGGGGCTCCGCCTCACTACCTTCGCGCGGTACGCTCTACACTGGACGCCCGTCTGCAGAACAAACGGAGCCCACATTGAAACTTACTTGGCTATGAAAAAAATGTTCTTTTTTCCACACATTTTAAGCCTAAAACCATTACATTGCCCGTAACAGTTTTTTATAGCAATTATTTATTTATTATTTACATATTTTACGCCCACATTGGAGCACTTAAATCAATACATTTGAGTAAATTTCTTCTTTTTCTCCACCCAGAACTTTCTCATCCTCTCCGACCTGGAAGCCCTTTGTGTGTCCGATATAGTATATTGTTTCCGTTCAACTGTTATTAGTTTGAGACTTATGCTTTTGTTCTTCAAAATCCTCTTCTCTTCTCTGTCTTTGAATTGTTGCCAAGTTATACCCAATTCTTCCAAATCATCCTGAACTTCTTTGAACCAATTATTATTGATTTTATTTTTCAGAAAGTAATCAAATAGTTGTTTAAATATCCTGGTTTCTGGCAGTCTTGATATGTGACAGAAAAAGGAAATTCTTCTTTTACGCATTGTAGTTATTATTGATTCACATTCACGATAGACGATGTTGTTAGGCAACAATCTCCACTGTCCATCAATTATTTAAAATCTAGGCATTATTTTTCGATGGCCCTGTAAAGCCTGTATTCTTTATCTCGATAACAAGACAAGCATCAGTCTCAAAACGTGACAGTGTATTTTATTTATTTATTTTGATGCAATATCCTCCAAACATCATTATGATCTCTAGATCTGCTTGAGGTCCACACCCATCATTCTAAATAAAGCAAAAGTTGATAACAGATAGTTGCACCATACTGTATCAAGGAATAGCTGTTCAGCCCCCGCCCTTTTACCCTCAGGCCCCCAATAAGTTTCAGGGAATACATTGGAAGAAAGTATTCCCAGTGCATATCCAGTCATTGGAAAAATTTAATGATTTATAAAACAAATTGTGAAAAGACAATAGTTCCTTAAGACATGTCAATGTGAGTCCACTGTGTTCCCCACCCACTATGGCCTGTCCTATGTAAATTGAACACTATCCAGAAAATGTCAGTCCCAAAACACTGCATGCATGAATTTTAATACAGAGAAACCTCTATTGTGCTTGGAAGTATTGTTTTCTGGAATTCATCATCCAAATGTTTTAGTTCCTCTGAACATTCCTATTTATAATTAAGTACAAGTTGTTCGGGCTTGTATGCCGTGGTCCAGACAGGATATCTCCCGACGTATCACCGGAAACTGCATCCGGCATTGGGTTAACAAACCATATCAACAGTTGTTCCTAAGTGTCGTTTTCCCCCATCTGTCATTGAGAAATCTCTGTCACAAGAAACCTTAATCCCCTATTGAATGTTAACGAGAATGAGTATATTAAAGTTTTGTGCAATATGAAATATTTTCATAACACCCTATACTGAGCCATGAGATCTCGCCATAGGTAGTGTTAAAAATGTGTATTGAAGCATGATTGTTCTGTTTGAACTGATTTCAAATTGCACATAGCTTTCGAACAATGTTTGTACATCGTAAATACGTGCATACCATAATGCGCATCATTTCATAACTTAGCATTAGTGCCTCCTCTCCATTTATTGTGTTCAAAAGCACTGTCATTTCATTGGTACAATGCATGCAGTACTCGTGCAGTGAACTCCTCTAGCAAAAGACTCGGGTTTTTGTTAAAATTTGTCCTTTCCATACGACCCAACATCTCTGTGATGCTGAAGTTCCAAGTACTTGTTTCAAACAATGCATCATAATACCTTCCTCTGCACAATCATGATTCTGTTCAACTCTCACGGATTAAATAGCTTGCACCATACTAAAGCATATAGTATTCATACATACATTTTCATTTGAGACGGTTTTGCCTTTCAGCTTCCAGTCTAGTCTGCAAGTCTCTGTATGAGAACAAGTCGCTTCCATGATCACCTAGCAGTTACCGGCCTCCTCTGCTTCTACACCTGTCACTTTAAAATCGTTCAACACTGATTCTAACCATCTCCTCCTAGATCTACCTCTGCTTCTCTTACCCTCTACAGACGAACTCATTATGTACAAGTAAAAGCTTTTGGCACTAATTTGGTTTCTCCACAATGCAATTGATTGTTGACAATTAACAAAGATTTTTTAAATGTGTATCGGAACTGGAAAAGGGTGCCTATTTTAGACTTTCTAATATAGGCTGAAACTATATTGTCCTGAATGCTGTATTTTATAAATACCTGAAGGAAGAACTACATGTACGAATTACAGGGCTCATATTTCTCATTTATGCTGAGGTTGAGCATGGAGGTGGTCTTGCAATCTATCAAATATTTAGTTATTGGTTGATTAATCGATTTCATAACTAGTATCAAAAGAATATACTAATAACTTAGTAATATTATTTGTAGTGGTGTTTTTTTCCAAAAATGATTGGTTGGTTCCTCATAGGGGCTGCGACAACGCGGTCATGTACAATCTGTCTGATAACCGGTGTTAGTTGTGATGGCTGTATTAGTGTGTGTTAACTGTAATTCAGGTAAGGACTGCAGACGATCAATTTCAAATAGTTTCTACTTTTGCAACCAAATGCTACCGTTAACGACATCTAGCTGTGAACTTGGCTACTAGATGCCACTGCACCTGGCGGCAAACATTGAGACTTAATAGAACGTTAATCAAATCGAACCTACAAATTTAGCTTCACACAATTGTAGTTAGTGGAAGGTTCTTTTACATGCCATAAATCCATGACATGGGCCCGCCGGCTTTACTTCCCCCCCGAAGGAAGGTATACTTTCTTAATTCCTGTGGCTCCTAGAGGAGCATAGGGCATCCGAGAAAGACCTCCATCCAGTTCTGTCAGCGCCTAGGCTCTTCACTTCCTTCCATGTCTTTTCAGCAGCCAGGACTTCATCCTCAACAGTGCGCCTCCAGGTTTTTTGCGGGCAACCCCGTTTCCGTGCACCTTGAGGGTTCCAATCCGAGACTGACCTCTCAATAGCTCCTTGTTTCTGGCGGAGTGTATGTCCAATCCATCGCCATTTCCCTTCTTTTATTTGTTCTGCAATAGATCGTTGGTTAGTCATTTCCCATAGTTCTGTGTTTGGGACTACTTCTGGCCACCTTACACCAATAATTCGACGAATACGTCTGTTTATAAACACTTGGAGTTGTGTGACTTGCTTGCTGACTTTCCACGATTCTCATCCATATAGGAGAACTGACTTTACGTTGGTGTTGAATCTCCAGATCTTTGTCTTCTTGGAAATATTCTGAACAAAAGCACCATTTGCTTTTCTAATTCTGCTCTTTACGTCCTCTTCTGCACCACCATTCTTCGTCACTATGCTTCCCAAGTAAACGAAGGAATCCACAATCTCCACTTCGCTACCATCTATGACAAGTCGGTCCTCGAGTTTTACATTGACTCTTATTTCCTTCGTCTTCTTTGTATTTATTTTGAGTCCCGCTGTCGCTGCTTCCTGTTCCAGTTTCCACAGCGTCTCCTCCATATCTCTGAATCGTTGTGCTAGAAGGCAGATATCGTCAGAAAAGTTCAGATCTCCTAGGTGGTCTCTTAAACCCCATTGTGTCTCTCTTCCTTCAGCCAATCACTCATTTCATCACATTATCTAGAACAAGTAGGAACAGGGCTGGTGAGAGGATGCATCCCTGACGTACACCAGAGTTGACTGGTATGGGTTCTGTCAGTTTCCCCTCGTGCAAGACCTGGCATTCATAATGCACATACATTTCTCTTATTATGTGGTGTAATTAGAACACCATTGGATCGACCAATTAAAAGTCTCCATTTTCAGAAAGAATTCTGAGTGAGTTCAGAATCAGTAAAGGTTGAGCTTTAAAGTATATGGGATGGAACGTGATAAGAGCAAAGACAAAAAAAGAGAAAGCAAGTAGCTTTAACATATATCTATATATTTAGTATAACATTGAAACAAGTTAACAATTTTCTTTACAAAATTATGATTGCATCTAGCAATAAACAAGGTTAGTGCTTTAAACAAAACTAAATTAAATTGATCTTCTGATTGAAAATAAAAATGTAATTTATAAAGATTTGTGAAGGCTGACAGAGAGAAAATCCTGTTGTTCCTTTGAAAAAGAATGTTTTGGAGAGTTGCCAAAATGCAACAGAATAACTTGCAAAATAAATGCGATGGTAGACACAGAATGCGTGAACTGCATGCAAGATTTACTGAGAAGTTAAGATGGCAGAAACAGGTGGGCAAGTAGCCTATAACCTGAACTTGAACCATAAAATAAGTAGTGCACATGAAAAGTACAATGGCAGATACAGGTCTGCTTTAGAATAAACATGACAAAGTATGAAATACATAATACATCTTAGTACTTAACTTTATAAGGTAGTGCTGGCGACAATCCACATTTGCGTAGCACAAAGAAGACATAGGTTATGTCCAGTTCGAGATTGCGTGCACAAAAGTACTTGTCGGAGCAATAGAACACTCTCAGAATAGTAAGGTTGACCTTAGCTATCACAAAGATGAAGTGACAATATTCACTTAAGTCGGAATAGATTTCCTTAGCACACAAAGATGTATACTTGTGTTCCTGTCGCAGGAACACGTTGAAGTTCGATACTAGTTGGATTATTTGAAAAATGTCTAGACATGGCGAAGGTTAAGTTTAACACTTCTTGATACAGAATTACGATGCGAAGTTTTTCCAATTATGAAGTTTATCGTCCGGTGCTCAAGACGGGTGGTTAGCATAATGCTAACGGAGAAATCACATCGAAGATGGGTCGGCCTGCAGCTTAAATAGCAGACAGATCAGGCGTCCAGAATGATCGATGTCCGGCCATTGGCGTGTCCCAAACACGTTGTGAGCAAGACGCGTGCAGATTGGCGGAGAGAGGCCACGTCATGGAGACGGCCAGTGAGCGCGTAGCGTAGCGCGTGATACCACGAGGTATGAGAAAGGTGACCTATGTAACACAACAGGTGAGTACGAAAATAATTTTAAATATAATTGAATTAAACAAGAAAGTGAAATAAAGTATTATTTGTCACGAACACATGGTGACGAAAAATGAGGTTATGAAATCAAATACTAGTCTGACTTTTGACATAACCAAAAACCTACAAAATTAACAACTTAATCATTCGCAAATGCGAACATTATGTTCAAAATCTTTGACGGAATTCCATATTCTTTCAAATTTTTCCACATTACCCTTAGGTTCACAGGCCTTTTCGTAATCGATGAAAGCCAGGTATAGAGGAGTCAGCCATTCTGAACTCTGTTCTAGTATGATGCGAAGTGTATTAATAAGATCAGCACAACTGCGATGCTTGCGAAAGCCAGCCTGTTCTTTCCGGAGTTGAAGTTCAATGGAGTCCTTGATGTGATTAAGGATAATTCTAGAAAGTACTTTGTTAGGCACAGACAGGAGGCGTAGTCGGTAGCATGCTGAACTGCTGTGCCCAAGATAGCGGGTTCAAACCCGGCCGAAGTCGTCGGATTTTTTAAGAGTGTTAAAAATCCTTCAGTATGCCTTCCTTAGGAGGGGAAGTAAAGCCGGCGGTCCCATGTCATAGATTTATGGCATGTAAAAGATCCTTTCACAGACTAAACTTGTGTAAAGCAAAATTTGTTAGGTTAGATTTCGTCAGAACGCTCTATCAAAGTTCCAACGTTCACCACTAGGTGTCATTGATATCTGGTGACGAAAGTTGGAACTACTTGAAATTGAACGGAACTTGTAGCTCACCCTTTAGGGTATCCGCTGGAAGCAGCTACAGACTCAGGCGAGCCGAACATGTCCTCGGACACTCCCGGCACTAAAAGCCATACGATAAATAATAATAGGAGAGTTATGCCCCGCCAGTTGCTGCAGTCTGTAGTATCACCTTTCTTTGGTATTTTAACTATCAATCTCTTCTTCCATTCAGATGGTATTTTTTCCTCTTCCCATATCTTCTCAAAAAGTGGTTTAAACATGTTGACCGATGCCTCTAAATCCATTTTAAGGACGTCAGGTGTTATATTATTAATTCCTGGGGCTTTTCCAGTTCTCATTTGCTTCAGTGCTGTTCTAATCTCTGTTCTGCTTGGACTATGAAGTGGGATACCTGGGTCATAAGTCCCAGAAGGGGGTGCTTCAGCTGTCTTTCTTCTTCTTCTTCGGCCCCTGTAGTTCTGTTTAAGACTTCCGTAAAATGTTCCTCTCATCTGCCTAGTTGATCTTCGTCAGTAGTTAGGAGGTCTACTGTCTTATTTTGCACAGGTACCTCCTGAAGCCCTTTTTGGACAGTGTCCTGGTGATACGGTACAATTCCTTAGTATCTACTTTGTATGCTGCTTCCTCAGCATTGTCCGCTAGTTTATCTATCCAATTCCGATGATCACCTCTCACACGTTTCTTTACGTCTCGGTTGATAGCTGCATATTCGGCTTGCGCCCTTTCTTCCTGCTGGCGTGTTTTACATGCATTGATGTTGGCTTTCCTTTGTTTCCTAAGTGTGATTGTTTCTCAGGTTTGTTCTGACATCCAGTCTTTCTTGAGGTGATTTTGCACACCCAGTACATTTTCACAGGTCTCCGTGTAGACACCCTTCACTCTATTCCATGATGTTTCAATGGTTGGTTCGATGGAGAGTGCTTCGAAGCGATTCTTTAGCTCAAGTCTAAACTCGTCTCTTACTTTCTCTTCTCGCAGTTTTCCGACATCAAACCTTTTTGTCTGTTTCTCAAACTTCTTTGTAGCTGCTACTGTTTTCATCTGGAACTCAGCAAGCATAAGGTGGTGGTCGCTGCTAGCATCAGCGCCTCGCTTATTTCTCACATCGGTCAAGGATCTCTCGAACTTCCTACTCACCGCGGTGTGGTCGATCTGGTTCTCAGTGATATTGTCAGGGTACACCCATGAAACCTTATGACATCGCTTGTGTGGGAACAGTGTGACTCCTAACACGAGGTCATGACTTGCACAGAAATTTGTGCACATCTCACCATATCCATTCTTTTCTCCAAGACCATGTATGCCATCACATGTTCCAACCCTTCGTTGTCTGGTCCTACCTTCGCAATCATGTCTCCCATCACAACTATAATATCCTTCTTTTTGGTCTTCGTGATAGTTTTATTCAGCTGCTTATAAAATTCTTCCTTCAGTTGAATATCAGATGTGTCCGTTGGAGCATAGCACTGAATGACTGTAACATTCCGAATTTTAGTTTTGAAGCGTGCTGTCATCAGCCTTTCCTATATTGGTTGCCAATCAATTAGACTAATCTTTGCTTGTTTATTGAGTAGGAGGCCAACACCGTCTCTTCGTTCAGAATTTTCCCCAGTTCTCCCAGAGTAGAGAAACGTCAGTCCATCCTGTGTTCGTATTTCCCCAAAGTCTGGCCATCTAACTTCACTTAAACCAAGAATGTCCAGTCTATAGGCTATCTTCTCTTTAGCAACTTGTCTCAGCCTGCTGCTTTCACCCAGGGTTCTGATATTCCAATAACCAATTCTCGTTCTCCTTTTCATGCCAAAAGTCGTCAACATTGAATCTGTCCGGTTTTCTTTCTCTTCAGTTTCTTTAATAGGTTGGATTTAAGGAGTGCAGGTTATTAGCCTACAGCTCCAGAGTGTCCTGGTGGGGCTGCCACCTTTGGCCTGGACAACTGCCACCCCTGGTTCGGGACTGCTTATTAGGGTTTCCCCATATTCGCAGCTAACCCCCATTGGGGCCGTTCGCTATCCGCCACCTGCGACCCGCCTTGTAGCTGAGGCTCACCCAATGAAAGGAAGGTATATTGTGGGATTTTTAACGCTCTTAAAAAATCCGACGACTTTAGCCGAGTTTGAACCCGTGATCTTGGGCATAGAAGCTCAGCATGCTACCAAGTATGCACTGAAGTCGCTTACCGAAAATGATTGAATATTCATTTCTTAAAAGTTGAACTTTTAAAAGTGGCATAGAACACTTTAACCTAGCATATTGTTGGCTGGAACTTCATACATTTTCCTCCAAAAGCAAGAATTTATTAGAAACAGGATCCCTAAGCATCTTTTAAGACTCTGAGAGTCGTACATTTTCCCCGTGTTGACTACTTATGATTATAAAGCAAATAGCAATCAATTCCGCCCTGTCAATACTATTTATTAAAATGAGTGAGCTAATCACTCGTCATTATATAAAGGTACATGTTTCGACGCCTTGTCGATTATTGGCGTCTTCATCAGCCTTGAGCAAATGGGCAGCACTTAATACATTACACATGAAAAGATTAATTGTAGCAATAGAAACTTAAATGAGCACACACAGAGATCAAAATCATGCACATGAAAAAAGGAAAAAAATAAATTAAACATTTTGTTAAAAAACACGTTTAAAAAACCACCAGCAGGCTTAACCAGTCTCCCTTAAAACAGTTCATTGCACACTCTTAATATAATGATGAGTGATTAGCTCACTCATTTTAATAAATAGTATTGACAGGGGGGGAATTGATTGCTATTTGCTTTATAATCATCCCTAAGCTTATCGAACACAATCTCTCATCTATTGTTTTCTGCATCCATTTTTAGCCTACTTTCGATTTTTGCAAAAAATGAAAGTAGTATTATGAGATCTACACGGGCCAAAAGTTGTCAGTCTGTCTGTGTGTGTGTGTGAGTATGTATATCTGTCCCCCATATCAATTCAAACACGATGAAACCGAATTGAACGAAATTTGGTACAGAGGTAGCACTACCAAAGGACACCTCAGTGTCATGTTTTATATCGCCGCCATCTTGATGGAAACGTAATGGTGGCCACTCAAATGTTCAAAGATTAAATCAAATTACGACTAACCTTATCAACTGATCTCTACCAAATTTTGCAGCAACATACCTTCATGTGGAAAGTGTCATTTGACCAAACTACAAGGTCATCAGCCAAGTAGTTTGTAGATGGTGGCCGTGTATGTGTGCAAATCGATCCCCCCTATCAATTCAAACACAACAAAACCAAATCGAACCACCTTTGGTACAGAGGTAGCACTAGCAAGGAACAACTCAGTGTCCTGTTGTATATCGCCGCCATCATAACAAAAAAGAAATGGCGCCCACCCAAATGTTCTGAGCTTAAATCAAATCACGACTAACCTAATCATCCGATCTCTACCAAATTTAGCAACAATGTACCTTCATTTGGGAAGCATCTTTTGCCCAAACTACCAGGTCATCAGCCAAATAGTTTCAAGATGGCAGATGTATGAATCATGCAAGTCTTCTTCTTCTTTCGAATAACCCATTTGGAGGGTACGATGAATCGACGTTGGCCATTGTCCATTGTATTCAATTTCCTTAGTTTCCATCTGATCTGTTTCCATATGCAAGTATTATTGCCTAACACTAACCTACGATTCAACAAGACTTGGCTTCACCAAATCTGCTTATCGTACATAGGAAAGTTTGAACTGTCCTCAAGGAGTTAACTGGTAGGATATTAGCATTTTAAAATAGAATATTTAACCGTAGCAGTCATTAACAGTTCAGGCTGACCGTGCCATATCGTGCTGGGCTGTGCCGTCCCGTTGGGTCAAAATGGAGGCTATTGTTTGTTCGCAAGTTCATATTTCGATGATGATGATGATAATTGTTGTTTTAAGGGGCCTAACATCTAGGATATCGGCCCCTAATGATCTGGGTGATAATGAAAATGAAATGGAAACCAGAACTAAAAATAAGTGAGACGGAATATACTAACAAAAAGGAACTCAGATTGAAACAACTCACAAAATGTTCTTACAACAGAGAATTTAGAACGAAAAGATTCACAAAAGGAATAGATTGAAAAATACGCACAAAATGTAGGCTAGGTTCAAAATACGTACAAAATGCAATGTAGAGTCGAAATACTTACAAAATGCAATTGAAATTCAAAATACTTACAAAACACAAATGAGATCGAAAATACATACAAAATGCAATTGAGGTTCAAAATACTTACAAAATGTAATTGAAATTGAAAATACACAATGCAATTCAGATTGAAAGATCCCAATTCCAATCCGAAATATTCACAAAGTGCAATTGAAATTCAAAATACCTACAAAATGCAATTGAAATTGAAAATGCTCACAAAATGTACGGTAGATTCAAACCACTCATTTGGATTGACAATACTTACAAAATGCAATGAAGATTGAAAATACTTGACAAAATGTAACTTAGATTCAAAATACCCACAAAATGCAATTGAGAATCAAATTACTTGCAAAATGCCCTCCACACAAAATGCAATTTAGATTTAAAATTCTTGAAAATGCTGTTTTGGTTGAAAATACTTACAAAATGCAATTGAAATTCAAAAACTCACTAAAATGCCCTGCTCCTACATTGAAAGACTTACTAAAAAGCAATTTAGATTGTTAAACTTTACAAAATGCAATTGAAGTTGAAAAAAAAATGAGAAATGGAATTTAGATCGAAAAAACTTACAAAATGCAACATAGATTAAAAATACCTACGAAAAGTAGTGTAAATACAAAAAGAAAAGAAAAAAAAAGGAATTTAGAGACACGGAGAGCCAAGTAACAAAAACAGTGTGAGAATCTTAAAGAGTAAAGGAAATATAATGAAAAGAAAACAAGAGGTCTGACCCCTTGAAGAAGGAGTGATCAGGAAAGATGAGACGAGGGCCAATTAAGGCGGGCAAGTGAAAGACTCCCTAGGCCTCGGATACCCTAATACCGTTGGGGTTGGAAAAGAACAAGAGTTGACCAAGGGAGGTTGACAGGAAAGAAGACGGAGAGGAGCCCGGCACAAGTAAGTGGAAGCAATTCTGGACTCAGCTGGGGTCCCGTGGTCGCCAACCCACGTCCCACAAGATGTGAGCCCCTGGGGGAATCTCATATTTCAGTAACTTCGTAAGTTTATATCCTTTTAGGAATATACTGAACAAAATAATACTTATTTAGTATCAAATGGTTAATAAAAATGGCAGAAAACGCTAATGAAATCCTTCATACCAAAGAAAAATATGTTATGCAGTTGTACTAAACCAATTGTTAACCTAGTGTTAGTACTGGGCATGTGTAGCATAGTGGTAGCGTCCTAGTCTCACAGTCTACAGGTTTGTGGACAAATCCAAGCAGGTTCGATATTTTTACTTGATTTTTTGTATTTATTGATTTATATCTACTCACACATTATAATGTTAAGCATATAGTGTGTATTCGCAATGGAAAATATTATATATATACTTATAACACCACATATTTCAACACTCGACTATAGCAATTAAAATTCCTTGTCCTTAGTCCACAGTAAAATCTATTGTTGTTGTTTCTATTGTTAATCCTTTAGGGGCTTTGCGGCCTCATGGTCTTGTAGTCCTGTGTACTTGGGTGTGTGTAGAAATTGTCTGATAACCTGTGTCACTGTGATATCTGTAGGCTTACTAGTTTGTGTACTTTTATACGAGGAATTTGGGTAGGAAGCTGTTGTGTTTGTTGCATTTCATTTTCATTTGAGGTGCATGGACATCATGGTCATTTAGACCTCTGTACTGTACCCATATGACATTACATGGAGAACATGTATTCGTAACCCGACTGCTCCCGGTCTTTCTGGGCATGTGACATTCTCCCACCGTACGAACACATGTTCAGGATTTGACGACTACAAGGTAACTACTCCACAGGAAAAACAAACATATTCCTAAAGTAATTGCATTTAATCCTAAATCATGGCATAATAACAACAATAAAAAGATAATTACATTTAATTTACTCCCAACAAATGCAAAACAAATTTTGGAGCACACAGATGATAATTATAAAGGGGTCACAATCCTAATTTGACTCATCTGTGCTCCGCAGCTCGGATCAAAAGCTGATCTTCTCAGGCATGCTGCAACACTGTCTCTTGTGAGTTCCTGAGTCTAAGTGCGGTGTCTCAACACCCTAGTCTACACTTTCACTAAATAAATTCACATTTTAAAAGCATTCATTGTCACTCGACGAGCGTTCATATTTCATGCACATCACTTAACAACAATGATAATAATAACACATCAAAGTAAATCATCATCATATATATTATTTCAGTAGTATGCATCCCTCCTGCGGCACTCACAAGCGATCGATCGTGAAAAATGAGCATTCAAATGAAAGAGAATATACATTACCAGTGACGCATTGCACTCTAATTTCATAAATATCTATAATTTCTTAAAACAATGACTTTTAAAAATCTGTACGAAGTGGGAAGGAAAGAGACCGAGAGGAAGACCGAGAGACAGGTGGCTGAAGGGGGTGGAAGAAAGCGTGAAGAAGAGTGGAGAAGACTGGACAAGGGTGGAGGCGGAGAGATGGTGGGAAGATAGAAGACGTTGGAGAGGCTTGTGTTCCAAACGGACCCGTCCAGTGGCTGGAAACTGTGCAAGATGATGATGATGACGAAGTGTGCGATTTGCAGTTACTGTTGCTGCAGGAAGATACGCTCCATAATTGGTGTCCACTTCACATTTTGGCCGCTGTGACGCCTGTTTCATGTGATTTTAACATTCTGAGGTCTTTCATTTATCATTTTTCATGGAATCGAAGGAATGTGTACTCAAATCGTATAATTTCATAAATTAGCAGCAATAATAATAATAATATAGTATGGCCTCGGGTGCCTGGTGCAAGCTTTGTTAATTGACACCCAGAGGGTAGCTTGCATGTCGAATTTCGTCGTTCCTTTGAACGCTATGAAAGTCAAGGAGGTTAAATATCTAAACTCCTTGACACTACAGCGCTTTCAAGTAGAGAATGGAGGAACTTTGTGTTGACGGAAAATTCCGAGATTAATTTTGCCATTGAACACGGCCTACTGAATTCAAATGTTTTTTTTAACATGCCAACAACGTATGACATGAGTGTCGTGATTTTTGTCGCCTTTCAAAAATCACTTACCATGGCCAAGAGCGAACCTGCAATTTTGGGGTTGGCAGTCTGACACTGTAACCACTCACCCACCGTGGCAAGCAATTAGCAGTGACGAATTGCATTCTAATTTCATAAATATACATTTTTGTAAAAAGAGTGCGATTTGCAAATACCGATGCTCTAACATGCTGCACTTATGAGTTGTCGTCTAAACCCTTAAAACTATTAAACGTTAATTATTTTACAGGTTTTTCTTCTGCATTCTAATTTCATAAATATCGATCATTTCGAATGGTTTTCAGAAACAGTAAATCAATGGATTGAGTAGGCTACTCTAATCAATGGATTGAGTACTCAAATCGTATAACCGGCGAATGTTACTGCTAAGCTTTCAGTCAGTGGACTCAGCACACACATGATTTAAACGCATTCGCCTAAACAATGGATTTATTTTCAGGTTTGTTAATATGCCACGATACAGGTTTTTCTTCTGCATTCTAATTTCATAAATATTGAATTTTGTAAGAAGTGTGCTATCAGGGGCAGATGACCTCGTAGTTCCGCCTCTTAAAACAACAATAACTAACTAACTGAAGTGTGCTATTTGCAAATACTGTTGATGTAACATGCTGCAATTGAGTTGTCGTCTAAAACCTTAAAACCATTGAACGTTAATTCTCTTACGATTTTACTTCTATCATTTTGCATGGTGTTCAGAAACAGAAAATCAAAGGATTCAGTACTCTAATCGTATAACCGGTGAGTGTTATATCGTCTAAGACCTTAGAACTATTAAACGTTAATTCATTTACAGTTCTTTCTTCTTCACTTCCCGTGGTTTTCAGAATCAGTAGGCTAATGCAATGGATTGTGTACGGTACTCAAATCGTATAACCGGCGAGTGTTACTGCTAAGCTTTCAATCAATGGACTCAGCACACACATGATTTAAGCTCATCCGTCTAAACAATGGATTTATTAAATTCCAGGTTTGTTAATATGCCGCGATACGGGCAATCTAATTCCATAAATATTGATATTTGTAAGAATTGTGCTTTTTGCAAATACTGTTCCTCTAACATGCTGCAATTATGAGTTGTCAGCTAAAACCTTAAAACTATTAAACGTTAATTATCTTACAGTTTTTCTTCTATCTGGTTTTCAGAATCAGTAAATCAATGGATTGAGTACAGGTTTTCCTTCTGCATTCTAATTCCATAAATATCGATTTTTGTAAGAAGTGTGCTTTTTGCAAATACTGTTGCTGTGTCATGCTACAATATGAGTTGTCGTCTAAAACCTTGAAACTATCATCATCATCATTATCATCATCTTATAGGCCTCATAAATTAGCAGTGACGAATTGCATTCTAATTTCATAAATATCAATTTGTGTAAGAAGTGTGCTATTTGCAAATACTGTTACTGTAACATGCTGCAATTATGAGTTGTCGTCTAAAACCTTAAAACTATTGAACGTTAATTCTCTTACAGTTTTTCTTTTATCATTTCGCATGGTTTTCAGAAACAGTAAATCAATGGCGAGTGTTACGGCGTCTAAAACCTTATAACTATTAGACATTAATTTTTTTTTCAGGATTTTCTTCTATCATTTCCCATGGTTTTCAGAATAAGTCAATCAAAGGATTGGGTACTCAAATCGTATAATTTAATAAATATTGAATAACTGGTGAGTGTTATGATGATCCAATTATCAGTGATTGCCTTCATAAGTTAGGGAACGTACAACTTGGAATTCTGACTGAAAGTTAATGTATCGAATAACCGGTGAGTGTTACGGCTAAGCTGTCAATCAATGGACTCAGCACACAAATGGCATTAACAGTGACGAACTGCATTCTAATTTCATAAGTATCCAAGAAAGAAACCAGCCACAGCACGCTCTCATGCTGACGCTCCACTCAAGAAAGTGAAAGCATCCCTGTAAGTAACGTGCAAAGGAGTTTAGCGCTGAGCGCTACACACAGAACCAGGAAAGCTGCCCTGCAGGTAGTGTGCTACGGAGTTTAACGCTGATCGTTGCACTCAGGAACAAGGAAGCCTCACTGTAAGCGGGGCTTGAAGAAGTTTTCCAACTAGGGCTGTTCTGATAAGGGAGAAAGAGGCTCCTCAGCCAACAAGATAAAGCAGGAAATCTTGACCAAGATGCTTTCATAAATATCGAATAACTGGTGAGTGTTATGATGATCCAATTTTCAGTCGTTGTCTTCTTAAGTTAGAGAACGTAGAGCTTGGAATTCTAACTGAAATGTAAATAGTGTTCTATAGGCTAATCGTTTGGTTGAAATAAAAACATAACAACCTTTCTCCTTAAGTCACTCATTATAATTATACCTATTGGGGAAAGTATGACTTATGAACATGCGAGATTTCTCGCACGGGTCCGTTAGTTACATAAGACAGGACACAACTATCACTTCTTATTCTATAATGATACTCGACTTGATTCACTCCAACTGACCGTACTGCTCACGGTACATTTATTTCTACTTTACATTTCAATAAATGTATCTACCATTTACTTTTAGTACTTGTACAATGGCTTTATTTACTTATTTGTTTATATTTGTATTTGTGTAACCATCATCCTCCCGATCCTTTCCTTTAACATGGACTATAGTACCTTCATTACTACACATAAACACTGCTAGTTAATTAAATGCTAGTTAATTAGATGCTATACCATATGTCCTTGTGTCGGTCAATGACAAGTCGATCTACTGTTAATATTGCGTCAACCCATGTTATTTGGCTACCCGTATGAGTATATTACCATTTTAAACTGGGCTTCAATGCCTCAAAGTGTGTCAATGCGTTTATCTACGTTAAATGTTATAAAGCATTAACTTGGTTAAATCTTGTGCGATTTCAACAATTAAAAGAAGGATTCATATCCTCTGAAAGGCCTATAATTGATTTCTGCAATCAAAACAATCAAATTATCAATATTTTAGAATACCAGTTCTACAATTTAAATGCCCAGTACCTTTTATTTTCAAGGGTCGGTCGCCCCAGGCACCCTACTGCGTACAATAGGTCTGGCGTAGCTCCGCCCATAAAGAAAGATGGCTGCCTGGGTAGGTCAACACTCCCCAGTCCTTTGTCTCCCCAGCTGAAGTACATTTCCTTCTTCAAACAATAACAGCAGACTTTCAACTGTTTTATATTTTCACTTTCACGGACAAGCGGACAACTGGGTCATCAGTACGGTCTGAATATCTAAATATTTACTCCTATCACGTAGGGTAATGTTACTTGGCTCAATTAAGGCTCACAAAATATTAATTAGCAAAGGAATGAATATCTTCTAGCGACAATGTCTTGGGGATCAGTTACGGCTTAATATGCGTGCAATTGTGGAGTCCAAAGTTTTCCACACACGTTGCGAAGTATTGGCAAGGTGTCCACAGATCCTTCCATTATTAATGGTGTCACGTTTCGACGGACGGACCCTTCAATAGAGCAGCTAATTTAGGTGACACAGTTACTCCTTAATTGCCCTCATGACGCTGGTATGGCAGACCAGATACCATATGTCTCCATCCGCTGTCAACAATATACCTGTATGCTCTCGGCTGTACGTCACTTATACCTTCGAAGAATAGTGCATACTGTCCTGACATTGTACTAGAGAATTTTCCTTGCATTTATTAAAGTAAATTCTTGGCTTTACTTTTAATGCTCGCGTATTAGCGGCTCAACAACTAGATCTGTTAGACTATCCTGACCATATGACACTCCAGTTTCCTTCCGTTTAGCTGTTCGTAATTTTGACATCATCTGTCTTTCTACTGGCATTTATTACTGGCTTTATATTACAATGCTTACTGCATGATTCATGATACTTATTACATTTAGACGTGTTTAATAACATCCTGACATATATATTTTTCCACACTTTCACTTACATCACCGGTACCTTACAATTTCTTGGGCTTGACGCAATTTAACGTTTCATGCATTATCATGCTGAACATTAATTTCACTTTCAACTTTGACCATTTCATTAAGTTATTCATTAACTTTATTGTTAAATTTAGCGTGCTCTTACGCATTTCGGTCGTAAGCAAACTCATTCTTATATGCAAACTCTTTACGGCAATTCTGAGGAATTAAAAAGTTCGTACAAATATTTATCTCAAGTTCCCTATTACACTTCATTAAGATGGACATATGGTTAGCTTAACTAATACATTATAACATTGGAATGGTACTCACGTCCTTCTCATTTGGTGGTCGTATCCAATAATACAGTGTATGTCCCACCATTGTTGCGTTTAACAGCGCTCCATGGTGATAACAATACACATTTCTTCTAATTTCACCACACTTATTTTCATTTCGATGTTACACATTTTACACTTAACATTTTCATTCATTTTTATACAACACTTTATGTTAACTACGCTAAAACACATAAATTTTATGTTACACATGCTTTATACAGTTGTGCCTTCCTGGGCTTCGAATCTGCATGATTCCAGAGGTGCAGGTTGTGCGTTTACTGTCATATCCTTCCTCCCAATGAAAGTCTCTAACGTCCGCATATCTCCTGACTATCCCCTTCTACAGCTCCCAGTATCTCCTACTCCAACTATCAGTGTATCTTCTACGATCCAGCTCCAGATCGCCTACTATAACAATGTAGTGTATGTGGCTTGACATTAATCACAATGCCTGTGATGCTCTTTCCACCCCATGATCTACCGTGTATAGTTTAATCTGTGTTATCACGATAATAACTAGATCATGACTTCGTGATTTTACTACTGTGTTACACATTAAACTGGTGTAATTACATTGTTCACTCAACATGCTCGTCACTTACTGTGCGGCTTTATACAACTGCAAGCTTTACTTAGCTTCACTTTAAGTTTCATTGTACTTCACTCGTGGCTTTGTTTAACAAACTTTGGTCGGGAGATTGGCATTCTCCTCTCCTGAGTTCTTTCAATATACTTTTATAACACATGTAAGAATACTTTATGTTTCGCTTGCATGGCTTTGTTTACTAAATTTTTGGTGCAGGAGAGTAGCATCCTCTCTGCCTGACTCCTTCAAAAGAACTGACTGTTCCGAGCTTCTCTGCTCTATATAAGGGATTTGTTTGAAAACATAGTCTCTTCAGATTTCCAGAGCGTCTTCTTCTCAGATAATGCACTTTCCGGGCTGGAATTGCATTTTTCTAGCTCATTTTTGCATGGAGGTTACGGTTCTTGTCTCGTGCAAGCAATCCAATCATGCAATTAATTAATATTAATTGGTCTTACAGTTGGCGTACCCAAGCCATGGTCCAGGGAATCCCCATAGCTGTCCGCTAACGACCTTTCTTCCGCACTCTGTGTGTGATTTTCCCTCCTATGCTTTATAGGCTTCGTTTTCCATATCTGAAGACTTTATAAGTATCTCCTCGCGATTTCATTCAACTGGGTGTTACTCTCAAGTCTCTGGCTTTCTTGGTTTACGAGTAATTATTTTATTTCTCCTGGCTTCCTTCTCATTCCACTCTCTAGCCTTTGTGGTCCGGGGATTTCTTGGGTCATTTGTAGCTGTCACCCACCCCAATATTGCTCGAAAATAGGTCGCCATGATGTATCGGGCGCCTGTCTGACACACCCCTTCGTTCAGGCTAGTTTGTAAAGTGTCACACAGCCTCCAAATCTGTGCTTTTGGCTAGAATTCTGTATGTTAAAGCCTTTAGCATACAATTCTTTTCCCTAAAATTGCTTGTAATTCCTCACTGGTAACTGGAATCAAGCTGGGATTACATCAGTAATCTTTGTTTACTTGGGTGTTGGGTTGCATGCAGTTGTTTCCCCTCAGAGACCTTAGGTTCGATACCCTATAAAATCATAGGCATGATTTCTCCTCAGAGTATCAGGTTCAATGCCAGTCAGCCACAGTACCATGGGTACAGTACTTGGGTGAATGTTGAATTTTGTCTGATAACCTGTGTTATTGTGATGGCTGTATTAGTATGTGTATATATAATTCAGGTGAGGATTCAATCAATCAACGTATAATATCCGTATAGCACATGGTATTTCAACAAGCTACTACAACCAACAAACAATTATACTGGTATATTGGCATTCACGGCCGGTGAATTGAAACTCAGCAATTCTTCTAGGTTTGTGCCGTGTCTTGTGTGGGGTTTTGCCTAGGACACCACACAAGACACGGCACAAACCTAGAAGAATTGCCGAGTTTTAAACAATTATACTCCTTGAAAAGGACAAAGATTTGTAACTATATCCATGCATTTAGGAGAAAGTAGGCTATATGTTCTTTACTGTTGCCTTTTTGTCTTTTTTCACGAGGTCCTGCCAAAACAGTGAATCAAAGTTTCTCAGTTCACTGTCTATATTTTTATCTATCTTACTTCCAGATGTCTATGGACTATAGATGCTTTCTTTATATATTCCTTAAATATTGCAAGAAAATTTGTTATGGTGTTTACAAAATTATTCTGCTCAGATAGAGAGAGACTGATGTTGCCATTTAGATACTGTACGTAGGAATATTGAGGTGCTCAGTTAATCAATAAAATATGTGTGGGAACACTTGTTCTTTCAGTTTCTTCATTATACTTGACTGTACTTTCCACCTTTTTATATTGATTCTTGTTATTTCTCACCATATTGAGTTGTTATTTTTACCAACAGGTCATTTTTATACATTTCTTCTGGTTGATATTCTAGGGAAACGGGTGGTGGTCTTCCTATGGGCCGAGCACGGCGAAGAACAACTTCCCCATCTACAGTCTCTACGTTGTGGCAGCCATGGAAGCGAAGGAGTCGTCCTTATAGTGCCGAGAAGCTGCTCATACCCCTTCCCGTTCCTCACCCAGCTCACATTGCCATCACCATTCATAATCGAGATAGTGAAGACCCCATACCTCTAGATTCCGAGCTGTGCCAGAATATCCTGAAAGCAGTGGAAGATTCTCATGGACCACATTTAGGAACGCAGGATGCTGTGGAAGAAGGTGAAGGGGGCGCCAATGTGGCTCGTTATCGTGGGGGAGCAGACAGTAGTTTTGATTCTGTCGAGTCCCAGAGTTCGGTTTCTGCTGTGGGGCCCGAGGACGATGGCCAGCCAAGGGGAGAGAGCTATAATTGGAGACATTCAGAATGGGGAGGGGGAATGACACGGAAAAGAAACAATTCTGGTTCGGTAAGGGTAGACTTAGCATCACCAGAAGATGTGACTCTCGACACGGACACCACGCGAGTTATGTTTAGTACGTACGGCACAACAGTTTGAATTGCAGTGCAGTGAGTGCTTGTGAGACTGAAGTCATTTTAGTAGGTCCATATTGCCAAATTCATTTTAAGGTATTTTAGTGAATCTCTTATTAAATTCATTTTTTAAATTATTTTCAAAGGCACAGAACATAATTTTGAAAGAAGGTCCATTTGTGTCTATGTGAAGACAACATGTTACTAAGAATAATAATTAGCTTGTCTTGGTGGGTGAGTGGTTATTGTGTCGGCACCAACTACAAGCTTGCAGGTTTGCTCCTGGCCATGTTGTGATTTTTGAAAGGCGACAAAAATCACGGCACGCATGTCGTACGTTATTGGCATGTTAAAGAACCCATTTGAATTCAGTAGGCCGTGTTCATAATGGCATAATTAATCTCAGGATTTTCCGCCAACAAAAAGTTCCTCCTTTCTCTACTAGAAAGCGCTCTAGTGTCGAGGAGCTTAAATATCTAACCTCCTTAACTTTCATAGCGCTCTAAGGAACGTCAGTATTCGACATGCAAGCTGCCCTCTGGGAGAAAATAACAAAGCTTGCACCCGGCACCATACGATATTATTGTAACTAAAGCATTTAAAACGCTTCCCACCTTAACGATTTCCCATTCTTGTATTGAAGATTTCAGTATCCTGAAAATAACTAAACAATTGATATAATAAATGATTTAAAAAAAGGAGGGGAGAGAGAACTGCTTGGCGTTTGGCTGTGAATTTTCCATCCTTCATATGCTGAAGATAATACTGCCTGATAAGCCATAGTTAACTTGACTAAGGAGGCCTTCAGCTATTAGGTTGTCTTGTGTATGTTGAGTAAAAGTCATACAAATGTAAAGTAGAAAGTTTAAATATTGTGACTCATTTAAGAATCCAATTCATAACATTTGGTCACTGATGCTGTACCGTTAAGTTAATAATCAGCTCTCTAAGCAATGAGGCATCAGTGGAGCTAGCATGTGCTAACACAACTTCTCTGTATTATAGTCTGCTGTTAGACTGAATTCCAAGAATTGGAATTAACATGTAATTCCTTCCTGGTTTGCCATTGGTTTAGAAATGTTTATTGAGATAATAACAATCATCAAAGAACTCCACAAATGATAATTAGAGGAATATGAAGTACCGACGATAGTTTCTTTGCGAAAGCAATAAATAAAATAAAAGAATATTCTGTATTTCATACCTGACTGGCATTCAGAGTTGTTTGTTTCTGAATCTGCCATTGTTAATTTATTTTGTGAAAATACAATGAGTGCAATAAATACTGGAGCAACCATAATATAATTAATAAGATAATGTTACTGATATTCTGCATCTGGATTGGAGAAGAAGGATTGAATCTTGGAGAAAGGACAATGATTTATTAATTACCATCTGTCTGATTTGACATTTCACTGATGCATCTTGGTCAGTGCATGTAAAACTTGACAGGTTTTATCCAAGATCTCCAATTTCCTCTGTCAATTTCATTCTAGTAATACTCAGCAATTATATTTTCACCACCCTGGAGAAGTACGACAGGTCTCACTAGCCAGCACATTTTCATTTCTTGGTGACAGATGTCTGCAGACAGTCTTTATTTAGACAATATGATTCAAAACCTCCAGGGTGATTGATGGTTCTTGTTTCATTGTATTGTGCTTGCATACTGGAGCAAATACCCAGGTACACAAGATAATTACTACAGTATGTTACTGATATTCAGCATCAGTAATTGGATATGAAAATAAGTATGAAGTATGCTTGCTCATCTGTAACCAGAACATGTAGCTGTTGGCTAATGATAGCGAAGAATTTTCAGTGTTAATGTGATGGTAGAGTATTTAAATCCCAAATATGCAATCCTGTGGCTGAATTTCAAAATTATGGTCTTTTTATGTAGTTAGAAATGATGTAATTGCATTGTATACTACTTGTAAGAAATTTGCATTCTTAACCCAAGTCCTCGTTTTTATCTCTGATTTGCTTAGCAAGTGCATTAATTTACAGGCAAATAGTACACAAGGAAACATCTGTAACTCAGTAATTAAAGGATGTTAAGAATCAACTTAGTTCTGCAACACAGCCCAGAAGGGCAAGTATCTGTGCACCACGAAAGGTTACAGAAGTAACTCACAACTTTGGTATTTACATGAACTTCAGCATTTTAGCTCTTTCTTATGTCAGCATTGAATCTCATATGAATTTGGCATATGAACTTATGGATTTTTTTTTATGTACACTATTATTTGTTGATTTTTAATAATTATGTATCATATGTGCATAGCAAAAAAGTGTCAGTTTACATGAATTGTGGTAATTAAACATCCTTGTTAACGGAATAAATGTGCAGTTTCTCATTATCCATCCTGTATGACTTGTATGCTAGCGAGAATAATTGAGAATGATAATATCAAGGTTCAAACCTTAAATGCAGGGTAATCCATGAGTGTGCTACACTTCCTGTGCCAAAAGTCGAGGGTATAGTGGTTATAGCTGGGACTCCACCCTTTATCTTGACTCTGCAAAAGTACAGTGAACTCTTGATTATCTGGTCTTAAGGTCGCACGGATAACTAAAAAAAACATAACCTTACCTCAAAATGACACTTTTATTTACTTAACATGCAACATATGAAAATAATACAAAACCCAATAAGTTAAATTTCTCTGTTTGATTTTGAGAAATAATCATCCTTTATTTTCTGCCTCAATTATTGTTTATTTATTTTTTTCTCATTTTCTGGGGTGAAGTTCAGTGTAGTCAAATGAGTTCTGTTGCATATTCTAATAATAAATCAATACATTTTGATGCCTCTCACTGCTTATTATAACCAAAGTTACTAGTAACATAACATGGCAGAAAAGCATGCATTTGTTATTCTATCTATAGCGAAGAGATTAAAAATTACAGATAAGTTAGAAAAAGGTAAATCAGCATCAAAACTGAGAAAAAAAATTTGTCTATGGTCTCACTGGATTGCATTTCCTCCAGTGCACCTGTGCCCACTCAGTATACAATGCCCACATGCACATCCCTCAGCTATTCGAATTCTATGCGTCACTGTACAGCCATATCAGTTTTGATGCCGATTCTACTGTTTCTAACAACTATCATTTCCAATTTCTTGGCTATAGATAAAACAACACATTTACGCCCCGATTGGTTACGATAATTATCGAGCCGACTGCTAATGACCCTATGCTGTAGGTGTTGTTAACCATCATGTACCTACACATAAAATGTTATATATTTTGTGACTTGTTTTAATAAATATTAGCTGGCTGGCTTGGCACAGCAGTAAGATGTAGGTCTTGGAACTGAGCTTGTGCTCGGCTACCAGTTTGAATCTGGCCACGGGCGATGTGTGTGTTGTCCTTATCAGTAGTCAATTTACGTAGATTAAGACTTTCACAGCTCAGAATGCTATTCATATTATCCTTTTAGGGCTTATGCCTAGCAAAACATTATTTATTTATAGTATGGCTTTTAGTGCCGGGAGTGTCCGAGGACATGTTCGGCTCGCCTGAGTCTGTAGCTGTTTCCAGCAGACACCCTAAAGGGTGAGCTACAAGTTCCGTTCAATTTCAAGCAAAACATTTAGACTATTTTAATCATTTTCACATGGCATAAGCCCGAAAAGGATAATATGAAAAGTAGTCAATTTTGCTTCTAAGCCAATAATATTCAAATACAAACTTTAAGTTCGTCGTAACAAATCATCTGATATAAATTTTAAAAACACATTAATTTGAAGCTGGCTGCATGATTTGAAATTAGTCGAAAGCAAAAACATCAAAATAAATATAAAATATTAATTTACTGTTTGTTCTCTGTGAGTTTTGATTATATCGTGTTGCTGGTAAGTATGTAATATATACTGTATATACTCCCCTACAGGAGAGCGATTAAACTTGATAACATGATATCATTCGGAGGTGTGTCTCCTCCGCTCCTCCCAAAATCTCTTCATTCGCGAGGAATGCTCCCTCTTCCTCTCATCCGTCCACTTTTTTCCAGGTTGTCGTAATGATCTTGGTTCGAACTTAACATTCGCGATTTTCGTCTGGCACTCAGTTCGGTCTTCGAAATTTTGTATACTGATTACTTGTAAGTCTTTCTGTACCTCTTTAAGCCATTCTGTGCCGCATTTGCTCTGTGTTATGATACCGAGTAGTGTGACCCCCATCTCCTAGTCCTACACTATCTCGCTCAGCTCGACAGACTCCCTGGAGGGCCTGCCAACCTGAAAGAAACTTACCAACGGCGGCCCCAAGACATCCTTTGCGGGGCTTGGTGGTTTTGCCTCGGCGGCCGGTGTTGACGACGTATTGGGGTGACACCCCTCAGATGGACTAGAGAGGAAAATACGTCGCTTTGTTCACCAGCTTGAAAAGTGGAAGACTTACCTGGTGAGGATTCATTCCACCGCAGCTGTCTTGAGGGTGGGGATTGGACGTTAAAGGCAAACTGAAATCTAAATCAAGATATGTAAGGGGTCTGTATTGTAAAATATCAAAAAATATATAAAATAGGAACATTTTTTGGTTACAAACAAGGTTTCATGAGAAATTGGTACTTGAGAGGATGGTAAACGCCGTTGACGTCACGTGGTACGACACACCACTTGACATACTTTTAGGACCAACAAATTTGAGTAATGAACAGGTACACAGAAAAGGTAATATCTTACAATTACAAATTATCCCTAGTCAAAGAACTGTACAAACCCTTAACTAGGAAACGAGAGCACACGAATGCCCAGAACTAAACATGAAATGCCACGGCGAATGGTTGTGCAATACCAGCATAAATTTACAAGTTACATCCGGAATGGAAATAAGTTACCAACTTACGTACGAACACATCCGGAATTACGTAAAAGGAAAGGAAAACAAAATTAAATGAAAACTACATTACAAATGACAAACTCCCGAAAAACGGAGCGGACGGTATCACACGACCATCATGGGCCCTGACACAAACTAGACTCTACAAATGGCGGACTCATAACGGGACACCAAGGAACGATTGCACCATAAGGCGCTCTCCCAAAATTTGGGATTTGAACCAATCCCATAGGTTAAACTGAAATACAGCAATTCGAAATTCAAAAGTGAAACGCACATGGGCGTAAGGGAGGAAAAACCAAAGCAAAAGCGTCACATAACCTACAACTAGCACGTGGACGTAAGGGAGGAAAATCAAAGCAAAAGCGTCACATAACCTACAACTAGCACGTGGACGCAAGGTGATGCAATACCAGGAACAGGGCCCCTTAAAACTAAAAGAATAAATCTCTACATGGCAGAAAATGGGAAAATTCCAAAAAGCGTGATCATAGGGAAAATGAATGAATAAATTTGGAACCCAATTAAAGGACGCACACGGTTACGCAACACAGGGAGAAAAAAAAACCCGCCCGAACACGAGAAAGATTTCCCACTATGAAACCACTTCCGAAGAAGGAAAAATTGGTAAACAATTCAGAATTAAACAGTAGGACACATCAATCCATTGATCGTCCGAACATCAACCAGTGCGCCATACCCACGAGGTACGCATATCCACGACGCAATAACACGGTAAAGAAAAACAAGGCCCCAAAATAAATGGGCAGACAAGCAAAATAAATATCACACTTCCTGGAACTTACCTTGTGCACTACATATTAAACCTAACTAAAACACCAAAATAAAATAACGCCCCACGAGGAGGCGGAAACCTGTTCTACATTCCCGGGACATCCGAATCCCCGGGAGATGTTTCCTTTATGAAAGTCAGGAATCAAGAGAGGGAGTTCGCACACAAACATTCAACATATATCAAAATGGCACGATAATTTCTAAAGAGCAGTAGTAGCACACACGCACACACGAATCCTCTGGCTTCTTGAACGTAGTCCATAACACACTTCCGTGTTCGCTTCCGTGAGAGTTGGCCACCCTGGTCGATCGCCATGCGTACGTCACTTGTCATCTATGGCGGTCGATACATCTCGCGATGGTTGGGGTTGGAACAATCGATACAGCTGATATTGACGTATTTTAAATGCGTAGATCCAAATGTTTATTTTTGAGGTTAGGGAACACAGAATTCCAGAATCAGTGCACATCAGGTCCGGAGTAATACCTCGCGTGTTTGGACTGCGAGTGCGGTGTTTTATCCATGAAGATTTAGTTCAAGGTCTTCACAGGTTGAATTTGCGACAGTCGGCATAGGCCACAACTTTCTTCAGATTTTGGGTAAGTGAAGGAATTTATGAAGCATTCGCTCCAAATGGAAATTCAGGGACGGGTAAATTTGGCAGGAAAGAATATCTTAGGTTAGGTATATTTTTATGTCAGCTAAGTGGCGTAAAATACGTCACATCCTCCTCCCCCTAAAGCAAACTGCGGGGTGGACAGCATTTGCGTATGTTGATGTGACAGGTCTGGAGTGGATCACCTCTTATGTACGGCTGCAGATTTACATATGTCCCAACATGTTTGAAGGAATTTTGGGCAGAGACTTCATTGAATGGCAGGCAGAATGTTCAAGGTTTGATTTCACACAGCGACAAGCTGAGTGGATGGCACTGTCTCGGTGATAGTTCCGCTCCTCATGTTAGCTGGAAGGGTCTAGGTAGAAATGTCCTGATGACCCAGTTACAGATGGAGAACGGGCGATGACGAGCCCAGGTCCCCGCCAGCAGTTTCCCAGTCACGCCACCATCCACATGTCCACCAGGGTATCTTCCACGCCCCGAGCTGCACTGGATCCCGCGGAGAAACAGCAGTCCGACACATCCACAGGGAGCTCCACTTCCAACGGGCCAAGCACTGAAATGCTAAGCACACGAGTAGCAGGACATACCAGAGTGACCGATAGTTCATGGTGCAATTACTAGTTGCCAGAAGGGCAGTTACAGTTTATTTCGCGAAGGTCCTTTAAATTTTTATCAGTCGCGGCACATCACAGATTTGATTTAGAAAAAACGAAACATACAATTTTATTGCCTTTAAAGGCGGGGCCCCCCCGTTACCAAATAGATCACCTTACGTTTCCAAACGGGAAGTTACCATATCCAAGCCATTCTAAGTCCTACGCTTTACATGATTTGCCTCAACAAAGCAGGCATAACCACATACCACCTCCACATCGAGGTCACCTTAGCTTCAAATAACACAGAGTTCTACTGTTAACTAAGTCTTACCAATCTTGAGAAAAAACCTGTCACACATCATAAAGACCGATAAACGATCTGTTTGTTCATCCAACAAGGTGCAACACGCTTCTCACAACATTTTGGGTAAGCAACGCCTCCAGAGACGCAAGTTCTCTGTAGATTTGGGGGGGGGGAAACTTTACCAAAGACCACATTACCAGTTATGAAAGAAAAGGGGGCAAGAAAAACAAAGATACCACCAGCTTAGTTGTCGACTAGCCCGAGACTCGCTTGGGCGCCTCGTGTGCGGGCTTGCACTGTGAGAGGTGAGTCCTGAAGATCCTCTTCCTTTCAGGGTCGCTCACCAGCACTGAAACAGGACTGACAAAGGATAAAATTTTAAATGGCCCGCGGTACCGCGGCCGCAATTTTCCTGACACTTTGTTTCCTAGAAGCTTAGGTGAATGGTCCTGGACATATATCATGTCTCCCACGTTGAGGTTGACGGGCTTCCGTCCCTGATTGTACCTTTGAGCTAGTCGCTCGTGAGAAACCTGAATGGACTTGCGGGCCTCCTTCCATATCTGCTTCACCTTGTCGGCAGACGGCTGATCAGGCAACAGGTCATGAATCGACCACAAGTTCGTCAACGGAGAATTAGGTACATAAGCAAACATCAGAGAAAATGGGGTAGTGTTATGTGTTTCGTGGACAGCAGTGTTGAACGCAAAAGCTAGCCAATGGACCGATGAATCCCACTTGGCGTGATCATCATGGTGGTATGCGATCAAAGCGGAACGCAGGTTCCGATTGACACGCTCGGCCAACGACGGGTTGGGGTAATATGGGCTCGTGGTCACATGGGAGATACCATAGTCGAAACAAAACTTACGGAACAGGTGAGACGTAAAGGTTTTAGCATTGTCCGATACCAGGAACTGGCATGGACCAAATGAAGTAAAGATAGAATTCAGACATCAGATAACCGTGTGCGTCGTCGACAATCTAGTTGGGAAAATCCAGCTGAAACGGGTGAACCCATCAACACAAACCAGTGCAAACCGGTTTCCCAACTTCGACCGAGGGAACGGCCCGACGAAATCTATAAAAATCCTCTCCATGGGGCGGGAGGCAGGCTCGGAAGACAATAATCCAACACGAGTATTTACGGCGGGTTTACTGATACTACAATGCCTACAGCATCTAACCATGTTACGAATATCACCATCCATTGACTTCCAAATAAAGTTTGTTCTGATCTTTTGGCGAGTTTTAAACACACCGAGGTGACCCCCAACAGGAGACTCATGAAAGTATTTGAAAATTTCAGGAACAAGTACGGCAGGCAACACAATTTTACTTCTCTTGTCGTGGCGAGCAACGCAAAACAGAATACCTCTTTTCAATTCATACGGCTTGACAAGTTCTCCACCTGACATCCGGGTGATTAAAGGTCCCAAACAGGGTCTTCTTTCTGATACTCTGCTAAATCACGGAACAACAAAGGCGAGTTGGCAAGGACAGGCTTCACTGCATTAACTGAAGACACGGGAGATTCTACCTCGGCAGATCCAGACTGATCCCTAGGGACTTCCTCAAACATTCGAGTCTGCGATTACATTGTCGGTTCCACGGATGTGGCGAACAGTGACACTGAAGGAAGAGATTCTGGTCGCCCAACGAGCAATACGACCAGTGTTACGGGATTTTGCCAGAACCCAGCTGAGAGCCTGGTTGTCAGTCTCCAGCTCAAATGAAATGTGTTCAATATAATTTCTAAAGCGCTCAAGAGCGAACAAAACGGCGAGACCCTCCAGCTCGTACACAGAGTACTTAGCCTCAACAGGAGAGAGGGAACGAGACGCATAAGAAATGGGCTGCTTACCCAATTCTCCTTCTTGGAGCAGGACTCCAGCAATTCCCGAGCACGAAGCATCGGTCTGCACAATGAACGGTTTTGAAAAATCAGGGATGGCAAGAACGGGAGCGTTACATAGAGCAAGTTTGAGGTCTTCGAAAGCAGCCTTCTGAGAAGGACCCCAACTAAATTCCTGGTCTTTACGACGGAGAGAGTTCAACGGAGCTGCACGCTGTGCAAAATTGGGGATAAATTTCCGGAAGAAGTTCACCATCCCGACGAAGCGGGCTACGCCCTTGACATTAGTGGGAGGTTTGAAATCACGGATACCCTGAGTCCTGGACTGATCTATGGACACACCGGCAGCTGACACAATATGACCAAGGAAGGAGATTTCTGGTTTCGCAAATGAAACCTTGGATAGTTTTACAGTAAGACCAGCACGCTTCAGTCTTTCCAAGACTTCCTGAATGTGCTTCACATGTTCGTCGAACGTCTCGCTGTAGATCACAACATCGTCCAAATAATGGTAAAGAAATTCAAATTTGATACCTGAGAAGACATTATCAAGCAGGCGGCTCAACACAGCTCCACCTGTTGACAAACCGAACGGTACACGATTGAATTGATACAAATTCCAATCGGTGGCAAACGCAGTCATGGGTTTAGATTCCTCGGCCAAGGGAATTTGGTAATAGGCCTGGTTTAAATCGAGGAGTGTGAAGAATTTAGCCTTGTGGAACCACGAAAAACAAGAATGGAGGTCAGGCAAGGGAATAGATTAAAGTACAACCTTTTGATTCAGTCGCCTATAGTCAACGACTGGTCGAAAACCACCATTAGGCTTGGGTACAAGAAACATCGGGGATGAATACGCGGAAGTAGAAGGGCTAATGACACCATCAGCAAGCATTCGGTCGATAATTTCCTTAAGAGCCTTCTTCCTGGGCGGAGCCAAGCGATAGGGAGGATGTCTGACAGGGATATTGTCGGTGACTTCGATCTTATACTCAAGCAGTTTGGTCACGCCCAACTCATCAGTGAACACCTCTGGATACTCCCGGCACAAGTTCCGTATCATATCAGCCTGGGAATCGCTTAAGTTACCCAAATCAAGTGTATCAATGGTGACGGGATCAGAAGTCTGATTGGCTGAACTACCCAACGGCTGGGGATAAGGTTCAATGAAATTAAATATAAGTTAAGGTCAAAATCTGAATTTGAAAGTCCTCGCTTGGAGGTCAAGGATGAAGCCAACGGACGACATGAAATTGGTCCCGATGAGAAGGGGACAAGAGAGATTTCTAATTACCCACACCGGAAATTTCCAAGTGAAACCTTGGATCCTGAATTTAACCGAAATACTACCAAGGACATCTAAAGGCGAGCAATTTGCTGACACCAGGCGGGTTTGCAACGGATTCAATTTAGGAAAATTACAGACTGTCTTCATGGAATTGTACCACTTTTCGCTCAATAGCGACACGACACTTCCGGAGTCAAGAATGCCACAGACTGGCTCGTTATTTATCAAAACACCTATGATCGGAGAAGAATGAGAAACTGAAGAGACCCTGTTACAAGAATCAATACACAGAACATTTCCTACGGGGTCTTGGTCTACACCAAATGAAACACAACCAGGTTCGTTGCCATCACGAAAATCATTTGCAGGCTCGGAACAACTCCTTTCATCACGTTCGTTACTTTCACAGACATTACTCATGGGAAAAATTAAATTGGGCACAGCAGGCTCACCGCCTTCGCAAACGACATTGACAGGTAAGGCAAGGTTACACTCAACGGACACAGAATTACTTGGGCCAGGATGCGGGACCTCTTCCACAGGTTGACCTTCGGTACACCCTTCTGAGGGCTCATCCCCACTCCTGGCAAATGGCAGTCAATTAGAGGTACGTTAAGGCTGGCTGCAATACCTAGCGACGTGGCCCACGCCATTACAATTATAGCAGCGACTATTGCCGGACCCGGCAGGACGAGCGGGGCGCAGGTGGAGGAACACTAACGACACGCTGTAAGTCACCGTGACGAACAGACTCGGCAGATATGGCAAGAGCACCTAACTCCCTATAAGTGGTTGGACGGGTCTGCATACTCAGATAAGACCGGAATTCGGGCGATATTCCGTCGACAATGGAAGACACAATATAACCTTCGGAGAAGTCGAGGGCGAAGACATTCGCATAGTTCCTGATATCCTGAATATAAGCGTTCAGACTCTCATCGAAGCGCTGAACACGGTAGAAATACCTTTGAGTGAGCGAACCCATGAGACGGGCAGGAATAAAAGAGACCAAAACGTCGCAAAGAAAACTTTGGATAGAAACAGCGGATGACATGGCCTCGACCACCTTGTCGCGCATGGTACTGTCCCCGTTATCAGGATAGTAGGCTGTCAGATATCCGCCCCCTCAATCGGATTGCCAATAATCAATCGCACCGGCACAGCTACATCAATGAAAATGGCACTGACAGATACTATCGAGATTAGAGCACAATAGTTAACAAGAAATTATTGTGGAACACACCAAAATATACGGGGGTTCATACTTACCTTTACTTACCTCTTAAATTTATCTCGGGGGCTGGGTTGTCAACTGGATCACTTAAAGTATGCCCTCACAATAACCTCCACCATGATATTTAAAATGAACCAAAACGAAGACGAGAAACTTTAAACTGCACAATAATTTATTTCACAAAAAGAATGAATTTAACAAAAATAAAACAACAAAATCCACGTGGCAATCGGAAGCCATCGACCACATAACCATGTCCTCCTGTCGGACTTGTATACTCTACATACAATGTTTCAGCTTTCTCAAGCTCAAAATAACGTAAAAATTATAATGCACTTGGAATGGAAACGGGATTTGGGACGAGACATATATCAATTGTTTTGCGTGTTTATATACTTCACATTTTATTTATAGCCACAAGGCTATTATGGAGACGTCCTTGGCCTCTATCATACAGTAGTCCGGGCCAGCTGCAATGCACCTGCATCGTCAAAGTGGACTCACCCCTCCGTTCAACCCTAGCATATGCGAGTTACAACAGAGCTTAGCTCTCCTTTCAAAACACGTTAAATGTCCACATCTCAACTGAAATATTATCACGCAAATCCTTTAAATGCTCCATTCAAACACCAGTGGATTACTCCAATACTCCCAAATCATATTTAATTGTTCAAACTACTTGCTTAATTAGCGTTGTTTAGAGTATAAAAACAAAACTCCAAATGTTAATAACAAAAGTTCATTAATTATTTATAACAATAATAAATTGTTTATAACAATGTCAAACGACAATTGGAAATTTTATACACGCCTCTATTAATCCCTTTCATTTCATATTATTTAACAAAGATATTTACAAATTATTTACAATATTATATTGTTTATATTATTTATACAAGAAATACATTAAACCACACGTTTATCCGGTTGATAATTACTCAAATTGTGTTGATATAATCGACCAATGAAGGTTAGTTATATTTAAATGTCAAATTCAGGTTTAATAAGGTTTAATAATAATTATAATATTTGTGACGGTAACCTCCATTCAAAATCTTCATCTCAAATTATTTAACACTCTTGTTAACTTTAACAGAATCTTCACATGAATAACTTTCAAAGAACCAGGACAATACATTCAGCGGAAAAATACTTCGCTCAAAACGCACAAAATTACTCAACAATAGGCCCAGAATTCATCATATATCTTCATATATATGGCATCAAAATCTTCCAAATTACATACAAAAACCTCCACTCATAAATTCAACAACTTCATTTATTACTGTGGGAACCTCCTTCATTATTCAAGGGCATTACTCATCAGCGACTTTTACAGGTCCACTGAACTAACGATTATACATCCATTGTTCCTCTTCAAAAATTCTTATATTCATCAATTGTATTAATGACTGTTATTATTTAACCTTCGTGGGTTTCATTCATGAATCGATATGAAGTAAAAATTTGCCAATCACAAATAAATTTAATAGCAAATACGATTAGACACTCCTCCCTGGTCTATCAAAATTGAGATTACTATCTTCAAAGTAACGCAGTATAAAAATACTATCTTCAATCAAAGTTCCTCTAAACTGCATAAATAGTCGAATAGAATACAATTAGACTGTGGAATGCAAACATTATTGTTCCAATCTATAATTGAGAAAAAATCCTATCAAATGTTCATTACTATAGTGTATTCAATAAATCGTATTCAAAGTTGATTTTTCATAAAATTGTCTATAATGCATTGATAAATGTCTATGTTGCAATCATGTTCATAAGACGACTAGTATTTCAAAGATCGTCGATAACGTATTAGATTTTAACGCTCCAAAATCATTTAATCATTCTTCTTTCTTGAGGATGACAGAAAATTGGTCAAAGTAATTTACTGAATAGAATTACTTTAATAAAATGACACGCTGTCTGAATTCAAATCTGCCATAGCAAATCGTTAACTTTACAGTCAAATCGTGACTACAAAAATATGCAAATTACTGAGAGAATCTAAATTATCAGTCTCAACTGATCCAAAATTATTTAACTATGCCAATGACATAACAATGTCTCAACAAATCGTAGAAAAAGGCATAAATCATCGAAGTGTACTGAGTACAGAAATGTTAATCAAGAAAAGGGGGCAAAAGATAGGACAAAAAATATGGGAAAAATGGTTGCTCAGATATCGCTACATGACTCAAAGAATACAAGAAACGTTCACGACTACCTTATCTGTTGATTGAAGTTCTAGAGGAAAGTTTTCAAAGAATACTGCTGTTGGTTCCATTTCACCAGCGTGAAGATGTGCTCCGACCTCGAACCTGGAATCAGCGTCCTCGGAGAATCGAACTGCTTCCTTCTCCGGAAATTGCACTGCTCCATGTATACGAAAGACATCCTTCTGGCAAAATTCTTCTTTGTGAGCCGGGTCCTCCCTGGCCTCTCTTGAAAGTTCCCTGAAGTTCCGGTCGTAATTCGCCATGAAGATTATTGCAGTTATTTCCGCAGAAATATTCATAATCGTGGAGTATGAAAATATTTCCACTGTCATCTGATATAATTCAGCGATGGATTCACGGTGCATGAGTGTAGTTGGATGTTCACTACATGCTCGCTTTTGTAGAATGACGATTAACGAAGTTCCATGCTGTTACTTCACTCCATCGATATATGTCCCAATTGCATTAAAGCCTTAGCCTTCCATCTCAACTTCTGTTATAATCATTGAAAGCACTGCAAGATTATAATGTTCCATAGTAAAATGTATCGTTGTAACACCAAACGTATTCTCCACGATCACGGTTGCGATGCACGTGTCAGCCGTAGTGTATAATGTGGAATTTTAAAAGTGCTTCTCAGGTGGCGAGAAAATCACTTTTGTCTGCAGCCTTAAAATGCCAATATCTTTCAAAGTATAACTGTGAAATTGTTCAAATCTTCTACACACCTCAATGTTGTACTGCCCAATTGAATTATAATAAAGGCAGAAGTTAACTCTTGATATCTTATCTGGTAGAAACGTTAATGTGAGCGTTTCAACTTCACCTAGTTTCAAACAGCGTAAATGGAACTGCTCCGTGTTCGTTCGATGCGCCGGGCTTTAACCACACGCTAAAGACAACTTGCTTCACTTATTCACTCGACAATGACTATCTGACATCAGAAATATATATGCGGTATCAGCGGTATGAGAGATATGAGAGCTCCTCTCTCCTGTGCACGACCTTTTATCAACTTCTTAAGGGGCGTATCCATCCCTTCCATAGTTCGTTCCTCCGTCATTGCTAGAAGTTCCAACTTTGGCTATACTTGACGGATTTTCAAATTTCAAAAACTCAAAATTAATTTCTTCAAAATTCCAAATCAATGCCATAACAGAAAATAGTTTTCCACAAATCTGCATGCCAAAAGCAATCAAATATCGTAGTTTCAGCAATCTCCGTCTTCCTTCCAAACTATCGTTCATTGGTTCGAGTCTCTCCTCCAATAGCGTAACTTCTTCCTTAGCACAATACCTTGTTTCCTGCGACTGCGTCGTAAATTTAAGATCTTTCTCGAACAAAATCATGACGTCACCAAGAATCTCAGCTCAATCAGCCTACTTGCATGAATTCTACGTCATCCGTGCCTACGTCATGAATATCCACGTCACAACTATGACATCCATAACTTTATTCATATATGCCAATACAGCCATCGTGGTCTCAATATAATTCAATTTACGGGGGCATTCTCCCTTCACCACGTTTTAAAAACAGTTGCAAATTGTTTTTAAACTCTGTGTTATAAATATCTCAATTCACTTGAACACGAAATTGAATTATAATTCTACTCTTGTATGATATTTCTACTATGTTCCTTAATCATAAGTCTCTTCTTCTCTGGTTTGTGTGTAGCTAATGCATTCTCTCCTTTCTACTTTCTCTTCTGTCCTGTATTTCTGTTTTCTAAGTTCTGCTGACTTGTAGAAGGACCAGGATCGATCACTACATCCTGTCTTTTCTTTTGGTTTTCAGCTTCCTTCTCTCGTAATTCCTTCAGATACTGCTGACTTTCTTTCTCTCTCTCTTGATACTTGTCGGGTGTCATAACCTGACCTTGAGAATTCTGATTCTGATTCTGGTACTGGTTATTTCTATTGTAGTTTCTATTATAACCATTGTTATAGTATCTACCTCTTCCGTTGTTGTAATTCCCTCTATTATTATTCCAGCCTCGTCTTTGCTGATATGGCCGGTAACCTTGGGATCTGTTGTTGCGGAAATAATTATTCCTGTGAGGACCTACATTTTCAGTTTTTTTTCCTCAGGCTTATCAGTTTGCTGCACTTGATCCATGTAGACTGTATTAACGTCTTTGAATTCGTGCCTCTGACCTTTTTGTACCAAATTTGGCATTGGACTCGTGTAGTCAAGCCTTCTCAATAATTCGTCCATACTGGTCAAATCTCTGATATTTGACGATATGATCAGTCTTCTTACTTCCACAGGCAGCATACGTGAAATCGCATATATCAACTGCTCTGTTGACAATGGGGGTTGCAAAAATCTCAAGCGTGATAACTGACTCGTGAAGAAATCAGCGTACCGTGTTGGAAGAGTACCTGAATACTTCCTCGAGTATACCTCAGCTCTTAATGAATTCTGAGCTTCAATTGACCAGAATCGTTTTATCAGTGCCTCTGCAAATTCGTCAAAATTGCTGAAAGTGTACCGAAATGCTCTAAACCATTCAAGGGGACCTCCAGCTAGAAATCTTTCTACGATTCTCATCTCTCTCTCTCTAGGAA
Organism: Meconema thalassinum; assembly: GCA_946902985.2. NCBI lineage: Eukaryota > Metazoa > Arthropoda > Insecta > Orthoptera > Tettigoniidae > Meconema > Meconema thalassinum. Next base: position 900,909,378 of record OX336390.1, read on the forward strand.
TGTGGGCTTCTATGAAATAGTCTTTAAGATTCCTGATATATTCGATCGGTGTGAGACTATCAGTGTTGCTAAACTTTTGAGGTTTGTCTTCAAAATTCCGGATGACTGTCACATTTCTCGGATATGAATCCATATAATGTTTCCCACTATCACGATACTTCCATTCAGGTTCAATATTCCTATCCTCTTCTTCTTCCCTGAATCTGGATATACGTTCCTCAGGACTAATATCTCTCTCTTCTGTAGCGAGGTTACATCTTCTCACGTAATTTCTATCCTCTTCACCAGTCAATCCTTCAATATCCTTGTCTGTGATTTCCGTGATGACTTTCCTAATCAACTCTTCCTTATAGGTTTCCATCATGCTAGCTTCTCCTAGTTTCAAATTCTGAAGTTTGCTCGTAGTTTCATTAACATCAGAGACAACCTTATGAATTTGTTCCTCTAACGCAGTTTTTAATGCTTGCACGTCCTGACCTATTTGAGTTCTATCCTCTACCTGCTTTTCGGATAGCGAATCCATCCTTACATTCAAGTCTTTCCTAATCTGAACTACTTCATTATTTATGTCTACTTGTGTACTGGCAAGTTTTCTTTCAATTCGTTCCTGAATCTGATCGACATGTTCCCCACTTGACCTGTTCCATTCATCTTTCCAAACCGTTACATTTGCAGTTAATATTTCCGCGATATCTACTTCAATGTCTTCCTTAAGTAAACGGTTGTGATCTAATACTTGGGTTCTCATGACCTCTACATCGTATTTTAAACCAGCTAAAGAAGCTGTTGTCCTAACAGACTCGTCAACTAATCGAGTTGTTAATGCACTAATGTTACGAGTACAAAGCGTTTTTGAAGTTTCAATTTCTTCCCTAACTTTGTTAACATCAGTTTGAACTTTAGCAATGTCTACAAAAACAGTATTGACTTCTACTTGTATTTTATTGATATCGCTTTGCATATCATTAACATCTGAATGAATATTATTGATGTCAACTTGGACATTTGACACATCAGTTCGAGCATTTCTAACCTCTCTTTGAATTTCCTCTACTTTGTCTTGTACAGTAGCAACATCATTCCTAACAACAATTACTTCAGCTCTAGCACATGAAATATCACCCCGGACATTGGCAACATCAAGATTCAACATAGTAAGATCTTTCTGTACCTTAGAAACATCAATTTTAACATCAGAAACATCTTTATGCACATTGGACACGTCTGTGCGCATGTCAGTTACAGCATTCTCGATTCCCTGGGTATTGATCTGTAAACGCGACACATTATTTTCTAGGTTTGCAGAACTGGTCTGAAGAACCTTCAAACTTTCATCCAGCCTAATAGACAAATTACTAGCATTCCTAGCTTCCATCTCCTCCATTCTAATAGACAAATTAGCAGACAAGTTACTAGCATTCTCCTCCATTCGACTAGTATTCCTAGCTTCCATCTCCCTCACACTTTCATTCATGCTAGTTTTCAAATTAGCAGACATATTACTAGCATTCTCCTCCATCATCTCCTTCATACTGCTATTCATGCTAGCTTTCATCTCCTCCAACATCATTCTCAGACTCTCATCTGCCATTTCAATAATATTTCAATAATAAACTGCTTTAGGGACATACATCAAACAGAGCAAAACAACAACATCTGAGCAACATTTTTCACCATATATAAATTTGAGCAATTTTCTGTCTTAAATCTAACTTATAATTACCTTATAATTAACTTTCGTAGACACTTCATGTTGAAATAAACTCAAGCACATGTTCAAATTTCTTTGGTTCATTTTAAAATATCCTAACACAAATAATTTACATTTACAATCCAAATAATTTAATTTTATCTTTAATATGACTACACATGTCATAAGCCGGTCAAATAAAATAAGACTCCAGATCATAGGCGATTTTTCTAAGTTTCCAGCCTATTTAACCACTCTCAAGTTGTATAAGATCTGATCTTTTCTGAGTGTAATTTTCCTAATACAACACAACATTTTATTCCTATATAATCACACTCACAAATTCTACAATTGGCTAAGACACCTAACAAAGAATCAACCTCTTTATTTGAGTCTTCACAATCCCTTTGACATCGATAACTTGGTAATCCAATGTTATTCGAACACTCCACAAAAAAATTGCGGTGCCAATTCTACTGCAATAACTTGGTAATCCAATGTTTTGCTGATCGTGCCAATCGAGCCAATCGTGCCCCACACGTTGATTGCGCCAATCCTACTGGCGTTCAACCTGGTAATCCAGTTTTGTTGAACATGCCCCACGTTTTAGGGTCGCCAATCCTACTGTCCCCGTTATCAGGATAGTAGGCTGTCAGATATCCGCCCCCTCAATCGGATTGCCAATAATCAATCGCACCGGCACAGCTACATCAATGAAAATGGCACTGACAGATACTATCGAGATTAGAGCACAATAGTTAACAAGAAATTATTGTGGAACCCACCAAAATATACGGGGGTTCATACTTACCTTTACTTACCTCTTAAATTTATCTCGGGGACTGGGTTGTCAACTGGATCACTTAAAGTATGCCCTCACAATAACCTCCACCATGATATTTAAAATGAACCAAAACGAAGACGAGAAACTTTAAACTGCACAATAATTTATTTCACAAAAAGAATGAATTTAACAAAAATAAAACAACAAAATCCACGTGGCAATCGGAAGCCATCGACCACATAACCATGTCCTCCTGTCGGACTTGTATACTCTACATACAATGTTTCAGCTTTCTCAAGCTCAAAATAACGTAAAAATAATAATGCACTTGGAATGGAAACGGGATTTGGGACGAGACATATCAATTGTTTTGCGTGTTTATATACTTCACATTTTATTTATAGCCACAAGGCTATTATGGAGACGTCCTTGGCCTCTATCATACAGTAGTCCGGGCCAGCTGCAATGCACCTGCATCGTCAAAGTGGACTCACCCCTCCGTTCAACCCTAGCATATGCGAGTTACAACAGAGCTTAGCTCTCCTTTCAAAACACGTTAAATGTCCACATCTCAACTGAAATATTATCACGCAAATCCTTTAAATGCTCCATTCAAACACCAGTGGATTACTCCAATACTCCCAAATCATATTTAATTGTTCAATCCACTTGCTTAATTAGCGTTGTTTAGAGTATAAAAACAAAACTCCAAATGTTAATAACAAAAGTTCATTAATTATTTATAACAATAATAAATTGTTTATAACAATGTCAAACGACAATTGGAAATTTTATACACGCCTCTATTAATCCCTTTCATTTCATATTATTTAACAAAGATATTTACAAATTATTTACAATATTATATTGTTTATATTATTTATACAAGAAATACATTAAACCACACGTTTATCCGGTTGATAATTACTCAAATTGTGTTGATATAATCGACCAATGAAGGTTAGTTATATTTAAATGTCAAATTCAGGTTTAATAAGGTATAATAATAATTATAATATTTGTGACGGTAACCTCCATTCAAAATCTTCATCTCAAATTATTTAACACTCTTGTTAACTTTAACAGAATCTTCACATGAATAACTTTCAAAGAACCAGGACAATACATTCAGCGGAAAAATACTTCGCTCAAAACGCACAAAATTACTCAACAATAGGCCCAGAATTCATCATATATCTTCATATATATGGCATCAAAATCTTCCAAATTACATACAGAAACCTCCACTCATAAATTCAACAACTTCATTTATTACTGTGGGAACCTCCTTCATTATTCAAGGGCATTACTCATCAGCGACTTTTACAGGTCCACTGAACTAACGATTATACATCCATTGTTCCTCTTCAAAAATTCTTATATTCATCAATTGTATTAATGACTGTTATTATTTAACCTTCGTGGGTTTCATTCATGAATCGATATGAAGTAAAAATTTGCCAATCACAAATAAATTTAATAGCAAATACGATTAGACACTCCTCCCTGGTCTATCAAAATTGAGATTACTATCTTCAAAGTAACGCAGTATAAAAATACTATCTTCAATCAAAGTTCCTCTAAACTGCATAAATAGTCGAATAGAATACAATTAGACTGTGGAATGCAAACATTATTGTTCCAATCTATAATTGAGAAAAATTCCTATCAAATGTTCATTACTATAGTGTATTCAATAAATCGTATTCAAAGTTCATTTTTCATAAAATTGTCTATAATGCAATGATAAATGTCTATGTTGCAATCATGTTCATAAGACGACTAGTATTTCAAAGATCGTCGATAACGTATTAGATTTTAACGCTCTAAAATCATTTAATCATTCTTCTTTCTTGAGGATGACAGAAAATTGGTCAAAGTAATTTACTGAATAGAATTACTTTAATAAAATGACACGCTGTCTGAATTCAAATCTGCCATAGCAAATCGTTAACTTTACAGTCAAATCGTGACTACAAAAATATGCAAATTACTGAGAGAATCTAAATTATCAGTCTCAACTGATCCAAAATTATTTAACTATGCCAATGGCATAACAATGTCTCAACAAATCGTAGAAAAAGGCATAAATCATCGAAGTGTACTGAGTACAGAAATGTTAATCAAGAAAAGGGGGCAAAAGATAGGACAAAAAATATGGGAAAAATGGTTGCTCAGATATCGCTACATGACTCAAAGAATACAAGAAACGTTCACGACTACCTTATCTGTTGATTGAAGTTCTAGAGGAAAGTTTTCAAAGAATACTGCTGTTGGTTCCATTTCACCAGCGTGAAGATGTGCTCCGACCTCGAACCTGGAATCAGCGTCCTCGGAGAATCGAACTGCTTCCTTCTCCGGAAATTGCACTGCTCCATGTATACGAAAGACATCCTTCTGGCAAAATTCTTCTTTGTGAGCCGGGTCCTCCCTGGCCTCTCTTGAAAGTTCCCTGAAGTTCCGGTCGTAATTCGCCATGAAGTTTATTGCAGTTATTTCCGCAGAAATATTCATAATCGTGGAGTATGAAAATATTTCCACTGTCATCTGATATAATTCAGCGATGGATTCACGGTGCATGAGTGTAGTTGGATGTTCACTACATGCTCGCTTTTGTAGAATGACGATTAACGAAGTTCCATGCTGTTACTTCACTCCATCGATATATGTCCCAATTGCATTAAAGCCTTAGCCTTCCATCTCAACTTCTGTTATAATCATTGAAAGCACTGCAAGATTATAATGTTCCATAGTAAAATGTATCGTTGTAACACCAAACGTATTCTCCACGATCACGGTTGCGATGCACGTGTCAGCCGTAGTGTATAATGTGGAATTTTAAAAGTGCTTCTCAGGTGGCGAGAAAATCACTTTTGTCTGCAGCCTTAAAATGCCAATATCTTTCAAAGTATAACTGTGAAATTGTTCAAATCTTCTACACACCTCAATGTTGTACTGCCCAATTGAATTATAATAAAGGCAGAAGTTAACTCTTGATATCTTATCTGGTAGAAACGTTAATGTGAGCGTTTCAACTTCACCTAGTTTCAAACAGCGTAAATGGAACTGCTCCGTGTTCGTTCGATGCGCCGGGCTTTAACCACACGCTAAAGACAACTTGCTTCACTTATTCACTCGACAATGACTATCTGACATCAGAAATATATATGCGGTATCAGCGGTATGAGAGATATGAGAGCTCCTCTCTCCTGTGCACGACCTTTTATCAACTTCTTAAGGGGCGTATCCATCCCTTCCATAGTTCGTTCCTCCGTCATTGCTAGAAGTTCCAACTTTGGCTATACTTGACGGATTTTCAAATTTCAAAAACTCAAAATTAATTTCTTCAAAATTCCAAATCAATGCCATAACAGAAAATAGTTTTCCACAAATCTGCATGCCAAAAGCAATCAAATATCGTAGTTTCAGCAATCTCCGTCTTCCTTCCAAACTATCGTTCATTGGTTCGAGTCTCTCCTCCAATAGCGTAACTTCTTCCTTAGCACAATACCTTGTTTCCTGCGACTGCGTCGTAAATTTAAGATCTTTCTCGAACAAAATCATGACGTCACCAAGAATCTCAGCTCAATCAGCCTACTTGCATGAATTCTACGTCATCCGTGCCTACGTCATGAATATCCACGTCACAACTATGACATCCATAACTTTATTCATATATGCCAATACAGCCATCGTGGTCTCAATATAATTCAATTTACGGGGGCAGTACCTGACGTGTGGGGAAACAATAACTGAAACACCTGGCCTTCAGATAAGGCGAACACTGCTGCATACTCGTTAATCCTAACTAACTCCCTCAAAAATTGTATGACTCCATCCACACTATCAGTGTTGAACTCCTTCAGTTTTGCGAGCGATGTGCTCAATGGATGATTTATGTTGCCAAAACCACCAATTGGGTGAACTGAACGCTCAGAAACGGCAGGCGCAGGTCGGGGAACAGCGACAATTCGGTTGTCGGGCAAAGCGATCAAGTTGTTTGGCGCAGCAGCCAAAGAATGACAAGAATGCGCACATTCACAAGATGGGCATCTGGCCCCGGATACAGGTTCTGAAATAGCTACGTGGCCATGGGGGCGAGAGGCAGGTAAATTAAAATTCTGTTGAACTGCCAAGTTCCTTTCAGAACGAGGCATGGCGAGGGTTTCGTGACCAACAGGGTTTGCAGGAGAATTGACAAAACGTGAAGCGCAGGAAGCCGAAACGGTGACAGGCACGCGAGACATACAATGCGAGTAATAGGGTGCGGAATTGGTACTCGACATGCGTTGCCCACTCAGGGTCGCATTCACATTAAATGTTGAAGAAATAGGCAAGTTAGACACGTTACTAGCACTGAAAGGTTGACACTGAGATGCCACATACTGCTCGAACCCGGTGGGCATAATAGGCGCAGTGGGCAATACCGGTGCGGATGGATGGCACATGGGGACCAATGCCGCGGCAGACGTCCCTATATTTCCTCCTAGATACGCACTAGGCAGGGATACGCCGGACATGGATCCGCCACACACAGGGATGGCCAAAGACATATCTGTCACATGAAGGACATCGTGGGCATTAACAGGGTGGGTTACAGACAGATTACCGGATTGCGCTGCAGGCAGATCTTGCAATGTTAAATTTTGGAAGGGATTACACAGGGGACAATTAACGTCAGAGCACTCACAGTGACGTGAAGCAGGATACTCGCCCGATAAACTCAACATGGCCATAGCACCATCACTCTGTTGCCCTCGAGCCAAGTCGTTCGGGATGCTTACATGCATAGACGCAGGACTAGATTCAGCAGTTACGTTACATGCGCTATCGTTAAACGGTACAGAAACTGAATGGGGGCCTTCCCCTGACATGGCTTCAAAGTACATTTCACAATCTCGTACCTTCACGGTACATTCGCAAAGAGAAGTCTGAAGGGCAATCAATTCTCCCAAAACAGTAACGCTGCGGTCACCAGCGACTGAAATCATGTCTGATACCTTCCCAAACAGATGCTGGACAGAGGCGCGCACTTGGGCTAATTCGCCCTTACTAGAGCAATGAATTTGCAAGTAGTTACACATGTTAGTTAGATGGGACACTTTAAGTTCAATCAGGGACTTACCCCGATCAAGCTCTTCATCTGTGAGTTCCGGAGGGCACACTGGAATTTCTGAAGCTCCCTCCAGCATTTTCCGGTCTTGGCTCAGGTCGCCTGAAGACTGCAGGCCACGTATGGTCAACTCGTAATTCGCCTCATCTCGTGTCAGACGAGCCGCAAACTGCACACTTCTCGCAGCAGACATTTTTGCATGAAACAGATTGACAGGGCAATTAATACAGGTTATAGGCGGGACATCTTTACCACCAAAATTGAACTGATTTAAAATGTTAACAGGGGATTTTACAGAAAACACTCCCCCCCCCCCCCTAGACAGCAGCAAGTGGAAACCGGAAAACCACGGTACTGCTACCAATGTGACCCCCATCTCCTAGTCCTACACTATCTCGCTCAGCTCGACAGACTCCCTGGAGGGCCTGCCAACCTGAAAGAAACTTACCAACGGCGGCCCCAAGACATCCTTTGCGGGGCTTGGTGGTTTTGCCTCGGCGGCCGGTGTTGACGACGTATTGGGGTGACACCCCTCAGATGGACTAGAGAGGAAAATACGTCGCTTTGTTCACCAGCTTGAAAAGTGGAAGACTTACCTGGTGAGGATTCATTCCACCGCAGCTGTCTTGAGGGTGGGGATTGGACGTTAAAGGCAAAATGAAATCTAAATCAAGATATGTAAGGGGTCTGTATTGTAAAATATCAAAAAATATATAAAATAGGAACAATTTTTGGTTACAAACAAGGTTTCATGAGAAATTGGTACTTGAGAGGATGGTAAACGCCGTTGACGTCACGTGGTACGACACACCACTTGACATACTTTTAGGACCAACAAATTTGAGTAATGAACAGGTACACAGAAAAGGTAATATCTTACAATTACAAATTATCCCTAGTCAAAGAACTGTACAAACCCTTAACTAGGAAACGAGAGCACACGAATGCCCAGAACTAAACATGAAATGCCACGGCGAATGGTTGTGCAATACCAGCATAAATTTACAAGTTACATCCGGAATGGAAATAAGTTACCAACTTACGTACGAACACATCCGGAATTACGTAAAAGGAAAGGAAAACAAAATTAAATGAAAACTACATTACAAATGACAAACTCCCGAAAAACGGAGCGGACGGTATCACACGACCATCATGGGCCCTGACACAAACTAGACTCTACAAATGGCGGACTCATAACGGGACACCAAGGAACGATTGCACCATAAGGCGCTCTCCCAAAATTTGGGATTTGAACCAATCCCATAGGTTAAACTGAAATACAGCAATTCGAAATTCAAAAGTGAAACGCACATGGGCGTAAGGGAGGAAAAACCAAAGCAAAAGCGTCACATAACCTACAACTAGCACGTGGACGTAAGGGAGGAAAATCAAAGCAAAAGCGTCACATAACCTACAACTAGCACGTGGACGCAAGGTGATGCAATACCAGGAACAGGGCCCCTTAAAACTAAAAGAATAAATCTCTACATGGCAGAAAATGGGAAAATTCCAAGAAGCGTGATCATAGGGAAAATGAATGAATAAATTTGGAACCCAATTAAAGGACGCACACGGTTACGCAACACAGGGAGAAAAAAAAAACCGCCCGAACACGAGAAAGATTTCCCACTATGAAACCACTTCCGAAGAAGGAAAAATTGGTAAACAATTCAGAATTAAACAGTAGGACACATCAATCCATTGATCGTCCGAACATCAACCAGTGCGCCATACCCACGAGGTACGCATATCCACGACGCAATAACACGGTAAAGAAAAACAAGGCCCCAAAATAAATGGGCAGACAAGCAAAATAAATATCACACTTCCTGGAACTTACCTTGTGCACTACATATTAAACCTAACTAAAACACCAAAATAAAATAACGCCCCACGAGGAGGCGGAAACCTGTTCTACATTCCCGGGACATCCGAATCCCCGGGAGATGTTTCCTTTATGAAAGTCAGGAATCAAGAGAGGGAGTTCGCACACAAACATTCAACATATATCAAAATGGCACGATAATTTCTAAAGAGCAGTAGTAGCACACACGCACACACGAATCCCCTGGCTTCTTGAACGTAGTCCATAACACACTTCCGTGTTCGCTTCCGTGAGAGTTGGCCACCCTGGTCGATCGCCATGCGTACGTCACTTGTCATCTACGGCGGTCGATACATCTCGCGATGGTTGGGGTTGGAACAATCGATACAGCTGATATTGACGTATTTTAAATGCGTAGATCCAAATGTTTATTTTTGAGGTTAGGGAACACAGAATTCCAGAATCAGTGCACATCAGGTCCGGAGTAATACCTCGCGTGTTTGGACTGCGAGTGCGGTGTTTTATCCATGAAGATTTAGTTCAAGGTCTTCACAGGTTGAATTTGCGACAGTCGGCATAGGCCACAACTTTCTTCAGATTTTGGGTAAGTGAAGGAATTTATGAAGCATTCGCTCCAAATGGAAATTCAGGGACGGGTAAATTTGGCAGGAAAGAATATCTTAGGTTAGGTATATTTTTATGTCAGCTAAGTGGCGTAAAATACGTCACAAGTAGTTTTTTGTGCAATCTGGAGGTGGCCAGCCTGTGGATGTGAGTGTAAAATTTGGCTCTGCATTTTCTAATTTCGTCTGTTATCGTAATGGTGTTTTGATAAGAGTTCAGTACTAGGTCTCTTCATCCAAATGCTGTTTCTGTTGATTGCTACGTAGATCTTCCGGAGAATTTTTCGTTCCTGCTTTTCCAGTTCCCTAATCTTATATATATATTAATAGGCCTATCCTGAGAATTTAAGCTCCCATCGCTTTGTTTTCACGGCATCACAAACCACTTAGTCAGTGGTAAAAAGTTTACCCTTCAGGAACTTCTCCAGAATGAGCAAGAGTGGTTTCACCAGCAACTAGCATCCTTCTTAGCGGATGGTATAGGGAATCTTTTTCAGCATCGAGACCGGTGCTTGAACAGTGGAGGTGAATGTCTATAAACCCCCTCAAACTTAAAATATAAGGTGCGTTCAAAAGTAACGAGCCGGAGGCTTGAATGCGCAAACCGGTGAAGACACCGGCTAATCGTGGCGTGTGTAACGAGGTGTGGTTCCGACTAGAGCGTGGAAGGTCACAGCCCGTCGCTAAAGGGTACGCTGGAATCAAATTGTGATAGGGAAATCTGGACTACCTGGAGAAAAACCTGTCTGCCTCCGCTTTGTCCAGCACAAATCTCACATGGAGTGACCGGGATTTGAACCCTGGAACCAGCGGTCAGAGGCCGGTGTGCTGCCGCTTAAGTCACGGAGGCTAAATAAGTTCAAATATTAAAAAAATATAAATAAATAATAATAAATAAATAATATAAATAAATATTTCTTAAATTAAATAATGACACTACTTGCTCTATAACTCATGCTCTGTGGGAAATCGGTATGGTTGTGATTTGTGTCTACATCGCTGCTTGGTGATGTACTGCTGTCGCCTTTCGGCCTGGCTACACGTCTTCATTGACAACTTATAATTCCGTATATAGGATTGTCAATCTAGCTAAATATAGCATATTTCAAACAGAGGCTAGCTCCAAATAATTTTAAATTCCGCCTAGTAGGACAATTAGCTATCTTTCTTTTCTTATTGGAAGGGAAGATAAAATGGGCCCACGATACTAAGAGCAAAAAATGCAATTAAACACAGCAAATATTCCTCTATATGCGAACATATGTATGACAACAACCATCCTTTCATTAACATGGAGACAGACTTACAATTTTACTCCATGAAGCAAAGGGTAGAGCTCTCGACATTAAAGAATCCTTAGAAATATATCTAGCCAAGAAAGATAATCTAGCGAATCTGAGCGAACACATGTTTTTAAAAAGATCACCAATTTTTGCACTGCTAAACAAAATAAATCCACACTCGTAAAAATGACGCAATGAATGCATATGGGAAAGAATAATTTGGAAAATATGTCATAGGAGGAGGATGAACCATGTGTCATTCATCAACAAACAGAGGTCTGAAATTAGGCAGTATTGCAGAATTCCTATTTCCATCTGGGCAGCGGCATAAATGGAAGGTTTTCTAGGCTGTGGCAGATTGCAATAGTAATGAGAATATTTCCAGAATCCATAACATTTTAAAGTCATTCTCGCTTCAGTTAGTTACAATTTCCGTTAACAGATGTCGCGCATAAAGTTACTCAAGCTAGGGATTACCGACACCACGGATCATCAGTGGAGAGTGGACGGTGAGAGGGATAGCAGCGGCTACGACCAACATCTCCGTTAAGATACCGTAAGTAACCATATTACGTAAGCGGCTTCGGTGGCGTAGTCGGTAGCATGCTGAACTGCTGTGCCCAAGATAGCGGGTTCGACCCAGCCGAAGTCATCGGATTTTTTAAGAGCGTTAAAAATCCTTCAGTATGCCTTCCTTCGGAGGGGAAGTAAAGCCGGCGGTCCCATGTCACAGATTTATGGCATGTAAAAGATCCTTTCACAGACTAAACTTGTGTAAAGCAAAATTTGTTAGGTTAGATTTCGTCAGAACGCTCTATCAAAGTTCCAACGTTCACCACTAGGTATCATTGATATCTGGTGGCGAAAGTTGGAACTACTTGAAATTGAACGGAACTTGTAGCTCGCCCTTTAGGGTGTCCGCTGGAAGCAGCTACAGACTCAGGCGAGCCGAACATGTCCTCGGACACTTCCGGCACTAAAAGCCATACGATAAATAAAATAAATAAATACCATATTACGTAATAGAATTCAAGTGCATGCTCTAAATTTATTAATTATACTGTGTTGTTCTAATTTGTATACACGTACATAATATTCATACTTAATTCACGAATCCGTATAAATAAAACTAACTAACCTGACATAATGAGATTCAAACTGCGAATCAAAATACAATCACCAATTGTACGCACTATAACTTTTATGTAGTTAGGTAACATTGTATATAAATTTAAACCTCAACTCAGTGATCAGGACCTGATGACCGCGTAATCCTAAAAACTGCCCCATTATAACAGTGATTATAACTAATACATGTAATTTTATCCAGGAGTGTTATTTATTGTTTGTAAATATATTACATACATTGTACCCCGCCCAATCTTTGGGCAAATTTGTGTTGACCGACTGAAGAGCTACAAATGACAGTTTGTATAGGCCTAGGTAACACTAAAAATGGCTTCGAAACTTTACATTACATTTAGGTTTTGTCATTGGTAGAATCATTAACACAAGAAGGGCACAATAATATGTTATGCCCTCCGCACAGCCAACTATTGCACTTTTAACAGAACTCATTCCCGTTTTTACCCTTTGACGGATCATAAAAGTCGCATCACTTCTTTCCGCGTCATTGACATGACGCGGAAAGATGTGCGCGCCACTGCCACTTGAGGCCTCAAGCGCATATTGCACAAGAACAACTGAGGATATGGCTGTATTGATCTTTCCCTACGCCAACAAGTGGCAAAAGATAAAAGATTGCATTGTTGACGCATGAGGTCACGGAACATATAGGATGTCACTCCAGTAGATATGTTTAGCTCAGAAGCAATTAGCAAACAAGGAAATGCCATGTTATGTCTTTTAGGAAAACCGAGCAAGAACTGCATCTCAAGGATATGATACTGAATGAATGTTGAACATTTTAATATACTGTAGCTCTCTGCCAGTTTGTATGATTAGATGTGTCTGGTGTATTATCGTTGATCACGTTTTGGCACTTAGACGTTTACTGTATGTTAGCGATACTCTACCTATCCCAAAAATTCATAGTTTTTTAGGTCATATTTTGTAGTTTTTAGGGCATATTTGCTTGCATATTTTGTACTTCTTTAGGTCTTAAACTTCCGAACCTTAATGATCAATAAAATGCTGTGAATTCCATGGCAACATGTGTGGCGCAACTGAATTCTGATGAATATGTTGGCAAGATTAATTTAAAAAAAAAAAAGGGTAATTGTGGCCGCTTCATTTTGACTCCTCGCCCCCACTTCATGAATTTTCATTTGATTATATTTGTCATTAACTCTTCTGATAAGGTTGACCACAATTTGTAACATAGTGTCTGTCCCCCATAGTACCAGGAGGGGTTGGTAGACAACCATCAGAATTATCTAAAGAAACATCAGATAAGTAAATAATCCCCTAAAATTGCTGAAGAAATAATATCCGTTTCAAATATTTGTTAATCACACGTAATTTTTTGTTCAGTTTTTTTTTCTTTTCATTTGCCAGTAAAATCATGTCGACCAACTGAAAAGTTGTACTACCAAGAGATAAGGAGTTAGTGGGCATGTCGCTACATAATCAGAGTGAAATTGTGAATCCTGAGTTCTTGTCTTGTAGATTGCAACGATAACTTCCAAACATTGCAACCATGAGAGTTTGAAGGGGCGTAAAAGCCCAGCCCTTGATTTGGAGCATCTCATTGATTCATCAGCTGTGGATAAACTTATTTCTTTTTAATTCCAAAATTGCATTTACATTTTGACACTCCTTGATTGATTTAGTTTACTTTATCAATTTCATATGCAGGCCCCGTAGTGTTGGGATAGTGCGCCTGCCTCTTGCCCATTCACTGATTCCCGGCTCTGTCGGGGATTTTAGAAACTGATGTGAGGGCTGGAGCGGAGTGTGCTCAGCCTCTTGAGGACATTTGAGGAGCTGTCTGACAGTGCAGCAGTGCCTAGGCCCCTCATGGGCTGTAGTGCCACAGGGTCAGTCAGTCAACACAATAGTACTGCGAGCTGCAAAAATATAACCATAAAAAGCATCAAGCTTGCTTTGTCTTTTATCAGTTAAGTACCACTTACAAAGCATATTTTGTTGCATTTGATGTAGAGAGAATCCATTTCACAACCACCCTGAAGAGAGAATCAATATCTTATCAAAACTCAGCAATTTTTCTAGGTTTGTGCCGTGTCTTGTGTGGGGTTTCGCCTAGGACGCCAGGCTGGCTCATCAGCGGGCGCTTGGTGTCCCCACCCGGACCCCCACAGGAGTAGCGAACTGCGCGCTACCTCCCTTTTTATGAAGCGCACCTGCGCCTCTCTACTACGAGAACCAAAAGTTCAAGCAGCCATAACCTCCCTATGAAGGCTTCCAAAAAGATGGTATATTGGCTTTCATGGCCGTGAATTAAAACTCTGCAATTCTTTTGCGTTTGTGCCGTGTCTTGTGTGGGGTTTTGCCTAGGACAGCAAGCTGGCTCATCAGCAGGCTCTTGGTGTCCCCGCCCAGACCCCCACAGGAGTAGCGAACTGCACAGCTACCTCCCTTTTTATGAGGTCCCCACTGATGAGCCAGCTTGGTGTCCTGGGTGAGGCCTCAAACAAGACACGGCACAAATCTAAAATAATTGCTCACTTGTAATTCACTGACCGTGAAAGTCAATATTGTACCATATAATATCTTATCAGTTCTTTCAGAACTATGTTTTACTAGAATAGACTTTATACACGGTTAAGCACCCAATACGTTCTACTGACGCGAATAAATAAATAACAAAACCATAAATGAAACATGGTCAGAAGTTGATGCGATCGATACATTACACTAATAAATTGACGCTTTTGATCATACTCGATAAGTATGTATTTCGAACCTTGTGAGTGTGAACTTGACCGAAAACACTCGTCTCAGCAATAAATGCGATATATAGAAGAATTCAATAGAAAACTTGAAAAATGTTCACCCCATTTTAACGTGAAATGTCGACTACACAACACGAAGAAAATACACATACATAAATAACCAATTAATCTGTAACAGTGAAAACAGAAATCAATATCTGTAGTCAATCATATCTGTCCAGGTTTGATTCCCACCTCTGCCGAGAAATGTAATTCTGATTCGAGGTTTGAAACGAAATTCACTCGGCCTCATGAGTTAAAACTGAACTGAGAAGAAGTGGGTTCGATTTCTCCTTTCTCCTCCAAGTAAATGCTGGGATTGTTCCTAACAGAAGACCATGGTCACCTCCTTCCCAATTCTAGCAACATAATACACACACTACCACAGAAAATACACATATACAAATTCTACCCATATCCAAGTACCCATGGCTGATGACAGTGATGTCATAAATAAGAGTAACAGTATAATAACAGTAATAACCCACTCACGTAAGAACAACCCACACAAAGTTTTCATCAGTGATAAAAAAAACAGGCTAGTAATGCCTATGACATAAAAGGTTACCTACTGAAATGGGAAACATGTCGGTAGCTGTGTTTTAGAACTTAGGGGGCCAATCTCGGTTAACATTTTACTGCTATGACAAACTGCAACATACAAAAACATTGACTGTCTACAGACACTGTTTTTGTATGTTACAGTTCTAGTTCTTTACCATCATCTCAGCAAAGTAACCTATTTGTAAGTCATTTCTGCATTAATTTACAATTCTACTGTAGTTCAGGACTTATTGCTTAAGCATACACAGCAATAATAGCTGCACCTTCATAGATTATTTGATGGAGTGAGACTGTTGATCATCATGGTGTCCAACTCCAGTCACCCGGATGTTGTAAACTAGCCTCTTCCACTGCTGTCGATCCAACCACTTCTCCTGCTCCATTACTTCTGCCACATCCAGACTGTTGATGAGATTGTCATTTCTCAGTCTTGCAACATACAGTAGTAGGTACTGCACCCATATACCTGGAATGATCCACCAATATTCGCAGCTGGAAAATAGATTGTAGCATCTTGAAGTTCCCGGCTAAAAAAAACTACACAGTGCTACTTGACGAATACACTCTGGATAAGGAACAGGTATTCACAACCAAATGTGCTATAGCAACTAACTACAGAACAACAGGTTCTCTAAACTACTCGGGAATACGAGAATCAAAGAAAATCTCGGGCGTAACGATCCGGATCAGGACCCTTGGAATACTTCCACCCTATAGCACATTCCTCTACCATTAAATCTACAAAAGACAATGCCAAATTTCTATTAAAAGATCAGGAAAACGTAAGTTACGTGCCTGTCATTTATTAAAACGACACGAATACACGCACAAAATTCAAACACTGAATTTAAAAAACAAAACTTACGTTTGAATAAGAAATATCTTAAAAACTACGTAATGGGTGTTAATTCCAAAATTTACACGTATTGTTTCTTCGAGAAACCATTAATAAACTCTTAAAAATGCTTTCATAAGCTCAAATAAATCATAAATAATTAAAATGTGGCAAACAACTGCTGTGCCATAAGTATCGGGAGTTTAAAAACAAAAATTAAATGGGGCAATTTTTGGATTACGCGTTTCGACCTTCAAGCGGTCATCATCAGATCTTGATCACTGAGTTGAGGTTTAAATCTATATACAATGTTATCTAACTACAAAAATGTTGTGCGTACAATTGGTGTTTATATTTGGATAGTTTGAATCTTGTTATGTGAGGTAGTTAGTTTTATCTGCAAGGGTTCGTGAATTACATATGAATATTTTGTACGTACATACAAATTAGAACAACACAATATTACTACACAATCCTCCTTATTTACCTTAATACAGCCACAATCCTCCTTATTTACCTTAATACAGCCGAAATGAAACCATTTCTCACTTAGTGCAATTTTGCATACGTCCCCCTTAAATTGCATTTTGTGACAATTTTGAATCTAAATTACATTTTGTAAGTATTTTCTATCTAAATTGCTATTTGTAAATATTGTCAATTCAAATAAAAGTACAGTAAGTATGTAGTTAGTTTTAGTTGTAAGTAGGTAGTTAGTTTGTCTATTAGATATATGTCATTGTTCTATTATGCTGTGGTGTGTGAGTGTGTCTGGTAGCAGTTGCATTGTTTATTAGTTATAGTTCATTGTTTCAGTAGACTGTGTTGTGTGAGGGTGCATGTGAGTGTGCCTGTTGACAGAATGTTTTAGTGGTAGTATTTGTTGTTGGTGGAACTTATGTTTTTTGTTAGTAGAGTTTTGGTATTTAATTGTTAGTACGGTAGAAGGTTAGTATTTTTGTTAGTAGAATTGCTCTTTACTTATTCTGAAAGGGAGTAGCAGCCTTTCAGAATAAATCAATTCTTTACTAGTCTTATAGACGGTTAAGATATTGATAATATAAGCCAATAATGGCTACACTGCGTCCTGCTGCACGGCTGAAAGCAACGGGAAACTACAGCCGTATGCTATTCCCGAGGATATGCACCTCTCTATGCATAATTACATGTGATGATGGCCTCCTCCCTTGTAAAATTTCAATCCGGAGGTAAACTAGTCCCCCGTTCGGATCTCCGGGTGGGGACTACTCGAGAGGGGGTTAACATCACAGAAGTGACAAAGAGGAAATCTGACATTCTACGGATCGGAGCGTGGAATGTTAGAAGTCTGCTAGGAAGTGGAAGGTTAGAAAACTTAGAAAGGGAAATGGATAGGTTAAGGTTGGATTTGGTTGGGATTAGTGAAATGCGCTGGCAGGAAGAACAGGACTTTTGGTAAGGAGACTATAGGGTCATTAGCACTAAATCAAACAATGGCCAAGCAGGGGTTGGCCTCATATTGAGTAGGAAACTTGGACAGCGGGTGGAATATTATGAGCAATATAGTGAACGGATTATTGTAGCAAAAATCAATACAAAACCTACCTGCACTACAGTGGTACAAGTCTATATGCCTACCAGTCAAGCTGATGATGAGGATGTTGAAAAGGTCTACGAAGAAATAGACGAAATTCTGAGGTATATCAAGGGTGATGAAAATGTTATAGTAATGGGAGATTGGAATGCTGTGGTAGGAAAAGGGAGAGAAGGGAAGATAGTAGGAGATTTCGGATTAGGTGAAAGGAATGATCGAGGAAGCAGGCTGGTAGAATTCTGCACCGAGCATGAATTGGTCATAGCTAACACCTTATTCAATAACCACAATAGAAGAATATACACATGGATGAGACCAGGAGATACAGGGCGTTACCAAATCGACTTCATTATGGTCAAGCAGAGGTTTCGAAACCAGATTTTGGATTGTAAAACATATCCTGGTGCTGACATAAACTCTGATCACAATCTGGTTGTAATGAAATGCAGATTAAAGTTGAAGAAACTGAAGAAAAGTCAAAAGCCAAAAAGGTGGGCAATAGACAGACTGAAAGAGAAGGATGTAAACGAAAGATTCAAGAAGAGTATAAAGGAAGGACTAATGAAAAATCCTAAACAAACTTCAATTGCAGACGAATGGGCACTTTTGAAGAATGAAATAACAAAATCCGCAGAAGAAAACATTGGTAGGAAAGAAAGAATAGGTAGAAAACCGTGGATCACTCAGGATATACTAGAATTGATGGATGAAAGGCGGAAACACAAGAATCTAAGAGATGAAAAGGGGAAAGCAGAATACAGACGTCTGAGAAATGAGGTTAACAAGAAGTGCAAGGAAGCGAAAGAAGAATGGTAAGAGAAATGTGCAGGTATAGAAAATTGTCTGAAATTAGGAAAAGTAGACACAGCTTATCGAAGGATTAAGAATATTTTTGGGGAAAAGAAGACTAAGTGCTGTAATATTAAGGACACAAATGGAAAGCCTCTAACAGATAGGGAAGAAAAGGTTGAGAGATGGAAAGCTTACATAGAGAGTTTGTATAAGGGAAAGGAGATTGAGAATCATGTAATGGAAAGGGAGGAGGAAATTGATGAGGATGCGAAAGGAGATTTAATATTGAGATCAGAATTTGATAGAGCTTTGGAAGACTTAAGCAGGAGCAAAGCACCAGGCATAGATGATATACCGATTGAGCTGCTACGCTGCATAGGAGATGAAGGTCTGATCAGGTTATTTCACTTGGTGTGTAGGATTTATGAGACAGGTGAGGTACCCCCTGATTTCAAGAAGAATGTAATCATCCCTATACCAAAGAAAGTGGGAGCTGACAGATGTGAAGATTACCGTACAATCAGCTTGATTACTCATGCTTCAAAGATCCTGTCTAGAATAATTTACAAGAGGATTGAAAGCCAGATAGAAACGGAGTTGGGTGAAGACCAGTTTGGTTTCAGGAGAAATGTAGGAACAAGGGAAGCTGTACTAAGTCTTAGGCTGATTTTAGAAGGTAGAATAAGGAAAGATAAGAGAACGTTCATGGCTTTTGTAGACTTAGAAAAGGCTTTTGATAACGTTGATTGGACTAAATTGTTTGACATTTTGAAATCAATTGGAATAAAGTACAGGGATAGGAGGGTGATATACAATCTGTACAGAAACCAGACAGCAGTCATTCGAGTTGAAGGACATGAGAGAGAAGCTGGTATTCAGAAAGGTGTAAGGCAAGGCTGCAACTTATCACCCATACTTTTCAATCTTTACATTGAACAAGCAATGAAGGAAATTAGGGAAAAATTTAAAGTGGGAGTGAAGATTCAAGGAGAAATAATTTCAACTCTGAGATTTGCTGATGACATAGTCATCTTGGCCGACAAGCCTGAGGATTTGAATGAGTTTTTGAATGGTATGGACTCCGTCTTACAGAAAGAATTCATGATGAAAATTAATAAATGTAAAACAAAAATACTGGAATGCAGCCGAAATAAATCAGAAACCTCTATGGAGATCAAATTGGCAGGTGAAAAGCTGAAGGAAGTAGGATACTTCTGTTACTTAGGAAGCAGAATAACCAGTGATGGACGAAGCAAAGAGGATATTAAAAGTAGGTTGGCTCAGGCAAAGAAAGCATTTCTACAAAAAAGGAATCTGCTGACATCGAATATAGATTTAGGTATTAGGAAGTCATTTTTGAAAGCCTTTGTCTGGAGCGTGGCGCTCTATGGAAGTGAAACTTGGACTATTGGTGCAGCAGAAAAGAGGAGAATTGAAGCATTTGAAATGTGGTGTTACAGGAGAATGATGAAGATCAGATGGGTAGATAGGGTTACAAACAAAGAGGTATTAAGACGAGTGGGAGAGGAGAGATGTTTCTGGCGACTGCTAATGAAGAGAAGAGATAGGTTGGTAGGACACATACTAAGACACCCAGGAATAGCAAGCTTAGTTATGGAAGGAAGGGTCGAGGACAAAAACTGTAGGGGTAGACCAAGGTTAGAATATGTTAAACAGATTGCCTCCGATGTAGGGTGTCGGAGCTATGTAGAGATGAAACGATTAGCTCAGGACAGGGAGGCATGGAGAGCTGCATCAAACCAGTCAAAAGACTGAAGACTCAAACAACAACACTTCTTTTCTTTGGGAACTGCACCAATGTTGCCGTCAAGTTTCTTACTTTCGTGTCGCTTTCCTGCCCTTTCCCCAACAACTGGCCGATTGTGTGGCGAAGCTCCTTTGGTAGTTTGTGGCTTTCCTTTCTTTTCTCCATAGGAAGTTGTGTCAACGCAAATGCAAGGTTTTTTTTTTAGGAAGGTAGAGTGTGTCTTGTCTACGGTACTGTCACCCCAAATGTCACCCCCCCCCCCCCCATTTCGCTCACCTCCTCTTCTTCTTACCTCCAGCTCGACAAACTCCCTAGAGGGCCTGCCAACCCCGAAGGAAACTTACCGACGGCGACCCCGAGACATCCTTTACGGGACTTGATGGCCTTGGCTCGGCGGCCGGTGACACTCTCAGATGTACAAGAGAGGAAGTACGTCGTTTTATCCACAAGCTTGGAATGTGGAAGACTTACCTGGTGAGGATCTTTCCACCGCAGCTGTCTTGAGGTTGGGGATGGGACGTTAAAGGCCAAATAAAGTAGTAATTACCAAAATAGAGGGGTATGTATTCACAATAAAAGGGTAAATTACAAAAATTAGGAACTACACTCTTTAGGCACAAGAGATCACCCTATCAAACTGATTTTATCACACATGAATTAATTGTCCTTGAAAGGACGGTCACAAGGTCAGTAATGCTATGTGGCACGGCACGCCACTTAACATGCTTTAGGACACCAACCGGATTATGAAATGAGCAGGTACACGGAATGGTAATATCTTACAATTAGTAATCAGGTACACAAGAGAAAGCTATCCCTAGCCAAATGGATTGACACAAGATTTGAACTTTGGAACACGTGCGCACAAATCCCCAGAACAAACGTAAGAACATGAAAAGCCACCGCGATGGTTGCGCAATACCAGGATGAATTTACAAGTTACTCACGGAAAGGAAATGTGTTACAAACACACGTACGAACACATCCTGAACAACGTAAAAGGAAAAGAAAACGAAATAAAATGAAAAGACTAAATTACAAATGACAGACTCCAGAAAAACGGAGCGGACGGTATCACACGACCGCCATGGGACCCGACACGAACAAGACTCTCTTAAAATGGCGGAGGATAACGGTAACCCAAGGTACCGTTGCACAATATGATGCCACCCTGGAAATACTACGATTTAAACTAAATCGACTTTAAACTGAACTACAGATGTGTTATAAAAGCAATTTGAGACGCACATGAGGCGCAAAGAAGGAAAACCAAGAGAAAAATGTCACGTAACCTACAAACACCACGTGGACGTAAGGTGACGAAAGGGAGGACAGGGACCCAAAAACGAAAATAAAAAAACTCTACATGGCTGCAATTGAGAAAATTCCAAGAAGCGTGATGTCACAGGAAAATAATAAATACATTTTGAACCAAACCAAAAGGGCGACTACGGTTGCGCAACAAGGAAAACCCTCGCCCAAAAACAAGAAAGATTTCCCACTATGAAAAACTAGCTTCCGAAGAAGAAAAATGGATAAACAATTCAGAAATTAAACAGTGGGGGACATCAACCCATTATCCGGCCGAAGCTCAAACTGTTGCGCCATTACCACGAGGTATACCAAAACAAACCAAAATATCGCAACGGACAAGTTAAACGAAATATCACGCTTCCCAGAATACACTAAAAATACAACTACATTATTAAACTAATAAATTGAACTACGACTAAAGCCATCCCATTAGGTGGCTGATACATGTATTTTCAACCCCGGGTCATCTGACCACCCAGCCAAGTCCTTCTCGGTGAACAGTCAAAATAGAAGAGAGAGAGAGTCCTAACGCGAACGTTCAACATATATCAAAATGGCACGATAATTTTTAATAAATCAGTCGTAGCACACACGCACACCAGAATCCCCTGGCTTCTTGAACATAGTCCGTAAGACACTTCCGTGTACACTTTCGTGAGAGTTGGTCACACTGGTCGGTCGCTATGTGCTCGTCTCTTGTCATCTCCCGGCGGTCTATACATCTCGCGATGGTCGTGGTCGGAACAATCGATACAGGAGATGTTGTTTTCATAAATGCGTAATTCCACAAGTTTATTTTTGAGGTTAGGGAACACTAAATTCCAGAACCAGTGCACATCAGGTCCGGAGTTATACCTCGCGTGTTTTGACTGCGAGTGCGATATTATATCCTGGAAGATTTCGTCCACAAGATGTATATAATCCAAATTTGCAACTGTCGGCATAGGCCACAATGTTCTTCAGAGATTTGGTAAGTGAAGGAAATCACGAAGCGTTCGCTTCGACAGGAAATACAGGGATGGGCAAATTTTGGCAGGAATTGGGTATCTCAGGTTAGGGTTTTATGTTTATGTCAGCTAAAAGTGGCGTGGCACACGTCACATCGTCCTCCCCCGAAAGCAAACTGCGGGGTGGATGGCTTGTGCGTATGTTGATGTGACAGACCTGGGGTGGATCACCTCTTATGTACGGCTGCAGATTTGCATATGTCCAAACATGTTCGAAGGAATTTTTGGCATAGACTTCATAGGATGGCAGGCAGAATGATCAAGGTTCAAATTCACACGGCGACAAGCTGAGTTGATGGCACTGTCTCGGTGATAGTTCCGCTCCTCATGTTAGCTGGAAGGGTCTAGGTAGAATTGTCCTGACGACCCAGCTACAGATGGAGAACGGGCGATGACGAGCCCAGGTCCCCGCCAGCAGTTCCCCAGTCACGCCATCATCCACATGTCCACCGGGGTATCTTTGACGCCCCGAGGTGCCCTGGATCCCGCGGAGAAACAGCACAGTCCGACACATCCACAGGAAGCTCCATTTCCAACAGGCCAAGCACTGAAATGCTAAGCACACGAGTAGCAGGACATACCAGAGTGACAGACACAGTTCATGGCACAGAATTTACCAGTTACCAGAAAGGTAGTTCATTTCACGAAGGTTATTTAAGTTTTCACCTGGTATCAGTCGTGGTACATCTGAGATTTGATTTAAGAAACATAAACATTCTACAACATACTATTTTTATTCCTTAAAATGGGGGCCCCCCTGTTACCCTCGAATCACCTTACGTTTACAAACAAGGAAGTTACCACATCCAAAGCAATCCCGAATCCTATTATTTACATCATATTGCCACGACAATGCAGGCATAACCACTTATCACCTCCACATCGAGGTCACCAACAAACAATTCTACATACTGTATTAACTAAGTCTTACCAATCTTGGGAAAAGCCTGTCACACGTCATAAAGACCGATAAACGATCCGTTTGCTCATATAACAAGGTGCAACACGCTTCTCACAACATTTTGGGTAAGCAACGCCTCCAGAGACGCAAGTTCTCTGTAGATTAGGGGGAAAACTTTACGAAAGATCACATTACCAGTTAAGAAGGAAAAGGGGCAAGAAAAAAAAGATACCGCCAGTTTAGTTGTCGACTAACCCGAGACTCGCTTGGGTGCCTTATGTGCGGGCTTGCACTGTGAGAGGTGAGTCCTGAAGATCCTCTTCCGTTCAGGGTCGCTCACCAGCACTGAAACAGGACTGACAAAGGATACAATTTTAAATGGCCCGCGAAAACGCGGGCGTAATTTTCCTGACACTTGGTTTCCAAGAAGCTTAGGTGAATGGTCCTGGACATATATCATGTCTCCTACGTCGAGGTGGACCGGCTTCCGTCCCTGATTGTATCTTTGAGCGAGTCGCTCGTGAGAAACCTGAATGGACTTGCGGGCCTCCTTCCAGATCTGCTTCACCTTGTCGGCAGATTCACCAACGCTACAATGCCTACATTACCAGACCATGATACGAATATCACCATCGGTAAATTTTACAGACCAAAATTTCCACATCAATAGACCGAAATGAGGAGGACGAACCAGAAACACACGACAGTCATCCATCACACATCCAGTCAGAGTTCCCCAATAAACTTTCCCACCCCAAGTAATACATTTCCCCATCTACGCACAAGTATGCAAAATAAGCAGTCACCAAGACACCATAACACAAGATATACCATAACACAAGCAAAAAATATAGGGATCTTACCATGACGGATAACAACAAATGCATCCCGACTCTCCACAACTAAGATGAGCAGAGTGTTCCCTAAAAAAACGCTTACAAAATTGTCGCCCTCCCGAATCACTGCTTCGCTGTCCCATAACAGGCGAAGTTGACATCGGAAGGACCTATATACACCCCAAACTTCGCTCGACCCAGTCTCTTCCCATAACACTTGCTTACCCGGCCCAGACGAAGAAAGGAGAAACGAACATTAAGTCCGCCTTCTTGATGAACCATAAGGGAATAACAGCACCTCCGAGGATCGCAAAACCGACCTAAAGCCAGCATTCTCACATTACAACCAAATCGAGCTCTGGCTGGTAGGTGCCCCAGCGTAATCCAAGCCTGCATACTTGGCCTCTGCTAACGGTGAACTAAAATGCACCTTCAAAATATCCGACCTAACCTGACCGTAATCAGCACAACAACCAAGCTGCATGACCCCACCCACAAACCTAATACATAACAATCTTTCGCACAGTACACTCACACACGCAGACCAAATTTTGAATAACGAGAAACCTGACAGATTATATCGAGCCACGATGAACAGATAACCCAGGGAGACCAACCCAACGAACACTAACAGGACAGCACACGTCGACATTAAACAGGATAGGGATTTTGCCAAGGAGCTGTGATATGCACCTTAAATGAAACTACACACACGCGGGACAACTGTACGAGACCTGATGACACTTGACACTTGCAAATTAATCGGAAACAGATTTATCACACACGAGAACCACAGGAGATCAACGCCAGCCCGAAAGCAGCTGACCGGATTATATGCCCTATAATCCTAGGCCTACCGTATGCACAACAGAATTACCAGCACTGCATTAAAAGAAAGAAACAAAAAACACTGACGCTAAAACACAACATGGTGTACATCGTGGTCACCAGTCCCCTACACTTCCAATCTTCCTAAAATGATCACCGGAAAGAATTATGATAGTTCAAAAAACCGTGCAATAAGAGATTTAGGCCAAGATAATAGATGCGACGTTGCATTTACTAGTACCCGAAAACCAATTTGACACTCGGATCAACAAATGCTGGACAGTAGGGCGCACACTGGGCTAATTCACCCTTACTAGAGCAATATATTTGCAAGAAGTTACGCATATTAATCAGATGCAATCAGGGACTTCCCCGATCAAGCTCTTCATCTGTGAGTTCCGGAGGGCACACTGGAATTTCCGAAGCACCTTCCAGCATTTTCTGATCTTGGCTTAGGTCGCCTGAAGACTGCAGGCCACGTATGGTCAACTCGTAGTTTACCTCATCTCGTGTAAGCCGAGCAGCAAACTTCACACTTCTCGCAGCAGACATTTTTGCATGAAACAAATTAACAGGGTAATTAAGACAGGTTATAGGCCGGACATCTTTACCACCAAAATAGAGACAGATTTAGGCATATTGACAGGGAATTTTACGGCCAACCCTTCCCCCTAGACAGCAGCAAGTGGAAAACCGAGGAACCACTGCATCTGCTACCAAATGTCACCCCCCCCCCATTTCGCTCACCTCCCCTTCTTCTTACCTCCAGCTCGAAAAACTCCCTAGAGGGCCAGCCAACCCGAAGGAAACCTACCAACGGCGACCCCGAGACATCCTTTACGGGACTTGATGGCCTTGGCTCGGCGGCCGGTGTTGACAACGTACTCGGGTGACACTCTCAGATGTACAAGAGAAGAAGTACGTCGTTTTATCCACAGGATTGGAATGTGGAAGACTTACCTGGTGAGGATCTTTCCACCGCAGGCGTCTTGAGGTTGGGGATGGGACGTTAAAGGCCAAATAAAGTAGTAATTACCAAAATAGAGGGGTATGTATTCACAATAAAAGGGTAAATTACAAATATTAGGAACTACACTCTTTAGGCACAAGAGATCACCCTATCGAACTGATTTTATCACACATGAATTAATTGTCCTTGAAAGGACGGTCACAAGGTCAGTAACGCTATGTGGCACGGCACGCCACTTAACATGCTTTAGGACACCAACCGGATTATGAAATGAGCAGGTAAACGGAATGGTAATATCTTACAATTAGTAATCAGGTACACAAGAGAAAGCTATCCCTAGCCAAATGGATTGACACAAGATTTGAACTTTGGAACACGTGCGCACAAATCCCCAGAACAAACGTAAGAACATGAAAAGCCACCGCGATGGTTGCGCAATACCAGGATGAATTTACAAGTTACTCACGGAAAGGAAATGTGTTACAAACACACGTACGAACACATCCTGAACAACGTAAAAGGAAAAGAAAACGAAATAAAATAAAAAGACTAAATTACAAATGACAGACTCCAGAAAAACGGAGCGGACGGTATCACACGACCGCCATGGGACCCGACACGAACAAGACTCTCTTAAAATGGCGGAGGATAACGGTAACCCAAGGTACCGTTGCACAATATGATGCCACCCTGGAAATACTACGATTTAAACTAAATCGACTTTAAACTGAACTACAGATGTGTTATAAAAGCAATTTGAGACGCACATGAGGCGCAAAGAAGGAAAACCAAGAGAAAAATGTCACGTAACCTACAAACACCACGTGGACGTAAGGTGACGAAAGGGAGGACAGGGACCCAAAAACGAAAATAAAAAAACTCTACATGGCTGCAATTGAGAAAATTCCAAGAAGCGTGATGTCACAGGAAAATAATAAATACATTTTGAACCAAACCAAAAGGGCGACTACGGTTGCGCAACAAGGAAAACCCTCGCCCAAAAACAAGAAAGATTTCCCACTATGAAAAACTAGCTTCCGAAGAAGAAAAATGGATAAACAATTCAGAAATTAAACAGTGGGGGACATCAACCCATTATCCGGCCGAAGCTCAAACTGTTGCGCCATTACCACGAGGTATACCAAAACAAACCAAAATATCGCAACGGACAAGTTAAACGAAATATCACGCTTCCCAGAATACACTAAAAATACAACTACATTATTAAACTAATAAATTGAACTACGACTAAAGCCATCCCATTAGGTGGCTGATACCTGTATTTTCTACCCCGGATCATCTGACCACCCGGCCAAGTCCTTCTCGGTGAACAGTCAAAATAGAAGAGAGAGAGTCCTAACGCGAACGTTCAACATATATCAAAATGGCACGATAATTTTTAATAAATCAGTCGTAGCACACACGCACACCAGAATCCCCTGGCTTCTTGAACATAGTCCGTAAGACACTTCCGTGTACACTTTCGTGAGAGTTGGTCACACTGGTCGGTCGCTATGCGCTCGTCTCTTGTCATCTCCCGGCGGTCGAAACATCTCGCGATGGTCGTGGTCGGAACAATCGATACAGGAGATGTTGTTTTCATAAATGCGTAATTCCACAAGTTTATTTTTGAGGTTAGGAAACACTAAATTCCAGAACCAGTGCACATCAGGTCCGGAGTTATACCTCGCGTGTTTTGACTGCGAGTACGATATTATATCCTGGAAGATTTCGTCCACAAGATGTTCATAATCCAAATTTGCAACTGTCGGCATAGGCCACAATGTTCTTCAGAGATTTGGTAAGTGAAGGAAATCACGAAGCGTTCGCTTCAACAGGAAATACAAGGATGGGCAAATTTTGGCAGGAATTGAGTATGTCAGGTTAGGGTTTTATGTTTATGTCAGCTAAAAGTGGCGTGGCACACGTCACAGGTACTTTACTTTTATAAAGCACAAAACTGTTTATAACTACAATGTCTACGATTCCGTAAAAGTATCTCACTGGCCATTTTTTATCTTTCTTGGATGTTTTGTTATGACTAAGTTGGTCTAAGACATTCACAACCCCTTTTGTTCTTGCTGGTCTCCAACTTTATCACAAGTTAAATTAAAAAAGAGCTATTTGAAAGGAGGACATCTTTAATTCACAAAGAACAAGGTACACAAAGAAAACATCTGAATGTAAAAGACATCAAAACTCAAAGCCCAAACACTTCAAACATCACATCCTCCCACCTAAGCTAACTGAAATGGTATGAAGTTAGCTTACAATATGCACAAAAACAGAAACAATTAACTTACCAAAGCAACTAAAAAACACATGGAAATTACGACATTTTAAACAAGAATCAAATAACAAATGTACACACTGCAGTAAAGCAAACACAAACTTCAAGATCTCAGTCCAAGTATCTTTTAGGTAACACAGCTGTTCTTCCACTTCGTGTCACAGTTATATTGGCACCATCCTTTTTGGAAGTTGGTGGTGTCTTCACTTTCACTTGTAGCAGTTCCTCAATAGGCATGACACTTTCACTTTTAGCCTCAAGTATGGGGTAGATCCTCTGAATGGGTCGAAGTAGCTCTCCAGAGGCTGTTTTCAATTTGACAAGTCGAACTGTGCCCTCTTGATCTGGTAACAAGTCACTCACAGTAGCCAGAGGCCAATCTAACCGTTTATCACTGTCATTCCCAACAAGAACCACGTCACCAATATTAACATTAGGAAACTCTTTACCTTTGCTTCTCTGTACGAGCTGACCAAGGTACTCATTACGGAAACGTCTCCGCAAATCTTCCTTAATTTTGGCACGATACTTCAGTCTTTGTTCCAGATTAGTCGACTCAATCACATCACACTCGGGCATTCCTGCTTGCCTGATGTCTTGAATGAACATTACTGGAGTAATAGGTGTGGGTTGTAGGCCATCTGAATCCAATTGGTAGGTGAGTGGACGAGAGTTTAGGACACACTCACAATCACACAGCACAGTTTCCATCTCTGGATAAGACAGAGATGATCGACGGAGCACCTTCCTCAGCAACTGTTTAGTTAAGCCAATTATTCTCTCCCACCAACCACCCCACCAGGCAGCTGTAGGAGGATTAAATTTCCAGTCTATTCTTTCCACTGAACAATACTCCAACACTTTGTCCCAATCAATTTCCCAAAATGCATTTTTGGCACCTGTGAAATTAGTTCCATTGTCACTAAAAATTCTCACAGGTCGACCTCTCCGGGCAACAAATCGTCTTAAAACTTGCAGAAAACTGTCAGTTGATAAGGACAAAACGAGTTCCAAATGCACTGCCCTTACTACACCACAAGTAAAGAGACATACCCAAGCTTTTTGATTGTTCTTGAGATAGATAGGCCCTGCCATATCTACGCCTGTAATTTCAAAAGCTGCTGCTTCTCGTACTCTGTCAACAGGTAAAGGGGGTGCCGGTGCATCCAGCCTTTTGGAGTTTTGCCTCCTACAAACGATGAACTTAGACACAACGGAACGAATAGTCTTTCTCCCACCCATTACCCAATATTTCTCTCTGAGAATTGCAAGAAGGCCTTGGACTCCCACGTGACATTGTTTCTCATGAATATGTCGAATCAGACGTTGTACAACAGGATGACTTTTGGGTAAGATCACAGGAAGACGGAAGTCCATTGAATCAGGGCGATAGTATACTTTAGTCTTCAAGCGTAAAAGCCCACTTAGATCCTCAAAGGGTTGTAAAGCCGAGATGCACTTATCCGCAACACTTGAGAAACACTCATGTTGAACATATTTCCAAATTCTCACTTCAGCTTGCATGATTTCATCCACAGATAGGGAACCTTGTTTCCTGACAAAATGTTGCGACTGAGAAGCTTTGCAATTGTGAATGAACCTATACATCCATGCGTTCATTCGAACCAATTTTTCGAATTGTGAAAAGTACTTAAAATACAGTCTGAACTAAGATTCTCAGAGACATTAGACATGGAAACCACAGTTTTTCTTCTTTCCTTAGAAATAATTTCTTCATCATAATTTACATCCAGGGACAACAACCAACGATGAGGTGATCCGCGAAGCCATTTTGGACCCTCCCACCAAGAAGACTGTAAGAGCTTGTTCCCTGAACACCCTCTTGAAGGTAAGTCTGCTGGGTTTAAGGTGCCAGGTACAAAAAGCCATTCTTCGACTTTTGTCAGTTTTCTTATTTCCATGGTGCGATTCCAAACAAAAGGAGCCCACTGGTCTTCTCTTCGTATCCAGGCTAAGGTTGTCGACGAGTCACTCCAGAAAACAGATTGACAATCCTCCGGAAAGCTTTCCCTCACAGAGCGGTGAATTCTAGCACCAATAGTAGCCGCTAGTAACTCTAATCGAGGTATAGTCATCCTTTTTGTAGGTGCCAATCGAACTTTGGCCTGGATCAACTGGACGTTCACACCAATTTCCGTCTCTACTCGAAGAAACACAACAGCGTCATATGCTACCTCACTTGCATCACAGAATGTGTGCAAAGACCATTTGTGAACATAGCTTGATCCTGGTAACCACTAGGAATCTTGATTTGCAAAATACTAGGCAATTCTTCCAGCCATCGTATGAACTTTGTTTGGATTTGGCTAGGTACCTCTTCATCCCAGCTCAGTTTAAGTTCCCACACTCTCCTCAGTAAAATTTTCGGAAACAATGTAGCTGGACAGGTAAAGCCAATTGGATCAAAGACCCTGTGTGCGAACGACAGGATAATCCGCTTAGTCACCTTAGTAACACAAACATTTAAGCTACCAGGGCTAATACTCAAGGATTCATTTCTTCTGTCCGATATGAGGCCAAGGGCATTAGAAAGTTTTGTTTCTGGAGCACAGAAAGGATCAGAAAATTCCCATCCCCTAAGATCAAATTTACATTCACTCATTAGGGCCGTAGCTTCATTGACAAGTCGTTTTAGTTCCATCTCATCATCCACTGAGCTAAGAAGGTTGTCCACATAAAAGCCATCAAGTAATGTCTGAATTGTAGTTTGTGAGTATTGTGATCCTCCCTCTTCACACCTTGCAAGTGCCGTCAACAAGAGATTGTGAATTACCGCCCCAAGTAAAAAGGGACTTGGTGCTACTCCAAACACAACCCTTTTGTGTCTAAATATTACAAGATTGCCATCTTTGTCTCGCCACAAAAATCTAAGAAAATCACGATCAGAAGGATTCAGACTTATTTGCAAGAATGCCCTTTTAATGTCAGCAACCACACCTAGGTTTTTCATGCGAAAATTTAACAACAGCGAAGGAATTTGCTCAATCAAATTTGGTCCCTTTTCTAAACAATCATTTAGCGAAGGAGCGTCTTTTTCATGAGCAGAGGCGTCAAATACAGGCCTTGCCCTGGTTGTGCTGTTCTCCTTCAGGACATGCCTGTGAGGAAGATAATGACCTCCCTGTTCAAGATCAGACATTGGAACCTTCTCAATCACTCCCTCATCTAGCCATTCCTCGAAAACCTGCTGGTACTCATCATAACACTGGTCACCTTTTAGTTTTTTCACAGTGTTGTCAAGTCTATTAAGTGCTAAATTCAGGTTACTTGGAAGAGCGGGGTGCCCATCCAACCATGGCAAGTGAACTTGGTATCTACCTGTATCATCCGTCGCAACAGTCTCCAAAATGTATCGCTCAGCTTCAGCTTGTAGCTCTAGCTTAGTCCTTTTTTCTGCTGGATCTGTAATTCCGATGAGATCCAACTTCTACATGTCGGCAATAGATACATCGTTGACTAGCATAGATATCACCATGAGAGCGGAATCAGTTCTTTCAGGTCTTTCAGATACCTTACCCAATACCGTCCATCCAAGACGGGTGTGTACAGCAACGAGTCCAGGGATAAGATCTTTGACTTTTCCTGTGAACAGCTTGCCTGCTACATCAGCCCCTAGCAACAGCTCAATGGGACCTGGATGCCTACTAGTAGCCCTATCAGATAATGTGATACCTGTGTCTTTCAATTTCTCCAAGGTTTCACCATTGAGGCAAGGCAAATTGTCACAGATGTTGACCTGATCTAAAGCTTCAAGATTGCACTTCTATTGACCATCAAGACTACTTAAATATATTCTGTACCTGGTGTGGAAACAGTTATCACTTCTCTGACCTCCAAAGAGTGAATGAACCACTTGCTCCTCACCAACAGGTTTGTATTTCATCTCTTTGGCAGTGCTTTTCAAAACATAAGATCTCTGCGATCCCGTGTCCACAATTGCTCTCACTTCTCGCTGGTGGCTTTCTCCACGAAGGATGACCTTGAGTGTTGGTAGCACAGCGCCTAAATCAAATGATAAACTAGCAAGTACTTGATCCGTCTGGGCAGGACTTGGCTTATCAGATGCTGAAGCAGACTTGGCATTTACATTCCGTGGCAAATCAGGGCATAACAGAATCACATGTTTCCTGTCACACTCTGCACATTTAGGTTTTGATTTGCATTTGGTTTAAATGTGATTTGGTTTCAGACATACAAAACAGCACTTCTTATCTTTTATTATGCTCATTTTTTCATCTATTGACATATCCCTGGTCCTGTAGCAATCCACGCTAACATGACTATTTGACTCGCAAAATATACAAGTAAAATGTGTAGTCTTACTCTCTGGCTTTGTGAGGAGTCCTACAGCGGTGTATGGAGGTTTTTCTATCACAGAATTCCTTGGCTCCTTCTTGTCGTGCGCCCTGACATGTGTAGGCTTAACCTCAAATCCTGATAAAGCAAGAGAAATACGTTCATCATTTTGCACTTCAAGTTTCATAAATGTCATCAAATTTGATAGCCTACATTCTGCCTGAGTCACCTCACTACATGCTTGACTTCTCTGCCATGCCCTTAAATAGTCCTTGGGCATACAAGATTCTATCAGTGGGCACAAAATAGATGCACATTTTCCACTAGTTACTCCTAATACTTCCAAAGACCCCATATGGCTCTCCAATTTGTCATATAATTTTCCAAGAGGTAGCCTATTGCTCTTATAATTCTGTAATACTAGGCCAAGTAACTCTCTAATGTACACTTCTATCAGGATATCCTCTCAGCCAAACCTATTCTTCAAAGCTTCTATAGCTAAATGATAGTTCTCTGAAGAAGGTGGATAGCTACTTACAATGTCATTAGCACGTGAACCGGGAATCATTGCCTGCATGAGATACAAAAACTTGTCCTCTGGTGGTATATTTGAGTCTTCATGGACTTTCCTAAACTGGCTCCAGAAAGGAATCCACTCCCGCACATCGCCACCATACTTCCGAAACTCGATGACCGGGAGTTTCAATTTCCTAACATTAGTATGCGATATTTCACTTGCGTTACTGGTATCCACTTTTAGTAACCAATTTTCGAGGTCACTGACCTTGACCTTTATAGTTTCAAACTTTAATTTGTACTGGCTCACCTCATTCAAATGGGCCTCTAACTCGC
Organism: Meconema thalassinum; assembly: GCA_946902985.2. Classification (NCBI taxonomy): domain Eukaryota; kingdom Metazoa; phylum Arthropoda; class Insecta; order Orthoptera; family Tettigoniidae; genus Meconema; species Meconema thalassinum. The sequence goes on from OX336390.1 coordinate 900,943,460, forward strand.
CTTCCGTCGCGTCGTTCTCTAGCAGACTTTCGAATATTTCTTCGTCCTTTTGGTTTATGGTAAGCATACTGTCTTCAAAGACCCCGAATTGACTACGAACTTGCTGGCGCTCCACGTGTTCGGCATCGAAAAGCTTCCCCAATGTTACGTACTGCGTAGTGAACACGCGTCTTAAAACTGCTCTAGACTTTTTAATCTTCTCCATAACTGATAAACTGAAGTAACACACTCAAAAAACATTAAACAAATTACCCCACGTTGGGCGCCAAATGTTCTTGCTGGTCTCCAACTTTATCACAAGTTAAATTAAAAAAGAGCTATTTGAAAGGAGGACATCTTTAATTCACAAAGAACAAGGTACACAAAGAAAACATCTGAATGTCAAAGACATCAAAACTCAAAGACCAAACACTTCAAACATCACATCTTTAGTCATGTTGGAGAATTCTGTGATTTATTATTTATTGTTTCAGTGAAGTGCATTGATAAGATAAACAGAATATTCCTGTTCTTCTTATAGGGGTGTAAGAAACCATAATTTTGTTATCTTGATACTTGAAACACCCAAGATCCTGCTTGTGCTGAAGATAACATTGTTGGCAGAATCTCAACTTTATTTTTCTTAAAGGTACACACATAATTATGTAAGTTTCCGTTCAAGAAGCTCTTCAATCAGTTTATAGCAATAACGGCCAGAAACTTTGCTCGGGTGGAAGACCTTGCCCGGGAGCAATAAGCTGTCAGACGGCTGCAAACCTCTACGTTAGACACAGCAAACCTTCACCTCCCAGGCTGAATGGCGGGATGAGTCACTTGGCTACAGCTGTATGCAGTAGGTTCTCACATCGCAAAGAGGGATAATTTTCAGCCCATAATCATTAGGACTGAAACACTTTCGTGTCCAACAATCCTAAAGGTCTGATTTTCAGCACATCAGTGGGTGAAATAAACCACTGAACTGAATGATACTGAAGTTTTAATTTTTCTATTTCTTTATTACTATGACGTACAATTTTCTCAGTGATAAACAAGGAAAACAATTTGATTTTGTCGATAATGCAACGTGCATTTACCCTGGGTTCAGTCAGGCGCCTGACTTTATTTGAAGTTGGAGGTTTTGCAAAATTTTAATGCGATGGCTTATCAGTTCAAATTGTTTCGTCATCTTTCCCTAATTCTAAGTGTCTATCATCTTCTTCTCTCATTGCACCCTCAACATCACCATCCCCACAATCTAAAACATCTTCGGCCACACAATCAGAAGCATCTTCATTGTCATCACTATTCGATAAGAATTCACCTTCTGACTCAGATGCAATCTCACTTATTTCTTCGTCACAATCCTCTTCTGATGTATTATTTGACCTTTGCAACTCAGCTAATATCTCATCATGAGTATAAATAAATTTACTGAACGCCATTGTGAGCAGACATTGGGAAAACTGAAAGAAGGAAAGGTAGAATGATAGAGAAAATGCTAATGTAAATGGTAATGTTGGGTTGGATCTGACTCACAGAGCGACAAGGGTCAGAAACGAATACATAGAGAATGGGATTGTTGCTTACCTTGCCAATGCAATCACTCTGGCGCCTTCCTAATGACTGGGGTGGAGGTTAGCTGAAGCTATGTCACTCGGAGATAAAGGGAAGGGAGAGCAAAATACAACCAACGTCGCACCTTACTATTAGACAGATAAAAACCACTAGATCTGGCCTATTATGTGATACAGACTGATCTGTCAAAATGGTGCAGTCCCAATGCTGTTTGCACTCAGCATTTCCAAGCACACTTTCTGGCTGATATTGTTCATTCAGAACCTTATTTTGCTTAAGAAGTTGCAACTTATCAGACAACTCCTGGTGCAAGAACTTAATGACTGCATCATGCCTTTGTTTGTGTGGTGTGTGTTGACAGAAACACATCCACAAGCTGGTTTGAAAAACTCTATGCAGGAAGAAGTATGTGTACTCGGAATCGAGTTACAGCCGACTGTGTGTAGACAATGTGTGCATGCAGAGGTGATGTATGGTTTCTGACTCAAAACAACCATAACAACATTTTTCATCTTTCACAGTGAACTCCAAGTAGTTCCTTGTGTGGATAACTTGGCCTTGGATCACAAGCATACAACCTTCCATTTCTGGAAACATCTGCCCTGATATGAGCCAAAAGTTCAATGCAGTAGTATCGATATCTGCTTGATTCACTCTGTTAGAATGCCTCTAACTTTTCAATATCACTGTGCATATGATGTTCAAATCGCCTCTGATTCACCATCAATGGCATTGATCATCTGCTTCCACGATTGCTTTATACAATGCTGATGAGTTAGCTTATGCTTAGAAGTACTGTCTTAAACTCATTATCTTCCTTTCCATTTGGCTGTTTATGGTGACCATCTAGTTGTCTGGGGTGGGTCATGAGTTCCACTGAAGATCTTGGACGGTGCTTGCGTTCCTTTATGAACATAGTTTTTATCTTTCACTCAAGACCTTCAATGTCTGCTTTGCCCCATTTGATGATGCCCAAGGAGTAACTCAGTACAGGCACAGCACACGTATTCACAGCTTGAACCAAGTTTTGGTTGGTCCTCAAAATTTGTTGTTTGACAAATTCATTTGCGAGTTATTTTCTGATGGAGGTATGGTCAATGTGCCCTCCATAATGCTTAGGTAGGTCTGTCCTGCTTCCAATGGAATAAATATGCTGCTCATACATGACATTTAATAGTGAAAGATGGGGTGCGGCTATAATCCTCACCTGATACTTGTGAGTGAGATTGTTGCCAATCAGTGTGTGAAATCTGTTTGCTCATCGTCCCATAATATGCTCACTATTACCAGCTGTCAGACTACAGATTGTTCCTTTTCAAAGAAGGTACAACTTCAAGAAGGCCAAAGGAAGCCTCATTACTTGATGAGAAGATCATCACCGTCAGCCCTACTCCTGAATCTTTTGATCAATTCGATATCATTAGAGTGTGTTCTAGAGCAGCCATTCCGAGAGGATGTAGAACAAGTTACAAAACCTCAGTCCTCAGACATCAACTCTGTTGACAAATTATTCCAAGTTATTCGATAAAGACCCTTTCAGTGAGGAAACTATTGCCAGCGGGCAATAAGTTCTCTCTTCTATCATCATCATCATAATCTTGCACAGTTTCCAGCCACTAGCCGGGTCTGTTTGGAACACAAGCCTCTCCAACGTCTTCTGTCTTCCCACCATCTCTCAGCCTCCACCCTTGTCCAGTCTTCTCTCTTCTTCACGCTTTCTTCCACCCCCTTCAGCCACCTGTCTCTCGATCTCTTTCCTTCCCACTTCGTCTCGTGTACCCTCCTGGGTATCCTCTTCTCCTCCATTCGTTTTACATGTCCATACCATCTAAGTCTAGATTTCTCTATACCATCCTGTAATGGTTCCTCCTTCATTAATTCTCTGGTCCTCTCATTTCTTATTCTGTCCATCTTTGTAGCTCCAATACTGCTTCTCAAGAACCTCATCTCAGTGGCCTGTATTTTGCTCTTCTCCCTTCCTTTCATAACCCAGGTCTCCGAGGCATACGTCAGGATAGGGACATAGTACGTGCGATATATGATCTTTTTGCTGTTCTGAGGGACATCCTTGCTCCATAACATGCTTCTCACACTCCTCCGGAATGCTTCTGCCTGCCTCCCCCGCTCATTTATTTCTCTATCGTTTCTTCCATTATCTTGTATCAGGCTTCCCAGATACTTGAAACTCTCCACTTTCTTCAGCTGTTCCCCACCAATTGTTATTCCCATTGTGGTTCTTTCCTTCTTTGTTGTGATCACCATCTCACGCTTATTTATGCTAAATTTCATCCCATATCCTTGTATTATTCCTTCCCACACGTCCAACTGTTCCTGTACCTCCTCCTCCTTGTTTCCCCAAATCATCAAATCATCTGCAAACACCATTGCTTTCATCTTTCCTTCCCCAATTACTTGTGCCACTCGGGTCATTAAGTCATCCATCACCACAATGAAAAGTAACGGTGACAGTGCGCTTCCTTGTTTCAGGCCGTTTCTCTGTTCCAACCAGTCCGATCTCCTCCCACTTTCACAAAGCTCACCCTTCCCTTGTACATCTCCTTTATCCTCTTTATTGTCCATTTCTCTACTCCTCTATCCTCCAGGGACTTCCATACTTTGTTTCTGCATACACTGTCATATGCTTTCTCAACGTCCTGGAAGGCCATCAGTAGATCTGTTCCATACTCATAGTGCTGTTCTTGTAACTGCCTTACAGCAAAAATCAAATCCACTGTGGACCTTCCTGCTCTGAAGCCATGTTGTTCTTCCCTCATCCCTCCTTCTATCCTTGTCCTAATTCTCCTTTCCAAAACTTTCTCGAAGATTTTTGCACAATGACTCATCAGTGTTATTCCCCGATAGTTTCTGCAATCTGTTCTACTACCTTTCTTGAAGATCGGGACAATGATTCCTTTTTTCCAGTCCTCTGGGGTCTTCCTTTCCTTCCATGCTGTCCTCATCACTCAGTACAACCATTGTATCCCCACCTCTCCTGCTGCTCTCACCATCTCCACACTCAACTCATCCACACCCGGTGCCTTCCCTCCTTGCATCTTTTTCACTGCATCTTCCACTTCTTTCCATGTTAAGTCCTTTTCTGTTTGCAGTTCATATTCCTCTTCCCCGGTTTCATCCTCCTCACCATCATTTCCATTTGGGTTCAGAAGTTCTTCAAAATATTCTTTCCACATTTTCTTCAGTTCTTCCCTATTTTCTATCTCTTGTCCCCTTTTGTTCACCATTCTAACATAATCCGTAGGATCCTTCCGCCTCTTATTTTTTACCATCCCATACAGGTCATTTTTGTACCTTCACTATCCTCCTTCACAGTGGCGCCGAATCTTTTTTTTTTCAGGTCTAGCAGACACCCACCCCTCTCGTTCTGTGGGACCCCCCCCCCTTGTTAAACCGGACCCCTACCCCAATAATTACGTTTTTACAGCTTATTTCGCACAGTTCTCCCCTTCTCTTCTCTCTCCCTTCTTTCCTTTCCTCTATTCCATCTCCTTCCCTTTCCTCCTCTATCCGTAACCCCCCAAAGGAACCCACCCCCCAAGGGGACCGGGAGACCCACCCCCTCGTCAGGTCTAGCGGTCGCTAGATCTCGACCATGGATTCGGCGCCCCTGCTCCTTCATCATCTTTGTCCACTCTTCCATCCACTTTCTTCTATCCTCAACCACTACTCTCTTCGCCTCCTTCTTTCTTTCCTGGTACTCTTCCCTTGTCTCTACCGTCCTATTTTGATACCACCTCCTAAAGGCTCTATTCTTTTCCCTTACTATATCTTTTGTCTTCTCATTCCACCATGGTGTTTCCTTCCACCTCTTCTTACTACTTGTCCTCCCAGATACTGCTTCTGCTGCACCTACTAGTGTCTTCTTAAATCTAGCCCATTCCTCTTCCACCCCTCTTTCTTCATCTGTTGGAATTCCTTCCTTTACCATTTTGAGGTACTCGACCCTTCTATCCCCTTCTTTCAGTTTCCATATCCTTATACGTCTTTCGTGGTTCTCAGTCCCTTTCTTCTTCTTACTCCCTCTCATGTTCATTACCAGCAATCGATGGTCGCTATCCAGGTTCTCCGATGGTATAACCTTGATGTCCGTGATGTTCTTATTTAGTTCTTTCTCATACAGTATATAGTCGACCACCGACTTCCTGGTTAAGTCATCACTGTACCATGTGATTGTGTGGCTCTCTCTTTTCTTGAACCAGGAGTTCCCAACTAGCAGGCTGTTCCTCTGGCAGAAGTCCAACAGTCTCTTTCCTTCCTCATTTCTTCCGCCCCAACCCTCTGGTCCTAGAACACTCTCATAACCTTGTCTTTCTCTTCCTACATGGGCATTCAGATCCTCCATAACAATCATATTTCTTTCTACCAGCTGATTCTGCAATTCCTCTTCAAACTCCTCCTTCTCTTCAGAGGCGCAGCCTACTTGTGGAGCATACACTTGCACTATTTCTACGGTCTCTCCCCTCAGTGCTACTTTCACTCTCATCATCCTATCACTTATTCTCCTCACTTCTTCTTTTAAACCATCTCGTACTACTACTCCCACTCCATTCCTCTTTCCCTCTTTATTCCCCCTCCAGTACAGTCTATAGCCTTTTCTCAGTTCTCTCCTTCCTTCCCCTTTCCACTTTGTTTCTGCCAATCCCAATAAATCCAACTTCCTTCTTTCCATCATATCCACTATCTCCTCCACCTTCCCCGTCAGCGTTCTATTGTAATGGTTTCGCTAGCCCACACTGTTGGGAGAGAAATGTAACTGTTTACCTTTGCCTAAGCTATGTTGTTTTAATGGGCGCCAAGACCTCAATGCAATGTTGAAATCTAAATTTGTATTTAACAACGTCTAGCTCTGGCAGAACACATTCAAGACTCTATTCACTCAGATCGTGGTATGATTTGATCATTAACCCAACAAACAATTGTATCAGGAGAAGGAATTGGTCTATATCTAATGCTACCTACTGAAAGCAAAGATTGCATTGTAAAAGAAATGAATTTATTATATAAAACAAGTATAGCAACATTAATAATAATAATAAGTTTAAAATTTAAATTGGAGCGTTGTGATTTGAATATTACCGATAGAAAATTACGTGAAAACGGAGTCTGATAAATTGATTTTACTCTTATTTCCAAGCTATGAAGTTACTGAATTATGAAATATAAAACAAAGAAAAATGAGAGATTGCGTATTTCTGCGTCATTAGCGCTTACCCCTGGAAATTCCCAAAGCATTTCCCTCGTTCTTGATGATGCTGTGTGCTTCCCACAGTCTCCTGGACGTCGTCATCTCCGTCGAAATTTGATGATATTCTGGTAGATTAGATAATTCTATGGTCCGTACATCGGACCCAAACTCTCGTAAAACCGCACTGGTTACGTTTTACAAAAGTTCGTCGCTAACTCCACTGAACATCGGAGCGTCACGCACTTGCGACCGTACACTGCAAGTTCTACACAGATTGTCCTTAACTCCACCGAACATCGGAGCCACTCGCACGCGCACCCATACTCGTCAATTATTTCACAGATTGTCCGCGTTTCACGGCGCGTCGAACGATATATGCACACGTTGGCTCCCCACCATGGTACCGTCTTCCAGCTTACGTTGTCTCCGCTGATTGGCTGAGCACGCCGCCACTTCCCCTCCTCCGGTTCATTACACTCCGCGGGCGAGAGGGAGAAGTCGTTTTCCGTTTCAACAATTCGCCTCTTCTAGACGATGCGACCCAAGATTGCGTCATGCTTCTCGACAGGAATCAGCTTGTATTAGAATTCCCAGTGAGTCATGTCTCTCAAATACCCTAACTGACAAAACTCCGTAAAATTCCGTAATCAGATAATTTTCTATGATATCGTCGTTCGTAATAATTTGCTTGTTAGCGTTTTCTAAGACATAGAAAACCTATCTGTTTGCTTATAATTTTTATAAAATGCTCCGAAAATATCTTAATAATAATTATAATAAATTAATAATAATAATAAATTACCATGAAAAATTCTCTTGGCTGAACAATTTTCCGCGTAAATAAATATAGAATGGCTTCCTACTGACTTATGCCAGTTGCATAAAAACCCTCGAAAAACACGTTACATATTCGCCTCGGATCATCGGATGATTTACCGTGACGACGGTCCATTATCCGATTATCCCAGACACGTTAATAAACCCCATCCAAAATACATATTACATAAATGAAATCACCCTAAATTACAGATATATACACTCATAATTTTTCTTCACGCACTTTGCGTCAAAGTTTGTTGTCACTATGGATTGCACTTTGCAACCAGTCCAATGTTTTACATATTGGATAGTGTTCCACGGATATTTCCGCCTCTCAAATTTCTCTATGTTGGAGAAATAGACATAATTAATGTGTGAGCACTATGTATTTATGATGTCATATCACACGCATTGAAGGTGTTCTGATATATTTATATCACCATAGAACTTCCTAATTTCACTGGAGGTCCCCTCCTTATGGTGACATTTAATCTCACTTATCACTGAGCACACGATCACACTATTGTGGCAGCGCCTCGTGACCATAATACTTAATCTCTCTTTGAAGTAGATTAAATTAATATTGACTTCTGAAAGAAAAAAAAAACAGTAAATGTGCATTACATATAACACCAAATATTTCTGTGCCGTAATCTTGTTAAGTTCCCGTTAACCATGTAACGTGTTTTTCGAGGGGTTTTATGCAACTGGCATAAGTCAGTAGGAAGCCATTCTATATTTATTTACGCGGCAAATTGTTCAGCCAAGAGAATTTTTCATGTTAATTTATTATTATTATTATTATTAATTTATTATAATTATTATTTAGGTATTTTCGGAGCATTTTATAAAAATTATTAGCATTCAGATAGGTTTTCTATGTCTTAGAAAACGCTATCCTGCAAATTATTACGAACGACGATATCATAGAAAATTATCTGATTACGGAATTTTACGGAGTTTTCGTCAGTTAGGGTATATCGAGAGACGTGACTCACTGGGATTTCAAGTACACGCTTAATCTTGTCGAGAAGCATGACGCAATCTTGGGTCGTAAGGTCTAGAAAAGACGAATTGTTGGAACGGAACCCTCCCGCCGAGTGTAATGACCCGGAGGAGGAGAAGATCGCGTGGTGGGTCAGCCAATCAGGGGAGACGACGTAAGCTAGTTGGGACTGAAGAGTGGGGAGCCGGCGTGTGGTTATATCGTTCGACGCGCCGTGAAACAAGGACTATCTGTGAAATACTTGACGAGTATGGATGCGAGTGCGTGTCGCTCCGATGTTCAGTGGAGTTAACGACGAACTTTTGTAAAACTTGGTTGTACGAGTGTTTGGGTCCGAGGTACGGACCATAGAATTATCTAATCTACGAGAATATCATCAAATTCCGACGGAGATGACGACGTCCAGGAGACTGTGGGAAGCTCACAACATCATCAAGAACGAGGGAAATGCCTTGGCAATTTCCAATGGTAAGCGCAAATGACGCAGAAATACGCAATCTCTCATTTTCCTTTGTTTTACATTTCATATTTCAGTAACTTCATAGCTTGGAAATAAGAGTAAAATCAATTTATCAGACTCCGTTTTCACGTAATTTTCTATCGGTAATATTCAAATCACAACGCTCCAATTTAAATTTTATACTTATTATTTTTATTAATTTTGCTATACTTGTTTTATATAATAAATTCATTTCTTTTACAATGCAATCTTTGCTTTCAGTAGGTAGCATTAGATAGAGACCAATTCCTTCTCCTGATACAATTGTTTGTTGGGTTAATGATCAAATCATACCACGATCTGAGTGAATAGAGTCTTGAAGGTGTTCTGCCAGAGCTAGACGTTGTTAAATACAAATTTAGATTTCAACATTGCATTGAGGTCTTGGCGCCCATTAAAACAACATAGCTTAGGCAAAGGTAAACAGTTACATTTCTCACCCAACAGTGTGGGCTAGCAAAAACGTTTCATTTGTCGCCGACAACTTGGGGCTGAAAACCTAATAACATTTGTGGAAGGAGAAGGGTATATATTTCTGTGCCTGTATTTTGGGGGTTATTTGTCTGTATCAGTGTATATCATTATGGGGGATGAGAAAGAAAGACAGATGAGGTTACGTAGTGGTCATCAACGGGAGAGTGATGATACGAGCAGTATGTCGAGTGATGGTAGTACCGGGGTAGCGGAGGTAAATCCCGATACTGAAACAGGGAGTGTAGGCGGCCAACCAGAATTAAAAACTTTACTTCTCGAGTTTATGTATCAGAACAAAGTTAGTAGTGATGCCTTAAATGCAAAGTTAGAACAGAATAACGCTAAACTAGAACAAAACAGTAGGGAAAATAAAGAGAGTAATAGGGAATTGAGCGATAGTTTAAACGCCAGATTAGAACAAAACAGTAAGGAAAATAGAGAGAGTACTGAAACTTAAAACGCTAAATTAGAACAAAACAGTAGGGAAAATAAAGAAAGTACAGAAGCTTTAAATGCAAAATTAGAACAGAATAATGCAAAATTAGATAAGAACAACAAGGAAATTAGTGTGAAAATGGAGCAAATTAGAGGAGAAATCAGAGGAGTAATGGAAGAGAAGGTTAAAGAGATCATTGCAGATGTAGACAAGAAATTAGGAAAAGTACAGGAGGAGTTAGAAATTAGAATCAGTACACAGGCTGAAAATTTAAAAGAACTAGTGCAACTGGAAACACAGCAGGTCAAAAAGCAATTGGGGGGAGAAATTGACAAAATTCAGGTAGCAACTAAAGAGGTTAAGGAACAGCTGGGGGGTAGAATTGAGAAAGTCCACTCGCAAATAGTTGCAGAAGTAAATGATTTAAGAGAGAGTAATAGTGAGAGCATTAGCAAGATTGAGGAGAAACAAGCAAAGCTATATGATAAAGTAGAAGAATCAGAAGGAAACATTAAATTAACAGTAAACAGTATTGAGAGGAAAGCTGAGGAGAAAATCGCAGAATTAGAATTAAAATTAAAAGCTAGGATCAGGCAAGAAAATAGTCAGAATAGGCCAGTTTTTGTGAATAGCACACACAGGGAGGTAGAACTGGGTAAGTTCAGCAATCGACAGGGGTGCCCAATGGAGTTCATGAACACTATAGAAAATAAATTCGGGGAGAGGTTGGAAAATGGTAGTATTGAGTGGTGCCAGGTAGTTGAAATTTTAGAACAAGTATTTGTGGGGGAAACGAGGAATTGGTTTGCTGTCTACAGAGACAAGTTTACTGATATTAATGATTTTAAAATGAAATTCTGTGAAAAGTTCTGGAATGAGGTTATTCAGTCGCAGCATCGTGAGGGAGTAGTGTGTGGTAAATATAACCCTAAAGGAAGCTCCACCATGACCGAATACTTTTTAGGGCAGGTATTAGTGTGTAAATATCTGGATGGCTTGAAGGAGGAAAGTGATGTGGTAAGGTTGCTACTTAGGCACTTTCCCTATAGGATCAAGGAGGCTGCTTGTATCCAGAATGTAAAGACAATATCACAAGTAGAAAATTTGTTAAGCACATTTGATGCACTAGGGAGAGGGGGTTATGAGGACAATTTCAATCGGAACCAGGGTAATAATAATAATAGACCTAATGAAGCCAGGCATCAAGAAGTTCAAGGGAACGGTGGCGAAGGGGCCAACGCTCAAAATAGAAATAATAATAATCAGCTATATCAGAACAGAGGAAATGGCTATGGTAATCAGTATCAAGGGAGGAACAATGATTTCAGGGGAAATCAAGGGAGGAACAATGATTACAGGGGAAATCAAGGGAGAAATTATAATGACAATAATTACAACCAGAATAGGGGTCAAGGAAGAGGACAGCCTAGTGGTAGTAATATACAGCCAAACAATGACAACACAGCCCAGAACAACTAGACCAGTTTAGTAGTTAGTAGTACTACGGCCAGCTGTAGCGGTTCTTTAAACGCGAACCAGGCTGCGAAGTAAGGTCAGAATCTCAGTCTGTAGCATGCCCTGTCCATACAATTATACAGGAACCCTATGACCTAAATGTAAGAAATGAATTATTACATGAACTAAATGATGAAGGTATTATTCAGGAAGTGGTTAGTAAGAGCCCCATAGTTAAATTTAACGTGTCCGAGGCGTACACAGATGTTTTAATTGATAGTGGTTGTATGAAGAGTTGCATAAGTAGTGCATTTTATGATAAAATGAAAGGAACTGGAGTAAATTTTGAGGAGATGCCAATTAAAAGCACTTTTGTTATCACAGCTGTTGGGAAGAGGTCTAAAGTAATTTCTAAGCAAGTTTTAGTAGACATTAAAATTAATAATCATGTAGAGAAGCAGATTTGCCTTGTAATTCCAAATTTAGTATTCAGTGTTATCTTGGGTTCAGAGTGGCTAAGTAGAGTGTCTGGTAACTTATGTTATGATGTAGGGAGTTTGAAATTTAAATGGGGATATTCTGAAGTAGAAGTAGCGTTCAATGACCATATTCAGAGGAGTAGTATTGTAGGTGTGATTTGTACTTTAAATGAGATATCGCCAGCCGTAGAGCGGGGTTCTCCATGTTTTGTGGGCAGTGTGATTACGAACGGAAGTCTAGAGGACTCGTTACGTGAGGCTGCATTTCAGGGAAATATAGAGGATGAACAGTATGTTCGGCTCTATGATGTGTTATGGTGTAATAGGAGAGTTTTTGAGGATCGCATTGGTATGGCCAATTGCTATACACATTCATTGAACGTTATTGATAGGTCAGTATTCACAGGACATAGATATCCTGTACCTTTCGCTTATCAAAGTGCAGTTGAGGCACAAATTAACCAGATGCTTGAAGATGGGATTATTGAGCACTCGAACAGTCCATATGTTAATTCTTTGATCACGGTACCCAAGACCGACGGCACTGTTCGTATTTGTTTAGACGCTAGTTTGGTTAACAGTAGAATTAGTTCAGATCAGCTGAAATCTATGTCAATAGAGGAATTAATGCAAACATTTGAGGGGAAGAAGTATTTCACTTGTGTAGATTTGAGTTCCAGTTTTTGGCAAGTGCCACTTATGTACGAAGATAGACCATTTACAGCTTTTAGTCATAAATATAACCTTTATCAATTTTGTAGAACACCTTATGGGTTAAAGAGTAGTTCAGCAGCTTTAATTAGGGCTTTAAACATCGCATTAGGGGATGACACAGGAGAGTTTGTAACCATTTACATAGATGATATGGTAAGTAGTTCACGCAGTTTTGAGGAGCATCTACGTCATTTAAATATAGTTTTTCAGAAGTTAGATCAGGCAGGGTTCACTTTGAAGCTGTCTAAGTCGTCATTCTGTCAGTCAGAAGTGACATTTTTAGGTCATAGAGTGTCGAGTAGAGGTGTAACACCAGAAGAAAGTAGGGTTAATAAGATACTTAACGCAGAGGTGCCACAGAATGTTAAACAGTTAAAAACTTACCTGGGAATTTGCAACTTTTTCAGGAGGTTCGTTCTTAAATACTCAGGGTTGGTAGAACCATTCAGGGAATTGCTTAAAAGTGGGACTCGGTGGAGATGGGAGTCTAAGCATGATCAGGCTTTTAGAGCGCTGAAGGAAGGTTTTGAGAAAGCTGTAGTGCTGAAATATCCGTTAAAAGATAAGGAATATGTGGTTATGACAGATGCTTCACATATAGGCATTGCTGGAGTATTATGTCAGAAAGATGATGAGGGTAATCTGTGCATTGTATCTTTAGCCTCGCGAGGACTGACAGCAGCGGAGAAAAGATACACGATTACTGAGTTAGAGCTTTTAGGTATTGTTTTCAGTTTAGGGAAATTTAGAATGTATTTAGTAGGGGGGAAATTTGAGATCCACACAGATCACCATGCATTACTGTATATGAGGACTTGTAAACTCAGTTCTAACAGAGTTAGTAGGTGGATTCTTGCTCTGCAGGAATACGAATTCACAGTAAAATATATTAAAGGTAAAGATAACATTCTTGCAGACATGCTATCGAGGGACACTAATTTATGTAGGGATTATCCTGTGGTTAAAGCAGAGGATGGTATTTTAATATGTGCATGTGTGGACAGTAGCAACAGGGCATCGTTACAGACACTGAGAAATATGCTAGGTAGAGCAACGTGATGACGTTCATTTAAGGGAGCCACTTGCAAGGTTGGAAGCAGGTGACGCAGAAACATTTATAGTTTCCAAACGTATTGGCAAAACAGCATATGTGCTGGAGAATAGTGAGGGAAACAGATTATACGGGACGTATAATATACATAGTCTACGAAAATATGTGTCATAAAGTGAGTGTGTTTAGCTGGCGAGCCAGCCTATCAAATGAGGAAGTGTGGTATTTGGTGCGTGGGAGGATCTGGTCTTAAGGCAGGCGTATCAGAAGTCACACAGGGGGGTAGTATGTAAGTAAATGAGAGTTTTTAAGGTACAGGGAAATATGACGGGATTGTCGGATGCTGTTGAGCACTAAATTGTCTCGATGCACCAAGGCCATTTTGGCAGCGCTGATGGGTTCCCATTTATCTCCAAGAGATGGGGGAGCGCTTGTATAGGGCTTGTTAGCTTAAGGCGTCCACGAGATAAAAGATGGGCCATCAGAATGCGAGACAGTCCTTCATGAAACTCATACATATCAGCACACGTGATTTCTGTTTACGGCCTCGCCATGTAAGATTTGTAAGTGTGTAATTTAAGATAATATGTACAATGGTATTATTTGTGTGAGGAGAAATGGTCTGTGTTGAGAACTAGTATTAAGTAGAATATGGTTAACGGGAACTTAACAAGACAGGGCGATTACGGCACAGAAATATTTGGTGTTATATGTAATGCGCATTTACTGTTTTTTTTTTCAGAAGTCAATATTAATTTAATCTACTTTAAAGAGAGATTAAGTATTATGGTCACGAGGCGCTGCCACAATAGTGTGATCGTGTGCTCAGTGATAAGTGGAATTAAATGTCACCATAAGGAGGGGACCTCCAGTGAAATTAGGAAGTTCTATGGTGATATAAATATATCAGAACACCTTCAATGCGTGTGATATGACATCATAAATACATAGTGCTCACACATTAATTATGTCTATTTCTCCAACATAGAGAAATTTGAGAGGCGGAAATATCCGTGGGACACTATTCCATATGTAAAACATTGGACTGGTTGCAAAGTGCAATCCATAGTGACAACAAACTTTGACGCAAAGTGCGTGAAGAAAAATTATGAGTGTATATATCTGTAATTTAGGGTGATTTCATTTATGTAATATGTATTTTGGATGGGGTTTATTAACGTGTCTGGGATAATCGGATAATGGACCGTCGTCACGGTAAATCATCCGATGATCCGAGGCGAATATGTAACGTGTTTTTCGAGGGGTTTTATGCAACTGGCATAAGTCAGTAGGAAGCCATTCTATATTTATTTACGCGGCAAATTGTTCAGCCAAGAGAATTTTTCATGTTAATTTATTATTATTATTATTATTATTAATTTATTATAATTATTATTTAGGTATTTTCGGAGCATTTTATAAAAATTATTAGCATTCAGATAGGTTTTCTATGTCTTAGAAAACGCTATCCAGCAAATTATTACGAACGACCATATCATAGAAAATTATCTGATTACGGAATTTTACGGAGTTTTCGTCAGTTAGGGTATACCGAGAGACGTGACTCACTGGGATTTCAAGTACACGCTTAATCTTGTCGAGAAGCATGACGCAATCTTGGGTCGTAAGGTCTAGAAAAGACGAATTGTTGGAACGGAACCCTCCCGCCGAGTGTAATGACCCGGAGGAGGAGAAGATCTCGTGGTGGGTCAGCCAATCAGGGGAGACGACGTAAGCTAGTTGGGACTGAAGAGTGGGGAGCCGGCGTGTGGTTATATCGTTCGACGCGCCGTGAAACAAGGACTATCTGTGAAATACTTGACGAGTATGGATGCGAGTGCGTGTCGCTCCGATGTTCAGTGGAGTTAGCGACGAACTTTTGTAAAACTTGGTTGTACGAGTGTTTGGGTCCGAGGTACGGACCATAGAATTATCTAATCTACGAGAATATCATCAAATTCCGACGGAGATGACGACGTCCAGGAGACTGTGGGAAGCTCACAACATCATCAAGAACGAGGGAAATGCCTTGGCAATTTCCAATGGTAAGCGCAAATGACGCAGAAATACGCAATCTCTCATTTTTCTTTGTTTTACATTTCATATTTCAGTAACTTCATAGCTTGGAAATAAGAGTAAAATCAATTTATCAGACTCCGTTTTCACGTAATTTTCTATCGGTAATATTCAAATCACAACGCTCCAATTTAAATTTTATACTTATTATTTTTATTAATTTTGCTATACTTGTTTTATATAATAAATTCATTTCTTTTACAATGCAATCTTTGCTTTCAGTAGGTAGCATTAGATAGAGACCAATTCCTTCTCCTGATACAATTGTTTGTTGGGTTAATGATCAAATCATACCACGATCTGAGTGAATAGAGTCTTGAAGGTGTTCTGCCAGAGCTAGACGTTGTTAAATACAAATTTAGATTTCAACATTGCATTGAGGTCTTGGCGCCCATTAAAACAACATAGCTTAGGCAAAGGTAAACAGTTACATTTCTCACCCAACAGTGTGGGCTAGCAAAAACGTTTCAACCATATTCTACTTAATACTAGTTCTCAACACAGACCATTTCTCCTCACACAAATAATACCATTGTACAAATTATCTTAAATTACACACTTACAAATCTTACATGGCGAGGCCGTAAACAGAAATCACGTGTGCTGATATGTATGAGTTTCATGAAGGACCGTCTCGCATTCTGATGGCCCATCTTTTATCTCGTGGACGCCTTAAGCTAACAAGCCCTATACAAGCGCTCCCCCCATCTCTTGGAGATAAATGGGAACCCATCAGCGCTGCCAAAATGGCCTTGGTGCATCGAGACAATTTAGTGCTCAACAGCATCCGACAATCCCGTCATATTTCCCTGTACCTTAAAAACTCTCATTTACTTACATACTACCCCCCTGTGTGACTTCTGATACGCCTGCCTGGAAGACCATCTCCTCCCACGCACCAAATACCACACTTACTCATTTGATAGGCTGGCTCGCCAGCTAAACACACTCACTTTATGACACATATTTTCGTAGACTATGTATATTATACGTCCCGTATAATCTGTTTCCCTTACTATCCTCCAGCACATATGCTGTTTTTCCAATACGTTTGGAAACTATAAATGTTTCTGCGTCACCTGCTTCCAACCTTGCAAGTGGCTCCCTTAAATGAACGTCCTCACGTTGCTCTACCTAGCATATTTCTCAGTGTCTGTAACGATGCCCTGTTGCTAC